>CM012458.1:11479204-16279204 GCA_003999625.1 Oryzias javanicus | reverse complement strand
TAACATGCAACGTAAAATATATTAAAAAAAAGAACTCCATAATTACATTTTAGAAAACCACGTTTCTAGAGAATATCGCTGGATAAATTTTAATAACATGTTTTCATCTCACATGTTAAACAATTTTATTAATTTCTGTTTAAATGTGTTGGACTGATCCAAGGGCTCTCCTTTTACATTCATAAGTGTTGATCACGTTTAAGAGAGAATGCTCTCACACTCAGAAAAGTTCATGGTTGACCTAAAGATAGCAGCCCAACCCATGACCTCTCCACCACCATGCCCGACAGCAGGTGTGACTATTCTGATCTTTATACTGAAACCTTTACAAAATTAAGTAATGCAAATGTTGGGGTGTGTTTAGACAAAACTCTGCACACGGAATCTGAGATGCTCAAATCATAGGAGACTTTCTCCTTTTAAAACTGATTATGTTTTTTCCTAATTATATAACGATGAACTTTGACATTTTCAATTTCTGCAGAGGCCTTTAGAGTTTGGAACGGAGCTCGAAGACTTTTCCTTTTTCCTGCAAGCGTTGCATGCTCTGACCTTGGGGTGAACTTGCTGGGATGTCCACTTCTGGGAATATTGCCAACCCATCTTGAATGTTTTCTCCTCTTGAATAATCTCTCCCGATGCAGAATGATGTACTCTTTATGTTTAGAAATGGCCTTATAAAGCTTCCCAGATTGATGGGTGGCAACAGTTGCTTTTCAAAAATCACTGCTGATGCCCCCCACCCCCCAGCAGTGTGTTAATAAGCATCTGCTTGCGACAGACTAGAAAAACCACCAAAACATCTGGTTTTACAGAGGTCCTCACACCTGATGATCAAGCATGTCTGCTAAGCAGCACATGGCTGCAATTTAACCCGTTTTTCGATAGATGCAAATCGCATACTTAAGTATTTTATGAAGACATCATTAGGCATTAATTATCCGTGGTACCTTTATATCATGGGAATTATGTTCTAAAAATAACATGTAATATGTTATTTTTAAGTAGTCAACTTCATTTTTCATAATTGTGAGAGTTTTAAGGCTGTAAAACCCCTCACTAAAACATATTCTGAACAAGAGATGCGGCACAAAAGACTGACGATGTCAACAACCTATCAGGACGCAGAACATAATGTGTTGAAAAAAACAAAAACTGGGAAACTACGAGACCTAAAAATGAGAACTACAATGTATTGAGGGAGCATTGTATATTTTTAAAGTCCCCCGTGTAAATTTAAAAAAAAAAAACATTCTCAGTAGCGTTTTAATTATGATTATGATGTTTTTAACCTAAATCCCACAACCCAAATGTTTTAAAAGCAATTTCTCCACCTGTTTCCAAAATCTCCTCTGAGGGGGCGTGGCTTTTGGTGCTAAGCTGAGTAGCTCCACCCATGACCCCCCTGTCTGATTCTCTTCACTCTAGCGTAAATCTTCACTGCTGCTACATCAAAATGTCAACCAACGTTGGTAATGTCCAGCCGTAGTCACACAAAAAATCCAGTGATGGCTGATTTGACAACAGCAATGGTGAGTGACTCATTTGACAGCAGTCAATGAGAAGATGCCATCTTCTCTTCTCCAGCACCTGAGCTAGACATGCCAGCCGGATGAGGGGTTTAGTGCATGTGCAGCAGTGCTGTTGTGACGTAAAGAAGGTTAATTAATTCAAACAGAGCCGGTCTGCCACAGTTTGATAGACAGTGATTTGAAAGGAGAAGTACTCAGGAATGCATTCTTAATACATTTGTTCTCTATCATAAGAAAAATGCCACACATAAATGCTAAAAATCAAAAATACATAATTTTCATGGGGGGACTTTAAAGACCCTGTCCAAATGAAAATTCTAATTTTTTGTGTTTTTAACATGTTTTTGTGGCATTTCTTCTAATGAAGAATATAAATAAGGGAAAATTAAGCTTAAAATTGCATTTCTGAGTATTTCTCTATTCAAATAATTTCAACGTGAACAAAAAACTTGAAAAACCTTGTAGCACAAAACTACAAACTAGGGATGTGTATTGGCAAGAGTCTGCTGAAACGGTATGTATTGTGATACAATCCTTGCGACACTATTATGTATCGCGATATATCACAAGAGTTTGACATAAAAACAAAACTAAGTCATACTAAGTAGTACATGTCTCATACCAACAAAAACAACGAGGTTGATTGAACCAGTGACTGAATATTTAACACAAGCTGGTTCCCACGAGATCTTGTTGTTCTGCTTTGGTGTATAGCTGCTCAAGGTGTGCTTCCAACTAGCGGTCAGGGTTTAGGTGAAAAACAGAAGACAGTAAATGACGCTCATAAATAATGAATTATATTGTCTCATCACCATTTTAAATGGATACAAATATCGACAAATGCAATATTGTGATATATCACCAAATGGATTTTTCTCTACACCCCTAGATCAAACCACAATCAACCAGCCATAGTCTCCCTTCTCCGCTTAATTCGGATGCATCCACTTGCAGACAAATAGATTCATGTACGTCTTTGTCCTCTTTGTCTGAGGTGGCAACTGTTTAAAAACTGCGCGGCTGGATAGCTCCACTATTGCCCACAATTTCCCAATCTCATTCCCAACTTGTCCTATATAGATAAATGATTTGGGCCACCTCTACGGCAGCTTTTGAACGTTTCAGGTGTCGCTAACTTGTCACTTTTTGACGTGCAGGCTGTTCCCATTAAAACTGGGGTCTCCAACCCTTGAGCGGTACCGGATGACGAACCGGTAACGCGTCGGCGTCCTAAGGGTTGGGGACCCCCGATTAGCGTCTGTACCAAGCGGCTCTCAAATCGGTACAGGTTCACGGCCCTGGAGGTTGGGGAACCCTAATTTAATGGGAACAGCCATCACGTCAATAAACGACAAGTTAAGGACACGGAGAGGACTTGAACCATATCTCCATGTATGATGAGTTAGAAGTGAGAGTGAGGCCCTCCAAAATGCACAGAAGTGTAATTTTAATCTTTTTTTTTCCATAAATTTCACCCATCATGAGAAAATGCTACAAATAACATGTTAAAGAACAACACAAACACATTTGTATGCACGCATTTTAATCATAAACTAGTTATTTAATCTATACATCAAGGCTGCACTGTTTATGTTAGGGTGGGGGTGTGAGAGGGCGTAAGCTAGCTGGTTAGCGAGTCAACAAATGGAAGTGGGGGAGGGCTTACTCCACGGCAACGGTCCAACCCACAATTCAGTGGTAAATTTCTAATAAAGTACTGCCCCTTTGCAGAAATTATGGCCTAAAAAAACGACACCGGTGGTTTGGTTTTAGCTAAAAATTACATAATCATAATTTAAAAGACGACTGGGAACGCTTTTAGAATAAATCAAAAGATGATTGGAGTGGGACTTTAAGTATCTAATAACTACTTGAATGTATTTGTTTTACAAAATGTGTAACGTCTAATGATTTAGATAAAAAGAACTCGCTACTTTCTTCTTGAGCTGTTGCATCAAAGCTGAAGCTTAACTGTCAGCATGAGAGGCTAAATGTTCTGCTGTTTGAGCAACATTTTATAAACACAAGTGTCCAGCTGTTCTGTGGGATTAGCAAGCATCTGTTAAAAATAAAAGTACAAATACATGACCCGATTTTAAAGATGTGCGTCTTTAGTAGACGCAGATATAACAGATAGAAAAAACATACCAAAAAATTGAAAAAGATCGATAGTGACACAAAAAAGATGAAGGAAAAAATAAATATTTATAAAAATCCTGAGGATTTTCAACAAGATATTTTTTTGCCATATAAGTATAGAATTTATGTTTGTCAAAATGTGAATTTTTAATAAAGCAGATTCGATTCGATGTTTAAAGGGTGACAAAAAATGACTATTATGTGATCTATTACTAAACAATATTAAATACTGATTTTAAATTATTTACTGGTTTTTATAAAGAAAAATGAAAGACATAAAGCAAACGACAATAGTCCAAAAACTACAGATTGGAACTTAAGGTGTTAACCCCAAAGGTCAAATCTTTACCACGGGTCGAAATGACAAAATGACCGGGCTGGGGGAGATTTGTGTGGCGATTCGGGGAGGTGGGGGGTTTTAGGAGCCAGAGAAGGAAAGGTGATACAAAGGAAGCTGGAATGCAACGGGTTAAGCTGCTAAGAAGAACTCTCCTGGGTGAACAAAAGGGGAAAAGTGGGAGGTGGAGGGGACACAAAGGGGTGACGAGGGGGGAAGGGGAGGGGAGAGCGGGGGCTCCATTCCCTAACCATCTGGATCTATTGTTTCAGAAATAGGGGTGAGGGTTGGGGAGCTGAATGAGGGGAGAAGATGGAGGGGCGGGGGGTCACGCCCTTGGAATAGAGGCTGGTGCACCCCAAAGCTGAAAGGCTTCCCCGTTCGGGACCAACACAAGGTTTGTCCATTGAAATGTAATTGCACACATTATTTACAGTGTTCTGTTGCTTGTAAATAAACATTTTAACTCTATGAAGGGCGCTTGAGAAGATGGAATTTTGAGTCAATCAAATATGACACTTACCACCACCATGAATGAAGGAATCCAGGAGGCTCCCCTAATGTGATATTCTTCTCCCATCGAATCTGAACAGAAGAGAAAGGGGCCACAAGAGAGGGGGATTATGTCTCCAAGTCCAGGGGTTAAGAAAATATAAGCAGTGAAACCAAGCCATCAATGGTCCCTGACTTTGATGAGAAGCATAATTTCAGCCCTGCCAATCGTCAAAAATACCAATCCTGCTTTACATATAAAGAACATTCATGAATAGAGATTATACCTCATCCGTTCTGTGCCTTCATGAAAAGTTGCTTCAAGGCTTAAAAGTTTTTGACAAACATCACTGTACCATAAAATTCCCACCACGTCGTCAAGCGCAGATCGCTTGGTTGGGTTTACTTCGTAAGTGCCGTGTAACTTTGTAAGAGAGTCCCATAAAAAATGTATGCAACACCTTACACCCTGTAATCATGTATACTGTGTTTGCAACAACAACATATGTTGCTGTCAACATGCATTATGGCTGGAGCACAATATGGAGTGAGATGTGCATTCAGAAACATAAGAGATAATAGAAATTCACATATAAAGGCGACAATGAAGAGGAGAGAAGCTTTGAAGGGTGTTTGTAATTTCATTTTACTTTCTAAAAAAGAGCGATGGATGACATCTCACCTCGGACAGGAAGGTCTGTGCTGACTTCTGTGCTCCCACATGTAGAAGGTACTCGTACACATATAACGCTAACCTGCAATTAAGAATAACCAAAGTTAGAACAGAATTCATCTTTTATGACTCAAAAAACAAACGTAGAATAAAATGAACATTTTATACTAGTGACCGAATCATAAAGGAGGAACCAAACATTGAAGTTGTGTGATGGAAATTGTGGTAACTTGAAAAAATACTTTGAGCGATGAAAGATTTCCATGCCAACAGCCTTAATGTTTAGGCTATGCTCTGACCAGGACAGCCCAGAAAACTCAGATCAATTTAGCAAAAGATATCATCTTCTTTAGGCTGGTTTGCTTTCATGCTGCACTTCTAAAAGTAGACTAAACTGGTCATATAACATTACGTAGTTGTATATGTGGAGGAAGAGGGGCACAAAGTGAATGAAACCAATATAATACAAACTGTGGTAAGTATTTAATCTCCATATAAATAATAAACGCCCCTAAATACAGACAGCAAAACATTGTCTAACTTTGGATTTGTTTTAAATTTGTGCCCACCTCAAAATATGTTTTTACATATCTTTCTTTTTTTAAAAAAAAACTTTCCTCAGTTTATTGAAATCTGCATTAATTACACAAGACTTAATTTGTGAACAAACACTTTATATTTTTGCTTATATTTTGGTTTCAAACCTGCCTGAATGAAGCTCACCATTTGACAAAAATAATCTTAACGCTCTAGTGCGATACTTTCAAAATCGGTTAATCCCAGACACTTTGTTAAAAAGAGTGAAATTATCTTCTTACAACAAAAGGTTTACCAAAAAACATTTTAACAGATTCAAAATGTACAGTATTCAATTTCATATCTGTTCTTTGGTTTTCTGTATAGGCCTTGTGAATTCACTCTAGCGAACACCACCCAGATTCACTTACAAACAAACGGAGACTCAATTTAAGGAAAATCAATTTAGTCTAAGACAGCTTTCAAACCAGTCCAAACAGGTGGACCATCCAAGAAAATATTCAGTTGTTGACCAAATTTTAAAATAAAGCTGCGTTAGAAATCCACTACCAAAGGCCGCCATATACCCCATTTGAATTTTATCAATCTTGCTGTTTGAAATAGGCCTAATGATGCTTCTCAGGCATTTTCAAACAAAACTGAAACATGTATGAGGTACAACAAGAACTCCAACGCATCAGATCCACTCCATCACGTGTAGATTGATGGGATTTAAGATACCAGTATAACTCTGAACACCATTAAATAAGGCTTAGGGGTGAAACCAAACAGTGACATACTTGTATAATACACAAGTGACACAAATACCAGTACTGTTTGAATACCACATGCACCAAAGCTAAGTAAAGCTGTTGTTAGTCCACAGTTTTCATATTTACTAAGTTCACTTTGTCTGTAGAGTCATTGAGAAGAACTGCAGTGCTTCAGTGATTCTCAAAACCCTTAAGGGTTTTGAGTTTTACTACAGTAAGTAGAGAAGACACAAGGGTGTTGAGGGTGATCACGCCATAATGAAATAATCAAGAGAATCTGACCACAGAAAATTAATAGTCGGAAGTCCCTCCCCCTGCCAGAGATGGACACAAAAAATATATATTTTGCACCCCAAATCATTGGCTCAAAGTCCTCAACCGGATCCCCCAGTTTTAAGCTTTTGACCCTTTTGCCCTTTGACACACCGTAACTGTTTACATGATCAGCTGATTCACAGAGAAAAAGGGGCATTTCACCAGCTTTTTCTCTGGAGGTAAACGGGTATTTGAAGTTCATCTTGCTCACTAAACTGCAACACAGTTACAGTTTATTTGCATTTTAAAGCTTAAAAGATGATACTGTGAAAAGTTTTAAAATATCATTTTTTAAAGGTTTTGTAAAGTTTAGGAAATTGCCATTCATAAAACCGACTAAAGTTGAGAAATCTTTGCTTCTGGCTTCCAGAGATCTGGCACCGTCTTGCATATGGCCAGAGGTCCCTCAAAATAATACTTTGAGCGTTTACATTATAAAATTGACCCATTAGGCCAAACGAATTTGCACCATTTTTGGTTCCCCATTTGTTGCAGGTCCATAGAAAAATGGAACGGACCTGTTAAGGCAGAGCGACTGTCGTCACACAATGAAATCCATTGATTGGTGGAAACAGCAAGCGTCTGACAGGACCAGACTCAAGATCCTGCATTCTTCTTCGTCTCCTGCAGTCTCTATGCAAAGAATATTAAATTGTTTGGATTCAGTATTCTCCCTTATTTGTCAGAGTTAGGGCCCAGAGACTCATAGAATCTGTAAATACTCAGAAGCGCTGTAGTCGCACTGTTATGACGCACAGATACGTCATCAGTCTACACCCCGCATTCACCTTGATGATCTAACACTCAATGGAAATGCTCACTTGAATTACCCAGACCGTTCTAATCCAACCAGAAGTGGACCGGTCAGGTCAGGACCACTCTGTAGACATAAGGCATAAAATGAACTCTAAATTTCCCGGAAAACCAAAATATTTGACATATAATTGAAATTTTCTCAAAGTATGCAGATGTTACCATTTTTTTTTCCCAATCATTTTTTTTCCCAAAAATGGTAACTTGGGACAACAGCCTGGGAAAATGCTTCTTTAGGAGTAGAGCTCAGCTCATACGAACAGACAATTTCAAATGTAGTGAGTAACAGGCCCTGAGGTGACATGACGTTTGTCCATTTCAAAGAACTGAAGACGCTTTCCTCTTCCTGTTTGCTTCCTGAGGTTATCTAAACAGAATTAAGAGTATATAGAAATCTAACTGGACAATTTCATTACATTAAAATATTTCTACAAAAATAAAGCCAAGTTCTGTTTTAAAATGCATAATCTTTAAAGGCCTCATATACTGGTATTGACTGATGACTATATATGTTCTGTGTTAAACGCATGTTTGTAGGTCAAACCTTTTAAGATTGTAATCACAAAAATTACTACAGCAGGATCCTTTAGATTTGACCCAGATGCTTGCAGTTCAGTGGAAATTGGTGCACGGACACCTAGTATTTATTTCAGATAAAACAAGCGTTTTTGAGCATGAGATTCAACTTTAGCACTAAAAAAGCACAACAGACACGCAAGGAAAAAAAAAGAAAAACTTCTGAGAAAAATAAAATGTTGGTGGAAACTTGACTCGTCTTTATTGCATTGTTTCTCAGAAGATGCTTGTCATTTTGACGACCACTTCTGATCACAGTCCGTCATCGACTTCCAGTCAAATCCTGAAAACACATTCTGAAAATATGCACCTGGCAGAAAGCACGAGATAATAACACGAATTCCTTTAGATGATAGACATTCCCACAATTCTCAAAATATACTAAGAGCTCTCTCACCTGACTTTTTTTTTAAATGACTCCAATAAAAGACCAGCAACACTTGAAAAGGGCTATACACTATAATCTATTAAGGGGAAAAATCTATGCTGTGTAGTGGGAAACCCCAGTTGGCCCAACATTGTTCTCCTAACTCCTTCTGTTAGTCATGTTTAATAGGCTGTTAATGGACCATCAATCGACCTGCAGCGTGGATATGACAGTGCTCTGTGTGCACGGAGCAGTCAGTCCTCTGACAGGCCAATAAGGGCCTAATGAGGAGGACAGTAGCTCAGAGTGAAACTCCCTGTCATTAGTCAATGAAGTGATCAATGAAACATGGTTTTGAGATAATCGAGATGTTGTACACTGATTTTTTTTAAACGCCGTCCTTCTTTTTACTATGTTTAAGTAATTTACATTGAAATAAGGAGAGACAATAGCAAAAGAGAGAAGAAGCCAACATAGACATTTCAATGTGTCGACATGTGGAGAAGAACAACCGATTTCACCTCACTACTGCACGTATGTATGCATTTATTCTTAATCTTTAGAATTACTATTGAGAATAGAATACTTTTTATCAATTTATTTTTTCAATATGAAATTTATCCTTTCTGAAACAGGGCTCTATAACCAACCATATAACTCTATAACTTCTGGGTTTGCATCAGAAAGTCTGGAAAGAAAGAAGACGGCTTGAGTCTTTGGTCTTTATGCAGCACTATTGCCAAAAGCTGCAGTGAGAGCAGAAAATGTTCACACCTTTGTGTCGAGGTGACATTTATAAATTTTCTTCTGGACAACGAATGACATGAATAGCACATACACAATTTTGTAGCCAAGAATTTGCTATTTTAATCAAAATTACTTGATAATTAGAATTTCGTCATCTAAATACAATTTGAAATTTGAAAGAAGTAAATAAACAAATCTTATTTAAAATATATATATATATATAAATGTCTTGGACTAAAACGGAGAATTGGAAAGAAGACATTGACACCTGATTTATTTAAATGAGGCTTACTCTTCGTTTTCTCCATGTTTTTACTGTCTCTTTTTTTTACAGACACTTTACTTTGGAAGTTAATTTGGTGAGAGAAGACAGCACCAGCCTTAAACAACACTGCTGCGGTATATTATGAAAAGAAAAGATCAAATATGTGTACCAAAGGCCTTGTCGTTCTTAGAAAATCAGAAGGGGAAAAAAATGGCTATCGAAAAATACTTCCATTTCATAGTCTTATGCTACATTAACACTGGGCTATGCAACTAGCATTGAAGCGGCCACTTTCAATGGAAAGCCTACGTAAACGCTCATATAGTATGTATGTAAAACTCTCGCGCTCACTCATCGCTAAGGACATTTTTACGTCAGTTTTCGTGCTCTACGTAAAAAATACGTGGCCACGAAACAAACGTCGAAAGTTATAAGAGTTGAACTTTAACCAATGCGGGACTCGGACCTGGTAGGGATGTATGGATGGCGTCCTTTCAATTCCCAGAACTCATTTCACTGTTTGAAAATTGATCGACTAGGAATAATTAATAATTGGGATTTTGTGCCCGGCCTGAATTATGACACCGAAGCCATATCCAAATTCTTCCCCCACCCCTCCGATTCTAGAAGCATTTGGAGGGGTAGGGGTGTCCGAAATAGGTTTTTTGAGGGCTGACCATTAAAAAAGTCCTCCATAATGAGGGTATAAAACTTTTGTTTTAGCAAGACTTTTTAAAGTTATTAAACATATTTTCCAAGCGCTGGATGATACAAGCTAACGTAGCTGACTGGAAACTATTGATGACATCATCAAGAGGGAGTGTTGTCAGAATTTGAAGATACTATTTTTTCATAACTATTCAGTTGGAGGTCTAAATGTAGTGGAAGAATTTAGATTTGGCCCAAGACTTTAATATATTAAAAAAATCCTGGAGGAAGAGTTGTGAGATTTACACCGCTTCAACATTTCATACCTAACCTCTTCCAAAAGCGTGTTCAAGAACCAGTCTACACGCATCTCATGTTCTAACATAAAATGTATAAAATAGAAACCAATCCAATATTTTGAATTCAGGAGAAATATATTTATAAAATATATATATTTATTTTGTAAAAAATAAATTAATAAATAATAAATAACTTTTAGGTTTCAGCTTGCTAATTTTTTTTCATCTCAATCAGCAGAGACGATCTAAACTTCCCTGTCAGACCTAACACTTCCGTGAACATGAGCTACGAGATCGCTGCAGAGTGCGCTCACAGTACAATAACCAGGTGTTGCTTGGTGCACTATCCACTCGCTGCCTTTGTATCCGACTCCCGGCTTTTTCATCCCGCCAACAGAAAGTCATTAAGAGAAAACGATTTCTGGGATTTGCGAGTCAATTCAGAATCTCAAAGCTGATAAAGACTTCACTGTCAATCAATACTTTTCACACTCTGCTAATCACAAGTACAGACATTAAATCCAACTTACTAAAGCATAATCTATGCTGATGTGTGTTATCCCCTGACAATAATCATAAAAAACCAAATGAGCTGAGGGAAACGCCTGTATGTTAATCAGTGCGCACTTTACAGACAGGCTTCAGGTTCAATTCCACTCATGTTTACTTACTTTTTCTGTTATGAAGAAAGAGAAATGACAAGTGCTGTTTGTGATACTGCAAATATGCCCCATGCCTGACCTGTTCATACTACCAGTGCTATGCAAATGCCTTGTTAATATGCAAATAAAGTCTGAAAAAGACATGAATAGACAAACAGCGTCTGTGGCGAGGATCCCATGATTCCTAAATGATTACACGTTGTCCTTCAGATAGAAATAACACAGATGTTTTGGGCTACTGGGCCAATTTTAATGCCCACTTCTAAATAATTTAGGATGAATGAGGTTCTCATCAAAGTGCCTTTGTCAGTTGTGCAGGAATATCATTATGGAGAAGTTTGCCAAAGGGCTTGAAATCTACACTGAACATCCTGAGGCTGCTGTTGCTCTCCTGGCCCTCTAATTAGAAATTTACAGTTGTAAAAATAAGGAGCTTCTATAGTGAGGATATAATTGGAATTACTCTTTTTACATGATGTTTCAATTAAAGAAATCTTAAAAGAACAAAAAAAAAAAAAAATTCAAAACACTTAAAATGAATAAGGTCTTTCATAAAAAAAAAAAGACAGGTGCTGTAACCTGTGAACTTTTATCAACATTCAAGTACGCAGCTCAGTCCCCAACGTTAGATAACCGGCACTATTTTGAGAAAATTTACGATTATTCGTGACAAGGATACGTCCTTAAACTGAGCAGAGAGATTTTCAAGGACGGTGAAATCCTAACAAAAAATAAAAAGAAACCCTACAAACATTTCAAAAGGTAGAACGACTTCAAAACCTGCCTGGGCTACATTAAAATGAAACTACATTAATTGTAACGTTCGTCTGAAAAATGTCAGAAATGCAGGAGAGAGACTGAAAATTTAAAATCCAGTTAAAATAACTCTCTTTCTGCCCTCTATACTTCTATATATTACAAATAATTGTGTGAAATAAAGCTTTTTTTTGTAAAGAAATTCTAAATATAGCGCAATTGTTGGAGCTTGTTTCATCGGACTGACCTGCAATCATCCCTCTAGAATCCCAGAAACTCTCTGGGATAAAATCGCTCTCTTTTCCCCGCACAGCAAGTCTGAGGCCAAGTCCACTTATACGCCGGCGTTTTGCCAGATGCTGACTTTGTACGCGTTTGGACTTATGGTCTTCTTGCACTTTTTTATTTTTTGCAGTTGAAAAGGAAATATTGTTGGGGGAGAGGGGGCACCGTTTCCAGAACTGCTCCAGCGGATTAAAGCGGGCGGTGAGTTACGGTTCATCACATCAGACTTCCTTCCCCTCCTTCGTTTGACATAAGAAAACAGGCCAATCTCCTCTTTCATTCACAGGGGTTTCCCCCTGAAAATGTAGGAATGGTGATCTTGTAGATCATTAGAGCCTATAAACAGGAGGTACATAAATCTGTTACAATTAACCCAACTGTTTGTGTTACTGCAGTTATTCATCTCCTCACAGGAACAAATTTCCCAGTTCAAAGAGTTGCATTTGCATTCTATACAAAAAAATAAACCTAGTTAGTAATTAGGAGAGTGTATAAGTGAATTAACAAAGTTGAATGTATCTTTACGATAATTTAAAGATTTAGGACTTGGAATTAGTTGAATTCCACAAAACTGCCAATCTCAAACATGTATAATTTTTTCAAAAGAATTCACTCACCCATTCAAATTGACTTCAGGTATTTCAGTTTATTTTTGGCGAATAAAGAAATCCCTGCTTCAAAAGGTTGTAAAGGTGCTCTCAAAGTTCAGTGAATTCCAGCGTCGTACTGCGATAGGACGATGCTCCTGAGCGACAAGTCCGGTCATGAAATTTCCACATGAAGTGGAGAGTGTGTGGGAACTCCAACTCTGCCACATAGTGGTCCGCCGCATGAGCTGACAGAAAGTGGGGGGGTTCAGCGGATGCTGAGTGAACGTAATCAGCTGAGGTTTCTACATTTCTCCAGTTCATCACTACAGACTTCAAAGATTTATGTGGATTTAAAATTAGCTGAAGAACAAAGTGCAAAGAAGACTTCCATGGAAAATCCATGGCTGAGCAGCTCAATCAAAGCTGTTCATCACCAAGTGTAAAGTGTTGGATGCCTTGGTGTCAAGCAAACTACCACTAGACTGTAGAGCGGTGGAGATGCGCTCTCCGCCTGTCAATTGGGGTGGAAAGTATGGATTATACCAAACCTGAAGTTTGGTGGTGGTATGGGGTTACTTTTTATATGTTGGACACGGTCCCTTAATTTGAAAGGAATTTCAGGAATCACCTCTTTCTGTTCAACCATGACAGAGCATCAATGAACAAAGTATGGTCTGTAAAGATGGATGAGATTGGTGTGAAAGAACCCGTCTACAACCTCTGGGATGAATTAAAAAAAGTTCAGACCTTTGACCAACCAAGAAAATCAAGAATAGTTGAATGTTCCCTTGTGCTATCTTATGGGTCCAGATGATGTGTGATCCCTCCCATGACAAAGGTGGACAAGGTCTCATGTATGCCTTGACACCATTGAAAATAAATAAAAAAACAAAAAGCTTGGAAAAAAAAGTTCAATGCACCATTTTGTGGGGTCCACATGACCCCACTTTTAATGTAAAGATACCTTGGATAGCACAAGGGTTATCCCCAAGAAAGCCATGAAGAATAGCAGATAGAGCTGCAAAGGTCAGGCTAAAATCATAATCAAACCTATGGATTAAATATGGAATGGTCCTTAGGTTTTAATTAATGTAAAATCAGGTAAAGCAAAAGTCTTGGTGAAAAAAATTAAAGAACAAATATAATGCATATTAAGTCCACTGTAACTATCCGAAATACATGTCAGACACAGCAGACGAGCTAAGACAGACCTGGTCAAACAGGTAAAAACTAGGGCTGGGTTATTAAAATTGATTGATCGACTTGAGTCAATTTAAAATTATTAGATCAATAATCGATTTATAAGAACATAAATCGATTTAGCACATAAAGTTGAAGTCTGCTAGCTTGATGCTATTGTTTAACGGAATTTCAATTAGGACGGCTAATGCTAATGTTCGGTCAACCTAAACATACATTACTGACTAAATGACCATGTTTATACACTTACAGGCATGAATTTTCCAAACTCTTTTAAGGGAAAAAAAATTAAATTAACTATTTGTGGTCTAAAACATCATTTTTTCCTCATACTGTCTTCTTCTGGTCTAAGGTATAATGCAATAACACGACCGCCACCTAGTGGCCAAACTGAAATGGCTTCTCCAGGAGAAGCAGAACAATGTTTACATTGTTAATAATCTGAACACTTTTGCTAGAACTTCTCTTTTTGAGAATCCATATAACACTGTATGCTATTAACAATCTCATTAATTCACTAATACATTTTATATTTTCTGAACTGTAACAAAATAATATGAATATATTCAAATCATATAGTAGATTATTAATGTATTTCTAAGCAAATGTGTATACATGTGTAAACTCAAAATTGAATTGAATTATCAAGATTCCAAAAAAATCGGAATCGAATCGATTTAGGCTCTTGTGAATCAAATAGTTTCTGGAAATAATAGTCAATACCCAGCCCTAGCAAAAACCTACAGTACTAATAACTTAGCTTGAGTTGTAATTTGCAACTTCTCAGCCCTCACAGCGGGTATTAGTTGAATTATTAGGTGGCAACCAGCTTTACAGAGTAACCAGATTCCTAAATCTCGCCACTTTCTTTAAGTTAATTTCTCCCAAAGAAATAATTGTTTTATAAAAGTTCATGTGTGCAACAAAAAAGTATTAAAAAGCAACTCTACAAAAGGGGTATATTTACATGTATTTGTAGAAGTGCAGAAAGCTGAACATTTCAACTCGATTTCTCCAACATATGTAAACACACTCAGTGACTCAATCAACAGAGACTAGCAAGAAAATCTAGCCACTTTTCAGGAGTTTTCGAAGAATTGAGGTATTCAGTCCTTTTCCTGAGAAGCAATGGAGGCTTGACATGTCGCCCTCCCACATCCAGTGCAGACTTAATCCATAGACCTTTAGAGCTTGACGAATCTCTGTCGCAGTTGGTGCAGCTGCAGTCAGAGCAGATGTTCACCACTGCGTCCAGACAATGCTTTGGTGTAAAAACAGATAAAAATATGGTCCAAACTAAAAATGACATCAAAATCAGATATTAGATTTCCTCATTGGATGATCTTGATCCAAGCTGGATAACAATTTAGACGCATAATAATTGGAACATCTAAAACATCTAATTCATCTACACAAAAATTCAATATCAAATGACCAAACTAAAGATTTTATTTTGAAGATAGACATATTTTCTCTTAGTTTTTTATGTAATGTCTAATAATTTAATTATTTTTAAATCTGCATTTTTTTTTTTTTAGCTTAATGCAATAGTAAAAAAAAGCAGTTTTCAAAACAAAACAAAATCAATGTTGGAAGAAAAATGTGACCAAAACATGAATAATAATCTTTGCTGATTTGAAAATCAAACTTGCGAATTGAAATCAAACCAAATTTTATTCAATGCTTTTACATTTGATTGAACCAAACTGTTAGTAAACAACCTGCAGTTTAATAATGATATTGTCAAAGGAAATACTATCCAAGAAGGAAAAAAACACCAAGAGAAAATCCAACAAGTCTTATTGGTGCACACACACTGGCTGCGTGTGGTGTGTTCAAGAACACACCCTACGTGGTTTGTAGAATCCAGTCGGTGTTGTACACACCGGACCAGTGCCACACACACTAATGCTGTTGATTAGCGCTCATCCGCCAACTAGACTAGGAAGAGGCTCGGTGCGCCAAGTCAAAACAAAGAAAAAAACCTGCAAATCTTGCTCCAGGCTTTTTGTCTCAAACCTCTGCTGCTATAAATGTCCGTCTTTGAGTCACATTAATCTGACCAGGCACAAACCGCAAATATTAAACATCTCCATCGTGATCCAGCAGAATGATCAACCGGGCTCAACATTCAGCGCGCAATTAATGAACAATTAGTATGTAGAGCCCGCAACCGGACTTAAAAACTTGCGGAAGTATGAACGCGTTTGCGTCGACACAGTCGGTGTGTGTATGCACCTTGACCAATCCTTCCAACTGAAACATTTTGATCATCACATTCCCACCAGACGAGAGATTATGGGAGTGTGTCATGACTTCTTTGGATTTGTGTGGTGGTTTTTTTGTATTTATACGAGTAATCTCTTGTGCCCCTTTGTTAACCTCTCGCTTCTTTTTATACAATCAGTGAACCACACCAAGGTTCACTTGCAAGTAAGTCAAATCACTTTCTGCTGAAGCAGGATTCTCTTTTTCAGCCCACTTTAGAGTTTTAGGTGCCAGCCTCATTCTTTACCCCATGAAGGACAATATTTCTAGTTGTAAACCCTTTTTTTTGTACCCCACGATGGTATTTTTTTTGTCAATTATACTTAAAACTCTCGTTTAGTTTCAGAGCCATTTCAGAAAATGTATTCTTTTTATGTTATAACAAACATTTTGTACTGGAGAAAACAGTTGTTTGTCCAAACATGATTACATTATAGTTCTTAAAAAGAAAACACAGCTTCAAATCTGAATATTGCAAAAATCAGAAACGAGCAAATGAAAGTGGACTTGGTGCATTTTTAATTTGCTCTACAAAACGGTTGTAATTGTGACAGCTTTACAAACGCACAAAAGAACAACACAAAATATTTGAAGTTTCCTTTTGTTCCTGACTATTAGCTCTGACTAATACATGCAGGGAAACTTCAATAAGTGCAACAATAACAAACATAAAGGAGTCAAATTAGTTGGTTTGAGACTAAAGGCTTCACTCCTGCTCTGACACACACACACACACGCACACACACACTTGACCACTTTAGCCAGGGGAATCTGACCACTTTCTAAGGCTACCAGCAATTTGTAGGTCACAAAGCTCCCTGTGACCGCTGGTGTAGAGTGTAAGTCACTGCCACTTGCAGGTCAGTCCAGTATCAGGCCACACAAACACACAAAAGCCTATATATCCCAAATGTACACAACATGCGATGCATCTTTTATACCTGCAGATTCCACCGTTTCTTTTCAGTATGATGGTCGGACAACCTAATTCCTGGACAAGGTTGAGAAGAACCCTCCCCCCATGAGACTTTCAATGAAAGTTTTATGCGTGGTGTTGTGTGTGTGTGTGTGCGTGTGTTTTTGTTAGCGTTGCAAAAGGGGCTGCTTGTGCGTGCACCTGGCCTGCTGCATTATTAAAAGCCCAGAAGCTCATTGAAAAGGAAGAGAAGTTTGAGGGGTGGAGCCAGGGATTCAAGAGGTGGCGTGCAAAGTTTTGGTGGGGAGGAAGAAACAGCAGGGTATCAGAGGAGGAGGATAAAGAGGGGGGGGGGGCAAGCTGTTGTGGCTTTTGCGGTTAAGAGAAAAGTTTCTACAGCAAAGCTTTAAAAAATGTCCTTTTCCCTGCTGAGGATTTCTGCACTCTGACCATTTTCGCTCATGCTTAAACAAAGATTCCCTCCCTCTTCACACCATGTGAGGTGGCCTCCTGACCTCCCGGCTTGCCTTTTGCTTGTGCGCTCTGGGACGGGGACATCACTGCTTTTACTCCCACCTGACATCCTGGATCCGGACATGTCCCCCATCTTTAAACTTGAATCAGCCTGCCCACCCTATCCCCCTTCTCCCTGTCTTCCTCATCTGTTCCTGAGAGCAGTCTTCCTCAATAATTCAGCACTGAAACGCGGGGATGGGAACTGGGAAGTGAGGGTTAAAGAGCGATGCTCACCAAGTGATCCAGAGATCTGAGGTGACAGGATCCCTGCTGATCTTTGTGTAAACAGTCAAGACAATTGTATCCCACCAACTCTTTCTGGAGGTGGGTGGGGGGGAGGGGGGCTCCATCCTGCAAAGTTCAACCCTCGCGCAAGGCTTTTATTGTGAAAATTCGGAGTGTTTTATGCCGCGTGAACAACAGGCTTTGCAGACAAAGAGGTCGGACTGGTCACAGCTTCTTCGCACGCGGACACCGTTTCTGGACCAAACCTCGTTCAACCGGGGAGAGGGGGGGATCCAAACGCGACAGGCGGCTGCGATTCGAGCGACCCCCCCCCAAAAAATGGGCACAAAAAGTTAGGAGGAGGAGGGATGAAACCACCTCGAAACACCCTCACGTGAAGCAGGATCACAAAAACAACTGTAGCGCCACTTTTACCAACAATTTTGAACACTAACTCCCCCACGGCTGCACGTTATTTACCCACCGGGGCGACACAAAAGCCAGCGTCCCTCCGAAAGCATTGTTCCTCCCGCCGGGGCGAACACAGACCCCCCACTCCTCCATCTTTGCTCCACACAGCCAGGGGTGCACATTTCAAAATAACAATAATAAAAATAACAAAAACAAACACTTAAACAGAAACAAGAAACACCACAAAACTCAGGAGTGAAGCTGGCACCTTAGCTAGCAACTTGGGCTAACTTAGTAGCAGCCATGCCTGCAAGTTGGAAGCAGCAGAAACACCGAAACACAACTAACAGATAAGTTTGGGAACAAAACTCGTGCACGGCATGCCCGAGTGTCTGAACATCAGTTAGCAAGTTTAGCAAGCCGCTTTGCACACTTCTGCAGGCTTCTTGTTGTGACACAACGATCATTTACTTACTTTTCTCTCGCTTGGCTATCGGAGGGGACAACAGCTCCTTTTCCTTTGCCATACATCTTGGAAGCTGTTCTGATACTTTGTTTTATCCCACTCGACACCTGTCAAAGAAAGCTACCAGGAAAACCTACTATCTCCATAGCTACCCTGTTAGTGTTGTCTCCCTGTCTCTCCCTTGCGCTCTCTTTGCTCCGGTTTCCTTTTTTTTTTTTTTTTTTTTTTTTTTTTTTTTTTTTTACATCCCCAACATTGCCCACAAATCAGGCAGGGTTTCAGCCGGGGGGAACTTGAAACAGTCCAGTGGTGGAGCCTTTTTTTTTTCTCTTTTTTTTTTTTTTTTTTTTTTTTTTTTTCAATCGCTGTTCCTGGATTCAGCCCACACCCCCCTGTTGTGAGACGGTGGGGGCTTCTTAAAGCTACAGTGTCTCCATTTCTGCAGACTTTGCTCAAGTTCAAGTTCTTTTCTGGAGGCCCTCAACTTTGGGCCTTATTCCAATTCGGTTTAAGTATTTTAAAACGAAACAGTCTTAACACGTGCAAACAAATTTATGCAAATACAACTAACTTACATATTTGGTACATGTTAACCAAATTTGCATACTTAAAAGTACCAGTCCTGCAGAAGTACTTATGGTCTAAATGCTTGTACAATTACACACATAAGAAAAAAAATAGTATTAATCAGTTAATCTCTGAATGAATGTATGCACACTACTGCCTGACCTTATTGTGATGAGTTGCTCATGGTACTTGACTCTAAATAATGGGCTTTAAGTGATTAAAAAAAAAAAAATTAAATATAATGTACGACAGCTGATCTCAACCAGAACCTGGGCACTGTGATTTAATTTTGTTTAATTAATTATTAATGTTTGCTTCTTTTGTTTTTATTTAGAAGCAGTATTTATTATTTATGCATGTAAATTAAAAATGGGATTAAACCAAGGTTCAGTTTTAGGATTTCTTGCAGACATTTACACACAAAACTGAGCAGCACCTTTACCAGCGTGTTAATAATTTATAGTTTTTGTTGAAGCTGACATATACCGCTTCTCTAGTTTGCAAAATAGCAGCCGGTTTCCTCCTTGTTTTATGAGACTAAGAATGCAAAGAAAAAAAAAAATTTCACTTTTTGTGCTTTAGTAAACAACAAGGAGCCATGTCAGATATACCTACACTGGTCATTTAATATTAAGTGTAAATAAATGGAAATAACCTGAAAACATCTGGGATTTTTGCATTAAATAATAAGCAGAATCGCAACCATTGCCCACCAGACAGTGATAAAGCTTAATTTTGGTTAAGACATTTTGAACTCAAACATCTCTACTTTACATGTTTTTGCTTGACGGTGAGGTTTAATTTTGTGTCTTGTCCCTTTAAGAGTGTGCAGAGGACTATTGCAGAGTTTGTGTGTGCAAATGTGTGTGTGTGTGTATATGTGTGTAAGGCAGGGAGAGGCAGTGTGTTCTGTTTTCGTGCTTCTATCTGTGGGAAGGGCACAGCTGACTGTCTGCATTTGTGTCTGTCTGTGTGCACAGCGGCGTTTGTGTGTCTGTGCGAGGGGATCAGCGTGTGCGTAGATTTTTGTTTGCGTGAGACAGGGAGAGGATACATTTCTATAAGAGAGCCGAGGCCTGTTTTTCACATGAGGACACAAACACTTGCTCTGTTGAACAGACATATTCAAAAAGAAATGAACAAAATCCACGGAAGACAAAGAAAAACAGCTCAGTTTTTGTAAGAAACAGTATATAACAACTCAAGAATACAAGAATAAAATCTAGAATATCATCACTGTTTTTTCAACGTGCAATGCATAGAGTAATTTTAACCCAAATGCAATATTTTGTATTTAAATTTAGCAATTTTAGGATTTCTAAAAACATTTTTTGTAGAAAAAAATATTTTAAAATTGGTAAATTTACATTTTCAAGTGTCATATTTCCTTAATATATTTAATTCTGTGCACAACATATTTTCTTTGTTATTCAACCTATTTACATTAGAGCTTTGGCACCAGTGTTAACATTCTTTAGACTATCATAACCACTTACACAAATAACGTTACCCTAGTAAAGTGTTAATGTTAGCAATGTATTGCATAACAATGCTAAGTCGAAGTGACTCTTTTTTCTGAGTCAGAATCAGCTGAATCACGTTGATCTTGTAAGATAGTTAGGGTATGTTGAAAGGCATTTATGGTTTAGGCGTCGCCGGCAACAGTTCAGGTGTTAAAAAGTTAATTTACTCTCTATATTTTGGCTTTTCTAGTTTGCACTGGATAATCTGTTTTGTTTTGCAGTTATAAAAGTTCACATTCTACTGTGGTCTACTGTCAAAAAGATCTGCATCTGAGTTCACTTGCAAGTGAACCCTGGTGTGATTTTGTCCTGAATCTGTCCCCTATCACCTCCTCTGGCCATCAGAGGGATCCATCCCCTGAATACTAGCACTTTCTGGGTCTTCAAACTACACTTCCCATCAGCCACTGCTGTCACTCCCGGAAGCCCCAAAGCCGTTTTCCATCTGCAATTGCTCCCAGCAGTATTTAGTCAGAGCCCTCTGCCTGTAGCACTGAGCATTCTCTTCCTGACTTGATCTTCTTTTTCGTCTTTGACTCTGATTGTTTGCTGCCTGCCCCGACCCTCGCCTTGACCCTGACCACTCTGGTTGAACTCATGTTCGTGTTTGACTCCTGACTGCCTGACCCTAATTTAGCTTCGTGGACTTTTAGCTGTGTTTCAGTCTTGTTCTTCTGTCTGTCTGTGCCATTAAAACCTAGTGCACTTGGATCCTGCCATCTGCCTGTTTTTTAAAGGTTTAGCCAGAGTTCAGTGGAAAGTTACAATTGGATGGACTAAAATCAGAAGTAAGTACAGTTTTTTTTAATGGTGAATAATCTATTTTCAAAATTTGTCATTTATTATGTAAGGCACATCAAACTATAAGATGCACAGAATAAGACAAAAGATTTAGAGACAAGTCCATCAGTCAGTAGCTGTGTTTCCATTACACAAATAGACAAAACTTTAACATAATTCAAGAAATGTCTAAAAAAAAAAAAAACAATTTTGCAATTACAATGATTTCATTAATCAGCATAATTATGTGAATAACCCTAAACATCTGGTATCCGGTTGTTGATCATGTGACAATTTTCATTTAAAAAAATTGCTTACATTGTAGTTTTGCAAAATGTGTAAATTTTCATCTGCCCCAAAAACGACAGCACACAAACTTTTTATTGATAAATTCAGTTTTTTTTTAATTGCCATGTTTCTGTTGGAGATAATTTATTATTCCCAATACAATTTGTGGAATTTAATAGTCAATGGAACTGCAGAAATTCAAACTTGATTAACTCCATTCACAGAAACTAGACAATAGCCACATTAGAAGCGTTGTCGTTTTCACAATATCTGTAACTTCCAACCTTGTTTGCAACATGTAGAAAACCCAGATTGCTAGATAAAAAGACATTACTGTGACAATGTTAACCTTATTATTAAATGTTATCCAGGTTAGCGTATTCACAATTACGCCTAACTAAACATTTTGACAGAGCACCATGTACCTCTCAAACCACAACCAGAATTGATCCATATGGACAGTAGGGCTCGCCCGGACTAAAATTGTTGACATTGTTGTTTCTTGAAAAGGTTTTTGGGTGCACCTTACAGTGTGAAAACTATGAAAAGTGAATTCAGGGGTTTGCTTAGTAAAAAAAAAAAAAAAAGAAGAATGAAAATCAGAATCCCAAAATATAATTTGAAACATACTGTATCAAATGCGTTTCTCAATCAGACCAAGTGTCTCATAGGATTCTGAAAAATGAGGCCTGAAGTGTGTCGACTGGAGTTTACTCCGACTAACTCAACAACATTCCAAAAATGTGCATTTGGACAGGACAAGGCAAAGCAAAAATATATTAAGACCATGACTTCACATTCCTGCCAAAAACAAGATGATTACACCCAAATATGAGGTCTAATGAAATCCAACTGATTTATCAAAAATTGTCATGAGTAGAAAATGAAGCAATAAATATCTTAAAAGGTTTTTAAATCTGATCTCTGCTCATTAAAGTGTTTTAGGAAATCAGACTTTTTTAACATATTCAAATAAAATGGATCCCTTCTGGACCCTACCAGCCATCCAATGCTTTTTTTTTGAAGAACTGCGGCTTTTGATATTTCCATGTCAGCCACAAACTTGATAATGGAAACAAAGATGGTTAGCCAGTATTTAAATGTCTCATTATTTCTGGAACAGAACTTGTTTGGGGCATCCTATAGGTCCTACTGTATTCTCAGAGCATTGGTAAAACTGTGAATCACACATCTCAAATTAAATCTGACAGAAATAACTTTGTGAATCGGTTCAAAAAGTAGCATAAACTCACACTAAAACTGTGTCACAGCCTGGAAAACATTTCACTTTCCTACACCGGATTTCTTTTGCTGTTTTCCTAAACTTAAATTACAATTTTTATATTCTTATAGGCTTCCTTTCTCCATTTACACCTTTTTTTTTTACTTTGATATTCCTATCTAAGTAATTTGTGACTTTTAATATAATGTTTTCTCCAGATACGATCATGTTGTAGTCAATAAAAAGTGCATCAATACCAGAAAGAAAAACTACAAAAAAAGAGGCTGACAGACTGTTACAAAAGTTGCTAAGCAGATGAATAAATAAAGATTTATTTAATAATAAAACAAATGTGTCAGGGATACATTGGAGCAAATTAATTTCCTCTTAGGATAATTACTGCTTAATTAACTCTTGTTATTTGACAGCAAACTGGTGAGAAACCTTATACTTTGTACATACAGAAAAGTGTTTTTATTGTGGTTTGAGACTGGTCTAATGTACGGAACAGCAAAAAAGTATTTTCTAATTTTATATTTTTTTATTTTTGCAATTTAACCTCGATTTAACTATTTAATCCCATGTAAAAAAAAAAAAAAAACACACAGAAATATTCATAATTTGTGCCAAATTAATTTTGAAATGATCTAAATCTGTCCAAATCTTTACAAACAATTGCTTCCTCAACCTTATTTATAAATGTGCTTTGCTTAATTAGATTTCATGGAAAGCTGACCCCAATTTGATTAATTATTGACAGACATGTTAGTGAATAAAAAACATTCCAATCGAGACATATTAGTGGATTTTAAAAGGTAAAAATGTCTAGAAATTAGGATCCTTGCAGGCATGAATTAAAAGAACAGATCAGAAATGTATGTATTTGAAAAGAACTAAAAAAAAATGTACTTAAAGAGAACAAAAAGTTATTCAAGGGGTAATAAATTTATTTTGTAACCTATTGGAAAACTAAGATGAATAGTTTTTGAAAAAATGTTTAAAATAACACTCTAACTGTCTTTTGACTTACTTTAAAACCGTTTCACGTTTTTTTTTTAAAGTTATGTTTATGTATTTTGTGGCCAAATAAAAAAATATGTGCTTTTATTTTCTTGGACATAGTTTCAGTAGAGCGGCAGTAGTTGGTAAGAAGTTCACCTCTAAGTAGTAGTCGCGAGTGTTGCCGCAGAGTAAGCCCATCCCCCTTTGCTGTCATCAGTCTTGCTAGCTTACAGCCCCTCGCAACCTCAATGTTAACCCCTCTACATTCAATACCAGTAAAATACTGAAGTTTTTTTTTAAAATCAGATACTTTAATACTGTTACTTAAGTATTATTGGAATTGACAACTTGTAACTTGTAATGGAGTAATTTTTAAAGTAAGGTATCTGTACTTTTATTCAAGTATGGTTTTCAGGTACTCTTTAAAACTCTCACAAAGGGATTCATCATAATGGAGCGGAGCAGCAAGTTTGTGGCCTACCGATTGTAGCTTCTAAAATTTGAATTAAAAAAAATACATAGGAGGGGATTTTTAAGCTTAATTTTCTTTATATATATCTTCTATCATGAGTAAAATGCCCCAAGAATAAATTAAAAGACCAAAAACAGGATTTTAATTGGAGTGGGTAGTTAGTCAAGCCTAGTTAGTATGGTGGTTTGGAGCTTTTTAGCCAAAAACACATGTGGTAAACTTGCAAAGTGTAACAGAACCAAATTTTTAGTAAATTATTAGAAAACCCAAATAAATGATATACGAAAACATCTTTAAGAAAATCAATGACAAAAAAAAAATGTGGATTTGGAGTTATCACAAAGTCCAAAGTTCGCAAAGTTTACAAAGTTTGGACTAATCTGACCAAGATACTTTAGCAAGACCTCAATAAAGTACAGTGTGACTGAATCGTCTTCTATTGAGATTTTTTTTCTCCACATGTGGTGCCCCCCCCTCATCCACAACTATGTGCACACATACATGGACCACACCTATAGGATGGATTTATTCTTGTTTTTTGGGGTTGGATGTGTTGATGTATTCCACATTGTGTCTTAGAACGTTGTTGTTTATTTGTTTATCGTCTCCAAAAATGCTGCACAGTGAATCATCTTTCTTTTCTCCTTCCAATTTCGTCCACTCCTCTTCCTCCTCGGCTATCCCTCTTTCTTATCCCTCTTCCTCCCTCTCTTCAACACTGTCATCCTCTCATCTGACCCACTTTAATGCCTTTTTGCCACTTTCTCCCTCTGTTACTCCTTATGCAACCACATCTTCTGTCTCTCTGTCTGTCTGTCTTGTCTTTTCCTCCTATTTTTGTTTTTCCGCTTCCCGGCGCCCTCCTCTCCATCTTCCCCCAGACATTTTTCTGCATTTTTGACTCTTCCTCGACTTTTCTCCATCTCCAAAGTCGCATGCGGCCTCATTGAATATTCTTTGCTTTCCCCATCTTTGTGTCTCTCACCCCCCCCTTCATCCTTCCACCATGAGTCATTTCGTGCTCTCTCTGCTTCTCTCACTATTGCACAGAGCCATTCAGGACAGACATTCATCAGTGGCCCGAGATGATAGATGCTTCTCACCGCAGCTCCAGCAGCCAGTTAGCTCGGCATGATGCCTCATGCATACAGATATCACCTGGCTGGCTGTAGTCTCTTGCCTCAAACAGTACTAAACACACACGGACATTCTTGAGTTCACACACACACATTTTCTGCTTCCTGGTATCTGGGTGAAGCTCTGTGCGGAATTAAAAAAAAATCTGGTGCTTGCATGAATTTACTAACATTTACCATTTTATCATCACTTTACGGTCTACATAGTCACAAGAAACGACCATAAAAACCTGATTAGAGTTTTAGAATAAACACACTACATATTTTTTTTAACAACTTATGTAGAAAATAGCTGCAGGAAAGCAATCAATCACTTACTGACCGATCAGTTTACATGCAACTGTTATTGATCGCTCATCCTATAGCTAAGTGAGAGCGGGCTTTTATTCTGGTGAACTAAGAATGAATTTAACCCTTTAAAGTCCCACAATGATCATCTTTTAATCTATTGCAATAATCATTAGACAAAAGAAAATCAGTGTCATTTTCTAGGACATAGTTTCTGCATTAGATGTTCACGTTTCAGTTACGGGTGGGACCACCCTGCCACCATTTCCCGTCATCTTTTCATTTGTAGTCCCTCACTACCAAAACCTAACATTACTGGTGCAGCAAAGATGGCGAGCAATATTGGAGAAATCCAGTTTCTCCAATATTCTTGGTTAGGATTCCAGATTTCAGCTCCGACAATTAGAACAAAAATGTAAATGGATTTGTCTGCAAGTAGATGCATCCAAATTGAGCAATTGTGGCTCGCTGATTGTAGCGCCTACAATGCAACTATGACTTTTTTTAAACAGTATTGTTTTGTCTGCTCCTTATTTAAAAAAAAATTAAAGTAAATAAATATTCAAAACCAGAACTTTAACCCACATTTTCTTTAGATATGTGCTCTTTCAGAAAAATGATACACGAAAATGTAAAAAAAAAAGCAAAACAATTTTAATCGGAGTGGGTCTAACATTAAAGTATAAGTTCCAGTTTGACATTCTTTGTATGCAATTAAAATAACTGACAGATTTAAATTAGGGCTTGGAATCGATTAAAAGAAATATAACTAATTAATTGCAAACTGAAAAAAATTAATTGTGATTAGTTAATTGTAGTTTTTTTAGTTACAGTTTTTGATAGCCACTTATTATACGCAAATATCCAAATACAAAATCACATGCACATTTGCTTTTAACCCTTTGGAGCCTCCGAAAAACAATAATTTTTCTCCTAAGAACTGCTGTCCATTTGACCTTTTTCCTGGAATTTTTTTTTTCTTTTTTCAGTTTTTTCTTTATTCCCATACATTTTCCTTATTGTGTTTGTGAAAAATGACAAAAGAACATTTTTTGGGAGAAGTTTGATCTAGCTGGATTTCAGGTCGACTCTGCGGGAATCTGCTCACCGGTGGGGGTGTGTCTGTCCACTCTGAACTGCTCGCCTCTCGTCACAGCAGTGGGCGGGACTTTCGCAGTGAACTGCTGAGTTTTTGCAATTTTTAGATAATGCCAGTGCTCGTTATTGTAGAAAAATTAATGTCTGTCCCCATCCTTAAATAAAATAATATAAAATAATGATCGGTTTCCTCGTTGTAGGATTTCTAAAAGCAGGCAGCTCCGGTTTTTTTCTGCCCACCACATCTTTCGAACTGCACTGCAGCTGTCTGATTGACGTTTATCTTCTGCTTCATTTATTAAAATATAAGATTACTTTTGTCCAAAAACTACAAATAAATGCTGTATTATCTACTTAATTTAATAAAATCTCAATAACTGAATTTAAATAAGGTTTAAGTTTATTTTAGATTTCATTACATTCATCTCACAGCAGCACAGCAGGACACCTGAGGGCGTGGATAAATATTAACACGTTAAATCTGGTTCGATTAATCGCATACGTTAACACGTTCTTTCCTCGCAATTTAAAGTTACAAAAGTAGGAAAGTATCTTTAGATTGGTTGTTCTTGCCCCTAATCTGCAGAGACAACAACGGCTAGCCGCAGAGATGGCTCAAGGTTGACGTCATGAAATGGGCAGTACCGATAAAGAGCAAAAAGCGATGTTTCAGAGGTTGAGGTGTCTTCCTTCTGGTTAGCAGGGGCGGTTTCAGGGAGTATCTAGGGGTTACTATAGCAACTGCAAGATTTGGCAAAGCAACCACAAATATGTACAATAGCGTAAATCTTAAAGAAATGTTCTTATTTACAGGGTTTAAAGGGTTAAATGGATGAGCTTTAACAAATAAATAACATTCAACAAAATATCCACACAGTAACACATACAAATGAAATGGGAGCTGCAATCTTCAAGGAAAGAGTAGGCATTTGTTTTCAAAATAAAAGCTTTCATGATAATGATCAAATGTAGAATAATATGGAAGTCGTCACTTTGTGCAATTCAAGCCCCTCCCACTCACCAAGCTACCTTATAGCTGGCATCAAACTCGCCTTTGCATGCGTGTACCCAGCACCGCTTCATGTCTTCTACAGTAACTGTTCTGGCTGTGAGCCACACACTCTGCCTGTCCCAGGCTACCTCCACTTCATTGTTGCCATGGGAGCCAAGAGCCAATGGTCTTGATCCCCCCTCCTTGGTGTGGTTCAAATGCTGACTAAGATGCAAACACACCAGGAAAGATACCAAAGAAACATCAAAGCGACTAAATTTGTTCAGTGGTTGACTTGTTCCTCCTCCCTGATAAGAAATATTTCAGGAAAAAATACATACATGCACTGATAGCAATGTATCAATGGACTTTGTGTGTGTGTGCACATCCATCTGTGTGAGTGTGTGGGTTCTAGGGATTGTTAGCTATGTAAATTCCAGGGGAGTTAGGTTAATTGGGTCTGAAAAAGAAGTGGGTGTGCCTCGCTCTTCTTTGACAAACTTATTTACATAGCAAAGCTGTAATTACCCTAACGAAGCCTCCATCCTATCAGAGAGAGTGTACACACACATACACACCCACACACGTGCAATCCCTAAACAGGTTTGAGGCTCAATCATGCCAAACCTGTATTTTTCATCACTCTAGATTGCTCTCTGAAGCATGCCATTCACACGTTCATTTCTAAATGAATGGCATCTTTTACGGTTGTAATCAGTTGGTTTGTTGGAGCTTCTCTATCAAAAGCTCACCGGTTTCTGGGAGAGATGTGGGGCTCCTTCCAGCAACCCTTTGGAATCGTTTCCTTCCTTTCCTTTTCTGTGAAACAGCAAGCCTTTGCTTTGTGAGTGGGGGTAACATAGGGAAGAAAAGGATTGTGAGAGCCTTTCGAGAAACAACAATGCCAAAAAAAAAAGAAAAAGAAAATGCCATTTCATCATTTGATCCAACATGCAAGACTGAAGAAGTGCAACGTCATCCAACGCCACATTTTATGTAAGGGTACTAAAATATTTAATGAAATTGTATTGTTTACAGACGATATATGTGAGTCTCTTTATATATAATTGAGGACATATAAAGAAAATTTAGATCAAATTTGCATTTTTTAATATTTCTTTACTGAATTCCTGAATCAAGAGCAGATCAAAAAACTTTGAAAAAGTTTGTTTTTGTGAGAAGACGGACAGGCCAGAAGTTCCCTGTTCAGGCTCTCAGGAATGGGGAGAGGAAGGGGGGGCGGGCTTTCTCAGTCCCAGAATTAGACAAGTTTTTTGGGCTAAAAATGACATAATCAAAAGAACACTAGGAACATTTTTAAAATAGATCTTAAGATGAGGACTGGAGTGGGTCCTTAACCATTTAACAAACAAAAAAATGTTGACATATTAATAATAAACACTCTTTGAATTACTGTTATTCCTTTATTGTCTACGTAATCAACATAAATCAGCAAATTCTGACGCTGAGAAATGTGGCGCAGTTATATGACAATTTACTAACATAACGTGCATCTGAATACACTGATTTACATTAGTTGCATAAGCTCGTCACTACTTTATAATTCAGTTTTTATTTATATAGCCAAATATCACAAAGTAATAGCCCAAAGTAATTGGGCTTCATACCGGTGATTGTACAAAAGCAGAAAGTCGATCATAAAATATATCAACAATAGCTAGTTGCTAAATTAAACTAAGCAGACTAAATAAAACTGGTAATTCCAGCCCTTCCCTTAGACCCTCCTACTCGGTAAGGAAAAACTCCTAATAAAGCCAAATTACAGGAAAAAAAAGAAGAAACCTCAGGGATATCCACATGAAAGAGGGACCCTCTCCCACGATGGACAGGTGATGTACCAGGACTCTCAAAGAAGAATTAGCTCATCTAACTCTACAACTACATATTTCAATAGTGTTCATACAGATAGAAGGGGGGGACGGTGGGGGGGGGTCCACAGCCACGACGAGCCAGAGGTGGGGTCCACGGCCAAGAACAGGAGCACAGGAAATCCACACGGAATCTGAAATCTCCCCTGCTCCCCCGAAGAAGAGAAGAAATGAGGAACAACACATGGATTGCACTGCATCAAACAGATAGAGAAGAGAAGTAACTGAGGATAGAGGACAGAACCCAAATGCACAATGATTTCCCCCAACTTCAAACTTTTAGCAGCCTACTAGCAATTAATTGTTATTTAATTTTAATTCAAACATGTTAATAGTTTAGCATGCAGTATGGTAGAAGAATTATAGTGGCTAAAGCTCCAGTGTTAAAAAAATAGCTCAGATAAATATTAAGAAATGAGCAACTTGAAGCTAACAGGCGGTTGTGCTGGCCTTTGGTTTGCGTACTTTTACTTTAAGGATCTAGAAGATAAGACGTTGCCCATAAAATTCTCAGCAACTCCCAGTGATAAAATTCAATGGATACTCAAAGAACGATAACGTTTGGAAAGAATTTCCCCTTGAAGTCAGGACTAGATGACCAGTCAGCAGAATAGGAGAGAAAACTTTCCTTTTAGAAGAATGATAACACAGGAAACAATTGCTGACCATTCTCTAAAAAATGCTTATTAAGTTGATTGAAGAGTTAGGTACAGAACTGAACTTGATATGTTTTTATTATTGAAGGCGTTTCACCTCTGATCCCATAAAAATATCCAGTGGACGACTATTTATCTACAGTTTCTATGAAATCAATGAATGTTTTGGTGTTGATTCTAAAATTAGCCATCCACTCATGGGGTCAGTGACAAAAAGATATTAAATAAACAAGTTTGAAATTTGTGAAATTAAAATCTTATAATATAACTCAACGTATATGTTGTATATCCTTCTATAAAAGGAAAATGTATTCCAGCAGATAGTAGTATAATTTTTAGAAGCAATAACTTTTTAAGGTTTGGTTGAGCAAATGTTGAAAATATTTTTGCAGAGTAGATACGACATAAGTTTGGTCAACTCACAATTTAGTTTATTGAGGTCTGCCAGCATGAACAGGCTGTTTCAGGCTTTTTTGAGGTTTGCACTTTGACTTAACCACTAACTTCATCTTTTTCAAATCCGCACTTACTTTCAGCCGAGGTTTAACGCCTGATGGTGCATTCACACTGAACGCGGCCGGCACGGCAGAGGTGTCAAGTTTCAATGTTAATTCAATGTGAAGACGCCATCTACCGCGGTACGATTTCGGTGGCGGGCGTCGACCTGTGACGGACTCAACTTTGAGCATATGATGTTTTCAGTGACTCAGGTCAGTGGAAATTAGGCTTAAAGGGGCTTTTTCACTAGAGCATCAACACTAGAGTTGTTTTCTTTAAAATTCTCCTTTATTTGGCAAAATAGTAAATACCGGTACTTGTATAGTACTTTAATTTACACACTCTCTGCTGCCAAACACTGGCACCAACCTAAACCATTGGAGGCAGTGTGGGGTTCAGTGTCTTGCCCAAGGACACTTCGACACATGGGCGGGAGTTAAACTGAATCTTCTGATCAGAAGTCGACCGCTCTACCACTGCACCATAGCTGCCCCTTTTCATTTCATCTAAACTCTGGTGTTATGTAGACTCAACATGCAGACTCTGGTCCACCTTAAAAAAAACCCTTGCAATAGTACTGCAGTCGTGTGAATGTAAATAGACTGTCCTCTTCATATCTGTCGATCCTGAAATTCGTGGCCTCCATCCTTCCTAGCTTTCATAAATAATTTGTTTATGGTTAAACTGTTTAAACATGCTTCTAATTCCCTTTTCAGATCTAATTTTTGACATGACAGGGAAACTGCTGCTGTCACACAAAACGCGCAAGGAAAGAGCATGACAGGCAAGCAAAGGAACTGGAAAGCATCATAAATGAAAGAAGCCGACAGCATCAAAACGTGTGCGGTTTTTCTTTTTGCTGATTTGCATACCCCCAGGTTGGAAGAGAAAATCATGTGAGAGATTTATTTATTGTGAGAATGTCTGTGAATAAGACCCCTAATGCTATCAGTTAGATAATTACTTAAAGAGTTCATCCAATTACTATAAGAAGATCACACAAGTAGATGCTCTCACTCTTGTCTGGTGGTGTCTCATCGTATAGTGATCCAGCTTTAGCGGCAAAGTGATTCTCCATGCAGTGAATTAACAAACTGTTACAAACAGACTCAAAAAGGAGCCAAACGACTCTCAAATGTGAAGGTTTAAACCACACCACTGCATACGTGTGTGATTTATAGAACAGTTGTGTTAATAAAAAGTCAAGAAAAAGTTTAAATGTCCTGAAAGAGCCAAATCATACAAATTGCAAGTAAGCTTGATAGCTTGTTGGTGGGGTTTTGACTGAGTTAGCTTAGCATTGAAAGTATTTTGACTTGGAATCTTATATAACTTAAGAGAATTATATACAAAATAGAAATAATAGCTAATATCCCCAATTTCAGTAAATACTAAATAATCCAGCAAATATTTGAAACCAGGAAATGCTTAACTTTACTTTCAAAGAAAAAGTTTGGCTGAACACAATTTGTGTGTCAACAGCATTCAGCTTCAATGTAAAGTTAATGTAGAGACACAATCAGGGGTCCTGCGGCGTGTTGTCAGCGTCTGGCCTTTTATGATTAAATCCAGAAGAAGGATTTGGGTGGCCTGTCAAAAGTGCGAACGCAAAATTTTAAATGTCTGAACTTTGGCAGATAATTTGTGTTGCTTCAACAAATTAGAAACTCAGATTTGGCTCGTGACGTGTTGATGGTTTGATCAGTGAGTGTGATAGTTTTGTTCATTTCCTGAAACTAAACACATGACATTCACATGCACTCAGTCAGGGGGCTGTGCTACTGCTGGTTGGGTTAAGAGGACCTGGTGGCAGACAAGATGCCGGCTGAAAATCATTAGTTGGAAACGGAAATTCCCAAACATCATTAGCCAGATGTGGAAATTCAACAAGATTTTAGAGTTGTAGTCCCTTTTATTACATTTTTTTAGTGTTCAAGATTAGCATAAAATGTGTCAAAAGTGTTCAGATTTGTAAAAGTGTTAAGACTTTTACATATTAGCTTTACTTCCAGACCAATGTTTACATTTGGACGTAGTTAACCTCAACCCTTTATGAAATCATCGTGAATCATCTCATTCTGTGCAAAGAAAGGTGGCTTTGGTCCAGAATATAACACTTTATTTCAGTAACGTGTTGCGTATTGGTGAAAAGCTGCTTCAAAGAGTTGTTTACCAGCGCAAAACCGCTTAACACATTCAACTTTATACACAAAAACATCTTAGCCACTACCCAGTCAACAGATTACATATACACATGCCATTGACAGTCTGTTAGAGCTGGACACATTATCCCCTCTTCCTCGCATTCCAAATACATTCCTATCCTGAAGTCGTCACATATTGACATTTGGTTAAGGACCCCTCAGTGTCACTTTTGACGTTTTGTGTGTCCTCAACTCTTTGACTTACTCACTGTTTGGGAAAGCTGCCATCTCTTGGTTTCTCCCCCATTGGTCTTTGTTATGTTCTTTAAGTTCCAGGATACTCCTACGTAGAAAAAATATATTTTTTGTTTTTTTTCCTTGGTCCTCAGCCCACACTCTGGTGTGGAGTGTGACAGTGAGTGTAGCCCAAAATAGGGATGTCTCAGTCGGATCCTGTGATCAGAAATTGAGGCAGATGACGTTGTTTCAGACTCAGTCAAAATCTGATGTTGTTTCCCAATCAAGCTGTATATATATATATATATATATATATATATATATATATATATATATATATAAAAGTGTATTTCACACTTACTTTAAACAAATGCCCTAGTAGAAGTCTGCACGTCATAGACGACGGATCATTTGCCGTAAAGCGCCACGGAACACGCAGCAGTTTGAGCAGGAGGTGCAAAACAAAAGGTTGGTAAAGTTAACAAGATATTCACAGATTTAGGCTTCGAGGGTAAGTTGATTGTTACTTTTCTAAATATATGACCATCATCATCACAAAAATGTGACAAGACCATTTTAAAAACATGTATTTCATTGTAGGGGGTATTTAAAATTATTTGGAGGCATATTTTCTGTCTCTGATTGGAAATGCAATTTTATTTTATTTCTCTCTGACCCAAAAACAGGAGCACCCCTATATACACACACGCAAACACACACACCCACACACCCCCGCACCCCCCACACACATATATATATATATATTATACTATATATAAATATATATATTATATAGTATACTATATATATTATATAGTATTATATAGTATACTATATAATATATGTATAATTTAATATATTTTATAATATATATTTAATACTATATAATATGTATTATTTCATTAAAAGAATTAACAAAGCAATTTCAAACCTGGGAAAAATTAATTGCAATTAGTCGCGTTTAATTATTTTTTTTTGTAGTTACAGTGTTTGACGAATACTTATTGTTAGCAAAAAAACTCACAGCATGAAATCGCACACAAAACTGTACATCTAGAGCATTTAATTTTAATTAAGGCTGTCAACCGATTAAACAAAACCCGTTGAATCATTATTTTATGTTGTGATTAATCACAATGTTTAACTAGGTACATTTTATAACATTATACTCCTTTTGAAGAAATACAGGCCAAAGAGAAATTGTTGCTTCATTTTTCATGTCTAAAATATTTCTATGTATTTCCAGTGTATCCAGAAATGTAAATTGTTTGTACAAAACACATCAAAAGTAAGATTAGCAGAACTCTAAAGACTTTTATGTTGGCAGTATTACTCAAAGAAAACAAAGATGCTGACATACAGCCATAAGAAACGAACCTGCAGACCTAAAATAAAAGTTCCAGTCACTTCTCTACTGTGTATCACTGAGAAGGCTGCTTTAAAACAACCTTTTACTTTATTTTCTTGACAAAAACAAGCAGTAAGTTGTGAACTTTCTCTGGACTGATCCTTTATTTAATCTATCGTGACGATCAGCATATCTATCACTTTTCTTTGCCGCTGCAGTCGAGGCTCAGCGACGCGTTGTTGTGTTAATGTGACAACCACGGATCAAATAGTCCGCATTTGTGAAAAAGCGATCTAAACCGAAAAAAAAACTCCCAACAAGATTAAAGTATTTAAAATTGATTGAATATTTATTTCTTTTGTAAATAACCGTAGTATAAGTGGGAGTGTTTTGATGCACACTGTGGAAGCCTAAAGTGAAGGTCAAGTGAACGACTTTTGCTGCGAGGTGCAATTAATTATGAAGATTAACGCGTTAATTCTTTTTGATCAACAATAACGTTCACAGACCTAAAATATGTATACACTGTATGTATATATCTCTCTATATAGATATATATAATTATATATAGATATATAAGGTCCCACGAGTTGCAATATTCCTTGCCATATCCTAAAACGTGAACACATTTGGGCGTTTTCTTACCTTAGCTAGCTTCCTTTCCCTCAGAATGTTGCTCTAACCGCCATCACTTCTACTTATCTGAAGTTGATTTTCTTTTTTGTAATTTCAGGGAGGTAGTCACATAAAATATATATATATATTTGAATTTCAAACTTTCTCTGTCTCAGAAATGTACCTCATGATCTCTCTTTGCACTTTGATTTGGTAATATTTTTTTCTTGATGGCCGCAAATAAGTAGTTCCAAGTGATTGTGTCAAAATATGCAAAAAAAGAAAACAAATGCTTTCAACCTGATCACCTCCCTCGGTATTTGACCATCCCTTTCTCCGCACTTCCTCCTCCAACAGGAATTTAATCTTTCAAGCCATCATTGTTTTTCCTTTCCCCTATTTTTACCGCGGCTACCGCTGCCGCTTGGAAGCCCACAGACTGCCTCCGTATGCCCCCTTCGTGCCCCCTCCAGCTCCGAGACCGTCTCTCTTTTCCTTTCTCTATCTCTTTTTTGTCCAACTCTCTCCCCTCTCTTTGTCTTTGTCTGCGTTCGTTCCTCACTTCTCTCCTACTCTTCCTCTTCTTCTTCCCTCTTTCTCATTCCTCCCGGTCTCTACCTCCCCCCCTCCACACCGCCTGCCTTTTGTCTGTCTATCTGCTTTTTTGTAGCTCTGCTGTACGTGCCACAGATTCAGATGGCAGTCAAATGCTAGACGAGAGACAAACAGAGAGACACATGCATGCAATTACATGCTCACACTCACATGCATGCTGGCAACTACACACGCATGAGGGGAGTCTTGCAGGCACACATCTGCTCGTGGATGTACGCAATTTCACTGCAACACTGTCACCGCGTCGCATAAATTCGACAGTTTGAGTCAACTATTAGACGTGGACGTAGAAATATTAAAGCACAACACAAGAAATGTTAATGGGAAGTGTAAGTCTCGGGCTCCTATAGTGTTTAGGTGATTGGGAGTAGCAGGAGAAAGGGGGAATGAGGGGGAGGGAGAGGGATAGATGGCAGAGAGGGAGAAGCAGAGACGAAGGAGGTCAGTCTAAGCTTATAAAACGTTTTCTAACCTAACCTGGCCTATTTTTGCTGGGGCAACACTGTGGACAGAGAAGCAGACGCACAAGTTCCCATAGTTGACTGTACGCCTTTTGAGAAGGACCCCTAAATACACAGACACATCAAAGCAAACAATGAAAACGGGTTCAATTGATCAAACTGGAAGACTCTTAATGACTAAAGAAAGTGAAAATGTTGGAGATTTCGAGTTTTGTGATGTAACATTTACATTTAGTGACACTTTGATGTGATAAAATGTGATGTGAGAAACTTTTAAGTTTAAGTTTTCATTTTATAATTGACGAACCATCTCATTGAGTTAGGATCCTGAGTAGTCTAGCAAATTTGTCCAATTTTGGCGTTAATTACAACTGTTTTTTTAAAACCCTTTAATCCTGGCGACACCTAAATAACACTCGATCTATGATCTATCAGAACTCTTCAACACGATCAACATGGATCAGCTGATTCAGAGAAAAGCGGCTTTGAGGAGTTGAGGAGTTACAGTAGACAAAAGAATGTCAACACTGGAGCTAACGCTCTGGTGTAAAAGGGTTAAACCATGATTTGGTTTAATCTGCTTTCACATTATGCTTTGGAGACTAGGGTTGTGGATTGGTACTTGCTTGATTCAAGCTCAAGGATTACCAGATCAAACACCTATTCTTACTTTTTTTAATATAATATGCTTCATCTTTACACTAGATGTATTAAATGAAAATCTTATATTGTTAATCACCATCATTTACTGTATACCCTTATTTAGAACAAATAATTAGGATGAACAAAACAGATGAAAACAGATATTTAGATGGTGTTCGTTGTTTATTTATTTGTGTCAATTTTCTGGTTAACCTTAAACATTAAACAAAACCTAAAAATCACAGTTATTTTATATTATTTATTAACAAATCCTGAAATTTCTCTCCACAGTTTTAACATCCTTAAAGTCCTGCAACACTTTACATTCTAATGAACTGCATATCGGTGCAAAGCCGTTATGAAAAGTCCCATTTGTTTACTTCCAGTGACTGCGGTGCTGCTTATTTTTAGTTTATTAACTTAAAAGTCCAACATTGTTCTGCATTTCAGAGCAGAAAATAACTGTGTTTCTAGATTATATTTTTACTATACTCTACTATATTTAGAAAGGTCTCGAATTAGCAATCTTGGATGTCACAAACATTCATACTCAAATTTTCCAATTCAAGAAAAACGTAAACATTCACTTTTTCCTATACAATTCTTTTTAAAGGACTTTTGAGTGGACCAAAATCCTCACTGTGCAGAAAACAATGGTTGTTGTCAGAGATTATCCATCCAAAACATGTACTAACAATAGCTGTTCAATTAGAAGAAGTATAAAACTACCACAAATCTTAATAGACAAATATTCATCATACAAAATTCAATTGTGAAAGCAAGACCAAACAAAGATATACTTGTCTTGAAGTAAATGAATCACCAAGTTTGCTGGTCAAAAGATGTCCTCAGTACACTGTAAAAAAAGACTGTGAAATTTACAGAAAAGCTATGTAAACTACCTACAGAATTATATTGTAAACAATAAAACAGACAATGTTTGTTTGAATAACAGTTAACCTTTGTAAATTATTTAACAATATTTTTTGTAATGTTTATGACAATAATTTGTAGTTATGATCAAATAAATTTGTTAAAACTACAATAATGGTTATAAGAACAGAGAAATGCTGTAATTCTCATAACAGAACGAATTAGTTAATTTGACATTCAAATGTTGTAAAATCAATCCATTTGTTCTGTAGTTTTTATGGATTTGGTTTAAAAAAATTTTGTTTCTAATTAAAGCTTTACAATCCAATTTTTTAATGCTTATTAATGTCTTCATTCTGCGGAAGGCTATTGTAAAAACAAACAGTCATCATTTGCATACTGCTAGCGACTTTTTTACTTTCTTATTTTATTAATATAGCCTTTTAGTGATGGGATGTTTAAACTACTTTGTTTTATTTGATGTAAAAGGAAGAGGTCTCTTCACAGTTCCAAGCTTAACGTTGCCTGTTGGAATCACCTGAGCGTATCCGTTGAGGTGGACATGTTTCATGTTATTCAACTTTGAAAGTATGTTGAAAAAATAATGCATTTATTTGATGAATTAAGATGCCGTCGATCAAATAAATTTTCAAGAAATATGGTTTTCCCAATTTTCTTAATTGAAGGTGTTTTGGCGTTGGTGTAGCAATCCTTTTCAAGGTTTCTAAGTACATTTTAAACAATATCAATAGAATTCATCTAATACAGCCTGAGAGCTGCAGTTGGAAGGTGGCGCAGTGTTAGGTGGCGTTGCCCCATAACCAGAAGACTCTGGATCGAATCCCTGCTACGGCAATCTAGCAAATAATGACCTGTGTGGAATAAAGGGTTAGTCTAATCAGGGATAGGATTAGGGTTAGCATGAATGTGCATGGGTCTTCAAAAAGTACTCTTTTTTTTTGCTTTAAAATATGCAGAAAATACACTATTTATGTACAAAACTGTAATGCAAAATCAACAGATTTTTGGGGTAAAATTCACAGTTTTTTAATGTAATTCAATTTACTGTAAGTCACTGTAAATCAATATACATCCTTCATCCGTTAAGTTATTTACTGTGATGCTGTATTTTTTACAGGAATTCTCTGGCAACCACAGCTGCCAGTATTTTCCTGTAAAAACAACGGTTTTTTTTTTACAGTGTAGTTATTTGTCAATGACACAAGTTTCTAATGTTTGTTTCTTTTTAAAGATCTTTTGAACAGTTTTAACATAAGAAAACAAGCTTATTAAGAAATACAAAATTCAAAACTCATTTAGTTTAAAGTCTTTAAGTGTTTGTTAATAGTTTAAAATAACATTCATGTTTTTTGCCTGCAGATAAGAACAAAACTTTGTATGTCATACTTTTGGTATGGGTTCAACTATGAGCCAATTTTCTTTCTTTTTTTTTTTCCTTTTGCATTTATGTGAAGAATTTGCAACATAAAGGGCTCACAGTCTTTTCTTTACATTTGACCTGAAACTTTGTGACAGAAACATATGTTACCCCGGACGTCAAATTGGATCCAGATTGTGTGTCTTCTCAGAAACGTTTGAACAGTTACGAGACCTTTTCGTTCTTTTTTTTTTTCTCCCCTTTTTTTTTTATCAAAGACACAAACTTGAGTGTGTGGTGGTATAATTGGCTGCACAGACAGGCTACAGATGTTCTTTTCTTTCAACTAGTAGAGTAATTTCAGATGCTGTTTTCTTGTCACCTTTGGAGATTGAAGAGTATTTTATCAATTTCTTAAGTGAAAATTTCCTTCAGAAGCTTTTAATAATGTTTATAAAAAGTGTCTTTCAAAATGTTAATTAAAAAAACATGTTTTTTGGTTTTTTTTGCCTAAAACAAAATTTTTAGTTGAAAAAAAATAACGAAGCGGAAGTGAGTTTAGTAAACAGTGATCACATCACAAGTGTCATTGATTCTTTAATTCCCTTGTGTGTATTAATGTTTATAAAATGTATATAATGTAACATTTAAGTAGATCTGTCCAACCACAGGAGAGTTATTGATGATACAGGACTGCTGTTGATCTAAGTGCTCAGCTGATTCAGTTCCAGACTTTCTAAAGATATATGTTTGCATATACTGTATATAATCCCAGACGTGTGCAATGTCATTTAGTCATCTATTATGGCAGTACATAACTACATACAGAATGTGCCAGATAATAGCCATGAATCAAATTTAAAGTCTGACATGCAGATTCCAGTGGACCACTTTGTTCACTGCAACCCCTTTTCTGATCCAAGTCATCTCTTTTAAAAAAAAATACTTTTTAGCTGGTCAAGAGCCTTACGAATGTTCTGACTGATCCACTCAGAAATTGATCTTTTGCAGTCAGTACTGTCTTACAATACATGAGTGTGTATGTGCTACTAAAAGTTATGCAGAAGTACTTCCAGCAGGTCCAGTAGAGACTTGAGGTCTGCTGAAGGACCAGGGCTTGAAAGTCATAAGATGGCCTTAAGGATAATTGAAACCATAGACCTGGTGCTGAGCTAAGCTCCATTCTGAACGGGGATTGAAGCTGTCGGATAGGTCTAAATGTGACCTAGAGAAAAGACAGAAGGAGAAGTGCCCGGCATAGTTTTTATTCTGTGCATATATAACATCATATACGTAAGTATGTGTATTGCTGTGTGACCCTGCAATGAACTGGCAGCCTGTCCAGGGAATGCCTCGCCTTTGCCCAATAGTGTCTGGGATAGGGTCCAGCAACCCTGGGATCCTCCTGAAAAGGATTAAGCGGGTATGAAATTTGGATGGATGGAGTATGGATGGCAACTAGTGGAATACAAATATCTGATCCAGAGTTGTAATGCAGTAGCAAATACACATACTTTTCTATTGACCAAATCATTAAATCAAGTCCAAAGACTTGTCAAATAGACTATTTGTATTGTTGATAAGTACAAACAATATTTCCAACATTTCCATTTTGAGCATGTTTCTGAAAAATAACATACAATAGACCAAGTTATTTGAAAATGTCCCGTAACTCCAACAGCTGCTTGTGTGGGGCAGGACTACCCGAAACAATAGCTAACCACGGCACAAAGAAAAGCCCAGGGAATTAAACCAGTGACTCTAGCTATTCTATTACCAACCCTCATGAACAGTACTTACATTAACTACACCCTTTGGTTTCCTGCCTTTCTTTGGTGTTTTAAACATTACACATGTGTTCACCGTGTCTCTGAACTACACCATGGTTCACTTGCAAACAAACATAAACCCTTGTTTTCAAGCAGAGCAGGATTCACTTTTTCAGATTCAGGTGAGCTTCTAGATTTGCCAAAGCAAAAGTCAGTCTCTGAAAAGTCAAAATCTCGATCAAACCAGACAAAGGGGGGACCTGGTTGTAGACAAGATGGCGGCAGAAAATCATTATCTGGAAGGAAGTTCAGAATTGGATCCAGACGAAAAATACTTGCTTTTGGTCAAAAAAGACTAAAGCTTTGTTTCCACTGAGCAGTTCGGTATGGGACCGACCAGTCAATTCTGGCTAGCATTTCCACTCAGTTAAGCCTCACTCCCACTGAGTGGTTTGTTTGGACGGAGCATGGAGGATGTAGTGTGTCATTGTAATGTGACAATTAGTAAAGCAAGAACAATGGCGGTCATCCAGCAGTTCGTCTTTTTCTTACTTTATTTTTTGGACATTGTGTATAACAGGAATTTAATGTTGTACGAAAGAAGATTGCTAAGAAGAATACCGCCATAAAGAGGAAATTGGAATCACGAGCTTTACGCTATATATACTGGTCCTTTTTAATGTCATCATCACTCTCTGCCAATCAATAGGTGGCAACAGCGCCTCCGCCCCAACCATCCCATTCTATTTTCTATGGACCTACAACGGATGGGGGTATGAGGTATGCGTCAGAAATGTTTAATGGGTCCATTTAACAATTGAAATGTTCAAAATACCAAATCGAACTGGACCATACCATTCTGGACTGCTCAGTGGAAACGAGGGTTAATGTAATCGGTGACCCCAACACCTCTAATTTTTCTTGCATTTTAAGCTTTGAGCCTTTAACACATGAGGCGTCTCTGTCAAAATCTACAAAGCTCTTTGACATACTGTAACTCCCTTACATGATGAACGTGGATTAGCAGAAAAGTGGAAAAAAGAAAAGCGGCTTCGAGCTGGCAAACAACACTCTAAAGCAGCTTTTTTCAGCGATATGCGACATTACTAATATAAGGTGTATATTTAACATGCGACAGAATAAGCTAAATCATATTGAAGGGTTGAGGTTAACTGCGACCAAATGTAAACACTGGTCTGGATCTAAAGCTTCAATGTAAAAATCTGAACAGTTTTACAAACCTGAACACTTTTGTTAATTTTCTTTTTGAAATGAATAAAGCGTTTAACCTCCTTTGACACATTTCAAGCTAATCTTGAACACAAAACAGTTTATTCACATTAAAGATTTTCAATAAAAGTGTCGTCAACTCTGAAATCTTGTGGAATTTTCGTTGTCAACCAATGATTATCAGCCGCCATCTTGTATGCAAGGTTCCAGACAGACGTGTGAAAGTACATCATTTTCATAAGTACAGTTTTATAACCAGCTCATAGCAAACTACTTCACATGAGTTGTGACGCCTGTCATATCTAAATTGATAAAGAATTGTATGGTACTTTGCTTGATACACAGTCCAGCCTAATAAAAATGGCAGTTTCCACCATCAGTATGACTCTTTCTGTCACCATTATGTGAATATCTGGATGAATTCATGTCAAACTATAAGGCAAATGAGAAGTTTGTCTGAACGATGATGCTGGTTCGATAAAAGTGCTGCAGTAATCCCGGTCAAATGTCCAGACTTGTTTAACTTAAAACCATTTTTTTTTAAAACCGCAGATCTTATGTAAGGGGCTACTTTTGCCCTAGGAGGTGTGCAAGTCATTGAACAAGTCATTGATCAAATTATGACTGCAGCACAGATGCTTCTAGGGCTCAACAGGAGACATTGACATTGTTACAAATTGACATGAGTCTTTCCAGCGGTCTCTGATAAAGAAGTTTTGTCTGAAGGTTTGGATACATCTGTTGTTCAATGTCTTGCCCTCGGCCAAATCTACAGGGCCTCCTCTCCCCCTAAACAGGGCCCCTTAACCACCCTTCCTTTCTCTCATTCTCCACCACTCACTCTATCCTCCCTGTCGATCTTCTGCTTTCCGCTGCTTTACCTTGCTTTCCTTCTCTTTCTCTGCGGGCACACGCACACTGCCGTCTCCCTACAGTTGTGTGGATTTCCGAGTACGCATTGCAATCTTTATCCATCATAATGCCTGATTTACCCTCACCCTAACCATAGTTTCATTTTAAACCTAAAACTAACCCTCACAATAGACTGGAGTCGTGAGGACAAATGTCCTCGCAGTGTGATGTGCCTGGCACGTTAGTCCTCACAACTACACAAAGGCGTGCAAACACACACGAACTCATGCACACATACATAGAAACCCATTCCATCCTTTTGCCTTTGCTCACTCCCCATATCTTTCTCCTTTTCTCTCCTCACTCCCCTCCTGCTTTTTGTTCCCTCCCCTCCCCCTTACTTGCCCCCCTTCCCCACCACCATCCCCCATCCTTCTGAAAAAGTGTGCATTCTGCCACACACACACACACAGAGACACACACACACACAAAGACTGGTGCTCTACCTCCCCTAGGAGTTGTTCTTAACTCGCTGACTGAGGCACACTGTGCATGTGTCTGTGTGTGCGCTCACAAGCACTTGCGTGCTAATGCGGACCGTACATGGGGGGTGGTGGTTAGCATGTTTTTGTGTGTCCGCACTGCTGACTCCACACATGATCCCCATTAGAGGCTGGCGGGAGCAGACACAAACACACATACATGCACTTTTATCTTAACTCACACACGTACACACACGCTCGCGCGCACACACAAACTCGTGTACAGGTATACGAGCATCCTTCTGTGGGACCTTATCCCATTTCATCCCTCAGGCTTTCAGTAAGAAGTCAATAATAAGAGTCTGCTTCTCTAAATTCTTTATGTTTTAATTATGGGAAAAAATAAGAAACAAATGATAAATAAATGTTAAAAGGGACTTCAATAAAATTCCTCAAACTAGCCGTCTTAGAGGTTTGGCCATGCCAAAGAAGCAGGGGGCAGAGGTGATGTCATCACCAGGTAAAACATCTTTCCTAGGCAACCAAAAGTGTCCAAGGAAACTAAATGTGTCACGAGCATGAGCAGAATTCAGAGTCTCGGTTGACGAATGGTGAGCAAGTGAGCTCACCAGTGAGCTGTAAAGGCCAATTTGTTGTAATAAAATCATGAGTGTAAGGTGGATAAAGGCAAGCAAGAAAAACATTTAGGAGTAATTTAAGAACAAACAACTGCAGACATACATGCAACTCTTACAAGGAACTTTAAATATTTATCACACACAGAAAAAAAAAAAAAAAAATGCATACACACGTTGAGGTATGTCATTGGGGAAAACTAGCCTTGGCTTTTTTAAAACCACGTGTTTCCTCTTTTTTTTATCATGTGGTCTTCTTTTAAATTGCATCATCCCCTTTTAAATAAATAAATAAATGTATGTTTTTTGTGGAAAAGGATGCAAGTAGAAAAACCAGTCTAAGCCCATCATTTGTTTTGCATGTGTTAAATATTTAGAAACTGAGTGAAACTGAGAAACTGAGTTTAAAGACCCCTGGTTTTAAAAAAAAAATCCTGTTTTTTTGAGTTTTTAACATGTATGTGTTGCATTTTTTATTAAAGAAAACAATGTAATAAGAAATCCTTTTGTTTTTGCATTTCTGAGTATTTCTCCTTTTAAATCGCTGCCAATCGAACTGTCGCAGACAGGCTCTGTTGGAATTAATGAGCCTTCTTTCCATCACAACAGCTCTGCTGCACATGCACTAAACCTCTCATCTGGTCCGGCTAGTGTGTATAACTCAGGTGCAGGAGAGAAGAGAAGATGGCATCTTCCCAGTGACTGCAGTCAAATGAGCCGCCGTTTGCATTTCCGTGGTCAAATCAGCCGTCACGAGATTTTTTGTGTGAGTTGTCTGATGCATCCTCTTGCAGACAATTAGATCCATGTATGTCTTGATTTTTCTTGTCAGAGATGGAACCTGGATCAAAACTGTGTGGGTGGACAGCTCCAATATTGTTCGCTATATTTGTTAAAAATATACCCTACCCCTACGGCCTCCTTCTACCAATTATAGGAACATTTGGAAGTGTAAGGGTGTCTGAAATGATTTTTTTTAACTCTTGTGCTATCCAAGGCACATTAACGTTGGGACTGTATCCTATCCTCCCCATATCATGGGAGGGGCAACTTATCAAGGACAGTTTGGGTCATGATAGCACAATAAGGGCTAACCCCTTCTTCTGCCCTAAAGCACAAAAGTTTACATTTAAATGTAAGTAATAATGTTTGGTTTTAGCATAACCTTTTTCAAGTTATAACATCAATGTTGTTTTATATTTTCCGAGCGCTGGCAGCTACATGCTAACGTAGCTGACCGGCCAATATTGATGACGTCATCGAGTGGTAGTATCGTCTGAATTTGAAGACACTATTTTTTCCTTTTGGACGGTTAAATATAGAAGTCAGAGGTTTATCTACATTTTTACTGTAGATCGAAAGATAATTGGGTTTTTACTTTTAAGTATGCTTATATTTCAGTGTTAGTTTTTACATCGATTTGCACCTCAACCCATTCAAATTGGCCATGTTGGGTTGTGCTCTGCCTGTTTTGAGGGAAGGTTTCATCTGTTTGGCTAGCTCATCTAATAAGACCAAAAAACAAACCACACACTGTGTTTGTTTTGCTTACTGTTCACATTTTAGGCCTATCGTTTTACTAACGCACAGAAAAACAAATGGGAGGTGGTAGAGATTTGTAAACAGTCAAAAAAAGAGCTATGAATTGTTTTACAGCATCAGGGGAAATTATTCCAGCTTTGTGAACCTTGAAAGCAAAACACAACACATGAAAGCAGTGGTTTACTATGAAGCTTCACAGAACACTAACATACACTAACACACTCAAGACTTGTATTTTTTCAACAGACTCTTGTGGAAATTAAACCCTGTTAATCATAAAGCAGCATTTTAACCAAGAAAAATTAGTATTACCAACAAATCTCTATGAAGATCCAAATTGCATTGAGCAACATAATGTTTACAGGGACATTTCGTTCAAGGGAAAAAAAAACAGCATCCATTGCTGTCTTCATAAATGTCCTTGTGGAATGAGAAACAGTAAAGCTTTCTTTTGTGGCTGAAAACACATTTCTTGAGTACATTGATAAACCTAAGACATGGTGTTGCTTCTTCCAAGCAACAAAATATGAACTTCAAACTTAATGTTGTGAATCCTGATACTCACGACCCTGCCAGAAATATCTTGCTTAAAATGAAATGTACTGAAAAACAAAAACCATGATAGGTCCAGTTTTGTGTCAAGACTGCTTTAATCTATAAAGTCCCATTCCAAACATATTTTTTATTTAGAAAATCTTTCTCAGTAGTCTTTTAATTAGTATTGTACAGTTTTTAGCCAAAATCAAAAATCATGTGTTGTTTTTAAATACATATTTTATGCCCAGTGGCATTATCTCAATAGATTTACAATTCTTGCTTGTGGGCGTGACTGCTGGCTCGGAGCGACCCCACCCACTTCCTCTCGCCATCGCTGGAGATCTCTGTCTGCGTGTTCAACTGTGAGCTTACGGCCCCAAGCAACCAAAAAAAAAAACCAAAGGATCAGCAATATTGGATCAATCCCGATGTCCAGTTTTTTATTCAGAGACTAGCTCGGATGAGAAAAATAAATGCCCGCAAGGGGGCGGAGGAGCGGAGTGGCAAGAGAGACTTTGGCACGCCCAGTCAGTAGTTTCGTCACTATCCAAAGGTTTTTCTAGCATCTGGTTTTCTGATCCAATGCGAATTATGAAATACTCAGAAACGAAGTTTCAAAATTTTATATTGGTCCTCTATCATGAGAAAAAAGCTACAAGAACATGTTGAAACTATACATTTTTACTCCCAACTCTTCATTTATGGACGTATGGTCCGGGCCCCCTTCCTCGTTTTATGACATGCTGGCTGTTCTCATTAAATCACAGGTGCCCAACCCTCAGGACATGGTACCTGAAGCAGTAACTGACGTGGAACCAAGTTAGAGTACAAATACCGGGTTAGTGTACAGGTCCGCTACTGTCCGCGTCCTGGACCGGTATGAGGATCGGGGACTCTGATTAGCGTCTGAGGCCCGGTACGAAGCGTCTCTTGGACCAGTACCGGGACCCTTGATGAAATGGGAACATCCAGCATGTCAAAAAAACGACGAGTTGGAGACATCCAAAAAATCAAAAAGTGACGTGGAAGGGGCCCGAACCATACGTCCATATATGGAGAGTTGGGTGTGAGAATTTGTTTGTTAAAAACACAAAAAATACAATTTTCATTTGAGTGGGTCTTTAAGGGACTGAGTTCAATAACTGTAACTCTACAAATGTTGAATATAATTCCAATACATTATGAAGCTAATAAAAGAAACTTTGAGCTGATATACATTTTACAATGTCATGTAAAATAGTAAATTCACGTAATCTATCAACGTAAACAACGTTGCTTTGGTCCATTTTAGATATTTCCTTTCTGGATTATAAGGCACACTGTTGAGTTTTTTTTTTCAAATTTTATTTAGGGTTTTTTAGTGTGCCTCATAGTGCGGAAAACACGGTTTAATTCCATAAACGGTCAGAGTTATGGTAGATCCAAGAGCATGTGTTATTCCATGTCACTGACAACAGCTTCGGTACCAAAGTGTTAAACAATAAATGTCATAGTATTATCAGTATTATTGTTAACAAATCTTGTAATTAAATGCTCCACACATCTGAAAGACATTTTCAGAAACATCAACGATAAAACGCCTGACAATTTGGGAAGAAAAAAGTATTTGTCAATGGCTTAATATATGGTTGTAAGGAATGATGATTGCTTTTTGTCATTTTTTTCCTCTATTTTATTGTATATATTTGCATAAAAGTTTTTAAATGGTTTTCTGATGGAAACGTCAAGATTTTCCATTTTGATGGTTCACACACCACTGATAACAATCAGAGAAAGTCTCAGTGTTTTTAAAAACACTTCTGGAAACCCCTTTAGGACGCTTACAACCTTTGAACTTACAAGCAGGCCCGAATGGAAAGCTGTTATGCCAGTGTGGTCAATATAACCACAGAGATTGGGAGTACCTCAGAAAACTGTTGTCACTCCGTGAAGGCTGCTGGTGCATGTAACCTGAAACGGGATTACTCAAGGATGAAGCCATTTATTAACTCTGTGTAGAAACACCACAGAGTTCTCAGGGTACAAGCTCATCTCAGATGGACAGGGAGATAGTGGACACGTGTTCTGTGGTCAGATGAGACTGCTTCAGCTTGCTTTGGAGGAAGAGACGTCATCACTGCTCATGATACGAGTACGATGTGTGAAGATCTCGTTTGTGCAGAGGTGGAAAACAGGCAGATTCTTTTCATGTAATCAGTAGTTACTTCAGTAAAAATAATGCTACCGTTTTTTCTGCCTGATTTCGAACAGCATGGTCCTCCTGCACTTCTAGCTATCTTCTATTAAAAATGCATGGTGCATCATGAAGAGGAGAGCAAGACTACAACCACCAGAGACTGTTGGGCTGCTGAATGTCATATTCTATGAACAGACACTGGCTCCTGTAGCTGTAAATGTCTTCAGAAAAGTGTAGTTTAAAGGAAGAGTGGTGTAACCAGTAATTCTAAAACAGATGAGCGGATCATGTGTTTATGTAACAATTTTTATTCAAAATGTTTTATTTTGACAGCTGTTCACAGAACTGATCTGAAAGCCTGTTTTGGAGCTCCGCAGTTGTTGACGTCTTAACAGGACGTGACGTGACTGAAAAATATTCTGTAAACAAACAAGCCAGCGTGTCATTGGAACTTGTTGTTAAGACCTTTGACTGTATAAGAGAACTGGACTGAGTGTGACATCACCCATAAATATGGCATGCTTCTCGTTCCACCAAAATGAAGTAAATACGGTAATGTTTTATTTATTTTTTTGCTATGTCGATGTCGCCATGTTGTAACCAGAAATTGTCATAAAGCAAAGCAGTGATTGGTCCAAGTTGGACTGAGTCTACACTTCTAATGCAACTACTCTCACCTTTCAGGAGTGGTAGAAGACCACACCCCTCTCACTAAAAGTGGGGTCAGAAACATCTGTCAATTTAAATCTTCGACCGCTCAGCATATTATCAGGTGAACTTCATTTACATAATCAAGTAAACCCAAGTAAAACATCCACCTTCCCAGTGTAAACAGGAAATCACTTTGGTTTCAAATGAACAGACACTTGTGCATCATTTCCACTGAGCGGTACGGACCAGACCAGTCCCCTCTTGGCTGGTTTAGAATGGTCTGGGCGATTCAAGTGGTTTCCATTAAGTGTTGGACCACCAAAGCGCATGCTGGGTGTAGATCGATGACGTGGCCGTGCGTCAAAACGGTGCAACTGCAGCGTAAGAGAAGCTGCATCAGCCGACTCCTTAAATTAAAAAGATAACCGCGGAGGATAATTACAATCCGGAGCAGGTGTTTATTATGGATGAAGCAGGTCTCTCTGTTGCAGAACAGTTTATTGTTCTGACTTAAAATGAAAAAAAAAAACTCTTTATGTTGAGCAATACTCCAATGTTCTTCAATAAATGTTTCATAAAGCATGATCAGACGTGTTTTTTGATGAGTTTGGATCATAGCTGACATTCTTTGGCCATGGGGGTTGGGTAAAAAGGAAGGGGAAGGGGTTTCTCCACATTTGTGGATTCGTGGTGTCTCTGGTCTCCAACCCCCACGAATAAGCGGGAATACTATATGTAAACAATGTATTATTCTTTGCAAGGCGGGGGGCGAAGAAGAATGCAGCTGAAAAGAGGACAAAACTTTCCGTTTGAATCTAGAGTCGGGAAAAGCCCTGGTCAGACACTTGCTGTTTTCGTAAAACTCATTTGATGACAGAAGCTCCGCCCAGTTCCATTTTTGTATGGACCTACGACCAACAGGGGACCAGACAAGGTACCAGTTGTTCCTGCTTAACGGGTCAATTTTCAAATGGAAATGTTCCAAAGTCCAGACCGGACTGACAGGGGCGGACGAGGCAATAGGCTGAATCTGAATTGCTTCCTTACCCCTATAGCTACAATTGTTGGGTCATTTGAAGGGATAGGGTCGTTCTTTTAAGGACAAACCCTCGCTGAGAGTTCTCTGCTGCGAGGGTGATCTGGGTTGCGCTGTGTTGTGGAGGAGAAATGCATTTCATCAGGTGGGTGTGCTCTGATGCACAGAAGTTTACATTTAAATGAAAGTAATGACTTTTTGTTTTAGCATGACCTTATTAAAGTAAAAAAAAAAAAAAAAAAGGATCTTGTAATGTATTTCTGAGCGCTAACAGCTACACGCTAAGATAGCTGACCGGCGACTGTTGATGACGTCATTGAGTGGGAGTTACCTCTGAATTTGAAGACACTGTTTTTCCATAACTCTCCATTTGGAAGGCTATATGTGTGTGTAAGGGAAGAATTCAGATTCACGGAAACAATAGTGTCTTCAAGTTTGGACGTTACTACTACTTGATGACGTCATCAACAGTCGCCGGTCAGGTACGTTAGCACGTAAGATGACCTAAAATCCATTTTATAACTTTAAAAAGTCATGAAAAAAACCAAAACTTATTACTTATCTTTAAACGTCTGTGCTTCAGAGCACACCTTCTCTTCCATGTAACAAGGATCACCCTACAAGGAGAGAAATAACTATCCCTAAGTGGCTATTGCTCCTCCTTGAAGAAAAAACACTCGGACACCACTACAGCGTCAAATGCTCCTGCAATCGGGGCAATGGAAAGTAGTAGGAAGGGTAGGGAAGCAATTTGTATTTGGCCATACAGTTTTGGCGCTTACACTTGTTTTTAAATAAGTCCTAGCAGTTAGTTAGATGGTGATTTGACCCACGGTTTGTTTTCAATGAAGCTTTGAATCAAACATTTTGCTTGAGTCAAATCTTGTCACAAACATGCTCCATTCTGAACATGTTCATGACACACAACTCTGGAGTTATTACTTTTTTTATCACATGCTTTTTTTGTCCAATATGTAAAAAGTTTCAGTCTTTTTTAAGAATTTTATAAGTTGGTGGTAAGCTTGCAAGCTCAAACTGAGGTAATATTGGAGTGAAATTTTTGTTGTCATTTTGCTAGTTAAATTACCAAGATTTTGAAGAAATTATCAAGAATATAATATATTAAAAAACATTTTGATTTTACAAGAATATTTTAGAACGATGCTTTAACATATTTTAGTTTTATTGTTAAGTTAATGAAAAGCATATAAGGGTCCAAAGTTAAATTAATTTAGTGCTTGACCAATTGTAAAACATCATATCACAACTCTTGTCTGCAGCCATCAATGAAAATTAGCTTGCTTTGGCTAATATTTCCATTTTAGTGTTTAAAATGATCTAATTATCTTTAATCAGTGTGGTCAAAAGATAAGAACTCCACCATGAAATCTACCAGTTCAAGGTAATTATGTCCTAATCTGTTAGATCCTGTTGAGCGAAAACGGAAAAAGCAGAATAAATAGCATTAGTTCTTGCATTTAACTTGTAGAAAATGCATGAAAAATGTAAACAGTGCTTAGGACATTTTGGTTCCTAATAAAGAACAACATACACTTTGTATTTGCTCTGCCATTCAGCCGCCTGACTAAAAAATTGTACAAGAAGTGTTCAGTTTAGTTAGGCCTTGGAGGTGTTCAGAGGTGTGAATGTGACTTTATTTGCTTTTAAGAACAACCCCTTTGAATTAATAGGAATTACAAATTTATCTAATTTGGCTCATTTTCCTTTTCACAGTTTTCTTCTAAGAAGTGTGATGCTTAAAGTGGCAGAGTTTGGAGGAATGCCAAACTGCTGTTTTTTTTTTTATTTTGCATTCAGTTGCACATGAAATTGCCAATGTGACTTACTCTGAGCTTGGTTATGCAGTTAGAACACAGTAAATCACTAAGTCTAATTATAAAGGGAAAACTTTTAATGATGTAAATACATAATTGGGGAGATAAAAGCTAGTTTGAACTCTGGAGTGGATTTGTTGGCTGTATATGAGAATTGCACTGAGTGAGTGTGACGTCACCAATAGAAGATTACTTGTTTCCGGATCCAATTAAATATGAAAAATTCAGTTGACATTATTTTATTATAGGGATGTTACTATGCTGGAAATGTCAGTATGCAGTGAATTAGCCAATCAGGAAGAAGTTTGTTGGAGGGCCACACTGCACAATCTATCCATCTAATGTTCAACATGAAACCACATACTTTTATTGAGACATCTGATTGGTCAGTTTATAACTAATACCTTAAAATAAAAAATAAAAAATACTTTAAAAACTTGTATTTGCAAGAAAATGTTAAAAAAAAAGTTACAGAACACGAATGTTTATTTTGTTAAATTTAATGACCAAGTAATAACTGTTTTTCTTTCTATAGAAGTCTATGGAATTTTGGCTTCTTGGGACCAGCGGGTACTTCCTATTTGGAATGTGAGGGGGAGGGGTCACTCAGTGCACTTCACATACACAGTCAATGAGAGGAGAAATGAACTTTGGCCCATATGAATATAAAGGTCTGTTTGCTCTTTATGTAGACCTGTTGGGATGTTATAATATTATGAATGCTAACCAACTGTTTGACAAAGTAAATAAATTAGATGACTTTAAGACCCACTCCATTGAAAATCATCTTTTTTTGTGTTTTTAGCAGCATTTTCTCATAGTAGAGGACCTATATAAAAAAATGTATGAGGAAATCTACGTTTCTGGGTATGTCTTAATTCATTGGATCAGTAAAACCGGATGCTAGAACATGCTAAAGCTAAGTCTCCTCTCCGCACTTTCTCTTAGACTTGATGAGCATTCAACACTCATGCTGTAGAGAATTGTGATTCTAGCACGAAACTGTATAAATGGATTAATCCAATAGTGCTTGTCATTATTTTTGCGCCGCTAATGTTAGCTTGAAGCTATAATCTCGTGCTCTAGGGAAGGGGGAGGGGTTGCCCACTGTCAACAGCCCCACCCACAACCCAGAATTGTTTTACTAATGAGCTACTGTCTCTGTGAATAACAGATGTATTAAAAAAAAACTTTTTGATTTTGACTAACAACTTTATTCTCATAAGTAAAATATCACTGGGAACAATTTTACGATAGAAAAAATATGGTTGGAGTGGGACTTTAAGGTCCAAAAATTTGGAGTTGAAGGAAAAAACTATTAGCACAATTAAAAAATAAATCAATATCATCAGTAACGTTTACTAAGGCAGAAATAGACTTGCTTTTCAGTATCAAAAAATTAAAGGATGAGTAGGACGAGTGACTAGCCAGTGTACTTTTAAAACTTTTTTTTGCCTTCTCACTCAGTGCTCTTTCGGCCAATATATTGTCGAATGAGCTGTTCTAGATGTATAAATTTAAATACAAATTGTTCATAGAAACTAACAACTTAATTATAAAAATAAAGTTGAGTTAGTATCTCAATTACTTGTTAATAAAATTGACTTGTTACCAGGAAAAGTAACAGTTTGTGTTGCTGTGAAAAAAAGTTGCTCTATCTCAACATTTAGATTTCTCTGATTAGTTTTCTTAAATCAATTGATGCAAACAAATATGTACTTGTGAAAATATTGCATGTCAACTCATAGGCAAAATGTTTATCTTGTATTTCAAGTATTAACTTTGTAACCAATGTGTTTTTAACTATTGCAAAAACATATAAACCTAGCAGCCCGAGACAACTGGAAAAGTAAGCAACCAAGTATTCAGTTCATAACAAAAGTAAACATTGAAATAACATAAAGCGCATTTCACTGTTCATTTGACTGTTCAAATTTAATAAATTCAATTTGCAATCTTATGCAACTGGTCTGGTTTATATGTGTTTTAAATGTATTTAAAAGTAAACAGTATGATATGTTTTTGCAGTAATTATAGCTAAATGAACACATCTCACAAACTGAGGCAACAGTTTGAGACTACACTGACTGGCGCCTTTATCAGGCATGCCTGTCCAATTGCTCGTTAACACAAATTTATAATTAGCCAATCACACGTCAGCAACTCAATGCATTTAGGCATGTAAACATGGTGAAGACAATCTGCTGCAGTTCAAACCGAGCATCAGAACGGAGAAAAAAGGTGATCAAAGTGACTTTGAACGTGGAATGGTTGTTGCTGCCAGGCGGACGGACTGGTCTGAGTATTTCACCAATAGCTGATCTACTGGGATTTTCACCCACAACCATCTCAAGGGTTTACAGAGAATGGTCCGAAAAAGAGAAAATATCCAGTAAGCGGCTGTTCTGTGGGCGGGAATGCCTTGTTGATGCCAGAGGTCAGGGGACAAAGTAACTCCTACAACCAAGGTCTGCAGAAGAGCATCTCTGAACGCATAACACGTTTCAACCTTGAGGAAGATGGACTACACCAGCAGAAGACCACACCAGGTATCTCTCCTGTCAACTAAGACCAGGAAAAATGTTGCCTCTCCATTTCTGTTGCAGATTTTAGGGCCAGAATATTCCGTAAACAACATGAAAGCATGGATCCATCAGCTCAGGCAGGTGATGGTGTTGTAAATATGTGGGGGATATTTTCTTGCCACACTTTGGCCCCTTTAGTACCAGTTTAGCATCGTTTGAAAGCCCCAGCCTACCGGAGTATTGTTGATGACTATGTCCATCCCTTTATGACCACAGTGTACTCGTCATGTCACACAGCTGGAATCATCTCAGACTGGTTTCTTGCACATCACGATGAGTTACTCCAATGTCCTCTGCAGTCACCAGATCTCAACCCAATAGATCACCTTTGGGATGTGGCGGAACGAGAGACTGGAATCATGGCTGTGCAGCCGACAAATCTGCAGCAACTGTGTGATGCTATCATGTCAATATGAACCAAACTCTCTGAGGAATATTTCCATACCTTATTGAATCTATGCCATGAAGGGTTTAGTGGCATAGACTGCCTAACAAAATGGCTGGTGAGTGTAGTACTCGCATTCTATTTCTAGAAAATGTCAACTGGCCACTGTGAAACATGACACTGGCTCAGCCAATCATAATCTCTTATTCCATTGCTCACCCACCCATTTTCTCCTCCTGACAGAAAGATAAGTAACAGCATTTGGTTTGTACAGTTTATTAAATCGATTCAAAGTAACTTTCTACATTTAACCATCAGTAACATGACCAGTAGTGTAAAACTGAAAATATGAATTAGCTAGATCACTCCATCACTGAAAATTCAAAATCAATTAAGTAGTTTGTCTTAGAAAATAATAAATTGGGAAAGTCTTGAATGAAACAAACTTTTTTTTATTTCTGTTTTTTTTTTTTCCCATGATGTTTGATATTTTCATGCTTAATCATAGAAATCGTTTTTTGAAAATATTACTTTTTCCTTTTTTTAGTGCTAAGCAAAACAATAATATATATATGCTGTTTTAAGTTAAAATCAACTATGTGTTGGTCAAGGCTCCGGCAGAACTGCTATTCTCCAGGGCAGGATATTCTTTCAGCATGGGGTTTGTAAATATTGCTCCATTTCCTAAAAGATACACTTCTATCCTGTTAATAATATTCTGTGATTGATTTCCTTTAGGTTTGCATCCAAATGTACTCCTCGGAGATCATCAACTGCACGCTTTTGTTTGGAAAACAGCCCAGACATTGAAGGTCCCACCTGTATAATTTGTGCTGTGTGGATTGGATTCTTCCCATCTTTCTTTAAACACACATCTATACTCAGATTTACAACGGCAGGATTTGGACTCATCGAACACCAAAATATATCTTTGAGCCTCTTTTCCTTTCTTTCCACGTTTCTTCTGTAAAAGGAGTCGGCATCTGCTATTTCATCGCCCTCTGTAAAGTTGTTTGCTGGGTTGTATCGGGTAAAGCCTTAGTCACATGGGGTCAACTGACCGTACGGATGCTGGGAGTTTTCCGGGCCTGTGGAGGGTTGTGTACAGGAGCAGTCGCATCATAAAGGGAGAGCAGTTCCCTTGAGATTCGTACGGCCCCCTCTATCATGAAAATGGAACTTACCATTGTTGTGCATCTTGTAGAGTATTGTAAAGTACTTGTAAGGCAAATAAGTCACACGCACCTATCATGTACAGTTGATGCTGTTGTATGATGTCCTTACACCACACTCTAGTCTTAGTAGGGTGTGCATACTAGCCCGTAATGACTTTAAGGGGTGTGCACATCAGTCCTGGAGCAGTAGCATCATAAAAGGAGAGCCGGTGGGTCTTCCAGTTCCCTTGAGAATCGTACGACCACCCCCATCATGAAAATGAAACCATTGTTTTTGTCCATTGTCATGTGACTGGAAGAGATACCGGGTAGAATTTGCAAGGCAAATGACTTGCACGCCCTTATGTACAGGTGATGGTGTTGTATGGTGTCCTTACACCACACTCTAGGTTAGTAAGGTGTTCATTATGGCCCCTACTGACTATACGAGGTGTGCACTGACGCATACGCCTTGTATAGTCAGTAGGAGCCAGTATACGAGGTGCACACTGACCTATTGGGCGGGTTTAAAAAAAATGAAAAATTTTTACAACACGGCAGCATCTCACCTACTTCTCCCATACTTTACCCAGGCGTTTTCTCTAAGTGTTCACCCACACCATGTTCATAAAAAATAATTTGCATGAACATGCTTTCTGTATGGGATCACCTAGTGGTCTACAGCATTAATATTTTGTAAGGTAAAATTTAGGGCTCCTTACAGGTTTGGCTAATTTTCCCCCACTGATATCCGTTATCCCCCCATAAGGCCAGTTTTAACCAATCATACATTGACATAGGACTTTATTTTGACGTCAGATTTGTGTCTGCTGCCTCTCATTCAAATTCCTGCTTCAAGGTGTTTGAATTGTTGTCTCAATGCAAAAAAGACAAATATTATAAAGTTCAGGAGGAGAACAATCAGATTCTTCTCCATTTTGGTTTTGGACTCTTAAGTGCCAATCTTCTCATCAACACGTAATGGGCCAAAGTAGAATCCGTGACTGTTTGACGTTACTTTCTTCTTCGACTGTTCTGATATCTGAATTCTGACTACATTACATTGTGCTGCTTGAAACACGCCACACCGTTTGAAATGTGCCACTTGCCAGACCGTCACACTGCACCTGACTGTTCATTTACTTAATATTCAAACTGGACGCCCCACTGATGCAAATTGCTATCAGTGTGAACACAATTTAAGGCTTAACTTTAGCTGCATTCTAAAAAGGTTATTAGACTGTAAACCTTACCTTTTACCCCTTAAATGTACTTTTATTTTACATTGAGATGTTCTCGTTGACTTTGACAGACCATTTGGATGTCAACTTGCAGTTGATGGTAAAGGTTAAAAAAGTTTTAAAGTCCAGTGTTCATTTTAGGGACTGCACGTTTGGTTGGTTCTGCTGTAAAGTCAAGAAAAGCAACGTAGAGTTTTAGCTCAGGACATAACCTCTGTGTAAGTTTTAGTTCTATATTTGCGTTGTTGGAAGTCACTTCACCATTGCCATATAAGTATACACCATTCACACAAGATGCACAAATGATTATTGACCTTGAGTAATTTTAAATAAACATAAAAAACTCCAATGAACATTTAAAGTCAAAGTACTAAACTTGCATTACCTAAAATGACCAGAGGTGGCTCTCAAAACAAATCAATCCCTTTTGACTTTCATTTAAAAATGTTCAGAATAGAAACACCCTGTAAATATTATTATTATTATTACTGGTGTAATTTCAAATTTCAATGCATAGAATAAATTGAAAGGAAGTGTGTAAAAAAAAAAAAGTGAAATCAGGTTTGACCTTTTAACTTTAGTCTCAAATCAGCTGGAAAAGAAATAAGTATTCTGTAGTCCCAAAATAAAAATATGAAAAATAATAATTACATATAATAGACTCAAAGGCAAGGGTTTCAATTTGACAATATTGTTAATAATTATTAAGAATTGGTAATTGCTGATCAGAACCTGTTTTTGAAATGAATTGACATAAGTGATGTATCAAATGACAGAGGGTTGGAAATTTAATCTTTTTTTTATCAGCATTAGTATTAACTGCTTGTTTACCCCAGGCTTTATCAGAACTGCAGGAAGTCTGCATCCTGGAGGGAAAACCATTTGGAACTTCTTCTTTTTTACCATAAAAGGCCTTAATTTGTAAAACACCATAACAGGAAATGCAGCCTGTTTGCTGCCTAACTTTGCACTGACTGCAAACACGAGTGCTCTCTCTTTTTTTTTTTTTTTTTTTTACTCAGTACAGTCACTGTTGTGTTTCCCAAAAAAGTACCCGTTTTAGGAATGTTTTGCTTAAATATTAAGCATCTTTGTGTTTTTCACCAGTGACCTGTGGCAACAGAAAAAAAATAGAATAAAAAAAAAGTTAAGCAGAGCTAATTCAGCCAAAGACAGTTTCTTAAGGAGGGATTTGCTCTCCTAGTCACACCACACAAAAATACTAAAAATAATTAAGAGGAAAAAAAAGAGCAACAAACAGAGAACCCAACAAGACTAACAGAAAACCATTGACTTAAATGCTGTTGCATAATTAACTGACAGAAAGCAGCTGATGCAGTCAAAACTGAAACCAGGTGTGCTCATTAAAGAGATGGAAAGGCAGGAAATCGCTAAACAGCCTGAACACGTAATATGACTGAAATATCCAAAAGAAAAAAAACCCAAAAATCAATTTATTAAAAGGATAAATTATCACTGATATTTAATTAAATTAATTACCCTCGAACACTGGAGATGTCTCTGGCAACAGGAAGTAACACACACTCTTTATGCATTTACTGTAATTCCACCAGTTTTTGAAGCTGAGAAAAACTGCTTTTGACAGCATCGGAATCATGCTAATTGTGTAAACAGTCGAAGAAAAACAATAATTCAAGGAAGGTAAAAGGTTAAACAAAAATGTAGCTAATATGAAATGAATTCAATCAATTTAAAACTATTTTTACAAACCAGACTGAAATTCCTAATTTAATCAAGACTGACTTGCTTACATAACAATCCCCCTAGTGGTTACAAAGTGAACTTCACTTGACCTTCAGTAACTATGTTTTACAAACATGGTTTAATCTGGAAGTCAGTAGATTGTTTTTTGATTAATTCATTTAATCCTTTTCACTTTTTGTTCTTCCTTGTAGTTAATTTTGGAATATTTAGTAAATGTTTTTAAGCCTAGTGAAAGCAGATATCTAACACATTTAGTTTTAAGCATATAAACGTTCAGATTAGCCATCAGTTATCTTTTGACGTTTTGTAAAAGTGTTCCCAGTGTTTTTTTTTTTCTTAATTATGATTATTTTTGAAGACACTTTCTGTAGAGCAGCAGTAGTTTATTAGAAATTTGCCTTTGAGTTGTGGGCAGGACAATTGCTGTGGATCAACCCCACCCCCCTTCCCTTCCTCGAAGCTGAGAGTTCTCTGATTATGCGCCCTCCTGCTTTCTCACAGTGCAACAAATATTGGAGCTACCCAGCCGTACAGGTTTAAACCAGATACCAGCTCGGAGAGAAAAAAAAAAAGGAAAACCTACTTGGATATGTTTGCTTATGAGTGAAATCGGAATGGACCCACCTAGTGCATTTTCTATGTCACAAATTCACCCTTTTCCCGATGGCATTTTTCCTTCTGCTCCTGATTCATAATAATTCTAGCTAAAAAAATACTCAGAAATGCAATTTTCCTAAGATGTCCCCCATCATCAGAAATATGACACAAGAACATGTTAAAAACGTAATTTTCATCAGAGTGGATGTTTAATTTGTGACATGACTTTAACAGCAGATCCTCCTAAACATGAGCTCAATAGGAATTTGAGAAGATTGAAAATGTGAATTGCGTATCTTCATTGTTCCTGCAGTCGTTCTTGAGCAGTGTGGTGAGGTGTTGACATTTTGTTAAAGGTAGGGGGGCTCTTTGACAACGCTCAGGAGGAGTGTAAAGCTAACATCCACATGAATGCCAGCACCCAAGAGATTCCAGCACAACATGGAAATGTGACAACATAATCATTTTGATTTTTTTCTGTGAAGTTTTTTATATTCCCAATTAAAAATTCGCTGATTATGGCCTGTGCAAATGTACATAATAGCTCCTGTAGCTCCTTTAGTTTCATCATAGCGCAAGTGAGGTATACAGTGGGCAGCAGGAGAGGGGAAGACAGATTTCAGAAGCCAAATCCACAAACCAGAGCGCTGATTATCTTCCTTTTTACACCAGTATTGTCATCGCTTATCCAACAGTAGCGATTATTTTTTTCTCAACTTTTCCCCTCAAAAATTAAAATAAGTGGATCCTTTAATATTTGTATTGCTTCCTAGCTTCATAAATCCTAAGAAGATTATAGCAGCATTAATGAGGATCGTGTGAGGTCAGAGAAAAGAAAGCAACCTTACGCTTCACGATAAGGTGAAAGAACGGTTCTCCAGTACTAAGAAAATCCATAGAAGTTTTTATGTATATTACAAGAGCAAACTAACATATGGAGTTTTTTTTTTTTTTTAATGAAAGAGAAAGTGTGGAAAAGTTATCCGTAGGGGGCATTAATCGACTCCACACACACACTGGTTAATACCATTCCGTCTGAACTGGCATCAGTGTCAGAATCACTGCTAACAACTGGAGCACATACATATTGATTGAGTTAATTGGTGCTGACACACTGCAAAAAGTATGGGAGTGACGCACGGGATCCAAGGGAAATGGTAACAGGAGCTTGAATATTGTAACACAGATAAGACAGGCTACATGAAGGCAGACTAAACACAAACAAGCTGCAGGTATACATTCAGCGCTGAGGGATCGCTCCACTGCAGCAGCGCTCGGCAAAGTTGGAAACAACCGGAGAGGAGCTGGAATACAAATTCCCCCAAATACTTGCATCCCTTTAACCTCTAACATACACAGCACACTGTATCTCTGTGTGCTGTACAGTATTACCCATATTTGCAACAGCAAAGCAGCAAAAACAAAGGCAACATGGGAGATAATCAGTCTTAAGTCCTCATCTAAACTACACCCAGTCTGTCCAATGCCTGCTGGCCCAGGGGATTGTGCTGGAGTTTTAATCCACTTAAAAGCAGAGGACCTCTGCTGCTGTTTCCAAGGGGCTTGACCCGTGCTGAATGTGCACACACGCACAAAAATAAAAAAAAAAACAATACATGTACACAGCTCTGTGCACAAATTCCACCTTAACACAATGTCTACTCATACATATATTGTGGGGGTGAAAGCACAAGTGAGGAAATGCGGTCCGCTTATTCATTTAGGCACATATATAAAGGTCATACAAGGGGTGTGTTGCCATGTTCTGATATTGAAATTGACAATAACTGGATGAGGCAGATGTTTGCATTTCTAAACATTGTCTAGATTAAAAACTTTCATTTAAAGTGGTATGGTCCATACTGAGACATCATCTTCAATATTTATTAAAGAGAGGGTCAACAGTCATTTTAAATTGGTTTAACTCTTACAGTATTTGTTGTCTTAAAAAAAAAGAAATTCTGTGCTGTGTTCACTCCATTGTAACGGTATAAATTATTAAATGCATTATCAATGAGATAAAAATAAACTGTGAAATTTAAGTAACAATATAAATATTTTTTTACGTAAGTTTCATTGCTTTAATCTAAGTTCCGGACATATTGTCATACTTTTTCTCTTCTTTTTCCGTCGTTTTCTCGTTATCTAATTTGAAATGTACTAATTCCTTATTCTTGCGGAGGGAGGACAGACCACTGACTTGAACAGCTGCTTCATGACCCAAAAAACTGTCAGTCTTTCCCTGGAATAAATTGTGGAATATACCATCTGTAGGAACAAGGGGGGAGACTGAGGACGTGCAATTCCAGAAAAGCGCGTGACGCTTTATAGTTCGAACTTTGTATTCTTATTAATACTAACATAATGATGGTATAGCGTTGATTTATCGTATTTTGGTTCGTTTGCCGTATCGAAATGACCAAAAAACAGAGAAGACGAAGAAGTCGTTCTCCCCCGTGTTCAGCAGCCACGTTTCTGGAGGACTCATAGTAGAATCAATTCAGCGAGAGGGGAGCTTGAAACCGTGTCCGCTCATGCTTTCCTCCGAGTCTGAGAGAAACACAGTGGAAGGGAGCGCAGAGCAGGCGGCCGCGCTACACACTCACAACAGGCAGGCTGCGAACCACAACAGCACTCTCTGTGCATTAAATTTCACTTACCTACAGAATAAAAAGCTAAACAATCACGTCGAATTGTTGTGTTTTGATAGCATGTGAGAGTGTTTGTCAGTTTCTATTTTATTTTATAGTAGCTTTGCCGCACATGGAGACATCTGTGTAACCTTCATCACCTGTAGCGACTTTTCTTTCAATTGCTAAGTTCTGGTGCGTGCATGGAAGTCCTCTCAACTTCACAAAAAGTTCAGATCGTATCTAAAGGTGCCTTGCTAAAGGGCATCTGTGAGGGAGGTAATGCGACTGTCAAAGTTTCCCCAAGAAAAGCTTCAGGGTAGTTTGTGAACCTACTGTAGGGTGTTGTGCAGCTTGAATGCTTCCCTAAAACTAATCTAAAATATTTCACTATTAGGAATGCATTAAAAAAAAGATAATTTACAAAGTTTAGGGTCAGTTGAGTGATGTCCCGGCCTCATCCTGCACAAACACCTGCTGCAGGCATCTGGGTCATCAGCTGAGACGAACCAAAAGGCTCCAACCACAACTTTCGTGCAGTTGCACGGGTTGCAATATGACTGTAATGAAACGTGCAGCACAACTGTCGGTGCACCCAAAATGTTTGTGTGGCCAACTGTGTGTGTGTTTCCCTGCCGTCCAGCACCAATGTCACCTTCATGAGAGGCTCCATTGCAGGAGCATCCTTCAGAAGGAAACAGATTAGCTTTGCAGGCGGGGATGTTGATGAGGTCGCCACTTCCCAAGGTCATGCCTTCACATGTGTAGCTGCGGGCCCCGTGGCGGCAAAGGCCCCCAGACCCCTTCAGGTCCTGCAAAGCTTTGATTTGACCTCCTGCCTGCGTACAGATCTAAATAAGCCATATCTAACAGAATGAGCGTTATTGTGATGCCTCAAGATGGTAAAGCCCACTTTGGACTCCCTTAACAAAAACGTGTTACTTTTTCTCATTTTTTTGCAGATTTTAATCTCTATACATGGTGCTGGTGTGCACCAAAGCTAAATGCATGGCTCTCTGCAGATGTTTTTAGAATTTCGTACCCATGAAGAGCTTTTAGGAACACCCTTCAGTTGCTGAAGGACCAAGTATGCAAAAGATGCACAAGAACTACACCTCTGCACTGATTTTCCAGGCAAAAGGCAGATCTCCCTTCTCCACGGAGCCACATTTTTTCTTTATTCCCCTCCCATCGTCAGACAATGAACACATTGAGGTAAGTCTGCTTCCGCAGCCTGTGAATAAGAGACAGCCAGCTTTGTTTTCCACGCACGCACACAACTGTTTGTGCATAAGCACACATGTGCACGATTGTGCATGAGGTGCCTGCGTCATGCCTTCGCCATGTGAGTCACTTGCGCTCATGGAGGGCTTGCAAGTAGTGAGTAAGAGCCCTCTGCAGGGCCTGAGCGCACAACTGGAGCTCTACTGCCTGCTCCATCACTGGCCAACAGGTTGCTCCGTCAATAATAGATGCAAATGTGCCGTCAGCCTTAAAACATAATCTTCAAAACAGGCAGACGAGAAACAAAACATTTTTGTTCAGAATCAAGAAATGTGAAGAGAAGAATGAGGATTTATGCAGGACAATCTCTGTCAGAGACAGAGATGGTGCAGATAATGAAGAGGGAAAGATCTGAACACAAGTGATGTGTGTGCATGATGACTAATTCTGCTCGGGGTCCAACTAATTTTATCTTTTCTTAAGGGGTGATAAACAACATATATTTTGAAATTTAGAAACTTCTTCTTGAAAAAAAAAATCTTATCTTTATGTTTAAATTGTTTTTAACGTCAGGTTTCTGAGAAAATCCTAAAAACATTAGTTTTTATAAAAGTACACAGACTCATTCCGCCATCTAGTGGCAGTACTAGGTCACTGCATGCACATGGAAACTGAAGTTGCAGGTTATTGCCACTAGAGGTCAGTAAACGCAACTTAAAGGAGCATAGATTCCAGAACAAAATACATGTTTCATTTATTTAAGAAACAAATATAATTATACACAAGCAAAACAGATAACATTGTGAGAAAAAAAAAAAAAAATAAGAAAAGTGCTTATATACAGATTGAATTTTGAAGAGAAAGAAGAAAGGAGCTTAGTTAGTCTTATATGTACATTTTTTATACTAGTTGATCTCCAAAAGAATGGAAATCATCTGAGGTATATCTTTATTTAACTTAATGGCAATATCTCATCTCACAATTATGAAAGTCTTCATTAAATTCAGTCTGATTGGTTTGTCAGAAGAGTCTTAACAAACTCAAAGCAGACACTGTCTATCTTTTTCTCAAAAGAGGAATTTTTTTTGTACATTGATGAGTTTATACATTTAGAACATTTTTTCTCTTTTTCAAAAAAGACTTTGCAAAAAGCTAAACTTCATCTCCACTCATTTCCCCATCCTACATGACCTCGTCCTCATCCTCCTCCATCTCCAGCAGTCTCCCGGGACAGGGCTCCATGGTGACGGCAACGCCCATGCCGCTGCGCCCCTCTGGCATGTCCGTTATGTACATCCACTTGTTTGTTTCAGGACAGTAGCACTCCACACTGGACAGGAAGCCGCGCTGGTTGTAACCTCCTGGACAGATTAAAGGAAAAAAAAAAAATCACAAATTGAAATTTAAATTTCCAAGATGAAAATGTGTTCTGGTACTTTGTGTCATCAATCTGTTTATTGTGTTTTTAGAATTTGAAACTAAGTATAAGTCTTTTATAAATATAATTGTTTGAGAAAAAAATATTCTTAAAAAATGAAAAATATTTCACTATTTTTTGTTTCTGTTTTTGGCATTAAAAAATGTGTTGACAAAAAATTAAGTTAAAAATAAAATCAAAGGACTGGTAATGAATTATGTTCATCATATTTACTTATATTATGAAAAAACTTTTATTTTGACAGGGATTTTAATGACTTAAACGCTTAAATGATTTAATGTTTTAATTTGTAGTTACTGTTTGTATTGCCGTGGGGCGGGGCTTACTAGCCACTACATTAAAGTAATTTACACATAATTTACATTGTGTGTAAAGCCATGTTTTAGAGTTTGGTTTAATAGTCAACTTCTTTAAAATTAAATTGACAAGAACACATCATTTATCACCAGTTCTTCCATTTTATTTCAAACTTAAATTCTTCATCCCAATACAATCGGCGGGGAACTGACCGAAGACGTAGATGCGCTCCTGGTGGACGGTGACTCCGTGAGCGCTGCGGCAGTGATGCATGGAGGCTCGGGGCTCCCAGACATTTCTGGCCATGCTGTAACATTCCACCGTGCACAACTGGCTCTGTCCGTCGTATCCTCCGATGGCGTACAGGCAGGAGTTTAAACACACCAAACCTGCAAAAAGGCAAGGAAAAGCTTGATATTCTGCTACCTGAGACCTTACCTGTGAGACTGGTTCAAAGTCTTTTTCCAAAACAATGCAAATTTTGGTTACCGGTAATCTGAAGACGTGAGTCCAGGTTGACTTACAGGTAGAGGTGAATGATATATTTATACTATATACACACAATATATACATAAATAATATATATATGTGTGTGTGTGTGTTTGGCCAAATACACAGAAGAAAATGATTGACGAAATGGCCACAAGACAAATGATGTTGGGCACTTTATATTTTATATATATATATATATATATAATATATATATATATATATATATATATATATATATATTTATATATTTTTGATCGATAGTTTCCTTTAAAGAATTTTTTACATGATTATTTCAAATCTGATCAGGGAAAAAGTTCTTTCTCACGTGCTTGTTTACATTTTTTTAAGGAATTCTTGTCTTATTTTTCTGGGTTCTTCTGCGGTCTTGAGCCTTTTTTTTAAATATGTATTCTAAAAATTGATATGTATGTTTATAAATCAAAGATTTCCTGTAATTGTATGCACAGAGAATGAACTCCTACATGAATGACTTTGATATTGTCATTTTATCAGACTCCGGTGAATTGTTTTTGAGTGTTGAACAGAGAGCCGGGTCACATCATGAGGAGCTGCTGTGATGTTTTTAGTTCTGTGTTAAAGCATTGAAGTGACTCAAAGTAGAGTTTGTTTAAATCCACTTGATAATAATATTCCCTCTTAAGCTTTTTATGCATGATAATGGTTATTCTAATATTTAAACAAGACTTAAGAGACGATTTTATAACTGTGTGTTTGTAAAATTAAAAAATAAAAATTCAAGTATATGATTTAGTCCATACTTTGAAGATTTTCAAATCAGACGTGTTGCATCTATTTTAATCTATCAAACAACTGGTTTTAAAAACTGTCAAATTGGTGAAAATATATGTCTTTGATCTTAATTTTTAATTGTTTTTTTATATTTTATTGAAAATCTGCTGCTGTACTCCCTGCCATTAGCATGTTTTTGTTCCACTTCTGATATAAATCACCATTATAAATGAGAAGTGGTTCTCAACTGACATCCCAAAAAGAAAGTTTATATTAACAATAATTAAAGTGTCCAGTGGAACAAAGAGTGGAAGTAAACTAAACAATAAATTCAACTTGGGTGGAAAAAACACCAAGAAAAAAAGTACAAAATCCTCTCATCGATATTTTTTTTCTTCTGTTTTTGCTTTTGTAACTGTATGAGGTTTCCTCAATGTATTTTACCTTTTAAGACAAACTAAATCGGCAGCGACGCCTAAATAAAACACGCTAACGTAAATCTTTGACTGTTTACACAATCGAAGTGAACCAGCCAAGTCTCAAATTCTGAGAAAAAACTGCTTTTAATTTCGGCTCTGCAAAAAGCTGTTTTTCTCCGTGACAGAATCCACTGATTTTCTGTTGATCACGTAAACTGCTAAAGCGCAATGATAGTCAAAAGCTACAGTTTCCGTGTTAAAAGGGTTCATTCAACTAAAGAACTTCAATGGCTAAACATGTTTACATGAAACACATTTACTGTAAACTATTTGGGGATTTGTGCCTCTTCAGATGCAAACTATTAACAGTTTTAATCCAAATGTACAGCACAGTTCATTTCCTTTCTTAATTCCGCTGGATAGTTTGCATTCACACTGTTTTAAACCGCACCAGGATTCACTTGCAAGTGAACCAAGAGAAGTGTCATGTGGACCAGAGTCCCTCCTTTAAATCTGTAGCAGAATCAAGGTGAACTCATCTCGGAGTCAAAGTAAGTAGAAGATTATGGAAGGAAAAACTGTGGAGATCAAGAAACTTCCATCTGAACTCAAATTATGCAAAAAATGATCATAGAAAAGAAAAATATGTTTCCTAAAAAGTAAGATGTCAGCATTTAGTGCAATGTTTTCCATGGTAGAAAATAAAAATAAATGATTAATAGCATTTTTTGCATTATCATTTAAAGACTAAAGAAAAAAAATATTTTTCCAACATAAGACTTCTTTACAAATGCAGATATTTTCTCTTTACATTCTTTTGATGTACATCATTTTGCGCTGCATTGTTTTTGTTTTGAACAATCTGGAATAAAGAGCTATAATCTGGTGCAAAGCACATCTTCCTTTGTGATTAATGCTGCCAGACACGGTCCCGCTTTAATGAAAACATCTCACAGCACTTTAAGCCCTCAGAGGTCAGATTTAAACGTTTGAGACGGTCTCAGTGTTTCTGGATGGAGTCTTGTTTGGAGCAAAGGTCACAGAGCAGACAAGATAATGCGATCAGCTCACCCAGCCCGCTGCGGATCGTCTTCATGGGAGCCAGCTGGTGCCAGGTGTTTGTGTCGAGCTGGTATTTCTCAACGGTGTTCCAGCGGTTTTGGCCATCATAACCCCCCGCCACGTACAGAGCCCCCCCACACGCAGCCACACCGGCGCCCAGGCGAGCCACTGACATGGGGCTGACGAACGACCAGCGGTTGGAGTCGGGATCCCACCTGCAAACCAGACAGTGAAATAACAAAGTCACGCTTAATAAATCATTTAATCAAAGTTGATTCGCTAAAGCACTTCAACACAGAAAACAAACACAATGTAAAAAGGAATAAAACACACAAAATCTGTTAAAATCAAACAAAATAAATACAGGTATGATAGCTGCAGGCAAACAACCATGTGAAAAAAAAAAGGTTTTAAATTTACAGTTGACTGAGTGGATTAGGATAAGCGGGCTGCAATCAGCAAGTGTTAACCAGCTTTGTAGAAAAAAAATTTACATTCAGTCCTGCACACATCTGAAAACATGAAGACTTTTGGATGGTGTTAGAAAATATAACCTATGAACTGCAAGCAGGAGGAAAAAGCCCATTGATCCAAATAATAAATCAACAATTCCCTTTAGTTTATTGGTCTTTATTGTCCAGGAGAGATTCCATGTGTGAAGTTTATCATATCTTTTATTGCATAATTTGTATTAAATGATAGTGGAACAAGTTCAGAAGAAGGTGTTAAAAATCTGGACTTGCTGGGGAAGTCAAAAAATATTAAATAATCATAATAACTGTATTTGTTGGGTAATCGGTTAAAAAATATCAACTAAAGTTGTGTTTAATTATTTTAAGCTGGCAATAGTTTTCAATAATCAAGCAGTAATTGATTGTCTGATCTCAATCTCTACAGCTGCAAAGAAAAAGTTATATAGTTTTTTAAATTTAAAATTGCAATGGATTAAAACAAATAGAGGATTTAATTATTTTATTTGGAATTACTGCTAACTTTTCTGCAAATATGGCATATATATATATATATATATATATATATAATATAAATAATATTTTATATATAATATTTTAAATAAATATTATAGTGCGAGACACACACACACACACACACACACATACACCACATATATACATGAAACACATTTGCTTTTACTCAAAATGTTCAAAAACTGTATTAATTTTATTTATGGGTAAACAAAAATCTATGAGAAGGACAAATGTCAACTGATCATATTTATATAAAATGTGGGTCTAAATTGATGTTTGTTTTTTTTTTTAAAGGCACACTTAAGTTCATTTTATTTCTAAATAGAACAGCTTTAGTTGTGTTTCTAATTTTTAAGTTTTTTTTTTCTTAAAACTAAACAACTGAAAAAGACATTAGGGCTTAAAGTTGTCTTCAGTATCTGACCAGCTTTTTCTCCGTTTACACGGTTTAAGTCTCTTGTTGGTTTAGCCAGGCTCTAAATTTAGCCCCACATTTAATTAACAAACAGGGGATCTACATTGTGTATGACTTGCAGTCTCAAAGCAAACAGCTATAAATCCTGATAAATCCAGAAAATATACAAGAAGTCCCTTAATCGTGGAGGGAATCTATGAGTGTGTGATAAAGGTGAGTGGTGATGAAGCAGGAGGGACAGTGTGAGCTCTGGTTAATCATTTTCAGGCCGTGTTCTTGGCTCCGGGTCTTTCCTGGCTGTAAACTGCTGATAGTGCACTAATATCAGCTGCCCTCTAACATTTGCAGGTCACTCTTGACAAATGTACTAAATGAAAGTCTCAGGTGGCTGCGCGGACAACAACCCCGCTCTCTGAACTGTAATTATTGTAATCATTTAAAAACCTAATCTTTATTTGGCAGAGGCGCAGCGTCCTGCTGAGTCTCTTGTGTGCTGCTCAGATCTGGGGGGAAAAAAAGCATTTAGCTTCCATTAACATCAGTGCTTAAAACTCTTCTGATGTGCTTTTATTTCTGCATTTTCATGTATTTGATCTGTCGGGTTCTCACAGCACGACTTCCCGCATAATCCTCATGAGACTTCTACCTTTAAGAAGTTCTGGAAAGCTCTTTAGTGAAGTAACGACAGCAGATGCTTCTCCTGACTGCATCGACATTCCTGGGAATGTGTGGCTCGACACATTCATCTGGCGCTCAAGCTGCGGACTCCGAGACTTTTAATATTGAAATCCATTTAATTCCTTTTATAAGTTATTCCTTTTTATTCCCTGAGAAAGTTTGTGTTAATTAAAGAAAATAAGAAACTTTACGTCCAAGTACTGTATTTTCTGCAGTAAATACCCTATTTTTTGCACAAGTTTTGTATGTTTTGGGCTTCCACGTGTCATGGCTCTATGTACAAAATGAAATGAAAGTAAACAAAACTGAACTTTGACCAATCAGGGACTCAGATTTGATGGTGATAAATGTGTAATGCCCCTTTCAAAACACAGAAGTACAACCATTTGAAAATTGATAAAAGAGGAAAAATCAATATTTGTAGCTTGTTCCCGGCTCGAATTCTATGACTCCAAGTCTTTCATATATAGAAACAAAGCTGTTAAAGAAAACCCGGAACTAGATTTACACTACTTTGACATTTCGCACTAAGCCTCGTTTTTCACAAAAACTCGACAACTCAAGACATTTGTATGAAAATTTTAGGACCGAAGTGGGTGCTGCGGTGCTGACGTGTATCTCTGCTGCTAGAGCAGGGTTCTTCGTATTAGTGAATGTTTCCGTCCCTAACCCCCACGAATACAGGCTTGTATCTGGTAGCAACAGTCCAGTCTGAACTCCATTTGGTAAAAGTGGATTCAAGTGTGTGTTTGTGTATGTAGTGTAAATTAATCTGGAATATAAATTACAGGAACAAAAAATGCATCATAAAGAACAAAAAAAAAAAATCATTCATAAATTGCACTGGAGTATAAGTCGCAGTTCTGGGAGAAAAGTTGATGCTTCAGAACAACTCTTCCAGGCGTAGTGCTACGCTAAACGCGATTACTGCGTCAAATTTCCTTTAATGCTCGTCCAAAAATGTGATCATAAACTTGATGCTTCCAGCACATGTGGGAGGAGCTACTGTGAGTAGTTTTTAGCCTCATCGCCACATGGAAGCATTCGCTGTAGTTTAAAATGTAAGTAAGATAGCAATGATGTGGAAGGATCAGACTTATTTATTTTTAAAGAGCTCCACAAAAGCGTCAATAGTCATGTCTTCATGTCTGGGTTCATGAGATCATTCAGAGACTCTCCCAGTAAAATGAGGTTCACCATTTAATGAAGGCCACATTCAGAAATGCTTTTGTCCCTCTGTGACCCAGTTTGACTACAAAATTAGGAAACATTTGTTTTATTGTCTCAATACAAATAAAAAATATCATAAAGGTTCAGGAAAATGATTAAATTCTTCTCAATGTTGGATTTCAGCCTCTGACCAGACTGAGCACCTACAGTGCCCTCTAGTGGTTGTTAGTGGGAAACAACAAAAACCAGAGCCCCTCCCCTTTTTAAAAAAAAAAATCACATTTAAGTCGCACCTGAGTATAAGTCACACCACCAGCCAAAATAAACAAATAACCACAACTTTCACTCCAATAAATAAGGTAAGTCATTCAAACTGAGATTGTTGTTCACAGGAGTTCATCCTCCACAGACGCGTCTCACCTCTCCACCGTGTTGTAATGCACGGACCCCTGGGAGCCCCCCACCGCATAGATGCAGCCATCCACCACGCCCACCCCCACTCTGTTCCTGGGCATGTTCATGGGGGCTCGTTCGCTCCACTGGTTGGTCATGGGGTTGTAGCAGCACAACCCGTTGGACTCTGTGTTATTCTGCAGCGACAGATTTTTGCCCCCCACCTATAGATGAACATAAATGCATTTAGAGAAATGAAAACGACAAACATCTCAGACTCCAAACGGATGTAACCTACCGTATACATGAGTCCAAACAGAGCACAAGCTCCCAGACCGCTGCAGGGAGTTTCCATGTCGGCCAGTTTCAGCCACACTTTGCTCCTGGGATCGAAGGCCGCCATGGAGGCCAGAGAATTCTGCGTATGCTGGAACCTACCGGACATTTTTGGGCTTTTAAGGATGCTTTTTATTTTATGAACCACACAGATTCAACAAAAAAAAGAAGCCAATCTGACACTGAAGCAATAAATCAGGTCCAAACTATGACACTACCACCGCGTGTATCAAAGCTGGAAGATGGTTTTCAGCTAAAACACACAATTCTTCTAGCAGAAAAATACTATTTTTACTATATAAAATACATTCCAGAAATGTGCTTTTAAAATGTTCTTTTCCTTTGCTGACTTTCTTAGTGACATAACAAAAATCAAAAGTGTTTTGTGTTCATATTTTGCAGTTTTGCATTAATTAGATCATTGTGTCAATGAGCATGACATCTAAAGCCACATTTCCGCCAAAAAACAAAACATAAAATTTGATTTTAATGAATTAATTCACTTCCTGCAGACAATTCATGCATCCAAAAGATGTTTAAAAGGAAAAAATGGTTGGAATCTTCAGAAGACACTAACCCGCCGGCCACATAGATGAGCTGGGTTCCCCGGATCGGGGTGGGGGTGATCTTTCTCAGCGTAATATCCTGGAAGATTTTGGACAGGAAGTCTTTGCAGGAATTGGCCTGCAAGACACAAAAAAGATCCACTTAAGCTGGAGAAGCGTTTGGAATTTCTTCATTAGAACCCATCCATCACAATGCTTTTAAAAACAACAGAACTGAGCTTCGGAACAAAGGGATTTAATGCCTTAAACAGTGTAAACAAACAGTGTGAAGGTTCTTGGAGCACAAACACATTTTTCTCATTTTTTACTGAAGTCAAACAGATAAAAAAAAGAAACAAAAGAGGTTGCAGTGGCCATATAAAGAGCAGATCCAGAGCAGAAAGATGTTCATGTGGACTAAAAAGGAAGAATAAGTTCAATGTGTCTGTCCTTTTACAAACACTAACTTCACAACTAGTTTTTTACTTTTAAAATTGATTTAAAAAAGAAATTAGCAGCGATTGAACATGTGTTGTTTTTACATCTATATCAATAAAAACAAGAATAACAATAGTGAGCAGATTTGTTCTGCATCACATCACTGAGGACCTTGCTGAGGATGGGGCAGGAGACCAGCTGCTTTTTTAGGAATTTCGGAGGCAGCGCGTAAATGTGGACCGCATTCAGGAGGGCGTGGAGATACTGAGCCCTGCTCTCCATGTCCGCTCGGACCCAGTCTGTGCAGGCTTTGTACACCTGAGGAGGATTTAGACACAGTCAAACCCCCAGACTCTTCTTTCATTTGCTGAACTGCTCTGTTGAAAGTTTGTCACGAACCTCAGACTCGCAGAGAACCTTGAGACTGTCCTGACTGATGAGCTCCAGCAGCTGACAGTGGGACAGGCTGAAGAACTCATCTGCTTTGGTCACCTGCAGCACAGAGAACACAAGCAGAGGATGCCTGTTTACATGTGAGGGGACTGCAGTGGGACGTTCAGACATAAAATGTTTGGACCAAAAAAGAATAGATTTAGAGTTACTTTACTACGGAGGCCCGGAAGTACAAACCTCCACAACAAATGACTCAATTAAAAAATGAAGAAAAAAAAAAATTAGAAATCAAAAACAGTGACACCATGAGGTAAAAAGGAAACATTTCAGAAAAACAAAAATAATTTCCAGAAATCAAAATGTAATGTGAAAGGTGAAACAAAATAAGAAACAAAGGTAGGAATTATGGACATTGCTGATTGGATGATGAAGTTTGAGTTTTGAAGAAAGCAGAAGGATGTTTTACTCGAACTGCTGTACAGAGTTGCAGTGACAGTCGGAAGATATTTCCACACTAAATGATTTCCAGTTGAAAAGATGAACAGATGTCATCATCCAATCAGTGATGTTCCATATTACCATCATTTCCAGTTTACTGTTGTTTTATCTTTTTAGATTTCATTTTGATTTCTGAAACAGTTCATTTTTATTTCATTTCAAATTTTTGGAATTATGTTTCAGTTATTGGAAATATGCTTGGATTTGTATAATTGAATTATCACATTTTCTGGAGTATAAGTCACAGTTTTTTTCACAATTTACCCATGGGTGCGACTTGTACTCAGGTGCAACTTATTTGTGTGTTTTTTGCTTTTTTTAAATTTTTTTATTTAGACATAAACAGGTTCACATATTTGTAATTCTCCCAGTAAACAGTCCTCTTGCGGTTGTTACAGGATGCTGCATCTGAGTATCAGTATCTACTTCTGACAGTGGCAGAGGAAGTGTTGTCCAAAACAAACATGGAAGAAAATCTAATTGTTTTCCTTTTAAATTTTGATATTGTTCTTAGACAGATCAAAAGATTAGTTTCCTTTATTTTTTTGTATCTATTTATTTTTAGCTACGCTGGGCTTGGCAAATTTGTTCCTCAAACGTCAGACTTTTCTCCCAAAAGTGCGACTTATACTCCAGAGCGACTTAGACATGGTTTTCTTCTTCATGGTTAGACTTATACTCTGGAAAATATTTCTTCTATTATTTGTTATTTGTCGATGTGATTTACACTTCAAGGCCACCGTACTTTCTGAGAAAAATGCAATAAAAGAAAACAAGAAAAATCTTCATGATAAAAGTTAAGGCCAGAAAAAGGAGGAAACAAAAACTGAAGCAAAGAAACACGAACAAGCTAAAAAGTATCTGCACAGGCAGAGTGAACACAACATGCAAAAGCAGAAACCTAAAGAGGATTTTAAGAACAAATTACATGAGGCAGAGATACTTCAATACAAGAAAATATAGAAGAACAGACGGCAGATGATATGCAATGGATCACCACAATAAATAAATAGAAGAGTTTATCTATAACACTGAATTAGATCAATTTGGAGCCCTTTCAACTGTTTCATTTGTGCAGAAATCCCAAAAGAAGAGGTCAATTTTCAGCTAAATCCACCACAGTCAAAGACTGAGGCAACGATGAGGTCTTAATTTAAGATTAAAAGCAACATTTTTAATCTTAGGATATGTCAGACTCAACAACTAATAGCTGGCGCTGAAAGAAACATCCTTACAGGTGTCGATTTACGTGAGCAAACCTCCAGCAGATGAACCGACAGACTTTCTCAGACTGTGAAGATTAGCGGTTTTCAGACAGAGGAGCTTTTAGGATTTAAGGAAAGGATGCAGAAATAACCACATGGGTGCAGCATTGTGCTAAAACAAGCAGATTTCTGCTCCAGTGTAAAGTGATGGTGAAAAAGGGACAGTTTTGAACCAAGATACAATCGATTGTGTGTTTTTATCGCTTTTTTTTTTCGTTTTTCTGTCTGATACAAATATGAAAATATTCAAGATGTTCACAATACCTCACTAAAGTGTGTGTTGATGTACTCTCTGCACTGCTGATGCAGCTCTGAGCAACCGATCTCTTCCGCGAAGCGCGATATGCCGATGACGTTAGCCGGCTCCAGGTGCTTGATGAGGAAATCGCAGCACGCTTTGGCCACGTCCTCCATCTGAAACCTTCAAGAAGCGAGGAGGTAACATCTGAAGGCACCTGCTCCCAATGACTCCCTCTGCTACTCTGCTGTTTACCTCATGGCGGACAGGAGGACGTGCAGCACACACCTCTCCCCCACCGTTATACGAGCCGTGTAGGCAAAGTCAATCAGCCTTCCCACCACCTCGGGGCACACGTCGCACAGGGTGACCTCGGAAGCGCTGCACTCTTTGAAGCCTCTGGTGAACATGGCTCTGAAGTACGGGCTGCAGGAGGCCAGCACCACCCTGTGAACCTGAAGCAAAGCGTTTAATGGAAAACATGCCGGGAGGTCAAAACCTTTCAAATGAACAGAGGGCATCAGGTAGAAAGCGTGACCTTTGAAAGTGCTTTACTATTGTTGATCAGGGCTTCAGTCAAATGTTTAGATCACAACCATTTAGTCCAAATATACACTCACATTGTTGGTGTGTAAAAGTGGCTTTTTAGCTCATTTTTGTATGCAGAAGACTTTTTAAAGTGGTCACATTTTCTAAACTTAACAAAATAGATTCAATTTCAAAGAAATTCACAAACTTAAAAATTAAAGCATTTTTAATCATTTAACATGAGGCGTCGTCGGTAGATTCTCCTTCAGAATATACCAGAATTATCTTATTAAAGGCCAAACAGTTAAAGGGTTAAGCTGACTTCTCATCTGTATGGAACTTTTTCATTATATTAGGCATTAATCTCTATTTCTCATTGGATAGTATGAAAAGTTTGTCCATTTACTGAAGATTTAATGCAGAATTCTTGCATAAAAGGATCCCCCTTCATTGATTCTTTTAGGGTAAATTGAATTATTTTTATTAGATTATGTTGGGGCCAGGCTTTGGTGACCCTGAGGTCAGTATGTTTCTCGGCTGTGGAAAACTGCAAACCTGTTTTTCAAGAAGTGCACTGAAAAAAGTGAAACATTGGATCAATTAACTAAAAGTTCTGTAATTTGTTGCATTTAAAATATTCAGTTTACATCAAATTAAAATTTTGCGATGATGTTTACTCAACTTAAAAATTAAATTTAATAAAAACTGTATTCTTAAATGTAACAATTGATCCGATATTTCACTTTTTAGAGTGTTCTGATTGTCAGCTGCTGCTGAAATTCACAAAATTTGAGACATCCAAATATTTTTTTCTTTTTCTAAAACATTTAAATGAACTCAAAGTATTACTTCATCTTTAGTTTTTGTTATTTTTCCATGAAAAAATAGCTTTTTTGACTAAAAATGACGTTACCTTGAAGTCTACCACCCTCTCCTTGTATGTGACATGCAGCAACACGTCACACAGCATGCCGTGCTTTCTGAACTCATCCATGACCATCATGGACCTGAAAGCGTGGTTCTCCACCGTGTAGTCGAGGTATCCCGACCCGTGCATGGAGGGAACCACGATGGCTGAAAAGTCCGAGTCACAGGTGGGACGTTTTCTCCTTATTGGGCAATTCATCCTGAAGGGAATGAGTCCAGTTTTCTGCAAGTTTTTTTTAGTTCTTAACCAGTTGAAGTTTAAAAAGAGAGAGTTCTTTATGTTTCCAAGCTGTTGGTGTGAAAGCTGAGATGAGCAGGTGATCTGAACAGATCCATTGTGCCACAATTGAGCAAAAAGTCTATTCAGTCAGTAAATGTTTCATGTAAAACAGCATTTCCTGCTGATCAAAGCCATCGCCAGAGGACAGATCAAGCAGCCCAGAGGAAAGAGGCCGGTGCAAAGGCCGCTGAAGGTTTTTGTGTTTCTGCAGAAAGATCCTGGATTGGTTTATCCAGGTTGTGACACGTGTGATTGCATCCGGATCAGACAGCTCCCAAAGTCCCCAGGTTTATAAAAAATCCCCTTTGCTGTCGTCCGGTGTTATTGACTCTTCCCTCAAATAAAAGGAAGCGGTCAAACGTCTGACGCTGAGATCCGAGGCATGTGAGGACAGATTTTCTCCTGCCGGTTCTGTGATGGGGCCGGTCCTATAAAAGAGAAATGAAAAGTCATTGCAGGAAGCAAAATGAAGCTTGTTGAATGAGTGTTAATGTGACACAAAACACGTTTCACTTCCCTGTTAATAAAAAATAAGAAGTCATTTTTGGATTTCCTTTTCAGTCAAAGTTTTAAAAGTGATTTATGAATGAGCTGCAGCTAGTTTTTATGATTAAACTGCTTCACGTCCAGTAGTTGTGTTCAACTATTACACTTTGGGACTAAAGTCAGACAATCTTTGAAACGTCTCTTTCAAATAAAAATTGAATTTCTCAAAGATACTTTATTGATCAGATATGACAGAACATTTATAAGTCAAAACGGTAAAGAAAAGTCCCTGTTCATTCAAGAAAATATCACTTCCCACATTTGAGAAGCAGGAAGTGAGCCTTTAAGATATTTGCAAATGTGTAAATAAGTAGCTCTGTGATTTAATCTATAGAGTGAGAAAAGGTAGAAAATATGAGGCAAATACTAAAAATCCCAAGCAGAAAAATAAAGTAAAAAAGGTGGATTATAAATATTTTCTTTGTAGCCAAAAAAGTAAAAGCTGACCTAAAAAATGAAGAAAGCAGTGTATAACAAAAATCTTATTTTTTAAAATACCTTCAAGCAAATAAAACAGGAGTCTGCGGTATTAAAAAAGAACATGTAATCCCAATAGAAATGCTAAGAAAACGAATAAAAATTCAGATTTTGTTGCTATAATTGTCAAAGAAATATGATACCAGAATTGTTTCAAAAAATAATTATTTGCCTAAAAGAAACTAAACTCTTCTATGCAAATATTTATGCGTTCATCTCCTTGTTTGCATCTATCAGATAAACTCCCTTTGAATATTAAAATAGTGATGAAAATATTTTACCATTAAAATTTTTGAAGCACCTTATTTATTAAAATGAGTCATACGTGGAGTAACGCTCAATAGGATTGATCATAAACTAAATCTAAACTGCAGGATTAACAGGAGAGCCTTCACTCCACGGCTGCTTTCGGTTAAAGTCACATTTTTAATCCAGATTTTTATCTGAATGTTTGAGAAAACCAGACCAGATCCAGCAACAAGCGCTTCATCTCAAATGACAGAGCACAGCTCCTTTAAAGTTCAAATGTGGAAAAAGTCAAATTGATTCAGCTCAACATAAAAATAATCATCATATTTAAAGTCAATAGATTGAATCCTGAGAGCGATGACATCAAAAACGATGCGCCACTTCTCCACATCCACGGCTATAAACAGTCAGAATTGGAAATTAGTCATGTGATTTTTCATCAAGTTTCAGATTAAACTGGAGGCGGTGCGTGCTCCGTAACACGTGTGACTCACAAAAATGTGGGAGTCACCAAAACCAATAAAACTTATTTGGAGATCAGTGAAGACGTGTAAAGAGGACTGATGTTAAAAAATCCTCCAGCCATCACAGGACAATAATTGTCCTTTAGCTTTCAGTCATTTTGTATTTGTAACCACGCCCACCGTCCATGAAGGAGAGAACATAGACTCCTTCTATTTGTGTGTGTGGAATTCTTGATTTGTAACTCATATAAGACATTTTCTTTGTTACTGTGTATACTTGTGCATTCACATGTACAAAAACTACAAAATACAATTTACACACGCACAACTTTAAATAGCAGCACCTTAAAACTAAAACTACACATATAAATCTTTAAAAAGTACGCACAAATCGCTTGTTACACACACACAAAATCTCAGTTTTAATCGGTTTATGAGAAAACTCTGACAACCCAGCATTCTAGCAGCATTTAAATGCAACACGCACAAATCTGGAGACGTGAAAAGAGTCTCACCTCAGATTTGTGTATAAATGTGGTTTTCTGTGTGGGTATCATGAAATGATTAGAGTATACTTTGTAAAGATTTGTGTGTGTAGTTAGTTTTAAGCGTTTGTAATTTAAAGTTGAGCATGTGTAAATTAAATTTTGTATTTTTTTAATATTGCATATGTGAATAAAAAATTGCAAGTGGACACAATTACTCACAAAATGTATTATATGAGTTACAAATCAAGAATTCCACACACAAAGAGTCTAATTTATTTTCTCTTCTAAAGACACTAATGAAAACATATGTGGAAGTTTCAGCTTTATTCACAGAAATGTTTACATTTCTAACATCCTTTCTGAAAATATTTATGATATTTGCAAACCACGTGTGTAAAACAAGTGATATTATCTGTGTGTGATGTCATTACCTAACATTGGGATGATGATATAAGGATTACATCGCAGGATTAAGAAAGAAAAATATTTACTTGAATGTAAACCATCTTTAGGTCAAAAATGCAAAAATCCTTCATCTTGATTTATCTTCAAGGACCATCTCCAATAAAAATGTTGTTTTTAATATGTTCTTGCAGCATTTTTCTGATGATGGATTATATATATATATATATATATATATATATATATATATATATATATATATATATATATGAAGCTTTATTTAAATTGTGGTGAATCAGGAACAATGTGGTTGGAAAACCACTTCATTCCGATGCATCATCTTGCAGACTAATAGATCCGTGGACATCTTCATTTTCCTTATGAGAGCTGGTGTAAAGCTCAAACTGTGCGGCCGGACATAAATTTTTTGTCGCACCTCCAGTGTTAGGCTGAGGTTGTGAGGGGCTGTAAGATAGGGGAGAGCATTTTAATTGGTGGATGATGATGCAGTTTCGCTCACAACTCAGAGGTGAATTTTTACGCCGCTCTGCAGAAACTATCTCTTAGAAAACAGATTTTGTTACATTTTAGGTAAAAACTGCATGACTTTCATTAAAATACCACTACGAATGCTTAAAATAGACTTAAAAAAATGACTGGAAAGGGACTTTAACATTTGGATAACGCTATGAACGAGTTAGTAAATATATTTACTTAAATATAATTAGTCTTTAAGCCAAAAATGCAGTAATTATTGAATTGACATTTTTGGAGTTTTTTCAAGCAAAAGTTTAGTTTAGTTCACTAGTTAAGTAACAGTTCTTTAACCAAACTAAATGAATTGAGTCATGCACTTGTGATCTGAAATCAAAGCGATTCTGTATTCTGGAGGCGACATGCTGTCCCAGTGAAGTAAGACTTCAGTTTAGGTCAGAACGCCAGTGACTCTGCTAACAGAAAGTCTCAGCACATGTGGGACAACAGGAATTGAGCAGCAGACAGAAACTGAACATGGAAATATACTGGAGGATCGGATTCAAAAACAAGAAATCAACTTCTCCTTTAACCATCTTGAAATCGCTGCATTCCACAGAGAGCAGAACAAATCCATTCTTAAGCTGCAGAGCATGAAAAAACAAAAATCCTCTGTAACAGCTCAGCTACAATGTTCTGTAGGAAGATGGACTTCCAGCAATTATGCTGAGTTTTCATTACATACTCAGGAGTTGACGCGTCTATATTTGGAATTTTTTTGTTGTTCGAGTGTGAGAAAAGCTGAGCTGGAAATGTGGAAAACAGATTTGCAGAGTTGCACAATCAAGCGAGAACGTTTGTTGATCACATGATCAGAACGAGTGAAGAATGAAAACAAGACAAAGAAAGAAAAACACTTTTGATTACAGTAAAACATAAGAGGAAAAATAATTGGAATCGGATGTAGTGAGGTGAACGACCAGATCTGCTGCAGTATTTGGCACTAAAAGTCAATAAAGTTTTTAGAACTGGGGTCAATGAAATCTGGTTCATTTTGGATATTTTTTTACAAATTATTTAAAGTCAGACTCCGATCATCTTTTCATTTATTATACAGAGGTCTTTTGATTATGCTTATGCTGTTTACCCCCACTTCCCATCATCCATCTGTTAGCATGCTCTCCTGCTAGCTTACAGCCTCTCACCTATAACATTAGCAGTGCAACAAAGAGCATTAATAGAGTGATTCAGCTTTAAAATTTTGACCTGATTCCAGCTCGGATGAGGAAAAAAGGATCTATTTGTCTGCAAACGGAGGCATCAGAATGGAGCAGAGAGCTGTGCAAGTTTTTCCAGCAATATTTTTCTGATTCACAGTGATTTGAATGCAGTAATACAATTTTAAGTCTAATTTTCAAGTCCTCCATCATGAGGAAAAATGCCACAAAAGACACAATTTTCATTAGAGTGGTTATTTAAATAAAGTGAGAATTAGTGTAAAATGATTAACCATTGACAACCTGCTGCAGCAACAGTACTCTTTTGCATTACATAAGCCTCGAAAGCATGCAGCCACAAACTGCTGAGCTGTCTTGACTGCACTTGTTTTGAAATGCCGCCCGTCACCCTCCATATCGCCTTACAGACACCCCGTCAAAGGTGATACCTGCAGTCTCCCCAGGTGAGCCACAGACAGATATGAAAAATGCCTCATAGCGTTCAGATTTTTCTGGATCTCCCTCCCTATCATAAACTGTGAAGTAGTTGAGGAAATACCTTCTGATATGCAGGATCATGTGGCAGTAAGTTGTACTGATGATCTGATAAGCACAATAAAAGGTGACATTGCAACCATGGCAACACAAGCAAATGGAAAGAGAGACTTTCTGCCCTCTAACTCAGCTTGATTGTTTTATTCAGGTTGTTTTCACATCATTAAACAAAAAAAAAAAAAAAAAAAAAAAAAATGCATTTTTGGTCAACCGTAATAACCAGACTTTGTCTGCAATTAAGTTTATGGTCAAACTTGAAAGACAAAGTGACATAAAATAATTTATTTTTCAATTGTATTAGTTTGTAGTTGGTCATTTGTGTGTTTTACGCCTAAAAATACTCAGAAAAAGTTCCTGACTTGACAGGATCCACAAAGGAAAACAAACTAAACTTTCAGTTCCCTTTTCATCCAGAAGACACAAACTTACTGGGTTATTTTTCCACAAATGTAGATTGAAAAAGAAAATGTAGGCATTAAATAATGGTGCACAGACAGAGCTGCAGGTTGACTCACCCTGAAGTCAGCTGTTAGACTCGTAAACACGACGCGATCGTTACGCGCCAGGAAAGCTGCGCCGCCACAGGATCAACACTCCTTCTCCCCTCCGTTTTGTGTTGTTTTGTTGTCGTTTCATAAATTAACCACCCGATCCTTTCAGGAAACGATGTGTTTCTACCGGCAGCAGAGAGAGAAACAGCGGAGCTGCGAGCGTCCTGCGCGCGTCCAAAGGCTGTGGCGCTGCTGGGGGTGGAGGGGAAGAGCTCCGCACCAGCATGACTTTGCGTTTCTTTGCAAGAGGAAAAGTCGCTGGGCTCGAGCGCATGCACAACTTTGACAGATCAAGGGATAAATAGAAGAAGAAAAACACACACTGCTTTAAAGTGAAACAAAGGAGGATTTAACGCACAGAAACTCGAGACCTGAAAGTCAATCCACGCATGAAGACACGCTGTCTTTCTCTCAGCTTTTCTAGGAATTTCCTGATGAGTTAAAAGAATTGTTTGTGAAGGAAGAGAGAGAGAGAGACATGTAAAACTCTGTTTTTATTTGAAGTCCTACTATGTTTTAATTGAATTTAAGATAATATAAAACAACCTGTAATAACTTTTGAATCAACTTTTGGATGTATGATAAAAATTCCTTTTAAGGTTTTTTTTTAAGGTTTTTTTTTTTCTTTCCAAACATATACGCGCAGCTGGGTTTAAAAGACCCACACTATTAAGATTGTTTTTTCAACATGTTCATGTTTAACATATTCTTGTGGCATTTTTCTCATGATAGGGAGCATAAATATAATATTAATATTATATTTATTATGATCATGTTCGATTGGGGTTGTGAGGGGCTGTAAGCTAGTGGGAGCCTGTTTGTTGTGCTTTCGGCCAATCCACCACTGTGGATCAGCTTACACTTGGTTTAGTAGAGAGTTTTGGATGCTCCGGATGCCTTTCCTGACACAACCCTGTATTTAATCTGGGCTGGCTACATTGATGAGCTGCAGCATGTAGGGACCCACATTGGGGTAAGCTCATTGGGCTCCCTAAGAAACAAATCTGATTTTCCAGGTGCCTGTCCTGCATGTAGCTAACTGAACCAAGCATCTGCATTGGGAGTATATATGAATGATGGGAAATTAGAGCAGGTTTACTTCGTGCTAACATTTCCGCTGTCAATGCAGTGGCTTTGGGTGAGGTTAGCTTTGTGATGTGCTAACATTGGGTAATGCTAGCATTTCTTTCGGAGTGGCGAGTTTTTGCTGGAGTGGCAATTGTGTGTTGAAGTGGCTAGCATTCGTTGGCTCTTCGTTTGCTTTTCACAAGTGTGTGGCTAGTGCTTTGTGTATGTATGGCTGGCGCTCTCTGTTTGTATGGCTAGCGTTTTGTGTCTGTGTGGCTAACACTCCACATGTGTGTAGCTAGCGCTCCATGTGTGTGTATAGCGCTCCTTGTTTGTGTGGCTAGCGTTCTTTGTGTGTGTTGTTACCACACCTTGTGTGTGGCTAGTGCTCTGTCGCTAGCGCTTCATGTTTATATGTCTAGTGTTTTGTGTTTGTGTGGCTTGCGCTCCATGTGTCTGTGGCTAGTGCTCTGTGTCGCTAGCACTCTGTGTGTGCGTGGCTAGCATTCATTGGAATGGCTAGCTAGGAGGTGTTATATATACTGCTCACAAAATTAAAGGAACACTTTTTTCATTGGGCCTGGCATGAATTGAATGAAACCTGTCTGATAATGTTCTTGTTGGTTAAGCAGCTGAGGGCCTCGTTAATCAATTTCAGCTGTGTTGGTGTTCATGGAATTAACAACAGGTGCACTTCAGTGACAACAATTAGAAAACCCTCCAAACAGGACTGGTGTTACATGTGGAGGTCATTTCAAGTTTCTCCCTCTTGATCTTTTTTGGCTGGTTTTCCACTCGTGCTGATTTTGTCTTGTGTAATTCTCTCTACTGGCAGTATGAGGAGATTCCTTAACCCTACAGAAGTTGCACAGGTTGTCCAACTTCTCCAGGATGGCACATCCACACGTGCTGCAGCAAGAAGGTTTAATGTGTCTCCCAGCACAATCTCCAGAACATAGAGGAGATTTCAGGAGACTGGTGGTTATTCCGGGAGAGCTGGACAGGGCTGTAGAAGGTCCTTAACCCCTCAGCGGGACCTTCATATTGAGATCTGATGGATCTAATGTGTTTCTTTAAAGTGCTCCTTTAATTTTTGTGAGCAGTGTATATTTATGCTACTTCAAAATGATCTTGAACAGGGTCTGATTCTATAATTTTCATCAAATCCATTCAAAGATGTTATCTGACATGTTTGAAAGGTGGGCCAATGTGTTGTTTTGAGGCAAAAGGATTTTCCTTTTCTTGCTTTTGTGGTTCACCTTTTGTTTGTGATACCATCAAACTCTGGCCTTTTTAAAAGTGTCAAGCAAGCCTGACAGCTGTTGGAGCGTGCCCACTTAGACTGGTTCTGGAGCTGAGGGTTTAACCGGCCCCTGTCAAAGGTCATGTAACAAACAGACATGTTTTAAACCGCTTGTCTCAGTTCCATCCATCATCAGAGATTCTCTGGGATCTGCAGCCAAAACAAACTCATGAAGAAACAGTCTCCAATATTTTCCTCTGATGTATGGTATTTTGGTCCAACTACTGTTGTAGAATGTCTTTTGTAGACTGAAACAATGTATTTTTCTCTAAATCTTGTACTTATAGTGACAAAAGATTGACATTTTGACCTATTCCGAATGCTTTTCTGGATCCAGCTGCAGACACCACTGCAGCTCACAGTACACGTCTGATAAACCATTTAAAATCAGACTAATACAAACACAACTGATCCAAACAGAGGGACATCCTAAGGGGCGTGGCTAGCCACTTGAGAGAGCAAACAGGAGACATTTGGACCACTCAGGCAGGGCCGGACTTACCTTTGGGCAAAGATAGGCGACTGCCAACACTTTTGGGGCCCTGAGCTGAAAACTTAAAATATGTCTAACATAATTTTTAAGCCTTAATTGACTCTTTATTAACAAAAGAAAAATTTCACTGAGATGGCATGGGGGCGCTAATATAAAAAGGGTTTTATCCTTACCTGTAAATCTGCAGCAAGTTAGCTGGTAGAGATAGACTCTTCCAAGATTTTGTTAAGAAAGAGTTTGAAAAGAAAAAAATAAAGAAAAAATTTGTTGCTATTCTTCAAAAAGTGAAGAGAGAATGTTCGTCCTATTAGTTGTAATTTTTTCTCAGCATTTGACCCCCCCCTTGGCAACCTTTAACTGTAAAAGAGCCATTTGGGCTGGTTTTCTACTGATCAAAACCTAGACAGAGCCGCATAGTCTTACTTTAGCCTTTAAAAAATTTGAATTTGCATTCATGACCTTCTTTTTTTATTATAAGTATGAATTACGTCTATTTTTTGTCACAAGCAAAAGCAAAAATATAAAAAGAACTTAGAAACTCTCAAAATGTGATTTCTTTATTTTTTCTTACTTCTTTTCAAAATAAAAGATGCTCTGTGCCAAACAGGATCTGCTCAGTGGGAAGCTAGAAACCATTGTTATGCAGCAAGAGATAATATGTGCTTTTAACTCAGAAAAGATCTAACTTTTTACCAAAGTTTTGTTTTGCATATAAAATCTGTGCACTCTGGAGGATGAGTTGGGCAACCAAAACTTTTTCAGATCAACAGGGATGTAAACACCTACATAGTTTATCATCTGCACCTAAGTCATCAATTTATAAATGTAACTAATCTAAATTAAATAAATGCTTATTAAGTAATCAAACTTAAAACAACTTTTTGTTTTATTATTTATTTGTTCTTTTTCCCCTCTTTGTCCTCAGCAGTCTTACGATGCTGGGTTTTGTTATTTTAGTTTGGAGTTGGACCTTGGTAGTCTTAGTTTGTGGCCTTTGTTTATTTGTTTTATTTAGGTAGATTTTGGTTAGGCAGCCATTAGCAGGGAGCTGCTGACTCCAACCGTCGACATGGCTGGTTCAGAGGCACTGGGTCCCATTTTTAGAGTCAAGGGTATGACTCAGCCTGGATTTGAACTACAGACCTTAGTCTCAGAAGGCCACTGAGACAAAACAGGAAAAGAAGAAAAGAAATTAAATAAACTTAAAAAGAAGATAAAGAAAGTCAAGATTAAAAATAGACAGAGAAATTATGGGAAGGAAAAAAGAGGGGAAGAAAATGGTCATTTGAGATTTTATTGTTTTGTTCCATCATACAGGCATGTTTAAGTCTTTTGCCTTCTTAAGTAAAACTTGGCATATTAAACACATTAAATGGGTTATAGATGTTATACCCTTGGTAGGGATTTTAAAAAAGAAATTATTAATAAAACCACTGCAGAGGCCTCCAACTTATTATTTAGGCCACCAAACAGTTTTCTTTTTTTTGTTACTGGTCCTTTATTTGATATTATTAATCTTAAAACTTGTTTTTTCTTTGTTTTGCTGAGCTCAGTCTTCTCTCAAATACAAGACCGGTTTGCAGCGTTACCGTACGAAATCCATATTTTGTCAGTTAATCTTTAAAATTATTAGTTGTGGCAGCATTCCCAATGAACTGACAGAAGTTTCTCAGAAATAAATTCACCGACTCACTGTTGCCCTTTAAAAAAAAAAAAAAAAGTGTATATATATTTCTTATGAATTGAACTGAATTTAATTGATTAATTGAAAAAGGACAGATTTAAAAACATAGACATACTGTGAGCAGCAGTCCCATGCTTTTAGCTGGAGCTGGTTTGCAGCGATTGTCCTTAGCTGGACTTTTTTTTTCTTTTACAATTACAAACAGGTTTCTAATCTAGTTCAGGGCACACACTCTCCAAAGTTCTATTTGTAATTTACCAAGATGAAAGCTGAGATAATTCAGGACTTTATTTTGTGATGTTGTTACACATAATCTCTAACCAAAGGCATCCAAAAACACCAGAAAAAAATAGTGTCCTACTTCTGTTTCGTGGATTTTAGGCGAACCTGTTAGGTTGCCTTGTCCACACAAAGATTGTCTTTCATTAAAACTACCTTAATTATTAAAAGGAAATTATTGACAAAAAACAAAACTAATGACTGATTGTAGACACAATTTTCTGACATCTGTATTAAAAACATCTGAGGGCACAAAAGTGCAACAACAGATAAATCTTTGTAGAAATCACTTTAGCTGATGAAATGTGGACATGAACGTTCTGAGTGAAGTTAGTGTCAACTCACGGTGCCGGAAGTGTTCAGGTACATGCTCTCATGTGCCTGCACATCATAACCAATCCCGTGAACAAATGCAGACACGCCTCCACCTGCTAGTTTACATACAAAAAGCATTCTTGGCACCGAAACCTGGCAAGCATGGAGTTATGAGAGCAAACAAAAAAAAAAAAGAAGAAGAGGTGCGGTTTGACAGGACCTGAAAATCAAACCCGGAGTGAAAAAAATACAGACAAAGGAAGGGAATCCCCTGTTTCTCCCACCTGCTTTCACTTTGGGAGTCAAAACAAAAATCAGAAACAGCTTCGAAGAGCAACGAAGTGATCCCATCCTCCTCCCATAACATATGATAGATGAAGACAAAACAAATGAAAAAGCAGAATTTGCTGAATATCAATGGAAAAGTATGTTAGAGGAAGAGCATATCCGCTTCATTAACATTGAAGGAACCTGCTTATCTGGTCATGCAGCTTGTTGATGAACAGAAGGGAGGGATGAATGAGGCGTGTAATGTCAGACTGTAGGAAAGCCCCAACAACATCTAATATCCTCATTGCAGCTGCTGCTTTCATAAAAAGGGTTTCAACATGAGGCTTCTCCTGTTTTAAGAGGGCTAACTTTCTGTGAAAACTTTTCTGCTCTGACTTTTTATGTGTCGTTTTGGAAGTGAAGGAACATAACAGAATCCTTTTTTTTTTACACCCCTTGTGTGCGGCGTAAATTTAAAAGTTATTTTTAGGACAAAGATCTAGAAGCTGAATTTCTTTAGCATCCTCCAAAAACACAAAATTCTGCTTAAAATGAATAAAAACATTTTGTTCATTTCTTCCTGCATCGACAGCCTTCATTGTGCAGCACTCATCAAAAACAGACACACCTCAGACTCGGCGCTTAACTTAGCTGCAGCTAAATTAGGAAGAAAAGCAATGACTTGCAAAAAATGAAAGACAACACGCCCCTCTCTAATCTGCTCCATCAAGATGTCCAACCAGATACAGCCATGTTCAAGGTCGCTGAAGAAGTTTTCGGAAACATGTTTGGTTCGTTCTCAGAACCTCACTGTCTTTTTCTGAAATGTTTTCACTAGAAGAACATTTGGATGAATCTGCATGTTCTCTTCCCTCAAACGTTCCTGCTTGTTTTTCTACGACAAGAAGTGAGAAGCCTCACGATTATATTTGTATTTCGCTAACCTTCATCTGGATTACTCATGTTTTTACTGTTCAGCTTTCTTCAAAAGTTTAAGAAAATTATGTCTTATTTGTGTTTTGCAGCATATCTTTTAGATTCAGTTTCTCAGCTTCCTATTATTTTTCAGGAAAACTTTTTTTTCTTTTTCAAATATGCTCAAGTCGAGCTTTAAGCACCTGCAGCAATAAAGCCTGACTGTGTGAAGTAGATGTCAAAAGTTGAACCAAAGCACACCTCGTTCATGTAAAAGAAGACACTCATAAAATTTTAGAGGCTGATTGATGTCTGATGAGTCACTTGAAGCTAAGGGAATGTAATCAAAGGTGTGGCGAGGACATGCTGGAATGTCTGAGTGTGCACTCCCCCTCACATTCTGACTTTTTCTGGGGTGAATGAACTTTTATTTTTGCATATGTTGTCTTTAATAACATGCAGAGAAAAATATGAAAAGAAAAATAATCTTCCAATAGATCTATGTGGTTCAACTGTTATTTTTATGTCTTTCTCAGCACATTTTTCTATAGTGACAGAATGTATTCATTTATCGTCTTCCACATACCTTTGGTGGAATCTTACAAAACATTTTAGGTCTTCAGTTGTAGATTTCCGCCTTTATTTACAAACCAGCAGCTGGTTGAACCAGAACATGACCTGAGGCCCTTTAAGTCCTGAATTGCACTGTGAGCAAAGAGCAAATAGATGTTTGGTGTTTTATGTCTTTTTGGACATTCTAGTGCAGGGGTCTGCAACCTCCAGAGCCACGTGTGCCCCTCTATTGTGTCTCTTTGGTTAAAGAAAAATAAAACGTAAGTAAAAGACTACTTACATAATTTGTACTTGTAAGGCCTTAGATCAGGGGTCTGCAACCTTCAATACTTAATGACCTCCTTCCACATTCGGTATAAGACCACTCAATCATTTCCCGTTGGGGCAGTGGACCATTGTTTAAATGGAACTTGCGCAGAATTTTGATTTTACATGATTTGAAACCACCAAGAGTCACTATAAATGATGTCAGACACATTGTCTTTCTAACAAAATACTCCAGAATTAGAAAGAAAAAGGGATTTAAATTGAGTGTCATCATCCACATTTTCACAATTTCAAAGATAACTTGCTAAGGCTGATGTTTTTAGCATATATTTATGTGCGGCCATCTCAAAAGCTGATAGAAATTCAACACGAAAAAGGTGCTGCCTGGATGCAGATTGCTGCATTGTTTCATGTATTTTAAGTGCATCCAAAGTTAAATAGTGTGACTGGTCGCCTGTATTTAATGTTAAAGTCCCGTTAGCTGTCACACAGCCAGAGTGTGGAACACAACTGCAGATGCGGCCGTGATCGGGACCAGCTTTACCCCAAACCAAACCCGTCATCTAAACTTTTCCATGCAACCAAGAAAAAAAGTTCAGAACTGACTGCTGTATTTAGAAAATTACATGTAAATACCGTTGTCACTTTTCATTTGGGCTAATGCTAGCTTGTGTTTGAATTACTCCACAGCAGAATATTAATGTATTTTTGTCAATGTAATTATCAGTGTCAGGTAGAAGCAGTCTGAGACGTGATTCCCTGTCCTAAAACATCTCAACACAGGTGAAGGTGGCTATTAGCGCAAAAAAGGCTATTGTCTTTTTTGATGTCATTGTGTATACACATACACTAACATACCATGCAAGAAATGACTAAAATTAGACAATACCAGGAATAGTATATGGAGATTTGCTAAGTCAATAACTGAAGTTAGCCACAACCGGAAGTGTAAATGTGGCTCACAGCTCCGTGCACTGAGTCCATAAATGATTGTCACGTCAGCAGTGATTAAAGTGTACTTTTTTATATTTTACCAACTTTTTTTTATTATTATTTTTTGCTCTTTGGCTTTTAAATTTGGAAATGTTTTTAACGTGAAGCACTTTTAGCTACACTTGTTGGAAAAGTGCTCTATAAATAAAGATTGCTTTAAAAAAAAAAAATACTGTTAGTGGTCCATTTCTACCAGAAATTCCTTCATCTTAATTAATTGACTCTAACCTGTTTTTTTTCCTGTAGCATAAGGCATATTTAAATTCCTTAAATTTGTTAAAAAAAAAAAAAAAAAAAAAAAAAAAAGAAAATTAGCCTTATAATACAGAGTTCCAAATAGGAATTCTGGCTGTCTCCTTAACTCAAATGGATTTTCTGTGGAGAACAGCGGTCAAAAATCAGTCAAAATACTTTAGTTTGACTTTGGTAAACTACTTGATTGATTGTTGGAGCATTATGGGCACCATTGCAGGAGCCTCTAGGAGTGATATGTACTGTTCTTCGACTATTTGTGAATGGATTGAGTTTGTTTACTTTTTTTAAGCTTAGTTTTTAATTTATAGTTATTTTCTAAATTAAAAACCACAATAGAGGGTAAAAGAGCCACATGTGGCTCCGGAGCCTCAGGTTGCAGAGCCCAGTGTTAGGTTATAATGCAAATTTACAAAATTTTGAACAAATTCGATGATTTTAAGTGCAACTTCTGGTAAGAAAAATGCACTTAATTAGAATTAATTTTGGTAAGTTAGAGTTACAAATTTCTGGTGTAACTGCTTCATAGATCAACCACTTTTGCTTTTTTTAACATTACAATATCTTTGTTTCATTAAGATAATCCATGTGGCACAGGGTTCTTTTATTTAGAAAATAATTCAAAAGTTAAACTATTTCCTATTTTATTTATGCCAGATAAAAGTTCATTTATATATTTAAAAATCTAAATGTGTTTTATTTTTTAAGGAGGAAGTCTTAAAACTTTGTTATTGATCTTAAAATTAATCTGAAATAAATTGAAGTTGAACTTTGGCCTAAAAAGAAACAGCTTTAGGATAAGATCATTCTTGGATTAAGTCCGATTTCAGTATGAGGAACTTTTCACATCAAAACACAGATGGAAATATAGAATAATCAAGATACAGATATATACAGATGCAATCTCTTTTCACAACTGAGAAACAAGCAAAAACCTGAGAGATAAATTCAGACCCTCAGAAAATGAAAGACATCTGCAGCCTTTTAAAGCAACTATTTGCAGAGCTCATTAAGCTTTAATCTTGTTCGTGCTGAGTCATTTCTCACATGACCAAACATTCACAGCACTTACACAACAGGGAGAGTCTTTCACTTCTGTAAAAAAAACAAACAGACACATTCTGGTCTATGAAGGCTGTCAAACATGAAAACTTTTAAACAAGGAAAACAAAATATTAAAATGACAGTTTATTTTTTGTTTTTTACACATTCAGCATTATTAGAGCAAAGCGTGTTTAAGATGAGTTTTCTAACAACTCACCAGTTTGTGGATTTTTCTAAAACGAGGAAATACCAAAGTAAGAACACACACTGTGACTCAACACAACACTCTACGGTGGCTGGGAAGTACAAAACACACTTAAAATTCACATTTAACTAATTACAATTATATTTTGGGTTCATCCGTCCTGGTGGTTCATTTATTAAAGTGAGAGGAAACTTTTATGTTTGTAATTTTGTCAAGTTGTTTACACAACTGATTATGTAAGTCATGTGACTGGACTCCTCAATAACATGAAGAGCAGCCATGATCCCACTTCTGTAATCAATTCTCTTTGGGACAACAACAAGATTGGCAGGAGAGGGTGTAAGCAGGTGGATGATGGGAAGTGGGGGAAGACTTAATCTGCTCAATAGATGATTGACTTTAAGCCACAGAATCTTTCCAGAAAACCCATCTATGCATTTGGAAATTCCAGATTTGAGTGTCTATCATAGCCATTAGCATGCTTTAAATTGAGTGACTCCTTCTGTGCGATATTCAAGGATTAAAACAGTAATATCATCCAGTCATCTCTCTTTTCCCAGAGTTTACTTACTACACGTTTGTTTGAGGACTTACCACATCACAAGCTAAACAGTTGTTCAAGTCCACTAAGTTTACTCACATTTTGTGGAAATGTGTAATTGATTCTTCCATGTGCAGTCCAGCATCCCCCAATTTACTTCTGATAGGTCTCAAATCATATTTGCAAACTTTTTATATCTAAGATAACAACACTTGAAATACATTGTTGAATATAGCAGGATGTCTGGTTCTTTAGTGTGATTTTGCTTTCTTCAAACGTTGCAGAGAACCTCCACATGAAGAAAAGAAAAGCCTCCAACAATGCAACAAAAAGAGCAACACATTTATTCACAGTTATCCAGAATTAAACAGCCTTTGCTGTTCATGTTCCACATGTAAATACTTCAGAATCCATAGAAGTAAACTGTGTACTTACCAGAATTGTGGCCACTTGCTTTTCATTTTAAAGTGTTGTATGTTAAACAGTTTTGGAATTTGTTTTTGTGTTTCCCCACTATACAATGTGTTTGGTAAATTATGTAAATGTGAATTTGTTACATCAAATTAAAAATCAAATTTGATTTAGTCAATTTTAGTTTTTTTCTATGTAAATGTGTTTTGTTAAAATATAAATAACATTTTTTCCTTAAGTGTAAATGTGTGTTTTGGACTTCCAGGCCACTGTAATAAGAGCTACAGATACCTGTACGTTGGTTTTGTCACCCTCTCCTTTTTCGCCTCCATCGGCTGCATTTGCAGCAGCGTGCCGCTGCTGCCCCCTGCTGGTGTACCACGGAAATACAAGAGCACGAGAGAAAACGGAATAAATCAGAAATAAAACTAGAAAATATACAAATAGGGAGACAAACTCCCAAAATGAAAAAAAAAATAAAAAATAAAAACACAGAAAATGGTTCATAAATATGAATGTATATTTTGGCTTTATTTTTGCATCACAAAATACTTATGACTGATTTTACATTTACAGAAATAACCAAGTGGTTTTACAGATAAATAAAAACTAAATCTGTGCATTTAAAACTCCTCAATTCAAAAACATTTTCTTGAGTAAGTGCCCAGTTTTTTAATAGGCTAAAAAAAAAATCAAACTTTTATACAAATATAAATTAACCTGCAATAAAAAAGAAATAATTGTACATTCTTAATAATATTTTAAAACATACACTTCCATTTACAACAATATTAGTAAAATAAATAGGCATACATTACAAATTATAGGTAACTAATTTTCATAAAATTTAACCGTACATTATTAAAAAAAAAAGTAAAAAGTTATTTAAGAAAACAAATCTGTATTCAGCTAAACGACTAAGATTTTTAAATTCTATAATAAAATGTAAATGCACAAATTGCAAAAGAAAAAACTTTCCCTTCAACAGTCTGATGTATGCAGTAAAGGAAGGGAATTTCTATTTCAACTGTTATATTATTTAATTTTTAAAATTTTTTAAATGTACACTTTTTTTTAGACAGAAACATTTTTGGTTGATCCCATACATGCATCTTTTTCTAATTTTCCTCTGACTTATTTACTTTCTTTCTATTTGCATAAAGTGTAGACACAACCATGGATGAGAGGTGTCTAAAGGAAAAAAATTGCAAGTTAGTTTTTTTCTGTAAAATTTTAAGTTTAAAAAGTGGATCTGCTTTCCTATACACAATATGTAGACATGAAAAGCAGCTGGCAGATGTGATGAAGATTTACTGCCAACAACATTGGATCTTCAGCAGTGCCCGACCCTTCAGACAACATCATAATCGCCTCTTTCTCAGTTGAACAGCGGTTTCTGATGCCCATCAGCAGGAACACATTGGGTCCAGATGGAAGGAAGCAGCGCATGATGGAAAAAGAGGAAAAAGATGGAGCGAGAGCAGGGTTGATGTACATCTGTCATGCATTAATGCGCCGAATGCCAGCGCCGCTATCCTGGCTTTAGGAGCTATGAGAGGAGGGGGTCACCGGGTCCTTCTGATTCCCCCGTTCAGCGAAGGAGAGCTCAGACAGGGAACCAGGATTCCTCTTCTTCTGCACACACACACACTGAACTGTCCCTCAAACATCAGCGCTTTGTTCCCCTCAGACGTCCCGGCATGAATTCCTCAGGAAGGAGTCAGCTCCCTCCACTCCTCAGGACAAAACTTCTCCTTAACAAGGCACCGATGGTCCTGACCTCCTCTTCAAACAAACTCTTCCCTCCAATCAGGGAGGATTGCTGAGCCAAGGCCTGTGGGTATTCCAGAGGAAATATCCTGATTTTCCTTGATTACTCCCTCCTCCTCCTCCGTCTGTCTGACTCTGTCCCCCCCTTCAAACATCTCAAGATGACAGTGTCTGCTGCTGTTCCTGTTTCTGACCAAACCTCAGACCCTTTGCAGTCTCGCCGATCTTCTTCCAATACAGAACGTTTTTCAGCTTGACATGGATTTAATGAGGCCTGTTTGAGCACTTTAAACCCGTAAGCACAGCAAAATAATCACGTTTTGTTTTGTTTTTTTTAACGTGAATACTTTGTCTAAATAATATTCTAGTCTATTTTGTTCAACCTTTAATAGTCTAGGACCTTTTTGAGGGTTTTTAGCTACTTTACAATTCCATCTTTTAACCTTTAAAACTGTTTTTTCTCCTTTTTTGAGCTCTGTCAAATTTTTTTTGCATTTTAGAATAAAAAATAGACCAATGTTTGAAATACAATTGTTTACTTTGACCCCAACCCTTTAACCTTCTCAGCAAAATTCTTTTTTTTATTATTTTACACAACAATTCCACATTAAACTTGAAACTGTAAAAATTCTGATTTCTTTTTGGTTTTTTTAACTAACTTTTTTAACTTAAAAATGGCAATCAAACTATTTTTTATTTTATAGCAAAATCAGAAACACATAGATAAAATAAAAATGTATAAATCCAAAAACAAAACAAAGACGAGGTTAAAACAATGTGAAAAATGTATTTAGTAAAGCTTCACAAATATATTAGTTACTGTTTGTATGTTTGGTATAAGCCAAAAATTTCAAAGCTAATGCAATTTTTTAAAGACTTTCTAAAAGCGTATTTTATTTTAAGCTTGTGCACACATATAAACTTACATACTATAGTATAAAATGCACATTAACACTTGATGTTCTAAGCCGTGCACATACATTTTAACAGTTGGATGTTGGTAATCTACTTGCTTTTTTTTTATTACACCTATATTATTTTTCAGCTTGAAAGGGGAATGGGATGAAGGAATATTTTGAAATGTTGGTGTCATTTCGTTGTAAACTACTGACGTGATTGGCAAATGCACTGAAGGGTTAATCACAAAACAATCTAAATCTGTATTTTATTTTAAATAAATCACTTTGGATCCAAAATTGTGGGTTTCAGTGGGGTTTAGTTTAATTCACACAATTTTATTTTTTCCCGAGAGACAAATCTTGTCAAGGTGCAGACAGTAGCTTATCATGAGGGTTAAAACAGATTTATTACTTTTCTTGTGATTTTTCCATGATTTTTTCTGAGATCTTTTCAGAAAAGAGTGAAATATTTAAACAGACTGGAAAAAGGCTCAGATATCCATCAAACTATGCTCAATTACCAACAAAATTACCCTGAAATTCATTTATTAAAAAGGCTAAATTTAACAAATCTTCTATGATATTATTAATTATTCTCTGTTTGAGGTTCAGGATTGCAGTGAGGTCAGTGGAGTTCTTTCTAAAATCAAAAACAATTACTGTATAAATGTTGAGGCTCCGTATGTGAATCATTTAAAGTTTTTGATTAAAGTCATCGAAAAATTTAAAAATTCTAATTTCTTATTATTTAAGAAAAAAACTCTGACTTAAGGTTTGATTTTATGCTTTAAATTTGATTTTTCGTCAAACCTGAATAAACATAAAGTTTACATTTAGAAAATATTTTTCAGCTTCTTTTTTTTTAAATCCTAGCTCATATTAAAACCATGATGACTGTACCTTTTTTCCGTGTGCCAGCGGTCTCGTGTGCATTGTGATTTTGCAGCCAAGCAGTCAGGTTGTTTAAGTTCTTTCTGCAGGTGTGGTGGAAATACTTTGGTGCAAATCAGAGAAAAGAAAAAGTTCTCATGAGAATCACGAGGAAACTGCCATTAAAAAATGCATGAAAAGTTTCAACATATTAAGAAAAATCTTTTTTTTTTTTTTTTTTAGTTTTGATGATCAAAGTAGCTCAACTGGTGTTGGTAAAGACACAAACAAACGTTTCCATCAGAGAATTGAACACACAAAAATGACTATCTTAAAGTCAAAATTCAAACCAGGACCTTTTGACTCAGATTTTCCACTAAATGAGGTAAGACTTCAATTTTCTTTGGCCTTTGAATTGACGCCATCAGAGGCTTTGTCCGAGCCTGCAGCAGAGGAAGAGCCTGTCCGACATGTGTCATTCGTTTACACTCTCACATGTTGTTTTTCCAGCACAAGCGACTGGCATTGTTTCAGCTCAGCACCTGACTTCAGCTTCTCTCTCAATTTGTCATTTTTAGACATTTATCGTTCCCATTATACTGACATTCCTCTATTGTAATAAAGTGTTTTATTAGATTTACACGTAAAGATGAGTTTAACATTTAGCTTCCCACCTTTTCTAGCTCTAATGCTATTTAACACATTTTTTATGTTTAAGTTTAAATATATTTTTTTACTCTTTTTGAATCCCAGTAGGAAAATTAGTTTACAGTTCTGCTGTAAGTTTACATACTCTGGAAGAAATTATGAATTCTTGGCTATTTTTCTATTTTTTTCACTCATGGTTAGTGGTTGATTAAGCCAATTATTGCCAAATAACACTTTTTAAATCATCATGATCACAGAAACCCCATTCAAAAGTTTACTAAATACCTTGTATTTCCTCATTTTGCTTAAATAACATCTTGAAGTCTCTTGTGGTCGAGGTTCTTTATTTTTCTCTGATGGTAAAGCAGCCCATTCTTCTTGGCTGAAAACCTCAAGTTTCTTTAAACTCTTGGGGTTCTTGCTTGAACTGCCCGTCTGAGATTTCAATACTAATGAGGTCAGGAGCTGAGAACCTTCACCTTTTTCTGTTCTAACCAATGACAGGTGGACTTGAAATGAAGTGTGTCCCATGCTCACCCTCCAAGTTGAAGAGTGACAGTTTTCCTCTAGCATCCTATGATAATGTGTTGCATTCGTTTTGCTATCTATTTTGATTTTTTTCCTGTGTCTTCATGGCTCACACAACCACAAACCATCATCAATCCGCCTCCGTGTTTTACAGTAGGAATAGTGTTAATTCCATCATTGGTTTTGTCGACTCCTCTCCAAATGTAGCATTAATGGTTGTGGTCAAAAAGTTCAATGGTCCAGAAGTTTGGAGGCTTGTCTCTGTGCTGATTTTTTGTGTTGTAAACAAGCTATTTGTGGCATTTGGGCAAAACTGTTTTCCTTCTGGCGACTCGATCATGTAGCCCATTTTCATTTTGGTGTCTCTGTATCTTGAAACATCCACACCACAGTTTTTCAGAGTCTTGGATCACAGCTGAAGTTATTTTTGAAAATTTTTCTGGTAAAAATGTTTGTTTCAACATCATTTTCCACTTCTTGATCAAAGTTTGAACACTGCTGTCTTGCATTTTCAGTTCCTGGATTTCCTTTGATATCTCTTTCCTGTTTTGTACAGTTGAGTTACCTTTTCCCATAGATTTTTTTACATCGCTTTACCTTTCCTCGTGATTCAGAATCCAGAAACATCAGTGCAGCACTGGAAGAAGGATGCTATAGTGTCTGTTGGGATCCCAGAAACTCCAAGACCTTTTGTGTGCACACATTGATAATAGGTAAACCAGGAACAGGTGAGGATGGTTACCTTTAACTGCCCTTCAAACCCTTTTGTATCAGCTTCAGTTTTCAGAAAAAAACTAATCAAGGCATGGAAACTTTCTAAATTTTCTGTTGTCATAATGATTTAAAAAGATAAACAGAATTTTCTGACAATTAATGGTCTCACTTAACCACTAACTATGAGATTTTTCTATGAAAAATGACCAAGAAGTCATGATTTCTTCCAGGGTATGTAAGCTGTATCCGTCTTCTGCAGCATCATCCGTCCATCTTGTTACTAAAGGGGACGTTTGCCTGTTCTTGATAACATTAAGCATTCACTGATCCTTCTGGTCTCTTTATGTGGTTAAAGTCTAAACTCTCACAAGAAAAGAACATTTCTTTTTTTTTAAAGTCATGCAAAACTGGCTGTTCAGCATGTAAAACATATGTAGAATCCAAATCAGTAACATTTTATTTTAATAAAAATTACGATTCTTTCCAGATTTGGACACTGATGCTTTCCCTCTTGGCATTATGTCAATACATTTGACTTCCAAATGAATCTTGTTTAAAAACATTCAAACAGAACACCAAATGACCACTAGGGGGCTTTTTACGCAAGAAAGACAGTCACTATTTACCACAATGTTATCTTAAATCTGTAATAATAAATTAATGACTACTATTTGGGGACAATTGTTTATATTTTTTATGAAGCTCATCTATCCATGAGCATTTCACCTTCATCTTTACTCTGACTGGGGTATTTCAGAAACCTTGTTTGTCCCCTTTGGTCCATTTTTAGAGAAACTGCATTCAGTGATGTCTCATCCCGTCCCGGATGGCAACATTCCAATTCACTCAACACTAACAAATGGATCACATGACCACTTTGGTTTCTGCTTCACATCTTGAGGTGCTCATCTGCTGATGACCTGTAGAACCTTATACCCTCTGGAAGCACTAACAGATATTTGGTGTCGCCCTCTGTTGCGTATTACAACTTCTGAATGACAGAACAGGAGGTCTGCTTGTTTCTCTGTGGATGCATCCTCAGGTCGCTCTCGGGATGTCCTATGGCCTGGTCGAAAAATGATGAGTTTATGCATTTCCAAGGTGTGCTCCTTTCCTTTTGTGTCTAACCACGTGCGTTTTCACGAGACAGAAGCAATTGTGAGAGTGAAAGACAATGATGCAACTCTTTCCCTGACGGAACTGAGTCGGAATCTGACCGGAAAAGTGACACAAAGCTTCGTTAAAACTCCTTTCACGGTTCCTGGACGATCGCTGCTGGCCATGAGCGAGAAGTCTCCACGGACAAAAGTCTCCTCTGAGCGAGGAGAAAGGGAGCAATTGTGGACGGGGGGAGCCAAAGGTCACGGCGACTGTCTGGTCTGCTGGCGCTCCTGCTGAGTCACTGCTCCATCCACCAGAGACTACAACCAGGACTCACACGTGCAAGTCGACGCCCACACGTTAGTCAAAGATGAGTCACGGCACCCGTTTGAGATGATGAATGCAGGAGAGGGTTTCTCCAAACACTCGGAGGCCCACACCAGGATTTCTCAACCACACTGTCCTGATGTCATTGTGTTTTCCCTTCGTGTTGCGTCACAACGCCGCCGTCAGCTGACTCCCACTGAGGAACTGAATGGTTTCCATCAACACTAAACTGAAGGAACCTGTTTGTGTGGAAAAATCCACGTTCCCCTTTCAAATTCACTCGTCCTTATTCTCAATGAGATCTTGGAATTTCATCTCTGGAGAGATTCAGCAAATTCAGCTCAGAAATACAAAAAATTCAGAAATATTTATGCTGATGATAAAAATAATCAAAAATGACCTAATTGGATTCTCTCGTTGTGTTTACTCTTTAATTAATCTGAATCAAACTTTATTTCTAAAGCACCTTTTTCAGAAAAAGTAGTGCTTCATATTAAAAACATTTTCCAAATTTAAAAACCAAAAAGCAAGATAAAAAAAATATGAGCTTTAACCTCTTCATGCCTGAATTTATTCCCAGTTAGATTAAAATATATATATATTTTTAGAGGTTTTTAGTTCTGGGGCCACATTCATCCGCTCTGATCTGACGTGGGCGGGGCCAGTACCATAATAGCAAAATAACTTATGGTTAACTTCTTATCTGTATCTTGGTTTTCGTTGTTCTTTTTCCACAGTTGGAAGAAAGGCTTCAACCAACATAGCCTGATCACTTACATTGTTTATTATATTTGTTTCTTGATCTCTTGCAGTGCTGGTCTTATATTTCCTTTGCTCCCCCTAGTGGCGGAATTGCACATTGCAGTCATTTATTTGAAGAACAATAACTCGCCACAGGAATAGGCTTGAAACTCCCCCCAAAAACATCCTTATGGTTGTTCCTCTTCATGACTGGGCTGGATTATATCATCTGGCATCAGGTATGTTTGACACCCCTGATTTAAGACGATTCTAAATTAAGTGAAGTCTTGGGTTTAATGTTGTGAATTTGTGTCAAATGGAATAAAGGGGTAAATGTGTAATTATGGAGAATACAAACCTAAAATATTTATTTTTTGTTAATTTTTTCATGGATAATAATTTAAATATTTTATTGAATTTGTGTTCAGCTATTAGAGGGGAGCTTCAGGCTTTATTCTTTGAAATGTTCAGGCAGGAGACTGATATCTACATCAAAAATATTAATCTAATGCATTTTTATGCTCTATTATCAATGTATTCAAATGTTTCACTTCTTTACTAGGGGTGTAGGCAATATATTGCAATATTTTGTTTGGCAATAGTTGTATCAATTGTCAGCAGTTTAATATTCTGCTAAGATATTATTCAAAAAGGGATTTATGAGCGTCCTTTGGCATCTTACTTTTGTTTTCCACCTAAACCCCCGTCCTCACGGCACACTGAGAAGCTCTACACCGCACCATTCAGCCTTCTGAACTGAAAAACTAGATTTAGCAATGTTGGAAATAAACAACACTTTATATCCTCAGTCTAATTGAGTTCTATATGGTATGACTTGGCATGGATTTGAACCTTTTAGTCTCAGGGCGGACACTCTACCACTGAGGTGGTTCTGTGTTTTGCTCTTTAACACAACTAATAATAAATACAATGATGTTTTAAGCGATATTATTTTTAAAGAATTCTGTGGAAAGCTTCACTTTGTGTCAACTTTGACAAAGATTCTTTTAATAAATGATTTTTTTTAATATGTAAAGAAATCAAACAGAGTTAAAATTATATTTAACTTGTATTCACGCTGGTTAAGTTTTAATCATTCTGGAATGAGACTTTCGAAATTGTCAAAACAAAAGGTTGAGGGCGAAGAGGAAAAATAAATCTTTTTTTTCCAAATGTATCCAAAAGTCTGCGGTTCTGTCATCAGATGACCTTTTTAACACAAGGAGTAGATTCATGAAGAGTTTTAGGTTTACATTTTTAACAAAGGTCACCCAAACCCAAAGATCAGAGTAAACAAACATTAAATAAACAACTAGAAGTGGTGGAGGTTGTGGTTTTTGTTGGGGCAGTACAGGCTTGTGTCTTTCACAATAATGATACAGCATTTATCAGTGGTGAACAATAATATGAGGCCCTCTGCTGGGGTATTAATTATTTTGGTCAGGTTTTACACAAGAAGGAAAACAAAACAAAAAAAAAAACCAAAAATTTTTCTTTAAAAGTTAAAACATTTTTCTCATCATTTTGCAACTTTATTCTCATTAAAAAAAATGTTTCTCATTTTTTTTTTTTTTTACTTTTGCTCTCATAAAATGTTGTATTTTTTTCCTCAAAATGTTGCAACTATATTCTAGTGAACTCTTTTTTTCATAACTTTACAAATGTATTCTCATAAATTAAAAAAAGTTTTCTCATAATTTTACGGCTTAATTCTTGGGAAAAATCATTTCTCAAATTTTTACCATTTCATTAAAGCGAACTTTTGCCATTTTTCTAAAAAACTTTTCAACTTTGTTATTGTGAAATTGTATCTTTTTTGATCATTTTACGACTGTACTCATAAAATTTTAACTTTATTCTTGTAGATTTACAGCTTTATTAAAGTATATTTTTGGCTTTTATTCTTATGGCTTTATTCTTGTACAATTTACATTTATTGTTACATTTATTTATTCTCATAAATTTTTTTTATCTCCTAACTTTATGACTTTTTTCCAGAGAGGTTGACTTTTTTTCAATCGCAAACTGATCACTTTAAAGGAAATGTGAGGAAGCAAACTTAGATAATCTCACCCCGGTTCTACCTCACCATTCACTTTACATCATTAATCATTCAAATAAGTTCATTACTTATTTTAGGTATTATCGTAAAATTGTGTTTTTTTTCCCCATGTCAGGGATTGTGGTGGAGGACCCAAATGCAGGAGACCAGACTTGGTGGCAGAAACAAACTTTACAAAATCAACTTAAACAGGACAAAACCAGTGATGTGACAGAACGTAAATGAGCAGATGACCTGACCATGAGAAACTGAAAACCAGACACTTAAATATACTGAGGATGATTAACTAAATGAAGACAGCTGCGGATTGTTAACCTGAATGTGGTGAGACTGACAGGGAAAACAGAAGATGACAAAACCTAAGCACTGAAACATGACACCCCATAATTTTACAACTCTGTTCTAGTATATTTTTTACTTAATTCTTATAAAGTCATGACTTTAGTCTTGCACAATTTATTCATTTTTTTCTCATAATTTTACAACTTCATTCAAGACCTTGACCTTTTTTCCATAATTGTACGAGTTTATACTCCTAACATTTACATTTTTCTTCATAATTTTGTTATGTTTTGTTAACAAATTTCCTGCTTTCTCTTTACTTTTATTCATGTCGTTTGATCTTAATGCTTTATGTTTTTGCTGCTCTTTTTGTCTCACGACGTTTCAGTGATTTTTTTTTTCTTTTTATAGATAATAATGGGCATGGGAATTATTTCAGACATTTTCATTAGGTATTCAGTTTGGAGACCCCTACATTTTTGGGGCCCCCAAACTGAGTCAGCTACTTTGCTTAATGCTAAGTCCAGCCCTGGCATTTGTACAACTTGTTTACTAGATTAATGTATAAAACAATTGTCATATTCTTTTGCATTGGACAATTTTGGATCTGGGGGGACAATGTGACGTCACAGAACCCAATGATCAAATGTTCGTTAGAACCATCCCTGTGCATATTTTACTGCTGACATCCTTGGAGTGAGAATCCAGTGGCGCAGCCTCCCACGGAGAGACCTGAGGCTCCGAAAGTCACGGCGTGATTCAGTGAAAGTGGGTGGCTCTGGATCAGAGGAGGAGGGGGGCTCCAGAAGGGAAAAGGAGCAGGGAAAGGACGGGAAGTGAGGGACCGTGTGGGAAGAGAGAAAGAGAAATAGGAGGGGCTTAGAAAGTATGAACTTGAGCATGATTTGGCTGCAGGAAGCATTAAGAAGAGCAAACACTCCACACAGGACGCGCTAGGATCACTCCTGCTTTATAAATCTTCAGATTGGGACTTTTTTTCCTTCCGGAGCGCGCCCCACTTTTTGGATGGTTTCTCCTTTTACGCGCGAGCGTTGTCTTCTTGTTTTTCCTCCCTGCGCCGTGCGTAATTTCGCGTCCGGGCTCGAGGAAGAGGGCGACAGCGCAGCCACACGAGGACGAGGACGCGGAATCCGCTCGGAAGTAACACTGGAAAATGAGAGCCGTGCTGGGCTTGTGCTTGGTCTTCCTGACGGCGCGCGCCCCCGGCGCGCTGTCCCTGTCCACAAGTAAGTTGCATCGATGCGTAAAAGTCACGCTCTCGATTGATAAGGAAGAAAAAAAAAAATCTCCGTTCTACAGTGTTCACACACGGCTGTAGTAGAAGAGAGTAAAGGTTGATCTGCTGCAGAAAAATGTCCTAAAAGTGACTTTCAGTTTAGAAAAAAGTGCAGAAAACAAACTGCAGAGTACATTTTTAGTCAGAAAGTAATACACAAAAAATCAGAAACAATCATAAAGTTTAGCCTCAAAAGCATACAAATCCACACAAACAGCTCGATGCTTGACATGGTTTTCCAGTGGCTTGATGTGTGGATTAAATAAAAGGCGTCTTTGCTCCTGTTCCTGATGTCCTCCTGCTGCAGTTGCTTTGCTTGTCTCCCTGCAGAGAGAGCTCATCCCCCATGAGGCTGGATTTCAACAAGTCGCTCCATAATTCCTTTAACACATGGAGAGCATATGGTTTTATGAACCGCATCAACACAGTGACATATTTGCAGGGCTCTCTGAGAATGTTAATGCACAATAAGGTAAATAAGTCGGAGAGAAAGCCCCTCTGAAGCAGACACATTGGGGGGGTTTGAAAAGCAGAAAATAGTTTCATTACTTTTATTTTTTAATAGAAATCCTTTTGTCCACTTATGTTTCCTAAATACATGTCTAAAAATCTGAAGATTCTTTTAAAATGAAATAAAGTTTTTAAAGAGCTGCTCTCATTCAGTTTATGATCTTTCTAGTTTCCAGATAAGGGCATCAGTTTAACATCACATAAATAACATCCACCTCTGTTTCCCTTTTTGCTGCATGACTCATTGTCACTAAATGTTGCGTGACTTCTTTCACCTGTGGGTTTTCCTCCGTTAAATAGAAACTTTAACCTTTTTTTTTTGGGTTTCACGAAGGATTGTTCTCTCAAGTTGGAGGAACTCTGCAATCCTGCATGGTTAGAAGAACTCTGCAATCCTGCATGGTTGAAGTCCTGATGAGTGCGGAGCTTCAAGGAGCCTCTCCAAACAAATAACATCTTACAGGCTATTTCCTCCCGCGAGCGTGTCGAGCAGAGACAATAAACAGCAGTAATTGTGTCTGGCTGCGGCGTTTGAACTGTGAAAGAGGGGTTTTGTGAAAAGGCCTTCACACCCCGCTCAAGGGCAGAGTCCCAAACTCGGAATACATAAATACGAATTGTCATTCAGCTGAATCAGCCGATTATTGGCTAATCACCGCAGCCTTTTAGTGCTCCGTATCCAGTGACAAAGACAAACAGCTCTGCGCGCGCGTTTGTTTGTGTTCGTGTGCGCGCATTAATGTGTGGAGGGCTGGAGCCGAGGTTATGGTCTGAATGTCTTCAAAAGAGGCTCCCGCAGGAGAGACCACACAGTTTCTGTCAGCAGACGGAGGCTGGCAGCTGAAGAGACGTGGCCCCGGGCGCAGATTTGGAGTGGTCTGCCTGAATGTTGACGCTCACTCAGTGCCGCACATCTGAACCACCAGTTTTTAACGCAGCTGTCTGCTTCAGTTAGAGTTTTATTATTCTCTCCTGAGTCTTTTGTGCTTTTATTCTCGTGTAGTTATTGTCTTTGAGATCAAACATCACCGTTTGGCGGATGGCGTGCACGATCAAACTGAAAAAGGAGGAATAAGCAGAAAAACGTTACACTTAAATGTAAAGAGAAGCTTGTTTTTGCAGCTTTAAAGTTTTGCTTTAATTCTTTGAGCAGTTTCCAATGAAAATGATGTTTTTAGCATGTTATTGCAGCATTTTTGTCTCAATGGATGACATATATATATAATGACAATTAGGCTCAAAATTGCATTTGTGAGTATTTCTTTGTACAAATCGTGAAAAAGCTCCCTTCATTCCAGATGCATTCACTTACAGCCAATTTAATCAAAGTACGTCTTTGTTTTTCTCACCTGAGCTCAAAACTGTACAGCTGGAAAGCTCCAATATTGATCACCATATTTGCCGCAGCTGTAAATGTTAGGTTGGAGTTGTGAGGGTCTGTAAGCTAGCGGAGGGCGTGTAAACAGGTGGATGACGGGAAGTAGGGGTGGGCTTACTCCTTATCAGAAGTCCTGCCCACAACTCAGAGGCAAATTTCTCTTGAAGTTTTTCAATTTTGGCTACAAACTGGGATAATGATCGGTAAAAGTTGCTTTGAAAATGGATCAAAAGATGAACAGAGTCAGCAACTCTCACAGAATGGACAGATATAGTGGAAAATGTCATACATATTTGGAACTAATGTTTTTGGTTTTCCAAAATTTTCCACCAGAAAAAATGCTCCACTTTTTCAACATTTTTGAGCCTTTTCTTCCAGAATCAATTATTAAATGAACACATTTGCCACCACATCGGGGGAATGCGATAGGAGTCTCCCAGCTTTTAAAGTCATCAGATCTAAATTTGGAACCTGTTCAGAGCCATTGTGACTCGTTTCATTGTTTTTCTTTCATCCTGAATTTGCTTTCATCTTTAATGGACACGTTTTATGTCCTGATAAAACTTTTTCTTCATGTGGGAAACAGATATTTAGTCTAGGATTCCCAAGACGAGGCGGTTTCTGTGTAAATCGGCAGACAGGCTCCGGAGTTCCTTGTCATAAAACCCGTTGCACCAAAGCCGGATCTTTGGTTGTTCGGAGGAATAAAGCTTCGGTTTGCCCTGACACCCACTTTCACCAGCGACTCACAGGTGTTTCTGTCATCGTTAAACTTTCATTGTTATTCGTTGGAACTGAAGAACCATCGGAATCCAATCCAATAGTACCCTAAATGTGTCAAATCAGGTGAGGTTGACACATTAAGCTGAATCGGGTCATTCCAGGTTCTGACTGGCTGAACGCACCTGATTCAGGTAATCAGCTGCAAGTGGGGAAACCGACACAGGCGGTAGATCTCCATACAGCCCAGTTTTTGAAACCAAAAAGAAGGAGTCCTGTTGATCTGTCTCATCTCCACAAAGCTGAAACCTGAGAGCAGGATTTAGAGGTCCAGACGGGGATTTGAAATAGATCAGCAGCTTGAGCCTTAACGCGATCTGATCATTGTGAGTTAAAGCTGTCCATTTAAAGAGAAGTCGTGAAAGTTTCATCTCCAGCCTTATAAGGCCTTCAGGGGAGGTTTGTAACAAGCAGTCTTCAGTTTTTTCTTCCTAAGTGTTGATAAAAGCTCCAGCAGATGATTGGATGTTTGTTATTTCGTCGTCAGGCACGCATTACGTAATCTAGGGCGCCCTTTTTCTTTTGCACAAACCCACATTTACCCCTCAGAATTGTCTTTTGTGCCGCAGATGTAGCAGTCATCCACCCCCAGGACCCCGTGCTCCGAATCGGCTCCAACTTGACGGCCAGCTGCTGGGTCCACCCGGACCTGGGCATCCACGCCAGCTCGCTGTACTGGACCCTGAACGGACAGCAGCTGCCCGGCTCGCTCTACAGGGTCCTGAGCCCGTCCAACCTCAGCGTGACGCTGGGCGCGCTCAGCGCCTCCAGGCAAACATCTGGAGATAACCTCGTCTGCCATAACCACAAGGGACACATACTGGCCGGCTCCTGTCTTTATGTGGGCAGTAAGTTCAACCTTTTACTTTAAGGTAACTGTAGCTGCTTCCCCGTCGGTGAAAAACTGAACTGGACTTCAAACAGATGGAATGGAAAGGAAATGGGAGTAAAGGGGAACCCGGGGAAGTAGTGGGCAGATTTTTTAGTGTCCCTTTGCAGTTGTAGCTGTATTTTATGTTTAGCATCGCAACGTTTCGTCACAGTGAGAGGCCTCAGGGAGTGAGACGCTTTGACCACCTGTGTGGTCCATTACTCGCACCATCACTCACAGGAAACGACTTTGACACATTGCATTTTTGGAGGCAACTTTTGATTGAAATTGTTTTAATCGTTGATCGTCTTCAAATAGTCCTCCATTGGAAATCCTCTCTTTTGCATTAGAAGGCAAAAAAAAAGTGATATCTTCTCATTGCCTCAAGGATTAGATCTAATCCAACACGAAGACACTAAGTGATTTTATCAAACCTGAATAATTCAATTAAGTTATCTTTACTAAAAGGCAGTAAATGATTTAGATTTGATGGTTAATGAGGTAAATTAGCTGAATAATGATTGGGAATGCCTATACCAAGGCTGTACGATACGAGGAAAACTTGCAATGTGTAATATTTAGTGCTGGGCGATATGGGAAAAAATGTATATCATGGTGTAGGGCCGTGCGGATATCCATTTGTGTAGCCCTCCCTTAATTATCGGGAACATCGGTTTAAGAAAGTGGGAAAATGTCAACCAGATATTATTTACAATTTAAGTTTAAAATGACTAAGAAAACTCAGAGGCCGAGCATTCCAGCAGTACTTAAACGCATCACTTATGGACGAATCACTGAGATGTAAAAATATCTCACCGTAGATTCGTCCGTAACTGAGGTTTTGTATGTGTAACAAGTGATTTGTGTGTAATTTCTAAAGATTTGCATGTGTAATTAGTTTAAAGTTATTGTAATTTTAATTTGTGAATGTGTAAATTGAATTTTTTTAATTGATGGTTAACTGGGTAAATTAGCTGATGTCTGAAAGGGAACGCCTACACCAAGGCGCGCCGAAATCCTAAGTGTACATTCTAATTAACAATTTCTCCCTATATATAACAATTGCCATGCTCACTATCCTAAAAGATTTCTGAGTTCAAAATAATGATAACCAAACGATCTACAGTCCTGAATCAATCTTCTTCCAATTCAGTCTACCTTGAGCAATCAAGTATCCAACGTCTTTGCGCAATAACTACCCAAGACAGCGTGTCTTCTTAAAGTCCGCATTATGTTTATTTAAATCGCCTACATCTTTCGTATGGGTCCAAAGTTCACTCCAACAAACTATATTTCTTCTGCTGTAACAGATTACAGAAAAACTTAAGATGTACAATAATCTATCATTGAACAATATTCTGCGACAGATTCGTAACCAGAAAAATTTTACACCTCTCAAGGAAAGTCCAGAAAAAAATTATGAACGATTACCAAAAAATAATAGATTAAGCAAGCTGTGAACAGGCCTGTAACAGGCTATTCCAAAGCACTTCAGGATATTCTAAATTCAAGTCCGACAATGCTGTGCACAAGTTTAAGATCGCTGTAACATCGATCCTTTATGACATAATAATAAGTAACTTCACAAATAAATACATTATTGCTCTGGAACTACAGAATAATGTTGAATTTTTTGATGCTGAATGTGATGGCGCGGACTAGTCACCAGAGTAACAAATCTTCAAAAAAAATGTAGAAAACTTCCTGTTTTCAAAATAAGCACATACGAACTTCTTTATCCGTTCTAAAATTGTGAAAAAAGTTCCGCCTCATACTAACTTAAGAAAAAGAAAGAAATTAGCTTTAACATCAGAGAGCTTCCGTGTTTATATTGTTTTGGTGAAACTCTTCCAATCTCACTATGCTGTTAATGACGTAATTCCTAGCAGATCTTTGTGCAAATATCGTGTGTTTTGTCTGCTCAGAAACATAAAACTGTATTTCACTTTTAAAAACAAGTTTTTCATAAAAAAAGTAATTTTTTTTACAAATTCAGTTTAAATACCTTTGATTTTTAGAACAAATGTGAAGGCTGCTGTATATCATCTGTTCTCATTTGATTTATTTTGCTGCACTAAAATGTTTCTTTTTTGTGACTATTCAGTTATCTTTTACTAAAAATAGTCAGAAAAGTAAACTGACATTTTTTCCAGAGAATAGCTGAACATTTACTTTATCGTCGTATATTGTGCTATGTATCGTTATTGTGATATAAAATATTTTATACTATTTGTATATTATTTGTATTGAAAAAATATAATTGTTACATTGCCATTCAAGTTAAAATCTTTACATTTGTTCAGACCATTAAAATGCACTTTCTCTATTCACAGATGCATAGCAGACTGAAAAAGCTCATCGTGGTTGTACTACCTATTGTTCAGTTTATTTGCTGGTAAAACAAGTTCTGCTTGCTGGAATACATAAGAGCCAAACACGCTTACTTTGTACGTGCAAATATTTTTTTTCTGAAGTATTTAAAAAAATATTGGTTGATTATCGGTATCAGCTAGAAAATATCGGATATCGATATCGATTGTAAAAAGTCAATATCGTGCATCACTAGTCAATTTATTGACAATATGACTTGTGATCCATGAAGAGATATCAAAACTAAAAACAAATAAATAAATCCTTTTCATTTCACAGCAACAGTTAGTCATTATGTCATTAAGATCCAAATAACCATCATCTACATAAAGTCTAACATGAAAGGGCTGTATTGATTGGTCAAACATATAACAGGCTTTCTTTGATTAAATACTTCAAGCTGCCATGATTTTGTTTCAGCATGTGTGTAAACATTTAAGGTCACCATTTATCACAGTTTTGCCGTCTTTTGCGAAAAGCACATCGGACATTCTAATATTGCGATGGCGGTAAATTTACGATTTATTGTGCAGGCCCAGCCTCCACAGATCTTTACAGGAAGTGCATCATTTCCTTTTTAAAATGAATACGTCACGTTTCCGTCTGGCCAAAGGAATTTATAGATGCAATTAAAGCCTTTGTACACAGCTAGAAATGATAAAACGGGAAAGTCCGACCAGCTGTGATTCATTTCAAAATCTGTGATCCAAGTCTTCTTCTCTTTCCAAAATATGACGAGAGATGAAGTTCAGAGGAAATTAGGATAATAATGATCATCTGATCTGGGCTTGTGATGTCACACAAAACAGGGGAGCAAATAAGACACTTACAGGAAGTAGTTCACACATAATTACATCATGTTTCTCCTCAAAATGAATAATAACAGAACCGGCATTGAGCACCAGCGCTGGTTCTGTGCGTTTTACATCTGGCTCTATAAATTTTGACAGGAAGTAAATTTAAACTCACAGAAGAAAGTGTGTGGGTCGTAGGAAGTGCAGACTTAGCTCCACAGCTTCTGCATGAACGCAGGCGCAGACAGATGAGCAAAACTATAACAACAATGTCAAGTCTTTGGAACAAATCAGTCAAAATAATCCATCATTTATTGTTTTTGTATTAATACTCGTATTAGTACAGCAAGATCATATGTAACATTTTAAATAGGAATTTAAAGTCTGATCATCTTTTGATCTATTGTAAAGTGGTCTTTTCATTCTGATCATGCCGTTTTTAGTCAAAATAAATAAAAAAAAAACTGTTGTTTCATATGACATCGTTTCTGCAGAGCAGCAGGAGTATATCTAAAAATCACCTCTGAGTGAGAGCCCTCTGTTTACACTTTCTCCCTCTAGCTTAAAGCCCCTCATAACCAGAAGCTAAAACTAATGGTGCAACAAAAATGGTGAGCAATTCTGGAGTTATTCAACTGTACACTTTAGAACACGGCTGGGCCGCAAAGGGTTCTAAAATTTGACAGAAGGGCCGGATCAAGATCCATTGAGTGGGTGTTTTGGTAATCCATCTCATAAGAGAAAGAGATAGAATCAAATCTGGATGAAAACATGTTTTATATGATATAATCAAAACTGTCACTTTATTTTTCATTTTAGTGCCAGTTGCACCAATGGTTTGATGCTCTTCAGGAAAAAACGTAAACTTAAAGAAATGCTGCGTTCAAATGGTGTTGAAATGATCGGAAAAAGGATTGTCTGACTCAGAAAGCTTACATAAATGTAAAGAAAATGACAATTCCTCTAACACCGCTGAAATGCAGAACAACTTTCTGCACCTAAACAAAGGTCAATGTATTTGTAGTGTGCCATCTATAGGAAAACAACACAATTATAGGGAAAATACAGCAGATATTACGATTTGGCGGGGCAGATTAAATAGTTTAACGGACCTGAAACGGCCCCAAAGCCGTAGTTTGCCCACTTCTGGTTTAAACTATGCCAGTTTGGACGAGGAAAAGGAAGATGTACTCGGATCTATTTTTTAAACAGCATTTTTTTTATGTGTGCTCCTGATTCAACAATACTCAGAAATGCAGTTTAATTATTACTTTTCTGAATGGATTTCCTCCATCAGAAAAATGTCATAAGAACAAAGGGCTGGGCGATATGGCCAAAAAATACAATCTATTTTTTCATACCAAATTTGGTTTTAATACATTTTTTTCTTTTATTTTCTCAAGAAAAATAAAAAAAAATGGTGACATGACAGAACGCAGCTAGTATGGTACTTAGTGAGCCTTTATGTCTTTCTCGCCATGATGTCATTGACAGTAAAGATGCAGCGCTCTCACATCGGGGGGCTTTTTTCAGCTCAACACCGGCTCTGTTTTGTTACAAAGAGTCTACTAATAAAGGTCCATACAAAGTGGATTGATGCCTGTCATTAAAGCTATAAAATACAGTTTTCTTATGAATATCCTATAAATTAACTTTGTTTTCATCCACCACGTCTTAAATTCTCGTCATGAAAACAAGTTGTCTTTGGATCAACACTTTGATTAAACTCTTGTTCTGTCTGGATCCTGTTAACAATCATCACACGTCCTGCTGCTTCATCAGCCAAACGCTACACGGATAAGCAGAAATTAATAGGGTTGAGGGGCGCTTCACGTGGCGCTTGTTTTTGTTGCGAAAGAAGCTTATTTTTAGTTTTACTTGTTTCTTGGCCTCATGGAAGAACCTTCTCTTTCCTCGCTGCCGTTTTCACATCTCTGAAACAACAGAGGCGCAAGACGGCAGAGAGCAGGGAAAATAAAATCCAAACTTTCCCAAAGTTAAATAATCTAAGATAACAAATTTGAACTTACAAGAGTATGTTAAAAACTGCAAAAACACAAACATGTGGATAGTATTAATGAATTTATGATTTGTATCGGCTTTTTCAAAGGAAAAATGGAAAATGAGGATAAGCTAGGACTAGAGCTCAGACATTTTAATATTCGTGACGGATGGCGGTGAAGAAGAAAACTGTCTGTCTGCTCGTGTTTGTCGCTGCAGAGGAAAATATGAGCGTGTGAGAGGTGATGAGATGACAAACGGCACTGAACGACATGCGAAAAGAGTTTGTGGCTGCTTTCTCGCAGCAGTCCTAATAATCTCTGTGCGACGCTGGCGGTGAGGACCCTGTGTTCTGAGAGATGAGGACGACTGGCGGGAATCCCATCTTTCACATTTGCTCAGACAAATTAAAAAAACCTCCACGGAGGAGGAACAGCACTGCTGGGTGAATTACACTCAATGACTGATGGTTGCTTCTTACTTGCAATAACCTCGATTATTTTCATTTCTTCCCCTTTTCCTTCTGTCCTCCTTCATTTTATCCCAGTGCCTCCGGAAAAGCCAGTCAACCTCTCCTGCTGGTCCAGGAACACCAAAGACCTGACCTGCAGCTGGGCTCCTGGAGGAAGAGGGGAGACTAATATCAGCACAAAGTACAAACTGAAGTACAAACTCAGGTGATGAAACACACACAGAGAGCTGTAACAAGCTGTTCTGATCACACAGATTACAGACATTTTTAAAGTAATTTTCCCCGTGTTCTTCTTTAGGTTGCTTTTAAAACCTTTCCAAAAAAACAAGATGCAAAGGGAATGTGTGGTCACTGACCCTACATATAAAGTTTGAATTTACTAAAAAAAAAAACAAAGAAAATATCAGGCTTCATGTCGACGAAACTTCAACTTATATGAAACCACTGCAGTTGGTCTTTTACCAATTCCCGACCCGCATAAAAAGGAGAAAAAAAGTAGTAATGTACACTGATAAACTTCATCATAATGCTCAAATTTAATCTGTCATCTTTTCAAATCACTGTTTTGAATTATGAAGCTCAACACCAATGAGAAAAAGGACATTTGTTTTAAAGTAATACAAACGATTGAGTACTAGAAAGTAAAATCTTCTTCTCCAATTTAGATCAGGCATGTCCAAAGTGTGGCTTGCGGGCCAAATGCAGCCTGGATTCAAACTTCCACCGGCCCCAGTGCTGTCTTAGAACTGTATGCCCGATTTCTTGATTTTGATAATCTAAATTATGGGATAAGCCATTGAAAACCTATGGGAACAACCTTGACCTTCAAAACCTTAAGGGCCAAGCATGATAACCAAATCTATTGCTGGGATCATCATGGTTTCTACTTCTGAATAAGAGAACTATTTATGTTACAGTATATCTTCCAATGGATGCCAGTCTCCAATAAACACCAGGTCTAACAGGTTTTTGTTACTTTTGACACTGGGCTCCTTTAATACACCTCCTCCTCCGTCCACAGTTGTGCAGACCTCAGCAGTGTTGCCAGATTGGGCGAAAAACCAACCAATTTGAGCAGAAAACTGCCCAATCTGGAAACACTGGACGCCGGGTGCTTGCTTTTTTTGTTGCGTAGCGATGGTCGAGAAACGCTCATTCGATTTAGCATTTAAACTTCATGCGGTGAAGAATATTCTGGTGAGGAATCTGCACCACATTTATAAGGTGTATTCTAAATGTATTTGAGAATGGTGCAAGCAGAAAGCAAGAGAAAGCAAGCGACAGATTAGAAAGGCTGGTTTGAACATGGATTATTGAGCAAAGATGGGAAGGTGCGCGTGTCTCCGGGAAAATGATCCACATGAAAGCAAAGAGGATTTTTGATATGTGATCATTGCAAAAGTCTTCTGTAAAATTGCTTTATTTTTAATTTTTACAATGTTTAAAATGGTTTTGTTGTTCCATTGAGTCCTTACATTTTAAAAGAAGAGACTTGGTGAATAATAAACTTCATTTGTTATTTGAATAATTTGATTCTCCAATAAAGATAATAGCCTCATATTATTAATTTAACAAGTGCACAATTTTCATCGATTTGCCAGAAAAAAATATTTTACGTTATTCAACCCAAATATATAATAGCATTATATATTATATTTAAGGTTTCCGTGACTGTTTTATATCCCAAAGAATTTAAGCTGTGCTATATTTTCTATTTTATTCTATCAATAGACAATTTTAACTCTGTTTCTTTTTTGTGAAACTTGGTTTCAACAAGTTTATTTTTGTGAAACATTTTGTTTTAATCGTTTGATTTTCAGCGTCTTCTGTTAAATTTTTTTAAGTGTTTTCAGAGACTAAAAGTATTTTTTAAAAATTTGACAAAAGTCTGCAAATAGGTAAAAAAAAAAAAAAAAAAAGGATTGCAGTATTTTATGAAGTGTGGTACTTTACAATCCTGTGATTTCCGTGGTTTGTGTTCACAGATGGTACGGCACAGAGAAGGAGTGCAAGGACAACACCCACACGCTGCCGTACTCCTGCAGCATCACCCAGGACCTCCACCTCTTCACGCCATATGAGATCTGGGTGGAGGCCACCAACCAGCTGGGCAAGGCCAAGTCTGATGTCATCACAGTTGACATCCTAGAAGTAGGTGGGTGTGAGAAGAAGCGAACTTTGACCTGCTTAGCTTACCTGCTCAGATCTCCATGTCACCATGGCCTCCAGGTTTTAGGAGTTTAAACAACTGAACATGTCCACCTTTGACCTTCATCTCCTGTTCCATTTGTGCACACAGAGATTAAACCTATTGTGTGAATGCAGCTTCTACCTTTATCTTTAACCAAAACTTCAAGTTTATTTTATTTTAAAAGTAAAGTTTTTGCTGACATTCCAGAAATGTTCATTACATTTTAAAATGAAATAAAACAACATTTTTGAAGAGAATTTCTGAACAAAACAGCTAAAAACAATACAAAAGACAGCAGCAACACAACTTTATGAAGCAATGGTGGACATACATCACAAAAAAAAGCTTTCAGTGTGAGTGGCCAGCTTAATTAAAGCTAAAACTCCTTTATCCACACAAAAAACATCATAAATGAATAGTTTTTAGTGACAAAACTCAGTTTGGTGCTACAACTTGGTCATAATGAAGTAAATCTGTACAGAAAGAGATAAAATTCAGTAATCAAACCAGAATGGAAATTGAATCAACAAAAGAGGAGTTAATTCATAGATAGTGATGAAAATACCAAACTCTTATGTTCACATTAGAGACTGACAGTCCCACGGGATTTCCGTGGAATTCCTGTGGATTGATAGTTCTCTCTGCCATCAGTCACGGGACTGGGTTGGGATAAAATTCCTAAGGCAGCTGGAACCAAACAATAAAAATGACAAAAAAAAAGGTACATTTTTGAAAGTATGCCCACAGTTGAACTTAATTGAAATACAACTACATTACCCAGAAACCATCAGTGGTCCTTGTCACAAATTTCCCACTGAAATCTAGTGATAGAAAAAAAGAAAAAAGGACAAAAGATGAAAGACTCTTCTGTTAGGTTCAGAGAGCTGGTAGGGAAGTCAGATGTTATTTAAAAAAAAGTTCACAAGAGCTAAATACCAATAATGAAGTTGAATAATAATAATAAAGACAAAAAGTTTAAGGGAGCGGGACAGGATTCTTTGATCTGCGAGTGACACGAGACAGGAGTGAAAAGCCACTCCTTTGTCATCCTCTAGTTTGCACCTGCTTCGACAACCAACACATTTCATCCCCAAGTCGTAACATATTGATCCTTGGGTAAGGCCCCTTCCACGTCACTCAGCTAGCATACAGCTGAAATATTACCTTAACTCTAAATTAGCCCTAAAAAACTGAAAAATTCCTACATTAGCCAAAATAGTTAGCATGTAGCTGAAATATTAGCATGACTTAACCATGAACTCTAGTTTTTATGTCAGTGTCTTTACATATACTAGAAATTCTGTTTATCGTCTGAATTTGTTTGGGCGCTTTCTGGATACGTTTTTGGAAATATTAATTTCACAGATTATTTTTACCTTCATTCCTTTTACAATTTAAAGCCCATCTTTGTTCTTTGTTGTGGTGATTGCTTTGAAGTCCATCATCATTAAATTAGCTTTTTTATAGCATTAGTACATGTTCAGGAAGACGGTCTTTAAGGTAATGCTCAAGAACCACTTCCAAACGGAAAACGCCTCTGTTAATGAGCTCCTTTTCTCTTTACTTCTGCTTGCTGGACATGCACACTGAAAAGCATTCAGACTGATGGAATGCTTCAGACTGATCCTTCTACCTAATCCTGTCTCCAAGGCGCCTCCAGCCCTGAGGCCTGTGGAGTTTGAGCTTTTGAGGCTTTAAAACTTGGACTTGAAATAATACAACCTGATGAGCATGGAATTCTTCACCTGGTTTCTTTGTAACACGCTCCAAAGAGCGCTGGGAAGTCCAGACAAAATACTGAATTGAGGCGATGGTCATGCCACTGGCGGAGAGACAAGCATCCGTCAGAAGGTAATCCTTTCCGTCTTGCTGATGTATGCAAGCACACACCTGTTTGTACACCTTTAGGGCAGGGCAGGGCCTCTCAGAAAAGCAGAGGGGCACGCACAGCGTGGGTGTTTTCAGCCTCTACGTGCATGAGAGCTCCTGCAAAGTTTCCTCTCGATCCAGCTGACCCAGCCTTCCCTTTGATGCTAACAGAAGCTGGTCATCACAAAACCACACCTGCTGTGAGCTGCCGTGACTCACCCACGGTTACATCCAATCAGTAACCAAGGTGAGGTGGAAACACCTACGGATTTCCAGCATTCCTCAGTCCCTGGAAAGTCAGGCAAACGAGAGGAAACTTGTGTTTCTGTCTGTCTGGAGAGCGGTGACGTGTTGAAGAGCGACGTGTCGAGCTTTAACAGTGATTCATCCATCATTTTTCACGTCTCACCGACTCTCTGATGAATTTCAAAAACGCAAACCGGACACCTGGAGCAAAAAAAAAAAAAAAAAAAAAATTGCAGTCATGCCTCCTCCAGGATTTTAATTTTTATTTCCTTTTAAAAATTATTATTCATACAATAAAATGGAGAAATAATTAAACACTTTTAAATGTAGGCAGGAAAATGCGGAAATAAAAAAAAAATTATCGTAATCAGGTCATTTATGTTTCCCATGACTTTTAAAGATTTAAATGGGAGTTTTCTATTAAAATAAAAGCCCAAATTTTACATAATTTATACAATTTTATAATTCAGAGTAACCAAACACTAAATCAACTTTTTTTGGCTGTTGACTTTAAAAGTGCCTTCTATTGGTTCTTGCCAAATTTTTGATGATTTAAAATAAACTTGTTTAATTCCTGAAAATTAGTCTAAAACTGTTGGTGTGCTGCCCTTTACTGATTAAAACCAGGTATTACAGTTGAATTTTTTGATTGGTTAACTGGTGCAAGCCCCACGTCATTTCAGAGGTTTCACGTCATGCTTTACAGTTCCAGTATAAAAGCCCCGACCATCTTTGATTCTGTAACAGTTGGTCATCATCGTGTTAGCTTTAGCATGGTTCGTAGATGTTTTATCTTCGGTTGTCAAAAATGTAATGGCTTGTATAACTTTCCGGTGCATTTGGAAGCTAGGGAACAGCGGTTTATTGGAATTGGGATTGAATGCCAATCTTAGTACGTTAGCCATTATTAGCTTATGATGCTAGCATCGATTTACCACTGAGACCCGGGTCTCTCTCGGTCTGGACTATAAGCGCCTGGTTTGGGAGAAGCTGGAGGAAAAAACACCTCAACCTTCACAGAAAGTTCTGTCCGAGTCGGTCTGAGTCACGTTTTTAGAGGAAGTACTGTCAACCAATCGGGAGTGAGCTTGTTCGAAGTCCACACCCCTCCCGCTGAAAGTGACTTGGAGGAATCTGTCAATCAAACTGTCGAGGCGGAGCCACATGCTTTAACTGAGACATCTGATTGGTCAGTTTATAACTTGAATAACTAGCGATAAAGAAAAAAATATTTAAAAAAAACTTTGGATAAGAAAGAGCCTGTTAAGAAAGAAGCATCTGAGCAAGAACAATTATTCTGACAAATAAAATGACTGATAAATAACTGTCTGTTTCTCGATGGAAGTCTATGGGACTTCCTATTTGGAACACAGAAGGGGTGGGGTTGCGGTGTCCATTGATATTTGTGTCAATGGATGAGAGTGCGAGTCAGCCTCCAGCTGTCCTGTTGAGTTACCCTTTAACATTAGTTTAACTTTTCTTTGATAAAACAATACTTTTTGAGTTTTTACATTTTTTTATTCCAAGTTCAGTCATTTTCATGAATGTTTACATTATGCTAAAGCTGTCACTGAAACAGATGTAAATTTTCATATATTAATTGTTAAAAATTTAGGAATTTTTTTTTTTGCATCAAATTCTGAAGGTAAACCAAGGCGTAAAGTTGAATAATTTAAGGGAAATGTATTCATTTTCCCTGAAGTAAATCCGTACAATATATTAAAAGATAAAATTCTTATATCTTATTTTTACACTTTTTTTTTTTAGAAAAAAGACTTGACTTGACTTTACTGAAGCCTGTATCTTTTCCCCCAAAATATTTCTCATCCTCTCTGAGGTTGTCGGTATTCGTTTATTTGTTAGGGATTAGATTTTAGGGGGGAAGTGAAGTTGATCATGAATCGATCTGAAAAAAGAAGAACAGAGCTTGAAATAATGGTCTGTCGTTTAATGTTTGTTTGTCAAAGGGATAATTATTGTCAGATGAGGAAGTTTTCTCCAGCTTGCAGAAGTCCAACCCTTCAGAAAGAAAGACAGTCTGGCAGCTTTGCTTTTCCGTTCCATATATGAAGATATCAGTCCTCCAAATCGACATTGAAACTTTTTGCAGGAATAAATGTCTTTCCAGAAGATCATTGCAACTCTGAAATTATCTGATTGTTCAGACACTTTTTTTTAAGATTTTCTGGCTTGCTTGAGATTGATGTTTGATTTTTATTGAACCCTCCAGCTTTTTGACTTAAGCTATTCATATGAAAGACATGGTGTCATATAACTAAAATTTTCTCCTCCATGATCAATTTTCAAATGGTTGGAACTTCTGTGGTATAAAAAGAAAGCTACCCATACCTCCCTACCATAGAATTCATCTTTATACACCCCAACTGCGGGAAGTCCAAATCATGAACACTCCCCCACTGTGCTTAGCAGTTTAGTGTGAGATCCAGGTGTCGGCATTCTTTTCTCGGTTGCTGAAAAATTCTGGTATTGTGGTTCCAGTTTGATTCAAAAAATGTTTTTCACATGTTTTTGATGCAACTTTGTTAATCTAAGATGAAAACCATTTTAAGCCAGAATGTCTTGTACAGTATTTTTCTCATGACATTAAAAGTAAACATAATAGTAGAATTAAGAGTAAGCTTTTGGATTTTTGCATTTCTTGTTTTTATTTTAGCACAGACATACTTCAGCTCATTGAAGTATGTCTCATGCTGTCCTTTTTGACAATATCTTTGATTTCTGTTTTACTATAATGGAAAGTAAAATATTCCGCAAACTGTAAATATTTCCTAACGTTTTCAGTTTCTGTTTGTCAGTTTTCATGAATTAAGCACTATTGACCTTTTCAAACATTAAAGTGTTTTAGTCCAAACACTGAAGTGAGGATTTAAGCCCACACAGCAGAGTAAAACTACTCTTTGTAACAAAGAAAAAAGGGACATGTTTCTCATTTTCCTTGTCGACGGGTATTAAATTATAATGTCAGTGGAAAAATATGACATGTTTGTTTTTATATATATATATATATATATATAAATATGACATATTTATCTTTTCTTTTTTGCCTATTCTTCAACTAAAACTTTTTTTAAAATTCAAAGTAAATTACTACCTAATTACAAATAGAAGCTATAAAAATAGGAATATACATTTTGATTTACAAAATTTTAAGTGTTTAAGAAATGAATTTGTTTCAGAAAATAGCCATATTCCAGTCCTTAAAGTCTAAGATTGGTGATCACAAATACATTTTGAATTATTTTTTAATTTAATATGAAATAAAGGATCATCAGTATTTACCTCTTCCCTCTCTTCTTCCTGTAGTAACGACAGACCCCCCGTCAGGTGTGATGGTCAGCCGGGTCGGGCAGTTGGAGGACCAACTCAGCGTCCGCTGGGAAGCCCCGCCCGCTCTCAAAGACTTCCTGTTTCGAGCCAAGTACCAGATCCGCTACAGACTGGAGGAAAACCAGGACTGGAAGGTAAAAATCTCAAAGTTTTTTTTTTTTACTAGAAACCTGACTTATATCCAAAAATGTATCTTATTTTGACTACAGCAATCTAAAAAATGGGATGACTAAGATTGTCATTGACATCAATATCATTCTAATTAGTTGAGTTTTACATTCCAATTTATAAGATCTACAAAACTGTAGTTTCAAATAACATTTTTTATGATTATTGTACATCCAATGGAACACATACTATTTCAAAAGCTAAAAATCATGTTGAATATAGTATGTTACACACACATTTGTTATTTTCTGCACGTGTAGTCATGGTCCAAAAACACAAAAAAATAAGCATGTTTTCATCAGTTTTATATATTTATTGTATTATTAATAATATTTTTCTATATTTTGGAACTTTTGAGAAAAAGCGAGACACTTTGTGAGAGTCTTCCTGACCTGATTTGGTGGAAGATGGACTCCTGTTGATACACAGGCCAAGTTCAGAAGAGGAGAAGGGAAAATTAAAAACTATTTAAAGTAATACAAAAAAACATTTTTTTTCATTTTAATTTAATTTTATAAATTTAAGATTTTTCTTTAATAATTTTAATGGGAAAAATGGTATGAAAGTCTTTGAATTCTTTTCCTTGCAGTTTTTAGACAAATATATTATTGTTTTTTTATGCAGAAATTATTTTTCACCCTTTTTTGGTGTAGCAGAACAAGTACAAAATAATGATTCATAATTTACAGTCATATAAATGGTATAGAATCAATCAATCAATCCATGTATCTATAGCTCTTTTCATCAACTTATTGTTAAACACAAGGTGCTGAACAAAAGACATATAAACATTAAAATTGAAAATAATAGAAACGCTGTCGCAAAAGTTTGAGGAGGCATTGCATGTGTTAAAACATTGGTTAAAACAATAAAAAGTCATAAGATGCATTAGAATATGTGATAGATAATGCTTTTGTTATGGATGTTGTACAAAACACACAGGTCACTAACATATTTTCATGCCTGATCTGCAGTTTCTCCAGTTTAGGTTCAGGTTGCGATCAGTACAAAAATGAGTTAAAAATGCAGATTGAAGACTTCTATCCTGCAGCCTTGAAGGAAGAAAAAACAAAATTCCTCTGAATTGGAAGGAAGATTCTTCTGCAATTAAAGGGAAATCGCACCGTCGCATTACGAGCAAGTCCTTACTCGCAGCGGAAGAAGAAAAGGGAAGGGAGTGGAGAGGCGCGGCAGAGGGACGATAACATTCAAAAGAGGAGAGTTTTGAATCTGAAAGCTTTAAGGGATGTTGATGGAAACAAAACGCCTCTAAAGCGAACCCCATCATGAGGTCACGCTGAGGAATGGAAGGATACATCTGAGCTGTTAATGCCTTCAATATGGCCGTGAAGACGCTCAGCGGTAACGTCTGCCGTACATCACGTCGTCGGCCCTCTCCACGCCTGTAATTTCCATGTTCTGTTTTCTGTTGGAGTCCACCTTAACAAGTGTTTACAGACTGGAAGCCAGAGGGAGAGCTGGGGTTATTAGACCCAATATTAACTGCAGTGCTTCCTTCTCGCCGTTTGCACGGACACCTGCGTGCGCTCATGTCTGCGCGTTTCCCAGCATACCCGGCGCTCTAATAAATAACAGGCTCTGCCCAGCAGGCATGCTAACTTTAAAATAGTTTCATAAACAGCCTGATCAGGAGTCACTAAACAGTGTGGTTTCCATGGATGCTTGGGTCTTGTTTTGTGCGTCTTTTGTTTAAGTTTGAGCCCATCGATATTTAATACTGTGGTCGGACCTCCAGCTCTGAGCTATTCTGTCTTCTCTTTGTTGTGCAGGTGATGGACGATGTTGGGAATCAGACATCCTGCAGACTGGCTGGACTCAGACCTGGAACGGTGTATTTTGTTCAGGTAAAGTGTGCATTTGTTGTGGACATGTTAGTGTGTGAAAAAGCATCCAACAGTCGCGTTTCTGCAGGTCCGGTGTAACCCTGTGGGCATCTATGGCTCTCGCAAAGCCGGGATATGGAGTGAGTGGACCCACCCGACAGCTGCCTCCACGCCCCACAGTGGTGAGCTCTCTCACACGAACAGTTTTTTTTTGTTGCTGAGTTTCCGGGAGCAGTTTGGTCCCTTAAAGAGGTAATTTGTCGCTGAAAAATGAGTTTTATAACACAGTGTACCGTGTATCCAGCAGCTCTTAGTGGCCACCTGGAGGCAGAAGATCGTTCTCTGGCTTTACATCCTCCATTTCATTCATTCCAGATGGATTCCTCAAATCTAATAAACTTAATAGCGCCACGAAATTGAATCATTTTACTGAATCCAGTCAAACGTTTACAATAATTTACCGTCCGGAAATAAATCTGATATCTGGAAGATAATTGTGGTTAAAGTCTCCTCGCTCTTTTCCTCTCTGGATTTCTGGAGTCTCTGTTGTGCCAACGCTGCAACACGGAAACTGCCGAACAAAATGTTATCATGAACCGACCACAAGTTATGAAAACAAAACCATGTTCATAAAAACCCACATTTTTCTTTTGCTTAACCACTCTCACCAACGGGCTTTCATGTTTTCTCTGCTTTTTACAGCCTTTACTGATCGGTGAAGGAGTCGTTAGTCAGTCGTGTTTTCTTTCATCTTTTTTTTTTTTTATTTATAGGTTTCAAAGATTAAAATCAGGTATAAAGATGTTGACTTCTAACTGATTACTATCATTTAAAAAGGGAAAATAGCGGGTTAGGTCTCTGAAGGTTTACGGGTTGACTCATTTTTTTTTTAAAGTTTTAAAAAAGGAAAAACCTGTTTGCTCCTAAACTGTTTAAAATGCATTTTTTTTTTGCCATAACATTTTTTTTAATACATATAACATCTTTCACTCTTGCAATGTGTCTAGAACTTTAGTTTGAAATTATTAATAATTTGTTTTATCACTATCACTGGTACAATAAAACAAACTGTTGTTCTGTATTAAAAAATTAAGCAAAATAGGAGAAAAAAAGTAAGAAATATCACTAAATTTTATTCCTGAACATCTGAGTTTTAATTTTTGGCATGTTATATATATTTTTCTGTGACTTTAAACTTTATTGATGCATCTAAAGTCACAGAACTAGTAGAAATCACAAATTATAAAAAACTAAAAACTATAACCTAATAACATAAAGAAGACCCAAAGCAATAAATTAAAATAAAAAAAGAGAAAAACAATGAACAGGAAAAAATGTATTTCTTTTCATAAACAGATAAATAAACTAATTGTTTGCTTCAAAGTCAAGGGATTTACAGAAAAGATTAAAGTCATTTAAAAAAAATTAAGGCTTTGTTTAACCAAATATATGATTAAAAACTTTTCCTTAAAATATCAAATTATTAACTAGGAATTTAATGTTTGTTTCTATAAAAAGACAAATTGATTGTTGGGTTTTAATTAGGGCTGTGAAATTATTGCGTTAATCGCAACTAGTTAATTACAGAGATTTTAGCGTGTTATTCTTCCCTCCTCAGAGCGACTGATGTCGGGCTCCTGCGACTCCAAGTCCAGCGGGGACTCAAACTCCACCCTGCGGCGGGAGCTGAAGCAGTTCTTCGGCTGGGTACGGAAGCACGCCATCGGCTGCAGCAGCATGTCCATGAAGCTCTACGACCAGTGGAGGGTGTTGATGCAGAAGTCCCACAAAACTCGCAACCAGGTAGGTAAGCATCGCCAACGCAGAGAAGCGGCACGAGCAAGCGCACACAGACTGGTGTGAGTTTGATGAAAAGTCATTTCTAACTTGTCTTGTCTCCATTCAGGTTCTCCAAGGGGATAAATCATAGCACAGGCTGGCGTCAGAAGCAGAAATGAACTAAGTGAATGCAGTGGGTTTTTTTTCTGTATGTGTGACAGAGAGACGACGCGCGTGTTTTGGAATTATAAAAGACATTTTGTGCCGGCCACCTTCATTTGGAAGAGGAGACGCCGTCAGTCTGAGCACATGACCACCAGTGGACAAGATGAACGGCTTTCACATCTGCATTGTAGCACGACATTGTTGGACTTCAGAACAGACATGTATTTGATCCAAAGGACCACAGAGATGATGCAAACACTTGTCTGCCGTTTGAAGGTTTCCTCCTGTGGATCCGAAGCACCATCTAGTGGCTGCTCTTCCCCCATGGATCCTCCACCTCCTCACCTCGATGCAGAGAGAAACAGTATTTCTGATTATCGCTTTGTTTATATAATGTGCCAAACTTTCTCACCCAGGATCTGTGTATTTCTGAGTGACAGTATGTGACTGATGACGATTTGCTGCCTTTATTTTTGTACTTATTAATATGGGCATATTTAAAGTATAAAATTATGTTTTATAATTTTTAAATTATATTTAGTTACTAAAGACTATACAATGACTGAAGTTGTTATTAATCTCTCATGATGTTCCATAAAAATGCTGCCAGAAACTCTGAGTGTGGAAATGAGTGTGGATTGATTGAAGCAGTTTAAGGGGAAAAACAATTCAAATTAGGCAACAATGAAGAGAAAAAAGATTAAATGCTCAGAGAACTTTAAAAAAAAAAAAAGGGGGGGAGTAAAAACAATATTATAATCAAAAATTCATATTTTTTACTTATGTTTTAATTCCATGTGGTATGGCAAGAAATTGGTTTTATTCACATATAATTGTTTTAATATTTAATAAGATTAAATGGGAAAGATGTTGGTTGAATGTCTAACCTAACAATATTTCACGTGAAAACGATGGCAATAATGTGAATATAGCAAGTCTAAACGATGGCGGCTAGAAAAAAAAGTGTTTTAGGTAAAGAAATTAACACATACACCCATCAAGAAATGTACAAAAATCTAAATTGTTAGTAAAGACTGACAATCTGTACAATTACCACCATTATAAATAGGGACGAACGATATATCGGTGCCAGTACTGGTATCGGACAATATTTGCACAATTTGACTTTATCTGTATCAAGACTGATACTAAAAGAATCCCAGATCTGACTAATCAGATCTGTGAATCAGTTCAGAGTCAGACACACATTATTTTTGACATACTTGTTCCTAATTGATCCAACTGTATGATTTACAGTTATGTCTAATTGTCAATAAATGGTCTGAATGTTTTCAGATACATTTTCAAAGTTTTAAAGTGATACTTCTGCCTATGAGATCCCTTTCTGCACGTTAAAAACAATAACTGTAATGTGATGGTATAGTGAAAGAAAAGTTGTGCATTTCTTATATAGAAACAAATCCAAACGTGGCGTTATTGGAGACAGTTAAATATTGTTATCTAAATATCAGCTATTGGCCACAGTTGCAGGGAAAACATTGACTATTGGTGTCAGTTGGAATAAATTGTATCTGTGTAATGCGTGCACCAGCAGAAGTAGGTAGAAATTAACCTAAACAGTCTACCTCCAACTGTTGTTGCTCGGCAAGTTAATTTATTTGGTGAAAGAGAAGTCAGGGAAGGCCTTCTGACACCATTTTCAGCACTTCCTTATATAAGCAGTAACACTTCATGCAAACTTTACTGCAGCCAATCAGAACACAGGATTAGAAAAAGAGTACCTACTAATGATGAGAAATGCTATACTTTGAAACCAGACAAGAAAAACTAAAAGGTGAAGAAAAAGAATATACATTCCTACAAGAGTACTTACATTTAAACCACAATGAAAAACAGCAATGAAAAACACACTAAGTGCTAAAATATTCAGCATCCTCCTCACAATCTGCCCATCTCTAATTATAAATTATAAACAAGCCTCCACATTCTATTTTAAAATCTAAAAACCCAGATGTAGTTCCTCAAATGACCACTGGAGGTTGGATTCAAACATGAGCAATTTTCCATTCATTCTCATGTTAAAAAGGCCACTAAACCTATTATAGCTTAATAACAAAAACATTTATTTCTTTATTGCTTTGTTCTCCTTTTATAAACATCACTACTATTACATGAGTTTTACTTTCTTAAATTCGAATCATTAGTTGTGATTTTTCTAGGACTTATTCAATATAATTTTTATTTTTATTGGACCCTTTAATAAGCTGATGACCTGATCAAGGTGTACTCTGGGATAGGCTCCAACTACCCCAAAATAAATTCAGGGATTTAGAAAACCAGTCGCCTGTTTTTGTCATGTTGATGTGGGTGGAGTAAAGACGTCATTCGGAATACTTTAAATGACATTTGATGACAGATTTGGATAAAGATACATAAATACTAATGCTGACCTGTAATTTACAATATTCTCTTCCTGTTGCTGCATTGTCACCATGTGTGTAGACTGCACTGGTGATGGCAGCAAATGGTAACAAAGAGCTAATCAGTTCTGCTTGCAGCTATAAATTAGTGTTTAATCTTTAATCATAATAAAGGTATGAAGTCAGATTATAAAGATGTCAAAATCTCCTAATGGAGAGAAGACTCCATTAATTCTGTTTCACAGCTTGATCACAGGCACAGAGCTGGTCTTATAGACTTTGAAGGAAAACATGAAAAATGTTGAAAATAGGCTGTTAACTAGTTTTTTCTCACTCTTTGGAAAAGTCAGCTCACCTTTCTTTATTTTGAATCCAGAAATAGATACACATGCAAATGGTGTCGAAAAAATTAAATCTGTGAATGAAATCCTGGAACTGTGAAGGATCATCAGTTATGACGAAAGCTGTTGTGAAAATGAATTAGTGATGTGTATTTGCAAGAGTCTGGTTAAATGACATGTATCGTGATACACGTCTTACAACATGATATGTATCGTGGTCTGTCCCAAAACAATTGTTCCTTTTTTTTTTTAAAAGAGTACGACTTTAAAAAACTAAGACACACTAAGGAGTACACTGTATTGAACCGAGACTGAAAGTTTAACACAAGCCGATTTTCGCGAGATCTTGTTCTGACACAGTGTAGAGCTCAAAGTGTGCTGTGCTGCCAAATAGCGGTCGAGGGTTTTGGTGGACAATAAAAAGTAGGATGCTGAAGGACGCTCATAAATAATTAAATATCACCTTGTCAGCATTTTAAATCGATGCAAATGCAGTATAGCGATATATCACCAAACCGAGCTTTCCCTACAGCCCCAAGAATTAATGAGGGAACAGTGAACGTCTAAGCTCCAAAATATAACCTTTACTTGGAGATAGGGGTTTCACATACAGTTAACTGGGGCTGGGTATTGATAATAATTTCCAGAAGTGATTCAATTCAATTCAGATTTTTTTTTTTATTCTTTCGATCCTCTCAATTCAATCAAATTTTGAGTATTGTACACATTTGTCTAGAAATACGTTAAAAATGAACTATATGTTTTAAATATATTCATATTAATCTGAAACAGTTCACATAAAATGTATTAGTGAAATAATGAGAATAGCGTTAGCATTAGCCATCTAATCTCCTAATGGAGGAAAGACTCCATTAATTCTGTTTCATTCAATGGGAAATTCCATTCAAAGTTAGCTTCAGGCCAACAGAGTTTAGCTTTATGTGCTGAATCGATCTCTGTTTTTTTTTAATCAGTTATTGATCTGTTCAGTTTAAAACAATTCAAATTGATTGGGTTAATATATTTTATTAACCCAGCCCTACAGTGACAGAACAAACTCCCTTCAAATGGTCAAAAGTCAAGTTTAATAACAAAATAAAAAAAGGACGCAGCTAAATCACAGTGTAATTTTGACTCTCTTCGAGGAAAAAAAAAACAAAATACTATCAACTGCTATAAGAATATTTAAAATGTTCTTTCTTTCTGTACATTTTTAGTACATTTAACAACTTTTAATGAAGGTTATTTGCATTTAAAACAGGGAATTGTGATATAATTGTTTTGTTTCTTTTTTATAAGTGAAACAGAAACTTTGTTACAGGAGAGTTAGCATATCTGAGCCTTTTGTTTGGCTTAAATCCCTAAAAGTTTGATTTGATAAATCCAATTTTGCTGAATATAAAGAATACCAAGCAAAAGTGGTCCAGGTGCTTTAAATTTGCTTTTGTCTCAACTTTTTGCCAAAAATCAAGTTAAACTCCACTACAATGTGCAAATCCTGCTGTATAACAGATGTGGTGACTATAGGTGGTAAAAATTCTCAAAAATGAGCTGATACCACAGTAATGAGCACCAGTTTCATTTTATTTCGTGGAAATCGGAGACACTGGTTAAATTTCCTGCCTGTACCCACTTGTAAATTTATCTCCCAATGATACTGAAGAGTCTTGTTACTGCACCTGTGAACACTCACTCACTTGTGCTTAAAAATTAAACCGGTGTGAAGGTTTTTCTTGGTTGAGGCCCTGCTCTCGAGGCTTTACTTACCTCTGTCTTTGCCAAAAGTTAATCCCCCTCAGTGCTTTTCCGCTACAGCTGACACTTTTCAGATGATGCGTGCGTGCTAATCCGCCAGGAAAAATGGACCACAGTGGAGCATGAAGGAGCTTTCTGGCCTCAAACCGGCTTTGAGGTCACAAAGTCCCTTCAGTCAGGGAGATTAGTCTGAAAAAATAATGACATCCTTTCAGGGATTGAATACAACATAAGTTTCAATCACATTCATCAAGCTGCTGACTGTGAGCATCAACAAACTTCAATGGAAACATGCGTCTGTTGAAGTGTTGAAACGAGATCTGTCATTGGGAAAATGATGAAACAGTGGAGAAGGTGAAACAGGGAAGTTCTATTGTTGGGGAAGACCACAAATGCTTAGAAAAAGATAGAAGTTTCACCATAAAGTTGAAGATTACAATACCGAAAGAGAAACAGAAATCAAAGTCAGTCTGAGACGTTTCAGACTGACTCAGACAGGAGAAACTTTTACAAAAATCCCACCAAGAAAGAGCAGATTCAAAGATCAAAACATCAAACTAATTTGTTCTTTCGAGGACGATTAATAAATATGAAAATTATTTATTTTACATGCATGTGAAAGTTCAGGGGTTAGATCATGAAAATACTTGAAAAATAAAACATAAATTAAAGCCTCGAGTGGTGTTCTCTGCTAGCCTGGTTGGAGTTGCACATGACTAATTCATGGAAAAACCATAGACAGTATATAAAAAGAACTGGACTCATTATCCCCTCCCCCCTCATGTTCCAAATAGGAAGTACCCGCTGTTACCAGAAAGCCAAATCTCATAGAAAAGAAAAAAACGCTATTGCTCAATCATTCTATTTGTCAGAATAACCATTCTTGCTTTTGTACATCCTTTTAAAATGTTCTTGCTAAGCAAAATATATTTGTTGCACATTTTTCTTTATCACAAATTACAAGTTATAAACTGACCGATCAAATGTCTCAGTAAAAGCATGTGGTGCCTGCTGGCCCCATCTGTAACGTTTGAAGCGTTTGATTGACAGGGGTGTGGTTTTCCAGCAGACTCACTCCACATTTGCGAGAGTGATTATTAAGACAGCGATTATTTTAATTTTTATGATAAAATGCTAGTGAAAGGGGAACAACTTTAATTAGCTCACTATGTGAAAATTTTTGATAATTAAAGACCATTTTTTCGCTAATAGCCTCCCAATGAGGCTCGAGGAGTTACGAGGTCCATCCATCCATCCATCCATCCATCCATCCATGACACTCATCCATGACTGGGTTGCAGGGACAGCAGTCTAAGCAAAAAAGATGTCCAGACTTCCCTCTCCCTGGCCACCTCCTCCAGCTCCTCTGGGGGCACCCCGAGGTGTTCCCAGGCCAGCCAAGAGAAAGTCTCTCCAGCGTGTTTTGGTCTTCCCCGGGCCCTCCGACCAGTGGGACATTCCCGGAACACCTCTCCAGGGATGCGTCCAGGAGGCGCAGGTGCCTCCTCAACTGGCCCCTCTTAATGTGGAGGAGAAGCGGCTCAACTCCGAGCTCTCTCCACGTGACTGAGGTTCTCACCCTATCTCTAAGGGAGAGGGGCCCGTCACCCTCCAGAGGAAGCTATTTCAGCCGCTTCTAGTCGCTTGTAGTCGAAGGGTATGTTTGAATTCCTTCACTATTAGCTATAAAGTAAGTTCTCCATGTTGTAGAGCTGTCAGTATGCATAATTCTAAAATTTAGTGCCCTAGAAATTTTCAAGAAAGTTTTTGCAAAAAAACAATGTCTATTGATGCCCACTACTGTACATTGGTGAAAATAGACCACAATGCATTGCGTTTAGTTTTGCGAGTACTGAGGGATTAGGGTGGGAAATCGGACACAGCCCATATTTATAGCTGGCAATAAAGGGGGTTTTATTTTGAAAATTCAGGTTCTTCCTAATGTCAAAGGTTGTGTTCGCAGACTTAAGCTGGCAGCACGTGTGTGAAATCCTGTGAAGAACGCTTAAACAAATTTTCTTTTCCCATATTGTGGAAAAAATTTTAAATTGCCAAATTGTGTGCTTTGCCACAAAATGATTCTGATCAAAATGTCCTTGCAGTCCAGGAATGCTGCCGCTCATAAACCTGTTGCCTGTAAAAATATCAGCATTGACTCCTTGACAAATCACAAATGACTTTTGCTTTTCTATATTTTTTTTTGTTGTTTTGGAAAAGCTTATATTTTAATAAAACAATGAGAATTTTTAAGAGTGTGGATAAACCAGATGCATGAGAAAATTTAGTCAGAAACAGTTTAAAGACTCGCTTCACATTCAACAAAAACATCTGGATTGTCACCAAGACTTTTGGCTAAATATCCAGTAGATTGATGAAACCACATATTAACTTTTGGAAGGTGTGAGGCTCGAGACACTTGGGGTAAAAGTAAAGCAGAGTTTCCTGAATAGATCCTCAAACCTGGTGGGGATAGTGGGATTGGCAGGGATGGAACACATTTCATAGCAGAAAAATCCTGAAGCCGTTTGTTCGATTGTCGGTTTATTAGATTAGGTTTAAGAACACAGGGGTTAAGATGCATCTTAATGTTCTTAATGGGTTCCAAAACGGAAAAATGGTTAAGGATTTTTAAACAGTTTAGTCAAAGTCCAGAAGTAGATTTGTTGGAGATGACCTTAAACAACCTGTAAACCTCCAAAGCTGCTTAATGTAGTTTTGAATAGCGCGTTAAAGTCCCACTCTAACTTTATTTTTTTCTATTTTAAAATCGTTCTCAGTGGTGTTTCATTCATGATTATGCTGTTTTCAGACCGCAGGTTTTTATCTGTTTTTGATTCAACACAATTTGTATAAAGCAATACTCAGAAATGCAGTTTTAATCTGAAATGATTTTATGTTTAACCTTCATCATGAGAAAAATACTATAAGAACATGTTAAAAACACAATTTTCATTGGAATGGTGGGCTTTCAGCGTTTGAATCAGACAAATATGCAAAAAAAATAAATCAAGGAGAAGATGGTTTTACATCAATTTGTAACATTCATTCTCTTATGCATCTTAACTTTATTTTTTCCACTTTATACTGTTTTTATGTATGAAACACTAAGCTTTCTTTTGGGAAAGTGATAATTAAATTGTAAAAATATTAAGCACGCGCTTTATTTATTTACTCTTCATATTATTTTTTAAAATTACTGGTGACAAAAACACAGGTAAAAAATTACAGTTTCCAACCAGTAGTTGTTGCTTCAAAAATGTCTATTAAGTGGAAAAAACAGGATTTTTTTTTGTGAGCTGAATAACTAGGATGAAAAAAAAACTGGAAAAATGTTTAAAAAAATAGACTTTCATTGTTTTTTTCCAACTTGTTGAAACATTTATTTAATATTTGATAAAAACAAAGGAAATACAAAGACAAACCATTTTTTTATGGCTTGTTGTGCAAAACAATGCCATTTGATCATATAAAAAATAAGATTAACATTCCTAATGACTCCTGTTTCATCTGGATAAAATCTTAGATTATGAGAAATACATGATGTAAAAATAGTCATGCACCTGCAAATAATTAGTTGGGATAATTGAGGGCTTTTACTGATCCAGCTAAAAACCACAAAGTAAAACAAAAAGCTGATTGGTGTTTATTGCTCGTTAGTCCACGCTATTCATTACCGCTTTATTCCGGTTGTCAAATATCCACCTGTAACTGCAGACTTGTGTAAGTCTTTTCATTTTTAATCGCGCAGTGACTGAGACACTGTTACTTCAGCAGAACACCGGCCCTTCTTATGAACATCTGGATCATCAGGCCTTGGAAACATTCAGTGTGGCGCTTAACAAACTAATCTTTCCACCTATGATGTTGATTATTTTGGCGAGGGGCGTGAACTGTTTGTCCCGAGGGAACTTGGAAGAGGAAAAGAGGTGGAGAGCAAGTTTCAGGCCCACAGTCAAGATAGGATTTCTTCACCTCTTGGTCATAAATATTTCAAACCGGGAGGCCATGGCTCAACTGGAGAGAGCCACAGTAGAAAAGGATGTGTCCTCGTGGACAGCAGAGCCAAAGAAGGAGAGCTGAGGACGGGAAAGAAGACGGTGCAACATGGAGGAGGTGGTGAGGAAACGGCCGGTGATCTCTGCTAGAGAAAGAGGTCAGTCTGAGCGACCCGTGTGCCTGCTTGTGTGTAAGTCTATACGTGTGTGCATCCACATGGAGTGTATTATCGCTATGAAGTCTCACAGCATTGCAAGTCACTGCTCCCCACTTGTTTGAGATTGTTTAGAATTCATTCCCAAACAACAGAGGAAGGACGTTAAAAGCATAACCGTAGAAAATAAGTCAAAGAGCTCCATATGGAAACCATCAGAGACGATGCAGACGGAGCGGAGCTGCATCTGCTGCATCGTTTTTATCACTGTATTCCACCTCTTCCCCCTCCCGCTCCAACCACCTCCAGGCCCGGGCCCGGGACGCTACGCTCTGCCCCCTACAGTTGGTTTCATCAACCATGACTTCACCAAACCCAGCAGCCCCGCGTACTCCTTCCGCAGCCGCACCAGCAGCGCCAGTAAGTTTCCTCAGGATGTTGTGCCTTCTTGACACAATTTCCTTCGGTGGAAATGAAATGTCTCTGTCATGCTTTGCTCAAATTACAGTAGTGATACACAACACCAGCGTCCTACTCAACCGTGACTCCACAGCTCTGCTCATAGCAACCAGTGTTTTACACACCTCTTTGGAAAACAATGTTTGTAGTTTGGCCCCAAAGAAATCAAAACCATCCAAAACGATAATTTCATCCGAGTTCTAAAGAAAGTTTTTTTTTAGGAAACAGAAGTAAAATATTGATTGTGGATTCTCTCTAGTGGTTTCAGGGGACTCCAGCCCTGGACCGAGGTACTTTGTTCACGCCAAGCTTACCCGATTTGGACAGATGGAGACTCCTTCTTACTCTATGTCAGGCAGAGGAAGACACATTGCAAATAAAGGTGAATTAATCAAAAACACGATGGGACAAGGATGCAATTTTTCCTAAAGATTCTGTTGTACAATTACGTAGATTTTCTTTGATACGTGTCCACAGACGTGCTGTTCCAGACTCCAGGACCGGGGGCCTACAGCCCGGAGAAGGCGCCCCCTGTCAACGGTCAGCGCCGACCCCCGTCCCACACCATCGGCCCCCGAACAAGATACCGATCTGTTGACCCTGTACCAGCACCCAACAGGTAAAAAGATATTTTAAGAAAGAAAAGTAACTTTAATGAGTTGATCCAACTAATTAATGGAGTACAGTTTTCTTTCGTTTATCATATTGAGTATGTTATCTGTGAAGTAGGATTTGGATATTTTAAGGCGGTAAAACTCATTAGTACACGATTTATAGACTTCTCTAAGATAGACATGAACATTTTTTTCACTTTTCTCTCTTGTTTGGTTCTAACTCTCAAAAGGTCAAACATTTATAGGAAAATATGTCCATTATTAAAGCATGAAAAAAAGTCTGATTATGATTGAAAATTCATGTCAATTTGGCAAACTAAACATGGAGACACTGCAGGGAGGAGATTGATTGATGAGGTCAATTGCCAAACAGGACATAAAGCACTGTTCTGTAAAAAAAAAAACTTGTATATTATTTTTTTTATTTTACAGAGCATATAAGTTAGAAGTATTTTTCTTTTTTTAAATTAAGTCTCACTTCTCTCTACCGTTGTCTGAACCCCAACAGCTACAATCTTCCAAATCTCCTGGGCTGCCAGGTTCCCAACAAACCCTCCAGTGCCAGTTACAGCTTCTCAGGCCGGAGGAGGGTCGGCGGTCCCACTGAAGATCTCGCCAAAACTCCTGGACCAGGACAATACAGCAGCACAAACCCTGACATCTACCGACAGCGCCAGCCTTCGTTCACCATGCAGAGCCGGACTAAGAGGCCTCTTTATTCCTCTGCTATTCCAGGGCCAGGGACATACAGCCCAGAGAGGATTCATACACACCTTCCCAAACCTCCATCTTTCAGCATGGGCATCAGACATTCGGAGTATATTACCCCACTTGTTGTCAGTGTGCTTGATTAAAAATACTGAGAACCCACTTCATTTCCATGTGTACCACCTCTAAGGGATAGCTACAGTAAACCTGGACCATAAGGTACGACTGTTAGGATTTTAAACTTGTAACTTAGAAAACAAAAGGAAAAAGACCACAGACCACAATGTAATTGGAATTAGCCGGCTTATTTAATTAGACATACATATACCAAGACATATAACATTAAACACATAAATCCCAGTTGGTTTAATCTTATGATTTAGATTAAATGGATATTTTTCTTTAACCTAGATTAGTTCTTAAACTTAGTTTTGTTCAACCTTTAAGTTAAGATTGAGATATATTTTGTTTTTTCTTTAGTGTTAGTTCTAGTTGTTCAAAGATTAGTTCTAGTTTATGTAAGTACAGGTATTAAGTTCTAGTTTTGTTTCTATTCTAAGCTTATTTCTTTTATCACATTCTAAATTAAATAAAGTTTCCTAAATTTCAGTTTTTTCCACTGCTTTGACCAACAAAACAACTCAAATTGCACAATAATGCTTTACAGTATTATTGTGAATGGAAAAAAATAAAATACATATAACTCAAAGTGATTCAGCGAAAGACTGAATAAAACCCAAAGAAAACTGTATTTATCTTTCCTCGTAACTTCGGCTCAGGAAAGTTCGTGAATTCGATTGTCCAGGAATGCTCTGCGATTTGCAGGGGAATGAGGAAAGTTCCTACCAGTTCCAAAGGGAAAAGAAGTTGTCATGTGTCCAGCAGAGGGCGCTTGGTCCTTTGCTACATCAAGAGGTTCAGGGTTGGCTCGCCATCTTGTTCTGTCACGCACATGGATTCCGGATTGAAGAGTTCGTATAAAGTAAGTGAGTAAATGAAAATACAAAGGCAGTCCGCAAGAATTAATAAAAAATACGGCAGTTTCGGGTTGATTGAACTCTCAGTTCTGCAGCATGTATAATGACGGATGGAAGCTTTCCTTTTAACACGCCAAAACTTCCACAACTCGACAATAAATACATTTAAAAAACACAAATTCACTGACAGTCTGCCGTTTCACGAAATTTGCAAAAAATAAATATATTAAATATCAAATTAATTCAAACAAATATTTTAACACTCACCAACTAACTCCCGTTTGGTAAAGAAAATGTTCTTCCAGGCCACACTGGTGGAAAAACAAAAAACTATTCACCAAAAAGTAAAAATGAAATACAAAAACTGAACAAGGTTTCTAGCTTTTGTCAATTTTGTTCCTTGTCTTCTCCCTCGGGCTGCGAAGCTAGCAAAGCACGCTACGCTCTAACATTAAAGCTCTTAGCTCAGCAACAAACCCGATTGGCTGTTGCCACCATAGACATAATATATAATGGTTGCCACCAGTCGCATAGACTACTCAGCAGGAAAAGACGCATCTCTTCAAAATAAAAGTCCATCAACAAGTAAAACAAAATCCAAAAAGTTTACAATTACCCTTTTTCCCCCACAAAACATTAAAAATAAATAAATAAATAAATAACTTCAAACGGTTTTAACCCTTTTTAAAAAAAAATATTATCACTTTTTCTAGTTTTATTTATTTATTTGCATTATTCTAATTTTGTATTTTCATCAAGATCTTTTTTATTTTAAGGGCTTTTGTCTACTGGGTTACACATGGATCCAATTCCCAAACCCACTAAAGCCCTTTTGGGGATGTTGCTGGAGCCTATCCCCAGCTACTGTTGGGCCAGGCCAGAGGACATCAGGTTGCCAGTCTGTTGCAGGGCAACATTTTATTTATTTTCACAATAACTGCAGTAGGCGTAATATTTGTGTATTTATTTATGAATAAAAAAGCATCAATATATTATGCCAACTTCAATGCAAAATGAAAATATACAACATAAATCTGCCTCAAAAGGAAGGCAATTTTTAAAGTAAAAATACAATACTGTTCACCTAAAACACGAAAACATTTCAAAAGAATTTTCTTTGGAACTACAGCACAAAACTAACCATAAATAACGGAAGTACCAAACACTGTTCCACATTTATTTAAAAAATATATAGAAATAAATACCACAACATTGACTGAATCAGTAAATATTAAATAAAAAAGGATACATTTTTTCATTTGTTACTACAATAAATGCAGCAGAGAAACTCAGACACTACTTAGCTTTGCAGACAAATAATTAGTCACCCTTAATACTTCAAAATGGAATACAGCTGGAGAAAGAAAAAAATACACATTTATATTCTAACTCCATGTTAGCTTAACAGCAGGCAAATACAGAAATGTAATGTAAGAAAGGCAATGTTGAATTTACAGTTTTGTCCTTGGAATGATGAATTTTGCAGGTGAACTCCAGGAGCTGCAGTGTCCCAAACCCAGCAGCTCCCTGGCACACACCTGGAACTGGTAAGCCCTCCCTGGAATCAGCCCTTTCAGTTCAATCATGGTGTTTTCAAACGGGCCCAGCTGAAGGAGAAAACACAGGGTCGGGTTTACACATTTGTTTCAGTTTATACAGCAACAGCAGAAAGTAAAAAGACCCTTGTTTCAAGAAAAAAAAATTCTGTCTTACAAGAAAAAATAATCTTATCAAGAAAGTTTAAAAGAATCTTAGTTGCAGAACATATGTCTAGATTTTTTTTACTTAAAATTAGAATTATCGATAAAGCCATTTTTCTAAACCCATTGATTGACTTTTTTTTTTTTTTTGCTAATTTAAAGAAAATGGGATAAGAATTGTTTGAGCTATTTCTAAGGGCCCTGCTGTTACAGTGTAACATCTAAGGTAAAAAAGATAAAGATTATACTTCTAAAAAAAAACTTAAACTAGCTCAAAAGTACATTTTAAGTCATTAAAAAAATATAAGTTTATTAAGCAAAACAACAAAATAAATAAATGGACAAAATCTTCAAAGATCCATACATTTTTCTTTGTATTTAAGTGTGACTCAGTCTAGATTAGTGCAGTCAATCGATTAGATTTCCCTTCATATTTATTGTCTGAAATGTTTAAATTTATAAAGTGTTAACTTATAAATATCCCAGAAGTGTAACTTGTGAGCACAAAACACATCAACAGTAAGATTAGCAGAACTCTAAAGACTTTTACGTCTGCAGTATTACTCCAAGAAAACAAAGATGTTGAAATAAAAAACAAACATTGTGTTGCTGCACTTTTGACAGGACTCTATTCTGATTCGCTGCTGGGGTGGATGCACAGCTAGAAAACAAGTTCCAGTCACAATATGTGCAGGCTCCTTTAAGGCAAACTTTTGCTTCATGATCAGCCCCATTAGGTTAATATTTTTTGTAGCGCCACCTTTTGCTGCGATTACAGCTGTAATGTGGCTAAAGGTTGAACAGTTCAAAGGGGCAGAACACAAAGGTTTTTGAAATAACGTTAGTGGAAACTTGTGCGGTTGCCTCATGACTTCAAGTAATTTTTAACTTCCTCCTTTGATGGAGGTTTTCATGTCGTATGTGGGATTTTCTGTTCATTGCTCAACATATCGACTGGATATGTGCAGACGGGTTTTTTTCTTACGTTGACAGACTTTGACGAGCCTTTGTTTTCCCACTGGTACAGTATCTGGTACTTTAGGGGGAAGATATGCTGACTTGCCCACGTTGGAGGAGGTGACCACGCCACCAACAAGTTTCTGTACTTGTGAAGAGAAACTCGGACATCTACGGGAGGATCTGGTTTCACTGCACAGAACAACAACGAGATCATTCTCAACCAAAGCTAACTATTGTGATGTAAATATGGAAGTTTTCCTCCTCTTGTTATTTTTGAGCAGGTTTATTACAAAAAAAAAAAAAAAAACATTTCTCACCGATATCCTCCAACATAAAACTACCCAGAAAATTGCTGCTGCCGCCAGAATGGACTGCTGTGATGTTGATTATGTAGTCAGTGAGGAGTTTCAGGTTGGGCAGGTGGCAGTGCCAATGCTATAAAAAAAAAAAAAAAAAAAAAGTGCCGGAATAATGTTTAGTTTGACAAATAATTAAAATATCTTAATAGCAGAAAATTGCAATAAAGAAAAGCCTCCTTTAAACTTTTTAAATTAGACTTTCTTGGATGAAAACTTAATTTAGAAGCTATAACAATTTTGACTTTTGGAGTGAAAATAGGCTCTTCTGTTATCAAAATGCAACAGCTTTTGATTCATTGGACAGAGGAATATGTGCTTGGATTTTCATGTTGTATGTGAAACAGAATTATAATTATTTTCCAATCAATCCTTCTTTACTCTAGGAGCCAGATCAGTTTTGGGTCACCAAAGCATCAAACATGAGGTATTTTTATTTTTAGGTACTTTTTGGTGTGTTTCAGCACAAGGATGTCATCATCCTCTCCCTCCCTTTCGCTCATGGAGCACAAAGAAATAAACATGAGTGTATAAATTAACTAAGGGAAAAACAGAGTTATACAGCCAGACAACAAAACTCGTAGAAAAGAAAATATAATGATTTGATTTGTTTTCGCTAAAAAGCACACATTTTATTTTCATTTACTGGCTTTGCTTGTATTGTTCGGAAGCATGTTCACGTTTAGATCATTTTAAGAAGATATGCTTTATTGAGATAAAAATCTCTCGGGTTATTTATAAGTGTAATCTTTCAAACAAAATGACAAACGTAAATAAATGAGTTTTTATGTTAAGTTTATTTCTAAGTTGTATAAATTTTGACAACATTTTTTTCTGAGGAGTAAAATATTTAAAGTTATTTCGGGTTGAAGATGAATTATATTGGAATAATTTTCCTGTATGTATTAATTTATAGTTATGTTAAAAAGTTACATTTTTGAAGTTTAAAAAATATAGTTTTAGAGTGTTCAATAAATGTTAATCTTATTCGTCCTGCGACTTAAGGTGTGTTTTGGAATCTGGCCCCCTGTGCGATTGAGTTTGACACCCCTGATGTATCGGAAAAGAGCTGTGAAAGAAAAAGCAAGATTTCACCACATTTTGCATGAAGTTCTTCAACGTGTGTGATATACTCAGTGTATCAAACAAAAGTGTATCAGACTAAATCCCTTGGATTGTAGCTTTGATTTAAACTTTTCATGTTCATTCGATGAAGCGCAAATGAACGAGTCCGTTTTTGTCACACATTAAGAGAAGATGCTGCTTTTCTTGAAGGTGTAAAACTCTAAATATGTCAAATCTATATATTTTTCTTAAATCTTGTTGACCTCAAGTGAACCTCAAAACTTAAAATCATTTCTCTCAGTACTTTTAAAAATATGGTGTCATTGTCATTGTTCATTCAAGAATTCGGTCTTTGAGGGAATTAATTTTTTTTTTTAATTCAGTACAATCCATATATATTGTTTTAAAGACATAGAACCATGTTCATAAAATCCTATCAATAACGTTATTGCAGTCAGTGGATCTTTTAAGTAAAAAAGGTCACTTAAAACAAGCTTCTCTAACTATTTTACTGCTGTGCACATTTCATCACCATGGTGACCGACTTCTACTTCTTTTGTATTCAAAGGAGACATTTCGTGACTGGTTATAGTCATGAAGCATAAATAAAAAGGTATTTTTCAAGTATGCAGTTCATTCTGCCATGTTGTGGTTTTCTAAATATCATAAAAACCCAATAATTTGATTTCTTTGTTTTTGAGAGATGCAAGTTTGTTTTTGTTTTTGTCTAGCACGCCCTGTTGAAGGCTTCTTGTTCATTTCAATTTTATTTCTAGGGCCCAATAGAAATGATTCTGGTACCTGGTCCGAGTCCGGAGACGGGGTGGAGGAACCAGAGGAGGTGATGTTACACATCTTGGTGCTTGAGTGCCCGTGTCTCTCTCTGGTAAACAAAATCAGCCACAGAAATGAGAACTGAAATGTGTCCTAATGCAGCGTGTCGTCTAACAAACATCTTTATATACCTGTAGGTGGCGATGTAGTGTGTTGGTGGGGAAGTGGCAGGTTGAGGCCAGGAGCAAAGAGTCCCGTTGGGATAACTGGAACACCGACAGTGAACTTTGGGAACGAAGAGAGGATCTGATCCAGCAAAACAGGTTTTATGTTAGAGAATAATTTCAAATATTTATTCTGTGATTTTTGACATCCATCCATCCATCCATCCATCCATCCATCCATCCATCCATCCATCCATCCATCCATCCCTCTCTCTCTCAAACTCTTTATCTCTCTTAACCAAGTGAAAGGTTTGGCATTTCTAAACCTAAAAAGAAAAAAGTTCCTAGTTTTTTTATGTTTAATGTTTGAACATTTAATTTAGTTAAAAAAAAACTGTTTTTCTGTGGTTTAAAATTAGATCAAATAACCATATTTTACAGAATTTGAAGGCAAAAAAGTGAAAAGTTTGATGGATTTAAACAGCTTGTCTCCCTCAAAAAAATTTGCCGTGTAATGTCAATTTTTGCCACAGCCAATCAGCTGTCAGTGTTTTGCACAGGGGGCTTGGCAGAGTTTTAAACCAGATAAAGTGTATATTTATATATTGTATATTTATGACTGATACTACAAAATTAATTTGCTCAAAAACGCTTGATCTCTTATTTATAATAATGATAAAGATTCATTTAGTAAACTGGAAGAAAAATAAGGAAAAAGTGATGGTCCCTTCACCCTCACTCGTACTCACCTCCTGATGTTGTCATTGCTCTCAGCAAGCCCAGGGCCAGACTTCCAGGAACAAAAACGAAAAGAGCCACAGCAGCACACACTCTGACAAACATCTCAGTTCTGGTGGAGTTACAGACTAATCTGAAAACCTTCAACACGTCCTTTGTCAGACTCAGAGATGAAGGTCTTGCCTGCTTGGCAGCAGCTCTGCAGAGTGTTTGAACAGCAGCTCATCTGTGTTTTAACAGTAGCCAACAAAAAAAAGAGGAACAGAAAAAGCGAAACCTCTTTTAGAAAAAAACGTTTTTACGTCATGAGGTTTCCTTACATCACAAAACACAACAAAAAAAAGAAAGAAAAAAAACAAAAAAAAAAACACAACCTGGAGCAACTCTGGCTTTATTTTGTTTAACTTTTATACATAAAAAATGTTGGAATTTACATAAAAAATACAGGGACAAGTGTTTGGAAAAGATAAACATATATGTAAGCCCCTCCCTGTGTACTTTCAGGTACTCTCCTTGGCAGGTTTTGTTCTCCTCCCACCTGCTGCACTCTAGAAGCAGCTACAGTTGAAATAAAGTAAACATGTCATTGCACTTTAGTAGATCACTGGCGTCCAGCTGTCAGACGTGCGCTCGGTTGTCTCTGTGAGGCCACAACAGCTTTTTGGGGGTCCATCCAGAGAGTCCAGACAGAGAGCTGCTGTGCAGGCTTAAAGCTGGGGGTCCGTCTCTGTTTAGGGATATGCTGGGATGCCCACTGCCGGACGTTCGCAGGGACATGAAGGCCTTGTTGATCCAGCTGTTTTTGGCTTCCTGAAGGTTGTTGGACAGGACTCCCTTCTGGTGCTCCAGCTCCTATGTGAACACAGGATAATAATTCTACACTGTATAACTGATACTATAATGTAATGAAAGGTGATTTCCTTTAAATTAGAACGGGAAAACAAAAAAAAAAACTAAAACTTTAAGAAAATATGTATTAAAAATAACAAAATTCACTCCTAAATTTATTTATTTTTATTTTCATGTTTTCAGCACAAAGTAAGAATTTAAAGATACACATATGATTTATAATTCCTATATTTTACCCTGTCTATATTTCAGTGCATTCAGTGTCTTCTCAAACTATCAGCCAAAGTGTTTCCTACAATTTTGTGCTTTTTTTAAAAATGTTTTTTAGTCTATTACTACTTTTTTTGTTGTTTAAACTTCTTCTTTGTCTTGTTTTCTATTCAAGTTGATGAAAAGTACTCCAAAGATAAAGTGTTTAATTAATAAAATCGGAATTTCATTTTGAAGCAAAATAACACACCATAAATGAAATAATGAAGAAAGCAATAATTTATTTTCCATCCGGGTCTTTTATAAACCAGAAAGTCAATTAAAAATATAAAAATAGTTGAAAAAGATATTTGAAATGATTCATTCTATGCATCTGTTAGGTGTATAAATTCAATTCAGATTGCTACCAAAACATCTAAATTTTCATTTGTTTTATACGACAACTTCATAAACTGTGAGATAAATAATTGAATTACTTCCTTAGAAAAAGACAGCACCAGAACTCATGAGGTAATCTGCAATAGAACAGTTAAATTAATAAATTATTCTTAAAAACTGAAGGGAAAACAAAGGTATTTGCCACTGTCAGGGCTGAACGTTGGGCTTTTCAGATCAGTCAAGAGTTTGGTAATTCTGTTTGTTTGTTTAGGCTGGTATGAAAGCTACGGAGAAAATTCAATTAAAATAATAATTCAATAAATTCTTTCACCAAACTTAACAATTTGTGGCTATAAATTAGTATTTTTTGTGCACAAATTAATATTTTGTGGCCACAAATTATAATTTTATCTGTATTTTGATGGCACAAATGAGTATTTTAGCATCTTCCATTTTTACTACTACTTTTCAGCCACAAAAGCTAAAATGTGGCTACATAATGCTAATTTGTGCGCACAAAATATTAATTTTAGGGAACCATTTTTCTTCTTTTTTTTTAATGTCCAGGCTTCTGTAGAGAGCTTAGTTGTAACTGTGGCGCAGACAAAGCAAGCCGCCAGCTGTTTTCTTGAAAGTTGGGTAAACGTTCACTTGAAAGTGAACCCTGGTGCGGGTACTACAGTGTGAATGCACATCATGGATCACTAGACTCGATGCAAACTAAAGAATGTATAAAACATTTAAAAAAAAACTGCATTTAGAGGATGAACTAAACGACCTACGTTGGAATCTGGAGAAATGCAGATTATGAAAGGTTAAAAAGTGTCATCCTTGAAGGTGCTCATTAACCTTTAGTACTCAAGGGAGTGACTTTTTTTTTTTTTACTTTTCTTGTTAATCCAGTCAAGTCAGATGGACTTCTTTCATTAAAATTGCAGGTTTTCACAGATATCATTAGGTAGATGGAGCTCCCAGTCTCTTGGACGGGTAAATTAATCATATAAAAATGAATGTTCTATATCCCGTACAGATGCTACCTGTGTACATTACTAAGAAAAAGGCAAAACAGGAAGAACGTGATCTTTCAAAATTTATCTGGGAAAAAAAGCAAGGCTGAGAATGAAAACTCTTAAGTTACCTAAAGATGAGGGGGGACTTGCTTTTCCAGATATTGTACATTATAATTGTGCCTGTAACAGTAGAGTTATACACGATTGGATTTCCTCTTACCAGTATCTAAAAGATCAAGGGAACCCACTTGAGTCTTGGGGATGTTTCCCATTTACACTGTTTGGTGAACTTGTTAACAAAAAGAAAAACCTGAAAGATAATTTGTTGATGGAAAACCCACTGAAGATTTGGCGTGATATGAATAAGTATATGAACAACAACCACAGCTTTTCTTATTTAACCCCTCTTGTGAATAATAGAAATTTCATTCTAGGGGTAGTGCAGGGACGCGTTGATGTCATTTTCACAAATGCAACAGAAGTATGGGCTTCCCCACGAGGATTTGTTTTGTTTACTTACAGGATCGACATTTTGTTAACTCAAACCTGAAGGTTTCACAGGAGACTCTACAACTGGGGCCAGCTGAAAACATTTTCATGTGTATTAAGACTAAAAAAATTTGATCAAACAATGCTATACCAAATTTAAAGAATATACCAAACACGGTATTGGGAAACTTATCCAGCGCTGGGAAGATGAACTACAAATAAATTATGAGGACTCTAGCTGGAGAGAATGTATATGATCCACTCATTCCCTATTTATCAGCAACAGATACATAGAGTTACAGAACAAGATTTTACACAGACAGCATACAACGCCACACTTTTTAAATAAACTACATCCGCATAGATCACCGCTGTGTCTGAAGTGCAACTCCTCACCGGGCACATACTTGCATTGTTTTTGGACCTGTCCTAAAATTTTGAAATTGTGGCAGTGTGTCATTAAAGAGATTCAATCCATTCTGAAATGTAAAATAAGTAAAGATCCAGGGCACTTTTTACTGGGATCACCACCTTTGCACAAAATACCTGACAGGAACAAATTGTTATTGTTAGCACGAAAGTGCATTTTGTTTAACTGGATCAAACCCAAACCTCCAACTGTAACCCAGTGGTATCAAGACATTTTTAAGCTTCTGCCAATGGAAAAGCTGAGTGTAAGGTTAAAGGGCAATGAAGAGATCTTTATGGAGCTGTGGCGACCTTTATTAGAATAACTACCCAGAGATCTTTGACAATTCAAAGGGGTTCAGGCTCTCTGGAATGGCGGATTTATAATATGATTGTGTGAACTATATATGTAGTTTGCCTTTTCTATTTCCCTACTAATTATCTTTTTTTTCCTTCTCTCTTTCTGTCAATGATTGTATATAGCAGAACTGCATGTGTCATATTTATTTGCTTATAAAATATATATAATAATTCTGATTGTTGCAGCCTGGACCAACCTGTGCTTTCTTATTATTATCTTTGTTTTTTTGTTGTTTTTTTGTCCATGTTCTGTATAATTAATCAGAAATGTCAATAAAATGTGATGGAAAAAAAAATTGCAGGTTTTCAAACGAAGGTGGAGCAGAGCGTACCTGGATCCTGCAGTTGGCCTCCACCATTTGCAGTTTGGTCTGTGCCAGCTCTTTTTCTACGTTCCTGATCTGAGCCCTGAGGGACTCCTTCTCCTGGTCCTCCTGCCTCCTCTGATCAAGCGGTGTGAAAGCTGGATCGGGCTCCTCTTCTTCAGTTTTCTGTGACACACCTGTCTGCTCCTCCTCTTTAGAGTTATAGCTTTCCAAAAGTGACCCAGCTGCGTGTTGACAACGAGGACAATCCTTGATTGCACTCTGCAGGACGAGAAGAAGGGCAAGAATCACATTAATTATCAGGCGCTGCACTTTTTACATAGTCTGAGAGTTAAAAACAGGTTCATGGACTTATGACAGTTGAGCTTAAATTCTCACCTTGAGTGTGTTGAGTTTGTCTGTGTGTGCGGCCTGCTGCTTCTCTAAACGCAGCGTCAGCTGAGAGCAGATCTGAGGGGGAGGAGCATCCAAATGTGTCACTCTTCTGTCCATTCTCATGTTGGCCAGCGTTATCCAGTTCTTACCTGTTTGTAGTCAGCAATGATGCCAGAAGACCTCTTGATTTCCTGTTCAGCCTTTTCCAGTTCTCTCCGTAACACTTCCTTCATCTACCCGAGAACATTTATTTACTTACTAAGAATAAGAAACATTTTCTTATCAAATATTATCAAATATCAAATATTGATTGTTACCATGGCGGCTTCCTCTTCTTTCCCTCTTTTCTCTTCTTCTGTGATCTTCAGTCGATGTCTGGCCTGCAGAAGGTTCGTTACTCTGCCCCTGTCAAAAAAAGCGAAAAAAAAAGTTTACATGAACCTCACTGGACCCTTCCCGGCCATCATTTGCACGCTTCGCCCAGAGTCCTAAGGGGAGACAGTTTGTACCTGCCGGTGACAAGTTTGTGACCTGGTTTCGTTTTCCTGTTCCGCCCTTTTTTTTGCTTTCGCTTCTAAGATGAAGAACGAGAAATCCGTCAGACTCCTAAAAAACGAAAACATGAAGAGAATCCGTCAGACTCCTAAAAAACTGGAAAACGAGCAAATTCCAAACAAGAGTGAGAGCCAACCACATATGTGTCCAGCGGGTCTTTATCCATGAACTGAAGCCGACTTTCCTTCAGTTTGGCTTTCTTTGATGGCACCTGGGAAGAAGAGACAAATATTGTCATAATTAACCAAGCTTAGATTAAAATTAATGATAAAATATAATAGCAGACTTCAAATTAAATCAAAGAAAAAATCCTTTTGAGATTTACTCAAAAAAGAAAATGATTTGTTTGCTTTTGATGCTTGAAAATAACTGCAAAATATAATAGAAATGCCTTTCAGAAATCAACTTTATTTCTAATCACAAAACTTGTCTTGCAGTGAAATATTGATCTGGAAGACAAGTCTGTGCAAATATTTATCGATTTGACAGGTACTTAAAATACCATATTTACAACACTAGTAAATGCAGAGGAAGGCTCAGAAATAAAATAATAAAGACTGACTGTATAAACATACTCAACCCAGCAAGTCATAAAAAATGTGGTTCTTCCAATAAGAATCCCTTATTCACTGAAAAAAAATCTGTTTTTTCCAGTAAAAAATATCATCTGTGGACAATAAAAAGTTTAGCAAAACTCAGTTTTCATTATTTATGACAGAAGCATGGAAGAAATACCAACAGCTTATGGAAATTTCACATTTTTATGCATTTCTTGTTGAAAAATGTGAATTTCTGCAGCTCATAAAGCCGAATTACGTGAAGAATAATGTCTTACTGTGAAAGTTGGTTCTGTTTCAGCCACCAGACATGCCAGGATCTCCTCCTCGCTCATCTCTTCAATGGCGCGTGCATCACAGGCCGTCACCATGGACATCTCTTCCATCATCTTGCCCAGACGCCGCTCACAGACTCGTGGCCTCTCTGCAGAGTCACAAACTCCAACCAAGATAATCCACTTCCAGACGTCAAGAGATATTCCCAGAAAATAGGACTCAAATCTTACTGGGAGCAAAAATGGATTAAAAATGTGTGCACAAACAGGAAATTACAGGTTGAAGTCCAAAGTGTCTGCAAAGCGATAGCAGTCCAAAGGTGAGAAGCAGAGAAGAGTTGACTTATAGTGTAGCTGCTCAAACACCTGTTGTGTTTCAGGTGTGAGAGCAGAAAATGTTTAAGTATGGCACGCATGACAGCTTGGACACGCCCACAGGTGTGTTTGCATTTCTTATCACCTCACCTTTCTTCTTCCCGACACTAGTCAAACATCACTATACCACCTCACTTTTCATTCAGGAGAAAATGTTGAGAAAAAGGAACAAAGCATAAACGACACAGGAGTTTATCATTTTGGAATAAAATAATTTTTTTTTTCTTTTATTCAGAGATGCTGAGCAAACCCGTCTGACTCGTCACCCAAAAAAGCAAGAAGTGAAGGATGTGGTATTTGTGACATTTGGCCCCGGGGAGTGTTGCAGCACCATTGTTGTTACAGGCTGAGCGAGAAGGAAACGGGTCCAGCCGGAACAGCAATAAATATCAATGCAAGAAGCTAGAATAGGAGGGATTTCATGCCTCTACCCGTGAGCGACACCCACTATTGTTTTGCCTTTTTACAGAGTCATCGTCACATGAAAACACATTACCTTCCACTGGCTCTGCAATCTTTTCCTGTGTCATACCAGATGACCTATCAGTTTCATTTCCCTCTTCAGCACACAGCTGCGTACTTCTGCCTCCGATTCAAATGTCTCTGTATGCTTAATTTTCTGTCATCGTGGGAAAAAGATGCAAAAATGCCCCGCCATATATCAATAAACATTTATTAGTCTTCACAAAAAGAAAAAAAGGGGGTTATTTTGTGACACATGATTCTAAAGGAGTGTGAAGTCACATGGTTGATTATGGCAAAAAAAAAAGCACAAATAAAAATGCATACATCACAACACAGAGACCGATTTAACTATGTCTGTTATTAGTTCTAAAGAAGTAAACACAAAATCTCAGTGAAATTTAGGTGGGACAGAACAAATATCTTAAATATTAAGCCTTAAATAGCAATAATTACTTTATCACTCCACATGAAGCACAATTTATTTTTTAAAGAATCTTTTCCAAATAAAGTTTTCTTATTTTAAGGTTAACTGAGGGGGAAAAAAATCATCACTCATTAAAAAAAGGCATTTTTCACAAATTAGCTCTGGTGAAATGTTAAAAGTCCTTAATAAATAGGTTATATCAGTTTTATAGTGTTAAGTGGACAAACTCTATAAACCAAGTAACCTCAGGAAAAAGCTAAATTCATCTATTTCTCATAGAAAACAAGGCAGAAAACAAACTTTTGTTATTAATGAAGTAAATAAAGCAATAAATAATTATTATAAAGGGACAACAGTGTAACAACTTAATGTTCATTTCTGTGACATTTAGATATCTTTTAATTTTTCTTAACAACTTTTTGCTCCCTGTCAGGTGGTTTTTTCCATTACTGTTATGTTGCACACTTAAACCCCCTCTATTCACATTCATTTATTCTTTTGTTTTTCTGTTTTTTTTATTTACTTCCCATTATCCAAGCTTCATTTCTGCCGTCCGGGGAAGCACAGACTTTAAAAAAAAAAAACACAAGATGCACAAAACAGTTTAAACTCTCGGTCACCTCTCGTGTAGTTTCTGTGTCTTAGAGAAGCTGGTAGCCTTCACCCACAGTGAAAAAAAAAACAAAAAAAAAAACTGGAGCATAAAAAAGGAAGGACCACACTTTCACATTTACATTTTACTGGAACCCTTTTTTTCTGCAACACAGTGGAAGACGGGAAAGAAAAACAGAAACCTAAACGACGGGGTGAACTCCCAGCTGGTGAAGATGTGGTTAAAGATCAGTCATGTGTCTGAGTTGTCCCCGCTTACGGTCGGCTTTAACATGTCCATGCTTGTGTATGTAGGTTTGATGCTTTAAAAAGAAAAAAAAGTCCAGCTAACATTGGGAAACAGAGACAATGGGGATTTCCATGAATGGTGCTCGTCTTTCAGTGAAGTACACAAAAAGCCATTTCTTTCAAAATCTATTCCCACTATAAATAGATAATAAATAAACAAATAATTAAATAACATCAGGAAATGACATTTTTTAAAAATACAACAAAACAGGCATTTGTAGGCAGCAGCATATTGGCAAAAATTAAATAAATAAAATTGCTTATCGGAGGAGAAAATGGGCCACCCAGCACTGGATGCTGACATGCCTCCTAACATATTCTGTGAAGTATCTACTAGGGCTGTGTTTTGGCAAGACTTTGGGGTTTCGATGAGAATCATGATATACATAGTCATGATATGACGATCCTAAGAGCCTAACGCCTCGGGGATGTTCAAGCGACCACTTCCAATAATAAGTCTATGTAAACTCCTGCCTACATGCAGCTTCCACGTACAAAATTATGGCATTTGCATGTCGCTGCGCAAATTTTTGGTCAAATTTTTGTGCTGTACGTACAAAATGCGCATTGAAAGTTAAACCAGGTTGAACTTTGACCCATAAGGGACTTAAATTTGGTAATCTTCATTCACAGAAGTGCCGACCATTTGAAAATTGATCATAAAGGAGAAATTAACTATTGCGGTTTGTGTCTGGTTGGACTTAAACGCCATGTCAGATTTCCTTCACTACTCACTAAACAGTGCGTTCACCACTTTGTAATTCTGTCCAAATCTACAATTCCAAAATTGAGTGCCCTAGAAATGTCTAATTTTTCTGTGCTAAAGTCTATGTGACTCCAAAGTATAGTTCAATTTGTGGCTGTGACAGCTCTGGTTCTGTTATTGGTTAGATCCAGTAATGCTTCTAAACCAGGGGTTTGCAATCCTCAGCACTTAAGAGCCATTCAGGTCAATTTCTCACTGACAACACCCCAACAGGAGCCACAAAGTCTTACTTGACCATAAAAAAAACAAAACAAAACAAAAAAAAAACAACAATTATTTATGTTATTGTAACTATAATGATAAATATAAATGAATTGTTGGGTTTTTTGGGATAAAAAACACTGTTTTCAAAAAATGAAATAGTTTATTACTTTTTAGAGATTCACGTCACTTCCTTTCAAAATAAGAGACACCCTATGTTTTAATGCTGCAAATGTAATTGGTAGTGTAATGTCAGCTGTGATTTAAAAATATATATATTCTATTGTTTGTGGTGCACCTCAGTGAGAATTTTGTAAATATAATCAAACAGAATTAAATCAGAGCAAATTAAGTGACCCTTATCATATTTTTAAATCACTCAAAATCCTTTAATTTGAACAAAAATCAACCTTGGATGTTATTTTTAGTTATTGACCTAAAATTAATTTCTGTGGGAGACGGCGCACAAAAATCAGTCAAAATGTTTTTGTTTGACTTGTGGTACATACTGTCATTTAACTATTTGTGTATTAGTTGAAAAAAGTTTGAAATATTTTTACTTTTTTGTATCGTACCATTAGCCAGGGAGCCATAACGGAGGGCTTAAAAAGCCACATGTGGCCGCAGACCCCGATTGCAGACCCATGACGCCGCCTGCTGGGCTCCAGAACAATTAGGTTCTGCTATGACAGTTAAAAGGTAGAGAGAAACCTGAGTGAAACCTGGCCACTGCGAGAGAATGTAAAACTAGCTGTTTTATCATTTAAATGGTTGAGATTCACACCTAAAATCAGGAAGCTTGGCAGACGAGAAAGAGAAGTAAAACAAGTGAAAAATGACTGTCGCTGTGCATACGGTAAACCATGATAGTCATGTAGGTTGGCGGGAAGAGTCTTGCTGCTGACTGAGACAGATAGCAAGCAATAAACAAGGTTGTAGATAAGTCATTCAGGTTATTATTTCACTCTTTAGAACTTTTCTTTTGATTGAAGTCACAAAAATCTAAAACAAGAACAGGGGCAAAAAAACAAACAAAAAATAAACAACTAGCCCTTGATCAGTTTTTATGGCTTCACTCACAAATAATGATCAAAACACTTATTTACTTTACCCCTTTGACAACTAATATAACAGTAGAAACAAAGATGGTACTCAGTTTCAATTTCAGTTCAACGTTTCTTGCTTATGTATATTGGAATCTTGGGGGATTTCTGTTCTCACCTTAATCCTTTAACACCGGATCTCCAGTGTTTCTGTTCTTTAGTTAACTGTCAATGGCTCACACTGCTTTTCTCCCTCAGAATCTACTGGAATCACGTTCACGGTGGAAAAGTTGCAGTACGTTGTGTTTAAGCGTCACGGTGACACCTCATGAGTTAAAGTATTCTAACTCACTCAATTAAACGAGAATGCTTGTAAATGTGACCAAATTTCCTCTGATTGCCCCCCTTTTTAAAAATATAAGAATAATTCAAACTGAAAAGGTAATGAATAAATAAATAAATAAAACTTCCTCCCTTGTTTACGTCACATAATATACCATTTTTTGCGACGCAGTTTCCTGGAGATGCATCGGATTCGTTTGTTAAACTTTTCTCTACAAATCAAATACCATCGAGGCTGCAGCTTTTATAGGTTTCAATAAGGATTTGCTGCACATAGCATCTCTGCAGACGGATAAAAAGATGCGCCGAAGCTAGAAACCATGCTGCGTCTCACTAGATTAACCTGAACTAAAAGGCCGTGTGCTGGGATGAATAAAGTGGTAACAAGTGAAAACAAAGTCAGACGTCGGTGCTGTAGGGCCGTGGCGGAGAGGGGAACATGTCGGTGGAACTGTAGCAACTCAGAGAGGAGGAGCCATGAAGGCTGGCGGGCAAGGGAAGGGAGATGGGCGGAGTTTCGTAGTAGGTGTGGAAGCCCAGACGTTCCCCTCCGTTGCGCATGTCCGCCGCGCGGTCGGGGCGCGGCGAGCAGGTGGGGCAGTGGTTGTGGTGAGGGCTGGCGTCCAGCTGATCCAGGGAGACGGGGGTGATGTCCGTTCCGTCCATGGCGAGAGCGTTGCAGGTGTTGCACGGGAAGTGAGAGAGGGGGTCAGCTCCTGCCACGGAGCCGACGTCCTCCTCTGATTCATTTTTCTTACAGCAGTAATACTGCAGGAGGTTAGGAGACAATGAGGAAGACTTAAGTCAGACACTTTCTGTCTAAACACATTTAAAGATAAACATTTGTTTTTTTGAGGGAATAAAGAAAAATATCAGACAGTTTTCTTGTTTAATATCAGGTACAAAAAAAGTATTTTTTACTCAAAATGTTCTTGTTCTTGCATCAATTAAAAATCAACACACCTCACATAGCTGTTCCCTATAACCTTAAAGCGAAACTGTCAACTCTTAAGACTCCTTGATATTTGTTTTAAGTAACACATTATAAAGCCGCTCCAATGGAAATGGTCTTTTATGTGTTTTTATCATGTTCTCGCAGCATTTCTCTCATGGTAGAGAACATATTTTAGAATTTAAAACTGATTTTCTAAGTATTTCTTGATTCAAATTGAGTTGGATAGAAAACCGGATGCTAGAAAATGCTCAGACTAACGATGCAGCGACTGAAATGGGCGTACCAAAGACTCCTCTCCGCTAACGCTTAAGTGTGTGAGACGTGAAAAGCATTCAACATTTGAATTGTGATTCTAGCTCAAAACTGTATGACTGGATTGATCCAATGTTGTTCGTCGTAATTTTTGCACCGCTAACGTTAGCTTGAGGCTACAAGCTCGCGCGTAAGCAGAGTTTTCAGCAACCGGGAGGGGGAGGGGAAGGTTTCTCTTTGTCAGCAGTCCTGCCCACAACTCAGAACTGTATTTCTAATTAGCTACTATGCCTAATGCATCTTAAAAAATGACAAAAGCTTTTTGATTTTGGCTAAAAACTCCATAGTCATACTCTGATAAAAATCATGATGATGGAGGATAAATATGAAGAAATTAAGCTTAAAATTGTATGTCTGAGTGTTTCTTAGTTCAAGTCATTGTGAATCAGGAGCCGGCGCAATAATGCAGTTTGAAAAAATTTGTTTTTGTAAAATAGAAAATACACAATCTTCCTGCTCCGCTCCATTCTGAGGCATCAACTTGCAGACAAATATATCCATGTACATCTTTGTTTTCCTTGTCTGAGCTGACACGTGGGTTTAAACTGTGCAGCTGGATATCTCCAATGTTACTTGGGAGACTGTAAACTATCGGGAGAGAGTGTATACAGAGAGTTCTCAGCAATAAGAGGGCGGGGTTGCTCTGTGTCATCAGTCCCGTCCATAACTCAGAAGTAGATTTCTGATGAACAACTGCTGCTCTGCAGAAACTGTTCATAGATTCTAGGACAAATCAGAACAACAAATCAAAAACTGCGTCTACAAATCAGCAACTTTGCTTTACTGAACGCTTGAGGATTTGTCATCTGCAAAAAATCTACTGTTTTAAGACTTTTCTTAAACTAAATTTCTTCTATTAGCATTTTAATGTAAAGAACAGGTGTTTCAGAACCTGGAAGATGGAAAATATTAAACGCCAGCGTCGGCCCCATTCAGACTGGTCCATGATAATATAGTCTGACATTAAACTGATCTATGGCCTGAAAAAGGTTGGAGACCCCTATCCTAGAAAACTACTCAATCTTTTTTGGTAATAAACCATCAACACTTATTAGGGCTGGACAGAAAGCCAAAATCCCAATAGACTTCTATTGAGAAGTAAACAGACACTTTTTTTTCAGGATAGATTTTTTTATCGCAAGTTATAAACTGGCCAATCAGATGCCTCATCAAAAGGATGTGATTCCCACTGGCCCAACCTTGAACAGTTGAGACGCCTGATTCTCCCGAGCCCGCTTTTCCCGAGCCCGCTTTCAGTAGAACAAGGGGTGTGGCTTTCCAACAAGCTCACTCCTTATTAGCAAGAGTGGTTGCCATAGAAATGATGACTCAGACCATCTTGGACCAATCACTGCTTACTAACATTGTCTGGTTTCAAAATGGCAACTGAATTTACTTCATTTTGTCCATCTCTGTATGTGTAAATGGTTAAAACGGCATAATCCTAATTAAAAAACAACAGATAATGATTTTAAAATAGATCAAAAGGTGATCGGAGTGAGACTTAAATGCATTCTATAGTATACTGACCTCTTCGTTAGATAGGAATGTAAAAAAAAAAAAAAGGTTTTGTAAGTGGGAAAGCTTCTTAGAGTAGAATGAATGACAATAAAAGAAAAATAGTGAATGCCTTCAGTTAGTAAATGGATGTGAGTTTGAAAAAGTAGTTTTGCTCCTGCATGTGAGGCGTGTTTGCTAACCCGCTCGCTGTTCACATCTGTTTAATTCTGGAAAGCAAACTGTGATGTAACTGGAAGCAGCTGCATGGCAGCAGAGCAGAAAGTAAAAAAAAAACACAAAACAACATGCCGTCGCCACAAGCTGGCAGGTTAAAGTGGCTTTGAAGGGACGTGAGAGAAGCTGTGGTGAAACAAAAAAATCACTACATCATCTTTGGATATGCTTTTACTTTGCTCAAAACCAGATCCCAGAAATCCCAACAAGCTTTTCAACTAATTTGTCATGACACTGGCAGATGGTTAAACTCTATATATGTCATGCTTCGTCTTGCAGGAAATGAGAAACATGTATGCATGCATTATCTGTACCTGGAGTCTACAGTAACAGAGGACTGCCACAATGCACAGCAGTATCACAGCGGCCAGAATTCCTCCACTTATAACAATAGTTCCCGCTGACATTCGCCCAGCTCTCCATCAAACCCTTAGGAGAGACACAGAAGCAGAAAAAGGGTCATTTCAGATCTGCTTAAAATATACTTTTGTAAAGGAAAACCATTATAGTCTTGTGGTGTCAGCATTTTTAACAGCAATCGCACGCTTGCACTGAAGCTTGTGAGTTTCTTGAGCATCGGTGGCTCGGGTAATTTTAGGACATCTGAGTGAGCCGTAAACAAGCAGCAACGCAGAGGAGTAATGCTCTGCGACAATCAGAACCTCGTTTATTCAAAACACCGCCACACTGATGACGAGGGACGCTTAGAGGAAAACCTAATGCAAGTCAGAGCATGCAATTCAACGTGCACAACCACATGCATTAAGTCATTATAATCCTGTTTTACACATTCTGACTTATTTCCTAGAAACGTCAGAGCTTTTCGTTGAAACACTGTGATTCACAGAGTCATACTTTATGCTTGACAGGCATTGTAGCTCTTGCATATAGAATTTTAACCAAGAACAGAGCCGTTTAGGTTTTATTATTATTAGAACAAGAAAAATGAGTGACTATGTAAAAAGTGTGGGCTGCACTTATGGGAACTTGGAGAAAAAAACTTGCCTTGAATCATCCAATAATTTAATGCCAAAGCATAAGGCTTCACTGCGGCTGTCATTACCTGACAATTATGAATAAAACAATAATACCAGCTAGTGTGGCTGTAACGATGAATTAATGAATTGATGAAACCATTAATCGGTTTGCATTCATACAATCCAACCAGATTGATCAAAGGGAAGTTGTTCATCAAAATTATGCTCTATCATTATAAAAACCCTTTCAATACGAAATAAATTGATCAAAATCGATCTTGGAAAATACCATTTTAGATTCAGGTATGGTAGGTTTATTTTACTATAACTTAAAAACGACAATCACAGCAAACAACACAAAAATGATCAATGAATTATTAAAATCTGATGTGCGGTAAAGTGTTCTAACAATGTTTAATTTGTATTATTTTGATGCAGTAGAGCAACAATCGACTATATAAAACTAAAATGTGAATGGATTTGAAAAAAAATGTTGTTTACTTGTTTGTATGCAAGAAATACAAGAAATCTGGAAAACTGCATTTTCACTACTCAGGTATTTAAATCTGGTTGAATTTTTAGCTACAGATGTTCCGGATCGATTATAGGTCAGTGAATCGGATCAGTTAAAAAACGAGGCATTGTGACGGATCTGCAACCTGTCGAGGGTGAACCCAACTTTCAGCCTGCTGTGGGTGGGGCGACCTTCAAAAATCCAAGTGCATTCTAGAGCAGAAAACCAACAAATAGATTCACTGCATCCTCACTAATAACTGAATGCAAATCAGCTAAAAAATTGAACTATTTGAAAGTAATTTAGTAAAAAAAAAAAAAAAAAAAAGACATATCTTACAGAACTTAACATCAAGTACATTGACTCTGTCATACTTAATAAATAAAGCATAATTACACATTTTAAGGTAAAAAGTAACTTGCATGAATTAATATAAATAAATAATAGATAAGAAAAACATATGCACACTGTCATACGTCTATAACGTGTTTTTAATGCACATCAGAAGTAATGATTACCTGCTAGAGGAAATGTTTGTACTTTTAAAGATCAACACTCACATTAAAGTAGAGCTGGAGATGCAGAAATGGAAGAATGGGACGAGGATGGAGACCATGGCAGGACGGTGGAGGATTGTTCTCAAAGCTACATCTCACTAAAAGCCCTGCAAGACAAAAGGAAACCGGTTGACGGTCACTGTTAATGTGTTTCTGATGACTTTGACATTTTGTTATTATGTATTCTTTAAATTAAATTGTGATAAAATGACATAAAGTAGGAGGACTTTAGTTGAATCGTGAGAGGAAAGTTTACAGAGAAATAAAAATCAAAGCGTTAGCTTTTCATGCAGATCATTGACTGTACATGAGAACTGCTCTGAATTGACTCCTCCCCCTTTGTGTTCCAAACAGGAAGTACCTGCTAGCTCCAAAAAGTCAAAGCCCCATAGACATTTATAAAGACGTAAACAGCTTTTACTCAATCATTAAATGTGTTTAAAAAATATTTTTTGGACTGGGAAAGTTAACACGTCAATGCCCGCAGAGAATCGAAACAAAATGAACACGTTTATTTATTAACGCCCTCAGGCATCCTGCCCAGCTGTGAGATGAGAGAAATAAAACTCCATCCAAAATAAATGTAAACTTTTTTATATTCTCTGATTAAGATTTAATTGAATTAAAGAGATAATACCACATTTATTTGTAGTTTTTGGAAAAAATTAATCTTTTATTTCAATAAATACGCGGGAGATGAATGTCAGTCTGAAATAAACCAATGGTTTACACGCTCTAACACTAGCTGACAGCCCCTCACAACCTCAACCCTAACATTATTAGTACAACAAAAATGGCGAGTAAAATCAGAACTATCCAGTTGTACAGTTTTCCCCCAGATGCCAGGAAAAATGAAGACATTAATGAATGCATTTGTCTGGAAGTGGATGCATCAGAATGGAGAGGAGCAGGGAGCTTGTGGGCTGATGATAATTGATTTTACCTAATAACTACAAGATTTTTCTACTTTGTTTGCTCCTGTTTTACATTGATTTGAATAAAAACGATACTAAGAAATTTTAATCTTAAATTTATTCATAAATGGCTGGCAGTATGAGAAAAAAAATGCTACAACAACAGTTTAAAAACACTATTTTCATTGGAGTGGGTCTTAAACTGTTTACCTTTTTTTTGTAGGTACGGAAGTGAGTTAAAAGGACATACAGCAAATATAAGAGCATGTTGTGCTGTTGAGCTTCTCCCTGACAGCTCCCTCCTGCAGTATCTTCGACTACGTCATTGCACTAAATTATACACACTGGTGCCTCGATCATTTTAAAAGCGACCGTCTCTCCAGCTCTCCAGTTCTCTTCACCTTACGTCATTTGCGCCCCCCCCCTCCTTATTTTCTCATCTCTTTGTTTCTCATTCATTTGATCTTCTCCAACCACATACTCCACTTTCAGCCCACTGTACATAATTTCTCTTCCGGCCCATCGCTTTAAATCCGGGACTCGAGTAATAAACAACGCAGCACAATTATGCAAAATTCATGATATCATGATGACATACACGGACAGAGCCGTGGAACCTTTTTAGGACTCAAAACCGGTGACTAAATTGCATTCAAATGATGAGAGAACGAAAACTCAGATTGGAGAGTTTCCAGCAGAGAGACGAAGATCCCAAACGACAGAAGAGGGAAGATTAATCTCTGACGCTGTCGGAACATTTCATCCGGCGTGTTTGACTCGAAAAAGGGGTTCAGAGCTGACTGACTCGACTAGAAAGCACACGAGAGTGAAATCTGAGCAAACACACATGCAGATATGAAAGGCCTACTGTGGGATTTAAGAAGCAGAGAGATCTGCCTGAAATCCCACCAGTTGATGAACTGCAGAAAGCGACTCAGAGGAGTGAGTCTTTAAATCTTAGGATCAATAAATGCTCTGGTTCCACAGCAGACTTAGATTAGCTTTGAAAAGTGCATCATAAGCTGAGTAAGGCAGGGATTGTAAAAAAAATAGAAGCAAAGACATTTTTTATGATTATTGCATAGTCACAACTACAATAGTAAGGCTGTTTATCTTTCTGTCTCCTATGATTCAACATCGTTTGTGGACGTGGGCCACTTTAGCATTTAAAACTATTAATGAAAATGCCTTTTCTTTATTGTTCTAAGTAGCAAAAATAAAAGTTTTTTTTACATAATAGCTTTAGGCAAAAAAAAAAAAAAAACCCTTTAATTCTTTTAGACAGTTTTGTTGTTTGTGGTTAAATAAGTGAGTCATTTACGGTAAATGTATTCAGTGCTAAATAGGGTTTTCAGATGTAAACGCACACAACATACGTTCCTTGCTGTAGTTCATCGTTAATCAATTGTTATTGGCCCAATATGGTAGAAACAAGCTTGTGATAGGGCATCTTTTTGTTTAATGCACCACAAAAAAAATAATAAAAATGATGACATTTGCCAAAAAAGAGATTATTTACATTTTAATATCTGTTTACCAACATAATCTTGTTAGTATCTGTGTTTTTTAACAGATAATGTTCTTGCTCTTATACCTGGATCAATATTTCAATATCTGTATCCTTTACATTCTCAGGCGGACTCAGTGAACACACCATACTGTACAAGCAGTGTTCAAACTTTGAACTTTGATACAGAAGTTTGGAGGTTAAATTTGTTTTTACGTTGTTTTGCGTTTTGTAAGCAAACTATTTTGTGCTATTTGCCCAAAACAGGTTTCCTTCTGGCGACTCGATCATGCAGCCCATTTTTTTTCAGGTGCCTCCTAATTGTATATCTTGACAGTTTTTCAGGGAGTCCAGAATCAAAGCTGAAGCTATTTGTGAGTTTTTGTTTGCATCCCTAACAATTTTTCTAGCAGTTGTGGCAGAAATTTCTGTTGGTCTACCGGACTGTGGTTTGGATTTTAACAGAACCTCTCACTTTCTACTAGATAGTCAAAGTTTGTAAACAGCTGACTGGCATTCTTAGTTCCTTGGATATCTTCTTATATCCCTTTCCTTTTTTGTACTGTCTGGTTACCTTTTCCCATAGATCTTTTGACAGCTGTTAGGCTTTTCCCATATCTCAGAATCCAGAAATGTCAGTGCAGCACTGGACGAAGGATGAAAGGTCTGTCGGGAGTCCAGAGACTCTAAGATCTTTTGTGCAGACGCATTGATTAAAGGTAAACGAGTCTCAGGTAAAGATGATAACATTTAGCTGTCATTCAAACTCTTTTACATCAGCTTCTGTGCATGTTTTCCTAACAAAGTCATAAAAGTACATAAACTTTTGAGCAGGGTCATTTGGGAAATTCTGTTATAAGTATGATTTCAAGGTAGATATAATTTTTTGACAGACAATAAATTGTTTAACCAACCACTATGAGTGGAAAAATGTTTTTGTTATCATTCATTTTATATGAAAATTAGCCAAGAATTCCTCCTTTTTTTCCAGAGTACACAAACTGTCCAACCAATCTGGTATTTTTTGATGTGTTTAATCTTAAGTCATATTTTTCTTCCAACCTTGGTAAATGGTAAATTGCGTATATTTAACCCTAGAGCGCTATCGTTGGGTTATTTTCACCCGAGCAAAAGTATTCACAGCATAATAATAATAATCTTTATTTATATAGCACCTTTCACGATAAAAATCACTAAGTGCTTCACGGTAAAACACAGAGTATGAAAACAGAGTATATAAACAAAAAAAAAAACAGAATTAAGAAAAGGCAATTTTAAAAAGATTTAAAAATTCAATAAGTTGCATTTTTCTGAGTGTCATGGTCCCTGAGTAAAGTCTCACATTTCCCAGGAATGGGTGGACCAAAGACCAAGTCTCCAATATCATTATTTATTTTTTTTATTATTTTTTTCTTCTCAAATTCCTCCTTTTTTCAGCCATTTTCAAGCCTGTTTTTAGGATCTTCCTATGTATTTATTTTACATTTTGTTACATAAACCACAGTTGAAAATAAAAAATGATACTCTAATTTATCTTGTGTTGTCATATTTTAGACTATTTTTTGTGAGAAATGCTGTTTATTTGGTCTATTATATTGAGTAAAAATTATCCGGCAACAGTGATGGTGTAACTTTTTATAGCAAGAGTGTTCGAGGGTTAAACAGCGCTTTTCTACCTTCCTCGAAGGTCCAAAGCGCTTTACAGTCGCAGAGCCATTCACCCAGTCACACACATATTCAAACACTGGCGCCAACCTTCCACCAGAGGCAATGTGGGGTTCAGTGTCTTGCCCAGGGACACATGGGTGGGCAAGGCAGGAATCGAACCCGCAAACTTCCGATTACGGCCGAGCCTTCATTAACGTTCAGTAACCTTGTGTTGATGACAGTAAGATTTCCAGGAGCGAGTTCTTCTCTCCTAATAGAAGTGAGAAGTGTTTAGCCGCATTCCTCTTTGTTAAAAAACGGCTTCACATCTGTGTGAAAGCAAAAACCAAACTTAGAAAAACTCACACATTTACAAAAATGTGTGAGTTTTCTTTTTCAGGCATTTGCTTGCACCAACCAACAACTGGAGTCAGATGTGTGAAACATAAAAACCGCCAATAAACATTTTTCCTGCTCGTAAACTGCAGTTGGTGAAGGAAGAATGCGTGGTAGCGTGCGCTCCCCTTCAGTCCACGTACACAAACACAGATCTGAGTATTTGGGAAAATAAAAATAAAGAAAAATGAGATGAAAGAACTCTGGCACAAGTTAACAGCTTTATCAAGCGATGCTTTGTTATTGAGGAGCTGCTCCATCTGTACGTCTGCTTCACGTTCATTTGATTCCCTTTTTAACCCTCATCCTTTCATATCCTCCCTGAAGCTCCAAATCAAACACAAATCAGAAAAGAAAAAATATAGAAATTTATGTACAATCTGTGGAGGAAACACCCTAAAAATCTGGACAGTGATTAGGATGCATAACTGCTGGAGGATATTCTCTATTTTTCTCCCTAAAAAAAAATCATTTATATTACTAAATCAACTTTTATTTTTGCTCGTTCGAGACTTTAAAGTCCTTTAAAATATTCTGGAGTTGACGGAACAAAAGACTGTGAGACACGAGCATCCGATATGTGTTTGTTTCAAACATCCGCCACTTTACAAGTCAGCTTTGAAGAGTTTAAGGACAAGGGAACTGAAATTTTAATGGGACCCTAAAGGCATAACAGAACTTTTTTTCTATCCAAGTGTTTTCTATCTGTGTTCGTTATACAAGCCTCGTAAAAGATAAAATCATTTAATATAAAAATGTGTCTCATATTTCCCTTCCAACCTTGTGTTAATGAAATTTTTATTAAACTTTTTCACATGAAAGAACGCATTCCAGGAAAAGTAGTAAAACATTTTTTGCGGTTTATTGGATAAACTCAATCATCTGCTGTTAATATGATCAACTTTTCCCCTTTAAATTGCACTGTGTTAGGGAGGGGAGGATTCACCAACATTTCTTTTATTAGGAATTAGGGCTGCCACAAGCGATTATTTTAATGAAGCCCAGTGAGACAAATGTTTTGGTGAAATTCGACTATATAAAAAATGGAGTTGAGTTAATAGTCGACGAATCATCGATAATTTTTTTCTGATTAGTCGACTAATCGTGTCATGCATAAAGTGGATGTAAAGCGCGCGTCTTAACCATCATTAGCTTTAAACTAACTATAAATAAAAACAATTAAGATGATAGTTTATTAAACTTTTAATAAATCATGGAGCCTCTGTCCTTCATTAGTTTCTGCTATCAAAACTAGATTAAATCTAATGAGGTCGGCATCGAAACAAGGAACTCTTTTTCACTTCAGATGAAGTTTTGGTCTCGCTGACTAAAATATAATAAAAGTGTATTTTTAGGTGCTGAACACTCACAACTTTGTTCACCTTTACAACACTCTGACTCCATATTATATAAAGTAATGACTATTAAATTAGCTGTCAACTATTTTAATAGTTGATTAGTCGTCAATTAGTCATGGCAGCCCTATTAATAATTAAATTTTGCTTTCATAATTTGGAATATTTTGATTAATAAATTAGTAAATGTAAGGCTAACTTCTAAATAAATCCCATTACCATTATTATCATGCTTAAATGATTGTATTTCACTTTTGACCTGTTCTTTAAAATTCTGAAAATTGAAAATTCTGAAAATTTAAAATTCTGTTTCAAGGCTTTTAAGAGGAGCAAATAAATGAGCACACACAACTTTATGACTGCCCTCTTTACATTGGCGCCCAGTTAAATTTAGAATTGACTTCTAGTTTTTAAAGCCTTGCATTAACAAACTCTCGTGCCCATGGCCCATGGCCCATGACCTTTGAAACTCCCTTCTCTTCAAACCACGATCTATTACAAATTCCAAAAATCCACTACAAAACCAGAGGAGACGTTTCCTTATAAGATGTTGCTTCTCGTCTTTGGAACGACCTCCCTTTGTCAGTATGACACATCGAGTCCGTTGAGTGTTTAACAAGTCTTTAAAAGTGTTTTAGGGAACTATTTTTATCTTTTATTGTGTCTTACCTTGCTTTTACTGGCTTTTATTTATTTGTCTCTAATATGTGGCTGCTTGTGATTTAAGGTTTTTACTTTTGTGAAGCACTTTGTGATTTTATCCGGGAAATGTGCTATAGAAATACACGTGTACTTACTTTATTAGTTACTACAAGTTTACCATCTGATCTTTAGCACACCAGACAAAAAGCTAATGATGGAACAATGACATAAAACATACATAAATAATGAAACAATTTGAAAATGTGATTTTACATACATCTTAACAAATTCTTAGGGTATCATTTTTAATTTTGGAATGAAAAGAAACGTTTAAAAACGATCAAAATTTTTATAGTTTTGAACTGACAGCTACAATAACAAGAGTGGGGACACCTAGTGGCCAATTGGCGCCATAGCAGCTTTTCAGGAAAAGACAAGAACTGACAAAAAAATTTAAAAAAATAAAAAATACATTGAAACTATTTAATGTCATTGTCACATTGTTTCTGTAAGAAAACATTTTAAACCCTCAATAGAGGATCAGTAAAGTTCTTTTACATCAACATGTCCATGGAAATGTAGAAAAGCAACATTAATAATTCAGAATTTGAGGCTGAAAAAGCTAAACTAAGATAATTTCTGCACCAGCCTTTTTGATGTTGTTCAGATCAAGAAAGAAACACCAAAAAAAAGGAAAAAACAGAAACTGTCACAATATATTGTTGCATTAATAAGAAGAAATAGTAAAAGAAAAATTTGCTTTTTTCATTTTCAGCAAAGACAAACAAAAAAGTAATTCTGACCATAGTAGCAGAACACATGTTCTAATTTCCAGTTATTTCTTTGAATCTTTGATATTTAATAAAGTCACATTCAAAACAACCCCTTTAATGTTGCTTTTCTGGTTTAGAAAAACTATATAATTTCAAGTTACTCTGAAATTACAGTCTCATTTTGTTTAAATGTATTAGTCAGATGAAGTCTAATTACAATCATTATTTATTGGTGGTTTTTATTTTTTTTTCTTACCTACTGTATCTAAACTCCTCGTATTCTCGGACAAAAAGCCCATAAAAGCCTTTATTGCTGAGATGATTAAGCCTTTGTGCGAGTTAACACCAAATCCTCTTATTTTGACCTCCATGCTGTCAGAGAGCTGAGAGGTGGAGAGGTTTGACACTTCACTTACAGACCTATATTTAGCAGTTTTGTCATCTCTTGTCGAAGTGAAAAGCAGGAGATGAGAGGCGGCAGAGAGAGGTGTCACATTTTAATTTGCTCTCTCGGTGGGGAATGAAATCAGTTGGCTTACCACACACACACACAAAACCCTCACACTCAGCATCGCACACTTCAACAGATCCCTGATCGAACAAAGCGGAGGTATAAACACCGCCTCCCTCACACGAGGGACGATGAACTTGTGTTTTAAATTGGGATCTGCTTCTTCTTCTTCTTCTTCACCCACGTTCCGCCTGAGCGAGCCGTGGAAATTAGAGGAGCCTTTGAAATCAAAACTTAATGAGAAAAGCCGCATTTTAACATTTGTTTTTTTATTTTTTATTTTCGTGCAATACTCTCATTTGATCTTTTGCTGGAAGTTAAGCAAGATAAATTCACCAGTTTATTCCACAAACAGCGGTGGAACCTCCGCTGATAAAAATAAGAAGCGAGGAAACAATTTCTTTCATTAAGAGGAAATCCCCCATTGTGAACTTTAGAACTTTCAATTGGTTCTCTGTATAAAAAGCAAATTAAGCTTCCGGCAACTCTACCGCTTTACTGTAATCAGTCCTAAATAGTTTGAAAATAAAAGTGAGGATTTAAGGTAGCCTTTATGGAATGGAGTCTAATGCTGGAAGCTTTGGGTGTTGTAATAATTCTGGGTAATGGAGAAGCTGGTATGCAGGAATGCTTTGGTTGTAGTAGAAGCTGGAGAAACATGGAGACATGTGAGCTTAGTGTTACAGTTTACCTAAAAAAGTAGGTTTTCAGTGACGTTTGGATTTCAAATATGGAGTCATAACAGGTTTAGAAGTTGTCAAATAAGTAGTGATCAATTGATTTAATCAATTTATGTTCCTACAATCCAAACAGATCAATCTGTGAATAATCTTCTTGTAATGTTTCACGTTCTTTATAACATTAGTGGGTTGAAGCTTATGAAGCTAAAATGTGAATGGATTTGACTTTAATTCTACTTGTTTGCAAACATATTTACTTTACACTTGATTATCTTGCAGAAAAATAAAATCAATCTGGAAAACTTCACCTGCGCTGTTTAGAACCAGGTAATTATCTCTGGTTGTAATTTTGGCTGAAGATGTCCTGTCAATTTTAAGTCAGTGAATCGAATCGTTCTAAATGAATCACTATTGACTATGAAGGGCATTACCAACCACATGTCAAAATATGAATCCAATAGTTTTTAAATGAATTTTTACACTCCTAGAAATGAGAGAAATTTGTCAAATGACGATCTTTATTTCTCAGAGTTGCTGCTTTTCAGAAGCGGTGTACCGAAGACAACACAGGAGTTTCATGAACAGTTTTGTTTGAGCAAAGTGAGTCAAGAGAAACGAATGCATTTGTCTTGTAAAGGATGAAGCAACATCTAGCAAAAATAAAAAAATTTCTCAACAAAGACGTTCCAAAAGTAAGGAGTATTAGGACCACCAAAAAAAAAGGAAAAGAAAGAACCAGTACGAGATTTAAAGTCTTAAATTTACGACTTTAAATCTTGTATATTTACGATTTTTTTCATAAAGTTAAGATTTTTTTCTCCTACTTTTTCAATACAGTAAAGTTTTAATTTAGTTTTTAGCCTTCAAAGTCATAAATATATGGTTTTATTGCCAAAATGTATAAATTATGACTTTTTTCTCGTTAATTTGACTTTTTTCTTTTAACCTTATAACTTTTTTCTGATACATTTATTAATTTATTTCGTAAATGTATAACTTTTTCTCATAAATTGGAAACTTTTTTTTCTCAGACAATTAGGAATTTTTTCAAGTAAATTTGTGATTTCATTCTTCTAAGTTTCGAACTTTTTTCTGGTAAAGTGACGTGTTTTAAAGTTGTAAATTTATAAGATTTAAAACACGTACATTTATGATAATAATACGACTTTTGAAGTCATTTATGTATGACATTATTCTCATAATTAAACAGTCAAAACATTTTTTCTCGTAAATTTGTGACTTTTTTGTACATTTCAATTTTTTCTCATAAATTTAGTGTTTTAAAATTGTAGATTCATGACTTTTAAAGTAATAAATTACTACTTTTAAACACGTAAATATACAAGAATAAACAAATTAATGACTGATATTACTTTTAAAGTAAAATATATACCATTTTATTATTATAATTGAACAGTCACATTTTTCTTCTCATAAATGTACAAATTTAAAGTAGTAAATGTAAAATATTCTTTTTGTTTGTAAAATGCCCCTAAAACTCAGTCATAAAAACTCCCTCAAGTTAGGAGAATTCTAGTCTCTACCAAGGAATTTTTCCAGGTTTTCTTTAGAGCAGAGGCTTGCAATCTTAAATCTGAGCCTTATTGCTGAACTTTTTGCAGCTACAATAGTAAAAAATTATCTCTGAGAGGCATAAAAAAAAAAAGCCACAAAAAATGGCAGCAAATCCCAGAACGAAAGGTCGACTTTCGAGTTGGGTTTGAAAGAAACACAGAGCTAAACTTCTGTACAAGTGTTCCAGTTTGATACAGGAGCTGAGACGTGGAGAATTTCTGGAATAATGTAAAGTTTTTAATTAGATGATACAAAACAGAATATGAAAACTTGGTCAAAAATAAGTAAAATAATTAAGTGAAGCATAATAATGGAGGTATTATGTTAATTTTCATCCTCTCACATCTTTTGAAGCAATTAATTCAACTCTTTGTGACAAACTTTACATTTAATGGATTCAATGTGTACATTATTGCATGTAAAAGTACACATATTTCTCTTTATGATCAAGAGTAATTATACTGTCATCATTTATGTCTTTGAGGAAGTCTGTATCATTTACCCCCCCCAGTCTTGATTAATCATCCACATGATAAATACTGTATGAACATTCATTCTGTTAATCTTTCTTTGTTTTGACAGTATTAAACAAACAAATTTTAATTGATAGATAAATTAAAAAAACTTCTGATTTTGAAGAGGAGATGCCTCATTGCCTCATTTCTTGGTACAAGAGACTCATGAAACATTCCCTAAAATTCTCTTTTAGATAAATGAATCCCAAAGTGGTGACATTTTATTATTTTTATTTGTTTACTGCAAACCTTTGAGAGCAACAAATAAAAAACACAAAATACTCAAGATTGGTTAAACCTTTTGAAGCCACAAATACTAGAAGTGTCCAATACTGAGGAGGCTGCAACAAAGTAAAACTGAATTATTTCATTTAAAAAAAGAAAAAAAGTTGGACTCAGTTTTGCATAACTAGGAAGAAGAAGGGAAAATAAAAAGCTGCAGAGAGTTTGAACCGACTGTGACATAAAAGAATGAATTTTTTGCCTTGTTGGTGTCAAAGATCTGGTGGTGCAACATGCTTTGAATGAAAGCAAGATGTTGTCTGAGTGTGAGCGGAGCTGTCGTGGGGAGCAGTCTTCAAAGTCAGCCTCTGAACAAAGCCTCTTTGTTCAGTTATTGAGAGTGTTTTGGTGTGTTCGCGTGTGTTTATCAAACCCAAATGCTTTTTTGTTTTTTTTCCTGCTGCGACCTTTATGTGTGCCCGTGCCTCACTGAACAATAAATCATCTTTTGACCGGGAAAAACATGCAAACTGTGCATACCTGACTGATTCTGCTTTCCTTAAAGTCCCACTCCGATCATCTGTCGTGGAAACGTTTTTATTATGATGATAGCCAGAATAAAAATGGTGAGGACGTAGTTTCTGCACAGCGACAGGAGTTCATCAGAAATTTGCCTGCACTGTAAAAAGTGAAGCATTGGATTAACAATTAACAAATGTTCTGTAATTTGTTGCACTTAAAAAAATTGAGTTTTTATCAAATTTAATATTTAAGTTAACCATCTACTCAAAATTTTAATTTGATAAAAACTTACACTTTTAAATGTAACAAATTACAGAATTTTTGTTATTTGATCAAATGTTTCACTTTTTTCAGTTGAGCAGGACTTCCCATCATCCCTTTGTATGGCTAGCTTACGGCCACTCACAATTCCAACCAAACATTAGCAGCAAAAATGGTGAACGCCATCCAGTCGTACAGTTTTGATCCATCGGACGAGGAAAACGAAGACACACATAGGGGTGATATAACCACATATTACAATAAAACTTTTTTTCAATAGTAAGAATGAGTCTATCACAATAGACTTTTATTTTGAAGGGTCCAACACCCCTGTGGTCACTTCCGCTAATCCTCTCGTTTCGGCTGATGAAGTAGAGAAAAATTTGGAGATTTTTAACGGGATCCAGTCAGAAGACAGGACAAACCTGCTGGACTTATAGCAGCAAAAGAAAATTCAGTAAAAAGTGTCGATTTGGTGACCGAAATGTATAGCAAGATGCTAATGCTAATTAGCTCTTTTGTGTGATCAGGACTAGTTTTAAGTTACAAAATATTTTAATTGATCTTGACCTTAAGGTGGATAAATATACAACAAAATTATTTGGTAGGCCATTCATAAAAAAAAAAAAAAAAAAGATTTTAATAGCCTATAATGACAGATTTGATTCCACTGTGCATTAGCAGCGAATGTTAGGTTTGGTTTAAAAAAAAAAGTACAACGCCAAAAAAGCACAAAGTCACATATATTTTAGATTTTTACTGTTCAATGACAGAAAAATGATAGTAAAAGATCTAAATCAGTGTTTTTGTTGTTGTTTCTTCATACTAAACTTGTATTTTGTTCAGAATTAAAAAAAAATAGATTCTATCCCATGTTAGCAAAAATTAAAATAAAAAAGGAGGAAAGCTCAATGAAAAATTTCTAGAAAATGCCACTTTTGACTTGAGTTTCTAACAGGATTTGACACAGGGTGTATTTTATTTTGAAAGGATTTTACATGTTTCAAAATTAAATTAAGTTAAAATTATTAAATTTAGAAACAAACACCGCATGATTTAAATAACGCAATATTTAATCGTTTAATTTTGTAGATGAATGGCTCAATGGCCACAAAAACATAAATAAAGTATATTTTTCTGAATATTGAAGTGAGGCTTTTTGGTCACTAAGAAAATGGTCCAAATGGCTCTTTTAGCACTAAAGGTTGCAGACCCTTGATCTAGTCATGTAAAAATGCAGCTATAGGCTTTTTCAAATTGTCAGGTTTTTTTTTTACATTGCTCCAGATTCATAACAATTCAAAAAATATATATATTCAGTTTTAATCTTAATTTTCTCTTATCATCATGAGAAAAACCCCACAACAGCGTATTGAAAACACAATTTTGCTCTTTGTAATGTTGCTTAGATTATGAAAAACTCCCAAAATGTAATTTTCTAGTGGTTAAATGTGAATGAATTCTGCAAAATGACACAAACAGATGAGTTTACATCAAAAAAGTGGTACAGTGAGAGCATTCAGGATCCAGCAGCAGCAGGAGACAGGGACAGTACCCGTCGTACCCATTCCTAAATAATGATCTGTGGTTAAGGTGAGCGCCCACCCTGCACTGGAAATCCAGTCTGTGCAAAATTCAAAGCCCGAGGGCTTTAATTATTCAAGTTTTGCTCCTTTAACAATATTTTTCCATCATAAGGCAATCTAGCCAGGTAGTAATATCTGGACTTTGCTGCCTCCCCCACATCTGAGAGCACTCATCTCAGCGTGTGAGGAGAGGAACACATCCACATCTGAGACAGAAACACCAGAGAAAAGTGGAAAAGAGGCGGCGAGAGTGAGGGGGAGAAAAAATCAAAAATGATGAAAGTGATGAGAGTCAAACACTGTAAACGGAGGCAGTTTTTTTTTCTTTCTTTTTGCTGGTGTGGTCCATGTTTTCAGGGCAGCTTCAGCAAAGCTGGATGAATGTCAGCAGGTTAAAAGGGCGACACAATCGTAATTCATCTTAAATGATTCATTTGGATTCATTCGAAAACCCGAAGAGGGTCAATTTAGGGCAAAAAAAACAAAGAAAACACTTCAAATTAAAGGAGCTGCGGTTATTTAAAATGACAGTGTGAATGTAGAGGATGCATAATAAAAAAGATGCTGACTTTAATCCTTTTAAGCCTGAATAAACAGCACTTTCATAAAGAAACAAAGAAAAAAACCTACCTGTAGAAGTCACCATCTGAGAAGGATGCTCATGGTAACAAAACCCACTGTTGAAAGGAAAAGAAGGTTTTAAAATTCCCCTCTTTGCACTTTATTAAGACCTTCTATAATGCATACCTCTAAAATATACATATAAGATATAATAAACTTTCATAGGATGGCTCATGACTTGCAATTAAAATGAAAATAAGCTTAAATCTGTGTCTTCAATGATTGGCTACAGGTTAATTAAGAAAATCTAATTAAAATAAAAATTCAAATACCGTTTATCTTTCAGGTTGAAAAACGTCTTCTTCTCTCCTCCTTCCAGAACTCTCCAACATTGGAGGAGAACGAGGCTCCTGAACCTCCTGCAGCTCCGGTCACCAATCAAAGGCGCTCGGTTTCCATTTCCGTCTATTTCCGCCGTCGCTCGGGTCCTCTTTCCGAACCGCGTCAGTGCGGCTCTGTGGGGGAGCCCGCGCGCATCCTGTCCGCGTGCCGCGCGCGGAGTGAGGCGAAGGCGCAGTCCGGAGGCTGACACACCAAACTGGGTTTAGCGCATCCTCAGCCGGGGGCTCACTGAGGGGGGAGGGGGGTCTGGGTGGGGCAGAAGAAAAGGTTTTAATTGCATCCTATTTATGGGGTCACATTAGGATCAGTTTCTAAGTGCATGAAAAACCAGGGGAATTATATATGAAAAACAAAATTGTAAATTTGAAAATAATAATAATCTTTAAAAACAAATTATTTAAAATGTGGACACAAGATTGTAAATTGGAGACTTGAATGCGAAAAAAAAAAAAGAAATGAAAAAAAAAAACTTTTTGAAACTGATTTTTTTTTATTCCTTTTAATCCTTACAGTTTCATTTCAGAAGTTTCCATTGCTGAGCTGAGTTTGAAGAGTAAAACAAAAATAATTTAAAGATCCAAAATGTAGCTAAAGGAAAGTGTTGTAGTTCCCCAAATGACCACTAGAGGATGGTTTTGAGGAAGTGTCCGTTCCTGTTTACTCTCATGAAAAGAAAGTCCAATTTCATAGAAACTACTTTTAAATATACTTTTTGGTTACAAAAACAGGTAATTTACCTTTTATTATTTATGACATCTGTTAGATATTTTAACCATTAATTTGACGGTTTCTGAGCTCATATTTCTGCAAAGATATGTCCATCTTGTTTTGCTCAAATAGCCCATTTTAAGTATTTTTTTTCTTTTCTATTTGAAGTCCTTACTCATTGTGTCAGTGTGTGTATGCTGTGTGGAGATACATTGAATAAAAAAAGAAAAACACACACAGACATACAAAATTAAATCCTACATGACATAATATTACTATTTTTAAACCTAATATGTGAAATATAACAGTGCAACAAACTTGAATTGTAGTTTAACACAAAAAATAAACTAATGGAAAAGCCCAGTCAGGATAAAATCTCTATCTCTACAGAGAATTCTAAATACTTTTACCTTAGCAACATGCTAACCTGGTGAGTCCCCCAGCTGGCATCAAAGGTGTCCTATAATTAGCCAGTCTGCCTGTCTAAAAGGTGATAAGTTGCTGATACCTGCTGGGTTCTAATCTGAACACTGACCACAGAAACAGAAGGAGAGTGTTGGCTCAGGAGATGAAAGGAAAATGATAGAGATGCATGTTAGAGGTTAAGGGTTTTAAAACCCACTCAGAGGAAAATGGTGTTTTTGGTGGTTTCTATTGTGATATTTTTCTCATGATGAAGGACATATATGAAGAAAACTAAAATCCTTTTGAGGATTCATTGTGAATCAGGAGGAAATGGAAAAATTCAGTTTGAATAGAGAGAACTAAACTCACCCCCCAAAAAAGTGTCCGTTGGTCCCAAAAAGCCAAAATCCCATAAACTTCTATTGAGAGAGAAAGAGCTATTGCTCAATCGTTCTGTTTGTCAGAATAACCATTCTTGCTTTGGTGTCTGTTTTTAACATGTTTTTTCTAAACCTAATTTTTTCACGATATATTTTTTTTATTATAAGTTCTTCAAGTTATAAACTGGTTAATCAAATGCCTCAATAAGAGGATGTGGTGCCCGCTGGTCCTTCCTCAAACGTTTGATTAACAGATTCTCCCTTACTAACGTCGTCTGGTCCTAAAATGGCGAAATCGAGTGATATTCGTACTGAGGAAAAATGGTGAATGAATTGATTTCGTAGCACTGGAACCCGATGGAACAGCCTTGTTTGTTTTGTCTGCATGTCATGGACTGGCACTAAGGCCTTTTCTATGGGCGTCGCTCGCCACACCCTGCTTCCTCCAGTGACAATATACGTCTATGGTTGCACTGTGTCTCGCCAATAGCTCAGAGTCGAATTCTTCATGAATAATTGGTGGTTTGAAGAAATTATTTCCTAGATGACAACTTCATTTTCTTTTCGACGGTATAATCATACCTAAAAGACCACTGGGAACACTTAAAATACATTAAAAGAAGATCTTTATTTAATGCAATACAAAATTTTGCCGCCAATTTTTGAACTGCACAGAAGTGTAGACTCCGGGTGACTGCGTGGGGTACCAGCCGAAATTCCGCTTTCGTACATTTGGTACATTGCTTACGGCGTTGGTTTAGCAGCTGAGCATGAGAGGACGCGCTTACACGTGATTAAGCAGTGCTCTGGCAGTGGAGTGGCAGTGGAATGAACTCTAGCGTCTATATCACTGCTATTCTAAAAACATGCATAAAGTTTGCGAGTCTAAGTGCGTGTGGAGGATTTTCCACATTTTTTACCCGTGACCGGGCCTTTATCAGGACGTGGCTGCAAAAAGAAAACTGCTGAAAAAATAAAACAAAAAATACAAATTGTCATCAGAAAGGTCAGAACTGCAGTTCTTTGTATTTTACAAAAAGGATTTAATCATTTCAGGCATACATTTAGACAGTTCGGCCAATTTCCACAACAAAAGGTTTCTGCTGACATAAACTTCCACTTTCTGCTTTGACTTTATCACATTGAAGTGAGAATTAGGTGAAATGTATGCTATTAACATCTCCTTAGTATGCAGTGCTCTGTGTATAATTATGACTTTAATTAGAAAATTGACTCAAAAGCTGTATCACGGACCGGTGTGGGCGATTCCCTCATTATCTTTCCATCAATACAGCAGGTAAAAGGTTCTGAGTTCACTCAAGGAATTAAATTCTCCTTTGGAGTGCGCTGTTTAAACGTGTCGCATGCAAAAGAGCCGTCAGCTCCACTGAAACGAGGAGCATTACATTCAAGTCACAGCCGTGCAGACACCTTCGGATGAGAGGAAATAGTTATGTCAGCTGCATCAATATTCATAAGTGTGGAAAACTGTGAAATAGGCTCCACAGTTTTGGAGAAAACTCAGAGAAATAATGAGCGTGTGGCATTAATAAGCGGTGCAGACTTAAAGGCTAAAGTTCATGCTGGAAAAAAAAGAGCAAACACAAAAGCAGTAATCACTTTATCCCATGAATCTTTGTTACGCCGTCCTCATGTCTTTTTAATTCCAGCCAGAACCAGCCGACAAACCGCTCATGCAATAAAGGTTCGTCTTGACCATAATAATTCTAGTATAATGAGGAGATTTAGCGTTCACCGCCACACTTATTTAAGCATAATCTTGATCTGGTAAAATGACTCATTTCTTTAGTAATTCTCTGCCTCTGCGGCTAAGTTAACCGCGCTTTAAGGCGGGGGGTTGATGAAGGCATCGCCAGTGGGGAGCTGTAAGATTACTGCTAAAATTGAACAGAGAAGTCGACACATTACATCGGCTTAAACACTGCACCCCACTGCACTGATTAATTTAAAATCAGGACAACGATGCACACAGAGTCCCCAAATCACAGGACTGAGGCGGGCGCTGCCGGCCGGCCGGCCCGGCCCAGCGTCGTCTTTTACCTCTGGTTTTCCTCTCTGCTGCACACCACTCACCATGACCTCTGCCTCATGACTTGAGTTCATTACTGCCTTGGCAGGGATCCTCAGATGAAATTAGAAAGACAACAGGAATGACACAGTGTTGCAGTGGGAAGTTAACACGGGTGAAATCAAGAGCATGTGTGTGCGCATGCTGAACAAATTTAATCTTCACTGATTCATGGGCAACTTTGTCTGCATCCATTTGGGATTTGCTTCCTCTTGAAGTATGCGCCGGATCTAAGAGACGGAGACAAGAGAGCGAATGAGGCGGAATGGGATGTGACAGGAGAGCGCGGCGTGAGCACGACTCTCCGCGACTGAGTCGCAGTGTGTATCTGAACAGGACCACCAGTTCCGCGGATGGACAAGCACAGCTGCAACGTCAAAGGCTATGACTAACTGCAGGAACATTGCTGCTTTGTTGCATAAAACCAGGAAGTGTAAAATAGGTGCACGTCTGGGTCATATAACTGCAAAAATTGAGGCCAGGGATTTTGGATTTGGAAGCATGACTGTATAAAGCAAATGAGCCGCAGCAAACTTCAATCAGAATATCAATAAAAGGGTAAATCTTGTGAAAACTTTGGATATAAAAAAACTGAGTTATATAAATACATGCTGGTTACTTACATCTGTTCAACTGCTCGAAAACGCAAATTCCTAATCAGCCAATCACAGGACAGCAACTCAATGTGATTGAGGCATGTTGACATGGTCGAGACGATCTGCTGCAGCTCAAAGTGAGCATCAGAACAGGAAAAAAGGTGATGGAAGTGATTTGGAATGGGGCATTTTAATGAGTATTTCTTGGATTTTCACCCACAGCTATTTCTACAATGGTCAGAAATAAAGGAAAATATGTGGCAGGAGTGTTGCCACAATTTGCACAGGCTCACCAAAATTGGACAGTAGAAGATTGGAAAAAACGTTTTCTGGTCTGATAAATCTCCATTTCTGCCGCCACATTTGGATGGCAAAGGGTCAGAATTTGGTGTGAACGACATGAAAGCATGGATCCATCCTGCCTTGTGTCCACAGCTCAGGCTGGTGGTGGTGGTGGTGTAATGATGTGGGGGGTATTTTCTTGGCACCCTTTAGTCCACTCCTTTATGCCCACAGTGTACCATCTTCTGAAACTTCCAGTTTGTGATTTACAAATTAGAGATCTGCAGCAAATTCACCAGAGCCTCTTTTCACTAAACTTCTTTTGCTCTAACAGCTCTCTCTGTGAAAGACTCTGGAATTGACTTCCCACTGATTTGAAGTCTGTGACCAATTTTAGCCTTTTGAAAACAAACTAAGGCCAAATTTGAATTATTTCCACACGGCTTCTCCTTAAACCTACATTTAGCCCTCCAAACAGAGTCATGGAAAAATTTTGTCTTCAAATTTGGACGTTGCTAACCCCTTAATGATGTCATCATTAGTCTCTTGAAAATCCCTAACATCGGTTGTATGTAAATAATGTAAACTTCTGTGCTTCAGAGTGCACTCACGTGAAGAATTGCACTTCTCCTCCTCAGTGGTGCAGATCAACATTCACAACCAAGGGATACATAGTCCCTTAAGTCCCTAATTAATTCCCTAAAGGCAACCCCTTAAAAACTATTTCCGACACCACTACCACTCCAAATTGAAGGGGTAAGGAGAGGCGGTAGAGATAGGTGAAGAATTTAGATTCCGCCAAGGTCTTCATTTTGGCAGCGGCAGTGTTGAACGCATGTTTTAATAGGATGATCTAATGTGGGTTTTTTTTTTTTTTTATGTCGCTGTGTCTTATTTCATATTTGAAATGTTCAGTTTTTATACTCAGTTTTGCAAATTTTGTTATTACAAAAAGTCCATTCAGAGACAGATGCTGCAAATTAGCGTTTGCTAAAAGCATTATTATGATATGGGCATGGGAACAGATGTTATAAAAATTGCTCCTTTTTTATAAGTTTCACTTTTGTTGCTTTGTTCTTTGATCAATAAAGATTTTGGACACCTAAGGTCAGAAAACCTGGGATTGCAATACACCAAGTAAACCACAGGGGGGAAGTACAGAACTCATCCACACCTCAACAGTCACTTGGTGCAATTTGTAAGTGTGTCTGCTGGTCTGTTCAGGGAGTACAAATACATTTTTTGGATCTATTAAGACACTAAGGAAGCGTGACGTCTAGTTTTAAGAGAATATTTCTATTAAGCAGTGGATGCAGTTTATTTTTCACAGACAGAAATATCCGATTTGAGTGCCGGTGGGGTTCTATCTGTATTAGAGGAGAGAGAAAGGTGCAGCATTTGTTTATGGTTTAACTTTTAGTGAACCTTTGTGCAGACACTATCACTGTAGAAAGAAAGGTCTTTATGACTGCGGTTAGAATGCCTTGTAAACAGCGTGGTTTAGCCTCTATAAAGATTTCATTTCCTGCAGTTTTCTTCTGTATAATTTCCCAACTATAAGCTACTTCTTTAATTTTTTCCCCATTAAAGTTGCAGTTTTTCAGGTGCTCAGTTGCACGAGATAATGATCACTATCCCACATTCTGCAAAGATGTGATTTTGGCTGCTCCATCAGGGCAGAACAGCCCTCTTCACAATGAGCTGAGGGCTAATTAGATCTGTTTATCATCACCAGGAACGCTCTGTGGGGCCCTGCAGCTCTGCATGCGGCAGCCGCGCACCCAAAACATTTCTAATTATCTGTGCTCTGTATCAGTGAAGGCAATGGCAGCAAAATCTTCCCCTGACTTTATTTTTTCCACCTAATTCAAGGCAGTTATGACCAAGCGAGGAGGCCCCAGGGGCTCATTTGTCAATCCTGTTAAACTCTTTTTCTTGGCCTGGGCTGCTGATCAGTTTTTAATGATGTTCAGCGGCGCAAATGGTCAACACGATCTTTTCCATATTCACCAAGCAAAACAGGAACAGAGCCTGAGGCCAACGTTTAGGCACCAAGTAGTGAAATGTTCTTTTCCAGAGTTTCACAGTATTTAAACACAGCATGGGAGGTTCTTTTTTTGGATGGAGGGTTTGCTCTTTTCTTTTTGCACAAAAACATCATGAATGTCAGGGACTTTGGGGGAAAAAACTTTTTGTTTTTAAGTCTTTCTAAATGTTTCATTTGCTTAGGATCGCCCCTATCGCTGTGAACTGTAGTACAAGCTGATGACATCATTCACAATTGGAATTTTACGCCCGTAGTACAATCATATGCATGTCCTATAATTTAACCGATACTTGCTAAGAGAAATTAGAATAAGCAGTGGGGGAATAAACTCGATCAATATATTGCATTTCAGAGATAAAGCCGGTATTTCTGTATCCTACAGATAAGGAGTTTGATATTATTTCATTCTGATTCAGTAAAAATAAATTAAGCACATTTTCAATACATATTTGTGATCTACTGCAACTGTAATTTTAGCAATATCCGATTTAGACATGGAACAAGTGGAAATTCATTTCAAATGGAACTTTTTGCTGTAATTATGGTTTTTCAAATACAAAAAAGCCCCAAAAACTTGATCTACCGTCTACCTTGTCTTGTCTACACCAATCATTAACCATAATTATAGAGATGCAAGCGTCTTTAGAAAAACTTTGCATAATAAAAAAAGTATTAATAACATATACATGTAGAGCGAGTATGAAAAAACTCTCAAAGATTTCTACTTGTCACTATAAATAAAATACCAAATCACCAACCAGACTGCATGATCACGGCGGGGACGCAATATGACTGATACGTTAGCGGATCACAGTGAATTATTAATCAGCCTTTAGGAGGACAACACCACAACAGCATGTGTTAGGTCAGAACTACCAGGTAAAAAGCCTAGAAAAAGTTTAAAGAGAAGGAGTAATTAAGGAGGACCTGAGGGTGATGGATTTGAGTGAGGGGGCTGGAAGGGTCAGATGGAGGCAGATGATTGGCTGTGGATCACATATTTGTTCAAATATCTTTAAGAACTCCCAAGATGTTTACCACCAACCTCACTTTTAACTCTTGAGCTCTCTTATGGGGTCCACATGACCCCACAATTATTTTGATTTGCAATCTCTCCCATGATAAAGTAGACAGGATTTTATGTCTGCCACCAATATCAGTGAATATTACAAAAAAAAATTCTTGAAATAAAAAAAAAAAAAGTTCAGTGCTCTGTCTTGTCACTTTAATGTAAACATGCCTAGGGTAGCACATGATGATGTTTTTTTATAGTTAAAAAATGGCCAATTTCATTTTCAATGTACAAACTTTTCATCATTTAATCATGTCCACACTCTCATAATGGGGGTTTGTAAACCTCAGAATTCCAACAGTTGCTCGTCTGTGATTTCTTTTTCCTGGACCTGAGCAGAACACACCAGCACGCCGTCACTCAGTCGCAATTTTTAAAATTACACTCAAAATTTCATTCCGATTTAAGATGCTTCGGAAATGAGGCGGAGTGAGATGTCTGTCTTAGAGAGACAGACTATTCAAGTATCTTGTGATACGGGAAGAGGGTCAGGTCTTTGGTGAAAGCAGGAATGTCCATAATCGCCGTGGCGTTCGCCATCTTCGGTGAGACGGGGACAAAGTTGAGTTGAGACACCTCGCCGTAAGTCGAGCCGCTCGTACAATCTCCTTTTTCATCTCCTTCGTGTGTCTTCCCACCACGCTCTTCGTTGTTCTCTTCAACACCAAATCCCACCACCTTCCGGAGACGGAGGAGAAAACACAATCACAGTGACCTTAAAAAAAGCCTTTCTCCAAACCAAAGGGGACGTGTTCCTTACATGCACGCTCAGTTTGCGGCAGTTTTGTCCTCGATGCTCTTGAAACCAGGAAATGAGTTCAGCTCTGGTCATCAGCTTCAGGGCATCCACCTGAACAGACACAAAACAATGACAGAAGTCTGAAAATGAGCCGAAACTGTCAGTCTTTTTACACATAAACCCAATAATGTTGATTCCACAATAACAGTACAGCAGTACAAAGATTAATAACAAAAAAAAATAAAATAAAATATATATATATATACACACACACACACACACATATACATACATATATATATATATAACAGTCATTTTAAATATGTTTTTTTTTTTTTAAACCAGACTAAAAACTACCAATACTTCTCAATAAACGTGAGTTCGTTCATTTATTTTGCAAAAAACATGAAATGAAAATGTCTGAAATGAAAGAATGCCTGAAAGGCAAACATTTTTAATTAATTATGATGGGTTTTTATAGTTACAACTGAAAGTTGTGCCGAGTAAATTAATAATTTTTGGAATTGAGCAGAAGCACCAACATCAGGTGAATAATTTTGGAATTTTTCTGACCGTAAACAAACCAAAACTCAAGTTTTTCCACAATTTGATCAAGAAATTAAATTAAAATTATTTACTGTTAAGTTGAAACTGTAAACTTTAACTATTTTTTTTACTTTAAAGGCCTTTAAACCAAAAACAAATTAATCAAGTTACACCTTTGTGTGTTTTATTTAGTACAATGTTTCATTTATTTGGCTTTTTAATTATCTTAACCTTTTACTTGTTTTTATGTATAGTTTGACTGGAATCTTGTTCGGGTGCCATTTAATTAAAGATAATTTGATTTTTCACCTAATTTCACCTAAACAGTGGGATCACTGACACAGAAGCTCAAGCTCTTCATAAATGGCTGCTTCTTATAATATTTGTATTTTATTTATTTATTTAACTCATTACAAAGTCTTGTCCTGAAGCTAACAGAGTCCTGACCAGATTCACTAGATGGCACCAAAGTTCCAAGTAAATCCACAGAGCTTCTGATGAGCTTCAGGTTTGAATCATGGGGTAAACATCTGTGAGACAAAACCTGGAAGGAAAATTCACAATCTATGCTCAAATGCTTAAACAGGCATCCCAGTGTTAAAAAAATACATGTAAATGAAAATGATCTGTGCATGGTTTCTTTCTACGAGTTTAACTCATCTATGTGAGGTTAACATGCAAACAGACATTTTAAATCTTAGAAACTTAAGCACAAAACTGACAAAAATGTAAAATGTAACAAAAAAAAATTAATAACTATGTCGAATAGCAAATTTAAAACACTATAAACAATATGATGAATCTCAACATTTAAAATAAATAATTCTTTCTATGTGAAAGATAAGAAAGTAAAGAAAATACTGCTTTTAAACAAGTATTTTTAGTACTAAAACTACCTATAACCTGTTTTGGAACACAAATACAGCATTAAAAACGGACTAAAGTCTTTTATTTGTTATTAACTGAAGATGTTACGCTAGACAAATGTATTTTTTGGAGTATAAGTAACATTTTTGCATAGTTTGGCTGAGTCTGCGTCTTAAACTCTGATACGACTTAAACTCAGATTTGTTTTTTGAAGACAAAAGGGTGTAACTGGTTGTTATTTCACTACCAAAAACCCAGTAAATGACACTGAAGGTGTGTGTATTAGTATTTAATTTTGACAGCAGAACAGAAGAAGAAACTCCAGTCAGTCTTACGCCGGGCTTGGCGGAGCAACTAAGAACACATTTATTATCCAACTTAGACAATATTTCAATTTTAAACTATAAATGATGCCAGTAATGAAAAAAAAGAGTAGGGCATCTTCATTAAGAGAAAATCTTTGTTTTATCAAGGAAATTGAAAACAAATACAGCTGATGGGATTTCTGGGAACTTATTAATAGTTACCAGGTCATCATTTTAACAGAGGTGATGGTCTGCCTACCTCTCAGACACAAGGTTAAAAGGATTCTGCATTTCCAAATATCCGTCACTCGGGGGCAGCATTGATTTACCAAGATAAAGAATAAGCATAAAAACAACAAACTGTTTCTCCTCTCAACACCATGTTTACTCTGTCCGATATTTTACAACTTTTTTTGATGGGTGGCTGCTCTTTAGTTTCTTTATTTCATTTCTAAAAATATGTGGTGTTTAATTTTTAATTCCTCATTTATTCACAGGAGTTAGGGACCGAAAACTTCCATGAATACCTCAGTGGTCAAAGAATGTCTGATATCAATCCATACTGATCAAAAACACTTCTGATCATGCTTTCTCATTTTTATTTAGAACAAGAGACTGTACAGTAACGTACTTCAAGACACACATGAGGAGTGTCACTGTCATTCTGAGCCTTAAAACAGTGAGCGTTTTCTTCCCCCTCCATTAAATAAGTATGAGGTCATCTTCTTCCAGTAGCATCCGGTTTCCTCCATAATAAACACCTGCACCGGGTGATCATTGTTCTCCGCCATTATCCTCTTCAGCATATCAGGATTTTTTTGGACATTTCTGAGTCAGCTGATGCCATTTCTCCAAGCAGGGACATGAAGACATACACCTCAGCACCGCAGTACCTCCTTCACAAGCAAACATTTCAAACAAGCGTCTTGAGCTGTCTGAGTTTTTTTGACGAACTGCAAGAGTCACGTGAAGATGTGCGAATCTGAGAAACCACAAATAAAGAGGGGGAACACTATACCCTTTCTGTAACTTTCACATTTTGGTTCACCCTAAAGTGATAAAAAAAATTTAATTTAAACAAATGAACGCTGGTGAAAAGCAAACCTGCCAGTGCAAATGTATCGTAATAAGTTTAGGGTACTTCAACACAAATTGCAGAAGGGAACGACATGAACCATTCTCCTCATTTGTGTTTGGTTCACAAAATGTTTTGTTTTTTTAACCTTTTTCACTTTGGCTACACATTCTGGATGAGATTAAAGGTCTGACGCTTTTGATCTGAAATAATAGTGGATCACACACTGTGCCAAACCCACTCACTATGTCGTTTGTGTGTTTTGTTCAAGCAGAAAAATAGTGACAAATTTCAGGAGAAAAGAGAAAACCTGAACCTCCCAAAAAATGCAGCATTTATGAAAAACAGTTTCAAAGCCACATAAAACCCCGTGTGCCGTTTATTGTCCTTACCTCTCTGTTGAGTCGGTCAAACACGTACTGCTGGGTCACCACCTCCGACCAGTTCCTATCCACCTCCTCCCCGAGGTGTGTGTCCTCACACTCCTTCAGCTTCACAAGTGCAGTCACCTGTAACAAACACACAACGTTGAAGACTTGAACATTTCATATGCTGCAGTCAAATTTTTCCAGATGCGAAAGACTTTTTATCTATTTTTCTGCAGTAGAAATACACAAAATGCCTTCTAGTCACACCTGAGTCTTAAAGGCATCCTCAGTCAAAGCGCTGAGCTTCTCCCCAAATGAAACCAGGAACTCTTCAATCTTTAACTCCACCAACTCGGTGCTGAGCGGATGACAGGAAAGAGATATATTAAAGGCCGTGGGTTGAATTTGATTCCTTTAGTCATTTATCTGTTCTACCTACTTTTATTTCCCGAGCCACAAAGATAAATTGTAGCTTGGGAACGAATGAATGGATAAATATAACATAACTCAGTTTTGCGGAAGCGGTTATGATAAATCATATCGCGCTTTAGGCAAATTAAAGGCGGATGCGTTGCAGCCTCACCTGAACTTGGTGGCCTGCGTTTCCACGGTGACCGAGAAACCCAGGACTCCCGAGGTGTTTCTGCAGGTGGGGTACACATGATATCTGTGGGGGTAGAGATGAAAAGCCCCGACCAGGATTAGATAAAACGCAGACTAAATGTTGCATTTGCACTTTAGCTAATCTTGACTGAAAGGAGGAGAAATGAAACCTGAATATGGGAGGAGGTGACACTGAGGGCGGTTAAAAGTTTGCACAAAACTTTAGAACACTGTCTCCTTAGGATTCTGTTCCAAAAGGTAAAATGATGGCAAAAAATAAAATCTATAAAAAATATATAGCTTTTTTTTTTTTAAGTAAAAACGATTTAAAGTCCCACTACAATCATATTTTGAGCTCTTTTAAAAGCTTTCTTAAAGGTCTTTTAATTACAAAAATTAGAAACTTGTGTCGTTTTCTAGGAAATAGATTTAGCAGAGCAGCAGGAGATGTGGGCAGGACTTTTGATGCGTAGCTGTCCCGCCCTCACTTCTCCTCCCTGTTCCTGAGAGCTCAAAATTTAACGCCTGGTTCACATCGGACGCGGAAGCGCTGAAAAGCAGCGCAGAATGGAGGCTGCTTCCGTTCAGCAACCTTGTTAACCTATGGGTGTAGTTCACATGGTCCTCCATGGCCAGCTAGCGCTGTGCAGCAATCGTTTCGGCGACTGGTCTATCTTTTGGCGAGTCACCAGTGACCTGCGTCAATTCTGCCGGTAAGTTGCGCCAAGACAGAAGAGAAAATCTGGTCAATTTTCAAAATATAACCAATTTTTCACAGAAGAATACCGCAAGTGATAAATGCAATCATAGACCAAGATTCACACAGATCAAGGTAGTGGCCGACTGCAGAGCGGTGGTGTGGGTTTTTGGGTGTCTGATGATTGCAAAAAAAAAGCTCTGAATAACCAGGTTGTCAATCGTTGTGGAAAAATACGTGTGTGAAACTGGAGATTTAGCGGATAGCATGCGGACAGCTTCACAGCGATTCCGCATCTGATGTGAACCAAGCCTAAGGGAAGCATGGAGTGGATTTTCTATACCACAGATGCACTTTTCAAAACTGCATTTTTTTTCGACTGCTCCAGGATCATAGCAATCCAAATAGGAAGATTCCTCAAAATGCAGTTTAATGTTTAATTTTCCCTAATATGTGTCCTCCATCAACAGAAAAAGTGCAACAAAAAAATGTTAAAAACACCAAACATATAATTTTTATTAATGTGAGTCTTTGAAAAAAAAAAAAATTAAAAGACACAAAAATTAACATTTTTAGCCAAGCAGCAGACATTTCTGATTTGAGGCATGTTTAAAAAAACAAAAAAAAGTGTAGCCAGATGTAGTTCCCCCGAAAACCACTAGGGGCTGTTACACGAGCAAGAATATTCGCATTTAACACTTGCGTAAAGCAGCAAAGCACACATATGAGGAAAGCAATGTTTGCTGTTTTCTGAGAAAATTATTTATGACAGCATCCATGATAATTTAGACCTGAACACAGCCAAATTTTCTAGAAATCTTTATATTTTTTTGCCTCTCGTGTGCAAACGTAGGGGGCTTTTCTTTGGTCAGGCAAATAAATGTGGTGACGTGTTTGGACTGCTGGCCTGCAGTCTTCCTGCGAAGGTTTCCTTCCTATCATGAGGTGTCACTATCAGCTGTGAAATCTTGTGAGGAAAGCTGCAGGCCGGCGGCTGAAACCTGTCAAGTTAAACCACATCTTTATCCTTTCATTTGTCGAACAAAAACGTAAGAACGTCATCATTTGTTTGATAACCTTGGGGTTGGTTATCAGTTTAGTTCAGAAATCCTTCATACTGTCTGTCTGGTAGTCATTGATTAAGGAGACTGAGGAGGCGTCATCTGTGTCTTTTGCAGTTTATTGCGCCACCAAACTACTGAATCAATAGTATTTTAATACACAAGATTATAAATTCAATTAGAAGTCTGGTGCAAAAAAGATTTCAGTTCCACTCTGATCATCTTTTGATTTAATTTAAAAGGAGCTCCCAGTGGTCTTTTAATTAGGATTATGCCGTTTTTAGCCAAAATCAAAAACTTGCGTTGTTTTCTAGGACATCGTTTCTGCAGGGCATCCATGAGAAATTTGCCTCCGAGTCTTGCAATTGGCAACCCCGCCCCCCTTTTCTTCTCCATTGCTCATCATCAGAAAAATAGCACAGGAACATGTTAAAAATACCAAAAACATTATTTTCAACAAATGGGTTTTTAATCATATATAATTTTGCCAAATTTCCACAAAACACTTTGGTTTGGTAACAAAGAACTGTTTTCACACAATTCTTAATTTCAATAAATGTTTTAAATTCTTACACTGAAAACTAAATGCAAAACTGTTTTTTAACTAAAAGATAGATATGCATTTTTTGTGGATTTATACATTTTTATTTAGTCTCTAAATTATTGATATTTTGCTATAAAACATTAAAAACTGATTTTAATTTTTCTTGTAAAAAATAAAACAATGCACCACTAGGAATTAGTTTTTTTGGCCAGGAATTATAGTGCAATAAAATCAAAAATATAAATGTTAAATAAAAAAAAAAGAAGAAGCTACTAAAACCATTTTAAATATAAATCAATTCAGGAAATTGTAAAGTAGAAAAAAAAGTCCAAAAAGGCCCTGGACTACTAGGAGTTAAAGAGTTTACCTTCTGCACACCCAACTGGAATAACATTATCTACAAAGAAAAATATTGTTTTTTTTCTACTCCAAGCAGAATGCAGGCACTCACCCCAGAGTCTCTTTAGTCCTGAGGAAATCAAAGCAGGGCTCCTCCATGTGCATCTGGAAAAACCACATGAACTCTTTCAGACATGGAGGAGCAACCAGGCTGGCTCTCCAAAACAAAAGCCTCATGCATAGAAGACACAAAAACAGAACCCTCTCAGTACTCACCACCAGCAGCTCCATCAGCGTGTGCTCTCTTAAAGTCTTAGGCCCCGACTGAATCATGAGAATTAGGCATCATGAGGAGAAGAAAAAAAAAAGAAAAACAGAAGAGCAGATGCTTCTGTTAGTCTCAGACTGATGGAAGAGCAGCAGTGGATTTCTGTAGCCCGGGTACCTGGTAGTAAACGGTGACTTCAGAGTTGGCGTCTCCTTTATTCAGTGTTTTGACTTTACACATGTGGTGCTTTGTGGGGAGCTCCACCACCCGGAACATCACCGGCACCTCTTCCGTCAGCTCAGAGAACTTTAACTTTCTAATAATCAAGACACAAAGGGAATGGAGACGGAGGGAAGGAGGTGAGCACAAAAGGAGTACATCTGTTCAAAGGCCGACCCCAATGAAAATGGAGTTTTTAACATGTTCTTGAAACATTTTACCCATGATGGATTTCCTACAGCAAAACTGAATTACATCCATTCAGAAATTTTAGCAGAATCTTCCTTTGTGTTGAAAAAATGAACGAGGATTTATTTAAATCTGATCAATCTGGATTAAGAGTTAAAATGACATTCCATGGAGAGAAAAAAAAAAACGTTTGTGTTTATTTTTAATTGAATTTTGTCAAATCCAAAACAACTTCTACCAATCAACAACTTTGTTTCATTGAATATTCATCATCTGCACAAAAATATCTACTGATATTTTTAAGAAAGTGTCTATTCGCCAATAATTTAGGAAAAATGTGTGGCCAGTGCTAAACTTATTTCTCAGTCGCACAGACCCAGGGGAAAGGGTTAAGGTTAGGATTATGGTTAAACAAGCAAATTGCTCCTGAGAACAGCTGTCTCTACAGCTAATGGGACTTTAACTTTAAGTTTAGTTTTAAATACGTGCGCCAACAAAAAAATCCAGCCTTGGTCATACAAATTTGTTCATAAATGTTGGACTTTTCTCATAAAAGAGCGACTTATACTCCGGAGTGACTTATATATGTTTTTTTTCTTCTTCATTATGCATTTTTTTGGCTCCTGCGACTTGCACTCTGGTGCGACTCATAGTCAGGAAAATACGCTATACATTTTCAGAAAGCGGAAGCTTAAAAACACAAACTTCTGCATCGTTTGGACCGGTCCATGAAAATATTGTCTAATTTAAACAAGGTGAGGACCACTGCCTTATGCTAGTGGGAGAGAGTTTAAACAAAGGGCTAATGGGAAATTAGTGGGCCTAACTTCCAACAACACAGAGGTTGATTTTGAATAAGCTCCTGCTTCTCTCCAAAAAATATGTCTCAGAAGGTGTTTTGATTTTTTTTAAAACTGCATAATCCACTAGGAACAATTTTACACTAGAAAAAATATACGGTGGGACTTAAATAATGTAAAAGTACAAGGACCTGAAGCTTATTTTGTGTGTGGCTGAAAACAAATCTACTTGATTGAATCATCTTGGTGTTCCTTTTAGGAATAAAAGTCGACTTACTCGGTGACATATTGCAGGAACTGTGCCGATTCCTGTGAAGAAAATACAATCAAGAACAATGAATCAGCAGCAATAAGACATAGCGAGGGGGAGGGGGGTAGTGGGGCAATTGTTGAAATGTGGCAGGACGTCAGATCCACTCAGCATCCGCTGGCTGAAAACTGCGGACGTGAAGTTGAGCAGATTCATTCCGTCCAACTGTTATTACTGTCAATCAGACTTCCTGTCTGGCGCGGCCGAGCACTCACTGCGCTGCTGAAGTTTCCCTGCACCAGCCCCTCCGCAAACAGCTCAGCCCTGAAGCTCCTGCTGAATTCCAGCAGCTCCTCCACCTCCAGGCCGGCTGAGAGAGCCTGGTACTTCTCCACCATGGACCAGCGAGCGTGCTCCAGGATCAACAAACGCACGTCCCTGAAAGTAGATGAGATGGAGTGGAGGTTTAAAGTTAATAGAACAGTATATTTATATATATACGTGTGTGTGTGTGTGTGTGTATGTGAGGCTGTCACACATTTCACAGCTGGAAGACATGGGATGAGTCACACAGCGAGACGGGAAAGAAAGGGTCGTACTTGCTGAGTTTCTCGGGTTTAATGAGGATGTTGAAGTAGGTTTTCTTGAGCTGTTCCTTGAACATGGCGAAGACGTCGAGGGAGGCAGAGAAATCCGCCAGGTGGTCAATAATCAGGTGGAACAGCAACTGCAGAGGGAAGCGTGGTCAACGAGTGCGACAGAGGATCCCGCATTAATCTGTGCGTCTCCGAGCGCGTGCGCCCGCGCAGCACGGATGAGAGAGTCCACTCACGGGCAGCTTGTGGTTGAATCCCTTCACCTTGATGACCAGGCCGTGCTCGCCGGCCAGCAGCTTATATTCCAGCTGCGCCACTTCAGCCTCGTAGGCCGGCTCAGCCAAGTTGTGGCTCAGGATGTTGACCAGCAGGTCAAACAGGACGACGCTGGGGGCCAAGAGGATTGAGAAAATTGGAAAGTGAAATGAAGCGAAATGAATAGAAGGGGGATTTATTTCAGCAGGAAGTTTAGGGAGCAAAAAGTTGGAAGAAAAAAAGAGGAAGTTGAAGTGTAAAAGGAAACCAAGCAGGCAATGAGGAAGAATGTGAATAATTCCAAGTGCAGGAACATCTGAGAAGTGTTGACAGACTAACAGAAACAAGTCTTCCGGGATTACATCTGAGGCTGAACTTACTTCTTTGCAGATTGTTGGATTACAGGAGAGATCAAGTGGAATCGGATGTATGCTGCAGCAGCAGAGAGGAAACAGGTTTCAACACTTGTCCTTAAACGCCAAATATGCTTTCGGAAACATCTCACAATGTAAATAAAATGAACACACAGTCGCACACACCTTTGGGTATTTTAAATTTGTTGTCTTTCTTGTACCAGAGGGAGCCCTGGCTGCTGTCGGCTATCCGAACCGGAAACTCCGTGTCTGGACAGTCGGAAGGCTTCAGCGTGAAGTCAGTGGCTGAAACACAAGCAGGAATTTGTACTTTCAGAGATTTTAAGAATTTTAAAGGCTGTGTATACACTTTTTTTTTTTTTTTTTTTTTTTACCAGCCAGTTTTTTTTTACACATATGTACTATTAACAGGGTTTCCACAATTTAAATTTCAGACTTTTAAAGAGCTTTATAAGACCGTGCATGTCTAAAAATTATGACTATTTTTTTCTGTCTACATCCCATTTTATTAATTTTACTCATTTTATAATAAAAACTGTAGCTTCTTGTCTTGTTGTTTGTGGTCTCTTCTTGTTGTTTCTTTCTTCTTCTATTTTCAAAATGGTTGTGGGCATTGTTATTAGTACATAACGACGCACACTTATTTACATCAGGGGTCGGCAACCTAGGGCACACGTGCCGGACGTAAAGACAGTGGCATGCTGGGGTGTGACAACAATTAGCACTTTTGTCGTTAGTTTATAGAGTGAACATCTCTCCCCAAAAGGATATTTGATACTCCATGGCGTCACAAGGAAAGTATCAAAAATAGATAGATCAAAAATAATCTTAAAAAAAAAATAAAATTAAGATGAAGTTGTTTTGAGTAGCACAATTTTTAAGGCTCAAATATAAAAAATGTAAGAGTTTCCAAGGTATCACTTCCAAATAAAAAAAAAAAAATCGATGCTTTTAAGACTTTTTATGACCCTGCGATCAGACAACAAATAACTGTTAGAATCTGGATCTATGAAAAGTAACCAAAAGACAAAACTTTTACAATTTCCAAAAAAATGTAACTAGGGACACAACAATTGTCCACAATTTAGATGAAACCTCATTTTTGGAGTTATAGTAATATATGATTTGCTGGAGTGTAACAGTTAGTTGATATAATTGATCCATCAATTTAAATTCCTATGTTTCCAATCAGATCAATGTCCCCTCAGTTCCATCTGGATGAAGGACGCTCTGTGCTCCTGTCCTTGCGAACAGACCTCGCCTCTGGCTTGTCTTGCACCCCCGCCTGTTCCAGCTCTATCTGGATGAAGCCCATCTGCTACACTATTCAAACATGTAGCTGTCCTGGTACACCTAAACATCCAGGGAGAAGATCCCTCCTTCATGTGGACATCCCTGATGTTTTTTTTTAAGGAGTTTTTCCTTACCGAGGAGGAGGGTTTAGGGGCAGGGCAGGGCAGCCCAGTTTAGTTTAGCAATCAGCCACTGTTTATAGTTTATGACTGATTTTATGGACAATTACCGGCGTGAAGCCAGTTGAGACAACTGTGTTGCAATATTTGACTATGTAAATAACATTGAATTGAATCAGTTAAGTCTGAGGCACGTTGTTAATCAAATTGACTGATTGCTAAAGAAATCGCTTCAAAATGAAATAAATCAATTCTATCGATATTGGAAAATGTAATCTGGATTGAGCACAGTGGACAAAACATATGTGATGGCAGCAAAAATGATCAACAGTCCAATGAGTGAAAAGACTTTCAATGTGACCATACAGTGTTATATTTTAATAATGCTTTGATGAGGAAAAACAACAGTGGCCTGAACTTTACAAAACTAAAATATAAACAGATTTGATGTTTAAATGTTTGTTAATACACATATTTAATTAATTATTTAATTTAAATACTAAGAATCTGGAAAACTTCACCTGCACTTTTCAGTACCAGGTATTTATCGCCGAGTCACACTGGTTGAAGTTTTGGCTAAAAATGTCCTGGATCGATTTTAAGTCAGTGAATCAGATTGTTCCATATGGATCAATATCATATTGGCAACCACAAACTATAATGTGAATCGAATTGTGAAAATAAATTATTACACCCCTACAGGTTAGTGTACTGTATTACCAAAGGAAAAAAAAGTTCATTTGTCAATAAGAAATTAACAAATCTTGTGTAGTGTAATGAAACAATACTTTATAGCATAACTTTCAATGTTAACACATTGCTGTGCAGTGGGGAAGCAACAATTCACAATTGGGTTCAATGGTGTAACATACAGTATGTTTTTAAACTGTGGCATACCTAAAGTGTGCACAATGTTTTTTTTTTTTTTGAAACATGAAACAAATGTATGTCATATTTTTGTTTTAAATACAACCAGCAACACTTTTTAAAAATGTATTAAACCCTTTTTTTCAAGCGTTTGCATCTTTATGGATACATTGAATCCTAATGCCATATTGATGCAGTTAAAAAGAAAAGCAGAACAAAAAACGATGAATAAATCTGTGCGATCACAGCAACCTGCAAATCTAATGACTAATCAATAACTTTATGTTACACAAAAGCTGTTCATAAAGACTTAATGACTCTTTCGAACCCAGAGAATTAAAGAAAAAAAATCTATATATATAGATATAAATATAAAACTAACAAAAGCGAGTTAGATAATTGTAGTGTCGTCATGAAAAGATCAGCTTTGGTTATTGATTATTGCTGATGATAGATTAGATCCTGCTGCAGCTTAACGTATCAGATGAGTTTCTCTCCTGCTTGTGTTTCCTGATCTGAACAGCAGAAAATCAGACAAATACCTTCAGTTGCATCATTTCTGTTTTGCACTTTAATGAAAAGATAACTAGAAAATTTACTGGATGCAAACAAAAACATTTGCTTTTTTTTTTTTCTTCCCAGGAGTGAGTGCTGAATAAAACATTACAGGTATTCATAAAGAGATCTTAACCTTAACAGCTTTGTTAGATGAGTCACTGATAAGCTCTAAAAAGTAAGTGTTAAAGTGACTAAATGATGTATTTGGAGGCAAATGAATAGAAAACAAAAGCACAGAAGTGGATCTGTTTCATGGTTATTGCTTTAGACACTTATGAGATGATTACAAATGCAAAAAAAAAAAAAAAATTGTATATTAACTCACCAATAAACTTGTTTTCTGCAGGAAGGTGGAGGTCACTGCTCAGCTCCAAGTTAGCGGTCCACTTCTCCGTCCACTCCGCCTGGATTTCTGTCAGCACACGAGAGCCACTCACTGTTGTTTAATCTTTACACTCGCCATCACTTATTAACATAACAAGCACTCCTTTGTATTTGTTCTTATTCAAACCCTGCTGTTGCTGCTGTACTCTATTTTTCACCATTTAAATAGATAAATGCCTCTGCCGCTCCCTCTGCGTTACTTTGGGTAGAAAATGTTCACACAAAAAGGGAAATAAAAAGACAAAGCTTTCTCTGAGCGTGACGGAGTACAAGGACGGGAACACACCCTCCACGCTGTATTGTGTGCCGAACCACTTCTCCCTGAGCGGGCACTGGCCCTCATGTTCTGGAGACAAAAGCATCAGGTTGGCTTTCTCTGGAGTGAGGAGGGAAAGAGCTGCAGTGATCACCTGCACATAAACACAGACATGAAAACATTATTGTTATAAAAAAAAAAAAAAAAAAAACAAGAAAAACATGCAAAGCCAGAATTAGACTGCAGGCTTTGATGCCACTCACATCCACAGCAGAAGACAGTTTATAGAAGATATTCTGGCACAAATCCAGGGTTTGATAATCATTTGCACGTCAGTAAAAAAGAAAAAGAGTCAATGATGTTTTTTTCATGTGTGAGTGACCCACTTTATTAACACCTTTGCTTAAAAAAGGAAAACAGCGTTTCAGGATGAAACTCGGAAAGTGGTTCACTCCCAGAACGACTGATCTACTTACTTCTGGATTGTACTCAAACATCAGCTGATCTCCAGTCAGAAAGTCCTCCTTGGGGAACAGCTGCATGTTTTCACAAATGTCCTCCACGTACTCGATGGGGTCAATCTGACAAAAGAAAACACAAATTTAACTCCTGAAGAGCCAGCGAGGCAAACAATGATAGAGGATGTTGGGGTTCTCACCTGCTCCTGATACTGGAACTCGTTCGCTTCAATCCTCTGAATCTCTTCATAAATCCTAAACGAATCAACAAACTCATGATCACATGGAGTTCTTCAGTTACCGCAAGGTCATTAAACAATCTTAACCCTTGTACTATCTTAGGCATGTTTACATTAAAAGTGGGGTCATCTGGACCCCACAAAACAGCGTGCTGAACTTTTTTTTTTCCAAGGGTTTTTTTTATCTTCACTGATGTCTGTGGCAGAAATGAAATCCTGTCCACCTTTGTCATAGATGGGTTCACATATCAATGTAAGGGTGGGGTCATCTGGACCCCATGAGAAAAACACTATGGTTAAAATAACCTGATGACAAGATTTAAGGTCAGGATGACATTTAAAGGACAAAGAAAAAGGTATACACAGAGAAATTAGAATATAGACATATGTTTTTATGATGAAAACACTGTATTTAGAATGTTCTTGTGACATTTTTCTGACGATAGAGGATATATATAAAGAAAATTAAGCGTAAATTTGCATTTCCGAGTATCTATTTATATTGTGTGAAACAGGAGTATCCAACCTTACAAGAGTAAGTGTTGCAAGGTGTTTTAAAATAGAGTGAGTAAAAGGATGATGGGAAGTAAGGGAAGTCTCTGCATAAACTCAGATGTGAATTTTTACTCATGCTACACATAAAAAAGGTCCTAAAAACTTACATAAAAAAGGCCAAAAATTGGCTAATTGGGATTAAAAGACAAAGAAAACGCTTCTAAAATAGCTTGACACATTGTCGGAGTGGGACTTTAAAGTGTAACCAAACACTAAATCAACTTTTTATGGCTGATGACCTCTCTAAATGGGGCTTTAAAAGTGCCGTCTGTTTGTCCCGGCCATATTTTTGAAAATTAAAAATAAACTTGAGTAATTTCTGAAATATATAGTATAAAACTATTTGTTGAAAGGTTGAAATGAGGTATTACAGTTGCCTTTTGTGATTGGTCAACTGGTGCAAGTCAGTTCAGAAGTTTCACATCACGTATAAAAGCCCCGCCCATCTTTGGGTCTGTAACAGTCAGTCAGTCGTTATCGTATTAGTTTTATCATGACTCATAAGTGTTTTGCCTTTGGTTGTCAAAAATCTACTGGCTTGCACAACTTCCCAGTGGACTTGGAAGTTAGGCAACAGTGGTTTAGTGCAATTGGCATTGAATCCAGCGAACTCCATCCTAATGATGGGATTTGCAATGATCGTTTGACTCTGGATTGTTTGCTTAATACGTTAGCCTTTATTAGTTTATGATGTTCGTGTTATTTTACCAATCAGACATGGATCCCCATTAGTCTGGACCATGAGCGCCTGTCTCAGGAGAAGGTGGAGGAGAAAACCTCCACAGCAAGTTCTGATTTTAAGGATGTTGAGTGTCGACGTTACCTCAAGCTAGCCTTACTGTCATAGATCTAAACCACCCCTCCCCCCCTCAGCCTACCCTCCTTTTTTTTTTTTTTTGTTTTTTTCAAATCTGGGCTGAGAGTGAAGTCAGTCCAACTATTCTGTTGGTTACCCTTTATTTTTTAGTAAAAAAACAAGTAAAATGATGCATTTTTAGAGATTGAATATTCATTTTGTTTATCCTCTGTATTTTTCAGTTCATAAATTCATTAACTGCTAAGAAAGGCTCTCATTTGCAGTGGTGTAGATTACATAGCAACTAGGAGCTGCTAGATGTGACAGTGTCAAGGTGGCAACACTGGGAAGATTTTCCAGTCGCTTCAAAGGGTAAGGGATGGAGGGAAGGGGTGAGAGGCAGACAAACGTAGTGCTGTTTGTGAGTCTGTGGGAGCTTGTTTGTTACTGTGCCTTTGCTGTGGACCCAGCGTCTGCAGCATCCTCAGATACTGGAACACCAAATGAGTCACCTGTATATAAAAAAAACAAAAAAACACAAGATCAAAAATTGTACTTGAGCTTCAGACACAACATGCACATCTTGTGTTGCAGAATTTATTCCACTAGTTTTTTTCCTCAAAGCAAAGCAGTTGTTTTTTTCTCCAATATCTCAACATGCAAAAAAACAAAAACTTGTTTTCAGGTAAAATCAGCTCATCATTTCAGAGCAGAATAAAAAGACCAGCTTCCATTTTCCCACACGTGATCAATACAGTGAGAATTTAAGAACATCCATATTTTACATCAGAGCAGCTTAAAAAGAAACATCTTTTCCATTTCATGAATGCTCAAGCCGCTTGTTTTATTGATTTTTTCGAGCCGTAAACCTCAGGTATTTCTTTTCTTGGACACTTTGACATTCCTGGAAGTGCGTTTCCGTCGACTTTCATCGGAGATCGATCCTCGTGTCAACACGACAGATATGAAGCCACAGCTCGAGCAGCTCGAGGACTGGAAACTCTCCAGTCTCACTAATTAACACGTTATATCTTGCTTACAGTGGGGTTATGCACCGGGCTACTTCTTCTTGGACTGGAGCAGTTGCCAGGCAACCGACGGATAGTATGGCAAGGTCACCGGTCTTGAACTCATTTGCAAAGAATGGGATTTTAAATGACATAACATTAACCTCAGGGAAGCGGTTCTGAGAAAGTTCAAAATGGAAAATCTTAAATTAAGTTTTTTTTTTAAATATCAGCAGAGAGGACTCATATAATTGGGTGGCTACAGGAAAAGAAGATGAAACAGGGGTAAATCCAGTCCATCTGGTTTGCTGCAGTTGCAGAATTATGTGCTTTTCTATGACATTTAGTGTATTTTAATTATGTTTTCCTTAAATGACAGCATGATGCATGCGATGTTGACGCTTCCCGATGAGTTAAGTTCCAAGCTTAATTAGGCCACTGATCAAATGCGGCCATAAAACTGTTTTTTTTTTTTTTTTTTTTTTTTTAAGTTTCATTTTTTTTACTTCAGTGAATGTGTTAGAAGAAAAGCAGAAAACTATTTTCTTGATCGCCTTTTGACATTTTATCAACACAACTTTTACAAAATAGTCATAAGGTCTTCAGGCTTTTAATGCAGTTTTAGTAAACTTTCTCAACACATGACTATTGCGTCTCACAATGAGGCGCCTCGGATTCAAACTTGTCAAGGTTTCTTTGTTAAAGGCCCGAATAATGAAGCAGGCTTCTTCAAGTAAACAACATTCTCAAGGTTGCGCGATCATTTTTACTGCAGTTATAAGTTAAGAAAAAAAAAGCGTTTCAATTATGAGTACTGTTGAGAGACCGCCCACTATGTGAGGTTACGTTTTCATAACCATGGCTTGTTTCCTTGACCTCACATCGAGCAGTGGTCACACTTCCTGTCTGCTTCAGTTTTTAATTCTCGCCTTTAAAGCACACAAGAGAGTTTCAATGTCAGGTAAGAGATTAGAAAACAAAAGAAGAAGATCCATCTGGACCTGAAAACAGACAAAGACCAGAGTTTTTTTTGCTATTATTTTGGTGTGCTGCAAAAATTTAATCTAAAGAAAAATTCTACGACAAGAGAAATAATCTTATCAAAAAAGTCTTTCAATAGTAAAATCATTTTTGTTTGAGAAAACAAGTCCTAGCCAAAACAAGAATTCTTGGTAAGACCATTTTTTGTAACCTCATTGAAAATCTGAAGGGTAAGAATCTGTGACTTATTTCTAAGGTTGTTTTTGCAGTGTGAAAGAAGCGGGAGGGAGAAAAAACAAACTATTGGAGCTTTCTTCACCTGGTAGAAGTTTTGAAACCCTTCATCTGTGAGGGTGATGGAGATGGAGAAGATGGAGTAGGTGGTGTTCTGGTCAAAGCCGGTCTCACTGTTTCCTCCAAACAAAGCCAAAGCCCAACACCTACAGACACAATCAATCAATCAATCACTTACAGGGAATTATCAATGCTACATTTCTGACATGATTCAATTCAGATAACAAAGTCAACCTTTACTAATCCGTCTGGCTCATTGCAATTTAAGAAACAATTTCCCTCAAACTTGATTTTTAAATGTACAAAAGTGGAACTTGTATCATAAAAACAGATTTTTGAACTGAACTACAAGAGGTATGAAAACAATGGAAAAAGATTAATAGATTAAACGAATTAAACCTAGGGCTTGTGCATTTAAATAATTTTAAAAAATATCACGTTTATAAATAAAAACATGCAATTACTGATAGAAACGTTAGAAAAATATTTTTTTGTAATTAAAAACAAGAAGAAAGGGCAAGAACAGTAAAAAAAAATAGTTGTATAAACATCACTCTATAAGCCTAAACTTGCAGATTAAAACAAAAAACTATTAGACATTTGAAAACCACTTAAAATGGCCTTAAAAACAAATCCTTATACATACACAGCAGACTGATACTTGCACACACCTCAAACCTCGTTTTTAGACATTCGAGGTATGTTACCAGGTTTTAGGTTTGCTCCGCACCATTCCAAACTTTAATCAAAATCGGCACAGTCGGGAATGTCATTAAGAGCTAGGATCTAAAAATGAGGACATTAATATTATAAAGAATGAGTAATTTACTCGTGACAATGAAAATAAATAAATAAATAAAACTAAAATTTGACTGTAATTTAAGGTTCAGTTTTAAGGATGTTGATAAAATCAATTAATCCATTTAAGCTTAATAAATCAATAACAGATCCATAAAAGTAGATTGTTCTAACGCATAATGCTAAAGTCGGCAGATTTCCTCTAGGAAGGCTAATGCTAACGCTCGGTCAACCTAAACATGCATTGCTTAGTAAATAAATATCTATATAAACACTCATAGGCATGAATTTCTAAACTCTTTTAAAGAAATATTTTTAACGTAACCATTTGCCTAAAGCACAGGTTTATGCTCATATTTTCTTCTTGCTACAGCGCAACCGCCATCTAGTGGCCAAACTAAAACGCCCTCCAGGAGAGACAGAAAAATTGTTGAAGGTTCTCCGTTTCAGTATCTTTGTAATTCTCTATGGTATTAACAATCTCATTATAATTTCACTTAAAAATTTTACAGTGTGTGATCTGTATAAAATTAATATGAAAATCTTCAAAACATCTATAAATTAATAATGTATTTTTAAACAAATGTGTCTAAATGTGTAAACTCATAATTGAATTGAATCAAATTGAGTGATATAAAAAATAATGGTGATAATAAGAATCATACACATCCAGGCTCTGGTGAATCAAATCAATTCTGGAAATTATTGTCGATAACCAGCCCTAAAATAAAAAGTGAAACGTTGGATCAGTTAATAAAAGTTCTGTAATTTGTTACATTTAAAACTACAAGTTTTAATCAAATTAAACTTTTGAGTTGAATAAACCATCAACTGAAATTTGTAATTTGATGAAAACTAATAATTTCAAATGTAACAAATGACAGTTTCTCTTTACTGATCCAATGTTTCACTTTATCCGTTAGCTTTTAAAGCTTATTTTTCCCCTTTTGAATGGAGGAATTGTATTAATTGTATGGAGCTCCCTGTTTTTAGATTTTGATATCTTATGAGAAGATTTCTTTTTAAGTAAAAATGACTTGCAGCAAGAACAGATCATTTTACTATTTATTAGTGATTTCCTTCTCAAGATTACAGTTCTTTTCCTATTTTCAGGCTTCCTCCTTTTTCAGTGCAGTAGGGTGTGGATGCTGCGATTTTAGGACCGATGGAACATGAGGCTGCTTTCTAAACATGAACCCACATGTTTGGTGTCGACTCAAGTGAGGCAGCAAGCTGGAAAATGGAGCCAGACCTCACGCTGACATATGAGCGAGAAATTGAATACTATGAATGCGACTTCACTTGAGTATCTTTTTAAGAAAGCAAAAATAAATGCAGGAAAAACAAAATCTCAGTGTCTTTGTTCTGACTGAAGCACATCAAGTGAACGCTAGCTCCTCTAAAGGTTTTCTCTGCTGCTCAAAAATCCACTGGGATGTGCACGTAGCAGAAGCAATTGGACTGACTAAAGGGGCTTTTTCATGTCTCCACAGCAACAGCATTGTGCTGCCAGCAGATGTGCCTGCCTGTTAATAAGATTAATATCCTCAGGCGTTGGCTGAGGCTGATTATTTTTTCTTAAATGGCAAAGATTAAGCACATTAATCGGTCAACGTATACATTCATTTCAGTCCATCCCTGTGAGAAGGAAGGTTTGAATTATTTATAAATGGCTAAAAACTTGTGTTAGAAATGCTGACAGACGTGATGAACGGCAGAAATAATCACTGACGACTTAAACCAAGGTTCTAAGACTGAAAAATTGATTAGTAAGAGGGGAAAAAATATTGAATGGCAGATCATGACAGACGGACGCATCAATAATTTATTGAAAAGTGTGCGTAGGCCGAGCTGGTCAAAGCGGCTCTTGATGTTCATCCGATGCAAACAGCCTCTTCTGTCTAGGAGGTTTGTGTCGACTGGAAATCGAGTGTGAGCGCACTCGAATTTCATTGCCGTCACTTACCAACATGTGAAAAAAAATAACACAGAATAAACAGCAATATTTTACCAACATGACATCCATCCAAGTGGAGCTGATGGGCCTGTTGGATGGACTCTTGGTATTGTGGGACAACAGAGCGCTTGGCACAGCCACTTAGCAACGAGAGGCTGAAACGCTCTTATGAAGCCAGCGATGAGAATGCATGAAGTGTACAGTCTGAAGACCCAACACTCAGAGCTGCAGAAGCTCATATACAACGGGCAAATTGAATTGTTTTTAATTGGGGTTTGGAGAGCCCTCAAAATGCGGCAAAAAACAAACTGACGGAGCCAGCAGCACTCACCTCTTCCTCAGCAGTGACAGGATGCTTCCTTCGCCTTCGTGGCCAATCAGCCATGAGATGTAGTGGAGAGGCTTCACCCTGAAAGAGAGGACCAGCTGCAGTTGGTTCCCAGTCAAAGTGAAGCGTGTTTTCTGAGTGCAGCTCACCTGTAGTGTTTCTCCTGCGGGGGAAGAGCCCAGGTAATATTCAGAGCGTGAACTTTCCCAACAGGAACAACTGTGAACGCGAACAAGACACAGAAACCCAGTGACCCAACTACTCCCAGGTCTGTGTGGGTCACATATTTAGGTTAAGAAGGATCAGACATCATTACCTCTGTAGAGCTTGCAGAAAGCGGGGGTGCCAAAGGGATCCAATAAATCAGAGAAATCAGGCTTCGGCAAACCACTGCTCAGCCAAAAAAAAATCTGAGTTAGTTAAACAGGTTCTTATGGTCTTAAAAACTGCAAGGAAAATTAATGAACCACTGCTTATTTCTATTATTTTATCTAATTTACCTTATTTTTTCTGAATTACATTTTTCTTGCATCTTTTGTGTATTAGTTCCTATTCCAAGTTTTTAACTAAAGTAAATATTTGTAGACTTAAGCTTTTTTTTAAGGGGGCGTCAATTTGTATAAATAGAACATACTTTTTTTTAAGTAAAGATCCTCTATTTATCTGAGTAGACATAACAATTCTACTTATGTAATACGTTTAAACAAACTGGTTCAACCAGATTATAATTTATCTGAATTTCACTTGACTATCTGTTATGCTACGTTCACACCAGGCTTGGAAATGTGCATTCGAGTGACCGCTTCCAATGCAAAGTCTTTGTAAATGCATGTATATGCCCATTTCGGGGTTCAAAAATCTCACATTCAAGCATTAAGTTCTTTTTTTATGGTTGGCCATTGAATGGATGCTGAAAAACGAAACCAGCAAAACTTTGACCAATCAGGGACTCAGGTTTGGTAGAGACAAGTAGATAGTGTGCTTTTTAATTTACACAAGTGCCAATCAGTTGAAAATAGATCATAAAGAAGAGGGTAATAATTGTAGTTTGTGCCCAGTTGGAACTATACGACACCAATCCTTTCATATATTGTAAAAAAAAAAGGTGTGAAAGTAAAAAATTGGACCAAGATTCACAAGATTTTAAAGTTCTGACTTTTCACATAAAACTTCTTCCAACAGTGAGTACATGCACTAGTATAGGGTACGATCTGTCCACTGTAAACACTGTATGATTAAAAAACGCTTTTAAGAAACCAAGATGCCCAATTCCAGGTGTGCACATAGCATGACATGGACCGATAAAGTATTTGTTGTTTATTATTGTGATGGCATTTCTATATAGGAACTAGATTACAAAGACTATGCAAAACTATAAAAAGAAGTAAATATATGGGGTGGGTTGCTACAAGTTTGCTTCTTCCCACCCCTTTTCAATCAATCAAACTCTGCTCAACTCTAGTTAATAATTATTATATTTAATTAGTCAACTGTGACCTAATTGTGTCTTTGTTTTTTGTATTCATTGCATTTCATTATTTCTGTAATGAGTTTGATAATCTTGCATGATTTGCTTTGTCCTGCATTGTCCACAATTTATGCTTGAAACAAACCAGTTCAATCAAAGTGTACAGTTTTAGCAAATTCTAAGTAGATTACTAAATACTCTGCCTCATTGAATCAAAAATGTTGTTTTATTAAAAACTACAGGTAAATAATAAACTTATTTTTCTCATCACAATCTGATCATCAAACTGTAATTTTTACCTATCGAGCTATAAGGTTTTTAAAAAATCTTTTATGTTTACAATGACACTTCATGCATCTTTTATAAAGCAAAAAAAGAATAAAAAGTAAAAAAAAAACAAAAAACAAAACATGGAGGTGAAAATCCATTAAAACAGGAAAAAAAGGAAAAGATTTCTCAAAGTAATAGTTTCATGTTTAAATATAAGTAAGAATAAAAAAGACACTTAACACATTTCAAAGGGACACTTTTTAGGTAGTTAAAAGGTTTTCAAAGTAGATTTTAAACTTATATAAAAATGACAGCACAAAAAACACTAATTTTCCCCCAAGTGCCAATGTGAAAATGCTTAAAAAACACAATTATTGTACAAAAGTTTTAAAAAACTGAATCATAACAAATAACAAACAGCAGATGTTTATTTGATTGTTTTATAACACCTCGCTTTCCTAAATTTTGCTGTTTAAAAAAAAATGTTTGAAAAAATGCCTTCTGACAAACAAAAAAAAAATTAAAATACTGGTATTTTTGCAAATGTTGCACATCCTTAATTTTTATGCTTTCAAGCTGGATGGAAATGAATTTAGTTTAGCTGAGGGAGTTAAAATCACTTGAGAGGATTGCTTCGTTAGCTCAGCACAGAAAATGTAATCCTGTAATTGAAATGAAAGGCTTAAAAAACTGGAGGTTGCATGGCTTTCATGTAAGCATGAAATGCATGCTGATTCCCTTTTTTAAAAAAAGTACCGCAACGGTTCACAGAGCAAAGGAGAAGCCGAGCGCTGCAAGAAAACACAAATTCAGCTCATCTGGAGGGATCTCTTTCATGCGTATCATGATGAAAAGTAAAAACAAGAATGACAGGAGTCGGAGGGAAAAGAGAAAGAGATGAAAAGGGGGTTTATATTGCAGCAGATTATGGGATGTGGGGACAAAATCTACATACTGGCAGCAGGCCTTCAAAGAAATCGACAGGTCTCGTTTCTCATACTCACTTGTGTGGCACTTTGCTGAAGATCTCCTTCACCCACTCCTCCAGAGTGTCCAGCTTCTCTGGGGGATAAATTTAACTCTCACTATTCAGCACAAAACATGCTCTCCTTATTTAATTACATTTCTGATTTAGGCCATCAAAATGCAATAAAATGTATAAAAACATTTTTAAAAAAGGCATTAAAAGAGAAAATGTTCAGCTTACAGTTCAGTAAAAAGCATTCTGTTTTTAATCAAAGTAAATTCAAATGTTATGCTATTGTTTTATTAAATACAAGGAGAAAAGGTAACTATTTGCCTTTTTTTGGACTAAATGATAGGGCTGCCACGATAAGTCACGACTGACATATAGTCAACGACTAATTTAACAGTTAATTAGTGGTTTCTTCTGCTTTTTTTAATCTAAAAACTACAGTTCTCTAAAGGTACATTCACACTGAACGCAATTCGCGCGGCGGAGGTGGACACTTTCAATGTTAAGTCAATGGAACAGACGTGTAATGGGGCGATCTGAAGTCCCAGGACACGATTTGAGCAACAGGGAACGGCGTGAAGGTCTGCCAGCAGCCTGATTTCAGCAACGAGGATTGAAATAAAAACATTATTATGGGCGATAAAAATCAGAAAAGCTATGATACCAGAGGGATGTTTCTAGGAAAGCTGTTAAAGCTAAATTTATTTAGTTGTTTATCTAATTAAAATAAAGTCTGTGTTGCTAAATTGCAGTGATTTGAAAACTTTCAGCATCTTCTTTTTTTTTTTTTTCTACATTTTTCATTCAACTTCATAAAACAAGCAAAAATGATTATATTTCCCCGAGGCTAAATTTGACAAGAGTTCAAATCAGGAGTACTAATAATATTACATTTTATGTAGAATACTCTTTACATTTCGTAGAAACTTTAAAGTGTTTCAGCATTCAAAATCACTGAATAGTTAAAATAGGAAATATAGATAGCGACTGCATTGACGCAAGCAACTAGGAACTATAATGGCAACATAAAAATGTCCTTTTTTTTTTAGACTCTGCGCTCTGTGGAGCCTCGGTGGCTTTGGGAGAACGTTTCAGAGAAGTGGGGGCGGCAGATTGGGCTTCTTTTGTTGAAGACAGTGGAAACCGGAGGAACAACAAACTTCTTGAGATTTTGTGCAGAGTAAGGAGCTTTGTGAGGTAGATCAGGATGTTTCCACGCACACACTGATGAGTCGGGAGGTAGAGTTTATAATGAATTCAGATGTGGAGGGTGAAACCGTTGGAGAATCTAAAGACTGGTCAAGATCTTGGCAGTAGAGCTCTGAATGTGCTGAATTTTTGCAAGCGTCTGTCTGATGAGAAAGGCTGTACAGTACAAATAATATTGTTGTGGGATTTGGGGAAACGCTTTTAAATGAGAGATGCTGAAATGTGATGAGCTTAGGCAGAGCAAAGGGGGACAACTGCAGGTCAATGTGGTGAATAACTACCAGGCCTCCTCCGTGACCTCCTGGCCTTTTCCAGCTAAGTGTGTCCTGGGGGGCAGACCTCAATTAACACAGAGCAGGACTGTGCCAAACCTCAAAAAGGCACATTTGCTTGTCATTTATAGGTTCTTGTAGTAAACTGGAGTTGTTTGACAAAAACTGGGCATGGAATCGGGTTATTTTAATTAGGGATGTCCCGATCAGGATTTTTGGAACTTAATTCAGTCATTTGATTTTATATATACTTTAATATCTTTAGAACTATTGAACATTTTTTAACCAAATGTGATTCATATCTTCATTGGAAATTCCTAATAATGAATGAGGACTTTGTTGTAGCATAAATATGACCGAGCATTTTTTTTTTAAACATCTTAAGACTTTAATCTTAAATTTTTGGCTTTAGTACCACAGTAGGTAATTTTTCTTAACTTTTATTTTCTGTCAGAAAAGCTAAAACAGGCATATCTAAGAAAAGCCCGGGTCCTAAGTGGTTAAATCACGGATCTAGCACTTAGCAGTTGCTGTGTGGCCATCTGTCTGTCAACAGAGAGCTTAACAATAAAAAATAAATAAATAAATAAAAAATAAAAATTTTTTTTATTTTTTTTTATTTTTGTTGTATTTATCTGGAATGATAAACTTAAAATATAAAACACTAATCATAATAACAATAAATTGAATATCTGATACTGATCAAGTCATCAACCACACGATGAGGACCGATTTTTTGATCATGTGATCGGAATGCGAGATCACTCGTTTCAATACAGTAACAGTACTTACACCTTAGGAAAAGGCAGTAGATGAGTTTATTTCGCACAAACGACAACCATAATGTGGTTTCTGGTGTCTGACTAATGGACATTTCAATTTAAAAAATTCACAATGATAAGTTGTTAATTATAAATACCCCAAAATGGATTAATATCCTTTTTTTAGAATTGAACCCTGTTTAGATGCTTTATCATCAGACAGCGGTGCTGTTTTTTCATGACCAACCTCACACCGGCTTATTCTCATAGAGACAGAGTGTTCACGGTGCGTGGAAGGCTGCAACAAAAAACGATCAAATGTACATTAAATAAAGGACGAAGAACTAATTAGTTTGCTGAGTATGATCATTCTCAGCACAGAATGTCAACTCATTCCATTACTTTACTGGTATGAAGTAATTAATTAGCTGTGTGGCATTTCTGTGAAACCCTGAAAATGTGTTACATATTTTGTATCTGAGAGCAATTTCACTTGATTTGGGAACAATTATCTCCAACTGGCTGAACATGGAAAAAGTGGATTCTTATTTGTGCAAATGAGGGTAATTTTTCATTAATCTACAGATTGCTTTTCCAATTAATCGGTTTATTCTGTTGTGTGACATTATACAAAAATCCATTAAGCTTCTGTCAATTGACTGCCTGCGAATGTAAGCTAAGTGGGACAGATTTTCCTGACCTTTTGACTGCACTGCCAGAGTCATGTAGTGGGCCGAGTAGTGCTTCTTCCAGAAGGCACGCAGTCGCTTATACACATTGATCTTCTTCTTCTTGGGCTCCTGCTTCAGCGTCTGCGCATTCCCTGGAGTTGTCACAAGGGACTGATCAATACAACACAAAAACAAACCCCGGATATAAACTGTTGAGGAGCACAACTTGGAATCGCTTTCCCCCCACGTGTTGGTTAACGCTGAGCATCCTCGGTGGGTTGTAAATTTCCCTGGGGTTGTTTTTATCTACTCACCCCAGCAGAATTTGCCCATAGGGTGCCCAGGTTTGGCTAGACTGCCAAACAACATCTCCTTCCTGTGCGAGTCGGACGGCTTAGCCAGCTGGTACTCTAAAACGTAACGACGGAGCAAATAAAAAACAAGAACTTGAGAGCGGAAATTTGTCTAAATGGAGGAGAGATAAACAGAGGCTCACCGCTGTCGACGGCCTCCACCTCCCTGTCGATGGCGTCTCGGATCATCAGAGGGCAGATGAAGAACTGCGCCCACCTGCCGAGAGAAAAACAGACGAGCCGGCTCTGACAAAAACACGCTGTGTTGCGCCATAATCTCCATCAGAGAAGCAAATCTGAACCGTGTGATTTTCAGCTGTAATCACACCTCATCTTGACATGATGAGGGTCCAGATTTCTAAAATCAGGCTCACTGTGTTCGATGTTAAAGCTGCCCTTTTCTCACAGAAGAGAAAAGCCAAAAGTCACAAAATCAGCTATATTAATAAACAGCAGAGGATCAAAGCAGCAACTGGATTTATACCGTGACTGTTTTTAGTATGTCTGAAGGGGTTCTTTCGTTTGTCTTTCTCCTGCATTAATGCTTGTCTGTCAATCACGACACAGCTCCAAAGAAATCCCCCTATAAACCATTACAGCTCCAAAAACAAACAAACAAAAAAAAACTCTCCTCCATTCTCACCTGTCAAGAGCTTCTTTGAAGCTTTTTCTCTGGACGTCGAACTGAAAGACGGTCCTCTCGCAGTCGGTGGAGGCGTTGTCGCTGCCGCCGTGCTTCTTGAGAAACGCATCAAAGCCGTTTTCTGAGGGATACTTCTCGCTGCCCATGAAGACCACTGCCAGAGGAGAAGAGGGGACGAGTGCAAAATAAAAAAAGATGAAAAATTTACCAACTACTTTCAAAGTGAAGGTTTTTCTTATTGCGTTGAAGAAGAATAAACCAAAAAGCATTTTCTGCAAAAACAAAAGGTCAGTTCTGCCTCGGAGTCATCTCAGGATGTGCTGTAAAAAAGCTGCTTGTGCTTTCCTGGATAGTTGGAGAAATGTTTAAAACAAAGAGGTAAAAACTTCCCACCAGTTTTATTATAACATTTGTATTATTTACAGGTCTTTTATTTAAGTTTTATGGTTTCCTTTCTCTATTGCAGCTGCCGTACCCTAGGCTCTTTGTGAAGCAGTTTGTCGTGTGCAGCAGAATATGTTATATAAATATGATGTCTTGCCAAAGCTGCCGGGAAAAATCACTTGGGAGCAACTGTGAGCCACCTCTGCTGATTGCAGCATCAACAGAGCAGGCTTGGTATAAAAGTGCCGCTTTGAGCCAGACGAGCATTTCTGGAGCGATATTAATACTTATTTTGGTTTCTGACAAAGCTACACAATATATTTTTTTTTTAAATCATGGATTTCAACTGCGTCAGTATGTGGTCATCTAAACGGCAACAGTTCAAGGCTAAAAAAAATATATGAATTAAAAATATTTCCTGTTACTTAGATTTAATTTTCAAATACTTTTATTTTATTTACTTACAATTTTTTAAATGTTATAATCCATCTAAAGTCTGCAAGACTAATTGTTAAACTTCTAAAATTGAAGCTTTTTTCTTTTCAAGATAAAATAAAAAAACAACAAAAAAACGCAACACAACAAAACACAACACAAAAAAACATAACCAAACAAAATGCACAAAAAAACCTTATAAAGGTAAAGGTCCAACTGTTTGGTTGCATGAACGTCTCTTACATTGCTCACAGTGCAGGTCTTGTGTGTACCTGGTACACACCTCACTGCTGTTGTGGCATCATCAATATGCCATTTTGTAGTTCTTTACACAATAAACAAAAACAAGCCCACAACGCCACAAATATTAACTGTTATCTAAAGAATAAAGCGTCCGTCACCAAACATCATATGAAGATATGTTAAGATGGATTAAGAAGAAGCTTGTGGTCAATATGCTTTGGATTGCAAAAGAAAGAGTTTCTTAATGTTTTTATGTTAAATTTAGGCACCCTGGACCTGATGTTTTTGTCCTGCCTTTTGTTTTTTTTCTTAATTGCCCGTGATTCAAATTCCCCTTGTTGGTGTAAGGGTAAAAGTTGACTTACCAAGGTATTTTTTTTAGATGCAATTTGATTGTTTATTGTGCCTAGGGCTGTGGGTCGCTACTTAGGTTGAGATTCGATTCGATTCACGATTCTTACTTTTTAATGTTTGTTGCTATGTGTGTCTTTTTACTGGGTGTAAAAAAAATATAATATGAATTAAATCATTTAAACCTTTATTTAGTATAGGAGATCAGAACCAACAACATTGAAAAAAAACCACAAAGATTTACATAGAAAGAACTGGTGTTTGTGAATTTAAACTTTTGTGTGTGTGTGTGTGTTAGCCTTCTGATTAAGTTCAGCAGTAACATAAACAACATAAAACACATAAAAACAACAGTTAATTCATTTTTTGAGAATTCATGTCAGTATGGAAACTTCAGTCTCAATTTTTGAACAAGAAAAAACCTTTTGCTAGTTTTACTTTGAAAACAGGAAGCTTCATCGACACTTTTTTCAAAGATTTGTTTACTTCTGGTGACAGTAGTGCTGCGTATTCGGCTTTGTTTTAGCTCATTAACTTAAAATCTAACATTATTCTGCATTCCAGAGCAATAAATAACTTGTCCCCGAATAATATTTTATTACGCTGTACTATACTTATAAAGATCGCAAATCAGCAATATTGCAAATATTTGTACTCAAATTTTCAGGAACAAATCAGAGTATCCGAGTACTGGGCTACTCATTGCAGCCTAACTATGCCATAATGTCATGAATTTAAATGAAAATATCTAAAAAAAAAAATGTCTTTTTACAGCAATTATTAGGTTTAAAATAGTTGCAATTAAAATCGACTAATTAATTATAGGTCACGATTAATTAATTGAATGACAGTAGTAGCCGAATCATATTAAAGATAAACAAATCAACGTACAAAAATCTTTGTAGAATAAAAACTCACACTTAGCTGAAAGCCTAGAAAAGACTTCTTGCTTTGTCTCAGCTCTTTTCATAGTATCAGCACCCAAAGAGTGTTCTAGCTAATAAGATGTGTTTACATAGATTTAAAATCCAACACACAGAAGGTAAAGTTTCTTGTTGACGATCTGTTTTATAATGATTTCAGTGATCAAATCCAATAACTGTTGCAGACATGCAGCTTTCAGCTGCTGCTTTGCTCATTGAATGCAGGGAAATCCCTCCTTCTTTCTGCTGGAAGACGACTAAATGATCAAATGATGAAAACAGCTCTTAGTCTTTCTGTACCGCCGAGAGCTGGATGTATGTCACTTGGTGATTAATTAATGATCTACATTTGTTGAGAAGCTGTTGTGCAGTTGTTGTTTTGAGAATTTTAAAGAAATAATGAATATTGAAGAGACTTTGAGTTGTTGTATTCCATTTATTCTGTGACCTAAATGGCCGTTTGCAGTTGATGAGTTTGAAGTGAAAAGATAAGAACTAAAAGTGGGAAAAGGAGCACAAAAGCCTATGTTCGAGTCCTTTGAGACTCTAGTCTCTAATTCTGACTTGAGTAGAAAAGCAGAACAAAGTGGGGAAAAAAAATGTGTCAATAAAACCTTGCCTGCAGTGAAAGGACAATATTTTGATTGGGGTGAGTTGTCCAAAATACCAGACTAAAAATGACATAAAACTCTTTAAATCCAAACAGAACCAAAGCTGTTTTGGTTTAAAGTGTGGACTATGAACTACAACATTATCAACGAAATGAAAGCTTGAGCTGGCAGAAACCTTCTACACTCATAACATGGTGCTAACTGAGTGACGTGTAGTCAGGGGAGGCAAGTGAGGCTAAGCTTCACCTGCTAAATATAGCTTAAAGAACACATACATTTAACAAGATTATTAAAAATACCAATTAAATATTATTTTTTAGACCTTTTTCTTTGTGGGTTTTCAACGTTTCTTTGGTTAAAAAAAAAAAGGTAGCAAATGTCGAGTTTCCTGTTCAAATACACAAAAAAAAAAACCGGCAGGTGAGGCAGCAGAAGCCCGTGCCTCCCCTGTGCGGCACATACTGACTAGAGCTGCAGCTGATGCATAAGCTGTACAGTTTCGATCTTTCTATCATTATAAAAGACGTTTTATTTTTGAATTCTTCATTTTTCTTTCTTTTTCTTGCCAACTCTCTGATTACATTGCTGCCAATTTGTGACACATTTAGTATTTTATCCACTAAAAATGCGCTTTAGAAATACACTAAATGAGACCTGCAATGCTAAGTTGGGAACTGGTTTTAATTGATAACAACTTCCCATTGACTTTCAAGTTAAAAGCCCAAATTGACAGAAAAAAATAAACATTTGTATAGCCTGGTTTGAAACTCATTTTGAACGCTTTATTTTCTACCTTCAGAAACATAAGTGTTTTTCCATACACAAACATAGGACTTTGGAGGCATTCAGTTCTATTAAAAAAAAAAAAGGACTTGCTTTCTTTAAGCAGGTAAGAAAAGTCTGGGGGGTTACACAATAATAAAGGGCTTAATTATTTACTTTTACGCTGTTTAATTTTTGCGTCTCCAGAACGTATTTAGACTGCAGTGATGCAAAAACTTCAAGGAAATTATAAGCTTGAGTTATTCTTGCAGTTTTTTTTTAATACAAAGTTAGGCTCTTGTTAAATTTTACAATTCACAAAAGCCTGAAAAGAAATCCATTTTAACCTTGGAAAACCAAAGAACAATTTTCTTCTGAGCTTTTAAAGTTAAATCGACAATTTTGGGTAGCAGCAATTGACAGCAGCCATACAAATATAAAAAAACGAAAAAATAGGCCAAATTTAATTCTTTGGGTTTTCCAGAGTTGCACGTAAAATAGTTGGTAAAACACAGTCCATTGCAACACTTGGAAACACAACAACTTTTTAGTTCTACTAGAGTGAAAACAGAAGTCAAGTTAGTTTTTATTTTCCTTTTAGTTTTCATTTTTTACCTTGTATTTTCCCTTATATAAAAAGCACATATGGATAGTAATATATGGAAAGACTGAGTAATATATAGCTTTATTTACACATGTATTCAAATCTATTTTCCACGTTTCTGTCCTCTTTTTTAGCTCTTTATTATTTACAATAAAAGCAAAGATATAAAAATAATTCATAGAAGTACCCTAATTCCAATTTCTGGATGAGTTAAAGGTTATGTGCATTTTATAAGAGTAAATACATCTTAACTTTATTTTAAAAGATAATAAAGATTAATACTGTAATGTGAAGCTTTATAATGCTAAAAATAATATTTGAGACATCATTTTCTATACACAAACTGCTACTTGCCTTAAAGGATATACATAGAGATCAACATTTACATCTTTTTGTCAGTTTTTTCTGTTGAAAAGGGGAATTTTTATATTTAAAACAATCAGAATTTGAGGGAAAATTAATGGATATTTTTTCTGTAAAAACGTAAAAATTAAATGGATATTACTTCTAACAAAACTATTTTACTCTAAAGACTTATTTTCCCTAAAACTCATCACATTTACTCATTAATAATAAATCATTTGTATTTTTTTCTTAAATCTATTAATATAGTAATAAAAGAAAATGTTTAGGATGACTTCATAATGAAGATAATAGAATTATGTTTTTGCATTTTTATTTCAGTATAAAACATGTTTTATATTCCGTTTAACACGTTTTTTTTAACAAAAAGGGATAATAAAATAAATCAATCCAAAACCCGCCACCATTTCGAAAAACTTCAACAAAAAATAATCCAACATTTGGTTTTATTGCATTAAAGTCTTAATTTTTTTTCTTATTAAATCCATTTTCATCCAATTACTTTTCCTGTCAATCAATCCGATCAGATGCAGAAGACCCAGTTATGTGACAAACTCTTTTACTCAGGCATTTCAAACAACTTAAAACAGCATCTGTTAACATGTTTCTTAATTTTTTTATTTATTTTCCTGTTTGTCTGCTGAGTTATGAACATCCTGGAGCTCCATATGAGGCAGCAACAAAAAAGAACACTTTAGTAATCTCTTAACTTTGTCACTTCATCTTTCTACATCATGACTTTCCATTGAGGTCAAGGAAAATTAAGGACAAGTTTGTGACAAAGAGAGCAGACTGTAATGTGTGTCTCCAGTATTTAAACTGCGGCTATTCTCCAAAGGTGAGCTATCAAAATAGACTCCATGAACTAGATAATAATTGAATACTTTGCCACTTTGAACATGGTGTCAGGAGGAACAGCGGGATAGCATTATCTCTTTTCATTTCAAAAGGGATGACCCATGTTAAAGGAAATAGAAAAGAAGCAGACTCCCCTTTTATGTGGGATTAATAGAATCTAACTGGCATTTACAGCGGCTGATCCGCCTCCAGCTCCTTTCTCTCAGTTAGGAAAGTTTCTATTCAAGCATACCAGAGAGTGTTGCGTTGTGCATCAAGCTTTAAAGTCTTAATTGTCGACAACAAGTGAGAGTGTGGATCAAATGCATGCCTGCTGGAACTCACACAGAAGCTTCATCACTCTTACTGCTGGAGCGTTGAATGCTTATTTATTTAGCTCTGCTTCATCCTCAAGAGATTTACTTCTAATAACTTAATTGAAATGAAACTCTTACTTTTGTAAGCCGGTGTCAGTCTCCACTTAAGTGTGGGGCTGTGACGTACAGAAATGAGTGCAGCATTAATTACTCACTGTGCTCCAGGAAGTGAGCCAGGCCGGGGAGATCGCTGGGGTCGCTGAAGCTGCCCACGCCGACGCACAGCGCTGCTGCGGACTGAAACACCGGCAAATAAAGTTTGAGGCTGGCAGTAAATTTCACAGCGAAATTAGGCAATAACACGGGCAATAAAGTTCTGGACAAATTTTTATGCGCTTTACATGACTGTCAGCAGTAAACGGCTGTTTGGGGTTAATGACGGTGTGTTGGTAAAAGTACTGGCACACCTGACCACCACACCAACAAGGAGTTTAATGGCACTGCTTTCAAATAAAAGGATTTTAATGAGGAAAATCTCTGGTTCTGGAAGGCTTTTTAATGAGGGTCTTAACTGTTTCTGTTGGATTGGAGCCTCTTTCTTCAGAAAAACATTTGGAGGTCTGGGAACTCAACATTTAGTGTTTGAATGGGCTGAATTCTTTACCTTCTGGATAAATGAATGCCTTGTTTCCACTGAGCGTTTCCATTATAAATGGACCCATTAATCAGGACCGACTCTTAACATTTTGGTTGGTTGCAAATTCTTTGGATATACAAAATACAAGAATCAAAATATGAAAAAAAAAAAAAGGAGCTGATGGACGACCTCCATTGTTGTTGTCATTCCCTTTCGCTGTAGTCTTACTGCTACGATGCACAGCTACGTCATCGGTCTACATCCCACATGCGTCTTGATGGTCCAACACAATGGAAACACTCGCTTGAATTAGTCGGACCCTTCAGAATGTGTGTCCATTGAACAGACATTGAAGACTTTAATTACAGAACTTGCTAGCCACTTATTATTTGCAAATAATCATAATATGAAAACACACACAAAATGGAACATTTAGAATGTTTATTTTGAATTCTTTGTAAACCAGGGTCTAAAACGCAGTTTTTGTCTACTTTTGAAGCTATCTCTGTAATTCTAATTTGAAAGACTACCTTTCAACTTTCAGAGTTGCTTATTTGCTATCATTTTAACCAGCACATGCACAGTTGAATAACATTCCCTTTATTTAGTCATTTTTCCATGTTATATTCACACACTAGAAATAAAATCAGAAAATTCTGCCAGGAAAAATGGGATTAATTTTGCTGTGGAAATCCCAAAAATGTTAAGGAAACTGCTTTTACAACATAGATTGAAAGTTTCAGAATCCAGGCTAAAGTCATACCAGGCAGCCCCAAAAATAACAATTTCTCTCCTAAGAGCACTGCTGTCTATTACACGTTTTTCCTGGAATTCTGTATTTCTTTTCTTTTTTTCTCATAAACTTTCTATGTTTCTATGTTTTATTAATCGCGTGCGTTAACGGGTAAACATACACAGCCCTAAATATTTTTCATCTGTTCCACTCCAAAAACAGAAAGAAAGAAAGTGAAAATGGTTCACGTTTTCACAACAGGTATTTACATGACAGCTGACATTGTGAACGTAAAGTTTTAATAAATGGTTTGAGAGAATTTTGATGTAATTTTATTAACTGAAGTCCTTCTTCCACTTTGTAAATGTCCTCCTTACTGCACACTGTGGAATAATGATTGTAAAGGTGTCACAGTCACAGAGGTAGTTAGTACGACCTGCTTTTTTTCCTGTTACATTTAAGAGTAATAAGAATTCTAGGTTGAGTGCTTCACTGTGTAAATGTGCAGAGGTGTGACCCAATACTTTTAATAGAATAGAACTGTTTTCTTTGTGCTCACAGAGGCTGAGAAGTGGGTAAAGTGTTTCATTTTCGTAGTTTAGAGTCATCTCTCCATTAAACATGGGAGCCAAACATGCAAAATATGCCCACTATTTTATCATGGTTAACCTATAAAATCCCACTATGATCATTTTATGATCTGTTGTAAAATTGTTCCTGGAGGTTTTTCTTTTTTTTCTAGGACATCATTTCTGCAGAGCACCAAGAGTTCATTAGAAATTTGTTTCCAAGTTCTGGGAGGGACTGAAGGCGCAAAGTAAGCCTGCCCTAACTTCCCATCATCCCTTTGATTACAGGCTCTCTCGCTAGCTTACAGCTCACAACCCCAACCTCACATTACTGGTGAAACAAAAAAGGCCATTTCCATTAGAGCTATCCAGCCGTACAGTTCTGAGCCAGCTCGGACGAGGAGATGAAGACGAAAATTAATATTTGTCTGCAAGGGGGATGCAACTAGATATAGAGCAGAGCAGGAAGCTCCTGCCCTGTCAATTCTAACACATATGTCACAGATACAAACTTCTTCCAAGTGTATTTTTTTTCATCTGCTCCTGATTCACAACAATTTGAAACAACAAATACTCAGAAATACATTTTTAAGCTTAATTTTCTTTGACCATGTCTTCCATCATCAAAACACAATTTTTATCAAAGTGGTTCTTTAGAGCAGAAACATCATATCATTCTGTGCATGCAATTCTGTGGACAAAATGTGAGCTTTTTGTTATTTGCCTTCAGAGACATGTCTGTTAAATTTTTTTTTAAACAATACATAAGTGGCACCTTAGTTTTTGCCACACAAGACAGGTGTTTAAAAAAAATCTTTCCAGTAGAAACACTGAATCAAGAATGGATGGCCTTAATGAAGCAATTTATTAGGTTTTTTTTCCAGTAATAATGAACTGAAACCAAGATTTGATCTGAAAATTAATTATTAGTTACAAAAGTAGACAACACCCGTATTTTGGTCTACAAGTAACTTAATTCCCAAGTTTTGTCATTTCACATTTTATCCAGTTTTTTTTTTTTTTTTTTTTAAACAAAGAAAAGTAATTCTCAAAATGCAGAAATTTCTACCAAAAATGCAGTTAGAAGTACTTTGAAAGCTAAAGAAAACTGGTATTGTTGTTTTTTTTTCTTCACATTTTTGGATATGTTTTATATTTACATATTTTAGGATCAAATGTCTATTTTTATCATCATTACTGAGGTGATGTTGAGCTTTGATGCAACCTGTCTAAGTAAGAAAAAAAGCTGTGTTTTACCTGTTTCTCTGCATTTCCTCTCTTCTTTTTTCCCTCCTCATCATCTTCATCACCACTCTGGTCCCCATCTTCCTCCTCAGACTCATCCTCTGTTTCATCTCCATCCTCCTCCTCCTCCTCTTCTTCTTCTTCTTCTTCCCCCTCTTCCTCTGAGTCTTCGTCCTCTGGTGCTGCCGGTCCGCTGTAATCGGAGATCAGCAAAGCTCGCAGCCCGTTTTCTAAGACGATGTACCTGGAGAGCGTCAAAAGAGAACTGTGAGAATGACTGTGCTCACTTTATTGTTCCTCGTTTGGAGCCAACTGTTGAATCATGCATCAGTTTAAAGTTGGGAGCCTAGGAGGCCCTCTTCTTCTCAGCATATTTTCTGTCTGCACCCCACACAGAGGCCCGAGGCGCTGATGTGTGCATAAAAGCATGAAATCGTCAGCATAATAAGGATCCTCCTTCAGGGGAGGCTTAGTATCATTTGTGAAGTGTGATTAGCAGATATAGGTCATTTTCTCAACACATTTATGAAAAATGCATTTAGCTTAAACTTATATCAATAACAAAGACTGTGAATAATCTGCAAAGCAAACTGTGAATAATTCAAACAGATCAGTGTGAAACCAGTGAGGAGGGAGTCACCTGTACTGTTTGGGATCACTGGGTGATTTGACGATCTCACTGTCGCCGACATTGTCCGCTTGGTCCTCCCCCCGGGACCCCTCAGCGGCGGCGGCGGCGCCCGCCTGGACAGAGCCCGGTGAGTCAGCCAGCGGCGCGTCTCTCGACTTGTTTGTTTGCGGCATCCTCGCCGGGGATGATGGGACTCTGACACCGCGGGCTGACAGCGGAGCGCGACCGCAAGCGACAGGACAGCTCGCTGTCGCCGGTAATTTACTCCTCAGCACGGAGACGCAGCGCGTCAGCCTCCACAGGGCAATGATGACACCCCCCTGCCTGACAAACACGCGCGCGCGCCCAAATCAATGCTCGGGACCTGCTGGGACCAAAATAACAGCGGATTCACCAAGACTGCCTAAATGGCACCGGCCCGTGGAGCTGTCACGTACACACAGACACACTACAATGCACCTATTCACTCAGACTGTCTGGTGGTTTCGTCCTATTCAGATGGCTGTCAGCTAAAATTCAGCCCCGTCTGCCACTCTAAACTAAAACCTGCACTTCTCTTCAGTTGTGTCATTTAAAGGAGTTGTTTATCACTCACACAAAATAAAGACATTGTGTAACCAACTAACAGTGAAACAGTGTTTCAACCAAATAAATATGTATGAAAGGCTTCAGAAAGCCGGCAGGAATGCTGTACCTTTCTCGTCTTCTTTCCTGTGAGCAGAAAGGCCTCACTATTGTGAACTCCAGCCACTTGCCAACAAGCCGTGCTGTGATTGGCTGAGAGCGCCGTGCGTCGAATCATCGCACCCGCTCATTGGGTAGGAGGCGTGACTTGTGTTCCTCCACGTGCCCAGACCGGAACAGTCAAGAGTGGTTACATCAACACACTGCAGTGGCAGAACTAACACGGACAACTACATCTGTGCGCTTCTGCCGGGCATCTGCTCCAGATTATGGCTCTTAGATTGAGAATGTCCAGGTGTCATTACTGGTGGACGTTATAATTACTCACCGAGTCTTTTTAAACTGTTTTTTGATCAGACATTTAAAATATATAAACATTTAAAGTTGTTTGCTATTGATTTCTACCGTCCATCCACTTTTTTTTAACCATTAAACTTTAAGTTTATCATCACAAAACTTTATCAAAATAATAAGCTTTTTCCCTTAATAGCTTACAAGATAATTTTACTTAAAAAAAGGAAATTGTGTGTTCTTGAAGCATTTTTTCTGATGGAGGACGTTTATAAAGAAAATTAAACTTAAAATAGTATTTCTGAATATTTCGTTATTCAAATTGTTGGGAATCAGGAACAGATGCAAAAATGTCATTGGAAAAAGCTTGTAAATGTGATGTACTGTAAACCACAAGCCCCTGGCTCCAATTAACTGTGATCATTGGCTGTATAAGGAGAACTGGATTGAGTAACTCCTCCCCACTGCATTCGAAATAGGAAGTATTAGCTGGCTCAGAGAAGCCAAAATCTCACAGACTTCTATTGAGAAATAGACAGCCATATCTCTGTCAGTATTTTTTGTCAGAATAACCATAATACATTTTTCTTAGCATCTTTTTTCTAATCGGCTTTTTTAATCATTTTATTTCAAGTAATTCAGGTTGACCAATCAGATGTCTCAGTAAAAGCATGTGGTGCTCACTGGCTTCCATTTCATACGTTTGACAGATTCACCCGAGCCTGCTTTCAGAGGAAGAGGTGTGGACTACTGGACTTAGAACAATCTTACTCATGATCGGCAACAGTTCACCATAAAACCATTCACTCAAATTGAGTCAAACTAACTGTTGTCTGGCTCCAACATGCTAACATGCTATGGCAGGAAAATGGCTTAATTTCAACTGAGACAGAGATAAGGCCTTTTCTATGGGTGATGTCACACTCTCTCAGTCCAGTTCTGTTTACACAGTCGATGATTCTGGTGCATCCACTCGTAGATGACTAAATCCACGTACGTCTTTATTTTCCTCATCCAAGCTGACATCTGACTAAAATCAGGAAATCTCCAGCATTGGTCGCCACTTTTGTAGGACTGCTAGGAAAATGCTAGCTTGAGGTTGTGTGGAGCTGTAAGCTAGCGGGTGAGCGTGGAAACAAAGAGATGATGGGAAGCAGAGGCAGGCTTACTCCATGCCAACTCAGAAGCAAATTTCCGATGAACTACTGCTTCTCTGGAGAAACAAAAACAAAACATTGGGGGGTGGGGGTAAAAATAGCATTGTCAGAATTAAAAAAAAGCACTGAAAACACTGAAATTAGATGGAAGGAAATGTAGAAGAAAATACGTTAACAGCTTCAATTTTATGACACATTTTTGCGAACAGAGCTACCTTTTATCAGTTATATTTGTTTTCTTATGATCGACTTGAAGTATTTCATGTTTTCTTGAAGGAATAATAAAGTTTTGTTAAAAAAAACTGGCACAAGGTCTTTGGCCTGGGTAGTTGAGGCCACTAGGGGGCAGGCATTGGCCACAAGGAATGGGGAAAGCCCCCTTTATTTAGAGTCCCTTGAAATAGACTTTTTAAAGATTAATATCAGTAAGCATGTTTTTTGAAGTAAACATCAAAGTTATTTACAATCTTATCTAGGAAATTAATTTCTAATTGAAAACATTTTAAAAAAATGAAAGCAGAAATGTTCTAAAGAGAAACTAAAAGTGCTCCAGGTGAAGGAACAAAAAAGTACTGCAAACTTCAAGTGTGAATTGAATGGATAAAAGCAGACAGTTATCATGAGTAAGCCACATTGACATTAGTCCAGGCCTCTTCTTTCCCTTCACTCAGCGCCATGTTGGCATTTCACCCCTCTGCTGTGCCAATATGTCCTCCTCCTCAATCAGCATCACCCCACCATCACTCTCCTCCTCTCCTTCCCTCCGTCTGAAGCCAATCTGATTTGCCCCTGGGCTTCTGTCGGCAGAGAGGTGATAAGCACGGCAGCCATGACAACCGTTGAGCCAGACAAACGCCTGAGTTCCTGTCTCCTGATGGCTTTAACTTGGCACCCTGCCCTTCTGAACCATCAAGTCCAGCCTTCATCTCTGCTGATATGAGGCCTCTCAAGATGGGCAGTGTGGTTCTGCTGCACCTTTTCTCATCAGGTCTCTGAAGATAAGTTCAGGAGCGCGCAAGATAAAGCAGGGAAAGCTTTTTTCCTCGCTTTTAAGCGGCGCACAGGAATTAGCCGTTGAAGAAACGGAACACGTTTTTAACACACGCTAAGCTAGAATCTTTCTGACAGGATGAAATCAAATCTGAAACATAATGTTGGGGAGTTTCCCCCAACCGAACACTTAAAGGACAATCTCATTTCTCTCCGAGCAAATGTTCGGTGATGTGCACAGGGGCGAATAGGCTTGCACAAAGCATGATTATGGTAATAGCAGGAATAAGAGAGCAGTTTAAGTGGTGTGAAAGTGCTTTAACGTGTATCTCCATGTGAAAACTTTTGTAGCAGAATGACAGCTTTTTGTCAGTGATTGATTGGACAGGCCTCAAGAAAGCACAGACTTCTTCCTAAATGCCAGTGCAGACGGCCTTTTCAGGAGAGAGCATGTATAGGAGCGTATCTGTCATAATTCCCCTATTTTTAAGGTCTACCTTGCCCCTTACTGTGACTGTGAAGCTCAGATGTGGCTCCTCAGGTCTTTCAAAAAAAAAAAAAAATGTAAATGCTACTACCAGTTGAATCACTGTTATAAATTGGGCCGCCCTCGGTCAGCCTCCTGTAGAGAGGCGGTTGCTGCAACTCGAAGCCTTACCTCAAGAATTCAAGGGGGGCAAGGTTTCCATAGCAACTGATTTGAATCCTAATTAAAACAGGAGATTTGATTAATTAGCTCAACGATGTGTACGTGTGAGCATGTGTTATTCCTGGCTGAGTGTGTGTGGGAGCTCCTCGCTGAGCGTCGCAGCATATATGGTCTATACCTACACATATGCGTTTGCACTCAGCTGCTAGTGGGTAATCTTGTGAATCACTTCTCCACGGCTCATGCGTGTGTTCCAAGTCTCCCGAGAGGCTTGTCCTTGCCCGCAGTACTACTGCGTGAATCAGAGGTGAGTCCTCTGGAGTTGCCCTCCGCTTTAATCTGCAGCTAATGACAGAGCCACCTGCCCTCCTGGCCATCCTCCCCTCCTTCAGCATGCATGGCAGACGGCCCTCGCAACCCCCAAACGCCCGCTGCGTAGTTCACTTCTTCCTCTCCTTCCCACGGCCCGTCTGTTTACTTCCCCTTCCCTCCTTCTGTCCCTCTTCTCCACTTCTTCTTCTTCTTTCCGCAGAGTGCCTGCCTCTTCTCATCGCACCCCCCAGTGAATAACTAGAGACCGAGTGGCCCTGCAGACCTTTAAGAAAGCAGAGCATGTGTCAGCAATATGTGAACAACATGTAGCTTTAAGGAGGCGGCATTAGATCATAAATTATGGTGGATAGAGGAACAGCTGGGGTGTATTTTTTTTTCTTTTTTGCCAGACTGCACATGTAAGCAACGTGAGAAGAAAGTTTATGTGGACCCATTGTTTAAGATATGTAATCAATTTTAGGAGCTTCTCTGCAGGGTGGAGTGGTGTAACAATGCACACTGTCAACATATCTTCTTCTGGAGTTTTAGTGTCATTCATGCAATGGAAGCTTATCCCAGAGGACGTCTTGCACACAAAAGTGTAATTGGAGAGAGCTGCAGAATTGGGATGACCACTTTGTGCGATGTGTCCTCGGTGGAAGACGAGAGGCAAAACAAAGCACATTAAATCAAAGAAAGACTGGCAGCCCCGAATTAACAATGCACAGGGGGATAGGAATGAAAAAAAGTGAAGGAAGTGTGGGGAGAAGAAAGGGGTCTGAAATTTAAAGTGTGATCTGACAGAATCTGGAGGAGAAGGAGGAAGAAAAAGGAAGAAGTGGCAGAAATGAAACAGCTCCAATCCCCACCCGTTTCAGTGCTGGACAGCTCCACAGACAGCAGTAGGACAGTATAAATAGATCCCCTACTTTAGAAGCCCAGTCAACACTCCAAAAAAAAAGTACTTTATGAGCTCATAGCGGCTCTTTCCCCAAAGAAAAGACCTGGAGGTATCTGATGGTGCCTGATAACCATCCTCTCTCGGTTCCTCTCCGTTTATTTTCTTAATTTAGAGAGCCTACACGCTTCACTGACATCACTACAGTGAGCAAAGTGACTGTTTTTCTCCTATATTCCCCTTCATGGGCAGTGCCTCTGCTCAGAGTTGTGATCTCAAATTTGACACCCTATCTCAAAATAGATCAAATCATCTCCCTCGCACCTGTGCAGCAAATACACCCCCTGCACAACAACTTCAACGTGTGCCAAAGTAATGCATGTGGCGTACACATGCCCGGCCTGTTTCCCCCTGCAAGCCGGCGTTAAGTAGCCTTGTGGGGAAGCTGTAATACACACTAATGCACCTGAGAGCCTAGAGATCTATAACCATCATCTGCATCTCCCTGATGTTACTGGAACGGCCTCTGTTACTGTTTCTGATAGGAATCTCCGGGGAGAGCTTCTCCAGCTGGGGAGGGAAGAGAGAGAGAAGCTTCTCCGTTTCCTCAAGGTGATTCACCTCATAATGCACGCAGGAATCAATGTGAAATTGAACCGAAAATTGAACTTTCAGCTGGGTAACGTGGGAGACATGTTGTTATTAAATCTTTTCCCTGATATTTGAACGCCTTTCAGTTAAAGTTTGCAACACAGTGGCGCCGCGGCGTGTGTTTGATTGAGGGGGGGAGCCCGGGGCTCTCAAGGGGCCCTGGAGGAGCCACTTATAGAGGAAGTATTGATGGAGCAGCAGCCACCTAGCGGGGTCGTGATTAGCGCGGAGAAGGGGCTAAATTTAATGCTGGTGAGGCGGTGGGGGCGCCATCTGTTGCGCCCTCCGCCTCCACTTGACAGGAGAGGCGTTTGGAAGAAAGGCCTTACAAAAACTCATGAGAGTCATCACTTTTTTTCTGGCGTGAGTCGTCATGGTAACGCATAAAAAATGGGAGATAATGATGGAGCATAAAGGAATGTTTTCTTATAAAGTTTATGTCTGATTCTTTTGTAATCTGTTTCTGAGATGAGCTCGTGATGGTGGACCCCCCCCCTCCCCCTCCCCATCTGTAAAAGTGCTCCGCTCTGCTCGGGATGAGGAGAGCATCCTCCGTGGTTCAGCAGCGGTCCGGTGCCGCAGCTCCCATGGGCTGCGTGGTGGAGAAGCGGACCTGCATCCTAAAGCCAATCTCTCTCTCTCTCTCACACACACACACACACACTCCTCTTTCTCGCTCCCTTTTTTCCTCCTCCACCTCATTGCAGTCTTATCACGTCCCCCCTTCTCTCCCCCCTCCTCCTCCTCATCCGCCTCAGCCGCTACAGGAGCGGAGAGAGGGAGAAGAGTGCGGCTGAACGTGCACGACATGTCGACAGTCAGCCTCCTCTAAAGTCTTTTCTCGGTCGTTCCTCAATTCTTTGGCGGCGGACTGAGTGAGTATTGCCCGCATCCCTGCTCTGCTGAGCGTCGCTGTGTGGATCTGAGAGGCTGCTGCGAGAGACAATGAGGAATGCAATTGGATTGCGTTACTCTGCCAAGGATTTTCATACATAGCCTGGTAAATGTCTTAATGGGATCTTTTTTTTCTTTAATTGGTCATACTTCCATTTAGCAAACTATTACAGTGCATGCTGAAATGTTAGTTGTTAATTGATTTTCTTGGTGCTGTCCGGGCTGACAGCATTTGATCAGTGAAGCTGCTGCTGCTGCTGCTGCTGATAGTGTGCAGTGATCAGGGGCCCCGTGTAAAAGCCTTGATGAGTGTGTTTTCTGACCGACAGAGAGGACACAGAGGTAGACAGTGGGATTATGTGACATGAATAATACGTTGGAGAAAGTGACCGTCATCTCTGGTTGCGTCAGTGTGCAGGACCAGAGGAAAGAGGAAGAAAAAAAAAAAAGTCAGAGAGACTCAAGAAAGGGAGCCACACCTGCATGAGGCCTGTGTTAAATCATGAAAACAGTCAGACTGTGACAGACACACGGATGCCGAGCTCCCTGCTGGGCTGCATCCATCAACATTCAGTCCCTTTTTCGTTTCTTGTTACCATAATGATGCAGAGCTTTGCTGACTAGTCCACTTGGCTGATTGGAGAAAGGGCTCGAGTGTTGACTGTGTTTCTTCTCATTAGGGAGAGATAACCATCCACCAAGGCATAATAAAACAGGAGGGATCTCAGTGGTCCATCTGGGCCCAGTATTGATCCCCTCCATATCAGAGGGGGGTGGGAGACCCAGTAATAAACAATGCATTTCTCAGATGAAATCGAAGACTCCCTTTCATGCTTTGGCCCAATTTGTGGGAGCCCTGAAAAGCACAGATGCTCCAAACACTTGGTGGATTTTCGCAGAAATTGCATCTCTCCTTCTTTTTCTTATTCGTGAGATTGTCCGGCACACATTGCAGCATGACACTGGTTTTGTTATGAAAGCTCACACTCATCCACACGTGTCTCGCTACCTGTTTCTGTGTTTGGCAGGCGATAAAGGCGTACTTTTTGGATATGGCTTGACCCGTCTTGCTCTGTTTCTGCACACACAGACACACTCAGGAGGAAAACTTGGCACCGGCGCCGCTTCTCTGTGCAGATCGAGAGCACGGCTTTGATATAATCAATATCAGATTTCAGCTGTTTCACTGTGAGCTCTCCTACCGAGTGGCAGCCTTGACTGACTTCTTGGTGCTTATGCAATCCTACCCCCTCTCTCCCACCTCACCCATTTCCTCCTGAAGTGCACCAACTCTCTGCCCATTACGCTCCCCCTTATCTGTCTGTGCTCCTTCATTCCTTCACCTTCCTCCTATCTTTCCTCCTCATCCTCCGGTTTTTCCCTTCACATTTTCCCATCATAATCACCTCTGTGATTGCTCTTCCTCTCCCGAGCGGTGGTGTTTTCACTTCTGCCTCTTTCGTCTAACCCGCCTTTCCTAGATTATTACCGGATGATTACAGCTACCATACCATCATGATCATTATTGCATTTTGCATGGCGGTGTTCAACACTGCTTGAGCAGATCGAGATGCTTTCTACCAATTTGGATCTCATTAAAACTGGAGAGGAAAATTCCCAGAGCAGGAGTCACATTTTTACTGGATTTCCTTTTTTTTTTTTGGCTTTATTCCCTCTTTTCTTCTAAATCTGTGTGATTCTCATTATCATCAATGTTATGATCCGCATCATTTTATTCTCCTGTCTATCCTCCCACTGCCTCCGCATCAGCCCCCTTTCAACACTTTGAGGAGTTTTGATTTGCAGTGAGGCTTCTCTCCATTGTCATTACCACAATAATAACTATGACAGGTCTCGATGGCTGTTGATAACCCAACATATTTGGCTGATTGATAATATCAGGAGTTTTGTGCCGCATCCCTCTGTTCTCTGATTGCCATTCATCACATTAAATGGAGCAGTTCATTAGACAGAAGCATTATGAATCTGATTTGCATCTACCCATATTCATAGCGCATACATTAAGACAACACGTGCATGACATTTCAGCATCCCAGTTTGAGAACAGGGATGAATATATTCATCACGAGTTTTTTCATCTTTGTGTCCAAAAAGCCACTCTGAACATGATAAAATGCGATTCACAGGTGAATTAGGCCACACGTGTGTCTCTGCGTTGCATTTACAATGTCAGCGTTTAAATTTGAAATTCTAAACCAGCGTGGCAGCAGCGGATGGACGGAGTGATGTCTTGAAAATGGATTCTGGCTTTTCCTTGTGCAGATTCTCATACGTTTGTCATAGGTTGACTCATATAATGGCGCTCCACGGCCTCCAGTTGGCTTAGACATCATTATTCCAGTATAATGAATCGCGGTCCTCGCGTTTCAAAAAGTGTGTGATTTAACATTTATTTTCTGTCTGCTTGAATATCCCTCTGATGTATAAGCGATGTGATTCACCCTGAAGTGACTTTTCTGGCTACCTCCCCTCGCGCTTGGCCTCTCTTACCCGAGTTTGTGTGTCCGCCGGCGTTTGTGTCTGAATGTATGAATCTGTGCCTCGGTTTTCGCAGTGCGATGAAGGCCTGATGCCGGGCTGCAGCCCCAGGCTGTCGAGCTGAAAGGGAGAAGCAGAAGGATGCAGTGGGTCACTCTGGCGGTGGCCCTGGGGTGCGTGCATCTCTTCGAGGCGTCGCACACCCCCACCCCTACCCCCACCTCCACCCACACCCCTCTGGTGGACAACTCCGAGGAGGAAGTGGACGAGCCGTGCTTTGAGCCTTGCACGTGCGAGGTCAAAGAGAGCGTCCTGCATGTGCACTGCGATGGGCGGGGCTTCACTAATGCCAGCCAGGTACCATTAAATCACCAATTAAAATGCCACGTCTCCGCATCTAATATCCTGTCTCTTGTGCGCCTTATGGGCTTTCTAACTGTTCACTCCTCGTAATTAATAAGCTAACTAATAAGACCTCTAATTAATCATCCAGGTGTCACACTCGTGGGTCCGCCCTTTCAAACTCAACCTCCAGAGGAACTCTTTTAGACGTCTCTATAGCAACGGGTTTCAGCACCTTGGCAACGCAGTGTCTTTAAACCTTGGCAACAATGCACTCCAGGACATCCGAGTGGGAGCCTTTCACGGGCTGGCCAAGCTGAAGCGGCTCTACCTGCACGAAAACAAGCTGGAAGTCTTCAGAAATGACACCTTCGCCGGGCTGGAGGCCCTGGAGTACCTCCAGGTAGGCTTGAGAAGATAATCTGTGTTGATTACCTATGATTGAGGGAATTATTGAGTATTTTTTCCACCAAGAACACAACGGAGAGCAGTGCCTGAAACAATCAATGGGTATAAAGTGGGGAACAGTTTTCTCAACGTCGTTGAGCTTCTTTTTCAGGTGGAGTGTCTTTAGGTTCAGTCCATTTCCCAATTTTTTCCCCCCTCTGTTTCTTCTTTTCCAGGCCGACTACAATGTGATCAAACGGATCGACAACGGCGCTCTGAGGTTTCTCTATAAACTGCGGGTTCTCATCCTGAATGACAATCTGATCCCTGCCTTGCCCGCTCATCTGTTCAGGTTAGGTTCTGATTATTTTACCACAAAGGTTTTTAATTATACCAGCAATGACTCGCCGAAATGTCAGTGTCACACACAGACAGACAATCTGTTCTCTTGAATTAATGCTACTGCGGTGCACTATGTCATAATCATAAAAGTTGGATTAATCATGAATTAAAAAGCAGAATTAAATTTGTAAGCCTTTATTTTCTTTTGCTATCAAATGATCCTTTTATCTAATTCAGCTAACGATCCTCCTTCTCCTTCTGCTGTTCTAGATCTGTGTCTCTGACTCATTTGGACCTGAGGGGAAACCGTCTGAAGAGCCTGGCATATGCTGGTACCCTGGAGTACATTGGCCGCTCCCTGATGGAGCTTCAGCTGGAGGAAAATCCTTGGAACTGTGGCTGTGAGGCAGTGCAGCTACAGCAGTGGCTGGCTCAGATCCCCTACACGGCGGTTGTCGGGGATGTTACCTGCGAATACCCCTTCCACCTCCATCGGAAAGACCTGCGGGAAATCCCTCGCAAGGAACTGTGTGCAGACCTGCCGGATAAAGAGCTCCAAGGGGAGCGGGGCGGTCCGTCGGCGGGATCGCAGCCCAAGCACTTGACCCCAAACTCTAAAACCAACTCCAATCCCGGGAGAGCCAGGCCCACGAAACCCTCCTCCATGGTGCACGGCTCCCGTCAGAACACACACACTTCCTCCACTTCCTCATCCTCTTCCTCGGCGGAGCGTAAAGACAGGGAGAAGCACTTGAGACCGACCAAAAGGCCGCGGCCTTCTAGAACGTCCCCCACCTCTCGCAGTCTGATGCCCAACCCTGTGGCCGGCTACCAAACCCGCCCTCCCATCCCCATCATCTGCCCCCTGGGCTGCACCTGTAACCTACACATCACCGACCTGGGCCTCACCGTCAACTGCAAAGAGAGCGGCTTCCACAATGTGTCCCAGCTCACACCCCGCCCTCTCAACGGTCGCAAGCTCTATTTGAGCGGGAATTTAATCCAGAGGATCTATCGCACCGACTTCTGGAACTTCTCCAGCTTGGACCTGCTTCACCTGGGGAATAACCGGATCTCGTACCTCCAGGAGGGGGCCTTTTCCAGCCTGATAACCCTGAGGACCCTTTACCTGAACGGAAACAACCTGGAGAGAATCAGCCCGCACATGTTTCTGGGGCTGCAAAACCTGAGGTAGGACGTCTTTCCGTTGCACTAAAATGTTTGTCAGCTTGCACAGATGTTAAAATTGTATTTCCATGTTCAAGTTTGAGTGAATCCAAAAGTTTCCTCTTCTATTTCAGGAGTGCCATTATAAAGTCTGTCTGATGACATGCTCTAGTTGCGATGATATGAGCGACAATGTGAAAATGTATTCTTCGGCTCTGTATTTGCATACAGAGGTGTTGATAAGGTGGCAAGAACGCTGGGTGCTGCCAAGATTTAGTGTTTTCAGGAAAGGTTTATAATGAAAACACCGTGTAAGGGTGATGTTTATTATTGTCGGATTAAGTTTTCAAATAATGCCCATCTGCAGCCAGCAAGCAAATTAAACTTCGATAAAGCTGACGGATCAGCTTTTATGGATAGCATCTTGCTGAAACATCATCCGGCTTTTTTTTTTTGCTTTTTTTTTAGCTGTATTGTCTTTATATTTCAAGACCCATTATTTTGACTATTAATCAATAAAAAAGATCTTCTCTAGACCTTGAAAATGTCTTCCTCTTAACCCCTTGTTAGCCTTTGTTAGTGACTTAATGGTGAGGGAACGCCATGAGTAATTCACACCAGATCCATTACTTATTCCAACACTGGATTCCCAGCGTGCACGGAAAAGTCTCACACTGATTTCAGTTACTTACAAAAGGAATTTAAAATGACTGTTTTTTATAATGTTGTCTGATATGATAGTCCACCCCTCTAAGGCTAATATTAAAGTAAAAACTGCACGTTCTGTCATGATTGGGATCAGTTTGAGCAGGATTTGAAATGAAATTTATAATATGAATTGTAAATGACACGATTATGATATGAACTTTCGTTGATATATTTGTCCTGCTGGAGTGTGTGTGTGGGGGGGGGGGGGATTACATCAACCGCAGCATGTGTCTTTATGATTGCACCGCACTCAGATGCTGTGAGAATATTAATTTTTAACATAAATCGAAGAGATTTACCCTTCATTTTCTATTAGCCAGAGCTCGTTAACCCTTATTATTGAGATCCGACTCGTTTCCCAGATATTCCTGCCCAATTTTGCTGCTGGTTAGTAGAATCAGATGATTCCGGATCAACCAAACATCTGGGAAATCCTGGTATAAGCAGGGGTAGAGTAAGTGCGGCGATTGACGAGGGTTTGTTAGCATGAAGCGCACATGTAAACATGACACATTTATTTATTTAACCATTATCTAACTAGGAAAAAAAAAATTATATTTGAGATCCACCATTGAGTCCTGGTCAAGAGGCAAAAGTTACATTCACCAAATACATTTCATAAAAATAAACTATATAAAATAAAATAAAACAAATGAATTAACTGAAAAAAGCTACATGTTGGTGATTTCACTTCCTGGTCCTTCATAATAACATCAAACTGTGGCAAAGTTATAAGCTTTGAAAGTTGAATTGTTTTTTGCAGAAAGTTTCAATCTGTGGGTGTCTTAAGCTGAAAAGCCATCTTTCCTTTTTCTGTTCCAACACTGACGGCGAGTTGACGCCCTGAGACCAGACAGCATAAGGTCCATCAGATTGGGCTGCAGAGCCACACTCAAATATGAAGGGATCAGTCCGATGAGTCCCTTGTATATGAATTTATGTATGAGCATCTAATGCAATTCACAGCATTTACCCTCTTTTCTGTCTTTAGGTACCTTTACTTTGAGTACAATGAAATCCACAATGTGGACCCCGGCACTTTAGACGCCATGCCGTCCCTGGAGTTGTTGTTTCTCAACGCCAACCTGTTGAGGAGCCTCCCCCTCGGCGTGTTCTCAGGGGTCAGTCTGGCTCGACTTAACCTGAGAAACAATCACCTCCTGCAGCTCCCAATGGAAGGAGTGCTGGAGCATCTCAAGGGACTGGTGCAGGTGAGCGCAAATGAGCATCGCCACATCATTAACTGCGTTTACTGATCAACACATTAGAGCCAACGGTAATGAGTCTAAATGCCTTGCATGAAGCTTTTAGCAAGCTTTTGCCACCATTTGGCTGAGTGAGTCGACTAACTGGACCATCTCTTATTTATATGTGTAATTCTGGAAAGATTATCAGCAAACAAATAGCCAAAGCTGATATTGCAACAGAAGAGACTGAAATGTGTGGGTGTAATATAGGGCTGCCATGATTAATAGTCACAACCATGTTGACTATTAAGAAGTTTTTTTGTTTGTTTGCTTGTTTATTATTAACCTTTATTCAACCGGGGAAAAGAGATTAAAAATAAATGTTTCAAAGGAGCCCTAGGAAGACTAGGGTACCATAACAACAGGCTAACAGAGATTGAAAATAGGAAACATTAAAAAATTAAAAGACAAAAGTGCCCAATGCAATATGTGCAAGGCAGAACTTTTAGTGCAAGTCATTTCTGCAAAAATTTAGTTTAGCGGTTTTCTTCATGTGGGGTGTGCTCTGAAGCACAGAATTTTACATGTAAAGGGGCCATACCATGATTTTCTTAAGCCTTTGAGAGTAAACTATACCCATATATATGACCATATATCACTTTTGGAACACTAAAAAAACAAATGGTTTATGAAATATTAGTTATTTTCATGAGAGTTTTTTCCTATCTGGAAGTAAAACGACTTGATTCCCGAGGCTCCACCTGCCACTGCGTGTGGATGCCGCCCATTTCATGATGTCATCCTGGAGCCTTCGGCAGCCTGTCTGGATTTCTTCCACAAAAATAATCCATACTTTTTCAAAGCTGGATGCACATACCATATATCTGCCTTTTGTAGCCCTAGCAATCGCTGAACTCGTTCGTAACACAAAAACACTCGACTTCTGCACAACTATGCCCTACTGGGGTGGGCAGGTTGTGTCTTAAAGGAGCCCCGCGTCTAAAGTAACAACCACCTGTTTAAGCTGGAATTTATTGAAGACAGGACACAACTGGAAGATATAGGGTATTCTGCATCTAAAATGAAAGTTTTTTGTTGATCACTTCTTGCTCTGTGGAGAAATTGGGTGTTGGTGTTAGACTGGGGACAGTGCTGTCGTCTCTTCCGAAAAGGGGCTGTCTCACTCTGTGACATCAGCAGGTGAGGACCTGCTCGTTTTTGTGGGTATGGGAGGGGCTGCTGTTGAGAGTGCAGGTTTTAGAGAAATACTCAGAAATGCATGAACTAAATTAAAATACCTCTTTGGGGTTCTTTATAGAGAGGAATGAACAGTATAATACACTTCAAAGTTTTTCATGATATGGCCCCTTTAAATGTAAGTAATGACTTTTTGTTGAAGCAAGACATTTTTTTAAGTTATAAAACCGCTGTTATGTACATTTAAGTGCTGGAAGCCTCCTGCTAACACTAGCAGAACAGCGATTATTGGTGACGTCATTGAACAGAAGTGACGTCTGAAATATGACACGCTATTTTTTCATAATTGGGATTGGGCCCAAGTCTTTCTGCAAGATATGTAGAAATGCTAACTTTCCAGGCTACAAGCAAGAGCTTGTACAGTTTGGAATTATGTATGGTCAGAGTGTAGTGAAGTTGAATAGAGTTGTGAGCACTCAGCACCACAAAAAACACTTTTGTTTTATCTGAATCAGTGAGACCAAAACTTTATCTTTTATAAAAAATAATTCCTTTGTTTCAGGTGCTGACCTCATTTAGTTGTTTTGATGCCAGAAAAAAAATGAGGGAGAGAAGCTGCATGATTCCTTAAAGGTTTAATAAACTATTGTCTTTATTTTTTGTTAGCATGTAGCTTAAAAACTTCAAGTTCAAATGTGTGTTTTACATCCATTGATTTGATCAGTCGACTAATCGGGGAAAAACTCTGTGCTTTGTTGACTCTTAAAATAATAGTCTGCGGCTGCCCTAGAGTGATACAGTCATTTAACATTTCTGGTAGGCACTGATCTCATGGCCTCTGGCACAGCTGCAATTTTCTCCCATCATCTGTTGTCTTTAGAGCTCTGCAGTGGCATGTGGGACTTTGGTTGTGCCTCAGGTATTCCAGTTGGTGGATTGCAATTGACTTGATTTGTTTAAGTGGTCTTAATAAATCAGGAGCCAAACAGGAGAAAGCCGAACACTTCAAATGTTTGAGCATGGTTGTAATTAATGAACCATTCACTAAATAGACTGTCGAAACCACTGTACGTGATAAATTGTCATTTTTTTTCTTACACCTGAACCCGCTTGACTGCAGCATTGTGTGACTGCTTGCCGTACACGGAAAAAACATTTTTTTTTTTTTTTATGTCGGCGAATTTGATGTGCTAGAATTTTCTCTGCAGAATGAAGTAAGGTGGGTGTGGATTAGCCCAAATTTCTTTGTACATTTCTGTTTTACTATGCTGTGTGAAAAATCTCCGATCTGAAAGCTGCTGGCAGTTCATGAGTTTGCTCAGGGAAATGGACATGCTGCTGGAACCACGTTCAGGAGCTCTTCTGTGCAACGCCGATGTCCAACAACATTAAAGGTTTCTTAAACCGGCTGCACAAAATGGTGCATATTCAGAATCCAGCAGTTCTTAAACTATATTACCCTAGGGGTTTGAATTCAATCACTTACCAGCGTTTTTTTTTTTTTTTCTGCTCACATCTGTGGAGTTAACTGGCTGCAGAAAAAAAGATGACAGAGATATCACCTGTTGACTTAACGCCAGGCTGTTTGAAGCCTTTATTGTCCCAGAGTTTGCACAGTAAAATCAAAGGGTGACGCAGGTGGAAGAAGGGGTTTAGTTCACAGCTGCTGCAAAAAGCACTCCATTTGGATAATCATAAAAAAGACGCGAGCATATCTCATAGACACTGCCACCATCAAGAACAGGATTATCCCACACCCACTTACACACACTGGTAGGAAAAATACTCCCTTGATGTCAGGGGTATTTAGAAAAAACATATTACTGTAAATAGAAATGTTTAATTTTGTGGAATTTATCTCGTAGAAATTTATTGAGCAAACGTGCCTCAGCCCAGTGGAGAAACAGGAGGAAATCATCCATAAGTGAAGCAACTGAATGGATGCCAGAATTACATAGAGGAATGGAATACATATGTCTCTTTTCGGAGCTGCAAAATAACATGTTGTGCATCAGGCCAACACTTTCTTGTCATTGCCAGCTGTAATGAAGAAATTTGCCCGTGGCCAGGTTTCACCTAATGCAAAACGATTCTCATTCTTCTGTAAAGTCTGAGGAAAACAAGGCGGAGAGAAGCCAAGAAAAGCATAATAACATCAAATTGGCTGGTGATGGGATTTTTGCTTAATTGTCAGCTATAAACGGATTAGACAATGGCTGATGTTTCAAGGAATCCTTCAAGATCTTCAAGTGAATCTTTAAAAAGACATAGCATATTTTGATTTTATTCAAAGGGTAAAAAAAAAAAAAGTGTGCGTGTGCTATAGAAAACAAAAACGAGACTTTTAATCCAAAGCCTTCTAAGCCTCAACCCTTTCAATTATTCAGTGAAATTACGCATGCCGAAGTTTAAATCCATTCCTCTCAAACATTACCTGGTGTCCTAAATATCTCCCAGCTTCACTGATCCGGGCAGCTTTTCGTCGGCCTTCCCGTATTTGCTGGAAGCAGCGTTTTCAGCTCTGTCATGATGTGAAAGCAACAGAAACAGTCGTGATTTGATATCCCTTTTGCAAAACTGTGTTTGCTTTGCTATTGAGGGAGAAGATGAGAAGATTAGCGCCGCTTTCTCATTTGCATTGCAAATATTAGCCTATAAGCAGCGGCTGGATAGCACTAGCACAGGATTCTGATACCAAACTCGCAGGTAGTCAGTCTGCCTCTCTCAGAAGTAACAAGTGATGTAAAGTAAACAAAGCATTACATGAACATGGAGAAACAAGAGTAGGTTCTCTTTCAACATTCATTCGGTATCTCACTATGGGACACGCCCCCTATGCGCTGTCCCCAGAAGCTTTTTTTCATTACGCCAGTCCTGACTGGCCGACAGGAAGTGACGTCCACTCTAGGAGGAGGGACTTCCTTCTACTATAAGAGTGGGGCGTCACCTTTCTCTCCTCAGTCTAACACCTCTTCTCGCTCCCAGAAGCACGGTCTCAGAGGGCTCCTGTAGCAGCGGACTAGCTTAACTGTTCACAGAGCGGGCTAACCACTCGGTCGCCGAACGCTAGCCGAAGCTGCATTAGCTTTTTGAGCCAAGTAGCTGGCTTGTCACCAAACAGCAGCTGCTGGAGCTAGCCACCATACTAGCTACCTGAAGCTTCCGTTTTTATCGGAGCTCAATAGAATGGAGCCTAAACCTGTCCTCACCATGGACACAGTCAGGCCGCCATCGAGAGCGTGCACGTGTGGGAACAAAATAGCAGGAGCAGACACCCACTCTGCTTGTGCTTCGTGTCTGGGGCTGCAACACGCCCAAGATGCATTAGCATCTCCGGTCACGTGTGAACACTGCGCACGGCTCTCCGCCAAAACCCGCAAACGGCGGCTCTCGCGCCAAGTGAGCCTGTCAGCGGCTGACCCGATGATGGGGGTAGCCATCCCCCCGCCCGCCGAGTTAACCGACTGCGCCCGCGGAAATTCTTCTCCCATGGACGCCAGCTGGGGTGACCAGCTAGACGCTGCCGCCCCGCTGAGCGACCCAGAGGAGCCTTACGAGGCCGCACCTCCGGAACAGCATGACGCCGCTGGCGCCGAGTCTGACTCCGGAGATGAGTCCATCAGCCTCGGATCCGATGAGGACGAGGAGGACTGCGGACCTTTTCTCTTTCCCTCGGCTGCGAAGCCGATGGGACTGAGCGGCACACGCAGCGGATCTCCAAACCCGACTGCCACGGTGGACCTGCACGATGTCTGCAGGAGAGCAGCTGCAAAGCTGGGCGTAGAGTGGCCTGAAGCCCCCGCCGAGACCCCCACGTCTCGCTACGAGGGAAAACGGCTCCCGAAAGCCAAGTCTCCTGGTCGACAGCTGTTGCCAGTCTTCCCAGAGTGCCTGGAGGAGGCGACCCGGTCGTGGAGCAATCCACTTACCGCCAAGAACCCCACCCTTGGGAGTTCGGCGCTTGACTGGGCTGGCATGGAGGAGAATGGTTTCGCCCACATTCCTCCGGTGGAACCTCTGCTGGCGTCCCACCTGCACCCGACGCAGAAGCCCAGCATGACCTCCGCGAGCCCCGCCTTGCCCTCCAAGTCCGATGGGTTCCAGTCTACGCTGACTGACCGAGGCTACAAGTCGGTAGCCTCGTCAGTAAAGGCCCTGAACGCATCATCTCTGCTCCTCGCTTATCAGGCGGAAATTCAAGAGCAGATGTCAGCCTCTCCAACTTCAGACCTGTGGGATGAACTGTGCGTGGTGACAGACCTCTGCCTGCGCTTACACAGGTCTGCTGTCCAAGCCGCCGGGCGGGCCATGGCCCTCATGGTGACTCAGGAGAGGGCGAGATGGCTGAACCTCTCGAGCCTGTCTCAGAAGGAGAAGGCTCATCTCCTCGACGTTCCCGTGGACCCAAAAGGTTTATTCGGACCAGCGGTGGCCACGATGCAGAAACGGTGCGAGGAAAAGAAGAGAGAGGGCGAGGCTCTCCAGCTCTGCCTGCCCAGGAAGGCACCCCCTCCCTCAGCTGCACCGCGTCAGACCTTCGCTCAGACTGTGGCTCGACCGGCTTTTCGTATTCCCAGGCGTCAGCCCCACCACAGTTGGACGACCGCGGTCACGGCAAACCCACGGAGCTGAAAGGCGCGTGGACCAAGAAGCCGTTTGCTCCCAAGGTGTCACCGGAAACCAGCCGGCCCCGTCGAGCACCGGGAGCTCCAAGAAAAAGAGACGTGCCACCTGAGGCACTCTCTACCGGGAGGGGGAGCGGGCTCGGCCAGACACCTGCCCTCACCCTCCCAGACAACGTTCTGTTCCGTTCAGTGACATGTTCCAAGCCCTCCAAAAGGCGTGCAGAGGATGCGCTGGCGCTCCCAGCACACAGCCAGTTGAAAAGGAGGAAGACTGGACCAGCAGAGAGCTCAGTGGAGCCACAGCTGTGTTCAGGCACACACCAGTGCAAAGACGTTCTGTTGTTAAACAAAATGTGTTCAATAAAAGTTTTCCCGTGCGCACGTCTCAGTTCAATGCTCATGACGCGCACACGCAGGGAAGAAAACACAAAAAGGGGAACAGAACGGTACAAGCCTGCGCAGCTGCACATGAGGCCGCTGGGGAGGGGCAGCCCTCCCCCCGCGGCACTGCAGCCCAGGTTGCTGGAGGCGAGCAGAGCACGACCCGTGCACGCGCACTCCGTACCGCTCGCTCCATTTCCGAGGCCACCACATCTCGGGCCGCTGTCAGCAAGCACACAAGCATGGCGAGATTGTGGGGCTTCCGATTGGGTGATGAAAACTGTAACCAGAGGTTACAGGCTTCAGTTTGCATTAACACCCCCCGTTTCAACGGCATCCTGCACTCGCAGGTTCACGGGGAGAGAGCGCGCGCCTTACAAACCGAGATCACGGCGCTCATGGGAAAAAATGCAATCCAGCTCGTCCCGCCAGCACAGAGCGCGGACGGATTTTATTCCCGATACTTTCTGGTTCCGAAACGGGACGGAGGTCTCCGCCCGATTTTAGATCTGCGCGCTCTGAACAAATACAGTATACGTTCAGAATGCTGACGCACGCGGCTCTAATGCGATTCGTGCGTCAAGGGGACTGGTTCATCTCCATAGATCTGAAAGACGCGTACTTTCACATCCCTATTTATCCCCCGCACAGAAAGTATCTACGATTTGCCTTTCAAGGGAAGACATACGAATATGTGGTTCTCCCGTTTGGCCTGTCCTTAAGCCCCCGGGTGTTTGTGAAATGTACGGAAGCGGCAATCGCGCCTCTGAGAGAGAGGGGGATGCGATTAGCAACGTACATAGACGACTGGCTTCTCGCAGCGCAATCTCCCGGAGAACTTTCTGCGCACGCAGAGCTGCTTACGTCACACTTGATCGCATTGGGTTTCACTATAAACTGGGACAAGAGCCTCTTGATCCCAGCCCAAACGATCACGTTCATCGGGCTTTCTCTGAACTCAACAGAATTCAGAGCGCGACTCTCCGCGGACAGAGTGAGAGCCTTCCAGGCTTGTCTGGCGCTGTTCCGAAGGGGGGCGTGTCTCCGGTTCAGGCAGTGTCTCAGACTGCTGGGTCTGATGGCGTCTGCATTAATTGTGGTCCCATTAGGTCGCCTATATATGCGGCCGTTTCAGCGGTGGGTGGCGTCGCTCAACCTGAGCCCCGCCCACCACGCTCACCGCAGAGTTCATGTAACGGTAAGGTGTGCCCTCGCCCTCCGTCCATGGAGGAGCGCTCACTTCCTAACCAGGGGCGTTACCATGGGTACCATCCAAACAAGGAAGATTGTGACCACAGATGCTTCGTTGACAGGCTGGGGGGCCACTCACGAAGGCATGACAGTGAATGGTTCATGGAGCTCACACATGCAGTCAGTCCACATAAACTGCCTGGAGCTTCTGGCCGTGTCTCTGGCGCTGAACCATTTTCTGCCCCTCTTAAGGGAGGAGCATGTTCTGGTCAGAACCGACAATACCACTGTGGTGGCATATATCAACAAAGAGGGGGGGCTTCGCTCACGTCGTCTGCACATGTTGGCACTCAGACTGATAGTTTGGAGCAGCTCTCGCCTGCTGTCACTAAGAGCCATCCATGTTCCGGGCATAATGAACCGCGGGGCGGATCTACTGTCCAGGGGCAACCCTCGCTACAGGGAGTGGAAGCTCCACAGCGATGTGGTGGCTCAGATTTGGACCATCTACGGTCGAGCAGAAATCGACCTTTTTGCGTCGGTGGAGAATGCGCAGTGTCCCAAGTTTTATTCCCTGACCGATCAGGGCTCCTCACTGGGACTGGATGCATTAGCACACGAATGGCCGAAGGTCCTGCTCTATGCGTTTCCTCCACTGGAGTTGATACCCCCCACCCTGGCCAGGGTGCGCGGCGGGAAGCATTCTCTCATCTTGATAGCTCCACGCTGGCCAGGAAAACCCTGGCTAGCGGAGATTTTTCAGCTGCTGAACAGAGAGCCATGGCCACTTCCCCTCCGCAGGGACCTGCTGTCGCAGGCGCGCGGAGAAATCTTCCATCCTCATCCAGGTCATATGGCACTATGGGCCTGGCCTGTGAGAGGCTAAACCTGACCGCCACTGGCCTCCCACAAAACGTTGTGGAAACGATTCAAAACGCCAGAGCTTCCTCTACACGTTTAGCGTATGATGGAAAATGGCGTGCGTTTGAGGACTGGTGCGCTAAAACCGCTGTGGTGGCTTATCAGAGTTCTGTGGCTGACATCCTGTCATTTCTGCAGAACCTGTTAGACAAGGGTCTAGCTTTCTCCACCATCAAGGTGTACTCAGCTGCTATATCAGCTTGCCACCTGGGTTTTGGGAACAGAACGGCGGGTCAGCATCCGCTCGTGGTACAGTTCATGAGGGGAGCGCGCCGGCTTCGGCCGGTGTCCAGGAGCCTGGTTGCTCCTTGGGATTTACCTTTGGTGCTCGATGTGTTGACACGTTCACCCTTTGAACCTCTGCAGCAGGTCGAGCTGCGGGTGCTCTCCTTAAAAACGGCTTTGCTGATCGCACTGGTTTCTGCAAAACGTGTGAGCGATATCCATGCGTTGTCAGTTAACCCGTCATGCATGCAATTCTCCAGGGGGGATTCGAGGGTTCTGTTGAAACCCAACCCTGCCTTTTTACCCAAGGTTTTTGATTCGGCTGTGTCGAGCCGCCCTCTCGACCTATCAGCCTTCTACCCACCGCCCTTTGCCTCTGTTGAGCAAGAGCGGCTTCATGCGCTCTGCCCGGTCCGAGCTCTGCGCATTTATACAGAAGTGACAGCTGACTTCAGGAAGTCAGAACAGCTGTTTGTGTCGTGTGCCCCACCGCACAAAGGTAGACCTCTCACTAAGCAACGTCTGTCACGTTGGATTGTGGAGGCTATTATCATGGCTTATAATGTCAGGGGATTGGAACCCCCTGCTGGTCTGCGGGCTCACTCCACACGTGGAATGGCCTCCTCTTGGGCACTGTTTCAAGGGATTTCGGTGGGTGACATATGTGAGGCTGCCAGCTGGGCCTCACCCCACACCTTCACCAGATTCTATAAACTGGATGTGACCGCACCAACTCTGTCTCATGCAGTGTTAGGTGTGGCTTCTGCGCCAGTTTGAATGACCGGGTGCTTCTTAGTCTTCAAGGAAGCCTGTCTGGCAATCCGGGAGTCTCAATATCCCATAGTGAGATACCGAATGAATGTTGAAAGAGAACGTAAGGTTAAGAAATTAACCCCGGTTCTCTGAAACATGAGTGAGGTATCTCACCAGACAACCCTTCTTGCCTGGAGCGAGAAGAGGTGAGCTTTCTTAGACTGAGGAGAGAAAGGTGACGCCCCACTCTTATAGTAGAAGGAAGTCCCTCCTCCTAGAGTGGACGTCACTTCCTGTCGGCCAGTCAGGACTGGCGTAATGAAAAAAAGCTTCTGGGGACAGCGCATAGGGGGCGTGTCCCATAGTGAGATACCTCACTCATGTTTCAGAGAACCGGGGTTAATTTCTTAACCTTACGTTCAATGCTTGTGAGGCTTCTAGAAACCACATCACTCACATGTTTTTTTTTGTTGTGTGCAATGAAAAATCGTCAGTGAACTGATGATGCTGCAGATCAGCCAGACTGACAGCACAGAGGAGAGCTGAGCAGCAAGAGCCCAAAAAAACCCAATCATGAAGACAGTGAAAAATGCCCTGCTTCATTATGGCCTGACAGCTGTGTTATAAGAACCACGTGAACCTGTGCAGATAAATGATCAATGCTGCTGTTAGGTCTCCTCTTCTTCTTTGCTTGCAGAGAATATCAGCTTTTTGAGGCCACGCATTTCAAACAAACACCAGCTACGCACCCACTGGCAACCGATGTACATGCCTGGCATGCACAGGAGTTGTGCAGCAGAACTAAAGAGAGCTTGTGCACAAAGACTGGTAATTGTTGGCATTGATCCGTAGAGCTGTTGGGTTGCAGTATTTTCATAGATAAAGTAAAAGAACTTCTCTCTCATTAATGCAGCAGCAGCAAAGACGTGCACATTTATGTTAGAACAGGTTGTTGAAAAGGAGGAATCCTCGCTGATTTGGCTCAGTGACCCAATGACTCACAGGAAATGTGCTTCACAGTCATCCGGGTCATGGTAACCCCCAGTTTGAATCAGAGTCGGGCTGGGCTCAGTACGGTTCAATTCAAAGCTCTTTGGATTAATTTTCAAAACTCGTCTTTACAAATTTTACATAACTATTTAAATGAAATTGAAACTGGAGAATGTTTCTTTGTGAGGAGATTGCAAACAGTGCAAACTCAATTAAGTCAAGTTATGTAAAAATAATGTAAGCAGACCAGCAAAACCGCAGATGTATCTTACGCAATATTTGGTTACAAGTATGTTTGTTTCTGCAGAAGAACAAGTACACCAGTAAATGAGGGAACAAACTATTACATTGTACATTGGGTACTAGATAACAGAAATCTTCTTAGTATTTATAAAGAATAAGTCATTTGGTTGAGAAAAGCTAAATGTTTCTCTGTCACAGTGAGTTTACATGCCGTATACTTACAGTTTATAACACTATTTTACCTTAATTGTGACCCAATGAGTTTTATGCACACAGGACTCTGAAATGCGTGTTCAAGTGACCACTTCTAATGAAGTGGTCAACTTCTTTGAAGACTCTCACGTTCACGTATCGCCTTGCTAGTTTTTGAACTCTGCGTAGAAAATGCTCATTCTTTGAACGCGTTTAAAAGTTAAATCACGTCTGGATAGAGTCCTTATCAAAACATGGAAGTGCCATCTATTTGAAAATTGAACATCAAAGACAAATAATTATGGTTTGCCAAAACTCTATGACATCTTGGCCAAATCTGAATTCTTTCTCTACCCCTACGGCTTCTCCTTAACCCTACATTTATTCCTCAAAATGGAGGCTTATAGAAAAATACAGTGGCTATGTCTGAATTCCCACCCTAATCCATAACCACTAAAAAACAGCTGTACATAGTTCAGGACTATCTAGTCCTCAGGATTTTAAAAGCAATTCTGACACCATGCTCACTACTTTTTTTTTTTTTTTTTTTTTTTTACACAAAGGGCAAGTATTAAGTATACTGTCACTGATTTCACACAGTGAAAATCAACTTAATACAAGCATTTAGAAATGTCTATTTGTGACTCCACTGTGTTCTGATGATGGAGATGTTGATGGTTTATAAAAGAATTACATTAAAACACTTTTTTTTCCCACAAAATTGTTCAAACGTAATGCTTTGTGGTCTATATTCGTCAATGTAGTGAGCATCGATGCGCACTGGTTTTTTGTAAGGAATTCTAGGAAATTTCTAGTACAGTCAGTAGGCTGCTCCATTCTGATGCATCCAGTTGCAGACAATTAGATCCATTAGGCAACAGCAGGGAATCAGCTGGAGCCCCCAACATTTTTGGGGCCCCAGGCTGAACTACAAAAAAAAAATATTCATGAAAAACCCATATCACTGAAATAATTGCTCATGTGAAAGTGTTTTGTTCTCCCATGTCCCGGTGTGGCAATGAACTGTTCCATCAACAGAAGTTTGATAGATATAAAATAGAGATCTGTAACATTTAAATTTGCTTTTACTTTTTTAATTCATATGAAAACTATTCAATTCTTGACATTGAGGATGCCTAAAAGTGGACTAGCAAAGAAGTTGGATGGATGTTTATTTTAAAGAAATGACTAATACAACCATTGCAGAGGGCCCCCATGTTATTGTTCACCTGGGGCCCCCAAACTAATAGGTGCACCACTGATAGTCACTGATTTGAGCTGATATTTGGCTCAAAACTGTATGGCTAGATGACTGCAGTAATATGAGTTTGATGGCTGTAAATGCTTAAATAGATGGATAACGTGAAGTGTGAGAAGTCTCACTTTGTGGCAACAACCCAAAAGCAAGTTTCTGAATAACTACTGCTTTTCTAATAAATAATTGGAGAGGGACTTTATTTTTATTTTTTGTAAATGAGTACATTTTTATTTTAAATGTTTTTTTTAAGTGCTATATTAAGAGAGTAATTTAGTCATCAAGTGTATCTATTAACAATATTACAGTGTTGGATAACATAAGCTCTTAGATTGACAGTTTTAGAAGCTGTTAGAGGTGAAAAGTAGATGCTATTTTTAAAATAATGCTCGCAGTAGCTTGCCAAAAACAAAAAATAACAACATACTGGTTGAAAGTGATGCACAGTTATTTAACGATAAGTCTTGTCTGTTTTGACAAATTTAGCAAATTGCTTCATAATTGTTCAAAAACTAGTAAATAAACTGAATAATGCTAACAAAAATCTCTGTCCTTTTCCATTTAAATTGGGTAATTAATTTGAGGATACTGTGGTCTGTGACTTAAAATGACAAACCGGCATGAAGGCAGACGGAAAACATACTGCAAAAAGCAATTACTAACTTTTTGTAACTCAAACCAGTTTTTCCCTTAAACATTGCAGAGCACAGCATAAACTACACTCCAGTGTTCACAAATCTATACAGGAGGTCAGCAAAAGTCCCTGAAATTACAAGCCTTTGTGAGAGCAGACAGGTGGTGTGCATTTGCTTTCATTATATTTCAAGATAGAAGACAGATTTCAGTCTCACAGGCTCCATATAATAATAGTATAAGCTCATGGAGGCAGCTCGTAAATCCTATACAGATTTAAAAACTATTAGAAATAATATTCGTCACACGAAGATAAGACGAAATTATGTAATTTAGTTAGGATCAGACTAATTAACATAAAAGCTGTTCTTATTAGTAAAAAAAAGCTGCGACCTAGTCAATAAGTCAACTTTGAGTAAACACAACTGTTAACATCCCTTCTGTAAATACGATCTGCTTGCAGCACATTCTGAACACAGAATATCAGGATATGCAATCATGCAGCTCTGAAAGTCAGCATTTGTTTGCCCACAGAATAAAAGATCAAAGGCTTCTTTCTAGGCTCAACATGCTGCACTGATGTCTAACAATCATGCAGAGGCCGAGACGCCAATTTATCTCCCAACACTTGCCTCGATGGTCTGGAAACTCTCACTCTTTGCCATTACTACGGCTCTCTGTCCACCCACATGAAACGGAGGGAACAAACGTGCCCTTTAGTGAGGCTTTCTTACATGCAAAATCTGAGGTAGAAGTATAGGAAGAAGCCAACGATGGAACGATAGCACGCTCTCTTTTAGAAATGCTCCACATTTCGGGCTCATAAAGTGTGACATTATACCTGCGACGGCTCCACAAGTGAACAGATTTAATATGATTACTTTGCTTTGCGTGCATTATCTCACATAGGAGCTCATATCCATCCTACACACGCTATTTAAAAAATTTTTAGCATCAAACTCTCTCAAAGTCCCTTTTCAATATCTATTCTGTGTATTGTTCAAAAGACAATGAAACACATTCATATTGAAGAAGGCTTGGCTAGCTGGAGCTCAGAGGCGTCTCATCACCAGAGACTTCTGCGGGATTCGGGTGCCAGAGCCTCCAAAAACCTGCTTATATTGACTATTTCTAAGTGGAGCAAATCTAATGACTGACAGAATATTGCTGTTTGAGCAAAGTGATCAATTAGAAGATGCACGGCTCGCTGAGAAAGACCAGAATTTCTCCCCCGGTGTGAATTTTTTTATTGCTCTCAAATAAATCTTAGTCAATTATGGCTTGATCTTTGATCTCTATCACAATGATGAAAGCCCGCAATACAAATAAATGGGACTTTTTTTCCTTGTTTCAGTCAGGCAGAATATATTTTTAAAAGATTTTCATGATTTAGATGGCAGGCTGTTGCACTCATCTTATTTTAAGTGGTGGTGCTGGAGCACTGAGTTAACTGCAGACTGGCTCTGGGACTAAAAATGCACAATTCAACACGTTAGAAACATCTGTCAAAAAAAAAAAAACCCTAAAAACAATGCAAGTCTATAATCTGAGTAAACCTTGATAGATAAACTGATGTCAAATCGTTCTATCTGTGTAAAGGACAGTTGGGTATTGGGGGCAAAGAAAAGAAAACATGTTTTTTATGTATTATTTATAATCTAATTCTGAGGGAATAGAAAAAAAATGGATCTTTTTCTCCACCACATTCGACTCATTCTTGACGCATGTCAAGTCGATTGTCGAAAATATATTTTAAAGCGGCTGTACTGTCAGCTAAACCTACAAACCCAAAACTAGCACAGTTAACAAAAAGCAAACTTATTTGGAAAGTTCAAATTTGCAGGAAAAACACTAGAGAGGGAACAGAAGAAGAGCTTTTCACTTCAAAGAAAATAAATCTGCATTTAACAGACAAAAATAAGGAGTCTTTACTTCAATTATGGATTCATTTCGAAAAGTGTCCCCATACCCCATAAAAATTATAATCCATAATATTCAGCAACCAGCTGTCTAACGTTATGAGGATGCTGATAAAAAGTTGTTCAAATGTTGAATACACATTCATTTGTAGATTTGGGGGGAAAAAAAACTGTTTTATTGACTATTTTTCATTTGTTTTGCTTTTAATCACCTTAAAGGTTTATTTTTTAGCTTGCAATTTGATAGTTATGGGTCAATGGGAAATCTGTATAATATTTTAATGGTTCCTACACAAAATCTGGTGATTAGTTTAAACCTGCTCCATGCATTTTACAGAGGATGAAGGTAAACTTTACCCTCTGAAGTTAAAAGTTTGTTGTCTGAATTATTATTCCAACTATTATTTCTTTTTTTTTTACTTTCAAGGAGATGCAAAATTTGGGTCATTTTGAAGCAGTAGTGGTTTGATCCATCGATAGACGTCAAGGGGTTAAGGGAAATAAGCTTTGAATTAAAAAAAAAAAAAACTCAGATACACACTTAAGGTAGTTAATATTGTCTGACATTAAACTAGTCTGTGGCCTGAAAAAGGCCATGAACCGAATTATATTAGACAATATTTCACAGACCGGTCCTAACGGGACAGAAGTTGGCATTTTTAACCTTTAGGTTTCTGAAAATCTATGTTCAAAATAAAATGTTACTGCAAGAAATTTTGTTTAAAAAAGTCTAACAATATCAGTAGATTTTTATTTTTATTTTACAGATGATGAATATTCACTGAAACAATGTTGTTGATTTTTAAAAGTCATTTTAGATTTGAAAAAATTCCATAAAGTGAACATTACATGATTTTTTTCCCCCCCATAGAATACCATTTTAATGCTTAATCTACACTCTGATTATCTTTCAGGGCAAAAAGATTGATCATATTTTTTCCTTATACAAATCCTAATTTATTAGGCATTTTTTTTCAACTCAAAGGAACATTCTCTGAGATAAAGTTTCTGGACAGATGTCTACCTAATTCAGCTCTATTGTAGGAAAATTCTCAAATGTCTTCAACGTCACACCTATTTCAAACTGCAATTTTACACCATTTTAAACCTAATTTTCTTTATATTATATAAAGGAGACATTTATGGTTTTAACATGGTTTCTTTATATTTCCGATAGAATGCATTTGAATAAAGAGCAAAATGGCAGTCATATAGAGCATATTATATAAATAAAAATGGTTTATGTCAGGAAACGTTTGTTTTTTTCTATGTATATGTCCTCCATCATAAGAAAAACTGTTCAAAACATCAAAAACATGATTTTCATCAGAAAATCTGGGTGAGCTGGACGACTGCTGGAGAAGGAGACGGGGACAAAGCTCATGGGATTTGGCTGTAAGCAAACAATAACATGCCTCAAGAATTTCTGCCAGATGTAGGATTGTTGTCATTAAAGTTGTGAAGCAGCAAAAAGAAACCGACAGTTGGGTAACGTGTTTATCTAACATGTCATCCTGCTTATTCATGCCACATCGCATCTGAGATGCATCGGGATAATGCGGGAAAAAAAACTTGACAAACACTTCCTTTCAGCAGATCTTTCATTTAGCGGTTCGTTCTGTCCCGAGAGCTTATTTTTTTATTTTTTGCCATCATTGTGAAAGCCTCGCCAGAGACTACAATGGACAAACACCAATAAAGGCAAAGAGCATCCGGTTGTTCGCAGTGAGACGGAGCCACTCCATGTTTCTCACGGAAACAATGCTGAGTCACCCTAAAATTCATCCGTCTCTCACTCCAAGCAAAAAGATGGCCTCACCAATTTCACATTTATTGCAATCTCTTTGAAAAAAAAACCAAAAAAAAAAAAACACATGGAACAGATTAGCCATGCAGTGATTTCCTTTTTGCATAACCTGCTTTGGTCTTCGTAAAGTGTGTCTAACTGAATCTTTGAGTTGGTTACAGGACACCCAGTCAATAGCTGGCATTGAGAAAATGGATTTATGTGCAAACATATTAGATTACAGCACATGGAAAGGTTGCTGCTCTTCCTGTCTATTGTTAAAAAACAGAGAGCTTTGATACTCACACACGGTTGTCCCACAAAAGCTGCCAGGGAGTTTTATGAATAACCACTTACATAAACTCTGAGTGCTTTTTATAGTGAACTCAAATTTCCCCGCTGAAGCACGTGTGCCAACAGGTTTTTCAAGAGAGCACCATCGAGTGCCGCAAATCGAGTTTACCCAAAGCTCGCACAATGTCTGATGAGTGTTGATTATTTACATACATTAGTGCTGTTTTCCACCTTTCGTGTTTTAGAATTTGCAGAGAAACACCGGTCAATGTGGGGAGCTGCACTCTTTTATGTAAATAGCAAAAAAATCATCATTTTTTTCCACACGGTGTACATATTGAAGCTGCTTGAAATGGAAATTAGATCTATGTAACGCCATCTTTCTTGTTGTCATCTCATTACAGAGCCAGCCACTGGATGGTTCTTTAACATAACATATAGTTACAAAATTACACACATATATCATGAAGGTCAAAGCAGAATTACATATTTTTTGTTTAACCAAGTGATTCATGAATTTGCATTGCGTGGCGGTTCAGTAATTAGTGTGTAAATACACAATGACACTGTGCTGTGCTGTGATCCTCCAGGTGGACCTGCAGCAGAACCCATGGGAGTGCAACTGCGAAGCAGCGCCGCTGAAGCGTTGGCTGGAAGGGCTCAGCGCGGTGGTCGTGGTGGGAGAGGTGGTGTGTCACTCCCCGGAGAAAACCAAAGGTGTGGACCTGCGCTCGCTCTCCATGGAGCTGCTGTGCCCCGAGCTGGAGCCCGGAGAGGACCAGGAGCAGGAGGAGCAGCAGACGGCGTCTTCGACAGACCCAAACGTGTCGGTCGGCTACCCCAGCACAGGACTGGGACTGCTCATCCCCTCTGGGATGGACTCGATCCCTCTCTCGGTGCTGGTGCTGAGCCTGCTGGTGCTGTTTGTCTCTGCGTTCTTCGCAGCGGCAGCACTAATCGCCTACGCCCTGAGGAGGAGGGACAAGCTGCCATTCCGCCGTCAGGGAGAGGTAGACTTGGCCGGCATCCAGATGGAGTGTGGGATCTTTACGGAGCAGACGCACCACCACCACCACGGCCTCTCAGAGAAGCCGTCTTTACCGCCGCCGGAACACAACCACGTCTACGACACTATCTTGCCCCCAGAGGCTTCATCCAAAGCTCCGGACGCTGCTGTGGTCCCAAAAATGTGTAGCAACCCCATCTACAAGGAGGAGCAAAGTGCGGCGGTCAAACAGCGACAGACGTTTGAGGGGGGATACTGCCCGGCCGCGGAGAAGGAGAGGGAATGGGCCCTGGAGGTGTCCTCATCGCCCATCAACACTGTCACAGGAGCAGTGGGCTCGCTCCCCGGTCTCCACGGGAACGGCATCCTCTGCCCCACCGTCATCGACAGCCAGGGTCCCACCCCCAAAGTGGAACTGGTGGACTGCCTCTTCCGGCTCAGCAGCTCGGAGTTTCGAGATCTACCCGAACGGTATGCAAGGCCCCCGCCTCGCTACCCGCACACGCAGGACTCTAAACCGGACGCGAGACCAAACCAAACGCTCGTGGTCACCACCACCACCAGCTCCAAAGCTGGTCACAGCAGCCAGAGCGAGCAGGGAGCCGGGGAGCAGAGGAGCAGACTGAGGACCACACCGGACTACATGGAGGTGCTGGACCGCTCCTATCAGTTTTAACACTCCTTTACTCCTCCTGTTTCTGCTGCCCTCCCTCGCCTGTCTCTTCACCATCTCCCTTGATGGGGATGAATCACCCAGTAACAATGACTCCTGTACAAAGGTTGGCTTTGAGAGGAGCCCGTGGGGGAGCAGGACTACACTAAACACCATGTTTATTCCTGGAGCTGAGGTTGTTTTTTTTTTTTTGTATTTTCCCCACCATAAGTTGGCAAGGATTAGCTGATCCCAGATCTCTGCCTGGAGGGTAAAATTTCAGCTGCAGTTACTACTTTTTGTTTTTTTTTTTTCACAATCCTGAAACACGGAGGCTTTTCCTACTCGGCACCCACAATTAGCAGGATCCAGCTCGGCGGTGGGCGTAGGTTCATGTTGCAGCTCTGGAAAAGGCATGCGTGGAGGTGAGACAGACCCGCGCCTCACAACATCAAACACGGGAATCGACGACGCCGGGGAACGGAGAAACGGCAAATCCGGAAAAAGAAATAACTGAAAACAGCCAAGTGCCTTAGCAATGAACAGCCAGCAGTGTGGTCAATGCTTATTTTTCTATGAATACAGATCTATTTATCTAAACAAAGAGGTTTGACTACCAATGGATGGGACGCTGATGGACAAATAAGAACAAACCAATCAAAAAGAGTAATTGCATTCCCAGGATGAGCCAAAAATATTAACACACACAGTGAATATTGGAGTTGTTTGTATGTATTCAGTTTTCATTCGTTAACTTAATTTGTTTTTACAATTGAAATCCTTTACCAGGCTGTGACAGAGGGACTTACCCAAGAATAGTTGCCTTGTAGAGGTGGTTTACTGGAAATTATTGTAATTTTTGTTTGTTTTCTTTGAATCCAAGACGAGACAAAGGAGACCCGTTTAAAGGAGGACGCCACGGCAACGGATGCATTTTGGATTTCTTAATCAACCGGACTTTAATGGGGCCACAGGGACCTCTGCTTTTCTTTCATCGTACGAAGGCACAGAGGTTATTGTATTGGTTTCTAAGTATTTCTCAGAGGAAAATTATATGGCAAAAAAGAACAATTGACATGATAAAAAAACAGGACATAAATGCCTTTCATTTGTTAAAAAAAAAAAAAAAAAACATTAAAAGTAACAGACACTTCTATCAACTATCTTTTACGGAGGTACCTTTTTATGCTTTTATCTCCTACCAACAGTAGAGGCAGTTGTGAATATATTTATTCTTAGTTTTTTGCGTGTTGAAGCTCTCCTGTAAGGGATCATGTTATATTAATGTATAGGATGATTCTGCATCTGGTTCAGCCTTCTTACCGCCGACCCAAGAAATACAATAAAGGGTGCTACATTAAAAAAAAAGAACAAAAACTCTTGCAGCTAATGTGTGGCAGACTCACTCTGAACCCCGCAGATGCTCACTTTCTCCATTTCCAGTGTCTTAATAGTGCATGAAGGGAACAGCTTGAGGTATGCTAAGCTTGCGGACTGCAGTTGGTTGGAGAGATCAGATGAAAGTTGAGTAAACCTGAGTGCCTGCAGGATTCCTTACACACCCAAGGCTGGTGATAGAAGATAATAGTGTGAAATCTTCCACATAAGTGGTATAAAATCAATACAATCTATTTGTGAAATGAGGACGTGTAAGGCTGGTGGCCCTGAGGCCAAGGTCATGATTTGCTCTATCCCTCTCCAGCTCGTTCTTCCTAATGATCTTTCCGCTCTCCTCTGCTTTCATCTCTCGGTCGGATTCGTTCCCCCCTTTTTCCTCGCCTCACCTTTTTCTCTTTGTTCTTTCCTCTCGTCTGTATCGCCTTCTCTTCTCTGTGCTGGGGCTTGTCAAGCTCACAGGATGGACAGAGACGCTTTTCTATGCACACAGGTAGCCCACCCTGAAATGCTTTTTTTTCTTTCCATCCTTTGGTGACGAGTGCACTTCTTCTTCCGACGCCTCCTCACTCTCAGAGCTCACAGATAATCCCCGTCAATGTGTGGATGCTCACACCCAGGATGGTGCATGTGTGTATTGGGAGGGGAGGTACCTTTATTTGTTGCTGTGAGAGAGTGTGATCAGGAAAGTGTGTGACGGAGAAATGAGTGCCGCTGCGCCGCCTCGGTCCAGCCTTAATCCTCTAAGCTGTGTAGTTCGCTCATGCCACATCAGCTCCATTGTGTCTTCAAACAAAAAAACCCAGTTAAAACTAAATGCTAGTTAAAGCGACAAATGACTAATTATAGCATCATTTTCTGCATCCAATTCACTCCTTTTTTTCGACCCTTGCAGTCATTTTTACATTCAGCTCCCTTCCTTGTGTTTTTTTTTTTTTTTCGTGTGTGTTGGCCTGTCAGACAGTTTTGCCATGGTTCGTGTGTTTGGGTCCTGTCAGAGCTGTCCTGTTTCTATGTGAAGAAAAATCATTCATTTCCCAGAGTCGAGGATGAAAGACTCTTTAGACTTCAAACGCCTGTGGGCCTCTGTGGCTTAGATTGCCTCTCGCTGTCATTTATTCCAGCAAAATAAAAAATAATAAAAAAAACAAAAAGGCAATGTCATGGCTGATGCGGCAGTGGCATTGACATACCAAGGAGCTGGACAATTAGCCTGATTAAAACATGATAGATTTAGCCTGGAGCTGCAGCAAACATCTCTCCGCCCGTGCTTTTGTGAAGCCGTGAAACTATGCTCTTCCCTGCATAAACACGCAGGGTATTAAAAATGCACAGTTGGGCTGGGTTTGATGTCGGTGAAAAGAGATCTGTTTAAAAGTCACGGTGCATAGCTGCAGAGGCTTTGGTGTTTGGCCATGACAAATAGTTGTGGTAGAGCTGGTCATCGTTCACACACAAAAAAAAAAATAACCGCACACGGACAGGGATGCGTGCATAAACATTTACATGGTTGTGTCGGTGCTGCACATCCAAACACAAGTGCTCGAGTAAACTGAGTCTTAAATATGTACACAAACTGAACATACAAGCAGAGTCAGCTGGGATGCCCTGCATTGCAGTGATCTGCCCTGTTTCTCAATGGACACCATCAGCACAGGGGTGGAGAACAATAGTGTGTGACTGAGAGGAAAGTTGGAAGGGAGGAGGAGGGGGATTATGGGAAGGTAAGGGAGGAAAGGATCCGGGGAAGATTTGAGGGATTTGATCAGAGAGTGGGCGTTTCAAGGTTTAAGACTCAGCAGGTTTATTTGAGGGAGTTGACGTGCGTGAACCGATTCGGATATTCAAGTCTGCTCTCTCCGCTACGCGACGCCACCCACATGATCTCCGCCAAGACTTGGAGCGCCTCTCTCCGCTCCTGCCAAACTGTTACAGTCGAAAGATGAAGATTTCTCTGCCTTCAAGTGCAGCACGACAATACTTATTTACAGAACTGTGAAGCAAAATGGCGGATTAGCCTGCGTTGTGGTTACGTGTTATTATAGTAAGCTGATACGAGTCTGTTACCGTGTCAATCTGCCGTTGGAGTAAGCCGGCATGAAGACACTAAGATGGCAGGGATCGGCCCGTTAACGGGGAAAGCATCACGTGAGCTTCACAGACAGAGAGCTGAAGTCTCTTTTCATGTTTCTGTGGATTCAGAAATGATGAAAAAATTGAGTTATCTTCATTTTCAAAGATCCTGATTCTCAATTGGGAACATTTGGGAATTTTAAAGTCCCACAAACACGTTCCCAGTAGTGTTTTAATTATGATTATGAAGTTTTTAACCAAAATCCCAAAACCTGAATGTCTTAAAAAGTCATTTTACATGTTGATCTGAAGCCTCCATTTCAAAAATCTACTCTGAAGGGTCGTATCTTTTATAGTAGCCCCGCCCCTGATCTCCCCTGTCTGATTATGATAGCTCTGTGTCTCGCTAGCGTAAATCTTCATCGCCGTTACATAAAAACGTCAAGCAATATTGGTAATGTCCAGCCGGATGTCAGCTCGGACAAGGAAGTGAAGAGCATCGAGGGCGAACAAAATCCTGATTCTTTCTCCTTCCAGTTCATCAAAGACACTTTTAGCTAATTATTGAATGTTTATTGACGTTGCTGTGACCAATACATTCAATCCCTTGGTTTCTCAAAGCAGAGTCCTTGGGAAAATAATGAAAGCCAACATCAAAATGCTCTTTCATTGATTTACAATCCTTTACAACTATGGTCAAATGAGCCGCCGTTCACATTTCTGTGGTCGGATCAAGAAGTGCCATGGAGTCTCACAAAGATTTTCCAGCATTCTCAACCCTGCTACCATAAGTATCGTATGAAACTCACACAAAAATCCAGTGACGGATGATTTGACCATGGAAATGTAAACGGCGGCTCATTTGACGGCAGTCAATGGGAAGATGCCATCTTCTCTTCTCCAGATCCTGAGCTAGGCACGCTAGCTGGACCAGAGTAGGGGTTTAGCTCATGTGCAGCATAAATGTTGTGATGCCTAGAGGGCTCATTAATTCAAACATAGCCTGTCTGCCAAAGTTTGATTGACAGCAGTTTAAAAGGAGAAAACTCAGAAATTCAAAAATAAAATGATTTCTTATTACATCTGTTCTCTTTCATAATAAAAATGCCACGCATACATGTTAAAAACTCAAAAACATAATTTTCATCGCTGGGGGACTTTGAAAAAAAATGATTTCTTTACATCACAGAGTCATTACGCAGGGACATTTTTAAAAAAATATATAATGCTCATTTGGGTTTATAAGCCAATTTTCCATTTTCTAAAAATGGACTGAAACAATTTCACTGCTGAGTTCAGACATGTAAGGAAATGTGAAAGCCTGAGGATGTTCCACTGCTGCTGCAAGACAGGGTTGATGGCACCATAAATTCCCATTCGTGAATGTGTCTCCCTGCTGTTTCCCTCTCTGTCGGGAGCGATCCAGGAGCAGAGGATTACAGCCCACCTCGGCACTGGAATGCCTCGTGGCTTCAGCACACAGCTCCCATCACCTCCTAAATACCACAGCTGGTGGTTTTAGTATTGAGAGGCAGTGGGCCACACAACTGTCGACTTTGCACTTCATTTATGATAAACTTAAGTCGCTCTTAATCTCCGCCCGTCGCCGTGTGTAGAACCAGTGTTTGGAACAACATGTTTATCTGGCGGGGAAGGCAAGTGGAGTGGGAGCCAGGGGAAGGCACCCGTTCACAGAGATAACCCAGAATATCTCCCCCTCTCTCCAAGTGCTGCTCGGAAACTGGCTGTGCGATTGTGCTTCTGTGTCTGGGTGCAAGGCCGTAACGCTGATTTATGCTTCCTCTGCACGCCGGAGAACTCTAAACCCGGGCTTTTACTTTTTAGCACTGCGGAAACGGCATTCAACATGTAAATCCGAGCAGGAACAGAGTAGAATCCAGACTTTACCATTTCAGATCAGTTACTATTGTGAAGAAATCAATTTAATATCACAGTCGTTCTAGTATTGGGGGACATTTTACACCCCACCCATCACAATTCGATTGAATAAATTTGACTAAATTTACGTGTCAAGACCAAATCTACAAAAACTATGAGCATTAAAATGGCTGAAAACAGTTTTAGCTCTTAAACACTCCACTGTTTCTGTTTATGTTCTTTGATTTACTCTAATTTTTTTATTGTTAATACGATCAGCGTAATTCCCGTAGATTCTGAAGGAGAAAAGCGACGTGAGCCGGATCCAGCTCTCTGGGTAATTGTATCTGGCCCTCCAGATCATTTTATTTTATTGTTATTAATGACCCAATGTTATCTTGCTCTCATTTCTAACTTGTATAATTTTGACAAAATATATTTTATGGAGAATAAAATTTTGAAAGTTATTTAAGGTTTAAATAGAATTATTCTGGAATAATATTCCTGCTTTTTTATTATTCATAATTATGTTAAAAAGTTATGGTTTTAAAGTTTTAAAAATTGTCAATCTGCTAGCTTTTAAGACTAATTTAGGCTTTTTTCTGATTTTTAAGGTTCTTTTGGAGTTTAACTAATATTTCAGCTACATGCTAGCTGTTCTGGCTAATTTAGTTTTTTTTTTTTAAGACTGTATTGGAGTTAGGCTAATTTTACACACTAGCTGTTTTTGGCTAATTTAACCTTTTTTTTTTCCGTTTTTTAGGATATTTTGAAGTTTAGCTATTCTTTCAGCTACATGCTTCCAGTTTTGCCTAACCTACGTTCTTTTTTTTTTTTTCTTTTTTTTCAGTTATTTAGCCTACTTTAGCATTTAACTAATTTTAGCTGGCTATCAGCTTCAGCGTTTTTAGCTATCAATTTCCTCCCCTATCCCTATGGCTTCTCCTCACCCCTACATTTAGCCCTTCAAATGGAGAGATATGAGCTACGTCTGAATGCCCCGCTGATCCCCAAGTGAATCACCGAGTGAAAATCGAACCAATTTAAGCATTTTACGCCTCCTTGTGATTCCAGTGTTCTGAGGATGAAAATGTGGATGGTTTATTAAAAAAAACACATTCAAACATGCTTTTTTTTTTTGCTAAAATTGTTCGACCACAATGCAATGTGGTCTACTTTTACTAGCGTAGTGAGCATAAATGCATGCTAGTGTTTCGCAAAGACTTCTGGGAAATTTCGTAAATACAAAACATTGGTTTCTATAACTATGGAAAGGTCACACTTAACCAAAAAGCCATTACATACATTTAAATATAAACCCATGATTCAGAGAACACTCACGTAAAGAAAAGTGCTTCTTCTCCGCGGCAAAGTGCAACGCACGCAGCACAACCGTTCCTTCGCTCCACCCTTAAAAAAACTATTTTGCACACCTCTTTCCTTTTCAAATGCCCCTTCAGTTGGAGGAGAAGGAAGAATAATTCAGATTCAATCTAAGACTGTTAGCCTATTATTATTTTTTTCTTATTTACATAAGTGAGCTCGTCCTCTTGGTCCTAAAGAATAATTAGATTCTACTCCTGAAAGCAAACTAATGTTAGTACCGATTTGCAACACTGTTAAAAGCAGTAATAGAATTGCACCAAGTTTTTTAATAATCAAATATATAACATAATAAAAATTACAAACAAAAAAGTTGAAAAAAATATTTTAAATTTCCTGTTTTGCTATAAATATTTCATCAAAATGTAAACCTCGATAAATTGTACTAGAAGTTTTTATTTGGGCACAGAACATTTAATTAACCATCATGGGCCACACCACAGCCAAAGTCAAAGAACAAAAAGATTTAATGCAAACATTTGGCTTATGTGAACAAAGAAAAGGGATTTGATCATGTCGCATAGGTACCATGAATGGATGGCAACATTAGAAAGTCAGTGCGGGGGTCCAATCTCATGTCTTGATGAGCTTCCTCTCACTGCAGACCCCAGACGGTGTCTAATAATAGGAATGGAAGGGGAAAAGGGGATGAATGGAGGAGAACATACTGGTAAACGGTAGGAGTAAATGGTTGAAAAGGGAATACTGGAAAGGGATGAATGGATGAAGATAGAGTACAAGAATGAGGACAAAATAGACGAATGGATGTGGGAAACTGAATGAGAAAAAGAGGGATGAAAAGGAGTTTACTTGCTTCCCAAGAGTAAAAAAATGAGACAAAAATATCCATAAAATGACTCAATGATGAGGGTCTACAAAAGTCTGGATCACAGTTTTTTCTGAGTTTAATGATGTTTCTGCACAGAGATACTTTGATGGACTCAGTTTAAGCAAGAAAAGATGGAACAATTTCACATCTTTTGGTTTTCTTTTACAATGGACACCAGGAGAGGCCAAAATCATAAAACAGCTGTGCATATGGGGACTGTACAAATACAAATAAACAAAAGATGGATATTTTTTTTAAATAAAATATCTTAATAAGGATATTTACTTTTCTGTACAAAGATCGGTGGTCCTAAAGTGCAAATCTCATCAGCAAATCACTCAACACAAAAACATATTAAAGATCAGAATGACAATTAAAAAAGCAAAGCGAAAAAGAAAAAAAAAAAATTAAGAAAAAAACCTGAAAACATTCAAGAAAATCCCAAAAGAAAAAAAACCCTTTGGAAAATAGAAGTAATTTTCCAAAACTGAAAACTGATTTTTTTTTTTAAATGAGACAAAATAAGAAATGGGAACAGGCGGGTATTTTGAGACATTACTGATAGGATGATGCATATAGGGCCACTCCGAAGCCTGAATAAATCCAGAAGGTCTATAAATAAGGACATCTCCTGACGCAAAATCTTTGCAAAAAAAAAAAAAAATATGAATCAGACTCTTTTGTATTGGTTGAGGCCCAGGTTGATGGCCGCCATTGGTGCTGTCCATCAACAGGGTGCATGAGGAAATTGGACCACTGTTGGATAAAGCTAGTTAGATGGAGGGAGCTGGTTCACTGTGGTGAAGGGAAAACCCAAAAGGAAAAGCAGAAGGCTGATTGGATGAAGTCTGAGTTTTAAAGAGGGAAAGCAAACAGATGTTTTGCCTGAACTTTGATAAAAAGATGATTACGCAATCTCCAAACATTTGCAGTAGCTGCGGCCAGAAGCTTAAAGAATAATTGTCTGTCGGATGACGTTGCAACACTGAATAACTTCCAGTCAAAAAGGGGAACAAACGTCATCATCCAACCAACAATGTACACTGACGTCCAATAAAACAAACCTTTTCTGGTTTTTTTTGTTATTTTTTTCCAATGCGTTTGGATTTCTGGAAAAGACTTGATTTCCAAAACAATTCCTTTTACACTTTGTTTCATTTTTGAGGTATTAGGTTTTGGACTTCTAAAATAAAATGTTTTTATTAATTATTGATATGCTTTTTTGAACTATCGTTGTGATATTTATTATGTTTTTGCACTGAAAGATGATTATAAGACGTGCATACGTTTTTAGAACTTTCTTTAATTTTGTTTCAAGTTACAATCTTTCCTCTGAACTCACGACTTCAGGACCCCTTAGCTGTCCACAAACTGCATGAATCGTATTTCCTGGACTTTAATTTTCTAAATAACATCAAGATAAACGTGGTCATCTACAGTCCTCCACATTTGTTACTGTGATTTGCATTTCAGGGCCGGTGTCCATATCTACACCTTTATCTGGTGCGCATTTTTCCAGATTTTGGTATTGTTTTATTCCTTGTTGAAATACAGTGAGCTTAAAGCATTCACTTGATTACGTCTGCTCTTTGGTCTGATGGAGAATCTTCTGTCTTTGCCCTGATATGTAACACACCAGGATTCACTTGCAAGCGTAACAAGATCCTTATTTTTCTTTGTTTGTTCTGCACCCAAATTCTGCTTTCACATCTGCCAAACCAAGCAGACAGATCTGTCAGGGGATTAGAGTCAGGTGGTCTAACTCCTGAATCTAAATAAACACACTGACTTAATTAAAATTTTATGGATTTAGGTGCAACAGCTTATAAAGCAAGCAATTAGGATGTACAAAATCGTGCAAAAATCACTGACCCAAATCACAGCAGAACTCTAGTTTCTCATATCATTTTTTTCTCTGCCTCCCTTTGGAGAGCTTCATCTGCAGAGACACGGATGCTAAGATCTAGCACATCTTTCCAAAGAGGAAGGAGATGATGTGGAATGGCAGACTCCGCCCCTCCAAAAGCAGCTGCGATGAACAGACACGTAAAAATAGGACTGAAAAAGCCGCAGTTCTATCATTTCCCATTTAAATTATAATCAAATCATATATTTTCATTCAGCCTACCGGAGCCAGCCTTTGGGGGAAAAAAAGCAAAATATTTCTTTTTATGCATGCTTTCCTTCAACTCTAACATGACAAACAGGCTAAAAGGGAGATGTAAGAGAACACGTGCACTGCTAAATGGATGTAAAGCAGCAAACTAAATAATTTAATGTCACACATCCTTTTTCCCAGCCGTGTATATGTTAAAACAGAGGCACAGCACAGCTTTCACTGATGACTCTGGCGTATTCAGAGCAACAGAGCAGCGGGAGCGTTGTTTAGACTGCTGCTATTTAGTCGACCTATTCATCGTAATGCAGCAACAAATTAACAGACAGCAAATATTGACTTCTGCAATGGTTATTAGGCTCTCATCAAAGATCAGTTAGCAAGCCGTCACGCTCACAAACAAATCTTTAACCCCTTGCCCCTTTGTGTTTTTCTGTTTCTTAGTCTGTTTTTCACCTCAGATGTGACAGCATTCTAAAGCAGGGCTTTTTTTTTGCCGTGCTGCAACCAATTTGTCTGTAAAAAAAAAAGAAAAATAATCCTTAAATGGAAGGAGTAAATGCAGTTATTTTCCACTTCTTCTCATCCCAACTGCTGATTCAAAATGTGAAAGAGATTTGTTATTTCCTGTCATAAAATAGCTACAATAGGGAGTGGGGGGGAGCAGACGAACAAGCTTTACTGACTCAATGACTTTAACTCTCAAACATGGCAGCAATGGAAGCCAAATGGAGTCGAAAAGAAAAAAAGTAATTTTTTTTTTACTTTTTTTGAAAAATGAAGGAAAAACAAAAACATACTCAAATGATATCTCTGCTTCCTGTTATACCTAAAACCTATTTAAATGTGTAAAATTGGTCATTTCAGCATAAGCTACTTTGACTAGATTTGCCTTTGTTTTTTAATTGAATAATATATTTATTTGCATATTTCATGCAAAGTTTTATAATTATCAGAAAAATGGTTTGTTATTTTTTTTAGAGAAAATTAAATCAAATCAAAAAGCCTAAACCAAACCAAACTAAAACAAACCAGCCAAACAAACCAAATCAAACCAATACCACCAAACTAAATCAAAACTAACCACAAAGCAAACCAAACCAAACCAAACCAAACCAAACCCAAACCCAAACCCAAACCCAAACCAAACCAAACCAAACCAAACCAAACCAAACCAAACCAAACCAAACCAAACAAAACAAAACAAAACAAAACCAGACCAAAGCAAAACAAACCAAATCAAAATAAAACTAATTAAAACTAACCAAACCAAGTCAATCCAAACCGACACAAAACCAAACAAAACAAATCCAACTAAAACCAAACCAAACCAAATGAGACAACCTAAACCAAACTAAACCAAATCAAAACTAACCACAAAGCAAAGCATACCAAACCAAACAAAATAAAACCAATTAAAACTAACCAAACCAAGCCAAACAAAACCAACACTAAACTAAACTAAACCAACCAAAACCAAACAAAACAAAATCAAAACAAATACAAAAAACAAAACAAAACAAAATCAAAGCAAACAAAACCAAATCAAACCAACACAAAACAAAAAACCCAAACAAACCAAATCCAAATAAAACCAACCAAAACTAAACATAACAAAACCAACCAAAACAAAAACAATAACCAAACAAGCCAAACCAGACCAAACCATAACAAAACAAACGAACTCCAAACAAACACAACCAAATCAAACCAAGCCAAACCAAAACAAAAAAGACCAAACTAACCCAAAACTAGCCAAGCCCAAACAGACCAAAGTAAACTATGTCAAGCAAAACCAACACAAAACCAATTAAAGCTAACCGAACAAAACTAAAAACACAAAAAAGCAAATAAACCCCAAAAAAACAAACAAACCAAGATAAGGAATAATAAAAAATAAACTGAAAATGTGCTGATTAATACATTTTATTTAGCATTTAAGCTCTCTTCCAGTTTTATTATCTTTTCTCACCAAGTTTATTAACTAATTTTTGCATAAAGAAACAACCCTTCCCAACCCCTTACATATTTTTCTCTCCTATAGTTTGCAAAAAAAAAAAAAGAAAAAATTCAGCAACTTGCCTTAAAGCAACATCTGTTTTTTCAAGGCAATTACCACTGAATGATGAAGGGGTTAATCCCACACCAGTTGGTGTTAACAGTCTCCTGTCGAGGGAGCAGTAAAAACCATGGGAAATTATTGTTCAGACCTGCAAGTGATAATATGTCAGGTTCACACTTGTGGCTTATTATGGTGCCACCAAGTGGCCAATATAAAGGTGATGAAAAAAAATCAATACATCTTTATCATTTGATGATATGACTCTTAGGCTAGACTTCAAACATTTAAAACATTCCATGAATCTCTGGTGTTCTTTGGCTAAAATAATCACCAGTATGCAGTACAACATTTAAATAGACCAAAGCAATATTGATGTTTCTACTTTGATTGCATTTTAATGCAACACCTGTTTTTAACCAAACCTGCAGGATAGAAACCAAGAAACCGGCAGCTGTTTTACCTCTAACAGCTGAACTTTTGTTGCATTCCTCCTTCGCATCGTAATTAGTCATAAAATTGTTATCATTTCAATTATTGTTTAAAGATTTTCTGCAGAGTGAAACAGATTCCCTGCAGAAAAACATCAACACTACAGGTTGACAAAGGGTTTTTTCGGTTCAGAAGCTGCTACTTGTTTGTGCATGAGTTGCATTTAATAAGAACTACTTAGTTTGTGTCGAAGATCCAACCGTGGAATGGATCAGATCTGCTCTCATGACTGTGTACCTCTCTGCAGAGGGCACTCAGGAAAGAAAGCCCTACATGAAATCCATTTTGCTTAATTCCCCAAATCCATAATATCCTCTGAGGTCCTAATCTCCATCCCATTCTCTCAGAAATTAGCTTCATCGTGTCTGGCAGACAGAGCTTTCTGTGTCAGCACCAAACGCCCAGACCTCTCTGCTCTCAGCTGGTGGAAATCCCTCCTACTTCAAGAAAACAGCCGTGATCTTTTCTTTGGGCTGCTGGAAAACAATAGACCTTTTGGGAAATAAGCTTATTCACTTTCTGGCGAGGAATTGCTGAGAAGATGGATACCGCTCTCATAGCATGTAATGTTAGCTTCGCTCAGCAGCATGGCTGGAAACAAAGGAGAACAGTTAGAAGGCTCCACAAGGAAATAAAATGGTTTCAGTTTGTTACACGGTGGCTTTAACCTCATAGTGAAACAACAATATGGTAAAAATTTAATAATTTTTACTGTGTCAGATTTGATAGTCATCAACAATATATTTTGAGTCATTAATTTTTCTCTTTTTTATGCAGTTTTACGTTCAAATCTCACTCACTCTCCTGCTGTGTGGGTTTTCCGAGCTTATGCTTCAATTTCCACCACCAAAGCAATGAGAAGCATTTTAGGGTAATCAATTATTCTGAATTGGCTTGCTCTGCGTGTCGACCTTCAATTAGATCAGTGACCTTTTGGGATAAATTCCTCCTCTCTTCCGCCCCGATCAGGATAAAGGGATGGATGGAGTCTGATTTATTTTTATATATTTTTTTTAATATAAAATAATGTGACAGTCTTACTTATTTATTTTTTTACAGCTCAGTCAAAATGGGATGTTTATGCTGAATAAACTGGCTGCAGCACAAAGGTTTTGAAGTCTGTCGCAGCCTCCGCTGCTGCGCCTGCTGCTCGGTTCACGTAACCTGGCCAAGTGAGCAATGGGCATGCGTCAGTCACTTTTACCCGTATGCAATCCAGTAATATAATGGTGTCAAAAACTAATCTTTTATTTTTGAATCCTCTGATTTTTTTTTAAAAAAGACAAACATTCTTATTCTACAGACATATAGAACAAGTTATTCGTATTCTCCAGAAAACAAACCAAAAGAAAGGATAAATATATGGGTAATAACAGCGACGCACCAACAGCTTCTATAGAGTTTAATGGGTGAAAAGCGGGAGCAAATCTTTAGCGCTTATAGGTGTTGTGACAGTCTGTCAAAAGTACCCCTCTACATACACACACCCCATATTTCTACTCTGGATTTTTCACCATTCAGCTTTTTCAAACACCAATTATTCTCAAAACTTCCCAAGTCTGGGACTGATGGGTAATAAATGAAAAAAGTAAAAGAAGCACTTTTATATGGTAGCTTATCTCTCTTTTTGAGTTCATTTTTTAAAAATTAACTGGATTGGTTAAAAAGTAAAATTGGAATTCTACCCATTTTCAGGGCATTATGGTTAAGGTTAAGGATATTTTTTTGGCTTCAATAACACTAAACTTTCAGCACTTACATCAGCCAATGTTCTTTGAGAAGTAAGTACTTCTATATGCCAGTCTGGTATGAATCCATTCCTCTAAAATGACAGTTTTCTTCTCAATGATAGAGAAGATTTTTCACAAATGAAAAAAAAAAAAAATCAGTTAAGATGTGAATGTTCCCAAAATGTCCCTGCAAATTTACTTTAAGGTCAGAACATGTAATCCTCAGTGAAATAAAGGAAAAATACAGAACAGAACTATAAAAATCACAAGCGAGGAAAGATTTGAAAATGAATGGGAGAAAAACTGAAAGCAGAAGATCGAGATGCAGATCTCTAAAACTTTATCCGAACAAACTACCTGACTTCAGCAACGATGTCCAGACGTTACCAGGATCGTTGGCTTTAAAATAGAAAGACTATTTAATTAAAACATGTCCGAACCAAGAATGAAGGGTTATTTTCAAAAAGTGACCTGATTTTTTTTGCATATAAATTTATTCCAGAGACACTTCTAGCATTAAATGCTTATTATCAGACGTTAATTGGCTAATCTGTAAAACCACAGCAAATGTGACATCTGTTCTTCTTTTTGAGCTAAAACTCTTCTATCACACCTCTCTCCACCCATTCCAACCTGCCTGCACTTTCTTTTTCACAGCCTCCATTATGGTTGTGTATTTGCAAGAGTCTAGCGATACATATCACGATACCCGTATTACGAAATGATATGCATCACAATATATTAGAGACAATATTTCCCATTTTTTAAATCTAAAAATGTATGCACATTCACATAAAAATAAAATTCTGAAATACATTTCTTTCAGTGATCAGAATTTTTTGCCTGATTTTCCAAACTAAAAATGTGTCCTAACAAATATGTCCTAACCAGTAATGTTTCAGATGTATGTTTTGCTCTTACATAATTAATTAAACATCGTCTTGGCAGAATTTTGTAAAAGATATCGCCAAACGAAGAACTGCGGAATGGTACAGTATTTTGACCGTTTTATTTATAAAATTGATCCACTGTGCCAGAAAATATTTAGTTTGTAGGTCCATGGATAAATGGAACAGACCAGTTAAGGTGGAGCTACTGTTGGCACCTGATGAAATCCTTTTGGTGGAAAGGTATTACGACGACAGCAAGCGTCTGATCAGCGCTTTTCCAGACTCCAGATCTAAGCTGACGGGTTTTTCCTTTTTTTAGCTGTATTCTTCTTCAACACCCGCAATCTTCTTGCAAAGAATACTAAACTCTTTGCATTCAGTACTTCCCCCTTATTCAAAGGATTAGCCAAATCCGCAAATACTGAGAAGCGCTGTAGTCCCGCCGTTTTGCCGCGCAGCTACGTCATCGGTCTACACCCCACATGCGCCTTGATGGTCCAGCACTCAATAGAAACACTCACTTCCAACCAGTCCTGTCTGCTTAGTGGAAATGAGGCATTAATGTCCCCCACTCTCTTTGTCTCTTCCCCCTGTAGCCTAATTTTTCCACTTGGGTCCCTCTTATTCATAAAAAAATACTCCATCTTGCTGCGGCTAACCTTCATTCCTCTCTTTTCTAGGTCAAACCTCCACCTCTCTACCTAACCTGTTCCCTGCTATCGCGACAAACCACAATATCATCTGCAAACATCATAATAATCCTAAAGTATTCCTGTCTAACCTCAACTGTCACACAGCAAATGTGACACGAAAGCTCCACTCTGCTCACCTTCTAATTAATTGTAAAAGCAGTCCTAGTACTCCTTTAATTATGATTCTAGTTTAAATAAATTAACAAACTGTCAAACATAGTTTCTGCAGAACGGCAGGTGTTAATTTGAAATTCACCTCTGAGTTGTGGGCAGAACTGTGTCAGAAGCCCATACCCCTGCTTCCCATCATCCATCCATCTCACATCCACTAGCTTACAGACCCTCACCGTCAACATAAAATCAGCAATACAAAAAAAAACGTGAGCAATATTGGAGCAATCCAGCTGTACATGTTTTAGTCAGCTCAAATGAGGAAAACAAAGACATGCATGGATCTATTTGTCTACAAGTAGATCCACGATGTAGAAGCCTCTACATCACAGCTAAAGCATTTTTTTGTCTGGTCCTGATTCACAACAATTTGAATAAAGAAATGGTTAAAAATAATATTTTAAACTTGATTTCTTAGTATATGTCCTCTATCATGAGAAAATGTGTTATAAACACCAAAAACACAATTTTCATCAGAGTGGGTCTTTAAGGGTTTGAAGTTTACCAATAAATAAAGTACTGTGAAAAAATTAAGAGAAAGTAATTTAAAAAAACTCAAATTATAGAAGTAACTTAAAGAAATGTGATCCAAAATTCCTTTATATCAGTGAGGGAGTATACGGACATTCTGCAAGCTATTGAATTATGGAGTACTCAGCATTGCTCACATCTTTATTCTTGTATCTACAATTTTTTTTTTTTTTAACAGAGTCAGAAATGTAGTTTTAGAATCACATTAAGCTCACAGAGGACATAAGTGCAACAGTCTTATCCTGTTTGAAAACAAGAAATAGAAAAACTTTTTTCTTCTTCTGAAAACTTCCACAAAAAAACACATTTCAAGGCCACCAGTATGACAGGCCACGCTTTCATGTCCGTTTTTTTTCTCCTTTTGGTCTCCCACTTCTCATTTCGTTCAGGGCGTCGATTGGAGGCCGTTTCCTCCAAAGTGCTGCAGTGTGTGCATGACGCAGGGCTATCTCGGGGGTGATGCACGCTTTTCAAACCAGGGAATAACAGAAACATTCCAAAGAGAATAATGCAGCAGGAGGAGGAACCCAATCCCACGAGGTCCCCTGGCGTGGCTCTCCAACTGCTGCCTGCTCCAGTGTGTGTGGAGGCGCCTCTGCCAGCTTTTGTGCTCGTCTGTGTGCTGGTTATGTACACATGCTTGTCCTCCAGCGTCAGAATGAACCGCATGCATGGAGTCGGATAATTAGCGCCAGGCCCCCACAGTGCCGTTTTCCAAAGATTCCCCCCCTCCTATTTCTAAAGAGCACAGTGGTTCTCGCACATTAATCAGGGGGACTTTTACTGTTTTTCAGCACATTATACCCCCCTCCTTCTTTACTTACCCCCCCTTCTTATTACCTCTGCTTTTCCTTTCAATCGCTCAAACTTTCAAACATCTTTGCAATTATTCCTACTTCCCCCATCTTCCTATCCATTTTTTTTATTATTTCTTTGTCCTTTGCTACTCTTCCTCCTTTGTTTCTTCTTATTTAATCTCACTTCATTTTAACCCCCCCTTCCCATTGCCTCCCCCATCTCTCTCTCCTCTGTCTGTCTGCTAAATGGGAGCACTGACCCCATTACATTGCGTTGGTGCTGCCGAGTGGAGGAGGACGAGGAGGCAAGGGAAGGAGGAGCAGGAGGAGGAGAGGACGGGAGCGTGGATTTCGTTCGGTGTGTTTGAACGGAGTGATTAATGAGCGCTGCCTCCAGAGGGTGTTATCCCCGCTCCGGACCAGCAGGGACACCACTGGGTCACCTCTGGTCACACACAAACTCACACAGAAGCTCGCAAGCACACAACACAACTCCCACACCCATCTCTGCTGACATTATCATTAACAACGCTGGGACAGTGGGATCGGGGGGCCACCATAGCAAACACAACCCAGCGGCGGAGAGTGCTCACAGTTCATGAAGCGGTTGTTTCGTGACTCAGTGCTGCTGCTGCTGCTGCTGGGACACATTTCCTCTTCAGGCCACTTAATCTTCTCTGCCACTTCAGCTGCAAACTTGTGATAAATTTAACTTGATGACTTCATTAGATCCTGAATCCAACTATTGAAGTTTTGCCGTTGAACGTTTGTCAAGGTCTCATCGATAGAGTGTTTAGAGTATTGATTATTCCAGTAATTATATTTCCGATATGTTTCAAGATCGTCAAATATTTACTGTCAGACTCAGGGAAGAAAAAATGTTTTTTTTCCATCATTCCTGTGGGATGATTCATCTAGAATCCAGAACATTACAAGCATATTACAATTATAAATCATAAATTGTGTTCATTAGTTTGCATTCCCTTGAAGAAATTATGATTTTTTTGGTTATTGTTCTGATGATATAAAGGATAAAAACAAAGTGTTTTTTCCTACTCATTGTTCAGCAGTTTTTCAGAAAATGTTGTTTACCCTTTAAAACTTCCCAAATTAAACTGTTCAAACATTCACCAGTTCTTAATACCTGGGGCATCAATAGCATCTCGTAGGGTCATCGTGGTTGAGGTTCTTTATTTTCTCTGATGGTAAAGCAGTCCATTCTTCTTGGTAGAAAACCTCAACTTCCTTTAAATTCTTGGACTACTTGCTTGAACTGAGATGTCCTCAGAGTGGCACAAAAGTATTGAGGTCAAGAGACTGAGATGGCCTCTCCAGAACCTTCCTCTTATTCTGTTGGAATCAATGACAGGTGGACTTGTGTTTTGGATCAATGTCATGCTGAAAGGTCCAAAAGTGTCCCATGCACAGCCACCGAGCTGAATAGGGACAGTTTTCCTCCAGGATCTTCTGATAATGTGCTGCATTTACCTTGCCTTCAAATTTGACCAAGCTTCCTGTTCCTTTGTAACTCACCTATCCCCAAACCATCAGTAATCCGGCTCCGTGTTTCACAGAAGGAATAGTGTTATTTTCATCATAGGCCTTGTCTACTCCTCTTCAAATGTAGCATTAATGGTTGTGGCCAAAAAGTTACATTTTGGTCATATCATTTTAGTTACATTTTGGTCTCATTTGTTCTGGAAGTTTGGAGCTTTTTTGTGGCATTTGCACTAAACAGGTTTACTTAGCGACTCAAGCATGCAGCCCATTTTCCTTCAGGTACCTCTTAATGTACATCTTGGTGTTGAAGCATCCACACCATGGCTTTTCAGAGTCTTGAATCACAGCTGAAGTTATTCATGGGTTTTTCTTAGCATCCCAAATAACTTTATTGGCAGTTGTGGCAGGATTTTTTTGTGACCATGGTTTGGATCAAAGTTTAAACACTGCTGACTGGCATACTCAGTTCCTACAATATTTTCTTATATGTCTTTCCTGTTTTATACAGTTCATTTACCTTTTCCCATAGATCTTTTTGCAGGTCTTTAGCTTTCCTTATGACTCAAGATCCATAAATGTCAGTGCAACACTGCATGAAGAATTCAAGGGTGTGTTGGGAGCCCAGGAACTCCAGGACCTTTTGTGCACACACATTGATTACAGTTAAACCAGTCAGAGGTGAGGATGGTTACCTTTAGCTGCCTTTCAAACCATGTTACATCAGCTTGTGTGTATGTTTTTAGAACAAAGTCATCTGGATATATTAACTTTTGAACAGGGTCAAATGAGAAGTTTCTGTTGTCATTATGATTAAAAAAGTGTAAACAGAATTTTTGGACCAAGGGAAAAAAAGTATTTTATCATTCCTCAATGAAAAATGACTAAAAAAAACCAATAACAGTTTTTAGGGTATGTAAACTTATAAGCACATTGTGCATTTTAATATAATATTTACTGTAGTATTTCCATCCATCCATCCATTTTCTGAACCTGCTGTGTCTCTTTAATGGTCACATGACTGCTGGAGCCTGTCCCTACAACTGTTGGGCAGAGGCAAGGTAAACCCTGGACTGGATGCCAGCATGTCACCGGACACACACATTCATACCATGGAGTCACCAATTAACTGGAGCATATTTTTGGACAGTGGGACGAAACTGGAGTGCCTGGAGAAGCCCACCTATGCACAGAGAGACAAACACTACACAGAAAAATCCAAGCCACATTTTGAATTGGGCCCCTCTTGCTGTGAAGAGCGCTAACCACTTTTCAATAAAAGCTATGCAAAGCTGTTGGAAAAAAAAAAGAAAAAAATACTCTCTAAAATATTTTTTACTCTCGAAACAACAAAAGACAAAAATAATCCAGGTTCCCCAATATCAAGCTTGAGCTTGGGTTGCCAGGTTTGATTCAAAAGCACACCCAGAGAGGGCCACAGTAGCAAACAAGGAAATTAAGCTCAGCCAAAGAAACACAGACATGCATCAAACATGCAAAAGCAATGAATCTGTTAACACATTGATATTTAAGTGTGCGTGGTGGACACAGCTGTTTTTTTAAACAGACATTGACAACATCTACAAGGTAAGAAGGTAGCTAATGCTAATACTAGCTCGAAGTGGCGGCACTTTTTCCTGAAAACTTTGTTTTGTGCAGTTTCATTTTTTTAGAGTGAGAAGTACTGAGAAAAGTGCTGAAGAAGTTACACTGGCTAATGTGGGCTAATGTAGAGAGGCTAACTGTTAGCATCCTTAGCAGTCATGTTGCAGATTAAAGGAGCTACATAAACACTCCTTTAGCTTCCTCTTAATAGGCTATAAGCAGAAGATGGAACAGATGGATGTTATTTTTTTCCTTAAATTCACGTGAGTAAGGGGATGGACATGTGATAGCTGATATTGGCTACTTTTGTTGACACGTTGGCTGTTCACAAATTTTTTTAACTTGACAATATGACATCACCAATTTCATATAGTAAAAACCTATTTTAAAAAAGTTTATAAATGGCTGAATATAGACCGCAACGCTTTGCATGAACAATTTTTGTGAGAAAAATATATACATTTGCAATGTTTTACTTTAAACCACCCACATTTTCATCATCAGAAAACAAGAGGTTTATAAGTAGTCTGTAAAATTCTGGTTTTTCGCTGAGACTATATGAAATTTCAAGTGCACTGGATTTTGGAATTGTTGATTCAGACTACAAAATGGCAAACATACTAAACAGTGTGTTATGTAGTGAGTAGTGAAGGAATTCAGACACAACTATTGACGCTCTGACAAAGAAAAAAAACGACAATAATGTCAAACAAAAATGTTTGCTTTAAAACTACATTTTTAATCTGATATGAATTTAAAGGGTTACAGACATTTTTATTTTTTACTTTACCCATGTCTCTCACGCCTCCTAAATCAATTTATTTAACACCTGTCTGTTTGTGTGTGCTGACTAAGTGGGTGAATTATCTATAGTTTGTGGGGATGTTCCACTTTTTTCTTTCAAGCTGGAGTTTCAAAACAGATCAGTGATCCGGCTCCGTTCACGAAGGAGAATTCATTTACAAGTGCTTCATTTTCAAAGAAAATATTATTGACAATAATTTCTTTATTACCTATTACAAACAAGTTTAACAAAATTTAACAATTTTGAACAACAGGAAGTGTGTGAGGGTGTCGGCCTGTATCCTCATGTGGTGTAATTGGTGAATGTTTGTTTATCCATTTATCATAAACCAGTTCCTTTTACATCTGAAGGCCTGTTTGGCTCCAATATTAATATTTTTGTGTGTGTGTAAATGTGTATGTTCTTCCTTTAATGTTTTAACCAAACAAATTTTCACTCGTCCACATGTTTATTACTGAGAGAAATGCAAGTCTTGTTGATTAACTACTAGAATAAATACCTTGTCATTTACTTTTTCAGTTTAATTCAATTCTGTTTTATTTACATAACCCAATATCACAAAATAATTGTCTCATTGGGCTTCACAAGGGTAATTGTACTTAAGCAGAAAGTTGATCATAAAATATAAACAGTAGCTAATTGCTAAGCTAAAGTGAACAAACTAAGCCCTTAGAAACTCCTTTTCAGTAAAGAAAAACTTAAAAAAAAAAAAAAAACTGATTCCAGGGAAAAAAGAGAAGAAACCTCTGGGATGTCAGGATGGATAATCTCCCAGGACAGACAGGCGATGTACCAAGACTGTAAAAAAAAGAATTAGCTTATCTAGCTCTACAACTACATGTTTGAATTGTGTAGCAGATGAGCGTCACTCAGAAGCTGGGTTAGCTGAGGGCATAAGAAGAGCCAGAGGGGAGGTCCACCGCCTCCTGGACGCCGCCCTGGGGTGTTTCGGGCACTGGGTGGAGGCCCCGGGGAAGACTCAGGACTCACTGGAGAGACTACATCTATTGGCTGGCCTGGGAACGTCTCAGGGTCCCCCAGAGGAGCTGGAGGAAGTGACCGGGGAGAAGGAAGTCTGGGCATTTTTGCTTAGATTGCTGCCCCCGCAACCTGGTCCTGGAATAATGGAGGGAGATGGATAAATGTATGGATGTAAAGGAAGTCAATCTAACTAAGATATAAAAATGTGAGCTGGTTCAAAGAGAGTGAAAAGGGCAAATTCTTACCCGAAGTCGGATAATTCATGTTGTGTTGTGTAACCGGGCGGATTTTCCTCAGGATTCTCTACGCAAAGGGCGAGAGCTTGCAACATGTTTCGCAACATATTGATAAAACAACAGCGTATCTTTAGTCTGAAGCTTCTACAACTCTGCTGCAATAAGAGCAGGAACAGAAGGTCATCCGTGCCCACTGCAATAACCTTTCACAGTCACACTCTGTTCGAGCAAAAGAAGAATCTTTAGGAGGAAACACACAATCTACCTGTCTCGTTATTGGCTGATGTTTCTTTTATTGTTTTTCATTTGATAAATAACTGCTGTTTCTTCTTTATTTGCTCGTGCAACCGTTTAATTTCCCCCCGGTATTAATAAAGAACAATTCACGGCCTCTCTGGCACGTCAATCAATCATTGGCGTTGCGCTTTAAGGCTTTTGTGCATCGATTTGAACCTCCAGAAGCGGGCGGCTTCATCCATGTTTCATACACAGTCCGTGATTAGCTCTCACAAGTGAAGCCGCTTAATCTGTGCCGTGTTTTTCCTTCCAGGCGTCACACCCCACAGTGCGAGCTCTGCTTGTCTGTAAAACTGAAAACCAGAGCAACGTAGATAACAGTTTTACCCACCTCGAGGAGGAATTCAGATCTTCTGTAAACAGTATTCAGAAAATACATCCGATTAAAATCTCATGTTTGGGAGTTTTTCCTGCAAAAGTTAATTGATTAACTGAGTATCAACAAATTAATATTTTGTTCATGTTGTGATTATTAATCAGCTTCTTGTTTCAACACCACTGAGCAGTGAAACACATAATAGTTGGGATTAACCTTGATTACAGCATTGTTTTGATGAGAACAGAGGCATTTGAGTGGCTGTTGCTGCTTTTTTTGGAAAATGTCAAATTGTTTTTTTTTCTCCAGTGCTTGTCCGTATTTTTTTTTTTTTCGTTTCAGTCTGTCGCGCCACAGGACACGCTTCCTTGGCCTCTCCCCCACTGTTCCTGTGTCCGCAGAAGTTGCTGTTCGGATACTTCGGCCACATGTGGACAGTTGATGGCAAAATAAATTTCACTCATTCGCACAATGATGGGAGACGATGGGAGACCGGGGCTCTGCTGCTGTCGACTGCAGAGTTTGGAGATGCTGCAGTAAATCATTTGAAAAAGACATAAAGCCACCCGGAAACCAGAAGCGCTGCACAGGTCTGTGGTCTGCATTTTTCACCCCCAACAAAAAAACATCTCCTGACAGGGAGTCTGCAATTAAAAGAAAAATTACCCATGTTAAAGGTTAGGAGGCTGCAGTTGCTAAATCCAATAAATGCACAGCAAGCTCCAGAAAAGTGCAGAGCCGAGCAGAATGCAGCTCCTTCCACTCCAGAAGGGATGTTTAAGTGCCGCAATGTAAATGCTTTTTTAACAACAGCAAATGTTGTACGGGATTGGTTGACGTAAAACACACAACTTTATGATCTTTCAACTGGAGTTGTGTTGAAAAGTTGGTTCCCATCTTCTGTTAACTGCTATTCCTTTCCCTCGAATTATTGCCTCATTACTTCCTTCATATTCCCTTTCTTCTTCTTGCGTTTCCGTCTCATAGTAACACTGAACCATACACCCACCTTTTTTTTTTTTTTTTTTTACTTCTCTGGCTCAGTCACGATGTTTTTCAAAAGTATTTTTTTGACTTCACGTCTTTAGAGACCCAGCTTTATATCAAAAAAATGAATTGGATTCTGAGCACCTGTTAACAGTTGATCTCGGGGCTGAAAGGTTTGCACACAACCGACTGGAATGGACTTATTTTCGTTCACAGACACAGATAATCCTGCGCTTTGTCCTTCTCTGTCTCAGAACGCCACAGTAAAAAGGACTAAAACAAGAGCAAACCTTGACCTCGGAAATCCAGTTGTGCAAGAATGAATCTCCTTTTTTCCACAGTTCATTGAGCAGTTTGATCTTCTGAGGAATGGTTTGTAACCTTTGAAATGGAACAAAACCTTCATCAGACCTTTAAAATTCCAGGAATGTTTCATAAGTCCTTTAAAAAGTTTCTGAAGTTTCACTCTCACTTGAAGTTTCACCTTGGCAGATTTTAAAACTTGGAAAAAAAGCAGAGTTGAAAATCGCTAATGAACTTTACTGTTGCTCTTCTTGACTCAGAAAAAAAAAAAGACAGGTGGGTATCTAGAAAGTTTTTGCAGTTTTTCTCCTTTTGTTGCCTCCTCTGCAAATTTTCTGACATTTATTACAAAGTTATCTGACAGTACCACAAACTTTTTCAAACACTGTGACGGTCTGCATCTTAAGTATTTAAGCAACAAGAGGTTGGAGGCAAGATGTCTATTTGTGCAGATGAGTCTTCAATCATTTAAAGACATGTTCCAATGAAAATCCTATTTCTGCTGTTTTTAACATGTTCTTGTAGCATTTTCTTGTAATGGAGGATATATGTAGAATAATTTAAGATTAAAACCACATTTAAGTTGTTCTCTATTTAAATCTAGTTGGGTAAAAACCTGTGGCTTGAAAAATATTGTGACACAGCAAATGCCATGCCGAAGTCTCCTGGCTCCACTCCTACTGCCTACTTCTGCGTTCGATACATGGTCGTTCAATCATATCCCATTGGGGCAGTGTAGTGTTTACATGAAAATGGCGGAGTATTTGGAGTTTATAGGATACCTTTTGGAGCTACAGAGAGTTACTATAAATAATGTTAGGCATGTTGTTCATCTTTCTAGCAAAATTCTCAAAAAAAAAAATAAATAAATACATTTTATGTGTCATTGTACATAGCAAACTTTGAAAGTAACTTGCTAAGGCTGATGTTATTTCACATGTATCTGCATGCTACCAGCTCCAAAGGTAATGGAAATTCATGTTGGCGACAAGTAATAGGGGTAGCCAAAATGCACTTTGCTGGATTTCTGCATGTATGTTAAGTACATCCAAGGCTAAATGTTGTTGCTGATTACACATAGTGCACGTTGCACGTTGTTTGCATGCTGTTAAATAAATGCACCTTACTATTATTGTACTGAATTTATTTATCATGCTGCTCATACCCTTTGCATTCTGCTAAAACTGTTTACTTATATTACCTCTTAAAAATCACTGTCACTCTACTGTACCTCAATTTCAAATTTTATTTTGTAAATATTGTAAAATCATCTTTCAATGTATACAATACTTCAGTTTTATATTGTAACCATATTAAATGATGTGTGCTGCTGATCTCTTGACCAGGTCACCCTTTAAAAAAAAAGAGATCCTTATGGGCTTTGCACCTAATAAAATAAAGGTTAAATAAAATAAAATAAAACATGTTTTAATGTTAAAGTCCCATTAACATACAAACCAATACATACCAGGAATAGTACATAGAGATTTGCTACGTTGATGTATACAGTTGGCCACATCCAGAAATAAGAGTGATCTTATTTTGATATTTGTCTCACAGCTCAGTGCATAGAGTCCATACCGATGCATCCTTGCAGTCAAATCCAGTCCTTGTCTGACAGGATAGCTTCAATTTTTCTCATTGTTTTTCTTGCTACGTTAATGTTAGCTTGGGCTAGTGAGGTGCTATGAACTAGAGAGAGAGCGTGTAAACGAAGGGTTGATAGGAAATAAGCAGAGGTTAATATGGGCTAACTTCCACACCAACACTCTTATCTCAGAAACAAATTTCTAATGAACTTTTGCTGTTTTGCAGAAAATATGTCTTAAAAAAACAAAAAAGGCTTTGATTTTGGCTATAAACTGCATAATGATAATTAAAAGACCAATTTGAAAGTTTTTAAAAAGATAAAAGTATAGTTGAAGTTTGACTTTAAGCCAAACTAGTAAAGATTTATTATATATTCATTTTGAACATGACGTTTTTTTTTTCCAAAGCCTAACGTTTAACTGCCTTAATCTTGGTTAGGGAGTCTGATTTTAAAAAAGTGAGCAAAGGCTCAGATGATCCTCAGAAGCTATCAGGGATTTAGCTGTTATATCATTTTTTTCATTCTCTCTCTGCACATCAATTGAAAAAAAATAGTAATCCTCTATGATGAGATGCCATTTATTTCAGTTTTTGGTTGTTACTTTGGGCTTCACAGATTTTAAATTATTCACAAACGCTTTGAAGATCAGACAAAGCATGAATACTTCCACTATATAAAATTAAAAATGATTGGACTGACTGCGCAGAATTGTAAAGATGGCGTTTCTGACTCTCTGATCTTTGATTTCGTTCATTTCAAAACCTCTGCACTCACAGCAGTTTGCTGGAAATGAAACGGCTGAGATGGATTTCCTAATAAATGGGATCCAGTAAAAACATGCCAGGCTATGAACTCCGATGACCCTGATGATCTCTGGGCTTTTTCAATCAGCACCAGCACAACGTCACAATTCCAGTTTGGCATTATTTGCAGACTAAGAACATTTCCAGCAGCCTCTCATGATCAATTCCCATGTGTTGTGCAGAGATAATGCACGTTGTTTGGTTTTGCTAGCCCTCACAGTCTTCCAGCAGGGGGGCAGTATAACTAGTTCAAATTTGCTTTGCAGCTGGATAATGAACCAAACACACAATGGAAGTCATAAACAACTTAAAAAAAAATGCACAGGTTGGTGTATTCAGTTTGTTCTTTATACTGAAGGATGCACATAAAAAGAAAGCAATCTTAATTAATATTTACCTGTTAGTTGTACATTTGAGGCGTATGAACTAAAAGCTGCTTCTTCTGTTGCAATTGCTTCAAGGTTAAGCTAGATTTAACATCTGAAAGCTCTTTTGAAAACCTTTTAAAAGGTGAACGCAACCAGTTTTTTTCAGTACACAGCAGTTTTTTCTTGCTTTTTTTTACTGTGTGGTCTATGAGCTTTAACACATATGAATGCAAAGGTTATCACTAAAAACGCATCCATCAGATCTTTCTCCAAAGCCTCTGTTTCACCTGTTAACTGCAGATGGATGTGATGGATAGGAGGTTTGGAAACGGCTTTTATGACATAAACCTCTCTTTTGTCAGAGGCCAAGCATTCAGAGAGGCCTTTTTTTTTAAAAGGCTGAATTAAAATTGGTGACAAAAATAGAAATTATGCAGGTCAAGTGTGAAGTGAATAAAAAGTAATTATATTCTCTTAAATTGAAGATTTTATCAAACATTTGAACCTCTAACAAAAGCAATATTATTTTTTTCAAAGCTTTAAAATAAATAAGTCGACATTCAATCAAAATCTTGTGAAATCTGTCATTTTAAAGGCCAAGAAAAGTCAAGTTTTTGGTGTTTTTAACTTGTTTCTTAACTTTTTTCTGATGCTGGAAAACATACACTATATTACCAAAAGTGTTTGGTCGCCTTCCTTGACTCATATGAGATGAAGTGTCATCCCATTCCTAACCCATAGAGTTCAATATGTTTCAGCTTTAACAGCTTCAACTCTTTGGGGAAGGCTGTCCACAAGATTGAGGAGTGTGTTTATAGGAACTTTTGACCATTCTTCCAAAAGTGCATTGGTCAGGTCACACATTGATGTTGAAGGAGAAGGTCTGGCTCTCAGTCTTCACTCTAATTCATCCCAAAGGTGTTCAATGGAGTTCATGTCAGGACTCTGAGCCGGCCAATCAAGGTTATACACACCAGACTCAGTCCTCTATGTCTTTATGGACCTTGCTTTGAGCTCTGGTGCATAGTCATGTTGGAAGAGGAAGGGGCCCGCTCCAAACTGAAATTGTGTTTTGGTATCCTGCTCTGGTTAAACAGAGAACTCTTAACAGTGGGGAAGGGAATGGGGAGCGGGGTTGCTCCAGTCCTGCTCTCAACTCAGAGGAAAATTTCTAACGAACCACTGGCGTTTTGCAAAAACTATTATGTAGAAAATGACAGCATTTTTTTTTTTCGTTTTATTTAGGCTATAAACGGCACAAACATAATTAAAAGTCCACTGGGAACGCTTTTAAAATAGATCAAAAGATGATCAGAGTGGGACTTTAAACTTCAAACCATCAGAGAAAAAAATCTAAATGTGTGTTAAACAGCACACACGCCTTTTTTTTTTTTTACCATTAAAGCTGATGTCGGGTATACCTGTTCAAAATGCAGTTAATAATTTATCATAAGCAAGTGTCAGAACCTTTTTTAGAACCAGACATTTTGTCAGTTTGCTTTTCTAAAGGCATTCAAGTGTGTGTTAACACGGTGTCAGAGTCAAAGAAGTAATGGTCCAAACAAATCCATCATTCCACAATAAGAAATTTAACTTCTGAGTGGAAAATTCATGACAACCAGACAGGCGAGTGTAAGAAAGAACAAAACCGAGAAAGATCTTCCAGCTTTTGTGGTTAGCTCTTTATCAGAAGACAAGTTTCTCTTTTGTTGCAAAGGAAGATGGAGGAGTGAGACCCAGTATTGATTTATCTTAATTAAATTACTGTCAGTAATTGTTAATAATTATCTCTCATAACATCTGCTTTTGAGTTACTTCAATGAGCCAGAATTTTCACCAAACTGGATTTATGTCACAACTTTCATCTTCCAGGAGGATGATGCATGAACGACTGCTTTTAACCCCCTCTGTGGGCCTTCGACGTACAATGTTACGTCTTTCCGAGTCAACCGTGCTCCTAACTTCCAGAATCCGATCAACAGAGTAATAAGAGACACATCAAGCAAATTCGATGTATATTTCTCATTAAAGCAGAACATGTTTAGCACTTCTGTAGGAGGTCACAGCAACTTCTCCTGAGAATTCCATTGTTTCAGAAGGTCAAGTGGAGATGGATCACAAAAAAGTGAAAGCTGTGCTGTTGCGGCCAATGCCTGAAATAGCTAACATCTCAAACACTTTATGGTTTCATCAAAGGTTACAGACAAGTATCTACACTCCACCCGTTCATTAATGGCTCATCTAGAATTCTCAAACAGATCAAGGCTTTTATGGAGAAGATTTACGACTGCTCCTGTTCTGTCCCTCCCTGATGACCATCAATCAATCATCGTGGAGGTGGTCTTTTCTGACTGGGGCACCTTCCTGTCTCAGATGCCAAAGGATTTTTTTCTCTAGCAGGTAACTAGGATATTAGACTCAGAACTTCTGTCCATCAAACTGGCTGTGGAGACATGTAGTCATTTTCTGCAACACCTTTTGAAGTGTTTACTGGTTATGACAACTTCGAGTATCTCAGGTTCGCCAACCAGAAGCACAAGACTATACCACTATGTTTTTCACATGGTCATCAAGTATTTCCACCTGTCTCACAAATATCTCCTCTTAGATAAAATATATTTTTAATCCTATAAAAACAAGTCCAGCACCCCCATCAACTCAAATCAGCATTAAATCAGCTTTGTTAAGAAGTTAAACTATCTAGACTTATTCATTTTAATACTCTCAGCAGCTATGTGTAAAGCAACATTTTTCTTTAAATTATTCTTGATGTTACCAGATAGACTGCAAACTAATGAAGGCCTTTTGCTTTTATATTTTGTAAGTAAAATTAAAATGTCACTTAATTAGATTTAAAACAATAATTTGAACATTATGTTCTCATTTTTTAAGTAGTTTCTGTTGAACACTCACTCTGATCATTTTTTGAACTTTTGCAAAATCATCCCTAGTCATTATGATTTTGCCACTTTTGGCCAAAATGAGAAAAAAAAACCAAAACCCTGCTGTTTGCTAGGAAATAGTTCCTGCAAAGTGACAGTTGTTCATTAGAAAATTTATCTCTAATTTGTTGGCGGGACTTCTGGTGCAGAGCAACCCCACCACCTCTTCCCATCACCCATCTGAAAGACACTCTCCCGCTAGTTTTGATCCAGCCACCGGCTCAGACGTGGAAAATTAAGATGCACATGGATCTAGTCATCTGCAAGTGGATCAATCAATTAATCAAACTTTATTTAAAAAAAAAAAAGTGCTTCTCATACTTGTGCTTCACAGTTAAAAACAAAAACAGACAAAAATGAAAAGATAGATGGATAAACTTAGATAAACTGTGTTCATTTAAAAAAAACACAAAAGACATAAATACACTCATTACAAAAAAAAAGAAAACTGCAGATTGGTCAATTTTCAGCAGTCTTACTAACTTTTCCACAGCTGTGATAATAGAGAAGAGAAGAACCCCCACCCTTTACTTTCCCCCTTCCCTCCATTAACACACACAACCCATAATCCCACACACAGCAAATCCTTTTCTTAAATAAACTTAAGACTTGGCTCTGCTTTGAGGAAACAGTAGTATATATTGGGAATGTCTGTCTACCAGCTCCCAGGAACATCGCCACAGCAGCAGGGTCCACTCCACAGACATGAGGCTGCAATGTTGGACCCCAACCGCCCCAATAAAGGGTGACAACCATGGCCGCTACCCCCAGACTGAGCCGCCAACCCCTGGCACACAGGATTCCCTAATGGAAACACTGGGGCATAAAACCTAAAAAAGAAAGATGCTAAAATGTAATAAATGATATGTATGTTAAAAAGGAAATAATACATAATAAAACCAATAAATAAAACACAAAAAGGCCTTTAAGATGATCTAATGGCAAAGTGCATCAAAATGACGCTTCTATGTCCCTGTAAGCTTTTTCAAATGCATTTTTACATCTGCTCTTGCTCCACACTAATTTGATAAAGAAATACTCTGAAAAATAATTTAAAGCTTAATTTTCTTAAGTTCTGGGTTGACAAAATCAATTAATCTATTTGAATCAATTTAAGGATAATTGATCAATAATCGATGGCTTCTTAAAAAATATAGATCGATTTGTCACATAAAGCTAAAGCTAGCTTGTTGCTAACGTTTATTGGAATTTCACATAGGACGGCTAATGCTAACGCTCGGTGGACCTAAACATACATTGCAGACTAAATGAACAGCTTTATAAACTTACTGGCATGAATTTTTCAAACTCTTAAGGAAATATTTTATAAAGAAACTATTTGTCGTCTAAAGCACAGGGTTTTTTTTGCTCATCCTTTACTTATTCTTCTTGATAAACGTGTACTCCTATAACGTGATCGCCAACTAGTGGTTAAACTGAAACCTTCCAGGAGAGGCAGAGCAATGTTTAGAGAGTTAATCATCAGAACATGTTTGCTAGTTTCTCCTTTTGAGAAAGCACTTAACACTGTATGTTATTGCCAATCTTATTGTTTAACTATAGTGTCAGATTAATATAAATATCTTCAAAGCATATAGTAGATTATTACTTATGTCTAAACAAATGTGTCTAAATGTGTAAACTTTGTAAACTCAAAACTGAATTAAATCATTTTGAATTGAGAGGAGTGAAAGAATTGAAACAAATAGAAATCAAATCGATCCAGGCTCTTGTGAATTGAATCAAATCGTTTTTGCAAATTATCATTGATTTCCAGACCTATAATATACATGTCCTTCAATATGAGAAAAAAAATGCCATAAGAGCGTGTTAAAAAGACCAAAAACACCCAAAAAACAATTCCTATTTTTATTTTTTTCCTCTATTTCAATGCCAACTTTCTGCTTGTAAATAAAAGTACCACTCCTCTCAATGTCTCACTTTCTGACGCTTCACCCACCTGACTTAATCATTGCACACACCAAAGGATGTTGTAATCATTAAGTCAAAAGGTGACAGAAAATAAAACAGCCAGGATCCTGTCAGAGGCAGACTATTAGCTTCTGCTGGCTAACCAGCCAGACATCGCCGTGGCTAACAAACCCCAGAAGAAGGCAGTGGCAACGGATGTGGCAATCTCGAGTAACACCGAGATCAAAATGATGTGCAAAGTGAGTCCAACAGTGGCAGTCATGGTAATCTGAGCTCCTGGGGGCAAAGAAGCAGTGAAGACACTGGGAAGAGCCATCAGCCTCAGGAGACTCATGAGTTTAATATAGGCAAACACGAGCTGAGGCATTGACGACGGCTGAAAGAAGAGCTTGTGTTTGTATTACAGTCTGTTTGTATCGTGCTTACAAGTTAGCACGAGTCCCAAAGGCAGAGAAAGGTCTGCAACCTTCACTCCGCTCTGAAAAGAACAAGTCATTGTAATAACTGCAAATATATTATAATACTTTTCAGAATGCTACCAGTTCATGTTTTATTAAAGATGTTTGCAGCTCACTGGTACTCCTAACAGTATAGTTTGACAAAAACACCAAATTTTGAGAAATTTCCTCCCTTTTAAAACAGAGGTGTTGCATTTTTTAAAACCTCAATTCTAATAAAGTCTGACCAATAGTTATTTGTTTTTCTCTACTAAGCAGCACAAGTGATAATATTCTCTTAGTCATTTTTAAAGACGTATAATTGAGGCTAAAATAGAAGAATTTAACAGCTGTCAGATTGCAGTTGCAGCAAAGAAGTGAGGGATTGCAGGGATAAGTGTGACAGCATCAGCCCTGCTGGACAGACAAACAGCGGGAACAAATGCGTACATCGAGCTTGGCGCACGCTCCTTTCATCCCATGCAGCGTGTCATGTTGTCATGAAAAACATCCCACTCTGAATTTAGAAAGCCTCAGGTCCTGTTGAGCTTTTCTTCCTGCTTTCTGTGATGTCTTTCATGACAGACGAAGGATCTGTGAAAAAAGGATTTGAAGGAATTCAAGAATTTCTTCATAAGAATTGGAATTGAAACACTTTTAAAAATTAATAATATTACATTGATTTTGTTGTGTAATCACATGATTGTGTAAATGCTTCACAGCAGTCACATTATAGTGATTCTTCTGCTACTTATGCTACACTTTTTGGCACATAAAAATGTAATCACACTTTCAGCAATCTTGGTGTTAAAATATTCAGCTTGTTCAGAACATTCCTGCTTTTGCTTTAGGTAATTATAAACTTTATAGATTTTGAAATATTGAACAAAATACGTCCCATAGGTAATGAATGACAAATTACTTAAAATCCTTCAAAAACTGTGTGCACGTTGAAACTTGTGAAATTTCAGCTAGAGACACAACTTAAAACTGTACAGCAACTACTGGGTTTTTAAGGTCATTTTGAATTCAACTTTTATTTTAGCGACATGATTGTTGTTGCTGACTTTTTATCTAGTTTTTAGGCTAATTTCCGGTTTAGCTCACATTTTACCATTATGCTAGCTGTTTTGTCAAAATTAGACTTTTTAAAAGCTCTTTGGGCAAATATGGAGTTTTGCTAATATTTTGCCATAATAGTTGTTCTTTCAAAATTAGACATTTTTCCTGTTTTTTTTTTTTGTGGCTAATTTAGCATTTAGCTAATATTTTAGCTAACTTTAAGATTCCTTTCTCAGCTATCAGCTTGAGCATTTTTAGCTATCAGTTTTAGCATTTTCAGCCATCAGCTTTAACATCGTTAGTGATATTCACTTTACAGCATTCACACTAGCATTATCGCAGGTAATGCTATAAATCTTGTTAAAAATACTTTTACTTTTTGCTCACCATTACACTGTTAATCTTCTGTGGTTACACATTTAAAAAGGCAACGTTTTCCTTGATCAGGGCGTCATCCTGCTTGTTTTTTTTGTTTTGCATCTGCTGTAATTCCACCCTCACAATACAAAATTGAAGGCAAAGCAGATGTTTGCATATGGCTCATTTTAGTTGCAAAATATTATGAGACAATGAAACAGACGCAAAAGATATGAAACCAGCTTGATCAAAGAGACAAAATGAAGCCGAGATAAGAGCAGAGATATCAAACAGAGTTCAGTGAGCAGATTTAAACGATATTACAAAAAGGTAACAGAATTCAGAAATGTTTTTCATTTTCTGAAGTAATGAGAATCATGGTTGACCCACAGATTTCTTTGAGTTTATTTGCAGCTCAGAAAAAAAAAAAAAATGCTGCTTGATCTTGTTTCTTTTTAACTCTAGGAAAAAAGGAGAGCAGAAGATCAGAGAAGGCTGAGTGGTTCATAATTTAGCAAAAGACAGTTATGGACCTCAGCCTTTAAACCAATCACAACTTCACAGACCAAGTGGATTTGGAAGTTTTTTTATCCTACTGACAGAAATTCAAATCAGGCTCGAGGGCTGGACTGGATCCATTCTCTCAGTCGTGGTTTTCTTTGAGCTTTATAGGGAGACATGGGCTTTTGTTTTATTGTTATTACTTGAGGTAATATCATAGACATTTATACACTGGACCAATATTCTCTGATGTCCCTCGCAGGATTTGGAACGGCGGAAATGAAGCCTGAAGTGGGTCAGCCATATTGATTAAAGTTTACTCCGACCAACTTGACGTAATTCCAAAAATGTTCATCTGGGACAAAAAGTTTTGTTCCATCCACCCACCCGAAAAATAATTGCAACTTGAAAATGCACAATTTTGAGTTCTAATAAAAATCAAAAAGCTAATTTAAAACCCCAACTGTCATGAAAAGAAACCTGCCCCAGTGGTTTTTAAAGGAACTGCAGCTTTTTTGTAAATTTGGGAAGTAAATATGGAGGATTTTACATTTAGAAAACGTTAAAACGGTTTTAATTTTTCTGTTCAGGTTTAGCTCTGAGTCATAAAATAAGCTTATCTGAGTCCGGTTAACTCTTTAAAAACCCACTCCAATAAATTTAAATGATTTTAACATATTCTCTTGTGGCAGTTTTTGATAATTGAAGAAATTTGTAAAGAACATTAAGCTTTAAACTTCATTTGTGAGAATTTATTTATTCAATTGTGAATCTGGTGCAGATGAGAAAAAAGTTGTTTTTTTCTAAAAGATTGTAGTTGTGATGTCACAAATACAATAGATGAAGATTTAGCAAAATCTCTATTATATGTTTGTTAAATGAACATAATCTGATCATATCAAACTACAAAGTATAAATAATTATGGTAGCAACAATTTTTTAAAGAAACACCCGATAGTACATGCAAGTGAAAATAACTGAATTCACAAAGAAACTGTCTTTTGGTTTTGAGACTTAAAGCTCTTTTGCGCTCTTTTCAACAACAATACCTTTGACTTTAAACTATCAGCCACATCTGTTCTCATCTGATTTATTTTGCTGCACTAAAATGTTTATCTTTCAATTATGACTATTCAGTTGTCTGAAACTTAAAATAGTCAGAAAAGTAAGCCATGACATTTGTTTCAGAGAATAACTGAAAATATACTTTATTTTCGTATATTGTGATGTATATTATTATTGTGATACATTTATATCATGATATACAATTTTTTTTCCAAATCAGCATTACTTGCTTTTTCAAAAAAATATTCATAGTTTGGAAGTTAAGTAAGAGAATTGCTTTAATTATGAACCAACATGAAAAGCTTGTTCTTTTTAAACTGCATCTTAATAACTGGAACTTTAAGAAAATAAAAAAAAAAACAAAACATAACAGGATAATGCTGGATGTTCCAGTCAAGCACAACAAAATTCAGTTTAGGAGTGTAATGCTTTCGGCTGATGGGAGTTTCCTGTGTTAGCAGCTCTAGTTCTGCAGCACTTGGATGTCCTTCATCCCACTCTCTCATAAAATATTAGGTATCTTAATGACACACAAACACACACAAGTGTGTGTACACTTTTAATGACAGCCGAGCATTAGCATTATTTTATTATTCATGCTTTTTACGTAACCTTTACGTAACCATGGGACCTGTGTGCAACTCCGCGCACGTGTTTGTGCGCGCATGTGTGTGTGTGGAGTTCTTCCCTCTGTAGTTTCCCTCATTATGAGAAAGCGCTTTAATGTTTGTCTCCCAGTGGAGAGGGGAAGGCAGTGTGAAACTGTTATTGCAGCGAGAGCGGGAGAAAATCTAATAGAGGCAGCCAGACAGACACTCCTGCTTATGCGGTATGATCTCTCAGATGATGACATAGGTGTTTGCTTCGCCAGCAGCCGAGCAGGCCCCCCTCCCCGTCTGCCTGTGTGACCTCAGCAATATAGTTGCCGATGAAAGAAGAGAGATTGGGGTGTTCTACTTAAAGCGGTAATTTGGATCAAGTGGTTGATGGGAGGGAAGGAGGTGAAGAAGACGGAGAGAGGTTGTGAGGAAACGGTCCGCTTCCATCAGAGTCAGACGGTGCATAAGAAAGACTGAAGAGGCCTCAGGAATGTGTGTGTTTGGTATTTGTGTGCGAGCGGCATGGGCACGCTCTGTTGGTCACTGATAACCCCACAGCACAACTGTCACAGTCATGCTTTCACTCACAACCCCAGCAGTGTGCACGCTCCCCGTGTCTGCATAGATGTGTCCATCTGCCTCGCCGCGTCACCGTCTGCCCGCCTCGCCGCTGACCCGCCACCTTCCCCGATACCTCTCTGGCATCTGAGGCCCGCGAGTCGAAAAACACAGGCTTCTGGAGTCTGCAGATCCTGATAAAACTGTGTCTCACAGCCGTGAGGACGCTCGTGGTCATTACTGCTGCACAGCAACTGAGCAGCCAGCTGGAGTGCCAGCAGGTGTCTTCGTGGGCTGGCATTGAACCAAAGCAGAGAAATTGGTGGAAACTTTTGCCACTCACTCGTGAACCTGCACTGGAACACACACATCTCTATGTTCTTTTGAGTGTTTTTAGGCACAAACAAGAGGCCTCTTTACAAATAACACTATTACACATTTAATGAATAAAGCTCCAGATGCCTGAGGTTCTCATTAAAATAAATGTTTTGCCCTGAGCTTGAAGACTGAGTTGACATGGATTACACTTTTAATACGCACTAGCTTAGGTACAAACCGTTCCTTTTCATTTTTGCAAACCGTGCTCTTCTAGACTTGTACTTTTTTAATAATTTATATACTGGTATAATAATTTAATGATTCATCATGCGCTCATCCTCATCAGGGTCACTCTGACATCACATTAAAATCCTTCCACAAACCAGTCATTTACTAAACTTAGACCAAATATAAGGTATAAACTCCAAGTTTTTCATTAAAGGTTCCATTACACTCATAATTAGCGGATTTTATGCAGTTTTATCTGCTCGTGTTGCGAAAAAAAAAATCTTTTGGAAAAAGTTCTAATCAAATCTTGAAAAAGTTCCAATTAACATCAAGTGTGAAGCCATATAAACGAGGTCTTTTCAGCAGAAACACACACAAAGAGACTTTTTCCTTCCAACTATTCAATAGATTTCATAATATCGAGCAGTATCTTAAACAAAAGTCTTTCAGGGAACTTATGCAGCTTCATGGTGTTTTCATTCCAAGAGTTGAAGCTGTTTCATAATTGTCTGATTGCTGAAAGCAATCAGAGTATGTTATCCACCTTCTTTATTGTCTGATTGCTGAAAGCAATCAGAGTATGTTATCCTAATTCTTTATTATATTTTATTATTATTCTTCTTCCTTCTTCTTCTTATTATTATATTTTATTCCGTCACTTTTTGGATCGTCACTCCTCCTACAGTATTAAAGATATTAAAATGCTTTCAATAGTAGTTTATAAAGCTTGACTCTGAGAAGTGTGGCATTACTTTTGGAATGTGTCAGAATTATGAATGATTTTATATGAATATTTTTATGAATTATTTTTCCCATAGACTTTGCATTGTGAGCACTTTTAAATGCTCATATCTTGAAAAATACTAAAGATATTTTAATGAAACTTTCCAATATCATAGAGTATAGTAAACTACACGTTCTATTAAAATTGTGGCCCAATGCTGCTCTATAGCGCCACCAGGCGGTCGTTTTAGTAAGGAATTCGTTTTTGGCCTCTATCTCGAATACCGTAAGTCGGAATTTTGTGCTTTCTTTTTCTGTGTGTTCCTTGGATGCTAATGAACGTTTTTTCAAATTGGGACCATGGACTTCCGTCTAACTAAATTTTTCGCAATTTGCGATTTTTCGTAAAACACGTTTTTGGCTCCCTATTCAACATAGTTTAACCAAACTCCACAAAAATTGGTACATACCCTATTTAGAGTACCCCGAATTCAATGGTGCCACTCAATTTGCAAAATTCCTTACCGTTTTTGAAATAATCGTAATGCTAATGAGGTGGGTGTGGTCATAGATTTTTAACATGCTCTAAATCCTACAAAGATTGTCAAAACTTCACAAGTTTTGAAATATAACTTCATCCTACAGTGAAAAAGAAGTATGAAAAGTTTTATAAAATATTCCTATAGGTGGCGCTATAATGTAGGAAATTGTGTTTAAGCCTCTATCTCAAAAACTACTCAACCTAGCTACATAAAATTCAACGCATATGTTGCAGGAGGGGACTTGTATATCATACTAGAAATAGGGCTGTGCTGCGCCACCTAGTGGTGACTTAAGAAGGATAAGCTAACCTTGGATGGGTCCTGTTATCTTCCAAATAGTTGCAGGTTTCAACATGCAACCACTTGTATTTTGTTAGGTTGATCAAGGAGGTGTTTGGTTTAAAATTTTGTACCATTTGGGTTTATGGTTGATTTTATATGAATTAAAAAAAAAAAATCCCCATATCAAAATACATGGGACAAACCTTAAATCCCTATTATCTTGAAAAGTAGTTGATCAACTGAGTATGAAACTTTGAAAGTAGATACTTCAGACCAATCTTTAAATGCTCAATCAATTTTGGCTCTATTGCGCCACCAGGTGGTCAGTTTTAAAACTAAAGTTTATAGGCATTATTCTCCAAGTGCATTAGTCTTAAGCACTACCTTTTACTGCTTTGTGATTCATTGGATAGTAAGATAATAGCCTATATTCATCAGCGATGTCTATTATGTAAGACTTTTTCGCAATTTACGATTTTTCACAAAACACTTTTTTGACTCCCTGTGTCACGTACTTTGATGAATCTTTACAGTTTTCTGCACATACCCTATTTGGACTACCACAAATCTAATGGTAATATCCGTTTTGCATAGATCCGTACGGTTTTTGCATAACATGTCATGCAAATAAGACAGGCTGAGATTGTAATGTTTGCAACGCTGCAGCTCCTTGAAAGTTTCACATAACTTCACCAAATTTTCAAAACTTATTTCACTGTGTAAGATGAGTCAGCGCAACAACTTTCACAACGGTGCTCGCGTAGGTGGCGCTACTGTCAATTCCTGACGTTTCTTCTAATATCTCCAAAAGTGCTTGACCTACGCGGATGAAAATTGGCGTGCTCATCGAACGGAAGGTCTTGAACACTTGCGGCTGCAGGAAGTTTTAGATCGGTATTGCTTTCAGCAATCAGACGCAATTTCTTCAAGGAATTGCAAATCTAGTTATATTTTATTATTCTTTTTCTTATTATTATTATATTTTATTCCGTCCCTTTTTTTGGATCGCTACTCCTCCTACAGTTTTAAAGATATCAAAATGCTTTCAAAAGTAGTTTGTAAAGCTCAATTGGGAGAAGTGTGCTATTACTTTTGGTATGCTTCAGAATTATGAATGATTTTATATTAATATTTTTATGAATTATTTTTCCCATTGACTTAACATTGAGAGCAACTTTAAATGCTTATATCTTAAAAAGTACTAAAGATAAACTCATGAAACTTTCCAATATTGTAGCCTATAGTAAACTACACGTTATATTAAAATTGTAGCTCAATGGTACTCTATAGCGCCACCAGGCGGTCGTTTAAGTAAGCAATTCGTTTTTGGCCTCTATCTCGAATACCGTAAGTCGGAATTTTGTGCTTTCTTTTTCTGTGTGTTCCTTGGATGTTAATGAACGTTTTTCAAACTGGGACCATGGACTTCCGTCTAACTAGATTTTTCGCAATTTGCGATTTTTCGTAAAACACGATTTTTGCTCCCTATTCAACACAGTTTCACTAAACTCGACAAAAATTGGTATATACCCTATTTAGACTACCCCGAATTCAATGGTACCACTCAATTGGCCAAATTCTTTACCGTTTTTGAAATAATCGTAAAGCTAATGAGGTGGGTGTGGTCACAGATTTTTAACATCAGAAATCAACGTGCAACCACTTGTAGTTTGTTAAACTGACAAAGGAGATGTTAAGTCTAAAATTTCGTACCATTTGGTCTTATCGTTGATTTTATATGATTTTTTTTTAAATCCTTAGGATTCTGTAGAAGAGCAATGCTGCCGTCTATTGGAATTAAAAAAAACATGGCACACATTTGCATTGTGAGCATTTTTAAATGCTGATATCTTAAAAAATACTAAAGATAATTTCATGAAACTTTCCAATATCATAGGGTACAGTAAACTACAAGTTCTATTAAAATTACAGGTCAATGCTCCTCTATAGCGCCACCAGGCGGTCGTTTGAAAAACACAGTTTTTGGCCTCTATCTCTAATACCGTAAATCAGAATTTTTTGCTTTTTTTTCCTGTGTGTTCCTTGGATGCTAATGGACGTTTTTCAAACTGGGACCATGGACTTCTGTCTAACTAGATTTTTCGCTATTTGCATTTTTTTTGGAAAACACATTTTTTGCTCCCTTTTCAACATAGTTTCTTCAAACTTGACAAAAATTGGTACATAGAATATTTGGACTACCCCGAATTCAATGGTACCACTCAATTGGAGAAATTCCTTACCGTTTTCGTCATAATCGTAATGTTAATGAGGTGGGTGTGGTCCCAGATTTTAACATGCTCTAGATCCTACAAAGATTGACAAAACTTAACAAATATTGAAATATAACTTCAATCCTACATTGATAAACACTCACCTAAAATATTGTAGAAATATTCCGATAGGTGGCGCTATAATTGAGGCAATTGTGTTTAAGGCTCTATCTCAAAAACTACTTAACCTAGCTAAATCAAATTTAACATATAGGTTGTAAGAGGTGTGTTGTATAACATACTAGAAATAGAGCATTGTTTCGCCACCTAGTGGTGACTTAAGAAGGATAAGCTAACTTTGGATGGGTCCTCGTATCTTGTAGATAATTGCAGATATCAAAATCCAACCACTTGTAGTTTGTTAGGCTGACCAAGGAGATGTTTGGTTTAAAATTTCGTACCATTTGGTTTACGGTTGATTTTATATAAATTTTTAAAAATATTTTTCCTCCTATACATGGGACAAACTTGAAATAATGCCACAGGATTCTTTGAAAGAGCAATGCTGCCATCTAGTGGAAATAAAAAACCATGGCACACAGTTGCATTGAGAGCACCTTTAATGCTGATATCCTAAAAAATACTAAAGATAATTCATGAAACTTTCCAATATCATAGGGTACAGTAGACTACAAGTTCTATTAAAATTACAGGTCAATGCTCCTCTATAGCGCCACCAGGCGGTCGTTTGAAAAACACATTTGCTTTTGGCCCCTATCTCTTATACCGTAAATCAGAATTTTGTGCTTTCTTTTCTTGTGTGTTCCTTAGATGCTAATGGACGTTTTTCAAAGGGAACCATGGACTTCCGTCTTGCTAGATTTTTCGCTATTTGCATTTTTTCTTAAAACACATTTTTTGCTCCCTATTCAACATAGTTTCTTCAAACTTGACAAAAATTGGTACATACCCTATTTAGACTACCCCGAATTCAATGGTACCACTCAATTGGCCAAAGTCCTTACTGTTTTTGAAATAATCGTAATTTTATAGAGGTGGATGTGGTCACAGATTTTTAACATGCTCTAAATCCTTTCTTTGTGAACAATGTTTTAGATCGGTGTTGCTTTCAGCAATCAGACGCAATTTCTTCAGGGAATTGCAAATCTAGTTGTAAAAGTGCCCTTGAGCAAATAAACTTCTTTAGGCTGTTAACTTTTCCATAAACATATTTTTCATTAAAGGGGCTGTATCATGTAAAATCAACTCTTTTGAGCTTTTAAGTGTACTATAAGGACAAGTGACAAAAAATAATCCCAAAGCAGTATTTTTCTACACTCAAATATCTCTGAGAACTCCTCTAAAAACTCCTCTCAGCACCAGCCTCTCTCAACCCACAAAAACTAGTTGGTCCTCAAATTGTGATGTCATAAAGTGAGGAACAGCCCCTTCCAGGAAGAGTCTGCCCCACCCCCAGGCTATGCACACACACTTTCTCCGCAAAGCTATCTGCAAAATACTTTCATTTTATATGCACAATATGCACATCCATCTTTGCAAAAGTTTGGATGTTGCTTGTTCTTGTGGGGTGGAACACAGACATGCTCCCAAGGCCGGCTCTAGGTTACCTTCTTGAAAAGGACGGCTCACAAGGAACGAAAGGCAGAGCCTCAGAGATTGAGTCGTCTTCCTTCTTGGTAGGAAAAAAACTTAGGAAAACAAGTCATGCTTAAAAAAATGTGCTCTTTAGTGGACTGGAAGTAATATATTATAATATATATGGCTAAAGTTTAAAGGCTTCTTTAAACACTAGTCAAATTCGGGAACTCATACATTTGCAGATGATATGCTATTAACTAAAATGTCATTAATAAACTTCTTATTGCCATATTTTTTAAAGACAGCACTAATAAAACAATCCTAGTCTTTTTTTTTTGTTTTATTTTAACACAACCAATATAATTTAAATACATACTTAACCCTAAAGTGCTATCACTTGGTCATCATATGATGTGTTGCATTTTCTGAGCGTCATGGGTCATTGGGTAAAATCTTACATGTCCCAGGATTGGGTGGACCAAAGGCAAGTCTCCAGTATAACTTTTTTTCTTAAGAAATTTTATTGTTCTGAAATTCCTAATTTTTCTGTAATTTTCAAGTATTATTTTGGATCTTCCTTCATTTTATTTTCATTTTGTTACATATACCACAGTTAAAAAAAAAAAAACTCTAATTTTTCATATAGGGTCATATTTTACAACAATTTTTTATTGAATATACCGGTATTATATCCTGTAAAAATTACCCGGCAAAAGCGATGGTGTAACTTCTCATAGCAAAAGTGTTATAGAGTTAAAATCCTTGGAAGCGCTTGAATTTGCATAAATAGATTTCAAAGTTTAGGAAATCCTTAGATTTTAGATCAGGTGACATATATTTCTTAATTTTAAGGCTCAAAAATTCCACTCTGATAATCTATCGATCAAGTTTCAAAGAGTTCCTAGTGAACTTTTAATTATGATTATACCGTTTTCACTCAAAATCAAAAAGCTGTGTTGTTTTCCAGGACATAGTGTCTGCAGAGGGGCAGGAGTTCATTAGAAATTTGCCTCCAAGTTGCAAGAAAGACAGTTGGTGCGGGGTAAACCTAAAACTCTCTTTGTCCAATGTAGTTATCAGCTGCCTTATTTTTCTTCTGTTCAAGTCTTCTGCCAACTCAATGAAGTTCAACTCTAGAGACGGTGCTGACCACTTTATGTTTTCAGGTTATTTTTCAAAGTAGTTCTGGAAAAACATTAATTGTGTTTGAGTCATATCATTATTGGACTAACTAGATTTGACACTAAAAGAGCCATTCAGGTTAGTTTCTTATTGTTCCAAACCCAGCGAGAGCTGCAAAGTCCTACTTTATTGTCAAGAAAAATACACTTTATTTATATTTTTGAGGTCATCATTCATTTATGAAATGTCTTTAAATATTACAATCATTCAGTTATATTTTTTTTAATATAACAATTTTAACTTGCTTTTATTTTGACAGCAGCACATACAAGTTCCTTTCAGAATAAAATACCCCTGTATCAGATGAGACTATCCTTCATCCTAAAGCAGATTTACTTGAATTAAAGATGCAAAAAAGTCAAGTATAGCATTTTGTGCCTTCATCCTTTTTCTCCTTTTGTTATTCAATATGACAACATTGGTGAATTATCCATTTTAAAAAAATCTATACATGAAAAGGCAATTATAAACGTTGCCTTTTAATAGCCACTGTTGTGAAGCAGAAGATAAGAATATGTGCTTTAAGCTCATTCTAATATTGCACCACTCTGACAGTAGATTACAGCCTTTTTTTCATCATTAAACTCAATTATCAGACAAATTAAAAGGCTAAATATAAATGGCAAAACTTAAAGGAGCCTCAGGTTGTAGATGCTTGAACTAGACGCATTACAGTTAATACTGTTCAACTAAAGTTCATAATGGTACAGTGCCACACTGTGTTCCAGCGCTGTTTATATGCAAACAAAGAAGAATGAAGGTAATCACAAAAACTTCAACTTCGTGAGAACCAGCCTGTTAATTCATGTCTCCTGTAGTCTCTGCTTTGTCCCCTAAAGAATTAAAAATTCCTCATATCCAACCCGAACACCTGGGATATCAATGGAAAGGCCATGAAGTTCTGCTTTAAGCATTTCAGGATGAAGTAAAGTACTTTAAATGTAACAATCCAAACATAGTTGTTCTCTGCAGAGGACTTAAACGAATGGGTTGTTTCTCAGGAGGTTTAAATAACTGTTTGAGTGTCATTTCAGGTGCGTTTCAGTTACATTTTTAAACCTCTTGTGACTCCAAAGTCACTTTTATACCATTTCAACCTATACACTTGAAATCCTCAATTGCACTACTTGAAATATTGGGGTTATCTATTTGGAGGTTGACAATTTTTTAAACAGTGAATTCATGATTTTTAAAAAGATTCTGAAAAAATCTGTTTTCATGAGTTCTGTTTTCTTTGCAGCTGAACTATAGTGTGGGGAATATGTGTGAAATATATTAACACAAGCCTGAACTTACCTTGACACTGACAATGCATACAACATAATGTGAAAAAAAGAACAACAGATTCTAGAACGAAATGAAAGTTTTTCTATGCTTTCACAAAGCTATATACTTTTTGTAGGTTGAAATAAAGCTGTCAGTCACGAACAAACCTAAAGACAGCAGGAGAGATGAAAGCAACAAATGCGGTTATTCCCACCATCCCTCTACAATCAAAGAAACAATTCAAGAAGAAACAGACGCTTTTGCTTTTTTGTGGAACAGAGGGACTGTTTGCATAGTTTATTAGAGGTTACTATTCACCTGAAGTTCCACTCAGACAAAGTCAAACTGTTTACTTTGGTAGAAATGGATCAGAAATAAAAAGTTTGATAGTTCAAACCTTTATAGTTGTGTCTGGTGGCTTATATAAACTATTCCCACTATGATTTGGGAATGGATAGAAGAAATAAGTGTAAACATTCATGAAGCACCAGATTTTAGGAAAAGTTAAATAATTTCAGATAATTTATTATTTAAAAGATGTGAGGTGATTTAACCAATCAGAGGACATGCTGTGTCAGCAGGGGCGTGACCTAAAAACACTAAAATGAGTTCATGGATTCACGAGTCAATATCAAATTTACAAACCAAACACATTCTCGAAAAAAATAAAAAAATGAAATAAGTTAAATTAAAAGCAAGCAGACCTTCAAAGACAACCTTGGCAAACACTAGTTAAGACCAGGATTACAAAAGACTCTTTCTTCTTGGAGTCAAAGGATCAAGAAACCAGTCAGCTTGAAGCATCCACACAATATAGTCTTTCAAATAAATCAAACAAAGTTGGGAAAAAAGTAATTGCTTTAGGTTAGATATTGTGTACATTGAAATAAAACTCAGAGTGTAGAAGTAAAATAAAAAAAACCTTTGTTGTTTCTACCAGTCATACTTTGCAAATTGTTGCACCAGACTTGATATTTCCCAAAAGTACTAAACTACTGTTTTTTACTAGTTATTCTTGATGAAAGCATCTGAAAATTAAAGAAAAATAAGAAAAAACCAGCTTGTGAGCAAATCTTAAAAGTGTTTTTTCAGTTTCTGATTCCAATAGGAATTATGTCTTTTGGAGTTTTTGGTGATATTTTTCCCATGATGGAGGACATATTTAAAGAAAATTAAGTCTAAAATAGCTAAAACGCTTGCTTAGACTTTTTATATTAATTATCAGGAAAATATTTCTAAGAAAGTGGGATAATGTCAAGTTTTACCGGATATTGTTCACAATCGAAGTTTAAAACGGCTGACAAGAGAACTATGGTGAACGAGCATTCTTGAAGTACTCGAACGCATCCCTCACGGACGAATTTGTGAGACGTGAAAAAGTCTCACAATAGATTTGTGCACGAGAGGTGATTCGTCCATTTTTTTTTACAGATTTTTGTGAGTAATTATTTTCAAACTGTTGTAATTTTAATTTGTGCATGTGTACATTGTATTTTGTATTTTTTTTTATTTTGTAATTTTTTAAATTTTTTTGGACAAAATGTATTATATGAGTTACAAATCAAGAATTACACATGCACAGATCCTAATTTACGCACAAATCAAGAATTATGCACGCACAAATCAGAGTGAGTCTATTTTCTCTCCAAAGATATTTGCTGAGTTTTTCTCAGTCACGTGACTCTTCCTGTTTGTCACAAAAACTGTCAATTCAAGATGTTCGTATGAAGCGTTTGCGTCCGTAGGAGGTGCCGCAGTGATGGAGAAATCGCATCACTCAGAATTGGCTAAAAAAAATGAAGATGATAATCTCAGAGGATAATTTTCATCCGAAGCAGGTGTTTATTCCAGTCGGCCTCGACTGGAAGAACATGCCCCCTTGCACTTATTTGATGAAGGCGGCAGCGCGCGCTCCTGGATTTAAGGTAGAGAGACATGATGCTCCTCATCTGTGTCATAAAATGTTGTTCTCATTTGAAAGCAAAACTCTTTATGTTGAGCAACACTCTAATGTTCTTTAGTAAAAGTTTTACAAAACATAATCAGAGGTGTTTTTAATGAGTATGGTTGGTAACCGACATTCTTTGGCCAGGTGGGATGTGCAGATGTCTAAAAAAGGTGGCATCTGGGTCAAAACTGTAAAGCTAAATAGCTCTAGTTAATGTCAGGTTGAGGTCATATGGGGCTATAAGTTAGTGGGAGAGCATGTAAACAAAGGGATGATGGGAAGTTTTGGCAGGCTTACACTCCGTTAACAGTCCTGCTCACAATTCAGAGATGTATTTTTGATGTAGTACAGCTGCTCTGCAGAAACTATGTCCTAGAAAGTAACACAGTTTTTTTATATTGGCTAAAAACAACACAATCATAAAAAGAGCACTGATTACACTTTTAAAATGGATCAAAAGTGTTATGTCTCTTTTTCAGACAGAAGATAAAAAATAGTTGTAAACTTTTTTAAATCTAAATTTAATTAAATAATCCTTAGGATCAAGGATCTAGATGTGTTCATACCTGAACATGTTTTAAATAGTGGGCTGTGTTTCTGCAGACAATCCTTTGTTTTTCCTGCGCTGATAGGATTAGCCACACCTCTTTTCTCATATATTACGAATCAGTTTGAGTCCCCGAGATGCTCTCCCGTGTTCACAGGCCGGTTGACAATGCATCGAAATGTTTGCAACAGTTCACTGATTGCCAAAGAGCCTGCCAGGTCAGTGGCAGCAGCACAGCCAGAAAGATCCATTTTGCTCCTCTGTTAGTGGTCAGCGCGCTGCAGGACTGATTGTCAGAAAACGGCAAGACATTTCTCAGCCTCAATAGCTGCCAACTTACAAATTGCTCCCTGTAGTCCAAAACGGATGCAAGGTCAATTTGGAGGATCAAAAAGGCTTTGTGGCACCGTGCCCCTGTAATTTCGTGGTTCTGGATCTGTTTCCAGATCTGTGCGAAGTGTTATCCTGCCTCACACACCTCAGCTGCATGCCCTCACATCTGCACTGGCTCCATCTGAGAAGCTTTCACATTATTTATAGGTTTAGAAAAAAAAAAAAAGGAAAGAAAAAACAGCTAATTTACCTCACTCAAGTATGGCATTATGGAAAAACATGATTTGACATGGCTTCTTTTTCTCTTTGTGTTTTCAAACGCTGAGCTTTGGCTCTTCTTCTGCTGCTCCTCAAATAAGATTTTGCCTATTTGTCGATTATAAATGATGCAGCTAGAAGGGAGCATTATTTTGAAGAGTGTGGGAAGGCAGGTGTCAAAACTAACAGAAGCTGAAATGCCTTTAGAAGTCCCATTTTTGGCTCAGATGTAAAGTCTGTTATTCTTCTTGTAGCTCAATGCTGTATAATCAAACGTGGGGGAGGTGCTGTATATTGATATTATATTCAGCATCTGGGAGCAGATTTTGAGTCTCACTTTGCTGATAATGATACAGTAGAGTTCAGTTTAGTTTGGATATGAAGTGTAAATTTTATAATATTAACCGGGTCTGGCCTACAAGTGCACTCAGACATGTTGATGGAAATCTGATAGAAATAAATAAAACTACTCCAGACTCCAACATGACTAAGTTAAGCAAGATTAAACTCAAACATGTCATTAGGATCAGAAATGATCTAGATCTGGCAAAGAGAAACTAACCGTGTATTCAGACTGGAAAAGTTTATTGGTCTGTTTAATTTGGTCCAGATCGAGTCGTAAACCTTAAGTTTGGTCTATTTTCAGGCTGGTATCTACATCACTATAGATCTCTTCGGTCATTGGCCAAGACCTATGGGGGCGGGGCAAAGCCACAAGAGAAGGAATAATGGAAGTCCTACTGGAAGTCAACGCCAGGTCATTGACTTTAGAGACAAAGGTCAGCTCAAACCCCTCCCCCTTTCTGTTCCAAGTACTGGTTCCAAGAAGTCCAAATCCCATAGATTTCTTTTGAGAAATAGACAGTTATTACTAAGTCATTATATTTGTCAGAATAACCATTCTTGCTCTGAGACCTTCTTTTTATCATCTTATCTGAATCCAAATCTTTTTGTAAGATGTGTTTTCTTTATCGCAAGGTGTAAACCGACCAATCAGATGCCTCAGTGGAGGATGTGGTGCCCGGTCTGATCTAAATTCACCCGATAATAAAAGCAAATCTACTGATAGAAGAATCAAGAACAGATGACAAAAAGCTAACTGTGCAAAAAACAAAGAAAACAGAATCCACAGTAACAGTTTATAACTACATTCATTATCAAGTTTTATGAAAACATTAACAAACATTATTAATGTTTTTATAGAGTGTTAGTAAGACATTTATTAGAACAATAAGCTGGATGAGGTTCATTAGCATACTTAGTCAGATTCATTAACATCTAATGTGAGACCATTATCTACAAAGGCCATATTAATAAACTACTTAATAAAGATAGTTCATAAATTTTTTACGCTTCTTAACGTTATATTGAGTTTTTTGCAGAACCTCATCAAAATTATTACCAAATCAGCCAATGAGAACAAAATCAGTAAAATAACAGTTGTTGCTTTTTTAATGATTTAAATCATTCAGGTTCAGCAATCCCCTGTGTCTGAACAGAGGGGTATGTTTCCTTCCTTAAATTCCCATCACAATGAAAATCATGTCTTTAACATGTTGTTGTGTCTTTTTTCTTATCTGATGGAGCACATATGTAAAAGGAAATGCAGCTCAAAATAACATTTCTGAGTATTTCTAAAAAAAAGCTTCTTTGCGATGTTGAAAACATGCTGGGAGGACCACAAGCTCCCAGCTTCTCTCCCTTCTGATGGATCTGCTTGTAGAAGACTACATGATGATCAGAGTTGGTCTTTATATCACAATATTATGGATTAAACTAATAATTTGTGAATATAATTTGTTGTTAATGCAGCCAACAATTCAAATGATGTTCCGATAATGTGGCATTTTTGGAATTATACGGATCTGTTTTTGCCATTTTATATAAAACAGCTTGGAATTTTGAAAATAAACCAATTTCAAATGGACGTTCCTGTTGACATAAAACATTTTCTACACATTTCAGAATGAGGTTTGTGTGAATTTCTCTTCATTTTACACTGGACTGCATCTGCAGAGTCCCTCAAGGGGAATCTAGGCAGCCTCTCTGATAGTCTAAGTCAGGCCATGAGGTCAAATCCACAGCTGAGGCAAACAAAACACTAAACATTGGACTGAATTTCTCACTTTAGATAATAGCCATAATAACCAAGTGTTGGACTTGTGGGTTGAATTAAAACATGATTTCTGAGCTGCTCCTCGTTTCCTGACGAGATACCAAATAGCAAACTTTGCCTCTCAGGTTTGTGACAACTAAATTTCACGTGTGCTGCCTCCTTTGAGTCCAAGTTTTAAAAAAAAAGCTGCTTTTCATTTTTCCTGTCTCAACAAAACATTTTTATGCCCAAATCCACTCAGTTCACTCCTACTAAATGTAACCAAGCATCTCTTTGAAGTGGATTTAAATTCAGGAGGCGAACCGATCTCCTGCTTGACAGTCAAAAAACTGCTGTGACCTTCTAATGCAGATTTTTCTTTCATGTTTAATATGATAATTCCTTTCATTGTGGTTTCATTAAATCTACGGCGATTATTCCTTTACGTGTTTGTTTAGTATGTCCTGAAGCATAAAAACAAACCAAAAAATAATGCAAAAATCTCTTTTAAACATTTTGATAAATATGTGTGATTCCTCTCGCTTGATTTCAAATCCAATTAACTATGCACAAAAACCTTACACTCACCCTTTAGACAAAGCTGTGTGTCTCCGTGACAGACACACAAAGGCCCTTTCCTTTTTTTCGGCATGACAAGGCACCCACTGACAAAGTAAAAGTCCATTAAAAAGAGAAGGTGCTCTCCCAGTTTGCAGGGGGAAAGAAGCAGACATCCCTGCAGAGCTCTGACCTCAACCCCATCAAACACCTTTAAGATAAATTGGAGGAAAAACGGCCTGCAATGGCTGATCGTGCAACATCACTGACCAGCCTCACTAATGATCTCAGCTAGCAGAAAGCAAATCCCCACAGCCAGCATTCAGGATTTTGGACAGCCAGTCAGAAAAGGAAAAATATTGTTAGTACTTATAATTTTTTCAGAATTTTCTCAAGCCCACATGCTTGATGTTTTATAATTATATAAATCTGGATTTTTAAATTTGATGTTCTTGAAGGTTGCGGTGAAAATCAAGCAGCAATTATTCTATTCTAAAGGGGTCAGCAGTCCTGCCAGTCACCTACAATTACAGCCACTAATTATAACCACCAAGCTGGAGTGGGACAATTTATGCAAGTGTGCGGACCTGAAAGAGCTTTTTCTGCTGCAGGTCTGGGAGGAAAGAAAACTATAAAATGTGAATTTATTGAACAAAGAAAAACCGCGACGGTGCAACAACTTGTTTTGTTTTAGGCAGAAATCAATATCCCGTCACAACTCAAGTCGCCTAAAAATGTGAGGAATTTTTCAGAACAAAATCACCTATTAATTTGCAGCATGTGTGGGCAGACGAATATCCAGAATGTAAACACAAGCAGTTTGTTGTTTTCCTTCCTCCCAGCGATCAATACCATAAATGATTATCACATCTGAACCAGCAATGATTAAGACTGTATTTAAAAACAACAGGGCAGCGTTGGCGTTAACAGATTTGAAGCAATTTCTGGATTCCAGCGTTAACACACGCGGCTATACAATTTTCCCTCCGCTTAAATAATACAACAACTCTTTATTTGAGTCACTCGGGGTCAGAGGAAACAGGTTGTTATACGGCTTTCCATTAACTCTGTTTTCTGCCACAACAAACTCCAGAGGGAAATATTTGGCTCTTAAGCCTCTAAATGCACCACCGTTTTGAACAGTGAGCTGTTAACTGTGTCTTCCTGCCGTTTGGCGCTGAGCAAGTAATGAGCTGAAGTTTGTGAAGTTTTAGCAAAGATCTACGCAGCGAGGGACGACTATCAGCTCATTCATTTCTTTCCGCTCTACTTACTGTCCTGACCGATTCTAACCCGACTCTGATGGGAGGTAAACTAAGTTAATAAACTTTTTTTAATGCAAAAATGGAAGATAAGTGCAGCTCCTCGTGTTCGGGAGAGCAGGATGTACCTCTCACCCCGAGGTCTTCTCTTGTTAGACTGAAGAAAATTACAAGACTCAGCTTCCTCGTGGAAATCTTCATCCCCACCAAAGGCGAAAAGGTTTTTCCCCAACAGCAAGGTGTGCGTACTTCACCTGTGAGAGAAAAAAAAAAAAAGAGTAAACACAAAAAAAGGAGGGAATTTGTAAGTGAAGTAAACTGTAAATCGGCCTGAGGTGAAGCTGGTACATTTTGATGAAAGCGATCTCACCCTAAAAAGAAATCACTTTACTTTTCTATGCTTCAGAAGGTTCAGGATGCTCTTCTTTTCAAACTGAACTGTATTCACTCAAAGGATCACTTGGCATTCATCTGATTTTTGCCCTACAATTAATTTACATTACGGCAACAAAGAATCTCTTTGGGGCTCAGTAAAAAGGAGTTCAGTTCAGTTGATCCCATGAATAAAAGAGCACTTGAAAGCAAACAGGTCCTCGACACTGAAAGCAGTAACACACTTCCATAGGTCTGCTAAGAGTAGAAAAAGACTGTAAAGGAACGATGGCAGATGTGGCCATGTAAAGCCAGTACTTCAGTTTCATGGGCATCTCTTTATTAGTCGGGATGTGACCTTAAAAAACCCAGACATTTCTGGAAATGAGAAAGAGGCAGAACATAAAAGACTGGGAGATGTTGGAGGATGTCCAGTGATGCTAAAAGACCAACTCAGTTAAAAAAGGGGTTTTTAACCATGTTCTTCTGGCATTTTTCTGATGACAAAGAAAGAAAAATTAAGCTTAAAATTGCATTTCTGAGAATTTATTTTTATTCATGGGGAATAGTTTTTGCAGAGTTCTTTAGAAATTATTTTTTGGGTAACTGTTTTATTATACAACAATAAATAGCATCAAATTGAAAACAAATTAGCTAAAAAGGAAGTTCATTTGATTTATCAGAAATTCGCAACAGAGTTTTGGGCGGGGCAATTATTGAGGAGCAACCCCGCCCCCCTTTCCCGTCTCAGTTCCTAAAAACTCAAAGCAGAGAACTTGTGCATCACAACAAAAGTATTTTTCATTTTGTCTTCTCCTGATTCACAACAATTTGAATAAAGAAATACTCAGAAATGCAATTTTGAGATTAATTTTCTTTATCCGTTATCAGAAAAATGTCACAAAAACACTCCAGTGGAGTGGTTCTTTTTAGCAAGACTAAAGATGTTTTAAGTTTTTTAACAGTAGTATAAATGTATTCCTACAAATTATTTGTGGATGTATAAAAGCTCCCGGTGTTGTTACCTTACCAGCTGTTTCAGTTTGTATCTGGAGTGTTTTGTCTCCAGTATTTTGTGTCAGGCTAAATATAGTGTTGCGATACGTTTCCCTTTGTTTCAGCTGAAGGGGACAAACTGCTGCGTCTCAATAAACCAACAGAAAACTGTCACTGTGTCGAGTGGACTGCAAAGTGGAGCTCTGCTGTACTTTCTCTTTTTTTTCCCCGTTCGACTGTGCACACAACACTAACGAAAAAGTGGTGGGCACACGAACCTTAACCTACAACAGAGAGAGAGTGTTTAAGGATAAGGATCTGCTTCTCTCTACAGTCACCTTTTCTGGTCAAATTCATACAAGAAAAATGAAATTCCCTGAAACTTCTGCGGACTGAGGGGGCGATGCTGTTATCTGAGGCTGCAGATTTGGCCGAAAGGGTTGAAGGTGGATGCCTGAGATGCTGCGGTCTCCCGTGGGTCAGCTCATGGTCTGTGTGGGCTGGTTATCTGATGACACCATATAATCCCTCACAAGTGCCCCAATACGGTGTCTTGTTCCATGTTCAACTTTGAGGCTTCATGGTGGATTACACTAAGAAATAGGGTCAGTAACCTTTTAGCCGTTAAGCTCTGCAGTATGAGCTTTCAAGAAACATCTTTCTTTTTTTTTTTTTTTCTTTTAGAGGACTTGCTTTTCAAAACATTGCACATCCATTGAGAAATGCTGCTCCTCTTTGTGTCCGCAAATGACAGACTATTAGTTAATAATTCCAAAACCCTCTTAAACACTTCCCTTTATTTATTTCATTTTGAGTGCGACTTAAATTTGAATATAATGGCTCTGTTCTCTTGCAGGAAATGATTTTTCTTCAAGTAAGTGCCAGTTGCATCCATTTGCATATTTTAGCTCTGCTCAAGGGGTCATGAAAGGAAAACTTACAGACTTGCAGCACTTTATAGCTCTTTCCTGCACAGTCTGACAAACGCATGTTGACTATATATAGCTCATACAGTTGCTCAGGTACAGAATTTAACACTTTCGTTGACTGACGAAAGGAAAGAAAAGAGCAGAATTTTCTCACTTGAATTGTCAAATATAATTTGAAATCCTTGAAGAAAAAAAATCAAATCAATCTGTGGAGACTAAAAAAGGTCAATTTGACTGCAGACAGCTAATAAAGTCTACCAGTGATTCAGTACTTATGTCTTACTCTGTGAAAAAGTCGAGAAAGAAGACTCTGGAACATTAGAGAAAGAGTTTCCTTAAAAGCAGTAAAAGCAACCTGAGCCCAGGAAACAGCAGGCTCAAAGATAATTCATTATGACATTTTTCTTTTAGAAAAAAAGCCTGTTGTAATGGTGGGAAATGGACCTGGTCTTTAAATGTCCTCTCAACAAGCAAAGCTACTCACAACAAACCAGAAAGAGTCAAAGGGGGAATACTCTAGGCTTGAAGCACTTTGGAAAAAGGCTTGGTCAGTTCACCACTTGGGCTTTCTTCCATTAACCAATGTAATCCCAAAACAATTCTTTAATATGATAATTATTTTTAATGAAAAGGGCATTGTCAGTAAATCTGAATTAATACTTTTTTAAAGCTAAATTTGGAATCAAGGTTGGTGTCATCCGTGTAACAGAAAAACATCAGAAATGTTTTTTATGGTCCATTTAGCCTATGGTACAGTTAACGTAATTTTATCTGTAAACACCCACTCCAATGAAAATAGTGTTTTTGGTGTTTTTAATATGTTCTTGTTGCATTTTCTCATAATGAAGGTCATATACACTGCTCACAAAAATTAAAGGAGCACTTCATAGAAACACATTATATACATCAGATCTCAATATGAAGTTGGATATCTATACAAATAACAACAGGGCAGTGTCTTAGGAACAAAAGGATGCCAAGTCTTTTAATGGAAATAAAAGTTTTCAGTCTACAGAGGCTCAATTGTGTAGACACCATAAAATTAGAGTGAAATGAAGATGTGGCAGGCTAGTTCATTTTCTCCAAAACGTAATTTCTGCAACTCAAAATGCTTTTCAGTATCTTGTGTGACCCCCACGAGCTTGTATGCATGCTTGACAACGTCGCGGCATGCTCCTAATGAGACGACAAATGGTGTCTTATGGCATTTCCTCCCAGATCTGTGTGAGGGCATCCCTGAGCTGTTGTACAGTCTGAGGAGCAACCTGCCGGCGCCTAATGGACCCAAGCATAATGTCCCAGAGACGTTCTATTGGGTTTAAGTCAGGGGATGGTGAAGGCCATTCAATGGTTTCAATTCCTTCATCCTCCTTGCTCACTCAAACAAAATGCACTGAATTCTATGTTTGTTCTGTATTTCTACATTGTGCTCTAGAGTGCAGTACCCAGGGAGTACTTAGTGAATTTAGACACAGGTCAATGTTTGGATAACCACCAATGAGAGCAACAACAGCGAAAAACTCTGGCTTTAAATGTTCCCAAAAGACACTGATATTTATGTAATCTCATCCAATGTCCTTCCCTGCCAAAGATGGGAGGAACCTGAAGCATCTGCTGCAATTCCAGATGAACACCTCACCCTGAGGACACCGCCCGCCAAGAGTTTCCCTGCCTACCACCAGCATACCAGCTTAACTTCAAAAGGAACCTGAAACACACGGTGTAGGCTCCTGCTTAAATTCAAAAAGCTGAAACGGCAGAGGCCTCCTACTCCGCTGCCTCTACATCCAGCATGCATGGCATAAAATTCTGATGAAGTGGAAAAAAAAAGTGACCAAATCTCCTGCAAAGTCGACCCCAGCACCTGGACTGACTATGCTGGTGTCAGCTTGACATGAGAATGAAAAGTTAAACTTCACTTACAGACCAAACCATCAAGTTTTTTTAGTAATCTGCATTTCAAAGAAAACTGCAAATTCCTCATACTTGAAAATAACACAAAAATCACAGTTAGATCTAAAATTAATAGGTTCTGATTCTTCCAACATGGTGTATCAATGCATATTCTAAAAGACAGATATTTAAACTCACTTTGATAATTGTGATTTTGGTGTTATTACGTTCTTGTTGCATTTTTTCTATGTCAGAGGACATTTATTAAGAAAATTAAGGTTAAAATTGCTTTTTAGTAGTTTTTTTTATGTTGTGAATCAGGAAAAAAGGGGAAAAAATTCATTTGAAAAAGCTTGTAGGTGTGACAAAGAAGCTACAACGGAAAGCTGCAAGCTCCCTGCTCCGCTCTGGACTAACGCATCCACATGTAGACCACTAGATCCATGTGTCTCTTTGTTTTCCCCGTCTGAGCTGGAATCTGGTTCAAAACTGTACAGCTGGATAGCTCAGATTGCTTGCCATTTTGGTTGCATCTGTAATGTTAGGTTGGGGCTGTGAGGGGCTGTAAGATAGAGGAAGAGGCTGTAAACAGATGGATGTTGGGAAGTTGAGGTGGGCTGACTCCACACCAATATTCCTGCCCACAACTCAGAGGGAAAATTCTAATGAACTATAATTTTTTTCCTGGAAAAATCACACAGGTTTTTGGATTTTGGCAACTGGGAACTCTTTTAAAATACATCAAAAGAGGATCAGTGGGACTTAAAAAACAAAACTAATATTTATTCGCAAAATTTTTCAGTCATGTGATTCTTTCGGTTCATAAAAAAAACTCAAATCGAAGGAAGTGCTGCGGTGCTGAGGTGTATCTCTGCTCCCAGTGATGGACTTTCTTCGGCCACTGTGGGTGGGGTGGGGGTAGGGGTGGGGATTCTCCGTATTTACGGATTTGGGACATTCATGGACTTCTCTGGTCCCCAATCCCCACAAATAGGGAATGAATACTGTAGATAATGTTTTTTATTTCAAATGTGGATCCCTTTCTTTTAGAGGGAGAGAAAATGAACTTCAAAATTGAACACAACCCCTTGTAGTTACGGTTTATTGTTATTTTCTGAAATGAAATGTATCCAAATCCAGCCACTATTGTTTCTTTTATAACTTTTATAACCTGGAAGTGGAAGTCAAAGGTTTCTTAGCCCAAGCAAGACGTAGCACCACACCGCAGAAATATTTTGTTAAAAAAAATAGTGACTCACCCTTAAAATGCTTTTTATCATTTGATTTCAACAAAATATTCTTTAATTAAAAAAAAAAAAAAAAAAAAAAAAAAAAAATCAAACTTAATTATATCTACTAGCTCAATTAGTTCCTAAAACAATTTAGTCAAATGCATCCTCTAAATACGACTAAACATCCTGGTGACAGACTCTTTTTGCTGCTAACAGGCATTTGGACAAACTCATTTGTCACATTTTAATTACTGATGATCAGAAACACTGAGGTAAAATGTAGCTTTTAAATCCGCCCCAAATCTATAGAACTCCTGTTTATTATTTATTTGTTTATTTATTTTGGTCAGTTTATCTGTTTAGCATAATCTTCACACCCTTGTAATTGGAGGATGTTTAACATGTCTTACATTAAATGGAAATAGGATTAAAAATGAGAAATACTTTAACTTTTTAAATATGCCTGCCAGTGTAATTGCTCAGTTTGCTACATTTTCTCACAAAAAAAGTTATGTTTTTCATTTTGTGTTTCGTCTATATTAAGTTCAAGGGAGGAAGAAACTCCGCTAAAGCGGTGGAGGTTAGAGCCGCTTCCTTCGACTGGCAGTATTTTTGGCTGCCTGCTTTGTGTTCCTCTGGAGGTGCATGTTTTTTAAAAAGGCGGCACAGGAAGCACTCCGAGAGCGTGAACAATCCTTTCAAAGGTGGCATTTTGGCTGTGTTGACTGCGGTGGGATACTTCTTAAAGAAAACACTTTGGCTCTGTGATAGGACTTCACACAGATGCATCCTGAGATGACGAAAGAGGCAATATGTATGAAAATGAGCAGAACAACGTGGAGCTCTGAGAGAGACGGGGGATGCTGCTGCATTGCTACAGTATGGTACAGTATTAATGCAATGTGTTGCTCCTCTCTGAGTCTTACGGCCTCGTTTCTGCAGCAGGAGGAGCAATCAGAGTCACACGTGGATTCCTCATCGCACACACGTATGGATCTCCTCAGCAGAGACGAGCAAAACCCCACATTAAGGGAACATCAATTTTCTTTCACGCATTTATGTATCCCCCATCTGTCATGCCTCCGTGGATGTTCTGTCTTACCATGTAAACCTTTTTGTTCTTGTTCGAATGTAATTTTCTGTTTTTTTTGCAACGCTTTGCTCCCCGTTCATAAGCATTCTGCAGCAGTCATTTCTTGCATTTGCTGCTCATTTAGTGCCACTTCACGGTCCGCTTGTCTCTACATTGTTTCTCTTCAGTCAGTATCTTGTTCTCATTTGTCATGTCTTTCAGGATTTCTGAGGTCACTTTGCATCCGTCTACACAAGCTTTGAGGTTATTTCTCGTCATTTTCCAAGTATTATTTAGCATCCGTCTGGGTTCCCATTTGCAACAAACATGATCTTTGAGGGAAAATCTTTTTGTTCCTTTCTGGCATTGTTGTTATTGCTGCAGTTCTGCATTTCTCAATGGTTTCTTTGAACTGGTTTAGGTGTCTTTTGATTATCTCTCCGTCCTTTCCTGGCGACCTTTTCTTGAGTCGGTGAAGTATCACATTCATTAAGTTTCTCCAAATCCAAAGCAGCTCTTCTGTCAGCATCTGCTCTCAGACTTTTAAAGATTCCTTTTAGTGAGAGAGATCTCATTGGTTTGGGAATTATTGATTTTCTTCAGTCTTTTTTTAATTAATCCCAGGCCTTCTTCGGTTTGTGTTCGCTTGCATTTCAAGTTCTTTACTTCTTATGTGTCTGGGATTTCCTGATTCCTCCAAAAACAAAGTCAATGTTATTCTCTCTTTTCTTTTTTTTTTTTAGTTTAAAAGTCCCAAAGAACTGATTTTTTTTTTGCCGTTAAAAAAATTCAAGACTGTTATTTAAATGTTTTTATGTAGAAGTGAGCTTTCCGACTAGTACGTTTTTTGTTATAATGTTCTCGGCAGATAAAAGCTGTGCTCAAAAGCTTTGTGTGACTTCACAGGTTATGTTAAAATTGTCAAAAACGACAAAAGGAAAAAAAAAAACACTTTCCCAGAAGCTTCTTATTTTTTTGTATTCTTTTTCTTCTCCAGCGCAAGTGAAAAACGCAGCAAAGGTAAAACAAGGTGATGACAAAATAATTCTATACATGAAGGAGTTTCAGCAACAGAAAAAAATGTTTAAAGTAAAAAAAAATTAAAGTATGAAAAAAAAATTATTACCACAACTTTATATACAATTAGACCTAACAAATTTTTGATCTATTCTGAAAAAAGTTTCTAGTAGTTGTTTTAATTATGATTATGACATTTTTAGCCAAAAAAAAACCCCAACAAAACAAATCATTAGAAATTTGCGCTGAGTTGTGGGCAGGATTCCCATGAATGCTTTGTTTACATGCTCTCCTGGTTGCTTCAGCTCCTCATAACTCCAACCTGACATTACTGGTGCAACAAAAATGCTGAGCAGCAATATTGAAGCCAGCAGTTTTTAGCCAGATGCCAACTCGGACGAGAAAAAAGCAAAGGCATACATGGATCTAGTGAGTGTTTGGGGTAAATTTATTAAAAACTAACTAATTACTGTAATTCAATTACTTTTGTCAGCAACGCATGAAATTACCGTTCCAATTTGAAGCTCTGGTGTGATTTCCCTTTTCGGGTAAGCTGGGTTCTTGCGTCACCCCACTTATCAACTAAGCCTTCGCTTTAAACCAATAGCTAAATTCTCCACCTTCTTCTCTCGGCCAATTAAAATCTCTTTCCTGCTTTTAAATGAATTTATCTCTCTACATTCCAGACCCTTTTGCCAGCCCTCCTCCGCCCCATTGTCTCCATCTGGACTGTAAGGTGTTGTGGACTGGATTCTACTAGTTCTATTCCATTGAGAAGTTGAAAAAAAAGTTAAACAAAGCACAAGTACTTCTTAAATTGGGGAATTAGTAATGTAATTCAATTACAATTGCATCCAATAACTAAAATAAAGGAATAAATTAATCTTTAAAAGTAATTTATCCAAGAGTGGATATTTGGAAGTGGATGAATCGGAATAAAGCAGAGAAAGCAGCCTGTGGACTGCAAACTGTAGCATCTGTCATTTTTTTTTCATTTGCTCCTGATGCACCAAAACTAAAACCAGGAAAGTTACATTACTTGCAATAATGCAGTTCAAATGCTTTTGCTGACTATGCTAAAGAAATGACTTTAATTGCTAAATAATGTCCTGAACGTCTTCAATGTTTCGATACCAATATTACACAGGTTTTAAATGTGCAATTTGGAAAATTTCTTAAAATAAAAATTGCATAAAATTTTGAAATGTGTAACGGTTATAAATACCAAAAGGGAAAGCTTGAATGTCCTGAACATCCTGAGCGTTTTGATACAAACGTGTATTACTTGCAGAAAGCGTTCAAAGAATTTGAAGAATTTCTTTAAAAAATCCCCAAAATTACGTCAAATTTTAAATTAGGTTACAGTTATGAATACCAAAAGTACTAGTATAAATATCTTAAAAATCCTGAATGTTTTGATAACCTGATTGCCTAAGTTTTAAGAGTGCACAAAGTTTTTGAATAATTTCACATTCATTTTCAATGGGGCTGAAAAATCGCATAAATCGTGTAAAATCTTAAAAACCATAAAAGGCAACAACACCAAAATTGTAAGCAGTAATGACCTGAACAAGCTGAACTTTTTGATTCCAAGATTACTGAAGGAAACGCAAAGAAATATACATTTTTATTATTTTTATTTTTATTTTTATATGAGTCTCCTATTATGAGATAATGCCAAAAAAAAAAGCGTTTAAAAAAGCATGGCTTTCGTTGGAGTGGGTCTATGAAGTCCAGATTGGATTTTTTTATCCATTAAAAATAATGATTGTAAATTATATGGTTTTTAAAATAAAAAAAACTATGTGGTTATCGCTAACAAGCTTATTTAAGCTCTAAAATGAAACTTTAATGGATGAAATGACTGAGATCTCACTGTGAGACAGCTGGGCTTCTAAAGAAACCACTTGGAGTCAAAGTTAAAAATGGCAGAGAGCGAGAACAAAAAGCAGGTGTGGGAACAATGGTGGAGGCGGAGCTCGGTCCAGTCAGACGGTGGAAGAACCAGCCGTTTGTCCCTCTGCCATCCTTCTGCGTCGCCTCCCATCCCTCTCTCCTTTTTCTCTGCCAGGACGCCGACAATAGCTCCAATAAAGATGAATTAAAATCGGCTTTAGCTGCATTTCCAAGACGCACAAAATAAGGAGCAGCTCTGCAATTATCGCTCTGCATTCCAGCGTTCTGCTGCAAACTCATTTTCCTTGTGTTCTTTCCCAATTTTATCCCTCTGTGATTCTGTCTGTTTGTTTCACCTGAGTCCCCCCCCCTCCTTGTTTGTACCTGTCTTCCTTCACGTCTCTCCATCCTCCCTCACTCCCTTTCACTCCCTCCATCTGACTCTGCTCAACTGAGTGCAGTCGATTATTGTTGTTTGCTAAAGTAGAACTATAATTTCACAGCTGAGGAGCCAGATCAGCTCTGGAGTAGTGATTAATAATCTGAAGGTGAATAATGATTCCATCCTCCGTATTCAGCTGTGAGTAATTATTCGCTGTGTAATTGTGGAATAGATTTGCTCATGAAAAACAGACTTATTCAAACGGGAGATGGAAACGGGAACGTCTTGGGTGTGTCGAGGCGTGCGTGGAGCTAAATTTACATCCTCCAAATATAGGGCCGGGGAATAAGATTAGAAACATTTGTGTGGGCGTCACTTCAAGCCTCTGTGGGCTCGGGGTCTTTACCTGCCTCGATGCGTGTTGCTCGCTGGAGTGAGGCGCACCGCCTCCCCCGTTCCTCATCATCAAAACTTCGACGGAGGTTTTAAAAGAGGCGATGCGAGGCGTATCGCTTCTTTGTCCTTGTGCTCAGGTTTCTCAAAGCGCTACATCGGCTTTCTTACTGTTAGTTTGTCGCCAATTTACCTGCATTTTTTTTCCTACTTCTTCAATTTGGAAACCTGTAATTTCCATTTGTGTATTTTCTGTGTTTGCTCAGCTGTGGTTACTCTGGATTATGTGGATGATGCTGGAGGAGAACAAAGCGGAGTTTCACAGCTTCGTTGTGGGAGGCTGGAGGAGTTGCCGTGCAGGTGGGTGGGTTTGCTTATTTTAGGTGTCGTCAGCAAGACGGAGAAATCGTTTCAGGAGTAGGGATAAGTTTCTCCCTGGTTGCCAAGCAACCGGAGGCCTTCACTTGGACAAAAGGTGCAGACGCACTCCTGGGTGTTACTCCGGTAAACATGGGGCTCTGTTGGCTGATAAACAAGAGCCAGCAGCTGACAGGTAAGAGTGCACGTGTGCAGAAGGGGATTTCAAAAGTCCCATTGCTTCAAGGGTTTATAGTTCCGCCTATCCTCTTCCGTTGTGAATGATCCACATGTGCTTAAGAACACAAAGATGCTCGTCCTCATTCGGATGCAGAAGACTGACACCTTTTTTTTCTCCGTTACGACAGGTGGGGTAATGGGCCGTCGCATTAACACCAAGCAGGAGGAGGGTTCAAACGAAACGTGGAGCTTTGAGATGGAAACCAGACGCTTCTCTCCCACTGATTTTGGATTTTCTGCAGCGTGCCTCACACGCTTTTGCTCAAAACAGGGTCAATGATGATAGAATGAGGCAATCTCTGCTCTTTACGGTGTGTGTGTGTGTGTCAGAGCAGGAAGAAAGGCACAAACACGAGAAAAGGAATTGAGACAGAGGGGATGCGCGTGTGGGGGTGTGTGAAAGTCAGCATGTGCTCATTAAAAGAGAAAAAGAGGAGAGAAGGAGCTCGGGAGGGAGAATCCTGCACACCCGTCAGCAAGGATTTACTGACGAAGTAGTAATAGGTCTCTCATCTCTACTTAAGACATTTCCACCTCAGCTTCCTGCTCTTCCTTGATGTCTCTTATTAATTGCCATTGTTCCATACTCCAAAGTCCCTTAGTTTGCACACGCTCAGAGAGAATAGAGGACAGTTTTTGTTGTCCAGCTGCTGCAAAAACTTTCTGCACCGGCTCTTTTCAACAAGCAACAGGTCCTTCTGTTCCGCAGGAAACCAGCATGAAGTCAAAAAGACTCGCCAGAGCATCATTCAAAAGATAAACAACACCTCGACGGGGGATTATAAAAAGAAAAAGACCTCCAGAACATCGGGAATACATTCTGATAATGACAGACCTTAAAATGAGAAGATTTTATCATCTTCAGAAATAGCTAAAAAATAACTGCCTGGAGGAATATAATACAACTCCATCACGTGCGGTGGAAGGCTTTGTGTTCTTCTATGGGCGCCAGAAAAGTCAAAAAATAGATTTTTTTTCTAATCTGTTCATGTTCGTCTGTCTGTTCCGCTCCTGTTCGTGACTGGAGCTTGTTAAAGACGTCATGTGAACATCACAGAGAAACCAGATTCAGAAAAAGTAGAGAAAACTCAATACTCCAAACCTGTTTAATTCTCATATTTGTTAAATGGTTGAAAACAATTTGAATGAAAGTGTTTTCAGAAGTTGACACACACTCATCTGTATTTTTTTCAGCCGACAGAGTTTGTCGCTCAAACACTTGAATAAAACAAATGATCATTTAAACGGCACCAGCAAGGAGTCAAACTATCAACTGCCTGATTGGCAAATGAATGCACTAGCTCTTGTTTTACATTTAAAATGAACAGCAGACGTGAGGTGAAGCAACAAAAACATTTCATTTATTCATTTTATCATATCATCCTGGGGCTTGAGCTGTTGTTAATCAGAAAAAGTTTGTTTTATTTTAGAAATAAATTTAGTTTGACACTGAAAATCTACAACAGTTTCTTACGTGATCAAACCTTCTTTATCAAGATGTTTACCGAAGCAAACCATATGGAAAAGTTTGTTATTATTTGATTAATTTTCAAATTCAAAAGCATCTAAATTCAACTTTTGAGAGTGCAGAATTAAGCAAACCTATTGCATTTTAAATTATTCAAGCCCTACCTTCCAAACAGTATGAGTCATAAGTTTACTTTGAAGATGTATAATGTTAAAATGTTAATGTTATATCCTGAATGTGTTTTCATGTCCTGCAGCAAAAGGAATATAATGTTTACTGTTTATGAGCATATATTGAAAAGTAAGCCGTCAACGGCTGACGCCATCACGGAGCAACTCTTTGTTTATTCCACGGCCGTCAAAGATTATAGGAAAAATTCCTGGAGAAACAATTAACAGGGGCAAATGACATTTTATCTTTTTTTAGCAATAAAACACGTCAAGAAGCTTGTTCTTGCTTATTTTTTTTAATCCAGATCACACCAGACAGTTTTGAAGAAAAGAAAAAAACTTAAAAACAAACAGGCTCTATAAAATACTGTAACTGCTGCATAGCACTGCAAGGCATTTCACTGCTTCAGAATCCGTCAGGATTACATTAATTATGTGAACGTTTGAGGAGTTACGATAGTCTAAAGACTGTCAACATTTGAGCTAAAGCTCAGATGTTTAAGGGTCAAAGGAGTCATGGAATTATATTGGAGTTTTTATGCCTCTTTCACAAACTTTTTGACTCACAAAAACTTTCGGCAATTTCTGCTTTAATTATCTTGGTATCAAAACATTCAGGACTTTGGTATTCATATACAAATAATTTACATATACATTAATACAAATTTTGCCCCACTGAAAATAATTCTTCAAATCCTCCAAAATCTTTGTATACTTTTGAAATGTATGTATTCTTGTCATCAAAACGTTCAGCACGTTGAGGACATTCCTGCTTTTACTTTTGGTATTCAGACATTTTGCGGTTCTTGTAATTTTACTCAAATTTTGGTATTCTTTTTCAAGAAATTCTTCAAATTCTTTTTGCACTTTTACAGCCTGTGCAAGATTGGAATCAAAATGTTCAGCATGTTCAGAAAAGTTTTCAGCAATGCAAGAAATTGCTTCAGCATCTTCAGCGACCACATTCATCAAAAAGCATTCACACTAGCATTATCGCAGGTAATGCAACTTTTCTGGTGGATTTAATTTTGCTTAACTGTGTTTTCAGTCAACTGATCCCATCCATCCATTTTCTAAACCGGCTTAACCCCTTTTGAAGACATGGGTCGCTGGAGCCTATCCCAGCTTTTGTTTGGAAAAGGCGAGGAATAATCCTCCAATTGGTTCCCTCCTGGCCTCACAGAGACAAACAGACACATTCCCATTCATTTGCACTTACTAAAATAGCTTTATCTGGAATATTATTTAATTATGATGAACTATTCATCACTATCATTCATGAATGATGATGATGAATGAATGTGATGAACTAATTGGCAAATGAGTAAATTGACCTTGATTTAACTTATTTTTTGCGCTGTCATTCCAACTTTGATACTTAAAACTAAAATATTTACGTGTGTTTTTAAAGGATCACTACAAAAATGTGTTTAAAAGAATATTGTCTTGCTTCTCAGGGACAGCAATGAACTTAATCTAGTGTGGGTCATCAGGCACTACTGCCTATGTAGCCACAAGGGGATCTAAGGTCTCCCTGTGCCAGTCCCCAGCCTGGGTAAATGTGTCAGGAACGGCATCTGGCATAAAAATATCTTCCAAACCTCCTGTGTGAATCGGTGAAAGATAATTCGCTGTAGCGATCCCTGACTGAACATGTCAAAGTCTTTGTGTATTGTTACATTTAACATTTACAAGAAAATATTTAATTCAATCTAGGACCAATGTTAGTCACTTCTTGCTTAAAATGTTTGTAATTTTTACACTGTAAACATGTTTACACTGAAAAAGTGAAACATTGTATCTAATAACAAAAGCTCTGTAATGTGTGACATTTCAATATTAATTTTCATAAAAACACATTTCCATGTTGAATAAACTTGCAACCTAAAATTTTAAAGTATTAAAAACTAATAATTTTAAAAATAACAAATAACAGAACCTTTGTTAGTTGATCCAACGTTTCCCTATTTACAGTTACTAAACATTGTAGGAAATAGGAAATAGTAGATACAAAAAAGGATGTGTCCAATCCAAACATCTTTACATCTCTTTTTTAAAGTATTCCCAGTGGTCTTTCCTTATGATTATACCATTTTTATCCAAAATCATCCACTTGTAAAAAGCGAAACATTGGATCAATTAACAGCATCTCTTTAATTTGTTAGTTTTAATCAAATTCAATCTTTAAGTTGAGTAAACTATACACTCAAAAACTTTATCTGATGAAAATTAATCATTTTAAATGTAACAAACATGCAAAACTTTTGCTAATCAATAGAGTGTTTCACTTTTTACGGTGTAGGACAAAGTTCCTGTTGCTGAGAGCTCTCTGTTTACACGCTCTCCCACTAGCTTACAGCCCCTCCAAACCCCAACATTACTGGTGCAGCAAAAATTGTAAGAATTATTGGAACTATGCAGCCGAACAATTTTGAGCCAGATGCCAGCTCAGATGAAGAAACAAAGACGTTCATGGATCTATTTGTCTACAAGTGGAAACATCAGAATGGAGCAGAGCAGGGAGCTTATAGTTCACTCAGTGTGGTTTCTAAAAAACAGATTTAATCTTTTTCTGAAATTAATGCAACTTTTTGAATAAATACCCAGAAATGCTTTTACAATCTTTTTTTTCCTTATATATGCCCTAATGAAAATAATGCCACAAGGACATGTTTTTAATCAGAGATGGTCTTTAAACACCCTATTGGATCAACATTATTTATCTACCAAAAACTCAGTCAAAAATAGGAGCAGCTCATATAATTCTGTCTAACAACAAAAGAATGAGATATTAGTAAATAACTGAAATATCCATTAGCAGCAGGCCTAGAAATAAACTAAACTTTGTAACAAAATGGCTACCTGACAGGACGGCTAATGTGGTTAATGTGCCATGGTGAATCACGTAATTGCCTTAAGATTGAGTAGGGCGGGTAGTGCTAATGGCTCCACTCTCATCTCAAATGACAAAATAGTTTAGCAGACAGAAAAAAAATGAAATATTCCTCATCAAAAGAGGTTTGAGAGAGACGAAAAATTATTTGACACCTCAATAAATGTTACTTTTGGGTTGAATTCCAGATTGGATGTCCTTCAAATAGAAATGATGTCACCGTTACAGACACCCCTTCAAAATGACAGCCCCTCCTGACAACAGCCCAACAATAACCGTGATGTCATATATATATAATCCTTAGCATTTTCTGCAGCCCATCTCCTGCTCAGGGTGAAAACCCTTTATCTTTACTACGTCAAATTTAACACACTGAGAAAAGCTGGTTTACGTTTTATTGTGTGACAATTCATCTCTGAAAAAAAGCAGAGAACTGTTTGACAGGCCATCAAAACCAAGCTTTTTTCACCCCAAAAAAAAGGCCTTTTAGTGCACCAGGTAATGGAGGCAGGCACTCCAATAACACACCAACAAGATAACAACTCACTCCAGTTACTGCTCGAAGGTAAAACAGTGAGTCTTTACAAACCAGATGGAGGGAGAAATGATCTCAGGGCTGGATTTGTGCGCTCGCTGCTCAACATCAGCAGCAGATCGACATGAATGAGTTTAAGCCGGCTAGTCAAGGCCGCGCTGAAGAATCCATATCAGGAGGGAATGAGAGCAGTGAAAGGCAGATCAATGTGCATACAACCAGGCTTTACAAGAGCAAAGAAAACCCAGGAAAATTGCTCTGGCTATAGAAATTTTTTTCTATTTTGCCATCCTCCATTAAGTCAGAGTGAAAAAATGCTGCTTTTGCCAGTGAGAAATGTGTTTTCTATTGGTGTGGGTCTTGGAAAATAAAAGTGGCAGTCCCTACAAACTGGAATGCGTGTCTGCGCTGCCTCGTTCCTCTGGTGTCGTGCACTTTAGTCTGTGGTGAACACTCGTCTTTGATTACAGAGATAAGTCTCCTTGGATATTCTGTGGAGCCTCTGGAGCTCGCCTGTTTGCATGCTGTGGAGGATGAGAGTGCACCGGCCGCTACTGAAGTTCAACCTCCGTTGCAATTAGGCAAAAAAAAAAAAAAAAAAAAAGTGAAGGAGGATTTTGAAAGAGCGATGGTCGACACTGAATCCAGTAGGAAATGGAGTTTTTATTCAAAAAGATCAGATTTAATCATCGAATGAGTAAATAAAGCAGAGAAAGTTAAGAATAAAAGGTAAATCCTGTAGACAATGGTTAAGTGCAAAAGGGAGCACAAGTCAATATTTGTGTAATTACACCGTTTCTTTCTATCGGTCTCCTTTCCAATCTGTTTCTTCACGTCTTTTGTCAGCTTCAGAAGCCATTTTAGCCTCCGTCTCTCCACTCTTGGTCACAATAGCGAATGACGTGCTTTATGGCAGGCAGGCAGACAGCAACAGAAATACTTGGAGCCTGCTCAGACAGACGGATCAGGAGTGTTTGAATTATCAATGCAGCGAATCACAGCAGCACAACTTGTGATCACAGGGGGGGGAGATGAGAGACGGGGAGACGGGGAGAAAATGACAGACGTGAGGGGCGAGGAAGAGACGGAGGCAAAAAAAAAAAAAAAAAATAACAGGTGAGGAGAAGGAGGAGGTGTAGCTGAAAGTAGGAGTAAAACAGAGCGGTGGAGGGAATCAATGTTCCCCACGCGATCTATAGAGCTCTCAATTATCCTACTGCAGCTTGAGGACAGCAGCTCTTGAGGAGATGAAGAGGGAAGGAGGAGGCGGTGCAGGAAATGTCAGTGACAGAGGGTTGGGGGGGCAGCCTGTTTGAGCGCTGTCTACTTGCAGTGCGAGATGTGACGGCGGAGTGTGTGCTGCAATGCAAATTTACTGTCCTGTTTGTGTTTGCCGTCCTCCAGAGGACGAAAACACAAGAGTCAAGACGTGGAGAAACAGAGAGACGAGGGGGACGAAGGCGGAATGGAAATGAGACGACAGGAAGTGAGACCAACAGAGGAGGAAGAATGAGAGGCAAGGAAGGAAAAGAGAAACAAAAAAAAAAAATGAAAAAAAGGGAGCAGCATGGATGCTCTAAATGAGAGAGGAGAAAAGACGAGAAAATAAAAAAGATATGGATGAATAAGAAACAGAAAAGGCGGAGAGAAAAAAAATCCAATGGAAACCTTCCACTTACAGCAGCTGACTTCCTCTAAGAAAATCAATGTAGACTGTAGCCAGAATCCCCACTGGTCTAAGAGAAAAATCCACTATGCATGAGTGTTTTCAGCTTACAGTAGCGCTCATGTTCCACCTGCGAGTTTTTCACTCACAATTCATTTGACCAAACTCTGAAACCCTCATTGTCTTGAATCTCGCTTGATCAACATCCAGCGATCTTTCTGATCTTTCTGCCAAATTTTCGGGGCTGTATTCTTTTCTTCCCCATAAAAAACTCTTTTTTTCCCCTCTTTTCCCTTTAAACTTTTCTGTTATGATGAAAGAAGATGCAAAAGAGACTTCAACCACTTAATGGGAACAAATGATTGTGACGTCGCATTAACAACTGTTGGAAAAGCAAAATGACTTGTAGCCCTTTGAACTCAGTCGACCACACACTGCAGGCGGGACATTAAAAATTTAAAACACGAAGAGGATAAAAAGAGCAAAATATCCCATGCAGCCTTTGAAATTGCAGCTAAGCTTCAGTTAATTTCATACTTAGGGTTCATAGTTACCTTTAACTTAGCTAGTTTGCTGTTTTGTTTCTTTTTCTGAACTGAAATAATTCAATTCAGGACAGTTTCGATGTGCTTTTCATTGAAAGTGAGGAATGTGGAGCCTGCTGTCAGGCAGCAGAAGACATCATATCAGTCATTTATGAAGGAGTCACATAAATTCTTAGTGTACACATTGAAAAAAAGAACTACATTGCCAGGCTGTTGCATAATAAATCAAATTTGCATTGACGTTTTAAGAAGCTTCCGCGTTGCGCTGCATTGATCTTTACTGAGCCTTCCTGGAAAGTTAATATTCTCACACACTTTCTGAAAAACTGTCAGGAGATGAACAAATAGACAAGCACTGACACATATCTATTCAATGATAAAATGTGAGGGGAAAAAAAGTTAGTCCCAAGCAGAAATTTTTGTTAGAAATAATTTCAGATGGAGTGGAAAATGCAAAAAAAAAAAGTGTTGAAACAATAAAATAAATTTCCATTTGTTCTGCAATTTGCCTAAACTCTCAAATTGAAGCCTAGTTTCTGTCTGCTGTTCTGATAGACAAATGAATTATACGTCCTGGTGTTCAACATGAGGGAACACGTTTCATAATGGAGGAACTGAAACACAACAAAAGCTAATGTTAGCTGTCTCTCAACCTCCTGTTTGGTGGAATATGTGCACCCAGCACTATAGTTACAGCAAAATTAATTATAGATGCATGCAGCGTTGAAAGGCCATCATTCCCCTGATGCCCGTCTGCAGTGAAAGTCACTGCAAGAGTCGCTCTGGTGAAAAGAATGGTTGGAAGTCGTGTTTTAATCCAATTTGTTGAGTAGTTGATAGGTCTACAAATGACCTGTGATCAACTGAGTCAATGTCTTTTACTGACTGAAATTAAAGACTGTAACTAGAAGATCACCAAACTCTGTGAAAGTCAGCAAACAAGTGAGTCAAGGGGACTGAAAGATTTTTGGAAAACTTGAAGAGTGCCACTGTCAATCTAAACCCAATTTGAGTGAACTTTTAATTTCAAGCATAAAAAAAAAAAAAAAGATTAAAAGTATACAGCTCTGACAACATTAAGTCAATGTCATTGACTGTATATAGAGAAGCGGAGAGAGCAAGTGTGACATAATCATCCATAGAAAAGGATTTACCCCCGGATCCAGTGAAACAAAGCCACTTTAGTCACAGTTTTTTCCATGATACCCACATCGCCATGGTGGAGCCAGGTGACAGTGATTGGTTCAAGTCAATCTGAATCAACGTTTCTATGGTAACTAGTGTTGCCAATCATGAGTAAACTCATTCAAAGTCCACATCCCTTCCACTGAAATCTGACAAACAAAATCACCACATGCTTTTACTGAGGCATCTGATTGGTCAGTTTATAACTTAAATAACTTGCAATAAAGAATGATCATGAAAAAAGAAAATTAGCAGAAGATATTAGGATAAAAGTATCAGAGCAACAGTTATTTTTAAAAATAGAATACATGACGTAAAAAGCCTGTTTATAAAGACTTAGAAGAGTATTTCTAAGGGCATCTTGGCTTCTTTGGATTCATCCAAAGGAGGGTCACTCAGTTCAGTTCCCTATATTGTCAAAGGTCAATGTACAAATGCAAGCAGAGATTTTGCAGTGATTTCTGAGAATTAGGCATTGCGATCTGGCAGTAGTACGGCGTTGCGGCAGGATTTGGGAGGTGTAACGCATCCAGAGTTCAAAGTTCTGAACTTTGGAGAAGAAGATGCAGAACAAGTTCAGCAGAATCTTATTGTTCTGCTCCTCATCTTAAAGACATTCTTCTTGTTTGCATTGAGACAGCAAAAGTTTATTTTATTTCATTCTTATTTTTCCCCCTTCGGACCAATGCAGGAGAGCAAGTCAACAGAGTGGACCACAGAGAGATTGAAGTACCGCTAAAAGCAGCCATCATTCAGACTCAGCTCCTTCAGTAAATGGTGAACCTCACTGGGAGAGTCTCTGAATGAATTAATGAACCCAGACATAAAAGATGTGGTTACTGATGCTTTTGTAGAGCTCTTTAAATAAACCCGATCTACCAACATCATCCTCATCTTCCATGCACTGTAAATTAGATATACAGTCAATGCGTTATTGTAAGGACTTTGGCGATAGCTCTTCCCACACATTCTGAAGCATCAAGTGTATGAACACATTTCTAGATTTTAAAAGCAAATTTGATGTGAAAGAACGGCAGCAGATGCAAACTATGTTACTTTATATGTTTTGGAGAGTTCTGCAGAGGAGCCCGCAAATATGTTATCATGTCTGGGTTCAGCAGATCTGAACTACTAAATATGTTCAATATGCTACCAATTCATAAAACGCTAACTTAATGAACAAGAGACTTTCTGGTGTAACCGCTCTCAGTGGTAACATGGTGAACTGCATCACGCTACAATTTATTTGATTTTAAATGTGCTTAAATGCTGAAGTTCTTGAGCTATAATTTTCAAATACGTGAGAAACATTTGGAGCTCAGTTTGACTCTGTTTAGGATTGTCACATCCACATTACTTACAACAACATTCAGAGAGACACTCAGCTCAGAGCAATTACTGACCATTTTTGAGGCTGATTGGACATTTATGGACATGTTAAAATGACAGCTTTTCTAACTCAAGAAATGTCATCTTTGCGAGGTAAGTGCTCGAAATAATTAGAAGGGTTTAGATAACCTGCATGAACAGAACATTTTCAACATAAAGAAATTAGATTATGTTTTGTTGGAGTCAATCTGGGATTGTCACAAAGGTCTAGGTCATGATGTGGTAATTTTCTTAATGAGGATGTGCTCCTGCTTTTTAAGCCCTAATTAAAACTGAAAGTTTTATAAAAGTCAATTTGATTTTTTCTTAACTTCCTGTTTAAAGTTTGAATTTCATAATGTGGAAAATAAGGGAAAATATTACGGTAAACCTTTTCCCAATCACAGTTTTGACTTGTTAGGTAGTAATACTGACAGTACTGAGTCTTTTGAACACTTTTTTTTAACGTTATTACTGCCCAAAACTGCACAGATGGAATTTAAGGTATCTAAAAATATTCCAACAGCACCTAAGAGGAACCATTTCTCTTCAAAGGAGTGCAATCATTATGTAGTTATGCTGAGTACTTCTTCGTGTGTGTGAACATTTACAGGATTTGTGTGTGTATAGGTGTGATAATCAGGTGTAGACAACAGCGAGACGGTAATTAGGGATATGCCATTTCCCATCTCTTTGAAGCTGCATTGTCTTTAAAGGTGCTTATGATTATGATTGATGAGCCTTTTTTTTACATGTGTGTGTCTGAGGGAGAGTGTGTGCTAGATTAAGATAAAGGCCTATTGTGTTCGGACTCAAGCTGCGCTGCATTGAAAGGAGGCTGTACCAAGTCATTATGGTCAGTGAGATGTCCATTGATCAAACTGTCAAGTATCTATGCGTGTGCATTTCGTCTCAAGAGCGTTTGTGTGCTCGCCTGATAAGCTAATTGCCCCTTGGCCAATGGATACACACAGCCTAATGGCTCAGAAACATTAAGTCAATTAGCTCACATAACAACAGGCAACCATACAGTCATTCACTCACACATTTGCTCTTTTCAAACACTATATTCAGCTCTTTCTGTTTGTTGTTCTTTTTTTCCTCTTATTTTTGTCTGCTTTGGGTTGAGCGCGCGCACACATGCCTGAGCCGTTATGTACGGCATCCACTCATGCTGAGTCATTACACTAATATGCACTTGTCTTTGCAAAGTAGCTAGGCTAAACCACCCATGAAGGAAAATAGATTACAATATTTCCAATTCTTACAAAGAAAAGCCCCACACATAAATGTAAAGCGTATCTCATAACCAATAAGGTGTGCAGCAAACACAATCAATTTTAATCACAACTTATTCCTCTATTCTCCACTGGATTTAGAATTAAAGCTCGGTTTTGTCAATTCCCACCTTCCCAGGCAAAGCGGATGAAAATTTCACTCCATGCAGAGGATCTAGAAAGGTGTTGTATTAGTATCATTGTCTTATCTCGACATCCATCAGACCGCAGATTGAGCTCTGCAACTCGTCAGGGGGACAGACATGTTCTGGTTCAGCGCCCAAGGTCAGGCCAGGAAAAAAAGAGAAGGAAAGAGATAGCGGTTAGCACTCACATGCTTGAGTGGAGCTCCAACAAAGCTGACAGAGGCTGACAGGAGCTCTATTTGCAGAATGTTTATGAAACTAGTAACCAAAACAAGAATTGAATTTGTGCAGAACTGATGTTTATCACACTTGGCTAGCACCAGCTTCTAGATGGACTTGGCTGCACTTAACACATATCTGTTTCTGATCGCACGTGCTGTATACAGAGGTTTTGTGTGCACACACTTATTTTGTGAAGGAGGATTTGCACCGTTGCCATTTCGTTTGGACCACAGTGTGTTTCGTCTAAGAGTCTGCTTCATTTGGAAAGTGTGAAAGCTGATTTGAGCCGTGGTGTGAACTAAACAACTGCTGCAGTCTGTCTAAAGAGAGGGGCCTTTATTAAACTTGCAAGATAATCCTGGTGTGGTTCACTACAGTCTGCGTGTGACTAAAAATGAAGGTATTTAGTAAAGCAAAAAGACTTTTGACATTTAATTAAAGTGGGAAAAGGACTATAACAGGAGTCTAAGGAAAGGGTCAAGTAAAAATTTAGAAATAAAGTTATCCTGGACAGATGGAGTTTATGAGTGTTTAGTAGTGATTTTTAAGCTCCAGTGTTTATATCCTCTACCAAAAATGTGTACGGAATAAACTTAATTCCATCGTCAGTGTTTGGAGGAATAAATTACAAAGTAACAAATAACTGGTTTTTTAAGTTATTTTGTCAGTAACAGAGTAAAGTAACAAATATAGTTCAAATTTCAGTAAAAAAAATTATAATTAATAGACCACAGAAACCCTCATTACATAATTACTTACATTTTGCAATGAAACTGTTTGTGACTCAAACCAAATTATCATGTGTAAACAGTCTGATTTTGTCTTTTGGTTAAATGAAGCGAAATGTCAAAGTAAGATGAAAACACAATAAATATGGATGTGAACAATTTGTAGGCATATTCAGCAACCGGAGATATTCAAATTGAACAAAAGCAAAAACATTTCACGTAAGTGAAAGTGATATCCTAGAGATTAACTTCTTTCCACAGGCCTGGTGATTTGTGACTTGTGTCTGCATTTTTGTGTGTAACTTTGGATTTGTGTATGGGTAATTCTGTATTTGTAACTCATACAATGCTTTTTGTGCGTCATTGTATGCACTTGCAATTGTGTATTGACATGTACAAATACTAAGAAAAATATAGCATAATTTACACATGCACAACTTTAAATTATAGCAGTTTAAAACTAACTATGCATAAAAATCTTTAAAAAAGTATGCACCAATCTCCTGATATACACACAATCAAAATTGCATTCACACACAAATCTGATGTGAGACCCTTTACATTTCATGTGTAAGCGATGCGTTTAAATGCTGCCAGAATGTTGGGTCATCAGAGTTTTCTAATCAGTCGCTTTGAACTGAATTATAACTAGTGAAAACTTTTACACTTTCTTACCATTTAAAATATGGGTCATTAAAAACACTCAACACCAAAGTTTCTCATCGCTCCCTCGTGAGTGATTGTCAGATTGGAGACAGCTGAGCGGCATCCTTTGTGCGCTGGGGTTGCTGGGAGATGTAGTGCAGTCAGTACTCCAGAGATAGCTCTTGCTGGTGCTGACTCCTGACACACTTACAGTCGGAAGAGGCTTGGTGTGAAATGTCAAAGTGGTGAAAAGCATGTGATTTTGGCATAAAACTCAAATGGTTTGCTTCATTACTAGGAGTGGTGGATATGGATTACCATCATGTCAGGAGAGTGGCCTTGATTAATCTTTATTTAAAAAACAAATGCAGATGTCGTCAGGTTCATGTCTGAGTTTAAACCAGCAACACTTTGGCGAGTTTCACAGAGTAACTAACAAATCTGAGTTCCTGATTCATTAAAGTTTGACCTAGTTTAGCAGAGTGCATTCTGTGGCCCCGCGTTTTTTACGTAGGGCCTGAAAACGGTGCTTGTGTTGCCAAGAGCACTGTGTATGTAGCTAAAGAGTTGCAATATGTCTAAGTGCGTGTTTTATTTAGGTGTTGATGACAACATATCCCATATTAAATGGTTCAGCTGCAAGTAGTTTAAAGGGGCCATATCATGCATCCCTAAGCTAGCTAATCACCGCTAGCTTTGCGGAGAAAGTGTTTGTGTTAGCCTGGGGACGAAGCAGACTCTTCCGAGAGGGGGAGGTTCTCAACTTGTGATGTAAGCATGTGAGGACCCGCTCGTTTTTGGGGGCATGAGGGGGGCTGCTACTGAGAGCGCAGGCTTTTAGAGGATTACTCAGATATGAATGAATCGATCAAAATACCACTTTGGGGTTATTTATAGTGAGAGAATGAAGAGTATAATAATACAACACTTAAATAATACATAAAACAATGCAAAAACACACTTAAAAGCTCAAAAAGTTGATTTTTTTCATGATATGGCCCCTTTACATTTCAAGAATTCTGCTTGAAAGCAGATCCTAACAATGGTGGAAAATTTTGCAGCATCCAACCACATTCAGAGTTGGTAAACCACAGTGTTCTGGTCTTTTAGTTCCCCAAGTGGTTTATGCACCATACATTAGAACTAATAAAAAGAACAAATTCAACAGCAATGATCTATTTGTTTTTTTCTTTCTACTTATTTATTGTTTCATTACGGCGTCTGAATAAACTGCAGTTGTAACAGCATAAACCCGTCCAGATGGATGGCCTGCTCTAAAAATTGCGATCTGAAAGCCACAAAACCAAATGAAGATGTGACATTTTTGGAATTTACTGCCCAATGACACCAAGTAGGTTTGATGCACCACAAGTTTACTTTTATTGCAGAACAATAAACATGCAAGGTACCTATTGTACTCTAGGACAAAGTGGTGCTATATCAATATAGAGAATGCATTACGAATTGAAGGAAGATGTCTTCAACCAGTGGAACACACAAATACAGAGAAAAAAAAAAGCACAATTATAGACTAAAAAACATTTCAACCTTGTACTTTAAAGCTGTATTTAGTCATCGCTGTTTGTAAATTCTTATAAATAGACAAATGTTTAATTTTGAGTAGAATTTGTATTTACAAATGCTTTTTGCAGCTTTTGTTTCCCTTGTTCAATATGACCCGATTTATCCATCCAACTTCTGGCTGGCTAAGCCTTGCAGCTTTCTCTGTGATCTTGTCTAAATTTACATCTCTCTACATGCCTCGATAATAGCCGCTGAGAAGTTCTCACTGCTGATGATGAAAGAGTAAGAGGTCGATCACATGCTAAGCAAACTCTCCCCGTCTGAAAGCTGCTTTGCATCGTGGAGTGCTCCCTTTTTTGTGACCTGCCGCTCAGAACACCAGCAGAACTGTGAGGCGGCAGCGTTCCCATGAAAAGCCATTGATAAGAAGTTCCCTCATAAATAAATTCTCAAAATACACAGAAGTGATCAGTGAGTGCTTTCTTGAGCAGCAGCGAAAGATAGCGAGAAAAATACGTTTGCATTTATGATTGAAGGGAATGTAGGGAAAGAAATTTGCTGGACGGTATCTGATGCAGCGGAGTGACAGGAGAGACGCTCGTCGGTAAACCCAAATACATTAAAGAGGTTTAAAATAAGGCTGTTGGACGGAATCTGAGTCTTTTTGCAACACAACAGTAACACGACACTGGAAGCAACATCTACAGAAAATGGTCACAACAGTTATCAAACCGAACAACATGGAGGAACCAAAACCTGTGGTTTTATTTACGATAACCTTCCAAAAGCCTTAATTAAGCCCAGTTTTGTTGAAATTGTTCTAAACAAGACAAAAGGTGTATATTTGTGGTGAAAACATCTTCTTGTCCAAAAATTATTTAATCACCAGGATTACGGGTGTAAAGATTCATTTTACGATTCATAGTGAATCCTTTTGAACGATCCAACTCACTGACATAAAATCAATCCAGGACAATTTTAGCCAAAAATTCAACCAGTGTGACTCAGAGATAAATACTTGGTATTGAACATTGAAGGTAAAGTTTTCCAGATTCTTTGTATTTCTTGTAAGATTATTATGTGTAAAACATCAACTCACAAATTACAGACCAGTGTCGTTACTCTGCCAATTTTCAAAAATACTCAAAAAGGTATTCCTTACAAGGCTGGGCTGGGAAATATTGTTGAAAAACACAAGCAAATGTCCCATGATCAATATGGTTTCTGAAAAAATAGATCAACTTCCATGGCAATCATGCAATTATAAATCACAACGATAATAAATAAACAACAAGAATTAATAGCATATCTATTGCACTTTTGTTTTTGTAAAGTTCAACCCGCTGTTGTTCTTCCACACCAAAGTGATACAAACGGAGGATTCTACCACACACTGTATAGTTACAAAATTCAAAGAATTTTCACACATTGGACTGTTCTACCATCACGTGTGTTGAATAAACTAAAATAAACCTACCATATCTTAATCCAAATGGTATTTTCCAACATCAATGTAATCGATTTATGTAATTTTGAAACAATTCTAAAATATTTGATTTGATTAATAACTTGCCTCAGACAGATTGATCTGGTTGAATCGTATGAATATAAATCGATTAATCAATTTAGTCAATTAATCGTTCCATATTTTAAGACCATGTACCATTCTTTCCAAGTTGGAATAGTCAGCTTGTCTTTTCTTGTAGTGCGTGTTGATATGGAACTCTTTGAAAACAGCCAGTCTACTGACACATAGGCAGAGACAAATTTTTGGTATTTCACTGAAAAAATACCCCAAAAAATTTCCACTTGTCCTGAAAGCGGTGGCCCTCTCTGTCAACTTTAATTTTTTTTGTGTTTTTTACCGCTGATATTTTAATGAACTAGTAAACGTTCTGAAATAGGGTTGCCACAGGTTTAAAATGGTTTATAGCGCATTTTATCTAAACACAATCAAGAAATCATCATGATAAGGTTCTCTCATAGGCTATTTTTTTCCTATTTGGATTGTTATTTGTACTTCAGACATGCAAAGTTTTTATCAAACCTGTAGTTTGGTTTGTATAATTTCTCAGTTTGAATAATATATTCATACATTTGTGCAACAAATGAAAAAAATGTAATTTCCTTTTTTATTTAACCTTTATTTTACCAGGAAATCCAATTGAGATTAGATCTCTTTCAAGGGTCGAAAGGTATCAAATAAGTGGATTATGAGAGTAGTATTGTTCAATTTTTCCTTTCTTTCTTTGTTGTGTTTAAACTTGCCTTAAATGTTACTATAACACTGTTATGTTTAACTGTGAAATTTTGTTGTGCATGTAAAAATGACAATAAAGCCTCTTCCTATATTCAAGAGTCAACTGTAAAAATAGGTCATTTTTTATTGACAGCAGTTCAGTTTTTTTTTATGTTATTGTGATCACTTCTGTATTTATTTATTAAACAACAATTTTATAGGCTTAAAAGGTCAGGGTTGTTTATATTGCGTATTTTCTCATTTCAATATTTTTCCCACCAAAATGAAACAGGGGGGAATTCCTTTTGATCATGTGGCTGATGGGAGAATAATTAATTTTCCCTTGTTTTATTTTGTAATTGTTTGAAAAATATATAGAAAATAAATCAAATGTAAATCAGTGAGTTCATTCCTCTATTTCACCTACTTTTAGTCAAAGTCCAGTATGCTTTTAAGGCCACTCTTGCTGGTATTTTCATGTTTATTAAGCATTTATCTGTGACTGTTTGGCGCATTATTATGAGCTGCTGCTCCACTGAAGTAGTGTCTGAAATGCATTAGCATCTGGTGTTCCCTATCCATCGCTGAGTGTTCTGCATAATTAATTTTATGCTGGGTTTTACTTTGGGAGTAAACAATTAGGCAGTCTGAACACGGCATCGGATGAATGAAACAGAGCTCAATAGCTGGAAATGCTTAGTAGGGTTTGCAATAATACCAAGCTGACCATGTTTGCTGCATCAAAACCGATGCAGGCTGTCAGTTGCTCAATGAAACACCATGCCAGAGTCTCTTTGAGTAACACTTCATCCTGGGGACATTTATTCAGCAAGTCAGCGGAGGTGAAGGCAAGAGTCACACTGCAGAGTAAGTGTTGCACGTCTGTTAAAAAAAAATGTTCCTGGCTATCTATGGTTCCTGGATCTTTATAATGGCACCTTGTGCCTCCCCTCGCTGTTCAATGAACCATTTTTAACCACAGAGTTCCCAGAAATCACAGCTTCCATTCACAACTTGTAGAACAAGAAAAAGTCTTTATTAGAGGTTTCCCAATTGTTTGTCTGGCAATAAACAAAAAGTCTGGTTGGAAATTTAGCCCAGTGACAACCAGCTCAGATCCATAAATATAATAATATTTGTATTTATCATTTCAATGTTATAATGGCGCTTTATGTCAATAAATATGAGACACTATTGGAAAGCTTATTTAGTTTTATTTTGAATGGCGCCACATTTGTAAATGAACATACATTTGTGAAATGTAAAAAAAATGTTTTGCAAATACCATACAATTTAGATAAAGTCCCATTTGCTGTCACGCACCTAAGTCTGTGAAATTTGTTCTCTGCATTTGACCAATCCCCTGGGGGAGCACATAGCTGCAGACAAAGCCGTGCTTGAGAAACATTTGGTAGTTTAACCTCCCCAAACTTAGTGTCAAACAGGGAGGCATTGGGTCCCATCTTTAGTATGACTCAGCCAAATATTTGAACTTAGTACGTTCTAGTCTGAGGGCAGACATTCCCCCTCAAGATCATTGAGCTGGTTTATACTATTTAGCTTTGCCACTGACTGTCACATTTACTCAGTTTTATAGAGACTGTCTCCACTCGGGCAATCACAGACTAATTACCGTTTGGTATTTGTTGAAAAACAAACGTTTTGGAGAAACAAGACATCATGGAAGTTTGCCATTTGACAGTAACTTGAGTAGCGAATGAATGAACCACATAAAGTCTGAGACCTTGTAGTGGCCTTAAACTGGTCACCACAGCAGGCAATGGTATCTTCTCCGGTCCCATGGAGTCTTTGTTTCCCCTCTGTGGTCATTTGTTTCCAGACATTGAAGATGTGGGATTGAAATTGAAACCATACCAAGAATTGATGTGTGGTTCTATGGGTATCTCTACCAATCCATGTGTCCAGTTATTTTGATTTCCATGATGCCTGATAACTTTTAGAGAAACAGGGTATTGTCTCCTCTGCTATGTCCATGTCACTGAGCAAACAGTCTGTTTATCCATCTTGATTCATTGTCACTTGTGTACCTGTTTGAATCAATAATAGTCCAGGAGCTTTTGTTCTTGCAGTTCTTAGTGCTTCAGGTATGACATTTGACTATGTCTCCTTGGGCACTTGCCCTGGGCCTCTGTCTGTTGACTCACTTCTTTCTGAGCTGCCTTGATTCTAATTGCTGATTCAATGGTGGGTATTGTTTTTCTTTATTTCTGGCTCTACTTTAATACCTTAGCATCTCCAGGACCACAGCTGCTTAAGTGTACACCAATCCATTGAGATCAGTGATTGTTGTGGTAGGAATTAATAGCGATGCTTCAATCAGTTTCCAGGAGATTTTCAGGTGGTACTTCACTTAATTGTTGTAGCTGGTGCCATGGTTGCCAGGTGTTCATTCTAGCCATGATTTTATCTTTGAGGTCAGTTGCTGGTTTGCACAGCGTAATGGTAATAATGGCTCTCCGGCTCTCCCATGGTGCTTCGTTTGTCTTGTACCCCTTCAATCTCAAGTTGGGATACCAGTTGTCATCTGCGGATGTTGCTTTGTTGTTAGGCTTGATTATGGATTTTGAAGCCTCACATCACTCCACATTCTCTGCATCTAACCTCTCTGAGTAGGGGTTACACAAGTAGCAGCGTTTGAACATAACCTCATACTCGCATCTAGTCCATTTCCAACGTGCTCCAGTAGCCCAGTTTCCATCAGGGTATTCTGGTTCTGCAGCATCTGACTTGGTTGGGTGAGATCTGGGTTGGCATGACTTTGGTTTCCTTGTTTCTCATGAAGTGTGAAGTAGGCAAAAGGTTTTAGTCTTACCCAAGGACCCACACTAAATTGTTTGATTTTCTGACTGTACCCCCTTGGGAATTGAATCTTAGTCTTCTGTGTGCCAGTCCTCCACCTCAACTTATTTTCTCCAACAGCTCAGTGGCCGTGTGAAAGAGTGTCCATTCTGAAACTGGAAGGTCATGATTTCAAATCCAGAAATAGTGATACAAAAACTCTAAAAATGGGACCCAATGCCTCTTTGCTCGAAACTCAGCATTTAGATCAGGAGTGTCCAAATCCAGTCCTCGGGGGCCAGTTAAATAAACAAATGAACAATTAACTAACTTTACTAGTTCTCTTTGTCTTCCATCACAGCGCATTCGTGATTTTTTTAAATCTGAAAGAGATTTTATTTGACTGCATGGACCATTTTACCACACTTCCAGACGGATGTCTGGGTCGCTGGTGCCAGAACGGATAGGCATTTTGAACATGGTGGAGATTAACGATGAAGCACTCACCATCTTCATCTTCCATCTCGTTTAATGATAGCTACCCTGTCAGCAAGTTTCTAAGTGGACCTGAGTGACACATTGGCTCCTCGTACGTTTTCATTGTGTAGACCTTTGTCTCCATCCAGGTTGAGAAAACCATTACTCAGCCTGTTAAAACAGGAACTGGCTTATTTACAGTGGGCTTCCATTGACTTTAATGATTTGTTACTTTTTATACCCTCCCATCACAGGAAGTGGCATAATTTGATAGGCTCTTTGTGTAATACAGTCGACTGTGAGGCATAAGATGTTGTATCCAAACTACCACGTCACACAGCAAGAGTGTGGCAGTCAATAGGGATGACAGTTGTTTTCCACATCTTTTATCATGAAACTGCTTCATGTTTAATGATACATCATTTGCAGACACGTTTTTAAAAGCTTAAATATAATTCTTTCATATTATGCTGAAAAACAACAGATTTAAGCTCTGCTGCAGCAAAAAAGTAGAGACTCCACCGTAATTGAGCTTGCCATTAATAGTGCGCTCTGTGCTCTCTGCTGTGTGCCAGCATGGAGATGACTGGGCATATTGTCAAAAGGGGCATAACAGGAGCAGCAGGAAGCTTCATCTGACCCACTACATCGTGTATATTCCAGATTTTCACCTGTGTTCTCGGGCTGGTCAGCGCCAGCGCTCATTTGCATGTCTAACAATCTGAGCCGACTTTAAATGACATGAACTTTTTGAATCTCTCATATCAAAGATGGCTGTTTGTAAGTGCCATCTGTCACAAAAAAAAAAAGAGCACAACAACAACAACCCAGCCAGGCCTTGACAGGTGGCAGCAGATGAAAGTTTGCTCTCTGGTGCAACCTGCTGCTCGATAACTGCAAGACTATTTTGAAAATATTTAATTAATAATAAAAAGCTGGCTTTCGTAGTCAGAATTATTCACATCTCTTAAGTGCAGCAGATGAAATTTAAATTAAATGTATTAATAGCTAATGATTTCTGTGCAGTGTCGTGGGGTTTGGTCTCGAAATACCAATTTATTTTCACAGTGATGCAGAGATGCGTTACACACTTCTGTTTTCAGCAGGTCAGACTTTTCCTGAAAAACGTCCCCACACCTAAAAATAGGTGCTAAACCAAACTAACAAATCCTTTTGAGGTTAGTCAACTGAGCACAGATTAAACAGATAAAAAATGTAAAGCTTGTCTGATTTTTGTCACCTAATGGCAACAAAAGTCAGATTTGAACCTTAAGGATGAACAGATTTAGTTTTAGGATTAATCTTAATCCCACCTTTCAGATGTTTATATTTGGGATTAAGTGGTATAGCTGGCAGTAAAAACTGAAACAGCCCCCAGGAGTTCATTTCTTTGACCAGAGGAACCACTCTTTACTTTTCGCCCTGCAGCATTTCAACCTTTAGAGTACCTCTGGTGTATATAGGACAGCCTTATGGCACAATAGCAGGAAAAAACGAAGGAAGCTCTATTTTTATAACAAATCAAACATACTTTTTTGCACGTTTGGACATCAAATAATAGAAGTTACTATTTCAAAATAAACCTACTTTTTGACAAAAAAAAATGAAACTTTTATACACAGAAAACACACAAAACAAATGTAAGAACTACATTTCACCTTTAGATATTTGTTTATTTTGTTTACTTTTTTTATTCTGAAATTCCCTAAAAAAAAATAAATAAATAACCCATTGAATTATGGCAATCCTTTATTATCATAGCAATTGTTTTAAAAATATATTAATCTTCCCAGACAAACGAGGCAAACCAGAAACTCCTGACCTACAGAAACGAGACGATTAAATGCTGTGTGACACATCATTGGCTACAGTAATTTTAACTGCTCAGTCCAGCTACAGCTTTCCCCCGCCTGACAGTTGAGGGCACAGCCTGTTTGTGAGCAGACATGTGTGCCTGAATGAATATTAATGAACGGGAGTAAGAGGCGCTTTTAAAAATGCACGTTTGCCATCAGATAAAAATCGATTGATCACTTGGCTCTGCGTGATGCTCTCCTTTGAAATACCTTTTAATGTCATCCCAAAGACTCAAATTGTGGAATCTATTTGCCTAAAACAGTTTTAGGAGCATGAAGTTTAACCTTGTAGCAGGTCAGCTGGTGGATGACGAGTCCGATTTGCATGAGTGATTAACTTAAGTCGTTTATATAGAACTGGGTAATGATGCCTAATTGGTTTAGTTGAAGTTAAACTGTTCGGTCATCGTCAGATGCAGCAGCTTTGTTTTACTTTAGAGTCAATGACCCGTTTCTCCTTCATGCTCCGGGCATAAGTGATGTCATGGCAACTGAAACACCAGTAATGAGGGCGTTTACACATTCATACGATTCCCTCGCTTACGTCCTGTTGCACGACAATGTTAACATTATAATGCAGACGCTCCCTCGGATCTTGTTGATATGCTTAACCAAACCCAGCAGAAGGAAGAGCAACAGAGTATCGGGAATTTTTAAAGCGCGGCACGCTGGGAAACGGGTCGCCCGGGCCGCGTGCATCAGTCTGTGAATTACAGTCCGCGTGAACGTCCTCGGTACATGACGCGCTTGAGAAATTTGGAGAGCAGTTCGAGACTCAGCTCGAGTCGTGTCATAATTAACTCGGCACTGAGCGACCCTTCTGTTCAGCCACTGGAGAAAATCCATGTGGACACCCAACTGTGGCACTTCAGCGTGAGCGTGCTGGTGGGGAGCGGGGCCCATCACCTTTGGAGGAGCAGAGCTGATCGATGGGAAAACAGCACAGCATATGGAATAAGTCTAAATTCTTTAAAACGGCTGTAGCCGTTTAATAATATTAAAGCAGGTTAGGCATTTGGATTATGTTTAGACACTTCATTAGACTCCTAATAATCAGCCTTGCTAACCTCTGCTAACTCCAGTACAAATCTTTACCCAGAGCTTTCTTTAAATCCAAAAGAATATATGACTTTTACTTCTGGCTCACATTATTAACCCTCCTTAAATTGGAATGTGATTCTGCAAGATAATCATGTCCCTCAGGATGAATTATGACCACTTTTTTCCCCCTGAACAGGAGCAATGAGGAGACAATAGAAGAACTTTACAGAAAAAGGAAATAAAGAAACAGGCAGCATATGTTACACAAAGAAACGGAAGGGCTGGCCAAATACTTGAGAATTGATGTAAAAATAGAAACCTGTCCACCCGTCTCCACGTGAATACGGCTCAACAGCTCCTGATAGCCTTGCTAACATTGCTTATGTCACCGGGGCTCTTGAAGAACGCCTCCCGCTGTTTGATGGCTTGCGATTTGTTGGGCCGTCTCAGTGCTCTCAGCAAACATGCAGGCTTATGTACAGATGCATGAACCTGCCTGGTCTGAGCAGCCTTTGAAGTGGTACGACGATAGCATCTACCAGACATCAGCGGCAGGATTAAGGGCCGGGGTGTCAGATTCATCGCAGAATGACTGACATTTCTCAAAAACATGCCAAAAGAAAAACTTGCAAGTGGTTTTCTCATTCAGTTTTAGGGCTTTAATAAGGATTTCAGATAACGTGCACAGCTTTATAGAATGTTTTGGTTTGTTTTGACAGAAGCAATCGAAGCAGGGATTCATTTCCGAACATGTTTAAACATTGATTTAAAAAAAAAAAAAAAAAAAAAAAAACCTGCTTTTAAAAGGAATCCTTTCTGGAGAAATCCATTATTGTGTCAGAGTTGTTATTTTGGGGTGCAGGAAGAGCAGTAAAGCAAGTAGATGAAGTGTCACTGTAGTTATGTTAGTTAGAAAGTGCAACAAAAAAATCCATAAATAACACAATTTCATAGATTTTTTTCCATAATGTTTTATAGTGCTTTTCGCAAAAATGCACAAAATGGTGCCATTAGTTTCCATAGACAGGAGTATATTTGTATTTTTATATGATGCTAAAATCACCGTTAATGAAGACATGCATGACTAACATCACTAAAAGCCTTTGATTTAGCAAGACTCCAACCTGCACCTGCATTCTCTGTTTGCTAAGACCTCACAAAGACCTAACCTGTCAGAATCTTTAAATGTCACTGAAATTCTTTTTCGAGTAACCCTCTTATGCGCTATTATTACTCGCTTTGAGTGATCTAAGCTGAATTCATCATTCAATCTCTTCAGTTTTGTCTCTGCATTTCATCTTTCTAACTGCTTTCATAGTTACGCAAACAACTTGAACTTGTTTCCTTGAGATTCCTTCTCTTGAGTGCCAGGTACTGCAGGGTTGGGCTTTGCAAAGATGACATATTTGTAACTTGAGTGTAAGGACACATTTTACTCAATTTTGTTCATCAAGTGGAAACAAAAAATCTAAAATGATCTAAAACAGTGAAAGATCTTATCAAAGAGAAACTGCAACCAAACTATTTACAAAGTTTGAATATTTCACTCTGAGGCCTGATTATTTCTAAAATGCTTGAAACCAAACAGCAAAAATAAAGCACATACAAACACAAACACATACAGTAAGATGTTTCAGAATCAAAACAGACAACAGGTTAAAAGTTTGATTTTACTTAATTTTTTTTTTTAACATTTTCATTTGGTTGAGTCATATGGTGACCCTGAAGTTAAAATCATATCAATAAATTACCAAATGCAAAAACATAAAGATTTTGCAATTATAAAGGCAAAACAATTAAAAAAAGAGCAATTACATTTTAGAATCAATCAAGAATTTCAGAAACTACATTACTAGTTAATACAAAATAATGTGTAAGTGGCTGTTAAAATGTTATTTAATAGTTAAAAAAAATGCTTAGTTACATAGTATTGGGCCATTTTAAAAACAAAAAAAAAAGTTTTTTAAATTAAAATTTTAGATTCATAAATTTACAAGAAAAAAAGTCGCAACTGTTAAATGAGAATAAAATCGCATTTTTATGAATTTAAAAATCAAAGGCTATATTTCTGACTTTTTTCATAAAGTTGTACATTTATTACTTTCAAAGTTTTATTCTACGATGTTAAAATGCATACATTTAAAAGAAAAAAGTCAAACAAATGCAATAAAAGTCAGAAATTTACAACTTTAAATATTGTAATATCAATTTCATTTTTTTTTAGTGGCCCTTATACTCTATTGTACTAAATTATGCATTAATCAATGATAATAAAAGGGATCCCTATGTGTTGTCCACATTAAAAAAGAAAAAGAAACTTTGGAAAGCAAATTTCCAAAAATATTATTTTCATTCCAAAATAAAATATTAGAAAATGAAACACAGCAAGAAATTGGAGAAGGTAGGTACTAAAGAGCTCCAGACCCCACGTGACTCCCCGTAGTCAGTCTGCCATTTTGGCCAGAATATGAACAGTGCCGCCATGAGAGCCACTGCTGAAACCTCTCACTTTAATTAGCATGACATTGAGCTTTATTTAGAAAAAAAGTAAAAGATTAAATATTACCAACACAATAATGATCCCAGCGTGCTTTTTAAAGCTATCTCTGCTGAAGAAAACGTCCCAGATTCATGCTATCCAGACTTAACTATTCAATAAACGTCCTATCATCCGACAACGAGGACTCTAAAAGCTTACAAAAGCCTGGAGGGTTATAAATGGACTCAATCTGGGTTTGTAGCCAACATTTAGCTGTTGAATCTTCCATAAAAAAAAGTGCTGCATCATCACTGGAAGGGCAAGTGTCTTTTTTCAGGCAGCGTAATATTAGCATGGTTAGCAACAGGGTCGGGCTGTTTGTTGACTTTAGTTGGGATAAGGAATCTGGTTGTCATTTTTATTTTTCTCTTCTCTGGAGATGAAAGGTAGCTGAAAATAGATGGATTAAAGTCCAGACTCAATGGATTATCACTCTTTCTTCCAACAAAATACAACCACATCTCATGTATTCACATTTTGATTGCTATGTTAGCGCTTGCTAACTTAAACACAACATTGTTATCCTCAGATCATTATGATCTCCAAAATGGTTTTGCGCCGAGGGATTTATTGGTGTGAATTGTCATTCAGGGCCACCGTACAAAACTAATATTATTAGTTAGATATAAAATTAACAGAAAAAAAAAATTGAAGCCAGTTATTTTAAGTTCTGCAGACTGCAAAAAGTTAAATTTGAAATAGAAACAGCATGATAATAAAGAAGTTCCACCCTCAAGAACTGAAAAATCTAAATTTATGGAAATAAATTTAGCCTACCTAACCATGTAAAGTAGTCCACTTGACCTGTATCACCACAACAGCAGAGTGTCCTCTAGAGATCTGACGCTGTGTCTACTTAACACGCCTTTGTTTTCCTACAAGAACCATCAAATACAAAGGTTGTTCTACTCATTTTGTAAGAGGTCTGATTTGTCCTCTTTCTGGAACATTAGCTGCTGATGTGGGTCACAGCATAAAAGGCCAGTTGTGTTTGTAAATGAAAAACACACCGAGCACACTTTGACAAAAGACAAAAACAGCTTCTTACAAAAGTAGACTTTTTTTCCCACAAATAGAGAAACAAGTGGCCAACTTCTATGATGTGTTGTGAATACTGTATTTACAGGTGGCAGTGAGTGGCAGTTCAATAGTGAGAAAAACAATAAATCTTTTCCTTAACGCAGAAACATGGAGTACATAAAGAAATAATCCGCAAAATGCAGGAGACAGCTGGAGATCAGGACTGCCGAATTCCAGGTCCTCGCCTGTTTTCTAGTCGTCTCTGCACTGCTTTCTTCTAGTTAAATGACTCAGGGGTCTCCTCATTCTGATTGACTAATTACACCTGATCCAGGTAATCAGCAGCGAGGAGTGGAGGTAGAGCCAGAAAACAGAATGGAAGATCTGGTGGACGAGGATTGGACAGTGCTGCTGTCAATTTAAGGGCATTGGTAAAAGTAAGAGGAGGATTCTCAAAACATGCAGGAACTGGAGAGTACGATAACGGACAGACGGATTCACTTCAGCCTCCAGGAAATATATGCAAATAAATGTCATTTTTGATCAAAATTTAGTCAACATGCCTCTTAGAGGCAGAGTTGGAGGATGCTTGTTCATTTTCATAGTTTATTTCTATTTTTAAGTGATCCTTTATTGTGTTTGTCCAAAAAAGACTTTGTTAAAGTAATTTAGAATTTGAACATTTTACAGTCATAACAGTTTGATAAGATTTTCAGTGATGCCAATAAAATTGAAACTGTATGTATTAATGTAGAAAAAAATAAAACTTCTCTATTTGAATTGATTTTATTCATCAGTTATTGATGATTACTACACCCTTAAAATGGTCTGAAGTAAAGCAGGTAGTAAAGCGAGCAAGAGGTGTCTCAGCAGCTGGCCCAAACGGTGTTCCCTACAAGGTCTATAAGAACTGCCCATCTGTACTGAGACTCCTATGGAAGATGATGTGTGTTGCCTGGAAAACCAAGTCAATTCCATCAGCATGGTGCAGGGCAATCACGATATTCATCCCAAAGGAAAAAGAGTCCGCAGAGATCAGCCAATTCAGAGGAATTGCCCTCCTCAATGTGGAAGGGAAAATTTTCTTCTCAGTGATGGCAAGACGCATGACCAACTACCTCCTCGCAAATCAATACATCGACACCAGTTGCCAAAAGGCAGGAGTCCCTGGATTTCGAGGATGCGTGGAACACTCTATGATGATATGGGATCAGATCCAGGTCGCAAAGAGAAACAAGTCAGATCTCCATGTTGTATGGCTTGATCTTGAAAATGCATATGGTTCTGTTCCCCACCAACTCATCAAGTTTGCCCTCAACTTCTTCCACATTCCACCATGCATTCAGAGCCTAATCACCAACTACTTTGACAATCTGCTAGTCTCCTTCTCAACCTCAAAGATGACAACTGGCTGGCATCGAGTGGAAAAAGGAATAGCAATGGGGTGTGCCATCTCACCCATACTGTTCACAACAGCCTTTGAGGTCATTCTATCCGGAGGAAGACATACAGTAAAAGGAGTTAGAACTCCCTCAGGGCAGCGCCTCCCTGCCCTTCGGTGCTACATGGATGACGTTACCACTCTTTTGCAAACTGCAGCATGTACAAATAGGCTTCTGAAGAGGCTTGAAGAACTGCTTCTATGGGCAAGGATGAAAATAAAACCATCTAAATCACGCAGCCTCTCAATCCGGAAGGGAATCCGAAAGGACAATGTTTCATTCTGTGTGAACGGCGAAGGAATTCCTCGTCTGATCGATCAGCCTATAAAAAGTCTTGGAAGGCTATACACTGCAGACCTCTCTGACAAACACATGGCATCAGCAGTCACAAAGCAACTTACTGATGGCTTGTGTAAAATCAACGAAAGCCCCCCGCCCTGATGTGGCCGTTGAAACTATGCGAAATCACCACATCGTCAGTGCTGAAAATGGATGCAAAGGCAAACGGCTACATCCGGAAGTGGCTCGGTCTTCCCCGATGTCTGGCAACGGCTGCCTTGTTCGGAAGAAACACCTTGCAGCTCCCAATGAAAAGCATCACCCTGGGTTACAAGCAGGAAAAAGCTCGACTGGTGTTAGAGCTGGAAGATTCTCCTGACCCAGTAATACAAAATGCTAAAACAAAGGTTCGCACTGGCAGAAAATGGGATGCAACTCAGGCAGTCCAGCAAGCTGTGACCCGGTTGAAACATCAGGAGGTCGTAGGAATGGTACAACATGGCAAGAAAGGCCTGGGCTGGGGAACTGCAACCAAAATGTGGTCCAAGTCTACAGAAGCAGAGAGGAAAGCGCTCATTGTCCTGGAGATAACAAGAGAGGAGGAAGAGGGCTATAGGGTGAAAGCTGTGAGCCAATCCCAACAAGGGAGATGGACAACATGGGAGGGGGTGGTAGAAAGAACCATCACATGGGCAGATCTGTGGAAGTTGCCTCAGGCTAGGTTAAGTTTCCTAATCAGGGCCACCTATGATACACTCCCAAGCCCACAAAACCTGCACCAGTGGTATGGCATAGAAGAGCTTTGCCAACTCTGTGGTCAGCAAAACCCTAGCCTCCAACATGTGCTCTCTGGCTGTAAAACCGCTCTCACCCAAGGTCGCTACGGGTGGCGTCATGACAGAGTCCTGAGAAAGCTAGCAGAAGTTATTGAGAGGCGAAGGCTTGATGCAAACAAGAGTGGCTCACTATCAGCAGTCCACAACTCCATCCACTTCATCAGGGCAGGAGGGGAGACGTCAGGCAGGACCACCCTTGACAGGTCTCTGCTGTCACCAGGTTCGGAGTGGGAGCTAAGAGCTGATCTTGGTCGCCAACTTAAGTTCCCAGAGCATCACAAAAACATCGCTTCGTCCAGACATCGTAGTCTGGTCAAGCATAAAGAAATGTGTAATTATGGCAGAACTGACGGTGCCGTGGGAGGACGGAATGGAAGCCGCATTCGAAAGGAAAAAAGACAAATACGCAGAGCTTGTGTTCCAGTGCCAAGAGGCTGGGTGGAGAGCTTACACCTTTCCAGTGGAGGTCGGCTGCAGAGTACACAGGACTCACACTCCAAACGTTTCCTCAAGACCATTGGAATACAAGGCTTACACCTGCGGAAAGCAATGAGGGATATGGCAGAAGAAGCAGAACAGGGGAGTTTTTGGATTTGGCTACGTAGGAAAGACAAGGCGTGGGGGCGAGATGGATCCTAGGGCAGCTGCAGGGGGTGGAAGGGAGACGTCCCTTCCACTGCTCCACCACCTAGAGATGTTCCGGGATTAAAGGAGCGAAACATCTGTGAAGGGTGGCTCCCGGCTGATGACCCTGCAGCTGTCCAAATGGCACTGGCGGAAGTGCGTCAGGCAGAAATGCCCAGCAGGTAGTGTCACCTGTGCTTAAATCTATAATTTTCTGTTTAACTCAAACAATTTCCATTCTTGCCACATGTGTCAACATGAGAACAAATGCAGGGATTTTAATGACAAAAAGTAAAAAAAAAATGTGGTGGTGCAAAGAAACAGCTGTAATAGGTTATTTGTACATTTTTAATACTGCTATACTTTGTGAGTAGGTTGAAGTTGAACTCATCTGTGAAATCCTCAAGTATTTAAAAAGAAGCTTTCCTCATTAAATGTTAATTCATAGAAGATCACAGGGGTGTCAAATTTGTGTTTCTCAGAACCCAACTGAGCCTTTTCTCCTGCAGTTTCTTAGGTTTATTTTTTTTGTTGTTGTTTTGTGGCCTAAACTACTCAGAAAAATAGCAAAACTTAAAAGGAAAATAAGATGTTATTGCAAAAGCTAAGATTGCAACACAATTAAGCTTGGAGAGAAAAAAAAATGACTGTGAAGCAAAAGAGCACTTCATAGAAACATAAAAAGAAACACCTGAAGAGGTTTTATTCTAAGATTGATGCACAGCTAAAGCTTTTGAAACTGAGAAAAGATTTTCGGTTAAGGTCAGGTCTGGTACACTGTAACCTGTTCAACCACATGCTGCACTTGAGCCACTATTATAATGCCAGGTTAGAGCAGTAATAATAAAACAACTAAATTCACTTCTGAAGTGACTTTGTAGGTATAAAAGAACTTAAAAGCTAAACAATCATTACAAGCTGCGATGAATGAATACTGGTGAGGAGGCTGCATTGTTGCAACCTGTCAAAGCATTATTTTTTTTTTATTCTGTGTCAAAACAATTTGCCAAGTCAAAAAAAATAGAAAGAGAAACCAAAAAAACCTATGTCAGCAGTTTTCTCTGTTGGGAAAAGTTGATGCCTTCAATAGTTTTGTGTTTGGAGCCTTTAAAGTTCAATCACCTTTTCATCTATTTTAAAAGTGTTCCCATTGGCTTTTTAATCATGTTTTGGCCATTTTTAGCCAAATCAAGGACATAGTTACAGCAGAGAGGCAGGAGTTCATCAGAAATTCTCCTCCTAGTTGTGGATTGTGTTATGGTGGCAGATGCGGCAGTAGAAATAATCCACAGTTGTAGGTTCATAGGCTTTATTTCTAACTTTAACATACAGCAACAAGCAGTAACATGCTACACAGGCTACAGGCTACCATCTACTCTTCTTCTGCGTTTCTCTCTCTCTCTTGCTCACTGCTTCCGCCTAGTGGCGCATAGTGCAATAACAGTAGTTGAACACAACATTCCCCCTTTACTTAAGAATAATCTGTACAGTAATAACAATTCCTGTAATTTAATTCTTAAGTGCATTTATCTCAGAACATTGACAGCATATCAAAAGTAAATATCCTTAATCACAGTAACAGTAACACGTACAAAAATCAGCTCACTTGTTATGGTGAAGAACTCAATTTGATAATTATAAGTAATTAATTTCAGAACATCAAATTAACCATTTGTAAATCGAATACTTTTTTTTTTCTTGTTTACACTACAAAGTCCTTAAGCCAACCTGGTTGCTTATGTGATCTGACTGGACGATTTATGGCTTGATGATCCCGGTCAGGCTGTATTTCAGCCCTTCCAGTGCCAGTCTCTGGAGGTGATGGAGATGTTGGAAGCCCGTCTGGTACTGAAGCCAAATGGGAAGCATGCCATGCTCTCCCATCGTCCAAGATATAAGTACTTGGACCCAACTGCTTTTTGATCCTGATGGGGGCAGAGAATTGTCGCTGACCTTTCAGCACATGGACAGGTTTCCGTACGCGCACTCTGTCACCTGCTCTGAAGGAAGGAGTGCGAGCACCTCTTTTTGCATCACAATATTGCTTCATGTGACGTTGGCGAAGTGACACTTTGCGACGTACGTCCACAGCAGGTGGCTCCGGTGGTGGAGGAGGAAGAACATTTAGTTTTGTTCTCATTTTGCGTCCATGCATTAGTTCAAATGGTGAGACACCAGTCATAGCATGTGGCGTAGCACGGTAAGCTTGGAGAGAAGCAGATGTTGCACTTTTCCATGGTTTGTTTTGGATGATTGCGCTTGAATCCAACCTTTAAGCACCCTATTGAATCGCTCTATTGCACCGTTAGAAGCAGGGTGGTACACAGACGATCTGATGTGCTTAATTCCTCTGTCACGGAGAAAGGAAGAGAATGAAGCAGCTGTGAACTGCGGTCCATTATCCGTGACCAGTGACTCTGGGTTGCCATAACGACTGAAGATGTCACTGAGAATTCCTATCACTGTTTCAGAGGTTACGGATGGGGCAAAGGCAATTTCAGGCCACTTTTGAAAATAATCCGTAAGTGTGATGGCAAACTTACAGTCCCAAGAAGCTGTTTCAAAGGGTCCGATGATGTCCACGCCAGTTTTTTCCAGGCCCTCTGGCAGGGGCACCGGTTGTAGTGGGGCCTGAAAAACCTTGGCAGACTTGTCAGTTTTGTGGCACAGAGAGCATTCGGCTACTTGAGAAAGCACTTTCCATCCATGCCGGGAAACCAATACAAGTCCCTCAGGCGCTGCTTTGTACGCACAAACACCCTGATGGCCTTCATGAGGCAAGAGCCACAAGTGTGGAGCGGAGGGAAACTGGCACGACCAAACGTGATCCCCGAAACACCAAGCTGTCCCGCACACTTAGCTCATGCCTTAGTTTGAAATAGGGTTGCAGAACAGGACTTACAGATTTAGCAGATCTTGGCCATCGCCGTTGCACTTGGACACGCAGGGTGGAGAGCTCGGAGCAGGAAGAAGCAGCATCCTCAAACTCTTTGGCAGTCACTGATACAGGGTTTGTAGCCAGTAAAGCCACCAACTCAGGTTCCGAGTCCTCAGGAGAAGAAGAAGCAGCTGGCAGAGGTAAACGTGAGAGGCAGTCAGCTGTTTGGTTCAGAGGTCCTGCTCTGTAGACGACATCATATGTGAAGCTGAGAAGGCGAGCAGACCACCTTGCAATGCGCATCCCTGCTCGGTCAGCCCCTTTTGTGGACAGAAGTGTTGTGAGGGCCTGATGGTCTGTGCGCAGAGTGAATTTCCTACCCCATAGGTAGGTCCGCCATTTTTCCACAGCCCAAACGCATGCAAGAGCCTCCTTCTCCACTGTTGAGTACTTCCTCTCGGTTGGCGATAATGTTCTTGATGCAAACGCCACCGTTCGTTCTGTGTTGTCTGGGTGCAGCTGGGCAAATACAGCACCAACGCCATAATCTGATGCATCAGTAGAGATGACAGTTGGCAGCTCAGGGTTGAACAAGGCGAGCGCTGGACTTTCTAGAAGCAGACTTTTCACAGCCAGAAAGCACCGCTGAGCCTCATCAGTCCATTCAAACTGTGTTCCTTGACGCAGACAAGCACGAAGAGGCTCCACCACTGTAGCATAGTTAGGAATGAATTTTCCATACCAGGACAGCATTCCCAGAAATGAGCGAAGACTGACAGCATCTGATGGTGCAGGAGCCTGGTTAATGGCTTGCAGGTGCTCTGTGTCCGGTTTGATTCCCTCAGCCGTCACTAGATGTCCCAGGAACTTCAGGCTGGTCTGACGAAAGTGGCATTTCTTGTCATTTAGCTGCAAGCCTGCTGTTTTGAGTCTCTGTCGGACTGTCTCCAAGGCCACATCATGTTCATGTGCTGTGCGTCCGTAGCAGATTATGTCATCAAGGTAAAACTGCACATTTGGTACTCCATGCAGCACTGTTGCCATCAGCTTTTGGAAAGCTGCAGGGGCTGAGGCAAGACCATAAGGAACCCTGCAGAACCTGAACAGTCCCTCATGAGTGATGAAAGCAGTTAAATCCCTGCTGTCAGGGTGTAGCAGCACTTGGTGGTATGCGCTCTCCAGATCGATGGTTGAAAACAGCGTTGCTCCTGTTAACGCTGAGAGTAATTCCTCCATGTGAGGAAGAGGAAAGCTGTCCACCACAATAGCTTTGTTAGGCTCTCGCAGATCCACACACATTCGGATTTTTCCGGTTTTCCTCAGTGTGACAACTATTGGGGACACCCAAGATGAAGCATCAATGCGTTCAATCACACCAGCTGAGAGGAGACGGTTCAGCTCCTCTGACACAGCAGACCGCACAGAAAAGGGAAGGCGTCGCAGTTTCTGACGTACAGGAACAGCTGTATGCAGCACCTTCACCTTATGCATGAATCCAATAGCACATCCAAGCATTGTAGAGGGAGTTGACTGTGCGATGGAGCACTCCATTAGAGCAGCAGAGGATGAAGATGAGGAGTTTGTAGATGGCAAGGATGCAGTGTTGCCCTCAATGCGGAGATTAAAAGCAGCTATTAAATCCCTCCCCATGAGTGCAGTTCCAGAGTCCACAATATGGAATGTTGCAAGTTTTCTAGTGTCGTTTATGTGTACAGTTGCGTCCATGCAGCCAATTACTGGAATAGCGGTCCGGGAGTAGGTCACCAGCTGAACAGTGGGCTGACGAAGCGGAGCATCCTTAAACTTTTCTTGATACACAGAGAGTGGCAAGATGGAGACTGCAGCACCTGTATCTACAGTCAGTTTTATCATCTGTGATTTGTCAGCCACCATAATGTTCACTGTAACATGTATCCCGTCAGGGGCGGCTGCTCTGTCCACCAACAGAAGTGTGTACTCCGGCAATTCCACTTCTTTAACTGAATGGGTCTGCAAAGATCGGCACACTCGTGCAAAATGTCCTTTTCTGCTACAGTTCCTGCAGGTTGCTTTGATTGCTTGGCATTCACTTGAGTTAGCTAAGTGTTTCTCAGATCCACAACGGAAGCACGTGCGTGTAGAGGGGTTGGAAGTAGACTTTTGTACTGGCTTTGCAGGAAAACGTTGGCGTGGCTGTTTACACCTGCATGTAGAGCTCTGTGCATTCACAACTTGCACAGGTGCCTGCTGGGTACACGCCATGGACTTAGCTTGCTCATTAACTGACTCAGCTTGAGTGGCTAACGTGATAGCATCTGCTAGCGTCAGGTTAGTTTTAAGCAGGAGCCTTTCTCTGATGCGGGGGTCAGCAACATGCTCCACAAGCTGATCCCGGATCATATCATCTGCATTATTAAAGTCACAAGTAGAAGCCAGTTCTCTTAGGGCAGCAACATAATGCAATATGGGTTCATGGGCACCCTGTACTCTCTTCCTGAATGTGTGGCGCTCCACGACCACGTTCACTGTCGGCGTAAAATGCGCGCGAAGCGCAGCTATGGCTGTAGCTAGCGTGGTACCTGTGTCCGGTAATGTGTGGAAAATCCGCTGTCCTTCGGAGCCCAGACAGTGTAATAGTAAGGCACGTAGTCTTATCTCTGGCCATGCATCTCCACCAGCGTTGATGACAAGAAGGTAATTTTCAAACATCCGAATCCACATCTTGAAAGGCATGATCGGATCTCCCGGGCACGGCAGAAAAACGTCTGGAAACGGCACGTTTGAAGCCATCTTCTCTCACCACAGTACTTGTAGGTTCGCCTCGTCGCCAATTTGTTATGGTGGCAGATGCGGCAGTAGAAATAATCCACAGTTGTAGGTTCATAGGCTTTATTTCTAACTTTAACATACAGCAACAAGCAGTAACATGCTACACAGGCTACAGGCTACCATCTACTCTTCTTCTGCGTTTCTCTCTCTCTCTTGCTCACTGCTTCCGCCTAGTGGCGCATAGTGCAATAACAGTAGTTGAACACAACAGATTGGTGCAGAGCAACCCCGCCACCCGTTCCCGTTACCCATAGCTGTTTACATTTCCTGCTAGCTTGCAGCCCCTCACACCTTCAACCTAACATTACCAGTAGTGTTGGGAAGATCGATCCAAAATATTGATAGTATGGATCTCAAGTTGGTATCTGCATCGGATCGATACCGGCCCCCAGATCGATACTTCCACTATTGTTAGAAACTTTTCTGCATGTGCAAAAGAACCCAGCTGAGGTGCTCCCTCAATACTCTGTGAGATCCCGTTTCCGCTCTATTTAAATGCCGAGTTGCTTTCACCTGTTTTTATTGTTCAACGTAAATCAAATCAAACTTTATTTGTTTGGCACATTTCCCAAAATCTATTTCACTCAAAGTGCTTTACATAAAACCAAAATAAAAAAATAAATAAATAATAAAAAAACACAAGAGATCACATGAGGAAAAAAAAAATAGAACCCAAACAATGCCTTAAAGTCCCCCCTCCATCATAGTGTCATACTTGCTTTTTGTTTTTTTGACTATTTTACATTCACTTCTTAGGTATTTTCAAGAAGTTTTTATTTTAACCCTATAACACTTTCGCTATAAAAAGTTAGACTGTCACTTTTTCCTGGTAATTTTTAAATGTACCCAATAAAAAGTATTTGTCAAAAAATAGATCAAAATATGACAAAACATGATAAATTAGAGTAGCTTTCTTTTATATTCAACTGTGGTTTATTAAAGAAAATGGAAAATATAAGCATAAGAAGATCCTGAAAAACATGCTTGAAAAAGACAGAAAAATTATGAATTTGAGAACAAAAACATTCTTGAAAAAAAATTAATAATTCATGATACTGTAGACTTGCTCTTTGGTTCACCCATTCCTGGGACATGTGAGACTTTACCCAGGGAACCATAACATTCAGAAAAATGCAGTATATTGGAAATCATGTAAATACTTTTGCTTGGGTGAAAATCACCTGGTGATAGCGCTCTAGGGTTGATAAACTATTTTCTATTTAATTGAAAATATTGTCTCAATTCTGTTTCTATGTTTGTCAAGAAATCTAAAAAGGGAAATGTACAAAAATGGTTGGAATTACGTTGATCGTGTCAACGGTTGAAAAGTTACAGTAAATCAAAGAACATAAACACTGGAGCTCTGGTTCTGTTTCCACGTACCGACAGACTCCCATCATAAAATCAATAATATGTGGTATCCAGGACTCTGATGTAAACAATTTCTTTATTTTGATTGGCCAAATAAAAAGGAACCGATTTCTTTGTTTCTGTGATCAAAAAAAGATAATCATGTGTGTTATAATTCTCTTAACAAGATTTACATTTAAAAGTTTACAGTGAGCATTTAGTAGCGACAAATATGTAAAATTTTACATAAACCCAGAAGTTTTGAGGTTTTTTTTTCTGCCACTGACTTTTTCTTGATTTTCTTTTTGGTATTCAAATCAGAAATTCAAAGTAAGTTTGGTAAAAAAAAAATAAATAAACATTTCTGTTAATGGAAAGAAATAACAATTATCGTATTGCAAAAAGAAAAGTCTATTGAATGATTTTATAGTTAAATGGTTAACTCTCACATTTTCACCTCACTTAATTTGGTCCTGTTTTCCAAAAAGTTTGGCGACCCATGGCGAAACAGTCAAATATTTACGGTATGTCTAAGAGCACGTGCTATTTAGGTATTGCAGACAACAGCTCCACTGTTAAAGAGTTAAAGACAAAATAACAACAGGACGCAAAAAAAAACATGAGAACTAAAAAATGTGACAAAACATAAACAAAGTGCCAGCGAAAACATTTTTAGTGTCAATTTTTCAAAACATCCTATTTTTGGGGGAGAATCTCAAAAGATTTAAGATGTGAGAAGAAGTACTTCTAGAAAATTACACACAGAGGAATCATGGGAAATAAGATGGAATAAAAGAAGAGAAAGCAGTGTGCCAAAATGAGAACATTTCACAGATAAATCTAGTGATGGGAAGATGAAAGCTCATAAAGCTTTGAGGATTTTACCTTCAGCTCTCCTAAAATTTGGGTTCAAAATTTAGGAGCTTCAGCCTATCAGAATATGGGGAGTCGAATTGGCTGAGGCGCACACAAAGGGCCTGTTTGCATGCGCACCAGTATTCTGATCTTATCCTGAAAAGCTTGTTTCCTGAATAAAGTACCAACACGTGTTTGTCTGATCATTTAGATTAAGGTCATATTCTGGAGGGTGGGCCAGTCTATGTCCTGGAGACCGCCCATGAGCCAGACTTTTAATCTGGCTATGTATTCTCCTCAGGTTGGGAACATACTTAACCAACTTCCAGGATGAAAAATCTAAAATACCCAAAGAAGATCACGCCGCTTCTCTTCATCATTACTCCCATCATCATCATGGGCTACAGTTTGACGACAACCACAGTCGGCGAGCTGATTCGAAGGCAACACAAACCTTCAGTATTCTGTCCGTGGCCGATCTCCGAGCAAAGCATCACTCCACTCAAAAATACCAAGCACCTGCTGGTGTCCGCCTACATGGATCAAAGATTTGGGGGGTTTGACATGCGCATCATTGGTATTTTTAAGAGACCTACGGACGTCCTGTGTCAGATCCCTGATAACTGCGATGCCACATACGTCACACTGCTGACAGCACCAAGCACAGTAAACATATCGGAACAACTTTGGATTCCTATTAGAAATAAAAAAAAAAAAAAAGGCCCTCAAAAAAAGAGCAGATTGAAATGCATTTCAGCATTTCAACCCTCTTTGGAGATTACAACAAGATGCTTCACTTTGCTCAAGCTCTGGAAATGTACAGGTAAGAAAAGCTGCAGCCTGAACTCAAATGATAAATCAGTTTATCCAAGAGGGTTTTTGTTTTTTTATGGCTTGCATGTATTTTTTTCAGGTTTGCATCAAATTATAGGAAGGTTTCAATTTTTTTTTTTTTTTTTTTTAGGAAAACTCATTAAATGTGTCTGTTCTTGTTCATTTCAACTAACCTGAAGGAATAAAGTACTAATTTTTTTATATATTTTTGCAAATGAAGTCCCAAGTCTCGTAGGAGAATTTAAAGTTCTGTTGTCATGGAAACACAACACTTAATTGCAAGCAGTGAGTAAAGGTGATTTATTCCATCTACAGGATCACCTTTTTTTAGAAATTTATTCATTTCTTTTTAAAAAGGAGGAAAAACAACAGCTCACGTAAAATGTTAATAGAAAGTTTTCCATAGATTTTTACAGATCAATCCAAGCTATATTCCTTAAAAGACTAGATGTAATTGGTTTAGAATTAGAGCAAAATTGTCTGTGATTTTAACTACTGTTAATGTTTAAACTACTTTAAGCAGTCGGGACATAAAGAGGTGATTAACAAGCTTTATTGCTTCTCTTACAAAAAACAGCCAAGAAGAGGCGTGTGTGCTTTAAATAATCAATTAAAGCATATACACAATGAACTAAATACTCCAAGTAGCCATGGCAGAAGCTGTTTATGGGCCTAAATGAAAACCATTTGTTTTCCAAATAAGTTACACAGGCTAAAAGTCATCTACAGAAAAAGAAGGTTTCAGAATTCAGAATGTACTGTAGTTCTCTTAAAGTCCTTTTTGAAACCAGATGAAAGTGGCCACCTCACTATAAACCTTTTGTTCAGCGGCAGTTGTAGGGTTAATGCTGCATTCACGCGGATCTTGATTGGCATGCCATATTGGCATCAGCCAACTCTTATGCCCGTGCCTTGGTGGTCCTGCACCAAGCGGCCTTCAGACCGGCACCGGTTTCGCAGCCTAGAGATTGGGAACCCCTGATTTAATGGCAGCAGCCAGCACGTCAAGAGAAAAAGAAGTGGGACACCCAAACATCAAAGAAGTGACACGGAGGGGGCCGAACCATACATCTGTATATGACGAGTTGGGAGTGAGAGTGTGTTGCTTGTTTATAGCCAACTTTCAGCATTTTATTTTCTTGTGTCAGAACTACCAATGTATGAAATTATTCTATCATAGCTCTAAACCTACATTCACACCTATCTCGCCAGTGCATGTTTAAATGGCCACTTCCAATGAAAAGTCTATGTAAATGCAAGTTCTTCAGTGTTCACAATTCTCACACTTAAGCGTAGCCACACAACTTTTTATGCCTATTTTTGGGCTTTACGTACATCAAGTGTAACCATTGAATCTGCCTGACCAATCTGGGACTAAGATTTGGTAATGACATATCGATTACGTCCATTTAATTCACAGAAGTGTCAACCATCTGAAAACTGATCATGGAGGAGAAATGAATATTCTTGAGCCCAGACAGATTTACATGACACAAACTTTTGAAATAATGTTGAGAAAGAAAATCGTAGAGCAAGATTTGCTCCGCTTTGACATTTTGCACCAAGACTCTTCCAATTGTAGGTGGTGGACATGCGCTAGTAAACAGTTGAAAAAGATGAAGAATTTCCTCCCCACTTGTCTATAATGAACAGCACGGGCTTACCCCGGACGAGTTGAGTTTACTAGAACAGTGCATTGAAACAGATTGCCCTAAATTTCTTAAGTTTTTACATAGATCCAAAACTAGACAAGTTTAGGTCAATGAACTCAAAACAGTGAGTTAATACATTTGTCAAAAGGAAACGATGCCAGTAAAGTTTACTTAATGAAGTCATAACTTATAATAAGTACATTGTGTTTTCAATAAGTAACACTTTTCAAGTGGGAATTGAACCCAGATTTCTTTCTTACCAGTCTTGTACCTTACCAACTAAACTATCCAGTTGCCCATAAAATTTAGGCTGCAAAAGACAATAAAATCCTTAATTTTGATCATTGATCAATTATCTGCTTCTTAACTTTTAGTGGCAAAGTCCTTATGAACTCAGACTGTTTTAATACATTTAAAAAAAAAAAAAAAAAAAAAAAAAAAAAACTTTTAATAACTGAGTGAAGAGAATGTCCTATGAAAACAGAAATGATTTGGACAATGATGCTGGACGATAGTTGGGAATGGTTTGATCACTACAACAAAATTTGCTTAAAATTCCAAAGGAGACAACATTTTTACATTTTGAACATCAAGAAAAACAAAAAAGCAATGCTTCCTTATAGCCCATTTTTGGCTAACAGCCAGCGCTTACAAACTCTGGGGAAAAAAAAAATATGATTAATAGCAACTTTTATGAGCAATAAATATATACAATTTTACGATGAGAAACACAGCTCAATGCAAATTCTGATGCTGATGACCAAGACGTTGCTAATTGTCAGACAATTTGTTTTGTTGAGGCAACCTATGAACTTTCAGCCTGTTAATGTAATATGTGTACCACTAGCATACACACCAGCTGGTGCAGCCGGAAGCCTCTTTTCTGGAAATATTCTTATTTTTAAAGAAATGAGTGTTTTGAGAACGCTTATTTAGACTTTTTTTATACAAACTATTGGGAACACATTTTTAAGAAAGTGGGAAAATGTCATGTTTTCCCAGATGTTATTCACAATTGAAGTTTAGAACAGCTAACAAGAAAACTATGGTGATCGAGCATTCTGGTAGAACTTGAACGCATCACTCACAGACGAATTTGTGAGACGTGAAAAGACTCTCATGGTAGAATAGTCTGTAACTTAGGTTGAGTGTGTGCGTGAGAGGGGATTCGTGCGTATTTTTAAAAGATTATTTTGTGTAATTAGATTCAAGCTATTGTAATTTTAATTTGTGCATGTGTACATTGTATTTTCTACTTTTGCATTTTTTGTAATTTTTTTTTTTACATTTGGACAAAATGTATTATGAGTTACAAATCAAGAATTATGCATGCACAAATCAAAAATACGCACGCACAAATCCTAATTTACGCACAAATCAAGAATTACGCACAAATCAGATCGAGTCTATTTTCTCTCCATACCCGGCCGATCTACATCCCGTATGTTCTCACCTGTGGAGCAGGTAGAGAGAGCGTGAGAAGTCCCGCCCCTCCCGACTGCGGAGAAGCAGCAGAGAAAGTGACTCCGTGTTCGCGCGGAACCCGCGCCACTATGTTTTTAGACGTAAGCTGCACGCGCCCTTATACAGCGTCAAATAACAGAAAAATTTCCCATGAAGGATTCATGAGGATTGTACCAGGCCAGAGCAATGGAGCAGAGATGATGAGAGTTAGGCCCGCCCACTGAGTTTGACGGCAGAGTTTGACAGATTGCATTTGAATGGTGTGTCCACTTCCTGTTTCGTGAAATGTGTCATTAAATCATGAAATAAATGAATATATATTATGAAATGTCAAAAAAGTGGTTTTTAATGGCTATTTTAATATTATAATGCCACATTTATTTCAACATGTATTTATTTGTTTAAACTTTTATTTATTTAATGCCACTTTTAAATAATTAATGACACATTTATTTATTTATTATTAAAACTATTTCAATTTGGTTATTTTATATGGAGTCTCGAAAGAGCCAAAATGAAATAAATATATACACCATTAAATAAATAAATAAATGTGGCATTAAATAAATAAATGTGGCAATAAATAAATAAATGTTGAAATAAATAAATAAATGTTGAAATAAATGTGGCATTAAAAGATTAAAAGAGCACATTTAAGTATTTCATGACATATTTATTTATTTCATTGCCCAGTGTGGGTTAAAAGAGCCACATTGAAATAAATATATTTAATATGAAATAAATAAATAAATAAATGTGGCATTAAATAAATAAATGTGGCAATAAATAAATAAATGTTGAAATAAATAAATAAATGTTGAAATAAATGTGGCATTAAAATATTAAAAGAGCACATTTAAGTATTTCATGACACATTTATTTATTTCATTGTCCCTTGTAGGTTAAAAGAGCCAAATTGAAATAAATATATTAATATGAAATAATAAATAAATGTGGCTTAAATAAATAAATGTTGCAATAAATAAATAAATGTTGCAAATAAATAAATAAAATGTTTAAATAAATGTGCATTAAAATATTAAAGAGCACATTTAAGTATTTCATGACATTTATTTATTTCATTGTCCTTGTGGGTCAAAGAGCCAAATTGAAATAATAAATAAATGTTGAAATAAATAAATGAATGTTGAAATAAAATAATAAATGTTGAAATAATGTGGATTAATATTAAATAGCAATTAAAAAGCCATTTTTAATTTCATATATATTTATTTATTTAATGATTTCATTATACATTTCATGAAACAGGAAAGTGGACAGGCATGAAGTGCAAAGTGTAGATTCTCTCGTCAAACTCAGTGGGCGGGGTCTAACTCTCGTGTCTCTGCTCTGTTGATCTGGCCTGGTGCAAAGTTTTTGTCTGAGTCCTCACTCACATACACGCTGCAAACATTGTTTTGGTGAAACAAAGAACTTTTGTTCGGGTCACCAAATCAAAATGTTTTCTCCGTCCACTTCATGCATTCTCATTCCCGACTCATCGCTTATCGACGCATGGTTAAAGTCCGTCCTTGTGGAAACTCGAAGCTTTGAGGGAACCCTTCTGTCAAAATGTACCGAGTTGGCTGGTCCAATGAGATCACAGCACCGAAAGCGCAACCGCAGACCCGCAGCCGAAGCGGGACCGACCCGGACGGAGCGATGCTCGGTCAAAAATGAGAGGAGCTGGCGGATCTGATTGAATCAAGCCTGAACCACCAGCTACCGGGACGGGGAGCGCGTCACCCCCAATTCACTCTGAACGCGGAAGCGCCGCGAAGCGGAGTCCGCTCCGCTCTTCTGCTAGAACTTTGTTTGTTTTTTTGCCATCATGGGTGATGATTTAAAAATCTAAAGACATTAACCCGTGTTTCTCTTGCAAAGAAGAACCGCTATCTGCTGCTGTTTGCACCCAAAGCCGCTCCCAGCCGCTCGGTCCTACCCGCCCGCTCGGTCGTGCCCACTGGATCTGTGTGCTGGCCGTGCGTCTCTGTTTTGGTGTGTGGGTGGTGTGCGCACGCGTATCGCGCTCAGTGTGTGTGTGTGCTGCTCTCTGCGTCTTTTTTTTCTCCCCAACCAGCAGCCCCGCTCCAGAGTCTGCTCACTACGTCGTTGATCTGTGCGGCTCGACGAGTCCCCGTGTTGTGTTGTGTTTCATAATTATCACACTGTGTTTTTTGCTAAGAGGAGCTGCTCCGCTGTGTCTTCCTGTCGTTTTTTTTAACTCTTTCACCCGCACCGCGGAGTCTGCCCACACGCGCGCACAGAGACACTTTTTACACACACACACACACACACACACCTGCGAGCGCGTGAATTGGGGGTGACGCGCTCCCCGTCCCGGTAGCTGGTGGTTCGTAGGTTTGATTCAATCAGATCCGCCAGCTCCTCTCATTTTTGACCGAGCATCGCTCCGTCCGGGTCGGTCCCGCTTCGGCTGCGGGTCTGCGGTTGCGCTTTCGGTGCTGTGATCTCATTGGACCAGCCAACTCGGTACATTTTGACAGAAGGTTCCCTCAAAGCTTCGAGTTTCCACGAGGACGGACTTTAACCATGCGTCGATAAGCGATGAGTCGGGAGTGAGAATGCATGAAGTGGACGGAGAAAACATTTTGATTTGGTGACCCGAACAAAAGTTCTTTGTTTCACCAAAACAATGTTTGCAGCGTGTATGTGAGTGAGGACTCAGACAAAAACTTTGCACCAGGCCAGATCAACAGAGCAGAGACACGAGAGTTAGACCCCGCCCACTGAGTTTGACGAGAGAATCTGACAGTTTGCATTTTCATGGCGTGTCCACTTCCTGTTTCATGAAATGTATAATGAAATCGTGAAATAAATAAATATATTATGAAATGTTAAAAATGGCTTTTTAATTGCTATTTTAATATTTTAATGCCACATTTATTTAAACATTTATTTATTTATTGCAACATTTATTTATTTATTGCAACATTTATTTATTTAATGCCACATTTATTTATTTATTTCATATTAAATATATTTATTTCAATTTGGCTCTTTTAACCTACAAGGGACAATGAAATAAATAAATATGTCATGAAATACTTAAATGTGCTCTTTTAAATTTTTAATGCCACATTTATTTCAACATTTATTTATTCATTTCAACATTTATTTATTTATTGCCACATTTATTTATTTAATGCCACATTTATTTATTTATTTCATATTAAATATATTTATTTCAATGTGGCTCTTTTGACCCACACTGGGCAATGAAATAAATAAATATGTCATGAAATACTTAAATGTGCTCTTTTAATCTTTTAATGCCACATTTATTTCAACATTTATTTATTTATTTCAACATTTATTTATTTATTGCCACATTTATTTATTTAATGCCACATTTATTTATTTATTTAATGGTGTATATTTATTTCATTTTGGCTCTTTCGAGACTCCATAATTTTAACCTACAAGGGACAATGAAATAAATATAAAATATTTATAAATAAATAAATAATTAATACTTAAATGTGCTATTTTAATACCACATTTATTTTAACATCTATTTATTGCCACTTTTAAATAATGAATGACACATTTATTTATTTATTGGTATATTTATTTCATTTTGGCTCTTTCAAGACTCCATATAAAACTGACATATAATGCAAGTGCTAATCCTCCTGATGACAAAAAGGGGATTATCCATTCACGTTCGTGTGGCCTTGCTGAAATCATTTCAACTGGAGGAGCTGAATGAGGACAAAAGATTGTGGGACTTCTAGGAAAACTGATTCCTAATGACAAGGTGCTGAGGAGAGCAGGACTGCTGACAGAGGACTAGAATTATTCTGGATTTACATACAACATATACTGACAAGAAAACAGCACATTAGTGGCAGTGGGACTTTTGAATTATGTACTTTTAGCCATAATATATCACTTTTCAATAAATAAGTAATTTTTTCTTGTGAAACTTGGATACAAACTTGTGCTCTAAGACTTGTTTGTCACTTGGCCTGTACTTCACTAAGATACTGGTAAAAATCAGGCAGGTCTGATGGTCAAAATAAGTTTAAAAAAAAAAAAAAAAAAAAAAAAAAAAAAAAAAAATCACACCTCATGTGGCGTCTGACCTCAGTCTGATCATCTTTTGAATTATAAAAAAAAAAAAAAAAAAAAAAAAAAAAAAAAAGTGTTCAATTCTGATTGTCATTTTAGGCCTAAATCAAAATCTTGTCATTTTCTAGGACATAGTTTCTGCAGAGCGGCAGAAGTTTGCCTCCGAGTTGTGGGCGGGACACTTGTACGGAGAAACCCCGCCCTTATTTCTATCACCCATCACTGAGCTATTTACACATTCTTCCACTAGCTTAATGCGCTCATAACCCTCATCCCAATATTACTGTGCCACAAAAATGGAGAGAAATATCTGAGTTTTGCTTTGCTGGCTTTTTTTTTTTAAATAATAATTTACGTTTCAATATTTAAGTCACAAGTATTCTTTTTTAGATAAAATCCCTTCAAACGGAAGCATAAATGCTTAAAAAGGGATTGGATGTGTGGGCGGGTTTTTTTTTTGGGGGGGGTTAATTAGGGCTGGATTGAAAAGCAAAAAACACGACTGAGGAGTTGACCTGTCCTCTTTATCTTCAGGGGTCAAACAAGTACCAGATCTGCTTTGGAAGCAAAAGAACAGATCTAATTACCAGATAAATGCTTATGTTAGGACTGAGGGGTGTTTTTATTTATGCATAAGGCCCCGAATCTGCAAAGTAAGAAAATAAAAATCTGTGGTTGCACATGTTTGAAATCTCCATGGGAAAACATTCTGATTGTAAACAGAGACTGGCTCCATCTACTGGATGTTTTTTTTGTTTCGTGTCTAATCAAATGCAGAACTTTAGCAACAGAAAATATAAACCAAATACTAGATGTACAAACATTACGCATTACCTACCTGACCGAGAGTATTAAAGATGCTTTAGCTGGAAGTCAACGCCTCTGATCAAAAAACTGTAATGTTTTGATTAAATGGTTTAGTCTTAAAGATAATATAGGTATCTGTAAAATAGTGGGAACTCTTTGGTTGGATGTCTTGTCATCTTATGATTCAATTTAAGAAAATTCTTGGTAAAGTAAAACTCCATAAAGGTTATAAAAAAAAAAAAAAAAAAAAAAAAAAAAAAAAAAAAAAAAAAGCTCGATCACAAAAACGTTCCTTCTATTCCTTCTTCCCTATGGATGAGACAGAAACAGAATACTGCCATCTAGTGGCTGTTTCATTTTTCTGCATCTTCTCAGCTGAGGAATTTAGTAATACACAGAAATACAAGCGAACATTGAAATGCACAAACATAATGTATTATCAACTGAGACAAAGAAAGACACCAATCTCAGGACAGGATCATATCTGATTAACTAAATTAAGCCCAATGAGGCAAAATTCTTTGTGATTTTGGGCTATATAAATAAAATTGAATTGAATTGAATTAACTTCGAATACAGAGGAGACCAAATCTTGCATTTTATCTGCACCAAAGTTTCATAACAGATTCAACCTGAATGACACAAAGTGGAGATGACACCTTAAGTATTCAACTAACTGAATCCTTTTCCATCAAACATACGGATGAAACTTTAAAAATAGGTTTATTTAAGCTACAGCATGGTCTCATCTTTGAAAATGTCAACTTGAAAAAGAAGTAGTAAACTTATTGTTTGGGGAAATGTTTGGGGAAACTATGGTTACATACAATCATTAAATCTCATCTGAACCTGATTAATGTTTTATTATCAGGAGGCAGAGATTAAAGTCTGACAGTTACAGAATGTGGCTGTAGTGAAAGTACTTTTACAAATAATTCCAAATTATTTGAAATGATTTGAATTGCATATGCAAGTCTATAATAGAATACATGCATTTAAAAAGAAAATCTTCACATGAAAAGATGGTTAAATGGTTTTTGAAGTTGTAAACATTGATCATAAACGTTGGTCTGTCAGATGTCTTGGCAGTATGTTTAAGTAGAATGCTACAGGCTGAAAATAATAATTAAAATAAATAAATTGTTGTTGCTGCTCCTAAACTTTTCAATTTTTGGGGACGAATTACAAAAAGTATAAAAAAATGTGGCTCAGATTTTGATTACGCAGTTTGTTGTTGGAGAATTGCAAACTTCCACAAAGCATTTCTTTTGGATTATAATGTTTTAAATGTATTCCTTTAAATTATTTTCTCTTAAATTTACAGTTTTATTTTTTAATTTAAAAGCAAAGATCTCCTAGATGTTTCGCATTATTAAGGCTATTTCTGCAGAATCCATCATTTTATTTTTATAAAGTTTGTAGATTATTGTTGTAAAATTTCAGGTTTATCCTAATCAGTTTTTGGCAGTGTCTTCTTTTTTTAAACATATTTTTTTAAATAAACTATTGTACTCCACTACTTTCTCACAGGTGCGTCACAGCAAATGAGCAGTTTGAATTTAATTTACAGGTTTGTCCTAAATTAAGTTCAATTTATGACTTCCCAAATATTTGACAACGTTGTTGAGCAGGCAAACAGCTCAACCAGCTTCCACAGAAATTAGCCCTATACATTTGTAAAAACATTAAATAAAAAGATGGCTTACCCCTGGGTCGTTGTCCAGTACCTCTCAGCTTCTCCCCCCTGAGGGGCAAAACCTGGAAAACCCAGCTGCAGTCAGACGCTCCAACACATGTCCCTCATAACCAACTCAATTAATCAAAATTGCTCTCCAGGTGTGCATACCTGGTCTATCTATCTTAAGACTTTTTTTTCAATTTATTTGTTTTTTTGCCCCTAAATATTGTTTGGTAGCATCAGCTCATTAAGGACCTATTCCAAAAAAAGTAGTGTTTTACAGCTTCAAAATGGTTTTTATGATGGAGGAAAAATGAAAATAAAATTAAGATTAAAACTACATTTATGAATCAATCTGTATTCACATCATTATGAATCAGGAGCAGAAAAGAAATGCTGTTTGAAAACGTTTGTAGTTGTAGCATCCAAAAAGGCAAGCCAAAAGCTCCCTGCTCCACTCAGTGATCACATGTAGACCAATAGATTCATGTATGTCTTTGTTTTCCTCTTCTGAGCTGGCATCTGGATCAAAACTGTACGGCTGGATAGCTCCAATATTGCTCGTCTTTTTTTTGTTGCACTGCTAATATTAGTTTTGGTTGTGGAGCTGTAAGATAGCAGGAGAGAGTGGCAAAAATGGATGATGGGAAATGAGCACTGGCTTATTTCTAAACCAACAATCCCGCCCACAACTCAAAGGAGAATTTCTTATAAACTACTACCACTTTGCAGAAACTACGTCCTAGAAAAGTACATTTATTTTTATTTTTTTAGTTTATCTAAAAGTGAAACTGGAGAAATTTACATTTTTTAAACTATTTTTATCAGAACTCTGATTCCAGCATTTAAGTTTAGCTTGCAGTTTTTTTCTTAAACTTTTTAGAACATCCTGTTCATCAAAACTTACAGTTGTCTACTCCTGAAGTGACAAATGCCAACAAATCAGTGTCACTCTGTGACAGGAAGTTTCTGATTTGTAGAAATTCTGCAGAAATGAAAGGGTTATGTTCCAGAAAAAACAATTTAGGTCTGCAAATGAACTCTTTGAAGCTGCTCATGGATCAGTGGGAGTTTGACTGTTTCATTCAAGATGATAAAACAGAAAAATGTTCCAGTTACTGAGTGGAGTGACCAGTAGCGGTTTTAGGCACGGGCAATGCGGGCAGTAGCCCGGGGCGGCACTTCATAGTGGGCGGCATCTCAGCTTGAACAAAAATTGGACTTCTATGGTGTTTAATATCTGTGTGGTGTTAGGATCGGCCTGAATCAAGCGAGTTAGCGCCCCCAGTTGGAGCGAGCGCCCCTGATGGAAGAGTATGTGATGAAGATGGGGAGGAGTAATGCTGTGCATGCGCGCGGCAGGGCGTTGTGGTTTGCTAATTAGAATCAACAACAGCGCTACAGCGCTTTTGCAACACCAGATGAGTCTGCCATTGTAAACTTTTGTTTTACTTTTCACAGCATCATGATGACAAAAACAAGTGGGGTACTGATCAGTCTCTCCCTCATTCTCACTCAGGGTGCAAGAAGAAGTGAAACACAACAGGTCAAAATAACAAATGGAAACAGTGTTAAACGGTCAGACAACAAAACACATAAATGAAAACTCAAACTTAAACCCAATTCTAACCAGACAGGCTAAAGAAATGGTTACCCACAATTCCTTGCGCTGCCAGATCTGCCAGCAAGCCCAGCATGCCTGCAACCATCACTATGCACGGATTTTAGGTTTCGTTTTGATCACGTGGTCAGACAACCTCTGGCGCATTTAAAAATACTGGTTAAGGTTAGGATTACGTCCACCAGGGGCCCGTTTCAAGAAGCAGGTTTTGTTGGAACTCTGAGTTCGCGAACTCCAAATTCAGCAGAACTCTGAGTTTTCAGTTCCAGAAAGAGAGATAACTCAAACCCGTGAAAGTGGGCGAAACCAAGCCCGTTTCAAGAAGCGGGTTAAGCTGAACTCAGAATCAATCACTGTGGCAACTGAGTCTGTGAACGAAACCTGGTCTGGAGCAGGTTTTCTTCAGGAAACTTAGAGTTCTCTGCGGTCTCCGCCCCTTTTTAAAGTGAGAGATGTTCAAATATGAGTTCTTCATTAATATTTAGAGAACATTTACATTAGAGACGTCACGTTTCCACCAGTAGAAACCAAAATGACATGTCCATTCATAGAGGATCATGTAGAGAGGAGGCTGGATTAATCCAGAGGAAATGTTATTTATGTCTGGAGAGGATTTGAGGACACGAGTCCATTGATGCAGTTTCCCCGATTCATTTTTATTTGAGCGACATTATAAATAGTGAGTTATTCCAGGGATTTGATATTAAAAATAAAGAGTTTTATTTTCATCATTTGAAGCTCTTAAAAATCGAAATAATTGAATCTCAAAAACTGCTAGGGGCTTTGAACTCGTATACAACAAATATCACAGACTTATTATTAGCTCGGTTGTCAGCGACGCTGCCTCCGCTTCTGACGTCCCAGGTTCAAATCCCGAGCCCGGCACAAAACTTTTTTATGTAATAAAAAACTACTTATCAGCTAAAATTTTTTAAGTCTTGAGAATTACATTTAAATAAATGCTTATTTTTAATATATCTCAGGCAGCTACAGTGTTTCATTTTAGCGTGCGGTGATATCCGTGTGTGTATGTGGTGCGTGTGGGGGGGGGGGGGCTGAGGAAAACGGTCATTCATGCGATACGGAGATGACTGGTTAAATTATTAACAGATCAAGAACCATTCCTTACTTTACAAGTGACAAAATAACCTTCCTGATATTATTTATTCGTTATTTGAAATGATTCAAATGTAGACGTATGCATTAACTCTGCATGTGTTTTATCGCTGCAGCTGGGTTTCTTTTCTTGCTGAAAACCTTCTTATAGTTTCATATGCTTGTAGGAATTTATCAATTTCCGTCGCCGGAAGTGGCCACAAAACTCGGAAGTGTGTTCCCGTTGCCATGGTGAATCGTGTTGTCTTTGCTCCATTGATCAGGGCTTTTAATGGTCGCGACGCTCGCACCTGATTCTGGTTCTAACAACTTCAAGTTGATTGAATCAAACATTTTCAGCTGTTCTGAAACCGAAAACTCTAAGTTCGGGAATTTTGAGTCCAGTGACTCTAAGTTCAGGTTTCAACTTTAAATTTGTTGAACCTGCTTCTTGAAACAGGCCCCAGGGGATGTTTCAAATGTGGAAAAGACATAAACACATTCAGGACCGTGCAGGATCGTACATATTATATGCACACAAAAACCGTGTTTCTCGTAAATTATGCACGGTATTTCCAAAGTCCTGGAATATGTACGCATTTCACTGAGAGGGGGCTGGGGGGTCTCTACCAAATTAAATGGACGTACGGGGGACAAAAGCGGGGGGTGTCTACATTATGAAACTTTAAAAAAATCAATTGTTCAAAAAAAAACATTTTTTTTTAATGAGAGAAAAATATGATAAATATATAAACTTATTAATTAGTGCCAAATTTTCCTGTTAACCTGAGGCTCCCTCTGCCTGAGGGCACTTGTCATGGATGACGTGGATACTGAGATCAGGTTTATTTATTTTAAAGATCTGAATAAAAACATCCGTGCACATCTCAGTTTCTGGGTTTACATCTCCCAGACAGTGAGGTACAGCAGCTGATATTAAAAAAAAGTCAAAGGAACAGCGGGCACAGCAGTGCGTCACTTGTACATGTACTACAGATAATAACAATTATTTGAAATATGTAAATGTTCCTATAGTTTAAATACTACAATTGATACAAAAAATAATGAAAATTAAAATGTATTTTATTTGAGATGTATTACTTCAAAAATCGCCAAAAGTTCAGCTACAAAAGAAAGAAAAAAAAGATCAAAATAAAAAGTAGTTTTCTTGTCTTTTCCTGTTTTTTTCTGGTTACTCATGACTTTAACCTTAACATTTTCAATTTTTTTAACCAGTTAACTGGAGATTTTGACTGTTAAAGTGGATTAGTTGTGAGCCTGTGTGCATTAAGTTTATTATTTTGTTTCATCATGTTGGGTTCGAGTGTTTAAGATTAATATTAACCATAAACAACTACTCGATGGTGACAAAATATAATGTAACCAGTCTAAAAATGTGTCAATCATAGGATTGAAGACGGCAACCATTAGCTTTTTTTTTTTTTTTTGGGGGGGGGCGGCGTCTTGGGAGGCTCTTGCCCGGGGAGTCAGTCAGTGCAGAACCGCCCCTGGGAGTGACTGATGAAGGAGAACAAAGCTCTTTAGTGTGATAATAGGGTTAATAGATGGGTTGTCTTTTATCTTCATGCTTATTCCCGTCAGGAGCTTTTCGTAATAGATGAAAAAAAAAAAAAAATCTGCCTGAAGTATTCACAATAGAAGTTTTAAAATGTGCTGATGTTAACGGTGTGATGGAGTGGAGGACCTTGAAATAATTTTAAAAAATTAGTTGTTACATTATTCTACGTTTTATGATTTTTCAAATGAATTACAGGACAGGAGTGGTTTTAATATTAGGGAAAGAAAAACCCACAACTGGCACTGAAACTGGAAACTGACAAAAGTGATCAAGTTACAAAATTATTTAAAATAAATGAGTAAAATCAGATGTAGCTTTTATGAAAAAGGCTTAGCAAAAGCAATAGTATGACTTTAGGAATGTAGTAATTGTTTGTAGTTTGCATCATGTGAGCCTTTAGTTATTCTATTAAAGGGATGAGCATTGACTGTATATGAGAATTGGACCAAGTGAGTGTGATGTCACCAATAAAGATACTAGGCGTGTTTGAGATTATGCAGGCGGACGCGGCGCGCCGCAGATCGCCTGGATTGCGGTGCATGCTGGTTAGTTTCTGTCACCGACGTCACATTTGCGACAACATGAAGTATCGCGAGAAAGGGGCGGGTTCAAGGCGCCTACCTAAGCCAGCGCAGCCAGAAAATAGGTACTGCGCTGGCTGCAAGCCGCCTTGATGACTACAAAACAAAGCATTGTGGGAAACGGTGTCCTGAAAGTTTTTGTAATTTAATGTGAAATAACTGGCGCTAAATGAAGGAAATCTGTGTATTTTCTTACTCTTTCTGGAAGGTAGTGAATCGCTGATGAAAAAATATACAAGATTTTAAATGATCTGTGGTTATTTGTGTCATAGATGTCTTTAAAATGAACTTTAATTTTTATTTTATCTGTTTATTTGGGACTGTGCACATGTAATGAATCCACGACAATTTTTTTTATCTGTTTTACTTTAAGAGATGTGAAAAAATACTATAAAAGACATAACAGCACAGATGAGGATGATGACGATCAGCTGTGCATGGAGTAGACTGAAGCGGTGGCTGATGGGAGTTGTAGTGAGGGAGGTGCTGAAGCTGGTTAGTTCTCAGGAGGCGAGTCCCTCTGGTGGGCGGAGGAGGACATGGATGAGTGAGTTACTTCCAGCTCCAACAAAATTAAGGTTATGTCTGAATTCTATCACTGCTCACATAAAGTGCACGTTCATCATTTTGTAGTGCTTTCCAAATCTACAATTCCAAAATCGAGTACCCTAGAAATTTCCCAGAAGTCTTTGCGAAACACCAATGTACATCAATGCTATGGGATCATATCAGGATCTGCTTAAAGTGAAGGAAAAAACCCTGACCCTGAAAACAGAATAAAGAAAATTTGAAAGCAGTTTTAAACTGAAAAAATCATTTTGAAAACGTGAAGGAATTATTGAAAATTTGAAAAAATAAAATTGAACCTTTGAAAATATAATATTGAAAATGTGAAAAAATATTGAACATTTGAAAGAAAAAATAAAGTAAATTTGAAACTTAGAAGAAAAACTTTCAGTTTCACTTTCTGTCGTGTTTGAGCCAAAATGGACTTTATCGGAGACAACTTTGATAATATTAAGACATGAAGACTGGAATTAACTGCTATTAAAAATGATAAATCACAAAGTTTAAGAAAAATGTCCTTTGGACATTAAAACTTTTGAGTAGACACATCAGTTCTAAGTTCACTAACTGAAAAACGAAGCTATCTTATGAAATAAGACTGTACCTCCTGTGAAACACGGTGGATTGTTGTGAACACTCTGCACCTAAAAATCTGTTCTGGGTTCATTTAAACCTGAAGACAATCAACGTGTAATGCAGGGCAAAGTGCTGCCCAGAGTCATGGGTCTTCTAACAGGATATTATGTCTCTGTCGAGACTGTTTGGTTCCAATTGGATTAGTTTAATCATTAATAAAATACATGCAGAGGAAATGAGTGCTACAAAAAATCTGATTATAAATTTTAAGGTGAGGGAATAAATTTCTCCTCTGAAAAGTAAAACTCCTAAATATCAAGTTATTATCTGTTCTTATCCTATAGGACAGTCCATTGTATTTTGCTCTAGATGCACAAAACAAAATCTGTTTTCCACATATTATGAAAAATTATGAAAATAAATCAAAAGAATTGAAAGTAAGAACGTGAACTGGTTTCTAGGGGCATACAGAACCTCTCTTGGCCTCCTGCAGCCGGGACACACACCTTTATATACATGCTCAAAGACACAACAAGCTCAACGCCAATCAAACCACAGGCACAAAACTGCTACAATATGAGAAGAAAGCAAAAGATGAAGTGTAACAATTAAAAAAAAAAAAAGACAAAATCTGGCTGAGAACCAAAGAAAAATCAAAATAATTGCAAATTGTTAAAGAAAGAAACTTGCAGATAATTGTTACAAATACTAACATTTACGTTAAAACACGGATTCGACAGCCGTAATTAGTTTTAACTGTATTTTGTCTCAGTAAATATAATTTAAAACATTTTTTAAAATTTATTGTATCAGTCTAAACTAAAAATAAAAGTCACAGATAAATGAAAATGTGAAAAAGACAAAGGGAAAAGTTTCTTTGACGTTTGGCTTTAATGAAAGAAAATCACATAGTTCAGCCTTGACTGTTTCAAACATTTGTTGTACTTTTGATTTTTTTAACTTGTTCTGTGTTTTTGTGCGGCTTTCTGTGACCATAGCATGTAAAGGTGAAGTGTGTTATGTGCTAACTTCCAGGATTGTGACAGGTGAGCAGGGACAGACATTAACCTCTGCAGGTTAATTATATTTCCTGTTAGTCAAAGCAGGGTTATGTAAAGCAGTGCAGGAGAAAACAAAAACGCAGTTTTAAAACAAAAAAAAAAAATCACAGAGCCAAACGGACAGGTTAACCTGCCAGTGAAAACTGATCATTTAACACATCAGTGTAAAATGAGCGACTGCATTCAATACACTTCAGAAATTCCTCAGTAAGTCACAGAGACACAAGATGGATTCTTGAATGTCACTGTGATTGTCAGATGGTTGCACAGAATGTTCATAGGAAGGTCCCTCCAGCAAAACTAGAGGGAAGGGGTGCAGGTGAGGGTTCACGCATGCATTAACTTCACCCGGCCATTTGAAAGAAAAAAAAAATCAGAAACATGCACGATGCTGTCGTCACTTTTGCTGCAGGAGATCCATATAATTTAAGTGTCGTCCAGCGTTTTAAGCCTACGTTTGTCTCCAGCGGTTGTGCTGAGGGCTTCATGACTCACCAAACTGCCATCATGTTCTGTTTGACTGATGCATGCTGAACAGGATTGAGCATTTTGAGAAATTAAAAGGTTCTCTTGTTCCTTCGCTTCATTTATTTTTACCTTGAGGACAAAAGTGACTGAAAGTACAAAGAGTCTCTGTGCCCAAGCCTGGCTCTTTTATCCTTTTATCATTCTTCATGGCTGTCAGAAAAAAAGAAAAACTGTAAGTGTTTTAGAATCAGACTAAGATCGCTTTTACATTTTGGTGCTACATCAGGTAAATGTTTGTTGCTATGAGATTGGCATTAACATCATTAGCTGCTTTTCCATTACACATATGCGCAATTGTTGTCAAAATTCAAGAAATTTTGAAAAAAAACACAATTTTGCAAATGAAATGTTTCTTTTAAATCATAATTATATGAATAAATTAGGGCCAGCTTTCTATTGGAAAAAAAAACCCTAATTAATTGAAAATCTAAGGGTTCTGTGGCTTTGTTTGGTTTGTTTTTTGGTCATATTCTGAGTTTTCCTGTCAGTCACACCAGTTCCCTGTTAATCATGATTCACAGAAGTTTTGATTTCTGTTAAATGTCTTCAGCCTATTTAAGTTTCTGGTTTTCAATTCATGCTTGTTGGGTCTGCTGTTCTGTTAAGCCACTTTTTCCATTGCTACCATGGTTTTTGTCTTATTTCAGTTTATTTATTAAATGTTTTACTTTTCTGCCACCTTGCCTGGTCTCCTGCATTTTAGATCCTACACCACTTCCTGACAGAAAACCTGGAAAAAATATTAATTTATTTTTAGCTACAGTAGTTGCTTTATCTGCGAATAATCAAAATATGAACTCACATACAAAAAATGTACATTTTAAACGTTTCTTTTTAATTAGTGTCATCAGTGGATTAAAAAATTTGATCAGATTAATCAGTTTAGTCTTTTGATTAATCCTAATGTTTTACAAAGTAAATTTTATACTACAATATGCTACTTTTGAACAAAAACAGGCCAGAGAAAACATTTTTCCTTCATTTTTTATTGTCTGAAATTTTTAAATGTATCAAGTGTTAATCCAGAAATGTAAATTGTGAGTGCAAAACACATCAACTGTAGGATGAGCAGAACTCTGAAGACTTTTACGTCTGCACTATTACTCCAAGAGAACAAAGGTGGTGATATACAGCCATAAGAAACAAACCTGCAGACCTAAAAAAAAAAAAAAAACTTTGCTCTATATCTCTGTGCAGGCCACTTTAAAACAACATTTTCTTTCAATTTCTGGGGAAAAAAACAAGCAGTAAGAGATGAACTTTCTCTCTGAACTGATGCTTTATTTAAACTATAATGATGATCAGCGTATGTATCGCTTTCCTTTGTAGCTGCAGTCATAGATTTAATAGTCCGCTTTTTGTGAAAAAGTGATAGAAACCAAAAAAATTAAAAAAGAATAAAATACTATAAACCGATTGAATGCTGTTTATTTTTTAAATGACCATGGTATAAGTGGTATAAGTGACCAGTCAAGTGTTTAAATGCACGCTGTATAAACTTAGAGAACCGAGGCAAAGCAAAAGACTGTTCCTTCGCAAAATATAATTGATTTGTCCTTTTTTTTGGATAAATGCGAGTTTTTTTTAGAATTGATGTTGAATTGAAATAAAAACACCAATAATATAATATTTCTGGTATTTTCTGCCATTTCGTCTTGTCTCCTTTGAATATAATTTTAAAAATGTGCTTTTGTTTTTTTTTGTAAATCTAAGGGACTTAATTTTAACTGACTTCAGCTAAAAAACAGTTTTATAGACACACAAATCTCTTTTTACAGATATAAAACTTTTTACAAACAAACTAAAGATAGTTCTGAAGATAACTGGTAGCTAATATCTATGAGTATTTAAGAAAAAGACAGAAAGACACGGAGGAACCAGTTTGACTGATCAGCACAGTTCTGATTTCAACCAGAAAGAACATATTTGCCTGATCTGTTTTTGTTGCTTTTTGCCAGCCAGTTGACATAATATTGTAAAAGACAAAGCAATAGATTCGATTGAACTGATTGATTGATTGATTTGGTTCACGGGGGCAGAGATAATAAGTCTTCTAATTTCTGTCCCTTTTCATTTTCACTAAGGACAAGAGTTTTTTAGTTTTTATTTATTTATTTTTTGTGTTCTATGAAAATGAAATAAAAATAAACTAACTAACTAAATTTAGAGTGAAAGCTGTGAGCCAAGCCGCCTCCTCCAGCATCAGTGTCCAACATCACAACTGACCGTCCAGAAAAATGGTCAAACATTCTCATGAATACATTCCTGAACCAGAGAAAAGCCCTTCTAGAAAATCTGAAAAAAAGTTTAACATTAATAACAGTATCTGAACATCAGTATCATATGAGTCATTCCAGCCATCACAATATAGCACCCCGTCTCGTCCTAACAAATAGCAGAACCAAACTTTAGATCTCCACATCCTAAAGGCTCAATGGTGGAAGAAGAAACCAATATGCAAAATACAAATGTGTTACTTTTTTTCTTTTTTTTTTTGTTCAAGTTTTATAATTTTCCTGTGACATTTTTGTTTAAAAAAAAAGTACCAAAGACAGCTCTACTCAGAATGTAATCAACCACCGAAAGTTGAGGTGAGTCATTAAAACTGCAAATTCAAACTGAAGAGACGCTCGTTTTCTTCCTGCACCTCTTCTGCTCAGAAAAAAGAAGCTGCACGCCACATATCAGCCTCCAGCAAACCTTGTAAGTTTTTCACTTTCTATTCCATTTTAAAAAATGTATATCAAAATTGATTTAATCCAAAAATTATACAACTGGCTTAGATTGTTTATATTGATTTCATTTGTTTTTATTACTTGTTTACTATACATTATTTTAAAGAAGGCAGACAAAAACAAGTCACTAAAAACGATTTAAAAATATTTTTTCTCAAATATTTTTTGACTTGATTTACAATAAGATTATATATTCCTTTCATTTTGTATTTAAAATGTAATTTTTTTTTTTCATGATTAACTTTTTAAATATTTTTCAACATGCAACATGAAAGATCAGGGGGATGGTAACAGTGTTGTGGGCTAAATGTTAAGTTTAATCTCTAAAATGCTCAAAAAAAATAGTGTAATTAGCTGCTCTAAGTGTAAAGCAAACAGAAAAAAGGATTTTCAAAATAAACAAAACTTACACAGCAGAGATAAAAATTCTACACTTTTTGCACATTCGTCTTCTTTTTTATTTATGTTTTTTTTTGTTTACCAATCAGGTAAAAAAAAAAAAATCACAGAAAAAAAAATAAAGTCTGGATTTCAGTGTTGAATTACCTCAGAATAGTAATTAGTAAAAGTAATTTTTGGTTCCTTACTGTTTGTGTGAATCAACAGAGAAAAGAAGATGAAAAAAAGTGTTTGAAAAAGTGTTATGTTTAAAACTTATCTGTTTTAAAATCCTGTTTTGACATAAAGAAAAGATTAAAGATGTGCTGTTAAAGCATTATTTATTTGTAATTGTTGGCATTTTTCAGTAATAATTAACTAATATTACACTTTTATTATTATTATTAATATTATTTTTATTATTATACTTTCTTTATTTTTTAATTGATTTCAGTTAAAATGTTGAAAACGTTTTTAACTTAACATTTTTACTTAAAAATCTGTCTTAACATTTTGTTATGACTCATAACTGTAAAAAAAAAAGTCAGTCTAATAGATGAGACATTGGATGAATTTCTTTGTCAGTAATAATGACAAATTGACTGTGGTTGGTGACACAAACAGCTAAAGATGTTGAAAATGTAACTTTTCAACATAGCTATGAAATGATGGTTCAGGAGGAAACTAGTTGTCTTGAAACAGCGTCTCATATAGATGGGCCCTTAAGCAGGATTTGTTGCAAAACAAGAACATCTGAACTTCTGTACATTTAAATCAATCTTTTGAAGGAGAACAAACACAGCAGCTTCTGTTATCTCCACAACTGATGAAAAAGTGTGTGCACTGAAAAAAGAAAATGGTGAATCCAACTTAAATGAATCTCCTAAATCGGTAACTGTCTTTGTGCCACTCCTCTTTAAAAATCATCTATTTGTATTTTTTTTCTTCACATTCTGTCTGTGACAGGTGAAGCGTTCACATGGTGAACATCACAGAACTCTCTCATCCTTTTAAGTGAAACAATTTGCAGAATTGGTGACCGCCAAAGTCATCCTTGGCGTGGTCATGAACGTAGAAGGCGGCCGTCAGGCTATTGCAGTTACATTTAGATAACTTGGTGACCAGGAACTGACTTGACGCATGCTTAAAAAAAAAGATTCTTTCTTTTGTCTAATTTATTTTCTTACACTTTCTTCTTAATCACTGAAAAAGTACAAAGTGAAACCCTAAGAAATATATTTTAAAGGCAAAAACACGACAATATCAGTCTAAGAATTTCTAGATCTAACAAAAAGACACGACAGCTACCGTCATGCATTTTAACCAACGTGGGTCCAGGAAAGCTCCCTGACCAGAGAATGACAAACACATCCATGCATGAAATATAATGAACATAATTTCCGCCAATGGCATCAACATGGGACATTCTTATGGGGTCAAATCAGGATCAGCTTAAAGTGAACGAAAAAAACAGATGGAATACTTGAAAAAAAGATATTGTAACTGAAAAAAAACTGAACATTTGAAAAAAAAAAATGAACATTTGAAATAAAAAACTGAACATTTGAAAAAAAAAAGAACATTTGAAAAAAAAAAACTGAAAATTTGAAAGAAAAATTGAAAACTTGAAAAAAAAAAAAAATATATATTATATATATATATATAATATATATCTACGAATCTTCACTTTCAGCACTTTCAGCCATCTGTTTTCAGTTTCAATTCTGATTTTCGAGTTTTCACTGCCGAGCTGAGCCAAATTTTACACGGGGGCGGGGCTTTTATCCCATTGGCTACCGGGACGAGACTGGAGTCCAGTGACAGAGCTCATGGTGACATCATTTCCGTTCCTTTCCGCGTCAGTTTTGGCGCCGTCTTTGAGTTCCCCCTCCTCTGATGTGGCTAGTTCAAAACTCACTAGGATGGCGGACGGACTCTCACCAGCGGTAGGTTTATTTTTTTTTTTTAACCGATTATATTTTTACTAAAAAGAAATGCATTTTGTTACCAGCTAACTCGCTCACTGTCATCCCCCTCCCTCCTCCTTATTTTCAAAGCAAATGCGGTTATTTCTCTATCGAGAACGAGTGAGATGATGAGTACTGTTAAAAAAAAAAAAAAAAACGAAAAAAAAACTCAGATGTTAATACAACAATACCCTGATTTACAGCTTGATCACATCCCGCCTTTTTTATTTTGCAATTTTATTCAACGAACACACACATAACCCGTACATTAGAACTGGACTGAGTGACACCCTCTCCCCTTGCGTTCCAAATACACGCGGGCTACAAGAAGCCAAAAATCCTGTCGACTTCTATTGAGAATTATTACATAATAACTCGTTATTATTTTTGTTATTACTCATTATTACTAATTATTCTATTTGTCAGAATAACCATTCTTGCTCTAATACCCTTAGCATGTTTTTGCTAATCCTTACTTTTTTCATTTTAAGATATTCACATCAAAACCTGAACAATCAGATGCTTCAAAAAAGAGGTGATGCCCACTGGCACCATCTAGAACTGTTGGAGACGTTTGATTGACAGATCATTCCGATCCTTCTCAGTCCAGTTCCGTTATACAGTGGATCCACATCATTCACAACAGATGCATTTATTACATTTTGGGTGCTACATTACTATGCTATACTAAAAATGACAAAGCTCTATTGCCATGTTGTCAGGTCACACCCATCTTGTAAAATGAATACACACATTTGTTTAACACGCCAGCTAATTGAATGTAATAACAGATTATGTTTTCTGCCTATATTGGGCTTCTAGACAAATGTCAGTGGTGACATTTCATCTGCAGTGCATGCTTTGGTGAGTGTGCTGCAACAGAATTTGCAAGAAGTTCAGGGCCAGACATCAAGTAGAGTACTTGACCATCAGGGTGAGACGTCCCAGACACAGTCCAATCAAAGACGGAATCTGCTCCCCCCTGTGCACCAAGAGATGGCCAGGTTTATGCCAGATTCATTTTCATGTTTAAATATAGTTTTGACCTTAATATGTTAATTAATATAGGTTGTTACATTTTACATTCCTTATTATACTATGTAATTTGTGTGTCAAAATTGTCTTTTTACTAACTGTGTATTCACTTGTTTCAGATCTTTCCCTGCTCTTTTTCAAAGGCAGAAATGTCTCGGTAAAAGACGCTTCCACTGTGGCACAAATGCAGCAAAAACAGCAAAGTTGTCAAAAGATTTTTGCTGTAACACCTACCTTCTGCACAAAAATATGGAGACTACACCGGACCCTTCAAAAGAACTCAAGTACCTACTAGCAGGATTGGGAAGAAGAACTATCAGAATATCAGATGACATGGACCATGTCCAGGTAAATCAGAAGAATTAATTTCTTAGATTGGCTTTAAAAGAAATATTAAAGTTTAGGCATCTCAGTTTACACAACTGTGCATTGAAAGAGTTACTGGTCCTTTTAATTATATATATATGAATAGTTAATCAATTTGAATATATTTTCTTTGTTCATTATTAGTTATCCACTCAGCTGACCGAAGCATATTCAAAAATGAAAGCTTTAACGGGAGGGTGGCTGCTTAAAAAAGCAACAGGTACTTACTTTGATGTGTTTCATAATGTATTTCTAACATAAATAATAAATAAATTAGGTAATTAACTTACTAATTCATTAATTGATAGGAGGCCAAGGAAGATGGCGTCTGACCGTCCTTTCACCAGATCCTGAGGGCTACACAGGAGCCCAAATAAAAATAGCCACTGGGGGGCTGGCAAAACAACAATGTACATTGTTCCTTTACAAGAGGAACTCAGCCCACTCCCAGAGGATGCAAAGGAATTTGAAAAAATGACAAAAGCAGCATGCAAGTCTTGCAGTCGTGAAATGCCACTACAGGTGTTGGCTCTTCACGTAGAAGACTGCATACCAAGAATATCTTCGCCTGAAGATGAAGAGGTAAGTAATACAGTTGGAATGGTTAGTAAAAATTTACATGGTACAATTAAGAAAAAAAGGTTTTCTATTCTTAATATATAATTGTTTTTGTTTTGTGTAGCCACTTGTTGTTGCTGATTTTCTTGATGTTGAAACAGCCATTGAAAAGATATCATCATCTGAAGATGAAATGGTATTACTTTAAAATATTTATTTTTGACACTTATTTATTTATTTAATGTATGTGTTTTGCATGTCTCTTTTTCATGTGGGCATTCCTGAGGTTTCTTTTTTTTCTGAATCAGGTTTTTTTCACGAGTTTTTGCTTACCAGGAAGGAAGGTCTAAGGATAAGAATAACCAGCTTTATTTTCTCTGTTTAGTTTAGTTTAACAATTGTTAAACTATTGATTATATATTATGACAGACCTGCTTTTGTACAACTACCAACATAAAACCCAATGAGACAGATTCTTTTGTGATATTTTGCTATAGAAAAATATGACCTTTAATATGATCTCATGACCTTGCAGTCTCGGTATGAACACTCTACCACAGAACCACAAACTCAAGTTTGCAGTTGTTTTGTTATGTACCAGCAGTTGTTTAACATTTGTCACATTAAGAACAATATGAGATGTATTACAAAAACCCACAGAGAATAAAGAACTCTTTTGAGGATTTTGTAATGACCTAATTCTTGCAAGCAATTTCCAACATTGTGAACTTGTTTTATTTGCAGTGAGCAAGCCGCAACCTTTTGTTTTCAAATTTGAGGTTAACTCAGAATTCATGCAATTCCCCAAAACACCACTGGAGGCTGGTTCAAGATGGAAGATCTTTCCATTGACTTCATGTAAAAAAAAAAAAAATCTATCTTTACCCCAAAATAACCCTTAACACAGCCTGATGTCAAAACATTTTCTATAGTCGTGGCTTTTTATTTTTTTACATGACAACTGTAAGGATGTGAACTGGCTTTTGTGTGTGTGTTTGTTTAAAATATTTCAAGAGAGAGTTCTTAGAGATTTTAACATAAGTGTTTAAATTTGACAGGCTCAGTGTTGCATTCAGACTCAATTCAACTTTTTCTCAGTCTGTTTCAAACTCTGCACACTAAAAAACCATAGTAAAAATGAACCCAAATTGAGTTGTTTTTTAACCCAACTCAAAGGTTAAAAATGGAATAACGTTTATTTTAAATCAGGAAATTGTTAAAAAAAAAAAAAATAAAAAAGGTTAAAAGGAAACCATTGTGACCCCCAAAATTAGCATTGTTCCAAAAAATATCCCAAAATTAAAGCCGCAAGCGGCGTTGGATGGCCCGCAGTCGCTATCCGCCCTCTCCCTCGCCGCCCTCTCCCTCGTTACCCGCCCTCTCCCTCGCTGCACCCACCGCCGCTGGACCAACGCCGCCGCACGCACGCCGCCGCCGCACGCGCGCGCCGCCGCACGCACGCACGCGCCTCCGCACGGGCCGCAGCCGCCCTTGGTGGTGACCTTTGACCCCGAACTCATTTGCTTAGCACTCACTGTGGAACCCTAAGTCCCTCCCTATGCTTTCTGTATAGCTGGTCTGAGATGAATGTGAGAAATTGATTAAAAAAGCACTTTTTTCAAAATGGCGGCTTTTCTGTTGGTTTTATCTCCATAGCAACCATTTTATGTTTTGTTCGTCTGAGGTCACCGAGCAGTTTGACGTCAAGATCATAAGGATCGGAAAAAGTACACTTTGGATTACCTTAGCAACGGGGGGTTATTCGCTAACCACGCCCACATTCCTTATATGGTCATATTCTATGTTGTTATGCCAGTTACAGCTTAAGTCTGGGATCAACATATTAAAGTCCCATAGGAATGCATTGAAATATGAGCGTGTATTAACACTACGCCACTTTGCGAGCTCGCCACGCCCACGCCGTTCAAAATCTATAGCTTGTGATACCATTTTTCTTTTGCCAATGACTTCCCATTGATGCCAAAAGCGTTAGAAAACGATTGAAAAAAGTCCCTGCAAGTGAAATGTGATTCAAGCTAATGCTAACGCTCGTTTTTTTGTAAATTCAAGATGTTAGCCACTTCCCAAGGTCAAAGGTCAACGAAACTTTAGGGGTTGTTAAAGGCTCATGCTAGCGGCACGTGGGTCAAATTTCGTAACTATCGGACAAACTAAACGTTCGTTTCACCTTTGTGAAATCTCAAATTTTCAGATTTCGAAACAAAATGGCCGCCAAACCGTAGGTCGTGGAGCCATCCCACAATAATGTAAAAAATAGCCATGGTTATATCCAGTAAAAGTATTTTGGTTTCGTTTGCGAAATGCGAAATAAAAAATTGAAATTGCTGAGTCAGCACTTTTTTTCGCAACGGTTTTTTGCGTACCAGAGGCGCACTGTACGCATCTTGGTTTCGTAAGTGATGTCATTTCGTGCAGCTTGGGTCTCCGGACACGCGGATGCCACTTTTATGCAAATCGGGCAAAATATGTTCGACCTAGCTAAAACCGTGTCCGTCGCGACCTCGTAACATGCACGCCATTTCATATTCTACAACTTCTAATTGCAACATTTTTCCCCCAGTAGGTTCCCATTAATGCCCAACTAAGTCACAAAACAGTTGATAAAACCCCCTAGGAGGTATTTCTTTTCGTAGCTCGTAGCAAACGTGCTTTTTTCGTAAATTTCAAGATGGCGGCAACTTCCCAAGGTCAAAGGTCAATCAAACTTCTTGGGTGTTTGTAGTCTCCGGCTATGGACATGTTTCTCAAGTTTCGTGAAAATCGGACAAACAAAAGTGTCGTTTTCCCATATTGATGAAAACCGTGAAAAACGCCATTTTTCAGTTTTCGGCGCCACATTGGCGCCAAGGCGTTGGTCGTCTGGCCATCCCATAATAATTTCAAATGTCCCTGGGCTTATCCCCAACACGTGTCATTGGACGTTTTTTGCGTTTTCCGAAATATCGTTTTTGTCGTCCCATAAGCGAAAATCGGCCCATTCATTTTTTTGGCGAGAACGCTCGCCGTGATGTCATCGTTGTGGGCGGGGTAACGCGCGCTATGCCAAAAATTCATTTTCAATTTTCCCTAGGTGTGGTGCGATTTTGAGGTACTTTTCGTTCATGTGGCGGGGGTGTAATTTTCGTTCAAAGGCGCAGAAATTTTACGTTTTTTCACTCTAAGCAAAAACAATATGGTCCTTGCAGTCAGTAGACTGCTGCTGCGGGCCATAATTAAAGCCGCAAGCGGCGTTGGATGGCCCGCAGTCGCTATCCGCCCTCTCCCTTGCCGCCCTCTCCCTCGTTACCCGCCCTCTCCCTCGCTGCACCCACCGCCGCCGGACCAACGCCGCCGCACGCACGCCGCCGCCGCACGCACGCGCCGCCGCACGCGCCTCCGCACGGGCCGCAGCCACCCTTGGTGGTGACCTTTGACCCCGAACTCATTTGCTTAGCACTCACTGTGGAACCCTAAGTCCCTCCCTATGCTTTCTGTATAGCTGGTCTGAGATGAATGTGAGAAATTGATTAAAAAAGCACTTTTTTCAAAATGGCGGCTTTTCTGTTGGTTTTATCTCCATAGCAACCATTTTATGTTTTGTTCGTCTGAGGTCACCGAGCAGTTTGACGTCAAGATCATAATGATCGGAAAAAGTACACTTTGGATTACCTTAGCAACAGGGGGTTATTCGCTAACCACGCCCACATTCCTTATATGGTCATATTCTATGTTATTATGCCAGTTACAGCTTAAGTCTGGGATCAACATATTAAAGTCCCATAGAAATGCATTGAAATATGAGCGTGTATTAACACTACGCCAGTTTGCGAGCTCGCCACGCCACGGCGTTCAAAATTATAGCTTGTGATACCATTTTTTCTTTTGCCAAAACTTCCCATTGATGCCAAAAGCGTTAGAAAACGATTGAAAAAAGTCCCTGCAAGTGAAATGTGATTGAAGCTAATGCTAACGCTCGTTTTTTCGTAAATTAAAGATGTCGGCCACTTCCCAAGGTCAAAGGTCAACGAAACTTTGGGGGTTGTTGAAGACTCGTGCTAGCGGCGTGTGGGTCAAATTTCGTGACTATCGGACAAACTAAACTTTCGTTTCACCTCTCTGAAATCCCAAATTTTCAGATTTCAAAACAAAATGGCCGCCAAACCGTAGGTCGGGGAGACATCCCATAATAATGTAAAAAATAGCCATGGTTATATCCAACAAAGGTATGTTGGTTTCGTTTGCGAAATGCGAAATAAAAAATTGAAATTGCTGAGTCAGCACTTTTTTTCGCAACGGTTTTTTGCGTACCAGAGGCGCACCGTACGCATTTCAGTTTCGTAAGTTATGTCATTTCGTGCAGCTTGGGCCTCCGGACGCGTGAATACCACTTTTAGGCAAATCGGGCAAAATATGTTCGACCTAGCTAAAACCGTGTCGGTCGCGACCTCGCAACATGCACGCCATTTCATATTCTACAACTTCTAATTGCAATATTTTTCCCCCAGTAGGTTCCCATTAATGCCCAACTAAGTTAAAAAACAGTCGACAAAACCCCCTAGGAGGTATTTCTTTTTGTAGCTCGTAGCAAACGTGCTTTTTTCGTTAATTTCAAGATGGCGGCAACTTCCCAAGGTCAAAGGTCAATCAAACTTCTTGGGTGTTTGTAGTCTCCGGCTATGGACATGCTTGTGAAGTTTCGTGAAAATCGGACAAACATAAGTGTCGTTTTCCCATATTGATGAAAACCGTGAAAAACGCCATTTTTCAGTTTTCGGCGCCACATTGCCGCCAAGGCGTGGGTCGTCTGGCCATCCCATAATGATTTCAAATGTTCTTGGGCTTATCCCCAACACGTGTCATTGGCCGTTTTTTGCGTTTTCCGAAATATTGTTTTTGTCGTCCCATAAGCGAAAATCGGCCCATTCATTTTTTTGGCGAGAACGCTCGCCGTGATGTCATCGTTGTGGGCGGGGTAACGCGCGCTATGCCAAAAATTCATTTTCAATTTTCCCTAGGTGTGGTGCGATTTTGAGGTACTTTTCGTTCATGTGGCGGGGGTGTAATTTTCGTTCAAAGGCGCAGAAATTTTACGTTTTTTCACTCTAAGCAAAAACAATATGGTCCTTGCAGTCAGTAGACTGCTGCTGCGGGCCATAAATATAGTCTTAAAATGAGTAGACCCAAGTGTTTTAAGTGTGTGCAGAAGTTGCCATCACAGACGTGGAATTTACTAAATTTGGTTAATGATAGAATCCCTGTTTTATTTCAACAATTGGAACACAGTGAATCATTTTTATTTCAACTAAACAATGAATGAAACAGACTTCATCTCCTCTCTCCTGTTTTTCACCTGTGACCACCGCTCTTGCATATTTTCTCTTACAGGCAAAGTTGTTTTTATATTTCAGTCTACATGTAGTCCACTCAAATTCTTTGTTTTTAGGATTTCATTTACTTTTCATTAGTTCACAGGTTTGGTTTTAGATTTATATTTCATAAATCATATATTTGTAATGTTCAAATGTTTTGTAAAGGCTTTTCTCTCTAAAATAAATTAAAATTTTTTCTAATTTTCTGTAAAGTTAGCCCTGTGAAAGCTAACATTTTGTTTATTTGTATGAAGCGACTTTCCAAAAACACAAGTATAGCAAGAAAGATAAATAACTAACGGAGGAAATACTAGTGGCAAAATTGGGTTACCTGGGTTAATAGCAGAACTTTTGGTAATTGATCCAACATTTCACTTTTTTCAGTGAATTAAATATGCAACAGTGTTGTTTTGGGTTGTCTATTTTTATTTTACAAAAATAAATCAAACAGAGAAAATAATTTGTCCACTGTATATGAGTTAAGGAATATGATTGACTATGGGTAAAAAAAAGTGAATGCTAGCTTTAGGGTTAGGGTTGCTTTCACGTCAGCTCAGAAATTTCATGAGTCATTCAAATGTAGTGTGGAATTTTGGATTCCACTTTGTGTGTGAAATGGCTGCACAGAATGTTCATAAGAAAACTAGAGGGATGGGTTGCAGGTGAGGGTTCATCACGCATGCATCTACTTTAAAAAAAAATAACCCAACATTTCAGGAAATGCTGTCCTCATTTTTACTGCAAGGCTTCTGCATGTTTTAACTAAAAAAATAAAGTTTTATTCAGTATTTTAGGGCAACATCTGCCCGAAGTATTTTTCAAACAAAACCAAAAATATGTTTAAATTCCACTGCATTATGTCTTACTCACTTCTATCCAGTGGGAGTCACCAACTCTTATTCCTCCTTTAAAACATAAAATACGAGTTTGCATTTATTTACGTTTATTTACGTTTAAATAAAATGGATAATATAGGGTTTCTCTTATTCTCCATTAGTTTTGTTCACAAAAAAAACCCTCCTAAAACTAAAATTCACTGCAGGAGTGTCAGTTTGCAGGACAGTCCCTCCTTGTTTCATTATGACAGAGTACAGAGTATGTCCAGAAAGACATGGGCGAACCAGTTTGACTTATCTGCACTGTAATGATCACAACCAGAATGAACATATTTGCATGATTGAAGGCTGTGAGCCAAGCCTTCGCCTCCAGCATCAGTGTCCAATATCACAAATGATCTTCTAAAACAGGGCTGGGAAAACCATGGCCAAACTGGGTTGTAGTGATAATCCTTGATAATGTTTTATTTTTCTTAGTGTCTCCCTGTAGATGGGGCAACTCCAAATTCATTGACATTTCTTGAGGTGCAGAAAGTTATTTATGTACTTTTGGAAGATTTGTTGTTTTTCTGAAGTTTGTGGGTGTTGTCTGATCATTCCAAAACCATATGAACACAGCACTTCTCAAAATTTGCATTTTTTTTCCTGAGGCGCAATTAACTGAGGACAAAACCTACAGTTTTGAAAAAAAAAAAAAAAAATGGATGTCCCAATTGCATGTTATTGCTTTCTCTTATGAGGCAGATTACCAAATACTCCACACATCTGCTCCTGGTGCGGCCCTTCCGTTCAAATTTAAAACTCTTTACAGCTGTTAAAATATTTGCCCACCCCTGTTTTAAAAGAACAGTTAAAATTTGTTGTAAAATCCTGAATCTGAGTAAAGTCTTCCAGAAGATCTAAAGCTGTTTTAATTGCAAAGGGAGGTGTAACATAATTGCAAACCCTATTCATCATTGAAGGAATTTCACCTATGACATCGAAGAGAAAAATACTTTTGTGAACATGGTGTTCAATTGACTTTCACAACCTTTTACTACTATTTTGAATAAATCATATAATTATTTGATCCTCCTACATGAAACTATTTCAATTTTTTTTAATCATCATGAAGATTTCATGCCATATTTCTGCCACTAGATGTCGCCAAAACGGTACTTTTTTATATTATTTATTACAAACAAGTCTAATCTTTTTGTATTAATAGTTTCTTTTGAGAAATACAAACAAACAGAAAAAAAAGTATTTTAATCCATTATATGTTTAAAAAAATATAAGCCATGAAGCCTCACTAGGTAGGGGAGATAAACCGGTGCGCTCAGAAATGGAACCAACGCTTGAAAGTGGAGGAGTTACAAAAGTCAATAGACTCTCAACCTCTTCCTGCACCTCTTCAGAATAAAAAAAGCTGCTAGAAGCCACACATCAACCTCCAACGAACCTTTGTAAGTTGCAACGATTTATTTTAATATTTTTTAGATATATAGCCAAAAATAACAATTCCATTATAGGTAACATGCTTAAAGTTGATAATTTAATCAGAAAATCAGACAGTTTAAACAAATCTTATAGTATTTCTTGGGGTTTTTTTTTGTTTTCTTTTGTTTATTATTTTTTTAACTGTTTTAAAAAAGGCAGACAAAACCAAATAACGTAAAAACTAAAATAATATAACAATATTTCTCCATATCTTTACTGTTTTAATTTGATTTCCGCTCAAGTGTTTTTGAATTATTTTTTAACTTAACATTTTGATTTGTATTCCTGCTTAACATTCTATCATGACTTGTAACATTTAAAATATTTTAAACATAACAGATTAGAAAATATGTTGACAGTTTTGTGGATTAAATGCGACATTTTATCACAGAAGTGCAAATAAAGTTGTATTTTAAAAGAAAGCGTAACACACAAAGGTCTTTTAAAGACTGAATGTTAATATTTTAACACAAAACCTAATTCAGACATTTATGAAATAAAATCTTCTTTTCTTTGGTTGTTTTACCATTTTGGTGAACACAAAGCACACAGAAAACAGACATAAATCTATGATTTCAAGTGTTTAGTTTTTTTTATAATTTGATGAGGTGAAGCAAATGTTGGTTTCAGTTTCTGTTAACAAACACAAAAATCCACAAAGCAATAAAATAAAATATTTTTAACCCCCAATAAATGTACATTTTTCTTTTTTGTATTTTTGCACATAATGAATAATTGACAGTTTTCTTCACATTTACATAACAAATAAAGATGCTAAAAAATGTGACTTTTCAACATAGCTAATTGTCTGTTGAAACAGTCAGGAATGTAAAAAACCGATAGGCCCTTAAGTGTGATTTTCTGTAAAACAAGAATATGCTGAAATCAGTCTGGGTTTCTGTACCCATTAGATGGAAACAAATACAGCAGGTTTGTTTTAATCTTATTATTTTTACAGTTGTTAAAAAAGGATATGCTTCAAAAATATGTAAAAAAATAAAAGTGCAAGGTATGTAACTGGAGTAACAGCAGAAGCTCTGCCCAACCCTGGACTCAACTTCTTATACTTTAGATTAATGTGAAGAATGTGAGTTTTTCTCCAGCTTTACCTTTTTAAATATTAAATATTTCATCAGATTCCATTAATGTACTTCTTTTTTTTTTTGCTTTTGAGTCTTCAAGCCAAGTTCCGCCATTTTGTTCATCCATTTCAGTTGCAGATTCAGTCATTCTTCCTCTTTTTTTTACATATTCAAAACAGTAAAGAACAAAAAGTCAGGAGATTTATCAGACAGAGTTTTGAAGATGATTTTTATTTTTCTAAAGCTAAATTCAAGAGCACACTAATTGATCCATCTTCAATTCAATTCAATTTTATTTGTATAGCTCAAAATCAAAAAGAAAAATTGCCTCATTGGGCTCTTGGATGCTGTTTTAGCTTATACTGTTGACACTGAACTGTCACTACTTGATACTATTGGAGTGCTACAGGCTTTTTCTTTCTTTTGCTTTGCTTGTTGCTGTCAGGGATTGTGGTGGAGGACCCAAATGCAGGAGACCAGACTTGGTGGCAGAAACATAAATGTTTACTAACTCAACTTAAACAGGACAAAACCAGGAGGACAAACCAGTGACGTGACAGAACGTTGATGAGCAACCTGACCATGAGAAACTGAAAACCAGACACTTAAATACATGACGACAGCTGTGGATGATTAACCTGAACGTGGTGAAACTGACAGGGAAAACAGAACATGACAAAACCTAAGCACTGAATTGTGATAATTACCTTTGCTTATCAAGCTGCAGTGTAAGTTGACAGGGTTCATGCTCCCCGGGCTCCCTCACAGGCCATTTATTGTGGTTTCTGCTTATGCCAATGACATCTCAGTTTTTGTGTGCCATCAGAGAGATGTTATTCTTCCTTGCAACTTTCTGAGTTCATACCAGAAAGCGTCTTCAGCTAAAGTTAACTGGGGGAAGAACACTGCTTTGCGTTTGGAGCACTGGGTGGACGTGCCGTTACAAGTTTTACCTTGGGTCACTTTTTTTGGGAGTGTTTTTAGGCACAGATGCTTACCAAAAGAATTGGGAGGGTGTCATGGAGCGAGTGTGTTCCAGACTGTCTAAATGGAAATACCTGCTACCACAGCTTTCCTACAGGGGTCGAACTCTTGTTGCCAATAATTTGGTTGCCTTGGTGCTCTGGCATAGAAGCAATTCAGAAGACTTTGGTGGACTTTTTCTAGACTGGTCACCACTGGCTGAGGTCCGCTGTCCACTACCTTCCAGTTGATGAGGGTGAACAGGGACTGGTTGGCATCTGCTCATGTGCAGCGGCTTTTAGGCCTGGGGCCAGTCCGCGTTTCCTCTGCCATCCAGGTCTATCATGGATGGATTCTCCCCGTGTGCTGCTGAGGAAAGCTGGCAAATTGGGGTATGACAAGCACCTGTCTCTGGTCCAACTTGCACACCTGGATCTGAAGAGCGTTTCAGCGTTCTATCAGTCCATCCTGCACGCTTGGAGACTCCTGGTTTACTAGAAAGACGCTGTTTTAACTCCTGGACTGTGGCTATTTGAGAGACCGCCGTTTGGCAGTGTGTTCCTCTCCTCACGAACTTTGCCCTCTGCAACCATGGGCTCCAAACTGAGGGATTTTGGCTGCATGAAGCTCGGCACATCTTCTGAAGACATCCACTTCTGAGCTGGCCTCAGGTGTTCATTCCACCAGAATGCTGCAGAGGATAGTGGATGAGGTCTGCCAGTCTCTAACTGAGAGCCTGGAAAGCTTTGTGAGGGATCCTACAGTCACTTCCCGTTAGGTGAATGCGATGGATTTTCCTTTTTCACCCTGCGACAAGAGGGTGGAGGACGGAAGTAAGCTGCTGTCCTGGACGTCCCCATAGTTTTTGGAGACTCTAAGAAAGAAGACCCTCTACCTCGTGTCCATCAAGGTTTTGAACATGCGCTCCTTTGCAGACGTCAGAGTTGGGATGGACTGGATTTTTTGGCACCAGGTTTTCCCTGAGGGGTTATTAGAGATCCCTATACAAAGCTCCTGTTGATGAATGTGCAGGTGACTTCCAGTGGAGGGTCTATTAATGTACATTGTCCCCATCAAATAAATAAACCTGACATCCCCCACCCCCCCACCCCGTCTTTCAATCTGATGCCAATTGTGAATTTTCCTTTTCTTTCTTTACACACACTATATTAGAACATAAGGCAGTATTTGCGTTAAACATTTTTATATAGTTTTTGTCGCTTAGAAAAAAAGAAGTTGAGAATAAAACCAGAGAATCTGCTTTAATCAAAACAGCACCACCTATTGTTTCCTTGCCGTTTCTTGGTTTAAGTCACAAAGGGGCAGAGATCATTTAAAGCATAGATCAGATGGCACTCAGTCAACTAACTGTATCTCCTTATTAGTTGCAAGCCGAGATATACAAAAGTAAACTTATTTGTCCATAACTGAACAATGAGGGTGAGGCACTTCATTGCGTTTTATCTTGAGAACTTTCTGACACTTGGATCAAAGACCCGCACAAATGTTTATTTGAAGTTAAGCCAACAATTAGCGGCTGGAACCAGGGGTGCAAAATTTTGAAAAATACAAAATGCAATCTACACATTCAGAAATTAAAATGAAAACCGCTTGAAACAAGGTACATATGGAAATCCTTAAAAACTACGTGCAAATTGCTTGGTAAGTACGCAGAAAACACATCAAGAGGAGCAGTTTGACTCATGGATCTTATTAGGATCTCTCCTGGATGCTTCAATGGGGAAGTCATTCCACAGGCGCCAGAAACTATGTCTCCTGGGTGACCTGGAAAAGCCTCTGTGGAGAGGGAAGTCTGGGCATCTTGGCTAAGGTCAAACCTGAATTCTTCCTCTACCCCTACACTTTGCCCTTCAAATGGATAGAAATGGAAAATTAGTGTTTTCAAATTTGGACGTTATTCCCACTTGATGACATCATCAATCATCGCCAGTTAGCTATGTTAGCGTGGAGCTGCTAGTTCTCTGAGATACATAACACTAGATTTATAACTTTAAAACAACAAATCATTCCCTACATTTAAATGTAAAGTTCTGTTCTTCAGAACACACCCATGTGAAGTAAAGTGCTTCTCCTGTGCTGCACAGTGCAACGTGGCTCACCCTACTGCTCCTTAAAAAAACTATTTGGAACACCCCTTTCTCTTTAAATGCCCCTTCAATTGGAAGGGTAGAAACTGGAGGGATTAGGGAAGAATTCAGATTTGACCATAGGGCATAGGATGGATGGATAAACAGATGGATGGACAGATGGACGGGGTTTCTATTGGACTTCTTGAGGCAGTGTAGTCCCTCATCAGACTTTGGTTCACCTAAAAACAAGGATCCCTTATTGCTGGAGAATCAACAGAAAGTGTTCCTGACTGACTAGTTTTTTAAAAAGACCAAACAAAAGAATAACTCCTCAATTTTCTTAGAGACACTAGAAAGCTTCATATTGTTGTATTACTGGGAGAAACAGTTGTTAGTAGTTTTAGAACATAGATTTGATAGTTTTAGGCCAAACTAGTATGCTTAAACATTAACTGAAAGTTATAGCTACAACAAAGATATCTCATGTTGTAGTAGACTTAATGTGACACTAAGGTTGCTCTTTAACTGCGCTGTGTGAGATATAGAGTTTTTTTAAAAAAAGGTTAATAAAGCTATCTATCTAGTCTATCTATCTAACTGTATGTTTGTTACTGATTCTCTTACAGGTTGGAAAGCTTCTCAGCTGCGATGGAAATGAGAAAATGCAGAACAGGGATTCTTCTCTTTATGGTGATATATTTCATCATAGCTATCTTTAACACAATACCACCCAATACAAAGATGGTCATCCCAAAGCCAAAGCGCTTCTCACAGCCAATTTTGCCTTTTCTGACCTCACAAGAGAGCATCACCCCCCTCATCAACACCAAGCACTTCCTGGTGTCGGCTTTTATGGACCAGAGAAGAAAAGATTTCGACATCCGCATCATTGGAATATTTAAGAGAAATTCCATCCAGCCTCTTTACTGCTTTTTCTACTGTGGTGAATTTTTCAATGAAACCACTTCCGCCTCTGTTCAACTACACTTTGCTCACTTTAATTATCCCTACGGTCCTGCAGATGTTCTGTGTCGCATGCCTGAAAACTGTAGTGCAACCCATGTGACTCTTCTGACCCAACCAAGTCCAGATAATATATCTGATCATCTTTGGCTGCCGATAAGAAACAAAAAGAACCCCAATGAGGAAAGACTGAACTTCACTGTCTGCATTTCTACCCTCTATGGAGATTACAATAACGTGCTTCAGTTTGCACAAACTTTGGAGGTGTACAAGTAAGAAAATCTGTTTGTGAAGGCTAAAGGAATACAAATAAAGCAGTTAATAAATATTTAATATGAACAAGGAATTGTTTTTTTTATCCAGGTTGCTCGGTGTGAACAGAGTGGTGATCTATAACACCAGCTGTGGTCCTGAACTTGACCGTCTTCTAACGGGCTACAGTCAGGAAGGTTTTGTTGAAATGGTACAATGGCCCATCAACAAGTATCTGAATCCATCCCGTGGCTGGAGATTTCAGGTGCACAAAGGAGACTTGCAGTATTTTGGTCAGATCGTCACCCTCAATGAGTGTGTCTATAGATCCATGGAGCGTTCACGTTATGTCGTGCTGGGTGACATAGATGAGATCGCAATGCCATACAAACACAACAACCTCAACTCTCTGATGGCTATGCTGCAACGAAAACATCCAAAGGTATGTTATTCCACAAATACATTTTAGAGAAAGACAACATTTATTCCAAACTTTCTATTTACATTACCTCTCCATGTTCTAGGTAGCAGAGTTCAGCCTCGAAAGCCATGTTTTTCCTCATAGTTATTTTGATCCAAGTGGAAGATTCAGTCTTCCTCAATGGAGAAATGTGTCCGGAATTAATATTCTGGAGCACATCTACAGAGAAGACCCTGACAGGAAGATGTTCCTTCATTTCAAGATGATAGTTCAACCAAAGTAAGCCTACATTTTGTCTTATTCAATCTTTGGAACCCAATTAAACTTTAACAGAAACATTGAAATAAAAGGCTATTGCAGTAATCCACTGTTGCAGTGGAGGGTTAAAAAACACTCAATATGTTCACTGTCAACACCAGTAAAACTCATTCTACTGAGGTAGTAATAGTCCTTTGCTTATAGGGAATTTTAACCTTTCTGCACCCTGCAGGTGAAGCACGTTGCCGTGGTTCTCGCCCTTGTTGGGGCGGCTGGAGTCCTGCACTGCAGCCTCACAGCTGTGGAGTGGACTCCATTGCTGTCCCAGTTTGGGTGGGCGCCGTGGCGATGTTCCTTTGACCGAGCTGGCTCCTGGTATGATAGAATCCCCAATACTGTTTCCTCATAGCAGAGCCAAGCCTTATGTCTGTTTTACAACTTTAATTTATAAGTCATTTTTCATTGTATTCATTGTGTGTGGGATTATGATAGAGGGTGGGGGGTTGGCTTTTATTGTATATGTTTTTGTTTTTAATGTAAAGCGCTTCGAGCTGCGCGAAGCATGAGAAGTATTTTTTTTTATAAATAAAGTTTGATTGATTGATTGATTCAAAAACACAAACATTACGTGAACAAGTCAGTCAAACCAGCGGGGGTAAAACAGTTGAAGTTGAACAGAAGTGTCAGATACCGGCATCACAAAAGTAGAATAAATTACTGTTAAAGAATGTTAAAGAAAAATGTAAGCTACATGAAAAACTGATTCATTCTATATAGTTAAATTGATAAATAGTTGGTAAAGTCTCACTCCAACTATATTTTTATGCTGTAGACCAACAGGAGCTCATGAGAAATTGGCATCTGGGTTGTGCTGCAATGTAAATTAGCTCAGCTAATTCACCATCAACCCTTTGTTTACACTCTCTTCCGCTAGTTTATAGCACCTCATAAGCCCAAGCTAAAATTAGCGTAGCAAATGAAGCAGCAAGCAATATCAGAATTATGCAGCCGCATAGTTTTGAGCCAGGTAGGTGCTTAGAGGAGGTAAACGGCATTAACTCCTCTATTTGTCTTCAAGTGGAGGATTTAGAATTGGAGCAGAGGTAAGACTTTGGTCCATGCTGCGTCTGCTGCTGGTGTTCTGCATCCTGACGTGTCATCAATTTGAATAAAGAAATACTCAGAGAGTAAAGACCCACTCTGATGAAAATCATGTTTTTGGCATTTTTAATATGTTGAAGCATTTTTGGAGGAAACAGCAAGGGAATTAAGCTTAAAGTTGCATTTTTTGGGTATTTCTTTATTTAAATCCAAGGTAACCAGGAGCAGACAAAACAACTAAAATGGGAATTTTTGATGAACCACTGCCACTATCATGAAACTATGATCTAGAAATGAATATGTATGTATGTGGATGAATGGGAGTTGGGACTGTAAATGAATATACCATCAACCGTTTATATTTGTGGCAAACAAATTTCAATAAACTTCCAATGTATCTGTGTGACAGGTTGGTGGAGCAGACCTCCGTGCACGACGTTCCCAAGAAATTTGGAGTAAAATATAGAGTTCCATGGAATCTCTGTCGCTTCATTCATATTCATGTGGCTCGACGTACATCATTAATGCTGGAGGAGCTAAAAGAGGACAAGCGACTCTGGGACTTCCAGGAAAAACTGATTCCCAATGTGGACAAGGCTCTGCAGAGAGCAGGACTGCTGACAACAGAGAGTTAGACATTATGGAAAATGATTTAGCTGTGAGGATACACATCTTTATTAATTTGAAAGGTGAGCAGCAAAGGGGGTTGACAAAATTTACTTTGTCAAAGTATTTGCAGTTTTTTTACTATTTCTAAGACTAATCAACTCATTAAATCTAAGAACAATATGAAATCTATTAGAAAACCCAACAAAGAATGAGGAACTGTTCAGGATTTTGTAATATTTACTTGACATGTTCAGCAATACCAATTCTTCCCCTGCCCCTCCGGCTTCTCCCAACCCCTCCAATTGAAGGAGCGTTTGAAAGGAAAGGGGTATCCGAAATAGTTTTTTTTAAGGCTTGAGTGAAGGGGCTTTGAATTCTGTGTCCCTTCACCGGTGGGGCAAGCCCTATCCCATTTTGATGCGGAGGATTTATTTACGTGGGTGTGCTCTAAAACAAAGAAGTTTTCATTTAAATGTAAGTAATGACTTGATGGTTTTGCATAACCTCTTTAAGGTTATAAAACCTATTTTATGTATTTCCGAGCACTAGCAGCTCCACGCTAACGTAGATAACCGTCAACGATTAATGACATCATTGAGTGCAAATTTAAAAACACTATTTTTGCATATCTATTTTTCTATTTTCTATTTTTTCCATTTTTCCATACCAGATCCTGCCTTCAGGGTAATTATACCCGGCTCTCCAGATCATTTTATTTTATTGTTATTTATGGTCCGATGTTTTTTTCCCGCTTATTTCTAACTTGTATAATTTTGACAAAGTCTATTTTCATGTAGAGTAAAATATTAAAAGTTATGTAATGTTTAAGTTGATTTATTCTGGATTAATATTCCTGCCTGTTTTTATTCATAGTAATGTTAAAAATTTACTTTTTAAAGTTTTGAAAATATAGTTTTAGTGTGTTCAATAAATGTTGATTCTGTTCGCAACCTATGGTGTGTTTTGGATTTTAGCCCCCTGTGGGTTTAAGTTTTATACCCATGGGGTAGGGAGAGCCTATAGGGGAAGAATTCAGATCCGGCCCAGCACAAAGGTTGAGGTACTACCACCTACGGTTCCTAAGATAAAAAAAAAAGCTCTCAAGTAATGGATAGTGTGAAAAAAGCAATAATTGAACATATGAGCTGACTATAAAATGCTTCAATAAAAGGAAAAAATCAAAAGATAAAATAAAAAATAAAGAAATTTAAATTAAGTCAAAGTATTACAAGAGTCCCGTAGAAGCCAGGATAAAAAGGCGGCTCTTCAGCATCTTCTTAAAAGCTTCTTTGGTGTCTGCGGCCCATTTTACTTTTCCTCAGTCAGAGATCTACTATAGAGGGGTAAAAGAGCCACATGTTGCTGACCCCTGATTCTAGATGTGTATCATGATGTGTATCTACTGCCACCTAACATACAAGAGTATCTGAGATTCTTTAGCTGAAACTAAGCAGCCCTGATCAACAAAATATGATGTGCATATTTTTTCTTCATAACAGCAGAGTGAAAACTCTAAGGTTGTCTTGCTAACATTTCAGAAAACTTTGTGAATTTTGATGGTAAATCTTCAAAAGATAAGAGAAGAAAAATGCTTTTTAGCCCTTATTTGCGTGAATGTACATAAAACATGTTATGACACAAACCTCATTCAAGCATTTTCTCCATGGGAAAAAAATAATCTCACTTCTGCCATCTAGTGGCCATTTTATGTTTTGCACCAAAACAACAGCAACATTTTAGCACAGGGATCATCTACTTCTCTGAAACTGAGAGCCACTTCGTGGGTTCTGAGTCAGACGAAGGACTATTATTTTGAAATAATCAATCAATTTATTATTTGTAAAGCACCTATAAAAGCAGACGCAGCCAAAGTGCTAAACAGAGAAATAAAATCAATAAACAACAGTGAAAAGAAACATCCAAACAATAAAAACAATGAGGTACAATGAAGCAAACAATACAACAATCTGGGCCACTAAAACTGCTCACTGGAGTTGAAAGCTTAGTTAAAAAGATACGTTTTTAAAAGCGACTTAAAATCATTGACTGAACTGGCCGACCTCAAAGAATGGGGAAGCGCATTCCAGAGCTTGGGACCAGCAACTGAAAAGGCTCAGTCTCCCCTGGTCACAAGTCGAGTCCATTAACCATTAACAACATTTGATCTTCAGATCTTAGGACTCGGCGTGGACAGTAAAAATGTAAAAGTTCTGAAAGATATTGAGGTGCCAGACCATGCAGATATTTAAAAACCAAAAGTAAAATCTTAAAAACAATCCAAGAAGACACAGGCAGCTAGTGAAGAGAGCGTAAAACTGGGGTTATGTGCTCACACCGTCTAGTCCCCGTTAACAGGCGGGCAGCTGAATTTTGGACCAGCTGGAGACGGCAGAGCAGAGACTGGTCAATGCCAGAGTACAAGGAGTTGCAGTAGTCCAGTCTGGAAAAGGTTAACGCATGGATCACTTGTTCCAAAGCATGAGAAGGAAGTTAAGGCTTGACTTTAATTATTAGCCTCAAGTGATAAAAACTAGACTGGACTACTGCACTGACCTGCTTGTCAAATTTAAAATGCCTGTCAAGATTTACCCCAAGATTTCTGATAAAAGGACCGTCTGATGGGTTCAGTGGGCCAACATCACTACAGCAACCTGTCAGCTGGTCAGTTTTTCCAAAAACAAAGACTTCTGTCTTGCTTTCATTAAGACAGAGGAAGTTCAGTTCCTTCCATGATTTTACGTCTGCTAGGCATCTTTGCTGATTGACATCCAGCTCCTCCAGATCTTAGAGGAAGGTAGATCAGGACATCATCTGCGTAGCATTGGAACGAAACATTATGATAACTGATCTAATAGCAAATACATTATTAATCATGAAACATGATACTCTTCTATGTAAAGACATTGTTTTCTCACCATAATTATCAACAATGACAACAAGCCAGAAAACAGATATCAGTATTCAGCACTTTATTAATCTCAGTCATTGTTTCATTTTCCGATGATCACTTACAACACTATATTTCATGGGAAAAATTTCTCATTTTCAATGATAAGAAAAATCAACTTACACATTATTGAATAAATCTTGTCACATTTTGAACTAATGACCAAATCTGCGGCATTTTTACCAAAATTGATGATCTTTAAACTGGAGGAGGTCAGAGGTCACCTAAACTCATCTAAAGTTCATGTATGATGAACAGATTTTTAAGATGTTTTAATTTTGAAATCTATTTAAATACAAGTGTAGTAAAAAAATAGCAACAGAATGACATTTAATTTTAGACTCAGCTCACAAGCGAGTTGTGTGATTTTTAGAATACATTTTGGGCAACTTGTGTGGTCCTTGGGGGCGACCTGGTGCCCGTGGGCACCATGTTGGTGACCCCTGCTTTAGTAACATAAAAGCAAGATGCATATTCAATTGATAGATGAGTAAAAGAAGAATGAAGGGATGAAGTCTTCGAGGAAAAAAAAAGCATTATCACCTAGATTCATATCTAGTTGAACCCACAATGGACACAGAAAAGATCAAACATACATACAGCCACGCAGATGCATACAGATGTGCAGATCTGCCCTAACATACAGTCCTCCACATGCATGCACCTGTACATGCATATGCAGATGCATACAGATGCGCAAATGCATGTAAATATACACTAACGTACAGTCACACACATGCATGCAGCAACAGACATGCATGCATCTGCGCTCATGTATACAGCTGCTCTCATGCATGCATACAGTCCTGCGTTTGACATTCTACACCCAAGTCTCACACAGGTTCAACCTGAATGACTCAAAAACTGGAAATCAGAACACAAATATTACGGCCCAGACAGACACACGTCTTATTATAGGGGAAACGACCAAAAAGGAGGCTTAAAACACGAGGAATGGACACCAAAAAAAAAACAAAGAACAAAATTTATTTTAAAAGTAAGATGAAAACTGCTGTATTCTTTTAAGAAAAATAAAATAATTGTGTTGTTTCAAACTCAAACCGACAAAAATAAGAGATTACATCCTTGGCCAAATATGAAAGAGGTCAGGGCAACAGGTGACCCGGCACCAACAGGTATCATAAACTCCCCGCTGAGCCAGAACCAACTTCTGCTCAGTTTATCTCTATGCTCCGCAGCCCAGGCTTCCTCTGACTTCTGTACTGATCAAATGTATTGGCCCACACCTGCCAGGTGAGCAGATTGACAGAGGACAGAGAAGGGTGCAGCACATCAGCAGGAATACATGAAAAAGGAATATTTCAAAGATATAAGCTATAAGAAAACTAATCTAGAGGAAACCACAAAATCTAACTCAGGAGATGGAGAAAAAAAAGCAGAAAAACACTTTTTAGCTGAAAGTTTGCAAAAAAAAAAAAAAAGTCAGGAAAGACTAAATAAAGGGGATGGATCAGAGAAGTAATGATCCAGTGTGAGTGATGTCAATGACATGGATCTTAAGGGGGACAATCTGAACAGGTGATGCTCCATTTTCATCAAACCTTTGTGGAACAAAAAATCTGACTAAGAGTGAGCAGCAGAACAACAGGGAGAAGAAAAATTCTTCCACATTTGATTCTTAAATGAACCTAAAACTTAATGTTTTAAAAGTATCAAGTAAAAAATATCAAATCACACTTTTTTTCTAGCAGCTAAAAAAGTACCGGTATTTGGTTAATACTGACCTGTTGTAGATCGCTTACTGACAAATCCTTACATCAATTCTGCACCTGTTCTGATTCCCAGAACGATATCCTGCTTTGTAAACATTCGATACAGTGTATCCTGTTGACTCCTTTTCTATGTTTGGACAGTTAAATTTTATATTCTATATCATATACCTGTAGGAACTATGTTCTAGAAAATAAAACAGGTTATTTTTTTATTTTTGGGTTAAAAATAGCATAATCATAATTTGAAGAACATCTTTTGAACAGATCAAAATATGATTAATGTGGGACTTTAAAAAGCCACTATATAACTTTGCCCAGGTTTTACTACCCTGTAGTGGATCATCATTTTACTAGAGGAAGCAAAAGCACTTTTTCTTAATTCTGCTTGTAGAAAATTTTCTTAAACAGTCATGTCAATATTTTTTCTGTGTGTAATAATAATACTGTGGTGAGTAAAAACTTACCCAATGCATTATAATAAATACTATCTAGATCCTATTAAAATGTTTTAATTTTACTATTTTCTATAACTAAAATCTGAATTATCCAGCAATTATTTGATGAGGTGAGTTTTATAGATTTATATCTAAAAGATTGATATATTTTTTTAATCCGATTTCTTCAAACCAGTATTTTTAAACTGTTTTCCAACTTCAATCACATTGCAAAAAAAAAAGAAAAGGAAGAAGAAATATCCAACATTTTAAAGTAGTTTTCTAAATTATATAAATTCTGAAATCATAATCTCATTGGGGCTTTTAAAGACCAACTTTTTAAAGGCCAACTTGATGTTACCAAAAAGAATAAGATGGAAAAAGACATTTAGTTAATGTTCATTCGTACACTGACATCACTGCAGGACTGGAGGTACTCCCAGAATCAGTCTGTGCAGTTTCTGGCCTCGACACGTTTTGTCCTTGCTCAATGAAATTCCTGAAATGTTGTTCATAAAATAACAATACCCCATTTATTATAGTAAACGTGGAGCGTAATTCACACTGCTGTGAATGTTCATAGAAATCCTCACTGCTTTAATGTCTTCACTTTTATAATCCTGGTTAAACAATGACTATTATTGCTCCTGTCATGATGACTTCAATGAATGTTTATTTAGAAAACTCTTCAGGGCTTTCATTAACACAGCGGCTAAAAGTGTTCATAAATTTTCCAATATTATTTTGTCAAAAGAATCTCTCAGTTCCCTTCTTAGAACATTAAGTTACTCATAAATGTGGTCACTATTCCCTTGATACTTGTGTTCTTTCTCTCCACCTCATGACTCATAAACCCACTGCCTCACCCTTTGGCAAGACCAAAAACATCTGCCTGCTTTTCTGAACTCTTAAGTGGTACAGATTATTTGAAATTAACTTTTGTACAAACCAACTCACTGCAACTTTTCTTGCAGCCTGTTTAAAAATTGAAATTGATTGAAATATAGTTTTCTAAGTCTAATAAATTCAAGGGAGTGATTCAATTTAAAATTTTAGAATAAAATGCCTCATTAGATCTAAAGCATGAAATTGTGAGTGTTAATGTAAAAATGACCAAAGAAAATGTAAGAGAACATCTAAAGAAAAAAATCCTAAACAATGCTAAATAAGGCATACTGCAAGATGTAAAAAATAATAATAATAATAATAAAATATATATATATAAAATGATAAGGGAAGAAGTTAAAAACGCAATATTCAAAATGATCCGTTAAATAAAAAAAACGAACTAAGGAAACCAGAAATCTCAAAACAAACTTTAAGAATAAAAATGCAGATCTGTTTTTGAAGCTTGAAAAAAAATCAATTTCAAAAAGATGTATTATCTAATTTAGAAGCATTCCAATGATCTGTGAGTTATGATTATGTTGTTTAAGTCAAACTCAAAAAATCTATATGATTTCCATTGCTTCTGCAGAACTTGATTAGAGTTGTGGGCTGTTGACGTGGACTACGGTAACTCCAAACTGTTGCTGAGAGCTCTCTGTTTACACTCTCTACCTTAAAGACCCCTCACGACCTCAACCTAAAAATTACTGATGCAACAAAAAATGGGAGAAATTATGGAGCCATTCAGCTGAAATTTGAGCCAGATGCCAGCTCAGATGAGGAAAACAGACTTACAAAAATCTATTTCTAGTGGATGTTTTGGAATGGAGCGGAGCAGGGAAATTGTGCATAACTTCTACGTCTGACCGGATTTTCCTTTTGTCTGTTCTTTATTCAGAATGATTTAAAGAATAACTAAATTTTTAAAAATTACATATGTCCTCCTTCATGAGAAAAATCCTCAATCATTAAAATGTGTCTTTCAGTTCATTTCTATTTAGGACCAATTAGGAAAATTAAAAAAAAAATGTATGTGGGAGTGTTGTAATGTTCAATAAACCTTATTAACAACTGATCCTCTATCAAACAATCTGTTTTCAAAAAATGTTTTTCTAAAATCCAGTTGACCATTATGCAATACCAACTTTCCACCGCTAGATGACGCCAAAACGAATATATTAATTTTAATATCGGCAAATAAATTCATGTAAATTTTTTCCCCTTTTAAGGCTTCAACAAACAGTAACATATTTTAACAGTCACCTATGACGTTCTGCTCCATGCTCACAGATAACAGGACCGAACTTTGAACTTCCACATCCTAAAAGCTCCTCCTTGGCGGAAAGGCTGATCATCACTTAAAGGTGATGCAGGTGTGCGCGTGCGTCAAAAGCGCATTAGGTTAAGAACTTCTTTGGAAATAAAAGAGACTAAAATCACATTTTACGCTTTTATTCGTGTAATTATCCAGAAGACATAGACCGGTGCGCTCGATGGCACTATCCGCTCGCTGAGAGTGGAGATGAGTCATTAAAAAGAAGAAAAAAAGTATAAATGAGGAGACGTATTTTTCTTCCTGGAACTTTGCGTTCAGACAAAAGGGTTTACAAGCCACAACTTCAGCCTCCAGCGAGCCTCTGTAAGTTTAACACTTTTAATTCCTTTTAAATTCCTTTATTTTATCTTGTATTAAATATGGCTGTTTCACCTACTTAAATTTAATTGAAAAAGTGGCATTCTTTTAAGTGATATACAGTTTTGAAAAATCAAGTATTTCTTTTTTTTTGTAAACTACTAGTTTTGATCATTATTATTATTTTTATCATTTTTCATTTTTTTAAGATGACAGATCAGTTTATGCTGACAGTTTTGTGGATTCAATGTTAAGTTTTGTCACTGAAGTGCAACCAAAGTTTATTTGGTTGTATTTTAAAGGTAAATATAACACAAAGCGGTAAAAAAATAAAACTCATTATTGTTTTAACAAAAAGAAAAGATATATAAAATCACAACTAAAAGTACCATAAAAGTAAGGGAATACTAAGAACAATAAAAGTGATGGTCTAAATCAGGGGTCAGCAAGGTTTATGACTTGAAGTGCCAATTCAAAATTTTCTCCTTAACAACTGTGCCATCACCAAGTACGATGCAAACTGTGTTTGTGTTCACCTTTCTGCTTATCCTGTCAGGGATCATCACAGTAAATCAGCTTTCACTGATTCACACAGGCGGTTATACAGAGAGTTTCACGCTGGAGGATCTTCCTGACACAGTCCTGTATTTTTAAGCTACAGAGAGATCAATTAATGCAGCAGCATGAAGGGTCTTGTCTAAAGATCCTCACTGGATTTTGGATAATTGATCCAAACCTAGATGCTACACCAGATAACAAAGCTACACAGCTCCCTCTAACTGTAATGCAAACTTTAATAAAAAAAATTAAAAAAAATCAACATATCTGAAAACATTGTTATTCACAAATAGCAGGTCAAAAACCCCCTTTTTTTAAAAAAAATGTAGCTCAAAATTTCAAAATTCTGCTTTCATAATATTATTGCAAAAAAGAAAATAGTTGAAATAGTATTGCAACTATGTCTGTTAGAAAACCAAAAGTACTGCATTTGTGGTTTGTTATACTAACAGATCATTCTTCATTTCACCTCCAGTAAATGCAGTGGTGATCAGCTTTAACATTCATATTAAAACTTGTTCATATTTCATGTTGACATTTGGCAGAACAGTTCAGTTATTATTCAACAAACTTAATTTATTGAACAATCTTTATTTATTAAAATGACTTTTCATGTGTTGCAGCTCAGAGTGATTTACAATGTAAAAACATTAAATACAGAAAAGGAGAAAAACTTAAACCAACATCCAATTTCTTCTGGAATCTCTTAAACCAGCAGCAGATCAACCACAGATCATCCCAACAGAACCAGACAGTAACAGGTCCACTACATCTGCGACGCTGCAGGCTGGAGCGGAACCGCTCCAACAAGAGGAACCCCGCGAATATAAACACCGACTAAACCAGCAAATACTGATACAAAAGATCTCTGTATGGAGACATGGTGATGCCATGGAGTGTCAAAGATCCTTGCAGAAACAGATGTTTACTCTTTACAAATTCAAAAATAAATATAAAATGACGAAAAAAGTCCTTATTGCGTGTCACTGTTTTTCCCTCCGCGTGCCAGCTGTGGCACGCGTGCCCTAGGTTGCCCAACCCCTGGTCTAAATCATACAAGGTGCAAAAGAGGAATCTTTAAGAAAGATATATACACCTGTGTTTCCATATTACTGATATCTACAAGGGCTGTGTCTAGCGTTGGGGAGTGCCAAAATATCCTGCTTTTATTTATTTATTTTTTTTCCAGGCATTGTGTAACAGTTTCAATTCAACAATAACAAAAGCAAACAAAACATAAGACCATGGAAAGTCTGAAAGGGAGTAGACAGAAGCCAAAGCTTATAATGGCTACCCCCTTTGTACTAAACATAGGGAGCTGCTACAATCCTGATAATTTAAACATAATTTCACTAAACATTTTTACCAAAAATATTCAGCATTCAATTTCGCTGTATAATTTTATGATTTTCTTTTTGTACATTTGTTTGAAACTATTCAACGTTCTACAATCTTTAATGTCTTCATCTAGCCTGTTCCAAATATTTACTCCAGCTGTTGAAATGCAATGTTGTTTTACATCTGTTCTAATACATGGTTTTTTTAACACATTTTTCCCTCTGAGGTTGTATGTAGAGTCTCGTTTTTTAAACAGGTCTTGGATTTGCACTGGTAACTGTTTGTTCTGGATTTTATACATAAACTGTGCCGTTCTGTGATCTACCAGATCCTTGAATTTCAGTGTGTTTTTTTTGGATAAATAAATCATTAGTATGTGCCCTATAAGAGGCTTTGTTAACAATTCGCATAGCTCGCTTTTGGATTATGGTAATTTTATTAGTGTATGTTGGATAAGTATTTCCCCACACTTCCACACTATAGGTCATGTAGGGAAGAATTAACGAACTGTACAGAATATACAGTGTTTGTTTGTTTAAACACTCTTTTACTTTTGATATAATTGCTAAGGATTTACATAATTTTGTCTTTATGAATTCTATGTGGTTTTTCCAGCTTAGTTTGTTTTGGATTATTACTCCCAGAAATTTTATTTGACTTACTTGTTCTATTGCTGTATTATGGATTATTAAATCATTACTTACATTAGTTTGACGATTTGTAAAAACTATAAATTTTGTTTTCTTTAAATTTAAAGTTAATTTGTTTGAGTCAAACCAACTTTTCAGTAGTGCTAATTCATTCTCTACCTCCTTGACTAATGTTTCTAAATCATTACCACAGTGTATTATATTTGTGTCATCTGCAAATAATATAAAATGCAAAACCTTTGAGACCAAACAAATATCATTAATATAAAATAATAAAGAAGAGGACTCAACACTGACCCCTGTGGTACGCCACAAGTTACTGTTTGAGGTTCAGAGTCAACTCCATTAATATGAACATATTGTTGTCTATTTTCAATATAACTTTTGATCCAAGAAAAAGCCACACCCCTGATTCCATAGCAATACAATTTTCTAAGTAGTAAGTGATGATTGATCGTATCAAAAGCTTTAGTTAAATCTAGAAATACTCCAATGGCATATTGTTTCTTGTCTATTGCGTTTGATATATTTTCAACTAGATCTATTAAAGCCAGGGTTGTTGTTCTATTTGGTCTAAAGCCATATTGCTGTTCACAAAGTATATTGTGACTTTCCAGATAATTGTATAGTCTTTTATGGAATAACTTCTCCAGAATCTTAGCAAATTGAGACAGTAGAGAAATAGGTCTGTAATTTCTAAGTTCACATTGATCATCAGACTTGTAAATCGGGATGACTTTTGCTCTCTTCATCCCTTCTGGGAATACCCCTGTTGGATTGATAAATTACAAATATAGGTGACAGGTTTAATTATATAATCAATAGTTTCTTTCAACACAACATATCTAGTCCGTTCCAATCTGTTGAAGTCTTGTTCTTACTTTGTTTGACAATTGTACCTATTTCATTCTCATCTGTTCCCTGTAAAAATATTGTTTTATCCTGCTTAGGTATCCTACGAATTACATCGTCCTCTTGATGAGTTTCAGAAATATTAACAGCCAAATTAGATCCAATGTTACTAAAATAATTGTTAAATTCATTTGCAATTTCCTTAGGCTGATTTAGAGAACATCCATCATTTGTCAAAATATGAGTTGGGAGGTTATCTTTCTGTTTACCTTGTTTTATTAATGTATTTAAGATGTTCCAAGTGTTTTTAATATCATTTTTATTTTTTTCAATAATTGAAGAATAAAATTCCTTTTTACTTAATCTCATAATACTTATTAATTTATTCTTATATATTTTATAATTTACCTGTGCCTCAATTGTTCGTTTTTTTAAGAATTCTTTGTACAGTTTATTTTTTTTCTTGCATGCTTTTTGAATACCTTTAGTCATCCAAGGCTTTGCAGCAAATTTATTACAGATTGCTTTAGTGACTAACGGACAATTTTTTTCGTAAAGAGTGCAAAATTTTTCCAGAAATACATCGTATGCTGTATTTACGTCATCTATATACACGTTGTCCCAGTTTTGTTCCATTAACTCGTGCTTAAAATGATTCAGAGTTTCATGAGTTTTTTTCCTATATATTTTTAACTGTTCTTAATTTGTTATGTATTTTTGTGACCATTTTTTTAACCATAAAAATTGGTAGATGATCTGTTGCATCATTTATTAAAAGTCCACTTGTTATTTCACTTTCTATAGCATTGGTAAATATATTGTCAATCAGTGTTGCACTGTTTCTTGTAATTCTGGATGGTTTTGTTATAGTTGGGTACAAACACATGCTGTACATTGTGTTTATAAATTCAGTAATTGCAGTATGTTCTAAAGGATTCAGCAAATCAATGTTTATGTCCCCACAAACAAAAATCATTTTCCTATTATTTAATCCCTCATACAGCTCAAACAGTTTTTCTCTAAACATATCAATACACGATCCAGGCTTTCTATATATACAACTTACAATGGTATTCTTAGATTTTCCAGTTTCAATTTCCACAGTAACACATTCCATAATTTTATCAATGGTTAAACACATATCTTTTACTATACGACTGTTAAGGTTTTGGTCAACATATAATGCTACCCCACCTCCTTTTTGAAATGTTCTATTTATGAAAAACATATTATAACCTTCAATATGAAATTGGGAACTTCGATCCTCTAGCAACCATGTCTCTGAAATTGCTATGACAGAAAATTGTTTTTTTATTTCTTTCAGACACTGTATAATTTTAGAGAAATTTGCATTTAAGCTTGTACAATTGAAATGTATGATTGACAGTGAATCTTTTATATTTATTTGGGACTCAAATTGGTCCTCTGTATAATATTCACACGTATTTTTTATTTTTGTATAGAAGTTATTTTCTGGATCAATATCACTTTGTATATCTTGAGGTTTATACTCAGTGTAATCAAAAGTTTTAAACTGAAGGTGTTCATAGTTCAAATTGTCTGTATCCATTCTTACTTTGTTGTAGTTAGTCCATCAGGTTGCATGTTGAAAACATCTTTATCAATATCCTATCTTCTTCTGACGTTCGTTGTCCATTTCTGAGTAATGTCATTTGTATTGCTCAAGTTCTTTGATGTTCCTTATGGCAATCACCCGAGCCTGTTCAGGAGTTCCATTCAACTTGATCAGAATTTTGCAGTTTCTTGTCCAGGTGTCTTGTATCTTCTTTTCTTTCTTTAACATTCTTGCTTCTCTGGCAATTTCAGCATTTCTTTTCGTGAGGTGCTCATTCACATAAACACCTGTACCTTTCAATTTTCTGGCATTCCTTAGCACCTCCATTTTGTTCTTTCGATTAGAAAAACGAATGATGATGTTTGGCTTTTTATCATTTTTCTGTGGCAATGTGTAGCATGCCTCAATATTTTTGCTTTCTATTGGTATTTCCTTGCTTTCAAAGAACTTAACAACTTGGTGTTCAAGGGGGGACACAACAGGTTGAACAGGAGTCAGTAGATTACCTTCTCCTTTATCCCCTGCTGCAGCCTGGGCATAGGACCGCTGGATTTCAAAGCCTGAAATCAGAAGATCATCCAGTCTTGCATATTGTTCCAGTTCATCAATTCGTTGCTCCAGATGATCAATCTTTTTTGTCTTTTCTTGGATCAATGCTTCAGTTGTTTAAATTCTCAATGTTTTCAGGGTTTTTGTTGTTTTTCCACTTGGTTATTTCGGGTAAAATCAAGGATTATATTCCTTCTAGTTAGTTAGTTGTTAGTTTTGCGCAACTTGGGTTATTTACCTGGGCACATTAATCCAGGAATGTCTTAATATTATCACACTTCGACTGAGCTTATATGTACTCATTGTTAGTTTGTTGTCTTTACAGGCTTGCTTTGAGGTCTGTTGTTTGGTATTTAATCCACAGACTCGCTACAGTTTTCACAATCAGTTCAAAATGTTTGCACAATATATGTGCTGATATTCAGTAGGCTCAGTCCAATCCTTTAGTTGTAATGGATGCTGACCTGTTTAGTCGATATTACTTGGATTGAAGAGCTGGTTTGGAGCAGTCCAGCAGCATGGCAGCCATGTCTCTGCCCTTTTAGATGTTGATTAAAACCATAAAGGAAGTGTTTTAAAAACTCTTTAAGAGTGATAATTCCTGCACCAACAAGCATTTCTGTAGCTCTACACCATCATGGTCATTTTAACTAAATCCTAAAGGCATAATGGTTGGTTAACTGCAGCTTTCGCGTGCTACAAAATGTGGTTAGACCCCAGCAGTTCCGGGTAAAGAGGAGTGCAGTGAGGCTTGAATAAAATGATCTTTGAGATGACTGAATTTGAATTAAACCTGCATACATTAATATACTGCTCACAAAAATTAAAGGAACACTTTTTTTATTGGGCCTGGCATGAATTGAATTAAACCTGTCTGATAATGTTCTTGTTGGTTAATCAGCTGAGGGCCTCGTTAATCAATTTCAGCTGTGTTGGTGTTCATGGAATTAACAACAGGTGCACTTCAGTGGTAACAATTAGAAAACCCTCCAAACAGGACTGGTGTTACATGTGGAGGTCATTTCAAGTTTCTCCCTCTTGATCTTTTTTGGCTGGTTTTCCACTCGTGCTGATTTTGGCTTGTGTAATTCTCTCTACTGGCAGTATGAGGAGATTCCTTAACCTTACAGAAGTTGCACAGGTTGTCCAACTTCTCCAGGATGGCACATCCACACGTGCTGCAGCAAGAAGGTTTAATGTGTCTCCCAGCACAATCTCCAGAACATGGAGGAGATTTCAGGAGACTGGTGGTTATTCTGGGAGAGCTGGACAGGGCCGTAGAAGATCCTCAACCCCTCAGCGGGACCGATACCTGCTCCTTTGTGCAAGGAGGAACAGGCTGAGCCTTCTCGTGCCCTACAGAATAAAAGTGACTGACAGACGGTGTGCAGATCAGCCTCTTGTAGGGACGTAACGATTTAGTTAATTATGGATGATGAGAAATCAGCACCTTCATCAAAAATTGTGATATAAGGACTTTTTTAAATTTCTTTTATTTTTACTTCATTCTCCTACTAAGCTTAATCTTATGGACCCCTTGAATAGCTTCATACATGGAGAAATACACTCTAATTCCCTGATTAAGAGGCTAAAATTCTCTTTATTCCATTAATGTATTGTTTTTTTTAATTTTTTTTTTATTCTCATTTTCATTTGTTGAGGATGTGTTTATTTTTGGTTTGTTTAAAAATCGAGGTGTTGCCAAGTACAGGACTAATACTAAAGTGTGAAGTCTGTAGTCACATGTTTAGTTGGGTGCATTTGTTGAAAAGATTCCTGAATAAAGCTACTTTAGGCTAGGGTTCTTCCCCTGGTGCACGGATCAAGGGAAGATCCATTGAAAAGTAATGATTTTGTAGAACTGTCTGAATCTACAATTCAAAGTTGCACACACATCAGTAGTTATACACGCACAAATCGGGGTGAGTATTTTCTCTCCATACTCATCTGAGAGTGCATTTATTAGTGAAGAGGAAAAATCATCCAATATCCCACATCCATTTGTTTTGCTGATTTGATTCTGGAGCATTAAAGCACATGACATGTCATGAAGACATTCTTCAGGACTATCAACGATTCATAGAAATAAAGTCTGTGAAACTTGGTGATACCAGGATGGTTGAAGCCCTAGGACTTGGCAATGTCAATATGAAAATGACAAAGTGAGCAAAATAAAAAAAATCACTATTTTATGTTCTATATGTTCCAAAACTTTCTGGAAATCTTTTCCTAGTAGGAGCAGCTACAAAGGAAATGTGCAGTTCAAGAAGTAACGTTGCTACATGCATGAAGATAGAACTCAACAAAGAATGGGAACACAAAGATGTGATGGCCTACCAACTGGATGTGGAGGGAGCTTCAGCGGCTAGCCTTTGGCCTCAGTGCAAAGAACTAAAAAGTCTAGTGAATTGAGTGGACTAAAAAAAGAAAAGAAAAGGAGTCTTCTTTCTGTGAGGGCTGTGTGGATGGCAAGTTGTCGAGAAAGAAACAATGGTATCACTGTTGAAGACGCAGCCAAAAATGACGAAAAAGTACGAAAAGCACCAAGAGATATGGATATGATGAGTACGCTGATGTGATCACTGCTGATCATTACGCTACTATATGTTGTCACAGAAACGAGTAAAAGAAACGCTAGCTGCGTTTACATGTGAAAAATGTCTTTGATCGGATAAAAGATCTGATTAGAATAAATAATTTTGACATGCGTAGAACTGTTTAAATTCTGGAAATAGTCGTAGAAGAAGACATGGCGAGTTCCTTTGTAAACAAACTAAAATGCTGCATAGAGCAAGATCACCCTCTGAGTGTGTTTTCATTTATTAAGGTAAATAATATTCTAAGTGACTTTTCTAAATCCGTGTGGGCAATGTAGCAATATGCATCTTGACTGCATGTAAATAACATCAGCCTTTATTTTGTCTGGATTGATTGGAAACATTAATCCACGTGGTTTTTTTTTTTTTTTTTCTGAGCCCATAACTGTTGCTTGCCATTCAGATGTAATACATGTGGATAAGAATCTACATGTGGATCAGATATGTGTAATAACTGCATTTCTATATGAACATTTGGAAGAAGAAATGTACTTGGATCAACCAGATGGGTACACCAAACCAGGGGAGGACCACCCGTTGTGCTGAACTGAAAAAGGTCAATCTATGAACCAAAACTGTCTCGTCGCTGTTGGAGCAAAACATTCAGAGTTCAGGAAGGATCTTGGATTCAAACAAAGCACAGCAGACCCCTGTCTGTTTGTGAAGTTACCTTTGGAGTTGGATGACTTGATCTTGATAATAGAGTCGACCAAGAGCATGAAAAAGCTGTAACCGGCTCTCAGAATGAAAGATATGGCTGAGTTGACCTAAATCCTGGGCATTTCAGTTCAAGACAAAGAGAAGAACTGCATCTTTCTTTACTAGAAGCAGTGCATTGAAGAAATGCCAATCATGTTTCAACTCCTGCAGATGCTAATGTCCCTTTAAAAGGAAAGGATGTCAGTAAACTTGTGAATCCAAAAACCTGTCAGTCAGCAGTAGGAAGTATGCTTTGTGCTGCAGCGACCACATGGCTAGATATAACACGAGCTAACCCACATACTGCTCATCTAACCTCAGTAAAAAGCAGGAAACAAGCCACACTGGCACTTTCAACAGCTGAAGCGAGAGTATGTTGCCCTCATTCTGGCAGCTTAAGACAGTAATATAAACCTGCAGAACTGGAGACCCAACAGCGCTCACAGGACCACGTTCTCAGGACCGCATTCTCAGGACCCTGGTCTTTTTGAGACAGCGCCCCTACTGGCTGGAGGACGAACTGCACCCTCAGGACGATTTAAGGACTCGTTTTTTGAGTCAGCGCCTCCTTGCTGCTGAGTGCCGTTTGTCTTTATTTTATTATTTTTTTTAGTAAGTGTTACAAATGTTGACTGAATATTTCTAATGTTTCTTACTGATGAATCATAGATTTATTTTAACCCTTTAGGCACCAGGGTTTTTCAGTGGAAATATAATTCAGTACATTAGATCTTGAACCATTGGCAAGAGAATCCAAACTGATTTCTCTTTATTGTTTTATCTAACTGCTGATAGAGAGTTGAGTCTGGTGTTTTTTTCACCCACCTAAAACTTATCAGAAGTTGAGAATATTTGGATCTTAATATAAATTCGTCTTTACATTTTGTCTTATTTGGTTGCACTAATTTAACACATTCTCAATGAGAAACACATGTATTTTATAATTAATAAAAATGGAATATAATAAATTAAAACGTGCCAGAAAATCAAATAAAAACCAAACCCAAAACATTTGAAAAATTAAATAGGATCTGCTGAGGTGGGAAGAATAACTTTTATTAGAAGTTACATTAAACAGAATAAGGTACATTTATTAGGTGTTACATTAGGCTTAAAAAGACAAAACAATACTTGTAGCCACCTAACAGATATTTTCTGTACAAGAAATCACAGCTGTATATTGGAAAGAAAAATATATTCGAACAATTTTCAAATTAAACATGAGATTAAAAAATACTTTCTACTTGGGAGTTTCTCTGCTCTTTCAATTCCTATACCAATCCTCTGTCAAATGTATCTACTTTACTAAAAGAAATATTTTGCTCTCAGAAATGTTTTGTAACAGTTGCCATTTTTTTTTTTTTTAAGTTGAGAGTTTTTTAATCATGAATTTGAACCTTTTATACTATTGTCAGTTGAAATATTTTGCAGAAACAAAGCATTCAACACACGTTTCATCGGGAGATTTCCTCTTTTCATTGATTTGTACCCAACTTGAAAAAAAGATACATAAGTAAAAATGTAAAGTAAAGAGTAAATTAGTTCTGAACAATACATAAATACATAAATACTTATTACTTAAAAAAGTAATATTATTCAGTAATAGTAATGAATCAAGTCTTTATATTACATTACCAAATAGTAAAATACATATAAATTCATACTTGACTTTGCTCAGTAAAAATTTAATTTTCCCCGGTTTTGTAATAATGTCAACTATATTTGGGTTATAATGACACAATAGTAATGAATTGCATAAAATAAAATGATAACACATGAAGATGGAAAAATACAAAAATTAAGTATGCTGTAAGATGCTGAAAGATGTAATCCTAACAAACCATCATGAATTTATTTTTGCACAAAGAACATTAATTTGGATCTAAGCTAAGCTACATAAACATCACTGTTTATGTTTCTGCAAAAAACGGAAATTAATTGGTAATTTCACTTTTTATATTTTAAGATTCCTGTGATAATTTATCTAGTTGTTTATCCTTTAGCAGCGCTTGGATCATTTTTTAACTCTTACTCATACTACTCACGTGTGCAATGTGTCTCGTAAAGTCTCCAGAAATTAACATAACAAACTCCACCCTGTAGGAGGCGCTGTGTTAAAATCCCCTGGGTCCTGAGAGTGCGGTCCTGAGAGCGTGGTCCTGTGAGCGCTGTTGGTTCTCCAGGCCTGCAGGTACACCCTACTCGCTTAAGAAGGGACCAACTGAAGGACCTGGAGATGGATGAGACGCCTACAGTAATCCTGGAGGACAATCAAGGAGCAATTGCAAAGAATCCAGTGGAACCAAGCACATTCGCTAGCATTACAACTGTGAATGTGTCCAGAACAGACAAAATAAACTGCAATACTTTCCAAAAGAAACAAATGAAGACTGATATCTTCACCAAGCCTCTTTACCAAGGCTTAAGTTTGAGTTTTGTAGGAGAGAAGTTGGACTTTCTTTAATGTAGTTGTGTTGTAAATAAGGCACTGTTTTGCTTAGCAAAGTGAGAAGATTCTAAATGGGAAAATTCAGAAAATAATATTGCTTTAAAAAGAAAAGGTTACAGTTTCTGAAGTGAAGTGAACAAGTCCTTGTAATATGATTTAATGTGAAAGTGGCTTAATATCACTGTTGGGCCCAGTCTGAATTCTTCCCTTCTCCCTTCCCCTCTGTTTAGCCCTCCAAACGGAGGGTTATGAAAAAAAGTGATGTCTAATATTTCAGACGTTACTTTTGTTCAATGATGACACCAATAATCGCCGGTCCGCTGGCATTAGAGCAGAGATGTATAATCCAAAGTTTGAACATACATAACGGGAGTTTTATAACTTTAAAAAGGTCATTCTACAACAAAGTAATTATTTACATTTAAATGTAAATGTCTGTGCTTCAGGACGTACCCACATTAAGAAAAGCGCGTTTAGCCTCGCGATGGTGGATTTTAGACCTCTCCGTTGGGAGGGTGAAATTTTAAAACCTAATAATCCTGGACATGACTTTCATTTAAAGTGTAACCAAACCCTAAATTAACTTTTTTTGGCTGTTGGCATCTATAAATGGGGCTTTAAAAGTACTGTCTGTTGGTCATAGCCAAATTTTGGAAAATTGAAATAAAACTGTTTAATTCTTCAAAATTTTAGTCTAAAACCGTCTGTGTGCTGCCCCTATAGGTTTAAATGAGGTATTACAGTTGAATTTTGTGATTGGACAAACCATGTAAGTTTCAGAAGCCTGACATTATCTGTAGCTCCAGTAATAATAGTCCTGCCCCCAAGCCCCACCCCTCTGACTGGATTGTCAAATTTCAGCTGTGGGTGGAGTCAGCCTCCGACTTTGTGGTTTGGTTACCCTTTAAACTGCCACCTCAAATTGAGGGGAAGGGAGAAGGGAAGAATTTGGATTGGACCTTGGAGTAAATGGGAGTGTTGTGTTGCAGTAATCTCACAAAGAGTGTTGTAAAACAGCGCTATACTGCCACCTGCTGTTTGGATGTACTTCCTTTTCTGTAAGAGACAATAAACACAATTAGTTTTTTGAAATTATAAAACCGAAGACTGACTCCTCAGCTTTCTTTGAGCCTCTTGAAAGCCTTGTATTTCCATCCGACAGGAAGTAAGAGAATTGCTCACCCTGAGGTATTTAGATTCTTTATAATCATTTCAGTGGTAAACATGGACTCATGAAGGTCATATCTAACAAAGAAGTGTGATGTTGAGGTAAGATTAATCTAACACGAGGTTTGTATATTAACTGCATGTTTGTTTCCTGATTTTATTACAGGTTGAAAACCTTCTTGGCATCTATGGAAAAGGGAAAATACCGAGCAGTGATTCTTCTCTTCATTGTGGGATATTTCTTCATAACTGTCTTTAACATATTGCCACCTAAAACTAACTGGGTCATCCCAAAGCCAAAGCCTGTTCTGCCTTCACTTTTAACCTCCCAGCAGAGCATCACTCCCCTCACCAACACCAAACACTTCCTGGTGTCGGCCTTCATGGACCAGAGAGTGGAGGGTTTTGACGTCCGCATCATTGGAATATTCAGAAGAGACTCCATCCATCCTCTTCATTGCATTTTCTTCTGTGCTGGATTTTTCAGTGAAACCACTTCTGCCTCAGTTCTACTACACTCTGATCACTTTGGTTTTCCCTTTGGAGCTACAGATGTTCTGTGTCGCATACCTAAAGACTGTGATGCAACTCATGTGACTCTTCTGACCCAACCACATTCAGTTAATATATCTGACCATCTATGGCTGCCAATAAGAAACAAAAAGACCCACAACAAGGAGAACAGACTGAACTTCACAGTCTGCATCTCAAGTCTATTTGGAGATTACAACAATGTTCTTCAGGTTGCACAAACTCTGGAGACGTACAAGTAAGAACATTTGTTTAGATGCTAGAAGCACAATAATGACACTGATCTGATTCCGGTGTCTAAAATAAGGATTTTTTGTAATTCCTCCAGGTTGCTCGGTGTGAACAGAGTGGTGATCTATAACACCAGCTGTGGCCCGGATCTGGACCGTCTTCTGAAGAGCTACAGTCAGGAAGGTTTTGTAGAAATGGTTCCATGGCCCATCAACAAGTATCTGAATCCATCTAGAGGCTGGAACTTTGCTGAACATGGAGGAGACCTGCATTATTTTGGTCAGATCACCACCCTCAATGAGTGCATGTATAGATCTATGGAGCGTTCACGTTACGTCCTCCTGAATGACATAGATGAGATCATAATGCCATACAAACACGAGAACCTGAACACTCTGATGGATTCACTGCAACCACAGCATCCAAATGTAAGTTATTTCACATACACGTAACAGATAAGTTTCCTCCTTTCAGTTTACATAAAACTCTTGCTGTTCTGTAGGTTGCAGAGTTCCTCATTGAAAACCACATCTTCCCCAAGAAACACTTTGAGCCAAGTGGACGATTCCATTTTCCTCGTTGGAACAAGGTGCCAGGAATTAACATTCTGGAGCACATCTACAAAGAAGACCCTGACAGGAAGATTTATCACCCCCACAAGATGATAGTTCAACCAAGGTAAGCTGGGTTACAAACTCTTAGAGGTATTTATTGATTCTATGACAACCCTGCTTCTACCGACTGACAAAGTTTCAGAAAATCATAAATCATAAATCATAAAATCCAGGTTATCTGTGATGCAAGCACTTCAAAATTACATTTAACAAGACTTTGTGCAGTTCAAACAGTTGTCTGTCAGAGAATTCTGTTAATTATCCAGACTAGCTGAATAAACAGGGTTAATTGTTTTCTCTCTCCTTTCTCCTTCTGACAACATCCTTTTTCTTTTCATTTGGTCCCAGTTTATACTGGAAGCAATAATCTGTCGCTATCCTTGAAATCTGAACCCAGCACCTGTCTGGACAAGAGGACCACGTTGTGAGCTTAGTCTTTTGTGTGGACAGAGCATCTAGTTTGATTATGTTTGCATTCCTGTCTGATGTTTTTGATTCATGGAGCAACTGAGGGTCACAGGAGAGGCAAATATACTCTTGGTTCATCCAGGCTGTAGCCCCTGAAGAGTCCATTTCTGAAGTGAAACACTTTCAAAAACATGCATTTAGCAGTGAGGGGCTTCTTCTCACTATTTGCATGTCCACCACCTACAGCTGGAGGAGGCTTGGTGCAAATCTCCTGAATCTTGCTCCAGGCTTTTCTCTCACAGCTCTAATCCAATATATGAAAGACTTGGTGTCGAGTAATTCCGAACAGGAACAAACCACAATTAATTTTTTTTTCCTCCATATCAATTTTCAAATGGTTAGGACACCATCCATATGTCTAACAAACAGGCCCGGCCCTTGATGTCATTTTTTCCTTGGGCTCACATCCCAAGGTGACGTTGATGGGTTTTCTAAAAAGTACTCAGATGAATACCACAAGCAATAGTAAAACAGATAAACCTCTGTTTGAGCCCGTGTTTCTTTCTCTTCCTGTTTTCATCCGTTAAGTTTTAAAGAAGCACGAGTTGTGGCAACAGTGCACCCCTATCCTCACCCCACCTAGCTTAGACAGCAGCAGCGACCGATAGGGAGGGGCACTGCACGGCAGAGTTATTGATTACCTCAAACTTTTGAATTAATAGATTTGTTTTTAATTATTAGTTTTTCATTGTTTTTTTTTTTTGAGTGGTGCATCAAGCTGTTTAACAAAAAAGAAGAAAATAAAAATTAATCATTGGGATTTGGTGTTGCCTCCAACAGATGGCGGCCGCCTATGCCTGCCACCAAATTAGAGTTCCTAATTGGTCAAAGTTTAACTTGTTTTAACTTTCAACGCGGGTTCAAAAACCTGCTTTACTATGCATAAATGTAAGAGTTTTGAATGTGGAAGCCCAAAACCCGCATTTACATAAACTTCTCATTTGAAGTGGACACTTGAATGTGTGTTACCGAGGCCTTGAGAGTTGACTGTTCAGAGCAACAAGGTGTTGACTCTCATTGTTTGTGATAGAGGGTCTGTGATAAACATTTAGTTTATAGGGAGTGGTGCATTTCCAGAGGGGTAGTGAAGATTTTCTTTAGTTTGTGACTGCTGCTTCAAACTCTGATGGACACAACAAGCTATTTTACGTATTGAACTCTTTCTCATTTTTGACTTCCCCGGGTTAAAACTGGTGTACACCAAAAGTATTGCAAATCTGTAGAGGAATTGCTCTGTTCTCTTTTTCTTCTTGGACGGTGAAGCAGCCAAGTTTCCAGTGGTAGTGTTTCGTCATTCTTCAACCTTTTTTTTTTTTCCTATTGGGCAACTATTATTGTGGGCTTTTACTCTTGGATTTATTACAGAATACTAACTCACACATACACACACACATTGTTTTTGCGGTGTGTTTAATGGTCCTTCCCTCCTGGGGAAAAAAGACAGGCGCTGTTCTGCAAAAAAAAAAATCTTTTGACCATTAAAACAACATTCTGAAACACTTGATGGTTAAGAAAAAGAAAGTCTTACAAGTGAAACCGTTCCACTCCGATAATCTTTTGATCAATTTTAAAGTGTTGCCATTGGACTTTTAGTTGTGATTTTTGGTGTTTTTGTTCAAAGTCAAAGAACTTGTGTTGTTTTCAAGGACATAGTGTCTGCTGAGCAATGGTAGTTCATAAGAAATTCCCCTCTGAGATGTAACCGAAACTCCCTCCACTTCCCATCATTCCTTTTTTTTATACTAGCTCCCACTATCTTACGGCCCCTCACAACCCTAAACTAACATCAGTGCAACAAAAATAACGAGCAATATTTCAGCTGTCCAGCCACAGAGTTTTGAGCCGAATACCAGCTCAGAGGAGGAAAACAAAGACATACATGGATCTATTCATTCACCAATTGGAGGCATTAGAATGGAGCGATTCGAGTGAAGAAGGGAGCCAGTACCTTATTGTTGTAGGTCCTACTTCACACTTTCAAGCTTTTTCAAACTGCATTTTCTTTTCGTCTGCTCCTGCATGACATTGATTTGAATAAAAAAAAACCTCAGAAATGCCATTTGTATCTTCATTTTCTTTATCCGTCATTAAAGAAACAAGAACATGTTAAAAACACCAAAAACAGAATTTTCTACAGATCTGGGATATACCACAGACCATTTACACAACAGAATGCGTTTCTAATGTTTTTCTGTTACACTGATATTGTCAGATTTTTAGAGTTAAGCAAAACTGAGAAGAATCTGCTCAATTCAGGAGCCATATGCTGTAAGCAAATTGAGACTTGGCTTCAGCATTACTTATGAGGATTCATCATTTTTTTTTTTTGTCCAGTTTATTTTAGACCAATCTTAATTTCATTCTTCATCTTCTAAAGTTTTTAATATTACTCCTATCTATTTAGGTTTTCCTTTTCATTAATAAAGAGTCCTTAACTATACAGCTTCCCTTTGTGGAACTTGTATGTCAATACAAAAGGCTTCAAAATTGACAAAAAGTTACATTTCAAGATGCATGCATAAATACTGTATCATCAGATTTTTTTTTTTTTTTTTTATGCAACTCTTTCTTGTCTAACAGGTTGGTGGAGCAGACATCGGTGCATGAAGTCCTGAAGAAGTTTGGACTGCGGTTCAAAGTTCCCATGGACGTTTGTCGCATCGTTCACGTCCGTGGGGCCCTGCAAGGATCACTGAAGCTGGAGCAGCTTAAGGAGGACAAACGACTGTGGGACTTCCAGGAAAAACTGATTCCCAACGTGGACAAGGCTCTGCAGAGAGCAGGACTGCTGGGGATGGAGGAGCAGAGCTGAGGGAATAGCAGGTAGAAAGATGAATGCAGCGTGAGCATCACCCCAGTTAGTTTTCTAGAATGGAACCTTTAAAAATCAAGGTTATTGGCACAGATGCACTGTTCAGCACAAAAAGTGAGTGAAATAAACATTTATAGTTGATGTGCTTCCATTTGGAGTTTAAGGGAATATAAATGTTTTTGAAGTGATAAGGATCCATTGTTTGTATAACTGTTGTTGGGAAATATGAAATTCTAACCTGATGATTGTTAAATCAAAGAACATCCCAGCTCTCATGATGTCATTCTTTACATGTGTAAAGTCTGTTACATGTGGTTTTGTGACCTTATTTTGTCTATGATTAAATCTACTGCTGTGGGAGACATCTGCTCATGTCTTTTTTTTCTACTGGTTTGTCATTTAATCTCACTTGAGGTTGGTTTGTTTAAATGTCCTGATGACATACCATCAAAGTTCAACTCTGTTTTAATTAAAACAATGATGGTCCTTTGTTTTAAACGCAAATAACTTCAAAAATACAGTAAAATACACAAGTGAAGTAATAATGTATTGGTAAAGCTCTTTGGGTTCTTCAGAAATTGAACCAGCGACTGAACTAAAATGCACATTTCAATGTATAAAATTGAGTACTTAAATGTCCTTAAGTTAAAATTTGTACTGCTTTAAAAAATGAAATATACTGTGAATATCCTGTAGACATGTTATTAAATGCTATCAGTATATACTTGCTTTAACAGTTCATGTGCGTGTATATACCCATAAATTAATTCATGCATACTTGAATACGAGCATTTCTATTGGTTTACCGACAACTTTTAACATTTTCAATATTTACCTTGTCTTGTTGACGTATAACTATGTACAATATAGTAAATACTTTAAATAAGATACACTCATATATATATATATATATATATATATATATATACGCTCATTCATGCACAGAGAGATCAATGATAACTATTTTAGTTGCAGCTCATCTTTTATAAACGATATTGAAGGTGTTTGCCTTGAGTTCTCTTACATTAAATTGAATGGTTTTAGAACATTTTGGTTTTAAAAATTAAAAAATGTTTGCTTTTTTTGTGTTATCCACAGCAGTTGGTCACTTTTTGCTTTGCCCTGAATGAAATGCATCTTGATGTTTTGCTTTGTTTTTATGTCATTATTCCTGGTAATCTTGTCAACTGTTTTCCTCAGGAGTTCATTTTAATTCTTTTTTTTGAGCCACTTCTTCCATTTTAATCTGGAGTTTTTTTATGATTTCCCAAAATATATGGTTTACATTTTAAAGAGATTTGCTGACAGCATGTTTCTCTGTATGCAATCCTTCAGTTTTTAACTTACTTTGACCAAGAAACCCTGGTTATGTATGGAAAACAAAATGGGTCATTTCTTACTGTCTTGATGTTTATCAACAATTTACACATTAAATAAGACAGCCCCTAAAACTGATCCTTGTGGAACCCCACACATTGTCCAAAACTGTTAATTTCAAAAGTTGCGTACTTTCCAAATAGCTTTTCCCTCACTTGTGTGCTGCTCCTCACTTTCCAAGTTTTACCATTTAAAACACGTCAAACTCCAGGTCTCAGAGGTCAATGTCACACTTGTTTTCCATCTAACCTGGTATTGTGGCTTCTAATTGCACACCTGATCAGCAGCTAGTAGGGCTGGGTTTCAGAAAAATAAAACTGGATGTCAGTGGTTGAGGTTGCACACATTTTTAAATTGAGAACTTGCATACAGTACTTGTAATGGAAATTTCTTCTCATCTGTGGTATTTATTCTTCATTTAACTATATGTTAGAGCAGACTACTTTCTCTGCAATATTAATGGTTGATTGTATGCTAATTAATATAAAAAAAGCAGACATTCATTTATCATCTAGCTACTTTTTTGTTCCCTTTTTGTACTTCATAAAAATAAACTGTGAAAAGTGTCTTTTTTTTCTTCAGGATCCTAGTGTTAAATATCATCACTAGAGTATGTCCTTGATAAGATGGGTTTTTAAAATGTGCACTTGCTTCAGTCGGTGTATTCACTCTGTTCTTGTTTAGTTTTTTGGTGATTTTGATATAAAGTCTGATGGTACTTAGAATAAGTTGCCTTGGTTGCTTTTTTCACATTCAATTTTGCTAATCAGTTTGATCTTTTTGTGTAGTATTTATTTTTTATTAAATCTTAAAAGCAAATTGCCTGATAGACTTTTTCTATTTTTTAACAGACTGCTGTAAATATGTGTAAAAATAATTTTACAGTAACAGAGTTTTTGTGTGATGTCTCATTGAGAAATCAAATAACTTTACTGAACGGTCAAGTTTTTTGTTGTACAACAGGTTCCATTCAATTGTGAACAGTTATGCTTCTGGACTTATTTTTTCCTCAGATATAAGAAAAGTTTTTGTTTTTAGTGTTTTTACTGGAAACCTGTCATAATCTGTATCGGTAAATTTCCTAAATTTGTTACTTAAATGTTAAAAAGAAATCTCCCTTTCATCTTTGAATTGTTGGACTCATTACCTATAGTTGCCCATTCTGCTGTGCCTTTAAGGGAAAAGAGAACAATTCCTTTGTAAATAAAAAATGCCAATCCTCTCACATGTGTCTATATTCCTTTTCTAAAGTTTCTAACCAGTATGTCAAATGAATGCTTCCGCCATCAACAGATTAAAAATACAGAAAACATTTTTTTAGACATGAACTAGTGGCATTTTTCTGATGATAGGAAAATACTAAGAAAATTAAGCTTTAAATAGCATTTTTAGTAATTTATTCAAATTATGAATATTGAGCAGATGGAAAAATGCTGTTTGAAAAAGTTTCTAGCTAAAAACTGTTCATCTGAATATCTCCAATATTGTTCGCTATTTTTGTTGCACCAATAATGTTAGGCTGAGATTGTGACAGACTGTCAGGAGAGCATGTAACCCTTCCGTTCTCCTTAGCTTGTTTACATTAAAAGTGGGGTCATCTGGACCCCACAGGACAGTGCGCTGAACTTTTTTTTTTCACTGATTTCGGAGTTTCACTAATGTCCATGGTAGACATAAAATCCTGTCCCCCTTCGTCCACATTTGTCATGGAAGAAATCGCATAACAATATGTGGTTGGAGCCATCTGGACCCCAAGGAGAGCGGAAGGGTTAATTAAACAGCTCAGTTATAAGTGATGGGAAGTGGGGGTGGGGTTACTCCAGACCAAAATTCCCACCCACAACTCAGAGGCAAATTTTCTAACGAACTCTTGCCACTTTGCAGAAAACATGATTCAGAAAACCACCTGTTATAATCACAATTAAGACCACTAGAGATACTTTTAAAATGGACTAAAAGAGGATTGGAGTGGGTCTTTAAAGAATACGCTGGATTATTTCTGCAGTTTTTCTATATGAAAATTATTAAAGGAGTGTATATTTGCCATTCTAACTGCTTTTAAAAACTGTGATTGGACTTTGACCTCCACATTAAAATCTGCTGTGCTGGGGTTTTTTCTGTGTGCCTTTTATAGAAAATGAGATTGAAATCAAATGAACAAGGAGGGTCCAGAATGCAGGTAGAGATTAGAAAACAACTGCTAGACTTAGAAACTGACCCTCCCATTTCTGCAGTGAGGAGATTAAACTATCTTGCATCCCTTCGATTCCTTTGGAAAGAACCCAGTTTTTGAATAAGAGGAGGAGCTGCTGTGCGTTTGTCTGTTTTTGGCCCCTGACTCTGTTAATACAGTCTTGTGTTCTCAGAAATAACCTAGACACAAACATATCAAGCCCTGTACTTTTTTAATGTTTTGTGTACATATATATAGCACAGCTGTTTTGTTAGTTCTTAATAAAAACTTTGTTCTTCTGATGTCAAACAAAAATGTTATTACCTGCAGGTTCAGATAAAGGGAGGGATTTTATCGTTCTGATTTCTCTTGGAAGCATTTCAACATTCAAAAACATTCCAAGAAACTCCAGTGATTCTTTTGAAACTATTTATTGAACATTTGAAACCAGATCTCAGTTAAATACAGAACTTTCTCTACATCCGCAAACAGAAAGACTGGCTTCACTTCATTAAACTCTGACAGGAGGGAATGTTACAGGACTTTGTAAGGCGCACGCTGTGCTGGAAGTAATTTGGCTTTCTGTTTTCTGATAGCAAAGAGAAACTAAATCCGAGTCTGCCTCTTCAATGTCCGACGTGCTTCCCTCTCCTCGCGAGTCTCACCTGCTACCAGGTGATTCTGTAAGATCCCATGAGTCGGAAGCGAGAAGAGAGAAGCGGCATAAACAGCAGCTCTGACTTAATCCTATTGAATGTGGTCTCAGATGTGAAAAGCTAAAAGCAAAATGATCAACATGAATATATTAGAAAAATGGCAATTAGTCTTTAACAAACACCTCACCTCATCACCTCCCAAAAAAAAAAAAAAAAAACAAAAAAGACCAGGGTTATAAATTAAAACTGTCCAAATAAAATCAATTAAACAAGCCTTTTTGTCTATTCAGTTCCATTTCAAGACTGGAAAATCCTCATTGAAAAAACAAATGGCACTTTTCAGTCTCTTAAACCTGGAATCTCGACTCCAATGAAACTGACCCCGACCCTAAAATCAACTAATTTACATATATGGGTGAGCCGCTCTTCAAGGTTGCGCTGCTCTCTCAGTTGTTCACCTTCAGATGACAGGAAGTGACGGCGAGGGGAGAGGGGGGGAGGGGTGCAGGCTAAGCCACAGTTTTGAAGGTCTGCAGTATGAGGTTGGTTTGGTGGATGAGCCGGTTTGCGCTGATGAAGACATTTATTGCCCTGAAACAAAGGAAGAAAAAAAAAAACTGAAGTGAGCAGGAAGCTTCACACAAGGACGGTGCAAAGAAAAGAAGCAGACATTTCGCCAATCATCTCCGCAAAAAGTTAATATTTAACAAGTGCTTTTGTGCTAAATGACGGCAAACGTTGTTTATTCTCATTTAAGTGCAGCACAACCTCCACTCCTGAAAATACAGCAGTGGTTTTAAAACAATTCAAAGCTTTAAATGTGTCTTCATCAAGATGTGTGAAAAAATAGAAAAATAATGAAAAGTATACATCAAACTGAAAACATACTAAATATTTGTTTTATGACCTTCAAAGACCCATATTTAGGATGGTTTATCATTTTCTTTAAACTGTCGGGGTGAATACTCGATTTGCTGCTGGGTGTGGATTAAAAATGGATACACCCTGGTAAAAATACACACCTAAAAAAAGTTCTTGTAACACAGCCCAAACGCCCTGTATCACTGCGCAGGCTTCTTTAAAACATACTGTTCGGCTTATTGTCTTTTTTAATGAGTTATTCTCCTACACGTGAAGGTGCATTCCCACCGAATGCGATTTGCGACCAGTTTCAATGTTAAGTCAATGGAACAGACGCGAGATGAGGCGATCTGAAGTCTCGCAACGCGAGATGAGCGACTGGCACGGTGTGAAAGTCTGCCAGCGTGAATCGTGTGCCACAGCCAAAATCTAAATATCTGAAGGTTTGACAGGTCAACGCGTCACATCTGCCAATCAGGAACTCAGCTTTGGGCAAGTGACGTTTTCAGTGGGTGGAGCTCACTCCATATGCCAGCAGACAGAGCTGCTGCGGGGAGCAGAACCAGGAAAATCTTTTAATATTTTTAACTTTTAATATAATCTTCATAATTTTAGTTGATCTTGAATCTTTAATATAAACTCAAACATGGAGACAGGATTACCAATGTTTCTGTAGAACTCTTCATGATAACAAAACCTTATTTCTCAACATCATTTGCATCTTCCATTCATTCTAAGTGAGATATCCACAGATATAGCAGGGGCTATGAGTACATAGCCAATGATTGTATCCAATGCAGCCAATGTTTGTTTTCATGAAAGCCACACATAGACAATGTTTGCATCTAAAAATGAAGCATAGATAAGGTCAAACTCTGATGAATGAATGCAGAATGCATATTAGGATGCAGGCAATCGGTCTGTGGATGTTCTAAAGTCCAGGTTGCTCTGATCCAGGCATTCAGATATTCTCAGTGGTTGGGTGTGGCGCCTCTTATTTCCTCTTTACAAAACTCCTCAGATTCTCCGTTAAATTTAAGTTGAGTTGAGCCAACTGAGTTGGCTCAACAATCAATCACCAAAACAGGAGTTTTGAGGAAGTTTGTGTCTGTCCTCTTCCTTCAGACGATGAAAGGAAATGCAAACTCTCCTTTTAACTGATGAGAGGACTTTGGACCACAGAGAGCAGCACTCTTGTTCCTTTTAGTGCTTAAAACAGATAAGACTCTGCTGTGGGAGGGGCCTGATACGAAGAATGTGATGGTTGGAGTCCATGCCCTATTTCCTGAATCAAGCAACCTCTTGTTAAGCTTTCTAAAAACCTCTCCATTTTGTGAAAAACTAGTTTATTAAGCAGCAGCCTGTCACATATCATGCCTCTGTCACTGATCATCATCTAGTCAAACTCATCCAGAGTGTTATCAACCATTTTAAAAAAAAAATCACCTGATTACAGTGTGACATGGGAAGCTTTATAAATAAAACTCATGTCTCATTTTAAGGAAGTGGTTTTTGGCTCATCTGATGCATTTGCATCTTAAAAAAAGAAAAAAAATAAATCACTGTGAGCTATAGGGGAGGCTGTCCTACAGTTGTAGTCCATTTTTCCTCATTTTTTTAGGTTAGAATTAAAGATAAATTAAGTTTGTTTAAAATAAATATTCCAGATAAAAAAATGTAAATAAAAAAAATAAAACTCCCATTTTTAAAACAAAATGGAGGTTTTTATTTGGCTCCAAACTCTTCTTTGTGAGATCAGAACCAGGCTGGGTTCTGAACTTGTCTAACAATGCTCCATTCACACTTACTTTCCATCTTTGAAGTATGTTTTGAGCGTGTCGCTGAAACTCTTGGAGTATTTCACAAACTCCTTTTTCTGGTGCTCCAGAGCCTTGAAGAGGAAAAAAAAAAACTTTTAGAGTCAAAGCCTTTGTGTCGACTGTTATCTTCTCATGCTTGGAACTTACTCTGCGGTTCTGGTACTGATATTTCTTAATGACGTTGTTGACCGTATCCAGGAGCTCTTTGATGGCGCTGGCTATGTCTCTGTGAGTTAGAGATAACAGATGAAAATATCAGAAAACCAAGATGCTAAAGAGTCATTTCAGACTATTTTAATGCCTAAATTTCACAAAAAACATCTGATCTCTTCTCCAAATGACTAAACGTGTCTTATAAAGAACAACTAGAGGAGCGGTCTGCAGTCTGAGGCTCTGCAGTCACATCTTTTATCCCTTCATTGTGGCTCTTTGGCTTTGAAGAAAAATGTCCACAATTTGAATAAATTGTTTTGTAGTTTTGGTTCATTTGCTTTCATTAGTTAAAGTTTGTCATTTGGTCCTAGATTTTTACATTACTGAGAAAAATTAATCTGCAAATTAATCAGAGTGGTTTGTTATTAGAGTGACATCTTATTGCTTTTACATATATAGCTTAAAAGAAAATTGCATTTTTAATTGAAGTAAATCTGCTGCAGCAAGAGGAGCTTATTAAAAACAGGATGTTTTTTTTTATTATTTTGAAAGGAACTTCCTTGAATGTACTGCTGTCGAATGTTAAAGAAGTTAAATTTGTTACATATAGAATATCTGAGAAGTAGAGAATCTCTAAATGCTGTAGTTTATACATGAATGGTTTAATATTCACAAAAACATAAATAAAAGACATTGTTCCAACATCAATACTTGAAGTTTGAAGTCTAAAGAGAAAACTTAAGTTCTGTATGTTGATAATGATAAAAAGGACAGTCGGGACTCTGATTCTCCTTCAGATCATCACTAATAGGGCTAGGAATCGTGGGTTGAATCCCAGGTTCTGCTGCTCGCACTCACTTGATAGTTTGTAGGAAGCGTACTCTGTCGTTGATCTCGTCTGGGATTTTGCTAAGGATGTGCTTCAGGGCCCTGGCCTTCTCGTTCAGGTCCTGGAACTCCTGTTCAGGCCGGTCAATCATGAACTCTGCAGACAATTGCATTGAGCACACATTTCCACATTAAGTAAGACACTAAATAAATAGAACTTATGATAAATATCTTCAGGTAAAAAGACACCGGCCATCTGCAGGAACAAACAAACCTGGGAAATCTTCAGAAAAGATTTACATAACAGGAAAATATTTGGAGTTCTTACAACCAAATGAAAGGGTTCTTTTTTTTCCTTTTACATGTCTGCAGCACAGAACTGATGTCTGTTGATGGGAAATTACTGGTGATAATAATAATATATGAGTCCTTATCAAGGCATTTCAGGATCAAGCTACACACAGAGACATTTGCATGTGCAACACTGTCACTAATTCTATCAAATAAAGTCAAAGCAACATGAAGAGAATGAGACTTTAAAGTGTGGAGTTCTTCAAGGCCCAAGATGCAAACAAAGAGGCTAAAGATTTGGATGCAGTCATCACCATGGTACCTGTGAAAGCAACGGATAATCTACAGGTATAATGTAAATGTTTACGCTTTAATGCTTCCTTCTGTCATTTTGGTGATGAGGCGACTTGTCAATGTCAAAAATTCTCATTTCGGGACAGAAAATCTGCAACAGTCATGATTATTTATGGGGGTTTTTTGTGTTTATACCAAGAGGCATAAAATTAAAACATATCATACAATTAAGTTTTGTATCCACACTCACATACACATCAAATTACATCCACTTTAGACAAAATATGAAGAGTTTAAAAATAAAAAGCATACAATACAAAAAACAGGCAAAATAAAAACTGAATCGCTTAGGTTTTGATTCAACGGGATCTACTTTAATATCCTTTTTTTTGTCCAATTTCTCTCCAAAAATAAATCTGTTTGATTATGAACATGTGTTTTCACAAAGCAAATGACTTTAACTGAGCTATGGTGGAACTTTCTTTCATTAAACAATAAATTCTAACATTATTAACTAATTGGAGGCAGTTTTTTGTCTGAAAAAAATACAAGAAAAGATTTAAAAGAAAAATCAAATTTGATGAATTTCTAAATTAAAAACATAACTAACTTTGAAATATATATATTTCAACTCTGCACTGGTGTGCACAAGAGTATATTCTTGCAAATAGTTATTTAAAAAAACAACTGAGAACAATGTAAAATTGAGCTGAGTTTACTTTTAAATCACTATATACAGATAGTGGTACATAATGACTAACGTGGCAATAAATATGAGTCATTTAATCCTGAATGCAAGTATTTGATTGTCAGAAAACCAATCCGGGATGACACTTAATCCAAGATCTATTTCTGGAGATCAGTAACTGTTGCAGAGTCTTTTCATTCAGAGAGGGAGTTTTCCTGGAATGAGGTAGACTATCCATGATGCAACTTTATATAAAGTCTATAACAAAAACAGCTAAATACAAAACAAATCCCCAAAATAAGAAAAAAATAAAATACTTGAATACATTAAAATTAATGCCCCAAAATTACTTTAAAAACTGGTTAAATATTACTCTCACACACATCCCATAAAAACTGGGACTCCCTCTGGTCTCAATAACCCTCATGGGCATCTTTTTCCTCATACACTCACCTTCCACGTCGTCTGCTGCCATGCGTAGCAGGGATTCGGTGAAGTTGATTTGGACGTTCTTTTTCTCCAAGATCTTCATGATGATATCCTGTGTCAGACCAGGGTTCTCCCTCTCCGCCTGTGTGGACAAACATAACAGGGTGAGGAAGAAGAACTAAAACCCCATCTGCCCTGACTTAAAGAGGAAAACCGAGAAGAGGCTTTAATTAGGGGTTCAGAGGACAAAGGCGGCACTTTGCAGACCGTCGTCCATAAGTGTGAGCGGTTCAGACAAACGCACAAAAGCCCTGCCTCTGAATAATTTAGCCCACTTTACAGCCAGGAAACAGCAGGGGGCAGAGAGAGTATTCAGAGGGAAAATGTCAGAGCAACGCAGCTGTAAAGTGATCATATCTGCCATTGGTTTGCATTTAAGGTGCCTTCACATTAAAGTTTCATCTGCACATCATCACATTTATCCTTACAGTCCAATCAAAGCATTTCAGGAACATAAAAAACGACTAAACATCCTTGATTTTTTTTAGGTTGTAAGGAGATTATGGGAAAAACATCAAACATTTCAAGAATGTTCCTTTAAAAAAGTAAAGATTTTTGTTTTTTGATTGTAAAAATGTAAAATGTGTTTTTATTATTAAAATCTGCTGTTTTGAAGAAGATGGAAGGAAAAAATGGTTTGCTGAAAAATGTGTGCTACAAGTTCCTTTTTTATATAAACTTACACACCCATCATGGAGGAAGTACAACAAAGAAACACTTTTTTAAGGAGAAGTCATTCATTTAAACTCCAGATGCTTTCACCAAAATAAGAAGACACATAACACAATAATAGGAGAGTTTTTTTGTTTGTTTGTCTTATTACCATACCCCAATGCAATGGCCCAAGTTTATACAAGCTCTTTGCAAAATACAAATGACAGGAGTGGAATGACAATTAAGTTTCCTCTGATTTGATTTGTGAGGTCTCACCTTTATGAAAGCTGCCCTGAGTGTCTGAGCTGCTGATAGATTGATTCTCTCCAGCTAGAAATATGAAACAAACAAAGAAAAAGCAATGGTCATTAAAAAAAAAGAAAGAAAAACACCAGGATGTTGAGCAGTGGGTGTTAGCCAAAACTTTAACCAAAAAGTGAAAAGTTTAGAAATATTTTTTGAGAAGCAATTACAATCACAAAACTAAACAATTTTAGATGTATCAAGTCTTCTACTGTTGTTACTACATTTTGATTTGATGATAAACTAATGTGTGTAAGCTTCCATTTACCTTTTTCTTAACTTTACAAATAATTCTTTTTTTTTGGACTGATAAATATTTAAAAAAAATCAAATTGTAATGGGAATGTTACCTCATTAAAAACTGGGAACATCACAGCATACAGCGTCATGGATACCATGGAGTTAGTCTCCGCTTCATTCTTCATCTCCTCCATTGTCATCCTCCAGGGAGGAGCAGCTTGAGTTAAATTGATGACAAAGAAAGTGCAGCTCTTGCACACTCACACATACACTCACTCACACACACTCACACACACACAATCACACACACAAGACGAGCCACACAAGTTTCAGAGTGAGAGTGGCCTGCAAAAACAATAAAAAAATCACATAAAGAGGGTTATTATTGAGAGTTAGACTCAGGATTATCTTAATGAAAACAGCTTTTGGTTTCCAGTAAACATTATGATTAATCATTGTTTCTGCTTCTACAAAGATAGTACTCATTATTCAATTAAATCAGTTCCATTTCTTCAAGTACATATTTTCACAAGGTTTCTAGATATGAGTTGAAATAATTTTCTGATAGGAAAAACAGCAAATTGCTTAAATTGACTTCCAATTAGGGAGGTAGCTCTTTCTACAACTATCATTAATTCAAATACAAGTTTTAAAACATTGTTGGCACACTGTGCAAATACTTAAATATTAACAATATATATATTTTTAGAACAAGTGGAAAGTTGGGAGACTGACAATCCAGTTACAAGTCCAGTGGTAAAGGACAGCCAAAGTTTTAGTCACACTTGACCTATGTAAATGTGAACTGCTTAAATAAACAGAAATGATCTCATGTTTACTGCAAGTAAATGTTTAACCAATGCAATAACAATAGCATACCATAAAGGGAAAAGGATAATAAGAAATACCTTACTAGACTTTAGTCATAAAGCAGGACCCAAGAATCCTCAATCAGAGGTATAGTAGCCCACAGACTCCCAGTGGGGAGTACCTGGTGGCATTTCACACTGTACTTTGAGTTTTTAAGACCTAAGAAAAAAATTTTTTTTTTTGTTGTAATTCTAAAATTATGAGTCACTATTAAAGGTGTAACGATTCATATCCTAATTTGTAGTTGCTGATCTGATTCATAGTGATATTGGTTCATTCTGAACGATCCAATATGCTGATCTAAAACCGATCCAAGACATCTTTAGCCAAAAATTTAACCAGTGTGACTCAGAGATAAATACCTCGATAGCAAGCAGTCTAGTCCAGATTTCTTGTATTTCTTTCAAGATAATCAAGTGTAGTTTAAATATGGACACAAGTAAACAAGAATTAATGGCAAATCCATTCACATTTTAGTTTCATCAAATTCAGCCCACACTTGTTTTTCTACATAATAAAAATACAAAGGAAAAATTATGTCACACTGTATTGTGTCAAGTCTTTTAAAAAATTTAAGTGTTTCCAAACATAGGGATGTAATGATGGTTTAATCAGTTTTTGCTGTCATTATGTGTGTTGTATATAATGGTAAAATAAATATTTTGTGCCTCAATCCAAATGGTATCTTTTAATATAGATGTATAATCAATTTGTTTCATTTTGAATTGACTTTATGATGGTTTGGGTCAATTTAATCGCCTCAGACAGATCGATCCGGTTAGATAACTTGATTTATTGATTAATTGTTACACCACTAATAATTATAATTCTATCTATCTATGTATGTGTGTGCATATATAAATTTTATAATAATTTAAAAATCTCTACAATAGATTTGTACTTTGAATTTTGTTCCTACATAACTAGACTATTATAATTTTGCATTGAACACAAAAAACCAACATAGTCTTAACTAGGCTTAAAATGCATATTTCCAGCGCTGTCAATTCAAATACTTAAAGTTATTGTTTTAAATAAATTAATTGGAAGGAAAATATATTTAGTTCCATATAATAGTTGTTCTTTATAGATTCATAGCAATTGTTTAAAGTAAAATTTGAAAGTAATGAATTTCAAGCTGACACTCGCACAGAGAATATAGGAGGCTATGTTTTGACGGCGAGAGCCAAAGGTAAGAAAACCTGTTGACTTTTTCGATTTGGTTAAGGGGAGTGGCACGGTTAATGTTCCCTATTAACAAAACCTTGATGCAAAATTAACTAAAAACATTTAAAATTTATTTTAGACCCTAAAAAAATAGTAATATGTCAACGTTCCTTAAGTTAAAAATACGTCAAGTTGTAAATAAAGGGTGGAAACTGTTTTACAGGTTAGGCATTAGCTTGAGAGTGATAAGAATGACAAGTGTTCGTAGATGTCCTCATGAAAAATTACTGACACCAGTAAAGTATACATTTTCAGACAAAGGGAGACTAAGTTGAGTTACTATTTCACCTGAAATGTGTTTGACGCGCTTAATGTCTCAGTTGGAAGCTAAACTGTTCACTAGCAACCGAAAGACAGATAGCCCTAGGTAGTGCTAATCAGCTATCAAGGCTAGGTCGCTGACGTATCATAAAATTGAGAAATATATTTTGAATGAGGCGAAGTAATGTCAATGTTTAACAAACAGACCCATGTTTGTCTGTGTCAATTAAAAAATGTAACTTGATCTAATTTTAAAGACACTCACTTGAGGCCTATCAAATCGATATTAGCAAACTGCTAGCTAAGAACAACGTAGCTAGCTCAAATAAATTGAAGCTTTTGATTCCCAGACGGCCCAAAACGCTTCCGCAAACTACGTTCTGCTAATCATTCTATACTTGTCGAAAGTTATATTTGGCTCTACCTTTGATGTGACTTCTTTAAACAGCGGGTAATTCCGTCGACTGGCTTTTAGCTCCTGTGTTTTCTTTACAACTTGAGGCGGAAGTTTTTTCGGACTGGCCCGAACGACATTTTCCGGACCATTGCTACGTAAACGCCCATTTATCCAATCAGAGAGCGGAAACCGAAACTGTGTGCCATACGTCATTTAAATGCTCACATTTCAATCGTTGTAATCATTTTTAAGTGAGTAATACTTTTGTGGGTTAACTTAATAAATAGTAAGCAAAACAGTTTTTAAAAGTCTAGTGAATAATGTGAGATACACACAAACAATTAGTATATTTTTACATCATTAACAGAATTGGTAGTAACTCTTTACACAAGTACTAAAATTACAGAAACACTTCATTTTTATTGACGGTAATGTGAAAGATTACGAATATTTTATTTACATTTTACTCTGCACATGCTTATCAAATTCTGACATAGAAATAAAAACAATACATTTTTCCTTCAAATTCAAATTTTGTAGGTACAAATTTAGTATTTTGCGCAAAAGTCACCATTTTGTGTGCAGAAAAATTCTAAAATGTGCACACAAGTTAGTATTTTGAGTGCACAAATTAGTATTTTGTGCAAACAAAATGTTAAATATGCTTTTTGGGAACAAAAATATTGAATTGGGCGAACAAAATAATAATTTGTGCATACAAAATACTAACCTGTGCGTACAAAACACTAAATTGTGAAGAAAGGGTTCCATATTTGTTTAATAACTCTTTTATTACAACAGACTTTTTTTCTCAACAGCATAGGTGTGGCAGGTCAGTTTGAAATTTATCATTAATTTGTCTTAAAGTAAATTATGCAGACCAACTTCCTTATTAGACCTAAACATTTTCATTTCCTTTATTGGATTCCCAATTACTGTGACTAGTCCATTTTTCCATCATAATAAAAATCTGTCTAAACCTGTTGTTGTGGAAGGCGAAGGGGCAGTCCTTTTAACCAACTTTAAGCAACATTTTGTTTGTTTGTTTGTCTGTTTGTATGTATGTATGCTTATCTTAGTCTTTTAGAGACACAGAAATATCAGGTTCTTTTTATGCTTTTTTAAAGAAGAAACACCAGCACTTTTTATCTTTTTTTTTTTTTTTTTTATAATAAACTTAACTTTCATTTGCAAGAATGAACTATTACACCATTTCAGTTTTCACTTGACTAAAAGATGCTTTGTGGCACATTTGTCTCTTTAAGTTCTGGTTTGCTTCTGCAGTTGCAAAGCCCTTACTTCTGGAGTGATTGTGGAAGTAACTTGCAAAAAAACTGATGATAACCAAAGTAGCATTAAAAATATTCAGAGGTTTACTTAAAATGGGGGGGGGGCGCACTCCCCCAACAACATTATTAGTTAAATTTGTCTTGTTTTTTTGCAAAAAACTAGCTGACATTTTTTTTTTGTAAAAAGCGATTTAACTCTTTAAATACCTAACCAAGACAAAATCAGTAAAAACAAGTTTTTTTTTTGTTTTTTTTTATCCAGTTGTTGCCTAAGGGAAGTGATACACTCACTTTTTTAAATATCTTTTCTAAATGTGTGCTAGCGTTTGGTTGAGCATGCATTTCAATGGAAGTGCTGACCTGTTTCTGCCCTCTGGAGGAAGAGCAAAAGAACAGCTTTATCAGAAAACACAAGCAGGAAACTGCTATCAACTGTCAGTATAGAATAGGAAAAATAGGGACAGGAGAAAAACCTGTTGAAACATTTAAAATGACTGCTTAAAATGGCTTTACAATTCAAATGTTAATCTGTTTTTTTTTTTTTTTTTAAAGAGCCATCCAGATAAAAATTGTGTTTGAAGACATTGTTGGGGTGTTATTCTAATAATGGGGGACAACATATATAGAAAATTAAGCTCAAAATTGGATTTCTTAATATTTCTGTATTACAATCGCTGTGAATCAGGAGCAGACAAAAAAATGCAGTTTGAAAAAGAACGTATTTGTTACAAAAGTTTGGCTTGTAAGTGTGGTTACAAAGAGTTAAAATCTGAATTAAAAAAAGACTAATAAGAATTTGGATTGTTGCAAAGTTTTGCATATAAGTTCTAAATGTTGACATCAATTTAGTAAAAACAAAAACAGAATGAGGTCAAGTTTGACCCAAACCTAAAGAAAGTTTTAAAAGCTGTTTAGGGGGGTTGACCTCCAATAAACACAATCAGTCTAAGGTCATTCAGCTGCCTTGGACTCTTGACCACAAGAATAGGAATTATGATGGGAAAATTTGAAATTGCAGGAAAGTTATAACAATTTACACGTCAATGGAAGATATAAGAGAATATGTCACATTATTCTTACGATTGAAATACCCTTCATAAGATCCGATCTATTAAAAGAATGTGTCTGTTTTCTCTCTGACTGATTGAAGACGTGCTTTTTTGTAACTCCTCTCCCTGCAGACCTTGTGTAACCACTTACATTTGCTTCACAATTCTCCATTGTGTTTGGACTTAACTCATGACTTATCTGCCTTAACCCTGCTGGAAACGGCCCTTTTTTCCAGGTCAGCAGTGGAAAAACCTTTCTTTTTTATTACATTAAAGCTCTTGGAAATATGAGGGAACATTGATTCAGTTTGGATTACAGCGTCAGCACCGAAAGTCACACAGGATAACACAGTTTCAGTGAAATATTCAATGTTATCAATGTGACCATCAGAGAATATTATCATTCTGTACAGTCAAAGCAACTGTGGAAGGAGGAGATTCTATCATCCTTTCTGACGCTTTCTTCACACATGATGCGTGCCGATATCAGTAAAAGGTTGCTATGCAACCAGGTCATGCATCATTATGGTGTTGCTTGATGCTTCCACGATACAAGTGTATTGCTGTTAGAGGGACAGCTCACTTGATGGCAACTTTGAGTTGAATTTCCAAAAAGACCAGACATTCTTTATGAAAGCTCTGCAGTCTCAGGCTCCTCTGCTTCTTGGTGACTTTGGGTTTCCCGGGTCCACACACAGCCAGCCTGGTGGGAAGCTCAGCTGGTGTGTTGGAGCAAATCTTGTTGGTGGAACTGATTGTGATTGCTATGCTCCTACGCTCTGCAACATTTTTGGCTTGCATAAAGACGCAGCCGTCAGATTCCACATGAGAGTACTTGTCAAATCCTTGCAGACCAGTTTTACGCACAGGGAGGACAGCGTTTCCGTTTGACTGACCAGGTTTGATGCAGACAGTTAGACAACCTTTAGTTCAAGGAATTGGAACTATTCCATCCTGTTGTCAAAGTGCAGCAGAAGTATGGCTAATTTAAAAGGATAGTGTTCCGCATCTTACATTTTTTTCTCTGGTTTTGTTTGTGCCTGGTATTGGTTTCACACAATTTAAATTTGGTTTGTCTTTGTGTTCTTGCTGTTTTTGGCCAGTATTCAGCATTGGTTCAAAGCATCTCTCCTCTCTGTTGAAGAATTAATTAAATCCAATCTGTTGAGAAGGAGGACTTTTCCTTCTGTTTTTCAGTCTTTTGGAACAACAACAGTCTAAAGGAACGATGTAAGATAAGACTTAACTGTTCAGCCTCCCACCTTGGCTTCATGCTACTGCTCTGCAAAGACAAACACCTAAAAAATAAGTAATAAAATATCACTCCATTGGCAGATTTTCTTTCAACAAGCAGGAAAAGGTCAAAAATTCTTCTTTTTTTACCTTTTAAGACCTGAGTTAATATTTGAGCTGACCCTTTACACGTATTGTCAAAGGGCCCCATTTAAGCAGATTATCCACAGTGGTAATATACCTTAAAATGCGATGTCCACCCATGTCTTAAGAAGTTAGGAACAACATTTCACTACATGTTTTCTCAAAATAAGACTATTTTGCTCTGGAAAAACTTTATATGAAAGGTTATTTTTCTTACAAGACAGAAAATAAGATTTTTTTTTTTTTTTAAACAAGGGACTTTTTAGACTATTAAGGTTCAGGTAAAGATTTTCCTCATAAAAAAATTGCAGATCTCCCTTCCTGCTCTGACAGACAATCTTTGAAAAGAGTTGGCAATGCCAATGTTGATTTAGGAAGATCTCCTTTATGATACATTTTATTCTTCAATTTGTTTCTGAATCTCACAGAATGTTAAACTATGATTTTCAGAAGAGATCATCAATTTTAGCTGTGAACTATTATTACATGCCCTCTTAAAACATTTTGGTTATTTCTTAAAGGGTAACCAAACCCTAAATTAACTTTTTTTGGCTGTTGATCTCTATAAATGGGGCTGTCGGTTGGTCACAGCCAATTTTTTGACAAATTGAAATAAAACTGCTTAATTCTTCAAAATAAAGTCAAAAATCGCTGGTGTGCTTCCCCCTACAGGTTGAAACTACAAGAACTGTGTGGACACCGTCTCCCACAATGCATTGTTTTGTAGTCATCAAGGCGGCTTGAAGCCAGTGCAGGACCTATTTTCTTGCCACGCTGGCTTAGGTACTTAGGTAAGCGGCTTGTATCTGCCCCTTTCTCTCAATACTTCATGGTTGCGCACATGTGACGTTGGTGCAAGAAACTAACCTGCATGCAGGCGATCTGTGCAGCGCCGCGTCCGCCAGCATGAGCTCAAACACCTACTGATAACAGTCCTGTCCCCAAGCTCCACCCCTCTGACTGGATTTTCAAATTTTGGCTGTGGGTGTAGTCAGCCTCCAACTTCCTGGTTTGGTTACCCTTTAACCCTTCCGCTCTCCTTGGGGTCCAGATGGCTCCAACCACATATTGTTATGTGATTTCTTCCATGACAAATGTGGACGAAGGGGGACAGGATTTTACGTCTGTCATGGACATTAGTGAAACTCCGAAATCAGTGAAAAAAAAAAATTTCAGCGCACTGTCTTGTGGGGTCCAGATGACCTCACTTTTTATGTAAACAAGCTAAGGAGAGCGGAAGGGTTACACTCAAATATTTGGTTCAAATTCAAATGTTATTTGCCACATTCATAGAACAAAATGAGGTGAAATTTATCGCACGACTGGCCAACAGATGAAAAAGGTAAAAAGTTTAAGTGATTAAGTATAAAAAGTCATTTTAATAAAATATATGATTATAGAGCCTACTATATGATACAAAGTGGTGTAAAATGTCCATGTGCTACATAGTGTTCAAAACACATGAGGTAATATCACTATGTAGTAGTTTTCTGTTCAGAAACAGCTCAGAATATAGAAGTTACTCATTTTCAAGGGTTTTTCGTTAACTGTTCAAAAGAATAAAGGGAAAACCAGGTAACACATCCTATGACTGAAAGTTATTCTTTACACAATTGCAGAATTATGTGGCCTCCAAAGAAATGTTACCCCATACTGTTTCTGATCTGCTGCCAAATTGGTCATGTTGGACGATGTTACAGGCAGCAGAACGATCTCCATGGTGTCTCCAGACTCTGCCACGTCTGTCACATGTGCTCAGTGAAAACTTGCTTTCAAACAGCCCAGGGCACCAGTGGGGAATATGACAATCTTGGTGTTCTCTAGCAAATGTCAACCATCTTGCATGTTGTTGGGCTATAAGTCCAACTCCCACTTGAGAATGTTAGGCCCTCATCCCAGCATCATGGAGTCTAAGCAGACATGTGCACGTTAGTGGACTGCTGAAGGTCATTTTGCAGGGCTCTCCCAGTGTTGCTCCAGTTCTCCTTGCCCAAAGGAGGAGGTGGTCCCGATGCAGGGTCGTTGCCCTCTAATGGCCTCCTCCACATCTCCTGATGTACTGGCCTGTCTCCTAGTGGCGCAACCATGCTCTGGACACTACACTGGACAATACAAACTTTTTTGCCTCAACTCCCATTAATGTGCCATCCTGGATGAGTTGTTGCACTATCTGGGCCAATTGTGTGGGTTGTATATACAATCTCATAAGTGATAACACTGTCAGCCTTCAAAGTCATCAAAGCATCAGCCTGAAACATATGGAGAAGTCGTCTGTGGTCAACTCTTGCAGAATTATTCCTTTATTGTTGGTGACTTGTGGATTGCCTATTTTTTTCACTTGCTGTCTATTCCATTTGCACAAAAACATGTGGAATTGATTCTCAGTTAGAGTTGCTTCTTAATTAGACAGTTTGAGTACACAGAGGTGTGATTGACTTGGAGTAACATTGAGTTGTTCCCTTTAATTTTTAAAAAAGTTTAGTTTACATTTTGAAGCAATGCTTTTTTTTTCTTAAAGTAGTTTCATTTTAACCCAATTTATGTTTTTTTCTGAGTTTTTCTGAGTTAACAAAAGGTTAGTCCATTTTTAACCTCAGAGTTAGGTCATAACAACCCAACATGGGCTATTTTTAACTCTTGTGTTTATAGTGTGTCAGACTGCTTTTAAAAGGACTGTTTTTAACTCTTTAGCTGCCTTCCCAATCAAACACATTTAGAAAACTTATGAATAAAAACATCAACCATTTTCATTACTACCCCAAGGCAAAAAGATACTGAAAAAATTTTTTTTAATTGATTTTTTTCATGGTTTGAGTTCAGAAATGAAAATCTCCCTTTTATGGTCGCGGAAGGGAACTCACTATACGTAACCTAAAAAAAAGGAAAAGATATTTGAAAATCCAGACTAATACACCTGAAGTACTTTAATTCAAACCTGCAAATGGTTTGGAGAAAAGAAAAGCCAGAACCCAGTTCTCTTTACCTCTTTATTTATGTAAGAAAACACTTGTTTCTCATATCTAAAACATGGATAAAAATTATTAACTGGTATTTTTTACACATTGTGGCATTTAACAGTCTTGTGCTAAATCAAATCAATCCAGTAACAAAAAATGTTACTCACCTTCGCATTAGACTGTGCATGGAAAATCCCAAACTAGGATTTAATCCTATTAACATCTTAAAAGAACTGAGTGAAGAATCTCATTGAGAAAAGACTTACTAATGTTGTAAAAAAGACATTTATGTTGTTTGATTCAGTTGTTAATTAATTGACTGTTACACAAATATTTATTTCTCTTGTTACTGTCCATCTGTGTACTGAATCATTGATCAGTCTGGATTTAAACCAATCAGATTAAAATCAGTTTATCACACTTATTTATTTTTGCAAAGATTTGAGATTGTAAATATCCTTTAATGGTTTTTTCAATGAGTTTAAATGGAAAATTCAGAGCAGCATTCACTGAAACGTGCAGTAATGGTCTTAATCCGACACTAAGAACGATCAGTGTCACAGGAGTGGAAAACTACCCTCATAGCACGCCTGTTAAAGCTATATATGCTAACCTTCATTAGCATAACCAGGTCAGACACAGCAGGTTAAATTCGATGCATGTTATTGGAATGATTTCATTTATTTGCCTTTCAAATTTCTGTGATAAGAAATCTGAGTAAGGATTTTAGTAACAAGTGGGTCAAACTATTTAGCTTCTAGACAACACATTGCATACAAAAACATCTATCGACTTGAGTTAAACTTTACTGGCGCAAGTAAAAATTGCACTTCTTGCAGCAATCCTCAAGAAAAGGCAGAAAAGTGAATTGTTTTGCAATATTCAAGCACATAAAAAAGCAATTTCTTCCAACACTTTACTGCACCGTGATCCTGACCTGGTTTTTTGCTCATTTGTTAGTCACTTTGGATAAAAACGTCTGCCTTATAACCACATGTAAATGTAAATGTAAATGTAAAAGATAATAAATTACCCACAATGCTACATTTCATACTGAAACAATATGCATTATTCAAGAAAAATATACTGTAGTTTAAATGTGTGCCTAAAAAATGACAAACTTCTGGTTCAAGTCCTCCTGATTTCAAGCTAAATGCAATCACTGGGTCACTGTGTGCTTTTGGTACAGTAGTAACACTGTAAAAGCATTGTGTAAGACATAATGTGGTGAACTTCTGCACTCTTTTAGTCTCTGCTGATCTCAAAACGGCCAATCCAGACTGTGAACATCCGATGGTTAAATAGCTGTAGCAACCAGTAGACATTAACTGCAATAATAAACGGTGTTGCACGAGCATGACACACAAACACACTTCTTTATTAGTTTATAAGAGCAGTTACGCACCGCTTCTGGGGCTTCAATTTTGCAATTCTGGCCATAAATGGAACAGTTACCTCACTTGCCTATGAGGTAGATCTCAAAGGTTCATATCAATAGAAAGATGTGCTTATCTGTATCTTATTGACAGTCATGTTCTGTAGGAAAACAAAATGTGTTGTAGTGCCAAAATTCAAAAAGGAAATTTCCTAGTTTAGGCTACAAACTTAAACTAGAATTTAAGAAATTGACAACCCAGAAGGAAATTTATTTATTTTAAAGTCCCACTCCGACACTCCGATCATCTGTTGATCTATTTTCAAAGTGTATTCAGTGGTCTTTTGCCGTTTTTAGCCAAACAAAAAAACAAAAAAAAAACATGTAATTTTCTCAGACATAGTTTCTGCAGAGCGGCAGTTGTTCATCAGATATTTGCCTCTGAGTTGTAGGCAGGACTGTTTGGGTGAAGTAAGCCAGCCCTCTTTTCCCATCATCTTTTTGTTTACATGCTCTCTTGCTAGCTCTCGCTTAACAACAATTTAAATAAAGGAATACTAACACAAATAATTTTAAGATCAATTGTTTTATTTATTTATTGTTTTGTTTTTTTTACTACATAAAATAACACACATTTAGATTTTTGCTCACACCTTCCCCTATCTCTCCTATCTTTTAGAATTTTTCAGAGTAAATTGATCATCTGAAGTGGAAGTGATTCATTTCTTTATTGTGTCAAATTAGTTTATAATCTGAACCTAAGACCTCAAATCTCTCTAGATTTATGCTCACATCAAATCAATTAATTTTAAATAAAATTTTCCAATCTTTGTTTTAAACATATTCAAACATCAATTAACACACAGTTAGATATAACTCAATCAAAGCTGCAGGGGTTTTTTTTTCTTGAGCAGAAGAAGAATGATGTGAGAATTTCCTCTAAGTATATTTTTTTGAAAACATTTTTTTTGTTTAAGTTTAAGTATTTTACCTGCTTCAAAACTCTTCATATTTAAATGGAACTATCAAATAGCGATGGATATGTAGGACATACTCTGCATAAAATGATAAAACCTGATATAACCGTAAGATGAAAAAATCTGGTCTCATAGTAGTGTTACATACTTGAGCTAAAATTGAACTATTATTTTCAAAAAAACAAAATAGAAAGGAGATTTGGCGTGTTTTTTTATGAGCAATATTTAAAATTATAGAGCTCTTTATTTCTTTACCATTTGCAGCTTTAGATAAGTAAAAGGAAAAAAAAAAAAAATCAGAGAAAAACAATCAACTTATATTAATGGTAAAGCTCATCACTCATTGTGTGTATTGTTTTTCTGGAAAAATCCAGCGACAGACCGGTGGAGATGGAAGATTAAAATCCACGTGCAGAATCCTCTGGAACGGAAAATTTCAAGCGGGCTGCAGGACCTCCCCGAGAGAAGGCGCTCTGCTATTCGCTGCTCGTCCTTTTGTCTCCATCCTCCGGCTTATATAAGAGGACGGGACCGGTGCGATTCACTGAACCTAACGCACGAGGGAGACTTCACTGCGGCTCGGAGATCCAAGTGCTCGCGATCTTCTCGGCTTTAAAACTTCGAAGAACCAAAGAAAATCGTAAAGCTGCTTTTGGATTATTTGATTTATTAAAGGTGAGACCACTTCCAGTGTTCATGTTTTTAAATTAATACTTAAGATAACTAATAATAGATGCATTTATGGTTCTTTTTTTTATATCTTGCAGACTTGAAACCATGTCCGTGAACATCCACATCAACAGTCCTAACGTGAAGTACACGGATACTCACATTTTTGCAAAGTATTCTTATGAGAGCACCTCTGTTCAGCAAGATGGGAGCAACATTACGGTGAGTTCCTCACTGCACCAGATAAGTCATCCTTTATCCTTCCGCGGCTGAGACCGCAGCTCATCCAGGTTCTGCTCCTCCGCCGCAGGTGACTCCGCGCTCCACTGAGATGACGTTCCGCACCGAGCGGCGGGTGCCGCGGCTCGGGGTGATGCTGGTGGGCTGGGGGGGCAACAACGGGACCACCGTCACCGCGGCCGTGCTGGCCAACAAGCTAGGGCTGACCTGGAGGACCAAGAACGGGGAAAAGGTGAGGGGAGACTGTTCAGATCTACTTTTTTAGGGCAAAAAAATCAACAAGTGAGAAGTGTTTAAAAAACACACACACACGTTTGAACTCATTTAATAGATAGCTATTTTTAGGAAAAAGTGCGCGTTAACATGTAATTAATAGTGTATGATCCATAATGTCTTATTTCTTGTGTTCCACTTTTTCATTCAACCATCTCATCTTCAAACCACGCCCCCTTCACCATCACGCGACATTTGTTTGGGTTTTGCCTATTTTGCCTATGTAGTTTAAGCTCCGCCCCATTTAAATGTGTCTAATGAGGAGGCAGTTCATTGTTTTTTTTTTTAATAAACTTTATTTAAAAATACGTCAACACAATGTATTTTAAGAAAAATAGCTTGAAAAATGTATAAATAACCTGAAAATGTATGATTGAAATAGTTCAGTAATGACACTGACATCAGAACTTATTGAAAATATTTAGGTTTAAAAAATAAAAATAAAATTGGTTGAGAAAAATCTGAATTATGAAACATTTAACGCAGAAGAATGTATGTGAATCTCTTATTTTTCTCACCCATATACCACAGAAAGCAAACTATTATGGCTCCCTGCTGCAATCCTCTACAGTCTGTCTGGGATCTGGGTTGGAGGGAGAAGTAAATGTACCCTTCCGCGACCTGCTCCCCATGGTTCACCCAAACAACATTGTCTTTGATGGTATGCAGCGCCGCCTTCATAATAAAAATATATGTATTTGTAAAAATCTAACTTCACTTTAATCATCATAACACAACCATTTATGTTTTTGCATTTTGATTCTATTCTAGGATGGGATATTTCCTCCATGGATCTGGGTAGAGCAATGGAGAGAGCTCAGGTGCTTGACTGGTCTCTGCAGGAGCAGCTGCGACCGTACATGACCTGCCTAAAACCAAGGCCATCCATCTATATCCCAGAATTCATTGCTGCAAATCAGGAGAGCCGAGCAGACAACGTCCTCACTGGAACTTTGGCAGAGCAGGTGAGAATGGTCTCTGGTTATGTTTTTACTTTTTTTAACATCTGATTTAACATAGAAATATGAATTATCCTTTAGGTGGAGCAGGTCCGAGCTGACATTAGGAACTTCAGACAGTCCAGCGGCGTGGACAAAGTCATCGTTTTGTGGACGGCAAACACAGAGCGCTTCTGTGATATTGTTCCAGGCGTTAATGACACCGCTAAAAATCTGCTGGCTGCCATCCAGGTGAGTGAAGATGATTATTTAAACTCAAGTTTTAAATTCAAATGACTGATCACACTTTACATCCATTCTTGTCTTTGTTTGATTTTTTTCATCTTTCAGGCTGGAGCAGAAGTCTCTCCTTCCACTCTGTTTGCTGTGGCCAGCATACTGGAGGGCTGCGCCTACATCAATGGCTCTCCGCAGAACACCTTTGTCCCTGGAGCAGTGGAGCTGGCCATGCAGAGAGGCGTCTTCATCGGCGGCGATGACTTTAAGTCTGGTCAAACCAAGATCAAGTCAGTGCTGGTGGACTTTCTGGTCAGCGCAGGGATCAAGGTACAAATATGGTTTTGACGTTTTAGCGGAAATGTAACCACTTGAAAGAAAATATAGCCACATTTCTTTTCTTTCTCCAGCCGACCTCCATCGTCAGCTACAATCACCTTGGCAACAATGACGGGAAAAACTTGTCAGCCCCACAGCAGTTTCGCTCCAAAGAGATTTCCAAGAGCAATGTGGTTGATGACATGGTCCAGTCCAACCCCATTTTGTACAAGCCTGGAGAGAAGCCTGACCACTGCGTAAGTCAGAGCATCACAAATGTAAGGGAATCCATTTCAGCGGATGGATGGCAAAAAATTCAAACCCCTCCTGTCTTATTTCAGGTGGTGATAAAATATGTCCCTTATGTGGGAGACAGCAAGCGAGCCATGGATGAGTACACGTCAGAAATCATGATGGGAGGACTCAACACTATTGCACTGCACAACACCTGTGAGGTGAGTTTTTCTGCTCCACCCATAAGCTCCATTGTGAAGAGGCATAAAGAGGAGATGCTCAGCAGATCCTGCTGGTAATCCTTCTTAACAAGATCTCATGCAGACACATTAAGGTCACTAAAACTTAAGCTGCACAAGCCTAGAAGTAATTTAAGATTTAAGCTGAACATAATGTATTTATGAGCCATTATTACTTTCAAATTTCTTAAAAACATTTAACTGTTTAAATGCATGGATTATAATACCACAAAAAGCATAGCATTTGAAATTGAGAAACATTAGCTCCCTCTAGTGGTGGAATAAAAAATAGCAACCTGATAGAAATAAAAAAATCATAGCCAATAAATAAGTTGGGTAAGCATATACATATTTAATGGTTGTCATTTTTTCTTATTACTCCTTTATAACTATTTACCTTATATATTTTTGTCATCTCAATAGGATTCTCTCCTTGCAAGCCCCATCATTCTGGACCTGGTGATTCTAACTGAGCTCTGTCAGCGTGTGCGTGTCAAACCTGAGGGAGAAGAGGACTTCCAGTCCTTTCACAGTGTCTTAGCCCTGCTGTCTTTCCTCTGCAAGGCACCACTGGTGCCATCAGGGACCCCTGTTGTCAACGCCTACTTCCGTCAGAGAGCGTGCATTGAAAACATAATGAGGTGTGAATAAAAACAATGCAGACATATACTATATTATATTTATTTTTATGTGCATAAAAAGGTTCTCGGTTACCTTCTAACAGCAGTCTTTGTGTTTCCAGGGCATGCCTCGGTCTGCCTGCTCAGAACCACATGATGCTTGAGCACAAGCTGCAGAGGAACTTCCTGTCTGCACACACAGCCTTTGTCAACAGCGACGTGGCTGCTTTGAAAAAGTTTGCACTCCCCAATAGGAAACATGTACACACGCCGCTCACAAACGGCATCCATGCACACGAGAATGACACTGCTTGTGCCCTTTGACTGCACATTTTTAGCTAAAACAAAGTGCAAAAATACTGTAAAATTATTCATTTTTATTGGAACAAGTACTTTGTGATCAAATGAAAACCACTAAAAAAGATATTTGAGAAGTCAACTAGCTTTTTAAATATTAAGATTTAGAGTATTGTTGATAAATACCATTCATGTAGAATACATGGGTTAAAATGCTTTTTAGTCTGTGTTATATGTAAAGTTTACTTCGCTGCTGTGCCTCAGTACTGTAAGTCAAGTAGTTTTCATGATTCAAACAAATGTGAAGTACGACGGTATACTGTGCTGCATTCCTGAAAAGTAGTGTTTTCAGGATAGATTTAGATTTTGGTTATTTTGTTTTTTTTGTCTTGCATCATTGTGAAAAATACCTATTTATATAAAATAAATAAAAGTATTGATTTCTCTAATCTGTTTTGTATGTGTGTGTGCGTGTCATCTCAGTTATACCTTTTGTTTATTTAAACGAAAGACGTTTTTAGGAAAACTAATCTGAAACCAATCTACAAATTACATTTATGGCATTTGTAGATGATGTATTGTAGTCAATATCTACTATTTATAAAATGGGAATTACAAACACTGAACATTGCGTGAGGATTTTTTTTTTTATCAGGGTGGATTAAAAATATTTTTTTTATTTTCAAAAACTCTTTTATAGTGTTACAAAACAAACTTTTCCTCATGTAGAAAAAAAACTATAAAAAATTATTTTTAAAATGTCTGTTTTTATAGGTGTAATTTATTTGTTTATTTTTACAAATAAGTTAGAGTGGAGATCTTCATTACTTATTAAGGCACAATAAGGAAAACAGCAAACTATTTTGTAATCTTATGTGATAAGCTACTTACATTTAGTTCTTAATGTTCTAATAATAGGAAATTGCTATATTAAAAATATATTTTAATCAAACCCCTCTTTAATACATTTCATGGGGAGATTTGCGAATATTTTACCAGATTTAAAGTCATGAAAGTAGAAAAGCAGAAACACTTAACTTTTGTTTGTTATAAGAAGGTACATGAATTTATAATGGAAATAATCGGCACGCACTTTTGAATATTGATACTTGATTCACATTAATGACTTTACAATTGAATATACTTAAATAACTTTTCTAATGAAAATGATCTGTACGTTAATTTTCAAATTTGTGTTACGTCATTTATCTCAATGCTTTATCTATTAAAAAACAAAAAAGAAAAAAAATCAGCATTCATTCCTGCAAAACTTGCTTTACATTAATGACTCTTCCAATGGAAAATAATCTGTATACATAAATATTTTTGTTGACGTTTGATACTTGAGTTATATTAAGGATTTTTTATATTGAAAAATGATCAGTATATTTTGTCCGAATTTTGATAATAGATCCCCATATGAAATGACAAATTCTGAAATAGTGTTATATCTACTTGCATAGTCATGTGATTTTTTGTTACTTGAGGATTCATAATAACCTAAATCTATGTTGGAAAGATATAAATATATGATTATAAGTTAAGAACCGGATAATGATAAAACACGTTAAGGTAATGGTGTGGTCGAGCCAGGGTGGGATTATATAAATTCACTTCCTATCACTCCCTTTCAGGCAATCTCTTAATGTCTGGTTATCTTGTATTTGACATGTATTTATGCGTGTAAACTTCTGATGATTGATTGTATTGCGCATGAATTTATTTATTTATTTGGATTGCTTGCTTGAAATACACAATTTCTAACCTAATCTAATCATTTCATTAAAAAAAATAATGTTTAAAAATGCCACTGTGTATCGTAATAGTATAAAGTGCTTTAAAAAAAATAAACGAATAAAAAGCTTAAACTGTCAGGATTTGCGTCACTTCCGCCGCCGTTGCGGCGACCCCGGACGTCAACATCCGTGATGGCCGACAAGGAAAAGCGCCGGTCCGCGGCTATTCCTTCAGGGATGTCCGCCGGCAAAGCCACCAAATCGGACAGCGACGTGGAGTTCCTGTCTCAGGCCGGGGTGGGGGAGTTGCTCCGCGGGGCCATTCTGAAGATGGTCGAAGCCAGGTCCGACGACCCCATCGGGTTCCTGGCGGATCATTTCTGCAACCTGGCCTCTGTGACTGACAGCAGCCCGGCTGGATGCGGGGATGAGGAGCAGATGAACGGCGGGCCCGTGAGCGCATGCGCACAAGAGCAGCAGCATCTCAACAGAGCGCTGTGGCACCTGCGGCTGGCGCATCATTCCCAGAGGTCTGTCTGAGCTGCACCTCCTTTACAGGACTGAGGATGGATCTGATGGGGAGCTGCAGTGTGCATAGTTTTATCCCAGTAGATATGAACATTTAATTTTAGCAGAAAATTATGCCATAAAAAAAAAAAAAAAAAAAAAAACATTACCTGGATATCCAGTTCATTGATGATTGTTGGGTTAGTTTATAAAATCTTTTAGTGGGTTTATTAAAAATGTTAAACTTTGAGAGAAAATCAACATTTAATTACATTAAAGTTGTAAAAGTATAGTAATGTCAAAATTATACAAAAAAGTTGTATAATCTTGAGAGAATAAGTTAAAATAACATGAGGAAAAAAGTGTAAAATTCTAAGAAAGCAGTAAAATCAAAAATAAAAGTTTTTCGAGGATAACGTTGAAAATTCATGAGAAAAGATTCAAATTTTTCTAGATAAAAGTTGTAAAATTTTGAGGAAAAGGTATAAATATTACAAGACTAAAGTTGTAAAATTCCTAGGAAAGAGAAGTCCAAATTTCAAAAATCCAAAAGATATAAAATTATAAGAGACAAAGGGAAAAAAATTAGAATTAAGTTGTAAAATTTTGAGAGAGAAGTCAAAAATTAAAAGAAAAGATTCAAAGTTGTACAAGATAAAAGTAAAAAAAAAAATATGGAAAGAATTTTTTTTTACAGAAATCAAGTAGTAAAATTCAAGGATAAAGTAAAAAAATTACAATAATAATATTGTAAAATTAGGAGAGAAGGAACGTAATCTTTTTTCAAAAATAAAATGTAATATTTAGCTTTCAAAAAGTTTCAACAAAGACAATGGAACATCACCTGTTTCATTTAAGACAATTCTGAGAAATAGTATGAACATCACACTGTTCAAGACTCACTGAATCTGCTTTATTTTTTTTGTAAATGTACAACTTTTTCTATGAAATTAGAACTTTATTTTTGTAAAAGTATGACTTTTTGATTTTAAAATTAGGGCTGTTTACATAATAAATTAATGATTGTCTTCTCAGGAAATGTTGACTTATTTTCTTATATTTCTATGACTTATTTCTAAATTATTTCATTCCATTTTTCTTTTGTGTTTCTAATGCTTCATTGTAGTCCACTTAATTAGCATGGAAAATGTTCAGTTTTGAAGCAAATTCATATCACATGTATTCTTTTTTTTTCTAACTTAAATTTTGTATTTTAGATCAGCGTTTAGCAACAATGTCCGTGTGGCCTACGATCTACTAAACATCTCCGCATGTCAAAGCCAAGTTGCCGAGGCTCCTGAAGGCCCTGAAGTCTCCTGCACTGATGACCCCATTGGAGCAGGAGTAGCAGGCGGAGGAGGAGTAAGAGGAGGCCTCTACACGCAGACATTGCAGTGTTTATGCAGCGAGGGTGGCGTCCCTGCCTCCACCTCTGCTCCGCTCCTCAGACGACTCCACTGCCAAGACCACGAGGTCGTCCCTTACGATGTCTTTCGCCATGGTGTGCTGACCTGTGCCGTTTTCTCTGACTACATCCGGCAGTCTCAGAAGCTCTACGCTGAGGTGTGCTGTCCGCATGAGGGACCCGCCTCGCGGGCGTTGTGCATGGCTGTGCTGGGAACCCTAAAAGAAGCCCTGGAAACCTCCACGGGTAGTGATCCGGACTGCTGCGTTAACGCTAATAATAAAGCCTATACGTGCGTGGAGAGTAACGTGAAAGCCATTCGCTACTTGGAGGCCAGTGCCAAGATCTCTCCCAACCGACTGGCCCAGGCCATGGAGGGAGCACAGAGCCGGGGGCCTGGAGGGAACATGGACGCCAAGGAATTTGAAAACGCAGCTGCAGACTTGTTCATCACACGAGTGAAAGTTGTCTTCTAACTGTTGTTTGAGAATATTTTACACCTAATAATAAAATGTATGTATTGCAGGTAACCTGCTCACAAAATGTGCAAAAATAAAAAATATTCAGTGATTGCTATTTTGGTGACCAGACTTCTAGAAACTGCAAGGATTTCCAAAAAGCAGCAGTAGTTTTAGCTAAACAACTGAAAACTCTTTACACACACTAGAACACACAAAGATTAGCTGTTGCACTTTTGTTAAAGGATAAAAAATACACATTGTTCAGATCCACAAGTGCGCTTTTCTCTTTGTCAACCACTAAAACAGTTGAAATCATTTGTCAGCACTGCAGAAGCCGGCTCACTTTATAGCAGCTGCTGATAACTGTGGAATCTCAGCTCGGCAGGTTTAAACATGGCTCTCTTGAGTTAGAAGTTACTTTTTGCAGTTCAAATACAGTCTAAAGTCATAAAGACCCGCTATGATGAAAATAGGGCTTTTGGTGTTTTTAACTTGTTCTTTTGGTATTTTTTTTTTTTTGATGGAGGACATATTTTGACCAAATTAAGATCAAAATTACATTCCTGACATTTTGAAATTGTTGTGAATCAGGAACAAATGAAAAAAATTCAGCTTGAAAATATGTTTAAAAAAATACTCAGATCCAACAATATAAATCCATGTACATCTTCATTTTCTGCATCTAAGCTTTCATCTGGCTCAAAACAGATGGGTGATAGGAAATGGGGGCGTGCTTGCTCCATGCCAAAGAGTCCCGCCAACAACTTAGAGGGAAATTTCTCTGCAGCAACTATAGAAAACAGTACAGTTTTTGATTTAGGCTTAAAACTGCATCGTAATTTAAAGATCATTTGGAATACTTTCAAAACAGATCAAAAGATGATTAAAATAGGTCAAATTAACAAATTGTCATTATAGTTGTTTTATAAAAAAAGTAAAATAAAATACACTTTATGACTATGAATAAACCATGAATTTATCATTTAAAAAGTTGTAATTTTGAAAGGAAAAAGTCAAGCTTTTTCAAAAACAAAGTTTTAATTTCATGAAAACAGTAAACAATAAACAGAGTAATGTTCATATAATTTATACAGATCTCTCGATCAAACAGGTAATGGTACCTCTCTACGTTGAAACAGTTTGAAAGCTAAAACATTTTTTTTTTTTAAGTTGGGAATAAGTCAATTAAAAGACTAAAACACTCAGTTAGTCTGGTATCTGAAAGCAAATTTTTAGACTTGTCATGAGGCCATTTAATAAATAAATAGATTTAAATAAATAAATAAATACTAAAAAAGAATCTAAAGTCTCAAGTGAAATCTGAAGTCTTTTAGGTCAGTGTTTTTCAACCTTTTTTGAGCCAAGGCACACTTTTTCAATGAAAAAAATCCCGCGGCACACTAGTATCCAAAAGGTTAAAAATTTTAATCGGTATTGATGTACAATCTAATTTACATTTTTTAAATAAGTGGGAAGCGTCACTGCAGCACAGAGGCGCTGTCATTTTAACCCAGTGTTTCTCAATGTCAATTCTCGTACCCCCCTCCACACACACAAACACAACTTTCTGCTGCGAATATCATTAGTACCATTAGTCAATTTTCTCAAGTTAAACTTATACCTCTTCAAAACGAACATCATTTGAGTTTTTGTGGAGAAAATGGTATTATTTCTTTTTTAATATTGTTTGTTTGTCTTTTGTTTTTTTCTTGTTTGGATTATTTAGTCTTTCTTGTTCGAAATAAAAAAAAAAAAAAAAAAAAAAAAAAAAAAAAAAAACAGTCTACATTTATTATCATTAAAGAATGATTTAAAAAAAAATATTTAAAAAAACTTATAAATAATCAGTTTTTATTAATGTTTCTTTTTTTAAGAATACTTCCAAAACTTTCAAAGTAAAAACAACAATCTTTCCTTGTTTCCCTCCACAGTCGTGATGGGAATTCTGGCTTTTTCTCAAAATTCTGTTCTTTTGCATTAGCTCTCTGAAACAGCAGCTTTTTCAGCTGCAAATGACTTTTTTATGTTTTTTTTTTTGCTTTATTTAATTTATCATAAATTATTATATACGAGCACAAAGTCCATAATGTAAACATGTTTCATTCATTTAAAGTGTCTATTATGTTTATGTTGTTATTTATCCCTTCCAGACAGAATGTACAAAATCAATGAAAAAAGAACTATTAACTATTCAATTTTTAACTCGATACATTTTAAGTTTTTTCTTTTAAACACATTTGAAGTGAACACAAAACTCTGCACCACAACCAAAATACAATTTAAATTGTGAAAACTAATAAATAAGGGCTTTTATTCACAATACAAATTAAGAAAGACAAAGAGTTCTCAGCTTTGAGATTGATCTCTCTCTCTCTCTCGGTCTTCTCTCTCTCTCTCTCTCTCTCTCTCTCTCCTCTCTCTCTCTTCTCTCCTCTCTCTCTCCTCTCTCTCTCTCTCCTCTCTCTCTTCTCTCTCTCTCTCTCCTCTCTCTCTCTCTCTCTCTCTCTCTCTCTCTCTCTCTCTCTATTATATATACACATATACATATACACATATATACATATATACATATATATATATATATATATAAATATGTATATAATAAATATAGAATATATCTACACATATAGAAAGATTTCCTGCAAACTCTGTTCCTTCATACTGTCAAAAAAAGTCAAATGGTTCCAGTTTTTTTATTCTTTTCTAATGTCTCGAGTTTTTGAAGTTTTGTGTTGATGTTCTCTCTCTCTCTCTCTTCTCTCTCTCTTCTCTCTCTCCTCAGCTCTGCGCTCCTGTACACCCCCCCTCCTCCCCCCCAGCACGCGCACTCTATTTCTCTCCGTTGTTTCTTTTATCTCCGTTAATATTTTTCCATCACAATTCTTGAGTTTAATTCAATATTCTTCTCTCTGTGTGGATATCCCGGTCACTGTCTGTCCTCCGATCAACTGTTAGTAACTAAAATAAATGTATGATCCCTGGGTCGCACCGCGCCCCCCCCATTTGAGAAAGTCTGCTTTACCCCAATGCATCCTGGGGATGTAGTACATTAACTCGCGCGTATTCCGGATATACTCACGTTTCTGAGCTTCATTCTTTTGTTCACTTCTTAAACTGTCTGACACCGGATCCTGCAGGAAGTTACACCGCTAAACACGAGCTGTAGCGGCTGTTTTTGTTAGAACCGAGAGATTTTATGAGCGAAAAGGAACAAGGAAGTGAGGACGTTAACCACTTCTGATTGGTCAGATTTATGACATGTGATCAAGCCTCCAACAATGATTGGTGGAGACAGTTGAAGGGGCGGAACTTTTCTGAAAGCCGACCTTGCAGCTGGTTTTGCGGCCAGATTGCGGTAACATTATTCTGATTAAAAGTCATTTATAGAAACATTGAAAAAAAATATTTTACAATCTTGCATATTCTAAACTATCTACCAGAGTTAAATTAGGGCCCGTTTGGTATACGCAGAGCGGATTCCCTAGTGATGGTAAATGTTTTACATATGTGAAAATTGGTTATTTGCCACGGTACACCTGACCATCTCCCACGGCACACTAGTGTGCCGCGGCACACTGGTTGAAAAACACTGTTTTAGGTGGAATTTCAAGTCCCCATCTTTTCTCTTTTCTTTGGTAGCACTCCTATCTGCCGCTAGATGGCAGCACCTCTCTGAAGTGGACCAAGCCAGTAAACACCGGAAGTCGTCTTAAAAATAAAACAGAAGTTTTTTTCAAGTCGAATGATTTCAATTTTGTAAATTCGTGTTTTGTGCTGCCTTGGTCTGCAGAATGGAAAACGACGCAGCTAGCTCCGGTGTGATGTTCTACTCACGTACGTTTTGCTGAAGCGAAGGAGAGACATAAACAACGTGAGCATCCACACGCGCCATGAAATCCAGCGGCGCATCCGCCACCGACAGTACTTCTTGCAGAGGCAGAGGAGGATGCTCATGGTCAGTGGAAGTGTTTGTTCATCCTGATTCAACTGTTATTTTGCTCAATATAATGTAATCAAACTTTATTGATCCCATAATAGGTAGTTACCTTGTCACTTATTAAGAACAGCAGATAAATAATTAATAACACTAAAAGCAATCACAATAGCTATTGTGTCTATGAGATGTTGTAGAGTCTCATAGCTGACAGGAAGAACAATCTGCAAAAGTGCTGCTTTCTGCAGTGAGGCGTTAGTCTAACTGTAGGAGCTCCTTAGTGCACCCACAATGCACAGGATGTTTGTGAAGAAGAAGAAGAAGAGGATTGTCCATGATGGATTCCAGTTTCTGCAACATCCTCCTCTCACCCACTACAGTCAAAGATTCTAGGGGACATCCTCGAACAGAGCCAGATCTCTGCACCAATTTTTCCTCTAATTGTTCCTGTCAGTGCATCTTTCCCCCCAGCAGCTCACTGCGTAGAAGAGGACAGATGCATTGATTGGAAATTCTGAAGGACCTCAGTTTCCTCAGCCTCTTCTGTGATCTCTGGCCGCTTCTAAGTCAGCGTTTTGTGACAATAACAGCTGATAATGTAAATGATGCACTTGCAGACAGCTTCAGTGGTGGAAAATAGTCCAAAAAGGAGAAATAGGTATGCTACTAGCATATTTTTTGGAGTATAAGTTGCAGTTTTATTTTGCATAACTTGGTGCGACTTATCACACCAAATTATTTATAGTCCAAAAAAGTAGTAGTTAGAGTTATTGCTCACTGTGTTCAGCCAATTAAGAGGCATGGAGGAGAGAGGAAAATCAAACATGTCAAATGTATTATTTAAAGATGAGCTATAAGTTCAACCAAAGAAATCTTTAAATGCAATTTCTGTGTTAAATTTAACTTTATTTGTACAGCCCTTTTCCTGCTACAAAGAAACTCAAAGTACTCTCTATGCAAAAATAAATGATAGTAAGATTTATTTAAAAGTGTATTTAAAATATAAATTATAATAAAAAGCACATAAAAAGTCACACACATACATTCCACAAGTAAGGTCATATTACATTGAATTTATTATTCGTAAATAATTAAAAGAATTAAACAGTTGCTAGACATAAATGCACAAAAAGTATTTTTAAAGGATCCTAATGTTTTCTTATAAAAAAAAAAAAAAAAAAAACACCCCTCTCACCCTCCGCAGGTGGTGTCTCCTCTTACTGTAGCTGGGGTCCTCAACCAGAGACATTTTCTAGTTTCCTTAGATGAGGGGTCTGCAACTTTTAAAGAGGCATTCAGGATTGATTTCTCACTGACCGAAATCCAATAGGAGTCACTATTCTAAAGTCTGACTTTAGAAAAATAAGACACTGATGTGTATTTATGTTATTGTTACTAGTATGTAAAATATAAATGATTGTTTTTTGGCATAAATAAAACATAAACATGACAAGAAAAGAAACCTTTTTCAAAATATGAAACAGTTTTAAACTTTTTACAGAGGTTCACATGAGTTTCTGTCAAAATAAAAGGATAGGACTATCTCATAGGATTATCTCAATGCAGCAGATTTATATTTAGATGGCATAAAGAACCCCTACACAGTTTATTTTATTGTTTCATAAAGAATTTTTTAAATCTAACTAACCAACATTAAATCGTGGCTAATTAAATGACCCTTAATGTTTTTGTTTTTTTTTTTTTTTTTACTAAAAGTAAACTTAAAATCCATGAATTTGTTTAAAAATGGAAAATCCACTTTAATTCTGGTTGTGTTCACTGCTCTCCAGTGGATTTTCTGTGGGACACAGAACACAAAAATCTGTCTAAATGTTTTTTTTTTTACTTGTGATACATACTGTCCTTCAACTGTTTGTGACTGAGTTGAATAAAAAAAGTTTAAATTAATTTACTGCTTACTTTGCACTTACTTTTTAAAATAAAAAACAATTAGTTTTCTTTAACCAGAAAGCCACAATATAGAGGTGAAAGAGCCCAGTTTTTCCCCAGAACCTCAGGTTGCTGACATTAGGATGTAAAGATTAAAATATGAACTATTATTTTTTAGTTTAAACGTATTTATTGTGGTTAAATGACACAAGCAATCAAGCTATGAGTATCCAGATCAAACTGATGGTTGCAAATAACAAATTATAAAATAAACAAATGAGTTTTCTTCTTAAAAGTTTGGTATAAGACTGCTCCTTCATCCCTCAGATGCTGATAGCTGAAGGCATCCACTCCAGCGTCCGCATTCGCACTCGCCCTTGGACCACCACTCCCAGTTCCGATTGGTGGGAGCGGGTGGTGATGACAGAATTCCAGCCTTCGGATTGGCTGGACAAGTTCCGAATGAGTCGAGAGACCTTCTTCTACCTCTGTGACAAGCTGCGGCCCCGTTTGGCTCGCCAGGACACCAGCTTCCGCTTGGCCCTGCCGGTGGAGAAGCGTGTGGCCGTGGCTCTGTGGCGTCTGGCATCGAACGTCGAGTACCGCACCATCAGCACCTTGTTTGGGGTGGGGAAGTCCACCGTCTGCAGATGTGTTAGGGACATGTGTCACGCCATCGTGGCTCTGCTCAGCTGCACGTACCTGAAGCCACCCAATGACCAGGAGCTGGAGGATTCAGCTCGACTCTTTCGGTCTTACTGGGGTTTTCCTCACTGCGTGGCTGCCATAGCAACCCTACACACAGCCATCATCACCCCATCAAACAATGCGTCCGACTACGCCAACCCCGCCGGCTGGCTCTCAGTACTTTCACAGGTAAGAAAACACACTCTTCTGCCTAAAAATGTTTCATTATAACTGCTCACCTGTTTTGTCTGTGCAGGTGGCTGTTAGTGGGCGGGGCCACTTCTGGGATGTGTGCGCAAGTTTTCCAGGTGGAACAGATCCGGCTGAAATTTTACAAAACTCTTCACTGTGGGCCACAGCCACAGAGGGAGGACTGTCGCCCGCACAGCCCCCTTTATTCATGGGGAAAGCCATCAGGTAGAGTTAACAGCAGCATTTCCTCTGAAGGAAAAAGACGGTTTAGGTTCAGCTTCTCTGGGTAGGTCTCAGCAGAGACTGTAAATCTACTGTCCAAAATATAAGTAAAAGTAAAAAAAAGTGTTTAAAGAGAAAGATGTGAGATATAACTATGTTAGATAGAAAAATTATTCAAATATTTAGGTCTTTGTTTACATCCCAAACAAATTTGACCTGATGTGAGTCTTTACGTTTTCAGTCACTGTTTTATTAGGTGTCACTCAAGAACCTACAAGAACCTTTTATTATTTTAGGAAACGATAAGAACTAACTGATGTTAAACGAAATAAATCTTTTTGTCAAAGGTGAGAACGCCATGATTATGAATGAAATTAGTCAACAGAGTGTCTGGTTGCAGATCAAAAATGACAATTTGCATCTCTTTGGGAAGCTGTATTCATAAATTAAAAAGTTAGCTTGAGGTAATGACAAAGGGAAACTTTACAATGAAGTATTTGAATGTGACAAACACACTTAAAGACCCACTCAGATGGAAAAATATGTTTCTTGCGTTTTTGACATGTTCTTGTGGCATTTTTATTTTGATGATGGAGTGCATATAAGAAAATGAAACTTAAACTGCAATTTGGAGTATTTATTTTTTATTCAAATTGTTAATCAGGAGCAGACCAAAAAAAGTTTTAAAAAGAACTTATTTGATACATAGAAAATACACTGGATAGGCAACAGTCTCCCTGCTGGATTCTGTATAGCTGGATAGCTCTAATATTGGTCGCCATTTTTGTTACACCAGTAATGTTAAGTTGGGGATGTAAGCTATCAAGAGAGCCCATAAACAAATATCACAGTTATGGGAGACAGGAAGAGGGGGTGGGGATGCTCCATGTCAACAGTCGGAGACAAATTTCTGTGGAACTACTACTGCTCTGCAGAAACTATGTCCTGGAAAACACAGGATTTTCTCTGCAAATCGACAATCACAATTTAAAGGCCAGTGGGAGCATGTCTAGGAGGTTTATGTTGCATCCCGGACGAGTCCCCAATTTATGCTACACCACTGTCTACGGCCTTGTAAAGGGTATAACATAATCAGGTGCACCAATCTGCAAATGGGAGGGGAAAAAAAACAAGGAAAAATTGAAAAATCCCCACTGTTGCAAAAGACAAAAGAAAACAAACAGAAAAACATTCTATAAGTACAAGTCAAACAGAACATACGTCCTTAGCTGAAACAGAACACTTAAAAAAGATCATAAAATAATTGAAGTGGATGTTTATTAATATAAAGTATGTGGCAATGCTGAGAAGAATGTTATAATCATGCTACATTTACAAACTTAAGAGTTAAAATCATCAAAGCAATGAGCAGGAAAACCTATGGAGTGGCAGACTTAGTAGTATGCAATTAGCTGGAGCCCCAACACTCTGGGAGCCCGAGCTGAAAACTTAATGAAAATGTCTAAAATACATTTTACACACATTGTTATTTAACTTTTTCATTAAAAAAAAAACCCCACCCCAAATCACTGAAATGGTTTAAGACTGATCATGTGAAAGTGCTTCTTCCTCCCCCGTCCCTCTGCAGCAATGGAATATTCCAATCAACAGCAAGTTAGTTTTCCCTGATCAGGCGGTTTTCCGCCCATTTGAGTATTTTTTTTACTGATTTTGTGAGCAAAAATTGCTTTAGGTGTGTGAACATAATGAGATCTTTCAGTCTCTTGTTGAAAAATGTTTTAACCAGGGACGATGCCTCACCTGCCATAATAATAAAATAAGTGTTTCCAATTATCTTTTCCATAAATTCCATTTATATTTGGTCCTAATCAGTTGTTTTTTATCCTCAAATATTCTGTATCTTGCATATTTCCTGTTCAATTTCAGCACCTGTTGCATTATTTCAGTTTCTAAAAGCAAAACATTTGGATTCTTGACATTGATTCCATCTACTAGTGGACCAGTAAAGAAGTTATTTGGTGTTTTAACCTAGGCAAGGATTTTTTTTTTATCCATCTTATTTTTCCCATGAGGCCCCTAAACTGCTATGTCCGCCAGTGAACCCATGTCAGTGTTGCAAACTTGAATAGTCTCTTACAGGAAGCATGACTAACCCGAAGGTCCACAGAAACCAGTAAATTCAAGAGAAGACAAACACACACGTGCAACTGTTTGTTTTAAGAACAGGTTCTGCTTCTTTGTGCCTCTGTTTGCTTTTTTTACAAGCAGCATGAACCCATATAGCTTTTACTACTTTTTATCTGTCGTTACTTCTATAAATTACCAAACAACTGAAAAACAACATATATAAAAAAAAAAATTTCTGACCTTTTATTTTATGTTTTTAAGCTCACTGTAGATCTGTGGAGAAGCTCTTACAGATTAGGGTTTTTATTTATATTATTGTGACATCACCAAATGCCTATAGTGCATTTAAAGACTCTGTGTCTTTTCATTAATCACCTCGATCAATTTGCTATTGACTCTAAAACGACTAATTATCCCCTCATGTCTTATGTGTAGGTCCAGGAAAAAAACTGCAGTAAATTCAAAGAAAACCTAAAATGTAATGATACACCAGAGAAATGTCTCAATCAGGAAAGAAAACCAAACACTTGGATTAAAAAATAAGACAAAATTGGCAAAACTGGTTATTTCAGCTTTCTTCATAACCTTTACTGGGGCAAACAATATATTTCGATTAAAATGTGTGTAATCTTTTTATGCATTTTCTTATCATTTTTCCTAACGAGAAAAATGCATAAGAACAACTTAAAATACAGTCTAGATTGTATGGCAATTCAAAATTATTTTGAGGTGTAAATTTTTATATTTTTTTAACCTATTAATTAAAAAAGAGGCACTAGGATAAACAGACGTGCTTGTAGAATTGTAACAGAAATAAAAACAGATATTATACCTTTGATAAACAAAATTCAATCAAAATCATTTTCATTGCAGACAGAAGACAGATGAAAATGTGAAGTTAAACTATCATAAGGTACAGATTAATTGTCAAAAAATACAGAGATGAAAAATTTTTCTGTTCAAATTGCAATAGAAGAATGGCTAGAAATGCAATATAAATGCTAATATTAGACAATCGTAGGTGATTTTTCTTTTTTCGTGCTTACGAAGATAATCGACTAAAACTGTTACTGCCTTCTCCAGGTACGTGATGCTGGGTGAGGCCTGCTACCCGCTTCAGAGCTGGCTGATGAAGGCGTACCCAGAGGAGAGGAGCCGGAGGAGAAGCCACGCCGTCTTGACAGAGAGGCAGCAGGTGTTTAATCAGCAGCTCCACAGAGCGCTGCGCGTGTCCGAGGAGGCGCTGCTGAGGCTGAGGGCTCGCTGGCAGTGCCTGAGCAAGAGGAACGACTGCAGGCTGGACGTGGTGCCCACCATGATTTTGGCTTGCTGCATTCTGCACAATATGTGCGAGTCCCATGGGGATGCTTTCAAAACAGAGTGGCAGGTTGAAGTGGCTGAGACCGAGAGCCCTCAACCTGACCACAGGCCGCTAACTTCAACCAGCGTGGATGAGATAAACTCTGAGGAGGTCAGAGACCTCTTCTGTGACTATTTTGAACAGCAAAGCAATGATTTTGCTCAATAATAATCTCTTGTATCTGTTTTTTTAATTATCTATTTTTAAGTTACTTATGAAAAAAATATTAACTTGTTTGTTTTTCTACAGGAGCTTTAATGCTCAACATACGTATTATGTCACTACTGTTATAAAGTCTAAAAATGTAATAAATGTAAAAAAAAAGAAAAGAAAAGAAAGTGTCTTAAATATTCTGTATATATGAATATATGTATGTCTGATGCATTTCTTATTTTATTTAACCCCCTGATGGCTTGATGACTGACTTTATTAACTAACAGCTATTAAAAATCATTTTTGTTTTTGCATTCATGTAGATTCTAAATTAAGTTAATTTTGAAGCCAGAGTGATTTAGCGTGGATCAGTGACCATTAAGAGGTTAAAAAAAGAAAATCAAATTTCTCTTAAATTTGTCTCTGAGACAATACAGTTATTTCCTCGTCAAATGTTTACATTTTGTGCTTTCTAATGCTAAAAAAAAATCACAAAAACTGAATTTGATTTCAAATAGATTTATTAGACTAATGACAGAAGGAGAGCAGTAGTAGCTCATTAGAGATTTACAACTGAGTTGTGTATGGAGTGAGCAGGGAGTGAGCCTTCCCTCATTTCCCCATCACCGCTCTGTTTACACTCTCCTGCTAGCTTACAGCCGCTCACAACCTCATCGTAATATTACCGGCACAACAAAAATAGCAAGCTATATCAAAGCTATCCAATCTTACAGTTTTGAGGCAGAAGCCAGCTCGGACAAGGAAATCAGAAGACGTACATGGATCTATTTGTCTACAAGTGGATGGATCGGAGCAGGGAGCTTTACTATAATAGGTTTTTCCTTTTTATTTATTTATTTATCTATTTATTTTGTTTTCCCCAAACAAAATAAGTAGTAAATAGTATAGTATAGTTTTAACCTGAACTTTCTTTTTATCTGTCCTCCATTGTGAGAAAAAATGCCACACTTACACATTAAAAAATTTTTATTTGCGTGGATCTTCAAGCGGACAACAAAAGAGGACTATAAATAAATATTTGAATGTCAGATCATTTATTTTTTCTGCTGAACATTTATTTTATTTGTTAAAATTAGATTTTAATGTGTTAATAGTAAAGTAAATGCAATATGGCACATGCAGTGTGTAGTAATAATAATAGCAACAAAAGTGATACAAAGCAAAAGAAACAAAAAACAAACATAGTTAACAAAACAAAAAGAAAATAATTATGCAAACTGCATAATTATTCAAGCAAAAAACATGTAAGAATTTGATATGGATTCTTGAGAATCTTCAATAAAAATAGGACAATTTTAGTTGGCTGCCACAAGGTGTCGCTGTGATGTCATCTCAGGTCCACCATTAAACTCCCAATTTTTTATTTTTTTTTTTATCACATAGACATTGTATTTGTCTATCTTTGTGACTTAAAAAAATACAAGTTCATATTATAATGGATGTTTATTGAAGAGACTATTATTATCGTTAATCGTTGTGATTATTATTTTAGTTTTGTGACCTAGAGTGAGCGCACGAGCAGATCCCACCCCGAAACCCGCCTAGTTCATTCAATTGGTCTCCTTGCGAATCGTTTCGTTCAGTCCTTCGTCTGTCAGTCAACACCACGCTAACCCCCTCCTCCTTCTCCTCGCTTGGCATCATCCTGCTGTGTGCCCACTTTGTTCCAGCGGAGAGCGACTCGACAGCCTTCTGTTTGAAGTGAATACATTTCCAGCTCAAGCCGCCGGTTCGGCACGCATTCTTTCTTAGCTTTTGTTGTAGGTTTATATATATTTTTTCTTCTCTCCTTTTTTGTAACCCTCAGGATGTAATGGAGTGCTGTCTCGTCGTTGCTAGCTAGGCGGAAAAATTCCTTCAACCAGCCTGCTGTTTCAATCACTGCGGGCTGACACTACATTAGCCGAGGCGCTGCTTAGGAAGCTAGCGGGCTAGCAGGGCAGCCTTCTGAGGCGTTACGTCTAATTTAGCTAACGATAGCTGATGTTGTTGGACTAACGTTTGAGGGAGGGAGCTGGCATCAGCTGGATGCCGCGAAACTGTATATTTGAACCACTTTTGGCGGATTGTCAAGACAGCAGTGGCAGACGAAAAGCTAAAATTGGACCTCAAAGAGACGCAAGGGGTTAATATAATATAGGCAGGTAGTAAGTGGCTAGTGCGGATATAATTCTGATATTTAGTCGCGTTTTGGGAGGTGCATTTACGGCAAATCAGCGAGGCCCCATAGTCTGCCTGGTCCTAATCGCCCGTGATTTGCGGTGAACACACGGGTGAAGGCGCAGTCTTCTCGGCTGGGGGGACAACTTGACAGCGAGGCCCCTGGCTACACTCCCCTCCCCCCAGTGCGGTCCATCCATTCGTCCCAGCCCGATTGACCACCTCCCCGCTTGAGCTCCAAGCGAGGGTCGGGGATTTTTTTTTTTTTTTTTTTTTTCCTCTGGAGGTGGGAAACGCCGAAAACCGTGACCGAGAGTGTTTGTCGGGTCCCGTTCAAACCGGGCTGCCAAAAAAACCGGAGGGGATGACTCTGGAGTCCATGATGGCTTGCTGCCTGAGTGAGGAAGCGAAGGAGTCGAAACGAATCAATGCAGAAATTGACAAACAACTTCGCCGAGACAAGCGAGACTCCAGGAGAGAACTGAAATTACTACTGCTCGGTAAGTTGTGTGGTCATTTTTTTTTTTTTTAATTTTTTTTTTTAAAATCAGCCCGCATTTCTTAACTGTCAGATGAGTGTGTCACTGCATGGGAAGCCAAACGTCTTGGGCCTTCTTGGCATTGCTAGCTAATATGCTGCTAGGTGTGTTAGCTTAAAAAATCCCATTAAATCTAAGGCAGTGAGGCATGATTGCAAACAAAATACAATAAAACGAGTTGTTTATTTTTTTGTAGATTGCTGGATTACGTTTCGTTATTGGATCTGCTTTGTCCATGCGGGTGTCTGCAGCAACCATGGCCGCATTATGAAATAATGGGCCCATGGGCAAATCCATGCATAATGTCCCTTTACTTCCTCCATATAGATGTGAGACAATCTAATTTATAAATGCATGACAATCTCACATCATGTATATACGAGTTAAGATTTTCTTTCTTTTTTTTTTGGTAGTGTATAGTAGCTGCTAGCTTAATATTTTCTAGCCACATAAGGGAGAATTTGAACAAAAATAGAATGAAAAAATCTGTTTTACAGAATTATATTGCTGCATTTAAAAAAATATGTTTAGCTATTTCATTTAAGTGCTGCTAAATTACCCCAGTGTGTTCCACTAAGATCTAATCTTTACTAATTCTTTCACGTGAGTATTAACTGTATTTCACCCCTCTTGTGTATTTTTTTTATTTGCAGTGTGCACATCAGGCAAATCCACAGTTTAGATTTTTCAGGGCATACTTTTAGTGCACTTTGCATCTGCCCATAAGTTGTAGCCCCTGTGGATTTGCATATTTTGAAGTTATGCAATCTTACTGTGAAGTATTATGCTTATGATTTGACATAAATCAATGCTATAGAAAATACATTTTGCATGGTATCTTTTAAGATCTTGAACAATTTTAACATAAAACACAAAAAATAACGTAAAATGTAATTAATTTGACAATGGAAACAGTGAATTGTTCTTCCAAAAGGTTTTTATTGATGATCATACTTTTTTTTTTTTTTTTTTTTTTTAACTTTTTCACTTATTTAGTACATTTTTTTGGTCCTTGCAGTTCTGCAGTTCAGTCATTGTCTCTTCTCGCAGTAATGTAGATAGTGTTGCATTTTGTTTTGTGATTCAGTTTTACAGAATTTTAAACTGCTTTGTGTTTGGATTTCTTTACAGACACATGACAAAAGATAACTGTTAAGAATTAGTTCTGTATTGAGGCTGTACTAATATGACAAATACTAATTTGAATTTGTAGTACTGCAGGCAATGGAATTCATGTAACAATCTCTGGCATAACGTCTGGTATTTGTAGCCTGCTTCCCAATATTTATATTTCTAATTTTCATTTTCAGTCACCTTTAGCCACTGTGAATTATTGGTTTCATTCAGTTGAAACTAATGTTTAGTGTCTTGCCCAAGGACACAACTGGGATACTTGGGATTTGTACCCTAAGCCAACTTCGGCAGCTAGCCACTGAACTCATTGAGCTACAGCCACCCCTCTCAACTTACCTAACACTCTTTGTCAATCAGTGCATTATGATAATGCTGTCGTAAATGACTTTTGCATTGGTAAACGCGGTCAAAGTATGCATTAGAGGTTGTAGAGTTTATATCGGGCTACAACTAACCGGGCAGCTGCACTCCAAATTCCACTTTGGTTTCCGTTATATGTTCACTAATTTATGTGTTGGTTTCCTGTAAATGGCTTTAGATTGATGCTTGCACACCTAAAAGTCACTGGAGTAAAAGAGATGCAGCAGCTTTGGGTTCCATCAAGTCGCATCACAGTAATGCTACAAGAGGGATCTTAAGGTGACTTGCCTGTTCCCTGAGTCCTGGCCAACTGTTGACAAATGAGCCTTTTTTTTGGTTTCATCTGCAGCTAGTGTCACAAATAAATGCTTCCAAAAGACCAGGATACTGAGGGATTTGCCCCCTCATCCTGGAGTCTAGCTGAGTAGGTTAGCTATTTTTATAACTGGTGTGTGGGCAGGTGGGAGCTGCTGTTGAATAAGTTGCCCTGCACCGCATTGATACATAGTTCTGTGGACACACAAAGGAACAGTGGGCCATGATTTATCACAAATCCACTTTTACTTCTCCTTGGATCGTGCTTCTTGTATCTATGCAACTTCTAATATGCTAACTCTCAACTTCTTATGCACGTCACTCACAAAAGCGTGTTGGAGGGGGAGCAGGTATCCATTTTTAGGACAATTAGTATTATCTAGGTTGCATCCTTAGCTTCAAATCATTTGCTCCAATTTCTCTCGAACCAAAGCGGCTCTGGTTATTTGACATGTGTGTCTCCTTTTATTTCCCTGCTGAATACCTCTGCTCAGTGAAATAGGCCACTCCAAAGCCATAACATTGATGGGGCGTATTCTAGTTTTAACACTGTACACTTTCAGGTCTCTTCTACCTGGCTGCAGGTGGAAGATGGAGTGGGTTTTTGGGGGCTGTAGGTTTAAAAAGGTGCAAAATAGCACTCTCGTCTCTAGTGACGGATCATTATTAAAGGGCTGGGTGGTCAGATACTGAAATATTTAAAGAGTCAGAAAAATTCCCTCAGCTACAATTTAGGTTTTTCTCCCTTTTCAATACTATTTTACATGTTTTCTTAATAAGATAGAAAACAAAGCATAAAGCAAATAAGAGTGATCTGTGATGTTATGAGCGGATCATGCTATGTCAGTTAAGTCTGTTTAGTAGATGCCTGGATAAGGAAGTGGTAGAGGAGATTAGTCTAGGGTTTAATAAGCTTGGTTAAACACGTCTGCTTCTTAGACTTTGAGATGTCACTGACTCTTATTATCCCCGGGCATTATTTTTAGGGCCCTCAATGAGCTGCCTGCTTCTCCACACCTCACTGGAGCAAGGAGATGATTTCTGTCTCTAAATGGTTAACCATATGTGTCACAGCGGTTGCCCCTTTCGTCTTTCATAGATCTTCACACACACGGTTGGCGGATCTATGCAAAAAAAAAATATATATATATATATATATATTACACACACATACCATATCTTTGACAAATTACATTTATGAAGTTTCTCCATGATTTAATACAAAGGAGCTTTATTTGAAAAGTGCCTTGTATACCAGAGTTGCACTTGAAAGTACTTTACATGCTACTTTATTATGGAAGAAATAAAAAAAGGAGAAGGAGGACTTCAGAGGAGGGCTCTTAAAGGTTTTTTCTTCTCTTAAATTGAGGCAAATGATATGAAAAGAGGATAGACTGCCAAAGAAATGATAAGATCAAGTGGACTTTAGCTTGTTGCTTTTTTTTTTTTTTGTGGTTAATTTTGCAATAAATTTCCACGTTGCCCTTTGGATTTGACTGAGAGTTCCCGAATGTAGCGTTTATCTTTTTTAATTTAGATTTCACGCAAAGTAGAAAAGTAACTGGGCTGCTTTGGCTTAATTAAGGCTGGATTTAGATAATTGAAAATAATTTATTTGATCTTCACTTATAAAAAGCAGTATGAAATCATCTGTAGGGCTGCGCAAAATGAGGAAAACTCACAATGTGCAATACTAGTGATCAATATTGTGATGATGGCATGACTCGTAATACGCAAACAGTATAAGAGTCAACATAGCCTAAATTTAACTCCAAATAACTGTCGTCTACGTAGGAGGGGGACATCTAAGATAAAAGGGGTCCATGCGATTGGTCAAATGTGGAAAGGGCTCTATTAAATGTTAGTATGTTACCAAAAGATTGTTTTAGCGTGCAGTTTATGCCATCTTTTGCAATATGTGCGTTGCTCAGCCTAATGATGATACATTTACAATTTATTGTTCTGACCTATTCCTCAAATCAGTGAATTAATTCATCTTTAAAGGTTTCTTGTTGTTCATTTGTGTTTTTCAGTTACAACCTTTCAAAAATAATTTCAATGTTAGAAAAATGTAATTTATGAATAAAAATGTTACCTTAATTTGGTTTACACCAAGAGTTAAGTGAAGATGGCTTTCTTAATCAAACTAATATACCTTTAACTAAAAAAATTAAAACGCTTCAGTTAAACCAAATCAAAGATATTTTTGTACCTTTTGTCAATAATACCCTCAGCACTTACATTTATGTTAGTTGCAGTTTTATTCATGTTTGAATTGGTAACATTTCTAACCTATCTCTTCTGTTGCTCAGGTGAGATTCGCTCTGCAGGAAAACTCATGGAAAAACTTTAGGAAATACTGTTTTTCAGTTCCCCTGTTGGAAGTTCTTGGAACTTGTTTTGCCCAAATTTCAGGTTCTAACTTCGCACCCCCCTTCACCAAAAACCCTCAGAATTGACGAGTCTTAGACATTAATCATTTCTGCTCATTTTCATCCGATCATTTTGTTTGTGGGTGAAGGTTAGATGTACTAACAAGTCGAAAACACAAAATATTTATTTATTTTTTTCAAAGCTTCTTATTCTTATTGATCTATACAGCAGTTAATCTTCCATCCACTCATTCGTACACAAGTCACACACTAATGGCATTATAGCTGCCATGCAGGGAAGTATCCAGACCTCCAGGAGTAATATGGGGTTCATTGTCTTGTCCAAGGACACTTCGACACACAGGCAAGCAGAGCGGAAATCAAACCTTTCAATCAGAGGTCACCTGCTTTACCTCTGCACCACAATTATTGTTGTAAAATCAATTTTTATATTTCCTTTTTTTTTCCACTTTTCCCCCTGCTTTTCTGATAACCGCTAAACTTTCCTCTTGCGTGATCGGCCTCCTGTACCGCTTCTGTCCACATCTCTTTTTTTCAGTCATTAATCGCGCTGTTAACACCCATCAATGCTGCTTCACGCAACCACTAAGTGCTTGCAACGGTACCATCAAATGGTGTGGTGATGCAACACAATGTTGGGAAAGCACCGGGACTCTTAACAGCCTTTTTGTACCTCTGCTAATTGGTATTATTACTGGACTTCTTTAATACACTCAGATTCTTAGAAGTTCCCCCCATTTTCTTAAAACATTTTTATAAAATGGGACTGAATAAATACAATTTCTCTGGAGATGAAGATATGGCTTAAAGGAGAGGATTTCAGTGACTGCTTAAAGGTATTGATGGTTATTTTATTTTAATGCATTTTTTTTTTTGACTCACAACTTTATTTTTCTATCATTTAACAATATAACAGGATAATAAAACAGGTATTAAATATACATATATTTTTCACTATAAATGTGTTGTATTTTTAACCACTTATCCCTAAACTGAAAGCTGGGCTGCTTGCCTCCGCCGTCAGTGCCATATCAGGCCATACTGATAATTTAGAGCTCCACAGATCAGCAGTTTGGCTTTACTTGGTCAAAACACATTGGGCCAGGACCTCTAGCCTTTTGCTGCTTTGGGTAAATGAGCTGCTGGAGTGTTTTAGCAAAGTCAGATAGCATTTAGCAAACAGTTTTTGGAAGCATTTTTGTTTTTTACTTTCTCCAATTCAGTTGGGACTGAATGAATTCACTCCACACCCTGCAATGAAACTTGCAGACTTGAGTCTGTATGTGCAATGGTAAAGGCACATCAGCATAACCCTTCATTCCCCATAAATCCAATTGTTTCTTTTGTTTTCTTCTCCATTAACATAGACTTGTGAAATAAGCCAACTTTTAGCTTTTCTTGCAAACATTGTTAAACAATTTTTTAATGCTGAGCTTTTTTAAAACTGTTCCAAAACCAGCTGTTATCAATCTTTAAGCAAAGTTTGTGTCCTAGTACATGGATTTAGTGCTATAACCATCTAATGTAATAGCAGCAAGGTGTAACAGTTGATCAGAGGCTTTGTGTGACACAGCATTTTATTGGTAAAGTTGCAACTTATTATGAATGTCATTTTGAAGTCCTAATTGATTTTATTGTACTTGCTTGTTTTCGGAGTCCGTAGAACGTCTTGTTACAGGAACAGTGTGGTTGAACCAGAGAAAGGATCAGAGGTTAGGTTTGGATGTTTATTGCTGACTTTACTTCTCTTGCCAAGCCTTCTTATTTTGTTCTTATATGGCAGGATGTTCTAGCTCAGCTCCTCAGAGGGTGTGTTTTGCGTGTCTGCATGTGTGTGTGTGTTCGCTCAGTGCCAGTGGACGTGGAGCCATGTGGTTTGCCAGATATTACTAAAATCTCCTGGCAGTGGGCTGACCCCACATTAAATATTTGAATGGCTTTTTTGTTGTTATTTGTTTAGAAACTTCTAAAAACCTATCTAAAATTCCCAAAAATATTTATCTGAACTTGTTGTCTTGCGTTAAAAAGTTAGAAAAAGTACAAAACCACAATCGAAATTGTGTTGTCCAAAAAACTCTTTGGTGTCTTTATACATTTAACCCCTGAAGAATAATCTAAAAAAGCTTGATTAGGTGCATTTATCTGAGGCCATTTGAGAGTTCCAGTGCTGCAGTTTGGCTTTTTTGGAGTTGCAAATTAACAGGATAATTATTTAGGAAGCTTGCCAACTGAATACAAATGAAAGCTACACTCTATTGAGAAGAGGAACTTTACCAGCTTTGGTGCACTTAGAAATGCCTCTAAAGAGTTCATGTAAAACCTCATTGCTGCATATTGTAAAATTAGCTCAAACAACCAACAATTCTTTTTTTAGCTTTTTGAATTTTTGAAACTAAAAAAGAGCATGCTACATTTTTGACTCTTGTGAATCAGCGGTCATTCATTTAGGTTTGTGGTGTTTTGATGGCCTCATATTTGTAATCAGCATTTCTGTCTGTGGGATCTAAAACAACCAAAGCATAAGCTGATTTTACAACCTTTCGTAAACGATGCACTATTAAAAAAAAATGCCAGTGAAAAATCCTTAGACCACTAACTGCCTAGCCAAAACATTTGTTGTAAAAAGATGTCTGGTGAAACTACACTCTAAAATTCTGTAGATTAGACAGCTTTTTGGTTTTAAATAACAGCAAAAATGTTTCTAATGACACTGACAGCCTTTAGCTTTGTGTCTGACAAAGAAAACATTTAGACATCTCCTCGCTTTACCATGTGTCCTTAAGTGTTTTGAACCCATTATTTTTTTCTGTCCTAAATAATTTTCTTGTTTGTCACCTGTCATAGCTAAGTCTTCCCCATATCATCCACTTATTATCATCGTTATCTTTGCGGCCTCTTTGAGTATCCAACGAAACTCCTCTTTTATTGTTTTATAGCAGTCAAAAGAATAATCATTCTGAAATGAAGTAACTTCTGAGACCCTCGCACACATTTTTTTGAGCATTAAATTGATGTTCCACATGTAATACTTTAAAGACCCACTGCAATGAAAATTGTGTTTTTAGGGTTTAAAACATTTTCTTATAGCATTTATCCCATGATAGAGGACATAGTTGAAATATTTTAAGATTAAAACTGCATTTCTGAGTATTTTTTTTATTCAAAAAGAATTTGATCAGTAGCAGATGAAAATCTGCTGTTTAAAAAATATACTCGAGTTTGTGATACAGCAGCTGGCTTGGCCCCCTAAGGTTTACCCTCTCTGCTAGAATTCTAAAATCTCCACTTGAAGACAAATAGATCCATTAACATCTTTGTTTTCTTCATTTGAGCTGGTATATATAGCTGGCTCTATCACTATATCACTCACTGTTTTTTTTTTTTTTTTTTTTTTTGCTGTGCCAATGTTAGCTTGGGCTTGTGAGGTACCATAAGCTAGTGGGAGAGAGTGTAAACAAAATGCTGATGGGAAATTAGCGGAGCTAACTTCTCCGCCCACAACGCCATAAGAAAATGTCAGATGAGCTCCTGCCGCTCTGCAAATAGTGTACTTTGCTAATAACTGCATATTCATAATTAAAGGACCTATATCATGCAAAATCGACGTTTTTGAACTTTTAAGTCTATTATGATATTAATTCTTCTCAAAAACAACCCCAAAGCGATGATTTGATTCATACACATATTTCTGAGCATTCCTCTGAAACTCTGTTCTCTGAGCACTAGCCCCTCTCGATTCAATCAAGTGACATCACAAAGAGAGGAGCAGCCTTTCCCAGGAAGAGTCTGCACTGCCAGTATCACCGCCAGGCTAAGACACACACACACACACTCTGCAGAGTTAGTGGTAATCTGCAGAACGCTTTCATTTCATAAACACAGAATGCTATCTATCTTTGTAAAACTTCAAATGTTGTTTGTTTTCATGGGGCGAAAAGCAGAAACGCTACTGAGGCAGACTCTAGGCCAGGGGTATTCAACTCCAGGCCTCGAGGGCCACAGTGTCTGCATAATTTCCAGATATCCAAACTCTACTCATGACTGATTACCTGGTTCAGGTGTGTCCAACCAATTGGAGCATGCCAGATCCGGGTATGTTGGAAAACCTGCAGGAATGCGGCCCTCGAGGCCTGGAGTTGAATACCCCTGCTCTAGGCTAACGTCATGAAATGGATGCCACCCTCAAGGTAGCACCTCAGAGATTGAATAGTCTTGCTTCCGGGTAGGAAAAAAGCTTGCAAAAATAACAATTAAAAAAATAGTTTTTTATATTATATCATATACATTGAAATAGTTTACTCTGAAAGGCTTAAGAATAGCATGACATGGACCCTTCAAAAGACCACTGGGAATATTTTTACAATCTCAATAAAATTGAGACATTTTATTTGCAGTGAACCTTTCCATCCCCATTCTTTATATCAGTGGATTTATCAGTTGTTCTCATTGACTATATATGAGAACTGGACTGAGTATGACATCACCTGTGAAAATGGCTTACTTAAGGCTCCAATTAAATGAAGTCAGTTCAGTCACCATTTTTTTGCAATACAGACACTGCCATGTTGGAGCCAGACGCCAGTAAGCATCACCGAATCAGTCTGCCATTGTTTCTATGGCAACCATATCTATTGGCAGTGCCATTGTTGGAAGTCCATACCCCTACAACTTAAGTGAGCTCGGATAATTTTTCAAATGTTTCAGTGACCACCTACTTTTCTTGAGGCGTCTTATTGGTCAGTTTTTATCATGAATAACTTGCACTACACAGAAATATTACAACAAAATTCAATTAGCAAAAACATGTTTAAAACAGTAGCCCAAAGAGAATGGTTATTCTGTCAATTATAATGACTGAGATGTTTATTTGTCAATAGAAGTCTATGGAATTTTGGCTTCTTGGAGCCACCAAGTACTTCCTATTTGGAGTGTGAGGAGGGAGGGGCCACTCAGTCCAATTCTCATGTTCTCCATTGAAGATAGTTTTTTTCCTGCCTGTTTTTCCACTGTAAATGGTCTTGCACCTTGTTCTCATCTTAACACATTATGTCCTTCCCCTGCCTCTGTCTTCTACACAGCTCTGATCACGCAGATGAACACACTCTCACATTCTTAAAAAGGGTCATTGCTGGTTCTCCTGAGATATGCGAGAGTGAAAAAGCTGGAGGGAGACTGTCCCATATATCGCCACAACCCCAATCCCTAGACAGGATGAAAGCCACAATCTGCATCTTCTTTCACTTTTAGTGTTGCTAGCGTTTTCAGAGTGGCATTTTTGCTGTTTACACCCACCAGCTGCTGCCTACAGGGGGGTACGCATCTTTCGGGAAAAAAAAAGATCAGTTCACCTTCGTCTCTTGGTGTTTTAAGTGTTCTGGATTTGACAAATGTTATTATTTTTAAGCCAATATTTTTTTGTATTTTTATTAACTTTTATAGCCATAAACTATCATTGCTTTATATTGCAATCTGCATTTTTCTGCATACATGCATGCAGCTGGAACTTATTTGTCTGACTATTTTTGTTTCCCCCCCTCACACCTCATCCTTTGGTTCACCCACTCCCACTTAACCATAACTTGTCAGTGAAAGCTCACTCAGCAGACAAGGCCCTCCTGGGGTGGTCAAAGCCAAAGTTTGTGAGAGACTGCATTTTGTGCAGCGCATGCCTCAGCATGCATGTTCGATTTACAGCTCCGACACCCACGCATGTGGAGCTCTCAGCAGATGCAGAGACATCAGCACAAAGCGGCAAATACTGTCAGCGAGTAACACAATAGACTTGACAGCAAGCAACAGTAGCAGCTTTGCTGTTTTTCTTGTAAGCATCAGCCTTCATGGCTTAGGTCAGTGCAGGGGGAAGAAATGGGCCATCACTGTGGAGGTAACATCCATGCCTTGAGGTTGACCACAGGATCCTTGCGTGGCCACAGTTGGTTAAGCAGGTGGTGTGTGTCTTGTGTTGCTCAAGGCTGTCTTGACTCAGTCTTTCTTCTTTGTCTGCCTAAAAGAGGCCAGTTTCTATGAAGAGTTAACAGGATTTTAGCTCGTCTTATAGGTGTGTTAGTGATTCATGAGTATTTTTCCAAAGTCCCAACAGAAATTATACCTGTTTGAGTCCATTTTTGAAAGACTGGTCATCCTTTAACCTCTGCAGTCCATGCATGACTGGGATTATTTCATGCACACTGGCAGGACCAGTTTAAAAACAAAGATAAGCCACCAGTGTTCATACCAATGAGCCATCATGTTTTTTTTGTTTTGTTTTCTCATGCCACTGTGCAATTTTTCTGATAACATTTTATCAGTAGGAATGGTTTTGTGAAGGAAATTCATGAAGTTAAGCTAAAATATGTGGGCGTGTTTTCAGCTGTAACGTTATAAGATAACGGCTGACCCAAAACTACCTTGCAGTATTGCAACCAAAAAATGGAGACACCTTTGTCAGCCTTCATGTCACAAGCTGACATCAGGCACGTTATGTAAAGGCTTATGAAAGATCAGGATACAGGTGAAGTGTTGAGCGCCTTTACGTGACGGAATCAATCTCTCAATATTCTTTTTTTTTTCTCTTCAAGTCTGGGTTTCCTGAACAAACTTATTGTCTGCAGGTTTCCTTCTTCGCCGAGGCTCATCTTTCATCAGTGCGGCGTGGATGTGTGGGTAGCTGCGTAGTGCACCTCACACGGTTGCATTGGGACGTCGTCTTAGTCGTCGACTTTCCTTTGCTTCCTCACAGCTGCTTAGAACAAGAAAGCAATATCAAGCTGAAGTAGTGAGTGAGCTATTAAAAGGTGACCTCCTTTTTCTAGGTCATTACCAAAAAAGAATGGATGGATTCTAGTTATGAATATCCAAAATTCTTGACAGAGAGGGATGAGAATGGAGAGGCATATTTTTTGCCTAGGGGATGTTGGGTGGGGTGAAGTGGAGCAGAGTGGAGGGGGTGGATATAAGGAAGAGTTGGTTAGGGCATGGAAATGGTTGTGGCTAAACGCTGGTGTGATCTGGGGAGAGAAAATGGGAAGAGAGACGCACGTAGTGTGCTGTCTGGTCAAAGGGGGACACGATGGTTATGAGAGCATAGCAGAGGGAGATCTTGTGACGGGGTCACGAGAAATAAATCAGACATTAAGCTGAGAAGTGATCTTATTGCTTCTCTGCAGAAGCAGGCTGCAGTGACTACCACTGCAGCCCCTCACAAAGAATACACTCTCTGTACTTTTCTCTTGTGTGTGTGTTTGGATCATTTTTTTTTCTTCGCCTGCCTATGGTGTAGTCTCTGGTGTGTATCCCTCACTGCAAGGCAATGATACATTCATGTGATTTTTGTGTTGGTTGAGGAGTTGGACAGGGGTCATTTCCCGCTGTGGAGAGATACTCGGAGGGGTGTGAGTTTAAAGATTTTTCTCCTTCTCGCATGAACAAGGAAGCCGTCTGCCCTCACCCTCTGCCGGCCTTGTAGCTGCTTCCACCCCGAAATATCAGTAGAGGTTAGGGCCCTTCTTCTCTGTGGTACACCAAATGATGAAGAGCACAGAGCAAGCCTGAGGGGCTCTCGGTTATATTTACTGTCTGCTACGAAAGAGAGGAGAGGGAAGGGGCGGATGGGAGGGGTTTATAAAAAGAAGGGAGAAAAAAAATACACCGAAGCGAAAAAGCAAGGGAGACAGAGGAGGGGTTGCTATGGAAACGGAAGTATGGCTGCTCTTCAAAAACCTTGAATGTAGGTGGTGGTGAGATGAATGTGTGTGTGTGCGTGTTTTTTTTTTCTCTTTTCTTCCCACCTCGTCTTTCCTTTTCAGCTTTGCAGTTATTATGGATTTGCTGGATGCCTTTTGATATCACAGAGAACTGAATGCCATCAGCTTATTTTCTTCATAGCCTCAGGGTGGTATTTCTTAGCAGGATGTAGTCCACTGAAGGCTGAGAAATGTGGGTTAGGCCCAACAGCACCGCCCCACCCCACTGTCACACAAACATATACAGACCCATAAAGACGAGTTTGTTTAGCATTCATTCAATTAGGTGATATGTTATGAGAAATAGTGCAAAGGCACTTAGTGTGCAGGACACACCTACTGCAGAGAAAATCTGAAGAGGACCTCTTTGCATTATTATTTAAATGTGCATTATATTTAAGAGCTTCAGCAAGTTTCTATTGCAGTGTTGGAGGGGTATTTTTAAAATTTGTTGACGAGACGATGGTTTTACTTGTAGAATCGAAAACTTTGAAGCAAATTATCGCAGGTTTTTTCAGATTCTCCTGGTTTTAGAGGCTTTGAATGTTGTGGTGAACGTCAATATACGGCGGTTCTCTGTACTCCAGCTTGTTTCCGCCAATGCTAGCACAACCGCCAAACTGCACCGGTAGTCTAAAGTGTACAGAGCAAACAGAAACTGCTAAACCTGACTGCAGAGAGTTCAAACTCCAAATATTTTCTTAAGTGTTTAAATAACTTGAGGAGCGACTGACAACTTTATTGCTGCCGTTGACATGTTGGAAACAGTTTTGATGGGGCTTATTGTGTGAGAGTTTTGTCAAATTGAACTGGATAAAAAAAAAAAAAAAGTGTATTTTATTCACAAAACTGATAATAAAAAAAATTACCTGCTTATTTATCCAGCTTTAGACCCCCAAAACTGGGAGCACAGTATCTGCCTCTAGTCCTATTGACCTTTCAGTTTTTGTTCTATATTCCTTTTTATAGTAACAAACTGTCTGTGTAAAAGCATTACTGCTTAAAAAAGGCCCCATATGTCCCCGTGGCATAAAAAAGCAAATATAGATTGAAAGCAAAGGAAAACAACTGCGAGTATTTTTACAATCCTGTCCATCATTTTGACATTCAAGGAGAAAGTCGAGCGTAACCTCTGGGTGAGAGGAGCGTCTCCTGCTGTGTTACTGACCACCCTCTTAGACACACAGCCCTGAAACCGTTCTGTCTGTCAGGAAATCAATAATCCAGGCTGCCGAGGAGAAATCTACCTGTATTTTTAGATATTTTTTTTTTAATCTTAGGGTAGAGCATTTTTTATCTTAATGCACTGATGAATGGTTTTATTGTTCGAAAGGCGTGAATCTAAGGTATGTTTCTTTAAACCTGTACATCTTGCAGACGGTGTGTCTAAGTAGAGCAGAGGTGTTGCTCTTTGACAGTTCACAGAGTTGTCTCTTCAACATGGGGCATGTTCTCATAATCATCTTAATTCAATCACCTCATGTTTCCTTCATCCTCTGGGAAGTATTTTGCAGTTGTTCACTTCTGCAAACTGCACCAAGTCTTCCTGATGTAGGACAAAGAAGATTCTTTAACTTAATTGTCGTCATAACCAGTTTAGCTAATAAGCTTGGAATTTTAACAGAGAGATTTCAGAAGACGTGAACTGCCTTTAGTTTGGCCTCAGAAATGAAAGAGACCAGTGAAGAATTCATTTTTTAAAGGTTTTGGAATTGAATAATATTTTATAAAAGTCTGTTTGCATTATAAACAGAGGCAGTATTTGATCACATCTGCATTGTTAAGTTGTTTTCTTTGCTTTTATGAATTATTCGTTTAAAGAGGCAGAAGTGGCTTTTAGCTTTTGTAGTAATGGGTCTGACTGAGGCTCTAAAAAAACGGCTTTGTCCTGGAATGCGTAACGTGTTTACGTGTCATGTGCACAGAGTTTTCAACATTAAACTGATTGAATTTATGGATCTTTTTAAGAAGAGGAAATACTGATCTAGAAATTGTTGGAAGCTAGATTTAATTTCTTTTTGTATCAGGAAACTGTGCATAAATGTTATTAATATTTGGTCGCTCCCATCAGTGGAAATCTTTTTAGTGTAGGTCTATGTGAAACAGGAAAGCTCCATGTATTGCAACATAACTAAAACAAAAGTTTTCAGGCTTTGTAGGTTTATACAAATATTTGTTCAAAGTGTTTAAAAAATCTCTGTTTTGCCTTTTGATGGTTATACACATAAATTGACAAAATGTATTTTAAAATGTTAAAAAAGTGTGTTTGGAACTCTAAAGACGATGGGTTTACCTTCCTTAAACTGCTGCTAAAGTCAAAAGTGAGTGGACTTGGATTCAAAATTCTTGGCACAATTCATGTCATTGATACTGGAGAAAGGTCATTTTGTTCGACCAGTTTGTAACATTGTTGTAACTCTGCTCCGCTTCTCTTCAGGTACGGGAGAAAGCGGGAAGAGCACTTTCATCAAGCAAATGAGGATCATCCACGGAGCGGGATACTCAGACGAAGATAAGAGGGGTTTCATCCGGCTCGTCTACCAAAACATCTTCACCTCCATGCAGGCCATGATCCGAGCCACTGAGACCCTCAAAATCCCATACAAATATGAAGATAACAGGGTAAGAAGCTGACCCTAGCTAAGGAACGGCAACGTTGTTTTTGGATTACTTTAAGAAAACATTCAGAGTCACAAAAATTGAGTTTCGACAACACTCACTGCGAAGTTTTAAACGTTTAAACATGTCAGAGCCTTGGATTATTTTTTAATAGCCTTGATATGAACAAAAATCCAAATTTTCATTAAAATGTCATTTAAACTATGTTTGCTTCAAAATGCCAAACAAAAGAGCAGATGGGAAGAGGTTGTAACTTCGATGTAAAGTGGTGCAGAAAGAGTCCCTGTAAGTCGTCCCCATAGTGGGCGGTCTTGATTTTAAAGCTGAATGTAAATCAAAATGTGTAGAAATTTAATGTGTAAATAAAGCAAATCCAGCCTTTAATCAAAAAGGCACTGACTTTAGGTCCCACTCCACCTATAGTTTTTTCTATTGTAGAATTGTTCCCAGTGATCTTTTAACCATGAATATGTGGATTTTAGATAAAGTCAAAAAGTCTGTGACGTTTTTCATCAAAAATGGATTTTGGGTGGTAAAGTTGGTGCGGAAGTTAGCCTTTTGCTAATTTTCCCATCACCTCTTTGTTTATGCTTTCTCCCACCAGCTCTTTTAGCATCTCACCAGCCCAGGCTAACATTAGCGTAGCAAAAAAACAAAAACGGGGAGAAATATCATAGCTGTGCAGCCGTATAGTTTTGATCCAGATTCCAGCTCTGTCGAGGAAATCCTGGGGCTTTTTCAAACTGCGGGTTTTCATCTGCTCCTAATCTATCATTATTTGTAAAAAGAAATACTCAGAAACCCAGTTTTGAACTTAAAATCTTTTATAATTTTCATCCATCACTAGAAAAATGCCACAAGAACATGGTCCTAACGCCAAAAACACAATTTTCATTGGAGTGGGTTTTTAAACGGCAGACCATTCCTTCAGAGCACTTTTTTGTGCTGTGATGAAGCTGAGGATCTCCGCCAATAGCTGCTTCAGTCTTCTCTGGACATCCTAACAAGCTTTTATCAGGTCTAATGAATGGATGCGGCAGTGCTTCAGTTCAGAGATGCGCTCACTTCCTCTCTCCAGCAAGTGTGCTCTTGATTTTTAGGCAAATGTCCAAAGTGGAGACGAACCATTAACTGTACTTGCAATAAAATAGTGATGTGATGATTGCAAGGCTGCAATTTTGGTTCTGGTCACATGATGCACCAACAAGAAAGTACAATGATGGGTAGAGGAAGTGTTGCTATGCTGCATCTTGAGTAGCACCAGTAGAACCGACACCAGCAGAGCGTGACTGTCGGAGAGGAACACAACCAACCGTTTTGAGATGTTTTAGAAAGCCAAAACCCCCAAAAGCCAGTGTGTTGGGAACCTCAAAACTCCCTCCCCACCTCATTCTAGCACCACCCGTCTTAACCCCCTCCTCTGAATTCACACGTCCCGCTGGAGAGTCTAGTGATGTGGAGCGCATCAATCGCAGCCTTGTTTTTTTTTTTTTTTTTCTTTCTCTTCAAGACCACCTTAATTTTTACAATTTTTTTCAACAATTTTGAAGCTTGAATATGGCTAACAGAAAACGATTAAAGCCACGTTAAACCAAATGAAAGAAGGCTTTTATTAGAAGGATTTCACTACTGGAAGTCTCTGGAGAAATAGTATTAAACAACCAGTTTATTCAAACAAAATTTTTCAATGATAAAGAAGATGTTATAAGGATGTTGAGAAGATAAGTTCTTTCTGCCTTGCTCGCCTAGATTTATACATATATTTTAAAATTATTACAAATATCCTAATCCTAACCTGGCAACAGGTCTGTGGTGATCTATCAGTCCTGCTAAATGTTTCTATCACAGCTTCACCGTCACTGTGTGCTTGGTGACATGAGTGCCATCGATATAGAGGGAGGATTAGTACCTGTAATCTTCATAACTCTTTGTATCGCAAAAAAAAACTGTTTTGTTAAATTGGAAAAGCAAGAAAAAAATTAACGTTAATCAGTACAGGAATCTTCTCTTTGATCATATCAGCTTGGAAAAAGGATCAGCTAAAAGTTCAAGTAACTTTGAAAGAATTCAGTCTCTCTGGTCTCCCGTAGATGACTCCGTGACTTAGGGGGTGGGGTGCTTGGGTGTTCCCGCACCTTGGTTGTCTGCTGGGGCTGTTAGGCGGGAGTCTGGGCTTCCTGGCGCCTGGCTGGGGCGTGGGGGTGCTCTGTTGGTTGGGGGTCCGTCGGGGGGAGGCTCGGCACTACTGGGTGGTGGTGGGCTGCTCCTCTGGGGTTGGGGGGCTCTCCGGGGGTGGGGCCTTGCGCTGGCCCTCCTGGCATGGTGGGGGGATTGCTGTTCTGACTGAGCTGGGGCCTGCACTTTCTGTGCTCCCGTGGCTTCTGGTTCTTGGGCGTGGGAGGCCTCTGCGGCGGTCCCACGTGCCCTGGTATGGGTGTGTGGCGGGATTGCTCGGCAGGCGGATTCTCTCCGCTGCCCCATGGCGGGTGTTGGGGGGGGAGTCCGGACTGCTGCTGCTGCCCCGGTGGGGGACTTTGGCCTGGGGATGGCCAGGCTCTCTCTCCCTCTATACATTCCATCATCTTCCACCGGATCACTCACATGAGCACAGGTGTCGGCTCACCTCGCTCTAGCAGAATGTGTGACAGAATGAAAGGCTTTATTAGTGTCAGTTTGTATGATTGCGTATGAGCTACAGTGGTACATTTTTGACTACTTTAAATGTAAAGACTATTTTAGCCAACAGGTATGTGTGTAACTACTGAGTGTGTGTGTAGACAGGCCCCGCCCATTCCAGATTGCTGTTTAGACCTGGTTGTTCTATGATGTTGCTACCCTCTGTTACCATCTTCATTTTTCTCCAAATCCCCAACCCCCCCCCCCTTTTTTTTTCCATCTGGTCCAACAAAAAAAGATAAATTATACAACACAATCGATATAAATAAAGTTTAGTATAAAATACAACAGGGGTTTATACTTAATAAACCTATTAGGACATTAAAAAATATATATATCCTAATTTACTTTCTATTTCTAAGTCAAACTGTTTTTAATTTCTTGAAATATTATCTTATGTTCTTTAAATAAAAGTTAAGAAAACTGCTGGTGTCCTGGGTAAATGAGGCAACTTCAACAAAACTTCTTACACAAAGAAGTACCCACAATTATCTGCTTGTTTAAGCTGACAAGAATAAAAGTCGTACAGATATATGGAGTCATCTGTTCTAAACTGATGGAAGAACCCATTAATGTGAAACCGTTTCCTCTTCTGACCACATTCCCTGCCTCACTCCTCTCTCTCCTGCGTGTCTTTAGGCCAACGCCATGCTTGTGAAGGAAGTGGACATCGAGAAGATCAATGGCTTTGATCAGCCCTACGTCGTAGCTATTAAAAGCCTGTGGGCCGACCCGGGTATCCAGGAGGCGTACGATCGCCGCAGAGAGTACCAGCTGTCTGATTCCACCAAATAGTACGTCTGACTCTTTTCCCCCCTAAATATTTGGGCTTTGACTCTTGTCCAAGACCAAAAAAAAGTGATTTGATAAGCCAGCCTGCGCACAAACTGTGTGGTCATGTGTGTCTTTAAGATTTAATCATTTTGGAGTTTATTTACTGTAAAAAGATGTTCTAAAAAGTATTTAAAGGTTTATGATGCCATAAACTGTAAGCATCTAGGTTTTTGCTACAGTAAAAATGGGGAAAGAATACGTTTACTTATCCTTACATCTTTTTAAAAGAAATCTTCTATTATTTTAAGTCTTTGATGCATTTTTTATGGTTTTAAAAGGGTTTTTATGCAGGCAAGTCAGAAGGAGTCAGTTTGGGTATTTTTTAAGGTTGTGTATGTAAGATTTTAAGGATTTTACGTGAGCTGACCCTGAAAATGTTAATTTTTGTTTTGTGCTTGTTGTTCTTTGGTTTTCCAATTGTGTGTCTATGTTGTGTGTATGCAGTTTTTTAAGGCAGTGAATTAGCCATTAGTTAACAGGCAGTTATAGCTGTCAAATTTTCTAATTTAACAACTGTATTTTGAAATTGTTACAGGCAGATATAGATAAGTGCTATTCATTAAAAAAAGTTTTTTTTAATTTTTATTTTTCCAGAAAACACAGAGTTTATGGATTATTTATTTGTTAAAAATGAATGAATAAATGTAGTTAAAGCATTTTTAAAACATATTATGAGTTGGAAAAATAATTTAGACCATCTAAATTGGATGGATAAATTATAATTGGCTCTGAAATTCTTACATTTAATTTAAATCTTTGCAACACAATTTATGTTGACCACCTAGAGGCAGTGGACTCACTCTCTACTGCCCCCTGGTTGCAGCCATACTTCACTGCAGCTGCTCTTTATTTTAAATCAGGCGGTCGACAGGTGTGTTTGTAATGCCAGTGAGTAACGTGTGTGTGTGTTGGGGTTAAATTAGGAAAGAGAAGAGTATTTGAATTGTTTTAATTCAATGTTTTCCACATTGTTCATGCATATCTCCAGTTACCTTAATGATATAGATCGTCTGACTGCGGAGGGATATGTTCCCACCCAGCAGGATGTGCTGAGGGTCCGTGTTCCCACCACGGGTATCATAGAATACCCATTTGACCTGGAGAACGTCATCTTCAGGTACCCCTAGGGCACCGGGACAGCAGCATCAGCTAGAAGACATAAACCACTGATGACTGTCAGTATGCAGGTTCAGATAGATATTTATTTTAATAAAAAAAAAAAAAAGGACTTTTTTTGCTTTTACCACTAGAAGATCAACTGTAATCTAACCAGTGAGTATATTTTTCTCACCAGATTACAGTTGGGAGGGAAATAAAAGGTCATCTGATTGGACATCAGTGGTTTGCGTCTTAAACTACGCTGAGGTTCTGGCCGCAGAAGAGAGCATAAGGCCGGACATGCTACTCGGGGAGCAGCCACTAAGCGCCAGATAAAGAAGGATTAGGAAGTGATGTCAAAGATTCTCCAGGAGTTTTACTATGACGTCGTCTACCATAGTTGGACTTGTAAATTTGAACTGGAAATGTTCCATTTCCTCATCAAAATCGGAAGATAGACTGAATCCTGCCGTCTCTGACACCACATGTCCGATCCTTCTTTACACACTAGAAGTGCTGCAGCTGAAGCCACTGATGCCACCTCACTGACCGCACAGCAACCCAACAACGGCCCGTCTGCGATTCTTGTCCCTTAAAATCAAAGCTGCACATTTGTGGCAGCATCAAATGGGTTCACGCTGAAAGTGCAGGTGGAGCAGTAGCAAAAACTAACACCCTCTTTTGGAGATTTGGCTTTATATTTGAATCTTCTCCTACAGGACTCATCCACACTTTCCTGGAATGGCAGGGGGGTGCGGTTATTGCCTGTCATGCTTTATATAACTGTTCTCTTGCATTCTTTTCCCACTTTCTCTCTCTATTTTTTTTTTTTTTTTTTCCTGACTGCCCGCCTGTAGTTATCTTACGGATCTGGATCGTATTGCAGATCCCAGCTATCTTCCCACTCAGCAGGATGTACTCAGGGTGCGCATCCCCACTACAGGAATCATAGAGTACCCGTTCGACTTGCAAAGCATCATTTTCAGGTAGAAAGATGCCTTCTGTGGCTGTGTTTCTCCGTGTTGTGTCAGGACTCAATCAACTGTATTTTTTTTTGTCCCCAATTGATTCCCCTAATATACAATTCCCATTAATCAAAATACCCATGACTCCCATTCCTGTTCCCCACCCTTCACGACATCTTCTTGTGATCACTTCAAATTAAAATAAAACTCCATAAGCGTGCACTTAACCTTCTGCCACCAACAGCCATGGTCCCACACAGAGCAGAACCTTAAACGAACACAAAGTCCTACATTTCGCTGCCTGGTCTCTGTAAATGGGGCATCTCCTCTTTTCCTCCTCCTTTCCTCCCCGGTTGTCACAAGAAATGAGGTCGTCCTCGCCGCTGTGGAGGAATGTTATTTTGAGCAGCAGGTTCCTGGAGGGCCTATATTCGCCCTGGGTCTCTGGTGACTACAATGGACTGGGCCACCACTAGGGGGCACCACTGCCTTGTAGTTTATGGCTGATTTTTATTTTATTTTATTTTTTAATCCACTTTGCACAGAAACGCTCATAATCTGACATCCTGCCCATTTATAAAGCTGCAGATAGAGCATTTAACTTCAGCATGCGACCAGAAAAAGTTCTCGAAGGCTTAATGAAACAGGGACTTAAAGTCTCTAATGAGCGAGGTGGTGTCACCATCAAGGAGAAGTGTGAAGCCCCGGAAAGTTTGCTCTCTCTGATGCATAAACCAGCAATTTCTGTGACGGACCCTGCTCACAGTTCAAATGGTTTCTCCTGTTTTTATTTTTGTTTTTTTTGTCCGCTTCTTGCCCTCAGTATTGCCTTTTACTCTCCTCCGTGTCCCTTTCCATCCCTTTCTTTATCCTCTTTATTCGTGTCTTCTTTTTTCCAGTTTGTCTTCTCCAAATCTGTTTCAAGTGTTAACGGGCACTCCAGGAAAAAGTTGACTAAGAAACCCATGCGCCATGACTTTCCTTTTTTTCACTGACGCTCAGTAACAGTTCAGACTGATCTAGTATCAGATTTAATATTGACTGGATTTAGAAACATTGAATAATTTTGCCTAATTTGATAGATTCTTGTTAAAAAAAAAAGCAGCAAAATGAGTGAAAATGCATCATCATCAGGCTGCAGACTCACTTCTGTGTGTTTGCAGTACATTTTTACGTTTAACCTGATTCTAGATCAGTATTGAGGGGAAAGCTCCTATGGTTGCATGCACAGAATTCCTGCTTAACATCACTAAAGCTTATTGACGCTTCAAACCTGCTCTTCTTTTTTAAATCAAGCTGCACCTTTGCTTTTACTTTTTAGACACCTAAGAACCGATTTTAAAGTTTTAATTATGTTGTTGATCAAAGGGGATGAATCCATCAGGTGTGGTTGAGGTTCAAAATGAAAGTATTATATACAGAAATAATTGACAAGGCTCCTTAAATAAAAAATTCTGTATTGTTTTTAGATTTTTACTTTTTTCACAGTCAGTATGGGCTTTAATTTAATAAAAATGTAATAATCATAAATTAATTATTTTAAAAGGTTTAAAACAAGTCTCTTTCTTGTATTGCTTCACACTGAATGTGTCCTGATGAATTCAAAACCTTTTTGCGTTGAAACTCTCAGCTCTGTCATCCTCACCTTCTTGCTGTAAACTAGGTTCTCCTAATATTCCTTCTTTACGCTTTTTTTCTTTGAATCCTCGCCCACATCTTGCCATCAGGATGGTGGATGTGGGGGGCCAAAGGTCCGAGAGGAGGAAGTGGATTCACTGCTTTGAGAACGTCACCTCCATCATGTTTCTCGTGGCTCTCAGCGAGTACGACCAGGTGCTGGTGGAGTCAGACAACGAGGTCAGCAAATGTGGATTTAGCAAAGCTACGTGTTTTTTGTGTGGAGGGAAAACACTTTTTTTTTTTTTTCTCTCTCTGCAGAACCGCATGGAGGAGAGTAAGGCTCTGTTCAGGACTATCATTACCTACCCGTGGTTTCAAAACTCCTCAGTCATCCTGTTCCTCAACAAGAAGGACCTTCTAGAGGAGAAGATCTCCTACTCCCATTTGGTTGATTACTTTCCTGAATTTGATGGTAAGATTTTAGGCATATTTGTTTGTACACACCCTTTAATTAATCACTTTTCACAAATCTTTAACATGAAAGTGTTCTAAAGTTCTAACTAACTTTAGAAAATAAAACAGGAAGTTGCAATTTTTGCTGTCCTGTAATTAATTTTATCATTAGATTTCTCTTTTTAATTATTGAGTTTAGAGAGAACTTTTATACACATTTGTTCCATGTCTGTCGCCTTCTAAAACTAACCCACTATAGGTTAAATCCACAAAGTAGGATTCTAGATGTTTTGAGAGCTGTTTTAATCTTTCAAAGTTCAAACATTCATAGAAAAATTGCGAAGAAAAAAAAAAAAAAGCAAAACTAAAATGATGCAAAAATAGACTATAACAGCAAAACTGTACTTGGACAAAATATTCTCCTGAACCTTAAAAAAAGTAATCAGGCACTCACTGTTGCAACTTGCAGGTTTGCCAGAATTTATATTGCTTCTTCATGCTGGTTTTGGCACATTTTTTATATTTAACTGGTTGAATTTAGAATTTACAATCTAAGAGTAGAATTCAGGATCCTGAATTTATGGTCAAACTATTTTCATAGATGAAAGCTGGTCTTGTTTTTTTCCTTATAAAAGTTTTAAATATAGCGCTATGCAGCTGTACAGTTTAGGGCAGCTCAGAGAAAGAAATGAAGACAAATAATGTTTGATCCGTTTGTCTGCAAGTGGATGCTACAGAACTGTAGCGGAGAACAGAGACTTTGGCCACACCCATGGCAGTTTCTGTGTCTCTAACATGAGCTTTTTCAAACCACAGGTTTTTACCTACTGTTGATCCAACACAATTGAATTAAGAAATACTTGCAGTTGTAATCCGAAATTATGTAAAATGCTACAAGAACATCTTAAAACACAATTGTCATCAGAGTGGGGCTTAATTCAACTCTTATCCTCAGCTACAAGTTATTAAAATAAAGACTTTTTTTTTTGTTTGGAATTGAAAAGTTCCTGGTATCAAGAACAAAAAAACTTTCTTGCAAAGTAAAAAAAAAAAAAAAAAAAAGCCAGAAAATAGTCTTTTATATATATATTTTAGGAAGCATGAAATTTACCCCAAGATTCAAAATCCTTAATAAACTTTGAAAGAGGAAATAACGATGATCAGTAATTTTTTAATAAGGTGAAATGAAACAAAAGAAATAAAAGGAAAAACTCAAAAATTTAAACTTTGCTTTTGGTAAACATGCAACAGAAAACACTGTTGGAAAAAAAATCCAAACAGTTGACTAAACCCAGCACTACTCTGGAAGCTTTTGCCCATTACAGCTGATTAAAGCAGCTCAGTCAGTTGTTTAATCCCAATCCTGGAAAACCATGTTTAATTTACTGAAGATTAAAGAGAGACGAGCTCCACAACAAGGGTGGTGTTGGTGGAGCGGGAAGGCTTTCATCTTTAGTCGTATGTCTTTGTTTTCAGGTCCCCAGAGAGATCCTCAGGCAGCGCGGGAGTTCATCCTCAAAATGTTTGTGGACTTGAACCCCGACAGCGACAAGATCATCTACTCCCACTTCACCTGTGCCACGGACACTGAGAACATCCGCTTCGTGTTTGCAGCTGTCAAAGACACCATCCTACAGCTCAATCTCAAAGAGTACAACCTGGTGTGAGGGCCCCGTACGATGCACACCGCCTCCCCACTGCACAAACACGCCACTCTTTGGGAATGTGCTGTCGACTCCACATGCGTTACATGGAACACCACTCCAGCTCACACCTACACACACACACGCAAACATAACTATTGCTTCGTTTTTTTAAATTTTATTATATTTTCTCCCCTCAATCCTAGTGAAGTTCACAGATTCTCCCTTTCCCCTCTCATATGTGAGCGTGCTCCCTCCTCTTCCTTCACCAAACGTCTTTGCTCCTCCTCTTCGGCAGCTTTGCGTGTCAGCGTCTTCAGCCTCCAAACTACGGTCAGATTTGGCTCTGACCTTTGGTATAATAGTGACTTGAAAGGGTTTTGGCTTTTTTAAAAACTGTTTCTTTCTGTGTGTGTGTGTGTGCATATTTGGGGCAGCACTGATTAGCGCGGAGCAAATCAAAACCCTGCAACAACCCCCTCTACCCACCTAGAGTTGTGAAGGAACGTTTATTTAGCCGACGCCACCCGAGGACCAACCGTGCTGAGGAAGAGACGGGCCCGCTCGTCTCACACACACATACACACACAACAAAAAAGGGATGGGGGGGGTCAAGGAGTCCATCTCTTCCTCGCATCTTTGAATGTACTCCCGACACGAGCATCGCAGTCGCAAAAAACAAAAAAATCAAAAATGTACATAATGAAGCAAATGCATATGTAAACACTTCAAAAGCTGGAGGCGTGGCTAATCCGAATCTGTTCATTGCTGAGATTTTTTTAATATGTTTTTAATGATAAGAGTTTGTCGCTTCGTCTCATTCTATTAAAGACGTTGACTAAATAAGGTGGTGATTTAAAAAAAAAAAACAAAAAAATCGAAAAAGAGATGATCTTTAAAAAAAAAATAAAATAAATAAGCAGCTCTAAATTTACTTGACGTTAGTACACTTTAAGGTCTCGGTAGTTTTTATATTTTTGAGTTGATCACACGCTTCCCTCCTCACTCCAAGTCAGTAACAAACACTAGCTGCAGGTGGGAGAGCCTGCTCTGGACAGTCTGCGCTTTGATAGGAGGATTTAGGAGTGCAGCTCTCTCAACAGGATAGAAGCTGTAAAGTCTGCGAGGTGTGAGGAGAACATCTCTGCTGTCAGACTGACGTCTCACAGTCGTCCAATCACTTCCTGATCAGGACCTTTTTTTTTTTCTTCTTTTAATTGTCACTTTCTTTAAAAAATTGGTGGTGAGTGTTAAGAGGAGGAGAGTAGTGATGAGCCTTTTACAGGAAACACTAAAATGTTTGTGTATATTTGTAAATACATATGCACAAAACACTGTACAAAAACACTTAGTTGAACGCCATCTTTGGCAAAAAGAAGAATCATTAGATTTTTTTTTCCATTTGAATTTGAGTATTAATACTGTGATTTTTGTTGATTAATAGGACTACACAGAACTGGGGGTGTGTGTGGAAATGAACGTCTACACCACACCACAGCAACACATCTGCCGCCCAAGTAAAATTTGATCAGGGCAGATTTGAAAAAATTTACTCATAATTTTTTTTTTTTTTGTATTTATATAATTTATGGACCAGATTTGAAGGTGTTGATAATCTGACTGCTTGTGATTCTGTCATGTTGAAGGGCTCCTTTTCTCATGGCAGAGCCTACTTGAGTCTGAACTGCTGTAAAAAAAAAAAAAAAGAAAATATAAAAAAAAAATCCAAAAAAAAAAAAACCCTGAATGTCTGCTATAGTAAGGAATTTATCTCTGCTTTCTATTTCTTGGAGACATTTCCAGTCGTACTCGCCATTCTCAGTCCACGATAAAACTGTTTGGTTTGCCCTCACGCATTTCTTTTTAATCTCCTTTTTTGAGTTTTAGATGCAGCGCTGTAATACATACGTTTAAAAAATGTACAGTACAAACTTAGGTGGACCTTTTTTTTTTTTTTCTTTTCTAAATTCAGTGATTGAAGACCTCTTTTGGTCCTTTTGCTTGCCATTTGTAACTTGATACACACATACACAATGGAAATGTTCTTTTCTGCATCGCTCATTTTCCAGTTTTTTGGATGCTTGTTTTGAATAGTGCCAGTGAAGTGCAGATATACCTTTTTCGGTCTCTGACCTTTTCCACAGGTGACTTACCCTTCATCTTCATTAAGGGCTACCACAGTGCATCTGTCAGCAGGGAGCGGAGCACAGGACCACAGTGAACCGAGTCATCCACAAAAATTCATATTTGTTCATAAATGGAGATTATTAGAGGAAGCTTTGACAGAGCAGTGAGAGACATGCAAGCTGTTTTTATGAGTTCACAAACACTAAGCTATTTTTTTTTGCCCCTCTCAGTTATGCACTACATTTCATTTTCATCAGTATCAGTGTTGCTTGTAATATTCAGTCCAGTACTACATTGCACAATGACCAGTATTGCAGGTTTTCCCAAGTATTTCATTTATAGGTGGTGGCCAAGTAATCTGTTAAAATCCATCCTGATTGCATATTAAATTAAAGTTGCTAGAAGCTTTGGGCTTTATTAAAAGTATGCAGCAGCATGGAGCTTAACCGTCAACAAAACTCTTGCTGAGGAAGCTTTCTGTTGGAACTGAATGCCAGTATTGAATGAAAAACGAGTATGCAGACCCAAGTATTTATCGAAGCTGTGTTTGAAATGACCGTGTGCGAAGTGCAGCTCACTTTTATGGTGTCGTTTTGCTAACTTGACTACAAAAGTCTGGCACAAGCCGACGGGCTGAGCGGATGGCGTGTTGGCGGCGCGAGCATAATCGAGCTGGGAATGCGGGCCCGTTGCGGACGTCCAGTCGCTGACGTCTCTTTTTTTCCTGACATCTCATATTTATTGCCTTGATTAAGGAAGGACAGCTTGTTGAAGGCTTTTTAAAAATAATTCTTTTTAGGGCCCTTCTTGCTTTCTTTCGCCCTTTTGTTGAACCAAGTGGAATCAAACTTATCATGTAGAAGTCAGTACGGAGTTTGTGCACACTCAGCCTGAAACTTGTTCCCTGTTTGTAATTCTTTTTCTTCTCCTGTCTCGTATGATGAGAAAACATTACCAGAACATGTTTTTAGGACCACTTGATTTCTTTTTTTCCTCAATCAAATGAAAGCCGAAGGTCAACTGTGTAGTGATGTGTACAAATTGTTGTTTTTTTTTTTTTTTTTTTTTTTTTTTTTTTTAATTATTGTTGTTATATTGTTTGTAAACCAAAATGTAAATTATGTATTATACTGAGTGTGCCAACCCCACTCTCTAGAGCCTGGCTCTCTCCAAGTGCCAACGCTGTGGTCATTATCTGAAGGGCCATCTCCCGGTGGTTCCTCTTTTTAAAACACACTACAGACTAAAAAGTATAGAGATGATTAAGAACACAAAAAGACTTTATTATGTATTTAAGATTTAAAGATGATCTGCTTTTTTTCTTTTCTTTTTTAAGAAACTGTAATTAACTGCATGTGCTGTTTATTTTGTGTCAGAAGTGAGGGCTTGTTTGTTTTCATTGCAGAGCTCTTGATAAAGGGGTTCAATCAGTTATCAATTTATTGATTTACATAACTATTGCCATATTTTTTTTGTTGTTTCATGTATTTGTTTGAACCACTGTTGCCTGATCCTCATTCAAACATGAACATGACGTATGATCATTGCCGCCTTCTAAGAGAGAAACATAATGACAAGGTATCTGTTTTAAATTTAAATAAATTTGTTCCTATACTTGCTGATGGTATGAGTCTGCCTCATCATTTTATTCACTTTTTTTTTTTTTTTTTTTTTTTTACACCTTTCAACCTGATTAAGGTGCATAGTACATAAATCTGTATTTTTTCTATTTAAATTGTTTAGTTTTGGCCCTAAAAGGTTAATATTTAAAGTAATCTATATTTACTGGGAATACTTTATTTTGAGTGCTTTCACAACTGGATATGGTATTTTTAGTAAACTTCTCATTAGCATCCTGTAGAGAAATTTAACTTTTTTTTTTGTGTTTTCAAGATGGGAAGATCTTTTATTTGTCAAATGTTCAGGATGCTTTATCAAGATGAGAAATATACTTTTTAAAAATTTTATAACATGTACACACAATTTATTAGAAGTTTTATCTTTGATTTGAAAGTCATCCAGTGCTTACTATATCCTAAAATTTATCATATGGAACTCCATATCCTTGTTTACCGAAAGCATAACCAAAATATGTTGTACACTGTTCAGTTTGCAGTTCCTGTAAATATGTTTTTAATCCAACACTTGCACAATAAAATGAAAAAGCACTGGAGCATTTAAGCGTCCACAAAAAAAACTGCTAATTATTCTGTATTCAGAAAATTGTGTCATATCAGTAAAAATCTATAGATAATTTAGTTAAGGTTGGTTTTGCAGCAATATTTCCCTTGCAAGAGGAAAATTAAAGGAGGAGAATGAATTGGAACAAAGTGCATTTGGATATTTGTGGTTTCCCCAAATTTTGAATTTGGAGAAGCTTTCATCAACCATTTCAAAAGTATTTTCTGTTTGTGATAAACAGGTGAGTCTCAGGAAGGAAATAAAATGCTGTGTCACTAGGTATTTTCTTTTGTCCTTGTTTTGTATAAACAGGAAGAAAATCCAGTTTTTGGAGTGCCCCATTGTCACTAAACTTGCTGTCTGTGAGACCTTTAAATGGGACCAAATTATTTAGATTGTTTAAGTTTAGGCACTTTTATTTGTGTTTTATAAATAATAAACCATTATTAGAATATATATTTAGTTTCAGTTTAAAGTGATTTCTTTTTTTTTTAATTTCTTATTAGTTCTTATTTTTACTTTTTAAAATGCATTTAGTTCCATGTCTATAACTTATTTAAGTTATTATTTTGAAATGAGTTGTTTGTTTTTATCACAAGTTTCATCATTGGCTTGGTCTTTCGTCATTAGTAAAAATGCTATGGTCACAGAGCTTTAGTTTGCTGAGATAATGAAATCAATTTTAAATCATTTTAACATATTTGAAAGTTTATTTTAATTTTTTGTTAATTTTCTATTTTTTACAGAAAAAAAACACAAAAAAAGTTGGCTTTATTTGTACTTAATAAAAATTATTAATAAAATTATAACAATTAAAAAAATATTGGTAAACTAAATTATGCATTTGGACTTTTATTAATGCTAATATTTTCCTTTTTATTGCTAGTTTGGATATGCTTTTATTTTGGAAGTGGTTTTATTTAAATGGCAGTGGGAGCAGTTCATCGGTGTGCCACAGGGGGCGCTCGCCGCTCCGCCGCTTACTTTGTGTTCCGGGTGATGCTGCTCTTCCCTTGAAAGCAAAGGAGAGTCCAAGGCTCATGTGTCAACATCCAGGGTTTCCCGGGGGAGTCGCAGCGTTAACGTTATGCCGAAAGATCAGACATTCTTTTGAACAGCGTTTTCTTTTCTTTCCACTCATCGCCTTGGTCGAAAGAGCGACCTTTCCGTAAAACCAAGACGACAATCTCTGCTTCCCGCCGCTTCGACGTTAGCTAACGTTATTTTAAAGGATGACAGAGTACAAAGTGTCAGCAGCGTCTCGCATAATTTTATAATATCTGGGGACTTGTTAGCTTAGCTAGCTAGCTAGCTTGGCGTCTCGATTAGATCGTAAACGCGCAGCGAAACCAAACACTCTGCTGACATGATGTTTCCTCAATCAAGGCACTCGGTAAGTTTGCTTTAGGAACTTCTCCCGGCTGGAAGCTGAGCTAACGCTGAGCTAGCAACCGACAGCTGATGTAAACAGTGGCGCCGCTGGCTGAAGGTAGCTGTCAAGCCAGCTTAACTCAATACCAGACGTCTCTACATGTCGTTTCTTATTTTTGTCGAGTCTAAAGCGGTAGTTTAACAGTTTAAAGCGAGATTGAAGCTAGCTATAACGCCTCAATGACTCTATTGTCGCTCAAAACTGCGAACCCAAAGCTAGCATTCCCCTAAAGCTAATATTAGGGGATGCGGTTAGCCTTGTTTTTCACACTGTCCTAGCTTAACGCAGACTCGATCCCAATTCACCATTTTCTTTGGCCCTACCTTTTAGCCTGCCCTTTAGCCCTCCCAAAAGGGAGAGCTAAAGGGCAGGGGCAATTATGACCTATGAAAGTGTTGCTACACTTTAGCTCTATAGAGAATCGACCTCCAGTTATCGTGGTCAATAGGGCTGAGTAAAAAAAAAAAAACACACAAAGGAGGAAACCAATCGATATAGACTCAGAAAACACAAAATTGATTATAAAATCAACAGATCATATTTCCTCTTACTTTCTTTAAAACAAAAGTATTATTTTCTCATATTTTTTTATGTAAAAAGCTCAGTTTTACTAACAAAAAATTAACTTTTGTTAAATTTGAATATATTTTACGCAAAAGCAAAATACTTTTTGCTGTATTATTTTTTTAAATCAACTAAAATTCCATTTAGATAATATTTTATATATATATATATATATATATATATATATATATTATATATATATATATATATTATACTATTGTTTGTGTTTAATGAAAATGGGTTGCAACTCGAAGTCAAATCAATTGATCATTTTGGCCGGGCTGCATCACTAGAATATAGTACAAGTGGATTGTCTGTTACAATGTATTAACTATTTTTTTAAATAATGTGTCATCCATACAGATATTATTTTATTTGTATACATTTTATATTTAAAAAGCTAACATGTTTCACCTTTAAAAGCTGTAATTATTGAATGATCTGGAATAGTGAATTTTTACAGAAGTGTCTTCCAAAAAAAAGCTTAAAATTACAAATTCATGATTAGATGCAATAAAAAAATTAATGTTTTTAAATTTTGTTAATAATGGTAAAAAATAAAAATGGAAAGGTTGTTGATGCTCATTTCTTTAAGTATTAAAAACACAAATGATCCCTTGATTTTTAAAGTACTATTCCAACTATATATTTTTTACACTAAAATTATAAATAGTTTATAAGATAATGCAGTTTTTAAAGACATATTTTTGCATAGGGACACAAGCTCAGTAGAAATTTGCCTCTGAGTTGTGGGCAGAACTAAAGTTACTCTTTCCCATTTTCCATTTGCCCTTTGTTTACATTATATCAGAGATGCCCACCTGTACAGTTTTGGGCCAAATGGCAGCTCAGACGAAGAATTTAAAGACATTAATGGATCTATTTGTCTGCAAGTGGATGCATCAGAATTGCTGCATCAAAACTTGAGTTTTTCAAGCCGCAGGTTTTCATCTGCTCCAAATCCATCACAATTTAAAAAAGAAATACTCAGAAATGCCATTTTAATCTTAAATTATTTTATATATGTCCTCCATCATAAGAAAACATTTTGCAAAAACATGTTAAAAACACTAAAAACATGATTTTCGTTGGACTATCATAAAAGTAGTACAACCTTTTATGTATTCCTAGATTTTATAGTGTGATTCTTGGTGGCTTTACCACTAATGTAGCACACCAAATTCAGAATAAATGCTTTTTTTTTTTTTTTTTCTGTCTTGCCCTAGTTGCGTACTGAGTTGATGGCAATTTTGTTTGAGTTTTGAATTACTTCAGCTGTAAAACACAAAAAATCAAACGAAACTTGCTGCGGCTCAACGTGCGGTGTACTTTTGGGTGGGGTGTGCTTGATCTATAACGAGATAAAATGAGAAGATCAAGTTGCACGATTGTCTTTATCAAGATCTACTTGTTTTCATAACCTTTGGAACTCGACGTTTTAAGTGGTGCAAGCAAAATATTTGCACAGGCCTGAAGTACAGAACATGGTGGATTGTGAATTAGTCATCACTGAAACTCGTTTTTATCTTTCTGTTGAAGAATGACTCCCAGGTCAGAAAATCACAGATAAGTCAGAATGAAACATTTGAGGTAAACAGTTTGCAGTTTGCCAGTATCAAATACAATTTTGATTTTCTTTACGATATATTTTAATTTAAATAAATAACAAATGGCAATATATGTTGATTATATTACAACTATTTAATGAAAAAAATAATATTTGTGTGGATTTGTGATGCTTTTTTCTGTTAAGACTCAGTGTTTTGACCGCTATGTAACCAAACAACTTCTTCGCTCTTTAATCCCATAATCCATCTGGAGACCTTCTGCCCTTGCGCCACTTATTTACAGTAATAAGGTTTAGGGAGCTGGATAAAGTCTGGATTACAGCTGGCTGCTTCTAGTCCGACCATATCCAGGTTTTAATGCAGCCTGTTCCCATTTGCTCTTTGAATTGATATTTATCCAAAGAGCACTCCTTCAAAAAGTGATTTTGTGCTGAAATACACAGAAAAATCCATGTCATCCCTGATATGATTTGATATTAGGATGATTGTTAAATGAGAATATCTGTAACCATCCATCTATCCGGCTGTGTGTCCGATCCAAGGTGGATCCCAAACTTAATTTTGCAGATCCTCTTAAAGGTTTAATCTCAGAGTTTATTCTCTAGGTGCCAAAGTAGCAAACAGTTTGAGTCAAGCGTGCACACTGCAGCAGCACAGACTCATGCACATGTGGTCATTTCTTAATGGCTGTTTTTTTTTCTTTTTAAATTAATGTGTGTTTGCATACTATGCTGGTGGATCCTCCCACTGCTTTGTGACTCAAGAGTTTGTTTTCTGTTTTTAGGCATCCTCTCAGTCCAGTCAGCCCCTGAAGTTCACCACTTCTGACTCGTGCGATCGCATCAAGGATGAGTTCCAGTTCCTTCAAGCACAGTATCACAGGTATACATCCATCAACATCACACTTTAGGTGTTTTAAACTCCCTTTTGTCATCTATTTTTGTAGCTTAATTTTTGAATTTTCTATTCAATCCAAAAATTCAAGTTAATTTAGATCATCTATGTTTTAAGACCCAATCAGATCTTTTGATCTTTAATGTATTACAGAAGTGTTCCCAGTGGTCTTTATGACTGCTGTTTTTGGGGAAAAAAAACAAAAAAAAGCTTGTGTTGCTTTCTAGGACAATGTATTTTTGCAGAGGCAGTAGTTCATCAGAAAATGTACCTTCGAGTTGTTGGGTTGGTTTTGGTTGGTGCAGAACAATCCCATCCTTCCTGCCCGTCTCCCATAACTGAGCTATCTGTTTACATGCTTTTCCTTTATCTTACAGCCCCTCACAACCTCAAACTAACTTTACTGTTACAACAAAAAATGTTGAGAAATATTGGAGCTATCCAGCCGTACAGTTTTGAGCCAGATGGCAGCTCAGACGAATTTAAAAAAAAAAAGAAAGGAACATGGATCTAGTCGTTGGATGCATCAGAATGGAGCAGAGCGGAGAGCTTCTGGCTTGCTAGCTTCTACGTCACTGCTAAAAGCTTTTTCGAGCAGCATCTTTTTGTCTGCTCCTGATTCACAACAATGTAAAGTAAGAAATACTCAGAAATGCAATCATTTTATTTATTTATGGGCTCCATCATGAGAAACATGCCACAAAAATATGTTAAAAATACCGACATTAAGCATTTCAGACTTCCTTTTTTTGTAGATATTTTTTTTTACTTTCCATAAGAACAAAAAAATTAATTAATTCTTACTTTAATTTAATTTAATTACATTACATTTATATTTAATTTAGTTAATCAAACCCTTAATTTTTCTTTAAGTTCATACACCAAATTAAAATTCTTCCAAGAATTACTCAAAAATATTATCAACAAAGAGCACTAACATTTACCTGAAAATCCACAACACAAATTCATCAAAGCTACACCACACACCTACAAGTTAAACATTATCGCATGAAACTGAAAAGTCCAACTGGTACCTGAAGTACCCCCAAACAATTCCAACGCGCACGCCCCGCTGCACAGCACACAATACAAGCAGGAAATAAGGTAACGTAGCTCTTCTAGTGCTCGGACAATGTCATGTCTTACCGGCTGCCTCTTCTAGAGTTGGATGACAAACGCGCACAGGTAGGCATGCTTTACACACGCTACTGAAGCTTGTTCTCACCGGTGTTTCTCTTGAATGAAGTGAGCGCCAGCTGACATGAGTGCGTCATCAATAAGTGTCCGACGCAGCACGCTCAGCTGTTTAATGTCACATGATTCAGACTCAGCGCAACATATATAATAATAATATATAAATAAAATATCATCAGAAAAAGTTCTTGATTTTTCACAAACTAGCATTTCATCTGCTGTAAACTGTGCTTTCAGTTTGAAGTTGGAGTGTGACAAACTGGCGTCTGAGAAGTCTGAGATGCAGCGTCATTATATCATGGTAAGCCTGGTGTCAGATCACAGAGAGATCTGTCTTCTCCTCAGCTGTCAGCCTGTTTGCATAAGATTTCTGGTTTTTACTGACTTTTACATCAGAACTTTGAGAATATTTCCGACATTTTTTTCTATCACATTAATAAATGTCAGTTTAAACTTTTATTAATCTATACATTTTTTTCCCTCTTGCAGTATTATGAAATGTCTTACGGGCTGAACATTGAAATGCACAAGCAGGTAACTCTTCAGTTCACTTTCTTCTGTATTAGGGGTTGGCCACTCTGATGGTTTGTTTGTCTTTGCAGGCTGAAATAGTGAAGAGGCTGAATGGGATCTGTGCTCAGGTGCTGCCTTACCTGTCACAGGAGGTAAGAGTTACTCCCTCCTCTTAACTGAGCTGCTGGTGTGGTTTTTTTTTCTTTAAGTTCGTGAAACTGCTTCTTTATAATCTATTTTTATTTTCTTAGTTGTGAATTTGTCAGGTTTGTGATTGTGCTGAAAGTCACATGGTTGTTGTTTGTTTCAGCATCAGCAGCAAGTCATGGGCGCCATTGAGAGAGCCAAGCAGGTCACTCCTCCTGAGATGAACTCCATCATACGGGTGGGAATTTTCCTCCTTTGTTTTCTGCTAGCAGTCTTGGGCATGAAGAAAATGTTGTCTTATTAATTATTCCTAAGCATTTTATTTCCGATTAAGGGAAATATATGTTAATTTTAAGTACAGATTTTACAGCAGAATGACAAGACAGACAAACTGTGAATACAGTACCCAAGTTTATTCATCATCATTTAGTCTGCAAGTCTCTTTTAAAGATCTACTCCGCTCATCTTTTGATCTATTTTCAAAGCCTTCCCAGTCATTTTTATAAATTATGATTAAGCTGTTTTAGGGCAACTTGTCTTTTTCTGGGACATAGTTTCTGCAGAGCGGCAGGAATTTATCAGAAATTTGTTGTGGGCGGGGCCGTTGATTCAGAGCATCTGCTCCTGATTCACAACGATTTGAGTAAAGATAATACTCAGAAATTGAATTTTTAGATCAATTTTCTTTTATATATGCCCTCTATTATTAAAAAAATGCTTCCAGAACATATAAAAAACAATTTACTTTAAATGTAGAGATTTCTAAATAAATGCTGAATAAATGCCAGGGCTACAAGTAAAGGTTTTACAGTAAAAGAACAAAAAAAAAAATTAAATCAAATTTATTTGATGGTGCGTTTCTGTTGTTTAAAAAAGACACAAAAACTAAAGAAGCTTTATAGCAGATGGTGGATATTAAGTCACCCAAAACAGTTTTTTAAAAGTATTTCTGTATCAGTACATTCAATTAAATGATAAATCACCAAGTTGTTAATTATTTTTAAATAAATGTATTGAAAGTAGATGCAAAGAAAACCTATTTTTTCCTCAAAATCAGTTCAGTTCAGAATCGTCATATTTTTTAGCTTATGGATTGAATTGAACAGTTTTGCAGGATAAACAGTTGTTTCGTTTGATAATATCAAGATCCCAACATAAAAATTGAAGTGCAGATTTAAGATATAAGTAATAATACATGCAACAAAGTCACATAAAACTGCTTTAATATGTAATTGAGAATAAAAGTCTAACTTTATTAGTCAAATATAGTTCTGATGAGTCAAATTTAATCACCTGAACTCTATAAACTTTTGTTTTTAAACTACAGCTGCAGAACTTAATCATTGCAACATTTTTTTTGTTTTTACTTTTTCTATTAGTTTATTTGTCATCTGGTTTCAGTTGTTTTCCTGAAGTCTCTCTTTTCTGCTTTCCAGCAACAGCTGCAGGTTCAGCACCTGTCCCAGCTCCAGGGCCTGGCGCTGCCCGTGACCCCGCTGCCCCTGGGCCTCACCCCTCCCTCCCTGCCCGCCGTCTCCTCCAGCTCCGGCCTGCTGTCCCTCTCCTCCATCCTGGCCAACTACTCGCACGGCCAGCCGGCCGCCGTAAAGGAGGACAGCGCCAGAGAGCCCGCCGAGAGAGCGCCCCGAGGAGAGGACGGAGACAAGTCCGACTAGTGCAGACACTGTGACGCGATTGAGAGGAGACAGTCTGAGGTAACAAAAAAGCAAAAGGTTAGACTGTAAGTGATGATACCTGAGATGATGGCAAAGAAGGTGAAGTGAAAACATTTGGATGTGCAGAGAAAGAGAACTCCAAACTGACTGAAAGTGAGGGTTAATGTTGTTATTAATTAGCTGTAATAGATTCCTTTAAGACATGTACTTTCTTTTAACTGTAAGCCTGTGCTGTTAGGCTTAACACAGCTTTCTCATTTGAGTCACAAAGAAACCATAACCTCAGCTTCCTGTACATAAATCTGCAGTTTTCAGACTCATTTCGTCAGTTTTTATTCGCTTCATTCTTGTTAATTCTTCTCTTTCAGTGCATCCTGGGTTCATTTTATGGGTATTTTTATTGGCATATTAGTACAGTGCAATTTGTTGTTTTTTTTTTAAATCCCCTAAGAAAATATTTCAGTTTAACAAAAGTATTTAGGTTAGTTTGAAGATAATCTTGTGAAGGGCAGAAAGCTTTTGGGCTTTGTCCTACAGCCGAGTTCAACCCTTTGACAACGCTCAGATTTAAGCTGATTTTCAGTTTACGTGAAGAAAAATTTTTCATCGGACCTTCAGGTGTATGTATAAGTGATCGTGAATGTAAAAAAGGTACTTGTGTTTTTACTTTTTTTTTTCCTTTCTTTGAAGTCTGTGTCGTCCCAAACAACCTGCAGGATGTTGTAACTTCCGAGCTTTTCCTCTGGAAAGTTTGTAGCCTAACTTCAGTTCTGCTTCGCTTCAGCTCTTATGGCGAACACTCCACTGGTGGCAATGCAAAATGAGCAAATTGCCTTTTCTGCGGCGAGTGTGGCCATGCTTAAAAAAATGGCTTTCTGTTGTTGAAATAAATGGATTAAACTTGAATGGGTCTAATTTGATAAAACAGACAGCAGTACCATGTGTCTTTTAATTTTAAAAAGCTCTTCCTTTTTTTTATATATATATATATATACTTAAGGAGCATCTTTTTTTTTGTCAGAAGCCTTGATTTTTTAGTAAATATTGGAAAATAATTGAGTTTAATCTGAATTCTGGTTTTGTTTTTTTAAGCATCCTTTCATGTTAGAAAGCTGCACACAGCTTTATTGTGTTTGGGTGAAATGCTGTTTGTAACCAGCAGAGGGCAGCAGCGTTCTTCATCCAAGAGCAGGAAGAGGTAAATATGCCACAAGCCCAGCCTGACTCACACTAGGGGGGTTGTCTTCACTCAAAAGCTTAAAAGTACATGAATCACATAAAATAATGATTTTTTTTTTCTTTGTTAAAATCCTGCAACAAAGTCATGTGTTAATATACATATTAAATTATCAAATTTGTAATCAATATTTACTTGAAATAATAATTCATAAAATCAACAAATCAAATTTTTCTTTAAAGAAAAAAGCTGCTTTTATGTTTTTTTTTTAAATAAACATTGTTTTAATAATGACATTTCTTTATTTGTTTAGTTTAAAACTGTAGTAGTGTAAAAAATCAATTTTACAACCATCAAATTGGGTTTTTTAAGAAAAATGAAAAAAAATAAATAATAGTCATGACTTAATTAAATCGAATACAAATCTATTGTACCATTTCCTGTGATATTTAATCCCCTCGTTAAATAATGTAGTAAAAAAAACAAAAATTGTTTAAAAGGGGGGGGGCAGTGACTCTTTAGAACTGGTCAGACAGTTGTTTGTTTTTTGTCATTCCTTTAGTAATAGCGAGCTTTGACAAAACCCGCCTCTGCTTTCCTGAAGACCATAAACGTTGAAATTTGAAGAGCACTTACGTTGTGATTTCACTTTTTTCCTGCTTGTGCTCTTTGCTTGAAGGAGCAGTGTTTCTTTCTTCAACTGTTTCCTTCTACTGAGAATTGACTTTAAAAAGAAAAAAAAAGGCACGAAAAACATTTTGCACTCCATATTCTGACATCCGTCTGCGGAGAAAATCTCCTCGGCAAAAAAACACAGACACGTGAATGGTTTGTGCGTTTGTTTTGCTGTGATGGGCCAATTTGTATACATATGAATATATCAATATACATATTTTTTAAAGCATTTTTGTATGTTTCAAAGCTGCTTTTTAATGTTTCTGTAACACAAAAGACTTTGTTGTTTTGTATGTGTGTACATTACAAGCCTACAGTAACAGGCACAATGTTGGAAACCATGAATATTTTCCCCCTCTTCCTGCTTTCTTTCTCATTCACCAGTTGGGCTGTAAAACATAGCATATCTAGGTTTGTAAATGTTTTCTTTTTTCTTTCTTTTTCTTTCAAATGCAACTGTAAAATGTGATTATGAACATGCATTTTAAAATACCTAGGACAAAAAAAATATTAAAAAGCTGTAAGCAACTGTACCTTTTATGAGAATGAATCAACCTTTTAGCAGTAAGGAAGCTTCTCTGGTGCCTTACAAATAAAAGACGTGATTAAGAGTGGTCGTTTGTCTGTGTTTGGTCATTTATCACACTCTTATCCAAATTTACATCTGGAAAAGAGTGAGAGATGTCACTCATGTTGTTTAAGAATATTAAACGAGCTGTTCTTAAGCAAAAACAATAATAAAAAATTAAGAATTTAATCTAGTTTTAATGTAAAATCAGGTTATTAAAAATGTAATGAAAAGTTGAGCAGTTTTACACTGGAGCTTTTTTTTTTTTTTTTTTTTAGATGTCTTGGACCCTTTGACAAAGTCCACAAAAAAGTAAACTTTCAGTATCATTTTTTATGAAACAACTAAAAAATATTCTTAGTTTGAAAAAGAATGCTTGAGGCTTTTGACTTTCTGTTATTGAACACTTCACCCCACTTTATATTTATATTTTAAGATTTAAATTAATATCTCACAACTAAAATTAAATAACGTGTTAGGGGAGTTTAAGACAAATGTTTAAAACAAATCTTTCATTTTCACGTAAATTTTCTAAACATGTATACAAAGAATATTTTTTTGTCTTAGTCTGTGTGAAAATTCAGGCTTGGTTTCTGCAATTTTACCCTAACGTTTTATTTATTTAGACCCAAATAACAATGATGTATGTATACAGATAGATAGATAGATGTAGATATTATTATTTTTTTACACAAACTTGAATTTATTTTGCAAATCTATCTTCAGATTGTTGGCCCCCATGGCTTGCCGTAAAGCTAAAAATCCAGACTAAGCTAACAGGAAGCCTGGAGGCACATATACATTTCAAAATAAAAGCCCTACCGATCTCGTGTGTGGGTGGAGTCAGAAATATGAACTATTGCTGACAGACGTAAGAATAACACCACACCCGGTGTCTCCTGAGCCTTAGGAGTTTTATTGTAACAGAAGTGGTGCACTCCCTCTAAACACCACCTGGTGCGTTTTATTTTGACAAAAGTACAAAGTTAAGATCATTCTTGTAAAACACAGAGTGACATAATTTGTGGAAATTAATCAAAATTGTATGTACATATTCCATTTTATGTACGTATTTCCTAAAATTTAACTGAATAATCAATCTTTTGTTAGCTAATATTTTTTTTTCTATTATGTTTTGAGGGGAAAAACTTACAAATTCCTGATAACTAAATTAATTAGTATTTTTTTTTGCTATCCAGTTTTTAAAAATCAGTTTGTCGGGATCTTTATACACATAAATTAAAAAACTCAGATTATGCACAAATGATAACTTGTAATTATTGGATATTTCATTCAGTCACTCATTTTCTTGGCCACTTTTGAGATTGCGGGGTGCTAAAGGCCTAACCCGACTACTGCTGGGTGAAGGCGGGGCTTACTCTGGAGAGGTCGACCTGGTGAAAACCTGCAAACTCCACACAGGAAGGTCCCCAGTTGGTGTTTCTGTTTCAGATGCCCCAACTGGGATTTAAACTGGGGCCTTCTTACTGTAAGGCAAGAGCGCCAACAGCCCTTGGACATTTCAAATCAGGGAAAATGTAGTTTAAAATCCACTTAACTTAAAGACTGAAAGAATCTTCATTCTGAAAGTTGCATGAAGTCATCTTACTTTCAGATGACAGTCATTTCACATGGATTAAGGAATCTGCGGAGTGAGCGGCAGGTTGAGACATGACTATTACAACAGAGCTAGTACCCATAGTAAAGAAGAAAACCGCTCAATGAAAGAAGGGCAACAGCATCCCTTCACATGGCTCACCCACATTCTTTTCCTTTTACAGTTAAAGGAGGAACACATCAACACTGACACATGCTGGCTCAGAGTTATTCAAACTCCTTAAGGGGGAAAAAAAGGAAAGTAATTGGATCAGCCAATGGAAAAAATAAAAGCTCAAACGGTTATGTAACAGTTGACAGCTATAATGAGGAAGAGGTTCACATGGGGAACTGGAAAACTGATAACAGTTAAAATGATGGCACAAATGTTTCCCAACGATGTCTCCAACTCTTTTAGGATAAAAAAAATTAATCACACATTCTTAACCTTTAAACGGTTAACGTCATAGACTGTATATCAGCCAGAGAATTATGAATTTGCATTGAAAAAAAATGTGAATTAAATGTAGTTTTTGTTTTATCAAACTGTCTTGTATTTGCTATTATGTCAGTCACATAATTTTGTTGACATCAACAACTCATGATCGTATTTTGCCTGATTTTAAGATGGTAAAACCTAATGTTGAAATTTTGCTCTAAAGTCCTCATTATTGTCCATAAAACAGACGTATTAATTCAAAATATAACACATGAACAGCAATTGAACATTCCTAGAAAAAAAAATAGGGAAAACTACTTTCGATAGAGTTAATTACACAACTTTAACCCTATTGATTTAGGTGAAAGTATGAAATATTGTAATTTTTATGAAAAAAATACAAAATAAATGAATGTGAGCATAGTCTAAAACTGCAAAATTCTTGGCAAACTAATTTGCAACCACGTTTAAAGTTGGTGCAAAAAACAAATTAAAGGATGGAGCGCCAGTTTATAGCTTCCATTCTCAAGTTTAAACTTGCCTATGAAGTATCTACTACATTGAATTACTTTAATAAGGATTTTGATGATTATCTTAAAGCAGACAATTGCCTCATCAGAAAACAAATATATTAACCATTTTATTGTATTTATTTATTTTAAAGAAGATGTGATCCAAAAATATCTAAAATAAAAAACATAAAATCTTTTATTTTAATTATGTTATTTAGGTGCAAATAAAACAATATGTGACTTAAAATAAATTTTTATTTTTTGGTTACAAAATTTCCACTCCTGACTTTTTACGGGTTAAAATACTACAAAATTTATTAGATACATCAGATATAAACAGGATAAAAATGTTAGCTTTGTACATCATCGCTCCTGTATGCGACAGTGAAAGCTGTCAACATGTTCTACAAAATGTCAGAATACGTGCAGAGAAAGACCAAATAGTCAGGTACAGAGGGGTGCAGAGAGTTTCATCTGACTCAACCAAAGAGGAAAACATTTTTTTTCCTTCACTCAACGGCAAAGTTTCTTTCTGAAATGAAATGCATCTCTCTGGCACAAGTCAAACTTCTCCACACAGATCTGGACCTTTATACTTGTCGAACAGGAAATCTTTTAAAAAAAAAGAACTATATACATAGTTGTTGGATATTGTTCAAAACCACAGACAGGCATATTTTTGCAACACATTTCTATACCCCCACTCACGCACTCACACACACGCACGCAAGAAAAAAAAAAAAGGAAAAAAAAAATAGAAACACAGGTTCCAACAGGTTCTGGAAGTTCTCATAGCTATAAAATTGTTGGAGGAACTTTTTCTACTTCCAGGTCTTTGGGTAACGGAGATGCTGTTCCTGGAGATCCCGAGCGGGGAGAACTCATACAGGTCCAGAACAGTTGCGGTGGTTTCCGTGTTCCACAGATTGCGTTCCGGGTTTGCCATCCAGCTGTTCCTCCTCTGCCGTCCTTTCCAGGTGAGGCCGCTGCTTGAAAAAATCCGATACGTATCGGACCTGTGAGAAAAAAAAAAAAGTACATCTCTTTAAAGAACAATAATCTTAAAAATCTTATTTATAGAAGATTTATTAAAGAAACTTTAAAAGAAAAAAAATTCAAATGTAATAATCTGCCAGATTAGCATGTGTGACAATTTCAGGTTATTATAAGGTTTTGCTGCTCTAAAAGTTGACATGATGACAAAACATTCATTCTAAAACTTGTGTCTTATATTGATGAAAAGAAAACATGACATCCCGGTTAGCAATGATTCACAAATCAGATTTTCATTTTAGCCGCTTTAAATATAATCTCGGAAGAATTATTCTAACTGTAAAACGAACTTGTGCTGCATGGGATTTTTAAATAAAAGTCTAAAACAGGATGTTGAAGAGAAATCTCCTCCAAACACAACATCCTGTTGAATTTTAGACCCAACAAGAAGATCGGGTTCAACCTCAGGACATAAATCACACAAACATAAGCAGACTGATGTTGCACATACAAAGCCACTCCATTGAAAGTTGACTTTTAGGTATTTTTAACATGATCTTGTAGCATTTTTCTTAAGATGGAGGAAATATGTAAAGAAAATTAAGATTAAAATAGCTTTTTTGAGTATTTCTTTATTCAAATAATTGAGCTGCCTGCTCTGATGCATCCACTTGCAGACAAATAGATCCATGTACGTCTTTGCTTTCACCATCTGAGCGGTCTGAAAACTGTACGGCTGGAGAGCTCCGATATTGCTCACCATACTTGTTGGATCACTAATGTTAGGTTAGGGTTGTGAAGGGCTGTAAACTATAGCGGAAGAGCATGCGGACACTTAGAATTTTAAGAAAGTAAAAGCACCTTTGTTTTAAGAAAAATTGTCTTAGTTCCTAAATTGCAAGAAATATGTTCTTTTCTAGAAAGTTTTTCAACTGTACAATAATCCTATTTTGAGAAAAAATGTCCTTGATCTTTTTTCTTAAAATCTTAGTAAGACTATTTTTCTTACTTCATTTGTACCTTTTTTTTTTTGGTTTATTTAAATAAAATCTGCTTTTGACTTGTTATTTCAGTGTAGAGTTAACATATATCACAGCAAAATAAAAATTATTAGTTTTAAATATTCTAATTTGTGTGGTAACAACAAACATAACAAGTCTGAAGTTAAATTAAACACTACTTTAACCACAAGATTTCTGTAGCATTGTCTTTTGCATCAATGACAGCAAAGTGGAGAAAAAAATTGCATTGGACAGAAACTAAACCTCCAAGTAGAGCAAATCAACATGAGATTACAACTGTTTACAAACAAAGGGATGATGGGAAATGAGGGCAGGCATAGTCCACATCAACAACCCCCCCACAACTCGGACGCAAATTTCTGATTAGTACTGCCAAAAACTACAAAAACTGTGTTCTAAAATTTTTGGTTTTGGTTTAAAAGTGTATAATCACAAACAAAAGACCACAATAGATCAAAAGATGATTGGAGTGGGAATTTAAGAAAGATAACCTCAAAGAGGACAGTTAATATACTTACAATGAAAAATAATAATAATAAAAAGAAATGAAAGAAATAAGCTTTTCAAAGTCTGAATCCGCCTCGGCTTTCCTACTAAAGAGGATGTGAGACAGATGATCTGTACTTTCAATTCTCAACACACAGAACACCCATTTGTGGGTAAAACCAGAAAATGTTTAAACGCTAAAATAAGTCTGAAACTTTTCAGTCATCTAGAAGATTTTTTTTCTTTTAAACAAAGCTCTTTGGATGAAATCCAGCACTGTTTAGTTTGCTACTGTAGGAGCGTCAATGTGTGAACAGGGATGACACATTTGTTCTAACTCGACCCACTGCAGACATGCAGACGTGCCCATGGGCTGTTCACATTCAGTGATTCATAATGCAAAAAATAAAAAATAATAATTGGTTTGCAAGCATTTAGTTTGTCAGTGATTTTAAATGTCCTCAGTACAAAAATCTATCACTAACAAGCAATTTTAGACCAAACGCTAAAGGGGTAAAGTAGAATATGTAACCAAATCCATTCAATATTTTAGCTGAAGAATCAAACAAGTAATTTAAACAGAAGGGGAGCAACATACAGACAACAATTAGCTAATTTCAATTTACGTTTGTAATTAGATCGAGTCATTTTTTTTTTTTTTTTTTGCCACAACCCCAGCTGATGAAAAAAATAAAACTCACAATGAGCACAGCGATGAGAGCTCCCTGCAGGAGCCCCACCAGCACGTCACTCCAGTGGTGTTTGTAGTCGGAAACGCGTGTGTAGCCCACGTAGAGAGCAAACGCTACCAGGAAGAACTGGATCGTGGGTCGCGCTAATCTGGTCCACTTCCCCTGCATCCTTGCTTGAACATAAAGCTGCTCACGGGGAAAAAAGACATTAAAAATCAGTCATCTTTTTTTTTTTTTAAATACATGTTTTTATTTGTTTGCATTCAAATTAATAAATGGAAAACAAGTCCTATCCAAAAATCTTGCATATTTTTGACAAATTATGCACAAAATCCTCCTCCTAAGAAAGTTTATCCCCTTCCAGGCATTGTACAATATGTAGAATTACAACAATGGTGTTTTTAGAGCCGTGTGTCTGTTTTGACCTGCATCTTCTGTTTTGGCTCGCTCGCACAAGTTCTTGAGCAAACAGACATTTTACGGCAGAAAGTCTCACGAAATGCAGACTGGACACTCACCGACAGGAAGACCATGCAGTACATCCCGAACGAGGAGTGACCCGAGTAAAAAGAAAGACTGATGAGGGGAAAAAGGAAACAAGTTATAGAAAAGAAGGAAATTATTCTCAGTTTTTCCAGATTTTAATAAAATTAGCTTAGTAGTTGCATAGCGTTGAATCACATTAGTTGTTCTTGCCAATAATGTATAGCTTTTTGTTATTTTATGTTTGAATATTAAAGGTTTAAATGTAGTACTTGTTCCAAATGTACTTCATCTGTAACCCTTTTTAATGTTTATTGCCTTAAAGATTGAACTTTTTGGTAAGATTTAATTTTCTTTTCTTTATATCTGCTGCCCTTCATCACAGTTTCCCTTTGTTCAGAATTAAAGTTTTAATTGGCAGATGAGATCAGTTTATTCCACCCAATCTGCTATTTCCGGAACATTATTAGGTGGCTGGAGTAAAGTCCTGTCACAGTTAACAAACCGTTCCAGCTCACTGGTCAGAATATCATGAGAAAAATAAAGGCTATCATAATAACTAATGTAAAAACAGTAAAAACTTTTGCCAGGCAAAGTCTTTATCTGTAAGAATTATCATTTTGTTTTTTGGGTTAAATAAAGGGCCTATATCATGTAAAATAAACTTTTAAGTGTTTTATAATGTTAATTCCTAACAAAAAAAATCCCCCAACATGCTATTTCGATCCATTCGCGCATCTCTGAGCACCAGCCCCTCCCAATCCACAAAAACGAGTGGATCCTCACATTGTCACATCACAAAGTGGGGTACAGACCCTTTCCAGGAAGAGTTTGCCCCCCCAGACACAAATGTGCGACAACGAAAGCGAAAGGCTGTGTCTCAGAGATTGAGTCATCTTAGTTCCTGTGAGGAAAAAGAACTTTTGAAAATAACTAGTATTTATTTTTAAAAAGTTGGTCTTTAGTGTGCTAAACGTAACAAATTATCGTATATATGGATATAGTTTAAATGGTCCTTCTGCTGCTAAATCACAACTGCACCACAGTCCTTCATTTTATTGGTAGGACAAATTTAAGCCTAAAGCTCCACAGGTTTTTATAACATTTAGTTTAAAAAGAAACATAATTAATTGTTTTTTTTCTTTTTTATTTCCTGTACAACTAGGCTTGCTAATTCAGTTCTACTCCTTTAGAAATTATTGATTTTTCCTTTTCACTTTACAGTTGTGTTAACTTTTTGCATTATACAGTTTCGGTTTACAGACATTTTTATGTGTTATTTATCTAAAGCTATTTTTTTTTACAAAATCTATAGTTATATTGAGTTCAATTTTTACTATTTTGTAACATATTTTGAACTACAAGCCAAAAAAATTCATAATAAAAAAACTATCCTACCAATGTAAGACTAAATTTGTGGAGTCTTTTGTCTGTAAACAACAGGATGCTGGCTGAGAAGCAAATCTGTGGCGCTCACCTGGACTCCGTCACATTTCGTTCGGCGCCAGTGCAGTTACTGCGCAGCACAAGTCCTTCACAGGATACTGGAGCGCACACGGCAAAGAAGTTCGGGCGAGGGCGACCAATGGTAAACTTTGCCAAGTCGGTTAGTGACTGGCTGACAGCCGCTCCAAACAGGTATGTCCCCACCACCTTGTAGAGGGTAGACAGGTACTGGTTAAACTTGGTGTTGGAGCGCAGACGTCCCCTGTGGACCAGGAAAGCTTCTCCGGTTGTGATCTGCGGAAGAAAGACAACATCGATAGGTGATAAAGGAGAACTTTTCCAGTCAGGAGTTGAACAGACAGGTGTGTCGGCCTTACAATGATGATGGAGCAGCTGATGGTGACTGCAGCCATGACTCCATGTGAGATGGTGTCATTCTTATATGGATACTTGATGCTTTGGTCATTGCAGAAGATATCCCTCTGATAAGGGCTGAACTTAAGCGTGAGGATAGCTGAAGGAAGCGCAGCTACAGAGAGAAAACAAAAGAAAAGAAAAAATTGACTTGCTTGAATAAAGAGAAAAAGACATACAGTTTTACATTTACACTTATCTGGAACGAACGGACAGTAATGATCAAAATGAAATCCCTCAAATGGTCTTAGTCAACCTTTTTTGAAGACTAAACATGCATACTAAATGTAAAGTCCTAATACGACTATATTTTTTCTATTGTAAACTCTTTCCCCATTTTCTTTAAATTATGATTATGCTTTTTTTTGGTTAAAATCAAAAGGCCTGCATCATGTTTAAGACAGTTTCTGCAGCAATGCAGAAGCTCATTACAATATCACTTGGTGCAGGAGTTGGCCTAACTAATTTTCTAGCTTATTCTCTCCTGTTAGCTTATAGCATCTCATAAGCCCAAGCTAACATTAACATAAAAAAAAAACAAAACTGTGAGCAAAATCAGAGCTATCCAGCTCTAAAGTTAGAGGCATTTGTTTCAACACGGAAAATGAAGAGGATAATGGATCTATTTTTCAGGATTTAGAATTGTTGTAGAGAAGGGAAACTTTGGCTTGTCCATGTCAGTAGTTGTGTCACAAATCCAAGCTTTTTTAAACCACAGGTTTCATCTGCTCCTGATCCAGCACTATATGAATAAAGAAATACTCAGAATAAAAACACAAAAAATAACATTTTAATTGGAGTGGGTCTTTAACTGTTGGTGTCTCCAAAACATCGTAAACCTTCGTCGCTTTACACTCCTCCAATAGTTCACTACTTTTGCATCTGTGAGCCCTTTGGGTACATTTTGACTATATTTCAACCTGTTTTGGTCAAGACAATCTACAACTAAGCCCAGATCAAAGCTTTTCAATCCAATATTTAATAACTTCAACACATTTTAGGACAGAACTTTTCCTTTCTGTCCCTTTTCCACTCCAACTTTAATAATTTCAATCTGTATACTTGTGAATAAAACCATAATAACAATTAATACAACATTAAGTGTGTAAACAGCATCAACACAAGGTTAAGTCATTGGATATTTAAAGGTCAAGACAAAAAAATTAGAGATGGAGGGGAAAAAAAGAGAAGAAACTTGAACTACAAATGCAGCTTTAGTTGCCAATAACCTCAAAGAATAAAAATAAACCTCAGCAAAATCCTGCTTTCTGATGTTTCAGCAGATTCTCACCAAGAAATCCTGACAACAACAAATAGAATCATTTCAGTTCATCAAAATTATTCCTGAAAAAAAATGCTGAATTTGGGAGTTTTTTTTTTCATCTGGACCAACAGACTAATGGGTGAGTTTAAAAATGGTAAAATACTACGATGATTTTACTCCAGCTTTGGGACCGCTAGGAGGAATCCCAAAGAAAAACCCAGCTGGTGACCAAAAAAAAAGAAAAAAATTAAAATATGATGACAAAACATTTGGATTTTACAGTTTCTTGTACTTTTAAAAAACTAATTAGCAAAAGGGATTCTAAAAATGAGCTAAAATAGATTTAAAATCAGTTAATCACGTTTGACCACAAAAAAAAAACTTTTGACCATAACATATTGCTTCCCCAATTAGAAATTGTTTATTTCAAGCATTCAAAGCAATAAGATCAACAGAGGTTTACATCTATACAAAGATATCTCAAATCATTGGATAACTAAGCATCAAATTACAGATTTTTGAAAGGGAGTGGGAAGAAGTAAACCTCGAATAAAAGTTCAGAATCAAAATTACATTTTATTCCTAAATCTTGTACTTTCTAGCAGATCATTGGCTCACCAAATTTGGTGATTTTTTGAAAATGTTTCTCATTTAAATGAGAAACATTTTCAACTTAGGTTTCATAGACTTGTGATGTGGAGATAAGTTAAGGATGCACTCCTAATAAAACTGTATACATTAAGAAAAATCAAAGCTCAAAATACCTTTTTTGGGGTATTTCTTAATTCAAATCGCTGTGAATCAGGAGACAAAATAAAATGTGGATTTTAGCTAAAAAGAGCGTAATAAAAATTTAAAGACCACTGGGGACGCTTTAAAAATCAAATCAAAGATGATCGAAGTGGGTCTCTAAGATGAAAAAGAAAACGTAATAAAACCGGTATAATATGGTCATCGTTAATAACACAAAATTAGGGCAACTAAAACAAAAATTTTTAAAGGCTGAACTAAAGACTAAAGTCAATATTAGATTATAAAAACTGTTATTAGAAAAAGGAATCTGACAAAATCAGAATGACCATTCAGCCCATTCTTGACATCAATTCCACCTTAAAAATCAAATTTCTATAAAACAAAAAGAACAAAAACCTAAAAAAACATACAGACACAAACCTGTGAGAAGGGGTTTGAGCAACACGCTCATTCATCTTCCTGATGGACAAACAGGTTTCCGACATGCCGATTAAAAACAATAACAATAATAGTAAAAAATTTGTGCATTCAGAATTCAGTCAGGTTGCTTGCTTTCTATTGTCTAAAAACAAAACACAACAGGATTCAGTCCCTTAAATTCAAGACAATAGTCAACATGCAGGGATAGAAATTTTAAAAGCCCGGCTTAAATAGTTTTCCTGTTATAAAACAAAACTTCCCTCTGAGTGGCTGAAATAATAACAAGAGGTTTAAGTAGCTTATTTTGTCAAGCGGGACCTGCATTTTTATGGCTTCGTGCAATCACGCTTTTCTCCTTTCCTGCTAGAGGGTGTCACCTCCAAACAGGACGGCAGTAGAGATTAGAGATGTGGTGGACAGCAGTACGTGCCAGGAGAAGTTTCAACATTTACTTGTGAGTCTAAAAGTTATAGATATAGAAGATATAGACAAGCAACTCTTGCATTAATTGATATCATGCATTTAGAAATACACACAGATTACAATGTCATTCCTACAACACTGATTTTAATCTTGCCAGATTATATTTCTCCTTGCGAGTCTATAGAGTCTTTCAACCATTTCGACATTGTACAATAATGAATCAGAAAAAAAAAAGAACTTTGTTCAAGGATTAGCTGTGAGTCAGCAGCGCACCCTTTCTAATTTGGGCTGTGCATTTAGAGGAAAAAACAAAGAGGGACAGCGTGAATAGCGTCTTAAATCATGTTTTACATGATAAGTCAGCCACTGGTTTAACAAAGCAAATAGGGCAAAGCTCCAAATTGAAAAGCACTGCAAGAATGGTATGTTCCAGCTGGAAACAGGTTTTATTCAACCTAATAGTTAAAGAGCAGCTTCAAGGAAAGTTATAACCTTAAGGAAGTTCCTCAAGTTACATTAGTCAAGGAAAACATGTGGTGTGAGGAACTTCAATAATTTCTGTTTGGTTCTTGGAAATCATTTCTTGTCTATCATGCTACAATCACTGTGAACCCCTTCCAATGAAAAGTCTATGTAAGTGCACACGTATGCTCGCTCTGGGCCTCCTTGATCAACTCTCCTGTTCACGCATCACGCAAGTTCTAGGGCTCTACGTATAAAGCACATGGCCAATGAATGTGTGTTGAAAGTTAAAACTGTTGAACTTTGACCAGTCAGGGACTCAGATTAGGCAGTGACGTATGGGTAGAACATTTTTAAAAACTTGGAAGTGCCAACTGTTTGAAAATAGATCATATAGGAAAAAATTAATAATTGCGGTTTGTGGTCGGCCGGACTACATGACACCAAGTCCTTTATATGTTGGAGTAGAGCTTTGAAAGAAAAACCTTGGAGAAACACTTGCTAGGCTTATTGTTTTTTAACATTTTCTAATCTTAGGATTGTCATCAGTGATGAGAGCTGTATCATGTATCATGTATTTTTTCCCTTAACAAATACCTGGGATTAATACATTCAGCTTTGACGGAAACTTTGATTCAAACAGATTAAAACTTACAATTTACATATAGATGATCCACCAATGAATCCAGAATTGAACCCCAGCAAAACATATTTGGTGCTCAATGTGATGTCCAATGGGACTATGGGACAGTTGATAGCAGGCCGCAGGAAAAAAACAAACAAACAAAAAATAACCAAAACCTACTTTAATCTATTTTATCTATTATCTGATTCTGAAATAAGTTTAATTTTGGAAAACAACTGGATTCTCTCCTCTGCATCCGACTCATTCTTGACGGATGTCAAGTCGCTCAAAAATACATTTGCTATTTTCACAAAGCAGTTGTGCTAACCGCAAAATTGAAACCCTAGAGTGGGGTGTCAAATTCAATCGCACAAGAGGCCGAAATCCAAAACACACCTTAGGTCGCGGGCTGAACAGGATAAACATTTATTGAACACTCTAAAACTAGATTTTAAACCTTTAAAAACATAAAGTTTTAACATAATTATGAACTATATATATAGCATTACCTGCGATAACACTAGTATGAATGCTGTAAGCTGAATTTGGCGATGCTCTGAAGATGCAAGTGCAGCTAGCTGAAGATGCTGAAATTGGTAGCTAAAAACGCTGACGCTAATAGCTGACACCACTGAAGCTGATAGCTGAAAACGCTGAAGCTAATGGCCAGATAAAATGTTAGCTAAGAGTCAAATTAGCCTAAGAAACTAAACAAAGGTTAGCCAAAACAACAAGCATGTAGCTGACAAAAAAACAGCTAAACTTCAAAATAGCCTAAAAACTGAAAAAGGCCTAAATCAGCCAAAATAGCTAGCATGTAGCTGAAATATTAGCCAAACTCCAAAATAGCCAAAAGGAATCTTAGTAAATGCCAAAATAGTATAAAAACTAGGATATGCCATTTTTTTTTTTTTTTAAACCGTAACTTTTTAACATTATTACGAATAATAAAAAAAAGCCGGAATATTATTCCAAGATAAATCATCTTAAATAGCTTTCAATGTTTTACTCTCCATAAAAATATATTTTGTCAAAATTATACAAGTTAGAAATAAGTGCAAGATGACATCAGGCCATTAATAACAATAAAATAAAATGATCTGGTGGGCCACATTTAATTACCCGGAGGGCCGGATCCGGCCCTTGGGCCTCGAGCTTGCAATTTTAACAAGACAAAACAAATTTTCGGAAAATGTTTCGCAGAAAAAAAGTCAGTGAGGAAACAGAAGAAGAGCCTTCGACTTCAAAATAAAAGAAAGTTGCATTTAAACAGACAAAATCCAGACGTCTTTACTTCAAATACAGATTTATCGTGACAATTCTTCCCACGGACTAAATTAATAACGTGCAAAAGTTCACAATTAGCTGTCTAATATTATGAGGATGATCAAAGTTACTCAAACAGTGGATTCACAATTGTATTTATAAAAACACAGTTCATTTTTTTGTTTAATTATCGCACTTCAAGAGTTGGATGAGGTTACGTCCTTATTTTGCAGATTCCGCTTTGACAATTAAGAGTTAACGGAAACTCTACATCACATTTTAATGGTTCCTACATGAAATCTAGAATACAAATAAGTTAAAAGCAGCAACAAATATTTTACAGAGGATGAAGACAAACTTTACCCACAAAAGCTAAAATAAATCAGCCGTTTGTGAAAATATTGTCGTACATTAAACTGCTCTAAAAAAAAAAAAAAAAGGTGAATGACCGCCCTTTTTTTTTAATTAAACTTAAAAGGTGGTAAAACCGACAACATAGAAAAACAGCCTCTAAAGATGAATGATAATTGAAGGGCTTTTACAGGTAAAGTTGCTGCAATCCATTATGTAACAGGTCACGTTGATGTGTGCATTCCTGTCATGGAATGCAGTGTTTCTGCTGTTAAAACACTTCAGATGAAAATATTTTGTCACTGTAAGATCTGCTGAGGTTTTGAGTGGCGCCACAGAAGGAACACTTCTCATCAAACACTTTACTATCAGAAGTGTCGCTTCTGGTTCTTAAGGTTAAGCCATTTCCTCATAAAGAAGAATTTATTTTCACAAAAGGAAGTCCTCCCTTTGCTCTTCACGCCCCTAAACTCATTATTCTAGCAGGTCAAGCGCGCTTTCAGCCCCGCTTTGAAGTCAAGCCCGGGCAGTGTTTATCCTGCAGGGTGCGAGGCTAACATTGAGATAAGCGACTGCATATTTGGATCCCAGTTTCCAGTGGCTGCACGCAGTGTGTCTGGGAGGATAGACATGTGTAGCTATCTAGAAACCACAGAGTAACGAAAAAACAACAGTTTTACCACAGATTGGGAGGAAGTTGATCCATTTTATTTGCATCTTTCATTAACTGAGCAGAACTGCCTTCTTTAATCAGTAATTTTACATCTACTGTGTTGTTATATTTATATGGAGACTTCCCCTACAGGTCTACATGTAGAAAAACACAATATTTGGGATAACTTCTTTGTATTTTTATTATCTTATAAAACTAACATGAATACATTCGTCATCAATTATATCAAATGAAAACAAGAACAATTATAATAATTTACTGTGAATTTATTTTTTAGGTTAAAGGTTTGAGTAGAGTGTAACTTATGTGACCTTTATTGAAATTTGATTTTATGGGATTTTTTTCCATCTACTTCTACTACCCTTTAACAGCTGTGCTTTAGCTATAGTGTTGATGTTCTTTGAACTACCATTATTCTTCAACCGTTTACACAATTAACGTAATTCCAACGGTTTATGAAATTGAGAAAGGCAACTTTGCGCTGAACTTTAAAACAGTGAAACGTTTACAGGCAATATCATTAACTGCTAATTATTTTTTATTTCTGAATTAAATTTTTTAATATACATTTTACTTCTTTGTTATTTATATTTTTAATAACAAATAACCATATATATATATATATATATATAAACTGAGGACAACACAAAGGGACGACAGATGAAAAATAGCTTTTGGGCTAATATTGGTGCATGGCAGCAATGCTCGATATGCACTGTGCCTGTGAAATAAACATATAAATTAAAAAAAAACCTAATTCTAATGCATAAAAAAGCAGTTTTATCCACGGATAGTTTTCCGCAGATACACAAGACTATTAAGTGGTGAAGTGTTTCCGCAATTAACGCTTTGATTGAATTTGGGACCAGACACAAGTTTCCATTGAACCCTAAACCCAGAAGGACAGGGAAAGGGTAACACTTAGAAGACCCACTCAGATGAAAATGGTATTTTTGGTGTTTCCTCATGTTCTTGTAGCATTTTTCTGATGATGGTGGACAAACATGAAGAAAATTAAGCTTAAAATTGCATTTCTGAGTATTTTCTTTCATTCAAATAGTGATAAATCAGGACCAGGAGGGTGGCAGGGGTGTCAAGTTTCAATGTTAAGCCAATCTAGAGATGCGATCTGAAGTGTTGGGCCGTGATTTGGATGTTGGGTGTGGTGAGGTTGATTCAGCACGTCAGCCAATCAGGGACTAAGCTTTGGGCACATTAAGTTTTCAATGACTCAATCAAAGGGTAGAAATGAATACTCAGTATGGCTTCTTGAAGAGAGGATATTTTTCCATCCACTTTCTTAACCCACTGGGGCCGCAGGGTTGCCGGAGACTGTCTGGACTGCTGTTGGGCAAAGGCGGGATTCACAGATGCTGTGACAGAGCTGAATCATCCGCTATGCTAGCCAGCCACCAAGTAGACAGCAAGAGAGCTAGCAAACTTTGCTGTTGGAGGTCCGGCAGATCTGGTAAGTGCCACCACCCAGGGTTCTGCAGAGTTAGTGGTACCCAGGCTGCCAAGATGTTTTTTCTTATTTTCATGAGAAGCCCAGATGAAGTACACTGCTCCAGGAGAGACTCTGAATGATCTGGTGAACCCAGACACAACAACATGCTTTCTGGTACCTCTGTAAGGCTCTCCAAAACCTATAAATCCAAGCTACTTGCTCAACATCATCCATGTCTTCCATGAACAAAGTCCAGAAAAACTTTGCCGGTCACTCTGCAGCCGGGGTTAAGGCAAGAAGAAGTAAATTTGATGAGAGTCAAAAAATGTGGACCAAGAACCGCGTCCAGTGTGAATCCACCATCAGAATCCGTTGGAATTACAGTAACTGTGCATGAACACTCAAAACTTTTATAGTTTTGAGAGCATGAATAACTCTAGTCTTAAATGGATAATTATCTGTATCATGTGCGCTTTTAGAGGAATACATTAATCAAAGTGAGGTTCTTTCAAAGTTGGATACTGATGTTGTAAACTAATACGCTCTTTCAACTGTTTTAGTCTAATAGCAACAGTAGCTTGAATTTGCATGTTTCTACTGTTGAAAATAAACATCTTTACTGAGCATAGGAGATAAGACAAAAACAAATTCTTTTGCTGTTTGTCTTTTCCTGGTTTGGCATTTTGCAAGTCAGGTTTTACTTCCTGCCAAACAGCCACAAACTACAACAATCAGCTCCAACCATTTCTCTCACAGTTTCTGCTGACATTAGTCAGAATATCCACAGGAAAGATTAAAAAAAAATTTTTTTTTTTTAAAGACGAAAGGAAAGTATTGTTTTTCGCTTTCATAATCTCTTCTGGCAAGAGCACATCCTCGATTCCCCTTTAGAAAATAAACATGATGGAATTTGGGATCAGACACAAGTACAACTTTCCCTTGACCCCTGACCCAGCAGGAAGGGGGAAGTGTTCCTGTTATTCAGCTCTAAGATGAGTGTCCATGGGACACGATGCGGGGCCACAGAGTGTCCCCCGAACATGGCCAAAAATGGGCAATTGCGATGTAGAAATTATCTGAAGTCTACAAGCAAATTCAGAGCAGACAAACGAGAGATGTTTGCTTCAGATGGGCAGCCCCCACAGAGATGTGTAACAAGTGTTTCACATCACAGTCAAATGGTCAGAAAACAAATATTTAACTTGTTGAAATCCTCTTGTTTATGTGGGGAAGTTTTTGTAACCCTCATTACTTTGTGTTTTTTTCATTTTCCTACATTTCATTCCCATGAAATGTCCTAAAAAAAAAGGCAAAAACAAGTTGCGACAGCCTGTCCTCTGCTACAGTTTGGTTGGGGTTAAAGTTTGTAAGAAAGTATTTGGCATTTTGTCTGGAGTGGCCATCATTTGTCAGATTTTCTTTTTTTTCTAAAACATCTTTTGTATTCAGGAAAGGAAAAAAAAAAAGAGGACCATCAGTTCCAGTGAGCCTGGGGATTTTTCTGGAAAACCCAGCTCCAATGAGTGATAAAAGCCTTTCTTTTAAAAGGAAGACAACAAAACGCCGTTCTCACAAACGTCTGATATTCCACGAGGTATAAAACTGTTATCTTTAGGTGCTGTTTCCACTCTTTGTTCTAAGCCAAGTTCACTGCTGACCACAGCATACTCTACAGACACAAAAGACAAAGCCGTCTCAACTGTTGGCAGCAGCTCAACAAAAACCTTTCACCTTTAAATTGCTTTTTTTGGAAAAAGTTCAAATTTAGCCAAAGTACCCCTCGGCCATTTGCGTCAAATTCATCTTTATTACTAATTCTCACTTATGACAATTATTTGAACTATTTTATTTCCTCAATCTGAATTTTATTTTAATCAGATTGTGTAAATTTACCCTTCATTGCAGATGCTCAGTTTGAAAAAAAAGCAACAATGAGACAATGCTCACAATTAGAGCTATAGTTAAAATTCCCAAACAATAAAAAAGAAACTTTCCCATTGCATGTGTTCTTAAATGAAGTGTGAGAGAAGTCAACGGTTAGAGTTTCAATATTTGTGCATGGCCAACAGCGCCAGTCCGTCTATTAAAAAGTTTAAAAATTCTCAATCCCAACATGAATTACAGTCACACAAAATGTTTTGAATAACAAAAACAAATAATCAAAAGTAAATTGGTGATTACTTTGTTCTGCCTTCAAGTTGAAAATTGCACTTTAAAAACTTGCTTCCAAATGTAACTATCTATAGTGTTTCACATTTTCCCCCCAATGTATTTTTTTTAAGGGACATACACAACAACCCAATCCGAATTCTCCCTTTCTCTCTTCCCCTTCATTTAGCCCTCCAAATTGAGTTATGAAAAAATTGTCTCATATTTTGGACGTCATTTCCGTTTGTTGATGTCACCAATAATCGCTGGTCTGCTAGCTTTGGCGCTTGAATATACATAACAGCGGTTTTATAACTTTAAAAAGGTCATGCTAGAACAACATTTAACTGTAAAGGTCTGTACTTCAGAGTGCACCCATGTGAAGAAAAGAGCGTGTCTGCGCGCCGCGGTTTACCTCGCGACGGAGGACTTTGTATCCCTCTGCTTGGAGGGTGACATTTAAAAAATAATTTTTCTGACACAACTTCTTGCACTTATACTTCCCCTTCAAAGAAAAGGGAAGGAGACGGGAAGAATTTGGACAGGGCCAAAGTTTTCCCAAATGGACATTTTACCATGCAGCAGTGGATGCAGTTTATTTTTCATAAAAAGAGAAACACAGATGTAAGATTATCAGATATGGATCCTTTAGATTGAGAGGAAAAGGGACAAGAGAGAAAAAAAAAAGTCAGTTTACTATACATAAAAATTTCTTTGACCAGACATCCACATGCGTGCACATCAAATATGTGGTTTATATTACCACAGTACTCAATTCTGCTTATCTGGGACCTTGGTGCTCTGTGACTACATGTGTAGCGGGTTAGCTCAAACATTAGTTTAGGTCCTAAGAGGTTAAATGATAAAAAATATTGCAAATATGTACATATTTTCTGACGAATGATGACTGACGATGACTGACGAATTCTGTCGTTTCCTTTTTCAAAACGCAGGGAGAACAAACGCTGCAGCCGTCCTTTTAATTTAGCAAGTTGTCCCAACAGCTGTAATTATTTTTAATAATTTAACACAAAAGAAATACAAAAATACTATACTATTTTAAACACAAAGTCTTACCCAAACTACATTTATGCAGCACATTTTTACTAAATCAGCATTTTTAGCTGGGGATTCATCTGCAGATCTTGTAGTCATTTGTGTTCAATATTAGATTTAGATTTTAAGTGAAATCACATTAAAGTTGATGAGGCGCCATTTATTTGTAGAAATATTCTATTATTTAATGTTTTTGCAGAAGGGTGAAAAACTTGATTACGGTTTTTCTTTCGTCACATGCTTTCTTAGTCAAAATGTTTTTTTGTTTTATTATTATAAAGCAGGGGTGTCAAACTCAATTTTACAGGGAGCCAAAATCCAAAACACACCTCTGGTCGCGGGCCGAACAGAATAACCATTCATTAACCACACTAAAACCAAATTTTTAAAACTTTAAAAATGTAACTTTCAGTATCAGTACCCTAACCCTACCCTGGTCCACGTCCGGTACCGACTGTCATGTACTGACTATGCGATAACGGGTTAAGGTTAGGACACCAGTGCGCTAACCTGGAGAAAAGGGAGCCTTGATTTAATTGGACATAAAAAAAAAGTTGAGGACACCTAAAAACACATCAAGCATCAAATGTCTGAAAACGCTCTGCTGGATATGTAAAACACCAGCCTCCTCTTATATCTGTGAAAGTGAAAAAATGAAAGTGACCAAGTGGTAAAACTTTTATTGGCTTATCAACGTTAGCTAAGCAAAGTAGACAAAAACATTAAAAAGAGTTCTTTAGTGAACAGTTAAGTTAGGCTCTAAATGTCCCAAAAATGCAAGACTGAAGTGATTCTCGCTCTATACTGTAATCAATGTTGTCACAAGAAGTTTGAAAGAAGTTTTAAATCTAAATTGATATTTAAAAAAAATGGAAGAGTGGTTTAGAAACTTTTTAATGCAGTGAAAGTAATTTTTTTTTAAAGTAAATGAAAGTTTTGCTTCAATTGAGCAAAAGATTTTAGGAAATACAGATGACTTCAGAATGAGGTAATATAGTGTTTAGTTTATACTTCAAATGTATGCACTTACATCTTTTTGTTGAATGAAAACCTCCCCCTTGTCATGAGATAAACAGACCTCGGCTGTTGCAGCCTGCAGAGGTTTTGACAAAGTTGAGATGATCTTCAGAATAGAAAGTCATAACCTAATGTCAAAGTTGTGCTTATATATATTTATATGAACAAATGAGATTTGACTAAAAACTGTTGTACATACATTCTTTGATACATTAGGAAATGAGGGCAACATTTCAAAACAAAGTTAACGAAACACCTTTACAAAGCAGGTGAGCGTATCAAGAGGAATGCATGACAAATTAAATGAATGAGTAATAACTGTACATTTCTCAATGAAAGTCTATGTGACTTTGGCCTTCTTGCAACCGGTGGGTACTTCCTATTTGGAACATGAGAAAGAAGGGGTTGCGAAGTCGATTGATTACACAATCTATGGCTTGTGGCCTGCCCAATTGACATTTTTTCCACCGCTCCTGATTCAAAATGATTTGAATAAAGATTTGCTCATTTACACAATTTTAATATTAATTTTCTTTAAAAAAAAAAAAAAAAACACTATCTGAGAGTGCCTTTAGGGCTTTTTTAACAGCAGTAACTGGCTGTAAACAATAATGAAAAAGTTTAATTCCCGCCTCATCGAAGCTACAGTGTGCTGATTAGTCAGCGGGGTTGAATTAAAAATGAAAAATGCAAGTCAGCTGATTATTGCATCTGAAGCATATTAAACCAGTCATATCATTAATACAAAAACAGAGCAAAAACTAGAACCGAAGCAGTCCAAAAAAACCTAAGTGCAGAATTTTTGCAGCTTAATGTGAAAACTGAAGAAGAAGTGAAAGGTGAAAATGGATTTCGCCCTTTAAAAAAGTGCAGGGAGTTTGCAAAATGTCTTAACATGTATTTGTTAAACATCTTCCACTGAAAAGATACATATTTTTGTGTTATCTGGTATTCCCAGAGTTTGACAATTTAATATTTGTCAGATAGACTCTCAAAAGTTTACAAAACAGGACAAACTGAATACTTTTCTTTTTAAAAAGAATATTTATGTCAAAGGCAATGAATTGAGCAATTCTAAACTTTTTTACCACAAGTATTTCTGCACAATTTTTGTGCAACTGTTTATTTAAACCCAGCTCATCTTTGTGTTTACGTTGAGCTGCTCGCTGTAGGTTAAACCTAAAGTTGGTGGCAAAACCGGAGCAGGATGTAGGTCGCTGAGCAGGGAAAAACACCAGAGGAATAAATCAGAAGGCTTTCCTTACAGCTTAAACACTCAGCACATTCCTGCCATATCACACCCAATCACACACGCCTCTAGAGACTTACAGCTTTTGTAATCAGGGATTTGCAACCTAACATGGCCTACTTTTAAACGCAGATCAATGACTCCGAAAGAAAATTTCGTCTAGACAAATTCAAATCAGTTTGGGTTACCTGAAGCCCACACAAAATAATTGACTTATACATGCCCAAAACAATAACTATATTTAAATTCCATGTGTTTTAAGATCTAAAATTAAATATTCTCATTTAATAATGTGCAAGTAAAACAAAAGATAAAAAAAATATTTTACATGGACAATTTATACAGTCTATTCCTACATTTTTTTAATCTAGCCCTTTAACATCTGGGGCTTAATACAACAAATATTTAACATACTGTATTTTTTTCAACCATTAACACAATCAATGTAATTCCAGCAGATTCTGAAGGAGAAAAGAGGACGCTTTTCTCTGCTGGAATTATGTTAGTCAATGTTAAAACATTACAGTACATCAAAGAACATAAGAACTGGAGCTCTAGTGTTAAAGGGTTAAACTATATATTTAAAAAAAAAAGGTTCAGTTTATAATAACTGTTATTAATATTATTAAAATAATGAAAATCACAATGGTCGACAGACAACTTCTCTATCCAATTGAATTCACTCATGCAAAAAAACTTTTTGAGAAGTTGACACTTGGAACAGAGCTTCCGTTTGCATGTCAAACTGACCCCAAACAACGTGACATTACATAGTTTGAGGCTTAACTTTGACATGATCACTGATTCTAAACTAATTTTAAATGTTTCGGTGATGGCATCACTCCTTATCAGCTTTGACAGAGGCCAATTGACGTCTTCATTGGATCTTCTAAACTCAATAAGAAAAACCCTCTCTGTCTCACGTACTTACAGCAGAATATGAGTTTAAAAAAATCAATTGAGTTAGGTCTTAAAGTATAGTTTCACTGCTAATTTTGAAATGCAACAGGTCCAGTAAGAACATGCACACAAACGCCATGACTTTAATGGTTTTTGAAAGCAATTTCAAGCTTAAACTATACGACAAACATCTGCAGGATGTAATAGTTTGAAGTAATAGAAAACGTAATAATCCTTAGGGCAAAAACTTATGTTAACATTGGTTATCTAAACAAAAAATGGAGGGGAAAGTCAAACAAAAACTGTCGAAAGAAACCATGTTCACGACTTTGTTTCTTAACTAGAAGTGCAGAGCAAGTTGCAACAAGAAGACATGATTCACACATGATTCCAGCCCTCCTTCAGCATGCCTCCTTCTGTGCCTCAACATAACACACAGCTCGTCCAGCATTTTCACTGTCATAACAGTGCTGCTCTTCTAAAATTACTTTAAGCTGGAAAAAAAAGCCAAAAGGCTTAGAAATAACACGGATAATTTACATTATAATATATTTTAACTTCATTTTCATCCTGCGAATCACAATCAATTTTCCAACTCTTTTATTTCCTTAAATATTAATCATAAACTGGTGATCTAACACATAAATTGCAACTTTATTATGCCATTTATAGGAAGTTGCACTTTCATTTCACACCAGGTTATTGCAACAAAACATTTCCACACCTAATACTAAGTGTAAAAAAATATATAATGACTTGTCCTAGAAAATTGAGGTTTACAAAACACGTTTTAAAATAATAATGTGTGATCCAAATTATTAAAAGACAAAAAAAAAGCCCTTACAGATCAGTTAAACAGTCGAGGCTATCCTATTTCTGTATTTCCTTAAAGTCTCCAGGCAATCATGGAGTTCTTTAGAATGTTTGACTTCATAGTCTAACAGAAGGGACAAGGTTTTATTTGGATCCAAAGATCAAATACCCTACAAGTGATTCTATTAGCAATTTTAATTTTTGACATTTTGCATTATTGCAGGAAAACATTGAAACGACAAAAGCGAGACTGGAGAACAGGGGCAGTCACTCACCAACAAAGACACAAAGAATATCCACCACGACGATCAGCTTCCTTTTGGTTTCTGGCATGTTGTTCTCGCGCCGCGTTACATCCATAAATAAACTTTTCTAAAATTATTTTTTTTAGGAAACAGGCGGCAGGGTTGAAGTGGAGAACGCCGGGGAAGACTTTGGACCGCTCTGGAAAACTTTTACCTGTTCGCTCTTCCGCCTATGCCTTCCAATGTTGACTTCAGTCCCTTCAGGTGAGATCAAGTGGGCGCGAGCTAGGCAAATCTCTGACGTACAAAAGTGGGCGCGGTTGTCGGCGCGAGGCTGTCAGCTCGCGCGACCTACTCCAAATCACAAAACCTTCTGCCAAATTAAACGTTTTTTCTTTGATTTCACTAAATATGAATACTTACAAATTGCATTTTTTTTTGTTTAATTTTAATTCACTCCTCATAGTTGTACAACACCTCATGAAGATACTACAGTTCAAACATTTCTGGGACTGAAAAAAAAAAAAAAAACCCCATACAGGGACACAGGGGCGGAGCTACATGGGGGCAGCTGCCCCCCAGCACCCCCCCACCACCACCCATTTTTAAATGATATTATTTTTAACATTGATGACATTTGTTTAAAAAGCATTGCAAATGCTTCATATCCCATTCTAACATTTTTTTTTTTTTGTTTTGTAAAATCGTTTCAAGTGGTCTTTCAATTATGATCACACAATTTTTAACCAAAATCATAAATCCTGAGACTTTTTAAAGACATTTTCTGCTCGTTTGAAATTCAATTCTAAATTGTGGGTGGAACTATTGGCGGGTGTTTCCCAGCATTCATTTGTTTACACTCTCTCCCGCTAGCTTATAGCATCTCATATATCAAGCTAACATTAGTATTGCAAAAAAAAAACATAGCTGCAGCCGCACTGTTTTGAGCCAAATGGCAGCTCAGACTACAAAAATAAATATGTTAATGGATTTATTTGTCAACTAGTGGATGCTTCAGAATTGTAGGGTGCAATGGAGAATTTGGCCTGCCCATGGTGGTTGCTGTCACAAACCCAAGTCTGTTTTTATCTGTGCTTGGTCCATCACTATTTAATTAAATAAACACTCAAAAACACAACTTTAATCTTTAATTGTTTTAGGTGTCCTCCACAATGAGAAAAATGCTACAATGCTTCTTGGTTTGAAGAAGCATTAAAAAAACTTTACATATTTTTGTTACTTTTATTCTTAATGGCCTTCCCCTCGGTGTTCTCGTTTGCCAACCTTCCAAAGTTTTCTGCCCCCCTCCCAGCCCCACTTTATAAAATGTTCTTGCGCCGCCGAAACTGGTGTTATCCTTTCAATAAAAGAAAGAAAAAGTTTTAGATCTTTAATATTAGTTCTTGATACCAGCTAATCCCTATAGACCTATAATATAGTCCTTTTTTTTTGGTTTTAGGCAAAAATCACTTTCAACAAAAACATTTTTCCCCATTATTTACGCAAATTTTTGTTTCAGTGTTTAAAAATGCAATATTCATTTTTTTTTTAAATGTGTAAAAATTTTAAAGTAAAAATTGATACATAAATGGACATTTCTTTCACCATTTGATTACTTGAAGTGCTCATTTGGAAGGCTACTTTTACTTGAAGTTAACAACAATTTTTACCCACTTCTGAATTTCACATTCAAAGATCCAAGTATCTTCTTGTTATTATTACATGACTCACCATAGATTCTGTTTCATAAAGGAGGTGCGAACAGGGATCTGACCTGTCAACATTAATGATTCATGATGAATGGCACTCCTTTATCAGACAAAGACAGATACCAAAATCTACTCAAGTTCAATGTTTCCGCTTTATTTTGTCTGTTTTTATCTAATGCAGTCAAATAATACAAATGTGGAGAAAATGACAAAACAAAGTGAAATCCTATTATTAATTTTCTTTTGTTCATCTGCAAAAAGTTCTCTTTTATTTTGCCTTTTTTAAAAATGTAATCATTCTTTATTAATTTTATTTCAAATAGTAAATAGCATAATGTTACACTACATAGCTCCATTCTTCAAAGGAAAACCTTCCCGATCCAGATACTACTGATTTATCCAAAACCACAATACTGCAATTTGTGCTGTTTTCACACTACTGATTTTAAAGGGTAAAAAAACAAAAATAAAAAAACATTATTGTAGACTCCACACATTCAGATAAGGAAAAAAAAAACTCACCCACACAACAAACAAAAGTAAAAGTGATTACCTTACTGTCAGTTAAGGTACGCTTGGATTTACTTTTACTTTTTAAATTATAGTTAGTAACATGATTCCTTAAATCTGCTGTGTTTAAAAGAGTTTTAAATAGAATTTTCTTGTAAATGCAGTGCTTGCTTTTCTCCTAAAAGGGTCATTTAGGCTAATAGAGGACATGTCCTGGCCTGCTGTTCTATTTAGGTTTTTTTGATGATTGTGGGGATCTGCTGGAGAAAAACAGGAACAACAAAACCTGCCTCAAAACAATTCTAACATGGGGGAAGACATGAGGAACAATTGAATCCATGGGTTTGAATGCATTGATTAACAGAAACAGTTGGCTCTAGGCTGAGTTTACTTGTAGGACAGGGCGAGGAGCACGACAGAAAGCAAGAACAAGGAAAAAACTGTACCATAAAAACACCAATCCTCACACTCTCCTGTTAATAGAATTGTACAGTTTTGCATCATTGAAGACAGAACTCCCGGTCTGCGCCATGAGCTGCAATAGAGAGTTTGCTATATTAAAGCAAAATCATATAATAAAAGTTATAAATAGGTTTACCAAGCCCCCACCATTCGTTACCAAATTTGCAGTTCCACAGAAGACCACTGGAGGCAGGTTGCAGAAGGGAGCAATTTCACAATTTATTCAACTGTAAAAAAGCCTCACCCTGAGGTCAAAGTGAGCACTTTCCCTGAGTAAGTCTCTCATGCCTAAAGTGATGCTAAATTAAATGGACTCCTGGATACAACGGTAGCCTTCATTGCAAATTAGTGAAATATGGTGTCAATGGGTTGAAAAAACATGCTGTAATACAGAGAAAATACATCTATACGTACTGAAAACAGTCAACCACACTCTGTACACGTTTACTAGATTTTTTTTATTGTAAAATAAACAAATAATTCAAAATAAAATGCTTTACAGTCACATAAACTACTTAAAATGAAACCCCAAACAACCAGACATAAATGGTAGTTTCAACATAGTTAATCAATCAATGTAACCATTACCTTTGTCAAAATAAAAAGGGAATAAAAATATCAGCTCAAGATACAACAATGCAACAACACACCTCTGAACAAAAACTTTAAAGAGCTAAGAACCAAAAAACTCAGCATGAATTTTGTCCGTTTTTTCACTTTCTTCTCCTGTGATGTAGCAATAAAAACATCTCAACTCCTTTTATTAACTAGCACAGATATGACAGAAGAACATTTCACTGAATTAGTAGCTCTTTGTTTTACTGGATAAATTCAGGTTCCATCATGTTCAGCTGTGGGCCCTCGCTGACTAAAGCCCGACTTTCCCAGATAAATCTGGCTGCAAACCCTGACATTTGTACACACAGGAAACGCACTGGAGCTCTGAAGCATAATCCAGAAATGTTGCAAAATACACCAACCGAACAATTTAATAAAGTATTAATTTAATCCCTAATGGCAGACAGGATTTTAGTTGTAGTTTAACTGGATTATAATTCTTTAGTTTCAACATTTTAAGTTGATTATTAGGCTTTTTTTTTTTTTTTTTTTTTTTTTTCAGATTGCTCACACAAAGATGCAAAGCATAAAAAAAATAATAACTGTACCATCCACCTTTACCTCTTAATTTATCCAACAGCAAAAGTCTTACTTTCACCATAGAAAATAATTCATTTTTGAAACAGTTTAAAGCATGACTGGCTTGGATTTTATCAAATATACAGACTGTTCAGATATTTCCTGAGGTTTCTTTAAAAATATCACATTCAAGTGTCTGATATATAAAAATAATTCTGAGTTCACAGGTTTAGTTTGAGGTTTTTTATTTTTTTATTTCCAACCTGGAGGATTTGTGGAAAAATTGCAGGTCTTTAAAAAATAAAATCCTCTTAATCGTAAGATCAAATGTGAGATTACTTGTACAGACATCTCAAAGATATCTCGTAAGTTCATGGATCATTTTTTGAAGCTGTTCTTGTTCATCTTAGCCATCTAAACCATAATTCTGCCACTGAAACACAAAAAAAAATCAACATTTTTTTCTTTCATATTTGAACGTAATAATGAGCACTTTTAATTATTTAAAGGAATCATTGACTTTAATATTTTTAACAAGTCTTGACTTTATAGCATAAACCCATTTTTAATAGGATATAAAACGATTTCCTTTTTTCATAATTCATTAAATTCTTATGTCTTGTTCCCTTTAAGCGTCATTACAGCGACAACATGGAGATCAAATGGTGATTTTAAGCCTCAAAGGGGACGTAAGGATCACACTGCGCAGGACCGAAAGTTAAATCCTCGAAAACAAGAGGGAGAAGAGGTGTAGATGGTGACAAAAAACCGTCAGGGGTGGATGAGTGGCTCATGTTGGCCTGGAGGGGAGGAATCGTCAGATTGTATCCACTGACTTCTGTGGAGGAAAACGGGTGGACAGATAGGCTGCATTTCTTGCAGAAGTCCGAAAAAGACATTGAGGGTTGGCGCTGTTCCATTAAAAGACTAAAGTTTTGTTCTTGGTTTGACAGAGAATAATTGAAGTTGGATTCTTCATTGGCGCCATCTGATGGTAGCTTGAAGTGTTCAACCGAAACTGCGAGAGGTTTGGAGGGAGGTAAACTCGAAGGAGGCAGAATGGATGTGGAGAACGGATGGGAGGGTTGAGAGATGATCATGCTGGAATAAATGCAGGGGATGAAGGAGGGGGTCGGGTCTGAACCAATCTGAGACACGGTTGACTTCCTGGAAAACTCCTCAAAATTTCTTAAAGGAGAGAATGAGGAGAATTGGTTGGAGAGATCATTCTGGAGATTGCAGATGTTTTGATAGTCTGGGTTCTTCTCAAGATTCTGCTGCATGTCAGGCAAAAATACATCAGATAATATGAGGTTTTCGAGCTTCTCTTGAACCATAAGAGGCTTTGTACCCTAAAAAAAAGGAAGAAGTTTATCATTTTAAAAGAAATTGAAAAACAGACAGTTCTCACGATTGTAAAGTTTGCATTTTGTCCAAATGTCATTCTGTTGTAGTTTACAATTTAACAACTTCTTTCATAAATCAAATTGATCAGTAGATCAAGTGTAACTTTAAAGTCTCACTCTTGTCACCTTTAGATCAATTATAAAAGTGTTCCCAGTGGACTTTTAATAGTGATTATTATTAGTTTAGTTTTAAAGAAATGTTTTTATGACATACAGTGTGGCGAAAAAGTATTCGTCAGACACCAAAAAGATGAGAGCCCTGTCATTTTCATCACAAGTGTGCCTCAACAATGAGAGACTTAATGATAAAAATTTCCCTAAGTGATTTTAGGGAAATTTTTAGGGAAATTGTCCAATTTTTAAAATAATTTCTTTATAAATGATGGTGAAAAATAAGTATTTGGTCAAAAACAAAAGTTCATCTCAATACTTTTTTTTTATATAGCCATTGTTGGCAAGAAGAGCAGTCAGACATTTTAACAAACTGTTGCTGGTATTTTGGCCCATTGCGCTATACAGATCTCCTCTAGAGCAGTGATGTTTTGGGGCTATCGCTGGGTAACACGGACTTTCAATTCCCTCCAAAGATTTTCTATGAGATCTGGAGACTGACTTGGTCACTCCAGGGCCTTGAAATGCTTCTTCCAAAGCCACTCCTTCATTACCCGGGCCGTTTGTTTGGGATCGTTGTCATGCAGAAAGATCCAGCCATGTTTCATTGTCAATACCCTTGCTGATAGAAGGAGGTTTTCACTCAAAATCTGATGATACATGGCCCTATTCAATCTTTCCTTTACATGGATCAGTCGTCCTGGTCCCTTTGCTGAAAAACAGCCCCAAAGCATGAGGTCTCCGCCCCCATGCTTTACAGTAGGTATGATGTTCTTTGGATGTAACTTAAAGTTCTCTCTCCTCCAAACAGTAAAGTTCTTGCCAAAACGTTCTGTTTTGGTTTCATCTGACCATAAGACTTTCTTCCAATCCTCTTCTGGATCATCCAAATGCTCTCTAGCAAACTTTAGACAGGCCTGCACATGTCCTGGCTTTGAAAGAGGGACACGTCTGGTACTGGAGGATTTGAGGTACTGGCGGCGTAGTGTGTTACTGATGAGAGCTTCAGTTACTTTAGGCCCAGCCCTCTGCAGGTCATTCACTAGACGCAACCCCCCATGTGGTTCTGGGATTTTTGCTCACCATTCTTGTGATCATTTTGACCCCACGGGTTGAGATGTTGCGTGGAGCCCCAGATAGAGGTAGAGTATCAGTGGTCTTGTATGTCTTTCTCCCACAGTTGATTTCTTCACATCAAGCTGTTACCTATTGCAGGTTCAGTCTTCCCAGCCTGGTGTAGTTTAACAAGTTTGTTTCTGGTGTCCTAACACAGCTCTTTGGGCTTGGCCATAGTGGAGTTTGGGGTGTTGAATGTTTGAGGTTGTAGACAGGTGTCATTGATATAGATAACGAGCTCAAACAGGTGTCATTAATACAGGTAACGAGTGGAGGACGGAGGATCCTCTTACAGAGGTTACAGGTCTGTGAGACCAGAAATCTTGACAAAATACTTATTTTTCACCATAATTTACAAATAATTTCTTTAAAAATCAGACACTGTGATTCTCTGGATTTTTTTTCTCATTAAATTACAGGCCTCTCTTATCTTTTTAAGAAGAAGAACTTGCAAAACTGGTGGCTGACTAAATATTTTCTTGCCCCACTTGGCAGTTTCTGTAGAACACCAGTAGTTCATTAGAAATTCACCTCTGAGTTTTGGGCTGGACCGTTGGCACGGAGCAACCCCACCCCCTCTCCCTGTCACCCATAACTGATGTCTATTTACATACTCTCTTAATAGCTTACACCCCGAAAATAACATCACAAGTGCAACAAAATAATGAACAATTGGTTTTCCGCAAAGTAATACTTTCGTATACCTGTGCAATACATGTATATATCTCACGATTGCCGGTTAATATGTCTTCTTTATTTTACATATATATAGTTTCTGTCTATTTTATTTGATTTTGTTCTTTTTAAATTGACTGGAGAGCACCTGTTTGTTCGTTGTGTCACAAGCTCCTTGAGCAACAATAACAATAAAGGATTCTGATTGTAATTCGGAATGATTGTTTTTGTCTTTATTAGAAAATAAAACTAGGTAATGATTTTTATTGTTTTTTAATTTCAATCTAGAACATCTTTTTCTAACAGTAGTGGAGCATGCACCTCCCTGACTTATTTTATTTTTTTTTCCTGTGAAAACTGGATGCTTCCATGACTATAACTGTGTTTGTACACATTTTAGAAATTTATTTCTACTTCATAAGCACAATAATGATCGTATCGGGACCCAGGAGCATTGTGGATTTTCCATTATTTATAATTACCGGTAAGGAAGTTTCATGCATGAGCTGATTCTGGGCAGATCATGTGGGCTCTTATTGTTAAAGAGCAGCTCATCTACAAACATTTCTTTAAGATGGAATCATATATTTTAAAGAGAAAAAAGCAGCCAGAACCTGCTTTAAAGACTGAAAATACTTTGAATTTATAAAAAAATATTAGACATGGAAATGGACAGGCAGTGTAGGAAATGACTTGCGTTACCTCTAGATTCGTTTTAGGAGCGTAGCTGGACAGGCTGCTGTTGGATGGATCTGGGATCTGTTTAAGCAGCTTCTTTTTTATTCTAAAAACAAAAAATATCAAGATAAAATCAATAAGCCCTTTAAAGAATAGAATTTTCTGCAAATACTGTAAAAACTGCAGAGGACTTACATGTTTTTTGGTACGAAGCCTGCTATCAGAATCAGCCCCAGAGAAATCAACAGCAGTGGAATAAGCATCCTCATCACAATGCTGAACTCTCTAGTGTCTGAATATACACAGAAATTAAGTTAGACATAGAAATTAAAAGTTTATAACATTTATTTTAGGCTAAGAGTATTTTCTTTACCGATGTAAACATTCACTTTGTTCCCAGCTGGTCCAGGACCGGCTGCAGTGTTCGCCTGCATAAAGATGTCGAAACTACCGGGCAACAAATTCTCCAAATGATAGTGTTGAACGTGGTGAGGAATCACAACACCTGGTTACAAGCAGAATAATTAAAGATTATGCATGGACAACACAAAAAAATCAATTCAAATTTACATTTTTTTAATTTGAAACCAAATATGACAGTTTCAGGGAATTTTTTCCAACATTTCACAACAATGGTTTTCCCTACAGGCATGTCACTTACTCTTTGCTGGTTCATTTCTGGTTGAGTAGAAAACAATGTAGTTTGTGAGGAAACCATGAAGCTCCTCCACAGGAACCTGAGTCCAGCTGAGTTTCACTGAGCTGCCAGAGATGTGCTGCACTTTCACATTGGGACCAGCTGAGGGCGCTGTGGGCACAAAAGACTTGCTCTTAAATTTCAATTAAGAGACATTTAGCAAGAGCTTTCAAACTATTTTTGATCATCTACTTCAATTGGGTGGAGCATTTTGAGAGGAGAAAGGACCTCTGCTGAGATATAAAACCAGGAATCTCCTTGCTGACTGGTGGAAAGGTCAATCCCATACAATCCCTACAACCGACCTCAACAGAAAGCCGGCCGCAGATCTAAATTTGACAAATTTGAGTTCAATTGATTCCTAACAGAAACAAATTTGATCTTCATCTATGATCAGCTTGTTCAGAAAAGTCTTCCAAGACCACACACCCAGAAAGATGAAGAAAACGAGATGCAATTTTACAAATAAAAGCAAAAGTTTTTCAAATTTCCTCTTCATGTCAACTAAACCTTCAAAATTGTAGTTTTCTGTTGGTTCACCAACTTTCAAACATCAAACAGCAGCAGCTACATACAATCACACTTTTCAAATGAAAAAATAAACACAGGACAGAAAACAAAATCAAAATAGAACAGCCCAGTGCTAGAAATATTTCAGTAACAAAAAAATTGAAGGAATTAGCTTACATTTCTTTAAACTTAAATATATGGGAATTACTCATTTTATCTTAAAGTTTATTTGTGGAAATTAGGAAAAAAATTGCTCCTTATGTTAATAAAACAATATAAATAAATCATAATTCATAACAGTGGCTAGCACAGGAAATCCCAAATAGGTAGAAATGTCAGTGATGAATAAGCAGTTAAGAGTTTGTGTAAAAAAAAAAAAAAAAATTACATTTTAGAAGACCATGGTAGGCTGTGTTAACTTGTGAGAGTAAGGTGGTTTTATTTTGAAAAGGAAGGTGTCTCATCTTGTGACATCGGCACGAGAGCACCCGCTTATTTTCGTGGGTATGGGAGGGGCTGCTGTTGGGAGCACATGCTTTTAAAGGATTACTCAGGTATGCATGAACAACTCAAAATACCGATTTGGGGTTGTTTGTACACTCAAAAGTTAGAAAAATAGATTTTTCATGGCATTACCCCATTAACTTTATATATATATATGTATATATATATATATATATATATATATATATATATATATATATAATATATATAAAATTAAAATAGGTTTTTAAAAAAAATAGGTTTTCACTCTAGGTTCCACTGCCTGACAGCCTATCCTAAAAGCATTTGCTAAGTAGACCAGTGTGTTTGTGTGTGTTTTTTTTTTTTTTATTCATTTAGGTCTAAAACTCTAAAAATAATGAATGAAACCAATGCAAATATTTAAGATAAGCCATGATATGTCTCAGCTCAAAGCCTCAAAAGATGTGCTAAGATTATAGAAGATTTTATGTTTTTAAAAGTCACTAAGATTATTTAAAACATCTGTGGAGAATTTAAATTTTCAACACAAAAAAGATTAAATAAAGGCCACTTACTTTTTGATACTGACCATTCTCAGCTACATTTTTTTAAGTAAAGGCTCAACAACAGCCGTTTATGGAGAATTTAGGTTACTAAATTTATCAATTAGAAATTTGGCAAATACTTTTAAATAGCTTCACATTTTTTTAAATAGAAGTATGTACTGATGCAGTAATTCTTTTTCTGAAAGTTAGTTTCATTTGTTACTAAGTTTTAGCAAAAAATGATGGTTTTAAAGAGAGTTTATCTTTTGCTTGCATATTCAATTCCCTTTTTTCTTTCAAAATGACTGATGAAAAAAAAATGTTTTTTAATAATAATGCAATCTGCTTTTGGATGACAGTTGTTGACAGGTGTTTAATATAAATCTTTTGAAACAGAAACTGACTCAGTTTCTTAGTGACTCAGTGGAAGCAAGATCCCACATGCCTCCAGTAACTCCTGGACAGTGGCTGAGAGTTTTACTGCATGTTTACACTCAATGAAATCTTTAAAAAACAGAAAAAAACACTGAATCTTGACATCATTAGTCATTGGGCAAAACCTGTAGAAAGAATAGCAAATAACTCTTCTAGTGAAAAAAATGATTACAATAACTCATGTTGGAAACAAAAGAAGCTTTTGAATTTAATTTAAGTTCTGCAGCTTTGAAGAAACATTCAAATCCGTAAAAGGCTTGTTATGTTATTTCAGAAAACAGCAAAAAGTTTCGTCAAAGCATTGTGCCCAAGTAAGTTTGATTTTTTTTTTTTTTGGTTTGTAACCAACACATCCCTGTTCTGTCAATATTCAGTAAATCACCTTACTTCACCATATAATGTCACTTCAATGTACCAAATTAATTATTTGTGTTAAATTTCTCAAACTTATTGCATTTTAGAGTTATATTCAAATACATTTTACGACTTTTAGGATTTGTTTGATAAGATTGCTCTAACGGATTGGTCTTCTTTCATTTCAAACAGGTAAAAACGCAAACGTTTGAGCTAAGTTTGCAGATGAGTTGACTTACTTCCTTCTCTTGTGTAAATGTACTGTGTTCTGCTTTTCCCAACTTGCTCTTCATAAAGAATTTTGACAGAAACAGCATAACGCACCATTGGTTTCAACCCTGAAATGACATGATATTTAGTGCCCATAAATGAATGACTGTAATTCTATGTTTGAGCAGCAGCTCATGCTTACCTGTGATGACCTGCTTTGTAACAGAACTATTCAGCTTCTTCCAGAAGATGCTCCCAGTTTCCTCTCTGACAGCAAACCACTCCACGACAAAACCGCTCGCTCTTTGTTTAATAGGGGACACCCAGTGAACCTCTAAGCTGTTGTCACTCAGGGACCCTACAGAGATCTGGTTTGGGGTTGGAAGCTCTGAGGACAAAGAGACAACAAACTGTCAGCTTTGGAGTGAGTCTGAAACAGCAGAGTGGGAAAAAAAAGAACTTTTCTTGAGCTCTTATAAGTTTAAAAAATGTTATCCCTGCTCATAAGTCTGTTCTCTGTCTACTCTGCCACACATTTAAAGACCCACTCCGATGTAAGTGGTGTTTCTAGTGTTTTTAACAAGTTCTTGTGGCATTTTTCTCTCAATGGAGGACAATCATAAAGAAAATTAAGCTTAAGCTGAAAGTTTTTTTTAAGAAGCAGCTGTAGGGACTTAGTGCTGGCTATCCCTCTGCTGGTAGGGTGATCTGCATTGCGCTTGTGGTGGGGAGGAGAAACGCATTTCTTCATGTGTCTGATCTCTGAAGCACAGAAGTTTACATTTTAATAAAAATATTAAATTTTTACATCAGTTATAAAGCTGATGTTATGCATTTTCTGAGTGTTAGCAGCAATAACCAGCGACTTTTGATGACTTCATCAAGCGGTAGTAAAATCTGAATTGGCGGACTATTTTTTCCATATCTCTCCACTTGGAGGGATAAATGTAGGGATAGGGAGAAGCTGTAGGGGTCGGGAAGCAATCGGATTCCCTGCTCCACTCTATTTCGATGCATTCACTTGCAGACAAATAGATCTACATGCATCTTCGTTGTCCAAATTGTACAGCAGGATAGCTCCGATCTTGCTCGCCACTTCTGCTGCACCACTAATGTTAGCTTGGCATTGTGAAGGTCTGTATGCTAGCGAGAGGGAGTGTAAACAAAGGGATTATGGGAAATAGAAGCACCTACAATTTAAGAGGGGAATGTCTTATGACTACTGCCGCTCTACAGAAACTGTTCTAGAAAACGACACATTTTTCTTGATTTTAACTAAAAACAGTATAATGATAATCAAAAACCTACTGGGAACGCTTTTAGAGTAGATCAAAAGATGACTGCAGTTGGACCATAAACCCAGCAGAGCTCAAGGAAGAGAACATTCCTGACTATTTTCCTCTTAAAGAATTTGCCTTTCCTCTTTTTATCTACAGACACTAGAACGAGTGTCTTCAGCTGGTGCTGCTGCATGCTTTGTTCAACTCCTCTGAGTTTTAATTAAAATGTTAAACCTCACACATTTGAATTTTAGCCTTTCTGGGTTGTCCATGCTTAATTTTCACTACACAAATATGATGTAAATAATGAAAACAAAGACAACAGCTAACTAGCAATCTCTCACCCGATGACACGCAAAATATGCATAAAGATTTACAAGTCATAATTCATGCTTTTTCTCTGTCTCTGCATGCACAACTGTGCACGCATGATACCTGTTTCGGAGGAGTCGAAGAGCCAGATCCGGGCTTCTGGTGATGTCCCTGCAGAGTTGGTGGCTGTTAGAGAGCAGGAGCAGCGTCCCATAGGAAGATACAAGCTGCAGGACGTGTTGGGGGGGTTTAAGTCTACGCAGCTCCCATAATCACTCAAATTCTGCATACTCTCTGTCTGACAAGTCACATTGTAGAAAAGAACGAAGGAAGGCAGGGGCTAAAAATGAAAAGAAAAAGAAGTCAAAATGAGCAAAATAGATTTTTTTAATAAGTCTTTAAAAAACAAGTTATTTTTATAGCTTTGCCAAATAAACCAAAAACTGAATAAGTAAAACATTAAAAAAAACATTTGGGAAGGTTTATTGACTGGATAATAAATACCACGAGATTCTATGGAGTAAAGGTTAAAGTCAGACAATACAAAGTGTACAAATATCTGTTTTAGATGTTCCAGATGCAAACCTCCCAGAGCAGATCAACCAGTCTCAGTCCAGTCCCATCAGTGTCCTTTACCTGCCTCCAGAAAACTGGTTCTGAGGAAGGAGCTGGGAGATGACAGAAAGAACAAAGACAACAAACAAATCTAAACACGTTGGGAACAAAATGACAAGTACCGCCAGGGGGCAAAATCCTATGTTGGTGTTAAAGTCTCATAAGTTGTGTCACATCTGTTTCTGTGAAAGTTTACATTCAACCCTTCCCCTAAGGAAAGTGACAGTCACACCTGCATCTGGGAACCATGTCATGATTTTACCCTCCACTTCACCTATTGATGCTAATGTGAAGGAGGGAAGCTTCAGGCCTCATTTTTATAATATTACGTCCAAGGGCTGGGTTAATAAAAGGAATTAATCAATTTGAATTGATCTAAGCCTAATAGATCGATCCGTAAAAATAGAGATTGATCTGACGCATAATGCTAAAGTCCACTGGCTTGATACTAACATATGATGGGAATTCTCATAGGACGGTTAATGCTAACACTCAGTTGACCTAAACATACATTGTGGACTAAATGAACATATTTATATATTCACGGCATGAATTTTCCAAACTATATTTTTAAAAATGATTTCAAAGTAACTATTTGGTGACGTAAAGCACAGCTTTTTGCTCATACTTTCTTCTTCTTCAGGAATAAGGTGTAATGCTATAGCACGATCGCCACCTAGTGGTCAAACTGAAACCTCCTCTAGGAGAGGCAGAACAATTGTTGGAGCCTCTCCGATTTTGAATCCATGTAACACTGTATGGTATTGGTCAGTTGTAAAGATCAAATTGTACAAGTCACCTATCTTAATAACCACAGAAAGTGAGATGCATTGTGGGCTATGGATCTGTTCTAGAAACTCTTGAGATGGCAGTTTCTCCTTAATCTCTGGTCAATGACTAAATTTGGCAACACTCTTTACTTTGTGTCTTTTATGCCTTATCATTCTCTTCCTCAAATATATCCTTATCAAAACTTTAAAAAGGCCAGAGACTGATCAGCAGAAAAAAACTAATCAACTATGATTCAGCACAGTAGGCTGCAGACGAAACCCCCACTAAAATAAACTAATTTTAAACCCTTTCAAAAAAGAGAAATGAAAGACAAAGAATCGTCTTTGTGTTCCTGATAAAAAGCAAGCATCAATTTCCTGTTGGCCAAGCATTTGACTGAGATGAAAGCCATGTCTGTGTAAGCATCGGCACATTGCGTTTCGTTCTACTGTGAATTTGCTATTAAAATAAGATGATGAATACCACTCTGGAATCTAACAGACACAGATGGAGAATGGGCATTATTATAAAGAAGTCGTTTGCAAAACTTCCTTCACCGGTTTATCTCACAGATTTGTTCATGTTGTTCTGTCTTCTGAGTTATTTCAAAAACATTCCTAGTGTTTTTTTTAATTATGATTGTGCATTTTTAGCCAAAATAGGGCATAGTTTCTGAAAAAGTAACAGTAGTTCATTAGAAATTGGCCTCTGAGCAACCCCACCCCTGTTCCCATTGCTGAGAGCTCAGAGCTTGTGGTCCACCCAATGTATTTTCTGCATCAATAATAGTTTCTTCTTTGAAAGTGTCTATTTGCATGTAATTTTAAAAAAACATGCGGCTTGTGCTGAACTATTACTGACCCAGGGTTAAGGTTAGGATTATGGTTATGGTCAGCTGATTGCAACTGTTTCTGCAGCTCACTGCTCCACCAGGGGAATAATCAAATGCAGAGAACGCATTTCATACACATAGGAGCATAACAGCTAATGGAACTTTAACTTTAAGCGTAACTTTAAATACGTGCAGCTGACAAGAAAAATCCAGCCTTAAACTAAAGTCTTAAAAAAGTTTTAAAAGTCTTAAAAATTAAACCCTTAATGCGGGCAATGCATCAAAGTGCATCTTCGTTGCACAAATTACGTGCAGCCAATATGAATTTCCATCACTTTCTGTGCTGGTCGCATGTAAATCAGTGTGAAAAACATTAGCCTTATTTTTTAAACTACATTTTTTTTTTGTCTGTTACGGATTTACAACGTTTCGAATAAATACTCAGAAAAGCAATTTTAATATTAATTTTTGCAATAAATATCCTCCATTATCAGAAAAATGCCACAAGAACATGTAAAAAAAACCACACAATTTTCATCTAAGAGAGTCTTTAAAATGTTGAAATTAAGTCACAATGAATATTATGGAAAACCAATTTAACAAGAAAAACCCAATTATCTTCATATATGGTGCTGCATTTGAATGTCTTAAAAAGATCAAAGTGGCAAACATTTATATTTTTAAGTACAGCCTTTTAAAATTAATTTACTTCATAAGAATCTGTAAAAGTGGGGATCTGTTAAGGTCTTGTTTGTTCAGATTTTTTTTTTTTTTTTTTTTTTTTAGTATTTGCTTTAGTGTGTGATTAAGGAGGCGATACATTTTTCACTCAAGGCCAAACAGGTTTGCATTTTCTCTTATAATTACATCAAATGTAGAAGTTTACACTAGTTCAAATAAGCAGTAGTGTTTGCTACTCCGTCTCTGCTCACCATCGTGGGCTGTCCTCCCCTGAAGTGGATTGCTCCAGGAGCTCCATGGGCTTTCCGGGCCTAAGTATCTGTGTCGGAGCCTGATGATGTATGAGGTGTCAGGTCTAAAGAGGCAAACTCGGCTCAGTTTACTTGTTATATTCACATCTCTGACCTGAACGGTCTGCTGTGAAGAAGAAAGGATTGAGAGAATTATTCTTGAAGGAATAATACAGTAATAATAATACAGCTTCTTTCCTGCCACAGTCAGACTGATGGCAAAAAAAAACAATAACTAATAATGTAACAAAATAAAAAAAAAACTGCCTCATTACAAATAAAAGTGCAATGTCTCTTTTCGAAATTGGTCAACGTGCAATAATTCTCTTTTAAACTGCTCTTGCACTACAGTGAACCTGCACCGTTTTGTACTTTTATTATTCTATATATATTTTTTCTGATGTATATATTTCATCTGTATACTATTATTTGAAGTTGTACAGAAATCCTATTCCTCTTTTACCATAACAGTGACTCTGGGAGTTTAGCACAAGAATTTCAATGTGTCTCAATGTGCGTTGTTGCACAAACGGCAAATAAAAAAACCTTGAACATTGAAAAGAAAGTGCCTCTATATTTTAAATTTTTCATCATGAAACCTGAAAAACTGGAAAGTTTTTTTTGCGAATCATTTAATTGGTCGGAAAAGGCTTGCAGCATCTCTTCTAGTTTTAAATCACTGTTAAACATAAAAAGTTCATAGTATGTTATTTTTTTATTTTATGTTGTGTGATGTTTAAATGCGACTCACCTCTTTCTGTGTGGTGAGCTCTAATTGGGAATTCAGATGCCCTCCTTTGATGTCGTTCGGGGACAGAGGAAATTGACTCAAGCTGTAGTTCCAGCCTATAGTCAGGCATTCCGGTGATTCTGGGATTGGTTGTATACTTGTTAACAATACCGCAGGCAAACGCACTGAGTGACAAAAAAGTGACAAACGAGTGAGACAACATTTCCGACAATGTTAGGATAACTGATAACTTTGATGAGTGAGGTGACAGGACATCGTTGTTTTTTTCATTGTCAAGGTGAATATCTCCTTTTTTTACTTAACTCTTCAAAACTGGAGCTCCATGTTTATGTTCTTTGATTTACTGAAACTTTTCAACCGTTAACACGATTAATGTAATTCCAGAAAATTCTGAAGCTGGGCTGGATCTAGCCAGCCCCTGTTTGGGGGTGCAAACAGAACATCAGGGGGAGCAAGTTTGGGTATACTGAGAGGTTGTGGTTTAAAGTCCCTAAAATGTCGCCCTCTGATGAAAATTAAATTTTTTGGGTTTTTAGCATGCAGTGAGGCATTTTTCTCATGAATGAGAACAAATGTAATCAGAAATCATTATGTTTTTGCATTTCAGAGTACTTTTCTTTTAAAATTTTTGTCAATTAAACTGTCGCAGACAGGCTCTGTTTGAATTAATGAGCCTTCTTTACATCACAAAAGCTCTGCTGCACCTAAACCTCCTCATCTGGCCCGGCTAGCGTGTTTGGGCTCAGGTGCCGGAGAAGCGAAGATGGCATCTTCCCAATGACTGCAGTGAAATTAGCCGCCGTTCACCTTTCTGTGGTCAACTCAGCCGTCACTGGAGTTTTTATGTTTGTTTCATACGGTAGCAGGGCTGAGAATGCTGGAAAATCTCCATGGAGCTTCTTGATGTGATCACCGAAATGCGAACGGCGGCTCATTTGACCGCAGTTGTAAAGGATTGTAAATCAATGAAAGAGCATTTTGATGTTAGCTTTCATTATTTTTCCAAGAACTCTGAGAAACCAATGGATTGAATGTATTGGTCACAGCAACATCAATAAACATTGGAGAGTTAAAAGTGTCTTTGGTGAACTGTAAGGAGAAAGAATCAGGATTTTGGAGGAAGTTCGGTTCTGTCTGCTTATCCTTCTCTTTTTGGACTTCTTTAGAACATCTTTTAATTCATTTATTACTTACTTTAAGTCATGTTTATTTATTTGCTTTAAAGTTTATATTTGTTTTAGTTTTTATGTGTTTCAAAATATATAATTAGTTTAGTAATAAACCTCTGGAACCTAAAGATGCTGATGTTAGAAGGCTGATTTCACCTGTTTCTTCACCTGTAAGCATGCTGTCCTAAAATAGTTTAATTTTATGCTAAAATTGTGTGGTAAAGACAAAATAAGGCTGGTCATTGTTTCTGGAAATCTTATTGTAGAGAAAAATATATGATAAAGTCCTGGACAATCAAATGTGAGCCTGATTTGCCTGATCGCACGTTTAGCTTGTTTAGGACTAATACAAGTTAAATAACGGTCGAGTTACATTAAACAAAACTTCCATATTTCAGTAAATTGTTAGATTTTTAAAACATTTTTCCAGACTTTACACCAGCAAACACTCAAAGAGCCTATCTGGTTGAGGCACAAAGTCTTACATCAGCAGAAATAAGACACTGATATGTATTTATGCTTTGCTATTATGAGAAATACAAATGAACTATTGTTTTTTTTTTTTTTGCAACAAACATAAACATAAAATCGCCTTTCTTTCTAAAATAGTTGATAAGTTTTGACAGAGTTTATACGTTTCGCTTTATCAAATGTTGTCTCTAATAAAACGTTGGTTTCTAAAGCTGCACTCCCACCAAACCCGATTCACGCATCATCTCATTCTCCATGCAGCAAATTCGCTGCTCAAATCAAACTGCTGCCAGACCGCCACGCCCAACGTTCAAATCGCACAGCGGGACTTCAGATCGCCTCAATTCGCGTCTATACCATTGACTTAACATTAACACCGGCCGCCTTCATCGCACGAAATGCGTTTGGTGTGAATGCACCTTAATAAAAGCCAGTCTCTAATAAATACCTGGCCACCTGCAATAAACACCAGGGCTACTATTGGAAAATATACAGTATACAGAGGTTTTTTTGTGTTGGTCTAAAACCTTACTAATAAAAATCAATCACCTTTGAATATTTTAGTGTCGTATTACTGACCTCAAACCATTTTTCTGTGGTACACGGAGCTAAAAAAGCTACAAAGCGTCAACATTTGATTGATTAGTGGCGTAAAATGGGTGCTGTAGCAAGAAACCTTTCTTGGGAATACGTATGAATTAAGATTAACGCATCCAACAGTTTTGTTTCACTCGATAAAAATGGGACTTGGGAGCAGAATAAGCTCCTAAACAAACCTAAAATTCAGCTCCGCTACTCAGCTCGTTTTTCAGATGAATGAACCCAACTTGAAGAACAATAATAATACAAAAAAAGAGGATTAAAGGATTTTTATGACATCAAAGACTTTGTGGCTTTAATTTAACTTAACCTTTTTTCTAACTGTATTGCTGATTGATCCAGCGGCTGAGATTCTGACATCTTCAACAGCCTCACCTTCTTTTCTACCGGGCTGGCACCGAGGTTCTGATGAAATGTTCTGGCCTTCGATGTGGGCTATGACGCGGATGCAGTAGGCGATTCTCACAGTTGAGGAGAGAATTCCGGCGGTGCAGCTGGTGCTGGAGGTGGTGCAGGTGAACGTGGTGCGAGGGTTGTCTGTAGCCGGCACGGATCCCCTGATCCCCAGAAAGACACAAAGAAATTTTGTGTGACGGACCACAAAACCCAAAAAACATACATGCTGAGTCAAACAAGGAAGATTATTGTTTGAGATTTTTGTGTACGGGGACACGTGCCAGACAAATAACCAAAGCCACAACAACAGATTGGCAATTGATCTACTTTAGAGATATTCTTCTCCTTCATGAAGGGCCTCGTAATATTTGAACAAGAAAAACAGGAAACAGAAAGTGGCAGTCTTGCACCATTGCTATCAAAGCTTTGCACGAACTTAAGATTTTGAGTGATAGCGAAGCCTAATGTTAGCCTTTAAATACAAAGTATGTTTTTGGATGCTTAAACAATTTGAATTTACAGAAGTGTGAGAATAAAAATATGAGTAATGGAATGGAAGACACCTCCATTGACTAAATTTTAAAAGAAAATGACGTCATGTCGTTGTAATCTACAAGATGTACTAGAGGAAATGCATAAAGGGCTTTGCTTATCAACAGCAGCGTGTGCCATGCCGAATATCAAGGGTACATCAGAGATGAAATTAACAAGTTGTTTTTTGTCTCTGCAGCCACAAAGTACAGCAAAGTTTTCTTCTCAGCAGATTTTCTAAGATGATTTTTGCTGCTTTCACAATGTTTGCTTTTCCTAAATAGACGTTTGTCATTTATGAGGAAAAATGCACTCAAGTTTCCAGAGAAAAGCATGCCATGAAGATAATGTTTCTTAAAAAGTTAAATTTCACCCTTAGGTAATATTTGTCAACAAAATAGAAATATTAATTGCCATTTACTTTGACAAGATTTTCTTTGTGAGTCGAACGCCAACCAGTTTCAAGTGCCTTTACTGTTTTACAATTGACATTAACTGTAAACAGAAAAAAAAGAAAAAAACTGTAAAAAAAAAAAAAGTGTTTTCTGCAGTTAGAAAACTGGGAATTAAAAAATAAGAAAAACAGTTAAAAAAGCTGAATATCATGAACAAATGTATTATTTAAAAAAATATTACAATTTCTTTAAATTGCATTGCTTTCAAAAGATCAATAAAGTTTTTTTAATTGAATTGAAAAAACATTTTAAAAAAGACGTATTTACATCTAAAAACCATAAAAATAAAAAAAATACATTTTTATTACAATGCAACAATTTGGCCACATTATGAAAGGATGGAAAATATGATTTGTATTATTTACTTGCTTGTTGCTGGTACTGTGCAATAAACTGCTTTAAGAAAAAGTATAAAGTAGACACTTTAGTAAGAAGAAATGGAAATCTGCCAAAATAATAATCCAAACAAATATGTTTCTTGAAGTCAAAGAGGGCATTAAAGCTTTTATCTTTCCAAATGAGAGGGTAAAAATGTCCTAAGTTTCTCAAACAGAAACACCAATAGTAATCTTAAAATCAAACGTTTAGAACTCTCTTATGAATGCTAGATTATGTTATTTATTCGCTTAATATGGTATCAATTTGGCATTTATCAAAAATGTGAAATATCTGCTTCTAAATGACAGATTGATCAGCTTTCTACTGAAAACAACAGAACCTCACCTGTTTGTCCTCTGGACTTTTAGAGTGTATGTCTTTGCAGGTACGTCTCCGGGGTCCCAGAAGCAAGTGACGTTGCTTCGCTCCAGGAAGACACAGTGACTCAGGCGTGGGGGTTGGGGTGAGGTCTTGGACGTAGCAAGGATGATAGCTGAAGCCTGAACTGAAGGTGCAAAGAAGATAACTGCTTCACTATCTTGCAGCAAGCATCAAATGAGTCAGGAATAGACGCCGATGAATAAAAACTGAGTTTCAATAAGCAGGGAGATGTCTTTAAAGGGAAACTATCTACTGAACTCCTGTAAATATTGTTCGGATCTAGTCAGTTTTTCTCAGTTAAATATTTGTAAACGGCAGTTTACCTTAAGGTTTTAGCCCAAACTCAGGCATGACAGCACAAGACAAGCGCAGCAAAAAAGATCCCACAGGTTGGTTTAGTTTGCCACAGGGTGAATTGCAACACAAAGCTTAAATGGCGCGGTCTCAGTGTTACTAAATCATGTTTTGAGCTATTAAGATTGCATTTTTAGCATGTGAGCATTTCTGTTTTTTCTACATGGATTCAATGGGGAAAAAAAGATTTCAAACTTATTTAAAAAGAAGGTATTATGGAGATTTTACCAGGAGAGAAGCTCAACAGGAGCATCAGCACCATGGCAGGACCTCCCTCCATGATGTTTCACTGCCCTCAGCAAACTGATTCAATAAATCCTGCAGCTCACAGAAACAGCCCTGAAAAAGAAAAAGAAATTCCTTTAATGATGATGCAATGATGCAGAAAGGACATTGCTTTGTCTTCAGGCTAATTCTTGCAGTCTTTGCTCTCATCTTCCAGTAAAAAAATTAGAGATTTCACAACTTTGATTCAACCAAATGGATAAGATGTTAGAAAATCCTTCTTCAGCTCACTTTTTACAACTTTTACCTTTTGTTTGTTTATTACATCAGCCACTTTACATTAAACCATGTTTTTCAAATGTATAAAATAGCCTTATGCCCCCTGGAACAGTTTATAAACGGTTTAATTTGAAAAAAAAAGGGCGGCATTTTGTTTGGTGCACAAAGACTGGACCCTGAAGAAACAGTAAAACACGATGAATCCCATTTTTATGCTACACGTGAGGGAAGGATGTCATAGTAATGCCTTCACTGCACATGTGGGGGCAGTATTACGGTCCAGGGTTGCTGTAGTACACAAGTGTCAAACACCAAGCCTGGAGGGCCGGGTGTCACACATTTTTTTCAACTAACCTACCATTGTAGCTTCTTATTAGCAAAGCAGACCTGTTCCAGGTAATCAGCAACAGGTAGAGCTGAGTTTCTGGAAAAAAACACAACAACATGCCAAATCTCGAGGCCTAGAGAGTCGCTGGTCAGTTTATCTTCAATCAGAAACTGTCTAATAGAATTAAAACTGCCCTTAATGACACATGGAGTAAGTATTATTCATATTTCATGCCTCAAAGGACACCAGAGTTACACATAAAAGCAATTTTGGCTGGGATTATTACTAATTATGGGAGTCCCCCTGTGGCACGTATGGATTTCTGGAAGTGGCAAAGCAATGCTTGAAAGAAGGCTGAGAGCCAGGAGTAGAAGTGACACCTGATGGCAGGTAGAACTTCAAAGTGACTTTTCAAAAGAAGCACAACATCAAATTATTTCTCACAGGTTTGCACAACACAGCAAATGAATCAAACAAACAAAACTCTTGATATGCCCAAAGCCACTGAAGTTCTAACGAAAAGATTTAAAAACATTGTTTTTAATTGATTCGGAAAGGAATATGTGATACTGTTATTTGGGAGAAAAATCAAATATGTGTATAAAAAAAATAACAGAAAATGTTGTTTTAAGAACTGGTGACACCTTTGTATTCTTAAAAACAGCAACAAATTGCAAGTAAGAAAAAATATATTGTATAAATTGACAACATTTTGACAGTAACTTGTTTTATTTGTACAAATATTGAAAACAAAGTAATCTGATAAATATTAACTCAAATAAACTTTCATATACAATAGTAAGCTCGAGTAAACAGGTGATGACTAAAATTATGCATCTTCCTTAGAAAAGTTGCCATCTTGCCGGAAGGTGTTACACAACAGTTTTTTTTTTTGTTTGTTTGTTTTTTAACAGCCATACAATGCAAATAATTGCTTTAATTTGGATTTTCAATCTGTGAAGAATATATGGTTTCTGGTAAACAATGAGATTTATTTTACAGTGAAATAACAATTGACAATTTATGACTGAACTAATGTTTTGAATTTGTCATTCTTGCTTCATTAGTCATAACAAAATGTGTCAGTTCAATTCAAAAGTTAAATTTCGCGTACAAGAAGACAATTTATCCAAAATGAGTTCCAATGTAAGTAACTCATGAAAGACAGCAAAAAAACTAGCACAATTATTACTTCAGTTAAGTTTCTTCACACAAAATAAAATTGTCAACCAAATTTGCACTTCCAAAAAAGAAATTAAGTATTTTTTTTATCACTAAAACAGACAGAAGACTTGTAAATTTATCCAAAATGTGCAAATTCCAACTGTAAGCATTAACTCATGAAAAGACAGCATTTCTCAAATTTGTTTTGTTCCTGCAAACTGACTTATAGCCACCAAATTATTACTTCAGGGTTTTTTCAAGTGTTCTTCAACACACTTTTGAAATGGGGCCAAGTATTGTCACCAAACTGGATTCTCAAAATTAGAAAAATTGGTCGGATTTGATTGATTTGTCAAACGTCCACCTGTTTTTTTCTTCAATGTCTGAAGCAATTTTTTCACAACTAGTCACTTAAACCAAAGAAGGTGAAACTTTAAGTAATGCAACTTTTAATTCTTGCATTAAAACAATTGCTGAAAATCAGATTTTTGAGGAAAAAATGCAAACCATTCCTGTGAAAAAAAAGATTTGATTAATCAATATTGTTTTTTTTTTTGTGAAAAAGTTAAGTTTTGATTACTTATGACAGACAAACTTTTATAATGATAATGTAACCATTAACTAATTAAACAAAACCCTCAGAAAAAATAGCAGGTTTACTAAGTTAAGAAAAAAAAAAATCTTGTTAATGAACCCACAAAACCAGCAACCAATCAAACAGGGGAAAGAAAATATTAAATTAGATATGTTTTAGCAATCCTATGAAGGTCTTACATGTTTGAGCTGACTTGGATCAATAATAACTTTAAACATAAACATTAATAAGTTTGTCTAAAGACAAGCAGCTAGTATAGAGTGATTCTGTCATGAACATGAAAAGGAACCACAAAAAGATGAAGACAAAGATGAAGCTGAACAAAGACGAAGACTTACAAAGACTGATAATGCATTTTAAATTTTTTTTTTTTTTTTTTTACTAATAGTTTTAAAAATTATTAAAGATTTTAAAAGTAGCCCAAATCTTAAAAAAAGAGGAGGGGACCTGTGATTGACTTTGGCCCCAAAAGATCCTGAGTGCAACTTCAATGACAGGTTTAGCACTTAGACATGCTGGAGAGAACTCAGCCAATAAAGCACAAAATCTATCAAATATGCAAAGATATTTAATTGAAAAATGTCTGTGCTATCTAATTATCATTAAGTGATGCTTTATAATAATTGTTTATATTAAATCGAACTGCATTTACCCGTCCAGGTGCGTGGACAGTGCCATATAGACACCAGAGAAGTGAGAAATGGCATAAAACTGTTCACAAAATTCAAATTATTAGTTATCCAATAGATGGGGAAACAAGTGCATCTTGTATATCCGGACTGTTCTATCTGACGGACCGCTCTGCTTGAGACTCCCGATCAGATGGCTTCATAGGTGATGTTTGAGTGGAAATAGAGCAGCATACTCACCAGCGCGGCTCGGCTCGGTCTGGTCTGCTCGAGCCTCCACAGCGTTTATGAAACATCCTCGTGAGCCTCACAGTTCCGTACCTCCCCTCAATGCGCGCGCGCACGAATCCGGGTGAATACTAGTATTTAGCTAAACCTCATTAAACTCAACTGCTTTGCAACACGGAACTATCTGCAACATTTTTTTGGACATGTAGGGCCACAGTCATAAATTGTGAACCCTGAGGCACAATATTTTTAAAGGCCTCAAGAACTCATTTACATCTGGACATCCTGTGCATGCAAAAATGCATTCATACATGTCAACACAAATAGGATTCGTGACAAACAGATAATAGAAGCTAAATATTTTGAATGAAGAACATCTTTAGATATTTAACAGGGGTGTAACAATTCATTTTTTGTGATTTGATTAAAATCATAATTGGTAGTTGCTAATATAATTAATGGCTCACATTTGCTCAACCATTCACTGAACTAAAATTTCACATCTTTGATTATATACCTCCTGACTTTCATGCAGATTTAGCATATATTTTGCATATATTAATTTTGGTTGCTAAGTAAAGTATAACTGCCAATTGGAAAAATATTATACCACCCTTGGTAAATGAATGGAAACAGAGAGTAAAACAAGTTTACACAATGGAAAAAATGACAGCATCCTTACAAATAAAAATGAATGTTTTTGAACAAAGATGGCACATGGTTAAAATTTATTTTGGGTTATGAACTGTTTATGTGTGTTTTTTTTTTTTTTTTTTTTATGTAACTCTGTTTATATATCTACTCTATTTAAATATTTCCTGCCTGTTATGCTTTAATAGCCCTGTCTTGTGACATACTCTCATAATTGTGGATACACTGTTGAACAAATCTCGTCATTGGGAATGTTTTGTTTGTGTCGTTTGCTCTGTTTGTATTGTTTGTTTTGTTTGTGTTGTCTGAAAAAATGAAAATAAAAAGTTCCAAAAAAATAAAATTTAACATCTTTTGATAAAAATTCAACCAGTGTGACTCAGATAAATACCTGGTATTGAACAGTGCAGGTGAAGTTTTTCAGATTCAATCAAGTGTAAATTAAATATGTGAATCCTCTGTTTGGTTACAGCATTCCAGACCTTTGGCATAGTTTGTTGAGGTAATTTTACCCCACTCTTCAAGAAACCCCTTCCGCACGTTGGATGGGCACTTCTTGCTACCAAACGGTTAAGCTGCTCCCACAACAGCTAAATGGAGTTTAGATCTTGTGACTGCACTGACACTCCATTCAAGATAAAAGACCAGCTGCCTGCTTCTCCTCTAAATATCCATCCGTCCTGTTCTGCTTATCCTGGACTGGGTCATGGGGGCATTAGCAAGCAGCGATGATCATACTTCTCTCCCCCAGGCCACTTCCTCCAGCTGCTCTGGGGGGATCAAAGGAGTTCCCAGGACAGTCGAGAGACGTAGTCTTCCCAGCGTGTCCTGGGAGCCTCACCCAGTGGGACATCCCCAGAACACCTCTCCAGGAAGGTGCACAGGGGGCATCCGGACCAGATGCCCGAGCCTCCACGACTGGCTCCTCTCGATGTGGAGGAGCAGTGTCTCTACTCCGAGCTTCTCACCCTATCTCTAAGGGAGCGCCCGGTCATCCCAAGGAGGAAGCTCATTCCAGCCAGTTGTAGTCGGGATCTCGTTCTTTCGGCCATGACCCAGAGGACATTGGCTCCAATCAAACACTGTCCATACGGTATGGCATTGAAAAATTGAGCAATTGAATTTTATCCTAATAAATTAAAAACCAAAACAACTCCAGACCATGTTGTTACCCCACCTTGACAGATGACTGTTCCAGCATCTTTCCAGTTGCTCTACATCTCAAAAATGTTTATCTGCCTGATCCAAACCCCTCAAACTTCAACCTGTCTGTCCACAGCAGTTTTTCCAATCTTTCTCTAAGTGAACCCAAACTTTTGAACAGTGGTGCAAATCGATTCATCATTACACCCTAGGTGAGTTGAAAAACTAGATTCTCCTTCAGTCAGATTATGAGGTCAAAGAGGACGAACGATTTTGGACTATGCGTTGCTTGATAATTTCTCCAACATCCAATAGAGCTGACTAAACTTCAAAGATCAACAGTCCTAATCACGGTAAACAGTTTCTGAAGCATAAATCACATCAAATGAATATTAATGAACGCAGAATACCTTTTAACCTCAACTCTCTTCAGACCTTCTAGACTAAAATGGGCCCTGGGGGCCACATTCCTGCTTGTTTTTATTTTATTTTATTTTATTTTCAGTGTACTCTGCTCTGCCTGTCACAAACAGACAGACAGCTGGTTCCAGTTGCAGTAGGTTTATTGAGAGAAGACAGGCAGACAGAAGCCAGGCTAAGCCAAGAGTCCACAGAGCTAAATCAGAGTAAAGTCCCAGCGAGTGGTCAGGGCAGGCGGCTAGGAGGCTGAGTCAGGAACAAAGCAGGTGTAGATAACAGGTGATCTGATCAGATCAAAGATAAATGCTTGGTATGCTGGCAGACAACGGCAATACTTCACAGTGAGTGTTGTCCGAGCGGTGCTTAAATGTCTTGTGGCGGATGAGCTGGGAACCAGGTGTGGAGCTATCCCAACATTGTTCACAGGTGTTGATGGCAGATTGAGTGTAGTCAGTACTCAGGTGATGGTTCCCGCTGATGACCAGAGGGCGAAACAGAGTGCTGACTCCTGACACTGCCATGTCCTTATTGGCTGGACACACCTGATCCTGGTAATTCAGCCTAGAGGAGGGGACGGATATCTTGATATCATGGAGGCCCCCGAGGGCTAGAATTGCTCATACCAGCAAAAGCATTATTTTTTCATAAAAATATTCAGTCAAATATCAAAAACTGAATTTTAAGAGTGTGAAAAGGTTGTTGTTTAAGGAATAATTGTCTTATTTTCTGTTTTAAATAATTGAATAATTTTTGTATGTCTTTTTGACTACAATTTTCTCTAAAAAAGCTTTTTCTTTCCCCATTGGCAGATTTTCTGCTTATTTAAAGAGATTTTTTCAAATTTTAACCTATTCTGGCGGGTCTATATTTGCAGTGCACGTCTGTCTCTGGGCATTTATTGAAGCAGTCTTCTATCTGGCTGCAAGAATTTGAATCAGATCAGCCCACAATGCAACACTTTTCATGTTTACATTTTAACATTTTGCTGAAAAACTGGTCAAAATGTAAGTTTCAGGGGGATTTTTAATATGTATATGCACAAACTAATATACAATCTTAAAGGCTATGATGGATAGTCCCAAATGGAATTCCTGCATCTCCCAAATATTATTTTTATTCTGTCAAAAATTAAGATTTTTTAAACTATTTTTTTTTACTTTAATGCATGTATTAAAGTAAAAAAACATCTTATTTTAATTCAATATTTTAATATATCTCGCTGCTACAAAATGTAATCAAGGAGCGATTAAGACACACAATTAGTGCTGCAATTCTGCAGCAGAGTGACTCCAAAATACTGCAGCTGAGTGTTTTCCCAACTGTTTCCTTCATCTCCTTCGTTTCCAATAACAACGTCACTCACACCCGTAGTGGCTCACCCAATTAGGATTTTGCATGATTAAAAATGACTATGTTGATGGGTAAAAATGTGAATTTTTCTGCACAATTGTTGGACGTATTGATAAATATTAAGACGTAGAAAGGTGACATTTGTCTTGCTGTGCAGAGTGAATCCAACAGGATAATTATAGGAGGTGATAAACAGTGGATTGCCCATTTGTACATTCATGCAGCAGAGCAAATAAGACGACTGTGTCGCAGCGTTGCAAGGAAATTAACTTCGTCCCAATAACACCCTTGATGAGCAGACAAACGCTGAACACCCAGCGAGGGACCAGACGCCCAGCATCTGTTCTGCTACTTGGAGATGCATTTACGAAGCAGAGGCAAACTCAGCTCTTGGATTCGATGAGAGGGGCTGGCGGAGAGGGCCCCTCGACTCACGGCGTACGGATTGTAACCTTCAAATAGAGCTTTTCTCTCTTTAGGCTGGGACAATTCGATAACTCTCTGGCTGGCTCTGTAGTTTCGGGCTCCTCTGGAAACGGGCCAGAACACAGAGCGGTCACTTTCAAAGTTGGGGTGGTCTCTCTTTGGAGCTGAGGATTAAAAAAAGAACAACTTTAACGTCTGAAAACATTGGAAGAAAATTTAAAATATTTGCTTACTGGCGAGCAGCTCTATGTGTGCAACAGCCTTAGAGGTGGAGCGGGTCAAAGGTCCAGGTTTACTTTTATAGCTAGATCCTTCCAAAATCGATCTTTTCTTTGGCTGGGCTAGCTGGCAGATCCGTACTGAGGCAACAGCAGTCTGCGTCCCTCTGCTCACCTATACTCAAGTCAGCAGACAAAAAAGAATTTGATTCGGCAAAAGTTCTGCTCTACAAAGGGGGTAGACGTAGATTAGATGTTGCTAAATGTTCCAGTAGATCAATCCAGAAAAGATGCAAGAGTCATGGCAACTAGTAAGACTTAAAAAAAAAACACGCCTCTGGAGAAATGGTCTGCTGTATACTTTTTTCTAAAGAGTACATCTGTGTTGCCGTTTATTCCTGTTCTTTTCCTGGATGAACAAAAGTGTAGCTGCCAATTAAAATCCATGTTAGTTGCCTTTTAAATCTGCAGCTGTCCACAAAGGTCTGGATAACTACTTTTGTTTAGTCATAATCTATGATCAGCGCAATACCAGAGCCCTTTTAAAACTTTTCAGATGACAGGATTCTAAGCTGAACTCGGACTGATGCAATGACTGTATAAGAAAATTGGACAGTGAGTGTGACATCACCAATGGGAAAAAAAATGATTTGCTTCCAGTTTTAATGAAAAGAAGTGAGAGTGGTTGCCATAGATATGATGACTAAGACCAATTCGGACCAATTACCACTTGTTAATGTCGTCTGGTTCCAACATGGCGATGTCTGTTTCACTGAAAAAAAGGTGACTGAGTTGACTTCATTTTGTTGGAACCGGAGGTAAGGGATTTTAGTAACACTTTATGAAAGAAGCACAATAGGCCCAATAAGGTTTATAACATGCATAGAATTAATAACAACTAAAGTGAGACCATTGTCAACAAACTGCTTAGAAGCTTAACAAATGTATTTACTATCTTTGTCAACATTATATTGAGTGTTTTGCAGCACATCATTTAAAGTGTTACCGGCATCTTCAATGGGTGACGTCACAGGCGCTTTGTCCATCTCTATATATGACAATGGTCCAGGAATTTTTGTTTACATTACATGTAGATGGATAACAGTCGAGAGCTCAACAGAAAAAGAAACTGACAAAGTTTGACACAAATGGATTATTTACTTCCTCATTGATTTTAAACCTTTTTACCAGCATAACATTGTTCGTATTTGTTGTTTTCAACCAATACTACTGTTACTCTCAGTTCTAGATCACTTTCTCATCTGTATCCTTTACATTCCTAGTAGGTTTGCATGTCTATGTGTGCTGTGGGGTGATTTTTAAACATTTATAAACATTGATAGGAAGAAAGGCTGTGTAGGACCACACCATGAAATAGGGGATTATAGTCTTTTTTCTTTTTACATGTTTGACATTTGGTGATTCTATTTTTTTATTTTCCTTTTAATTTTAAATCTGAAAAATGTTAAAAGTTTGAACAGGGAAATATTCCATGTTCAGCAAGAAAAAGCTAATATTGTGGAGATTTGATCCATTTTTCCTCAATGCTATGGTATGATTTTATTCACTTTTGATCACTAGATCCATTAGGTTTTTGTAGTTATTGTATCATTTATGTTTTTATCTTAATTCAATTCAATTGAAACAACTTTATTCATCTAATTTGTATTTATTAATTCTTTACATATATACCTAATAGTTCTTCACATACTAAAGAATTTATTTATTTTAATTTGAAATCTTAAAATTTTGATGGATTATTCAGGAAAACATCACAATTTCAACAAATTCCCCTTAATGTTGTGGAGACGATAATATTTTTATGTGCAAGTGCAGGATTTTTTTCCCCTTTTGACCACTAGATGGCATGGTAGAGCGAAGGAATTCTTAAAAAAAATTCCTTCAGTAAACAAACTGGATAAACAGTTTCCTCACTGAGATTTGTTTATCCATCACCTTTTTACTGTTTGGAGAAATGTGCATAACAGAGACCCCGAGACAATCTGTGCAGGCCTGATGACCTGATGGCCGGTTGAACTCACCGGAACTGGGAGAGGCCTGTCTGGCTGCCAGGCAGAAACAGGGGCTTTAGGGTTAGCCAGGTGACACAGCCGTTTGGATGCAACAGCCGTCAGAGCACGCTCACTCACTTCCCAGAGAGACAGTCTGAACAGAAGGGTTATGCAACAAACAAGACAGTTAAAAGACAGGAATGATGTACAAAATACATAAATAAATAAAAACCACCCACGCAAGGAAAAACATATACATTATGCAGAAAAGCAGTTTGATTTCTTCATCAGTTTGCAAGAGTGAGATCATATGATCACTTATATGAAACTAGAGCCAAGTTTACGTTGATCATGGCAGGCGTTCAAGCTGTCATCAGTTCATTAAGCTTCTGCAAATGTCACAGTCTTTGTTTATTTTCTAATTTTGTTTTGCAAGATCTGATAACTAGACTCCTCAAAGTCTTTCCCAATAATCCTTTAGAAGTTCATCATCAGTCAAAAAAAGTCTCTTGGATAAGTGTAGAATTGTTTCAATACATACAGGTTTTAGTTCAGATGCCAGGGTTCAACTTTACGACTTCTTGAAATGCAGAAAAAACAATTTCTGGATAAAAATAATCTTTCTGTATATTCAGGTAAAAAGCCGCCCTAATATTTAGAACATACATTGTTGTAGTATCTGACTAACAGAAGCATCTCCAGGAAACAACATTGATCTCATAGACTTTTAGGGTAAGCCACACTGCAAAACTGAGCCTTAAGAATATAAAAACCCTTGTTTTAATATAAACGTTTTATATTTTCTGTCTTGCAGGAACAATAATCTTTCCAAGAAAATTTTTCTGTAATAAAATAATCTTAGTTTGAGAAAACATGACTCAGTGAGTGGATTTTTTTAAAAAATAAGAAATCTTGCTACCCCCCACCTTTTTTTTTTTGCTTATTTAACAAAAATCTGCCACTTTTTGACTTATTTCTAAGAGGCCAGTTTTTGCAGTAATCTGCCTCTATTATTCTGTTCATCACTCATGAAAATGATTGAAGTCCTTCTCTTCTTCATGCTTCCTGGCAGAGAACCCAATCAATAGAATTTCTTTTGATGATGATGATGGTATGCATGATAAAGTGCTCAACACAGCATAAGTAAAAGACTACTTACAACAACAACAACTAAGTATTGATCCTAACATGCAACACAAGGAAAGACCAGTGGAAGCATTAATTGGCTGTTACATATTGATTCTTCACTCCTACAAAGAACCATAGCAATTGATTACTTTGGATATCATTAAGGGTTTAAATGTTTTTTCAACTGTGTGGCTAATGCAAACATAATATTATATAATTGCATTAAGCAACATTTATCAATCCATTGTGTAATGTTCAATATTAATTTTAAATATGATATTAAACATGAGTTAACTGCTAACTAAGTAATTGTGATACATAAAAGGAGCTGATAAAACTTTATTTAATGTGCAATTAATGTTTAGCTATTTTGCATTTACCAATGTTAATAAAGAGATCTTTATTGTAAAGTGTGATGGTTAAAAAAAAAAAATCAAATTAATACGTTAAAAATGACCTTTGGAAATACATGAAGTAATATAAGAAGTAAGACTTGGAAATGTGTTAATGAAACCCTGGTAATGACAACAGTTTGTATGGTCAAAGCTTACTCGCAGCTTAAGTTATGTCTGTTATTTACATATTTTGGGAGCGAATCTTTGATGAAGAGAACAGTAATGTTAGCTGAGCTTACCTGTCAGGATACCTGAGCTGACTGAGTTTGGGCTGAGCGAGCTGTTGCATTCTTATCGTCATGGAAACGGGGGCTAACAGGAAAGAGCACACTTCCATGTTACTCCTATTTACCCAATTACATTCAAATCATTACCTTTTTTAAAAAGAATAGATTGTAAGAACACATTATAGTATCCTATTATTAAAACTATTTCATGTTTTTTTATGGGAGATAAAGTTAAAAGACTGATAAACATGTATTTTCCAGCTCATATGGAATAAAACTATTTACCTTTTATATGAAACGTTTTTGAAATTTCCTTAAATTCTTATAAAATCCTATATAAACTAGAGGCTAAAAACTCTAAACACTGGCAAATTTACTTTTGAATTGGTAAATCACATTTATTTTATAAGGCAACTAACACTTCACCTTCAAAATTAATCTAAGAAAATCCAGATGTGACTGAAATCAACTTCAAGAAACTCAAAGTCAAATAATTAAAAAATATATATATAGTTTGTCCTTTCTGGATATACAAAAATTTATAATACATTTTACATAGTTTGTTATAGAAATAAATAGAATAGACTAACCTGTCAGCTTCCTCTGAAAGATTATCGATTTATTGTCATTTTTACAGTAGTGAAAACATTATTATGAAAACTTGTAGCCTGGAGGCCATTTGGTAGGATCTTTAGAATTAGATTTTCTGAAACTTATCAGCAATAGGGATCATTTCTACATCAAATCATGTCAAACTAGTATAGCTCCAACATTTTGTTTGTAAAGTCCAAACAAAACTATTGTATATATGTTTCTTAGGATTTAATTGCTTTATAAAAATTTTAATTGTGAAAGAACTATGAATAATACATCATCAAGAAGTTTGTTGGAACATGTTTATCAGGGTTTTATATCATTTGTGCTGTTTATGCTTTTTGTTGACAATATTAATGAAGCACAGAAGGAATCACTTGCAAGTGATCTGAAATGCTGGTTTGTTTTGCGAAAGAGCTTCGATGAGCTTTCATTTTTGCCAAACAAAGGAGATCAGAGATAACTCGTACTTAAAAAAAACCTCCTGGTGTTAAAGCAGCACTCTGTAACAGTGGAAATACATACAAATGCAAACCTACAGCAACTGAACCATGCAAATTAAATAATTTTATTAAGCAGAGACAAAGTCTATGAGGCATTAAATGAGCCAAAGATTCAAAACCTCATATAAAAGTGTAGATTGTGTGCAGAGCTGCTTAACATCTCAAACAGGTTGGACAGTGAACTTTATGTGGGCCACAGTCTGTGACTGTGTCCGAACCTCTTTGGAGCACATAATGTTGCTCTACTGATGCACCCCTTTACCTCCCAAGTTCTTTTACCCCCCACTGCCTTTATTTACTCTAACATGTAACATCTCGTGCATAAATGGCTCAAAAACTGCTGTTTATCCAACATGAAACGATTAAATACTTCAGAATTTTCTAGTATTGTAATACAGCATGGTATTTATGCAAAACATTTAATTTAACTCATCGCTCTGACCTGCTTTGCAGCTGTCGTTGCCTCTTGCTGACATGGGTGCTGGTTGCTCTGGTAACTGGTGTCAGGTTTACAAAGATCCTCTATAACAGAGCGAGCTCGCCTCGCATACAAGTTTTGTCCAAATTGTGGAATATAAACCAATAAAGTGACTAACAAATGAAAATGTATATGCATAAAAAAATAAATATTAAAGGTTTATTACCTTTAAAACTTAATTATCTCTAAGGATAAAGGAAGATGAACGATATAACTTTAAACTTGATAATGCAACACTTTATTTTGTTCAAAACGTTGATATACTTCATCAAATTAGTGACAATTATTACCAATCTAAAGGACACTTTCCCAAAAAGAACAATCTGTTTCTGTTGTGAACGTTTTTTTTTTTTCCACCAAACTAGTGTTTTAAACTTAATAAAAGTAAGGGTGCCCATGATGCAGAGCTGTCAGCCTCTGATCAGAGGATCGCAGGTTCGGTTTCCACCTTGCCCGCTAAGGTGTTGAAGTGTCAACGGGTGAGAAACTGGACCTCAAAAGGCTTCTGGGAGCTAAGGTTGTTGTTTGTGGATGGGGTGAATGGGACAGTGCAGCACATCATATACAGCATTTACTAAATGTAAATTATTTCAATAAATCAAACAGTAAAGCTGTTATCCTCCCAGAAAGAAACTCAAAAAGAAGATTTATTAGGTTGATCATGGAATAATGAAATACTAATTTAACATTAAGAATTTTTAAAAGACCCACTCAGATGAAAACTGCTTTGAACATGCTTTTGTCATTTTTTTCTCATAATAGAGAACATGTATGAAAGAATTTCAGACTGAAAATGCAATTTTGAGTATTTTCTTATTCAAATCGTGTTGGATCCGAAGCAGATGAAAACCCGCGGTTTGAACGAGCTCGGGTTTGTGACGCAGCAGCTGTTATGGGCGGGCAAATGTCTCCTTTTGCTAGAATTAGGAAGGTTTCATCTGCATCTCTGCATATTCAGCAAGATGCCACATCTCAGCATCTCTGATATTGCTCACCCTTTTTTGTTTGCTTTTTGCTATCCTAATGTAAGTTTGGGGTTGTAAAGCTGGCAGGAAAGTGAGTTTAAGAGATGCTGGGATATCAACATAGTCAAGGTGAATTTCTGCTGATCTGCAGACAATAGGTCTTAAAAAACATTTTTTTTATTTGTGCTAAAAACAGCAAAATCATAATAGTACATAATACAACAGATAGAAATATAGATAGAGAGGGACTTTAAGCTGATTTTCTTTAAATTGTAAGAACTTAAGAGCTAAAATTACTGAATAAATGTAATTTGGGCTGGATGGTGCAGACATGTTATGGTAATTCCCTCTAAACCACATTAACAGCTTTGTCATAACATTATACCAAAAGAGAGAGAAAAAAGAAAAATCACAACTCAGACATTTTAAAAACAGACAACTTTATTTTAAGACAACATTTAGAGTTCTTATAAAAACAGCACAGTAAAGAATCAAAGCTTATTTATCATAAAGCGACAAGCTTTTAGGGGAAAATACTGCAATTAATTATCTAAACTACTATTGCTGGATGTTGAGACTCACTGAAGGTCATGTCTGACACAGGTGAGCCCCCCGAAAACACTCGAGAGGCCTCTGAACACACAGGAGGAGTCAGGGATCTGCATGGTGCAAACGGCTCCAAAAATGGTGTTCAGAGCACCCCTACGAAATCTTCCTCATCTCTTTGAACGTTCTGGAAGATTTGTATAAAAACAACGCATGTGAAATGGGATTCAGCCGTGTTTGATAAAGGTTCTTTCAAGACACTTCAGGAGGATTTACCACCGCAGTTGCTGGTTTTTAGGAGTTGATCAGAAAGCAACAAGAACGACGACAACAAAAAAAGGATGTTTCAGTGACATTACCATTCACATGAGCTCTCCTTGTGGAGCTGCCAGTGTACTTACTGGAGCGGCAGTGAAATGTGTGGGAAACAAACCCTAAGGTCTCACCAGGAGTGATTGTGCTACCGTCACGCTTTCCGTTACCGTCAATGTCACCCTGCAGTTTCTCAAAGACGCAAATATCAAGATTCTTATCGGCCACACCAGACTGCATCAGTATGGAGATTTAACTGCCACTATGTTAAATTAACAAATAAAAAGGTTCTAAAGTAAAATCTCCTCAAAGGAGAAGGAAGAAGGCCACATGGAAACCAGTCAGGGTCTTTGTGAGATTTTGAGGATTGATGTTGAAAGGTTCCAGTCAGAACAGACATGAAAGCTTCATTTTGGTTACCTTTTAACCATAAAGATCACTTCATCTTCAAGTTAAGCTTAGAAGTTTACCTGAACAGGTAGCGCTAGGAGGCATCGTCCTTTTGAAACCTTCCTGATAGCATACGGAAGATACAACTGTGCACCAGTGAAGCTCAACCTTGCACAATCACTCCTGGTGGGGTCTATGAGCGTGAATGTGTGATTTTCAGTAGCACCGGAAGGAACCGTGCGGCTGCTGTCTGTCAGAGAGTTTGAACGATGACCGGGTACATTAAGGACATGTGCTCCGCTCCTCGAATGGGCAGCTTGTGCGTGGTGTAGTAGTGGATGACCTCGGGGATGGAGGAGAAAGGAGGACTGTTCTCCCCGAGAACATAGCGGCCGTCTGCAGTCCGGGTGAACTTCATGTGCATGAAGCCGTTACAGCTCCTGAAATGGGAGAAAGATGTGACAGATGAGGCTTCTTTCTCTGAAAAAAGAAAAGCTTGAAGCATGCCTCCCATCTGGAAGGCTTTTCCTTTGTATTCATGGGAAAAACTGTTAATTTTTTGAAAAAAGAAAAATTGTGGGTTTTGTAAGATAAATATATTTATATGAACCCTTCTAATATGTTTGGATTGAATACTTTCAAAGCCTTTAATTTGATTGATTTAAACATCTAAAATGTTTTCAAAGAGCAATTTGCAACAATAAATTAAAAGTTTACTTGGAGCTAAAATTGATGATAAAAAACATGGAAAATATTACAAACAGGAAATGTGTGTTTGCGATCACCACACTATAAAATATAGAGAATTCATTAGAAAACAATGTATTACTTCCCCTGCGGAGGTTGCTAAGAAAAATGTGACAAACAACAAAATGATGACAGGGAATGGCTTCCAATACAGACATAAATATAATGAAACGTTAAATGTCACCTAGATGATGGGTTTCAACATGATTTACTGCACAAAGAAAGACATGTTCACATCAAAGAGAAATGTAAAAATCTTAAATTATGTATCTAACTAGAAAACATAGAATCTGTTTAGATTAATGCTAACAAGTAGGTTTCTGTCCAAACCAACATTAATCCCTTTAAGTAGATTTAAACAGTGTCTACTTCAAGACAAGCCAGAGCCTTCATCCTTCCGCTGCACAACGCCCTATTAAAATCCTCAAGCCATCAGATAATTCTGCAATAAGAAGCTATATTTTTGTGCACATATTTAGAGAATCAAATTTTTCTAAACTAGATCAGTTATAGATAATGGATTTGAAAACTTTCACAATTGCAATTGGTGTCTGTCCACCAGTAAATGTGAATAAATTATATCTATTTTTTTATTTTTACTACCTGAGGGAAAGGGAGTAGTCATTGCAACAGGTCTGGCTGTTCCTGACCAGATAGGAGCTCTCCTTGCACAAAGTCAGCAGAGATTCGGCCTCCGACCGGCTCAGGGCTCCATGGTACCATCTGCAAGCATCATTGGGGGAAAAGTGTACACTTTAAGCCTCGAGATCTATCAGTTTATCATGTTGCTTTATGAGGAATCCAAATTAAATGAGTCTACAGGTACAAATATGTCCACCATTTTTTTTTTTTAATTTCTACTCCTTTTTGCTTTAGTTAGTTTCTGATGTTATCTTATGAAGAAAAGTTGTAAAATATAAGAAACCGTTTGGTATGATAGATATCGTAGTCCAATCAAGGAACAGGATCACAATCAATAAGCAGTACAATAAGACTACACACAAAGTATAAGAAGATAAATAAATAAAAATAAAATGGTAAAAATTTCCAGAGAATATCAAAAATGTTAAAAATACATTTCTTAAAAGCAAAATAGTTAAAAGGCCAATACAAATTAATTAAAACGAGAGGGTGAAAAGGCAGCTCCTCCAGTGTTTCCAGGAACTGGATGTAAGACGATGTTGTGTATGGACATAATTAGAGTGTTTTTAGTTGAGTTGAATCCAGCCAACACATTAACTTGAATATAAGGATGCGCAGTAGAGCATGTAAGGTGTTAATTCTATTAACACTTTGTCATCCTGGCTGTCTTGTAGTTTATCCAAAGATGTGCTGTGTACATTGGGGAACAAAAAGCCTTAAACAAAATCCGCTCATGTCAAATAGATTAAAAATATTTCCCATTGATGAATGCTGCCGCAAATAAACATTCAGTAGTTCAACAGTAAGTAGAGAATATTAGTTAGTTTTTGGTGTTATGACCTTCACAGGAAAGTATCCTTTGCATGCAACCATCTGAGCTTGCAGGGAATTACAGTGGCAGTGCGTGAGACAAGAAAATGAAAGGAAATGTTTGTTTATGAACCACTTGAAGGAGAAATTTGTCCCCTCACTCAAAACTTTGAAGACATTTGCTTACACTTGCTTTTCCAGAGGTAGGAAGGGGTCCACTCTCTCGCCCAGGACAGCAGGAGTGTCGCTGCAAAGGCGCAGGGTGGCGGGTTCGGGCGTGGCAGTCGGAGCAGCAGCAGTAGGTTTGGTTAGTCTGGATTGTTCTGTTTGTCCGCGTGAGCTCTCCCTCTGTGCGCCTTCAAACTGAACTGTCCACAAACAGAGATCTTTTAGGGTTAAAAGTCTCAAGAGAGACAAAACAAACATACACTAACCTGCTAGAGCTTTTGAGATGTTGTCCTTCTTCCACTCCCAGGGCTGGTCGTACTCGTCGGCCGGCCTCTCGTCGTCCTGAGGCAGCCGGCTCTCTCTGCTGTCCAGCGGGCTGAGGTCGGCCTCTCTGCTCAGGGATTTCTGCTGAGGAACTGCTCCTCTCTGGTGGCTCCTCCTCTCCTCGTAAGGGTTATCGTAAAGCTGGCTGCCATCTCCACTCACAGACATGTTGGTCATCACACTGTGCTGAAGTTCTGCGGGAAATAAAGTCCCGTTAGCTGTTGCACACTGGAGTGTGTGAAATTTGTTCAACACGTTTGACTCATCCCCTGGGAGAGTGGTGACCAGCAGACACAGTCGCACTTGGGCATAATTTGGTGGTTTAATCCCCCAATTCTAGTAATATAGTAATAAATTGCTAAAAAAAAAAAAAAAAAGACAAGGAGAGACTAATGATAACAGCTAGAGTGTGAAACAGTCTGATCTGTATTGAATCTATTTCTTCTCATCTGACTTTTCACTGCTAAAGCTCTGATACTAAACCTGAAATAATTCGCTGGGCCTCGAACGGTTCCATGTAGCTACAACAGTCTGTCGGTGCAGCTTTCGGCTCCCAGTTTTGTCTGAGTCTTGGGTCCGGTCGAGCATCGAATGGATCAGAGTAATCTGTGTCGCTGTCTGATGCTACCGGGGCAGAGGGAACAACCTAGACGTGGAAATAGAAGGCATCATGGGAGATCATAAAAAAACACAACAAAAGACCAAAAGAACTGTGGTTTTAAGCAGGAGGGTTAAATCGAGAATGAAGAAAATAAAATAAAAATGGGAAAAAACAAAAAAGAAAAAGAGTGCTTACAGGCTCTTCTTGAACAGTCACAGGACTCAAGGGAATTTTACAGCGCCCAAACTCCTGAGAGTCCACTTTAATTAATCTGTGTTTTGGAGAGACGACTTTCACCTGAATAAAAAATGTAATTCAAACTAATTTAGACTCAAAAAATGTTTGGAATGTGTGGAAGACACATGTATGCACATAAAACAAAACAATAAAATGATAAAAGTAGTAGTTAATAAATGGCCAAAAAAGTGATGTTAAGTAGATTAACTGAAAAATGTGTGAATGTTAAAACCAGAATGATATACCTCCAGACCATTAGGAAGCACTGAATCTATGGCAGGGAGAGAAGGAAGGCTTAATGTTGCATTGCAGGAGCCGAATCCACCATTCTGGTGCTCCTTATCAGAGTGCTGGTAGGGATCCTCGAAGTCCAGAGCCTTCTGAGCTCGGTAGGCCTTCACAATTTCGCTCTCAGTGTAGTCGGGCCTGGGAGGCTGGGGGGGATCACGTTTGCTGCCAAAGTTCAGGTGGTCCTTCAGCCACTTTGCCATGGATCTGTAAATATGAGAGAATCGGTTGGATGGACTCACCTAAACATGCTTTTTTTCGGTTGTTGTTGTTGTACAAAAAAAAAAAATGTTGTTCAGCGTTTATACAATACTCCTATATTAGCACAAAAAGTTAAATATTATCAAAATTAACTTAAACTGCATTTACACTAAGCTATGAGAGAGTTACAAGGGGAAACTCGATTGAGGCAGTACTTGCAGTATATAAAAAAGAGCTAAAAACATGATTAAACTGAGAAAAAATATTTAATGGGATGCAAAAAATTAAAGAAATACATTAGGTTTTGGAGGCATACATAGAGAAAACAAAGAAAAAGTCTGAAAACACAGTAAGTACTAGATAATGCATGTTCACAATATCCCCTTTTTTTCTTAACTTAAAAACGTGTTGTGTTCATTGTGCTACAGAAATTTCCCTACATTAAGACAAGCAAATGACCTGAAAACTGTCAAGCATGTAAATACTTTCTGTGCAGTTTAGTATGGCATGTGGAGCAATGTCACGCTATATGTGATAAGATATTTCTGCTGCTTCTGCAAAGCAGAATCACGTTAAGACAGATAAATCCGTGGTTGCACCACTAACTAAAAACTTTGCTGCATCAAGGAAAAGACTGACTTGACGCTTGAATACATTGAGAAATAGCTCGCTTTCAATTATAAATGAAACGAAGGCAATAACACGTTCTAATTAATAGAAAATTCAGCTTTCTGGCCTCCAGAACTTTTCTTTCAAGGTTGAGCTCAGATTGCTAATCTTGCAGCAGAGCTAGCTATGCTAGCAGAGTTAGCACAAACAACAAGTTGCAATGATTCTGTTAGTTTTTGCATTGATGTTGCATTTCTATACCACTTATCCAATTAAAAACTATTAATAAAAGTGTGTATTTATTCCGTTACATTTAAATTATCTTTAAAAGATCTGATATGCCGACAACAACGGCCCTGAAACCTACACTACAGCAACAACGCCAACTGCAGTAAACTCACCCAGTTTCTTTGCATCTATGAATTCCCTTTGCTGTAATAAAATTTCCGATATTTTATCATTTACGCATCTAAACTTCAGAAAAGAAGAAATGTTTTCTCTCTAAATTCATTTAAACCACCAATTTCCGACGTGTTCCTAACATTTTTTTTTTATTGGAAGATTCCAATTATTCAAGTGTTATTACCGCCACCTTCTGGTCAGGAGGAGATAATGCACTATGAAAAAAGAATTGTGCACTGATGTGACAAAGATGCTAAAATTTGTTTATCAATTATTACTAGTATTAATTTCAAATTATAAATTATTTTTCAAATATATTTTATTACAGTTAAGTTTCATATAAATAACAACTATGGCAACCTTATTTTTTAAACAAAACCCATAAACAAATCACCAAGAATAATAATATGTACCAGTAACAAGATATAGTTAACCGCGTCAGGTCAGTATTACAAACAAAAAAAGATTAGGAATATGAATAAAGTGTGTTTGTCTCTTTTTTTTTTTGATTGATCAATTTTATATAATCAAATTAAATAAATTATTAATGCATAAATACAGCAGATAAGCTTAAGCAAAACTACAATTTAAATTAAAATAAAAAATTGTCTCAAATTTGTACTTAAAATACTTAAAGATGCTATTATTATAAAAAAAAAAAAATAAAAGAAAAAAATCCTCAATCACACTAAAATGTTTAAATCCTGAATCCTGTCAACACTAACCATCACACAACTTGTCAATGGCACACAAAGTAGCATATTTATTCACCTCTATTGGACTTAAAAGATTTGGGGCATCACACAAGTTTGAAAATATGCACAAAAGAAAAAATGTAAAACATTTGAAATATACAGCACTGACGATATGAAGAAAAAAAATTATTAGATTAGCTGCTTTCAATAAAAGAGTGGGTTAATTTTTTACACGTTTTATAAAGAAAAATATAAAGGTACAACTTTTTCTAAATTGAATTCTGAGACATCAGATCTGTTCTCAACTTGCCTTTCCTTTACTTACTTGAGAAAGCTTTATAAAATAAAAACAGCCTTAATTAAACATAAATTTACTGTCGGCTAAATTGTACACGTTCTTTTCAGTGTTGGTTTTTGCATTCAGGCCGCTTCCATCATTCTCCGTCACTGCTATCACTGCCAGAATATGCCCCCAACAGGCTCAGAGATGACGATCCGTTTGGAGTTGGATTCACTTTCGAATCTGAAAACAAAAACAGAAACTCAGTGACTTTATCGTTTCAAACACCGATGACTCATCTGCATAAAAGAATATTATTATTTTACTTGTATGTGAAGTGGGAGCTGTGTTTGCCTCTTCTGTGGCGGGTTTCTTTAAGGTGTCTCCTGGTTTCTTTCGCACCACCAGTGAACTCAGTGACCCTCGGGCTCCCAACGTCCCGACGCTTCTCTCCCAGGTTTCTACTTTGGCCTTTTTCACTCCAGAAGCTGAGGATCCCTGCAGAGAAGAGCTAAAATCAGCTCATATTCTCAAAGAAATCCCATCTAAAAGACTGTTCAGAAAACGAAAACAAGACCAAACTGTTAGCAAAATATTTTTAATCAAAATAATAAGGGATTTCATGCTACGGTCCCAATGCAACTTGGGAGGCATCAGCAGAATCTTCAAGACTTCATGCCACCAACCAATTCTTTTTTTAAGTGTTGGCATGGTCATGGATGCAGATTCTGTCGGACATGTAGAATGGCCCACTTTTAATATAACCCTGGACTACCGGGTGGTTGGCAGTCAGTGGCATTTGATATGGATGGCCGCCGTCTGGAGAGTTATAAACATTATCCAGTCAGAGCTGCTGCCAGCCAACGATTCCAGCTGCCACTGTCCTGTGGCCGGGGATAATGCCATCATCCCCGTCAGTCACCTTAAACCATGACCGCCCACCTTAAACATGATTCAACTTTTAGAGAGAAATCGTACATTTTTTTCTTTTTCGTTAAAGCATCCCCACAGCATGTAAAAATGCCACTGCCAGCTTTCAATTACATATGCCACAGTGCAGCCAAATTTGCTGAAAAACTTGCATTTAGGTTGCTGGATGGTGGCATTTTGGGATATGTGACCATAGTCTTAGTTGTCTATAAATTATGGTGTAATGACTGAGAGGAAAGTGGCGTCTTTTCCTGCTAAATTGGTGATGGTATCAAGCAGAAAGTGAGAAGCAGAAGAGAGCAAAGTTGGTTATCAGGTGTCCTCATAATCTGCATGTATTATAAACACGTTTAATCGATTCCAAATCCTCAAAATAACACTAGGATTACATTTTTAATTGAATAATAAAAGATAAACAGATTACAGATTAAACAACTCAAAATATTTTTATCCAGAAAAACAAAACACAAATTAACACATTGCTTGACAAACCTCGGTTTCAGGTAATTTTTCAGAGGTGAGGATGTCAGTCGGTTTGTCTGAATTAGACTTCTTCAATTGACTTCTGCTCTCCTCCTCTTTCTCTGAATCAGAGTCCGAGTCTCTGAGTCTTTTCACAAGAACCCGCTCCAACATCTCTCTGTAAAACAACAACCAACAACTTAGTTTGTTTTCTTTTTCCCACACATAAAGCAGACTTGCTCTAATGACTAATAATTCTTTTACAAATCTAAAAGACCGGCTCACTTTGTCTCACGCTCGTCCTCTTCTTTCTGCCTTTCCTTTTCTCTCTTTTCAATCTCTCTGTATTTGTCAATCATTCCCTCAAAGTCTACTTGGGCCTGTCTTTGGTTCAGTTCTTTAAGCTCTTGTAGGTTCTCCATGACCTCCATCTCCATCTTCGAATCTTTGGTGCGATTCTCCAACACCTGCCAAGTGATCAAACCCACATTTTTAACATTCTTGCGAGTTTTAGGAGCATTAAAGGGATTTAAAAAGACAGACCTTCATGGGATTGTTCAGCTCCTCGTCCTCCCTCTCCTGTTGGATCCTTTTTTCTTCTTCTTCAATAAGTTTTTCCGCCTGGAAGTTTCGTGTAGCACCATGCTCCATGGCGTAGTCTGTGTTCTCCGGGTCAGTCTACAATTTCAACATTCAAGAAAACATAAAATCTTAGAATAAAAAATAAAAAGAGAAGCCTTCAAATTTGCCAAAACAAGTTATTTACTTTTGCTTACTTTAAATGTGATTTCAGCAAGACACCGCGTACATTTGATGTAGAAACGGAAGATAGGCAATCCCATATAAAGCTCATTTTGCACCGTCTCTTTTCTTGCATTAAACTTCTTACCCTTGTAGATGTATTCACCGCATGTTTTGCACCTGGGGACAGAAAGAGGGGTGACATGTAGCTAAGATCATTGACAAGTTCACCTTTTGAATCAAATGTATTTACTTATTATTTTACATCTGTGCATAAACTGAAAATGCAAGTTTCAACCTCCTTTGTGCTGGTTTAGATTGAATGTAATTGTGTCTGACAAACCTCTATATTGACATTTAATTTCTTATGTGACCACAAGTAAATGAAACTAAGCTAAGAAGTAAACAGAATTTCCTGCATTAGCATAACAAACAAACAAACAAACAGACAAACGATATTGGAATTACTGTCACTGTACCAACAGGTAAAATTTGGAAAAACGGAATTTGACAACAGATAATTAGCATTGTTCGTCCCCGCAGCTGAAGGATAACAAACAAACTAACAAACAAACAAACAAACCTCATGTTGAAAGGAGCCATCAATCGGACAACATATTGACGATCTTTGGGGAGTTTGAGTTTGGGGATTTTGGCTGGATCAAAATCCGGTGGGTAGTATTTCTGCAAAAGGTAGATTATTAGCAATGTTTTGCATCAGGATGTTTCAAATGACCAATAGAAATAGGAAAACATTCCGCAGTATCGTAAAATGCTAAATAAAAGTCACAAACATGTTTCTCTTAACATCTCGGCTAACTGTTTTAAAGCTATAAAACGTCAGCGAATTGACTAAAAGACACGAAAATAAACCTTATCGCAAATGTGTATGTACTTACATTCAAAACTTTTCTTTCGGACATTGTAACTTTTTTAGGTTAATCAAAATAAACAGAAGAAAAAGTAGAAAAAATTAGACCGACGAAGCTTCCACGGAGGAAAGCTGCAGCCTTAGGTTCCGGTTATGCTAGCTTTCAGTTTCCGGTCAACCGTAATATTATGCTGGCCCCGTGTGGAAAACGCGAGTAATTACAGAAACAAATACAAAAACATGGAGTAACTTTCTATATTTAAATTACTTTAATGCAAAAATATATTGGATTACTGTTACTTGAAAATAGCATGCAAATTTAGACTGCTACCCTGGGCTCGTACTTGCTCTTAAAGTTTATTAAGTAAACAAATTTCTCACAGAAAACAATTAGATGCTACTAAATTCACATTTAATCTTTCAAGTAAGAAATGCACGGAAAAAAGGAACAAATGCAATTTTATTTGAAGTTACAGTTAAGTTACGTTTTATTTATTTTTCTTTTCTGTCTGTTTTATTTAAAGACATTTTGAAATCCCAAATATTTTTTAATTCAAATACTTTGATATTTAAATATTTCTCCAGGTGGATTCATCCTAATGAAGTTGAAAAAAAAAAAAAAAACAACTATCAACTAAGGCATAACAAATATGTTGATATTGTTAGAACTACAAAAAAATATGTAAACATTTAACATATTATTTATTCACTTTTTAAAGATTTTAATAATTTTTGGCAATTCTATGTCTCAACATTGTGACTGATTTTTGATTACACAACCAACCTTTGGTTTTGTTCTTCAATAAAAAAGGATATTATCTGTTAAAAAAAAAAATAAAACAATTTATCTAGTTTTCTATTGTTTTATTTTCTTTTTTTTTTACATGATAAAAAGAGACAGTGTGGTATGAAAGAAACAATACATTTTAATAATGATATCCCCGTGTTTTGCTTTTTTTCATAGCAGTGGTTATATTTTATGATGTTACTTGAATGAAGTGATAGCACAAATTACTTTAATGTTTACTATTTTAAATTTAAATCTATAATGTTTTGATACATGAAGTGACACTGTTGTTTGTTCTGGGAGATTTAATATATATGTTGCAGTGAAAACAAAAAATTACAATATGCACATTGTGACAGTGAACTGAGAAGGATTCCATTTAGATAGTGGAATGATTATGTGTTTATTTTTGCATGAGTTTTACCAAACATGCTTAAAAATAGTTTATCAAAAATTATGAAAACTTGCAAGCATCAAAACAAAACAACATAATCAAATTCTCTGAACCTTTCGTTTTAATCTATATATTTTCACTAGTTCATAATGACCCGAAAACTCTTTAGTCATGCCTAAATCCATGCATGGATTTCAGTCATTGCTCAGCTGCTGTCGTCAGAGGTTGTCTTCTTGAATCTGCCTTTTAGGAGACATTGGAAGAGGTCAGGATGTGGCCTCTAGGGTGTACCATGATGTCAACGGTGTGTGGCCTCTGACACGCTTTGGTATGATGTGCAAACCAAACCCGTCAGGCACATGTTCCTTCATCCTTTAAAGGGGTGTTGGAGGTGGGCTTAAGGTTATCCACACAGGAGGAAATTGGATCCTGAGTACAGGTTAGTGTCAATAAGGCTGCTTGTTTTGTATTAAAACTGATATAAGATAGGAAGAAAAAATAAATGAAACTGCATGTTTTTATAGATACACATCTAACTTCATAGATTCAAATAAACAATTATTTAAAGTGCTTAAATTGTGCATATTTAAAAGAGAAAAACATTTTTTTTTACATCTTGAGTTGAAAAAAGAACAAAGAACGACAGTGTGGCAAATACATGATATTGAATGTAAATTCACCTTTTGCCACCTTGGTTTCAACCTGTTCTGGTGCTGTCTTGTCCAAGATGCAAAGGTGCTGAGCGATGGCCTCAATAATTCAGAGGCTGCTCCTGCAGGTCACTAGTGTCTGCTGCAGCGTCTGCCTATAAAAATAGGACTTCTCTGGATAAGAGAATCTCCACAGGACGCGTGACTCCCACTTGTCTCCACAGAGTTGCAGAAAACAAGACCCCCCCTCCAGGTTGGCTTTCAGAACCATGGTCAGCGCGCGGACGCTCCTCCTCGCGGTCACCTGCAGCTGCGCCTACTTGTGGCTCACCCGAGCCGAGGACTCCTCCTTGGAAGCGCGCTCACTGGATTTTACTCTGAAAGCTCAACAAGAGAAGGATCTGGTGAGAAATTTGTGACTACAAATTTGACTTTGGGAAGTTGACGGACAATTTTATTTGTTTAAGTTAGAATTTAAGTTGCTGAGTGGCCCATGCAAGCACCTTTTTAAAAAAAGGAACGTATATTTCTTGGTTATAATTTTAGGAAAAACTCACATATTAATGCTTTTTATTTCTCAGATCGATGCTTTGCAAGAAGTTTTGGAAAAGCTGAGAAACAAAGAGATGCCGTTGGAGAAGAAGCTTGGCTGGTTGCCTTCAGTAAGTAAAAAAAAAAAAAAAACTTGAGGAAAATAGTTACATTTCATAATATTTATTAACATTATTAGTTTATTTAAGCAAATAATTTGTTGATTTAATGTTGTCATTTCAGTGTGACGCAGGAGAGCCGTGCGCCGTGCGTAAAGGTGCGCGTATTGGCACGCTATGCGGCTGTCCTCGAGGGACTTCCTGTAACTTCTACGTCCTGAAGTGTTTATAAAACAAACAATAATACAAATATAATATATATATATACATCAATATTTATTTAAGAGTTGGAAAATAATTAATTAAGCTTGACAAGAAGGGTGCAAAACATAGATAATTCTCTAGTCACATTTGAATCATTTAAATGCATTTTTGGCCCACATTTGCAAACATTTCAGTTATAGAATGGACAATAACAATTAGGATTCAAGTAAAGTACAACTCAATTTTTGGTAAAACATTTTTTTTTTAACTTTTTCATCATATTTGGGGAAAATCTGGAGTTAGTTCAATGGAATACCAATAATTAAAACATCAAGGAGAATTATTATGATTAGCACCCTAATGTGTCATAAGAAAGTAAAATCTTTTCTGTTGTAAAATGTGGAGGTTGCACGTTATAGTCTTTACGTGCACATTTTGACCCTATTTTTAGTCATAAATGTTGTTTCCTGTGCGTTGCTGATTATTAAAAATAAATATTCTAATTATAGTTTCTGATTATATTTGTAAGATTAAGACACAATAAAATTAGAATTCTTGTACATCCTTGCATATCAATATGCAATAAGGTTCATTGATAAAATCATGGTTGGGTCATGTGATGGTTCAAAGTCACCCACTTCCATTGACTGTTGCGCAGCACCTCATAGCGCAGCAGCTCTCATCTCTGCAATAAAAGCCTCTGTCAGGCTTTCTCTATGACATCACATCCAACATGGCGAGCAGCCGGGAGTGGGTGAGGGAGGTCCAGGAGGAGGCGAGGCGCTCTGCGACCGCAAATCTTGACATCTGCCCTCACAAATACTCCCTGCTTATCATTATCGGACGCACCGCGCGCCCCAGACGCACGGATCACGTCAGCGGGGAGATCGAACGAGGTAGGTGATTCAAAAAATATTACAAATAAAGAGTGGATTCGAAAGAATTCAGATGTCTGCAAGTTGTCGTCGATGAAAGGGAAGATGCGCGGCCACAATGCGGTGATTCTGTCCGCCCAGACCGAGGATGCGTCATCCAGAGACGCTCCAGCACCACCACCAGCAGCAGCATCATCCCTCCTCATCCCTGCGGGTTCCGTCTAATTAAAAGCAGTGCGCTGCAGGTCTCTTTGTTTTACCTCAAGCTGTCAATACAAAAGGTTATCCTGCCGTCTCATCTTAATAATATTCCATTGACACACGTGTGTTTGTATGCAGAGCAGATCTATAACGATCCATTATGGTTTTACTGTCTGCTTGGCTTGTTCAAAGATATGTGGCCTAAATGAAGGATGTATAATTGATGAGAGGCGCTGTGATGAAGAAATAAAACCGAGCCTCAACACAGCAAGATGTTAGAACAATAACCCTGTCAATTAACAATTAACCATCCAATAAAATGTCATCAACTTTTAACCAAAGAACAAAAGCCTTTATTTAGCTTCATGACAGTATTATTGCTGCAGTGAATTTCATGCATTGACAGTGACAGCTTTATTTTGGTATATTTTTATATTTTTAATTGAAAATCATTTCTCATATGCATTGGTGATTGTTTTTGGACTCAGAGGCGGACATACCATTAGAGAAAAATAGGCGATTGCCAACACTTTGGAGGACTGGAGTGGAAAACTTAAAATAAAAGTCTAAAATTGTTTCTGCACTCGTTATTATCTCTGAAATGACACAAAAATGCTCATGTGAAGTGTTTTGTCCTCCCCCATCCCTGTGTCGCAGTGGACTGTTCCATCAAAAGAAAGTTATATATACATAAAATACTTTACTCTAACATTTGTGATTTTATTTTTTAAATTCATACCAAAATATTTCAGTTCTTCACATTGACGATGCCTAAAAGTGGACTAGTGAGAAAGTTATTCCATGGATTCTTTTTGTTAAAGAAATATGGGTCCCCATGTTATTGTACGCCCGGGGCCCCCAAACTGCTAAGAGCACCCCTGTTTGGACTGTATAACAATTGCTAATTTATGAGGTCACCAAGAGATTCAAGTAACAAATACTGAAAAAACACAGAAACATTTTATCTCCTTGACGCCTGGATTTATTTTCAGCTATAATAAAATATGCTTTGCTTTCAGGTACTAAATTAAATTACATTTGTAGAAGGGTTTGAAGCATATTCAGGCATCAATGGATTATTACTTTTAAATACACTGAAACTATTCATCAAATATTGGATTATTAACCCTTTCAGGGGGAAATTAGGTTTTATTAACAAAAAAATATGAAATCTGAGCAAAATTATCATACGGAGTGGTAATATCCAGTTTTGACTTTTTTTGAAAGAGACCCTCACATGCAATGGGTGTTGAGATGTTGCAGATTTGCACTATTGGTCCTGCATAATCAGTGACCACTAAAGACTTGAATATTTTATGAGCACCGGCTTTATAGAACTTTTCAAAACTATGTAGCAAAGCAAACAAAAGCAGAAATAACTGGCATTATGCTAGCATTTAGTTTTCGCAAAGGGTTAAAAACATTGAATACTTGATAATGAGGAATTTCGATTATGGGATTAATTAAAAAAAGAAAACTAACAATTTTATAAGTTAAGATACTTTTGACATATGATTTTTTTATACTCTTATTGTGAAACACACATAAGAAATTAACGTACGTTTAGATTACAAATATTTTTAAGCAATAATGCAACTACAGAAGAAGCAAAAAGACTGCATGAATGCTATAGCTATTGCTGCAAAGTCCCTCTAAACAATTGTAAATTTTACATTTTTGTCCCTCCAAATGTTGCTGATTCAGCTTATTTCTCCTGCCGCAGGTATTCGCTCGTGGGACGTGGATTTGAAATCCTGCAACGTGAACCTCTATTTGCAAGAGTTCCTCTCCCATCACACGGTATCTTTCAAGGGTGCAGGTAAAGCTGAATTACAAACAACTTCCTGGTCTCCATGGTAACACTCCAGTTCAGACTGTTCGGGGTCAGAGAGGAAGGAAGGAAATCAGGGAAGCAGGGAGGGAGGCAATTGTTAAACATAGGTGGCCCCTCAGATAGAAGCAGAGCCCTATGAAAAACAGAAAATCACAGTCCTGAAAATAAATGTACTGAAAGTTAACATAACAACATTTGGTAAAGATAAACTGTAAGAAATTAGTAATAATGTGGAAAAAATTTGTTTTTGTTATTAAAAATAAGGACATATAATCATTTCTGTGTTATCTCAATGTGAGTAATAATTTTGAGAGGTTAAAACTAAGAAGTTTCCACAAATTACATGTTTCATTTATAGTGTCTAAGTTTGGATGTTTTTGTCTTATTATTTTTAACATTGAATAGTATTATTTTCATGTGTTGGCCTCTTTCTGGGGTCCTAAATAGAGTAATTATCTAAATTTAAATAAACTAAGTTGAAGGATATAAATTAATTTTGAAAAAGTTTTTTATCAAAATACGTAAATAATTATTTTAAGTGATGTATGCAGCCACAAAAACGCATCTTGAACTCAAAGTTTTCACATGTAGATACACATCCTCTCTCACATTATTAATTTGGAGTAAGAACCGCCGGACACAGACCGGATTTTCACCACAGATCAAATGACAGTCATCATGTCACTCACAGACAAAGCCTCGGACTCGGTTGCCCCTCTCTTCTTCCTTCCTGTTTTTTTTAGTCAGTTCCTTTTCATGTTGTTGTAGTTACTAACATCCTTTTCTGTTGACATGTGTCTGTGTAGCTCCTCTTTTGCTTTCTGTCTGAAAGCGGATATCAACCTCTGAACCTTCTCCTTCTGCCTCTGTAGGACAGAAGAGTTTGCGACATTGTACCAAAGTTTTGGACATCCACGTGTTGATCAGTCCAACTCAAGAACAGGCCTGTTCAGAGGTGGGTGTGACAGCTTTTCTAATGCTTCCAATATTTATTAATTCTTTTACCAAATAAAAAAAATAGACGGGACCATTAACACAGCATAAATCCCTTTAATAAGGAAAATTAAAAAAAAAAAAAGTGCAAGCTCTTGATCCATGTAATATTATTTGGACCACATATATGACTCTTATTAGTTCAAGCTTTAAGCTGGTTTAAAAACTGACTTTCAGGAAGGTTTTATGTGTTACTATATGTCCTGATATTGAGTTAGGAGTACCTCAAAGATTGGTATTGGGACTTTTTAAATTCTTGCTCACATTGTTAGTATTTGAATGTTGAATCACCACAAAAAACAAATTTTTTAAAGTAATATACACCGTACACCAAATTTAAACTCTTTGAGATATGTTGATGTACATTTATTACCTTGTAAATACTTCTATACAAACAGTAGAGACTTTAATTGGTGAAAATAAATAGAATGAAATAAAAATCTCCGCTATCACAGCTGTGCAAACACATACAAAGTCTTTTAGTTAAGTTTAATGTATTTTCTGATGTGATGCTACAACTGGAGAACGAGAATTGCTTTTAGTCACAATTTTGTCAAATCAAATTGAGTTTAAATACATTTAGCAAAATTTGAAATAAAAAACCAAAAGATCTGAGCCATTTAAGAGTAAAGTCGATATGTACTCATTTCTGTCTGTTTTTAAAGTAACCAGCTCAAGAAAAAACACATAACACTGAAAGTGACTTCTATGAGGGGCCGTACAAGACATTATTTATTCTGAACCTTTCACATTCATATATTCTTGCTCTCACATTCATATATACTCTCTTTCGCATACATATATTCTCTTTCACATACATATATACTCTCTTGCGCATCCATATATTCTCTTTCGCATACATATATACTCTCTTTCGCATACATATATACTTTCTTTCGCATACATATATACTTTCTTTCGCATACATACATACTTTCTTTCGCATACATACATACTTTCTTTCGCATACATGTATACTTTCTTTCGCATACATACATACTTTCTTTCGCATACATATATACTTTCTTTCGCATACATACATACTTTCTTTCGCATACATACATACTTTCTTTCGCATACATACATACTTTCTTTCGCATACATATATACTTTCTTTCGCATACATACATACTTTCTTTCGCATACATACATACTTTCTTTCGCATACATATATACTTTCTTTCGCATACATATATACTTTCTTTCGCATACATATATACTTTCTTTCGCATACATACATACTTTCTTTCGCATACATATATACTTTCTTTCGCATACATACATACTTTCTTTCGCATACATACATACTTTCTTTCGCATACATATATACTTTCTTTCGCATACATATATACTTTCTTTCGCATACATACATACTTTCTTTCGCATACATACATACTTTCTTTCGCATACATACATACTTTCTTTCGCATACATACATACTTTCTTTCGCATACATATATACTTTCTTTCGCATACATATATACTTTCTTTCACATGTATAATGAAATCATGAAATAAATAAATATATTATGAAATGTTAAAAATGGCTTTTTAATTGCTATTTTAATATTTTAATGCCACATTTATTTCAACATTTATTTATTTATTTCAATATTTATTTATTTATTTCAACATTTATTTATTTATTTCAATTTGGCTCTTTTGACCCACAAGGGACAATGAAATAAATAAATATGTCATGAAATACTTAAATGTGCTCTTTTAATCTTTTAATGCCACATTTATTTCAACATTTATTTATTTATTGCAACATTTATTTATTTATTGCAACATTTATTTATTTAATGCCACATTTATTTATTTATTTCATATTAAATATATTTATTTCAATTTGGCTCTTTTAACCTACAAGGGACAATGAAATAAATAAATATGTCATGAAATACTTAAATGTGCTCTTTTAATATTTTAATGCCACATTTATTTCAACATTTATTTATTTATTTCAACATTTATTTATTTATTTCAATGTGGCTCTTTTGACCCACACTGGGCAATGAAATAAATAAATATGTCATGAAATACTTAAATGTGCTCTTTTAATCTTTTAATGCCACATTTATTTCAACATTTATTTATTTATTGCAACATTTATTTATTTATTGCAACATTTATTTATTTAATGCCACATTTATTTATTTATTTCATATTAAATATATTTATTTCAATTTGGCTCTTTTAACCTACAAGGGACAATGAAATAAATAAATATGTCATGAAATACTTAAATGTGCTCTTTTAATATTTTAATGCCACATTTATTTCAACATTTATTTATTTATTTCAACATTTATTTATTTATTGCCACATTTATTTATTTAATGCCACATTTATTTATTTATTTCATATTAAATATATTTATTTCAATGTGGCTCTTTTGACCCACACTGGGCAATGAAATAAATAAATATGTCATGAAATACTTAAATGTGCTCTTTTAATCTTTTAATGCCACATTTATTTCAACATTTATTTATTTATTTCAACATTTATTTATTTATTGCCACATTTATTTATTTAATGCCACATTTATTTATTTATTTAATGGTGTATATATTTATTTAATTTTGGCTCTTTCAAGACTCCATAGACTAGCTGATATCATTATTAATTTTAATTTATTAGTTTTTTGTTTGTTTCTTTTTTAAGATTATTTGCTTCTTTTTAAGTTCTTAAGACATTCCATTTTCAGTTTTATTATCAGAGTAGTTAATTTTCTTAACTTTTATTTCTCTTTCAGATAAATAAAACAGGCATATGAAAGTACAGCTCGGGTCCTAAGGAGTTAAATCATAGCGCCAGCATGTAGCAGTTAGCAGCTGCTATTTAGCCATCTCTCTTCAGCACGAAGAGCTTCACATTAAAAGAAATGAGACTCTGTCTTTTTCTGTGGAAATGCTTTTAGACGTTGTTGTTTAGAGACACTAGCTGTCAGTTTAAAGTGTTTTCAAAAGAGTTATTGATCCTGGAAGTCTGAATTCGTGATTGAATAGTTAGCTTTATTGAACTGTTAACATCAGTCCTCTGCTTGAACTGTTGCCGTTTTCTGCTGCGTTTTCTGGAAAAAAACATTTTGTGATCTGTTCCTGACATACAGACTTCTAGTGGAGTATTTATCCGGAATAACAAACTTGAAATATAAAGCGCTGATCATAATAAGAATGAATGAAATATCCGATCCTGATCGGACACAGAGCCCGATTTTGATCCAGTCTTCAACCACCTGATCGGGCCCAATTTCAGATCACATGATCGGATGGGACATGGCTAATAATTAGTGGCAACAATGACAGTCCAGCCATCCAGTTTTTCTTTTATGTTGTTAAGCATCAAATTTTAAATAGAGGTTTACATTTCTAAACTCAGGAATTTAGTAAGAAACATCACTGGCAGTGATCTCCATTGTGACAACCTTTTAAAAGATTCATTTATAAGTAAAAGTAAGTCAATAATAACAGTAACAGCTTGGTGTTTACTCCAAAATAATTTGCAGCCAGCCCAGCATTAATTACAGCCAGGCATCCATTGGAGACCGGAGTTTATTCCATCCTAGACAGAATTGTGATGACTAATGGGCTCATTCTGCAGTTAAATTTGGTCAAGAGATGCAGACACCACCTCAGATGATCATTTCAGGATCTATTGAAATGATGAGAACATTATTCTGATTAGCACTGGCTGTTAACGTTTTTTTTTTTCTTTTAAGACTCACCAATCTCTGTATCAAAAACCCTCTTTGATTTTATGCAGATCATTTTCCAGGAGACACACCCACCCTTCTGTCTTTGCTCAATGGTCCCTGTTTAAACCAGTTCTTCTGATTTGTTGCTCACTCTCTTTGTACATCCACCAGGAAATCTGTTTCCTTGTTGGACCATTTTCTTCCGCCATCTCCTCAATGTCACCCTTCTTCTTGCATCATTCTGATACATTTGGTATCCATCTCAAAATGACTCCCAAACACTAAAAATACAAAAACATACAATGAATATAATCCTCTTTATTTAAAAAACTTTTTTTCCTTCAGAAACTGAGACTGCAGTCCCGCTCACTGACATAACTTGTAAGAAAAAAAAAATTAGCTTCAACACCGGAGCTTTAGCTCCAGTGTTTACATTCTTTCGGTTATGATAACTCTTCAACAGTTGATGTAATTAATGAAACTCCATCTTATTCTGAAGAAACGCAGCCTCACGCTGCTGAAAGGCGGATGTAATAAACGGGAATCAGCTGATTCTGCTGCGTAAATAAACAATTTTTTTCACAAGGGCTCCGCACCAATATGTAAAGCTTAGAACGTAAAATGTTGAACTTTATGGATAGAAAACTGGAGAAAATTTTCAGGTTTCGTTTTTTAATTATCCAAACATCAGTGTTTCTTTTCCCTTTTTATGTCAGTGCGAACTTAAACAGAAGATTGACCAAAGATTTTAAAAAATGTTTAAAATGACAAACAGCATTTCTTTCAATCTGAATCTTTGTGGGGTTTTTTAAAATCAGTTTTGTTGATTCTGATCTCTTGTTTTAAATAAAGGTATAAATAAGGATTAAATGCAATTAAATTCAATTTTAATAAATCCAGTAAATAGACATACACATAGCAATAAACATTATAATATAAAGTAAGAATCGTGGTTTGATTCGTGAATCGAATCGGATTGCCACCTGAGCAGCGATCCAAAGCCCTAACAATCACTGTACTGTCATCAAAATACAGTCCCCTGCGAAAGTATTCTGCCGCCTTGAACTTTTCAACCTTTTGCCACACTTCAGGCTTCACACTATAGATATACAACTGTAATTTTTGTGAAGAATCAACAGTGGGACACAAACATGAATTGGAACCAAATTTATTGGATATTTAAAACTTTTTCACAAAAGAAAAACTGAAAAATTGGACGTCCAAATTATTCAGCCCTTTTACTTTCAGAGCAGCAAACTCTTTCCAGATGTTCAATGAGGATCTCTTCATGATCCAATCTTGACCTAAATGACTAATGATGATAAATAGAATACATCTGTGTGTAATAAAGCCTCCATATAAATGCACCTGCTCTGTGACAGTTTAAGGAGTCAGTTTAAAGTGCAGAGAGCATCATGAAAAACAAGGAACACAGCAGGCAGGTCTCAGATACTGTGGTGGAGACGTTTAAAGCTGGATTTGGAGACAAAAAGATTTCCCAAGCTATAAACATCCAAGGAGCACTGTGCAAGCGGTAATATTGAAATGGAAGGAAGATCAGACCACTTCAAATCCACAAAGATCGGGCCATCCGTCTAAACTTTCAGCTCGAACAAGGAGAAGACTGGTCAGAGATACAGCCAAGAGACCCACGATCACTTTGGATGAACTGCAGAGATCTACAGCTGAGCTGGGAGAGTCTTTCCACAAAAATCAGTTGTATTCTGCACAAATCTGGCCTTTATGGAAGAGTAGCAAGAAGAAAGCCATTTCTTAAAAAGAGTGGTTTAAAGTTACCCACAAGCCACCTGGTAGACACCAAACATGTGAAAGAAGGTGCTCTGGTCAGATGAAACCAAAGTCCAACTTTTAGGTAACAATGCAAAACTTTAAGTTTGGTGTAAAAGCTACACAGCTCATCACCTGAACACACCATCCCCAATGCCAAACACGGTGGTGGCAGCATCATGGTTTGGGCCCGTTTTTCTTCAGCAGGGACAGGGAAGATGGTTCACATTGATGAGAAAGACAGATGAAGCCAATACAGGAGAATTCTGGAAGAACCCTCATGGAGTCTGCAAAAAGACCTGAGGCTGGGACGAAGATCAGTCTTCCAAACAGACACCATCCAAAACAGAAAGCAAAATCTACAATGGAATGCTTAGAAAATAAACATATCCAGTTGTTAGAATGGCCAAGTCAAAGTCCAGACCTGAATCCAATCGACAATCTGTGGAAAGAGAGAATCTGCTGTTCACAAACGCTTCTCCATCCAACCTCACTGAGTTCCAGCTGTTTTGCAAGGAGGAAGTGGCAATAATTTCGGTCTCTCGATTGCAAAACTGATAGACATACCCCAAGCGACTTACAGCTGTAATCACAGCAAAAGGTGGTGCTATGAAATATTAACTTAAGGGGGTTGCGAATTTTTCAGTTTATTTTAAACGTTCCACATGTTTATAAAAAGTTTGAAATATACAATACATTTTGTTCCACTTCATGATTGTGTCCCACTTGTTGATTCTTCACAAAAAATCAAAGTTTTATATCTTTGAAGCCTGAAATGTGGTAAAAGGTTGAAAAGTTCAAGGAGGCCGAATACTTTCACAAGGGACTGTATGTTCTTTCTGGATTTTTTAATTTACAAAGACATAAAGCCAAGTCGGCTTTATGTTTTCCCCATTCCTTGAAGATAGTGATGCTAAAAGCCTCTACAATCTTCTTTTTAAGGGAAAGTAAAATCAGAACTAATCTAAATTATCTCTGCTACTACATCAGTCCTGAATAAATCAGAAAGAAGTGAAGGCCAGCCAGCCGGATCTACAGATTCTACAAATGTGCAGATGATGCTTTCACATCAGACAGAGGTCCTCAGATTCCAGATGGTCTTGGAGCTTCTTTGTCAAGATGTTCAGGTGATCCCTTTGTTTCCGTGTCTGATCTCCAAAATGTTTTGGAATTGCTCCTGCAGAAACAAAGCGTATCACTTCATCAAACGAAAATGATCATTGGTGCATTTACTTATTTTACTATTACAGTGATGTAGCAGTATTACAGAAAAAATAAAAGTAATTTGTTTTATAATAAACACAGTGACTGCAGTGTTTCTTTAGAGCTTTTTTCCCCAATTGCAAAATAGTAATATCCAATTGTTTTTTTTTTCTCAGATTAGACACCGTACTTGTTAAAATAAGATAATAATGAATAAAGTAAACTGCCTAAATAGTCTAACATAGTTAAGACAATTAATAATAAAATATTTCATTTATTAAAAAAAAATCATTTAAATAAGTGTATTAAAATTAATTTAAATTTATTATTTAAAATTTATTTATTTGACTTATTTGACTTTTAAAAAACAAGAAACCTTCCAGTTAGGGGAAGGAGGTCTATTGTTGTATTTTTTTTTTAAATGTAATGAAGATTCAATTTTTAAAAATTGTTGATTTGTAGAAGTCAAAGCAAATTGTCAAAGTCAAATTGGTTTACTAATGGAACTTTTTCACAGTGATGTCAGACATCAGACAAATATGGCAGCTGTAAATATGAAATGTGACTTCCGGTTTAATAATCTAGACAGGCAAAGCTGACAGTGACACCTGAACGCTGTTGAACACAATACACAACACAGGCGTAGCTTCGGGAATCTAGTTGATTTACTTCCAGGTAGGAAAAACCTAATTAAAATATAACTAATATTTTATGTTGTATTTTTTAGTCTTCCAAATGTAATATGTGATCATATATATGGATAGAGTTTACTCTGAAAGACTTAAGAAAATAATGGTATGGTCACTTTGAAGTGCAATCAAGCACTAAAGCTGAAATAAATTCATATTGACCACATTAATACCTTTGACAAAGCTTTGGATTTGAATATTCTTTCTATTAGGATTGCATTCAGGTCCTGCCCTGCCACAAATTTAGGGATAACCAGCCTGTTGCCACATGCCATCAGAAATTCTAACCTGAGAACCATTTCAAATTGAAAAGTAAAAAAATAAAAAAAATTTAAAAACTCAATTTGGTCTTTTAAAATTTATATCACATAGCAAAAACTGTACAATTTAAGTCAGCAATACTGTCTTGTCATTGTCAATCCTAAACACAAATATAACATGGCAAAACATAAATATGAAATATTTCATATTACTTTCATATGAAAAGGGAGTGTATAAACACTATGGCTACTACTAGAGACAGTAAAAGAAATCTATACTAGCCTGGTTAGACTACAATCTTGAGAGTTGCTAATCACGCAAAACTCTAGAATTGTCAAAGTAGGCTACTCAAAGGATTCATTTAATGACTTATACAAACTAGAGTCGCTATGTTGGGACACTCAAAGTTGGACGCTGCGCTGGATAGAGCGAAATGCCAGCTCACTACTTTGCTACAAATACACAAACAAAGCTGGAAAAAAAACAATGTGGCTTTTAAAAAGTTAATTATTGACGTCAGCTGATAAAGGAGAACTTCTATAAACATTTCAGGAAGATGTGAGTGAGTTTATTCTTAATAGTGAATAATTAGGCTGACCTTGTAGATTGTTCAAATTTAAAGGGGCAATACCATGATTTTCTTAAACCTTTCAGAATAAACTATATCCATATCTGTGACCAAATATTACCTTTTAAACATTAAAAAAAAATTATTTATGAAATAAGCCATTTTGTAATCTGACCACATTTTAATAAGTCGCTGTGTCTCATCGTGGTGTTATGGCATTCTTTTTAAGAGAATTCTGTTGGAAATAAAGTAGAGCTTTAAAATTATCACTGCAGGTCCCCTGGGGCGTGCTACAGAAATTACATACAGAAAAATGAGTACAATGTTTTCTAGTGGTGTTAAAATAAACTTTTTAACAGGTAAAAACAATGGGACCATTATTTCCTTTTGGCTAACATGATTCTCTACAATAATCTACATGTGTCTGCGCCTGATTTCTAATGTGTTTACGTCATCTGACTGTCGGCCGTTTTGGTTTCAGGTGTTCTGCTCTCGCTTAGTTTTGTGTTCAGACTGAGGAATCTCAGAACAAACAGAAGTTCAGTCTGATTTGAAATGAACAGAGACCACCTTGAAAAATGGGTCTGAGAGCGGTTCCTGGTACATCTGTGCTGCTACTTTGGCACCACAGAAAGTAGGTGTGTGTCATTTGTAGTCTAAGGGCGGAGCTTGCTGCAAAGATTTTTCCGGAGGGAATCGTTCTGGTTTGTATCGTTCTGACGTCAGCACAATTCCACCGCTTGTTTTTGTGGGTATGGGAGGGGCTGCTGCAGAGAGTGCAGGTTTTTAGAAGATTACTCTTACATGCATGAACGGATCAAAATACCGTTTTGGGGTTCTATAAAGAGAGGAATGACCAGTATATTCCATTTAAAACCTCAAAAGTACAAATTTCAAGGTATGGCCTTTAATGGTAGCCTTAGACTTCCCATACTTATTCTTTTTTTCACGTTTTCTAGCATGGACACTAATCTTTTTTTTTTTTTTTGTTTTGTTTTATGGAGCATGACCGTGGTAATTTGTATGTTTGTTCAACCTCAGATCAGAACATATGACCTGCGGAATTTAAGCACATTACTGAGTGGAGGGAAAGAAACTAACCAGGATTTTTTCTGGAGAGAATAGAGAAGAGTCCAGCGCTGAATCCACTTTCGGAAATGTGGTGTATGGAAGTCTTCCGGGTTCATTTCTCCCATGCCGGAGCGATGCATGCTTTCCAGTGCACCCCATCTGATCTTTGCCACCCCAGGACCATGGACTGAAGTGCTCTCTGTGCCCTCTCTTCTTCTGTGAGGCCCCACAGTCCGGTGTGACTGTAGAGCGGGGCATTGTTCCCAGTCTACTCAAACTGAGCTGGTTACCTTTAAGAAAAGAAAAAAAAAAAACAGAACCTGATGGAACTTGACATACTTAAAGTATGTGGAAAAAACACAAGCTAAAATGGAACAACCGTTAGAATAATATCTGCTTAAATGAAAGATTAATATTGACAATAAAACATCCAATATTGGAGGATATCAAACATTTTTATTTAGATTTGTGAACAACCTCAGAAAGGAAATTAAAATATGACATTGTACAAATCTTTGTTGAAATTGGTAAGGTTACCTTTAATTATTTACGTACTGTGGTGTCAAACAGCGTTCAGTTATCATATTTGACATTCTAAATGTGACCACTGGAAGTAACTGTTCACCTTGAAAGGGTCAATCTGACCGGTCAAGAACCCAAATAGAACGTAACCATTTATTGGTTGAACCTTTAAAATATTTTATATTTTTATTTTTTTTCTGTGAGGTGATCAGATAACAGATATGAATTATTTAAATTGACTATGTGTGGTTTTCTGGAGACATTTTTAAATGTTTACATTAAGGCTGTGATTGTTACACTTTTCTGTTGGCCTACATACTGACCACGGCCCAGAATCATAGAAGAAAACAGTTACCTTGCTGATTGTTAGATAATTTGCTTATTATTTATTTATTTTTGGCTGGTTGTAAACATCATCTAAATTTGTTAGTTGACTGCTTAATAGGGGTGTAAGGTCCGTACGGATCCGAGGCCACGGTTCGGGACACGTGTGTACAGCGGACCGCCCCCCACCCCCCGCGTGCACATACCTCGCGCTAGCATAATAGAAATATATTTTACGTTCACGTTGAATGAAAATTGCATCACATTCATGTAAATCCTCTTTGTTTTCCAGTGAGGTAGGCGGAGGTTCTGTTAGCTTCTGTTGTTAGGAGGCGTATGGAATTAACCATTCGCTCAGATCGCATCCAAAACTATAAAAAAAGGCTAAATTCGGCCCGGCGTTGTGTAAACAGAACTCAACGTTAGCTAACATCGCTAGCATTTTTGAACGAACGTTCTCTCCACTGTAGCAGGACACTTGATGCTACTTTGAGTTTGTTTGTTTTTTTTTTAAACAATCTTTAGCTAGCTAACGTTTCCTCCCTTTGGACGGAGCAGAGCGCACTAAAACTTGCACGTTATAAGAGTCTCGTTCGGTCTTGAGCTTACTTTTCCTCGGTGAGGCACCGCAGCTGTCGAAGCGTCTGCGTGTCGCCGCGAACCCTCCGGTGTTGGGGCGCGGAGTAAAAGTCCAGGATGTTGATGCGGTTCCTCTGAAAAGTTCTCTCGTTTCGTTTTCGGTCGGTCCTCGGTCGGGCACCGCAGCTGTCGAAGCGTCTGCGTGTCCCCCGCGAACCTCCGGTGTTGGGGCGCGGAGTAAAAGTCCAGGATGTTGATGCGGTTCCTCTGAAAAGTTCTCTCGTTTCGTTTCGTCGGTCGCGCTACTACTAACATTATTGATATTTAAGCTGTCACTCGTTCCTCTAAAGAAGCAGATAGACTTTTCACACGATGGCTTGCTTGCCCAGGACACCGCGGGCCGCGGCAGCTTCTTGTTTATTCATTGTAGCGTCTGATCAAAATGGGAGTCTCTCGGTGCGGCCTCTTGTCCAATCAGAGCACGAGAAATCATCTGCCTTCCTTTTCATCAAAGTACCTTCCGTTTCATGCAAACTCTCTCACACACACATATATACTTTTCCTCTCACATACATAATACACTTGTCTTTCACATACATATTATTCTTTTTAAAATATTGATATATTCCTTTTTAAAATATTGATATACATTTCAAATATGGGTGAGTATATATATGTGTATGAGGGAGTGTGTTTACATATGTGAGAGTGAGAATGTATGTATGTGTAAGGTAATATATATGCATGTGAGAGAGAGAATATATGAATGCGCAAGTGAGAATATATGTATGCGCAAGTGAGAATGTATGTATGCGAAAGAGAGTATATATGTATGCGCGCAAGTGAGAATATATGTATGCGAAAGACAGTATATATGTATGCGCAAGAGAGAATATATGCATGCGCAAGTGAGAATGTATGTAAGCGTAAGAGAGTATATATGAATGTATGTGCGCAAGTGAGAATGTATGTATGCGAAAGAGAGTATATATGTAGTCGCAAGAGAGAATATATGTATGCGTAAGAGAGAATATATGCATGCGCAAGTGAGAATGTATGTATGTGTAAGAGAGTATATATGAATGTGAGAGCAAGAATGTATGAATGTAAGAGCAAGAATGTATGAATGTGAAAGGTTCAGAATAAATAATGTCTTGTATGGCCCGTCATAGACTTGAATGACTTTTTAAGAAAATTTGCTGATTTCTCCATCTGTGTTGGTTCGTTCAGGTGTTTGCTCTGCTGTCCAGGGAGTCGGCTCATAAGCTGTTGATCTTGGCAGGCCTGACGGCGGAGGAAAGCGGAGACCTGCTGTTTCACAAGGGCGGTTTTCAGCACACCAACTGAAATACTGACAGAGCAGGTACAGTGTTCTCCATCGCTATCATAACCCTGTCTGCAAATGTCCTGCCGACTGATAAAATTTTTTTACGAAAAAGAGTAGAAGAAGATTCAAACCACAAACTGTTGTGTATTTAGGTCTGTGCGTACGCGAGGCAGAAAATATGAATTAAACGCACATTTTGAAATAAACACAAGCTTTAATGTTATTTTTAACTTTAGAAATATATTTTTTTGATGTGCAATCATATTTAAAAAAATGTTTTAGTCTGGATTTACATGCTTAAATATATTTTTGTCAATATTTTGTATTTTTCTGGTTGTTTAGTGATTAGGTGGTTAGTGATAACAATAACAAAATTAATCTTACATAGTTGGAAGCTGTCAAAGTAGAGAAATCCAGCGTAAAAAAAAATGCAATGAAAAAGGCTATGAAATAAACAAACCTTCAGGAGAAGGAGTTCTAAATATATGTTTTTAGAGTAAATTAATTTTTTTAAAGATTATGTACAAATAATTCATGTTTATGGAGATGTGCTGAAAATTCCTGTTTTTTTTCAGACGAATAGAAGAAACATTAAAGAGGAAAAGACATTCAACTCTTTTGCCGCAATTGATTCGATTCCAATTTTTTTTCAGTGTTACATGGATTCTCAAACAGAGAACTCAAACAATTGTTCTGTCTCTCGTGGAGGGCGTTTCAGTCTGGCCACTAGGTGGCGATCAAGCAGGAGGTGTTTGCTTTGTTTTTCAGCGGCTTGGGGAAATTGCCATTTTGTTTTTTATTAGAACAGTTAAATGCAGGTCTAGAAAGCATGATTTTATTATGACAAGCACCTTAAATGACAGACTGGCAGCGTTAGGGGGATTTGCTTTGTTTGTTTTTCCTATTTTTGAACGTCAACATTGACTCCTCCTGATTATTCCAAAAGAAGAAGAAAGTAATAGCAAAAACAGTGTTTTAGACCACAAATGGTTATTTAAAATATATATAGTCCTTAAAAGAGTTTAGAAGTTTCTTCCTGTGAGTAGATAAAGATGTTCATTTAGTCAATTTATGTTTAGGTTGACCGAGCGTTAGCATTAGCGTCCTATGGGAAATCCCATTATACGTTTGCATCAGCTAGCAGACTTTAGCTTTATATGTTAGATTGCTTCTACTTTTTGGATATTTATTGTATTATAAAGCTTAGATCGTTCAGATTGATATCAATTTCATCCCCAGCCACCCTAATTTTGGTGCATTATTTTAAATTATATTATAAATAAGGTTGTCTCATCCCTTCACTTAACATCAGAAAAATACACCTATCAGTTATTTAATTGATCCCATTTTTGCTCTTTTTTTTGCCCTTTAGTTGCTGGATCTGGAGAGCTCTGGCTCCTCACATCTGCACTCTAAAATCAGTCTTACCTTCAGCTGTCCCAACGTCGGCCAGTGGAGAAAAACTCTCCTAGCAAACCCGTCTCTTCAGGCCCCCATCACGCTCCGCATCAACCCCCCAGAGGTTCTCCCTGCCATGGAGTCTCTCGAGGGCTTCACATCCCTCATCTCCAGCACCCTCAGCCCTGCGTCCTCCTTTGACCTGCTGCCGCCTCCCTCCACCGTGGGCTTCCTGAAGCTGTCCCGGCCCTGCTGCTACGTGTTCCCCGCTGGCTGCGGGGACTGTGCGTTCTTTGCTATTAATGGGTTCACATTGCTGGTGGACGGCGGATCGGACTCTCAAGCTTGTTTCTGGAAGCTTGTCCGCCACCTTGACCGAGTCGATGCCATTTTACTGACTCATGTCGGGACAGAAAACCTCCCAGGTGTCATTTCCTTTCTGCAGAGGAAAGTAGGGGAAAGGAGCTGACCTCTGAACTCAAAGGTAGGACAATATTATTTTTCTAAACAATGCCTATTATTGATTTTATTTATAAGATATAACTTTTTTATTGCACAAACATCATTCATCCTATACCAGACATTTCATAATTTATTTCTATTTTTATATAATTTTCATGTTTTTAGTTTGATTTACCAGACTTTTTACTGAATTCTTCATCCTGCGTTTGACCTATTTTTTGCTAAAAAAAAAAAAAAAAAAAAAAAAGAAGTAGATCTTTGTTTTGCATCAATTTTCAAATTATTTTACTTTGTTGATATAAATTTGAGCTATAACAGATTTTTATTTTCATCATTCTTTGTTTTGCTTTGGTTGGATCAATAAAGTTTTATTTAACCTCTGACCTGACCCAAATGGGACCCACAATTTATGTCTGCTTGTGTTTGAAAATGTTCAATTTGTCTGAATAAAGTTATTTCTGTCTGCACAGAAGACTCTTCTAAAAGCTCATCTCTCCAGAGCTGGGAGTTGTGTTCTTTAACTCCCCCAACAGGTTGCAAGAGGAACAGCATCAATGTAAGTGAAATATTAAAAGCTGAATAATTAGGGAAAAAGACAAATGTTTTTGGGATTTTTTTTGTGTGATGATCTGTGTTGTCATTTAAAGGCCTCGTGCAGTGGCAAATTTTTTTTTTAAATTTAGAAAGTCAATGGGTCTTAGAAAACGAATCTGATAAAAAATATTCACTTAAAATGATCCAGGGCGATTTTATTGATCATTTTATGGTCCTGCACAGCTTTAAATTTGGGTGATAGGAGGTGATGGGCGGGGGCTGCGCGTGACGTCACGTCAGGGATCCCAGAGTGTAAACAACAATGGCGGACGGTCTGGGAAGCGACGTAGACCACGATTTAGATGGTATTTCTTTGGATGAAAGTGATGACCCTTCATCAAACAGGGAAATTTTAACTACACAGGGTTCAGAGGGTGTACAGCCCTACCAATTTGAGCCGGAGGTTTCCTCATCTGAGGATACCGGGGCTTCGGATGACGATAGGGAAAGCTCACACAGCGTTAGCGGGGATCAAGCCGAAACCGAATGGAGGCTGCAGGATTTGTCATGGTATGTATTTTGTGTTGCTTTGGAGAGACCTTTGGCCTAAAATGTTTTATTTTGTTGTAATGAAATCTTAAATTAAGCATATGTGTGTTGATGAAGCTTCTTTTGAAATACGATTGTTTGTACAACCAGATATTTTAATAAAACATGGGAAAACATGTTCACAAATGTAGACATTTACAGTGTACCCACGAGTGTACGTCTCTCTCTCTCTCTCTCTCTCTCTCTCTCTCTCTCTCTCTCTCTCTCTCTCTCTCTCTCTCTCTCTCTCTCTCTCTCTCTCTCTCTCTCTCTCTCCGGGACCGGTGTTGCTTCCGTGTCCTCTTTGCGTGGAGGAGAAACGAAGAGTCACTTCTCTTTTGTGCAGAACTGGCACATTTATTCAGGCAGAACAGCATTCCAGCATTTGCTCCTCAGATCACAGAGATCGCTACATCCACTCCATAGGAAAACCTGCACATGCGCAGCTCAGCTGCAGAAACTCAGAGAGTGCCGTTTTTATTACCGTAAACCATGTAATACGGACACATCCTCAAAACACATATAAAACATTGAGTAAGGGCGCACTTCAATTTTCACATTTAACACCCCCACTCGAACTTAACTCACTGTTTTTACATTAACACATTAAACACCAAACAAACTCTCAGAAAATCTTTGCAACTTCAGCCTTGTTGCTGGTTTAGTCATCACATCAGCAGTCATCTTTTCTGTTGGACAGTAGTTTAACAGAACTTTACCACTCGTCACAATCTCTCTGATGAAATGATACTTGATGTCAATGTGTTTGCTCCTCTGTCTGTTAACAGGATTCTTAGCGAGAGCTATGGTACCCTGATTGTCTTCAAACATTTCAGTTTTTGCATAGCTGCATCCATCTAGACCAGAGAGCAACTGCTCCAGATAAATGACTTCCTGTAAAGCTGCAGCAAGAGACATGTATTCTGCTTCACATGTTGAAAGTGCCACGGTGGGCTGTCTTTTTGTTTTCCAAGAAATGAGTGAGCTTTTCTCACTCAGACTCACACAGTATCCTGAAACGCTGCGTCTATCTTTTTCACTGGATCCCCAGTCAGCATCACAATAGACCTGGAGGCCGAGCGTACCTGAAGAGCTTTTGTTAAAGCATAACTCCTTTTCCTGAGTACCTTTAAGATACCTGAAAACATGCTTAACACTGTTCCAGTGTTCTTCTGTAGGATCTCCGAAGTACTGAAGAGTTTGCTCACAATGAAACTCAGGTCCGGCCTAGTACAAGTTGACAAGTAGATTAAACTTCCTACTGCTTCTCTGTACTTTCTTGCATCTGTCATTTTCTTTCCCATTATCAGAATACATCAGTTTCTGTTCACAAGGGGTCTCTCTTGGTTTGCAGTCTTCCATTCCAAATCTTTTTAGGATCTTATTTATATATCTTTTCTGCGACATTTTGACTTGGTTTTCACTTTGATAGAAATCAATACCCAAAAAATGCTTCAATCTTCCTAAATCCTTCATTTAAATCTGTCAGTTAACATCTGTTTTACATCACTTAGAGTCTGTTCACTGCTTCCTGCTAGAATAAGGTCATCAACCCAAATCACAATGATCACTTTTCATCCTCTCTCTCTCTGGAATACAGACAGTGGTCTGCAGGATTCTGTTCAAATCCATTTTCAGTCAAATGCTTGTGTAGCAACAAATTCCAGTTCCGGCCTGATTGCTTTAGCCCGTAAAGTGACTTATGTAGCTTACACACTAGTTTTTGACCTGTTTTTGTCTTCTTTTTCAAAACCTTCTGGTTGCTCCACAAATATCTCACAGTCTATTGGAGCATGCAAATAAGCCGTCTTCACATCCATTTGGTGTAGGATTAACCCTTCCTGTGCTGCTTTTTGCATCACCACTCTCACACTTGTCATGTCTGCAGTTGGTGAAAAAGTCTCACTGAAATCTGTCCCTTCTTTCTGATTATAGCCTTTAGCCACAAACCTCGCTTTAATATTTATCAGCTCCGTCAGCATCAGTTTTTAACTGTGTAGACCCACCTTCCCCCCACTGCTTTCCTGTCTGCAGGTAACTTAGTAAGGTGAAAGTCTTATTGTCTATCAGTGACTTCATTACTTCTTCCATAGCAGTTTTCCATTTCTCTGACTCTGCTGACGCATCGCTTCCTGATATGTGTTAGGGAGGTCACACACTGCTCTGTAACAGAAATCTACACACATTAGGAGATTGTCATTACATTCAGTGTCATAATCCTGAAGATAAGCCGGTTTCTTCTTGGTTCGAGTTGGATTCTTTCTTTGAGCTGTCTCCCGGGGTTTTCCCGCACAGGATTGCTCTGTCTCTTCTGGTAAAGTTTCAAAAGTCTCACAGTCAGTACCAACATTTTTATCGGCTCCTCCTTCCATCTCTGTTGAATCATCGTTTGTTTCTCTCGGAAACGTTCCATCTACAAACTCCAAATTTAACTCTGGCGTTTGTGTTTCTTTTTCACTCGTAGTTCTGTTGATGAACTTTACCAGCCTGTGTTTCTGGATTTTACTCTCATTCGGGTGATAGACTAAGTAAGCTGGGCTATACTTGTCATATCCAATGAAAATTCCTTCCTCACATCTTGACTCAAGCTTCCCTTTCTCTGGTTTGTAAGTCAAACATGTGGAGCCAAACTTATGCATGTTTGCAATATTTGGTTGCTTTCCTGTTAGCATCTCGTACGCTGTTTTCTTCGTGCGTCTGCTATAACACCTGTTCCTGATATAAGCTGCAGTCTGCATTGCATAGTTCCAAAATGTATTTGGTAACCCGCTTTCCATCAGTAAACATCTGCTCATTTCCAAAAGTGTACGCCAGCCCTTTCTGCTGTACCGTTTTGATGCGGTGAATATGGTGCAGATTTTTCGTGTCTGATTCTGTTTTTGATTAAAAGTTTCTGAAAATCTTTGCTCGTAAATTCGGTTCCATTGTCAGAACGAATACATCTTATTTCACCATATGGTGCTACATCCGCTATGAACTTTTCTGTTGCACAAACTGCATCACTTTTGACTTTAAGAAAATATACAAAAATGGTTCCTGTGTAGTCATCAGTAAAAGACTGTGCGTATCTGTACCCTTCAAAACTAGTTTCCATAGGACCAGCTAGGTCTGTGTGTACTAGTTGAAGTAGTTTTTCAGCTTTTCTGTCAGGTTCCCTGTTTCGGGTCTGAGTGGTTTTTACTTCTATACACACTCTGCATGGGCTCACCTGTTTATGTACATCCCTTTTTACTTCAATTCCTTTACCCACACCTTGCAACTTCCTTATATCTTCAAAATTACAATGACCCATGATTTCATGCCAACCCTGAATATCATGAACAGCTTTACATTTGTCATTGTCATCTTCAATAGTGGGTAAATAGTACAGTTTTTCATTTTCATGAATGTCAAACCTGCATCTGTTCTTGGTGATCAGGTGGCTCTCTCCTTTCTTGAATGTGATGGTTGTCCCCTCATTTGCTGCTCTTGCCACCGAGAAGATGTCATGGGGGTATGTTGGCATAAAGAGGGCATCTCTGAGATATGCCCGGTGCTGCTGTCCATCACAGTCAACCAGACGTATCATCGCTGTCCCTCTGCGCTGCGCTGTTCCGTTGACCTTTGTCCCGTCAGCCAGCTCCACTGTATGCCTCTCTGCATTAAAGGATTCATCAAAATCAGTGAATTTCCTGATGTCATTCACAATGTGGGATGTGGCGCCCGCGTCGACCATGATGCCCTTCATCTTCACTTTGCTTGCTGGAGTCTCTGCTTTGGCTTTGAAGAAGTGGTCTGTGCTTCCACTCATATCCTCAGTTACCTTCCGGACGCCATCTTGTCTCCCCTTTTTCTTACATATAGTCTCTTTATGCGTGTTATTTTTGCAAAAGTTGCACCACACCTTCTGCTGGCATCTCCTTGCTATGTGTCCTCTCTTTCCACATTTGTAGCATGTCATCTCATCCTCTTCTTCTTTTCTGTAGTGGATACGTGCTTTATTTCATCTGTTCTTGTTTTACGTAGGTTTTCATTACGTTGTCTGTTGATTCCGTCTTGCTCATTTTTCTGCTTCTTCATAGACTCTCAACCTCCTCTTGAAGTCTGTGAAAGTTACTGTATCTTCATTCTGAGTTACGTGAACGGCAAGAGCTTGAATGAGTCCGGGAGGCCGCCTAAGATCATGGCGATGAGCAGTCCGTCGCTCATATTCTCACCGGCGTCACGAAGAGCCGTTATCGTGTTCTCCGCCCTTATCATGTAGTCCGTCACGCACTCGTGTTCCGCCATCTTCAACCTCGTTAGCGCTGTTGTAGAGGTTTATTTTCTGGGTTTACTCTTCCCAGAGTAGTGGTCTCTCAGAATCTTTAGAGCTTCTCTGCCTTTATCCGCGGCTTCATGTCTGATGAGCGACAAGCTCTTGTCATCAATTAGCCTTATTAGCTCCGCATAGCAGTCCGCGTTCTTGCTTCGGTCAGCGGCTAGCTGCTCTTCAGTCACAGGCTCCGTAAGGATCGTTTCTTTAAGCTTCAGGCTGTGCAAATATCCGAGGAAGCGAGTTTCCCACAGTTCATATTTTTCTTCTGAACCGTCAAACACTAGCTGTGCTGTTTGGACACCTGCTAATCTGTTAGCCATTTTGTTAGTCCGCCGCCCTTTTTCTTTTTCCGCGCCTTTTCTCGGTCGTCGCTCAATTAGCTCCTTTTCTTTAGCAAACGTCGTGTTAGCTTTCACTTTCGTTTCTCCGATTTCACCTTTCTTAGTACGGTAGCTTACATGCTTAGCAGTTCCGTCTAAAAGCTTGAGGAATCCGCTTGATACTTAGCGTTCATTCATTCAGCTCCGGTGAAAAACGCCGTCATCTGGGCCCCATAACCTGTAGAGGGATGGAGGGACCGGTGTTGCTTCCGTGTCCTCTTTGCGTGGAGGAGAAACGAAGAGTCACTTCTCTTTTGTGCAGAACTGGCACATTTATTCAGGCAGAACAGCATTCCAGCATTTGCTCCTCAGATCACAGAGATCGCTACATCCACTCCATAGGAAACCTGCACATGCGCAGCTCAGCTGCAGAACTCAGAGAGTGCCGTTTATTACCGTAAACCATGTAATACGGACACATCCTCAAAAACACATATAAAACATTGAGTAAGGGCGCACTTCAATTTTCACATTTAACAGTCCGACACACGAACCTCTTCCATGCCTCCCTCTCCTTCATTTTCACGGGAAATTCGTGAAGGGAGACCCCCACGAGCGTCATACAGTGCTAACTGGATAGAACAAATGTATTTTAGTTCAAATTACTGCAGTCAGTTTTTTTTTCTTGCAGAATATATGCAGGTAAAATCCATAGGATAAAAATCTTTTGAAACTCTCTCTCTCTGCTCTCTCTCTCTCTCTCTTCTCTCTTCTCTCTCTCTCTCTCTCTTCTCTCTCTCTCTCTCTATATATATATATTTATAAGATATATATATATATATAATATATAGATATCTATATATAGATATATAGATATATAGATAGATATAGATATAGGCATTGTGCCTGTTTTTCAAACCTTTTTGCATCCTCGTCGACACTCACGAACCTCTTCCATGCCTCCTCTCCTTCATTTTCACGGGAAATTCCGTGAAGGGAGACCCCCTTCTTCGGCACATTAGAGCACCCAAATACAACACACCTATTCACCATTATCCCGTTATAAATCCCAAATCCACGGAACACCACTGCCGATAATCTCAAACCAGCGTAAGAAAAATCATATTAACAAAAAATTCCAAATAAACACCAATGAAAACCTGCCAAATTAAAAACTCTAATTATCCATACAACCATGATTAGTATCTTTGAGTGAGCGACCGCGCTATTTTTAAACGCTTGTAGAGAGTGCACGGGGCGCGGATGACAAAATAATTATACGGGGGTTCATTTGTGACATAAATACTAATGTTTTATTGCAGTTTTAGAAAAATCATGATTTTCACCGCACGAGGCCTTTAAATTTTTATTACATTCCGAAATCAAAGCACTAGCACATTGTGGATCATTGTATCACTTTCTTCTAGGTGTGGACGATGTTTTGAAGAGCACGCAGCAAGCAGCACTGACCCTGCAGCTCCTAAAGAAGTTAGACATCAAACCTCAACCTATGTTTCGACCACAAGGAGTCCCGATTAAGCCCCTGACCCTTTTCCAGAAAATGGGAGTGGGGCAGCTTGATTTATACATTCTGAGTCCTGGCAAAAACAGTCAGGAGTATGAGACTTTCATGCACAGCTGGCCAGACGGAGCACCTCTGAAAGGCCAAAATCTCCCTATCCCGGCTCTCACGTCTGTGACCGCTCTGTTAGTGTGGCACCCGGCGTGCCCTCACGAGAAGGTGGTGAGGGTGCTATTTCCAGGTGTGACTCCCCAGGAGAAGCTGCTGCAGGGCCTGGAGAAACTGAAGGGGCTAGACTTCCTCCAGTCGCCAACCGTGACCACCGGAGACTTGGAGAGATTAGGAGAGGGCAGGAAGAAAAAACGGACAGAGAGCGTGGACAGCTGCAAGTCAAAAGAAAAAGAGGGAACAACTAAGCAGGGGAAAGAACGAGGAGTTAGAGAGGAGGGAAAGGAGAAGGCAAAGATCTTAAACGGTACTGGATCAAAAGATCAAACTACAAAAAAGGAGACGGGACTGAAGCATAAAGCATCGTTTTCAGAGAAGAACTCGCTGAAAAAAGGAGTTGGAAAGGAGCGGAAAAAAGAGGATAAGACAGGAAGTAAAGATGAGAATAACCTTATAAGGAACAATCAGGTGAAGAAGGATCCAGTTTCATCCAAACCAAAAAATGAAAACAAAACAAAAGTTAAGAAGGAAACAAAAAATGACTCCAAAACAGTAGAAAAGAAGTTAAAAAAATCATCAAATGAGACCAAAAAAGAAAACTCTGAGAAGCCAAATAACTCTACGGCTGGGGCTAAAATTCCAGAGCTGGAGAAATGCGAGCAGCAGAAGGAAAAAGCCGTTGAGAAGAACCGATCCAAAATGTCTACGGCCGAAAATATGAAAGGGGATTCTCTCAAACTAGAGGAGGAGAGTAAAGTTGATAAAGACAGAAAAAGAAGCAGTGAGTCAGAAACAGAAAGGAGCTTGAACAGAGAAACGTGCAATGAACTGAAAGCAGAGAAACAGAATAAACAAACAGTTGAAATAAATGCTCAGAAAAAACATTTTGATGAGCCTGTAAATTCCAGAAAGCCAGCTAAAGTTGTTGGATTTCCATCTCCTTTGAATAAAACCCCAAAAACGGAGTGCATGGTAGAGCAAGATTTAACCCCAACTGAGTACACTCTTCTGGATGGAGCTTTGAGAAACACCCCGCCCTCCCAGTCCTCTCCAGAGAACCAGGACCCCAACAGCCACGAGGAACAGACTGTCGAGCAAACGTCCCCCAATTCACGGCCCAACAGCGCCGGCCACACTCCGTACTGCTTGTCACCGGATGACGTGTGGTGTAACCGAGCGACTCTTAGCCGACTTCAAGCCCAGATCAGTAACCCCGATCCGGATTCATACCAAAAAAAGGAGGAGTCCCCAGAAAACCCCCCAAAATCTAGAGAGAAACATCTCAGCTTCCTTCCGTTGGGCACATTTAAAGAGGGATCTTCAGATCCGTCTCCCTCCATGGCCACCACGACCACTACACACTCGATGCCGGCAGAGGTGAGCTCGCCTCAGTCCACAGAGGTGGATGAATCTCTGTCCATGTCGTTTGAGCAGGGAACAAGCACCGTCAGCCAGAGAGAGGGCGATGACAGCGCCCATCACTCGAACGGAGGGCATCTGTCAGGGCTGTCCTTACCGGTGAAGAAGCCACCACGATCTCTGGGGCAGAACCCAGAGATGGGGCGACCTCCTGCACCCAACACTCTTCATTTAGAGGGCTCCTCTCACGATGTGGACTTGTGTTTGGTTTCTCCATGCGAGTTTAAGCATTTCAAGCATCCTGACTCAGGCGCCGGCGAGGCCTCTAAAGGAAATCCACACCAACACTACAACAAGAACAAGAATTCACCGAGTGAATCAAATGCTCCTGTCTGCACAGAGGACTGCCCTTCCACCACAGCGGACGGAGTTCTGGACTCGGATGAGGAGGAGTCATGCAGCGAGGTGTCCAACTCTCCCCACGACCTCCACAACAGTCAGGGTCTGCCTGCTGACCCCGTTCCCGCTCGAATCAGAGACAGTCCGCCCTTAGCTCCACAGCCCGACACCTCCATGCCAGTTCCTCAGTCTGACCTCGATGTCCAAGGCAAGAAGGCAAAAGCCAGCGGGACACGGGGCAAGAAACTGCAGGGGGTGAGTTTGCTGGACGTGCATAGAACAAAATGTTGGGAACTTTTGGAATTATTTTACTCCCACTTTATCCATTTAACAAGTGGTTCAAATCTTAAGTTGTAAACTCAAATCAAGCAATCCTTTTTTTTTAATGTTATTAATTTGCTCTAGAAGTAAACTATAAAAGAAAGCTTTTACTTTAGACTGAAATCTGGTAAACAATTCAACTTTTGCCTTTCCAGGTTATTGATGGACCCCAAAAATCTGGCTCAGGAAAAAGCAGGACGGTGAGCGTCGGTGGAGTCACAAAGGGGAACGCCTCTTCAACACGTTCAGCACCGGCCAAAGCTTCAGCCGGTTCAGGTGGGGGAAAAATTTCCTCTGTGTGGTACACCTCCTTCACCTTATTCCATTGTAACCAATGATAGGTGGACTTGTGTTTTGAATCGTTGTCATGTTTAAATGTCAAAGTGCGTCCCATGCACAGCCCTCGAGCTAAAGAGTGCACATTTTCCTCCAGTATCTTCTGATAATGTGCTGCATTCATCTTGACATCAACTTTGACCAAGTTTCCTGTGTCAAGTTTCCTGTGCCCCCCATGTTTCCGTCCGGTCCAACAAAAAAAGAAAAAGATACAACATAATTAAAATAAAGTTTAGCATGAAATACAACAGGGGTTTATACTTAATAAACCCCTGTTGGGACATTAAAATCTGTCCAACGCAAGAGGCTCTCAGCCCGTATCTGCTTGCTCAGCTGTTGGACAGGACAAGTTAGAAAAAAAAAAAAAAAAAAAAAAAGAACAGTCATCAGTGTATATAACCTTTGTAAAGTTTCTGTTGTTATTATGAGTCTAAAGATTATACAGATTTTTTGACAATAAATAGCTTCACCCAACCACTAACCATGAGTGGAAAAAAAGTCAGTATTGTTCATTTTCTTTGAAAAAACACAGAGAAATCATAATTTCTTGCAGGGTATTTAAACTTACAAGCACAACGGTATTTTTGAGCTTTCCTTTGATTCAAATCAAGTCCATCAGACCATTTTAGTCTAACTATCCCTAAATGTACCTTCATATTAAAAGACTTAAAATCTGCTTCTTTGCTTTCCTCTGTGTACAGCCTCCAAGCCCAACTCCAGTGGAGAAGTCAGTGTGTATGTGGATCTGGCCTATATTCCCTCAGGAGCCTCCGCCCCAACGGTCACAGTGGACTTCTTCAGGTGTGTTCGTTCTTCCTGCTACATCGTCAGCGGAAACAGTCCTGAGCGAGAAGAGCTGATGAGGCAAACGCTGGATGTTCTGCTGGACGGCAAGGCTTCATGGCCTGACGCTGTGCAGGTAGAACTTCACTTTTTTTCTCATATTTTTAAAGGTGGAGTTAAAAAAAAAAAATTCAAAGCAAAAAAAAAAAAGTAAAAAAAGTCTCGAAAAGCAAAATAGTAAAACAAATCGACTGTTATAATGTGAGATAAAAAATCAGTAGTAAGCTCATTTTGGAGTCACAAAGTGCATTTATGTAAATGTAAGTGGTTGTGTAAATGGATGTGTCGGGTGGGGCGCACAGCTGATTTATATGTCTAAAAGCTTTAGAGGAAAATGCTGCTCAGCATCCTGGATCATAGAGATTTGCTTTGGAACATTCTGATGGCACCAGAGTGAACAGACACGGATGGATGGCTCGTATCATCTCAGTAATTTTGCTGATGGAAACTTTTGCTTTGAAAGCTGTAACCGTCCTGTAAGCTGTTTGCACTTGGGGAAAAAAAAGTTTTAAAAAATGCAAGCAACAAAGTATGAAGATACTATATTTATACTAAACTTATACTTATGTATCTTAACTCGGTAAAAGTAATATTGAATGATCAAATTCTTACATTTGTTTTTCTTTTACAGATGTTTCTTTAAGTTTTTTCTATTTTTTCATATTTAAAAGCTATTTTATTTATAAAAATTAAATTTTTAATCATTTGTTGTGTGAAACTGGCTTTCTTAGCCCAATAAGATTTGGATGAAACTTTGAAAGAAATAATATTTAACCATATTGCTTTAAATGAAAATAAAATTAAGTGTAATTAAAATGTAATTGTTTTTTTCACTACTATAACACTCGAATAGATGCACAAAAATGTAACTGAAACTCTGCAGGGAGTCAGACATATGGAGTGTCTTATGGGATGCAAATGCAGAAGTGAATGCTGAATCGATAGAGTAAATAGCCTTTAAAACATAAAAATATCAATGTCAAAGGATGTGATGACTCTGAAATCTGGTGAACTGGACTCAAGCGCTGACAGGAAGGTCATGAAATTAGAAGCATATTTTTTAAAAAACGACAATAAGTTAAAGGAAGGGGAAGTAAAAGGGAAACAAAAGCAAACAACAACGCTTGACTGAAGAGAAAAGAAAGACAATCACAAAGAGGGCTCTAAAAATCAAGATTTTTGTAGTTTTTAATTTGAATTTTTATAACCTAAAGTACGGACTTAACTTTTTGTTTAACTAGCATCTTTAAATCTCATGATTTGGCCATTTGAGTTTCCTCTGGTGCAGAATCAGACTAATAATTTCTGTTGCCTAATTCTGATTGAGGTAGTTTCTGGATTTCTAGCAGGGGCACATTTTATTTGAGGGGGGCAGAGGACTTTCGAAGGGTGGCAGGGTGGAAGGCCATTACAAATAAGAGGATCAAAAATGTGTATTTCTAACAGTTTTGTTTTAATTATTGTTTTCATTTCATTTAAAAATATTGATTTTGTTATTTTTCCAGTGCTTAAAGAAGCTTGTATTTAATGATTTCTCAATCTTCGTCAATAATTATACTAATTTTGACTCAAAACATTGGGAAGTGTGGGACAACTTTATGCTGTTAAGGCAACTACCCCCCTACCACCATCACCACTGCCCTCCTGTAGTTCTTCCCCTGATCTCTATGTTTGTTTTTTAATAAACTAAACTCCAATCAGTTCTCTTCTGGGTCTTTTTCTTAATTTTTTATTTGGATCTGACTCACATCAAAAATGCCATGACCTAAAGACTTTCACACACGGTGAGAAAAAAAGATTAAAGAAGATTGTAAAACTTTTGATGAATGTATTCTAGATTTTGAAATATTTTATAAAACACAAGTGAAAAACTCTCTAAAAACCAAAATGACCATAAAAGCATCGAGTAGGGACTTGAGATAAACATAGCAAACTATGTTTTATAAAATGTCAGCAAATCATTTGCATTGTCCTTGTGTCAGGTGACGCTGATCCCAACCTTCGAGTCGGTGTCGATGCAGGAGTGGTACCAGCACACATTGGACAGACAGCGGGAGCTGAACGTCACGGTTCTGGGATCCAACAGCACCGTCGCCATGCAGGACGAGACCTTCCCCGCCTGCAAGATAGAGTTCTGAGGAGAAATGCTTTCAAATCAAGACACAAAAGCATAATTCCACAGAGGAAAGTAAAACCCCTACATGCATGTAGGCAATAGAAAGGAGGATAATCAGGGGATTTTTCACTCCTACATGATAAATAACATCTTTCTTTTGCACTTTATTTTGTCCTTTTACAATTTCTTCATAGTGAGAGGGACTATGCATGGTTATTTTGTAAATAGTTTTAGCTTTGGGGCCATGATCCTGTTATTAAACGGGTGAGGAGTCCACATATTGATGTCACTTCAGCCCCCAAGAAGACATTTGAAAGCAGATTCTTCTGAATAGCAGACATGGAATTAGCTTTGTGGTCGTTGGAATGTGCCGATCATCTGTATCAGTCAGCCCATTTTGCTGCTTAATGCAACATTTCTACATCAGTTTTAAGAAAAAAATTCAAATAAGCTTTTTTTTTTTTTTTTTTGCTATTTAGTTTATAGCTAAAAAGTCAAACATGCACGTTTAACAAAACATTTTTGAATGCTTTCTGAGGGATGTAAAGATCAATGCTAAACAAACTGACAGCTTGTGACTGTCTAAACCACTGACTGAACAAAAGTTAATGTGAAGGACTGAGTCATCATCAGAACGGCAACAATCCTGCTTTTGTGATCCAGCAATTGTAATCCTTTCAGTTATGCAACTGTAGAATCAAGCTGCAAATGCTTTTGTAGAGAAATGCTATCATGCTTTAAAATGGAAAGGCTTAGGACAGGGGTCTGCAACCTTTAAGCTAAAAGAGCCATTCGGTCCAGTTTCTTACAGACCAAAACCCAATGAGAGCCACTTTGTTTACAAAAATATACTTTGTTTTTGTGACCATGATGCAATTCATTTTCAAAATGTAGTCTTAAACATTCACAATAGTTTAATTATAAAATATTTTTATACATAACAACTTTAGCTAATTTCACTGTTGACATAATAAACGTTCTTTTCAAAATAAAATACTATCTGTTGCAGCAGATTTACTTCAACTAAAAATTAATAGAAAAATCAAAGATGACATTTTCTATCATTGTGACTTTGGTCACTTTTTTCTGCATAAACAACATTGGTGTGAACTCCAATTTTTATGCAAAAAGTATACATATAACTGCAGTTAAATTATTTGGAGAATGCTATCTCTTAATTGCAACTAGGCACAGAAGATAGGAATGTGTGCTTTATATTTATTCCAATAATAGTAGATTAAAGCTATTGACATCATTTTGCTCAGTTATCCATCACATTAAACCTTTAAACATAAATGACAAAACTTAATAAACTAAAACAAACAAAAAAATGTTTACTTAAATTCTTTTTATTGTTTTTTCAAAGCCAAAGAGCCACAATGGAGGGACAAAAGAGCCGCATGTGGCTCCAAAGTCTCAGGTTGCAGACCCCTAGGTTCAGATTTGCACGTCATGGTTGGTAAATTCTCATTGGAAAAGAAGCTTTACATGTTGTTAATAAAATCAAATAAAAATTATAACTAAAGAAAAGTAAAATCTGGAACTGTAAAGTGTTCTGTAGGGATATGAAAATCAATTTTTTAATATATATATATTTGTCTATGGCTTTACATCTCACTGCGACAATTAAATTTGTTACAGATGGTTGTAAAAAAAAGCCTTTTTTGTTAAATGTTTGGATTATTCTGCCATGCAAGCACATTGGATTTCAAGTTAAACTGACTTTTTAATGTTAAACATATTTTTATTTGAATTTTTCTTTTTAAAAAGCACTTTTTAAACAATAATCATGAGTTCTGTGAACAAGAGAAAATAAATCTGGCAATGTGTAAAAGCAAATTAATGAGATAAAATAAAATGAGGCAAACTGTTCTAAACAGATACGTTTTGAGATCTGATCTAAAGACAGGAGGGGGGTTGAGCTTTATTTGTCAGGTTGAGGAGAAATGACAGAAAGTTCTGGTCCTGATGGTGCTGCGGCGAATAGAGTGGACGTGGATGGATGTTGAGATACGGAGGAAGTCAGACAAATGTGGTGTTAAATTAATCAGAAAGTGTATGAGTATTTTTTTATTTGATGCTGAAATGAACAGTTGAGTTTTTTTAGGGGGTCGTGTTGTCAGAATGGGATTTGTTGGGATGACGGGAATGGAAGAATTTTAGTTTTTAAAAGTATTTGTGAAATACTATAGAGAAGAGAGTTACAGTTACAATTACAGAAGCAAAATGGGTAGAAAATAAAATAAAATGTGCAACATTTCAAACTTTCTAATTTTTTATGTTTATTTTGGACGATCATTTCATTGCAAATGTAAAAAAAAGTGAATGATCTATAAATGAATGTAATAAGATGTGAATTAAATAAATTTGTTTTGTCTTGGGATCTGAAAAATGTGTGTGATCTTGACTTCCAAAGACACCATTTTATTACACCTAAATACTTCCAGCCAGAACATCTGTCAAATTTAAAATCAGAATTACCTTTAATGTCATGGCGATGGTGTCCAGATGTTTAAAATTATATATAAAAGTCAAGGTTTGAAAAGACATATAAAATCATATATATATACACATCGATTGCACTCTTCGAACCACATGTTGATAATGGTACAATGTTTTTTTCAGAGGAACCTGAAGGTCACAGATAAATGCTTTTTTAAAAGATAAAATGTATGGAAAAGAGTAGAGACATCTAGGCTGAAATCACAATTGAGGGCAATCTTATGATTTATTGCAAAAAAAGAGAACTAAGTTCTAAAAACTTAGACAACCTAGTCTTGAACAATCTAAAAATTATGCAAAAAATTTGAGCAATTGTTAAATATTTCAATTTATATTTTCACTAACAGCAGGTTGAGCCTTTTTTTTTTTTATTTATCAGGTTTTTTATTTAACCTTTATTTTTATCTTTACCCTCCAAAACGTCAAGACATACAATCCTTCAAAACGTCACCTCAGACAAACAAAAGGGGCTTGGATCACTGATTAAAAGACACATAGCAAATGTAATCAAAGATAAATAAAACTTGAGATACATATTTGATACAATAATGTAGACAGAATAACAAAAAAAATAAGTGAAAAAATACAATATGAAATAGGAGAGGGAATAAGTGCATTATTATAAGTAAATGAGGCATTAATCTTCTTCAAACGTTCATAAAATATCTTGTTTTTTGCTTTTTTTGTTATTAATTAGTTTCAAAGTACAGAGATGATTGTCTATTAAATATATTTTAAAAGCAGAAAATTTGGGTTTTCTGCTGCTCCGTTTACATGTGTTAAGAAAGAATTATATGAGAATCAGGAGGGTCATTCCAAATATTTTTATGTCCTGTCTTTTTTAGGCAGATGGAAGAAAAGATTTGGTTGAGCACCAGCTTTGTAGGTCTTAGCCTAGGAAATAAATACAATAAAAGAATAAGTGATCTGTCGCCTGGGCGTAACCCTTGTGCTATCCTAGGCATGTTAACATTAAAAGTGGGGTCATCTGGACCTCACAAGACAGCATGCTGAACTTTTTTTCCAGGGTTTTTTATTGTCACTAGTGTCCTTGGCAGACTTAAAATCCTGTCCACCATTGTCATGGGAGGGATGAATCAATATAAGGGTCAGGTCATCTGGAACCCATTGTTATGATTTATTTTTATTGCGTCTGCTCATATTTTAATTTATTTTATTGTGTCTGCTCATTTAACTTTTTAAAAATGCTATGTGTTTTTACTGTTTTTTTTCTCTTTAGGCTTGTATTGATTTTTTTCTAATTTTATGTTTTTAAAGGGAGACAATTTTACCATCAGTCCAGGGACAGCAGATTAAAAACAGCTCTCGAGGTAACTCTGGTGCATTGGCAGCAATGCTTTTTAATGTGCAATGTTCCTGTCAAATAAATGAAAAAGTAAAATAAAATGAATAAGATAGCACAAATATTAAAGGATATAAAAAGTCATTTGTTATCAGTTTTGCAACATCAGCATCAGGAACAGTTGAATAATAGTTTACAGAAAAATTTGAGTAGTTAAATGCAAATGTATTAAGCAATCAGGTAATTTATTTATTTGAATAGCATTTATAAAAGTGGGAGCAGCCAAAGTCCTGAACATAAATTCAAATTGAAATTAAAAATTACTACACAATAAATTACAGAAGATTCAATAACAGTTATTTAAAAAAACAATAAAAAATGAATAATCAGTGGTATCAGTTTTTAGAGAAAGAATGATCTAATACGTATTTCCCAAATATTTGAAGTTAATTGCATTTCATAGTTAATTGCGGAAATATTTGATCACGTGACATTTTTATTGACTTCCCCAGTCATCCACCATATGGCGGTCACGAGTAACAACATTCTGTAAACATAAGAGTTTAAGAAAATCATACATTTTTGCATATGTATTGAGTAATTGAGAGTTTAATTAATTTTTTATCGTTTAGAAATGACAAAGAAAATGTATAAAAAAAAAAAAGAAAAAGATGAAAGAAGACATACACACCATGCCTCCGCCCCCAGCTGTCCTCTTAAAAAACGTGTTGCAACCGGACACACTGCGTGTCAGAGAGACTCCTCTTTGCCAGCAACACTCACTGCTTAAGGCGGTGAAATAGTTCAGAATATCGGGCTGCTGTTGCGCTTTTAACGCACCGGAGAGAACACTAGGATTTGCAGAGCCGTCCTCTGGAGAAACGGTGACTCTTTGGAAGAACAGGTGAGACCACAAACACTTGAGAGGACATTGTGATCTGTGTGTGGACGGCATGTACTGCTGGAGCTTCTTTACCTTGACTGCACAAACTAATGTCATTACACTTTTCCTTTAAGTTATTAGTGCAGGGACAAGTTATGGAACTGCAAAGTTCATCTCCAAAAGTATTTAGAAATATTATTTCAAGGAACAAAATATGTGCAAACTTTTCAGACTTATGTGTTTAAGTCTCATTGATTAACTTTCCAAACTTGAATTCTGGAAAAAAAAAACATTTATTTATTTATCTATTTATTTGATATTAAACATTAAATGTAAATATTCCAGATTTAATTAAAAATGTTCAAAAGATTAAATAGTTTATAACTTCTGTTTTGACAGGTTCACGACTTCCTTTCAAAATAAAAGACCCCTTGTACCATATAGGGCAGGGGTGGGCAAACTACGGCCCGGGGGCCACATGCGGCCCCTTAAGATACTTAATCTGGCCCTCCAAATTAAAATACATTGAATCAAAGATCCTAATTATTGTTTTATTTTCATTGTATTTCTGGTTCCTTCTCATGAATGGTGTTGTTTCTCTGGCGTTTGTGTGGGTTTTTCTGATTTCTTTGAGTTTGCATTTTCCTCTGAACATCAACCCATTGAATCACCAAAAAGAGAACAAAAATCAAAATTTAGAAATTAAAATTCCCAAATTTTCTGTTTTTAAATTATGTATTTGAATTTTAATCCAAATTAAAGCATGTTTTTCTCTAAATTCCATATTATCTTTTTAGTTTATGAGGTTCATTACCAAATCACTCCTTCCATCTGCTCCTTGTCCGGCCCTTATGCCAAATTTTAGAACCCTTTCTGGCCCACAAGTCAAAAAGTTTGCCCACCCCTGATATAGGGTCATCTCAGTGCATTGAGTAAATAACAGTAGGGAATGTGATGACAGCTAAAAATAGTATGAAGTTACGTTGCTTTTTTTTTTTTTTGGTGCACTTCAGCCAGAAATTCCAAAACTAACAAACTAAAAAAAATCGTGCCTAATCGGGGGCCCCTACTGTCTCTTTTTGTCCTATGACACACTTAAAATCTCTAAACTTGGTTTAAGAATTGACAGTTCACCTTAAAATCCTGTGCCCCAACCTCAAATTGATCTACCGTGGTACAAAACACTTAAAAATCTGTCAAAAGAGCCCCATGTGGCTCCACAGCCTCAGGTTTCAGACCCCTGGGCTAAACCATAAAAGACGTTATACACAAGTTTTTTTTCTCTCTCTTTTATAGCAGGATTCAGATATCCTAATGACCAAATAACGATACAGTAATTTACGAGATAGAGCATGTAGAAATGTGTGCGTGCTTTGTCAAGGATGTCCTGTATCTAAAATTAAGCAAATTATAATCTACAGTTTTTACAATATTTTTAAGTCTAGATTAGAGATATCAAGTGTCAACAAAAAAAAAAGCAGTAACCTGAAAAAAAACTTTATTTTGAATGAAGCAGACGTGAACAGTGTGTAGAACTGAGTGGTCCCTCTTCTGTGCTGTGAATCAGGATGCAGTCTGTGAGGCTGGCCCTGGAGGAGCTGCTGGTGTCATCTCAGGAGCAAAACTGCCTGACTGTTGGCATCTATGAATCAGCGCAATTACTCAATGTGTGAGTTGAAGTCATCAAAGCAAACTAAAAGATTAGCTTTGTAATTTTTAAATTGCGCAACTATAAATGTGTTTTTCTCTCATTTTCACATGGAGTATTGCTCAATTTCCCAAACATGTGAAAGCAAGTTTTTTTTAATTTTTTTTATTTTAAAGAGATCCAGACAGTGTGGTCCTGTGCGTCCTTGCAGCCGACCACGATGAGGACGTGGCGCTGCAGATCCACTTCACCCTGCTGCAGTCCTTCTGTTGCAACAGTGGCATCACCATCCTGCAGGTCTCAGGGCTTCAGCGGCTCCATCAGCTTCTGGGAGCTGCAGATGCTGATAAAAACCAGGAAGAGTACAAAGACCTCCACTGCTTGCTGGTGACGGTATGTCTGTTCAGAAACGGGCTTTTATTCTGAAATAAAGTTCACACTTGTATTTTCGTAGTTGTTTTGTCAGAGAACCAATAACGTATCTTTTCTTTATAAATAGAACGCTCAGGCAAACCACTGCAGGCTACAGGAAGTGGGAGCATATTGTAAGCAGAGTCTGCGTCCTGATCAGTGGGTTCCTACACTGATCCTGCAGGAGCGCTGACGGCCCTGATACTAATCAATGAAGACTATTCCTGCTTGAGCTGCAACGCACAAAAGTTGGGTTGGTCCAGTCTGCCATGAAGACAACTCGGAGTCTTTCTTTCAGGGAGTGAGTTTTGTGCAAAAAAATTAATATAAAAAAAAAAAAAAGACTTTGGATGTTGTTCAGCACAGAAGCTTAAATTGGACTACATGCTTTTTTCTATCTGAACATAACAGTTTGTTGGAGAGCTGCTGATGTTTTTGCCTCCTTACAACCCAAATTGCAAAGGATTCAGGACACTTTCTTTAGTTTTAATAGAATAGAAAGTTAAATTTTGTTAAATTGTGGCTGCGTATTGGGATTATAGAGCTTTAACTTACAGTTGCTGAGTGGTTTTCTCAGAAAAATCTTTAACCCTTTAATGGCCCTTGTCGCTAATATGCGTCATACCTCTTTGTCTCCAAAATTACCTAAATGTAGCATCTACTTAAAAGCAAAAACACTAGTGATTTCTTCTTTTTTTTTTTTCATTTGGAAATAAATGCAGGCGTTAAGAGATTAATCTTGTCCTCTTAAGCACAGAAATTTCTCCTTTTATCTCAGAATCTTTTGATGAACACATCCTATTCAGGTAGCAATATTAGCAAATGTGTGCAATTTCGCGTTAAAAAATATATTTACTTATAAGAGACTCCACCTTTGTAAACATTCCACTCAAGGAAACCTTGTAAAAATCCAGACGTCAAAGAAGTTTTACAGTACTTGGAGAGTCTTGCTTTCCAGACTTTTTTCACTTTGTGCCAACTATTTGATGACGCTGTAATAGGGACTATATTTTAAAGGGTAACCCAACAGGGCAGTTGGAGGCTGACTCCATTCTCAGCCCAGATTTGAAAAATGCCCACCAGGGGGTGGGGCTAGTGGGGCCAGACTGAGCGGTGGGGGTATGGCTTTGATCTATGATTGACAGTTAGGTTAGCTTTATGTAATGTATGCTGAGTCTTCAATACGGAGATTGGTTTGTCATTATGTTCAATTAAAAAACATGGAGAGCAGTACCAGGCAAAAAGTGATGCAAGTCTCTCCACAGAACTTTTTATGGAGGTTGAGGATTTTTCTGCCTCCCTCTTTTCCCGAGGCTTCTGGTCCAGAACCGAATTGTTTTGAACTGCTGGGTCATTTGCAAGCTCAATTCTATAGATTCTGGCACAAAGGCAAAATCTGTTCATTTGATAGCAGTTCATTACTTGTAACACTTGTAATTCTTGCACTATTTACAACTTAGTTTTTATAGATAATAAAAATGTAAATATACCACAACATCAATCATTTTCTAATCTTTAATTCGAGCCATGTATTGTGAAAATCGGTTAAAAATTGAGGGAGCTAGGAAGATTTTTGTAGCTGATACCTGCATGTCTCATTGAAACAGTTGCATTCTGTAGCTAACAACTGATCGTTACAAAATCCAAGATGGGCGGGGCTTTTATACTGGAGCTCAGAGCATGATGACATGAGACTTACACCAGTTGACCAATCAGAAAATTCAACTACAATACCTCGTTTCAACCTGTAGGGGGCAGCACACAGATGGTTTTTGACCATATTTTCAGGAACAAGTATATTTTAATTTGTCAAAAATTTAGTAACAACCAACAGACAGCATTTTTAAAGCCCAATTTATAGAGGTCAACAGCCAAAAAAAGTTGATTTAGGGTTTAGTTACCCTTTAAATTAGCTCATTTAGAAGATAAATCTTAATTTAGATTTTTACTTATATAATTTGTGCTTGGTTTTAAATAAGATTTAGACTTGGGTGGTGGGGAAGTTATCAATTAATTTCATAGAAATTTTAAAAACATCTTTACTCTTCCAGAACTGCTGGTGTATAGCTATTTAAACTTAAGGTAAAATTGTCAACCATCAGTTAAAAGGGGCTTACTGTTGAAGTTTATACTCACACAGGCATTCATATGCTGGTTTCCACATCATGGAACCACGATCTTAAAAAGGTTAATGGCAAACAGGCTAAACAGAAAGCAGAAAATATGAGCAAAATAGAGAACTAATGTAGAGAACTAATGTTTACAATTTTACAGATATATATGTGTTGGTATTTTTGCACAGAACATGTTGGTTTCTCTTTGGGAGGAACTCCTCTAATAAAAGTCAGGATGAAGATGTGTATGGTTTTAGAGTGTCTTTATAAGTGGACTAAATTTTCTGCATCGTTAGGTACAGAATAAGCAGACATTCTTAAAAGTTCAATGAGGCATCAAAGGGTTTAAGAGTGATATTTTTTAGATGTTCTATTGTAAAGGAATAAAAAAATCAGGCACTTCGAGTTCCTGGAAAAAAAACATGATTACTTCTTTTATATTACAGGTTAAGTGGGTTTGTAACTTTGAACAATGTCCTTGAGTATTCTTAAAGGTGCTTTCAAACAAAACTTTATTTTTATTATAATGTACAACAAAAAGTGCTGATGACACTACTGCTTAAATGTAAAAGTACAACCCGGTCTCAAAGTAAAGTAAGAGTGAAAAATTGTGAGCGCAAGAGAATTTGTGTGGTTAAACACTGCCCCCTAGTGGAAACAAGAATCACATTTACCTTTTCTGATCAGTCAGATCAATCAGTGAGTAGATGTGTAGATGTAGTTCATTCAATTGTCTTTATGACAAAAAAAATACATTGGAGTCCAATGGACCATGTTTTTTTTTTTTTTTAATCTCAACTTTGTCCATCCCCACTAACTCTGAAATTCTATTTGAATTCCTCCTTACTAAACAGAATATTATCGGACATTTGCAATAGAAGATTTAGAATGACTGCAGGTACTTGCTGCTATAAGTCAAGCTTTTTCTAATATTTTGGTGGATCATGCTTGACTATCTACTTAATGAGTTATTCTAAGAATGTAACAAATGATGAAAAAGCAAAACTTTAAAGGGTTTTTATAATAGCTAAAGTTATCGAGACCTTTTATTTTTTATTATTTCAAATGGTTTAAATTTGAAAATGTGTCCTTCATAAGTGATTTCATGTAGTGAAAGGCCACTTGAACCAAGAAAAAATTGTGTGCATTCTGGTAATCTTAACATTTTATGCAACACTTGAAAGACAATAATGGCATTTTATTTCCAGTTTCTTAAGCTTAGCTAAAGGAAATTTCATAAATGCCTATTTTATTTTGACCCTTTACCTCAATAGCCCTACGTATAAAAATAACTTGTTTTATATTTATTCAAAATGGCCTTAATTGGTATTTTAACTTTACGCAATAAAGTTCATTTGGGTGTTTAGGTGCATTCATTTTGGTTTTTGCTATGTGTTGGCATGTGCTCATGTCTGTTAACAACTTAAACCTATCCTCTATACAAAATATTTTTCATATATTTGTTCTATTTTATAGGTTTTATCTTATTTATTCTTATTTGAATTGTTTATGAAATGTAACAGTTTACCTTATTTGGAATTTTGACATAGAAAAAAGTGAATTGGGGAAAAAATGTTTTGTAAGACGAATCTGTTTGTGCTCCATCACGACTTTTGTTTGCTTCTATTAAACTGCTTCATGGAAACCTGTAAAAGGTCCTTTACTGTCGCTTTGAATGTACTTACAGGGTTTATTGCTTTGGTGACATTTAAGTCTAAAAAATAGTCTATTGAAGTGGCGGTTAATAATGAATGGATGAATAAAGTTTCAGACCTGTCTCAAGTTGCTTTCCATGTCAATAAATACAAATTAAATAAAAAAAAACTGAGCAATCATCTCTGGTTTGTCTAAAAATGTAATTTTTGTTATTCAGCTGTTTATTATTTTGGGGGGAATTACACATTCGTATGTGTTGAATGGTCCAATCACAACCTTGTTTTAATTCAGTTCATCTGGAGTATAAATCATATTGCATAACAATGCAATACATGGAAATAATAATCATTAATCTTTTAAAGAAACTATATTTTTTAAATTATATTCTATGTTCAGTAAGGTAAAGTAAACCTCTGGAGCGTAGGTTTTTACTGTTGGAGTCCAGATTCCACTGTATTTGCAGTGTTCTCTTTACCTGTGTGTGTCTAGATCTTAAAGTTCTGCTCCAAGCATCCTTTAACCCATTTTTTTTTTCAAGTGGTCTTTTAGTTATGACTATTGTGGGGTTTTTTTTCTTTTTGTTTTTTTTTTTTTTTTTTTTTGGTTAAAATAATTTTTAAAAGTGGTATTATCTATGATATAGTTTCTGCAGAGCTGCAGAAGTTTATTAGAAATTTTCACGAGTTATGGACGGGACAGTTGACGTGCAAGGAAGCTACCACTTATGTCCCATCATCCCTTTGTTTACACTCCCTTATGCTAGCTTCCAGCCCCAAGCAAACATTACCAGTTCTATCTATCTATCTAAGCCAGTAGAAATCATGTTAGAGCTGTTGAGTTTGATTGCACAGGTGTACCATAAAGAACACTGTTTCGCTCCTCCGCGCCACTAGAGGGCGCTGGTTTGCCGTAAATAAATGCCACCATCAGTTGACGAGGACTGCCCAGCCATGTTGAGGAGTCTGTCAAGCAAATTGCAGCCCGCCATTGTGTAGAAACCAGGCTCTGTAAAGAGATAAGAGCGCTTGGTTGAAACTCCTTAATAAGATAGACTCCCTGCCGCTTTTATTTAGGAGTAAATACAGTTACCTTGTCTCCGGGGGGGGAAAGACATGTCAGCCAGCAGCCTTCTTGAACAGGTAAAGAGAGGTATTTTCTGAACATTTACGAGGGCCAAATTTGTCAGCATCGCGACGGCTAGTGCGGATAGCTTAGCTCAAAGGCAGCGGCTGTGGCTCAGTAGTACAGTAGGCCTGACAACCTGCTAAAGGACTGACTCCTGAAAATATATCTCCTCATCTATTTTTCCCCTTCCTCTCTTCTCATAAAACAAACCTTCATGAATCACTTGGACCCAATCCAGAGACCGAAAGGCCAAGCTAATAAAGGTAAGAACGGTTAGCATCTGCTTTGCTACGAGTGAAATACGGATCTTTTTACGCCCCGTATGCCTCTGGAAATATTGCCTGCGTACACGTTAGCCACTTATACAAATGTTTGCCCCATTTAAAAAGACAATGTCGTTAAATAGTGTTCCTTTTAAAGTTTACAAATGTGGAAGTTAGCACCTATTGGGCTCTATACATTTCTAAACTAACACCCGAACGACTCCCACAGGTAGCGCTAGCCATCCCCTAACTAAATGTGATCCATATCTGCGTTATTACTTTAGTATTTTTCCAACTCATTGATTTCAGATTTTCACGTGTTTCTCAGCTACAGGTGTGATCTTTCCACACTGACCCTCGGCTAATGCTAGCCAAGTTAGTCAAGTTGAAAGGACTCCTGCTCGTTAACATGGATGCTAACTGCACGCAGCTGATCACACACAGCTAGCTTGCTAACGCTAGCGGGTTGCTAAATTATCTCTGCATGACACGTCTTCCGACATGCTTTTTCCTGTACTTTGAAAACTACAATTTAAAGTTCCGCCAACACGAGGGCGTTTCTACTCCCCACATAAGTGTTTTTTGTATTTAATTCCTTAACGTTTTGGAATAACTTCGTATCATCAGATGCAGGAACATCATCCTCAGCAGTCCCATCTTCTCTGGAAATGTAACAGTCATAAATTTAGCCGATTTGCAATAAAAAATTGAGATGATCTGCCTCAAAGGAAACATGGGATTGTTTGTTAGATAAATCAGGCCAATTAGATAGGTTAAGTAGGGTTTTTTTGTGTTTTGTTCACAATTTGTGCAAGATGATGTACTTAATAACCCTCTACTTTTTTTGTTCTTGCATTCAGAATGTTATTCTGATTCTGGAGGAAAATTTGTAGCTTTAATAGTAATTGTACACATAATTGTATACTTTATTTACACTTACTTGTTTTGTTTCAGTGCAAAACGGACCTGTGACCCAAAAGGATACTTTGAATGACGACGAGTTTGAGCCTTACCTGAATACTCAGGCTAGACAGGTGAGCAATTTATCATTGTTCGGCCCCCATGTAGTCGGTCAAATATGGCTAACTAGTCACAAAATTATCCTCAATATTTATATCTCTGTGAATCTGGTAAGAGTTCAAACAAAACTCAAATACAACACCCATAGGCTTTAAAGACCCACTCCAATTAAAAAAGTGTTTTTAACACGTTCTTGTTGCATTTTTCTCTTGATGGAAGACATTTAAAGAAACGCTGTATTTCTGGGTATTAGTTTATTCAAATAAGGAGCAGATTTAAAAAAGCCTGTAGTTGTCACATATAAACTACTATCAACAGACTACAAGCTCCCTGATCTGCTCCATTCTAATGCATCCACTTGCAGGCAAATGGATCAAAGTAGGTACTCGTTTTGCCCAGAGCTGGCATCTGGATAGCTCCAATGTTAGCTTCTTCAAGGAATTGCAAATCTAGTGTTAGCTTGGGGTTGTGATAAGCTAGCAGGAGAAAGTGTAAACAAAAGGCTAATGAGACATCATAAGACCTCTAAAGAGCAACTGCTGCTCTGCAAAAACTAATGTCAAAGAAAACAACAGGTTCTATATTATTTTGGTTTAAAAAAAGACCACTAGGAACCCTTTTACTACAAATCAAAAGATGATTGGAGTGATACTCAAAGAATCAACTAGTAGTTTATATTTGGCTTTTGCAATCACTGCATCTTATCATATTTATAAAGGCGCTTCGATTTTGCTTCTGAGTGTGACAGTCTCTAGCTGTCTGAATTCCACTACTACATAGCGCACTGTCTGAGGCATTCGCCATTTTGACGGGATGTCTGAATCTATAACTCCAAAATCCAGTGCCCAGAAATCTCTTCATCAATGCATTCTAGATTTGCGAATTGGTGAAAAAGGCTTTTTTTTTTAAATGAAAAAAATAATAATCCATCCAAGTTTTATCATCTGAACAATGCAGAATTATGTTCATATTGGTTTTTCTTTAACAAATGTCATGTTTAGCATTTAAAAAAAAAATAAAATAAAGTAGTGAGCATTTGTCTGAAATGCGTTCATGCACTCAAAAAGTTCCTCACTGTATAGTTTTTTTGTTTGTTTTTTTTTTGGGGTGAGGAATGTTTGCAGATTTCCTGATGCTCCTTGTGAGAAATGATAACATAATGTTAACAGTCTTGCTAATTTTAATGTGGATTATATGTTTTATTTATTGGTAAAAAATATTTCTACTTGTTGACATCAATAAGGAGGTTGTTTCAGACTTCAAGAAAAAAGTTCTAAATGTTCTATTCAAAACTTCTTACTACAAGTAAAACGTCTGCTCACAATTATGTTTTAAGCCTGTGTTGTGGGAGGCAAGAATTTAACTTTAAAGTTGCTATGTTTAATTGTGGAGATAACAGCATTATTTTTAACAGCAGTATAAATGTAGTGAATCTTTATCTCCGAGTATTTGTTTTCGTACAAATGTATAGCACCTTGTCAAGTTTTTTTTTTTTTGTTATTGTCTTTTTCATCAACTGTAGATTTTTTAAAATGCAAATCTAGCACGTTTGAGTATTCTAGGAAAACAGCTTTTCTATCTAAATGCCTTTTTATCAAGATTCTGCAAATTTTATATAAAATGAATTAAACAATTAATTTTGTTCTCGTACGCTGGAACTGTGAACATAAATATTAGCAACATAAATCCACTTTTTCTGTTTTATTGCTCATTCTTTTCTCTCGTCTCTTTAGAGCAATGCCTATACGGCCATGTCGGATTCCTACATGCCCAGCTACTACAGCCCCTCCATAGGATTCTCCTACTCCCTGAATGAGGCGGCATGGTCCACAGGCGGGGACCCTCCTATGCCTTACTTGGCCTCCTATGGACAGTTGAGCAATGGGGAACCCCACTACCTCCCGGACGCTATGTTTGGCCAGCCAGGCCCCCTGGGGAGTAACCCATTCCTCGGCCAGCATGGCTTTAACTTTTTCCCCAGCGGCATCGACTTCTCGGCTTGGGGCAACAGCAGCTCTCAGGGACAGTCGGGGACGCCGCAGAGCTCTGGCTACAGCAGCAGCTATGCCTATCCACCCAGCTCGCTCGGGGGTGCCATGATTGATGGACAGTCCCCGTTTGCACCTGCTGCCAATGAACCCATCAACAAAGCACCTGGGATGAATAGCCTTGACCAGGGTATGGCGGGGCTAAAGATTGGCGGGGCCACCCCTGGTGGCAACGGGGAAATGGCTCCTAAAGTGGTTGGTTCTGGCTTACCCGGGGGTGGACCCCTCGGCCCCGTATCATCTGTTGGACCTACCAGCATGCCTCCTGTGTCAATTGCCCCTGTCAAGCCTGCCTCTTGGGCTGATATTGCCAGCAAACCAGCCAAGCCTCAACCGAAACTGAAAACCAAGGGTGGCATGGTGGGTGTCAATTTGCCGCCGCCTCCCATCAAACACAACATGGACATTGGCACTTGGGACAACAAGGGCACCATGCCTAAAGCTGCCACTCCACAGCAGGTGCCCTCTGTTCCCAGCAACGGACAGCCGCCCAATCAGGCATCCCCGCAGCCCGGGATTACGGCTGCAGGGAACCCCCAAATGCCCCTCAGCAATGGACAGATGGTTCCACCCGTTTCCCAGATGGGGCAGCATCAGCTTCCACCCACTGTTCAGCCGGGTTTGGCTCCGATGCCCCAGCCTCCTTTGTCCCAGGGTCCTCCTCCACCACCAAGCCAACAGCAGCAGCCTTCTCAGCCCAATCGCTGGGTACCTCCGCGGAACAGGGCCAATGGATTTGGGGACGCTGGCGGGGGTGGGACGGGTCACTCGCCGCCCACTTCGTCTGGTGTGGGTGTGGTTCCTGGGGTTCCCTCCGAGCCGCATCCTGTTCTAGAGAAGTTGCGCATGGTGAATAATTATAACCCCAAGGACTTTGACTGGAACCTCAAACACGGCCGCGTTTTTATTATTAAGAGCTACTCTGAGGATGACATCCACCGCTCCATCAAGTACAACATTTGGTGCAGCACAGAGCACGGCAACAAAAGGCTGGACGCGGCCTACCGCTCGCTGGGTGGCAAAGGGCCGCTTTATCTTCTGTTCAGCGTGAACGGAAGCGGTCACTTCTGTGGTGTCGCAGAGATGCGTTCACCTGTGGACTACAACACGTCTGCCGGCGTGTGGTCGCAGGACAAGTGGAAGGGCCGCTTCGACGTGCGCTGGCTCTTTGTTAAGGACGTTCCGAACAGTCAGCTGAGGCACATTCGGCTGGAAAACAACGAGAATAAGCCAGTGACCAACTCTCGGGACACGCAGGAGGTCCCGCTGGACAAGGCCAGGCAGGTGTTAAAGATCATCGCTGGATATAAACACACCACTTCCATCTTCGATGACTTTACTCACTACGAGAAACGCCAGGAGGAGGAAGAGTGTGTGAAAAAGGTAAAAGGAAGTAAAAGCTGCAAAACTGAAAATGATGGTGTAAAGCCCCAGTTGGGGACTGGATTTACACGTTTTTTTTTTTTTAATTTACTACAACTGTTTATCTGCATATAAACGGTTCTTTTTTTTTTTTTTTGCTTTCTCCAGTTGGAATGTCTTTTTCTGATCATCAGTAATGCTACTCGATTGCTTCTAGTGAAATTAATCTATTGTATAGTTTATGCATTAAGTAAAGGTGTTGCTAAAATTATTGATTTGCAGTTTAATTTGACAGAAAATTCTTGCTATAATGTACAGTTTGGCTATATTTCTTTCATTTAACGTTTGTTTTTTACATATGAAACCAAAAACTGGAACTTTAAACCTTTATTATTCTAAAGGCTTGTTCATTTTTTTTTAAATTCTTAAATGAAGATGCATAACACACCTTTATTAACCCTAGAACACTTTTGCTATAAAAAGTATCACCATCACTTTTGCTGGGTAATTTTTACCTAATATAACATACTTGATGAATAGTATGTCATAAAATATAGATCAAAATATGAAAACACATATATTTTAGTAGTGTTATTTTATTTGGTATATATTGTTAAAATGGAAAATAAAAACAAGAAAATCACAAGAACGTGCTCGAAAATTTGAGAACAAAAAATTCCTAAATAAAAGAATGATACTGAAGACAGTCTTCTGTCCACCCATTCCTCGGACACGAGACTAACACAGACATACATGACACTCAGAAGCATGCAACATATTGGAAACATGTAAATACTTTTGCTTAAGTGAAAATTACCCGGTGATGGTGCTCTAGGGTTTATATTATATATCTGGAATTGTCTGTTTAGTGTTTGGGTACGATTTTCAGGTGGAAATGTTTTTTTGCTATTAGTTTAGAAATAGTTTGGTGACACAAACGTAAATCCTTCCAGATTGTTTTTTTTATTTCTCTTGTTTGTTAAAACAGTTTCCATTGTAATAGTAGTAAAGTGCCTCTTGTGTTTTCTATTCAAGTGCTATACTTTTTAATATAAGGATGCTTTAAATGTTCTTGACATTTACATGGATAATTGAGTTTTAAAGTATATATTTTTTTGTTACTACTTTTGGAGATGTTTAAATTTTAGCTTATTTCTATCTTTTAGTGGTCTGGTTTTCACAATACGTCTTCATTGTTTTAAGGTGAACCTAGAACTCTGATGTAGATGCTTTGATATCATTTAAATTTTTGCATGTAATAGTTGTGCTTTGCCTTTATTCGACAGGTGGAGGTCCAAGGCAGTGAGCCATATCCCAGCAACCCAAGTAACAGAAGTCATTACCGACTTCAGGTAACTTGTCTTATTGTAGTTTCTGCTCGTCAGCTGATATAAAATCTTGTTTTGGTTCATTAGCTGTGTTCGAATTCCTTCACCACTCACTATATAGTGCGTTTGACATTTTGTAGTGCTGTCCGAATCTACAATTCCAAAATACAGTGCACTAGAATTTTCCCAGAAGTCTTTGCAACAAACAAGTGTGCATCAATGCTCACTCGTTGGCAAATAAAGACCACAACATATTGCTTTTGAGCAACTTTTGCAAAAAGAAATTAAATTTGTGTTAAATGTTGTGTTTTTTTTTTTTTTTTTTAATAAAACATTCTCATTTTCGTCATCAGAACTCAGTGGATTCACAAATTGATGTAAAAAATGCTCATATTGATTAGATTTTCACTTTGGGAAATCTGTGACGTCATATTTCGCCTTTAAAAAAAAAAAAAAAAAAAAAGTATTGATCGTGGTTTCCAAATTTCTTTTGAAATCCAGGCCACTAGATGGTCCACTATATAGTTTTCTTGTAGATAATGAATTAGGGTGGGAATTTGTACATAGGCACTGTCTGCATTCTTTAGTGGTGCAGGGTCTGTTATTTTATAACAGTGAATCTAAGACATTCATATTTGAACTGAATTCTGCAGACGTTAGTTTCAAGGTTCATAATAACTTATGGGGACTATTTTCCTTCTCCCAGGAGCGCCAAGGACGAGCCAAGTAACAGCTGGTGCTTTGGTCAAAGGACTGCTGTGGCCTCCCTCGAAGCCCTCTCCACCCCATCACATCCAGATCTAAGAAATTTGACAAGGGGTGAAGAATTAAAGAAAAAGATGGAAAAAAAAATCCTAAATGAAGACTTTGATTTCTTTTGACTTTAAAGACTTACTTCGAACTTGTAGTAAAAAAAAAAAAAGGAAACGATTATTCATAGGACAACTAAATGCATAGCATCTTTAGGTGAAATCTTTTTTTTTTGTTTTGTTTCGCCCACCCCATTCCACTACACGTGCTCCCCTCTTTGTATGCTGCTTTTTTTTTTCAAACTATTTTTTTAATGAAACATTTTTTTGGTCCAAGAACAAGTCTGTAATTTCCTCTCAAACACACAAATCCAATAGAAATGTGTGGTGTTGTAATTGTTTCAAAGTGAAGAATGGGCAGTTTTTGTTTTTTTCTTTTTTCTTAAACCCTCTCCATCGTCAGTCTTTTCAGTCTTCAGAGGATTCTCAAACCTTCAATCGGGTCACTGGATGATCTTCAAGGGTGGATTTTTCAACTTAGGCGGGTGCCAATTGTCTTTACTGCTTTTTGTTTTTATTTGTATTTTTTTTTATTGTTTAGTCGTTGGAAAAAGGGGGTCCTCTTTTGTTTTTCCTCTGGTTGGGAGGGTAGGGGAGGAGGGAGAGTCGGGAGGCTCTAGAGGAAATGGAAGCGAGGGTCAAGTGTTTGAGTTCAAAAATAAATGTTAATGAGCCTCGCTCATTGTTTAATTTCATGGTCTAAAAGCTATAGTCTTTCTATTCATTCTTGGACTTGGTTAACCTATTTTTTGTCTTGAACAAATTGATTAATTGTTGCTATGGGCTGCTTTCTTTTATTATCCCCCCCCCTCTCACTTTCTGAAGACTGATGTGACTGGCCTTGCCTCCACTCCTTTCTATTAATCAGTTCAAAAGTAATAAATGTGGTATATTCAGCAGAACTGTGTGCATTCCCCTTGTTTGACTGTGGAAAGTGTTTTTTTTTTTTTTTTTTTTTTTTTCACGCGGCGATGTGTCTGTGCATTTGTTTTTTTTTTTTTTTTCTCATTCTCAAAATTGCTTTTTGCCATCACCTCTGTCAGCCTAAAGCCGCACCATCCAAACTCTGACCGTCTAACACTTCGGTTCTCCTCGTCTTTCCACCGTTCTTCTCTTTCATCCTTTCAGAGTTTTATTCCTGTCATGAACACATCGGAATTTTTTTTTTCTTATTTTGGGAATGTCATTGTTGGTAAGAGGAATAAAGACATTGAAGGTCCTCTCTCAGAACTACTGGCTTTTATGTGTGGCATAATAAAGATGCTCCACAAAAAAAACAAACTTTGGGTTCCTCTTGTTCTTGGTTTCTTGAAGGGTGATCAGCAAGCAGGAAAACGCACCAATGAAAATTGTGTTTTTAACATGTGACATTTTTCTGATGGAGGACATATATAAAGAAAATTAAGCTTAAAATTGCATTTGAGTATTTCTTTATTCAGATTAGGAGCAGACAGAAAAATAAATGCAGTTTAAAACCCTGTAGCAGTGACGTACAATCTGTGGCCTACAAGCTATATCCACTTGCAGATAAATAGATCAACATATGTCTGTTTTCCTCATCTGAACTGCCATCGTTTTGAAACTGTAAGACTAAATTACTGCCATTTTGCTTTTCTTTTTTGCTGCAACACTAAGTTTTTTTGTATAAGCTGGGGAGGAGAATGTGTAAACAAAGAAGATGGGAAATAAGGGCTCAAGGGCAAATTTCCTGCTGAAACGGTCCCAGAAAGTGACTATAAAGCCACTATCTAATTAAAAGACCACTGGCAAGACTTCTTAAATAAAATATAAGAGATTGGAGTGGGACAATAAATGTTTATAGACAACAGTCTCACATACAGCTTTTATTGCTAAAAATTGTTGAAAATCATTTTAATTGGGTTTAAAGTTGATTATCCCGCCATTTTCTCTTATTTAACTTTTCTTAACGCAGCCACTAGAGGGCGCCAAAGTCCTTTTATTTTATTTTTTTCTTAATTCGTGCAACTGTTACTAGGCCCCCATATTCACACTTGTGAATCTGCTTATTTAAACGTTTATTATTTTACAGGGTTAACCTTTACTAAATTCCAGAGTATTGTTTTATATTTACTTTTCAGATTCAAGCACAAATTTTTTGGAAAAAAAAAATCACAAAACTTGTAAAATCAATTAATAGCCGCAAACATTTTACATTCACTCCACCCGACCGAGTCGATTGACCTTTGTTTTTTTTTTTTTCTAAACACAAATAGAAAAAGTCCGATTCTTATAAAATCAGTTGAGTTCTATTTTATGCAGATGAAAATGTAAAAAAGAGCGGAATTATGGGTAAATGTGACCCTCTTCTGGGAGTGTATTGCGTTGGGAGGGAAGTCCGCGGCACGTGTCGGGGGTGCGTGGCTCACGTCGCCTCAAGGGGATCTCCTGTGACCCTTGTCTGCGTGTCCCGGGGGACACTTTCAGCTCCTCGTGGGGATGCAAATGAGCGGCCGTGAAGCGGAGGCGCGCGCGGGGGGGATGCCGCGCGGGGACGGAGGAGGAGAAGAAAGGGAAAGTGAGGAGGTTCAGCTCCATCCACACTTCAATAAAATAAAACAATAATAATAATAATCAAAAGAAGTGGTGAGTGGTGGAACTGCGTTTTCTCAAAGCATTTTAACGCTCACTTCAACACTTTTTGAGTTTAAATACTCAAAAAAATAAATTATTTGTAATTTAAAATCAAATATTTTTTATTACATTTTTTAATTTTGTTCCTGTTTATTCAGAAAATCAGCAATAGTATCTTGAGTTCATATTCCACTGGAAGGTCATGCTTTATTTTGCTCTCATTATCATAAGGCATCCATCTCTTTCTTCCATTAGTGACGCTTCACCATGTCGCCAACCCGACCTCTATTTACATGACTAAATTAGATTTCTTTATGTGCATTTTGTTTCAAAAGCTCCCCTCCCACTTTATCAAAATGAAGAATATATCTGCACAGGCATGAATAATGGCTTTTATAGTTAAAGTTGTGCTTTTAAGAAATAATAATAAAAAAAAAAAATTAAAGAGTTGATCTTCAGTTTTATCTCATAACTGAGCTAAAAATAAAATAATGTTTCCATGCATGATTATGACTTGATGATAAATGTTATTATCATACTGGGGGAGGGGTTGTATACGGTCACCTGCTCTCCATCACCAGGGGTCCTTGCACTGATGTGTGGAGGGGTTACCCCCTCATTTCTCCTGGTCTTGCAAATTGTATTGAGCATTTTTGAAAAATGCATAATGTGTAGACAGGCGAAGGGGGCCCAAAAAACAGTTGATGACCCCCCAACATATGTGCCACTGAATATGTGAGCCTAAAAGAGCGATGGGGGCCTGCAGAGGATTTGAATTATACTCCCCTCTAAAAAAATGAAAAGCATCTTATGCTTAAATTTGATAGAAACTGAAGTTTAATTGTTGCTTTTGTTTATTATTAGCCCCATAAATGCATACAAATGTAATTATATGATTTATATGTATTTTTTTTATGTAGGTCAGCTTACATTTCCATTGCCTGCAGCAATTTACAGCTTGAATTATTTGATGCAGCGTTGTGATTATGGAAGTAGAACTAATGCTTATTATTTAAATTACTTGACGAACCTCCTTTTTTATTTTTGAAAGGAAATAGAAGAACAAAAAAACAGGTTTGAAAATTATTTCTTTATTGAAATGTTTGGCAGAACAGAAATAAAGTAAAAAATAAAGGACTTTAACCACAGAATATTGCAGAAATACAAAAATCAACAAACTTGAGGAGGATTCACCAGCTTTTAGGATGGATTGAAGTGAAAATGAAACTCTTCAGAAGCCCTTACTGCCCTTAAAGAAGCATTTTCAGCTTATTTTTCAGCTCCCTCTCAGATACTCTCAAGCGTAAACACACAGACCTTTGAAGTGGCCCTCTGTCACCACATGGCAAATCCCCCTGGTGTGATCCCTCTGTCCATTTGGCCGTAGGAGCCACACTCATAGACTGCCCGCGGTTCTGTTTGTTCCAACATTGTGGAAGCCAGTACTGGCGCCTGGTGATCATGACATCCTATTTTCTACGTTCCATTTACACCTAGATGTATTGAAAAGATTCCCGATCATCTTCAGCATCACCTCATGAGATTATCCTTCTGTGCAGCTTCACTGCAAAGTGTGCGAAGACTGTGGCTTCTCTCTTGGCATTCACCGCGTGCCTTAATTGTATTGAAATTAAATCAAGGTCCACTGTGAACACAAAGAGCTCAAACCCAAAGTTCTGAAAGGTTCTCACCTCACCTAATCATTTTTCACTTTTCCTGCACCCTTTTTATTTTTGAAGATTTTTCCACTCTTTTCGTTTTAGTATTTCCTGTCTGCATCCTCAGTTTGACTTTCTCATTCCTCTGTCCTCACCTGTGATCTGTCATCCTTGCAGTGTCGGAGGCAGCTATGCGGCTCTTCCACACATCAAAGTCCACTGCATGCTAATCCCACACAGACATGCATTTTTACCTATACAGTTCAGTAAATTAAAATAAACAAATACAAATAAACACACACATACAAGCTAGTGTCTTTCCTTTTAAGAAACTCACATTATGCATGCATGCAATTGGGGAAGATTTGCAGTTAACAGAAAGAAAAACTGGTTAATCAAAGCAAAATTTACCTTTTTTTTAAAAAAGATTTTCTACGAATAAACACAAAAAGAACAAGCAAACATGCAGCTTTGTTGCACCATAAAGAGAGCAGCAGCCCAGCTACCTGATTGCTACCATTCCTGCAGACCATCTTCCCCTCAGAGCAAAACAAAGGATGACGACTAGATATTTGTGAAGACACACTACGATGCACCGCAGTGCCTCATCAGCACAGCGACTGGCTCACTTTTTTCTGTTTCGGAGCGTGGTACGCTTTAACCAGACCGAGCAGTTCTTCATTACAGTTGTTAAAGCTGTGTCGTTATTCCCCCCCACCACCACCTCCAAAACCCTCCCTCCTACTCTCCATCTCTTTACTGTTTTCTCTCTCTGCGCATGTAACTCTGGACCAAAAAAACAGGCTAAATAACAACCCTCGTTATAGATGATAACATGCAAAGATTTAGCAAATAAAGGAAAAGTTTGCAAGAAAAATCATGCATAGATTTAGGCTTTTTTGTCATTAAAAGACACCTTGCAAGCATTATTTTTTTGGTCTCTATACATTTTTTTTCAGATCAAATACATCCTTTTTTTCTAAAGAAAAAAATAAAGAAGAAGCTGCAGAATATTTCCGTCTTCGGTCCTGATTTTGTAGTTGTAGCTCTGGGGGTGCAGCTCCATCCTCTGAAGGTCCTTCTGGGTTGAGGGAGGCAAGGCACACAGAGATGATGGGATGGCGGACAAGGGGGGGCTGAAGGGACGGGACGCAGGCAGGCAGGTGTCACACATGCAGTCGGGAGAGGAAGGAAGAGAGGGTTGCAAGAAAAAAACAAAAAAAAAAAAACAAAAAAAGGGGGGGATCTGCATTCACCAGCTTTTAAAAAAAAAATCCATCAGGAGACGAAAAAGCCCAGGATGTAGAACATACATATATAAGCCCAAAAGGTATATATGTATAAGGATCCGAAGGGGAAAAAAAGGGAAGAAGGAGGGAGATAAGGAATGGATGGACAAGGATGAACAGGCAACTGGCTCACAGACAGACACACTGCGCCGGGGCGAAGGCACGGGCTTCAATTTATGCTTTCTGGTCGACACCACCCCCCACCTCACATATACAGGCGCTCAAACACACATGCAGACGCACACACACACACATATAGAGCATCCCGCCCCTATCTGCCCCTGTCCCTGTCCTGTCCCGTACTGGATGCGTGGCCCAGCTGATCAGTGCAGAGGGATTAGCCAACAGGGCCAGCTGGCAGGGATTACACAGGCAAAGTGGGGGAGGTGTGTGGTGGTGGTGGGAATGGGAGGGATGAGGGGTGAGAGGGTACTGCGGTGGGGGTGGGGGGAGGTGGAGGGGGGTCTCGTCCTGCACGCGCAACACAGATGTGCGTGCAGGGGAGAAAAAAATGCATTTGTGTTATTAATGTACCAGTGAGTGATGACAACGGAGACTATGACTTAGCGAGTAACGCGCGAGCTGCAGCTGCAGCAACGAGGAAGACTGCAGCAGCGGCGGCAGCAAGCCGGTAATGCATTCGGCGCATCCTCCATGACGCCCCTGCACCGCGCACCGTTGATAAATGTATGTAAATGTGCAGCAGGCAGCAGGAGATGGATGGAAGTGGGGGTACGACAGAGGGAGGGAACCCCTTGGGAGAGAGAGGGGGGTCCGGGCTGACAATGCAAGGCTGTGACCCCTGACCCCTCTGCGCTCCATCATCAGCGGCCATCAGCTGATCTTGCTGAACGGGCTGCCACGGTGATACCCCCCTCCTGTCAAACACACGCGACACGAGGTTGCTAACAGACCTCTTTTTTTTGTTTTCTTCCAACACTTTATTGCTTTTTCTTGTATTTTTACACTTCACCTCCAAACTTAGATCATTGCAACAGTGAATCTTTTAATAGGAAGACACCCATCCTCAAAATGTTAAGTATTTTTCGTGCCACTTTTATTCCATAAAAGCAACAAAATAATTACTGAATAAGAATTTTAAATTTTTTTGTATGAAATTAACAATTTTATGCATTAATAAAAACATACTGTATGTAAAACATTCTTTTAAACTAATTTTTTATTTAAATAAACCTTTTCCAGAATGCCCCATTTTTATAGTTTCACATAATCGTGCGAGTTCACACGGTTTGATTGCTCGCTGCAGTAAAGTGTGATCATTTTTTTGGGGCAAATCCATGCAAAAGTGAACGACCCCCCCTGTAGCAATTCCCCCTCACATACCCTTTGATCTTCCACTTCAAAATAAAATAAAAAGAACCGTGCAGAACGCCACACATTTGCGCGGAAGAAAAACGTGCAAATTTAAACGTTTCTGGAGCCTGGTAGTCAATTGTCGACAATTTAAAAAAAACATTTGTGATTTCATTTCAGGTGCAAACACACACATGCAAATACATATGCACCAATGACGCCAGGCTTCAAGTAATTTCAGCAAAATCAAAAGGGACGTTTTGCAGGGCCTTGCAGGCACTGCTTCATAGCTAACTTGGATTCAGACATGGTTGATGTGTGGCAAATATGACATGGGTTTAGATGTTCTCATATTAACACGGCAGTGTTGCAGCAGAGCTTTGGGGCAACTCGCGTTGCAATAACCATTCATTTGTTTTTGGAGGATTTATAATCTGCAATTAATCTTTAAAAATAAAATAATAGCATACCAAGTGTGTTTCTTTCTTTTTTTATTTTTAATCCCATCACCTTAAGACTTCATACATGTGGGGGGATGAGAGCTGCAAGCAGGCTCCTAAAAAGATCAAAAGCAAGCAAATATATATATATTTTTTATCATACAGAGAATCAAAAAGAGTTAGAGACGTGTGATTATACAAAGCGAAAAAGACAGACAGGCTAAAAGAGAGAGAGAGACAGGCGGGGGACAAATAGGCAGTGCTTGTCCCTAGTTTGGTAATCTGATGGAGAGATTAGCAAAGCGGCAGCATTTGGGTCGGATTATCGAGTCATTAGAAAAGACTGGTGCTCCAGAGCCTCTCTCATGTGTTAATGTGGCTTTATGGGACCTCGGCGCAGGGCGTGCAGATTGTATTGTACAGTGCACGGCCTTTAAAGGTACAAACAGGGTCACGTAACCATGATAGGATTGTTTTTTAAATTTTTGTCCAGCTATGTTAACTATTTTAACATTTATTTTTGGAGAAGTTTTCATTTCAATCATTAAATTCCTGCAACAGTATGGTATTTTTTTTTTCTCATCTGGGCTGAAGGTCTGTGAACCAAAGTGTGTGAGGAAACACTTCTTTACTGTGCTAAAATCTATTGCTTGATAATCTTCAGCACTTTGGGGCCAGGTGGGGGAGAGAACAGCGAGGTTTGCGGCCTCAGTGCATTTACAAATAATACATGATGTTCAGCGATGTGAGGGTTTAAACAGGATCAGAGGAAAGGTGGAAAGGGGGTGTCGGTGCAGTAGAATTCCTGCACTTATGAGAGGAAATGTGGATTTTTTGGGATGTTTAGCTTTAGTTGATACACACACATGCATCTGATATAGATTTGGCGATGCAGGAGGAGTTTCCACTCCATGTTGATAGCTGATCAATGCTGTTGACATTCTGTGCGTCAGTTTAACTGACGACTGCAATAATAATTTCATTGCAGGAGTGCAAAAAATTTCCTAGCAGTTTTATTTAAGGAGTCCACATTTTTTTTAAATATTTTTTCCAGTGATTAATCAGCAACACACACAACCTCATCCTATCTGATTTGCGCTACCAAAAAGCTTCCCTTTTTTCGTTGCTGCCTTTACATAGAGCATGTCCCAGTTCCCCACCCCCATCTCTTTTTGTCAAATAAATTGCTATGTGACCTACTTCCCATTTTGCACCATTTCACTCGTGTTGAGATATTATTGTTTAAAGACAAGTGATTCGCTTTGGGGCAAACTGTATAAAAAAAAAACCTCAAATGTGTACAGTCCACAATACGGGGCCACAGGAAGTCGTAATAATTCCAAACCTTTTTTTTCTTTTTTCATTTATTTATCGTCTAAAGTTTAAAATTTAAAATGAGACATTTGGATCTTATTTCTATAGTTGCCTCACATATTTTTGGATAACAGAACGTCTTTGAGTTGGTCATAAACTGGCAAAATGAGGTAAATCGATTTTGCAGCCTAGCTAAGCAGAAAGTGTGGTTGTAATTTTTGGTAATAAGCATTATTTAATTAATTGAAGCACATTGCATTATAACCCAGTTAGATCTGCCCTAGTTGCCATATATTCAGTTTTAACTTGAGCTGCAATTTTAAGCATCGTGTTTGATCACGTAAAGAGTTATAGAGATTTTTCAGCATTTTTATTTCAAGTATTAAATCTTTTGTCCACTCATCCCAATGTGTTTGCATGCGTGTGTGTTACACCCCCTTGCTTTTACTCCAGCAAGGAGAGATGGCACCAGAGACCCCACTGACCCTGATTTATTGGGATCAGTGGATCAATCCACATGACAGCAATTAATTTACATCCATTTGCTGCATCACCCGCTCAACTCTCTGTGGACATTTGCAGAATCAGTTTTTAAAAAAAATGTCTCAGCCAAAGTCTTTTACTTGAGAGGTTTTATTTCCCCTTTTATTTAACTGGAAATAGGTACTTGTTGTGACACCAAATAAACTGTGCAAATTAAACCCAGCAAATTGGCTAATTATGATTACACCAGGAAAGTGACATTAACATCAGAAGAAGCTCGGCATCTTCTGATCATTTTTTTTGCTGTATTCTTTTCATTCCAGCATCTGTTTACGTGCAGGTTCCGATGCTTAAGGGTCTTCTTTTCTTCCCTGAACATTAACTTTCTTTATCCTTCCGCGCTGGCCTACATCTTTAGCTGCTTCTCTACCTCCCGCTCTCCTTTTCTACCAGAATCTGTCAACTAAATGCGTTTTCCTGGCCTTTCAACTCAAGACAGCAGACTTTGCTTGGGGGAGAATTTGCCATTTCGTTTTCACATTCAAGAAAAAAAATATATAAATAAATAAAGGAGCATTAGTGCTTTTTATTCTGGTCCCCTTTTTGTCTTTTTTTCCATTATTTGGGAGTCTCTTCATTCCAACTCAGGCCTCCATGCCGCTACTCCGTCCTCGGGGGTGAAAGCACCGCAGGAGCGTAGCTAGCTAAATTTACCAGTGACCGGCGCAGCACAGGCAGGATGAATCGTCCCGTTTAATCCCCCTGAACATGCGATTTGAAAGCCCTCTCGAACAATTGTTATCAGTTTACACACCCATGCATCGATTTCCATTCAGTACGGGCGCTTTCAAAGCACATTCGCACAATGGTTTTAGCTGATTTTGTGCGCAAAACTTGACGGTTAATGTCTTTTCCAAATTTACTCTGAAGGGAAAGACAATGGAAGGAGGTGGTGGGGGAAAAAAATCCCCTGCTTGCATCTCTTAACCAGAATAGCTTGGGGACAGGTTCTACCAGTATCTGTTCAAGGATTGGCTGAGGATGTGGTGCGGGAGGAAAAGTTGCAGTTGGCAGCAGGCAAGGCAGAAAGACGCAGCACAGGGAGTGGGGGGGGGTTCACAATAAAGGGTTTTAAACCAAAGCCTCTTTGGTACAGAGCAGGAGGGAGCAAAAATGGAGCTGTGGGGGTGGGTGGATGGATACAGGATGACACAAGGTCCAGATTAACCCTAATCTCAGGTCTGGTGGTTTAGGTGAGGCTGTGAGGGGACTGAAGGAAGCTGTACAATGCCAGGTGGTCATGAGGAGGTTAAAACTGGAGGAGCATGGGGGGGTGTCATGAAGCTATTGCTCGGGTAGAGATGATCACAATTTCCACTTTTCTGAAGCTTTATTCAGACAGAACAGAAACGGAGACGATGCTGTGGATTGCAGTGGGGGCGCTAACAAAGTTGCAGGGGGGGTGATGGTGGCTGCAAGGTTATTGGATGGTTGGTGTATGGTGACAGTGGCACATGCCCTGGTGCATGGGATTAGAGGGACGGTCAGTAATCTGCTGTTTAGGCTGTATGTAGGGCAATAGTAGCTTAGCCCAGCCGCACTTAGCATGGCTGGAGCGAGAGGCAGAGGAAGTGGACGGGCTTATGCAGCACTCAGTTCACCCAAATCATCACTTGCTTTGCTGGTTTCATCTGTCTCTGTTTCCTGCTGTCACCATGTTACCTAAAGAGAAAAACAACATGGTGGGAAAACAACATTTATTTTCTATTTTATTGCTTCAAAGCAAAATAAAACCTTACGTTTGAATGAATTAGAGTTTAATCAGAAAAAAGAAGATAGAAGAAGTTTTTCAAAGAGACAGCTTCATTTATAGTTAGGTATTTATGTTGTCTTCAATGCAAAAATGTTAATGTTTAAATGAAAAATTCAAGAATTATATATGAAAAAAAAACTACCATTTACTTATTTAAAAAGTGTCTGTTTTTCTTATCCATTCATCTTTCCAAATCATTTTTTGTCTTATTTGTGCATTTGTAGACATGCCGTGTTTTTATAAATATTTTTCCCTTGATTGTCTTAACAGCTGCATCATTTATTACTAAATATATATTGAATTTTGTGAATTCCTAATGAAGTAGCTATTTATGTAAATACTTCCGAGGACTTTTGAGGGTTTTGCAACTTAACAACACATAATTTAAAGCTAGCAAAACACACACATTTACAACAATTACCTAATACACCAAATGGGGATTTATTTCTTAGTGCTGTTTTTGTTTTTCTCAAAAATGTCTGTTGTGAAGCTATAGAAGCTGCTACAAAAGTGAATAGAATTTCCTCACGAAGATTTAGATATCTTAAATAGGTTGTACAGTTCTAATTTTTAAAGATAAACGAATATTTATCACAACAAATTAAGATTTTTATTTTGAAATAGAAATTAAATTGAGATATTATGACCAAACTTTGAACCCAATACTCTGTTGGAAAAAAAAAAAAAAACATCCAGCTGTTACCCGTTTAATCCTCTCCTGGCTTGCAAAAGCAAAAGATGAAGAAACCCTGCAAGAATAAATCTGCTGGAGCATTTGTGACAGTCTGCTTCTGTTTTCAGGGACAGCGCCAAAATTAAATGAAACTGACGTCTCTGTTATACAAGGTGTTCTGATTAAGAGAGAGGAAACAGAGGAAATCAAAAACAATACTCGAGGAGATCAGAAAGGCTCTGTGTGATCTCTTCTCATTAAACACTCCGGGGTGCTGCACATTTGAAAAACTTTTGTTTCATTTTTCATCACCTGAAATGTCAGAAAGTGAAATCATCAAATTAATTACAGATGTTTCGGAACATCTGTTTCTCCAACTTACAGGCTGTCAAACATTAGAACAACTGTATTAAATAAAAATCATCACATTTCAAAGTTTAGTAAATTGCTTTGTGAAAACTATTCAAATATTTGTCAGATTTTTATTTAATAAATTGACTAAAAAATATGGTAAAGGACCAAGTAAAAGAGCTTATTAATAAATACAGTTTCAATTTCTTGCATCACTAAAGGCACCGCACAATAAATCTTTATTTATAAATCAAAACATCTTTATTTTCCGTTAGAAATCTACTGTAAAGTATACAAAACAACGTTTAGAGAAAGGGCGGGGCTGCTCAGCTCAGCTCCGAAAGCCACGCCCCTTCAGAGGAGATTTTGAAAACAGAGGCTTCAGATAAAAGTGAGACTTTCAGGTTGTGGGGTTTTGGTTAAAAATGTAATAATCATAATTAAAACAATACTGGGAACGTGTTTTTAAAATAAAAAAAAATAGTCATGGGGGACTTTAACAGCTAGACTATTATTTTCAGACTGCAATGTCACATTTTAAAATAAAATTGTCTTAAAAATGAGGCGTAAATTAGTCAAATACAACTTTCTAATTTCTCCAAATCAATAAACTTGTTTCTTGAATAAAAACACTCAAAAATCACAGGAAAAACCTTAAAAATATTATGTTAAAAAAATAGTTCCAACAGAGATATTGCTCACACTGCAAAAAACTGAGTAAAAAATACCCTGTTTAAAATTGTCTGATCTTTTTTTTTAAAAAAAAAAAATTTAAAAAATTTTTTTTTAAAAAAAAAAAAAAAAAACATGAAGAAAACATAAGTGGAATTTTTAATAGGATTTTTTTTTTATGGCAAAAAAATCTTAGCTTGAAAAAACATATTTTGATGGCTTGAATGTGTGGAAGTTTTCCTGCTCATCAGATTCTGAATTTTTTAAAGCTTCGCCTTTCCACTGGCCAGACAGCGATATATCAAGTTCATCCAAGGTAAGTTCAGATTCAGTGAGATCTCTAAATTTTATATCTATTTCATGGATTTTATCCTGAATTACCTTTAAAAGGAAGAGGGTGTTGTGACTTGAATAGTGCATATAAAGATTTTTTTTCAAGTTAGTGATATTATCACTAACAGTGTTTTGGTCTTTGACTAGACAGTTTTTAATTTGTGACTTGGTGATAGATTTTTTTCTTTTGTTTACTTTTTCCAAGTTGAAAAACTAAGAGGAATTTTTTTTCCCATCATTAATCCATTTTGGCTTTGAACAAACACATTCTCTTTTTGCTTTTTCTTTATAAAGTTAATCTAATTTTGATTGTAAATGGTTAATTTCAATAACATTATCCCCACTTAGTTGAGTTAAATTATATTATATAATGTGTTTGATTTGGAAATTATTTTAGCCTGATCTTCTCTTTTTTTCTAGCCAATAATTTTCCTTTTTCAATAGCAGTTTTTCTAATATTAAATTTTAACCACTCCCATCTGCTAGAAGGAAATAGACTATCTAGTGCAGAGATCTGCAACCTGGGGCTCCAGAGCCACATGGGGCTCTTTGACCCCTTCCATTGTGGCTCTCTGGTTGAAGAAAAATGCATTTTTTTCACTTAAAAAAGTAGTATATTTTTCTCACTATGAGGCACATTAATCAAAACATAACAGTCAAACTTTATTCTACTCATTCACAAACATTTGTAGAATAGCACGTCTCCCTCCACGAAGGGAAACCAAACTCGAGGTCAATAAGCACAACCAGAATTCACACACGCCAAATTATAATAAAGAAAACTGTTTCAAGGGTTTTAACTGTGCGATATGGTCCGAAAAACACCGTAGGGATCACTAATAAGCTCTGAATTATTTCTACAAAGCTAAGTTTATGAATTTCCACCAAAAACTATCAAATAATCTGTACACAGTCTTTGTTTTAATTACTGCTGACATTACCCACTTCGATGTTTGCTACATTGAGATGATATGTCTTTTATTTTGAAAGGAAGTCATGACAAAAGTTATTTTATTTTTACAAAAGAAATTATGTTTTCTTATAATGTTCACATTTTATATATACAAAAAATAAGAATTTATTGATATTTATTATAATAGTAAAAATTATATTAACACAAAGGGGTGTCTTATTTTTGTAAGACTTTGTGGCTCTTTCTGAGTTGTGGTTGGTGAGAAATCAACCTGATTAGCTCTTTAAATGTTGAAGGTTGCAGATTAACTGATCTAGTAAGACAGAAAAATGTGGAATCTCAATTAAAAACACTCGAAATTTAAAAAAGAAAATTATATTTCTGTGCATATTTCTTTTCTGTTTGAAACCGAATTACATCACTATGCAAAACTGTAAAATTAAGTGAATAAGTACAGGTGGGATGATATAAATTAGCTTCTCCCCACTCCTTTTCAAGCAGTCAATCAAACTATACTGACTTTAGTTAATAATTACTAAATCTAAAGAATCAAATGTGACATTAGTGTGACTTGGTTTTTGTTTGTTTGTTTGTTTTCTATTTCCTAATCAATGCATCTCATTATTTCTGAAATTAGTTTGAAAAATCTGTATGTTTTGATCTGTATATTTTACAATCCATGCCTTAAATCAAAGCTTCGATATGAATGGAGTAAGAATTTAATTCTAAACTGCTTGTTTTTGCTGTGTAAAATAAGATATTTTCAAGATCAAATGACTCAACAAGATATTATTGTCTGAAAACAAGTCACTGCATTTTAATTAAAAGTTACAAAAAAGTTAGAGATTTTCTAACTAGAAACTAGATTAAAATATTTGGCGAGATTTTGTGCTTTTGCAGTGGAGTTTTACAAAACTTGACCTAAAAACTAAAAAGACTGAAATTCAGAATGTATTAATCAATAATTCAAGCACACAAAGTTGATTTTGGGAATGCAGAAAACTGGGACGTACATGTGTGGCCATTGAAACTCCAACTCAAAAAAAAACTTTCAAAGCAGCTTTTCTAACATGACCGCCCACGTTTCCATACAGTTCATACAAACAAAACACTGCAGGAAAGGATTCCGATTCTGGAAAAAGCACCAACATGCATCCTTCTTCAGCCTTTCAGGTCCTTCAATCGAGCCACCATCTCCTTGCCCGCTTTCCCAACGAGCAAAGTGATTTATGTCAAGTGAAGTCAAGCTTGGGCCGGCGTATGAATCAAAAATTGTCAAGTTCATTTTTCCCACTCTGGTCTGTAAGATGACACGGCTTACTTTTGAATATAAATCCCCAGAGAGCAGCACATTGCTTTTAACTGCCTGCAGCTTCAGCAGAGCAATCAAACCCTTTGTTTTTTTTCACACCATCCCACAATCCCACCTGCTTTGGCGAGACGATGGAGGGTTCTTTGAAAACAACGAGGCGGCATGATTTATTATTCTAATTAGCTGAAGTGAGACTTTAGCAGAACCACAATTATACTAAATCGCCAAAATAGTTTTCTGGTTGGCTGACTTCACTTCTGCTCAGATGTTAATCAGAGGCCTCTATTGTACCGAGGTGCAAACTATTTGCGAGTCACACCATTGCCTGGCGATATCCTCTACAAACAAACAAAATAACTGCTTATAGTTTCTGGTGGAAATTGAGCTTTCAACACAAGCAACGGGAAACAGCTCCCTGACCATCTTCCGCTCCAACACGGGGCTTAAGCACGAAGCGATACCCAGCTAAAATCTGCCGCAGTGGTTAATTCCAGGTCATTTCATAATCTCTTTGATACTCACATCTGCACATCTCTTCACTCTCGCTCACTGACAAACAGCTGCAAGCTGACATGCTCTCTAAATCCGACACGCAAACACTCACAGTCTTCCTGTGCACACATGTACCCAGCACAAGGGCCTGAGAGAGCAGACACATGCTCACATTTTACACACATACATGCTCAAACATAACCCCTCTACTTTATAAATAAAAAGTAGTCTTCCTCAGTTGCAATAGCTGTAGTTTATTTATTGGATGAATCTGCAATTAAATGTGGAGGGGAAATGTATATAGGTCTCATCTGTCCAGCACAAAGTCGTCCTGCATCGGGTGAACCCGACGTTGCTCCCCAGTGCTCCTGCTCTCTGCCTCCTCTATTTTCATCTGTGCTTGCACTCTCCCAGCTTTCGGGTAATTACCTGGCATTTGCATTGCAAAGTCCCCAGTGCCGCCCTCAGCTCCTCCGCAGGTGATTGAGCTTCATTCCCCTGGAAGATAAGAGGAAGAGGTGGGGAAAGGAGGACGGTGGTAGGATGTAACGTTATTCTGGTTTTGCAGGATGTGGAAATCATGCCCTCAATTCCCTTTGTGTTATTTGTCTGGTTCAGAGAGCACACAGGAATGTTTTTATTCTCTCATTACTATCATAACCGTCCTATCATTTCAGTTCAAGTCGGAGCTTAGTAAAAGATATTTATGGACTTGTGCGGGACTGTGAGTCAGGGAGACTTTTTTAGAACAAGTCCGTCTGTGAGATGTACCTTTGTTTGATGGGTTGTGGCAGCAAGTCAGAGTGAGTGCAGAGTTAGAGGGGTATAAAAGCAAACTGAGGAGCATTTCATCCCACCATGGGGACACCGCACTTCCTTTAGCCTCTTTAGAAAGCGATTTTCATTCCACATCTATTCACTGAACATTTTATTTACCAAAATGAAAATGTTCTGTTGCCTGTTTTTAACCCATGTTTTACAAAAAAGCGTAACAAAAGAATTAGGATTTTTTTTTGGGATAAACTGTCAAAACATTCAATTGTTAGCCAATTTGGTTAAATATTTCAGCTGAGAAAGTGAGAAGATAAAGGTGTGATGCATGGTGTGAAGACGGTATTCTGCCTTTCTATTGTCCTAAACACATTTTTACGGGAAGATGAAAGAAAAATGAATATGTGACCATCCAAGTAAACATGTATTTTATAAAATTAAGGTTATCGTGAACACATTAAAGTCTGCAGTTCTAACAAAACTTATTGAATTGCTGGGATAATTTCTACACTCCTACTTCAGTGTGCTAAAAGCCCCACTTTACCATTACAAGCTTTATTACTTATCATTAAAACATTCTTTTTAAAATTCATACATAAACAGGTTTGAACTTTTATCACTAAAGGCGTCCAAAAAATTGCCAGACCAATCAAATTATTTTTGTGTCTTACATAAACTAAACAGCAGAAGATAACCTTTAAAACATAAAGCTTTCAGATTTTTTGGATGTTATACAGGTATCCAATTTTAGGCTTTTTTTTTTTTACAACAATTATCATTCTGTACAATTCTAGATAACTAGTCGGACTTCTTGGATAGTGCTAAGCTTTTTTTTTTCTAATTTATTGTACATTAAGATTGCACAAGAAAGTATTCCTAGACATTTTAAATTTCCCTTAAAAAATATTTTAGGGTAAATATGGATGAATCATTAAACAGAAAACTTTGCAACCTACAGAAGATGTCAAAGTGGCCTTAATGACTGTAAGGTATACAGGCCCTATGTTGGCAAAGGAAACCCATGTCATTACAATCTCACTTCCATGCTTTTTTGGGCAGCTATTAAATTAGATGTGATTATTTCTAATTACATTTATTTGTATTTTCACTAACCTTAATAAACTGAAGCTTGTAAAGTATTTTCTTTTTGCATTGTGTCTATTTTTCAAGTTAAAAAACTCTCCTTAAAGGTTTAATTTGGCTGAATTGTTTCTAGTGGAGAATCTTGAACTCCGCATTGCCTGAAAACAGTTTTCCAAATTTGTAGAAAAGTGTTTGCTGAGGAATCTCCCATTTTCACTGAATCAGAATGTCCGCATCATGCACCACACTTGCAAATAAAATGCATTAAATTCAGAAGGAGAAATATATTTACATTATTTCATCTTCCTTTGAAACATTGTTCAAATTTTGTCAAATGAATAACAGAATGTTAAATTTGCTTAAGTTCTCTGATTGTCTGATACATGAATTAAAAAATTGATCAAAATCAGTTGACACGCTGTCAGATCTAAAACTGCTTACTGACGATTTCTGGTCCCAAATATTACTGACTGTATAGACCCTTTTTCTGTGGGTGATGTCACACTTACTCACTTAGTCCAGCTCTCGTATGCAGTCAATAAATAAAGTTCTGGGCTGCTGGCTGGTCATGCCATCTTCTCATTCTGGAGGTACACGGTATTCTGATAAAACCTAGAGGAAGACTGAGTTTGGTTTTAGACCGGGAGGATAAAGAATTATTACTGGTGAAAGAATTTCAGATCAATCTATTCCTGCACTGAGATCAAATCCAAATATGACAGCTTTTATTCGTGTGTTTTTTCTGTGATTGAGGAGCTACCCCACACATCATACTACCCTGCTATGTTACTCTATAGATGAAGTGATCCAGACATTGAAACATAGCCATTTTAAAAATAAATAGATTTCCCAACATTTTTGTAGAAAGGAAAAAATATTTTCTACCAAGCACAAAGAAATCAGTTGTTAATCATTGACTGTATAGGAGAGAACTGGACCTAGTGAGTGTGACATCACCCATAGAAAAAGCCCTCCTTCCGGTTCCAACGAAATGATATCAATTTAGTCAGCATTTCTCCACAATACGGAATTTGCTGTGTTGGAACTAGACAAGCAGTGATCGGTCCAAGTTGCTCTGAGTCAACATTTTAATGGCAACCATTCTCGGTAATCAGGAGTGAGATTGAGGAAAGCCACACCCCTTCCACTAAAACTGGGCTCAGGAGAATCAAAATATTTGAACGTTCAAAGTGGGGGCCAGCGGACCAGACCAGTATACTTCCTATTTAGAGCGCAAGGAGGGAAGGGGTACTCAGTCCAGCTCACATATACAGTTTATGTAGTTCTGTAGCAATTCACCTTTGAGTTGTGGGCAGGACTTTTGGCTCTGGAGTTAGCCTGCACTTATTTCCCATCATCCTTTTGTTTACACTATTTCCCACTAGCTTACAGGTCTTCACAACCCCAACCTAACATGGTGCAACAAAAATGTTGAACAATTTTGGAGTTAACCAGCCGTACAGGTTTGTTCCAGATACCAGTTTGAACGAGGAAAACTAAAAGACATGGATCTATTTATCTGCAAGTGTTTGCATTAAAATAGAGCAGCACAGAGAGCTTGCAGCTTGCCGTAGTAGCTTCTACATCACAACTGCATTTTTGTTTCTGACTTGAATTGTCTTTATTGTAAGAGAAAAATAATTCCAGTGGATCCATGAAGGGATCCACAGTCACCAGACATAGGCATTCTTTGATGACAGAAAAAAAGCTACCGCGACCACTCCCACCTAACCATGATCTGCTCCCAATAAAAGCGCCCTCCCTTAGAAAGAGATAATTGACGACTGCTCATTTGCATGCTGGATGCGGTTAATATTTATTTAAATTTAATTTCCTTTCCGCGCAAGGTGCTCTGCAGGCTGTTGTGCCAAAGTCATATTAACCCCACGACTAGTTAATATGCAGTGCACGACGTTGCCCACGCGCGATGAATATTCATAATAATGGCGGGTTTTCCCCCGTGACTCCTCCCTTCCCGCCCACGTCGCGCGACGTAGCAGAACCCGGAAGTGCCGCCCCTACTCACTGTTGTTGTTGTTTATTCGAGCACAAATGCTCCGCGTCTGGCTGCTGCTAACTTATTTGCCGCTGTCGGTGGCTATTAATATGACTGATAAGACTGAGCTGCCGAGCAGAGGACGAGCTCTGAGGGGAAGGGAGGAGAAAATGGTCGTGGCAGGTAAACATGACGGTGACAGCTCAGCAGACATAACCGAGGTGAAGTGATGAAATTGTGCTGTCAATTAAAGGGGAAAACACCGTTCTGTAACCGTTACAGGTATCCAATTAAAGTATCAGTCAGTCACTTTTAGCAGAAAACCGCACAAAAAGTCTGGAAATTATCTGATTTCTTCTTTATCAGTTGGAGTGTTGATAAAAATGTTTGCTAAACGATCTTCAAACTTTACAAAAACTTCAGTTTAACTAAATACCCAAAAATAACGAGTTATATTAGAAGTAACGAGTAACTTTAATCAAATTTTTGTCAAATCTGAACTTCAATGTTTATTTATTTAGTTGCATTTTTGTTTAATTTACCATGTTTATGAGAAACAAATAATAAATTAATGTCATTTTCAGCAGTTTGGTGTTTTTGGTAGTTGTACAAGGAATTGTGGAAAGTATTGGTAAATAAGTCCATAAAATTGTGACTAATATATCAACAATAACATTTACATGAGAAGGCTATTTAAGACAAGTTGTGCAATAAAATAGACTAGACATTTTTTGCACCATGTTAAACTTGCCTTTAAATTGATTATAACTTTGTCATGTTTTTACTTGTGTTAATCTATTCTATTCTATTCTATTCTATTCTATTCTATTCTATTCTATTCTATTCTATTCTATTCTATTCTATTCTATTCTTTGCTCTTATCCTCATAAAGCAACACTTATCCACACAACATTTACTATTACAAAAAAAAATGTAGTCTATTTATCTACCAATTTTCCAAACCCATTTAAAGAGCCACTCCAATGAAAATCACGTTTTTTTGTGTTTTTAGCATGGTCTTATTGGCATTTCCTCCTAATTGAGGTGGTATATGAAGAAAACTTCAAACTTGAAATTGCATTTCTGAGTATAGCTTTATTCAAATCCTTGTGAATGGGGAGCAAAAATGCAGTTGCAAAAAGCACGTAGAAGTAATGTAGAAGCTACAATCTGTGGGCCACAAGCTCCTTGCTCCGCTCCATTCCAATGCAATCACCTGGATATAAAGAGACACATTAACTTAATAATTTTACTTGTCCGAGTAGGCACCTGGCTCAAAACTGTATATCTGGAAAGCTCAAATATTGCTTGTCATTTTTGTTGCATCAGTAATGTTAGGGTGGGGTTATGAAGGGCTGTAAGCTACCTGGAGAACAGATGGATGATGGAAGAGGCGGGCTTACCCTGCAGCAACAGTCTTCCCAACAACTTGGAGGCAAATTTCTAAGGAACTACTGTTGCTTTCCTGAAACTATGTCCCTAAAAACCACATGTTTTTTGATTCAGGAATAAACTGCATTAGCGTAATTAAAAGGAAAAAAAACTGAAAACAATTTTAAAATAGATCATAAGATGACTGGTTAGTAACCATTTATTAACTTGAGAAAAACAAGCGTTTTTTTTAGTTATAACTTGAAAAAAATGCACATTTAAACATTAAGTAAGGCATTGCTCATTCATATAACAGACTAAAGTATATTTTATATATTGGATTATATTATATATATATTATATATTTTGTGAGCATTTTATCACTTATTTAAGCCATTTTGATGCCCAAAAGTATTTCCATATTTACCAATTTCCTTTCAATGTGTTAAAAAACTGAATAATTACTAATTTTATGTCATTTTTTAAGGGAGTGATTTAATAAGTTTTAAACTATAAATAATATTTTTATCTTTTACAAAATGTTACTTTGTACTTAGTTTATGGATGACAGCTTTTACTTCTACTTAGCTAATTAAATAAAGTTATTCTTATATGTACAATATTTGGATCAGATTAAAGTGTAGGTCATTTTTGACTGAAAAACCAGTACAGTCTGGTGTCATCCTCATCTGATTTCTTAGAACTTTTTAAATTATGCAAAATATCTCAAACTTTTGGAAAAGAAAAACAGATCTAAAAATAACTAATGATTTATTGACAAAGAAATGCAGTGCTGCTGTGGATGCTGTAGATAATTTTTTGTTTCAACACACCTGATTCAAACCTCTGTGAGTAATTATCAAGCCTCAGCACCAGGTGTTGGAGCAGAAAAATAGGTAAAACATGTGGGACGGGGGGTTCTTGAAGACCAGGGCTGAGATAAAACGTAGTCTAAACAGGGCAAGGACGGGAAAAAAATGTCAAGAAAACCTCCCATTCAAGCCTCTATTCATCTGATAAAAAAAATTCAGTTTTGAACCCATAACCACAAGTTTTTCTAGACACATTTTCTTAGAAAGGGGAGCACTAATTACTTAATACTAATAAAATATTGAAATGAAATCATATTTTTGTTGTCTTTGTCTATAATTAATAAAACCTGCTCAGTCTCTTCAGGTTCAGGGTTGGGAAACTTTGCCTTTGACCAGGGATGTTCAACCCTACTCCTCAAGGATCGACTTTTTTCTTGATTTCCTTCATTCTCTTCTATTGCTATTAATAATAGGCAAACTTAACTGATTCTGGTAAGTAGAGCACTCAGTAAAACTTAACACATTTAAGTTTTCTCGAAGCTTAAGCACTTGACTCAGACAGCTGCATTGTTGTCAGGCTGCAAGAGAGCTGCACAAAGCACGTTTGAAAAACAAGTATTACATAAAGGTCATTGGGACTTAAGTACCACATTTGGAGAAAGGCTGGTGTCACCCACAGTTCATTTCGGGGACTGATTGATAGCATAAAAAGGGCTTTACTTCATGCGTAGTAAGACAGCATTTCAAGAATACTCGTTTTTACTCTGTGCAAAGAGCTGTATCAGTCTCACTGATTTTTTGTCAATATGATTTTAAAAAACAATGGTTTTCTTTTACCTTTTAGATCTAATAATTGTAGGAAAAATACCTTTTGACCAACTCCAGTCCTTTAAGGGCTTCTGTGTCGCATGATTTTCCAGATATAGAAGCCCTACTCATGATTGATTACCTGGTTCAGGTGTGTCCAGCCAATTAGAACGTGCCAGTGAAGGGTTTGTGTTATAACATGCAGGAATGTAGCCCTCAAGGCCTGTAGTCGCCTATCCCTACTTTAGACTGACTGGATTCCGGTTTTACAATGTTTATTAAATCTTTGAGTTGGTTCTCAAAATCTAGTTGTGTTGGCTGCTAAATATCCACTCCAATCGTCTTTTTTAGCTATTTTAAAATTGTTCCCAGTGGTCTTTTAATTATGATTATGCCACAAAAAAAAAAAAAAAAAAAAAAACCTTTCGTTTTTTAGGACACTAGCAGCAGGAGTTCATTAGGAATTTGTCTCTAAGTTGCGTGCGGGACCATTGGCGCACATCTCCAACCCAACATTACCGGTGCAAAAAAAAAAAAGCCAGCAATAATGAAGCCATTCAGCCGTCCAGTTTCATCTGCTCCTGATTTACCACAATTTGAATAAAGAAATACTCAGAAATGCAATTTTGTGCTCAGTTTTCTTTATATACACTATTTTACTAAAATTATTCATTCACCTACCTTAACTCACATATCACCTAAAATGCCATCCCATTCCCAACCCACAGAGTTCAATATGAAGTTGCTCCACCTTTTGCTGCTATTACAGATTCAACTCTTTTGGAAAGGCTGTCCACAAGATTGAGGAGTGTTTAAAGGAACTTTTGACCGCTCTTCCAAAAGCGCATTGGTCCGGTCACAGATTGATGTAGGTGGAGAAGGCCTGGGTCTCAGTCTCAGTCTTCGCTCCGCGTAAAAACAGTCTGAGTGCTTGATTTTATACACCTGTGGCCAGGACAAGTGATTAGGACACCTGATCATTTGGATGGGTGTACCAACACTTTTAGTAATATAGTGTATGTCTTATTTATTAGAAAAATGCCACAGGAACACAATTTTCCTTGGTGTGGGTCTTAATATTGTCAAAATAATTATTGATATAAGTACACTAGATTCTCAAGTTTTGACCTGAACTTAATTAATTTTTATTCATATATGTTGCACGAACATAATCAGTATTTATTTTTTTTATTCACACTTTCATCTTGCAAATTGGTATAAATTTTTTCAATTCTTAGATTTACCTTTTCAGATTTTCAAATCAGAATCTATGGCTTGATTTGGTTTTCCCACTCATCCCCCGCTCAGGCAGGAGCATCCACGTGGTGCATTGTGGGAGTGCGGTGTGAGTACATAGGAGGAAGCAGTGCCGCAGCGACCAGGGGCCCATCTGGGCATTATGCGCATGAAAGCTCCGCCCCATCCCAAGTTCCTTCTCCGTCTGTCGAAGCAGCTCGGAGACACGGCATGGCAGAAATCTGTTCCTCCCCTTTCGCTGTTGGGGGCAGTTTAGATGGAGATGGTGTTTTTATAGACGTGTTTCTGCAAGCATGAGTAATTCAGCAATTGTGAGCTTCACATATGGACTCCCACCCTTGAGTGTTTATCTACCACATAAGATCACACACTTTAAAAGTTTTTTGTGGCTTTCTTTCCTTTAAAGACGCTCTCAGTTCTCTGCTCAGTCATCTCGTTGCCCCATGTTCATCCAGTCTGTGTGATTTACTCGGTGACCTTGGCGACAACGATCCAGTGGCAGATTGTGACATGGCAGGGGCACAGTAGCTATTTTTTTTTTTGACTCAGAGTTGGGTAGATTGCCAATATTTCTTCTCAAATAGGATGGGGGGGAGGTCAGCTGACCGAAATCAATCTCTGCTCTGTGTTTTATTATGTCGCTTTAAAGCAGCTTCACTCCTTTGTTATTTTGTGCTTTCGTATGAGGTTGGAAATGATGATGGAGGTGTGTGTGTGTGTGTGTGAATGCGTGAGAGGAAGCAAATTAAAGAGGTTTGCTCATGGGCAGAGCTCTGGTTTACCAGTTATGTCTCATACCTCTTTTGGAACCTGCTGGAATATGAACTTTTCTATTTATTGGACCTTGTGGTTTCCATTCTGATGTTTCAGAAATTTAAAATCAGGTTAGAATTTTAAAACGTGTTATTGAACTTTAAGGCCTAAAAGTGACCTAAAAGTAAAATCCCAATTTTTACTTGCACAAAATTAAATTAGGTTTAAATTCTAATTTCTATTTTTCTTCCTCCATTATAAAATAAAAAATACAAATAACTGAAAATATTTAGCAAAATTTCTTTTTAACATCTTTTTAGGAGTTGGCCTGAAGTGAAACTAAATACAAGCTGTAAAAATGCTTACAAACAATGTAGCATTGTAAACAATAAAATGATAACACAAAATGTTAGCAGGTACAGGTAAAACATAATACACTAATACCCCTGTCACACAGGGAAGCGTTCTCGCTGCGATCGCGCGGCGTCCATCAAAAGATGCAGAATGCTGAGGTGAACGCAGTAAGGTCGCCATGAGCGCCGTAGCATCGCTGTCACATCTCCAGTGGACGCCGTGGTGTCTCCATGGACGCCATGCGACGGCGCGCACTTTGTGCATGCACACAGTACGCGCCGTGGCTCGGCGTGTTCATGGCGTTCTGATGTGCGCGCCGTGGCAGCACCGTAGCAGCGGACTGAGAACGCCGAGAGCGCCACAGCAGCGCCGTAGGCGCGCACTCAGGACGCACATAATCGGCACAAGGACGCAGCTGTAGACAGGGGCGCTTGAACGGAGATATCATATAGAGATAGCCATATCGTCCTCCTCAGCAGGAGTCAGGTCCGTCATCGTCTTTAACTTCTTTTGTGCCTGGATGGAAGGGCTGCTTGACCTTGATGGGGATGGAGAGTCAGGCGGAAGCAGCTCCACTTCCGCATGTTGAGGAGACGGTGGTGCAGTGGGGTTGGGTGGCTGCTTTTTCGTAGCCCTCTCTCGACTTTTTTTTCCTGTCATGATGCTTTGGGGAACAGGCAGGAACAGTGCGGGTTTGACTGACTATTGGCTTATATATACACGCTGCCGTGACGTCATAGGGACGATCTGGCAACTGCGCCGTGCACGCGCCATGGGCACGCAGTGACAACTCTTGGCGCGCCGTGTGAACTCCGTCAGCACGCCGTGACAACGCAGTGACAACGCAGTGAAACGCCAAGTAAAACTCTGTGGGAACGCAGTAGCACGCCACGGATGCGCCGTAGGAACGCCATACTCGCCGTGAAAGCGCGGAGACATCTCCATCTTGCGAAAATTGAAACAATTTTCGCTTCATTTTCCTGCGTTTCCACGACGTTCTGAGAAATTTCATAACGCCGTGTGAACTCCGTAGAATCGCAGCCTAGTGTGACAGGGGCTTAAGCTCACACAATAGTCTGAAGAGAATTCAAAAATACAAACTTACTGCAAAATCAGTAATTGTTTGTTGCTCCAAGTCTCTAGTTGAAAAACCAAACCAATTCCGTTTGATGAAAAAAATGCTCTTTTTTTGAGGGGGACAAGATGACGGCTGAAAATCATTATCCGGAATGAAGACCAGTCCAGAACAAGAATTCCCCCCCACCACCACCACCACACACACACACACACACACACACACATACGCATTAAGGTCAAGAAATACTCTCTTGTTTTTGTTGGAAAAAGAATTAATCTTTCTGGCAACCCCAACAGTTACTTTTTTTACGTTTTAAGCTTTGAACCTTTAACCACTGAGGAGTCTCTGTTAAAACCTACAGTTATCTTTGACATAGCATAACTCCTTACACACGATCAACATGAATTAGCAGATCTGCAGAGAAAAGTGGTTTTGCGCTGGTAAGCAATACTTTAAAGCGGCTTTTCACTAACGCATTATTAAAATAAAGTGTTATATTCTGGCGCAAAACAACTTTTTATCCACGACATGTTATATGCATTAAGGATTAAAGTTAACTTCGGTGAGTTGTAAACACTGGTCTGAAGCTAAAGCTCCAATGTAAAAGTCTTAATTAACAGTTTTGTACTCTCAACATTTTGATAAAATCATTTCATTAAATGTTTACCCCTTTTGACACATTTTAAGCAAAGCCACATGTGGCTCTTTCACCCTTCAATTAAGGTTCACTGGTTAAAGAAAAAAGTGTTTCCATTTGAAAAAGTAGCTGTAAAGCTAACCGTAAAGTTAAAAAAAAGTAAAGTAAACCAACTCCAATTTTATTCAACTCATTTACAAACAGATGAAGGACGGTACGTATCACAAGTCAAGCGAAATTATTTTGACTGATTTGTTGAGTGTCATGTATCACAGAAAATCACTTGGAGGACAGTAAGCACAACCAGACGTAAGGCACAGAGGATTATAGGGCGGATTTTCTATTTTTGAGCAGATTTAAGGATTTTAAGTGTACCCCATGTTTCAAAAAAATACGGTAGGGGTCACTTAATTAGCTTTGATTAAATTTTTGGCAGTTAGGTTTACAAATTTCTGGCAGAGATGCATTGACAATAATATTATATTATAATAGTAGTATAATATTGTAATAGTAGGTTGTATATAGCATCATACAACCTACTATTACATTTGCTGCATCGAAATGATCCTATGTAATGCAGGATGTCTTATATTTTGAAATGAAGTCCTGTGAATCTCTGTCAAAAGTTAGAAACTATTTCATATTTTGAAAAACGACAATTTTCTCTTGTGCTTATATTATTATTATTTAATTTGTTTATATTTTCCATAATGGTAACATAATGCAAAACAGTATCTTATTTTTTTTTATTTTTTAAATTATGAAGTTAGACTTAGTTGCTCCAACTGACTTGTGATTTTTAGTTTGTTTCAGCTATATTCCTGGTTGTTCCATGGCTTCCAGAACTTAGATTTAAAGTCAAAGAAGGGCAACACACAGAAATGTTTTTTCTTTAAGAAAAGAACTAGCTTGATGTCTTTGGAGGAATATTTTATAGGTGTCTTGGATGTCTTGTGATTGTGATGAATAATTTGTTCTGTAGTTTTGACAATAAAAAATACATTTAATATTGACACTGTGTTGATGAAAGTTCTGCAGTCAGGAAAAACTGAGCCTCCAAAGGCAAAAAAAACAGAGACGGGCACAGTAGGTGTAAATAACTTACTGCTTCTCTTTATGGTATATTTCTTTCAGACATCAAGAAAACGCCTGTGTACTCTGAGTTTGATGTCATGTACACCTTTATATAACTTGCACCAGGAGGATAGATGACATATTAGGGAAATGGCATATGTGGCATTTAAACCTCTTATTGTGATACATTTCTAAACGATTTTATACTTTTTTTTTCAAAAGAAATTTGAAGCACATGAAGTTTAAATGATTTTGCCAATCAAAAATAGTTTAGTTGAAATTTATGCTCACAGTCTTAACTTTTCAATCCTCTGGAAAACGCATCAAAGAATTGTCATAAAAATAGCTCATTTTTTTTTTACCATGACTAGAGTGTTCTGTGCTTCTTCAATAAAATATGTTAGTTTTCACTTATTAAACTGCTTTTCTTTTTAGTATTTACTGTGAGTTTGTACCTCAGCTTTGTACCTTAACTGTTCACAGACTGTTTGATATTTTTTTCTGGCCAATCTCTCATTTTGAGGAGTGTTATCTTGAAAGAAAAAACATACCAAACTGTGCGGTGTTTGTCACTGAGAGGTTAGTTGTAACTTTTGAAGATATCCATTCAGTTCTTTGACAGTCTAATATTGTGTGGTTATACATAATCTCTTTCAAACAAGTGGTGCAATGAAAGTAATGTAAAACATTTTTTACTTCAAAAGCAAGAAAAATGTAAAAGGCTCGATCCGATCATCTTTTGATCTATTTTAAAAGTGTTTCCAGTGGTATTTTAAAGCACCTATGCCATACAAAACCAACTTTTCGAGCTTGCAAGTGTCTTATAATGTTCATTCCTCACAATAAACAACTTTAAATTGGTATTTTGATCTGTTTTTGCATTTCTTGAGTATTCTTCCAAAAACCTGCGCTCTGAGCACTAGCCCCTCCCAACCCAGGATAATGAGCGGGTTCTCAGGTGCTGATGTCACAAAGTGAGAACAACCCCTTTCAGGAAGAGTCTGCGCCAGAACCCCCCCCCCCCCTCCCCCCGGCTCACTCAAACACCCAATTTTTCCTAAAAGCTAGCGTTGATCAGCTGCTAACTTTACTGCTGAACTGACGCAGTCACTAGCCCCAGCTATTCCTATAACTAGTGTAGGGATGGCCAAGGCTACTAAATGCAGATATAGAGTATGAACATCCATTTTAAAACTTTGGATGTTGTTTGTTTTCATGTTCGAAACGCAGACATGATCCCGAGGCCGGCACTGGGACGGGTCTTAAAATGGGTGGCACTCACAAGCAGCAAAAGGCAGAGCCTCAGAGATTGAGGCATCTTACTTCTGGGGAGGAAAAAAAATAAAAAACTCACAAAAATAACTAATATTCCAGAAATTATTTGTTCTTTATTGAGCCAAAGTTTATATATGATCATATATATATGGATTTAATTTACTCTGAAAGACTTGAGAAAAGCATGGTAGAGGCCCTTTAATAATGATTATGCCATTTTAACTCAAATTATTTAAAAAAGTTTGTTGTTTTCTAGGACCTGGGTTCTGCAGAGTGACAGGAATTCAATACAATTTTAATCTTTAACCAAGCCTCTTGGGATACCTCTGATTTACTCTGGTTAAACAAAATTGTTGTTCTATCATTCCTAGACGCCCTCTGAGATGCATGCTGTTCAGAAAATGTGATTTATCTGTAGAGTTTATTAGATATATCCCTTTATTATATCATTATAAACAATTTTTTATACTCTTGATTTCAAAAAGAAGGAGCCGTATCCATTTTTTATCAGGCCCCAGAAGCCAAAATTTGCTGGATTGACTTAAAAATTCTCAAAAGTTATTTTTTTCTGTGGGTTATGGGCAGTTTTCCAGCCTTACATGTTTGGATATCTCTCCAACTTAACTCTCTAACCAGTTAGAGGCCACAGTAGCAGTTTTGATACTTCACCTTTCCCTTCTCCTCTTCTCCTAAAATGAATTCCTACCCCAGTCTTGCCTCTCTTTTCCCCTCCCCTTTTTTGCCCCACTCTTTGTCGCCCCTACCCTTCCTCCCCTAGCAGAGGGTAGTTGGCACCAGTATAAAGCATCAGCCTCCTCCAACGACTCGTGCCTGACTCCCTGCCAACCTGTGTGAGGCTAGAAAGAGGAGTAGCAAGAGGGAGGGAAGAGGGGAAGAGGAAGGAAAGAAGGGGTTTTTGGAAGAAAATAAACAGAGCAGCCTGGAAACCAATCCGTCCATCACGAGTTTTGGCATCCAGGGATCCCATCTCTCCTGTGTCTCCATGTGAGGAGGCTGCAGCGCTTGGACTGGACTTGCATAGGTGAGAAACACAAGCAGATTCGGAGGGCTAAAAACCGTCCGATAAAGGTCAAATTCGATTTTCTTAATTGCTAAGCAACAGTTTCCAAGCCCCTCACTGCTGGCAACTTTGATTCCAGCAGAATGGTGTTCGGTCCGATGTTTGGCTCCTGGTCCAGCCACTTCAAACTGCTGTTCTTCTGCAGAGGACTGCTGAAGAGTTTTGCTTTAGTCCAGATGGAGTTTATAGTGAACTGTGCTTTCCAAATCTCCTTCAAAACAAAAGCACACAAGTGCTGCCCAAAAGTTAGAAAAAAAACCTTGAAATCCTTCCCCCATAATCAACCTGTTTCCTTCTTTGGAAGCTCAGTCAGTCGTCCTCTCTGCGCGCTTTCTTGTGTCTTTTATTCTTTTGCTGGCATAGAGAAACAGTGTCATGAGAGTATTCAGCCTGCGCTTTTTTTTCTTCACAGCCTGTGTTAGACTGTAATTCTGGGAGAATAGGGGTGTGGGCGATAGTGTGGTGGCAGGGAGGGCGGTTGCTTGTGTGTGAGGATTGTGCCCTTGTGTGCACACATGCAGCTATACACATATTTTTATGAGAAAAGAGGGGGATGATGGGTAAGCTCTGTGAAAAGGAGCAGTATTTTTTTATCAGGTTTTGAAAAGATTTGTTTTAATTCATTTGTTCATTTTTTAGAACTTTTGTATAAGTTTGTTTGCATTTAATGAAGTTTATGCTCTTCTTATCGCCTATTCTGGCATTCCCAATTTCCTTTTATTATTTTGTTAGAATCCTGTTTTGCCTTCCATATGTTACATTTTCAGTTAAAAGACTATTACTCAAAGTTATAAAACCGGAGTCATTTTAAAAGATATAATTTCTGCAGAGATGCAAGAGTTTATTAGAAATGTATCCCTGACCATTGATGCAGGGCAACCCCGCCCCCCCTTCCCCAGTGCTGAGAGCATGGATTTTGTGGCTCGCCCAGCGTATTTTAATTTCCATATCACAAATACGCTCTTTCTCCACATCATCTGCACATGATTCACAATGATTGTACAATTTTGAGCTTAGTTTTTATTTTTTCCTTTTATAAAATCACTCCTAGTGGTCTTTTTAATTGTGAATATGCCGGTTTTAGCCAAAATCAAAAAGCTTATCTTTGGCCACAAACCTGAACTTTTCAAACCACAAGCTCTTATCTGATTCAACACGATTTGGAAAAAAAAAAATGCTCAGAAACATAGTTTTAATCTTAAATTCTTTTACATATATTTTATGTTTCCTCAATCAAAATGCTACAAGAACATATTAAAAACATGTTCAATTCAAACTAGGGCTGTCAACATTAATGTGTTAACGCATGTGTGTAATGTAAAAAAAGATTAACCAATTATTATTTATTAACTCTAAGTAATAACATTCCGTGTATCAACTGTTTCCTGCCTGTTCAGGCTTCCACTGCGTGCATTAATTTCTGATAATGCTCACTTTTTAGGGCATTATTACACTTATAACATGGTCACTTACACAAGACATACATATTAAATGGATTTTTAGTACTTTATGCTTGTTATTTTTTAGATTTAGATCCATATTTGATAGATAATCCGGTCCGTTGTCACAATAACATGACATCACATTACTGAGCGGCAGCGGTCTTGATTTCTATGGCAAAATAAATCAATATATATGCTGATTGTCATGACAGGTTAAACAATGCAAGTTCACCTCTTACAGCTTGTTTTTGTCCAGATAATGAAACAAATGTTTATTTTGAAGAAGCCTGCACATATAGAAAACTGTTACCAGATTTTTTTTTTTAGGCGTGCATCCACACCCACCAGCAAGTCAGAATCGAGTATTCACCCGGACCATTTAAGAAGCAGAAACACTGTTTGTTTCTTATGTCAGCATCTTTGTTTTCTTGAAGTAATCCTGCAGACGTTAAAGTCTTAAGAGTTCTTCTTATCTTGTTGTTGATGTGTTTTGTGCACACAAGTTACTCTTCTAAGTTAACACTATAAATTTAAACATTTCAGACAATAAAAATGAAGGAAAACATTTTGTCGTATAAAATTTACCATGTAAAACATTGTGATTAATCACAACCCAAAAGTGTGATTAATCTGAAAATTTTTTTGATAGCACTATTAAAAACACAATTTTCTTTTAAGTTGTTTTTTAATGAACTTGTTTGATTTTTCTTGTCATCGCTTAACCTGAAAGCTCCTTTAATGTTCCCACTAAAAGAAAGGTTAATAGGCTGTGTATGTCCGTTGAACTACCTCCTAAGGTCTCCCTAATGGAGTAAGAAAATTCAGCCAACACGGTCACTAAAATTGGTTTACTTTTTCCTAATACTGTGCCATAAAATGTCCTGGCGATGCCAAATAACCTGCTGCTGAAAGACAGAACTGCCACACAACAGGAGGGCAGGAAGGGACTGCCTGAAGGCAGCCAGGCCTCCGTGACATTTCAGTCCTTTATGCTTCTGTAATCTGTTCCTGTACACCAAAACCAAAGAGTCTCATCAAATATCAAAAAAATGCCCTTGCACACCAAGAGAGGGGTATTATCAGCTCAAGTGTACCCATTCATTTTTGCTGCTTTTATTCTTCAGAAAGCGTTATCTTTTGGGGTCGCAGCGTGGAAAAACAGTTTCTTTTGAGGGCTTCAGCACAGTCTGGCTTTTTTATAATCTCTTTAAGTCTGAAATAAACTGAAGTTGTTGGCTGATTTTGGCCTTTTGTTGCAGATAAGGACATTCCCAGGGCTATCTAAGAACCAAACTATTAAGTCTCCATCAGATTATTATTTATTTTTCAGTCAGGTTAGTGTCACTTGTCTCTTAACTGCCAGTGAGAATATAAATTCACCCATTATTGTAAGATGTCTAAACTCCTGGTGTACCTTGTGGCCTGTTTGTCAGTAGACTAATATTAGTGGCTGCTGTACAAACCTGCCTTGCTTAGTGGAGATTTGCACGTTAAGTCACCTCAGTCTTCTTACACTCTAATCCTCCTGACACATCTGTGGGCTGCGCACACAAACGTACACTTCCTTTTTAGTTCTCTAATTCCAAGCCGCCCTGTTGGCAGTGGACCGCCACTTCTTAGCTCTTCCGTTTCATTTCCATATTTTGCACTTTTAACACGATTCAGATTAAAACCGCCCTGTTAAGGGTTATCCCCTGTTGCATCCACCTGTGATTTTGTTTTGTTGAAACCCAGCGTGATGCACGATAGGTATCCAGAAATAACTGCTTTGATGTGTTTAATGGTGGATTTTTTGAGGAGAGGACAGCGGGGAGAGTCGGAGCTGTGTAATCCCTTAAATGTCGTGCAGCACAGAGAGGCCTGCGGTTCTTATCTGACGGCCTTAGTCGGCCCGTGATGATGAAGAACCTGTGGGCCCAGCTTGAAGCTGTTAATGGGTCTCGTCACGGACACGTTGTAATTTGTGCTGTTGCAGCTCAGTGTTGGGGTGTGATGTCTCCTCGCTGTTTTCGTTCACAGAAAAGCATGCCGTCAACGGGAATCCCACGGTGGAGCCTTTCCCGCAGGGCATGGAAACCATTATGTTTGGTGAGAGGGTCCAGTCATTTCTATTTTTAGCATCAGAAACAATTGAGCAGTATTTGCTAATTGATTATAACTCTACAGCCCTGCCTGCATGTAATCTGTTCATGTTTCAATATTCAGGTATGGGCTGTTTCTGGGGAGCTGAGAAACTTTTCTGGCGCCTTCCAGGAGTCTTCTCCACTCAAGCCTTCAGTTGGCTTCGCCGGCGGCTTCACACCCAACCCCAATTACCACGAGGTCTGCTCAGGTGCTGCACTTTACCCCAATTGGTGTTTTTACACCGTCTGCTCTTCATATATTACACAACAGACCCCTCCATCTCCCCATGTGGTATTATGGGATGGCAGAAGTCAAGGTTCAAGAGAGCATAGTTGATTTGCAAACAGAAAGAGATGCAGAGAAAGCTTGTCTTTGGTACAAATCTCTCATCCTCTTCCCTTCATCTGCAGTCAACTACTCAGAATGCACTGCTCCAGATGGGATAAAACCCCCACCCCCCTCATGACCTACTTGTTAGTATTGGGCTCTGCTGTACTGCAGTGTTTTTTTTTTTTTTTCTTTTTACGCAGAAGTTACTGTGTGCAAAGTAAATGGGCTTCATTCCCAGACATGAAGCTAAAATCAAGAAAATCTAAGATGTCGGAAAAATGTTCGGCTTCTCGTCTTTTTATGTTTTTTTCATCGTCACAATCAAAAGGATTTAAGAGCGAAGCTGATGTATAATTCAAATGAAGTTTACAAACGCCTTCATGTGTTCCGTGAGCGGTTAGTTTTGGGGTTTCTCCATTTTGCTCACACGTAGGCATGAATTCTAGGTGAAGACACAGCATGGGGGAGATGGAAAAGAGGGGAATGGAGCTCTGGGATCGGCCGGCAGATTTTCTAAGCAGAGCGCGTGATAGGATTTCTGTCAGTCGTCTTCCAGTCCCTCTTTCAGTCAGCTCCCCAGCTGCAAGACGGTCAGCTGTGGAGAATAGCGGAGCTGCAGCAAGCGAGCGAGCGAGGGAATCAGTTAGAGTAAACTTTTGATGGGGACGGAAATTTCTTGGAAAAAAAAAGGTGTGGGAAAGAACGGTTACCTGTCCATCAGCCAGGAGGGTTCAGGCGTTGCTCCAGTGGCCATGACGGAGCAAAACACGGCAGTGGCATGAGACCGAAGAGCTGTCAACACTGCCGAGGAGAGGGAGACAGTCAGAAAAGACGGAGAGAAGAGTTTGATGGAACTGTCAGATGAGATGGAGAGGGAAAGGAGGACAGACACATAGTTGGACGATCTGACAGACCGACAGGCAGGAGTACTCAAATTTGTTTTGAGACGAGATGCGCACAGACTTATCAGATTATTATTTTTGTGCTTATTTAATCAAATTTAGAGCACAAGTTTTAAGTTTTTAAGGACGTTATTGTCGACAATAGATACAGTGACGTATATCATCCATGAATTCATAGCTCACTTTAGTGCATCCCCTTCTCTTTTCTAAACTGTTCCTGATTTTTTTTTTAACTAGCATGCACACATAAACGAGGACACAAATCAAATTGAAATCTCCCACTGCAATAAGTAAAACTGTAGCATTTTATTTCCCAAATATCCAAATTACAATTATTGTTTGCAAAGGAAATTTTTCAAATTTGTTCATTAGAATATAATTTACTTCTTCTTGTGTATTAAATACTATGAAATGGATGATTAAAAAAAAATCCCTAATTTTTGACTGATAAAATCATGACAAAAATTTTGAATAATTGAAATTGGGATTCTCTCATTAAAATATGAAGCATAAATAAAAAAAATGTCAAAAATATTTTTTGGTTTTTTATTTATTTAAAGAACTTAAAATTAGAACTTGAATAAAGGCAATAACGATAGCTGTAGTAAGTGCAGTGTGAATTAAAATCATCCTGATGTGGAAACACTGCAGTTGTGAGTGACTCAAAAATGTAATAGGAAGTGTGTTAGAACTTGTCAAGAAAACACACCAAAGAACAATTATCTACCTTTCTGGTAATACTGGCCAAAACTAATATGGAGAACAATGTAAGTAATGGGCACTTTGGCTTTTTGAAAACAAAGTGGTTTATCTGTCTAAGCATGAGTGTAAACATTTAAGGTAACCATATATCGCTGTTTATGTCGTTTTTTGGGATTCACGTATTGAGTGGATATTGCGATGTCAAGACATTGTTTGATTTATTGTGCAAATTTACTGATAAAAGAACAATCCTTACATCAACCAGAATCTTATGAATGAATGTATGAATGAATAGCTTTATTAATATCAATGGCCAGCTGCTTGCAATCTCCACACAGACATAAAACAAATAAAAAATAAATAAAAGCCCTAAAAACACTTCAGATCTATCAGTTAAAAAGTACGATTATTAGTTTAAATATAATGAATCAATCAAATATTCGTACTCAAAGCATATTACAGTAACAACCATAAAACATTAAAAAAAATGTGCACAAGTTTATTTTTGCAGAAGTTGTGCACATTTTTTTAAGGAGATAAACCAACAAAAGGAAACGCCACAATTCCACAGCAGAACACTCCAAGGCCTTTTCATACGCACTGAGCGCGCGCTGAATGTTCAACCCGGTTCAAGGTGCTTACACACCGGCCTTGAGTTACGTTCAAGAACACGGTCTATGCGGGTTTATGAATGTGGTTCAGCAGGTGGTATCCACACCGGAGCAGCGCGCTCTCACAGGTATAAGCAGCAAGGAGAGTCTTCTTCTATTGTATCTTTACTGTTCATTAGCGCTCCTCTACCACCTACAATAGGTAGAACCTTGGAGCAAAAAGTCAATGCTGTGTGAATCCCCCGATTTTTGCTCCAGGCTTATTTGTTTTCACAAATATTTTTCTTTAAATTTTTTCTGAGAGTCACATTAATCCAACTGGGCATAAACCGCAATGATTCATTTCTTTTTCATGTTCATGTTTGGCACTTTTATGCTTTGAGGCGGACGCTACCCACTGACCCCTCCCAAATCCGAGTCTCTGATTGGTCCTCGTGCTGAGCTGTTGCTATTATGTGTAAAAATGTTGAACCGGATTGAACGTTCAGTGCGCGCTCAGCGGCTGGGGGAACTGCGCTGAGCGGGTGCGGAGTGGTCCGTCACATGGAGCACAACATGAACCGAGTATAAAAGGATTTGTGATCGTTTCAATATTATCTATAGTTTTTTTTATTTGTATTGTATCATTTCTGTTTGTCAGAAAACAGACAGTTGGATGTAAGGGGCAAAAAGAAAACATATTTGGCCTTAAAATTCATCGTGTTGGAAAAAATTTGAAATTGTTTAAAACTGTGAATCAAATCATGGCTTAACTGAATTGTTACATCCCTACCTTTTCACATCTCCAGCCTATTCACAGCCTCTTCTCTGCATTCAAATGGGATAAAATTGTGGTTCCCTTAAAAAAAAAAAAGTTAAGACAATAGAAGATTTAACTATTTTCAGGATTGTTTCTACTATTGGCTATCTAAAAACTACAACTCTACAGAAGATGTATGCCATCACACAGTCGTTCTCTGATAAATACTAAAGAGTACATGTTGTCATTTTGTTTTTTTCCCCTATTTTACATAAGCAGCTCTAGCAAATACCAACTATTTGTCAGATCCTTCTGATGGACTGTTAAAGCCTGCCATTCTTGACTTGGTTTACAAGCCTTTTAACACCCCTCCATGTTTATTCAGTACGAGCCGATCTCTTGTGCATGCAGAGCTTCTTTTTCAATTTCAGTTTGTTGTCTTGACATGTGCATCAATCAGCATTTAAATTCCTCTCAGTTATGCATGCTGACTAAAAAGATCATTTTTTATGGGCTGTTCCTTGTCCAAATATCCCATTCTTTGCAGGAACGAGTCAGAAATTTGGTTTGGGGAAGTTGTTTGAATTTGAAAATCATTTTTCAAACATGTACAGTAGTGCGTGCCTTTTTTGTGGATATTGTTCAGTACAGTGGAGGAAACGAGTATTTGATCCCTTGGTGATTTTGTAGATTTACCCTCCTGAAAAAATATAGTTGGCCTGTTATTCTAATAAAAAGGTTCATTTGAACAGTGAAATTTTGAAAATAAAGAAGTAGACTTAAATAATTTACATATTCATTTATATTTTATTAATGGGAATTAGTATTTAAAGGGTGAAAGAGTTAATACTTTTAGGCAAAATCTTTATGAGCAAGCACAGAGGTCAGGGGTTTTTTGTAGTTGATGAACGGGTTTCTGTACATATTAGAAGGAATTGTGGTCCACTTTTCTTTGCTAATGACATTAAGATTTGGTCGGTGTAGCTTGGCAACTTTGGGCTCATCTCTTTCCATAGGTTTTCTACAGTATATGAGATTGAGGCCTGGAGACTGACCTTGGTATGCTTCTTCTTCTGCCATTCCTTGGTTGTCTTGGCTGTATGTGTCACAACCCAATTTAAACCTCCAAAAGACAGACTACAATGAAATTCACGTTTTTGGTGTTTTTAACATGTTCGTTTAATATATTTCTCATAAATATTAAGAACATTTCTCTTAAACTGTGATTTTCTGAGTATTTCTTTATTCAAAATGTGAATTAGGAGCAGACAAAGCTTAATTGTAACAAACGGATGACGATCTCCCTGCTTAGCTCCGTTCTGATGACACTTGCAAACAAATAGATCCATGTACGTCTTCGTTTTTTTCCCGTCTGAGCTTCCATCTTAACACTGTAAGGCTGGATGGCTCCAATACTGCTCACCATTTTTGTTGTACCTGTAATGTTAGGTTTGGTGTGTGAAGGGCCGAAAACTAGCAGTAGAGTATAAATAAATAAAGAGATAATGGGGAAAAGGAGGCAGACTTACTCCAACTCATTGGTAAATGTCTAATGAACTACTGCTGCTATGCAGAAACTTTATTATATTTTGGTTAAAAATTGCATAATCGTCATTTAAATACCACTGGGAACATGTTTACAATAGATCATGGATGATTGGAGTGGGACTTTAATGTAAATTTCTTGATTTCTTTGTGATTTTCACTGTTTAAATTAACCTACCATTGTCAGTGTCTTACAAAATCCACAAGGGATCAAATACTTATTTCCTTCACTTCATGATAGTTGTGCTGTAACTGGTTTCTACCCTCCCCTGATGCAGTTATATGTGGATAAGGTATAAGATTGTAACAAGCAGGGTAAAAATACCTTGACTGCTGTAAGTACTTGTTGAGAGATGTGACATAAAGTCTCCTTTTTGATGACAGGAGGTGGAGCTACCAAGCCCTGTTAGCTGCACCATCAGCTCAACTCCGTTTTTTTTCCTCCTCCGTCTGCTCCTGTCTGTCACTCTTTTCGCTGTGATGCCACAAGCAACAACAAATCTGAGTAAATTCCACATGAACGTCCTCTACCTGTGGCTTATAAACTCAGTACTCATGTCGTTTCCTGTGTTTACCATGCATTTGGTCACATATTATCAATTAGAATTCCTTCAAAAATGTGTCTCTTCCTCAGGTTTGACGGGTCACACTGAAGTAGTGAGGGTGGTCTTTTCCCCTCAAGAGATCAGCCTGGAGGAGCTGCTCAAACGCTTTTGGGAGAACCACGATCCTACACAAGGTAGCAGCACACTCACGCTAAACACCAAAATTAAAAAAAAAAAAAGGGTCTGCCCCGGGGGGCACAATGGTGTATTAGAGCAGAAGGAGGATGCCCACGCATGTGCATGCGTCGTAGTGCAGGGGGGAGGTCTCATGGGTGTTAGTCAACTCCAGACTGTGTTAATGTGTCTGAGATCCAGCCATCCATGGAAACCCTCACCACTGCGGTGCACATTCCAGCTCTAAATGTGTAAAGAAGTCTTGTTGAGCATTTACGGGTTTGAGGAAATGCCCGTCTTGCTGTTTTGTTTTTGTGTTAATTTATTATTTACAGGCCGACTGGTGTTTTTTTTGTCGTTTCTTTCAACTGTCGCTCCAAACATTTTTCCTCCGTCTCGTCAAAATTTGCGTCAAATCAATGCAAATGTTTGGATTGCGATGTATATTTCTATTCCGCATATCTGCCACCCCCGCACATACGCATGCATACACAACGTTAGTAACAACAACCCACCCCCCTCCTACCAAAAAGCCATCTCCCTATCTGTTTGAGTCTCTAGCTTTTTTTTTTTTTTTTTTTTGTGCACTGGAGGCAATGATGTAAGAACATTAATGCATCAGGAAGACATGCAGAGGGTGTGTGTGCATGCATGTGTGAGGCAGAAAGGACGGACAAAGTGGTACTTCACTCACTCAATTGTAGGGAGGAGCGTGACAAGTTAGAAAGAGATGGATCAAAGATTCATAGGCCTAACCTGAAGCCCCTCAGCAGCCCCACTCACAGACGTCAGTCGGCCCCCTCTTTTTTTTTCCTGCATCTGTCATACTTCCCTATTTTATCCTTAACTGACCAGTCTTCATTTCATATACACAAGAAGAGGAGAATTTTGAGGTTTGTTCGGAAAGCCCTTCCCGCTTTTCGGAGAAGACTTCATCAAAGCCGAGGGTAGAGACGTGTCTCGCTCTGGGCAAAGGCAAAGTTAGGTTGATGTGCCACAGGCTAAAAGCAGTGAGGCCAAAAGAGTAGTCATAGTCACTGCCTTGAGTCACCGCCTCGTCTCATTTCATGTTTTATTAATAAAAGCCGCTTTTTTTGTCTGAACACACCGTTTTTTTAGTTAGGACCAGACAATGTATTATACAATAACCATAACTTAAAATAACTTTTAGTCGCTCAAAATTTTTTATATGTGCTGCAATTTTTATACATGCAAATCCCAGACGAAAGTCTTGTTATTTGACAAATGTAGCGTGGAGTGGTCGAAAGGGGCCCGCTGGCTGTGCCTTCACGCATGCTTAAGCTCCAATTTATTCTGTCCACCTTAGAGCTCGGCTTAAAAGAGAATGTAGAAATTTAGGAAGTTCGCTCTTTTTTTCCTTCCTTTTAACTGCAAAGGCTCACATGAGATGGAATATGAAGACAAACCCTGGCGCATTATGAATTCTGTTTTCTCCTGACACGCATCAAAAAACAGCCCAAGTTTATCTGACGCTCTCCTGGCTCGTGTGTGGACCTTTGCACAGGTGCCTGCTTGCTTGGATGCGATGCATCCTCACAGCGGTTGTGTTTGGGCGTGCGCGGCCATATTGCGGGAGCGTGCGTGTTTGTGTTTTGATATCTGTGCCTCCCTGCTTTGCCTCAGTTCAAAAGGGTTTAGTCCCGACAACGTGATGTTGGACTGCGTCAGCCCAGCCAATCCCGGCCTGGATAGCAACATTAGCAGCCAATCAGAAACTCCCAGCAGCCTTTGCTGTGTGCCCTCTTTCCATATTCAGCAACACTAGTCTCAGTCTGCTAGCTTCCCTGGGATGTTGCATAAACCCCCCCCCACACACACACACTTTCAGCATGCGTCCATATCATAACTTTCTTATGATAACTCCTCAGGGTCAAAATTTTCACTCCTTCATGGGTGATTTTGAACTTCTAATGCCAAAAACAGTAAATAAGTGGGTTTTATTGACAGAGGATTGGTTTGTTTTGAGATTTTACCCCTTTTTTTACACAATTCTCTGCAGTTAGACTCACAAGTACCCATAATGCCCATTAAAATGTCCTTTTTAAATGTGATCCAGAAGCGGAAAGTGCAGACTGTTCCACAGCTAGAAATATTGCCTTGTTATGAGGGCCTGTAGGCCCCGTTTCCCACCATGGATTCTCTCTCCTCCTCGCTCTCGGTGGAAGATGGAGCTCATCACTCCCTCATTCTGCCGGCCTGTCAATTTCCTCCTCCATTTGTCTCCATTATTCAAACCCACTCACTTTTCTTGCCATGTCTCTGGAATGCTGTCTTCTTCTTTTTGCTCTTCTTCTTCTCAGTTCTTTGCTCCCTCTGTGTTTGCACGTTCTATCTCAGCCTCATGGACTTCACCTGCAGCACACACATACACAACCCAACACACCCCCACAAACACACACACACACACATTCGTCTTCTTTGTAGTGAACGGAGTAAGGGGGGGAAGCCCGTCAGCACATCCGCAGAGCAGCGCTCTGAGTCGACCGCTCCCTGAGGCCATCCGCTCATCACACTAACACACTCACTCTTCTTTTATCTCTTAGTCACTTTTCCCTCCTGTTACTCCCCCCACCATCTTTCCTGCTCTCTCGTCTCCTCTGCCAACCTCCCCTCCCCACAATCAAGCACCTCTCCTCATTGTTTCCTCCTCGTCACCTCTTTTCCTTCCCTTCTTCCTCGCTCCCTTCATCCTCTCTATGCTTTTCGAGGCCGTGCAGTATTTATGGTGTGGGATGACCAGCCAACAAAATTGCAACACAGCTTTTGATCACATCTCACCTGTGTAGGTAAGTGTCCCTGCTGAGATATGAAATATGTCACTTTTACTTCCAAAACCAATAATTTACGGCTTCATCTCTGCAGTTTATAGCAAAGACGAGGAAACATTTTTTTCACTGGTTTCTACCGTCAGATCACCAAATGGACATCAATCATCTGTCTTCCATCTGGCGGCAGTTACTCTCCGACAGCCGAAATGAGCATGAATATTCCTTTTATATAATATCTTAACCCCAGCTGGCTGCGACACACGCCAATTCCCTGTTGGGGTACCCCAGTGTTCCCCTGCGTCACCCCATCCCTCAGTGTTAGGGGTGCCCCTGCCATCTAAAACAACCCCCACCTGGGAGGATACCTTGACCCCTGACCTGTGGCCTCATCTAATCCAGCCCCATACCGCTAATGTGATTGGCTGATGATGGCGTGCTCATTACCAGGTGTCAGTTATTACACCCTCAACATGCTGGCGGCCTTAATTTATGGAGATTGCAGCACACTGCGTGTGTGTAGTATGGGGGTTGGTCTCCAAACGTCTGTGTGGTTGTGCAGGAGTTTTGTTTCTTTATTGGTTTAATATTTTCAGAGGAGTTGGCATTAAAAAAAAGAACAGAAGTGCCAATAAGTTTCATTTTTGTGAAACTACATCTAAGAAAAAAAGCTGAATTTTTATGGACCAGGGGAAACAGATTTCCTGGATCTCTTTTTTGGAACCATAATATTAGAAATTGGAAAAAAAAAGTAAGATGGTTTCAACCTAGAAAATCAAATGGAAAAGTAATGAATCCAAAATTTCTCATCATCTTCTTGATTTCTGTAAAGCGTTAAACTAATGGTGTCCCAAATGCAAACATAGTTCAAGAAGTAGATGCACTGGGACAAATCTTGATTAATGAATTAATCTAAACTGATGTGCAAATCTTGTCTGCTAGGTTGAATTTGCTATGAAGTTTGAATTTTCACTGAAAAATTAATTTTTTTAAGATAAATAAATCTTGTAATGTTTGGATTTAAGCAATAAACCAGGGGTGGGCAAACTTTTTGACTCGTTGACCACAAGGGTTCTAAAATGTGTTGTTTTGGTGATCTACCTTGTAAGAGAAAGAAAATAACTATAGAAATAACTAAAACATGCTTTAATTTTGATTGAAAATTTACATTTTAAAACAGAACACTTTTGAGTTTTTATTTCAAATGTCAATTTTTGAGCCAATTTCATCAACGGGTTGATATCTTACAGGGAAAAACACAGCTTAAAGGAATGCTGCGTTCATGTAGTGCTTGAAAAATGACTGTTTTACTCGGAAAACACACATGAACGTCAGAAAAACAACTAAACCCACACCATCAAATACTTTTTGCTCTACAAAAAGTATTTGTAGTGCATCATCTATGGAGAGGCACCAAAATCACTGGGACAAAAAAACATTATTAAGGATTATCAATGTAATTTATTCCAGCCAGATGAAATAGTTTAACAGGTCTCATATTGCCCCTGGGCCATATGCCATCACTGCAATAAACATTTCAATTGTATAAAAAACGCATTTTATTTATTATTCAGTTAATAATGTTGTAGCTGAAAACTTATGTTGAGATCGCTTGATGATCACAACTCATTACAATATGCTCTTTTTTTTTTTTTTTTAGCAAAACGCCAGTGTACCCTTCCTACGGTGGCATTGAAGTGCACCAAGAAAAATAGATTAAAGATCACAAATAGTTAAAAACATTACATTTTATGAATCAAAACACAATTAAAAAAATGAAATTAAATAAAAAAGAAAAGTTAAAAAAGGTTGGTACTGTGGGACATTGCCGATTGAATGATGATGTTTGTCCATCATTTCAACCAAATTGTATTTGACATGACGTGAGACTGTATGTGCTTCCTACTAATCATTAAACTTTTATTAGCATGCTGACATTGAAGACGGATTTGTAAAAACGCAAAACTCAAATGTCATCATACAGTCAGCGATGTCCCATAGTACCTACTTTTATCAATATTCTTACTTTTCTGAAACGTTTCAGTTTTTCGGAATTGTTTTCGTTTTTAAAACTTTGCTTTGATTTTTTTTAAATTTAATATTTTGTATTACTTGTTTTGTCTTTTTAATTGTCATTGTGTTCTTTAATGATTTTATGTTGGGTAGGGGTGTGGATTTTTTGATCTCACATGATTCTATACGTATCTTGATACATAAAGGGTTCAACAAAGTTTTTGGCAATACGATACAGATGCTAAAATTTAGATATTTCTTATTCATATGGCATTTAAAGCTATAAATAAAAATGTACGGCATTTGACAGAGAATTGTATTCAGGTATTGACTTTGAAGAATCAAGCTTATGTTTGGAGGTCTTTTTGTTTGCATCTCATGTACATAAAAAGACAAAGATGGTAAAAAAACAGAAAGGGAAACTAGAATCCGAAATTGATTGTTTACTTCTTGATTTTTTTTTTTTTTACCTTTTAACCAACATAATTTTGTTCATATCTGTAGCTTTCAAACGATACTGCAGTTGCCTAATCTATTATTTTGATTCGTGTCAAATATCTTTTACATCTCTAATGTTGAGTGATTTGTTGGTGTGATTTGCACTTCAGGGCCACCGTACTTTGTCTAGTTAGACCCAAAAATAGTTAAGGGCTAAAGTTTATGATATTGCTAAGAAACTGCATTTGTAAAAATATAAGTAATATGACAAAAAATGTAATTTTTTTTTGTCCAGGTCTGAACAATCATCTATAAAGCTGATGTAAAACTGTAGATGTGTAGCGACAACTGGAAGATGGATAACAGTAATTGTAACAATCTCCATGATGCATCATAAACAAATAGGAGTCACAGTACATCTGCTGGGGCGCAGACACTTCTGATCTTAGATTGCTTCTGCCTGTGTTGTGTCACTATCTGAGAGGCAGCGGAGCATTTCTTTCTGTTTCGCTTTGTATACCCATGCATATGTACACAGTACATGCGTGTGCAGGCGAGTGTACGCCCGTGTCCGCTGGGGATGCTCTCACCATCCCAACTCCGTACTCTGCCTCTGTCTCCAGCGCGTCAGGAGAAGCTTACATAAGAAGAGGGCAAAAATAGCAGCTGAGAGAGGAGAGGAGGAGAGAGTTCTGCTGGCACGCACACAGTCGTAACGGGACCGCGGGGCACAGAACAAGCCTGAGTACTATCACATGCGCACAGGGAATGCTGCAGTTATCAGTCGCTGCTCCTTTTTGTGCACTTTATTTATAATACGGTTAAAAATTACAACTCCATCAACACCAAATAATCGCTTATTGATTTTGGCTTGGGCAAAGGGCAGGTGTTAAAGCTCTTTCCAGACCTGATATATATGTTTGTTACATTTAAGTGCGAGAAGATGGAGTTAGGAGGGTTAGCACTGCCCATAAACCTTTGTGATAGGCTGAATCTGTATCGTGTGTGTGAGTGTGGAAGGTGTTTTGTTTCTGTGGGGCCATATGATGGACTGATGACCTGATCGCAGCTCGGATTGGCTCCAATCAACAGAATTCTGCAGGAAATGCATAGAAAAGGAGTGGGTAAAGTGGGAAAGGAGAATCTGCTTTACATCTTCCATTATTTCTTTCTGTCTGTTTGGTATGTTCAGCCAAATATTTTTATTGCATATTTTAGTTTATTTTTCCTGAAAAAAAACATTTGGGATCTTTTTTACTTTAATTGAAGTAGTCATACATCAGACATACATAGGCTTCAATAGCTGTTAATGAATAAGTAGTTGTCAGAGGAAAAAGATCATGTTTGTCCAACAGATTCACCCCAAGGACCCAGGGGACCGAACCTTTTTTAACGCACTGAAAACATCTAACAAAAGGAACAGCGGGGATATTCAAATGACGGCCCGCAGGCTACACACCGCCCAGGAGCAACTTCTGATAGGCCAAGCACTCCTAGATGTTACTTACTAAACATTTTCAGAGGAACTCAAGAGTCAGTTCAGAATTTCCCACACGTGTGACGTCTGTAAATGCAACACATTGAGGAAGAGCTTTTCTTTTTTTCTACAGTTTCATTAAAAAACAAACAAAACATGCTCCTCTGTTTGAACCGGCACCCACACAGTCAGTTTGAGTATCCGTCAGTATACTTGTGAAGTGGAGTGAAAACTTTTCAAATTAAAGTGACACACTAGCATAACTGTCATCCTAAAAGCACAACATTTGCAGCTAAATAAAAGCTGCTTACACTAGCAACACTGACACCATTTGCACTTGTTTCAACAAATGCCGGTGTTACGTTGAATTCTGTGTGCTGTAATTTTCATGAATCTCGCTCAGCAAAAACCTCTTATTGTTCAATAACAACAGGTCAGTTTAACAATGTTTTTATGTTTAAGATGATACGGTTAAAGAACTATGGTACCACTTTTTGATAAGGTTAAAGAGTAACGCAACAGGACAGTTGGAGGCTGATTAAACTCATAGCCCAAAATGCCAAAAAAGGAGCTGGCTGAGCTGAGGAGGTGTGGTTTGGATCTATGATTGACAGTGACAGGGAGGATAGCTTGAGGTAACGTAGTTACTCTTCAATATGAGTGATACTGAACAATCAGAACTTTCTGTTAAGTTGAGGATTTTTCTCCTGCAGCTTCTCCTGAGGCAGGTGCTCATGGTCCAGACCGAAGGGGACTTGTGTCTCAGTGTTAAAATGACTCTAGCATCATAAGCTAATAAAAGCTAACGTAATAAACAAACAAGCTCGAGTTAAATGTTTATTTCAAATCCATCACCAGGATGCAGTTTGCTGGATTCAATGCCTGTTGCACTCAACCACTGTTCCCTTACTTTCAAGTACACTGGGAAATTTTGCAAGCCTTTGTTTGCTAAAGCTAGTTCAATAATGATTCATGTTACAGAATCTAAGATGGGCTTTTGTACTGGAGCTGCAGAGCATGATGATGTGAAACTCCTGAAATGACCTAGGACATACACCAGTTGACCGTCACAAAATTTAACTGTAATACCTCGTTTCAACCTGTAAGCGGCAGACTTTTTAGACTATAATTTCAGGAATTAAACAAGTTTATTTTAAATTGTCCAAAAATCTGGCAAGAACCAACAGGCAGCACTTTTAAAGCCCCGATTATAGAAGTAAATATCCAAAAAAAAAAGTTTATTTTAATTGTTTATTTAAATTGTATGTTGTTATCCAGTTTTTGAGTGTTAGAACTTTAATTCTTCTTTTGGTGCGATCAGGGTCACATGACAATGCTTTCGATGTTTTCTTATTTTAATGTCGCGCTCCAATAATCTTTCGATCTATTTTAAGTGTTCCCAGTAACCTTTTAATTATGATGTTTGCTGTTTTTAACCAAAATCAGCAAAAAATTGTAATTCAGTTTGAATGAAAATTTGTCACATAGTTTCTGCAAAAGGGCAGAAGTTCATTACAAGTTTGTGTGGGGGTACCATTGGCAGAGGGCAACCCCGACCGACCTCCCTCTCCACCCCCTAAGTAGGCAGCTTGTGGCTCAACTTACATCACTAATAAAATCTTATTCAAACTGCATTTTTTTTGTCTTCTCCTGATTTACAATGATTTGAATAAAGAAATCCTTTTTATCTTAATTTTCTTTACATATGCCTTCATCGTCAAAACAATGCCACAAGAACATGTTAAAATAAACCATGAACACCATTTTCATGGGTCTTTAATTATCAGCTTTATCCAGCATCACATGATTACAGATGAAAATCCAAATGGGACAAACACCATTTTCAACTTTCCCAGAATTCTAATCCATCAAGTTCTTCCCCCATGGCTCTAATATTTTTAACCTTTTATGGACTATTCCATTTGAAAATCTTGTGAGAACTAGAAAATAAACCTGAACTAAATGTGAATTATAGAAGCAAAAATAAAAAGGTGCTGCTCAAAACAGGGAGGAAACTGACAAGCTTTTATACCCAGCATCCAGCTGGGAGAAGCTGAGTGGTTAAATATTTTCCTGCGCAGGAGAAACACTGAAAAAGATTGAACAGAGTTTGAAGAATCCTCAGCGGGTTTGAACACAGCATAAAGGTGTAGGCGTTTGTGTCCGCAGGTTTGTGCTTGAACGTCTCTCAGAGACAGCAGCCACTCCCTTGGAGAGTTGCGAAGCCCCGCAAGCCCCCTCCCACCTTCTCTTTGACTTTGTGTTTAAAGGACTACATTAAGATTTAGCATTTTTGGTAAGTAGCAAATAATTAATATTTTCAGCTTTGTTAGGGGCGGGTCATTGACCCTTAAAGGCAGCGTGTGCTTGTGTGTGCACGTGTGACCCCTTGCCCCTCCTTCTGTGTCCACCCCCATTACCCTCTGCTTTCAGAGGCAAGGCTCTCATGCATAATGCAGAGAGAACAGGGAGGCTCTCATTAATAATTACTGCCGCCTTTGATGGATGGAGAAAATAACGAAGGGGGCTGTTAAAAATTGAGAGTGCAAGAAAGAAACGGCAAAGGCGAGGAGGCAAGATCCAGAGTTTTTCTTTTTTTTGGGGGGTTGGAATTTGTTGCTGATGTAGTTCAGAGTGTTGCCCAGATGGTTGAATGGATGGTATTCTTAGTGTTGGCTGACTTTTTGATGGTGTTCAGTTTTATTTTGGGGAGACATTTCTTCTCTTGATGGTGGTTAAATCTCCATACTAAAGAACGTTTGTCTCTTGCCTTTTCTTTAGTATTCAGTCGTTTATTCTTATTTTGATCAATTTAGTATAAATATGTTTTTTGGTGGAATTTATTTTATTTTAAGCATGAAGCTACATTATGTAAGCTACTGTTTTTCAGTTTTTGGTTTTTCCCACATTCCCATGATCCTCCCAATGTTCACACGGGCAAATGCCAGCGTAGCTGTATGTCACCGGGTGATTTTTAGGTGAAGCCATGGGTCAAGATGGAAGGTCGGTTCAACAGCAAAGCTAAGACATCTGCCAGAAAGCCAATAAGACTGAAGGCTCTGGTGGACAGCCAATGGCAGGGTGACATGCTAGTCTTTGATACAAGGGCAGCCATTAGCCCCGTCAGTGAACAACGCTGCTGAGGGCAAGATGGCCGACTTCCAGCACTGAGAAAAGAACATGAGGTTAGTGGTGGATGTGAAGATGTTGGAAGAATGGAAGCTTAGAAAAAAAAAGAATAAAAAGATGGATTTAAAAAAATCTAAATTTGTATTTTTACATGATTTTAATCTTCTAATATAGTTATTACTGAAGAAATAAAAAAATGAGAAATGGCATTGTTTAGGCAGCTTTTGCACCAAATATTAAACAAAAGGGCAAAATATTATTAATAAATATATGTTTCTGTATTTTATTAATTAGTACTGTTTTAGGAATATTTTCCCTCAAAACCTATATATACGTCACATTTTCCTATAAACCTTACCTGGAAGTGCACTCTCTTTACAAAATGTAACTGGCTTTTCACATGTCGGCACATTTCTATGAATTGCAATGAACTTAATAAAAACATTCTTAAGCCCCAAGAACATAGAACAACTAGTTTCTTATTCAACTATGGTACATTTTTTACTGCTCATACTTACATACTTCTATTTTATCTCTTACGGGGCTGCCAGAGCCTAACCCGGCTACTGTTGAAGGAAGGCAGGGTACATCATGGACAGGTCACCAATCACACACCTTGGGACAATTTAGAGCAGGGGTGTCCAAATCCAGACCTTCAAGGGCTGGCGTCCCGCTGGTTTTCCAGAAACCCTGCCTTATCTGCTGCTGATTACCTGGATCTGGTGTTTTATTTAACCTTTATTTTACCAGGAAATCCCATTGAGATTAGATCTCTTTTTCAAGGGAGACCTGTGTTTAGCCAATAAGGAGCTTCAATGGCAGGTTGGTTGGAAAACATGTAGGACACCGGCCTTTGAGGCCTGGATTTGGATTTGTGAGGGAAGAGCGCTAACCACTGCGCCACTGTGGAGCCCCTGCTCTTCCATGCTAGCTTTAATTAAAATATATGAATCACTTTACAGTTAAAATGTCAGGTTAATATGTGGTCAGGCTTTCTAAATAGCTGAAGGAATAGATTTCATGTTTTGTTAAGACACCATATTGCAATGGCATGCTACTTAAGTTCCATCTACAACAAAATAATGATTTGTACCATCTAGTCCTTGGTAGGGAAACCCAAGAGTCAAATATATGTAATACAGGTGCATTCAATGAGTTATATATAACACTAGAGATGGCATGCTAGCTTGTTGTGTATGCAAGTTTGGACGCCATATTGTTATGGTATAGATGCCTATTTACTACTGTGTTACAATTGTACAAACAGAGCAGGAAAAACAAGACTGTGACTTTTCACTAGTAAAACATTGCTGCCAGCTCATAAAGGATAACTTCTAGAAGATGCTTTAACAAGATCTGAGAGAGTTTACACTCAAAAGTGAACGTTTAGGCTGATCTTGTAGCCTGTTCAAAGTCAACTGCAGTTTTAGACTTCTCCAACCAGATGGTTATCAGATTACTAAGTGGAGTAAAATTACTCACTGGGATTTCCTCAGTAGCGAAGAGGGATGAGCTAGCGCTGAATCCCCGTCCGGTGGCCAGACCAGCACATGTGTCGTATGAAATACCGCCCACCTGCTGTCTCACCAGTACCCAAGTCCTTCTGATAGAGGCTGGGTGGGATCCACTTGTTGAACAGGAGCCCCCAGCCCAGCGTCACCACTCTCACTGGGTAAATTTACCCTGCGGTGTTGCATCACGACCGGCTACAGTACAATAATAAATCCCGGCCACTGCGTGCTTTAAAGCGGGCGCCACCTGAACCTCGCCGCACCGGCACTGTAGAAGAAGGGCTCACTGGGCCTTCTCTCCCGTCTGTGGGACCATCGGAACAGGCACAGCTGTCGACCGGGCTGCACTGTTCTCAGTCTGCTCAGACTATGTTGCAGTGATCCGGATGCGGACCGGCCCATGTATAACGGACGCTAGCGTTCTACAGTGATGTCAGCTATTTTTGTGTAAATGTTAGTCTGTGTGTAGATTTGAATAACCTCACAATCATGTATCAGGTATGCATTGCGTTTCCTGTATAATAACTTATTTATTTATAAAAAAAGTTAGAAATTTGTGGCACTTTGTACAAAACCATTATTTCCATGACCTGAGAATTATTTTTCTGATAATCAGTTTTTTCCTTTTTAAAATCGGACCAAAATTAAACATTTTATGGTCATTTTACTGTGTTTGCTAAGCCACGTCTCATTGTTTTGATACCATTCCAATATGGTGTTGCTTTTTACATATCTTGAACAATAGTAAATAGCCTGCATGCCACCTCTAGTGATATATTTAACTCATTGTGTGCGTTAAACAGAGAGCCCCAAACATTTGATCCCAAAGTAAAAATCTAAAGCCAAATCTTATACTTTGAAGAACATTTCTTATTTGGCCCCAGCGGAGAAAATCCATCTTGATTTTTCTGATGTCGTCTGTGAGGAAAAAGCCTCATTCTCACGTTGTATTTTTTTTTCTCCCCTGGTTGTCCAACCTTTCAACAACTGCTGCATTTGCAAAATGTATGAGCCTCTGAGCAGGTCCCTCTCTGCAGGCATCTCCACGACTCATCAATGCATCAGTTTAGGGATTCCCAGATGGCACAGAGCTAGAGGAGGGAAATTGCAGCAGAAATTATAAAAGATGAAATGATGTTCAGAAAAATAATTCAACAGAAGTCCGTTTTTTTTCCCCAGGAGTTTTCTTTCTTTTAATTATTATTTTAAAGGAACTTTAGGGTAAAATGCTTGATGATGAGTTGATGGCATCAAACACAGAAATAATGACAAATAAATTGTGTTTTAAAGATGTATTCAAATTTAAATACGAATGGCATGTTTGTGGCTTTTCTTTAATTAGCTTTGGCATGTCTTTAATACAACTTTTCTGTATTTTAGCTGAAAATAAAAAACACTTTTAGTCTCTCTTCCCCGTGTGGATTTTAATCACCATCACACAGCGGAGGACATTCTCAGTGAGACAAATTCTCTAAAGCAGAAACATTAGTAATTGTGAATTTTTATTTCCATGATGTGTGCTGCAGAGCGTCTGCTTTGATTTGAATGAAGGCCAGATGAATACTTATGGCCGTCATGCTTGAACAGGCAGTGTCGCAGATAGGTTGTGGCACTGTATGATGTAAGGTAACATTTCATCTAAGGAGAACAAGATATGCAGATCACTGTGTCAGAGAGATGTCTTGTCTGCACTGTCACTGGAAATTATTTTCTCCCTGGATGTAAATAGAGAGAAAACGAAAGAGTTGTTGAGCAGTTGTACCTTGTATGCTGTTGCACAGCAATTTTCAAAATAAATGCCCATCAAGTTGATGCGTGGATTTGCAGTAGTCACAGCTTATTATGGTGCAGAGACACCGTGACATTCGAAGGTTAGTCGGGTACTGTTTTTATGTCTTTTGCTAAATTGATGAAAAATAAAAGAAAAAATATGTCTGTCTTTGGTATTGACCAGCAATGATTGATAAAGAATGTTTGTATTAATTGAACCAAACCTTAACATAGTCTGGACTTAATTGCTTTCCTACCACTAAGAGTTCTTATGGCGTTAAATTTCCACCTGAAGTCCCAACACAAGCGTATATCAAAGTCCATGCGCGCAATGAATGTACTCCATGCACGCAAAGAACGTTCCACGGGCCCAGGACACTCTCCATACCCACTGAAGGGAAACAAAAATCCTATCATTCGTTTCTTAAATTAAAACTAAAAATGAAAAGAGTGGGGGAAAAAGGACTGTTTTATTTATTTATTTATCAATTTTTAAATTACTGTAGTCATTTTTGATGTTCCCATTTTTAAAGAATTGAAAATGAACACATAATGAATGTTTAAATTCATTTTCTAAGAAAAGTGTTTGATCATGGTATGGGCAAAACACAAAAAGAGAAACTGAATTTAAACGTTCATTATGGGTAGTTATGGGTAGTTTGGTGTCAGAAATCTTAAAATATTGAATTTAAAAGTTCTTTGTGTATTTGTTTGTTGTCAATTTAATAATTTAATGGGGACACAAAGAATGTATCTGTTTCTCTATAATAGTTGAAAATAATAATTATATGAATATTGATTTTTGATTTGTTTATTAATTTTTTTAGTTTATTTTACTTTGAGAAACGAATGATACACGGAAAAGAAAAGTGGCCACACGGAGGTTTCTGCTTTTTTTATTTAATACAAATTGAGGCAGGAGTTTTTACACATGCACAGGAATACGTTTACAAGGGGACAGGAGGGGGTCCACGAGTGTGTAGGTCTACAGGAGCGCCCATGGAGGCAGAATTGTGCCTGTGGAATTCTCATTGCACCCTTGGAGTTTGATATACGCTCGTGGGGGACCTTTGGTGGAAACTTAATGACATATTCCTACCCCTTACATTTAGCCCTCCAAGCAGAGAGATATGGAAAAAATGTCCGGGTCATGTCTGAACTCCTTTTCCTACTCACTATATAGTGCAGGCAGGACTCTTATTCCAGAATAAATCAATTTACACCTTAAATAACTTTTTTACTCTCCATAAAAATATCAAAGTTATACAAGTTAAAAACGCAAGATAGCACTGGGCCATTGATAACAATAAAATAAAATAATTATTTTTGATAATTACGCGAAGGGTCGGATCTGGCCCCTGGGCCAGATCTCACCAGATGCAAAGTGCTGCGGTCAACTGTGGCTAGCTCGTATGGTGCTGCAATGGTTTCAGCATCTGATCTATTTTTTGCTCAAACCAAGAGCGTTCTGGGTCAATCCTGGCAGGAAGTTATGCCAAGACACTTGAAAAACCAGTAAATTTTCCAAATATAACCAATTTTCCCACAATGTAATAAATCTATTGACAAATGCAGTCATTTTATTTTTAATCTAAAGAGACTCTAGAGATAAAAATAAATACACAAAAACAAACAGACACACAGATCAACATAGTGGGCCAACAACAGAGTGGGGGTGTGGTTTGGGTGTCTGAGGATGACAAAAGAAGTTATAAATTAGCACAGATGACCAGAAGCGCCTGCCAACCGTTGCAGAAAAATACAGTACGTGTCCGGTGTGAACTGGAGGTTGAGCGGATACCATACCCATTCCGTCCGCACATCGCTTCAGTGTGCGGTCTAAACCAGGCATAACTCACTATACTGAGCACCAATAACAAAGTCTAAAATAACATTTGAGCCACTTCTGCTGCTCGTAACATGCTAAAACCAGGAGCTTTGGGTCTTGTTTGATTCACAGAACCCTCTTTGCTGCAACTGGACGTTTAGTGCCAAGACAAGCCCAGATTAGTCCCAAATGTGACCGATATATGTCATCGTTTAGCCCTTCTCCATCTTGGAAGCTTTCATCCAGAAGTAACATGAAAAGGGTGCATCTCAGCAGAAGCACTTCACACTTTCAGTGCAAAAAAAAAGATAAATGGAAAATGCTCAATATTCCGAGGGGATCACATCGCTTTCCCAATGACAAAAAAAGAGTGTGGATCCAGGCCATTAAAAGAGGCGGATTAGGGTCTCAAAGGTCCTGAAGGAGCTGAAGTCTCTGCAGCCCCCATTTGTGTCTGAAAAATGCTAAATTCTCAATTAATTTCCTAAAGCTTTATTGTGTTTTTTTTCATATATATATATATATATATATATATAACTAATGTATGTACTTTAGTACAGTTGTTAATGTACCTGGACTTCCAATGTAAGGCCAATTTCTGTCATAGACAGATATTTTACATTTTTTATTCTGAAAGAGGCTAAATCAGAAACTGGGTTTACAGTTTGTAATTACTCACTCATTATTTAGCATTCGAGAACACCTCTATAGAAATGATATAGCCCATTTCTAATGTTGCATGACAAATAGACTGACGGCCCCCATCATGCAAAGTGTCACTAATCATTATTTTCACATAAACAATGGATCCAATCATTGTGTGCAGTGTGAAAGATGTCACAGTTAGTGACAGACCAACAGGTAATTATCATCTGTGCTGCACAGAACCGAGCTGTTTGGATTCATATCGCTGCTTTCATCAGCTTCATTTGTAGCCTCAGCATATGGCAGTAAAGTAAGCTCTTTGGGAAGGAAAAATGTGCTCGCAACATGCCAAGCACCAGACAAAAAGGACGGAGTGAGCAACTATCTGGTGAATAGTAAAGCATTTAGTCCCTGAAAAGCAAGAAGTCTCCCACAGGAGCTGATGAATGGCTAAATGAAGCTAAAATTAGCTTGTTCTGACTGTTTTTTTTTTTTTTTGGACTGGTGTAAACAGAGCTCACAATGAATGCCAGTGTTTATCAGTGTTTGAAGCAGAAACAAGCAACTGTTTGCCAATATGTTCACACAACAATGTTTTTTTTAGGCTGATTAGCTGTCAATGTTTGCACTTTTTTTTAAGTTGCTGGAAAACTAATTATTTTTGCTCAAAAAAAACAATCAATTAATAGCGAAACGGGTAAGAGGAACAAATCCGAAAACAACAAAACGTCCTCCGTCATGGTGACCATTTAAGTGATTAACTAATATTGATCAATTGCCAGAATTCGACCAATTCGGTGATGGCGGAAGAGGAACAGCTTTATTTTAAATGAAGTAAGCTGCTGGCACCATCAGCAGGCTGGAAGGCATAGTTGTTGCAACTTCAAAGAAAGCACACACATGACGCCACTGGCTGCTGCCCAGAACAGAAGACAGAAAATGTGAAGAGGAAGAACAGATTGACAGTCTTCCACAAAAAGAAGAAAGAAACTGTCCTTAATGCATCTGTTGAAGCTGCTCAGGTTTGAAGCATCTAGGCAAAAGAAGCTGTTTGAGCTTTTAGTCATGGTACAAAAGGCCAAAACTTCCTCTAGACAAACTAGCGTGAAGCTGATGAAAGTCTTGGCAGTGACAAATAGACAGCAGGAGCAGAGTGCACCTACACGTGCGCACACACCTCCACCTTACGGGCCGACTGGATGAAAACACAGATCTTCTGCGATTCTGGATAAAAAGGTTTTTTCTAGTGCAGATGTCACTGTGACTGATGCTGTTTTATATTTCTTCTTAATTCTGAGTTGTGTTTGTTTTCTGCTTACAGGGATGAAGCAGCATAATGACCACGGAACTCAGTATCGTTCTGCCATTTACACGTCCAACCCCGCCCAACAGGAGATTGCACTGAAGAGCAAAGCGACCTTCCAACAGGTACAAACCTCAATGAAAATATACACATATATTATTAGTCCCAACTGCCTATCCTAAGGCCTGTCTGGGGGAAAAAAAATGGAGGGGGACCTGGTTGCAGACAAGATGGCAGCTGAAAATCATTAGTCCAGAACCGGAACATCAACACCCCGTCCCCCCAGCGCACTGCACATTTTGTTTTTGGTCGAAAAAGACTAATATAACCGGGGACCCTAACAGATAAGTTTCTTAGACTTTAAGCTTTAAACCTTTACCACCTGAGATTTCTCTGTCATAACTTACAAAGCTCTTTGACATACCATAACTTGTTACGCGATCATTGTGAATTTGCTGGTCTGCAAAGAAAAGCGGTTTTGCACTAGTAAGCAACACTTTAAAGCGACTTTTCACCAATATTCAACACATTATCAATACAAAGTGTTATATTCAGGCGCAAAGCTGCATTTCTCCGCAACAGCAGAGATTCAGGAGTTACGGTAAGTTTTGACAGACAGCTTAGTTCTTCAACGCTTAAAACGCAAAAAAAGCCAGGAAATAACTATTAGGATTGCCGGTTAGATTACTTTTTTCGGTCAAAAACAATAGTGTTTTTTGACCAAACTCCATGGCAGCTGGGGTATGATGTTCCAGTCTTGGAATTCCTTCTGGCCAGTGATTTTCAGCCGCTATCTTTTCTGCCTCCAGGTCTCACTCAGCATAAGGGCATTGTATGACATCATCACAGTAATGTCATATTTCAACCTACATTAGCCTTAATAAATACTTCACAATACATTTACCACTTACATTATAATCATATGGAACCGCATGAACCTTAAGGAAATTGCAAGATTCATCTGTGCTCCCTTTAAGTCGTGGCTTCTCCTGTCTACGATCCTCCATGGGCCTGGACAGCCCAAAAACCTATAGCACATATAGCTCCTATACGGTTGCATGTTACAAAGGCTTATCAGAATGTGGATTTTAGTTTTTAACCAGGACTCTGCATCAAATTGTAAACATTTGTAGTTGTACAAGCTTCATGTCTTCCTAAAAGATTTATCTTAATGAACAAAGTTGTAGTTATTTTAGAAAACTTTGAAAGTTTTGAATTTGTATTTAAACAAAACTGCAGTCATTGATAAAAACCCTCCTCATTAAGATGTGGAGGTGAACAAGGTCGACAGGTCATCCTAACTGATCTTTAAAGCTTTTGCTTTTATCAGCACACGCGTCCTCCTTTTGTTCCCCAAGTCCATCTGTCCATCGTTCCTTTCCTCCATTGATCCCGCCGCAGTTCAGTTTGGTTTCCTTCTCTCTGTATGTTAGTCATGCACTTGCTGCTGGTGAGGGGGCAGAGAGGAGCAAATTACCATGGTCACGGTTACTTTAGGCTCCCTGGGTCAGCAGTCAGTAACCGCGGGGTTGTTGTGTTGCCGTGGCAACAACCTCCCAACCTTGGCCTTGGGCTGGGGTCAGAGGTGTAGGAGGTGTGGCAGCTGGGACCAGAGAGGTGATGAGGGTGGGGGTAGAAAAACATTAAGATTAAAAAGGGCATCACTAACATCCTGTCAACTGAAGGTGACCCTGCCTTTCTGCTGTCAACGGACCGTGACCCCACACATGCTCCCATCTAAACACGCTCTGTCCAAGTTTGTAGACCTCACTGTGTTTTAAAAAGCTACATTTAAATAATGGAAAAAGTTCAGTTCAAGAGACTAAAATTGAATAGACTTCTATAGAAAAATTACTCACTAAATTCAAGTTTGTACGTAAAACTACTGATACATTTTTAACATGTACCTGTTATTCCTAATTTTTAAAATCTTTTTTTTTTCAAGTTATAAATGGGCAAATCAGATAATAAGTGGACGTTTTCTTCAAACTGATACGAGCTGAGAGCCTTTTGTTTTGGGCAGATTTTATAGTCACAACAGGGGTTAATGATCTTCTAACATGCAAAGTGTATAATTCTATAAACCTCTTTTGTATTTTATGCAAAACTCTATTTATATTGATTATTTTTATGTCCTTTTTTTTTTTTTTTTACCGTATGGAAAAAGGAAGAGGGAGGTGAAACTTAAGAGAGCAGCAGTTCTCTTAAATTTTGACAGCTGGATGTCATAAACAATCAAAACTGAACCAATTTAAAATATTTAGACCCGTCCAAATAAACAACCACAACACAGATGAAGTGCAGTATTCCTTAGCTGTCGGTCCTTTATTCATGTACTTTTACATTTTACACAGGTTTTTTATTCATGTAACTTTACTTTTTTTTTTTTGCAAATAAAACAAGTGTCTTGGGTGATTTTAAAATTTAGCTAAAAAGGTTATTATCCTACTACGGTAGGAGGAGCAAGGTGGTTTCTTGCAGGAAGGGGGAGAGTGGGATTTTTTGCGGCAGACACCCTTAAGGCAACTTAGACTGGTACTGAATAAATAAAATGCGTATTGTGAAAAATGCCATATTGAATTGTCGAACGCGTATTGAACGGTTTGGTTTTATATTGAATATAGTTGCATCCCTTCTGATTACTGATGTCTGGTTCCAACCTGGCAACATTCATATCACCCAAAAAAGGTGATTGAATTGAGTTAATTTTGCTGCAAACCACTTCTTATGGGTGACGTCACACTCACTCTGTCCTTTTCTCATATACAGTCAGTGGATACAACAGAAGTTTGGAAATTTCTAAGTAAAAATGAGACTCATTTATCTGTTAAACTGACCTGCACATGGATAAAATCCTCCTAATGTTTTTTTTCTACATAACTAATAAATGCTTTTGCAAAGTTTTTATCCCAAGCATCCCCATAAATAAAACCTTTGAGATTGAAATTAAAATAAACTCAATCTCATTTTGGAATTAAACCATTGAGTCAAAAGCAGATTGGACTCCCATGCATTTAATAAAAATGTTTAAATCTGCTGCATGCATCTATGTGAATAAATCCTGTTTACAGCCCTGAACATAGGTCGTTCTGATATTAAGAGAGTTAGCAGCTTTAGGGGAGTATTCAGACTGAAAAAGTCTGTTGTACTGTACCAAGTTAATTTGGTATAGATCAGGTCGTGAACCTTGCATTTGGTCTGTATTCAGTATTGGTTCTGCTCCGAGCACGGATCCTATTCAGACTGAGGAAACTCAGAGTAAACCGGGGCTAAATTTGAAGGGAAACAAACTGAGACCACTTCAAAATATGGGTCAGAGAGCGGTTCTTGATCTGGGACCAGGGTCCACTTGGATGTGTTCCGTCTGAAAATTTGTTCCGGATTATTGAGGGAAATGAACTCTGTCTCACTTTACGTGAACTAAATATTTCCAGTCTGAATACACCCTAAAATCACTACAAAGAAGCTTTTTTTTTTATTTTGCTGCATAGTTTCTTCTATAATGCATTTCAAAGGTTTACCTATTGGATGCTTGAAAAGTGCAGCTTTCTCAGAACTCATCAGGTATATTGTTAAAAAAATCTTCTCATGTCAAAACAGAGTAGCATAAAAAAAGAGTGATGCATTATTTAAAAGTATTTAGAAAAAGGTGACTGCAGATGTTTTAAATCTTTGTTTTCCTAAATACAAATACAGCTGTACATAGCACTGTCTACACCTGCTGTGGTTCGCTATGACGTGAAGAAAGCTAGCAGAAACAGCCCAGGGTTCACTGGGTTCATCTTTTGCAGGAAAAGGCTGAGCCTTATCTTTTAGTCACTTTCATGTTGGGGAAAGGCTGAATCACGGCAAGACTTTCACAAAACACACTCTCAGAGACGAAAAGAAAGCAGCCCTCCTTCCTTCCCTCTCCAAACCAACGCTGCTGACACCACTGATCTGTCAACCACTTTAGAGGCGCCACGGATTCCTCCGCCTGCCACTGGGACACCCATCTTCTCGAAGCCGCTGACACGCTCTGAACCAAAATGGCAGACACCTGCCCTGAAATGGTCGCCATGTTGTAAAGGATGCTAAAACCAGAGAGCGGCCTGGTGGGAAAGTGGCCATGTTTTCTATCAGCGTTTTCTTTTTTTTTTTTTTTTTTTACCAAAAGGCCAACACACTCTGGGAAAAGTGAACATGTGTTTCCATGGAGGGACACTGATGGGAGTAGGTGGAGGCGATCGGAGACAACCTCAGATAAGACAGGCATTGCAAAAAATCCAGATTCCACCCCGCTGCCTGTGACTCAGGCGCGCTTATACGTTCATACAGTCACACAGACATACATCTGGCACAGCCCAATGAATAATTAACCCATATGAAGAGTCTCTTCTGCAGGGCTTTCAGTTTCTTAACTTCAACAGTGAGGGGGAGGTTTGGTGAGGGTGAGGCAGAAAAGCTTGTTTAAGCGCGAGGAGCGGGGAGGGAGGTGGAGGGGGGTAGAGAGAGGGAAAGCGGCGAGGAGAAGGGGGTTCTTTATAATGAAATTTGAAATTTGCAGAACATCAAAGGGTTCTGTAGCCAAGCCGCTGTGGCAGCAGAGCAGGGAGGAGGAGTGCATCTCTCTTTCTGTCTCTTCCTCCCCTTCTCTCCATCCCTCCCTCTTCGCTGAAAAGTGTCTCCCTGGAGCTGAGTGGGGGGGTTGAGAGAGAAGGGATGGGAAGAGTTGATTAGGAGGAGAGTGGGGGTGGGGGTGGCTTAGAGACGGGTTAGGGGTTTGCAGGGAAAAATGTATGAACATGAGGTTCTGCATATGTGTGCGTGCACGCATGTATGAACAATGGGTTTTATCAGGCCAGCTGTAATGTCGTGCGTGTGCGTCTGTGCGCGCACGTGCATGAGCGTAGGGCCTTGGAGGGGAGAGTGTGCCCTCTGATAAAGCATCCTAACTTAATGAGCTTGAAAAGGGGATGAAGAGGCGGGGTGCACAGAGGTTTGGATGATGGGTTGAGAGGAGGGGAAAAAAGAAGCAGCATTTGGGGTTAAAAGTGGCGAGGAGAAGCTGGAGGGGGTTGTTAAAACAGGCCACAAGATCTCCAGGTTTCATAATCAGACTTCTGGTCACATTTTCTTGTTTTGGAAAGTCTTCAAAAAGTCAGATTTCCTTTCCTAGCGACTCAAACTCGCCAGGTTTTCTTCCGATTTTGAAAGAGTTGCTGCTGTGCGATGAATTAATGAATAGTGGCGGAATAACTCGCTTTTATCTTTTTGAAAATTTTAAATTTCGGTGAATGAAGATAAAAGTTTTCTTCTCAAAATTTCAGGTCTGATCTCCTTTTTCTTTGCACGCTGAGATTCTTGTCGTCTGGCCTGGAAACAAACAAACGAAAAAAAAAAGAAGCGGAAAATGTTGGAGCACGCATCTCCTCGCTCCGAGACGAAAGTATGTACATCGTCTTTTCTCTCAAAATGTAGGAGTGTTGGCTTCTCCGCTCACAAAATGTAGGAGGGCTCACTGAAGATTAGAGCCCAGCTAAAATGGATGCCTGACCCGCGCTGAGGGAGAGAAAGACAGAAGAGCGGTACAGGACAAAAAAATTTGTCATTTTATTCTACATTTCTTTGTTCACACATGCAGACTTTGAGATGCTCCCAATGAAAGTTCATGTGAGCAACATTCTTTTTTTTTTCATCTTTTTTTAATACCAGCATCCGCAAACTAATCCCTTTTCTACATTTCCTCATCCCTGCGCGCTTTCTGTACTGTCCTCTTTCCATCGCTTCCACTCTGAGGTCACTGAGGGCACGCCAGCGCTGCGGACCAGTCCACCAGCATCACATCAGACTATTTCATGTGTTTTCAGGCGCTGCGGCAGCCTCTCTGTTACCAGCGTTTCTCCACAGAGCAGCTTTGATGTTCGCTCTAGTTAAAAGTGTATTTACATTTTTAAGATGTTGAAGAGCTTTTTGTGAACTCGCAGAGTTCAGGTGGGCTTTTAAATACACAAAAAACCTGCTAGAAATGCTGTTTGCAATAATCAGTTTAAAGCTGCTACTATTTAGTTTAATTGACTTTTAAGTTGTTGACTTTAAAAAAATGTAAGACAACATTAAATACTTTCTGATCGCTCATATATATAAATATACATGCTATATATATATTTATATATATATTTATACATATTAAATGCTACATACATACATAACTACATATATATATATATATATATATAATTTGTAATGCTGCAGCATAGCATATGAAAAAACTGAAATGATTGACAGCATTTTCTGCTCTGAAGTTCAGCACTGGCATCAGAATTTCAAACCGCAGCCTAAAATAATCATTTGCTACAGAGGCGGCCTAAAACGCCAAATCTCTATAGATGGGCATATATTTACGTCTCCTTTAATTCCACCTCAAGAGAGTTGTGTTTATTATTCTTTTACAGGCAAAGTTGGCTGCCAACATAGTGAATTTTACCTTAAAAGTCTCTCGTTTTGCTCAAGTAAAGCTCGTTTATCTGTTTTTGCCTAAAAATGACTATATACACCAGCAAACTCATGTAAGTAAAGCTATTTTACTTTTTTATCATTTACATCCTAGCAGCTTCATGCAATATTGCAGAACGTAGCATAATGCAAAGTATCTAAAATCTTAATTACAAGTGAGACAACATTAAAGGCTGCTCATGCAGTAAGTCATCACTAATGATGATGTGAAACACTGCAGTGGTGTTGCTTTAGAAAGTGGAATCAGCTATGAAATTACTGCATGCTGCTTTAAGTCTGGCTCTGAGTTTTGCATCGAGACGACGCAGTTATGCTTCAGTGAGGATCCCAGTGCGCCCTCTTTTAGCCATAAACACTGAAATTGTTCTGCAAAACGACATGGCCTTAATGTAGTTAATTACAGAATGCCTATAAAGATTATACGAGATCAAGATAGAGATAAGAGCCAAAAAAAAAACAATTATGAACTTGGGTGTAATTACATAAACCGCCAAATTGAGGTCACGTTCTTTTTCAAATGTCTTGGCCATGAGTCATCGGGTGTTACAAACTCTGTGTCAGAGCACGTCTATTCCCCAACCCTTCGCAGCCGAAGGCCCTCTGAGGGAAGGCGACACGGCTGTGGGTTAAGGAAGTGAGGAGGAGAGAGTGCGCCGTCTTCCTCCTCCGCCCCTGCCCCTCTCGGGGTGTCACGTCTTATTTGTGTCCCGGGGTCGCCTCTCTGGCAATGGCGCAAAGAGACTCTCTCGCTTGGCTGGCAAACAAGGAAGACTCGGGTATCAGGAAGCGGTGGCCTATGCTCACATGGGAGAGAAAAAGGCAGGAGAATCAGCATCAGGGAATGGAAGGAGGAGGAGGAGCAGGAGAGAGATGCACGCATTCAGCCATGTCTTTGACATGGGAGTCTTTCCGACAGGCGTGAAGAAGGGAAGGGCTGATTGGGCTGAGTGAGCTCGGCGCTGGACACACACTTTCAGACATATTTTGCTCGAATAGGAGAACTCGTCATACTGCTTCACATGTAAATTAACATTTCAGAAGTCCTGAGTGGCAGCGGGGATGAGCCATGTGGCGAAAATTAGGACACAAGTCCTAAATTCTGTCATAGCTGAAATGAAACACTAGTTTATTCCTTTGTAACATTTCTTTTCTCATTCGTCCTCAAAAATGCTTCAACGTTTGTCTCATCAGTGACATTAACATAAAAATATATATATTCCCCATCCATATTCTTCCCTTCACTCGTGCACTGCTGCAGCGAGAGAGCGAGCGAAGCCAAATAAGGTTATACACAGTGGCATAACGGCGTGCATTCTGATTTATAGATCTAAAATGGCTGCCGTGTTGTGACTGCCGTAGAGGGCTGGATGAGGAGCGAGGGATCGGTGTGGGGGTGTCAGGGCGGAGGTGTGTGTTTACTCGCAACGGCAGACCTTTCCTTGGACGTTGTGCTCTCTTCACTCCCCGCGTCCCGTGCCCTGGAGGGCTCTCCGCTGCTGTGGTTTGTTGGTGATGACTGATTAATTAGGCCATGATGTACAAAGCTCCGTGCTTGTGTTGGCTGGCTCACCACTGAGCTGGTGGGTTGCAGGCTGGGGCAAAAAAAAAATAATTGTATTTTTTCGTTTTGGCAGCCTGTAAATGGTTTGCATTTGAATGCTTAAATATGTGTTCTGCTCGGAGGCTGCTGCGTCTGAGTGTCGTCAGGTTCTTGTACTTGATTCCTTCCTGCAGGGAGACAGTAGCCTTTACATTGAAGCACAGCCGCTGAGGAGTTAGAGGTCAGCTGCTGCCTCAGCCTCTCTGTGGGGCCTGCTGCTTTGATTTACTGACTACTGCATCAACTCCTGCTCATGCACACTCCGCTGGTGCCACACTGCCACCATGTGGAGGATTGCACTCACTACATGCTCATTTCACACCGAGGGTCAATTTCTGAGAAACCCGTTACCCAATGAAGGATCTTTTTAGACTTTTGGGGGGAAAAAAATTGTAGAAAAACATGCAAACTCCACACAGAAAGGTCTGAAGCGGGATTCTAACCAGGGACTTCTCGCTGTCAGGCAATGTGCTAACCACTGCACCCCTATGCAGCCATTTTCTCTCCTCAAATAAAAAAAGAAATGCATTTTTGCATCCACATCTTTTCTGGGGTTTTGATTCCTTCTCTGCTTGAATTTTCAAAATCCTTTACTTCTTTAGGTCAGGGCTAAGTCAAAAGTTTCCAAAAATAAAAATTTTCTTCCTCTTTATGTTTAAGATAATTGTAGTGTCCTGTTAAAATGTTACCGCATTCACTTCAAAAGCAGGCCTCCCACAAAGTCAAAATCTTTAATAATTCCAAAAAATGTCCTTAAATAAACAACAAATCTCCCAATAAGATAAAGAACCAAGAATTCTTTACGAAACTATTTCTGTTACTAAGACCTAGTTTCTAAAACTGATGTTATTTTGTCTTTTAACATCTTTCTTACTAAGATTATTTTTCTTGCAAGACAAAATTTCTCTAGAAACAAGGATTATTTTTACTTTTCTTTCTTCCGGAGTGTTGAGCTGTGCATGCATTATTGAGGGGAACATTCAAACCCCAAAGATTTGCAATCCCACACATCACCATGCAACGTAATGCATCTGGGATGAAATGAAGAAAACAGTCTACACGGGACAACATTTTTTTAACAACTTCCACATCTCAAGCAACTAATTAAAATCAAAATTCACAAAATAATGAAGGACTTTCAGGAACAGATTGCAAAAATTGATGCATACGGTGTTATGAGGAACAAAAATGAGCTCTTGGAACCGAGGAGCAGAGGCAACAAACACAAGGTTGGCTCTGTTAGATATTAGATGATGTTTTAAAAGATCACCTGTTGATATTTGGTACACCCAGAGGGAATTTTTGTGGGAAATCCGTAATGTTACTTGAAGAATACACCAGCAATCTTTACATAGATTAGAGCAAATCCAGATTAAATGTGATTAGAGAACCTACAGAAAGTCAAAGGAAAGACATGAGGCAGTGACGAAACATTTACTGGGTTCACTCATATCCAGACGCTCTGAACCATCCGCCTGTTGCATGACCTCTGACTACTGAGAATCGTCTTGAAATGTATACTACCTCTGTAGCTTCACTACAGAAACAGAATCCTAATTACACAAAAATTATTTCAAGAAAAAAAATATCTTATTTTTTTATCTTGAAAGCATTAATTTTTCTTTAGATAAAATGTTTGGCAGGACAAATTTTCTTATTCTATTGACAGATTTGTTGCTATTTATAAAAAATGTGTCAACATTTTTTATGACTTATTTATATAGGGGTCCTGATTTTGCAGTGTTCCAATGATTAAAAAAACTTACTGGTGAGAAATTTGTCTTTTTTTTTTTTTTTATTAGTCACTTTGAAAAAAGGAATTTGTTAAATTATTAAATACAAATGTTATCAGTTTAAGAAATAAAACCAAACATTTTTGTAGAAATGATCTCAATTTTTTTTTGCGTAAAACTTCTGCATTTACCCAACTTTTAAATGAAGCACTGATGGTACATAGCTACAAGAGTAATTGCACAAGATTTTAAAATACAAAATAAAAAGATAATTTCAGAAAAACTTCCACACATTTCTAATATTTTTCTAACCTAGATCCAAGGTTTTTTTTTCTTAATTTTCTAGCCTCAATTTCAAACAATTTACCTAATTTTACAAAGAATCTTTTTAGTAATTACCTCTAAAATTCACTTCTGGGAGAATGGACACATCCAGGAGCAGCTTGAGCCCAGAGCGAGTGCACCTCCCCTCCTTCCCATGTGAGTTCACGAGCTCCCGCAAAGCGAATCCTGCAGGCCGTTCAGGAGAAAGCTGAAGACGGCTACATGTAAGCCACTTGTTGCACCCAGACGCACCCAAATTTTTTCTTTCTTTTCGGCTCCAGGAGCACTGATCTAGAAAGTACTGAGCCCTTGTATTATTAGATGAGAGGAAACCACTCAGCACAGCAGGCAGACATGGGATATATCTGTCAGAGGTGTAAAGTGTGCCTGCTTGAAGGAGTGTGTGTTGCTTCGGCTCGTTTGAAGCCTTCTCTCGCGGTGTTTAGAAAAGGAGAAGTGTGAAAATGTCATAAGGAGTTCTCAAAGAGACGGAGCCGTCTTTGATGCTTTGTCCCACAGAGAGAGCTGCAGAGGTGCGCCCGCTCTATAAAAAGAAGCGTGTTTCTTGTGTCACTCAATCACCCCGCTGTCTAGTTAAGGAGCAGGAACTCCTTTCTGTGTTTGATTTTGGAAGTTCACAACTGATGTGCTAAAAGGTGAAACAAACGAGTTTATTAGATTTGAAGGAGGTTTGGAGAAGTAATGGGGAAATTACTGAATGTTGTCCCTCAGCAGCTGAATTATTTGAGTCTTAAGAAAGAAAAACGACTCTTGTTTCAAGAATTATTGTTTTATTTTCTGTCTTACAGGAAAAATAATTTTATCAACAAAGTTTTTCAATAGCAAAAAAATGTTGTTTTAAAAACATGTTTTAGTGGCTTGAAATTTTTTCTTGAAAAAAATAAGAACTTGAAGAAAATCTAATTTTTCTGACTTAATGTGACTTATCTCTTAGTGTGCTGTGTAGTTTTAAGTGCTCCTGTTTATGTTTTATGCATAGGAGCTGAATAAGAAAGGCTTCGGATCGATCACCACCGAGATCCTGGAAGGACAGCACTTTTACTACGCCGAGGACTACCACCAACAGTACCTGAAGAAGGTGCCCAAAGGCTACTGCGGCATCAAGGGCACTGGGGTTACATGCCCCATTGAGACCAAAAAGGATGAGCTCTGAGGGACGCGAGATTAAAGGACGAGGCATTACTGCAAAATAAATGAATCTGAAGGTATAAAGCACGAACATACTGTCAAGTTGAACCTATTTTTAAAGGGTAAATAATTTTGTTACGGCCCTGGTGTGTCCGGCACTCTTTGTGTATGGTTTGTCTGTTTGACCTTGGGATGAATGAGATGGTGTTAATGTGAGTTTTCTTTCTGTAGGTGTCTGAGCTGAGAGCTCCAGTTCTGCAGAGTCTGGACCCGCCCACCTACACCTGATCCTCGTCATGCCATCAGCAGTGGACCAGTGACTGAGGATCCACACCTGCATAAAAGAGCTGACATCCCCAAGCAGAGTAGCAGCTTTTGTAACACCCTTTCTGGTGGTCAGCTGTCCATGGTGAAACTCCAGCTTTAAGTTCCAGTCCTTTTTATCGTGGACTTTGGTGGTGGAGCTTATTGTTGAGAGCCTGTGTCAGAAACCTTGACAGATTGTGTTTCTCTTGTGATTCTCTTTACCTAACAGACCTGGTCGGTCTTTGTCTGAGTTTGTGGCTCCCATGTGGAGATGTTTCTTTTTGATGTGCTGTAGACATTAACCCTCTTGTATATCTTTTTCTTTGTAATGCATTCTGTTTATGTTCATTGGTAGTTAAAAAGCAGATTAAAAGCTGCACACGCCTTCAATTGACCGGTCTGGGGATCTTTATTTTTATGTTGCACCCATTTCTCCCTTCCCCTCGGTTGGGATCGTAACAATTTTTAAATGTAATCTTAAGAAGAAAAAAGTCTTATTTTCTGTCTAATAAAACAGTAATTTTATCAAAAATATTTTTCAAAAATAAAATATTTTTAAAAATATATATATATATCTTAGTGACTAGAATTTTTTTTTTCATAAATTAAGATTCCTGAGGGGCCTCTGGTCATGCAAGCTGATGCCAGAATCAATCTCTAGCCGGAAGCGGGAATTTCCCAAACTTTAGGAAACCCTTTCAAAAATAATATTTTGAAAACTTTTTAGAACCATCAGCTTTTAAGCTTTTAGATGCTAATAAACTGTAACTGTCAAACAGAATAGTGTGCAAAATGAACATGAAATGGGACAGAGAATGTTAATTGTTTTATTTCATTCAAGTCGATATTAACACGTGTTCAAATTTATATAACTACACCTGTTTACCTCTGGAAAAGAAGCTGGCAAAATGCAACTTTTTCTTCTACTTTTTTCATTTTATATTTTATCCTACAGTTTTTCTAATAAATTCAATAATCCTACTTTTTTTCCCTTTAAATTTTGTCCTACAGTTTTTCTAATAAATTCAATAATTCTAATCTTTTTTTTCTTTTATATTTTATCCTACACTTTTCTAACTTTTACTCCTACTTTTTTTCCTTTTATATTTTATCCTACACTTTTCTAACTTTTACTCCTACTTTTTTTCCTTTTATATTTTATCCTACACTTGTCTAACTTTTATTCCTACTTTTTTTTTTAATCCTACACTTTTCTAACTTTTACTCCTACTTTTTTTCCTTTTATATTTTATCATACACTTTTCTAACTTTTATTCCTACTTTTTTTTTTTTAATCCTACATTTTTCTAACTTTTATCCCTACTTTTTTTTTTTTTTTAATCCTACACTTTTCTAACTTTTACTCCTACTTTTTTTTTTTTTTTTTTAACGTTTTATAATTTCTAATTTAGCCTAAACTAATACTATCTTCCTAAATCCTAAATCCTACATAAATAACCAATTGACGGTTATCTCCATTTGGGAGATGAACCGTGCAAATTTTGACCTCTTTTTTAGCATGTGCTTTTCAAAGGTTTTAGACACAATTGTGTCACAAACTGACTTCTCTAAGTCCATGCACATAAGAGTCACAGTTTCCGAATATTTGGAAAAATTAATCAAATTTATGTAGGTGACTTTTTCTAGATTTTTTAGACTGTCGCTGTTCAAATTGAAATTATAAGCCCTGCACATATTCCACAATTCATCATACATCCTCTTGAAAAGATGGTCATGGTTCTCCTCGGAACACATGTATCCTGCTTTTTTAAACATGAAGGGAATTAAGACTGTAAGGTACTGGTTAATTAGGATGTTACATTTTTCCATTTTTGCCAATAAATCACCATCTGTCACATCTACATCAGGTTCCTCAACCACTGAAGTTTTGCTCTTCAATGATTCCTCTTCTAATGATTCCATTTCATCCGAAAATGGCTTTAAACTAATTTCACTACTGTTATCCCCACTGCGTGTTTGCAGTTCTTCATCTGTGTCATCAAAAACGAGGGCCGTCTTCGGGCAGCAGCAGATACTTTTGCAAACAACCTTTTTCTTTAAAAGGGAGCTCTTAAATGTATCTGCCACAATATTTTCGAATACTTTCCCCTCACATTCTAAGAACAACACACTGGTGGTTGGACCACTCTTTATACATTTTTTGACACTTTTATAAATTTTTTTATCAAGTCCTTTTAGGTTTTCCTCACCTATATAGCATTCTAGTTTTTGTGCTTCTTGTGAGAGTCTGGTATACAGACGCTTCCCTGCAGGACTCAAGTCTTATTTTGGGAGAGTGTCTTGCTCTTTTTAAATATACGTTTAATAATATCCTCCACTAGTTTTTCAAGGAGGATTATTTTGGCCTCCCGAGCTGCAGATGCAGATTTTTGAATCTTGCTCTTTTTAAACCTGTCTTCTGCTGTTTGTGCCTCTGTTTTTTTGGGAGAAATTGAAGGGTCCTTCACTGCCATGGGCTGGGCAGTCTGTTTTCTATTTTTTTTATTTTTTCTTCACAAAGTTCTTTGATGAATTTGCAGCAGCTGTCTACGATCAAATCCATGTCTGCTTCGGACAGACATTTTTTATTTGATTTGAGCTGCCTTAACACTTCTTTAGTTATTAGAAATGTTAAACTGCTGCAACTGTGCGAACTTGTGATGTCTTTGCTGCTGTTTAGGACCCTCACAAATGCTTTTGGGACAGTGCTGACGACAAAGTCCCTCACTAACTTTTTTGTTAAAGTTGTACCACTCTTTTTCAGAATGGATGCAACTTTACTGGTTAACTTCAACATGAAGTCCCAGATGATTTTTTGACACGCCTCGTCAGGGTGACCAGAAATTAGACTCCTGATCTGAGACTTGGCTAAGCGTATCAGATTGAATTCAATAAGAATTTCAATCTGTTCCTCCATGTCTTCTTTTAGCTGGTTCATGATGACTTTTTTGGTGCCTTTGCTCCGTTAACTGTGGATGTGTGGATTTTGCTTTTTTTCTGTGCACTTGTAGTTGATAGTTGATGCTTGCTTTTAAGAATTTACATTCGTATGATGACGTGAATTATGACGTCATATCCAGTAATACGTGGCGGGGGTGTCAACGTAATTACGCGTATGACGTAGTCCACGCGTCAACCAATCAGGGACTCAGCTTTGGTCACGTGACGTTTACAGTAACTAGATCAAAGGGAGATTCAAAATCGCGGATCGACGGAAGCCTGTCACGAATAGTAAAAACGCCATGGACGAAGCCCATGGACTCGTCACTCAGCTTTGGGCACGGGACGTTTACAGTAACTAGATCAAAGGGAGATTCAAAATGGCGGATCGACGGAAGCCTGTCACGAATAGTAAAAACGCCATGGACGAAGCCCACGGACCTGGATCGACGGCCAAGCTAGCGAGTTGCCCGGCAAACAGCTTAGCCTGTGAATCAACTGATCACATAAGTGGTTACAGTCTACCAAAGGGAAAAAAGGTTGAGAGCTTAAAACAGGGGCTTATGGTTGTAGACTTCCGGCTAATACATTTCCAGCACCATATTTTATCTCTGTGGCCAGATTCTCTCTCTCTTTTTTTTTAAATGTTAAGAACGTTTTTGCAGTGGAGCAACTCAATTTGCACAAAACATGTAAAGGGAGGGGAAATGTAAGTTTTGAACACAATTTAGAATAGATCTATAAGTTTTAATTTATTACAAAGGATATAAGCACACACGCACATATAAATATTATTTTTTTACCTGCAGTATTTTGATTAACCACCACAAGGTGGCGATATTCCTCTAAAAAAAACTTTTGATGTCACGTTTAGAAGTTCTAATTGCAGGTTTCACTCTTGGTTTTTCCTTTGTAGAAATACTTTAAATCCAGGACTGAAAAAATGAAGTTTTTATTATGTCTAAATCTGTGAAAAATGTGAACAGGGACTTGAATTAAAAAATGATACCAGTACAGTTTTTATGTTGTTATTCATGTTTTTACCTTTTAAAATAAGTTTGAATCAAAGCAAACTTTGTATATTTATAATATTCTGGCTTTATTTGGCAATGTCCTCACTTTGAAAAATGTATTTTGTGTATTTATCAATCTGTCAATCTGAAAAAAATGTGGCAGTTTTAATATATGTCTGATTTTGTCAAAAAAAAGAAAGTATAACGTAAAGATATTTACAATTAAAAATAGGTTGAAAAAAAAAAAGTGTGGTTACATACATTTAACCAAAAATTACATACAGATCATTTACTCACACGAGTGAGGAAGAAATTACAAAGGGGTGACTCAGACACTTGCTCAACGACCACTCATTCTGGCCTTTAGAATGTGAAACTTAAGGCGCTCATGCGTATTATAAGGTATTTTGCTCAAACCTCCTCCTCCTTCTCACACATCAATAACAAAAGAAAAGTCCTGTTTTAAAATCTCACAACGCTGAAGCGTCTGAAGGCAGGCGCTCCTTTAAAATAAACACTCTGGTGTGCAATTCTTCTATTTAAAAAGCGAAAATCACACTCATGGTGACACTCCAGATACAAAGATGATATCAGGAAAAAGCTTTTTGGTCGACCGCAGTAGTGTGATTCAACCCGCTCTTGTTTTTCCCCCTCCCTCTCTTCTATCTTTCTTTCTCTGTGTGTATGTGTCACATCCTGACACCTGTGTGTAGGTGTGGACCAAGACACAGGTGCAGGTGCAACCTCTCCGGGCCTATTTTAGTATTGGGGCAGATATTTTTGCATGTGTCTGCATGCAGCAGCCGTGTGTGCGTACGTGCGTCTGTGTCAAGAGGCTGTGGCTTGCTTGATCGAACTGCTCTGGTATGTGGTTGGACCAGCAAGCTGTTTTCCAGTGCCTGCTTGTGCTTTGCATTCTGTTTGTTCTTCTCATACATGATAACCTTTCGGTGCACTGATATTATTTTCCTAGACTTTGAGGGGAGGATAGGAAAACAGCTTTGATTACATTTTTTTTTTTTCCACTGAGATGGATTTAAACTGATAAAAAATATTTAGACGAAGTGCTGTTACTGTGTGTTTCATTGTTGATAGTTTGAAATGGGGGCATGGTACTCTCATATACCCATCTACACAGTAAGGCAAAGCAGCACAGGAACCAGGCTGTGTGTGCCCTTCAGACAGAGCCTATTGTCTGCAGATGGGCCTTTAATGGCTCCACAGCTGGCCACAAAGAGCATACCGCTCCAGCTCACTACAATATCTCCCACTTGCCTACAAAAAAAAAAAAAAAGAAAAGAAAAAAGAGTCACACCATCACAGATACACATGCATCTACTCATATTCCAGACTTGTGAGGCCTCTTGACAGAGGAAAATCATAGTTTTGCTGCAGCGTGGAGGGGGTGGGCTGGTTGTTTATCACAGGTACTCTGCACTCTTACACGCTCTGGTACAAACACACGCATCCCAACCACCACCTCCGACTCCGTCCTTCACCGCCGCCTAATGCAAAAGGCAGCGCCCACGCAAAAGAAACAGACACCTTGCAGAAACGTGCACCCACGTAATTTTCTTGCACTGATCTGTTGTCTATTGTCGTCCTCGATTCGCACCAGCATCTACATCTTTGGATGTATGGCAGATAATTAGATGTAGATGGAGAGCGTCTATCATAAAAATATATTTTTATGATAAACTGTGGTGAGAACGATGATAGAGAACAACACTCACGTTAACTCTGCATGCATGGAAAACAAGAGATGCGCTTTTTCGATGAGCCTTGTAAATTCATCTCAGGGTGATATGAGAGGTCGTGTGCAGGCTTTTGCAGATGCCAGATGTGTTTGCATCCCCTCTCGTGCTCACGCCTCCCCTCCCTCTGGTTCCTGCAGCGGCGCAGGGTCTCAATCAGAGCGCCAGGGCTCCAGGAACCAGAGCACAGCAGCCTCTCTGTGCAGCCCAGAGAAGCGCAGCCTTGTCTCGGCCGATGCATCTGCAGCCCGGGGGCAAGCTGGGGGAAGAGGGCAAACCCTGGTGCCCCCTGCACATTGCTTTCACTTGAGATGTGCTCTGTCAGCACAGCTTGACCCTTTAACTCTGCTGGGCTTGAGAGTAAATTCAATATAACCAGAGAAGGCTCCTGCTTTCTTACAAGTGTTAAAATGTACATTTTTCGCTGAGAAAAAATGTTGCAAGATTTTTTCTGTTTTCTGCTTGGAATAGACTTGCATGGGGGTGGAGGGTGGCACGTTCTGCAGGGCCCGGTTGACTGCTAACTGGCCCACAGGCTTTCTGGCTGACGGCCCACTCAGTGACATTCTGCACCTGGGAGCCTGTGTGTTGTCAGCCATACTAGCTACAAGCTACCACCGCATGACACAGGAAACACAGAAATAACTTCTCAGTCTTTCTATCATCTTTGAGGTGAGCTGCTGTCAAAAAAAAGGAGTTAAAGAGACAGGTTAGGAGGGGTTGAATCCAGGAATGCTGTGTGGAAAAGCACCATTAGTTGGTAAGAATAGAAAACTAGAAAAGAAAGTGAAATAGGCCCTAGCACCTGCTCAGGAAAATTCACCGGCCTCACTTCAAACTGAACTTTCTGCATCTTCAAGCAGCTTCAGATAGAATCTCAAACCCAAACAGTGGAGGAGTTGTAGCCAAATATACAAAACATCTTCTAATTTTTCTTTTATCTTCTTTGTCCATCTGCTTCTTGAGTCGTGTCAGCCTCACCTCACACAGCTGTGTGAGCCGAGTGACATTCAAACGTTGCCAACCAGCCCCTCGATTAACGCTCAGCAGGGGAAAATATTGTGCAAGATTCTGGCTTTTAAGTGGTGCTGTGCTGATGTTTCACTATTATGAGGAAAGAGGACTAAAACAGGACACACACACACGCGTCAGGCGTCTGCGTTGCAACATGCACCAACTTTGTTTTCTACATGCTTGCCACAGCTGGCTAATTTCTGCCAACGATGCAGATTAAAACTTCCGTTCAGTTTTCTGATATGATCTATTTCTGTCTAGAAGAGGCAGAAAGTGAAGAAGAAAGAGAATAATTAAATGTGAAGCGCAAAGGAGTTGATGGAGGGAGAGGAAAAGAAAAGGGAGGAGGGATGGTGCTCGCTGCACCAGGAGGAAGCTGGGTCTGATGCCTCTCCATGCAGCTGCTCCCAAACACCCACACTCTTCCTGTTGGAGTGTGTGTGCGTGCACCCGCGTGTGTGATGGTGAGAGTGATGACGTTTTGTGTAAGAGGTTGCTGTTTTAGTTTCACAGATTGAAAGTGAGTCAATTTCTCAAATAAAACACCCTTTTAAGTCCCATTCCAATCACTTTTTGATCTATTGTAATTTTTTTTTATGATGGCTATGCCGTTTTTTTAACCAAAATCTAAATATTTTTGTTTTCTAGGACATAGTTTCTGCAGAGTGGCAGTAATTAATTAGAAATTCACCTCTGAGTTGTTGGAGGGACTTTTGGCATGGAGTTAGCCTGCTCTCATTTCATCCCTAGTTAACACTCTCTCCTGCTAGCTAACAACCCTTCACACTCCCAATCTAATATAAAGCAATGGTCATAAATCCCAAAAGGCCATTGTGCGGGGACATAAAGGAAAGTCTGGCAAGTGGCCGCATACGGGTGGGAGCAGTCAGATTTTTTCATGCTGCAGAATTTTTAAGAAAAAGGGACAATTCTACAGCAACCGGACGAATTTTCACTTAAAGTTGACATTGGTCAGTGGCCATCTAGGTACATTTCCAGGACATGCAGTGGGAGTCCAGCGAGGATGATGCCATCACAAAATCGGGTGACAGCTGGACAGACAGTCAAAGTCAAAGCCGGAATCGCCGGCCGGCAGCAGCTCTTGCTTAACGATGTGTAAATCTCCTGATGGGGACCAAAGTGCCATCAGCTTCTCGGTAGCCTGGGGGTATATATAAAGTGGGCCATTCTGGTCACCGGATGGCCACCATCTATATTCATGACCACACCACTGATTTTCAAAAAATCAGGCAGCAGCATGTTGAAGATTCTCGCAATGCCTCCACACCTCGCGGTGGTAGTCGCATTTGTGGCCTTAGCGAACAATACTGAAACTATCCAGCTGTACAGTTTTGAGCCAGATTCCAGCTGAGATGAGTAAAGCAAAGATGTACATGGATCTATTTGTCTGCAAGTGGATGCATCAATATGTAGCGGGGCAGGAAGCTTATGGCTTGCCGATTGTAGCTCCTATGTCACTGCTATAGGTTTTTTCCAATAGCATTTTTTCATCTGCTCCTTATTCACAACAATTTGAATAAATAAATATTCAGAAATGTAATTTTAAGCTTGATTTTATTTATTTATGTCCACCATCATTTTGAAAAATGTCACAAGAACACTTTAGAAACCCAATTTTCATTGGAGTGGGTCTTTCCTAATATTCAACACTATTTTAAAACTATATTTATAGCATTACTGGTGATAATGCAAGCTAATCTCTAAATTAGCCACAAAAAAAATCTGGAGAAATGTCTAATTTTGTCAAAACAGCTAGCGTGATGCTAATAATAGCTAAACTGCCAAATAACCTTAAAAACTGGTAACATTTCTAAATTAGCCAAAAACAACTAGCATGTTGCTAAATATTAGCTAAACTCCAAATGTTCCAAAAGAATGTAAAAATTGTCTAATTTTGAAAAAAATTGCTTGCATAATATTGAAATATTAGCTTAACTCCAGATTAGCCTAAAGAATGGAAAAATGTATGTCTAAATTAGCCAATTTGAACCAATTAGCCAATATAACAAGGAAAGACAAAATTCTTAATGATATAATACGATCAAAAACAAAAGTGAAAGACGTGATAAGCACAGCAGAAGAGGCAAAAAGTAGGTGGACGGGCATCTTGCCAGAATGGATACCAAAAAGTGGGCCAGGAAAGTAGCGGAATGGACTTCAAGAGATAGAAAAAGAGCAAGGGGGAGACCAAAGCAGCGATGGAGAGATGATATTGAGAAGAAAGCGGAAGGGGCTGGATGAATGTGACGCAAAACTGCCAAAAATGGAGAGGTTTGTGGAGGCTACCTGCCAGCAGTGGTGACAGGCTGAAATGATGATGATAATGATGAAATTAGCCAAAAAACAACTAGCATGTTGCTAAAATATTAGTTTAACTTCAAATGTTCCCAAAAAACTTTAAAAAATTCAAATTTTTCCAAACAGCTAATATTAGCTAAACTCTTAACCTAAAACACAGCTAGCATGTTGCTAATATAAAAGATAAATGCAAAATTGACTTTAAAAAATATGGCTGAACATTTAAAATTTTGAATGATGTCTCTTGTTAAAAGAGACCTCTATGCAGAAGTTCACAACTTTCAAAGTGCAAAGAGTTTTTAAATTAATTTCCAACAGGGCATATTTTGTCTAAAATTTCCCAAACTATAAAGCCTTATTCTAGCGGTTTTGACAATATTTCCAAAAGAACTGCTTGAATGGTCTGAAGCGTTCACACAATAAAACATCAAAATGAGCCTTCCCATAAAGGAGTGGAGAAACACAGCGATTTGTTCAGCAGAGCACTTTAGGAGCTCTTGCAAAACAGTTTGCCGGTTTTCCTGCAGCTCCTCCTGTATGGTTGAGCACGTTGGTTCTCTTTTCAAACAGACGCTGCCCTCAAAAAACATCCGCTGGTGGAAACGCTAGCCGTCACTCAGTGAATGGAAAGGTTTGAGGTGAGAGTGTGGCCACAATAAGGTGTCAACAGGGTGTCAATTGTTTGTGCGATCAATGCATGTGTGGAGCCATTGTAAGTTTCCAGTACAATGAAAGGTACAAAAGGCTTATTTCAAAAGCCATATGACTGCTGTCACTGACACTTTTCTTTTTTAACACTTTAACGCCTGACCAGCAACATGCACCTTAAAACAAAAATTTTTTTTTTCAAATAATTTAATTGAGAAGTTGCTTGAAAATTAAAATTGCAAAATTTAAAACCGTATGTTCAGCAAAAAATATGTATTAATAACACTAAATTATGCCCTTGTGATTAAATAATACCATTAGATATCAAATAAAATCTTGGTTTTAAGTGCGCTGTTTTTCTAAGTCATAAGACCAGCTGCAGCCTCCTCTGAAAGGGAGAGCTTTGTTTCAGATCAAAATGAAATGAAGAAATTTTACCCAACTAAACACATTAAATTTTTATAAAGACAACATTGTCAGCCCAGCCGCAAACTGTTTATCCAAAGTGTGTAAAGCAAAGCCTGCAAGTCATCTGATCAAATGTTGCGCCAGAAGCTGAGAATTGGATTTCACGGGGATGGGGGGGGCATCTTATCATTGCATATCTCCTCTCAAGGTGACAATACTTTGCTCACAGAGGTGAAATAAGATGGCTTTTTTTGTTAGAATTTCTTACACAGACAGATCTGCTACAACATTTACCCTTAAAGACGCAATGAAGATCATGCTTTTAAAATTGTATTTTGATAGAGGACATATATGAATAAAATTAATGCATTTCTGAATATTTCTTTATTCAAATTGAATCAGGAACAGACGAAAAAATGCTGTTTGAAAAAAGCTTGGGGTTGTTGCATAAAATCTACAATCGGTTGTGGCTGGATTGCTCTGATATTGCTCATAACTTTTTTTTTGCCCGGCTAATGTTAGCTTGGGGTTGTGAGGGGCTGTAACTGGAGAGAGTGTAAACGAGGGGGATGATGGGAACTGAGTGCAGGCTTACTTCCATGCTAACAATCCCACCCACGACTCAAAGACGAATTTCTAATGAACTCCTGCCGCTCTGAAAATTTGATTCTGGAATAAAAAGGCATAATAAGACTTTAAGATCACACAATAAACCAAATGGATTGTATTCTCTTGTCCTCAAAGTTGGAATTCAAAAGCAACAACAATTACTTTAAGTTGCATTTCAGTTGTCATAAAAGGTGTAAAATCTTGCAGAGAATCCATCCGTGGTGTGGCTTGAGCAAGCTAACATTAGCAACACTTTGTCATTATGTCACAGACTAATCAAGATGAAGCCATTTGCTTTAAAGGTTGACATATGCCTGTTTGGCTATGTGTGTATTTGACACAAAGTGAAAGATATTTAATCTGTAAGATGACTGATTGTCTCTTTTGACCACCTCAATAGTGGAAGAATCTGCCCTGAAACTGGGAGGTTGTATATTTAACCTTGTACGCTCCTTGGCATACCGTAACTCTTTGACTGTTTGTGCGATCATCATGAATCAGCTGATTCTGACGTGAAGAAAAGCAGCTTTGCATATGAATTCTGCCACAAATTACTGACGGGAAGTAGACACTTTCCTAATGTAAAGTTTAAAGGTGTTTCCATCAATGACAGTATTCAGGTTGATGTCCATCGGACATGATGGAGCACCTTACATCAATCTGCCATGACATTCGCCATGTTGACCTGCAGCTGGGGGCCTCTCACTCAAACACAGAAGCTCCAACAATTGTTCTGCCTCTCCTGGAGGGCCTTTTAGTTTGAGCACTAGGTGGCGATCGCACTGTAGCGGTATAACTTATTTCAGAAGAAGACAATATAAGCAAAAAACTGCATTTTAGAGCACAAAGGGTTACTTTAAAAATATTTCCTTAAAAAAACTAAGGAAATTAATGCCTGTGAGTATACAAAGATGTTCATTTAGTCAGCTATGTATGGTTAGGTCGACTGAGCGTTAGCATTAGCCGTCCTATGGGAAATTCCATTGTATGTTAGCATCAAGCTAGTGGACTTTAGCATTATGTGTTAGAATTATCTCTATTGTTATGGATTGATCATTGATCTATTAAGTGTAGATGTGTTCAGATTGACTAATCTCTTTTATCAACACAGCCCTACTTGACAGAGGCTGGCTTGCGGAGGTTAAACCACTGTATGGTTCTTCAGCACAAATGTGACTCCTGCTCTCTGCTCCATCAGCGGATGGATCAAATTCACAGAAACATTTTGATGGGACTTTTTTTTGTCTACAAGTAAATTTATGTGAATCTCCATCCAAAAAATTTGACCTAACCAGAACAATAACAACTCTAAGATGAAAGTACCTCATGGTACTCATCCCCAACATTTATACCTCCTTACTCGAGTTTCACAAAAGAATTTGTCACATTTCTGAATAAACTTCTAGCATTATAAAGACGTATTTCATCGTTATGCTAAAAAAAATGGTAAGTTCCAGCAGTGCTGAGGGCTCATCCTTGTGCGTCAGTCTGTTTACAGACCTTTCAACTGCAAAATGTTAGAGCCAGGTGTGATGTTTTCCAGTTCCATGTCTGTTGCTGGGTGGAAATATACCACTGTAGTTAAAAACTTCAGTGTGCAGCTGAGTAGAAAAGGCCAATAAAGGATTCTAAGCTTCCAAATAATCCAAAAATATTAAAACAACATAGTAGGCCTTATAAAGTCATAGATATTTTTATTAATGCACTTTTTGGTGTGTTTGCATTGAGGATTTACCAAAACTTTACACTAAAACTTTAGTTTCTTCCATAAAACTAGCATGTTTTACAGTTTTTCATTACAAGAATGACCTGTTCTTGCAGAATTTAAGTTTTCTGGATTTTGCATACTTTAAAAATGTTCACTGTGGAGAGGTTTGTGCAGTTATTCAGAGATGTATTTTGTAGATATGTCGCCAAATTTATCAGGAAGAGACACTCGTGTGTTTTCATGTCATAGCCTAAAGTAAATTAATTTCTGAAGCATTTTCCTAAACGCTGGAGATACCTTTGATGTTAACTTCGTCACGACTGACTTCTTCTGCATCATTTCTGCGAATTTGGATCTGTCTTTGTCTTCCTCATTGACTTCTTTGTCTATTTCACGCTTTCTACCTTTCCTCTTGGGGCTGTAGAAGATGAGTACAACACAAGAGGAGAGTGTGAGCTGTGGTGAGCCACAGACCAAAATAACTGGTACTTTTTTTTTTTTTTTTTTTATAAAAACACATGTGCATCCACCCACACACAAAGTCACACATGTGTGCACTGCTTCTCACATGCACACAAGTCCCTTTTACATGAGAATCCCAGGAGAATTGCTGGATGTGTTTGAACTATCCAGTCAATATGTGTGTCCTAAAATTACACTTTAGGATGAATCTATCATCTACTTTGGAGCCAAATATTTAGTTATTTTGAATCCATTTTGCTCCATCTGTCTGACTTTCCCTCCCAGCCCCCGTTCCTCCTCTGTGGTGACAGATCCTGCAGCCTCCCTGTCAAACTGGCATAGTGGCATCATTCTAAAACTGGTATTAGGCATTTCCTGCTGTGTCCGTTGGTGGGTGTAAGAGCGCACGCGTGTGTGCGTGTGTCTGCGTGCGTGTGTGTGTGTCGGGGCGGAACGCACCTGGTCGGCGCAGCTGTGGGGATCCAGGCAGGGGGGAGAACAGAGAAGAGAGAGGGAAAATGGAGATGGAGGGATGAGAGGAGACGTAAAGGGGACCCTGTGTGCCGCACTGGGGACCAGATAATAGTCTAAAAAATATATAAAGATGCTTTTAAAGTTGTATTCATAGTTCATATTTATGATTTAGAGCATGATATCACATTTGGGATCACTATCGTTTTACTGTTATTACTTTTATAAAATTCCTGCTCAGGAAACTGATTCATAATTTGAATGATCTTTATTTAAAGTCCCCCGTCAACAGTTTTTTTTACTTAAGAAAAACTTTCCCAGTAGTTAAGGTTTTAGCAAAATCCAACAAACATGTTTTAAAAAGTCATTTTTCGTGTTGATCTGAAGCCTCTGTTTCCAAAATCTCCTCTGAGGGGGCGTGGCTTTTGTAAGCTGAGCAGCCACACCCCTGATCCCCCCTGTCTGATTATGATTATGCCCTAAAAGCGACACAGATTTTTGTGAGAAATGGCATAATCATAGTTAAAAGGCCAATGGGAACGCTTAAAAACAAATCAAAAAATGATTGGAATGGGACTTCAAAGGGTATTTGTTTTCGGATTTCCTCATAAAATGTTGAAAATGAAAGACTTTGTCATATATTGGTTCAAATGACAAAAATCAAACAGGATTCTGTTATCTCTACAGTCTCAAATTCATCACCTGAAAATGGCTCAATTCATACATAAATGTAGTTCCTGTGATTCTCTGCAGAGGGAGCAAGGAATCCTGGAGGGAAAAAGATGCAGAAGTGCAGTGATAGTGGCTGATTTTGCAGTGCAGATGGAGAGCACAGACAAATAGGGCTGATGAAGAAAGAAGGGGAAACCACCGTAGAACCCACACAACGAGGAAACACAGATAAATGCTCCTGCCGAGCTCTCTACAGAGTGCAGAACTTTTTCTTCAGGATGTGGCATCAAATGTGCTCGCACGCCGACTTACAGCTGGATGTCCGAGGAGCAGCCTGCACTAGAAAGGCAAACCGATCAAGTCAAAGATCAAGCCGCAGAAAACAGCAACACAGGAAGCACGAGGGTGACGCCAGTGTTGCATGTGAGCACATTTAAACAGCAATCCAAATATTCACCGGGGTTGCAGCTCCTGACCCTTTTTGATTCAGATGGACTAATACGTATAGGCAGCATATCACAAGCTTTCTATCGTTTTGATTCTTTGACTATTAATCTATCAAAGCAGCAGCAACAGAAAATGTGAAACTTGCTAAATGTCTGTGATGATAGTGTTTCACTGATGCTTTTGAAAAAAAAGGCCTTTAATGCAAAGTTTCTTTAAGTTTGATGCTGCATCTCATCTGTCTGACCTTTTTAATCTTTAATATTGACTCTAAAGGATGCCACAAACCTAAACAGTTCACCAGTAAATTCTAAAACTAGCAGTTTGTAAATATTTTAATATGGAGCATATGTGAAATTTAAAAGTCATTTTTAACTCTTAATTCATTGGAGCAACAATGTTTGTTGGGAGTCATTCAAAAACCCAGTGATTTCAGGAGTGCTTTTTTTTTCATTTTTTGTCTGTTGCAGTTTGATCCTTACAATAGCCTGCTTTGTTTAGCAGGTGTGAAAACTAATCTAAACTGTAGCGCATTCCAAGCAAACGAACTCAAACCCTGATGTGTTTGGAGTAAAAGAGGGAATGCGACAGACCCACTCCTGTGAAAATCATGTTTTTGGTGTTGTTAACATGTCCTTCTGCCATTTTACTGTATACATACTGTATATTGAGAAAATTAAGTTTAAAACTGCATTTATGAGTATTTTTTTATTGAAATCTTTGAAAATCAGGAGCAGGTGAAAAAATGCACTTTGAAAAAGACTTATTTGTGTTGTAGAAATTACAATGGACCTAAATCTTTCTGCTCCGCTGTTTCTTTTTTTTTATATATATATATATATTTTATTTTTGTAGGAAAGTTAGGTTACATTACAATTGACCATATTTGCTTGTACATAACTCATGCCTTTCCATTTCAATCATTACAGTAACAGAAAACAAGAGTACAAAATAAGAAATAAAACAAACAAATCCACACTAGAAAAAAAAAGGCTTAGTAAATGGATCGACAATGTATCTGACATAGAAAAAAAATTAAATAAATAAATAAACAAACAAATCTTCGCTGTTTCATCCACTTTTAGGCGACTAGATCCATGTGCATCTTCGTTTTCGTCTGATTTGGCATCTGGCTCAAAATTGTACGGCTGGATAGCTTTAGTATCGCTTACCATTTTTGTTACACTGCTAAAGTTAGGTGTAAAATGTTAGCATGTCTAACAAATAGCTCAGTAATGGTTGATGGGAAGGGACGGTGGAGTTGCTCAGCACTAACAGTCCCGCCGCAACTCAGAGGTGAATATTTGAATGAACCTCTGCTGATCTGCAGACAACAACTTTTTTTATTTTTGCTAAAATTGGAAAAATCCTAACTAAAAGACCACTGGGAACACTTTTAAAATAGATCAAAAGATGATTGCAATGGGACTTTAATAGGCTTTATGCATTCATTTTATTGCTTTGCCATCCACCAATGAATAAAAAGAAAGAAGAAGTGTATAAAAAATGACTTATAAATTGTAGAGCTTGATAACTAAGTTGATTAAATTCCAGACTAGAACATGGGAGACCAGGACTTGTTGGTTACTGCTAAATCTAATATGTATTACTTTTTGTTTTGTTAAATGGTTCATGTTGGGGATTTACTTCAAGCTGTTTTAAGCAGCTATTGAGTTCAATGATTAAATTATGCCCTGGTACATTTAGCGACCACACCACATCTGTCCTGTGCTGCCCATTCTGCAAGCTGACTTTGGTACAGTTCACTTGATTGTACTTCAGAACAGTTTGAGCTATCACATAAGCCTCAAAAACTGAACTTTTGGATCAAATATCCTCAAACACAGTAAGGAACTTTAAGATATTTTCAGGTGCTATTGTCTCTCCTTTTAAATGCAACGTGAATAAAGATGCAAAATGATGGCCAATTTGAACTGAATTAGGGAAAAGATGAGGCGGTGTTCCTCCGCATCAATGGTCCAGCCTGCAATCTGAGAAGCAAATTTCTAATAAATCACTGATGATCTGAAGAACTTATATCCTAAAAAATGACACAGGTTTTGAAAGTTTTGACTCAAAACAGCCTCGTCATAGTTAAAATCCCTCTGGGAATGATTGTAAAAGAGCTCAAAAGCTGATCAGCTCCAATAAAACCAAAACGTCAAGATAAAAAAAGCAATCACACTTACAGAGTTGAAAATAATAAATAAAGTATAGATATCAAAAAAGTGTTTGAAACGAGAACATACATGTCTATTTCAGGTGTAAAAATAAACTCCCAATATATTAGAGGAATTACAACATTTAATTTTTTCTGGACTGATGGAGTTTTAAATTGCTGTAGTAAAATAATAAAAAAAAAAATCCAGTTTAAACTGAATTCTTCTCAAATAATGTGACATTTTCAAGACATAAAATAATGTTCCCAGACAAACTAATCAAGCCAAAAGATGTCAGAGCAAATTAACTTCTGGATTTTTGTTACACATTTTATACGAGTTGTTTGCAGAGAAATTACCTTACAATTTTATATATTTTTTCCAGTTAATCATTTTTTCATTTGACTATATTTACAAATTCTGTATGAGTCACTTCAGTTACTTATTAAGCCAATGCTATTTTGGTTAATTGAATGAACACAATTCAGTGAATTTTATGGCTACAAACATCCTACCAATTATCTAACAACAGCTGAAGCGAGAGCGGTTATCTGCTTCTTAAGTGTGTGTTGCCTTTAAGGTCAGTCTGTCGTTTTACTTCTAAATTACCTGCAACACGCATGTGATCTTATCAGCACATCAAGATATGCTAACTCCCGTGCATGGCCAGCGATGCACGTTAGTGACCCAGAGTTCACTGAGCCCTCAGCATGCCGCCTAACTCAGTGTGAGAGCCTTTCGCGGTCAGACCAGTAGAAGTCCTGTAAATCGACTTTCCGTGTCTTATCAGCGCTCTTTGAAGGACAATTCCCTCAGGGAAGGAGAAACTCTCGGACATGTGTGAAGGATGGAGCAATGGTAGAAATAAGAAGGTGAGAATGTGGTCATGAGGTGAGGAAGGTTCTTTCTAAAATGATGACTGCAAGCTCACAAACAAATACGGTCTCTTTAACAGTCAAATGGCCTCTGATCGAAACAGAAAATACAAAATACACCTTAAAAGTACAAGAACGGTTCTGAGAGAAGGCTTTCTATGAAGCCAGAATTTAAAAAAATTTTGTAACAACATTTTTGTTTAAAGCTTGAGACCTCTGCAACAAGTCTAATGACTTGTTTGTTTACTCATTGAGTTAATGCTCTGTTGAGATAAACCATTTGTATTTACTGCAAACATTAAGGACTCTTATTTTGAAGTTTCCCTTGTAAATTTAGTAATTGTAGCTGGTGGACTATAAATAATGGTTCATTATTTTATTTTATATTTTTCTTTATTTACATGTTTGTAATAATGTACAACACTAAATAATTATTTGTACTGAACTTAACATTTTAAAGAAAGTTTTTTTTTTATAAAAACACATTTTGTGGTTTGTGAAGAAATCCCTTTTTCCTCATTTTTTCAGACCTTTTTGTTCACTCATTTATTTGTTTATGCATTTACTTATATGATAACTATTTATTTTTGTTTACTTTATTTATTTAATTTTAGTAATTTATTTATATTTAATTTTTTTATTATATTTTTTTACTTTTTTATGTTTTATGATTTTTATTTTATTATTTTTTTATGCATTTTAATTTTATACATTTATTTTTATTGACTTTTTTATTTTAAGTATTTATTTTTATTTACTAATTTTTATTTGTTTTTATTGAATTTTTGTATTTCTATCAGATTTTTTTTTTATTTTGTGTTTTTATTTTCATTTAATTAATTTATCCTTGTTTATGTTTTTTTTACTTACATTTACCTATAATTTATTTATTTATTTATTTATTTTAAATTTATTTATATATTTCAATTCTGGAATTTTAACGAGTCCATTGTTCTCATTTCCTATTTTAACATTGTCGTCAGTACAAACACAAACAATGAAAAATCTTCTCCTTAGACTGAGAGCCTAAAACACTTTGTCTTTAAGCTTTGTTATCACATTAAATATCACTCATGAATTCATAGAACTGAATAAACTATGATTTTTATGCACATTTACTGATATTTGTTGCTGCATTTCTTGACGATATCTTTTATTTTGTCTAAAACTATTTTCAAACTCTGTTTTCAATTCTTTTCTGATGGTCTTTCATTTTTAAATTCAACCATCTGCTTTTCTTTTGACTGCTTTCACACTGTTTATAATACTCTCTGCTTTAGTGGCTAAACAGATAACCAAGAAAAACATGAGCTATTAATGTTCATGAACAGACAGATGTGCATTTCATTTTTTTTAAAGCCTCAGAGTATTGTATTGTGGTGCTTTCCAAATATAGTATAAGCGCAGAACAGAGACTATATGTGCCTCACACACAGCTCTGCATGTGGCAGCTGTGTGTGAGTTTTGCTGATGATTTTTTTTCTGGTGATCATCTTCAGTGCAGAGCAACAAGCTCTCGAAGGCTGGTTGGCTTCTGCGGCAGGAAACAGAAAAACCTGTTATCTCTGCAAAAACACTAATGGAAAACCTCATTCACATAGAAAGTGTTCATGAAAGCTCAAATGTGGCTTGACGTGTGTTTGTTTTTCACATGACAGAAGGACAAAGTTTCTTTACGATCATGCTTTATCTTAAAGACTCAACGGTCACAAAACTGGGCCTTTCAAAATAAGAGAGAAAGAATTTGCAGCGTACAGCTGCGTTTGCAGCAATTAACTTGAGAACCGCAGCCTTTTCCTTTGCAGATAACAAGTGAGACTTCCCTTGAAAAAGTGCAGACAGCGCAGACTCTAAACCCTTGCGTTTAAAAAACATTTAATGAAACATTTTTATTCCAAAAGAAAACATTTTTTTCAAACTTTTAAGCAGTTAGTCAAACCATAAAATATTGGAATATTTCCTCCTGTTGTCATATAATACATAAACAGCCACAGGAAACACACTTCTGAAAATTGTCTTGTTGGAAAAAAACATAAATCAATGACTGTCAGTGTTGTTCACCTTCCATCGGGGTCGCCACAGCGAATCAGCTTTCAGTGATTTGCCATAGATGGTTTTGGCCAAAAGTTTCACACCGCATGCCCTTCATGACACAACCTTGTATTTTATCCAGGCTGAGGACTTCCACAGACCAAGACTTGGACCCTCTTCTGGCTACACGTGAAGGCAGTAGCGCCCTCTAGAAAGCCAACCCTGGTTTCCTGCACACCAGTCATAAGCCAAACTGAGCCATCCAGCCACTAAATAAATGACCATTGATGATGATTTCTGTTGAAATAAATTGATCTACCAGTATCCATGTAGCCAACTGTGATTGCAATACTTTATGTCCTGAAAGCTCATCTCATCTGAAACAGACGTGCACACCACCCTCACTGATGCCAATGAAAAGTTTCAGGGTTCAATACATCTGCAATCCCACGTAGCTACGCAACTTATTACGACCGTGTATGCAAAACACACTTTGCAAGTTAGTTGAACTTTGACCAATCAGAAACTCAGATTTGGTTGTGATGGAAAAATGTAATGCACGGAAGCACAGGAAGAGTCATTTTAGATGCAGAATACCATATATCTCCCAGTTATGTCCTGTCTTCAATAAATTCCAGAAAGGTGTTTGTTACTTTTTCCGCAGTGCTCCCTTAAGATCCCCACCAACACCCAGTCCCGACAGCCATGCAGAAGCCGCGTGTTTTTAGCGATGGCCAGACCGACTAAAGGCAGATATATCATATGTGCATCCATCTTTGAAGAAGTTCAAATTATTTTCATGGGAGAAATACAGACACACAGATTTTGTCTGGGATGACATCATGAATCGGACAGCAGCAGCACGCAGGCGGAGCTTCAGGAATCGAGCCGTTTTACTTCAGAGTAGTGAAAATCTCCCGAAATATAACTAATATTTAATAAATAATTTGTTTTTCTAGTGGTCCAAATGTAATAGATGATTATATATATGGATATAGGTAATCCTGAAAGGCTTAAGAAAATCATGGTAGGGACCCTTTCAGAACTGCACAGAGCCTCACTCAGTGTGAAGTATTGTTTGTGCCACTCTGCCTGCATTACTGAGCATTTCTATCTGGACCTGATCTTCTGTGTACCTGACCCTGCTCTATCTCTGATTACTTGCCGCCTGCCCTGGACTCTCTTCCCATGCTTGTGATTAACCTCTGCCTGTCTGACCTTGATTTGGCTTTGTGGACTTTTAGCTGTGCTTAGTTCCTGTCTGAACGGATAAACCTGCTGCACGTGGAACCAGCTGTCTGCCTGTTTGTGACAAGTCTTATTGGAAACAAAGCTGGGAAAGAAAAATCTCAGAGCAAGATTTGCAAGAGTCCTACCATCTTGACATTTGCACTAAGCCTCTTCCTACTGTAGATAGCAGACATGTTCTGGCAAACAGTAAAAAAATAAAAATAAAAAAAGAGAAGCCCCTCCCTGCCAGTCCAGTGTGAACACTATATGGTACATACGTCTCAAAAAACGTATATTTAGCCCGTTTTTGAACATCACATTCCTGGTTTAGCATAGGAAACATGCTTCCTGGAATTTGAGCTAAATGTTGTGCCCACACAGCAAAAGTGAATCCTGTTTCAAGAAAAAATATCTTGCAGGAAAAATAATCTTATCAAGAAAGTTTCTCAATTTCACAGTTTGAGAAATTTTATTAAAATCTGATTTCTTGTTAAGTTCGAGAATATATATTTTTCTGTGCTTATTTAAATAAAATCTACCAATGTGATAAGAATTTTTGACTTTTTTCTGAGGAAGCTGTATTTGCAGTGATCAAATTGTAATGCTTTAATACTGGTGATACCTAACTGAGTGTTGGGAGACCAGAGATTTTTGTGTGCGTGTGCAGGGGTGGGAGGTCACAGGGATGTTCTTGACTGTGTCATCTCCAGCAGCTGCTTCCCTCAAACCCTGCCTCGCCCACTCCTCCCCCCTCCCACCCCATCCCTGCACAATGAAACCAATACAAAGGAACAGGAAGTGCCTCCCGTTAACTGGGGCCCAATCAAAGCCATCATTATTCCTGTGTCAGAATTTTTACAGGAAATAGCTTCTCAGAAAATATGCCAGCTGTGCAGGGAGTGTGGGATCATTGTCTCAGAGGTCTCGTCTGTTTTTTCATGTATCAGTCACCACTAACAAAAGGACACATAGAGCGATCCCCACCACGTGCGGGGCGCACTGTCACTTGGTGGTTATTGTGCACCCTGCTGAGCCTGCTTCTGCCTCTCTTCTCTGAGCTTAGAGATTGTCTCCAAACCACAGAGCACGCCGTCGAATGTGTTTTTTTTTCCTATTGAGGATGCATCTGTAAGGGCTCTCCTCAGATTACTGCATAAATGCTGGGTTCAGGTGAAGCCTAACGTTTGCCAGATGCTGCTGTTAAGTCACTGGGAGGTTAGCCCAACACTGCAGTGTTGTTTTTGGTCTGGGAGGTTGGAATCATCTTCCTCTCCGGCAAGAGGGGCACACATCTGGCGTCAACAAAAAAAAAAACAACAAAAAAAATAAAAAATAAAGCAACTCATAAGCATTATCTTAAATGACTGTGCACGACAATGCTTCTCAGATTGTTCAAAGGGCGCCGAAATATTGAGATCCACTTGCGAAAATGAAGGGTAGCTTCTCGCTTTTATCTAATCTGTAGTTCTGTAATCTCTCTGAGGCCTTGCAGACGTCTGGAGGCCAATAATTAACTCAGTCACTCAACACGTTGACACAGGTGAGCACTACTCAAGTTGTTAAACAGTCATTATGAAGCTGTTGTGGTGTGAATGCACACTCACGCACTCTGTGGCCTTCAAGTTTTTTCCCCCCTCGCTTGTCTGTCATGTTAGGTTGCAGCTCATTTGGCTACGAAATGCCACCGTTTGAACACTGATTAGATAAAGGAGATCTGTCAGAAACCTTTTATCCCGGCCTGGCATTCACCACAAAGTTGAATGCCGGGTGTTGGGTGCGGGGGGGTGGAGGCCTGACATCCTTTGCTTTCTGTGAATACAATGCAAAGATGTAGGCGAAGACCAGCCGGCTATAAACTGGGCTTTGTCAGACCTATCTCTTATTTTGACCTAAGAAGCTGCTCTGTGTCCTTCACTGAAGAGCTTATCCGTCGTGTTTAAAGTGTGCGTCCTTATCTGGGAGCTCTGTGTTGAGGTCATGCGCCTGACCTGGTGGTCTGTTAAATGCCTACAGTGCGATGGACTTCTCAGGAGAAGTTGCTTCATTCAGATAAGATTGGAAAAAGTTTTGAAACAGGGATAAATGTTTTTCTTTTTCAAAAATCATTTCAGATTTATAAAGTAAAAAAAAAAATGTTTGTTTAAAGTTGGCACGGGATGGAATAAAAAACCTTTGGGATTTCATGTGGTTGCTACACCTGAAAATAGCACTGCAACTTGAAATCCTTACAAGTAGCTGTGATGGTGACAGAATGGTGCTGCAGACACACAGATGAACATAAAACGGCGTCTACAACAGTTTGGCGTTTCTGTCTCAAATGAGTAACACAGTCATACTTGTCACAGGGTGACAGTCTGCCATCGTCAGGGAAATTTGCTTTGTCTCCATCATTTAAATATAATTTAACTGCCTTTCCAGAAATCAGTTATAAGACAGCTCATCCACACCTAGTTTCTCTTAGTTTTTTATCAGTAATAGTCCTTGAAAGACTAAAAAACATTATGTATGGAATACATTTATGAAACAGTTTTTTTTCACTAAACTTTTTACTGATCTGGTTAAAAAAACAGAACATCTTTTTTTAAACAATATAAAGACGAATAGAATAGAATAGAATAGAATAGAATAGAATAGAATAGAATAGAATAGAATAGAATAGAATAGAACTTTTTTATCCCACAAAGGGGAACAAATAACGCTAAAAAATACTAAAAAAGTTAAAATCTACAATATTTCTTGTCCAGTATGAGACACTGTAGAGTCTAATGACTCTAAAGTTAGTTAGATATTTTTTTTACTATTTAGATCTAAGTCCCTTTTTTCAATCTTCTATTCAAAAGCAAGTGTCTTTATTTATTTTCCCCCCTATTATTAGACGAACGTGCTTCAAGTTTGTAATATATTTCTCCCTTAGCCTACTTTTCCTCATTTGGCCATTCTCAGAGACTGAAGGAGGAAGCATTTTTAGAAATCTTGACTGGCTTCCACCATCCGCTTTAACTCTAAACTTAGTGGCGCATGGATATTCTCAGTAATTACAGAGTAACTGGAGAATGTTTGCAGGAAATGTCTGTGATACAATGCAACCAAACCTCGATGAAGCAGAAATAGGAATTTCCTGGCTGTGTTACTGTTGTAATTGCTCATGCTGGCATTACTATTGTTTTGATTTAAAATATTTTTACTTTTTTGGAATATTTATAGTTTTTTTTGTTGAAAATCTGGTAGGAATGGTTAAATACTTAAAGAGAAACTTTCTTCTGTCAACTAGTAGACTCTACAATTCTAATAGAGAATGTAAAATAATAATTCTTAGTAGTATTTATTAAAATAATAAGCATATTTTTAGTGATATTGATTATCTATCTGCTGTTTTTAATAGAGCTATGATAAGGTAATATCTCCATTGAGACTAAGGCCCATTCCGAATTCTTCCCTTCTTCCTTTTACATGTAGTATGGAAGCGTTTGTGATTCATAACAACAAAATAAAATCAATACTGGAAATATTTTTTCATTTTCACAATGTAACTGTATTACTTGTCTCCTAAATAAAATGAAAAAGCAATTCTCCAAATGACTTTTTTCTTTTTCTTCTTCAACCCTGCTCAATCTGTAACTTAATTAAAATTCATTTAAAAAATGATATGTCTCATATATCAGTTCAAGTTAGCAGTTCCAAGGAGCGCACCAACATGTCATCAGGACTCGCTCCTCCTCTGCTTTGGTAAAATTAGATTTTACTTCATTTAGAAATGCCCTCACACTGCCAAACAACAATTAAATCACAACACATTTATCAACTAAGTTAAAGTTAATTTCAAATAAGTATTCCCAACCACAAAAACAAACTAAATCCTTGTAGTTCCCAGACAATAAGTCATTCTTTAGTCCTTAAACTTGTGAAAATATTATAATTTGATAAATAATGTAAGTGCTTTCTACATTTGGATAAAAGCAATATTAACATTAGATTGTTAGTTTGAGGTGAAATGTTTCTAAAGGCTCTTCTGACTCTCAGGGAAACGAGCTTGGATCATAAGAAACTTTGCTATAGGGAAGTTTTTTTGGACGGTTTGACACAGCCAAGTAAATTTACATCTTCAACCATAAACGTGATAATCAGAGCTGACCAGATGGCAGAGTGTTCATCCCATAACAGTGCTCACATCACAGCCTCCTGACTAAAGCCGTTCTGAAGGAAAATGATATGTTAATTATTTGGGAGGGATAGGGTGTAGTAATCATAAAAAAAAAGGGAAAAATGTCCTTTTTAATATTACAATTTATAGTCAAATCCTCAGCAAACACTGCACTTTTTTTTGTTGTAAGGGTCTTAAACCAGGTCACATTTAGTCCAGACCTCTCAGGTCCCACTCTGCCATGTCTGTCTGGAAGGCTTCGCCAGGGGTGACCAAGAGGGACCCCCACTGACCCAGATTAGGCAACGATAAGAGTGTGTGTGTTAAGGAGTGGGGGCATATCAGCTGTGTGTCATTCCACACTGCTTCAGTTCATTAGTGACACAAGGAACAGACAAGAGAGTCAAGGAGGGGTGACGAATTTCTGCATACGTGTGTGTTGGAGGACGGGGAACAAAGGAAGGAAGTACACAACATCAGTGACAGACGGAGAAAGTCACTAGATTTTCTGGGTCCCTCTTGACCCAGAAAAACACGACGCAGACGCACACAGGTGCAAAGATACTCACCGAGGACCGAATGGCCTCTGTGTCACTGAGAAGCCTGACCAGCTGAACCCCTGCAGCAAACACCAGATCTGTTTGCATTATTCATTCCTTCTCTGTTTTTTTTTTTTTTTGGTCACTTTCTTTTAAAATCAATCACTTTTGGAGTCCAGTTCCCGATCACTCCATGTTTCATTCTGAAACCCGTGCGAGAAATTGTGTGGGAACAATAAAAAACACAGTTTTTGGCTTTGATCTTCTCCCATAGCCTACCCTTCAACCTCAATGGAAAATTTCCAACTGACCTGGTTTACTGTAAATTCAGATAGTATTAATTTAAGCAATCAAAAGAAATCAATAGATATATCAAACTTTTTATGAGTAATTGTGACTTGATTGATTGTTTGCTCGTGTACTGTAAATTATAGTAAAATTATAAATTGATAGATCAGTGTGACAGAATGTTGATTACTTCATCTTTACTTTAATTTTTCACTTTTTACAGGAACTTACAAGCTTCTCCTTTGTAAACACACAAATCTGTAAATCGGGTTTGAAACCGGTATTGCCTTCAGGGTGGGTGGATTGCTCCTGCCTCAGGTGGAGAAGTTTAAATAACTTGGGGTCTTGTTCACGAGTGAGGGAAGATCAGAGCAGGCAGATTGGAGCGGCATCCACCATACGGCTTCTGTACCGGTCCATTGTGGTGAAGAGAGAGCTGATCCAGACAGTGAAACTCAATTTACCAGTAGATCTTAGTTCCAGCACTCACCTATGATCATAGGTTGTGACTGAAAGAACAAAATCTGGAATAAAAGTGGCTGAAATGAGCTTCCTCCAAAGGGTGGCTGGGCGCTGCCTTAGAGATAGAAGCTCGGTCACTCGGAGTAGAGCCGCTCCTCCACGTCCAGGAGAGCCAGTTGAGGTGGCTCAGGCATCTGGTTTGGGTGCCTCCTGGACGCCTCCCTGGAGAGGTGTTCCAGGAACTGGGCAGAGGCACCGGGAAAGACCAGACGCCTCGATGTCCCCCCAGAGGAGTTGGAGGAAGTAACCTGGGACAGGGAAATCTGAGTATCTTTGCTTAGACTGGTGCCCTCATGACCTGATCCTGGATGAGCAGAAGAAGATGAATGGACGGACGGATGGATTTAAAGTGTAAAGGTTTGATTTCTGACCCAACTTCAGGAAAGTTTAAACACCGACACAGATCTACCCTACATTCTTCAGTGAGGTTAAACTTCCATTGACATATGCTAAAGATGACCACAAATGTGTGCAGATACATTTATTAAAAATGTTTGCGAATGTGAAAGGGAAAATCATTAACAATAGAATATCATCAGTAGATAGAGAATAACAAACAAATTACCTTCTATTTTGAAAACTAATATCTCGTTTCTTATCTGTGAGAGCTAGTTTGTGTCCCAATTTTGGTCATTGTGGGCTTAGTGAAAAATTCAGGGAGGAATGCGATTGGAAAAGGTCCAAAGACAGAAGTTTGGTACGTCATGTTGAGGTTTTAGTTCAGGGGTCTCAAACTGGCTGCCTGCAGTCCATTTGCGGCCTCAACCATATGAAAGTTCAATGTCTACTAAGCAACATCTTCTGCATGTCCATGCTTCTTTGATGATAGCTTTATATTTGCTTTGTGATGTTTTAGCTTCCTTTAAGGTTAAAACGTTGCATTGGCTATTGTTGCTGGATCTGGTCATCAGAAATGTCCTTAGCAACAGTAGCTAGCGCCGTTAGCTCCTGTCGTTTCACAGGACACTCAGAAGATTTTAAGTAGACGAAAATGGACCAAAGACATAGAAAATGGACGCAAAACAGATTTTTTGCACAAATAGGACCCCATACGTCCCAGACTCTGCCTTCAGTGGCCCCAAGGCAAATTGAGTTTGATAACCCTGCTCAATTATTCTATTGGAAGGACAATTTAAAAACCCTAAGATCTAGTCTCAAGCCAATTAATTCACAAGTTAGCCCAACACATTCTCACTTGTAAGTCGTCACATTGTAATGTTTGGTTATGGACCCCTCTGCATCACTTCTTGATGTTTTAGGTGTCCCAAACTCACCATTTTTTTGACGAGCTGGCTGTAGTGTCACCAGAATTAGAAAATGTTTCCACAAAAAAAAAGAAAAAAATTCTAGTTTGCAGACTCCACACCTGCAGGTGATGCTATCTCGCCATAAAAGTACCAATAAATTAGTCTCAAACTTAAGAAACTATCAAACTTTCTGGTTAATAAATTACAGAATATTTTCTTAGAAACAGTTATTATTGCAATTGTCCAGTCAAATCACCCAAACTACACAAAAGCAAATTCTTTTCTGCATTTATTTCAAAGGAAACATCATTTATTGGTTGTTCTATTACCAATCCACATTAGTGCACAACATTTTCTTGCTAAAAAAATTAACCACGTTTCCATTAATCCAAAGCACCAAACAGACCAACTGCAAGCACCAAGTGTGGTCTTGCTTACACAAAACCAGATGTTCCTCCCAATCGGATGGCTCCAGAGTAAACCGACTGTTCCAGTCACTTGATGAAAACGACAAAACAAAAGTATGACCAGCACCTGGCGGCCTCTCTCTTGGCCGGGTCTTCTCTGGAGAGCTGTTTTTTTCCCTGGTTGTGGCCATGGGTTTAGTGACCTTCTGTGGGTTTCGGCCCACCTGCTATACAGTTCCATGGATTTAGTTCTTTGTGCGGTAAAATCTTCCCAGTCAAGGACATGGACAGGAGCACCTGACAGTGAATTGTGTCAACAGGATGGTTCCCACAAGGGGCAGCCTGAGTGGTGTGATATCATTACCTTGTGGCCGATGCCTTCTGGGGTGTAAAGAGGAGCCGTTTTATATCCCTAAAATAAAAGACAGACACAAAAGAATAGAATATTTGTGTCAAATTAGTATTTAGACTTTGATCCCATTTAAAAGTCTGATGCAAAACTTCAGCTCTTTTCATTGAATAAAGTGACTCTCTTCTCTGTTTGAAGAGCTTCTTCACATCCACTAAAAACCGCCAGTGTGTCTGCTCAAAGACTGACATGTGTGCAAGTCGTATTAAGTTCCCTCTCATCTCCAGCCTCAGTAAAATCATCACGCACAAGCTTGAACAAGAGCCCCTTAGATTATTGACAAGTGGCCAATACAGAACAACAATGTGCAAAAAAATGTCATGTCACCGCTCGGGTCACATGGAACAAAAGCTGGGGATCTGGAGGCTGCTCGCAGCTGACAAGAGAAGACTGAAGTGTCTTTGATGATGCGGGGAGAGAAAACACAGAGCCGAGGAGTGGGAGGAATCCTGCACTGACGCACAAACACCAGCGCAGAAAGAATTAAGTTTCACTGTTTAATTATTCCCCAATGATGGGCCTGCACTTGTGGATGAAAAAAGGGACTCTTTTTCTACAACACTGCCCTCCCTTACCACCCACCAGATCTGAAGATGAGTGGAATGGGTGAGACCAACTATGTGAACGCGCATTATTCATGAGTTTCACAAGGACTGTTATCACATTTCTTTGTATTCTTACTTATAAGTGGCTGTGAAGGAAGATTGTGATTTAAAGTCCCACTCCAATCATGTTTTGATCTGTTGTAAAAATACTCCCAGAAGTCTTTAAATTCTTATTATGTTGTTTTTAGCCACATTTGGTTTGTTTAAAGTGGACTCGAGTTCGTTTCTCCTGAAAATCCGGGAAAGAATTTTCAGGCTGCTGCATCCAAGCAGACCCTGATCCAGGACCTGATCCAGGACCTTCGGATCGATTTTTTTGAAGTTATCCCAGTTTGTTTCCAATTAGACTGAGCTCCAATTCACTCTTGCCTCGTTTCCACTGACTGGACCGTTCCTGACTGAACCTTTGAGCGTTTCCATTTCCAAAAATGTCACTTTGACGGCAGATGTAGTTCACCACCTGTAGCAACCAAAAATTCACCTTTCAGTTGAAGGCCTACCGTCATTTCCCATCATCCATTTCTCTCTCTCAGTAGCTTACCCCTCACAACCCCGACCAAACATTTGGGATGCAACAAAAATGGCGAGCAAGATCTGTGCTAACCAGTTGCATTGATTTTTCACACAGATGAGGAGAACAAAGCCTTTCAAGGATTTATTTTACTGCGAGCAGATGCATTGGAATGAAGCGAAGCTTTTTCAATCTGCATTGTTTGTCTGCTCCTGATTCACAACGATTTGAAAGAAGAAACACTCAGAGATGCAGTTTTAATCTGGCTTTTCTTTATTTATGCTGCAAGAACATGTTAAAAACAGCATTTTTCAATTGGAGTGGCTCTTTAATTGAGAGGCAGGCAAAGGAGAGGGGAGGGGAGGGGCGGCTGCTACTTATGCGTGACGATTGTTGATGGCTTGATTGTCTGCGTCCAGCTGCACAGAGGAGCAGGGAGAGGAAGAGGGAGGGCGGGCAGCGAGGCAGACTCACTGACGCCGGGCTCGGAATTCTCCCATCCATTGAAAGAGAGAGCCGATTGTGTCCGAGGCCTTTCCGACAAGCACCTGATCCCTGCCCAGACACAGTAGCGCGTGTGTGAATGTGTGTGTGTTTGTATGTTTTCACACGCACAACTCTGGAATTTGTTCACAAGGCTCTTTGTGAGAAAAAAAAAGTACTCGTCCATCTTTGAGATGGAAAAAAAGAACAGACAATTTCTGTGGATCATCAGAACTTGTCACTTTTACTTAAACTTCTCAGTAATTTTCCCAGCAGATCTGGAAAAATGTAAAACCGTGATCGCTCCAGCTTGACATATTCAAGGGAAAAAAGGCTATTTGAGGTCAAACTCTTGTTTGGACAATCGGCGCCGCTCGCATAATATATCTTTAAAACAAGCGCTGGATCGAAGTCCCGTCTCACGGTCAATATTATGGTTTGCTCTAAAGTGAGGTCGTTGAGTGACTTGTCTCGCAGGGTCAGTGGTTGTGAAGGGGAGGGAGGGTACGGGGGGGGGGGGGGGCAGATGTGGTTTGAACATCTGTTAAACCTCTGCAGAATTTTTGGGAGGATCTGTGGAGCCGTGCGTATTTACGCACACATGCGAACAGGCTGGAGGCTTGAAATAAAGAATTGATGTCCTTGTTGTTGAGCTGTGTTAATGTTGCGTTACAGGACTGAGGCAACACACTATTACAGTTGCTGCCAGTTTCACCATAAGTTAAGGGGGGGTTGCACAATACAGAGGATATGTCACACACCCCCAGTTCTGGAAGTGGTTTCACCATCTACTTGTCAACATTTCCCTTTAAAATAAAGTTTTTTTTTTCCCTATCTGCGTGTTTGACTTTTTAAAGTTTTTCTTTTTTTATTTTACACTGTGTTTCTTTTTTATCCAAACGAGAAAACCGTGACCGAGAAAAACCTCGTACCTGAGTGACAGAAGCGCGCAGCCAATCGGATTGCCGAGCGCCTCTACCCCCCCACCCCCTCCTGATGGTTCACGGGGGAGGGCGGGCGGTCTGCCAAGGAAAGGGGAGTGCGCGTCGGGGTGAATGGATGACGTCGGGAGGCTGGCGCCAGTAAGTCTGGGACTGGCGCGTTAGATCAACACAGCTGGGCCGGGATAGGACACACAGCTGGCCAGGGCCTGCATTCCTTCACAAAACATGATTGTGAGAAAAGGGGAAAATAAGACCCAAATAGGAGCAGAACTGAACGTGCTTTGATGTCAACTAAAAAACACTTGGAATTGTTCGAAATCGAACTTTTACGCACAGGAAAGTTTTCTGTATGGTTCAATAAAAGATTTACCACATAAAGCTTGATGTGTCCAAATTGTCACTTGGCAGTGAGTGGACCTGCAGGCTGTTTGCCCAACAGCCAGGTTAGGATCTGACAACACAAAAAGGTTAATAAAGTTGTTAGTAGCCTACATAAAGCTTTGTTAAATGGATTCACTCAAAAGTGATTCTCTCGCTCCTTTCAAAAAAACTCAATCACACTTTCAGTAATGTCACCAATCTTGGTAGGCCATTACTCCTTGTATTTTTTGTATTCATAAACTTTATAGTTTTTGAAATATTTAGAAAAACATGCTCCACAGGAAATGAATAAGAAAGTCTTCATATTTACAAATTTAGCAAAAAGCCTTTAAATTATATTCATGCGCTGTGTTTAAATCTTGTAATTTTCAAAAAGTTTACCTAATATTTTGGTAACATGCTAACATTTTTGGCTAATTTGTTATGTACTTGGGTTTTTTTAGGCTAATTTAGGATTTAGCTACTATTTTTGCAAACGCTTTTGACATATCTGCTATTGGAAACATTTAAGTTTTTTTTTGGAATTTAGCTAGTATTTAAGCAACAAGCTAGTTTTGTTTTAGCTAATTTGTTATCAAATTGGGTTTCTTATATTTTTAGTTGGAGTTTAGCTAATATTTTAGCAACATGCTAACGTTTTTGGCTAATTTGTTATCTACTGACAGTTTTATAGGCTAATTTAGAGTTTAGCTTCTATTTTAGCAATAGGCTAAAGTTTTTGACTAGCTAATATTTAATCAACAAGCTAGCTTTTTTGGCTAATTTTGCATCTACTAAGGTTTTTGGTTTAATTTGGAGTTTAGTTGATATTTAAGCTACACACTAAATGTTTTTGCAAAATTGGCATGTATTAGGGATTTTTAATCAATCATACAATAATTTTGTTAAGAAATGTACCTCAACTTCAGTGCTCTTTTATAGTTCGTTGACGAAATTACCAGTATTTTAACAAATTTAACATTTTACAAATACCTTTTGTATTTTCAGAAAATCCCTTCAGCAATAAAGTCAACTGCATTTTCTACAAAAAGTTTCAGCATCTTCAGCGATTACTTTCAGCAAAAAGCATTCACACTTACATTATCACAAATAATGCAACTTTTCTAGTTACAGATGCCTAAAATATAGATATAAATCTAATGTAAAATCTAGATATTTTATTCCAACTTCAGATATTTGTCTTCTTATACTATCTATTTTAAATAACTACTACCTGAAACAGATAACTGATGGATTGACAACCCCTTTTAGGTATCATTTTCCCAGCCTTTCCTCAAGGTGGCATCAGCCAATAGGAAGGCGCTTCTTTTTAACCCCGACCAATCACAACGCGATGCGATAAAGGGGGCGTGTGCAGCCCCGGGACTGCATAAAACCCTAAAAAAGTGTGCGTGGTTCTCACAGCCACTCAGGAGGAGACCCACGAACGAGGAATCGTCCGACTGCAGATTTTCTGGAACCATGAAAGCGATCAGTCCCGTGCGCTCGGTGAGAAGCTGCTACAAGGCCGTGTGCTGCATCTCGGAGCAGAGCCTCGCCATCCACCGGAATAAGCACGCCTGCGAGGACGAGCCGGTGAGCGCGCTGTGCGACATGAACGACTGCTACTCCCGGCTGAAGGAGCTGGTCCCGAGCATCCCGCAGAACAAGTCGGTCAGCCAGGTGGAGATCCTGCAGCACGTCATCGACTACATCTTCGACCTGCAGATCGCGCTGGAGGCGGTGGACCCGTCCGCGCCGGAGATGGTTCTGTCGATAAAGGTGAGACGCGGGGCATCCTTCACATTCCCGCACAACTAAGACCCGCACTAACTTAAGTCTCCCATCTTTACACAGACTGCAGACATCACGCGCAATTTCTCCAAAGAAGAGGGTCGGTTGTGCCATTAGGATTTACGCACTGTGGTACGTATTTGTTTTATTGCGTAAAAGGAGTCAAATGTGATATAAATGAAAACTTTTAGATTTTTTTTTTTAAAGAAAGGGGCCCCTTTTGCTGCCAATTAGTTAGGGCAGCATTGTGAGGCGGATTCATTGCTATCTGCCTGGGGTTAATGAAAGTTCCATGCTAGGCGCCAGTCTGTCTGCTCCCCTCTGCAGGGAGGGAGGGAGGGTGAGAAGGAGGGAGAGATCTGACTTCACTTTTCTTCTTTTCTCTCCATGCAGGTGCAGGGAAACACATGTCTCCACTTCACTCCGGGCAAGAGGACAAGAGGGGAAGAAAAGGGTGGGATAGGTATTTGGGATAGAAGAAGAGGAGGAGGAGGAGGTGAAGGGTTTAAAGAAAGGAGGAAAGACTGTTTCTCCCCGAGATGAGTGGAGATCCACAGTGGTGCATGAGCATGAAAACAGAGACTCATTCTTTGGCTCCTGGACAGATGGAGCAACACAACAAAGCAGAAGTCCAAGATTGGAAAAACTGTCTTCCTCACACAGTTTGGACTCCTAGTAGATAGAAATAGAATTATATTGGTACATTGTTTTGTTTTTTTTTTGTTTGTGTCCTTTTCCTTTCCAATGCATTCCAGACACGTTTGTTGGCTGACCTTCACCTTATTGCACCTCATTTAATTATACAAAGTTTTGTTGAAACTTTGGCACATGTCTTTATGTCAGTCATGTGAGGTGTGAGTCGTTTATGGAACTGTGTTCTGTCGTTATAATCTAAATTGACAGTTTATGTTTATTATTTTGTCTGTGTGTGTGTAAATCTATAACTAGGTCTATAATCTAGTAGTTATAGATTATTATTACTGTTTGTAGGGATTGTTATTTCTACAGACTTTGTGCTATGAGTTTTATAAACTCCCTACTGTAGATTTGACTTTGTATGTATATGTTAAAAAAAAAAAAAAAAGAATTAAAGATTATGTCAATCACTGTGGCTGCCTTCGAGTTGTGAAATGTTTGACCAAGTCGTGTCTTGGAAAGTTTTGGTTGATGCTGACGTGACTTCTTGCCTACGGATGACATTGAAACGCTGATACAACAGGATGTACTCGGAAGAATCTTGAAGAATGTAGTGGTTGTGAATCAAACAAAGGGAATTTCCTCAAAACTGCTTCTAATTTTCCAGTCAGTAAAAATCAGTTAAGATGCTGGCTGACATTTGTGTTAGTCAACTTTGGTACAAAACAGCAAATGAGAATTTCCAAAATTAGAAGCTTTAGCTGACTTAAGTAAATGCTAAAACAACATTAAAACCTCCAAAACTGACAAAGTCGATTTTTTTAAATTTCAAAACAAGAGCTTGATGTTGTTTTTTTTTTTTTTTTAATAATCTTATCTATCAACATTTCCTCATTTAATCCAAATGAGGGCTTTTGGCAATTATAATGAAAAGTACAGTTACTGCTGCTCCAGCCATGAGCTCTCAAAACACGATGGCTCCATCTAGTGGTCAAAAGAAGACCTGCGTCAAAATTTGAGAACTTTTTCCCAAACATGCAAGGGTTAAAAAACAAGATTTTTTTTGGCAATTGCAGCAAAAACCTTAATCCCCCAAATTTTTTTGTAAACATAAACGTCATTTCATTTTGGCGATTTTATTTTCAGATTTTCCTTTAAAAATGCAGATAATTTAAACAATTTTCACGAATAGATACGATCATTTTTTTAAATTCATGACTAATTAATAAAGGTTTCATTTTTTTATGTCAACTGAATTATGTCAAAGGCATTTTGGACCTTAATCAAACCTTTAAAATCTGTATTTAATTTTATTTTTGGGGGGCATATTTTTGGTAAGTATACGGAAAAGCTTACCTTCTGGACAGGTGAATTCTATCTCGACAGATTTAATAAATGCCAAACACAGGAATTAACAGAAACTTATTGAATTATTTTTATCATTATTTAGCCTTTTTTTTCCAGGTCAGATAGATTAAGAGAATTTTTTTTTCTACTGTGCATTGGAAAAGGAAAGATCTTCTGAGAAATAAAAAATAATAAACAGACACAGAGAAAAAAAATCAGCATCAAACAGCAGTAACACAGACAATCGTTAAAATAATAAACTCTAAGAATCATATAATTAGGTCACAGTACAATTTTTCTTTAAAATAATAATTTTAAAGATGATGATTGTCTTTTTTTACCATTAGGGATGTAAGAGATGCAGATTTGTGTCTTAGGAATCAATCAAGCCCAGGAGCAGTTGCAAACCACAGAAACAAGATTATTTTGGTAAAAAAATATAAAATTGGTTGAGAAGTAAATAATTGAATTCTGTCAAACTTTGTCAGTTTCTCTTTCTGATCTGTTTCCACTGTCTTAAACTTTCTATATACATGTGATGGAAGCAAACAGACGTCCAATCACAAGCTTGCTTCTACCAAGTTGCATCAATAACAATTGGGTGAAGGTGAACCACAGCGAAGAATGTGTGTTGTGTACACTAAGCATATGATTTTTTAACAACGATACCAGAATACATTAATATGAGCCACTACTTTAACCTCAAAGAACAAAACAGTCTAAATGACCTCAAATGTCAGGGGTGATACAATTGCTACTTCAAATAAGTGTCAATAAGAAAAAGAAGAATTTCTATGTCAAAAGAAATTCTATTTATAGCTTTAAATGCTAAATTAATAATAAATTTTGGATTGTATTAATTTTGGTAAAAGGTTTGGTATGGATCATATCGCCATAAAGTCAGTTGAATCTTTTATTGAATCATGGATCATTTATTTGGATCGAATCATGTGAGAGGAAAAGTTACAAAAACTTAGTTGTGTTTTGTAAGTGTCATCTAGCTTTCAACATAAGTCACCCATAGTCAGTGATAAATAGATCACTGACATTAATGACACAAAAGGTCTGCATTTTGATTTAAAAAGCATATAAAACATTCAAAATGTAATACTAAGACTTCCCTTTAGTCTCCATTTTTGTATGAATGTGAAGGGACTGCATTTGTATTTGTTATGTGTAGTTAAGTTAAAATGTGTTAAATTTAAAGTGCGAGGGCAACCTGTGTCCTTATAACTGTTTCCCACCTCACTCTTTGAAAAAAATCCGACGTTTTATTTAGGTTTTTGCATGAAGCTATTCATTCACAAAATGTAGCCTTTACTTTGAAACATTGCCTATGAACAGTAACTAGACAGTGTTGTGCAGCAGAAGAGCAGAATGTGTGCTTTAAGCTCATTCTAAAAATAAACTACAACAAAATGTCATTAAATAAAACAAATAAACAAAAGCTGCAAATCTTTTATTTATTCCAATTATTTGCATATTTTTCTTCAAACCCAAATTGCCACAATGGAGGCATGAAATTGCTGCTTGTGTTTCTGGAGTCTCAGGTTTGCAGACCCCTGGTTCAAATCCTTCACCCAGCATTATCTAGGATAGGCTCCAGCAACCCCCACACCCCAAAAGGAGTTTAGAGGGTTTTTAAAATGAGTGGATGGACGAACTGAAGATGAAATGTATTAGGTGGGACAGAAATAATGCAAAGCAGCAGTTAATACTCAGAATGTCGTCATTACTTCATATGAAGAACTATTATTGATAAGAAGCAGAAATACTTGGGTAGAGATTTTTTTTGTGTATTAAAAGTAATATTTTCTTCCATAGAAAAGTAGTTTCATTATTTGTATGACTTTTATTTAATAATGGTGAAGAACATCCATGCATTCATCTTTTGAATCTGCTGAACCCTTTTCAGGGTCACGGCCACACACGCTGGGATTGTTTCCTCTGATAACCACTAGAAGGCGCTGCATCTGCTTATAAGCATTTGCTACTGACAGTGGCAGGAGTGTCATCCAATGAAACGTTTAAGAGTTCACTTATCACCCACTTTGAACCTAGATTGTAAATATTATCTAGTAAAACCTGAAATTTTCCCACTTTCTTTAATAAATATGCACGATAACTAAATTTAAAAAGTCTAAATATGTGTTTTTAAAACACTTAAGTTTTTTATTTTATTTTCATTGCTCCCTTGTGGCTGTGCTTCCCCTGCCACCGCCATGCGTGCGCCTGCCATCTGCCATCGCCATGGAGATCTTCTGCCAGCGCCGCTTTCCAGTCACAGTGATAGCAGGCGGCGCGAGGTTTTCCTATATGTGTACTTTTTCAAGATATGTCTGTGTAGTTAGGTTGAAACTACTGTAATTTAAACATGTGCATTTATATTTTTTTTCGTCATTTTTTTTTACATGTGAACAATTTCAAGTACACACAGTTATGCACTAAGTGTATTGTGTGAATCAAGAATTACTCAGACACAAATCGAATGAGACTATATTCTCTCCATAATGTTTTTGAATGGAATTGGCATGTTCTCCTCATGCATGCGTGTGTGGGTGTTCTCCTCCTGGTTCCTTCTACAGTCCAAAAACGTCCTTCATAAGTTAACTGGTATCTGAAAATTGCTCTTAGATTTACCTGTGAGTGTGTGTGATTGTGTTGCCCGACAACAATTTGGGAACCTGCTGAGGGTGTATCCCACCTTCATCCAACAGATGCTGGGTTGGCTCCAGCCGCCCCAGGACTCCAAAAGAGATTTTGTCATGATTTAGTGCTTGGGTTTTGTCATGTTCTGTTTCCCCTGTCAGTTTCACCATGTTCAGGTTAATCATCCACAGCTGTCTTCATTTAGTTAATCATCCTCCGTGTATTTAAGTGTCTGGTTTTCAGTTTCTCATTGTCAGGTCATCTGCTCTTTTACGTTCTGTCACTGCACTGTTTTGTGCTCCTGTTTTGGTCATGTTTAAGTTATTTTAGTAAATGTTTGTTTCTGCCACCAAGTCTGGTCTCCTGCATTTGGGTCCTCCACCACCATCCTTGACAGATTTAACAGGTTCTGAAAATGACTGAGGGTTCAAGTATCTTTAGTGTTCATTTGTTCTCCTTCTGTTTACATTTTGATGAAGAAAATTGTACGAAGTAAGATGTAATTGTGTTATAATAATACATTTTCTGGTATGGTTTGTGCTTGGGAACATGTTTTAATGCAGCTAGTTTGTGAGTCTTGACTTCATCATTTTCCAAAAGGAAGTGAATATTTTCTGTGAAAAACATTTGAAAAGTAGAATTTCCCCCCAATGACTGAGCATTTTTTGAAAGAAACAAAACTGAATTATTGCATCAATATTAAGAACTTCTAACAAATTCAATGTTCTAGTATTGTCTCAATTTCACCACCAAAGACAAACTGTTAAGGATTCCATTTTACCCCACAAGATGGAGATATTGGACAGCTTTCAAACAACATGAGGATTCTTTGACTACTTACATTCATTTTCTCAACTTGTGTCCTTTTCAGGGTCATCTACGCCTGTTTTGGCTACTGTTGGGCGAATGTGGGGGTACACCCTGAACAAATCACCAATTTGTTGGAGAATTGCACTCACACTCGCAGGTACAACTAGGAGCAATTTATAGTCATCAGTTAGACTATGAAGCGTGTTTTAGGAAAGTAGGAACAAGTTCCTGGAGAAATTGTTGCTCCATCATTACATGCACACAAAGTCAAATGCACAGGGATAACATGCAAGCTGCTCACTGAAAGGGTCTTCTTGCTGTGAGGTGGGCACACAAACCAGTACACCACTGTGCAGCCCTTCTTTGGCTGCTTATAAATGCAAATAGACCAGACTTTCTGAAAGGTCACTGGTTTTCCAGCAAAGGAAATGCAAGAAGAGTCATTGTTACTGAAAGTATTTCAAAGAATCTTTGGGCAAATACTGAAGTTAACAGTGCAACACAAAAGAAGTCTCTGACTCGATGGATTGAGCTTTTTGTGATCAGAACCAAAGCTCTGCAAGACTGAAACCAGTAACTGTTAATTAGAACAAATTATTAAATGACTCCACAGTTTTATTTCAACAAAGTTTTCCTGACACAAGTAGAAAACATGAGATAACAGCATAGTCCAGTTAAAACTTATCTACAACTTTTCAATGTTGCATGTTTAACTTCACAAGACAAATGAAAACCCATTAAATCTAACTGCATCAACGATTAACCCCACAACTACAGTTGCAGGTTAACAAGACTCAACAATTATGTGATGACCGTGAAAGGCTGTAACTTTTAAAGATTTTAATGGAAGAAATTCCACTTTTTAAAGACGTACCATCCACGGGAGGCTATATAGACCGTCTTGGCCAATGGGGGTCAAGTCATCTGGCTTGGGTCTGATGGGGGAGGGGGTGTTTTCTTTCAATATCTTTTGTGAGCCAATAAGCAAGAGTGGGGAATCCAATTATCATGTACAGACAATGCACGGCACCACCTTGTTGTGTGCCACTTTCATTACTTTGGTAAAAAGGTTCACAAATAATACATTTTTACTCAGTAAATATCCTCAAAAATATTGATTCTGATGGATGTGAAGTTCTATTAATAAACAAATGACATTTTTCACAACTTTTTTACTTTAAGAATTTCACATTTAGTAAATAAACTTTTGATTGTCTCACTTTTTTTATCCTTTTTAGTCAATTTATATCAATTTATTCTATAAATGTTGCATGTTTTAAGCAGTTTGACTGTTTTTATTTATAAATTGTGAATTAATATCATTTAGCTTGCTTAATATTGTTTTTAGTGTCTGTAACAAAAGTGAGACAGCTATAGGGGTCATGAGGAAAAAATTGAGTACTGTCTCTTTAAGAACACCAGGCCCCGCCCTGAACAACTGTTTTATGCAAATGAGACAAGCCGAGCGTGCCGCCAGCCAATCAGAGGCGACCTACAACCGCGGGAGATCCGAATTTCGCGGGACGGAGTTTGGCGCTAAAAAGGCTATTCAGCTGCAGCTCCCGTCTCGCTGAATGGAGAGGGGACACCCCGAGGTGGACGGACAGCAGTCACACACTGGGTCGGAATCCGCAGTCGGGAGGAAGTTCTAGTTTTTGTCCCCGAGACGCACTTTCGACTCGAACTAATTAAATTCCTGCATGTTTGAAGAAATTTATTTATTTTCGGAGCATTTTTTTTTTGTATCTGGTTAGAAAAAGGAACGAAGTTCTATTACTGGAGCGGTTATATTGCGGATTTTTTATTTTATTTTATTAGCTTTTGGTATTTTATTTTAGGCGATAAATCTATTGTATAAACCCAGCCGGTGTTCGTCGGGCTGGCCGCTTCTCTCCATCAGACCAGCCGACTTTCCTGGGGAAGATGATGCGGGTGCCCAAAGGCGTCTCTCCGGCCGCGCCTCGGCCGGCAGTGGCGCTCGCCTCCCAGCAGAAAATGAAGGTTTTATCGTCCGGAGGGGTGAAGAGCAGCGACTTCTTCAGCACCGGGCTGTCCAGCCCGCCCATGCACGCGGTACCGGTCGGGTATTTCACGCAGATCGGTAACACGGCTGCGGCCGAACAAAGAGCCCACAGCCTGTACTCAACCCCCCACGGACCCGAGGCTAAACCCATCAGATCATCCTCCGGGCGGCTCCCGGTAAGGAGCATTTCTGCAACGTGATGTTCCCCTTTCCAACAAGGGGGGTTATTGTTTGCATGTGGGAGGAATATAATGCTTCCATTTCCATAGGCATGCGGAGTTTTGTAATTATGTTTTGACGTGATAAGCCACAGAGGGCCCCTTTTGTGCGTGTGTGACATCTTTCCTCGCAGTCCAGCTGTAGCTGGAGCAAACCAGTGTGATGGTTTTTGATAAAGGACCCCCCCTCTTTCAGTTTGATCATGTTTGGGGGGCCCCCTTGTGAAAAAATGTAGGATGAGTGGCCCCCTACTGCAACCAGGACTGCTTAGACAGAAAGGAGGACAATGCAAAGGGCATGACTGTGCTGGTTCCTCAACTCCAGACTACACCCAGAGACAGCTGCCCCATCTGCACCTGTCAGTTAACCAGTGCAGGACCTGTGTAACCTGTTCATGCAACTGCAGGAAGGAGGTGCTGGGTGGGTGTCATGAATGAGCAACTGTTTGCTTTCCCCATGCTGGAAAAGAAAAAAAAAAGCTGGGTAAACTGTGTTCCTGAAGGATTATGGCGCTGATCTGCAGTGGATTCTGATCCCCACGGCCGTTCAAATCTCCCATCATTCATTTGCAGTTTTTGCAAGAGGGGCCAAAGGGGTTGGAGCGTGTGCAGAGTCTTCAAATCTCACGCTGACCCCTTGGCCCGGGAGCGTGTATCTACTAATAGGCCCTCCAAGAGGATTACTTGGACAGTTAGAAATAGGCTACCACCTGGCTTATCATATGTTAAGGTGATTTTACTGTTCAAGTTTGCATTTTTTGCATCCCATGAAGTTCCTTCCTCATCAAGCATGAGCACCAAATGAAGAAATTTAGTTTCAAAACTACTCCATGATGCAAGCTTTAATGCTTTGTATCAATAGATGTTGTGTTTATGTTGTCATTTAAAAAAAAAAATCTAAATCTTTATGCCTATTTCACTATTAGAAACGTATAATGTCTTGGCCACTTTTCAGTATAATAAGGAAATCTTTGATTCTTGAGTAAAATAAATAAATTTAACTGCATACTTTCTGCAGAAATGTAGACACAAAGAGCTCTGATCTTCATTGGAAATTTTCCTGGTAATTATATTGTAATTATCAGATGAGGAGTTATTTATTTGCACACGATCTGTTGTTTGAAGTGATCTCTTGGAAACTGGGTTTGCCATCACAGCTGCTCGAGTGTGGGCCTTGTGTTTACAGGAACTGCTGCACATGCAGCGCACTTCCTTTGACAACAAAATAACCACCGCTCTTTTGCATTTCTGCCTCATAAACCTAACCCTTGAGATCCCATTGACTCAAACTTTCAACACTCTGTAGATGAAAATTCCACTTACAAAAACAGTTTTAGTTGACTTTACCTGCTGATATCTCACATTTATGTACCAACCGCATGCAGTGTTGTAAAAGTCAGTGTATCGGTGACTTTTTAACCAGGGTGGAGACGGTTCAGAATGTTGTGACATGTAATTTCCTTTGGAGCTTGATAATGATGCAAAATGTGTTACAATCTTCAGGCCATCACTCCAAAGGTCATGGTTGGTCTTTAAATTGAAGATTTCAGATGTCCAATACCCCCCCTGCATGAATGCATTTGTCTGCTGAGGACAAATGCACGACAGGCAACAGTTAATCCACATTTTTCAAAACAGGAACAGTGACTTTCTTGTACCTTAGTCAAAATATTTTTTTTAAAAAGTACAAATGCTTCATGAATTTACAATATTTTTTTGGGTGTAGAGGGTGCTTTAACTTTAGTTCAACATTTTTATCTGCATATTGAATCCTTTCTAACCTTTTTACAGATCCTTATCTTGCCATTTAGTAATGAAAGACCAATCCCGACTATGTTTTTACCAGTTCCTGTGATATTTTTTGATGACGGAGGGCAAATATGAAGAAGCTTAATCTCAAAACGGCATTTCTGAGTCAATCAAGAGCAGACAAAAAAGTTTAGTCTGAAAAGAGCAAATTTGTGATGTAAAAAAAATATGCTGGATGGGCCAAAATCTCCATGCTTCAAGATCTCAGCGTGGGGAGGGGAACGGAAGTCGGGGTTACTCTGCGCCAAAGTTACCACCCACAAATTAGGGACAAATTTTTGATGAGCTACGGCCGCTCTGCAGAAACGATATCCGTGAAAACGGCACAATCATAATTAAAAGACCACTGGAACACTTTCGAGATTGCTCTAAAGATGATTAGAGTGAGTCTTTAATGGTTAACGATTTGTCTGAATTAGGATTGATAGAAAACCTTCAGATTTGCTTTCTATTAACATTAATATTCCTGAAACTGTAAATCTTCAGATGTTAAGAGCCTTGTTGTTGTAATTGCCACTGTAAGTGATCATTGACTCAATGACAAGATAAATTGAATAGTTTTTATGAGGAAAAAGCCAATTACTTTCTTGGAAATGTAATAATTTATTCATAAGTCTGTTTGTAATATCATTAAGGAATTCTCAGAAACAAAAGCCAAATGTTTCACTCCTCATTCTGACTTCAACATTCATTTTAAGCTGTGGAGGGATCATAGGGAAGGTAAACTTGGAATTGGTCCTAGATTCTCATTTAAAAACCTTAATTGAATTTAACACGTTTCTAACAGGTAATTGAAGTAAAGAAAATTGTTGCAACAACTCAAACTTTTGAACTTTGTCCAGTTGGGAAAGACAACTTTCTTTGGTGAAATCTGTGTCTTTCCACCTGGTGAGAATGCGCCCTTTATAAATAGCTTGAAGTCGCTTCCTTCACTTCCCTGTGGTTCAATCACACTGCTGCTAGAAAGAGTCATTTGTCACATTTTCATTTGCATTCCTCCCATCAGCCACCTATTTTCCTTAGGTCAGCACGACCCCAGGAGCATAATGCCCTTATGGGTTTAGGTTTTGCATCACAAAGCTGTCTTCCCATTCGGGAACTCACTTGCTTTGCATTGTGAGAGCCGACGAACGACACAGACAGCGGCTAGTTTTCATGATTTCGTTACCCAGCAGGTGCGGACGCTTGCAGGCCTACTGTAACTTGCCCTTGCACGGGTGGAATCTGATTGTTCTGACAGGGTGAGTTTGTTGGTTTTAAGCCTGGATCTCCCAGCTCGTCACGTGACGGGAATGCGCGCGTGGGAAGAGCCGATGTAGAGATTTCAGCATGGTAGTAGAGGGGGTGGGAATCCGTCCAAGAATGTACAGCAGAAGGAGAGTGAGGAGGAGGAGGAGGAGGAGGAGGAGGAAGAAGAGGCCACGTGCTTTGGGTGTAACTCAAAAAGCAGACGGGGTGAGGCTGTAGCCAGCATGAGGGAAGTGATACTGCTTGTCAGGGAGATAATGAGTCAATGAGGAGGGGGGTTATCTAGCCTTTATAGTTAACTACTAACCTTTACAGCAGCTTATTTTTCTTAGGAATGGGCTTGCTTTAGCTGAAACCAACTTGTCTGCGTGCACCCTTAACCAACCGCGTGATCATTTTCTCTTTTGTGCCGAACAAAAGCCAGTTGTTTTTCCAGTATAGGCTGTTTTTCTTTTATGGTTGACTCACCAAAGAATTATGCAAAAAAAAAAAAAAAAAAGGAGCTCCTATAAGCGCCCACCTTAACCAAAATCCGTTGGTCCCCTTCTCACGACACACAACCAACTTCATGGCTCCGATGTCTGTGTGCACCAACACTGATGACACGAACATATGTGGCCACCTGTCACTGCTTAGACCAATCCAGCTGGTATCATCCACTTTGGTCTTCTTTAAGCTCTTTTGAATCGTCCTCGTCGGCTGCTGCAGACAAATCCACCTTCCCTAAAATCCATACATTTGTAAATGTCAAGGACCAACATGTGGTCACATCAGTCGACGTGTTTGGACAATCCTGCCATTCCTCGGTCTCTTTAGCCGTCAATGGGCCACTTTTCTTGTCTCAGAGAGCGGCAGTTCACTCGCCTCACTCGCCTTATGTGCCGTCGATTTGACAAAGAGGTCTTTGACGTCAACTATTTGTGAAAGTAAGATGAAGGTGTGAGAGTAAGACGAAAGGTAAGGTTCCAACCAGATGGAACAGGTTATCGTCTGCTTTGCTGGCTCTTTGACTTCTACGTTTCTGTGAGGTTGCGCAGTGCAAAGAAAACTCTAGTTACTAATAGACCAGTTCAAGGACTCCAGGGTGTTGCCAGTCAGCAATTCTTCCTGTCCCGTGACTTTCGCTTTTGTTACGAGGGGCATCATAAAAACCGATGGTCATACAAAGATGGTTGTTGTATCCAGGGGTCCTAAGGTCCATACTGTCTGCTTTGACAACGCGTAACCTATTAGTTAAAGTCAGGTGAGCATGTTTTAATACAGACGGCTGGAAAACTTTAAAGGGGGAGAAGTGAAACTTCAGAGGGGGGGGGATAGGTCATTGAGTCATTCCAGGGGCTTCCTGTCGCTTGGCAGGCAGCGGGTCGGGGGCCAATCACCTTCCCTGCCTTTTCGCCCACACACAATCAGCCCCTCATCGGAGTGCTTGGGAAAGTGAGAGGGGGGATGCTTTGTTCATGCACTTGAGGACTGTTGGCACATTTACAACCCGGCTACATTCAGCAAGCCCCCCCTAATTCAGTCTGTTTCATGGCCTTGATTTTGCCAAACAACTGCATGATGAAGAACATTTTCTATAGATCTAAAAAGAGAATCAGTTCATAGCAGTTAGAAAAAAAATATATGTATATTTTTTGATAGTTCAACAATCTTTTGCTTTCCAGGCTAAAAGGAAGCTGGACCTGGAAGACCCTCAGTACCTGCCAGAGTTTCGGACCCCCAAAGACAAAGGCATCAATGCAGCAAGGATACCAAGTCCACGGAGTGAGTAGACTTTTAGGATTGGAGAATTAAAGTTTCACTGTTGCATCTGGAGAGCAGAATATGATCAGGTTTAGGGGTAAATGAGCTTTTGGAGTGTAAAAATGTGACCACTACAGATGAAGGGCGGAAATCAAAAAGTTAGTTCAGATAAAAAAGGAACATACCATATTTTTATGTATTATAGGGTGCACCAAATTATAAGGCACACCGTCATGACATTACAGTCTCACTCCCAACGAATCATAGATGGTTATATTAATTTGCTCTTTTTTTGTGCATTAAACTCCCAGCGCCAAAGTCTCCGGGCGAACGGACGCGGTACGACACCTCACTGGGCCTGCTGACTAAAAAGTTTGTGGGTCTGATCGCCGAGTCCCCTGATGGAGTTCTCGACCTGAACTGGGCCACTGAAGTTCTGGAAGTGCAGAAGAGGCGCATCTATGACATCACTAACGTCCTGGAGGGAGTCCAGCTCATTCGAAAGAAGTCCAAAAACAACATCCAGTGGTTGTAAGTTCACATCTGGAAGAGTTGAGAATCACCAGCAGAAGATATATATTTCTGACATTTAAATACACAACAAATGTCCAACGTTGTCCACAAGGAAAGATCTATAGAATTTTCCCCAAGTATTCTTGATGTTGAATATCTTGTAAAACAATTTTTAATTATTGAACAACATGATTTTCATTAATAAAAAGTAATAAACCGCAAATACAATTCTCACTAGATATAAAGCATCACCTGCAATAATAACGGTGTGAATGTGGTAAGCTGAATGTGGCTTCTGAAGATGCTGGAGCTGATAGCAGAAAATTCTGAAGCCAAAAGCTTGCTAAAATATTAGCTAAATGCCAAATTAGCAGAAAAAAAAAGGAAAACTTTTCCAAAATAGCTAGCATATTGTTCAAGTATTAGCTAAACTACAAATTAGCCTAAAAAACTGGATGTCTAAATTAGCCAAAACAGCTAGCATAATAGTAAAATATTAGCTGAACTTCAAATTATCCTGAATTAACTGGAATAAATATGTATAATTTTGCCTAAACAGCTAGCATAACGGAACAAAATTAGCTAAGCTCTAAATCATTCTAAAAAAAAAAGGGGGAAAAAATGTCTTATTTAGCCAAAACAGCTAGCATAATGCTAAATATTTACTACATTCCAATTGACCCTAGAAAAATATCCAAGTTGGACAAAAACAACTATCATGTTGCTAAAATGAAAGCTAAATTCCAATTTTCCCTAAAAACCCAGTAGTAGCTGAACATTTTAAAGTTTGAATGGTTTTTCTACAGCTGGAACTATATGCAGAAGTTCACAAGTTTCAAAGTTTACAACGTTTTTGAAGGATTAATATTCAATCAATATTAAAGAAAAAAAGGTTTATAAACACCAAAAGTGCAAGCAGCAATGTCCTGAACGAGCAGAACACTTTGAAACAAAGACTACAGAAATAGTTGAAAATGTGATTCAGTTTTTGCGTGCCAAAAAAATTTAGGTGCAGGAGACTCGCTAATTACTCTAATTTTCAAATTTTGACCACAATCCCTTGCCTTAGACAGGTTACTTGACAAAAATGTTGGCTTGTCCTTCAAAGATCATGAAGAAACATTTGTTGAACATTTGTGGGTTAAGAGTTTTGTTAATAGATACAGAGGTCCAACGCTAAAGTAAAGAAGAGAGATGGGAGTGTTATGATATGGGCTTTTGAAAGGCATATTTAAATCACACCATGATAGACCGACATACCAAGTAACAGCATCAATACAAAGAAGCATGAATAAAAAGAAGATGCAAAAAGGGGAACATACTGTAGTTTATTGGATTTTATTTCTGAAAAAAGACTAAATGAATCTCAAGCCAAGAGCAGCAGAAAAGAATATATTTTTTTAAATAATTTGCACAAAAGTTTAGGTACTGTTTTATTACTTTATGAGAAAGGTTACAATACTCCATCGTTTATCACAAGGGATATGGTCTATTAATAACCTGCGATAGATGAAATCCACAAATCCCTTACTATAGAACGAAAGTAGATCTGATCGCATATTTATGTATATTTGGCAGCTGAACACATTCTGAACAGGAGATACAGCATAGAAGAGATTGAGTGATGAGGTCAATAGCAGAACTGAAAAAAACATTTGTATTGCACTGAAAAAAACCTGCAAATATAGTGAGGGAACTTCCTTTTTTCACAAGTGTGGCTGCAACAAAGTTGTTTTATAGCGAAACTTTATTAGTCAGATAAATATTTATTTAGAAATTCTATATTTTTTTCAGCTCTTGAAAAAATTATAACCCTGACCTTTAAAATTTAGCAGTGACTGGATTTAAAACACCCCATATGTTGCTGTTTTTATTTTCTGCAAAGTTGTCTTTGCTTTCTGTAATGGAAAATCCTCCTTTGTTTGTGTTTTTTAGAATGGGAGATGTATTTCGAGGCGGGGCCAATGGGGGAGAGAAGGCTTGCACCTTGAGGAGAGAGCTTGGGGACCTGGACAGAGCAGAGAGATCCCTGGATGACCTGATACAGTCGAGCACCGCGAAGCTCAAACAGCTCACGGAGTACAAAGACAGTCAGAGATATCCTTTTATGGCGAGCGCTTTGTGGAAGTGAGGATCATTCTGACGCAACGCAGCTGTTGTTTCCTTGACCTGACCTCACGCTGGGCTACGTGACGTACCAGGACATCCGCTCCATCGGCAGTCTCAGAGACCAGACGGTTATTGCTGTGAAAGCTCCAGCTGAAACCAAGCTGGAGGTGCCAGACGCAGCAGGGGTAAGAATGTTTTTTAAATATTCATTCTAATTTTCATTTATTATTGTCTTATTGGAATTCTACAAGTCTGCTTTTCTTGAAACCTCTTTACAGCAGGCGGCATTGCAGATCTATTTAAAGAGTAAAAATGGACCCATAGAGGTGTACCTTTGTCCTGAGGAAGGCCTTGAAGACGCCAGCCCAGTTAAGAGCATCCTCAACCCGAGTAAGGCATCTCCTCAAAGCCTCGGCCCACCAGCAGAACCTCTGAGCTGCAGCATTAAAAAGGAGCCCGCTGAATGTAAGCCACAGATTGCTCTTCAGTTCTACCCACTTTCCTGTAGTCTAAGACATTTGCTACAGAAATATTTCTGTGTCAAATAAAAGAGGTTAATGCCAGCACAACTTTATCGATGGATTTCAAACTTTAATTGCAGTTTTTGTCACAGTTTCAGTAAAAGCAGCACAAGCAGAACTTCTGAGCTGCAGCATTAAAAAGGAGCCTGTCGAACGTAAGCCACAGACTGCTTTTCACATTTACCCACTTCACATTAATCTACAACAGAAATATTCTGTGTGAAGAAGCATAGGTTAGTGCCAGCACATCTTTATCGATAGATTTCAAACTTTAATTGCAGTTTTTTTTTTCACAGTTCCAGTATAAGGTTACATATGGCTGAACAGCAAAAACAGAATTCTAATCTATCTAGACTTTTTTTTTTTTTTTTAATTCCTCAAGTTCTTGTGCAGAAACGGGCTACCACTCTCTTATTTTTAACCCCCTTTGATCATATTTGATCTATTTTTAAAGCGTTTCCAGTGGTCTTTTAATTATGATTATGCCATATTTAGCCAAAATAAAAAACTACAGTCATTTTCCAGGACGTAGTTTCTGCAGAGTAGCAGGAACTGTTAGAAACTATCATTTAAAATTTGCTGCCAAATTGTGACTGGCACCGTTGACAAGGGCAACCCCGCCCCCTTCCCCTCCCCGTTTCTGAGTCCAGGGAATTTTTGGCCTGTCAAGCATATTTTTTTAGACCATAAATACACTCTTTTTCAAACTGCTTAATTTAATGTTCTCATGATTCACAATAATTTAAAAAAATACTTATTTAGAAATACAATTTTGAGCTTGACTTTCTTAATATATGTCAAAAAAAGGGCACAAGAAGTTCTTAAAACACAAAAAATGTTGTTTTTCATTAGTCTAACTGTAATTTTTCCACTGCATCAAGAGAAAAACTGCATTTGCACAATTAAATTAGCATCAAAATCAAAGCAATACTTGAAGAGCTGGAGATTGTCTTCAGTAAAGGACAAAAATATAAAAATATTCCTGTTTAAAAAAGGAAAAAATTAACGATATCTAAGTCTTAGTCCATAACAAGGACAGAATCTGGGCTATAAGAGGCTGACCAGCAACCCCCACCTCACATACTGCCTCTATATTGGATCATCCAGCTTTGCTATGAGATGATCAGGATGAAGTGAACAGATGTTGGATGAGATAGTCCTTCAGACTCATTTTTGTAAAAAAGAAAGAAAAAGTGGCTATTTGAATTTATTTTACATTAGTTCTTAAATCATCCTCTTGTATTTAAAGACACATGAAAATCGTGTTTTTAACATGGTCTTGTATATCTATCTATGTTAATTATTATTATTATTTGTTATTTTTCACTAACACAATAACGACAATTTATGAGAGTAGAGGAAAGGCTGAAAAAAAAAAAGGAATTCAAGAAAAATGTCAGATGGACTGCAGTGCTCTAAGAGAGAAACTCTTATTTTTGGGCTACTTGGTAGCGGAAGCCACTCAGGCAGGCTGAAGTACAAACTCGTCAGAAAGGTCACATCATTGAGCTGTGAGGTCTGTACGGTGATCTACCTCTGTCAACAGAAATATATGTGGCGCAAAGGAATAATTGACTTTTGCCTAGATTTTAAAAAAATATTTTCTCTCAAAAACATGTTGATTAGTTTGTTGACACATTTTATCCTTATTGTTTTTATAAAATGAGACCTAAAACTTTCATTCTATGTTGTAAAAACGACCTTCCTTTCTTTTTTCATTTTTAAACACAGCCAGCGAATCCACGCCAACTGCAGCCGCCACCTCCAGCACCTCCCTCCTGGATGTCGAGGGTCTGCTGGGTCTGCCTCCCAGCCTCCTCCAGATCACGGAGGACCAGCTTCCTGGCACTTCCTTCACCTCTGATGCAAATACTCCATTTGTCAGTTTCTCCCCGCCTTTGGACCATGACGATTACCTCTGGAGCCTGGAGGATGGCGAAGGCGTCTCTGATTTCTTTGACTCTTATGATCTTGGGGACTTGTTGAGGAGCTGAGGAAAAAAAAAAAAAACAGGGAGAAGATGGAATATTTAAATGAATTACACTATTAAGCCATCACATGTTTATTTTTTTATTCCTGTGGGAGGATTCCCCCCATTTTTTTGTTAAAATTATTAATGCAAAAATCATTTGTACATACTCTAAACATGAGTTAATCTATAGAGAGTGCTTACATGGAGCTATTTTCTTTCCTAAAGTAAAAAAAAAAAACGTTTTTTTTTTTGGGGGGGGTGGCTGTACTACACAAAAGAAAACAAGAATTGTGTGCATGTGGTATTAAACAAAAAAGGATATGAGGCATTCATAAGGACAACTCAGGATTTTCTTAAGTGTTCTGCCAATTATGGCCTGTAGGGGGCAGCCTTGTATAAAATCAGCTTTAACTTCCATGGAGCTTTACAGCCTTGAAAACACTGGATGAAAGTAAGCTAAAGCCATAAGAAACCACACAAAGAGTGAAGAAGTTCTAGGAAAAAGCTGTGAATGAACTCTTTCAGCTTCAGCTGTGCGGATTCTGCGCATGTATTTTGAATCACACTGTAAAAATGACTTTTTGAAAGTGCTCATTTGCTTCTGACGGGTCGGATTAACTCTCTACTGCCTTAAGCTTTATTTTAAGTAAGCCATGTGTGTTTGGTGCTGCACTGTGTGCCAAAAAAGCCCATCAACAAACAAAGAGCCAAATTCAGAGGATGGATAATGGCTTCTTTCTGAACAATCAAAGAGGTTCTCTCTTTCTTGCTTGTTTCCCAGCGCTGTTTTTGATCATCCTGCTCCCCTTGTTAATAGGTTTTAGTTGTAAAAAGCTACTATTGTAATTCTTAGGAAAAAAAAAAAACACAGGTAATTAAATGCAGCATTTTGTGTTGCAGCAATTTTTCATGAGAAAAAAAGTTCTTTTGTTTAGGAAATAGTTGATGAATTTGTGTCTTTTGTTTTCCAGGTTTTTAAGCCTCTCGTTTCCCACATGAAGTGGAGTAATGCTTGTGAAAAAAGGGCATGAAGTCTACAATTTTTTATCTGTTCAATGTGTTGAGAAGCGTTCTAGAGATTTAAATTTTTATGCTATTTTGTATTGTTTTTGGCTTTCCCTCTACAATTCAGAGATAAGCTGAGTGTCCTGTCCTAACAAAACTTGAATATGAGTATGCGTGTTGTCGGGTATCGAGGTGTGCTTGTGCGTGTGGGTTTTTACCTTGTAGAATAGAGAATGTGAATTCAGAATTTGTCAAGCTTTTTCATTTAAACTAGTTTTTGGTATGTGTACAGAATTTGCTTTGTATTTATACCTATTTTTCAAGAAAAAAAAAAGATTATTTTTCAATGACTTGCAGCACTTACTATTTGGTAATTTTGTGTGGCCAGTTTGAAGTTCTTAAATAAATACTGATGCCAGTGTTTACACCTGGAATACCCTGAGTCTTTATTTTACATGAAAACAGAGGCTAAAAATGTGGTCTTACATTATTGTTAGTTCTTTAAATTAAGTTTTTATAAAGTAGGAACTATAAGTTGTTGTTTAAATCATATTAAGGAATAATATCCTATCGGATCCTATTCGGATGAAAATTGTGTTTTTGACCTGTTCATTTTCATGATGATATATTAAGAAAATTAGGCTCAAATTTTGATTTAGGAGTATTTTTTATTCAAACTATTGAGAATCAATGAAAAAAAGCCATTTGAAAAAAAAAAGCTTATTTGTGATGTAGAAAATAAGTCGTGCGGGCCACAAGCTCCCTCCCACGAGCTCTCAGAAATGGGGGAGGGGAACGGGGGATGGGGCTGCTCTATGCTAAAAACTTAAGCAGATTTTTTACGAACTACTGCCACTCTGCAGAGACTATGTCCTAGAAAGCGGCAGTTGTCTGAGTGGAAACCTGTTAAATTAGATCAAAAGATAATCGTAGTGGGTCTTAACATGTGCAGAGAACAAGTTTAAATATTTTCTAACCACGAAATTTAAGCTTCTTTGTTGTAATTGTTATTTAATAGTTTTTAATTTGGAGAAAGAACCTACTCAGCCTCTGTCCTGAACATATTAGTACTACCATCTGCACTGTTTGCTTACATAGCTTAGAAAAATGAGTCAAAAGTCCACACACAGTGCGATTGAGTTTTCTCGCATTTATAATCAAAATATTCAGTCAAACATTCTGTCAACATTGTTTCTTTTCTTTTGTGATTCTAAAAGCATCACCATTACAATGCTGACCTAAAAGTAAAGAGACGTTCCCAAAGAGCTTGGACTAATGTCAGGCACATGAAACCCCCATCATTCTTTGTGAGAGGGTTGCTTTGGAAACAAGCTCCCCTAAAAGCAAAAGAGAAAAGGAGGTCAGAGATCAGTGGGTCATGGCAGAAATAAACAAAAGACATTACCTCATGACACAGCTAAAATATACTCCTACAAATGAGCCTTTCAAGTATATTTATTTGCAAAAACAAGTTCAGCGACAGGACTCCTAATGAGCTTTTTTGAAGGGTTTCTTTTTATTTAAGCCTAACAAGCTTGTTCTGTTGATGTCATTTTACAAACAAGCAAAAGTTCATGGGCCCTAAAAAAGTTTTTGCAGCCAGCCGTAAAGAGCACTTTCAGGTGTCTGAGTTTGTTAACCATAATCAGATGCTTGTTGTGTGTCCGTTGCCAGATGTTGCACTCAACAGCATAGCTGCATATGTTGGCTTTAACTCTTTAACATTGGAGCTCTAGTGTTTATGTTCTTTGATTTACTCTAATTTTTAAATTGTTAACTTGATCAACGGAATTCCAGTTGATTCTGAAAGAGAAAAGATTTTGTGTTAAAGCGTCACCAGCAACGGCAGGTGTTAAAGGGTTAACAGACTGTTAAAACAGGGATGGGCAAATATTTTGACTCGTGGGCCACAAAGGGGTTCTAAAATTTGGCATAAGGGCCGGACAACGAGCAGATGGAAGGAGTGATTTGGTAATGAACCTCATAAACTAAAAAGATATTATGGAATTTAGAGAAAAACATGCTTTAATTTGGATTAAAATTCACATATATTCATTTAAAAACAGAAAATTGGGGAATTTTAATTTCTAAATTTTGATTTTTGTTCTCTTTTTGGGTTGATGTTCTTCAGAAGAAAATGCAAACTCAAAGAAATCCGAAAAATCACCTTCTGACTCAGAAAAAAAACACACATGAACGCCAGAGAAACATCATCATTCATGAGAAGAAACCAGAAATACAATGAAAATAAGACAATAATTGGGATTTTTGATTCAATGTATTTTAATTTGGAGGGCCAGATTAAGTATCCTAAGGGGCCGTATGTGGCCCCCGGGCCGTAGTTTGCCCACCCCTGTGTTAAAACGTAAATAATTATTGTTAGCTAAGGCTTTAAATTGCTAAAAACGAAATGGTTCTTTGTTTTTCTAAATGGGCAGCAACCACAAATGGCCAAAAATATGAAGAGTCGGTGAGCAGGGATGTTAAGCAAATGTATTGGAAACACCAAGAAACATAGATTTATTTTGAAAAGCTAGTGGGAAAACAAAACCCAACTGTAAAAACAGGTACAGAACTAATTTTGCTAATCTTGACCAACTCAATCCACGTGTCAGAGGTGATGGATTTTCCCAATCTAAAAGATGCTGTTTGTGGTTGTTAAAGCTGCCGCATCCGCCAAACTCAAACCAGTTGATTAAGATCTTCTTTTGCAATTTTCATCTCTGCTGACCAGAAGTATGTTCCTGTAAGCCTGGGCCTCCTGCTTTGATATATAGGTAGTAAATTGGCAGCAGGACTTGCAGAGCTGAGTCAAGGAGAAAAATGAGAGTGGAGAGGTGTGTTATACCTCCCTAAAGCTTCTGGGAAGCAATAAGGAAATCCTGGCAGTTGCTCGCTTTACAGGAAGTTGACTGAATGAGAGTCGTTATGTTGGGTGTACCTCACCAGAAAAACTTCTCTGCCTCCAAATTTTTGAAAGATTTAGTAAAGAAATGAGTCATTTCTTACAAAACAGCTATTGGTTGGCATACACTGTGGGAGGGGATAGATGTCGCAATATGGGAAATCGTTGCAGTTTGGAAAGGAAAAGGGTGGTGACAGTAGAGGAAAACAATAAACGAGTCACTGTGAGACGCTCATAACTCTTTTCTTCCCATACCATCTTCAAAGTTGTAGCATCTTTCTCATTATGGAGCACATGAATATGAGCATTATGAGCATATGAATATAAAAAAAATCATGCATAAATTGGATTTCTGAGTATTTCTTTAGTCAAATTTTTGTGAATCTGTTGCAAATCTATTCAAAAGCAGCACATTTGTGACATTGAAAATATAGCAAGAAGACTAAAAGCTCCATTTTGATGCACCCACTTACAACAAATAGATCTATGAACATCTTCATTTTCCTCGTCCAAGCTGGGATCTGACTCAAGGTTGTACTACTGGATAGTGAGGGGCTTTAAGCCAGAGCCTGTGAACAGAGAACTCTCAGCAAAAGGGAGAGGAAGGGGGACAGGGTTGCTTACACCTATAATCCCACCCACAACTCAGAGGCAAGTTCCTCACCAACTACTGCCGCTCTGCAGAAAATGTGACCTAGAAAACTACATTTTTTGTTTTTTTTTTTTTTTGGCTAAAAACAATAATTATAGTTATAGGACCAGTGGGAACACTCTTAACATTAGTGCTGGGCAATATCGCTTTATCACAATAACAACATATATCAAAATATGTCACAATAAACTATTTTTTCAGTTATTCTCTGAAAAAATTGACAAAAAATAGAGAAAATAGTGTCATTCATATTTGTGTGTGCGTAATTTTTGATTTGTGCATAACTTTGGATATGTGTGTGCCTAATGCTTGATTTGTAACTCATACAATACATTTGTACATTGTTCAGAATCATTTAGACTTTTTTTCATTAATGAATTGGGAATTTAGAAAGTGGAAAAATGTCAAGTTTCACAAGACAATATTCACAATCTGAGTTCAAAGCAGCTGAAAAGAAAATTGATGACCGAGCATTTGAGTTGTATTTAAACGCATCAGTTATGAATTTATCTTTTCTTTGATTGAGACGTGAAAAGTGTCTTAAATCAGATTTGTGTGTACATGTGGTTTTAACAAGCGATTCGTGTGTAGATTTGTGTGTAGTTTCAAGGTGTAGCAACTTTAAGTTGTGCATGTGTAAATCGTATTTTGTATTTTTTGAATGTCATAATTATTTTGTACTTATGCACAAATGTATTGCATGAGGTTCAAATCAAGAATTACGCACACAAAAATCCAAATTAATAAACAAATCAACAATAACACATGCAGAAAAGGGAATGATAGTGTCAGTACTCACTTTTCTCTTTATGACTTTATTTTTTCAAGTAACATTTAACTGAATTGTTACAAATGAATAAAAATGGTTCAAGTTACAACAGTTTCAAGTTTCTTAGAAGGAAAACACATAATTGCTCAAAAATTTAGCAATAAAAATAAACAACTAAAAACGACAGAAGAGAGATGGCACGATAGAAACTTTTTTATCGCGCTCACAATATGTGTTGCCATATCGGACATGGAAAAATTGTATATAGTATATAAAATTGTATATAGTAGTAATTATTTTACACCACAATAAAAAAATATATCACAACATACAATAATAAATTATTTTTTCAGGTATTCACTGAGTAACATGTACATGTTTAGTAACTGAATTGTTACAAATGAGGAAAAAAAATGTTTAGAAATGAACAAATAAAAACGTTAGAGAAAATAGAGGAGAAATGGCATGATCAATGCTTTTCTATTACCCAGACGATATGTATCGTCATATCACCGAGCACCACTTATTATTGATGAAAAGATGATCAGAGTGGGTTTTTAAAAAGAGTTTTGCACACGTGAATTTTAATTTCTCCTTCCAATCCCTTGAACTTGCTTTAGCTACTGGCCTGCCATGCCTGAGCGAACCTGTTTGCCAAATTTCACAATAAAACTCAAGCTCAAAGGCTTACTGACACACAAAGACTCCTCTTTTTTTCTTTCTTTCTTTTTTTTTTTTTACCAGAGGCTGCAAAGAAACTAAAGACGGGTATTGTCTGAATGCAGCTAGCATTACCTCAGCCCAAACAAGTGTTCGAAAAGCTTGTGCATACCAAACGAGCACACCAAATTATAGACGTAAATGGTGAAATAAAAAAAAAGATTGCACGTTTTTTCAAAACATGAATGCACTGATTGCCAAATAAAAAATTAAATTCTAAAAAGTTACTAACTCTTACCAAGTAAGAAAAGCTTTTTTATCGTACAAATATAAAAAATTAACTTTTACTAGGTTGACTTTTCTGTATATTTGTGCTCTTTTTGTGAATTACAGTTCTGAGGCAGTGAATGCAACACTTCAGGGATGCACATTGCTTCGGCCTGTGACTTAATGAAGAGTAAACAGTGAGTGTGCTTGTCTGTCTCTGTGAATGCAAACACAGCTCCACTCTTAGTGCACACAGTTGAGACCCAGAAGGAGAACGAAAAGACACGGAGAACAAGAAAATCTCTTCAACCGCATAGTCAGTCGACTTTTGGTTGGATAAATATGGTCAAGAAAACCTCAAGTTCCCCCCGGGGCTTGGACTAATTCAGTGTTTCCCTTTACATACTGCAACAATTGTAGGAAAATATGTGGTTTATTTGGTGAAGGGAGCCACTGTGTTTGGTTCAGCTCCCCGAACCCACCCCCCCAATAACGTATTATACCACTAGTTCCCCCAAGGCAAAATTCATAAATACATCTTTTTTCTTTGAACTGACAGGCTTCACAATGTCGAACTATGGCGGATTTAGGTGACATACAATTCCTCAAAATTTCAGTGGCAAGGAAGGGAACTTTAGAAATCCTTCCTATAGAGAGAAAAAAAGAACTTCTAGGATCAAAAGGAAGCATGGGGAGCTCTGGAGGGGCTGCCAAAGAGGATCAAGGTGCAAAAAGAGCACGAGTTACAACATGTCCAAAAGTTGCAAAAAGGTCCTTTCTATTTAATGACAATATCAAACAACTTTTTGATACTTACGAAGATTTAAAACTTGTTTATACATATCTAAGACATTTTACCAGGTACTTTATGTTTACTCAAGTGTTTCTCCAAATCAAAACAGTGGAGAACTTTTGTCTCAATAACAGTTAAAATCTAAAAATAAGAAAAATATTATTTAAATGAGTCAAAATCCTTTTGATCCAAAACTCAAATTGAATACAATTTGAATAGAACTCTAATTACTCTTAATAATAATAATAATAATAATAATAATAATAATAATAATAATAATAATAATAATAATAATAATAATAATAATAATAATAATAATAATAATAATAATAATAATAATAATAATAATGATACATTGTATTTGTTGGGCGCCTTTCAAGGGACTCAAGGTCGCCTTACAGTAAAAAACAAACAGCTTTATACAATAGTAGAAACACTCTTAATTTTTGAGGATTTTATTCAAAAGTTTAATAAATTTTAGCTAGTTAGACTTGTATTTACTGTCATTATAACGAAAATTAAGATTTTTGTTCTAAGAATAAAAACAAAAAAAAAAGATTTTATGAGGATTTATGAGGACAAGTTAACTTGTTAAATTGTTTTCTCATTTTGTTCTAAAACGAGTCATTTCCACTTATTAAACACATTTTCCATCACTTTTATTAAATTAATCAACAACTTGGTACATAAAACTCAATAAATATCAACCATTTGTCTTGAACTACCAAAAAAATACTTTATAAAATTCGATTTGAAGTAATTCAATCTAACAGTTAGATTGTTTTTAGGACTTGGATTTCCTTATTTCTTGATTTTTATACCTAAATATAAGATTTATTGATAAAATTCCACTCTGATCATCTTTGGATCTATTGTAAGCTTTCCCAGCGGTTTTTGTAAATGATTATGCCGTTTGAAGCCAAATTTTTTTTTTAAATTGGGTCGTTTTCTGGGACATAATTACTGCAGAGTGGCTGCGGTTCATTCAAAATTTGCCTCTGATTTGTGGCTGGGACTGTTGGCGCTGAGCAAACCTGTCCCCACATCCCATCAACCATCTGTTTATACTCTCCTGCTGGCTTACAGTCCCTCACAACTTAATATTAATGATGCAGCAAAAATTGCTACCAATAATGGAGATTTGAGCCAGATGCCAGCTTGGACGAGGAAAACCAAGATGTAAGTGGATCTAGTCGTCTACAAGTGGATGGAATAGAGAAATGAGCTGTGACTTGCTGTAGTAACTTGTATATCACACTAACACTAACAAGCTTTTTCTAATGGTAATTTTTTTGTCTGCTCCTGATACTCAACAATTTGAACGAAGAAACATTCTTTAAGTTTCATTTTCTATGCTTATGACCCTCAGAACATACATTTTTTAACCCTATTTTTGTACTGTTTTTGAACTGTGCAAGCGCACTGAAATAAAACTCTGTAAAATCTTCTCATAAACCTTGACCACTAGTTGGCTTCTTCTTCTCTCACTAATCCCTCAGTTTTATTTAAAAACCCTCCCAACTCCTTCAGTATTTCCATGGAAACTGTTCTCTCAGTGGAGTTTGCATAGGAATGAAATGCTTTGATGAAAGAGCAAAGCAGAAGGACACTTTCCTGTCCTGCTCTCCCCACGTGACCCTTGGCCCCGCCTCCCTGAGCTCACAGGAGCGCGCTCGTTCACCTGCACGCGCCCTTCACTCCGAGCAAAGTTGTCACTGGCATGAACCCGGGAATGGCTTCAGACGACTAACTGTTTTTAAGACAAAGTTTTAAGAGGAATTTTTTTTTTTTCCCTTCAAATGGGAATTATTCTCTCGCTTAACATTTCGGTAAACTTTTTTGCTCTGTAAAGAAAGAAAAAAAAAGAAAAAGCTGGAACCGTTGTTTTCTGGAAAAAATTAAAATGCCGGAGCGAATAAGCATTTCGGACTTTGTGGTTTTAACGAACGAGGACTTGTCGTCGCCCGGGACTTCCAGTTTTCACACGAAGATGAGCGACTGTCGGAACACGGTTACAACCGTGGAGGAGGTGAGCGCGGGAGAGGTAGTTCACCTCAGTCTGTTTACCTGCTAACTTATGATGGAAACAGTGAGGAGGAACCAACTTTAAACCATGACTCTGCCAGAGCCCTCTGCATTTGTTATTACTTAAAAACACAGTTTATAGCAATTTAAACAACTATTATAAAGTTTATATGTTAGGTTTTTATTGTTTTGGGTGATAATTTACCGCACAGTGTAACGTAAACATGCGTTACCTATCACATTTTTTGACCGGATGATCCTATTTTTCACAATAAAACTTTATTTGTTCATTTAAAAAAATGCTTCAAACATGTTTTAAAAAATTCTAATACAAAAATATGAACCAAACTTATCATTGAGAGCAATAATAATAACAACAACATCACTAGTATAGCAATAATACATCCTTTTTTGAAATAGAGCAGACAGAAGCTGAGCCTCAAGCTATTTTATTTATTTCATGTTTATAGTTTTTGCAAATAATATATCTAATTATTAATTAATTTCCAATATTTTTTTATATTTGTTAATTCAGTCAAAGTTTATATATATAAATTAAAATTCAAGTTAAAATAAAATTCCAACGAAAAAGCTCTTCAAACATGTTTTTTCAGGATAATATATCTCTTTTGCTCCATCTAGAGATTCAATTTGGGTATAAAGTGCTCAACAATACTGTAATTTTTAAATACTAATAATAGCAAAAAAAATGTGTTGACTAGTTTTACTTGCAAGTTTTTCAGTTTAATGACGGTTGAGTTCATTTTACTTGAGTTTACTTTCAGTTTTATAGGAGTTAAGGGCAAAGATGAGACAGAATCGAAGGTTTGCAACTAAATGCATGACAGAAAGAAATGTGATCCTTCACGGGGATGCGGAATGATGTTTGTGATTAGAAGCATGCGCATGTGTTTGCAAGCATGTTGGTGGAGGTCAGTGTGTGGAGTTTTTGTGCATGAACTGGTGCCTCGGCTCTAGGCTTGTTTTGAGCTCTGTGTGCATTTGTGTTTGTTTGAAATCTCTCTTTTCAAAGCTCCTCAGGCACTGGGAGTGAACCGAGTGAGGCCGCCATGAACTCTGCCATAAAACAAATAATCTAAACACACACACACACTGATCCTCGCTGGTGGACAAAAACACCATAGCTATGCTATAACAAGACATGGATTTGTGTTTTCCCTCGGGGCCTTATCAGGATTGCCAAGGATTCTCTGTTACAAATTGAAAACCAAAGATCTTTTTTGCTGGAACCAGATCCACAATGCTTGAAAAGAATGTGACAAGTCAGAAGAAAATCTGAGTAAATCTGACACAGATGCATTAAAGGGAATTCTGCTGACGTTTTACCGTCACTGACAGACGGCTCTAACGGTTATTCGAGGCGTTATTTGAGTCTGTGACATGAACAACCAAACACAAACGCTTGATTACGATTTTGTAAGAAGCATTGGCTAAAGTCAGCTGTATGGCAAATATGGAGACCCTTGTTTATGGACATAACAAATGACATAGCTGAAATAACTGTTTGGGGAGTGTCATGCTGGAACCTTAAACACATGCTCGCAGACGGATACACTTTCAGTGCATGAATGTATAGATTAATATGGATTTTGATCTATGATTGATTGCTTGTTTGATGCGGTTTATGCCTCATCTTAGCTATTTGTTATGATTCCAAGCAGAGATGCTGAAAGACAGTATATGTAAAGGTATATTCAGACTGGACACATTTGAACCTCTTAAAGTGAACCAGAGTTCTTTTTCAGTCTGAAGCACCCAAATAAACTAGGGCTGAGAATCACTGGGTACCTCACAATACAATGTTGTACACAATACATGATTCAGGATATCATAATAATTGGTAAAAACCATCTCTAAAAACTCACAATATATAGAAGAACACATTTTTTAAGGAAAATATATCCCCTTTTATTTTCTTTAGTTTGAACACAATCATAATAAACAACTTGTGTCTTATTTTGTGCAACAAATAATAGACACTTTTATGCAACAAATCAGTAATATTTTGTCTTTGACAAGGATTGAGATCAATTGAATTAGAGATATCTGTAAAATTCAGTGTTAACAATAGTAAACATGAACAGCAGTGCTACTACTTGGTGCAAAATAGTTACAAACAGAACAAAAAATAAATAATTAAAGTAGCTTCCAGGCACATTGTGCCTGCGACAGCCAGTCTTGCAAAATGCACTACCTACCTACCTCTCACCAAAGGATGAAGAATATAACAGTTTACAGCCTCTTCAAATGAAAATAAAAGATCGATACTTGGTGAGAACCTATCGAGAATCAATCGCAGGACTAAATGTCGTGAAATATCGCAATTTCCATATTTTTGCACATCCCTAAAGGTGAACCCTGGTCTGGGACTTAGAACAGCTCTCAGATCCATCCTTCGAGGTGGTCTTGGCTATGTTCCAATCAGACTGAACTTTGATTTGCTCTGAGATTCCTCAGTCTGAATACAATCCACTCAGAGAGTAAAATAACTGTACAAAAACGGCCACCTTAGCCGGTCATTATCAGACAAAAGATGCAAAATCAACTAATTGAAATGTGGTCGGATGAATGTAGACTCATAAAAACAACTTTTAAGATGATACACATTGCTTCTCACAGCATTTTCCCTACTACCTATTTGTAACAAACATTTATTAGCGTACCTCGTAGCCATAGCATCTTCAGTAAGCACCTTGTAGCATGCCCCCACCATATCAAAGCAGCAGTAAAAAGGGTTGAATCTGACCTTCTTACAGATATTATTACTGGTCAGCGAAATAAAAAGTTTAAATAAATATTTTATAGAACTATTTTGACAAGTATTTGCTCTTCTGGTCTTGACCCGCTCTAGTACCTGCTGGCCAATGACTGAAGAGATCTTTAGCCATGTGGTTTTATTTACAAGGTTTGGTCTGGAACAGAAATCTCAGGTAGATCCCAGTCTGAATATAGACCAAACACAAGGTTTAGGACTCGATCCGGACCAAATTAAGTGGGCTCGGTCTGGAACAAATCATTTATCCCAGTCTGAATACAACCTAAAAGTCAGCTTTAACTTGTGTTATCTTTTCTGAAACCATCTACAAATGAATATTTTGTTTAAAATTAAAAACGTACCCTTCCATGTTATTTTACCCATCATCCCTAGCGTCCCTTTGACATAGATGTGTCTGTACAGCAGCTACTCACAAGTTCAAAAATGGTCAAACGTGGCTGTTGTCTCAGCATATTCAGTCTTCTAGGTAATGATCTTTGCTATTTAATTTCTGTTTATGAAGACTTTTGCTGTTCATTTACCTGTGACTTGTATTTTACAACTATCCTCATGATAAGGAAACTAGATCAACAGAATCGCTTTCTAATTCTCCACTACACCAAGCATTCACATGACTGTTTGATTCACAATCAGGCCAATGACTAGACTGCAAAGCTTTGGGTGTGGAACCAACATAGTGTTGCAAAAAGCATAGTCTCTGTTGAGTCTAAATGACTGGATCGTTTAAGCTATTTCTGGCCTCCCGTAGGTGGAGTGCTGTAAGTGTAGCACACTGATGCAACAATTGAGGACAATAACTGCTGAACTTTGCTGTTTAAGAATTTAACTTAGCTGCTTTCTGCTATTAGTTTTGCACTGGTTACCATTTTTTTTTTTGAGGGGCATAGATCCAGCGTGGTTTCAGAGGGTGCAAACGTGTTTTTGATACCTTGATAAACCTGAAGAGGCACAAAAGCTCTGACATCATTCATGAATAGACATGATGGTGCATGATAGATATTTGTTCGTTGGCTAAAATGCTAAGCTGAGGAGACAGTTTCTCATGGGATTGGTAAGGAGGCAAAAATATTAGTATAAAGTTAGTGTTAAGTCTTTGGCACCAATTACTTCTTTTGCACAATTTTTAGTATTTCTCCAGGTTTTATGTGTTTTCATCTGTTTATTTTCTGTGTTGGTTTGTTGTTCTCTCCTTGGTCATTCTAATAAATTACTATTCAAAGGCTATTTTAACACCATCTACACAAAACAGAACATTTGGCCAGAACAAAGTTGTCCTCAAGGATTGTTACATCCCCTGGGAGTACAACACAGCTCAAGTCTAGGGGGAAGGGGAGGGGATCAGTAATGAAAACTGGACACCAATGACAAAGGAACACAGTTTATTAAAATAACCACCTGTGTCCTGAAATGAAGATCAAATAATTAATGAGCTGGTAAAACAAAAAGACAAACCAAACAGAGTCAGAACCATGGCCAAAATTAAAATGAGCCAGGGAGACTGCTGACTCAGCCATGACGACCGTCGGAGTTAGCAGCTCCCTGCTAAGGGCTACATAACAAAACCACCTAAAGAAAATAAATGAAACAAAGCCCGCAAATCAAAACTACCATGGTCCAACCCCAAACAAACACAACAAAACCCAGCATTCTAAGATTGCTAAGGACAAAAAGGGTGAAATCGCCAAACTAAAGCCCAGCCTGGTGCTCTGCTCCCTGTCTGGCTTGGTGTGGCCTCCTCTGCCTGAAATAGACAGCCGGTGGTGATCAGGGGAAATTGGCCACACCTGCCAGGTGAGCCAAAAGGATTGGATGGAAAAAAAAGGCCTGGCAGCAGCAGCAGGACATAACAAGGATGGTAAAGAACCAGAACTGGACTTTGGTATTAATGTGCTTCTGTTTATTTCTAGTGTCTGGAGATGGAAAACACAACTTTTCAGAAGATGAAGAAGTTAATTAAAGCTATACACACATCTGGACTCAGTAAGTGTCAATTCACTTGTTCTCTAAAGTATAAGATAACTTATTTACCTTAGCGACTGTTTTGTAAAGAGATGACTTTATGGCAGAGAATAAAGTTTGAAAGCTTTTGGAAATACTGCATTTTAAGGTTGTGTATCTTTTCCTCTCACATTATCTATTTGTGGTCGCAAATTGATACATAAAATTTGACTAACTTTGCGGTGATACAACAGTCCAATTCTTTTAGCTAAATGGATAATTTCCTTTGTCTGTCCTTTCTTTATTTGTCTGTTCTTAACTCTAGTTTGTTATCTCTTTAGTTAAGGAATCTAAATGAAGGAACCCTTTTAAAACAAGCTCTTTTGTCAAGGGACTAATCCTCCCATTGCTCATTAAATGTTTAAATAAATGAATTTTGCAAGAAACTACAGAAGCTGAAAACAGCCTGGCCTACTTTTTTTAAAACGGCTTTTCTCCTGATAATGAGATCCACTATCTCGTTATCACAAGAAAACAAAATCTGTTTTCTCATGATGATGCGATAATGAAGAATATACTGTGTAATCCCTCTTTTTTTTTTCCTGCACGGAGACGCTGAGACAGCTTAATCATAAAAACCCTGCATTTTGGATCTTTTTGTTCTTTGTGATTTAAAAAGAATAGTGCACATGTAATGTATTCAAGGACTGTTTGCAGTACTGTGGAAAAAAAAGATGTGTTTAGTAGGACTGGGTTGACAAAATCGATTAATCGATTTGAATCAATTTAAGCTTAATAGATCAATAATCGATTCATAAGAATATAGATCGATTTAGCTCATAAAGCTAAACTCCGCTAGCTTGATGCTAACGTTTAATGGAATTTCCCATAGGACAGCTAATTCTAAAGCTTGGTGGACGTAAAAATACATAGCTGACTAATTTCCAATCTCTTTTAAGAAGATATTTTTAAAGAAACCATTTGTTGTCTAAAATATGTTTTTTTGCTCAAACTTTCTTCTTCTTCTGGTATAAGGTGAAATGCTATAGGGTGATCACCACCTAGTGGCCAAACTGAAACACCCCTCAGGAGAAGCAGATCAATGTTTACAATGTTAATGATCTGACCGTTATGTGAACTGGATCAGGTTAATATAAATATATTCAAAACATATAGTAGATTATTAATGTAATTCTAATCAAATGTGTTTTCTAAATGTGTAAAATCATAATTGAATCAAACTGAATTGAGTGGATCGAAAGGGAAAAAAAAAAAAATCTGAATCGAATCAATCCAGGCTCTGGTAGATCAAATTGAATCGGATCTAGAAATTATTGTTGATACCCAGACCTAGTGTTTGGTGTACACAACACACATTCCTCGCTGTGGTTCACCTTCAGCCAATTGTAATCGACGATTTGGTTAAAGCAAGCTTGTAATTGGATGTCTTTTTGTTTAAATCACATGTACGTAAAAAGTCAAAGACAGTAAATGGCAAAACCGAAAGAGAAATCGACAGTTTGCCTGAAACCGACAGAAATTATTTATATCCTGATCGATTATTTTTTTATTATTTTTTTTTTTTTAACTAAAATAATCTTGTTCGTATCTGTGATTTTGTACCGCTGTCACTTCCAGTTACATCTGTAGCTTTTGCATCCTTTGTATCTTTAGGTTATTTTAGCATGCTGCTCTGAAGCTCTCTCTCAGTAGCTTGTTTTTAGTTAAAGGTCAGCCTATATTATGGGTGGATAAGCAGTCCAGTGCAGGGGGGTGCCCCCCCCATGACTCTATAAGAGCCTTGTGTAGGTGACATCATTGAAGCTGAGGATGCAGCAGAGAGCCCGGCTGCATGGAGTTGTCATGTTTACATGAAACAGAGTGTGGTTTCGTAATTAGGGTTAAAGACGTGTGTGGTTTGAACAACAAAAAGCTCCTTTAAGTGACCATAGAGTCAATTGATCACATACTAGTGTGAGTTTCAATTAACAGGTCAAAAAAGCAAAGGAGAGATGTAGAAATGCATAGGACGTTGCTTCCTTGAGCTTGTTTTGGTAGTTTTAGCACCAGTGAGTCAGTTCAGCGGCTGTGTCGAATCGAGCAACCAGATCTGCCATGCAGAGAAGCTCTCTATCACCGCCGTCCCTCTGCTGTTTCTGCTTTCATCGTCTAAGTAGAATCATATGGAGCAGTTCCAGTAATGTGTTGATGGGAGGCCCTTTCCCCACTCTCTCATTATATTGCTGGAACCCTTAAACGGACTTTTAAAGATCTTAATTGTTGTTTGACTGTCTGAGTCACTGCAAAAATAGACCCAGCTGGACACACCCACCCCCTCCTCGCTGGTCATGTGACCTAAAAACTCATCAACAGCCGATGTAAGGTCAGAGTTGCTGCTTTCGTTTTCTACTCCCATGAGATCGTAGACAGTGTGACAGCTTGATATCTTTTCTTTAAATTTTCCGATAACACAGCTGCATTATTTCACTTGTCCGGCCAACCCTGGGTGTTGTTCTTCACGTTTGCCAGAGTGCCTACATTCTTCTCATAATTTTAGAATCGGATGAATCACTAAATGATCTGTGATGTTTTTTGGACCGGTTGAGACACGTTTTCCAGCTTCTAGCATTCAAATTCAGGATCACGTATGACTTGAGCTATAAACAGGAACAGAGGCTCTTTCTAAGAGCAGCTTTCTGCCCTTTTTTCCTCTATAAATGTCATATGGAAATGTTGAAATGCTCTTTTCTCTGTTTATATTTAGAAATGAGTCTTTTGCAGCAGCCAAAGTATCTTGTATTTATTTATTTTAGTCACACATGTCAAAGTCAAGGTATTGACTTTGACACGTGTGTTAAAATATTCCTAAAGAAAGTAAGTAGGCCTGCCTGCTCTTTACTTTATTCCTGTTATTTAGATTAACTCGATGTGATTGTGTCTTTTTCAGCCTATGTGGAGAACAAAGAGCAGTATATTGAGGTTCTGGAGAATCTGGGTAATGGCCACGTGAATCAGGACAACAATGAGATTTTCCCAGGGTTCCTCAACTTGGCTGTGTTTACCAGAGAGGTCACAGCACTCTTCAAAAACCTGGTAAGAAAGAGTCCTAAAGTTTTCCGTTTTGCATAAACTATTCAAAGCGTTTTGCTTTAGAGGTTCCCAGCACCTGTATACACAACAACTTGTGACTGGGTCAATCCGGAGCCCTCCCACTGATAGTCTCTATGGTGATAATAATTCATCCCAGACCTCCACATTGGAGCAGTCTGCACACAGTTACCGTACATCACACGCCCTCTCTCCTCCCCCTGCAGCAGAGACGGGGCCCCCACAGATGAGAAAAATATGCCTCCAAACACACACAAAAAAAAGGATTTTGGGAACAAACTGCAAATGTCCGATAAGTCACAGCCTTGGGGGGAAAAATATTTTTTTCTTTTTGGAGTTAATGTGTTAGGATTCCACCATTAAAAACAGGTTCAGCTAACAGCAATTATGCCACCCTCATTATTGATTTTGAGAAAACAAAGCAGTATTCATAATGGTTTTCTGTGTGACATTATTGTTTCAACAGTTTTAGAAAGGCGGATCCGTTTCCTGGTTAACAAAGTAGAGCTGTTTTGACAGGTGGCCTCGCACTCACCTCAGAAAAACTCTGGTTAAAAGGATTTCCTGGTTGACTCAAAGACAGTGAATGAGGAGTCTGAATACTGTCTGTTTTACCTGAACTTAAGAGGATCTATACACTGCAGGGAATACATTTCAATAAGCTCAGCATTTCCACGTATGAATGCCTTCAACACCAGAATTCTAAAATAAAAAACATATATATATTTTAATTATTATGGATTTTACAACAATAAAACAAACATCAATGACTTTTAAAGTAGGTAGAAAAAAAAACAACCTCTTCATTTTTATCGTCTGATCTGGTATCTGGCTCATAATTGCTCTCCATTCTGTTGCTTGGTAACGTTAGATTGAGAGTGTGAGGGACTGTAAGCTAGCAGGAGGGTGTTAAAACAGAGAGCTCTCAGTTACGGGTGATGGGACGGGGGGCAGGTTTCTCCGCTCCAACTAGGGGTGTAACAGATCACAAAACTCGGATCACAACAGTTCTGATTGTGTCAAATTTGCTTGTCTGGGACCAAAAACTGAGATAATGCTTAATATTCAATATTCAATGTCAGCTCTTAAAGGTACACATGCTAATACATGCCAACTTCTCTTTACAGACGACATGCAAACAGTAACTTCCTCTAACTTACACTGACATTATAGAAATATAATTGGTAGAAAAGGTAAAATAAGTTCGTTAGCAAAAAAGTGTCCTTTGTAAAACAGCTTGTGATGATGAGGTTTTTCTAAAGACCTTTTAAGATCCAGATAACATTTTTGATCATTATCACCATGCTAATTACTTTCTATAACATAGGAAGTCTTTCTTCTGACTTTGTGAGCTAGAAACTGATCTTCTGTCACGTGTTTTATGTTTACCTGACAGAACCTCATTTATTAACTTCTAGTTACCCGAGTGTGCAGCTTCCGTGTTTCAGTGCCAACCATAGCAGTCCCACCAGCCTCTGGGCCCCTCGGTCAATACAGCAGGGTCAGCTCTGCTGTCAGAACGCGGAAGTGGTCCGACATTATTTATGTTGGGAGGAGAGCACGGCCTGGTTTTAATTTACCAGAAACGGAGGAAAAGCGGCTGCAGGACTCACTAATGGACTTTGTCAGTCTGTACAGTGGTGCAGTGTAAACACATGGAAATGATTCATCTGGTATTTGGTCAGGTTGTTGAAATAACCACGTGATTTGCTAACGCGGGGGAGGGAAATTTGTAACAAACTTGAGATTGAAGTTATTTGATGATTAATTTGAATCTCGAAACTCAAAAATGGGATTTCGGAAATTGCAGAAGGAAAAGTTATTATCTGGTGCTTTTATTTTTATGACTCATCACTTTTAAATGCGTCATCGTGTTTTGGGGGTCGTCCATTCTCATTCCCAGAAACCCAATTCCACAGGGAGAGACCGTAAGTGTGTCGAACTGTGTTGTTTTGTGAGCGATTGCTCATACTTGAGCAGATAGGGACCATCTGTGTTGTCAAGCGGGATGTTTGAACTCTTTTGCTGCTCTCTTGCTTGTTTCAGGTGCAAAGCCTCAGCAGCATCATGACATTTCCTCTGGAAAATGTGTTGAAGTCGGAGCTGCGGGACAGCAGATTAGTGAGTCTGCATCTCATCTGTAACACACCCTCACATGTTGAAAACTTCTGGTTAAAACAGGTGCATGAATGTTATTCATGAGTGAAGATATTAATCTGATACAGTTTACATACTTTAAAATGTATTCGTGAAACTATAATGATATTGTTAAGACCAGACAGTAATACACACATATAGCCAAGAGGAGGCCCTAATCTGGTGCTATATCCAAATTCCCACCCTAATCCCCAAAAACTATATAGGACGGGACTATGTAGTGCCCTGGATTTTAAAGGTAATTCGGCCACGACGCACACTACTTTTCATTCGTTTTTCTAAACACCATCTATGACGTCACAGATTTCACAATTAAAATCGAATCAATATGAAAATTTCACATTTATTTATGACTCCACTTTGCTCTGATGGTGAAAATGTGGATCGTTTATTAAAAAACTACATTTAAACACGTTTTCTACTCGAAATTCTTTGACTGCAATGCATTGTGGCCTATCTTTGCTAATCTAGTGAGCATCGAAGCACGCTAGTTTTTCCCAAAGACCACTGGGACTACTGTAGATTCTGACAGCATTACAGAATGGCAAGCACATTATAGGGAAATAATTAATCTAACATAGCTTGCGTCTCCCTGTGCCAGTCCCCAGCCTGGATAAAAAAAACGGGTTGTGTCAGGAAGGGCATCCAGCGTAAAAATGTCTGCCAAACCGCCTGTACGAATCAGGGAAAGCTGTGGCGACCCCTGAAGAGATAAGCCAAACTACATGGTTGAACAACGTATTTAGGACTAGTGTTTAATAAAATCAACATATCAAATCAACTTTTACTTAAAAAAAAATCTGATATTGATTATTGATTGTAAAATCTTCACAAAGGGCTTCACAAAAAGCAAAAGTGGTCAGTCAGAGCTTTATTAATCATGATGTTTTAATCCAATTGAGTCCAGAAAATTCCAATAAAGACAGATTGTTTTAATTGTATGCAAATGAACTATATAAGTAAACAACAGATTACACCCTCATAATAAGTAGTCAAACAACAACAGTGGATGTTTAGTGACGTGAAAACTGTTTTGTATTAACAAAATTATTTGAAATATGAATTTATCAAATCAGGAATTTGTGAATAAAAATCAAACCAGCTCAGTATTTTGACATTGATGCCCAACTCATGTCAACAGAATGTCTGACAGTATAAAGTCATTTTATTTTTAGAGGGGCTGCAACAAATTTTTGGATTTACCGCTTACCTTTGTGCAAGCCTAAAACATAAAAACTGATGGTAACTGTTCTAGAATTTATTCTTTTATTCAAAAAATTTGAAAAACACTTAATTTGTACTATTTAAAATGTGCCTTTTTTTAAAAAAAAAAAAGAGCTGCAGTCCAGCACTGAACTGGCATGTCAAATCTGACTGTTGCCAAACTTAGACTAATTTGTCAAAATAGCATAATGCTTTTGTAAACTCTCGCCTTTTAAAGAATCTAATCACAGATCTTACTGTGAGGGAAGGAAAGGCAGAGTAGAAGCAATGAAATCCTGTTGAACTCAAAGGTTAATGCAATAAAAGCCTGTCTGCCTCTGTGCTGTAATTCTTCTCTTTTCCCTCAGGAGCTCAAGAAAAACATGGAGAAGAGTCTGAAGGATTACGACATCAAATTGTAATTAACTCTTACTTACATTTCATTGCTGACTCAGAAGCTCTGTGGCTATATTCTACGTCTTTAAACTTTTTTTTTGTGTGATAAACAAAAAATGCCTTCAGAAATCCACTCTTTAGTTAACAAGTCACAGAGGCGGCTGTGAGGGCTTTACAGAGTCATCCTCTACATGACATGAATTATGGCTGAGACACTTTACGGCTCTGATTTGATCCTCAGATGATGCTTTAAGTGTCCTTTAATTTTGTAAGACGATTACGCCTCTCCCTTTTCCTTTCATCTTCCTAAAACCTGTGATGAAGTAAAGCCAGGGTTTAAAGAATGTGTGTGTTGAGGGAAGTTCCCCTTCATTTAGGAGTCAGATGTGCTGTATAAGAGCAAGCTTGAACTGTTCCTTTTTTTTTGTCTCTTTTCACAGAGGGAAGCTGGAAAAGGAGAGGAGGGAGAAAGCCAAGCAGCTGGGGCTGATCAGGGTGGAGGGGTCGGACGGAGCGGAGGACATGGAGAGAGAAAAAAGGGTCTTCCAGCTGCAAATGTGCGAGGTGAGAGGATTCACGCCAGTCAAAACACCTGAAGCACAGTTTCGTGTTTCGTTCACATGGGTGGTCTGTCATGTTTACTCCAACTGTAGATGATAAGACTATCTCTAACCTTGGTTGAATCTTATAGGAGTTTCTGCATAAATGGCTGTTGTGACGCAAGGTTTAGGAAATCTATGAAAAATCCATGACATGTGGTTTGTGTAAAGGTCATTTAGGTGTCAGCTGACTACGCTAGAGAAGACTCGAAGCAAAATAATGATGAATCCTGACTAAAAGCAGCTGTAGTAACCAAATGGAGAAAGAGTGCCTGCTGAAAACCAGGCCAAACCCTCAATCATTCTTTCCTTTTCTCACTGCTTGCACACAGAGGCTCTGTAAAACCTCCAGAAAGCTCAGAGTGGAAACACTTTTCAAAGAAACAAAAGGGCATTTCTTCTTTGTTTTTCCCACACATTTTCAGTCTTTAAAGACTGACTTTGATTTAAAAAAAAAAAAGTTTAATAATGTTCTCACAAAACAGAATATATATTAAGCAAATTAAGCCTAAAATTGCATATCTGAGTATTTCTTAATTTAAACTGTTGTGAATCAAAAGCAAATGAAAAAATGCTGTCAGAAAAGCTCCTTGCTCCACTCCATGTGGAAAGCCTGGCACTGGGTCTGGAACATTACCGATCCGCATCCAGAACCGGTAACAATCTGCATTCGATACCAGGTTAAGGTTTGGGTACTAGTTCAGTTCACGTCCTGGTACCGGACCGCTATCATAACCATAACCCGGAACCGGTTTGCAACCAGGTGGTGGGGGAGCATTGATTTAATGGGAACAACCAACAAATCAAAAAAGGGCGAGTTGGGGGACACCCAAAACGTCAGTTTAACTATGCGTCAAAATGTGACGATTTTGGAATGAGAATGTGTCGACCCACAACTCTGGAGCGAATATCCAATGACAACTCGCCGCTCTGCAGAAACTATGTCCCAGAAAACAACAGTTTTTTTAAATTTAGGCTAAAAACCACAAAATCATGATGAAAAGTCCACTGGGAATGCTTTAAAAAGAGCTCAAAGATCATCTGAGTGGAACTTTTAAGGTTTTTAAAAGCAGCATCTAGTTTTAGAGTGTTTGAAGCCACGTTAAAAGACACAACTAAACATTTTTTTAAAGGTTTAGATGTGAACGTTTACTTTGCATGATGAAAATCTTTAATATATTTATTTGTTTTCATTCTAAGAAATCTTGTTTGTGTTTTCAGTATCTGTTAAAAATCCAGGAATTGAAGGTGCGCCAAGGTCCTGAACTTCTCAAGAGCCTTATCACATATTTCGACGCCCAATTGAGGTCAGTGTGCTCCAGCAGAACCTTTGATGTCACACCTGGTATAAAACGCCTGCAGGTGTATTTGTTCACGGCACTTTCCTTTGCATGACAGTTCTGGGGTTTTAGTTTTCACTTCCTTTCACAATCAATTAATTGAACCAAAAGGTTTTATTTATAAGGTTGCTTATAGATCCATTCGTAGTAGAATAAATTAAACCCCAATGCACCCTCGTGACTCGACGTCTGTTCTTCTGGTTTCAGTTTCTTTCGAGAAGGGCTGAAAGCTGCGGAGAACCTTTCCCCCTTTATTGAGAAACTTACTTCTTCTATTTACAAGGCAAGTAACTGCTGTGTTTCTTTCTTTCTGTTTCACTGCTTATATTGCACCATGTGCAGCATTAACAGTTTTTCAAGGAAAGTCTGTCTTCTAGTGTCAAACTTTGCTCTAATTTCGAAAGTGCAAAAGTCATTTTTACAGGAAACAACTATGTCGTCTTATGTTCTACACTCATTTACTCTCACTAATGTTGTCACAACAGTTTATTCACTATACCTAATAGCAGTGTAACAGTAGCAGTGTAGATTTAAATGTAATATTTAATTTACAATTCAACACAATTTAAATAAATATAGTTTTTTGTGGTCAAATTTCTATTCTAAAGCTACTCTTGTTTGGTCACAGAAACAGTTTTCAAACAACCGAACAAAGGTGAGGCTTCCATAAAGAAAAGAAAAACTTTTTTATTTCCTTGAAAATACAAAAAAATGTCTTGAAGGAATTAAATCTTGAATTTAATCAATTAAAAAATTTCAGTGATTTGATTTTAATTGAAGAATTAAAACCCAACTTATTAATCATCTTTGTTTTTTGCTCCAATTGACTGACCAATACTTATTTTTCTGCAATTTTAGTCCTAAAGAAAAATGTTTTTTTAATTATCAATAGTAATATACCATCTGTTTCCTAAATTCACCCTCCTCTCACTAAACGGTTTTCTTGCAAACTGCGTAACCAAACGATTCCCTAATTTTAATACATTTGTTTGGGAGACATCTGTTATCTTAGCCGTCCAGTTTTGTTTCCAAATATTCCAGTTTTCTGGGTTGGGCGCTGACGACGCTGTTAACGTTGGTGGTTTTTCCTGTTGTTAGGAGTAAAAATAAAGACATGTTCTGACATGCTAGACTATGATGGAGGAGGATATTCAGTATTTGTTATAGGATTTTCCAAAAAAATAAATTTTCTGAAGCATTACATTTACAATATCAAAGGTTTTCTTGGCTTTTCAGCACAAAAAAAAGCAGAATTTCTAAAGATTTGTCACCACTCCAACCAGATGCTCCTGATGGCAACAGCCTTGATGTTTTGACAGATAAAAGAACTAAACCCGATACTAAACATGAACAAACGCATAAAACGGTTCTTTAAAAATAAAACCTCATTGTTCTTGTAGACTCGTGTGGAGCAGGACGAGGAAGTCAAACAACTCACTCAGTTGAGAGATTCTCTCCGGTTACTTCTACAAGTGGAGGGCAAAGAGGTGGGCTCATTTTTCTCTGTTTACACATCTTCAACAAATCTATTAGGGGTGTGGGGAAAATACAGCGATATTTCATTTTGAGATATTTGTATCAATATAAAATGCTGACAAGGCAATATTTAATTAATTATTTATGAGCGTCCTTTAGAGTCTTCCTTTTGTTTTCCACCTAAATTCCGACCGCAAGTTGGCCGCACAGTTTAAGCAGCTCTACACTGCACCAGGATCTTGCGAGAACCAGCTTGTGTTAAATTTTCTGTGTCACTGGTTCAGTCAGCCTCGCGATTTTTGTTTTTTATGAGGCATATACTACTTAGCGTGATATATTGCAATATGTTTAGTGATTCATATTGTATCGCCAGTAAACACCCTCACTATCTATGCATGAAAAAGGTATATCGATTTTTTTTTTTTTAAATCTTGTGTAAAATCTCACATTATCTTGAGTCTTTTGAAAGGAAGTCCTAAATCCTCCTTTGTGTTTTCAGGAATACCTTAACAGGAAAAACTCAGGCAACGGATACAGCATCCACCAGCCTCAGGGAAACAAGAAATACGGGACAGAAAAGTCTGGTTTCCTCCTCAAGAAGAGCGATGGGTGTGTAAAGGCATCAGCTTTATCAGCTATAACACGATTATTGTGCCATAACTCTGTATTTTTCCAACAAAGAAGCAGGATGTCTGTATTTTTAGGTTGTTTTGGGTCAAAAGAACAAAAAACGTTTTGTTGTTCAGCTGCAGAGAAGTTCAATTTTGACTTTTCCTTCCTGTAGTTTATGTCTTATATTGAAGACTCAGAATATGTGGAAGGGCGGTAGAGTAAGTAGGGGGGAGGGAAGGAGGTTTAGACTGTTTCAGCTGGTTTTCATTATATTGAGATGAACATTCAATCTGGGGCCCCTCCATAGAAACCTTCAGTGGACTGCTTTTCTGAGCAAGTCTACCTTTTGTCATTTTGCACAAAAAACTCTTGATAAAATAAAGTAAATCAAATGAGAGTAAACTCCACAGCCTGTTGAAGCAAAACAGAACCTTTATCTGACTGATAGGATGATTAAAACAAGAATAAAGTTCTGAGAGGAGGGCTGGAATAAATCACCATTACTCAAACTAATGATGCATGTTAACAGCTCAATATTTCTTTATGAATATGTTTCAGGATTAGGAAGGTTTGGCAGAAGAGAAAGTGTGGCGTCAAATTTGGATGTTTGACTATTTCCCACAGTACGGTAAGGATTAGTAATTCACACTTGCCTAAAAATAATCAAGTGGGCAAATCTTTAAACTCCTATTTCATACTTGGTATGTTCAAAATTTTCTGTGACAAGATCCTGTTCCTGTTTTTTTTTTAGGTGAATCGGCCTCCAGCCAAACTGAACCTGCTGACCTGTCAAGTTCGACCGAATCCAGAGGACAAGAAAAGCTTTGACCTGGTCACTCGTAGGTTTAGCCATCGCTATCTTCACCCCATTACATCCAATCCTAAATCAATAACTATTTATTTTTTCTCTAAACCCATTTACACCGAGCTTAGTTATGATATTTAGACTGTTCTCCATTTAAAGTCCCACTTAAATAATCTTTTGATCTATTGTAAAAGTCTTTCTAGCAGTCTTTTAATTTGAATTTTACCATTTTTCAAGCCCAGATTAAAACAAACCTGTGTCATTTTCTAGGACATAGTTCCTGCAAAGCGGCGTGAGTTCATTAGAAATGTGCCTGAATTGTGGGGCCATCCCACGTTGCTGAGAGTTTGTGGGCCGCCCATCATATTTTCTACGTCACAAATAAGCTCATTTTTTTCGTCTGCTCCTGATTCACAATCATTTAAATAAAATAAATTCAGAAATGCAATTTTGAGCTTAATTTTCATAATAAATGTCCTTAATCATCAGAAAAATTACACAAGAACATGATAAAACATCATTGTAGTAGGTATTTAGGTCTATCCCATCCAGTTTTTTTATTGTTATCATTTTTTATCACAATCTCGCTGCATCAGCTCTCATTTCTGTCTTTGCAGATAATCGGACGTATCATTTCCAGGCGGAAGACGAGCAGGAATGTGTGATGTAAGCTTCCCTACTCCGACTTTTCATCTCGTCTTAACAAGTTCTTGCATGTTTCTTTATATATATGCCAGCGCTTTGGTGGGAAGGGAAGGAATTTTTGGAATGCCCGCATCCACAAACACATTCAAAGGCAAAGATGACTATGAAATATTTCAGTTCAAAAAAGAAAGTTAAAAGCTTTACAGTTTAGGAAAATAGAAAGCAATGAAAGATCAGCTCTTGGTTCAGTTGGTTCTGGGAGGAACTTTTTTTTCCCAAACTGTGAGTGATGTAGTTCCAGATGGGATGATCAGTGTCCCTCTCTCTTCTTTGTGTGTGGGCCTCCAGGAAAATTCTTTGATGGGATGTTTGTGAGTTTAGGTGCATAGAGAAACTTAAAGGGTGTCTAGGGAAAACTCACCAACCCCAAAGCTTTGTGAGATTTGAAGAAGTGACTTTGGAGAGTTTTGATGTAAGATAAATATATATTTTAGCTTCTTAAAGGCCATGCACAATCCATAGTTTTGATCTGTTGCAGGAAGAATTCCACAACATGGTAATATGTAAATATGAATGGACTTTTCTCTTCAATCTATTTGCATTTCTGTTTTTAGTTGGGTGTCCGTGCTGCAGAATAGTAAAGAGGAGGCCTTGAACACGGCACTGGGAGGAGATCAGCTTCACCTCCAGGACAGCGGGCTTCAGGAACTCTCTCAAGCCATTATTGCAGAGCTTCGACACATGCCGGGAAACGAGGCGTGTGCAGACTGTGGAGCTCCAGGTCAGTCTGTCATTAGTGAAATTACAAACTGAGAAACTTTTTTTTTTTTTTTTTTTTCCATCGGGGGGGTGTTCCTTCCTTTGCCCTTTTAAATGAAATGGCCCAAATAGAGGCTGAACAGAGTCCCAGGAGTGCTTTTCTCACACCCCCTTGCACAAGTCCCATTTGTTTCTTTTATTTATTTTTCAGCCATTAACACTACGCTTTAAATTACAACTGCTAGCAGATCAGCCCATAAAAGTTCTTTGTGTTTGCAGAGTGGCGTCAAACGCCTCAGGCAGCTCCCATACAAACGTCAGGACTTCATTCTGTAACAGTCTGGATATGACTGATTTTTTTTTTGCTAAAAATGTATAAAAAAACAAGAAAAAAAAACAACAAAATTGATGAAATTATACTGAAGTACACGAAGCTCAAAGTTCCTTCCATTTGAAGGAAGCAATCTATATGAGATCCAATTAAAAGCTTAGACATACTTTCCTGCAGAAGGGAAACATTCATACCATCTAAGACTTCTTGGATCAAAGTGATATGAATAGATTTTTTTTTCTTTAACATGTTTCTTGTGTGTTTTCAGAACCCACCTGGCTGTCCACCAACCTGGGCATTCTGACGTGTATCGAATGTTCTGGCATTCACCGGGATCTGGGGGTCCATTACTCCAGGATTCAGTCCCTCACTCTGGACCTGCTAAGCACCTCAGAGCTGCTGGTACCAGACACAACACAGCGAAAAACAAACATGGATTTTGTGTTTTCCATTCTCATACTTGTGTGTGAAAGCTTTGTGTCTCTGTTGGGTGTAACTCCAGCTGGCCTACAGCATCGGTAACACCAGATTCAATGACATCATGGAGATGGGGCTCCCAAATGACTATGTGAAGCCATTACCACAAAGTGACATGTGAGTTCCCACCGCTTTTATTTAAGCTTTCAAAAACTCATTTATTGTGTACTTTTATCCATATTTATGCTCTTATTTATGTGACAGGAATGCCAGGAAGGAGTACATCGTGGCAAAGTACGCGGAACATCGATACGTCCTACGGAAAGAAGACACAAACCCAGAGCGGCTTTACGATGCGGTGAAAACCCGTGACCTCTCGGCGCTTCTGCAGCTCTACGCTGAGGGAGCAGACCTGAGCAAGCCAATCACAGTCCCTGACAGACAGGTGCCAACACAGAAGTGGATTTTATTTGTGTGCAAAATCAGTTTTTGAATTTTGGTTAATCTTTTTTCCTTGTAAGATATTCAGGCTCACTTCTTAGTTTTTACTGTTTTATTTTTTTTTCAGACTTTTTTCTTTTTTTTGTGTTAAATGTTGGAAAACTTCTGGATTGGTACTTTTAAAACACCTTTAACATCACTATAAAAATTAAAATAAAAAAAATCACTGTCACTTTATTGTACCTAAATTTAAAATTTTATATTGTAAATACCCTAAATTCATACCTTTGTTTATTTGTTTTACACTGTAACCATATTTATGAGACGTGTGCTGCCGACCTCTTGGCCAGGTCACCCTTGAAAAGAGATCCTGATCTCAACGGGTTTTTATCTGGTTAAATAAAGGTTACTACATAAAGGTTAAATAGCTTAATTAAGCTTTAGCTTTTTCATATAAACAAATTAAAGCCGCAAAACATAATTTGTACAAAAGCGACAGAGCTTTTACACAGTAAGCTGACCTGAATTTCATCGAAAAATGTCAACTCCATAACTTATTAATGCAATAAAGTTCATAGTGTCTGTAGTTTTCATAACTGTTTTAATTATTTTGTTATCAGACACATGATTGTTTCCTACCTAACATGTTTCGACGGAGACCTTCTGTCTTCATCAGTCGTCACCAGGTGGTGGAGTGTGACGTGTATAAAATTAATTAATTTGTTAGTTATTTTTTAAAACTTCAATTCTGTGAAAACAGTGTTTAAAGGGTTAACAATGTTGTCGTTTCTCTTTTAGGGGTTTAAGGAGACTGCTCTCCATCTTGCGGTGCGTCTGGAGGAGAAAAGCTCTCTGGCGCTGGTGGATTTCCTTTGCCAGAACAGGTCAGACAAGTTAGTGGATTCAGTAACAGCTCTATGTGTGTAAGCACTGTTTGCTCTCTTTTAATAAAGTTTAACTCCGGCTGCGTGTGCCATATGTTCTTTGAGCAGCAACTGTTTGGACAAGCGCACAGCAGAAGGAAACACAGCTCTTCACTACAGCGTCTTGTACCATAAACCCGAATCTCTCAAGCTGCTGCTCAAAGCGAAGGCAGCCCTGAATACAGGTACATCGTACTCTGATGCTTCTGTTTCTGTGCCACATAGTGCAATGAATCAAAACTGTCCTTTCTGCTTCCTGTAGTGAACTCAAATGGAGAAACGGCTCTTGATATTGCCAGGAGGCTGCAACACTCACACTGCATTGAACTGGTGAGATTCCCTTGTTTCATTTAAATTGTGCGTTAAGATGCTTTGATAATGTCAGAAGGGAATCAAGTTTTACCAGGAAGCCAAAGCTGGAAATGAAATACTTCCAAAATTTGAAATACTACCTTAAAATAACTCTCAGTGGAGCGCAGCAAAACTCCCAACACAAAGAACATCATCTCCATCAGGTCTCAGCGTGTGTCTTATTTTCTTACCGCTCATTTGCTCTGTTGAAGCAGACTGGTCTTATGCAACATGCTGCTCAACTGTGAGTCACATTGTTTCAGTGTGTCAGAATCCCTGCTTTATTAAACTACTGTTGACTATATTTGATAATTGTTACAATGTTATTTATTTGAAAGATTAGTTGGTTTTACCTTAGAATCTTCCACTTATCTGATCAGTTCTGGTTATGGAAGACTCCTGATTTAGGTAACTAGCCCCAAACAGGTCATGGATGTTTGGAAGACAGACATGCTGGTAGATCTGGAGGAACAGGGATGAAGACCGCTCATGTAGACCGACTTGTTTAAAAGTTGTTTTTGAGGTGCTGACACACCACATTTTGCTCTTTTTTCAAACTGAAACTATCTTGTCTTAAAAAGCTAGCACATTGCAGAAACTCAAAAATTGCCTTAGAAAACCTTATTAGATATCAAATTAGAAAAAAACGTTAGCCTATTCCTAGCTAAAATCAGAAGTAGCCTAACAATCTTAGTAGATGACAAATTAGCCAAAAGATATCAGCATGTTGCTAAAATAATAGATAAGATTTACTTAAAAAGCAGATACCACATGAGCTAGCATAATGCTAACATAACAGCTCATTGCCAAATAATTTAAAAACTACTGTAAACAATGGTTACAAAGTGCCTAAAGCTTTTGACAAAAATTCTTATTCACTTCATTTGGGGCATATGTTGCTCAATATTTCAAAGACTATATAGTTTATGAATGCCACGAGCACCAGCAATAATGTCCTGAATGAGCTGGATGTTTTGATACCAAGATTGATGAAATTTCTGAGTTTTTACGTATGGAAAGGAGCAGGAGGATCACTATTGTGTTTAATGAATCCTCATTTTCATCTGTGTGTGTGTGTTTGTGTATTTTAGTTGGAGCTGGCTCAGAGTGGGAAGTTTAACTCTCAGATCCATGTGGAGTTCATGTGGGAGACGCATTCTCAGGAAATCTATGACAGTGAGGATGACCTGGATGAAAGGGTAAGATATATGGGAATATATATTTATGCAATTTTAAAGTAAGAAATCACCTTAAAACAGTCCAGCAGTTCAAATGGTTTCCATCTTCTGTAGGTGAGTCCATTTCCAAAGAACCGTTCCCCCCCGTCCTCGATCGGAGGCGTTGGAACAGCCCGCTGGTGTGGGAGTAATGGAGCGAGTACAGGCAGGCCCTGTCAAACCTACGAGAACCTCGAATTCCTCTATAAAAATCCTCCAGCTAACAGCCTCCCATCAGGAACGTTAATGCCGCCGCCTCCACTTCCAGCAAAATCCATCCTGAGAGGTGATCAAATATACGTTTTCAAATTAAACCATCAACATATGACTCAAGTTTATTGAGGAATTACCCAGTAATGCTGTAAAGCATTAATGTCGCCTTTATTGCTTATATGCTTATTTGAGGTCACTTTTTTTTCATTTTTTCATTTGAGGTTTTTTTTTTTGTAGCAGCTAAACTAGCAGCTACTTCTTTAAGATAAAAGCTTTTGTTGTTGTAGAAAACTCTTAAAACATTTTCTAATGTTGTTCTTTTGTATTTTATAAACTCGGTAATTCCTCTTTTAAAACAAAAGTTTTAATGGCCACTGAACCTGCACAATGGACAAAAAAGGTATTGAAATCGCAAAGACTGCAAAAACCATGATAAATGGTCACTTCTATTTTTTTTTTTTTTTTTAAAAAGCCCAATCTGACACTACTGACCTTGTTCTTAATTGTTGTCCATATTAGTTTTGGACACCAGAACTGTAAATAATTTTTCTTAATGCACATAAATTCTCACCCGTCCCCTATTGAGACAACTTTCAGTATAATTTATGCTGGCTCTTATTCAAATAAAACTATTTTACCAGTGAAATGGAAATGATGTTTTGTTAATTGTTTATGCTTCACAAGTCATATCTTTATCGCAATGTTAATCACCAATACAAGTTTTCCTCATATCCTGCAGCCCTAACAACCACTTTTTTGTAGGCCGACTGGTCTTTAAGTGTTTTCAAAATAATTTGATCGCCATTTAGTAAATTTTAGTAAAGTAAAAATGTTTTTTTATTTAAAAAGCTGATTTTTCAAACTATCGCAATAGTGCTGTACAGACGTCTGACAGTGAGTTCACTTTAAAATAAGTGCGCCCTTTAAAAAATGTATAAATATGAATTATTTTGCCACTTAAAAAAAATTAACAATTAAATAAAAGTAAAAATTAATTAAAAAGCAGTTCTAATACCAGAATAATACCAGTGATACTTCATAAACCAGACAGTAATAAGCACATGCTTGTTCTTTAAATTTATGACAGACATAATTGTTAAAATAAACGTATTACTTTCAAAGTTGAGTACAGCACTGAAAGAATGTAGTAGGTCATATATTTTGGGGTTTTGGATTTAAGTTGCATTAATATTTTAAAACAAGTGTCTGTATTTCAGTATTTTCATTGAATGTTTTCAAATCAGACGTGGATTTTGACGCATCAAAACATGGTTAAAGACAATCTGTTGGTTGTTATGATGGAGGTCAAAATGGAGTTTCTTGTCTTCAATAACGGCTCAGTCCTTGTAAAAGACGCCTGTCCCAATTTCAGAAACCTGCTTAAAAAATGTAATTTAACTGACTCTTTTTATGTAACCTCTGCAGGGCGCTCCGACCCCCAGATTTCAGTCCCGATGCAGGACGGAGGCTTCCTTCAGCGAAAGTCCTCAAACCCGAACTCCCACTCGTCCAGCCCTCAGACGCTCGCCAAACGCAGCTCGCCTCCAACCACCGGGGAGACCCAAAGCTCGAGCGGCAGACTGTCCAGGAGCCCTCACGGACAGGAAGGGATTCAGCGGGCTCACCGGCAGACCTGGGATGGCCATCCCGCCACTTTTTCTGGGTCTCAAAATCCTGTTACACCAGCATCCTCTCAGAACCACATAGGTCCTGTGAGGTGAGGATCAATTGAATTTTCACAAATGTTTGTTAGTTCTCCTAAACGAAGAGCTTTTTATCTGATTTTTTTAAATTAATTTTTAGTTCAGAGAAGACGACGTCCTATCGCCGGACCAGCAGTGGAGGAAGCAGCCAGGGAAAGTGCAGTTCTCTGTCTCCCAGCAGTGCTGGCAGCCAGGAGGAGCTATACTGCAGCTTAGTCGGGAACGGTTCTGCTCCCAGTTCTGGTCCTGGTTTTGGCCCTAGTCTGGGTCCTGCTCCTCCAGCTTCACCTGTCATGTCCTGTGTCCCACGATCTCGCAGAAATGCAATGGTCAGAACTTTTTTAATGCATGGAAGCATGAAAACAGTTTCCTGAAAGATTTCAGTCGGTATCAATCTGCCGATGGAGCTCTGAGAACTCTGTTTCACGTCTCCTTCAGGTTTCTGGCAGCAGGCCACAGACCCGAGTCAAAGCTTTGGTGGACTGCCAATCTGTGGGCTCCGAGCAGCTGGCTTTTTTCAAAGATGAAGTCATTGTGGTCACAGACACTAAGGACCCCCACTGGTGGGTGAGTGGAACTACAAGTCTTTCTTCATCTATCGCCCCCATGAATCCACTTTTCAGTTCATTTAAAAGAAACAAAAAATAAAGAACTCATTTTCTCTTGACCTCAACAGCTTGGCCACATAGAGGGGGAGCAGTCCAGGAGTGGGACCTTTCCTGCAAACTACGTCCAAAAATTAAAAGGCTGACAGCGGCTTGCCTCTGAAATATGGGAAATATCCACCAAGTGGAATTTATTGTTACATTCTTAACTTCAACTCACTGGAGGATCAACCGAGAATAAACTCTGGGGACACATGTACATAAGCTGTTAATGAGCGGTTACTGAACCTAAAAAACAACAACTTTCTACCGTTGACGCTAATTTTAAGGAACAATCAAAGTGTGCATGTTTCACCATTATTACACATTCGTGTAAAATAGAGGAAGACAAACATTTGAATCTCAGTGGAGTCTTAAAGAGTTGATGGAGTTCAAAATGTCTGCTTCTGCTTTTAGTGTCAGACAGACAGTCGTATGGAGATCTAATGCTGTCTCTGGGCCAGTCTGTCTCCATCAAATATCTGGCGTCTGTGGAGCTCTGATATTTGGCTCAGTCGTCAGGGGTCTGGGCATAACCACGGTGGGGGATCCAGTTTCCCTCGGCTCCATGGATCCGTCTCTTGATAAGGTAACGTCTGTTACCATAGAACACTTATCCCTACGGTCTTCCCACAGATGACGCTTCAAAAATGAGGAAAACTATTTCAAATACCTGAAGATAACTGGTGCAATGAACACTTTTTTTTTTACTGTAAACTAATTTTTTCCATCACATGTACTTCTGCATCAGTATTGTAAATAAAATTTAAAAAACTAACAACTAAATGTCACATTTTACTACTTTTCTATACTATTTGTTGTACATATTTTTCTAAAGTTACTGTACCCATGTACATTTATTAAACTTTTGTGTCACTTTTTAATGTCCTTTTGAATGGATTTGCAACCAGGAAGTCTTGATGTCTGAGAATAAAGAGGGAATTGAAACAAAAAAAGATGGTTGTTCATGGTTTACTGTCTCTTTTTAAAATTATTTTCAGCATATTCCTGAGGAATGTGTGCTACCATTTCAATGTTAAAAAAAACAAGATGTCTAGCAGCAGATGACTGTTTGAGAACTCTTTGTCATGTTTAGAACATTTCCACCTTCTGAATTAAGATGTTTAACCTTTGTGCAGTCTCAGTAAAATGGAGAAAAACAAATTGGATTAAGTATTTAATTTATAAAAGCTTTAAAAAACCATAGCTTTTGGCTATAAGTGCATATAAACTAAATTAGCTTTAGTCCAAAATATTACTGTAAAAGTTTTCAAACATTTACTTCAATCAATATACAATCACTGACCACTTCATTAGGATTATGAAACCTTTCAGCCCATGTATGCCTTGAAAACGATATACAATCTCAATGGGTTTTCCTAGTAGAATAAAAGTTAAATAAAATAAAATACATCCCGAAATGCATTAAATCGCTGCCATGTGATTGGCTGATTAAACATTTGTGTTAACAAGCAGCAAGACAGGTCTAATAAACTGGCCAGTGAGGATACAATGTGGAAATTCTGCTGTTTTTCCGGTTTTAAAGCAAAAATTAAAAATAATAAAAAGTGGTTTAAGCTTTACAAGTAAAAGTAAAATGCATCAAAAAAGTACTGTGTCACTTGAAGAGTCAGCTGGTTTCGGTCCACCTCTTCTAATAGGTTGGTTAAGTCTCCTCTGCCTTTCCAGCATTAATTACCTCCACATCTGGATCCCACATCACTCTGACCCCCCTCCATCAGACAGGATGATGAAAAGCCACGCTGTCATTTACGTAAGCAGCCTCCTCACTGACGGTCATCGGAGTGAAACAACATTCCCCAGCTTTTCCTGAGTCAACCATCCACAATGTGAAGCTGTGGTGATGCAGACTCCTACAGGGTCATTTACAAAAACATTGCACAATATATATATATTTTTGAGAATAACATTTTTGTAAAAAATAAACCTTGCACCTCCCACATTACATATGAATATGAAACTCAGTTCTACTTCTTTGTTTATCTATATTCAGTTTTGCACAATTATGATTCCTTGAATAGACATAAAAGATTTGCAAAATTTAAGTCACTGCTGAGATTTTTTTTCTGTTCTTTCTTTGTTCTGCAGCATCTTGCTACGTCAAAGACAGATTTTTTGCTGACCTGGCTTTCTGCTTCTGCGAGCTGCTGCAAGGTGACTCTATAGCTCCCTGTTCTGATGCAAAAGATGCAAGAAAAAATGAACAGTCTGCAACATTTAAGCAATTCTGTTGGTTTATTTCAGTAATTGAGCCTATCTTACAAAAAATTGAATAAAACTGCTTAACATTAGAGCGTCTAATAATAGTCTTACATATGTTTGTGCTAAAATAAAGAAAAATGGGTCAAGAAACAGCAGTTGGAGGCATTAAACAGCAGAACATTCACTATTTCACAGTGCCTTTTTATAATCTTAAAATTACATTTGTCACAAGGTCCACTCTATTGTGCGTTTAATTAAAATCTTTTGTTTCTTTTATTTAAAGCAAAATTGTGCCTAACAAATTTCAAAAAGCAGACATTTTTTTTAAATCTTATAATAGTTTAAAGTAAAACTCTTAATTTTACAAAACTCTTAATAAACACTTGTGAGAAAAACACTGTGCTTATAGTACCAATGTTGAAATGGCAGACATTAACGACATGACATGAAATTATAAATTACCAAAGATATTTTTGTATTTGTCTAGCATTGGTTTTGATAAAGGGTTGTAAGCACTGCATTAAAACAGAAAATAAAAATCAAATAAATATACAACCACAGATTAAAACAACATAGATTTTAAACTAATAAGCAAAAACAAAATAACTTTACATTCATTCTGTAAGAGTAGAGATCTTTACTTTCATTCATGGAAAAACAGAAATGTTTCGTCTTACAACAGTTCTAGACTCAAATGGGATATTTCCCCTGATTAAAATAAATGAGGTGAACAATGGTTATGAAATCGCCTCATCATTACCTAGACCAGGCATGTCCAAAGTGTATAAAAATGTGTTTTAATTACAGTTCAAATTCCTGTCATAAAATCTCTCCAAGATCTGTGAGTACAAATTCCTTATTGTGATTGGCTGAATGATGTTATAAGTGGTGGTAAACTGGTGGCAAACTGACCTTCAGAGCCTTAAGGTGCATTCACACCAAACGTGATTTGCGCGGCAGAGGCGGCCAGTTTCAATGTTAAATTAATGGAACAGACGCAACATGAGGCGATCTGAAGTCCCACGACATTAATAGAGAAAATCTAAAATTTAAATATCTGAAGTCTGACATGTCGCTGCGTCGCATCTGCCAATCAGGAACTCAGCTATGGGCACGTGACATTGTAAGTGACTCGATCAGCAGTTAGAATACTAATCCAAAGCGAGCATTTTTGTCCTGAAGTTCTTTCTTTTTCCTTAACCCGCTAGAGCTGGGTTGCAGAGTTCATCTGGCAACTTTGCGGCGATAGAGTCTGGACAGATTGAATGCTTTCACTTCTGCAGCGGAGCTCACTCGCTTGATATGCCGGCAGACAGAGAGCCGCTGTGGGGTGCAGAGGCTGCCTGCTCGGACCTCATTGAAACGTTAAAAAAAGGTCTCCTAATTTTATTTTTTCCCCCTTGGGTGAATACGCGACAGTCAGCCTTCAAGCTCAGCCACAGAGACAGAGAAACACAGCAGAAGTGGCTGTCATGCAGACAGCCCCCTGAACCAGGAAAATCTTTTAATGATAATCATATAAATCCAATTATGGAGACATGATTACTAATGTTTCTGTAGAACTCTGCACAAAAAAAAAAAAAAAGTTCACAATATCATCTGTGTCTTCCAGACATTCTAAGTGAGATATCCACAAACACCGTTCCTTATAGCGATTGTCTTAAAAACATTAGCTGGTAGCTCCTCCCTCATGCAGCTCAGGAACACATTTTTCAACAGGCGACGAGCCCCTCTTTCATCGTGTGACATATTTGTTATATGTCACACGATGAATTTACTCGCGTGAACCGCGTTCGATGTGAAAGCACCTTGAAAGGGCAAACAAATGAAACAATTTATTTGTTTTGGTGATCAAAACCACACTGTACTTATGCTTGAGGTGGCTATTTGTGTTATTTCTCTGTTCATATGATTAACATTTAGATATTTACAGTGAGTATTTAGTTACTAAAAAATATGTGACATTTCCTATAAACCCAGATTCAAAGTTTTTCCATATTTTTAGTCTTCAAAAGTCAAATTCATTGTAATTTTGATAAATGCGTTCTTGTTTTTAGACACTCCTGGCTCAGACCATTGAAGTACCATAACTATATTAAGTTCAAATGCACACAAGAAAAAAATAAAATAAAATCTAATATAAGGCATATTAGTCCAGCGGGATATGCAGGTTCATCCGAAGCGTGAAAACATGTCTCTGAGACTCTTTTCATTCATAAAATGCTGCTAGAAACTGTGTTTTTACAGAACGCAGTTAGGTTTCAGTGTGCACAAAGGTGGCCAGCATGTGAAATGCAGTTAACATTCAAAAAAAGAAAGTCTACACCGCTTTCTAGAGAAAGTTTGATTCATTTTCTTTTGGTTCCTTCTCCTAGCTAACATGCTTGTTAGCTTGTAGCAGCTTGTGCAAACGGCGGAGTGACCCTTTGACTGTTTGATTCCAGCTTGGCGAGAGAGATGACTTCTAGCCCTTAGAGTCCAATCTTCCTTATTGTGTGCAGGACACAACCCTCCTAGAATAACTTACTAGCATTATCTTCAAATATACTCGACCAAACAGAAAGGACATAAATGCATCATCTACATTTGTGCAAGCTAGCAAAAGCCACAATAGGACAATTACCTTGAAGCGTATGAAGCTTTATGAACCCTACATTGATTATACAATCAAACCATGTGCTTGTGTTGTAAACAGCTTTGCTCGTTTGTTCTTTTACCTATGACAACAAAGCAAAAATGAATGATAGAAAGCACCATCGAAAGTTGTTTTTTTTAACCTTTAACCAAAATATTTAGCTACACGTTAAAGTAGCAAAAGCAAAGAGATGGCAGAAACTAATCAATTAAGAGGTTAAGCAAATTACCACTGACCCAAAAAGGGAAAGAATAGTAGGATTTAGGCTAAAAAGAGTGCAAATCACGTGTGGAAATCAGGTGCACGCATTAACTCGTGGTTAATCTCTCAGAGGAACTCAAAAAATAAAAAAGTGACAGCAAACTAGGAAGATTTTTGTTCGGACTCATGCAAATTACCAAAAAGAAAAAAAGGGACGGCATTAATAACACATTTCTATTTATCATATCGTTGACTCAATCCCTCAGAGGATCTCCACAGCTGTCACAAACTGTTGCAGGCCCTCATCTGGATGCATCATATGCATGTGAATCGGCTTTAGGATGGAGGGATGAGTGGTTGCTAGGTGACTGGAATAAAAGAGGCCACAGGTGGAAGTGTCCCAGCATGAATTGCTCTTCTGCTGTCCTGTTTTTTCGTGGTCAAAAATGAGAAGCCAGAGTAGAGGAGTAGTCCCTGAAAAGCCTAGGCACATTTTTTTTTTCCTTATCCAAATCGTTTCCCTTAGTTTTACTAAACAATGCTGCAACCTTTAGATTTGCTAAGCCAATATGCCGATTATTAAGAAATTTCAGCTCTCAATTTATTTATTCCTCTTCTCTGCTGCTTTGCTTCTGAAGCTAACATTACATAACACCTCACTGCAGCATAGGTTAGCCGTAGAGATGCCTCACAGGTCATTCTGAACCTTTCCTCCCACACTGTTTGACTCATCTAAAGCTCTACATTACAAGATTACTTAGAAGCAGAAAAAGATCTAAAAACTGTGAGGACACAATGACATTCTTAATCACACTTCACTAGTTCAGGCTTAGTTGGTTTCCCTGCCAGATCATTTCCTTAGAAATTCGCTGAACCGGAAGCTCCTTACTAGCATTTGTGATGTTTGTAGGCACTCTAAAGCCCCTGAGGTCCAGCCTCAAGATGCAAGAGCAAAAAGGTTAAAAATGGAAAGTAGCAGTTCAAAAATGCCCTCCAGGTATGTAGACTAAAGCCCTATTTGAGCTTAACAGGCCAAGGGAGGCACGTGCGAAGTCCTAACATGGAGGAAAAGATGATGGTTGGGCGATGCTTCTTGAACTTCAAGCCTTTTTTCATCCGTTGACTGTTTTCTGCCACGTACAGCTCCCCTTGCTGGGCGGCGCTGGATATCCGCGTCACCAGCTCCCCGTGGACCACCACCTGCTGCTCCGAGCGCACAAACATCTCCCTGAGCTCCTCCAGTCGCCGCTCCATCTCTCTGATGACTCGCTGACGCTCCTCCACCTCCAGGAGGCGCCGCCGAGCGGCCTCAAACTCCATGCTCGAGCTGGGAGTCACAAGCTTGGAAGAGGGGGCCGTGGCAGAAGTTGACGGGGGCTCCGAACGGGCTAGGAGCGCCCCTGTAACCCTCCGAAAGTCTCCCATGGAAATGGAGCGCCTGGTGGCCGGAGACGCCAGAGCCAGCAGGGCGGAGGCAGATGCTGATGGAGGAAGAGGGGAGCAGGAGGAGGATGGAGACGGTGAATCCGGAAGGTGCAGATCAGGAATGGAGTCTGTGGCTTCAATAGCTGCTGCCACGTCCTCGGCTGCGTCCTCATCGTGACCCTCTGGGCTCCTTTGTTGTTCCTCCATTGTCAGAGCAGGGATCTCCTTATAGCCGCTGCCTCCTCTGATGTTCTTCTCTGTCGGATGATGGAGCAGCCGAGCGGAGGGGGCAGAGATGTGCGCTGATGCGTCCTGAAAACAGCTCCATTCATTAATAAGGGATCTGTGCAGCCTCTGCGTCTGAGTGGTTTTGCAATGGGTGGGTGCTTCCTGGCACCTCATTGGCTGCTGAACTCGTGAGCACGTCGGCCGACGATTGGGCAGCTTTTCTCCGTGGTGCTGATGCTGGCAGGCTGTCGTGTCTCAACCGCTCTGCTCCATCGTCATCAGCTCTGCTCAGTGGAGAGGAGCAGAGGTAGCCTGTCAGTCCTTCTCCCCGCCTCTGTGCTGCCATCCCGCTCGCCAGCTGGTCTCTCCATCTCTCGCTTTTTCATGCAGGGGCCGTTGCCCCTAGCAACATTGACTTGACATCAAATGATAAGAGGGGAGGGAGGGGTGATGCTCCACTTTATCTTTGCCCTAATCACCTTGCAGCTCAGCAGTACCTCCTGCACTTGACCCATTTGACACATCCTTCCAGAAAATTGAAGACCTAATCTTAACTTATTTTAAATCAATCTAAAAATTAATAGAAAAAAAACTAATTAGTTAAATACTTTCTTATTCAGTTACTTCAAGTAAAAAATAAATAGTCTAAATTGAGAAGTGAATAATGCTCTTTTCTTGGTTCGTGCACAAATGGACAAACAGAGACAACTCAGTTCTGTTTAAGCCTGAGGGAATTCAGTGATTGACGGATTCAGACCATAAAATAGATGATGTTTCTTTTTTTTTCTTTTTTTTGTTTTTTTTTTTTACAATACCAGACAATACAGCTATCAAAAGGGAGAAAAATGTCAAAATCTGACAAAAAAAAGTAGAGCACCGGGATGTCAACCAATCTTACTGAAAAAAACAGAATGTAGAAGGCTGTCACCCTTTAGTGACAGCACTTTATAGATAAATAGGCAACAAAACAGTATTGGATTAAAAAAATTACAACTCTTCACCAATATATTGATTAAAAAGGTCATAATTAATTGATTTCAGTTATACTCAGTTTTGTCTGGAGTTAGCACATAACATGTAATCTAGGATAACAACCCTATCATTTTTATCGGTAAAATGGGCAATTCTTGCATTAAAACTTACAGAAAAGCTGCTTTTTAATGAAAAATATGTAAACAATCCAGAGAAGAGCAGATTCAAAGGTTTAATTAATGTTACATTTTTCAAAATAATGATGGATCTGAAGGCAGTAATCTGTGAAAACCTTACCAAAAAAAACATCAGTTTCAAAAGTTTAAATAATCATTATGATGACATTAAAAAAATACACTTAGCCTAAATGTCTTCATAGTGGTATTTTGGTTAACCCTTGTACCTCAGAGCAAGACGCCCCCTGTTGAAGTCTAGGCTGGGACCTTTCTGTGTGTTGTTTGCATTTTATCGTTGTGCATCCATGTTTTTTCTCTGGACACTCCGGTTTTCTTCCACAGTCCAAAATCGCCTGTTAATCTGTGGTTCTAGATTTTTCCCAGGAGTAACAGACTGACAACCTGTCCAAGGTACAGGCCATCTTTTCCAAATATTAGTTGGGATAGGCCCCAGCAACCTCACCCCACCCTTAAAGGGATTTTAAAAGACTTTAAAAGCAAAGTAACTTAACACCAAGTAATAAAAACCTTCTGTAAAGCATTTATAGAATAAGGAACTTTTGTTGCCTCTAATGGATGTCCCCAATTTAGGACGAGTACACAAAAAAGAGGACACAAAAAAAGGAGCAAATGAGAGGATTAATGAAGCACTCAAGCGCCATCGGGCACAGATGTGTCGTTTAGAAAGACATAAACGATTTCAACATTCATCATGAGCCAAATCCATCTCATGTGTGGACTTAAATGATCAAGAAAAATATTTCCATCAGCCATGGTGCTCCTCTTGCACTATTATCTATGTGTTTTTGTACATTTTTAGTTACTAAAATATGAATGAGAAAGGTTTTCAGTTTATAATATAAACCTTAAATATGTATCCTCCTAAAAATAAAATTAGAATGCATTCAGATGTTACATCCTTTTGATGCAACATATTTATATTCTTTCCTACTTGAGCAACCAGTTAATACAGAAGGGTTTATGGCTGAGATGTAGACCCGGATTCTGTTTAAAAAAAGTGGTGCAAAGTTTATCTAGAGGTGCATCCATGTGTATCTACAGTGTGCGATTGAAAAGAGAAGTTTTTATCCTTTTACAGTTGTTTTCAAACAACTGTCCTCCGTTAAAGTGAAGCAAAGCAGATGCAGCTTTCAGCAGGTCAGAGGTGCGTGTGAGTGAGAAGCCGTCTGCTGCATGTGTGAGTGTTCACTCAGCCCTATGTCTTATCTCAGGGTTGCATTAGCATTCATCCAGATGGCTCTCTTCCTGCTTTTAGTTGCGCTGATCTTTAAAGTGACCGGGATGTGATGCAGATCTTTGCAGGAAAAAAAAGGATGAAAAGCTCAGAGCACTTCAAAGATACATGAATTAATTTAATTCCAGAGAGAATTCAGGCAAAATAATATTTTTAAAAAGAGGTAATTACAAAGTTTAAAAAAATGGTTTAAAACAATCAAATAAGGCAGAAAAAATGTATTGCGATGTGACAATGTATGAGAAAGTAAAGATCCAGAAGTCCATTTTTTTTGGAAGACTGATGGTTGTATAACATCACAGTTAAAAAGCACTTACTCTAAACTAATCCCCTGAGCGCTAAACCCTGACAGTCTTCATCACCAGCACATATCTAGTCAACAAACAGCGTTTTAATAAAGCGTGGTTTCCATGCAAGCCAACCTTTCCCGTTACACGCTCACAGCAGGATGCTGCATCCTTATGTTTTCAGTATGAATCTCAAACAAGGAATTATCCCTCACTTTACTCCACTAATCTCCTCTGTTTTTCAACTAAAGTTGTCTCAAACCTAGCACGCACTCCTTCAGTTTAAACTCTGTATGCCTGGTTACTTGGACTGATGTGATGCATCAGTATCTGTCTTGGTTTCAATGTTTTCCCCCAGTTTAACTTTGAAAACAGAGTTGAGGGTCAAAGCCAGGAGAAAGAAATGAACTGAAGGCTGCAGGGAAAGGATCATTTTTATGAAGCCCCTAAAGGGACATCAAAGTAAAAATAAATAAATAGATAAATGAATAAAGGTTTTTCATACCCACCAGATAGTAGCGGACCAGTTCCTATCTTGTGGTAACCAGTTACTACCTGGTACGCAAAAGATGTAAAATTATTTGACAAAGACTCTCAGACACCTAAGATGAACAATAAGGTGTCAGACTCTGCTGGGGTGTCCAGGGAAATATCCAGAGGAGAAAAGGAATCAATTTACAGGGGTATTGTTGTCAAATGAGCAGGTATGAGTGCACAGCCTACTCATTCTTTGCTTTATTTATTACACATTTAACAATGGATCTTTTGGAATTCAGCTGCAGTTGTGTTTCTTCTTGGAAGTGATTAAAGTTCATAGCAGGTGCAGCCGTTTTTCATGCAAGGTTACTGTTTGTAATATATTGCACGTGACTTGCATCTAGTTGCATCAGGATTATCGAACTAAATCACATTGTTGTGCAGTTTATGTGTCTGCGTAAATATAAAACACTAATAATTGCATTTTTTTGGACGAAGGGAGAGTATAGATGTTGGTAAAATGATGCTCAGCTTCCAGGAAAAAGGCGCAGAGGAGGTTCATGGATGTAATGAGGGAGGAGGATTTAGAGAGGATAGTGTTAGTGGATTCATTCACCAATGGGGGTAGTAAAATAGGAAAAAAAAGGATTAATTATCTTTGGAGTGTATGCAGTGATGGTATAATGTGAGATTTTATCAACACGAGCAAAAACATAGTAGCTTAATGGTTAATAAGTATGCTGATTGTTTTGAATGTGAGACAGTAAAATGAAAAAAATCAAATTTGGCCTTTATGAATACTCCAGTCAACTCTGTTTAACCAAAGACTGTAGATTTCACAGTTAAAACCAAAGAAAAGTCCAGTCTGACATGTAGACTCCCACTAAATCCCAAAACATTCCTCATTTGAGCTGCTCCAGTAATCTGGGAGAACAAAAAACTGCACCATCTCCCCTCCAACGATAACAGATAAGAGGTCGGTCGGTGCTTCTAAATCAATACCGGTCGCCTCATTCTGCAGATGCAGACGGAATCAGTCTGCTGCATGAGTGTCAAGTTGCAGAAAGACCTTCACTCCAGTGTGAGTTACCGGCAGGATGACGTCAGTGTCCAGAGAGAATGAATGAAAGTGAACTGGTTGATCTCTCACTTGTTTAGGTTTTCAGCATAAATCTTACTACAGATAATCTGTGCACTTATCCTGCAAAAAGAAAGTAGCACACTGTGGTACAAGACAAATTCTAAAACTAAATCAGAGGGAAAGATTTAAAAAGTGATTTCATATGAATTATTATATGTTGAATTATAATAGATAATTAGAAAAACTCTGTTCTGTCTAAAATTTTAACTGTTTTTTTATGTATTAATTAACAAAATTGACTAAAAAACAACACAGCAATTTGTATAAAAAGAAAAAAGGGCACCTCATCTCCCCCTAGTGATCATATGTAGAAATGCAGCACACCAGCGTATTTAGAAAGTACAAGTAATTAAGTACAAACAGGGGAAATGTGGTCAGTTTTAAACCACCAATGAAAGTGCAAAATTATTAAGAAAAAGAAGTTGATAATTCATGAGAAGTACGTTGTGAAACTAAAGTTCAACAATTCACAAGAATAAAGTTTATTCTTTAAAAATTTTAAAGAATAAACATAAAACTATAGAAAAGTGTCTAAATTTTGGAAAATGTTATAAGTATAACAATATACAAGAATAAAATTACAAGAAAAAATACACAATTTTAAAAGAATACAAGTTTACAATTATTTTTAAAAAGTCAAAATTTTAGAAAATAAAGTTGTTTAATTATAGAAAAAAATTAAACAACTTACAAGTATGAAGTTAAAAAATAAGAATAAAAAAACAATAAATATAAAACTATAGGAAAGTCAAAATAAAAAAAATAGTCGTAATGTTATAGTAAAAAAATCAACAATTTACAAGAATAAAGTCAGAAAATATGAAAAAAAAGAATAAACACATAAAATAATAGGAATAAATGTTAAAGAACAAGTATATAAAGCTAAAGAAAGAAGTCCACATTTTAGAAAATATAGTTCTAAAGTTATAGTAAAATTAATTCAATAATTTACAAGAATGAAGTTTTAAAATTAAGAGGAAAAAAAGACACTTTAAAAGAATGTATACATTTTTTGAAAAAAGTCAAACTTTTTGAAAATAATATTATAGTTTATTATAGTAAATTATAGTAAAAAAAAACCTCAAAAGAATAAAGTTGAAAATTTAGAAAAAAAAGCTAAAACTTGAGAAAATAAAGTTGTAATATTTTAGTAAATAGTAAAATATTACAATATGTATATATTTTTTAAATCAAAAACTTACAAATAAAAGAAAAAAAGAAGTAAAAAATTTGCAAGAATAAATTTGTAAGAAAACTTTAAAATTTTAGAGACTATAGTCTGACTGGGTAAATCAGTAATTTACAAGAATTAAGTCATAAATATATTCTTTAGAAAGTGACAATCTTACAAGGAATAGTCGTATTTTTTCAAAAGTAAAATGTTACATTAAGTTTTTTAAAGGCTTTAACCAAAACAATGCATTTGTTTAATTTTTGTTGCAGGCAATTCTTTTTTGTTAAAGTACAACTTTATTTTCATTGACTTTCAACTGTAAAAAAATTAAACTAATTGTCATGTATAAGTAAGACTTCATAAAGTCATAAATTTACGACTTTATTCTTTTTCTAGTAAATCAATGGCTTAATTATCATAAACTTCAGACTTATAATTTTACAACTTTAGAGTCATATATATTTATAAAAAAAAAAATCAATCTTTACCAGGAAAGACAAAGTTAGATTAAACCTATGAAATTGCATTTTTTTTTAAAATCTGTAATGATAATTTACAAAAAAGTAGGTTAAAGAAAAGTTTAATATGAAAATGCATATATCTAATCTATGTGCAGTTAAGAAAAGCTGATTTACATTATATCACTGTGAAATGAAAAATAAAGTAAAAAAAAAGACAGGAGATTATATCATAGCAACTCAATTTTTAATATTGTAAGATATAAAAATCTTCATCTTCATCATACAATAACATCTTAACATAACACCATCAGTCAAAGAAGGAAAAGGTTTGCCATTAAACAAAGAGTTGAAACATAATTTGATCCCTTTTGAGGTAAGACAGCTGCTTAATTCAGCCACTCCGGCCTTTCCCTTCAGAAACTTATGGGCATCGACGCGGAGCTGAAAGTGGGTTTTCATTTACGGAGAAAACATTTGCTCCCACTAAGAAGACTTCAAATTGAAAGTCGGATTGTTAGCAAGTTACGTAATCAATAGACTGGATTATAATTGTATGAAAGGGAAACAGAACACTCAAGAATGAGTGCAGGTCTGTTTGTTACCAGTGATTGAATAGGACGATTGGACATTTGAGTGCTCAGTTTCACTAAACAGTCTGCTAACCTTTTTTTTTTTTTAATTTCTAAAACAAAAGAACACAGCGTCTGCTCAGCGTGTCTTCCACTATTTGGAAAAGAAAAAAACCAAAACAAAAGCAGCCAACACAAAAACAAAACAAAAAGAACAACATCTTGCAATATGCATAGAGAAACACAGAGGAGGGGAAAAAAGAGAAGATAGCAAGTTCCAACATGCCACATAGTTCCTTGGGCAGGTCTTCTTTCACAGAAAGCCACCTATTTTACTATTTTGGTAGTAATAAAAATAATAGATGTCTCAACTGTTTTCCGGCAGATCGACCAAGCAGAGAAAGAAGGGAGAGCAGCGAAAGAGGAAGCCACATTACATCATCACGTCACCAGATCATGCACATGACTCTGCAGCATCCCGCGAGACACACACACACACACACACACACACACACACACACACACACACACATCCTGCAAATCAACATCAACCAAACATTAGCATTTGACATTTTCCAGAAGCCACTTTTTTCTGGTTGTACCAAAGCCAAAGAGGCATTTATGGCAAAACAAACAAACAATATTCATATTAACAATGCTATTCAACAAACATTTAACAGCAGTTTGACAGAGGTGTGGTCCGGCGCTGCCCGCACAGGCTGATTTGGCAGCACGACCAGTCGTTTAAAGCTCATGGACGCTACGAAAAAAAAAATAAACAAAAACAAAGGACAACAAAACAGGCAGACAGACAGGCGTGCAGCGAGAACCAATAACAGCAGTGATCAGGAGAAATGGCCACCATCGAAAACATGGCTCCACCCACTGTGTGGCAGGTCATGCACGCACACTCACACACACGCACACACAACCAACACTTCACTACATCTGCCAAAAAAACCTTACACCCCTTCTTTTTTCTTGTTCCCCTCTCGCTCCCAATCCATCCTTTTTTACTGGCGGTCAGCAGCGAAGAGGATGATCGCGAGAGCAGGAGAACGGATGATGGGTAGGGGGGCAGGATCACAGGTCAGTGTTCCTTGGCTTGATTTTTGGCGGGTGGACTCTACGTCCCCGAAGCAAAGCTGACTGGGTGGTTTTTGGAGCAATAAGGTGTGGCTCGACTCCAGTGAGGTGAAAGGCGGCCTCTAAAGAGACGTGGAGGGAAGCTTCTTCACGCGCCTCTGAGCGAGGAACGAGCTCTCGATGGGCTTCAGCTCTGGGGTGGGCTGCGAGTTCTTCAGGGCGGAGTAGGTGGCCGCCATTGCACCCTGCAAGAGAACGGGGAACAAAGTAATATTAAATAAAACAGCAGCATGGGTTCATGGGAAGGAAATGATGCATCATTTTTAGAAAGTGTTGCAGAAACAAAAATAGATGCAGAGCAAGAACACTGTTCCTACCCACGTCTCCTAAGAGCAGCTGATTTTAGGGGGTGGAGTCAGCCAGTTGTTTTTGGATTTTAAAAACCCATTTTGAGGAAAATCTCGTTTTTAACCTTTTTTGTGGCATTTTTCTGATGATGGATAAAGTAAAAAAAAAAAAAAGCTTAAATCTGTATTTTTTAGTTTTTTTTTGAATTCGTCAAATAAATTGTCAAATCAGAAGTAGACCAAAAAACGGACATTTGAAAAAGAGCTTAGTTCAAATACACTAGACAGGCCAGAAGGTTTGCTCTCCAATGGTGAGGGGAAGGGGGGCGGAGTTGCTAACAGTCTAGCCCACAGTTCAGAGGCAAATTTCTAATGGGCAAATGCCGCTCTGCAGAAACTATATACTATGACTATGAAAACTTATCACAAGAAAAAATAACATTTGAGTCAAGATAAGGCCAGGAAAGTTTGATCAATCTAATGAAATGTTAATCTGTGATGTCACTGCTTCCTAAGATCAGGAAAAGTTTGTTAAACTTGATCCAAAAATGTCAACGAAGGGGAAAAATATATTAAATAGAAATAAAATAAAACATAATAAAATTAAATAAAAAATATGTATATATAAATATGATATAATTTAGTATATTAGAAAAAGTTTTAATAAAAAATATATAAAAACATAAAATAAAAAAGACACAAAAAATATAATAAAGCATATATTATATCAAAATACAATACAATAGAATGAAATTTAATTAATTACAAATTAATATATCATTTTAAATAAAAAAAATAATGTAAAAAAATTTAAATTAAAAAATATGATAAAATAAATAATAAAATGTAATATAAAAAAAATAAAATAAAATATATTACATTAAAACACAATACAATAAAATACAATGTGATATAATATATTGTAATAAAATAAAATAAAAACTACATAATAAAAACAAATATATAATATATTATAATAAAAGACAAAACACTATCATATCATATCATTAAATGTACTCAAGACATAGGGGTGTTTTGTTTTGGCTCAATAAATAATACAAATAAGATTCAATAATTTATCCAAACAAAAAAGTAAATAACACTCAATTGTGAGAATAGACACGCTTTTATTTGCACTTTAATAATCATCAAATTAGACCTCTTCTTAACCAACTCAGTCGGTTTCGTTACCTTGACCAGTTTCGGGTCCTGATGTGGAAGTTGGCTGTTGGGTAGTTTTTCTCTCTGGACGATCCAGGGGTGTTTGAGGACCTGCTTAGCCGTCAGTCTCTGAAGGGGGTCCACATGAAGCATCTTGGAGACAAGGTCCTAAAATCAGCAAAAATAAATCCATTATAGAAAAAGAAAGATAAACGGAGTAAAAGTCTTAAACTGATGTGGGGGGTGGATGTACCTTGGCTGCGTCAGACACTGTGTCCCAGTTTCCTCCATTCAGACTAAAGTGACCGTTTCCTATCCTGTTCAGAATCTCATTTGGGGTATCTTCAGGTCCATTAGCAAACGGAGTAAAACTGGTGGATAAATAGACAAAAAAAAATTGTAAAAACAAATGATGCACTCACAAAATAAAAGCCTGTTTTAGTCTCTCCTCACCCAGCCAGCATGGTGTACAGTAAAACTCCCAGACTCCAGATGTCACATCCTTCATCATAACCCTGACGCTTCAGCACCTGGGAGGCAAAAATCCCACATTTTTACTGTGATTGTGAACTCATAAATCCAGACTCTTGGGTTGAGCCAGGAGACGCGCGTTCACCTCAGGAGCCACAAAGTTAGCCGTGTAGCACGGAGTCATGAGCAGGCCGTTGTTGGCACGCAGCTGCTTAGCGAAGCCGAAGTCACAGATCCTGATGGACTCGGGATTGCCCGACTCGTCAACGTAGAGAATGTTACTGGGCTTCAGGTCTCTGTGGACCACCTGAAAACAGAGCAGGTTCAGGACAGGTTGAGGACTGAGGAAAAAAAACGTCTATGATGAAGCTTCTAGGAATAATTGGTGGCGACTAGTTTAAGGGGTCAAACTTTTTTAAAATAGGTCTTAAAGAAGAATCAAATAAACACGAAGAGGAAAGTCTTTTATGAGATCTCATATTTGTATGTACTCAGCGTTACACTAAAGCTGTTTGTCGAGCTGATGTCCATTAGGTACGTTTGAGTGATTTTCTCTCTAACTGCACTCTGGTTGAAAAACACTGTATTTGGGCAACTGTGTCAAAGTCAAGGCCCAGGGGCCGGATCTGGCCCCCCGGGTAATTATAACCAGCCAACCAGATCATTTAATCATATTGTGAAGCGAAGCGCGAGCAGAATTCACTTCACTTCCAGTTTACACCAGACGTGTATTTTTTATTTTTTTTTGCAACAGGCGCTTCTGCTCAGCTGGGGTTACGTAGAGCTTCTACAATTGAGCTGAGCTGAGCAAAAGAAGCCATCGTGAATAAATACGTCCCTGGTTTGAGCTGGAGATTAAGCAAATTCTGCGCACAATCTGGATGCACTTTATTTTGCAACATTCTTTTGGAAACAGTGTTTTGGTCATGGTTCAGAAAGAAATGAACATGACCAGATAAATAACTAAAGGCAAAACAGAATGAAACAGTCAGACAACAAAACACGGAGCAAAGAAATCTGAATATTTGTTTCTGCTAAAAAGCACACATTTTATTTTTATTTCCAGGCTTTCTTTGTTTTGCTCATATTTGGATCATTTTAACTGAATCTATTTAATGGAGATCAAAACCTTTTGGGTTATTTATAAGAGTAATTTTTAAATATAAAATGACAATTTAAAAAGAAAAAAACAGTTTTTGTCTTAACGTTTGATGTATTGCCAACTTGTGTAATTTTGACAGAGAGTAATATATTCAAAGTTATTGAATGTTTAAGTTGATTTGTTCTGAATAATTTTCCTTATGGATTTAAGTCATAATTATCTTAAAATTTAACTTTTTAAAGTTTTGAAAATATATTCTTAGTGTTTTAATTAAAAGTTTATCTTGTTCGGCCGCCAACCTAAGATGTGTTTTGGATTTTTGACATCCCTGTACTAGGGGAATGATTAAAACGAAATAGACTTTTGAAAAGATTTCTGTAGAAATTTGTGAACATTTCAGAAAAATGAATTAGATATCTTTGGAACAGACTTAATAAAAATAGGACTCACAGACTGAAAAACCCAAATTTCTAAAGCTTTTTCTTTGTTCTTTTTTTTTTTAATCAGTTTTTTGATACATTGACATTTTGTGCAGAAAGTGCAGCAAATTAAGGTCGTTTCCATCAATATAGCTTAGTTTGGGGAGTTTTATCAAATTGGCAGAAGAAATATTTTTGAGTCAACTGCAGCACTAAAACTTTTATGTTTTATGTTGACACAATGAGCTTCTGACGGCAGCTGAATCCAGTAATTAATAAGGTACTGTGAAGCTCCTCATGAGAGGCGTCAGGCAGTCCCCTCACCCCCTGGGAGTGCAGGTACTCCACCGTCTTGGTGATGGTGTGGAGCACGGCGCTGGCCTCTCGCTCTGAAAAGAATTTCTGCTTGAGGATCCGGTCCAGCAGCTCTCCTCCACGCATCAGCTCCGTCACCAGGAACACCTGCTTCCCGTTGTCGTACACCTGAGGCAGAAACAGTTTTGTGAACCTTTTCCTAATACTTGAGGTTAAAAACAAAAACAAAACCCAGGTGAGAATCTGTTCGTACATCTTTCAGGGTAATGATGTTTGGATGCTGTCCGTATCGAAGGAGAATGTCAATCTCCTCAGAGGGGTCTGTGCTGGTCTTGTCAATCACCTATCAAATATATATGAGGGATTTTTTTTTAATTTAGCTCCACATACAAAGTTTATATAAACCAAAAATTAAAAAAGTTTTTTAATACCTTGACGGCGTATTCTGTGTTGGTGGCTTTGTGGACGCAGCGCTTGCAGACGGAGAAGGAGCCCATGCCGATGTCCTCCTTGAGGACGTAGCCGTCGCTGAACAGCAAGTTCTTCCCGTGCAGCTGCTGCAGAACAAGCGTGGACGTCAAAAGTGAGGCGGAGGTGTGACAAACTGACAGGAGATGACAAAGCTGGAGGCTGTTGATGGGTTTCAGGGAAAGAGACGACTGCGTTTGTTCAGTCACCCTCTCTGTGTTAAACTGTCACTCTGAATCTGTCACACGGAGTTAATTACAGCTCCTGTCAGGCCCAAAAACGGGATCTGAAGCCATGCACTTACAATCCCCAGTGCTGCAGTCTGCACAACGATTTCACTACACAAATGTGTTGCTCCTGTCCCTTCTCTCGCTGTAGTTTTCTCATTTAACACTTGACCCTTTAACACAAGCTCAAAATGTTATGTTCTTTAAATTACCTTAATTTATGAATCAATTTCACGATCAAATTCAACAGCGTGAGCCGCTTTGCTCCTTCAGAATCTACTAGAATGATGTTGATCAACAGCTGAAAAGTTGCAGCATATTAAAGATTTTGTGTTTCAGCATCACCTACAGCATTAAAGGGATAAACAGAGCTCTTCTGTGAAGCAGCTTCAACATTCAAGTAAAAATACTGTAATTATTAACTGGTGAAAATATGTCACGCTTCAATACGCTCCACACTAAAAAAGTAAACTAAGACTTACAAAATGTATGCAAACAACATCTTTAGAAAATGAATCTTTGACCAGAAAATAATCAAAACTTTAGCTCATTTTGCATGGCCAGGAAATATTCCTCGGTTGCTATGACAACCATTGGTACGATTGGCTCAACTCTGATGTAACAATTGAAACAGAAAATTTGTCATATGATACAAATGTATGCAAAACATTGTAATGTTCTCAACTGTTTTCCCCCCATAATTAATAAATAATAAAAAAACATGTTTTGATGGCATTTAATGTTTGGATTGTGCACACAGTTTTAAGCTGCCTTTCACCAGTCACTTTGTTCACTTCATTGTCTAATAAAGATGCAAAACAATTTAAATATCTCATTTTATAACACTAAAATCAAACTTAGTTTGTTTTCCTCTTGGAGGTATTGCTGGCTCCCCAGCTTTAGGCTGTGACTAAACTCTTACCTTGACCACTGGGTGTGGTGGAGGCTGCGGCGGCTCCACCGAACCGTCGTCCTCCAACATGGTTGATGCAACAAAGCTGAAGCCCCTGAAGAGTTGATGAGCTCCAGCACTTGGCGGCACACCAGGAGAGTCTGAACAATAAGAACCAAAAATACATTTATCAGTCGAGAGAGTTCAATCGTTTTAACCAGCAGCTGTCAGCAAGGCTCCAGTGAATCTTTTATTCACCTTTGGGTGTGCGGGAAGTGAATTCAGAATCAAAGTAGAAGGTGTCATCCGGACGGGCAACGGCTGGTCTGAATGGAGGTTTGACTTCTTTTCTAAAGAGTTTCTGAATGGGAATACAAGATGGTGCATATTTAAAAACAAAATATCTATATTTTATGCAAATGTTTCCTAGAGTCAGACACGTACATTCCAGTCTATAGTAGCAAAGAATCCGTGCCGCTTGATCTCCTCTGCTCCGTCAGCTCCAGATCCTACATTTAAAAGCATCAAACTATAAAAAAAAAAACAACCCATCTTTTCCTGTAAAATCACTGAGATGAAACTAACCCAGTCTGTTGGAGGGATTCCTCTTGAAAAGAGCTCTGAGCAGAGACTGGGCTTCCACACTCAGGAACTGAGGCATTCCTAGACGTGCCCTGGAGGGAGAGACGTACAACGCTCAGCTTTGACGGCTGCACCTGAATGCCTGCAGTCTGTGACAAAAGCCTTTCGTCTGCTGCTAACAGAAGGAGCTCACTTCAGAATCAGGTTCATGGTTTCCTTGCGGTCCTTCCCTTGAAACGGCAGCGCTCCCGTCAGCATCTCAAACTAGAAAAGGAAAACATGCAGCTAGGATAATTGAAAAAAAACCCTAAAAGATAATATCTTTTTGCTCCCTACCATAAGTACTCCGAATGACCACCAGTCGGCGCTGTGGGTGTGTCCCTGCCGGTTCACGACCTCAGGAGCCATGTACTCCACAGTACCACAGAAGGAGTAGGCTTTCTTCTCATGGTCAATCGCCTCTTTACACAAACCAAAATCTGTAAATAACAACAAAAACTGGAAGTGTCAAAACTGCAACGTCTGCAGGAAATACGATTAGTTTTATTTGTATCCAAACTGTGTGGGGTCATGAAACTTTTAGCCCTGATAAGTCATAATTAACTTTGTGAGTATATACTCCTCGACTGGAGATATCTGCTGTTAAGATAAGAAGATAAGAGCGTCACGGCACTGTGAATGTCATTGAAGCCAAGGAGAGGGGGTGTGTGATCTCTGGAGAATCTGTGTTGCAGAGACACTCACCTGTAAGCTTGATGTGTCCTTCTTCATCCAAGAGAATGCTGTAAATGAAAATACTTAAAGTCAAAACATGTACATCACGAGTTCTGCAGAAAACTCAAGTTTAAGTGCAAACACGCAGCACTTTTAGAACTAAAATAACTCGAGCTGTTTCTCATATCTGTGTCAGAAGAAAAGAGGAAATGCAGTCAGGGAGGAAGAAATACGAGAAGTGATGTATCATAAAAAGTGTTTGCTTTGCATTGTTTGATAGGAAGAGCAATCGGGTTTTATAGAGATCCAGAACCACAAAGCTTGAATCAATATAAAAGGTTAAAAGCTTTCAGTACTAAAAAAAAAAAAAAAGTGTCATAACTCGATGAGAAAAGCTAGAAATTTATGTTGCAGACGTTTAGCTAATGCACCGACTTTACCTCACTTTAGCTCATAGATCTATAGCTACAGTTTTATTGTAAATTAGCCAAACTGCAGCAGTTTGGTGCATTTAAAGACCCACTCCAATGAAACATATATAAATAAAATTAAGATTAAAATTGCATTGGAGTGTTTTTTATTCTAATGTTATAAATCAGGAGCAGATGAAAAAAAAATGTTTGAAAAAGATTTGTTAGGCCTCTATAAGGAGGCATCAGAAGAATCTTTATGATTTTATTTATTTTTTTATTGTTGGTATTAACATGTATGTAGGTTAGGTGGGCAAAACGGCCTACGTAAATGTGGTAGGGTGGTTACTGAACAAAGTTAACTTTTAGAGAAAAATCATCCGGTCGATGAAAAATTTCAACTTTTTTCTTAAAACCCCAGTGGCCACCACGTGGCGTGTAAAAGTACGCCTCCTGATTAGAAATGGCGCCGTGACCACCTACTAAATTTGCTGAAAAACTTGCATTTCGGTTACAGCGTGGTGGCATTTTGGGATATGTGACTGTAGTTTTGTGTAGCAAATTTATTCGGAGCGCCAAAAGCTCCATTTGAAGACTAGATCATGTATGTTTTCTTCGTCTGAGCTGGTATCTGGCTCAAAACTGTAATTTTTAAATATTTTTGTTTCACTGGTGTGAGGGGCTGTAAGTAAAAGGAAGAGAGTGTACACAGAAAGCTCTCTGTAAAAAGAAGGGGAAGGGGGGGCGGGATTATTCTGCGACAACCTTTCTGCCCACAACTCAGAGAAATTTCTGGTGTCCAGAAAACAATGTGAGTTTTTTAAATTTTAGCTAAAAATTGCATAATTATAATCAAAAGACCACTGGGAACGCTTTTAAAATAGATCAAAAGATTATAGGAGTCGCTTTTTAATCATCAGTTTTCATCAGATAACAGACTAAAGGTGAATACAGCAGCAGTCAACATTTTAATCATCTGATCTGTTTGGTGAATTTGTTCTAACCACATTTTTTTCCCCATTCCAGATCACTTTGGTCAGATATTAGATTTTTAACTTCGAGCTCACTTTTCCGGTTTGAGGTCTCTGTAAATGATGCCAAGGCTGTGGAGGTGGTCCAGTCCCAACGCCAGCTCTGCTAGATAAAACTTCACATCCTCCTCGGTGAACATCACCTGTGAGTCAAAAAAAAAAAAAAAGACAGAATTTAGACCCTTAAAAATGACAGAAGCTGTGTTCAGCCCAGCATAGAATGACTCACCTCTTTAGAAAGCCTGGTGAAAAGGTCTCCCCCTCTGAGAAAGTCCAGGATCAGATACAGCTTCCCTTCAGTCTGGAATGCTGGGAGTACAAAATAAAACATCTGATATTTTTAGACTTTTTAAAACTAAATTTCTTGTTGTAGCATTTTATTTTTAAAATACATTTTTAGAAACCGGAAGCTTAAAAATCCCAACTTTAGCCTCTTTGTGACCGGTTTCTGAAAAATATTGTCTAATTCAAACCGGTCCATGAGATGAAAAACGTTGGAGATCAATGCTGTAGAGGAATGGATCAGCTTCAAACGGACTCACCGTAGTGGAGCTTGACGACAAACGGGTGGTTGACATCTGCCAGGATGTCTCTCTCCATCTTGGTTCTGACCCGATCTCTCACTAATAGAAAAAAAAAAAGAGGAGTTCTGAGTTACCATGGATCTGTGTTAGGGATATACCAACTTTTAATAAAGTTTTTATTTTTAAAAGTTACGATCGGATAAATTAAATCTCGGTTCACCTTTCGTGGTGTCCTTTTTTTATTACAATTTTTCATATTTTTATTAATTTTAGATCAGTGCATTATGTTCTGCATCCTGATTGGTTGGAGACAATTATCAATCAATCTCCTCTGTGCAGAATGAGTTACAAGAGATCTTTATTTTCATCCTATTTTTCTATTAACTTTTAACAAGAGAGAAAACTATAAAATTGTTCATGTCTAAGAAAAATGTAAAAAAAAAAAAGTGTAGTCAGGGGTTTTACAGCCTTAAAACCTCTATACAGTATTTGGCAAGTTATTTTTTAGAACGTATTCTCACGTTAAACAAGAAAACACTGCAGTTTGAAGTCTAACTCATCTCTAAATTTAAAAAGTAACCATTTACTGCAGATTTTAAACACATAAAAACAAAGCAGCCACAGGTGAAACTTTAGAAGGTGAGGCTCAGAACTTTACAAGGATGTCAAAAGAAGCCACTGAAAGCTCTGGTGGTCTGAGTCCTCATGCTATGAAGCTCTTACAGGAAATGTTCACACCCCCTTATGCGTGTGAAATGATACAAGAAAAACAATATTGATTCTTAAAGGATGGAAGATTCATTCAAGTATTGCTTCTGTACCTTTCAGTGTGGCCTTCTTGAGAACCTTCATGGCATAGAGTTGGTTAGCGTCTGGAGGAGTCACCTTTCGCACAAGGAACACCTAAAAAAAAAAAGAATATTATAGCAGCTCAACTGGAGAAGAGTGTATTTCTGAAGAGTCTGACGTCACCTTTCCAAAGGAGCCCTGTCCCAGAACCTTGAGCAGCTCAAACTGGGAGGCGTCCGCCTTCTCCGATCCCTCTTTGACCACATTGGTGATGTTGTACTCTTTAACGTCTCCGTCTTCCTGAAGAGTGAAAAATGAAGGAGTGTGAAACAAAAACAACAGGACAATGATATGTGAGCTCGATGGTTTGTGTTTGTTGCGAAGAGTATGTATGTGGGAGTGTCTCCTGCTGTAAATAGCGCAGCATCAAAAACAAAGCTCTTGAGAAAGAGGAAGCAAAGAGAGGAAAAAAAAAGACGTGTGAGAAAGTATTTCAGATTAGACCCTGTGGCTTCTCATCAAAATGCTTTTGCAACTCAGCGCGAGATGCAAATTGAGTCAGTGAAAGTTAAAGTAAAAGGAGCTTCGACTGCATTCTGCTACAGGACACTGCTGCTTGCTTTAAGGCTTAAAAGCAGTTTTGGTTTGGCACAGCTGACAGCTCCAAGTCACTCGGCGGTGGCCTGCTGTTGGCCTCACGCACATCTCATCTCACCGAAACTCATCGAGACTGCAAGGGCATGAGCCACAAATACAGCCCTCAGGATGACCGTATTTACCCAGCAGGCAACATTTTAAATGCAGCGACATAATAGTACAACCTACACTTTTTTGTTTTAAACATTTCTTGGGGGGAAATTCTCAACTTCAAAATTAGAACACCAAAAAATTCCAGTCTATTCTTGGACGTTTGTCACCTGCACAATACTTGACACAAACCATGACTATGTTCAATGTGAAGCATTTGTATGAAGTTACTAATGAACATCCATAGGATTCCGAATGGTACCCAAAGAAAAGCAGCCTTGATGATCTTCAAGTCTCACTCTGATCATCTTTCCATATATTTTAGAAGTTTTCCCAGTGGTCTTTTGATTACGATTATGGTGTTTTTAGCGCAAATTCCTTTTTAAAAAACTGTCATTTTCTAAGGCATGGTTTCTGCAGACGTGGGAGTTCATCAGAAATTGACTTCTGAGTTGTGGATGGGACTGTTGGCACAGAGTAAGCCTTCCTTCCCTTCCCATCATCCTTTTGTTTCCATTCCCACGAGCTTACAGCCCCTCACAACCCCATTAGTGGTGCAACAAAAATGGTGAGCAATTTTGGAACTATCCAGCTTTACAGTTTTAATCCAGATGCCAGAGGTAAAAGAAAAGACAGAGGAAAATGAATATGTTTGTCTGCAAGTCGATACATAAAAATAAAAGATTTTTAGATGGATTGATTATGATCCATAAACAATTCTGAATCATTTTATGAATTTTAAATAAAAAATAATTATAAAATAATTTAATGTAAAAGTAACAAGCAGAACTAAACGTGAAGCTCTGACATTTTTGAAGAGCACACAAACATGGCTGACCTTCCAGATCTCATCATCTGACCAGCCCCAACTTAATTTCCTTTAAATATGTCCTCAATCATGAGGAAAAATGCCACAAGAAAATGTAAAAACTGAAATTTTAAAAGTGAAAATTCAAATTGTAAGATATTTTCCTATTTTATACACACACTTTAAAATTAAATCTATAGGGTTTAACCCTTTAACACCTGGGGTGTCGTCAGTGACGATTAAACACAAAATGTTTAACAAATTGTAACTTTTCAACCGTTAACACGGTCAATGTAATGTTGAGAAGTTACAGTAAATCAAAGAACTATAAAAGGTTAAATAGCTGTTTGATCTGTATAAAATTCCTTTTTCAAACAAAGTACATGGACTGATTTTTGTTTTCATAGGAGTTTGAACAAATCAAGCCACAGACCACAACAGCATGCGACAGTATTTGACAACAGGAAACCCGAGCTGGTTGAAAACAGGATTTCAGTTACATTTCGTTTCTGATTAACCAGTGATAAAGACAGGATAAAGAAAAACAAAACACTTTGGGTTCACTGTAATTTTACGCAATGCTGTCAAATAAAACAGTAAATCGTGAAAAGAATAATAAAATGGATAAGGCGTTTTTTGGATTTTTTTTTACCGTCCACAGGTTCCTCGGTTCAGGGGCAACAGCGGCATCAGAGCCGCCGGCTGCAGCGTTCGATCTACAGCTCTTATGGTTCACAGGCCGGCCTGTCAACTGCTTGTTCTTCCCGAACAGGTAGAAGAAGAGCATGCGGATCTTTCTCTTGTCCTTCTCCATCTCCACCTTTCCCAAACGCCTTTATGGTCATCCACAAAGAGGCAGAGGCAGCGCCAGCTCACATAAATCATTTCGGACTTCACCTGATCCCAGCACTCGTTAGACTCTTTCGTGCGCCCATGTTAAAAAAAAGTTGCTGGTAGACGTGGAGAAACTTTCAGCTTTTTTTTTTTGTTTCTATCAGTTTCCTCCAGCATGACAGTCATGCTGCTGAGGTCTTTTTTCCTTCCATCTCTTCTCTGTCTGTCATTCTGTAGGAGTCTGAACAGACCTGTGCTTGAACGCCGACTACCGCTGCAGTAAGGTGGAAGTACAGCGAACAGGAAGGAAGCGCCTACTCTAATTCTCACCGTCCTGCACTCGACCTTAACAAGAATCTGCATCTTCGTCCTCCAGAGCAAGAAAGCATAAAGAGGGATGGAGTGAAGTTTAGAAAAAGATCGATTGTAAGAACTTTTTGTTCGTGAAAATGTGTCACGAGGGCAGAGAGAGGGTGATGTGTCCTCTCAGAGCGTCAGCGTGACGATTCTGATGACTCACTGCACGAGCTACGCTCCCACATTTCATTCCCGCTTCCCTCCACGTTTCAAAAGAAGACCCTACCTGCCCAAATAAAACCTTCCCCTTTATTGCTCAGCATTAATGAAACCCTCATGAGCCATCATGAAGAATAAACACAGCACACTGGTCAACTTCTCTATTGACCAAAGAGCTGCTGGAGCTGCATTGCAGTTTTTCCCTGTGAAAAACTGCAGGAGTAATATTGTTGAGCGGGGCAGGAAATCCACAGCAGGGAAAAAAAAATAACATTCAATGTCCATCTGAATAATAGACAGACAGCAAGACAGGAGCGGTGAAGAAGCGGGAAGAGTTACGAGCTTACCTGATGCTTAAAACTGGCAAACTCCTGTTCAATCCAGGTGATATGAGACTCATTCTATGAGAGGCATTTAAATAGAGACATAAAAATTACAGATATATAAATAAGGTCTCCCCTTCCACAGATGATCTGACGACAAATATACTTGCACACAAACACACAGGGAGGATCAAGAGAGGGAAAAGGTAGGGATGGTTTACCACATGGGGCAACAGGAAACTCGTCTTTTCTTAAAGTTTCACTTCCCCGTTTTTTCGTCTTTTCTGAGTAGACCTGATTTCCTTCCTGTTTCATAACCGACGTGCAAACGTTTCCCAGCACTACAATGGCGATTTCACACTAAAATATGGGCTTTAAAGTTATAATTGAGGCTACATTACAGTGTGAGGCTGTTCTAGAAAAACAGAAAGAAAAAATACAGGAATTCCCCTTAAAGACATGAAAAAACCTGCATAAAAGGCGGTATTGATGAACAGTTTGGATCCAACCTTTCTGTAGTCAAACTTTAACAATGAGGCTAAAATTATTCAAAAGCTTAGAAAAGCTCTTCACATACGCAAAAAAATAAACCCTCCTCTCCCAAAATATCTCAACACAACTGCGCGAAGTGACGGGCAAGCCCCTGCTTCTCTGCAAAGCCTTCACCCAGGCACCTCCCACCCACGCACACATTCACATCAAGTACAGATCACGAGGAGAAAGTGGCCACTTGCCTCCGCTGCACGGGTTTTGGTGCGAAATATAAACCTCCACATGTCTGAGTCCAGATATTTCCATGTCACCGCCGCAGTCACCGGTGACTGAGTCACTCGACTGGCTTGCAAGTATAGTTTCTGTATCAGTTAGCTAACCCTCCCATGTATGCAATACCACAGAGTGATACAATCTGACACACATGCAAGCGCAAAAAGGGCCAAAATGGGAAGTGAAGATTAAAAAAAAAAAAAAAAAAAAAAGCAGCAGACTGATTTGTTGGCTGTTTTATTATTCTTCTTCTAAAAAAAAAAAAAAGAACCTAAAAATAAAATTATTCTATTAACAAATAAACACTAGACTTTTTGTTTTTATTGTGATACAACATCCTAACGAGTAGTTTTGGCAGTTTGTTTGTTTTAGAAAAAAAAGGTTACATTTTGAAAAGTATGACAAAAAAAAGTTAAAATTTCCACATTTACTTACACTTTAACCACCTCAAAAACCAACAAACTACACGTGTGAAAGTTGAAGTAACCTGGGTCATCGCCTGCACATCCCAGTAATGCCCTCTGTTTAACACAAGGGGTCAGTGCAGGTCTACGGCCAGGTGTTCTAAGACAAGAGCTTTGGCCAAGTAAGGACATGCTTACCCTGCTGGCTCATGCCTCATAAAATCCCAGCATTGGCTCTGACATCAGTTTCAGATAAGAGAGGTATAAAGCTAGAGTTAAAAAAAGAGGAAGTATGTGTGTCGTGACTCCAGCAAAACTCTGCCCAATAACAAAACTGAAGGCCGGGTCGGTTTGAATCAATATCTCATGAGTTCCTGATTCTCAGATGAAAGATTTTATGTTGGTAGAGGAGAAAGAAAGCAGAGTTTAGATGCAGGCAAACATCAGAGGAGGGAAAACAATGAATGGTAAATGAGCCTGAGAGGAGTTCATTCAGGCTGTGAGTTGCGACTGCAGGGGTGAAGGAAGGACAAAAGCGCACAACGCTGGCAGTCCAAACATCGTCTGACCGACTGTTTCATAAAATAAGCAGGTCTCCCACGCCAAACAGTGGCAGTGGAGCACAGCAGCAATAAGAGCTCTTTAAAGCACAAACATTCAGTTATGTTGGTGCATTTTTATTGGTACTAAAATCAAAAAAACACCAAGAAGTGCAGTTTTCCTGTCATTTTGATGTGTTATCTAATTAGTCTTCTGAAGACTACAGTGCACACTTTCTAATGTCACATTTGCCATTGTCGTTGACACACATGCACAATAGTGCTAATCTGGGTCAGCAGTGATGTCACAGGGAGTCATAGGAAGACTCGGGTATGAGAATAACAAGCTAAATTGAGCTTGAAAGTAAAGAACAATAAAAATAAAAGACAAAAGTGTCCAGTGCAGTATCTGCAAGGCAGAACTTGTGTCAGCAATGCATGAAGATGAAGCATGAAGATGACTGAGTATATAACGCTGTAGAGGGATCACCATCTTGGTAAGCTAAGCTAAGATTAGCACAAAGTTGTTGGCTAAATGTTTTCTGTGCATCCATGCAACCTCAACCCCATCGGAGCGAAATGTCTCTCCTAAAGGAAACACCTGCTCTCAAAAGAAATGTGGTCTTTCTGCAATACATGTTAACTTTCTTGGCTACGAGCAAGACCAGTACAGTTTGGAATTATACGGAGTCACAGTTTAGTAAATACGGTTCTGAGCACTCGGCAAAAAACAAAATGCATTTTTAAAAAATATCTGAGTCAGTGAGACCAAAAACGTTATCTTTTGTGAATAATAGTTCCTCTGTTCAGATGTCGACCTCATTTGATTTAATCTTGTTTTAATACCAGAAACAAATGAAGGAAAGAAGCAGCAGTATTCATTAAAGGTCTAATAAAGTATTTGTCTTTATTTTTGGTTAGCAGATAGCTTAAATACTTCAAGTTTAAAGATAATGATAGTTGGGATGTGTGCTTTACATCCAGTTTACACTTGATCCAATTAGTCGAGTAATTATAAAAAATAATCAGTAATTAGTCGACTATTAAAATAATGGTTTGCGGCAGCCCTACTCTTCATTGTTACTTGCTTATTAGAATATTTTTAACCCTTATTTTTTGGGCATTTTGTAGTAAACAAATTATGTAATGAACTGAAACAAAACAATCACCCAAAAATCATGACTTGACATGAATATTTGGGGAAAGTGAATGAATGTTTTCCTACCATTTTACCAGATTTATATGTACATGTTTGTACGGCTGCACAATATTAGAAAAAATTGTGATGTGCAATATTAGTGACCAGTATTGCACTGACTATATGACTTGTGATCATAGAGCAAAACAACTATTACATAATTTACATTTTATGGAATTAGTTTTATTTAAATAATTTTAACAGAGCTTAAAATATATTCCAAATGGCCCACAATTACATAGGATGTGAGTATCCAACATAAAAGAGCTCCATTCGAGTTTTAAGCGTAAACATTTTAGGTAACCATTTATACCAACTTAAGAAGTCTTTTTTGATACATGTTTTGCACACAGGCTGATATTGTGATAACTATAATTTTGTGATGTATCGTGAAGGTCTACACATATGCAAAAAAACAAAAAAAAAATCACGATGGACACTAATAGACATTTTTTTCTTGACAGTACCAATTTTGACTAACCTTAATTCACTTTAGTGACAGATTCTTAAGCAATTTTTGTTTTTTCTCATTTTTAAATATTAAAACTTTAAAAGATAAAAGCAAAAAAAAAAAGGCTTTCATTTCATCCCAGATGAAAGTGTGAAATATAAAAAAGAAAAGCAGTTTAAATATAGTAAATGATCACAGACACCTTTGATTTCTGCAGCAACACTGTTCTCCTATGTTAAAAGCCTTCAAAGCTTTAGCTCTCTGGTTTTTGAAAAGGATTCTCACAAAACCTTTTCAGTCTTCTCCTTTAATTCTTTGTGCCATGATAACAAGAAGTTATAGTTTTCATGCACAAAAGCAGCAAAAAGAAAAATGTCTCACAGTAGCTTTAAATCCTTAAAAAAAAAACGCTACAAACATGAGGTTTGTACAACTGTATCGCAGAACATCTACGAATGTAATTATGAAGGAATTCCAAGAGTTCCCCTGGAGGTTTGGTCCGTGTGTCCACAGTGGCGTGTCGAAACATGCTGCACAGAGGCACCTTTCAGGTGCAGACCTTATTGTTCCCAAGTCTGCTTTACCTTCTCTGATATCCAAGGTAACATGGGAAAGAGTGGCTCCAGTTTATTCTTTTTTATTTCTAAATCTTTTTTCTCCACTGGCATCATGAAACCTCGTCATCCTGTCTTCTTTTCTTCTTCTCTTGATTTTACAAACACCTGCTGTTGTAGCTTTGACCGACAGAGAGGAGGTGCAAAATACATGAGGAAGAAAGAATTGAAGGGCGGAGTTGGGAGGTTGAATGAGGCAGATGGACATTTACCTGGCGGTAATTCAATCCTAAAACATGACAACTATGTAACCTCAGTTTTTCTGAGAAGATTCTGAGAAGCTCCTGAAAGAAGATTGGAAAAAAAAGGCCCACAGGTTTAAAACAAATAATCAAACTATCACCTGAAAGCTACACTATTTTGTTAAAGAATATAGAATCAGTATAATATAGTATAACACTAGTATAGTATACCATAAGAATAGTATAGCATAGCAAGCACCAGTATAGCATTATTTAGTATGCTGTTCTAATATTATAGTGTGATACGTTGTGCTATAGTACTATGTTGCTATTGTATAGCATAGCATAGAACTAGTATAGTATAGCATATTCTAGTATTAGAATTGTTTAGCATAGCAAGCACCAGTACAGCATAGTATAGTATGCTGTAGAGTAGTAACTTTACTGTGCACTAATTTTATACTATGCTATACATAGCACCATAGTACTATAGTATAATGCATCACAATATAGTATTAATACAGTATAATATTAGTATATTATAAAATTGAATTTTATAAAATTAGAATATTATAGCATTAACATAGTATAGCATAGAAGCACCAGTATAGCATAGTATATTGGGCTGTGCAATACTACACTATACTATGTAGTAGTGTACTAATATCATACTATGCTATACTATAGTCTCAAAGCACTGTAGCATATGCAATACATTATAGTATTAGTAGTGTATAACAATCGAATAGTATAGCATATTATAGTATTAGAATAGTAAATTATTAGCATAGTATAGCATAGCAAGCACCAGTATAACATAGTATGCTGTACTATGCCATGCTGTCTACTAGTGTACTACTTTAATCCTATACTATGCTATAGCAATGTAGTACTATAGTATAATGTAGCACATTATGGTATTAGTAAAGTATAGCATTTTTATAGTATAGCAAATTATTTTGATAATGTAGCATAGACATAGTATAGGATAACATTAATATAACACTAGTATAATATAGTGTTAGTATAATTCATTCTAGCAATTTAGCATAGTATAACAAGCACTAAGATACAATAGTATTGCACACCATACTATGCTATACTATACTGTACTAATCTTATACTATGTTATGCTACAGAACAAAGGTTCCATGGTGCTATATTATAATGTAGTACAGTATAGTATAGTTTGAATATAGTAAAACATTAATAATATCACATAACATCAGTATAATATAACTTAAATACAGTATAGTACACCATTGTACAATGTAGCTTAGCATGGAGTAGCATACTCTACTACACTATGCTAAGCCATATTATAGTATTATAGTGCTCCAGTGGTATAATATAGCTTTGTGAAGTATAGCTCATCTGAAATCATATATTTTATGAGTATACCTATGGAAGGAAAACTTAAATATTTGTATTTTAACAATGTAACACTTTAAAATTAAGGCATACATTGTTGCTTTCATTTCTGGTTGTTGAAACATGGAAGGAATAATTTTGATCTTCTTCAGGTAAAGGGTAGAAATACAAAGCACTGTACCCACTCCACGCATTATGCAACTTTTCAAGCTGTGTTTTTTGAGTGGCCTTTGATGGTTAAACAGATTTTGTCCTTTACAGGAATCTGCTGAGCTCATCAGGAATCCTTTCAGATACTTAAAGCTGCTCTAATCTCCACTTTGCTGCAAATACAAGTCATGAGGACTTTGAGCAAAAAAGGCAAAGTCTCCAGCCGCCATGCAGCAGTAACAACACCTCTCAGTATTTAAAAAAAAAAAGCCAATATCAGAATTGTATTTGGACATGGCTGAAGGCGCTGCAGGAGAGCTAACTCATTCTTTTCCAGACTGTAATTTCCTTTAGACAATCACTAATGCTCTTCTCAGAACAGCAAACGTGTCTCAGAGAACACATGGAACAAATCCCATACACAAGAGGACGGTGGACGCCACAGGAAGAGCTCCAGAGGTATAGCACGGGATTAGCACCGAAGCTACAGGAAATCCTGTGTTGGCATCTGTAATATTAATAGCAGCAGCAAGGATGGCAGTAAGATGATAGGCAGATCAGCGCTGGCCCAGCTGACAGGAGGCCTGATGGCCTTGTGTAGTGGCGGCAGCTGTGGGGAAGAAATAAATAATGAAAGGAAAGAACAGAAATAGCGGTAAAAGAGGAATAGATCGAGGGTGAAACATCAGATAGATGAAAAAAAAAAAAAGAATGGATGCTTGTAATACATGCAGCGAGGTCATCAGAGTTAAAGCTAAGCAGGTTGTCTGCAGTGGAAATGCAACACTCTATAGCTTGATATAGAGAAGGGATACACACACCGGTACATGCAACATGACAGCATAAAATCAACACCAGCTCAGCTTTTAAATACTTATCTCATCACTTAACCATTCCTGCTCTTAAACTCTCTATTCCAGTCAGAGCAATCTAAAATAGCCCCTTCATATCGCCATTCTTCCTGTTTGATCTGATCGCTTTATTGAAGAGCAAACAGCCCAGCTACTGACTTTTAATTAAAGGGGTTGCATAACTTTCTCTTTATTGTAGCCAATTAAGAAACATGTTTGAAAGAGAAAAAAACATGTTCTTGCAAAGAATTGGACAGCACATTCTGGTAAATGGGCAGACATTTCTTTTTGATGCTTTAAATAAGAACAAAGAGGCACTAAAGTTTTTGTAATAAATAATGATCTAATCTGTTGGGGAATTTTCAGAACGTTTTGATCTGTAACTGCTCCCCAGAAGCAAACAAAATCTAATGGCAAATTCAGAATTTTTTGTCTTTTTTGCTCATAGTTGCTATGTTCTCTTTGACTAAATAATTAATAGACTTTAGTCGATAATACATAAAGAACGATTTCAAGTCAAGTCTTGCATCGTTGAATGCGTTTCTCACAAACATCTGAACTTTTGTAAAGATGGTTGTGCAATCCATTTATCTGCCTTTCGTAGATTAGCAAGCTAGCAGCTAAGCACCTCTAGCAGATAGTCGATGAGAACAACTAGCTGAGTGAAAAAGCTAGCGCAGGTTTTTAGAGGAATACTCAGAAATGCGTGAAACAGATTAAAATACCGGGTTGTTTAAAGTGAGGACTGAATATTAAAATACACTTACAAGTTCAGAATGTTGGTTTTGCATGGAATTGGCCCTTTGAGGACATTAAACAGCTTTTATTTTAATTCACTAATTTTTTTTCTATTTTAATTCTTTGTGAAACACTATCTACATCAAATTAATGTCCAGAAAACAAAGAAAGGTACAATTTGTTTCCCTCAAACATCATGTGCTTCAGTTAAGAGCTTTTCATTACACACTGCACACACTGTACCACCACATTAAAAAGAAGAATAAAAGGTTAAGAGCTCATAATCCTGGGAATGAGGAGTGATATCCCGTAAATCCCTTTTGGACAGATTTTGTTTGTCCACTTAACACTGTAGGCAAACTAAAGGACTTTGTAGATTATTAGTGACAGGCCTAGTGCCACTCACGGGTAAATGTGTAACTTAGAACAGTTAAAGTTTCAAGTGAAGAAAAAGTTTAAGTTTACAAAGAAAGCAGGGAAAAAAGTTCTTTTAGAGCTTTCACAATTTTACAAACAGTAACAGTAAAAATGTTGCAAAATTAAAACAAAAAAAAAATCTTTTAATTTCTTGTAAGATTTTTTTTCTCCCTAAATATTAGTCAATAGACATTCAAATTAAATGCGACTATTTAGCTTTAGTGGTTGGATTTAAACTAAAGACAAAGCAACAACAGATGGCCAAACAGGTGGCCTAATTATCTAGAGGTTAAGCCGCTAAAATGACAAGGGCGTCTAATATTTTGTTGACATATTAAATTAAAAAAAAAGTAGATTTTTTCCAACCAGATCATATTATCAGACCACAACTTGCTGTTAACAGATCACAATAGAAACTTTTATGCTAAAGACTTTTATATCTTTACAAAAGGCAGCAAATATGTGCAGTTAACCTGTAGATTTATGTGCAACATTGCAAGGTTTAGTTAAGTGCTTTGCATTTCAAAATTCACGCGAAGAAATATGTTTTCATAATCAAATTCCTTTTACTCTGTTATGACACTGTTGTTATGGCAACAAGGGCAAAAGGTTGCATGCTCTTTGGTGCCACGCTAAAATATGCTGACCAATCGTAACAGTAGAAATGAGGGCAAAACAACAAGAAAAATACGAGAATGTGAAGACAGAAGTTGTGTCAGCATATTAGGAGTGAGAAGTGCTCCAGACATTAAATTATCTCTGTGAGAGAAAGAAAAAAAAGACGGCAGCGCTGAGAGAATAAACACCTTCAGCATCTATAATAATGATAACCACAAAGGACCAGAGGGACTGGTCAGAACATTTCCCCTAATCAACCTTGAGAGGGAGAAGCGTGAAACTATGGCAACTGTGTTTTCTCTTCATTCCCTTGCTTCCCCTTGTGAAAAAAGAAGTGCTGCAAGAGGCAAGGCCAAGCGCACACAAGGAGCGCTTCTACCTTGCAGGTAAAAACTCGCCAACTTCCATCTTCACAATTGAGCAGCTCATCAGAGAGTAACACAACCTCTGAATCTTGTTCCACCTGCATGGATTTTATTCTGAAGACTGTATACCGTCATGACATTTATAGGAATGTAGCTTGCAGTAACTAAAGGCCACTGAATTATCTATAACCACAGCACAAAGGCGTGAAATGATTACAGGGATTGGCTTTCTGTCAGACCTTCTACTTGAACCATTCTCTGATGCCATAAACAGAAACAGAGTCTATCTTTTTTTTCTGTTTTAATCAAATTGCATGAATGAAAATTCAAGCATTCGTGAGAACCATCCGTGGGCCATCAGTACATCCAACCAAGCTTCCTCCTAGCAGCGAAACTCAGGGCTTGGCGACGCTGAGGGCACAGTAACCATGACAACAAGACCAACAGCACTTAATGGATGGAGGAGGGGATTAAAAGAATGGATAGATATAGATGTATCATGCCTCTGAGTGGCCTGCGGGTCAATTCGAGTAGGTTTTTAATCTGTGCTGTCATTCATAAAGATCAGTAGGATAGTAATGCAGGATAAGATGGATTACCAAACTCCAGCTTTAGCTAATTTTAAAAGAAGAGACCTTTAATAATGCAAGTGGCAACAACTGATTTAATTTGAACTCAGAAGAAAGAACTGTGTGTGACCATGCCAGTTAGATCGTCTCATACAGTATAAACCTGCTGCAGTTTACAAATTAGCTAAAGTGTCTGCAGAGACATTTTGGGATTTCGACAAGGACGGCTTTATACAACGTTCACCTCAGTAACGTCAAGCAGCCACCTCCAGTAAGAATTCTATGTAAATGCACGTAAATAGGAATTTCAGGCTTCTACATTCAAAACCATCATGTTCACGTGTCGCAAAGAAAGTCTTTGAGTCAGTTTTTAGGGTCTAAATTTGCAGACATGGAACGCGCGTCAGAAGTGAAACCAGATGAACATTCAGGGTCTCGGATATGACAGTGACGTCTTGGTAGCATCCTTTTTAATTTACAAAATTACTAACTTTGGTGGTAGTTTTGATCATGAAGGAGACATTACAGTTCTGCTTGGCCAGAATTTTCTGACACAAAGTCTAAAAAGTCTAAAGCAAAATCTGCATCGGTACAATACTTTACACCAAGACTCTACCAACAGTGAGAACATGCGCTGGTATGGGGTAGAGACAGTAAAATGGGAACCAACGCATCCTCACTCCCAACTTATCATATATGAACGTATGGTTCCCGCCCCCTCAGCATCACTTTTTAATGTTGATGTACCCTAATCCCGGTAAAAATACCCTAAACGGTACCAGCTCCGTAAGTTCTTGTACCGTGTCTTGAACCACGTCCTGAGGGTTGGGAATACATGATTCGATAGGAACGTCCAGTTTTTCAAAAAACGAACAGCCAGTAAGTCAAAAACCACGAGATGGGAAAACCCTTAACATCAAAAAGTGACGCGGAGGGGGCCTGAACTATATGTCCATAAATGATGAGTTGGGAGTTTAAACACTGCAAACTGAAGCTGCGTTCACAACTTGCTGTTCTTGAACGTCCATCACATGTCCGGTGTGTATGTAGCATTACAGCTGTCAACACACAGGTAAGTTTGATAATAAAAAATAAAAAAAATTGGTCAAATTGACAGTTTCTAACCTTATGCACATGTATTGGTAAATTATTACAATGATATGTACAAAAGATACTTCTTAATAACAATATTTCTCTTATATAGTTGTTTGCTAAACTGCAGGTTTGTTCATGGACTGAAATGTGCTCATTAAAGATATTCCATCCCCAAGCCTGGAAAACAAAGACATTCCTGCACCCTACATTTCCACATAACTAAACCTACAACTTTTGAGGTTTTTTTTCTCTTTAACCAGATGTTGTGTAGAAAGAAAAAAAATCTCTTTTTAAAAAAAATATAAATATAAATAAAGTTAAGGTACTATAATAAGCATTTTCCCATACCCGTTGCTAAGGGTTAAAAAAAAGGAAGAAAGTGTTAGGCTATACACTTCCATAGGCAATTTTAGCTTAGTTGGCAGAGTTTATTGGAATGCTAAAGAGACATAATAAAACAGTAAGCCAGAGGGGTGTTAGACCACTGGATATGTGGCTGTGGTTCCTCTGTCACATATGGACTCAATTAACTCTGGACATCACGCTCCACATTCTGCATGTTTCATATGGTTTACGGGAGCTTTTAAAAACTGCTTTATGGCTGAATTTTTACTAATATTATGCAGGCAGTTAAACCACTGTACATCAGGGAGATCATTTCACCCCATTAGTGTACGGTAGTATAAGGATGACGACTGCGTTGATTTCAATGGTCATCAGTAGGAGCTCAAAAACTCTGTATAAGGAATTACTGTTGTTCATGTTGGGCTGGGTACAAAAAACACCCTCCAAAAGACAAAAGACGATGATTTTCAAAATGTTTGTAGTTCATTTTTCTACAGTGTATAAAATCTTTTTGTAAAGAAAAGGTGGTAAACACTCAAAACTTGCATCACATTCATCACAAAAACTACAAAAACAACTTCTTCAGAAAAGTACAAAGCCTCCAAAACAAAAAGACTTTGGCTTTTCATCTATGGTTTGCTAAACTGAATAAACAATGACATAGGTTTTTTTTCCAGACAGAAAAGTCCTATGATTTTCAACTGAGTTCTAAACATCACATCTAAAACTCAGTGCAGCACTGGAACCGGCATCTTTCAAGAAGTGAGGCATGGCAGTAGTGAGATGATGATCTGGGCTGCCTTTCTTCAGCAGATGAGGTAAAGCAACATCTACTCCCACTTTGATGATTTTTTGATCAACTTTAAAATCTGTCTTCTTAATTATGATTATAGCTTTTTTCGCCAAATAAAAAAATCTGACTTGTTTTTTAGAACATAGTTTTGAAGAGCGGCAGTAGTTTATTAAATTTGCCCCCTCTGTTTACACTCTTCCCCACTAGCTTACACCCCCCCACAACCCCAACATTAATGGTGCAACAAAAATGGCAAGCAATATTGGAGCTATTCATCCATACAGTTTAGAGTCAGAAGCAAGCTCAGAAAAAGAAAACTAAGATGCGTAAACATGAGGGAGCTTGCAGCTTGCCATAGTAGCTTGAAACTAGAAGCTTTTTCCAGACAAATTTTTGCGTCAATTTTTTAAAAATGTATTTTTTATTGTATGTTTTCCAGTTGTAATCATTTATAGACATGGATAAGCAACAACAACAAATAATAAAAATAAACATAATACACAGTAATTCCGCAGTTTTTTGGCATGTTCATTCAAAGCTTTAGGCATCAAAATCCTCTGAATTTTAGTGGGTTTTCACATATTAACACAATTTTCCCAAGTTTTATTGACAATGTATAACTTTAATTTTAGCTGAAACATCAGTTTTTCCATTGAGTAAATTTCCGATAAGGTCATCCTTTCCGGGGGGGGTCATAGCTTTTTGCTTGCCAAGAGTAAAATCCTTACCAGGTAATTTTCTTCAATAAGTATAGAGTCTTCATACAGATTTCTAGTAATTTTCTTTATACAAGTCATCCGTCACAAGAAAAAGGCCACAAATACGTGTTAAAAACACCATTTTCAATGGAATGGGTCTTTAAAGAGTGAGGCATGGTGGTAGTGAGTTCATGATCTGAGGTGTTTTTTCTTCCACAAGTTAAAGTAAAGCAACATCTAGCAACTTTTTCTGTTAATAACTTATAATTATGCTTAAATATATAAAACACTGCCTTTAATGACAATGACTCAAGCTTGGAAAGTGTTCACACCAAAAGCCAACGACTCGGAGTGATTCAAAGAAGTCTAGAACTCACCGGGTTAACAGCACCGCATGGACAAAGAGAGCACTGAGACTTTGTAACTAATGGAAAAGAAGAGGGGGACATTAAGTACAAAAGGATCCAGCAATTTAGAGCCCTCTTCAATCACAGAGGCAGGCTGGGTAATTGGACTATAAACCATATCTTCCCAGTCTGTGTGAGTTTTGTGCTCTCTCAGCCACCTCAACTGTTCTCGCCGCTAAACATCCGTTCAGCCGACAAAATACGCCTGGCACATTTTCCTGAAATGACACATCAAACAGGAACATCACTACTGATTTACTTTCCTCAATGCACACATAGCCTGACAGTAGGAATCATATGAAGGGTCTGTTAGCTACTGCAAAGAATTAGGAGTTTATGTTAACCTTCCGGATGAAGAACACAACTCTGACACACACCGTAAGGCGTGTGTGACGGTGAGTTTTTGTGGACGTGCAGCTGCATAGCAATGAACCTCAGTCCCAGATTTCTCTGGTACTTGAAGGATCGCATTTGAAGGTTTTTTTGAGTGTGACGGTACAAAGTCAATTTTCCATTCACACACTCAGTTAATACATAACAAACGAAGCAAACAGGGATCAGCTATTCATAAAAACTAAAGCTGTTAAATTGAAAGGCCATAGACTTTTTGATGTTTTTGCCTTACATAACAGATTTTAAGCATTTTTTTTGTGCATTTATGCGTTTTCACAAGGAGTGTCTAGGATGAGCAGACGAAGCGAATGGCCTTGCTTCTCAGTGACGAACGCCGAATAAAAGAGAGGAAGTTTGGCTCAAACTTTTCCTGAACAAAACCAGAGCCGAACGGAACAGTCAAGGACACCAGCGTGACAAATCGTTAAAAGAGTCGGGCTTTATCTCGACTGAGAGACATAATGATGAATTAGTCTTTATAAAAGAGAGCAGGAGGAGTGGTGATGGAAGATAGGCTGTGAGGAGACAAGATGCGGATGATGTGCCATAATATTAAATGATGAGGTTAGTGAGAGGGAGTGGAGGAAAGAGGGCATCTTCAAGCATCGGTGGCTTTTCTCGTTTTGTGTGGAAATGTGTGTGTGTTGAACTGCGTATGGCTTTGCGTCATCAGCGTTCCTCTTCCTGTTATCTAAAGTGCTGAGGCGACACCAGAGTCCACTCACAGGACTGGAACTGGGAGGTCTGGTTGTTAATCGTCAGTCTGCTGGTGAAATAATCAAATGAGCTACAACTGCAGTTGAATTTAATGCATTCAGTCCCATTATCCTCTGTAATCTAAGATGATGGAGAGGAGGGGATTAACACTTGGGGCAAAAGAAAAAAGGACAATAAAGGACTTCTGGTTTAAAGAAAAAAAGTCGAAGCAACTTCATCCATCTGCTGCGGTTTAGTCCACACATTCTAGAAACATGTGGCTTGCTGCTGCTTCTGGCACTGGAGTTAAAGGATGCCATCATCAGTCCACTTCAGACGGTCCACCCAAGTCTGGACAAACCAGGCCGGATGGGAGGAGCTTGTCCTTTGATCTCGCTCATGTGTTCCAGACAATGAAGATTGCTCTTCTGTATGGGAGCAGAAATACAGCTGGATGCTTTCACAACAAATGGATTACAATTACTACAGTAATATCTGCGTGTTGATTGAAGACAAAACATAGATCTTGATTAATTGATTTGAATCAATTTAAGCTTAATAATCAATTCATTAAAATTATAGAACGATTTAGCACATGAATCTAAAGTTTGCTAGCTTGATGCTAACGTTTAATTGGATTTCCCCACTGGATGGCTAATGCTAACGCTTGGTCGACCTAAACATACATTACTGACTAAATGAACCTCTTTATAAACTCACAGGCAGGAATTTTAAAAACTCTTTAAAGGAAATATTTTTAAAGTAACCATTTGTGGTCGAAAACAGTTTTTTTTCTCAATATTTGCTTATTAACGATCTGATAATTTTTGTAAGAGTTGTTAACTCATGTAACAATGTATGCTATTAACAATCTTATTATAATTTCACCAATACATTTTACAGTATGTGAACTGTATCAAATTAATATAAATATATTTAAAACATGTAGTGGATTATTAATGTATTCCTAAACAAATGTGTCTAAATGTATAAACCATGTAAACTCAAAATTGAATTGAATTGAATTTATCAAAAGAATCGGGGGGGGGGGGGGGGGGGGGGTCGGAATCGAATTGCTCAAGGCTCGAGTGAATCGAATCTGAAATTATTGCAACTGGCTTGTAGGTTTAAAAAGTTGCAAAAAGTAAAGTTCATCTGCATTTCCATTTTGACAAATCTGTGTGGAGAACTACAGATGAATCCTCTGCTGGACATTCATCTGCAGCAGCAGAACTAGACTCTAAAAAGCTGAATGAGCAGATGGAGAAGGTCAAATGAGGATCAAAGACCCACTCCAATGAAAAGGGTGTTTTTAACTCCAACTCATGATGGAGGACATGTATAAAAAAAATAAAATAAAAAAAATAATAATCAGAAAATTGCAATTCTGAGTATTTCTTCATTCAATTCTTTGAGGAGCAGAGGAAAAGATGTTTCAAATAGCTGTGAAGTAAAAGCTAGAATTAACAGGCTAAAGCTCCCTACTTCTGATGCATCCCCTTGCAGACAAATACATTCATCTACGTCTTCTTTACCCCCATCTGAGTTAAAATCTTGCTAAAAAAAACTGGATAGATCAGATATTGCTCACCATTTTTGTTGCACCGGTAATGTTCGGTTAGGGTTGTGAGGGGATGTAAGCTAGTGGGAGAGAGTGCAAACAAAGGGATGATTGGATGTGGAGGTGGGGTTACTCCGTCAATGGTCCCACCCACAACTTGGAGGTGAATTTCTGCTGCTCTGCAAAAACTATGTCTTAGAAAACGTCAAAACTTTTTCGATTCTGGCAAAATACTGCTTAATCATAATTTAAGAAACCATTGTTGAAGACCTTTACAATAGATTAAAAGATGATCAAGTGGATCTTTTAGGATAAATATGGAACATTTGGAGCTTGATTGGCCAAGATGCATGAAGCATCATGCGCGCATCATGATGTACACAATTTACAATTAAAACAACTGTGTGTCAATTTTGTCCATTTCCAACTTTAAAGCCCAAATTCTAAAAAAAAAAAAAAAGGAGATTTCTAAAACTCTTTAAAACTCTGAGGCAAATTGTTACTAAGCAAACTGCGACACACTCAGATGCATTTGAAACATGAAAAGACATCCGCTACACATTATTGTGTCTCTGTTGGGCTTAAGTTCAAATATTTTCCTATCAAAATTTTTAATCAGCTTCCAGGATGTGGTTCACAGTTCTACTGATTCAGCTATTCAAATCTGAGACGTGTTCAGTCTCAACATTACAGATAAAGAAACTTCAGATCCAGTTCTGCTGATTGCTACAATTTTCACTGCACGAACTACTTCTTTAAAATGTATAGTCACCAAAATCGATTTCATAAGAAGTTGAAATACACACAAAACTCTTAAACTACTACTTTTTAGAGCAGTTTCATAAAAAAAATAAAAAATTTAAAAAAGTCCAATGAGAGGAAACGGAAAGAAAAATGGCTTCAACCAAACCAAACTCTTTACTCTAGAGCATTTCCTTCTGCAGATGACTTTTGAACTAGAGCTTTGATGTATTTTCTCCAGTACCTGTGCTGCTGTGTTGGGGCAATATGACTCAGTTAAAAGGGAAACTAAAACAATGGTAAAGTTTTTCTTGACTTTTTATAGTTTATTTAAAAAAAAAAAAAGAATTACCAAACTTACATTTAATCCAGAACATTCCTGCAAAATTACCATGACGATGGCTATTTATGCTAAAACAAACTGTGCGTGACTGTGGAAAACACAGTCAGAAATTATTTGGAACTTCAACCAATCAGAGCTTAGAAGAGCTGGGGAAATTCTAAAATGCAAAAAAAAAAAGCAAAAAACATCAATTTTGAGGTATAATTCAGAAGAATTGGATCATAGAATGAACAGAGAAGAGTTTAATGCATAAAAAGGGATGAATTGTCCCAAATAAACAGATAAAAGGGAATGAAATATTCATGCTTCGGGGCAAACAACAGCAGACAGCACAGTGTCTGTGCTACATCCAGACTGTGCATCCACCCTGTTTGGGTTTTTGTATCAGGATTTATGGACATTTCTGAAAAACTGTTTATAAAAATGGATGGAGCAGCTGGAGAGCTCAAAGAAAGGGAAAAAAACCCCGCCAATGAGGTCATACCTCGTCTCTAGCAGTGTACGAATGGATGTGTGTACTGGAGCCAGATCTGTGATGAGTACATCCACCCTTACCTCTGGATAAAGCAGCATCATGCCACTATTGACAACTCTCTGCTAAAATGTACAAGTGGAGGTTTCTGCTGAACACATGCTTCGACACATGTCCGCACACACTTCCAGGAAAAAAACAACAGTAACAAATACACTAATCCAATGAGTTGCAGAACGCAAACTTCTACAGAATCAAGTAGATCTGCACTGATTGGACAATATTGCGTATTAATATTGAGTGTTACATCCTGAAGTGATACAATCGTTTCCAAGCAGCTCCATTTACTCTCTGATAACCTCCTTCCCACACTGCTGTGGAATGTGAATGTGTTAATCATAGCAGGGCCAGAAGATGTGTCCAAACCTTGTTAATACAGGCCTTCGCTCACTGGGGATCCTGCCAAGCACATGCTGGCAGAATGCATCAGCACTTTGGCAGCATTTCATCCTAACTTTGCTCTTTGCTCCATGGTGGTCCGGAGGTTTTCTACAAAAGCTTTGACTCTTCTTTGCACTTTAATCGTAAGACGATCCTCTACAGATCAAGAATCAAAGTTTCATTGCTGCCCTCTGCAACACGACTTCAAGCAGCCGCTTCCAATGAAAAGTCAATGTAAACGTGTGCGTTTCGGGTTTCTGTGTTCGAAACGTTCTAATTCACCATGTAGCTACGCAAGTTTCTATGATTGTTTTCTGGATCCACGTACAAAAGGTGTTAGATCAGGTCAAACTTTGACCAATCACAGACTCAAATTGAAATTATGTATGGATGGGGTCCATTTTTAATTCACAAAAGTGCCAACCGTTAAAAGATTGATCGTGGGAGGAGAAAGCAATAATTGCAGTTTTTGTCCGGCCAGAATTGTATGACACCAAGTCTTTCATTTATCAGAATAGAGCTGTGAAGGAAAAATCTGAAGCAAAATTTGCACCGTTTCAACATTTCGTACCACACCTCTTTGTCCAACTCTAGGTGGCAGACATACGCTCGTAAACAGTAAAAAAAATGAAAAAGAAGAAGCCCCTCCCCCTGCTTGTATAGTGTGAATATGCACGCACATCACATGCCCGGTGTGTCTGTAGTATTGATAGTAAACAAAGATGGACAAAGCACCACATGCTTTTACTGGGGCATCTGATTGGCCAGTTTATAACTTGAATAACTTGTGATGAAGAAAATATATGATAAAAAAATTAGGCTTAAATTAGGAATAAATTATTTGCACAGACCCTGAACTGTTCATATTGATATATTGGCGATTTCCAAAGGCAATTCTTTATTCTGCGCAGCCTCAAGAGCTGCAGGGACTTGTAGAAGATGCATGTAAACAAGGGCTTGATCCCAGAAAGAAAATAGAAGGGCAAAAAAATGAAAATATATTTCTAATTGGATGGACTTGTGATGACGAAAAAAACAAAAAAAAAAAACAGATGGTAGAACAATTTAATGTTACAATTTAAAGATCTAAAACTTGATTAAACAACACAAACAACCAATTTAAATAAAAAAAAAGGAGGTCCATCAAGACCACTTGGTGGAAGCTGCAGTTCCTTGTTGCAATGTTAATTATTAGTCTTTTAAAAAAACACCACATGCTGTTGCGCTCGGGGCAAAAGCTCACACACAACGTCTTGGGGAGCCAATGCCCAGCCTCTTTACATAAATGTTAATCACCAAAGTGCAACATGGAAAAGAAGTGGGACAGTTTTAAATAGCAGGATGCTCCTAATCAAGATTAAAAATACAAACAGGCCCTGCAGGAACACAAACTGGAAAAACTAGACATCTGAAGGAAAAGATGAAGAACCCACATCCCACTGAGATTAAAAAAAAGAAATCTTTTAACCATTCACTCTCACTTTTCCACTTTGTGGCCAGCTGAGAAGAAGTCACCAAAATTACCAGGCTGGAGTCCTCGCAGGAGCAACACAGGAGCAGCACGCCTACAGCATGTAATGCTCCCCACAGCAGACAGGCAGGGAACAATGTGAGCAGACAAACCCTGCACAAAGGGGCTTCGCTTAAGGAAAGTGTCCTACATTTTGCGAATGCATTCGTCTGAGCCAATAGATGATATTGTCCTTTCCAAGTGCTGCTCATTTCTTTCTGCCTCATAACCGGCTGCGACAGTTTGAAGTGTTGATCGACGAGAGAAAAGGAGAAGCCGCAGGACCTTTGTTCTCATTTTATGGTAAATTGGTGGCAACAAAGAGGTAAAGAAGTGCAATATATGAAGACAGAAGATAGAAAACTCATTTATTTAAAGGGCCTATGCCATGCAAAATCAACTCTTTTGCGTAATAGTGTATTATAGCGTTAATTCTTTATGAAAAACAGCACAAGCTCCTCCCAATCCACGCAATAGAGTGGGTCCTCACATTGTGACATCACAAAGTGGAGAACCGCCCCTTCCAGGAAGAGTCTGCGCTGCCAGCTCCGCCCCCAGGCTAACAAACATACACTTTCTCAACAGAGCCAACAGTGATCAGCAACATGCTTTCATGTTATATGCACATCGATCTTTGGAATAGTTCAGACGTTGTTTGTTTTCATGGGTGAATTACAGACAAACAGCCAAGGATGACGTCATTAAAATGGGCGGTCCCCACAAGGAGCTAAAGGCGGAGACAACAGCAGCCTTACTTCCAGCAAGAAAAAAAAAAAGCGAAAATAACTCATATTTCCTTTATAATTTGTTTTTTAGTTTTCCAAAGGTAATCTGATTAGAGGTAAGGTGATCTTTTATATCAGGGCTGTTTAAAATTTGCAAAGACGGCCAGATTTGATGAGGTGGAAATGTGGGAGGGCCAACCAACTGGCCTGCGTTCCTTCAACTATTTTAATAACCAATATCCAATTTAGATGAACTAATTTTAAAAACATTTTATGGCAGTGACATATGTTTCATTTTGTTTTCCTCGTTTACCAAAATCACAATCAATTTGTCCGTTTGTTGCACCGTTCATTCCCAGTAAGCTTGTTTTGTGTGGTACAGCAGGGGTGTCGAACTCAATCGCAAAGGGGGGCCAAAATCCAAAACACACTGCAGGTCGCAGCCCCAACAGGATACATTTATTAACATTTATTGAATACTACACTTTTACAACTTAAAAAATGTAACTTTGTAACATTACTATGAATAAAAACAGGCAGGAATATTATGAAAGATTTTTTTTTTTTTACTTGCAGTTATTCAGTTGACCTCAACTCCTCTGATTAGTGTACTCCCATAAAGTCAGTCACCTGAAGGCATCAAAAGATCATGCAACATGACCTTATGGCTGGTAAATAGACGTTTCTAGAAGGTTTGTGTCATTCGTAAAAACATTTTTTCAGTCTGAATTTTACAATGTCCTCAAATGAGTGGAGGTGCAAAAGCAAAACAACAAAAACCCACATTTCCTCTTTACGTTTCTCCAGTTTCCCTTTGTGAGCGCGTCACTCCTGGCCATGCTCCACTCTCAGTGCCCTTTTGTGGACCAGTAAAGTACAAATACCACTCTCTCAGCACCTAGCAGCACAAAAAAGCCATTATCTACAACAGGGCGAGCAAATTACACACAAACACCAGGGATATAGATGCTAGCCTCCTCTGCTTTTGAAGTGGTAGTACCTTATAGTAAAGCAATGCTTAGCTATATTAGAAAAACCACGTGTTATTTACTACGACAATAAGGCATACAAGTAAAAAACTTAAAACATTTACAATATGTTCTCATAATTGAAATAACTGTACAGACATTAAATCAAAAAAACTTTTTTTGCCAAAACTTTAATTAACAATACAAAAAAACTCTATAAAGACATGCTTAAAACATGGGAATCATTTAAATAAATAAAAATGATATATATTTTAGGAAAATTATTCAGTTAGAAAATTTACAAACATTATAACTGACTTTTATGCACTGAACAATGATATGCAAATAAAAAGATTCATGCATACTCTAATATCCATTTTATTTCACTGTTGTGTTTCAAGACTCCTGGAGCCCAAACCTTCACCAAATTACCTGATAGAGGCCAAGCCGAATGAAATGTTTTTGCTTTAAATTAGACGATCTCTTGTTTTGAGTTTAATTCACCGGTTTATCTCTTTATGACCAGGATAACAGCCTCGGTCTGCCAGCACAAAGGTAAATTAGGTTCTTTTATGAATAAGGAAACTCAATTTTAACAGTTGTAAGCGTGGAATTAGATTCTGCGGAACACAGTTCAGATTATGCATGCTCGTTTTTCAGAGCTTTAAAAATGTAATGCGTTGAGGAAAGCAGCAATAAGCCAAGACTGATCGTCACATTTCCAGGCGAAATGACTGACTTGATTAGATCTGAAAGTAATCTCACTGAAGGCCTAAAAAACACAATTTCACTAGGACAGGTCCATGCATCATCAACTAATGTACTTTCACAACACATTTCACTTTATAGAAAACATTTTATGACTGTATATTCAAACCCGTTTTGTTTGTTTCAGCTTTCTAGAAAAAAAAAAAAAAAAGAAAACCTCTCTTAAAGCAGCATCAGGGCCAATTAGAGTGACGTGATCTGCTGCTAGAAATAGGCTGGCACTTGTTGTGTGGAACCAGATTACTGAAACACTGGCTTTCTGCCAGGGAGTAAATTGCCGGGTAATGTCATCCTCCTGTGGCGAGACGGTTAGTTGAGTGCCCTCTCAGGTGACCGTGAGGGGTTGTTTGATTGCCGGGCCGGGACGTCTCACCAGAACTGATAGCTGGTACAGTAATATAAAAAAAAAATCCAGACATTCTTCAAAAGTAAAGAAAAATCGGAAGAATCATGAAGTAACATCGAAATTTAACCCTTTATAATGCCTGTTGTAGCATATATACGACAAACCACTTTAGCTCCAAAATTACCAAAATGAAGCATCTACTTTTGAACGCTCAGGAAAAAATGTCAACATTTGTAATTAATTTGTTTAGAAAAATTTTTAGTTTACATATTTATGCATTTTATTTTGGTGTATTTCTGAGGGGCAGAACCTTTTTTTGAGACTGTGTTGAGCAGGGAAAACTTTTATTATACAGTCACTTAGGGAGTTCCATACGCACTGTAAAAAGTAAAACATTGGATCAATCTGTTATTTTTCTAGATTTAAAAATATTAGTTTTTATCAAATAAATTTTTGAGTTGACTAAACCAACTCAACATTTTATTTAGATGAAAACTAAACATTTTAAATGTAACAAATACAGAACTTTTGTTAATTGATCCAATATTTCACTTTTTTTAGTGTGGCACAAGAGATTAAGAAGAGAAAGTGAAAAGTTAAAATGCACGTGGTAGAAAGACAAAGAAAAAAAAGAAGTTAAAAAGTTATGAAGCTGAAGAAGTTTTCTGGTGAATGCAGCCAGCGGGGTACGCGTTTTCCTCTTTGTTCACGTAATTCGTTATGTCGATACGTGTACTGAAGCTGTTTATTTGTGTGTTAGTTTAACGGTGACTTTGTGACGTCATGGACTAAGAAGAATAAAGTCATCAGTTGCCACAAACTGCGGTCCAGTTTCTTCACCGTAGAGAGCAATATATTCAAAAGCAAAACCATGAGTACTTTTTTTTTTTTGCATAGTTGGAAAAACGTTCAGGAGTTACAGGGTTCATTTGAAGCAGGGGTGTCAAACTCAATCACACAGGGGGCCAAAATTCAAAAATACAGAAGGTCGCGGGCCGAACAGGACAAACATTTATTAAACACGTAAAAAAATAAGTTGTTAAAACTTTTAAACTTTAAAAATTAAACTTTTTGAAACATAAATATTAATCAAAACAAACAGGACTTTTATTTTAGAGCAAATCCACTTATACAAGTTAGAAATAAAGTAAATAAAAAAAACCCCTTCAAATTTATTTTCTTATGTCATTTTATATAGAAAATGAAAAATAATTATTCCAAAAGATTTTGCTCTCCGTACAATATATCCGTTATCGGCCGTTAGTAATAATAATATCAAAGGATCTGGAGGGCCTGATATTATTACTGGATCCGGCCCCCGGGCCTAAACTTTGATACATGAGCTCTAAGGCCTGCAACCACTACATATATTTTGCATCATAATAAAGCATAAGCCAGATGGGGGAGGGAGAGACCCCCCACTTGCTACAGAATGCTGGAGAGGTCAAAAAATGGGGCAATTTATGTCAGTCAGATGTGAACCGTGTGCAATTATTACGGTGTTTATATGCAGTTCATTAGTGATTCATGCATCAATTAAGTAATTTTAAAGTGATATGTGCGCCGTATACACATAAAAAATTATACATTGGTGGTACATGTGTGAAAGTCTGTTAAACATACATTGAACGGTCATGAAAAGACACAAATTTGTGTGTCAAAAATCCTGCACAATTGCATATGAATTATGTTCTAATTGCACATGAATTAAGTAAAATAGACATAAACTGCGTAATTCTCAACTAAACAAAAACTTTTAACAGCTCAAAAACGAATTTGTATATACTGTATATAATGAAAGAATGAAATTACACACGTCAACAATGTACAAAATGTACTAGTGTGACACGGCCTTAAGATCTTCTGAAGGCTAAAACCAGCTAAAGCTGCAAGAAATTTCTGTTCTTGATAAGTTTGATAAGCAAAATGCTGACATATCTGCAAGTTATCACGATTAAAGACAAAAGTAAATATCCTCAAACAGTCCAACTTTATTTGCATAGCTTTTAAACACAACGTATAATTTAACCAATTCAAATTAATAGCAGTGAGCCCCACAAATTCTAGAAAGATGAAGCCAAAAAGTAAAAAATAAATGAATACAAGAAATGCATCAGAAGTTGTTGGGAATTTTAAAAACTTGAGGAGAATTTTTGAAAAGTTTTCAATCTAGATCTAGAGAGTGCAGATCTTCAAGGATAGAGTTCTGACGTATTTTTGGGCTTAATTCAGATGTCTCTTTTAGAAAATAAAAGAAAAACAAACCACAAAAGAACTGCCCTCACCAAAATAAAGGTGCAAAGCCAATTAGAGGTAATAGTTGCCTTGTATTTTAAATTACGTTTTCTCTGTGTGTTTTTAGAATTCTTAAGAAGGAAATGTTTATTAAATAGAAATTAATTGGAAGTATTTTACCTTTCAATCTGACAAGAATCTGAATTAAAAGATGACTCAATAGCTCAGGGAGTCAAGGGGGAAGAAAAACTTATTAAAAATGATCTTTTGTCCCTAAAAAAAAAGGGTTCATGAATATAAAAGTACTTCGGGTAAGAAAAAAAGATAAACCTTTTTCTTGGATGAATAAATACAAATTAGTGCCAGCTTCTGAAATCTTAAATAATAACATGTTTGAGATTATCTGGCAGCTTCTATGAGAGTTCCAAGAGAGGATGTGATTCTTGCCGTTATTCCTAAGAAACCCACTAATGTGTCGGTTCCTCAGATCTACCACAAAAAAAAAGAAATGTTTTTAACAAATTACTTTAATGCTCCTAGAAACCCTTACAATAAAAGATCCTAAACGTTCAGAATTATGCATCAGTTGCCTGGAAAGTCCTAGCGTCCCAGTCGTTCACTGAAACCCCTCTCCCTCATTCTAACTCCGTTTGTCCCATCAGGTTTGATGGAGCCAGGTAGCTCCTATCGCTGGAGTAGACAACAGCAGCCATTATCAGATTCCCAGCACTAAAGTAGCAGCTCGCTATTGATCGCTGCAGTGCCTGCTCACAACTGCCCTGCAGGCCTAATGTCTGGGGACGAGGTCCACCGACACCCCCCCCATCCCCCACTCCACAAAACAACAAAAACAAACCAACTCCAACCCCAACCATTTCTTACTTTACTTTAACCACAAATAAACACATCATAAATTATGAATGAGCACCCATTTTGACCTTTAAATACCACCACTCTGATGAAAATCAATGTTTTGGGTGTTTTTAACAGGTTCTTGATCACATTTCTGTCATGATGCATTAGGAAAATTAAGCTTAAAATTGCATTTGTGAGTTTTCCTTTATTCAAAATTATTTTTATGCAAAGGAGCAAACAAAAAAGTGACGCTACAAAATAAATGTGTTTGCAAAATTTCCTGGGACACCTGCTCTGACCCCTCAGCAATGGGGAGGAAAATGGGGGGCGGGGTTGCTCCACACCAACAGTTCCACCCACAACTCTACTTTTTTTTCTTTTTTTTTTTTTCTGGGTTAAAACGGCATCATCATAATTAAAAAACATTTTTTGACAATATATCAAAAGATAATCAGTGTGGGTCCACATGTGATTGATATAAGAAATAAACCACAAGATTGCTGTCTATGCATTAACAGCAACAAACAGTTTTAAAGAATTATAGTAATATGGTTATTGGATGCTTGGAAATGTACACCTCCATGTTAGAAGTTCATAATGTAAAAAAAAAAAAAAAAAGATTCAGTTAAAACACTGGATGTATGAGGCTGCAAACTGAGAAGAAAAAAAAACACTTGTTTTTAAAATAACCTTTATAACACACACTTTTTAATATATTGTGATTTTTGACCGTTTACGCCTGGGGTCTCCAACATTTAAAACGGTCTTATAAATAATGTAATATCGGCTTGGCAGCATTTTTAAATCAATACAAATGAAGTATTGTGAAATTTCACTAAATCTATATATAATTTTTTACATCCTTACTGTAAAGTGTTAAATACGAGCACAAAGCTCAGTTTTTCCACTTCAGAATTCATTGGATTTTCGTTGATTGCAACAGTAGAAGAATTATGGTAGTCGAAAGAACATAAACACGGGGAGTTTAAGAGTTAAAGGTCCCCCTACATAAGAAAGGACTTTTTTTTTTTTCTTTGCAGTGTGCACAGATCTCCATCAACCAAGGTTTTCCTCTGTTTGGATAAAAGAGGAAAAAAGCAAAAAGCAAGGAAGCAACATTTCCTTTGTCTGCTACATGACTGCAGAGTAACAGTTGAGGAGGAAACAGGGTCAGGTTTCAGGCTCGGACAAAGAACCGCAGAGGCCGAGGGGGCCAAAGAGGGCTGACTCAGGGATTTTGAAAGTGTTTTTATATGTACAACCAAGTGTGTATTGTTCCCTGTATGACAAGTTGACCTGCCGACAAGCCAGATTAGAACATGCACTATTTGTCCTACTATGTGAGTGTGCGCAGTGGTCTGACTTCTGCTCAATCAGCCTGTGACAATCTTCAACACATTATCCTGCGAGGCTCGTCACTGCAGTTGCTACTGGAATGAATCAATGCTTCGTCTGTGTGCGTCTTTGCATGAGTGAGCGCGTTACTTCGTCATAGAGATGTGCGCTTACCTTGACAGCGTTTGTGTCTCCATCCTCAGCAGTGCTCTGGCCGTTCTGTCAAAAAAACAGATGTGAGAAAGTGTCAGCTTGTGTGGTAATGAATCACCCGTCAGTCTGTTGAAACGGAAAAATAAAGGGCGAAAAGCGATATTGTAGATTATTGGTAAAAACCGAGTAGGTGGGAACCTGCGGCTGAACCTGCTAATCTGATGCTGACGCACGGGAGCGCAGCCTTTGTCTGTTCTCCCACAGGTGAGCATCCTTGAAAAGAGTAATCACTGTTATTTGTGAAACAATGCCTTACCCCTGGAAACGGCGTAAGTGAGCATGATGCTCATGTGGGAGAGCTGGGCAGAGCTAACTCACAACCTGAAGTGAGGATTGAGTCAGACTGCATCTCATTTGGTTACCCACAAAGACAGCAACGACAAGTCCCAACGGAAAGCAAAAAGTGACTAAATGAGGTCTCATAAAGCCTAAAAGTGTTCCCGGTGGCCTTTTAATTATGATTATTCCAAATTTAACCAAAATCTGTTGTTTTTAAGGACATAGGCTATGTCCGAATTCCCTCTCTACTCCCCAACTACAAAAAACTATATAGTGCCATCATGGATTTTAGATGCAATTCGGACACCATGCTCACTACTTGTTATTTTATAGACAGCAGGTATGACATCATTGATTTCCTGAGTAAAACCAAATAAATTTGAGCATTTAATGAAGACTGCTTATGAATCCATTGTGTTTTGAAAATATAAATTTCGCTGGTTTAAGAAAAATTATACATTTTGTTAACATGACATGAATTCTGAAATAGTTCAAACGCAATGCATTGTGGTCTACATTGCTGATCTAGCTAGCATCGATGCACACTTGTTTTTTTTCAAAGACTTCTAGGGCACTAGATTTTAAAATTGACAAAGTCCAAAGTCCTTCACTATATAGTGAGTTCAAACTAAGGCCATGTCCGAATTCCCATCCTAATCCCTAACAACTAAACAACTACCTAGTGCAGGACTAACTAGTGCTCTACATTTAAAAAGCGATTCGGAAACCATGCTCACTACTTTATCTTCGTTTTGCAAAACGACGGATATGACGTCGCCGATTTCATGAAGTGAAAATAGAATTAATACCAACATCTCACGTCTATTTGTGACTCCCCAGTATTGGGATGAGGAAAAAAATTACATTTGAGTTTTTTTTTGCAAAAATTGCTCAACAGCAATGCATTATGGTCTGTATTCGCTAATGTAGTAAGCATTGATTCATGCTAGTTTTCTGCAAAGACTTCAAGGAAATTTCTAGGGGACTTTATTTTGAAATGGTAGATTCAGACAGCACTACAAAATGGCAACACACACTTTATAGTGAGTAAAGAAGGAATTCCGACACAGCCAAAAAATCCAAAATCAAGTGCCCAAGAAATTTGCATTGTGCTTGAACAATTTTGCCTCTGAGCTGTGGGTGGGACGGAGGAACAACCATTCCCCCATTCCTCTCTCCAGTGTAGACCAGGGAGCTTGTGGCCCGCCCAGCGTGTTTACTATCACAAATAGCTTTTATTTTCAAACTGGACTTTTTTTACATAACATTTACAAAATGAAATACTCAAAAATGCAATTTTGAGATTAATTGCCACAAGACCACATTAAAATTCATTGGAGTGGGTCATTACATTTTAGCCATGGAATGGACCATTTCTTTGCCAAGTTGAAGGACAGAAAACCAGTTAAGATAACTCGGTTTTATTGTTATATTAGCATGTAGCAATACTTTATTAAGACAGATTGCACTGACTTTATTGCAAAAGAAAATATTTCATCTGGGGACATTTTCTGTCTCATTGTGTACATTTGTACAGAATAGTGAGCAGTGCACTAAACCTTTAACAACATCCTTCTGCCTTGAGAGAACTCAAATAGCTTTCCTGCATCCTTTCCGCTTTTTGCTTTGTTTTGCCCGCTATAAAGGGTTGACCGTCTTATTTTTACTTCCTCCCATGCCCTCTTCCTCTTCCTTCTTACCATAGAAAATAATACAGTCAGAGCACTGAAAGGCAGGTGCTTTTAAAGTTAAACAATAAAATATCAATACGGAATAAAAGTTCCAGAATGCAAATGAGGAATCAGGAAATGTGGTTTGTTTTTGTTTGTGGTGAGGAAAGAGAAAAACTGCAGAATGCATACGGATTTTGACAACAGTCTCCAAAATACTGAAAATATAATTTCAGTGAAAAGAAAGTGTTTGCAAATTAATTTTTTTGCCCTACTTCTTTATTTCCAGCATACAGAAGTGGTTGGTTTGGTTTGAACTTTTTCAGCACATCATTTTACAATTCAGCATTCCAGCTGGCTGGACGATCTGGATTCATACAGAAAGATGTTATGCAGCTTCAGTTTGGCTAAATAAAACTGAACTCAACAGAATACAGAGAAGGTACGCTGAAGTAAACAGAAGGCGACTATTCATGATGTCATTGAGTGGGAGTAAAACAAGACACTATTTTTCCTGTATCTCTCCGCTTGGAGGGCTAAATGTAGAGGTAGGAAGAAGCCGTCGGGTTAAGGAAGGAATTTGGATTCGATCAAGAACTTTATGTGTTTATTTTGTCAACATTTCTGTCTCGTACAACTCTGACAAACCATTTCTTGCATTGTTGGTAACATTAACATACTACGTTTAAAGACTGAAGACGTTGTAAATTGATGTAAAACTTTTATATTTAAATATTTAAAGTCTGTGGATGTCACCGTTTTGGCAGGAAATGACATCACCAAACCCAGGCGAACAGGTGGCACATACAAACCATACAGTCATTTTTTTTTGTCTTGGGACTTCACTTACAAATTCTGGAAAAACGTCCAGAAATTTATTACCGACAACTAAAAAAGTCATTTTTGATTTTTATTGTTTTAAACAAAGATTATGATGCTTTCTTAAAAAAAGAAAAAAAAAAAAAAAAAAAAAGGTTTTTATGCATGGCAAAATTTTTATATTCACAAACGAAAAATTCCTATTTAAAATTTAACTTTTTTCCTTACTGAAATTGGAATTTTAGCAATATCTATAATTAAATATCTAAAATACAAAGGTTAATCAAGCACTTAATGGTCCCAAATCTTCAGGACAAGTTAAATAAATGAAGTCTTGCATTTCTTATTTTATTCTTTTATTTTAAAAATGCATTTTTTTCCTTCCTCTGTGGATTTTTTTTATTCGGTTATTCTTTATCGCCAATTTGTACAAAAAAAACCCACAAATTTAATTATGTTATATTTCTCAACAATAGTTAAAAATGTAAGAATAATTGTGACATGCATTTAGATTTGTGTAATGTTCTTACATTGAATTTGTGTAATGTTAGCTTTTTGTACTGTATTCCTCAAATATTCAGAAAAAAAATAAAATCTACAAAGCTTTCTGATTGTTGTTGGAACATGTTACTTCGTTGTAAAGGTGAAAATCTAAAAATGATTTAACAATACATTTCACTTTGCCCTAGAGGTTGCGATGTGAACTGCACCCAACACCAATTTTCCCCCTTTTTCAGGGAGCTTCATTCAAAACGGCCATTTCACTATTTTAAATGCAATTTTGTAATAATAATTTCAAGATTTGACCCAAAAATAAATAAATAATTTATAAATATGAAATGAAAATGAGATTTCTATAAAAACATTCAAGTACAAGTAGAACAATACAGTAGAGTTCCAAATACTAACCCTAAAAAATGGGCTTTTCTTGACAAGGCAAGAAAACATGCGAGAGCTTTGCCTTTTACTTTACATTTAAGTATTTAATGAAGCACGAAGTAAAAAGCTGGTTGTATACTGTGGCTGGAAATAGACAGGAAGGCTAGATAATTGTACCCTAGTTCAGTTATATCCTAGAATCACTTTCTAAATGAAAGATTTCAAGAGCTAGAGCAGTAAAAGACGCCCAATTTAAAGTATTGTCCAGACACTGTGTACTCAAAAATATTATGCTGCTGAATATAATTTATGTTCATGGGAATTATTTAGACTGATCTTTAAATGCATACAGTAACTGCATGCAGATGAGAGCGTATTAACATTTGAACCTTGTAAACTCCACGTTTAGGTTAAATTCTCCATTTATTGACTTTTTACTCTCTAAATAGGTTACTCCTGAGCAGGATCAGAGGGATCTACATTTACACACCAGAACATAAATATCAATTTTAGTCAACTTCCTTAAAAAGCTTTTTCTGAGAACAAATAAATCAACAGCTTGATGAATTAGTTTGAGTGCATTTTTAAAGGATAGTTTCTAAGCAATGAATTCATAAATTCCCAATTTAAACAGCTTGATTAAAAGACGCACCGCGTTGTAACTAGGCAACTGAGATACAATAGGAAATATTTTTCCCTTTTTTTGCACAAAATTCTGATACACATTTGAGTGATTTCATTAAGCAGCCTCTTAGGGAGAAAAATAAATATTTTTATATTTTTTTAAGTGAATGGTTTCTTCAAACAATTGAAAATCTGCAAGATTAGAAATGTGACCTGGTATCGGTAAAAGGTCAAAAGGTGGGAAAAAATCTCTCCTTTGCTAAGGGGGGGCTATTAAGTGTCTACCTGTGTTATCAGGTTTTCACATGCCCACACAGTTATGCCACCCCCACCAATCTGCTCACCCTTGGTGCACACCCAGATTTACTGCAGCGACAGGAGGTTACACACCCACAATGCATCTGACCTGAAAACACAGGTTTGTAACACTGCGTGCCACACCCACCAAGCAAACACACACATTCCACCTTTTCACTCGACTTTCTCCCTCATTTTCTCGGCTTGTGCAGACTTGCTCTTAAAAAAAAAAAAAGTTAAGTTTCACTATGCAAGAGTTTCTGCTTTAAAATTGCTTCTAAATAAAGTCACAATTTTGGAAACAGTTTTAATTACAAAATGTATTCTTGAATTTTAAATTTTAACTTATTTACTATTTTGTCAATGAAATTTGCAAGACTAAGTTTTTATTTCAGTTCTTTTATAATAACAGCAGGTAAAAATAGACAAACTGATCATTTCCTGAAGAGACGTCATCCAGTACAGTCTGCACCACAGACATAAACAGGGGCCTTTTTTACGCCTGGAAACAGCTAGCATTTAACCTTACCGTGACAACATGTCATTGGGCAGAAACTTTTCAATAACAATGCTCATTCCAGTAAAAAAAAAAAGACCAATTTTTCCCTCCAACCATCAGACTGTACATCAACATTCCTCTTTAGGTGAAGCCACAAGACATATTGGGATGGCGTTAGATGCAGTGCTCATAAAAAATGTGGTTGCAAAATCCACAAATGACATTTTCTGAATGGAGGGAAATGTCAGCTGATGGCACTACTGAAACACTCCAAAGGCGGGGCCCTTTGATAATTGTGCTGTGATTGCAAACAAAGTTAATTTTTGTAATAAAATCAGCTAAAAGTCATCGCGATGTTCTTTCAGAAAAAGCAAAACATTTTTAGCATATTTGATGAAGATGTTGGCCAAACAGCGACAAACATCTTTTATGAACTTTTACATTTTTGACAATTTCCGATTGCAACACAACTTCCCTGTCAATATTTGCTTTACACATACAAAGAAAAAGCATACCCTGGGGCTAGCTAGTCTGTCAGACTTGGACTAAGGTTTATTTTTAAAGAATTTAGCCCAATAAAATCTACACATACATAATCCAGTCCAATGAAAATTGTGTTTTTAACATGTTCTTGACACATTTCTCTTATATATGTTCAAAAAATTAAAGGGGTAACACAACAGGACAGTTGGAGGCTGATTTCACTCAGTCCAGCCCTGAAAAACGCATCAAGTAAAAAAAGGGGCGGGGCTAGGGAGGCAGGTTGAGCTGAGGAGGTGTGTTTTGGATGTTTTACAGTGAGGTTAGCTTGAGGTAACGTAGTTACTGCATCTTTAACATGGAGAGCAGTACAGAGCACAGTGATACCAGCATGAGGATTTTTCTCCTCCACCTTCTCCTGAGGTAGCGCTAACAAGCTAACAAAGCTAACAAATTAAGAAAACAATATTGAGGGAAAAGTTCTTTGCAAATCCATCACCAGGACAGATTTCGCTGGCTTCAATGCCAATTGCACTCAACCTCTGTCGTCTAACTTCCAAGTCCACTGGAAAGTTGTGCAACCCAGTAGATTTTTAACAACTGAAGGCAAAACACCTACGAGTGATGCGTACATGATAACAACTAACTGTTACAGAATCAAAGATGGGCGGGGCTTTTATACTGGAGCTGCAGAACACGATGATATGAAACTTCTGAAATTGCGTGGGACTTACAGCACTTTACCAGTTACAAAATTCAACTGTAATACCTCATTTCAACCTGTAGGGGGCAGAACACTGGCAGTTTTAGACTATCATTTCAGGAATTAAACAAGTTTATTTTAAATTGTCAAAAATGTGGCAAGAACCAAAAGACAGAACTTTTGAATCCCCATTTATAGAAATCAACAGCCAAAATTTATTTAGGGTTAAAATTGCATTCCTTACAGTTTATTTAAATTATTGTTAATCAGCAGCAGACAAAAAAAATACCGTTGGAAAAAGCTTGTAGTTGGTACATAAAATCCGCAATTGGCAGGCCACACGCTCCCTGCTTTTTTTCCTTCTTGATGCATCCACTAGTAAACAAATACATCCATGAACGTCTTTGTTTTCCTCGTCCGAGTTGGCATCTGACTCAAAACTGTGGTTGGATAGTTTTGATGTAGCTTTTTGTTGCCCCGCCAATGTTAAGTTGGGGCTGTAAACGGATGGATGATGGGAAATGGGCTTGATCCAGCTAAACATTTTCACCCACAACTCTGAGGCTAGTTCCTAATAAACTGCTGCCAATCTAAAGAAACTATGTCCTCAAAAACGACACAGGTTTATCGATTTTGGCTAAAAAAAAAAAAAAAAAACCAATAGAATCATAATTAAAAGACGAGTAGGAACTCTTTCAAATTAGACCAAAAGATGATAGGAGTGGGACTGTAAATAGTATGCACCTGCAGCACTGATGAAAACTAAATGAAATTCATGTGGCTCAAACAACTCCGGTTTAAATCAATCATCCTGGATGTATAGTGGAAATCTGAAATAAATGTCAGCATGATTTAAAACTGAGGGAACCTGTCACGTATTGGTGGCTGATGCTGGTGACTCAGCTGGAGCAGGAAAAGCAGAATGACTGAGAGGCTTTTATAGGAGATGAATCACTGCAAATAAGTTCATTCACAACAGAGGTGGCTTGGTAATGAATAAAAGAGCTCAGAGCAAACAAACGTCTGAACGCCTCATTTTGCAGAGTTTTACAGAACTGCGCTAAGCGGAAATTCACCTGTTATTTGTGTTACCTTTGCCAGAGCGATGGAAACTGACAACTCATCACTTTATCTTTTTCTCCATCAAAACAATAGAGACTTGTGTTTGCATTTAAACACGAGCGTAACTTAAAACTCCCCTTCTGCTGTTCACATCTCTGGAAAGCGTTTGTCCCATCTGTCCATGATGACCCATGGCTCAGCCTGACTTTGCACTCTCCCCATCATGTTCACTGGCATGCCCTCAAGGCTTACTCACTCTTTCGGCACAATCAATCTGAACCTTTAGCAGTGTCTCACTGCCTTCAGCAACCGCAGAGTGCAGCTGGTTGGTAGGCTTATGACGGAGACAAACGGCATGGATCCAACTCAGCGAGTCGTTCCATACAGAAATCTCAGGAACTACTGCAGTAATACAAGCTAAAACACAATATATGCAGCTAGTATTGACCACAAAAGTGAGTTTTTATCCTATATTTTCCATCATCAAGCTAGAACTAGAATGCTCCAAAATAATAGTTTTTTTCCCTGGTATTAAATTTAGCACTGTTCACAGGCTTTGCTTCACCATCTGCTTGGCTGTGACAGGCTACTCGCCCAACTCGCATGCTGCAAAACACTAGAGTAAAACGAGCTAGCCATTTCATGCAAGACACCATCTTTAAATTTCACTCCTATTTGGATTTTCACCTAAATAGCCTTCTCTTTGCTCCTCAATTTGGCAAAGCTGCAGAGTATACGAGTGCATTTGATAACCCGGTTGAAGCTCTAATCAAATTATTATTAATATGATCCAGGCAGAAAAAGAGCTTCATTCATAAATCAAGCTCCCACTGGGCTGATTGAAGACACAGCTTAATGCAGAGCTAGTCATTGAGATCAGAAGCGTCAAAAAAAAAAAAAAAAAAAAAAAAAGCTTGCATAACTAGCAGAACAATTCCAGGGAGGAAAATTGCTGGATCACCTCAAAGAATTCAGAGGACCACTGGTTGCTTCAGATCAGTTCACATAATTTAATCTGATGAGGAGATCTTAATGTGGCACGTCCATATTCATGAAGAGGCAATCATCCTGTTCAGGGAGCTTGTGTGTGTGTGTGTGTGTGAATAATGATGCTGTATTTCAGAAACGGGGGTACATGCATCACCGCAGACCCACATATACTTCTGTCCTCAGCCACAACTTCTGCAAGTTCTGAAAAAATGGCAAAAACAATCTGGACAATCAGGAAAGATATTTTTAAAGAAATTAGAATTTAGGCTTCTTTTTTGCACAACTTTTGCACACAATTAGTGCCTTCTTTCTCTATATGTCTCAAGAGATGCTCTTATCTACTTGGGAACCATGGCAACGCCTTAGCCGTTTGCTAACGTGTTGCTGAATTTTTAAAGCTTTTACTACCTCATTTATTTATTTAAGTTTTTTATTTTTTGCATAAACAGCATGTCACTTTTTAATGTTCTCAGCAGGAAAAAGTCCAAAGTATCAGTTTTGGATCCTAAATCTAAGAATAAAATAACGTTTTCAAAAAAGATGAGCTACTTTAGCCTGTAAAGTAAGGATATGCTAAATCAATAAGTCCAAAATACAAAAATATTTTAAAACTGGATACATTTGAGCTTTTTTTTGCAGACATTAGTGTTTCCATATGTCTCATGGAATGCTATTTTTCTTCTTGGGAACCATGGTAACACTTTTGCCATTTGGTCGCATGTTGCAGAATTTTAAAAGATTTAGTACATAATTTATATATTTAAGTTTCTTTTTTTATTTTTTGCATAAGCAGCATGTTTTTGTCCATGGTTCACACCAGGAAACAGTCAAAAGTTTCAGATTCTAAAGGAGTAAAATAACTTTTTTTTTCCAAGTAAGATGAGCCTGTAAAGGACATGTCACAACAATAAGTCTAAAATACAGATAATTAAGGTTTGATGAATTTATGAATTTTTCGCACAAGAAATTATGATTTTTTTTTTGTCTAAATCTCTCATGAAATGCTCTTTTTCTACTTGGCAACCATGCATGGTAACCCTTTAGGAAACTTGCAGAATTTTAACAGGTTTAGTAAGTCACTTACAGGTTAAAATAAGTGACAGGTTTAAATAAGCAGAATTTTATCTTTGAGTCCTCAGCAGGAAAAAGTCGAAACCAATGCCTAAAGTTCCGGAGGAAAGTTTTAAGGACTCCAAATCTGGCAGTGAATTAACTTTTCTCAAAATAAATGAGCTACTTTAGCGTGTAAAGCATTTTTACGCATCAATTTAAGGGTGCACACAAACATATTTCAACAGTTATTCTTTCAATATCAGCTCAATTTAGTGTCATATCATATTTACAGCTATTTCAATTTATTTGAACAAAAACATATGTGGAACTAGACCCCCCAAAATGAGTCAATTAAAAGAAGGAAACACTGGACTCCCATTACCTCTGTCTCCAGTTGCACCAGTTCCATTTGGGGCCATGGCTCTGAGATTTGTGCAAGAGGCATTTTCGCCGGATCTTCAGTTTCCCCTCAGCTCTGTCCTTCCGTGACTTAAGTCTCCCCAGATTTGTGCGTCCGGAGAAGCTGCTTGCTCAGGTCCCAAGCTCCAGCAGGAGCGGATTTATCAGCACTTTGTCCTCAGCTCGGAGAGGAAGACGCGCACACGGACGCACGTCGCAGCCTCACAAACAATAGTAATCCCCCTGATTTGATTTAAACGTCGCTCGGTCGCTTTGGTTTTGTGCAAAGAATTCCTCCAGAAAGCGGTTTCCTCCTTCCAGCCAGGTGAGCTCCGCGGAAGCTCCCGGTTCTGCGTCTGACAGGCAGGAGCGAAGAGATCCAAGCTCCTTTAATAATTATCAGAGCTGCGCACAACTGAAAGCCACTAAAACGGATTTTGCGCTATCTTTGCGTTCTTAGTCGCACCAATCATCTATCTGACGCCTTTCCTCTTCGTGATTTTCCCTGTTCCAGGTCAGAAAGCGACGCGTTCCCTGTGCCAGCGCGGAGACCTCAGTGAGCCTCCTGTAGTACGAGCCGACTCCAACTCCAGTCGCTATTGGCACGCTCCAACTGGCTTTTATCCAGCCCCCTTTTTTTTCCCGCTGCTTGTTCCGCCCAAGTGTGATCGCGCCATCATCTGGCGGAGCAGTCGAACAGCAAATACGTAATGCAGATGGAGGCTGTGTATTAATAAGGGCTGCTGTCTTTCATGCGTTTTGGTGCACCGCGCCAAGAGGCTCCAGAGGAGCGCATCTCCCGCCTTTGCTACAGTTCCGTTCATCCTTTGAGTTTAAGAATAGTTTGAGATCTAAAAATGATTCTTACATAATTTGGGTTGCACAATATTCGTGATGTAAAGGACAAGTTTGGGAGAGGAGGACACTCCAGGGGGGAGAGATTGGGCCCTGACCGGTCCAGTCCACCTCTTCGTTCATTAACAGGAGCTCTCATGAAGGTCCTTGTAATCTTCAGTAACATAATGCATCCCATCCACCCTCATCAGTTCTCAGCTCCATTCACTGCAGAGTGGATTCTGCTCTTGGCCAGCTTTGGTTACTATTGGCAACTGGAGGGCATACAACTGTCTTCCTTTGTTGGTCTGATACGTTTTTTGATTAACATTCAGTGACAAAAAATGAAACCTTTCACGCCGAAGGAATGGTATTAGATTCAACTGACGAGGAATCGATATGATCCAACCAAATCTGTCTCTCGATTATATTGATGGATTGTTTATATGGATATTGGAAATGCCATTTGGATTGAGGTTCGGTAGATTTATTTTACTGTAACGTAAAAACAACCATCGCAGCTGACAGTAGAGATGAGCAATACTGAGATCCGATATCAATACAAATATCAATATTTTTCTTAAATGCGGTGGATGCGATGAACCACAAAATCTCAATTATTTTTAGTCAGCGTTAGAGTTTTTTTTTTAATTTTCCCTTTTTAAATTACTTGATAAACATAAAAACAGAATCAGGACAATATTTTAAATGAACTGGAAAACAGTTTATTAAAATTAATACTTCTTGAAGTTAAATAAAAAGTGAAGAAGTGAATGCAAAACACTTTACAAATCGAAAAAAAACTATGATACAAAAATAAATCAAAATGTTGAACAATTTAAAAAAACACGACTGGTAGAAATATATATAATTTGTAACTTCTCAGCCTTTAAATAGAACAATGAAAATAGGAGAAAAGTAACTTGTAAAAAAAAAAAAACAACAACAACATGCATTTAAATAGAGTAGAAATAGAATGCATGTATGCACTGCGAGTTCAGCTGCTAAGATCTCTTATGAGTGGCAGGAGGGGTGAGGCAGAGACTCATTTTTACTGATACAGAAAAGTACAAGAGTCAGTATCAATCTGATACCAACTCGAGAGCGATACTATCGATATTTTGGATGGATCCACCCAGCACTAGCAGACAACACTTGTGATGGTGCAGTGTGGTATCATGATCTAATAATGTTCTCTATGTATTATTTTAACCTGAAAAAAACGAGTCTGGATGAAACATTTTTAAATATTGATTGGAAATGACACATATTATTCACAAAGAACATTTTGGAGTTTTCATTTCAAAGCAGTGACCTTTCTTTTCATTTTAAAGCCAATTGCACTGATTTAAAAATGCAAACTTAGAGAAATGCTGCGTTCATGTGGAGTTGGAATGATCAGAAAATGACTGTCCAACTCAGAAAACACACATGAATGAGAGAAAAATGACAAATCTTCGCACACTGCATGAATGGAGAATACATTTCGAAAAATAACAAAGGTCAATTTGTTTGCAGTGCACCATTTATGGGGAGACACCCATAATTACTTCAGTCCAGGAGGCCAAAATAAATAGTTTAACGGGCCCTGGTTTAGCCACCCCTGGTTTAGTCCCTTCACCAGTAAATTCAATTATTGAACAGAAATCTTCAAGGGGGTGTTCAAGAGTAACTCCATTCACTGTGACTGTCTGTGAGCTCCCAGTCAGACAAAATACTTTCTCACAAAACGCTCTGTCTTTTTTCTGGAATAGTATAAAAATAAGAGAAAGTACACACTTTCTCATGTTTAAAAAACAATTGCAACAGTGGTTTCTGAAATCCTGAATGTGTAATTACATGTGACCAGGACAATTCTGATTTTAAATTCTTTTTGAAATGCTAATTTATTATTTTATTTTATTTTATTTTTTTATTTTATTTTATTTTATTTTATTTTATTTTATTTTATTTTATTTTATTTTATTTGTACATCTTCACTCTTTTTCGTCCTCATGCTTGTCTCCTGGTGAGTACCTGAGCCGGAGGGCGGGTCACTTTCTTCATTGCGTAACCTCGCCATGTTCTGCGGTTTCTGGACTTTGTATCCAAGCTGCCATTGCAACACTTCATTTTATTTTCACTTCAGGGAAAAAAAAAAACCTGCTACACTCATTCAAGTCTGAATGAAAGCCCACGCAACACAGCAGGAAGGCCAGGAGGAAAACAGACAACATGTTGATTTCTCCTCTTCTTTTCCCTCCAGTGAGTGTGTTTAAAAGTGGTCAAAGGAGGAGATGGGTGCAGGTGAATGTAGTCTGTGATGAGCTCATTATTTTGTCTCTGTGATGGATATGCAGCTGCAGGAACGTCTCACGGCTTCCCATAATGCAATAATGCAGCTTGTCATTTAGTGCCGCTGCACATGTCCTCCTTCGCTCCTCATCCTTCCTCCCCCCTTTTTATATGTATAAATCAAGTTATCTCTACATTTGTCTTCATGATTCCAGCAAAATATTAATATTTTACAAGAAGAATAAAAAAAATAGTGCAGTGAGGGATTGAAGACTCAAGTTCTGACATTGTCCTTCAGGGATTTCTTCCTCCTTCAGTGACATCACAGGTGACACTCGTGACTCAGACAGCTACCCAGCCTGCAATTAGAGGAATACCCCCCAACCCCCCATGCACATACACCCGCACAGCAAGAACCGAAGCACCATGGGAAATCTGACTCAGCCGCAGCCTAACAGGCGTGCGAAGCAGAACTCTTCGCAGATGTAGGAGCTGACAGCTGAGAAATGTGTTTATCAAGGAGGCGAGAAACAGCTGGGATGCTCGACATGACGGACGACAGATTTGCTCCCTGAACAACACCTCTACAAATCAGATAAACTGACACGGAGATGACACTGTTGTTTAACCTCAATTTCAGTTGAAAACACGGAGTGCAGGGTGTGCAGTAATGAGAGCACAGAGGGAGAAATAAGAAATCATAACATATATAGTTCCTTGTGCAGCTGTAAACACAGCACTTAAAATGCAAATAGCTGAATATTCTAACTAACAAGTGACTGCTTTGGAAACGGTGTCACAAAAAATGAGAAAGTGATTAGAACGGCCACTTCAGATTTCCTCTTTTCATTCCTTCAGCTTTTGAATGATTAATAAAGAGATTCTCATTTCTAATGCTCCATCCGGTTATTTTTAGATCCCTGCAGAACATTCTCAAGGCCTTTCATGCTCAATAAACAAACTTATTTCACAATTCATGCACTGAAACTAAATGAGAAGTTTTGAATTCTTAATCCTGAAATCTTTAACTCAATGCTAAAACCAAAACATTATAACAAAAAGTACATTTTTGAATCAAAACTAGAACTTTGACTTATTTGCTTTAAGACAGACTCAATTGAAAATTGTGTTTTTAACATGTTCTTGAGGCATATCTCTCTTAACGGAGGACATATATGACGAAAATGAAGCTGAAAATAGCATTTTTTTAAAGTATTTCTTTGTTCAAATTGTTGTGAATCAGGAGACAAAACATTACCTTATTTGTGACGTAGAAACTACACTGCTCCGTCCATTTGCAGAAAAATAGATCCATGAACATCTTTAGCCTTGTTTCCACTGAGCCGTTCGGTCCGGTAAGGAGTGGCACAGTTCGGTCCAGTTAATTCTGACGAGCGTTTCCACTCAGTTCTGCGATCACCACACTGAGAGTGTTTCACAGCGCAGGTTTGTAGCCTAGCTACCCACCGCTAGCGCGTCATTGTAGTAAAAGGACAAAAAAAGCAACAATAATGGAGGTCACCCAGCAGCTTGCCTATTTTTTGCTTTACTTTTTGTACATCATGTATAACAGGAATTTAATGTTGTTTGAAAGAAGATTGCGAAGAAGAATACCACCATAAAGAGGAAAATTGAATCACTAGCTTAGTGTTATATTGGTGCTGAATCGAGCTTGATTCCCACCTTGCCTGCCCGTGTGTCGAGGTGCCCTAGGGGAACACACTGAACCCCAAAATTGCCTCTGGTGGAAGGTTGGCGCCAGTGTTCGGCAGCAGAGCCACCGTCCCCTTCCGGTCCTCCTGTACCGGTCCTCCTGTCCCTGATTAGCCAGCAGAAACGATGCTCAAGAGGTACTGTTTATTGGATCCAAAATACCAGACCGTATCAGACCATATCGTACTGTACTGCCAAACCGTACCGGACCATTCAGTGGAAATGAGGCTTTTGTTTTCCTTGTCCAAGCTAGCATCTGGTTCCAACATTGCTCAAGAATTTGTTGCATCATCACTATTTGTTTGAGGTTGAGAGGGGCTGTAAGCTAGCAGGGGAGAGTATGAACAGATGGTTGACAGGAAGTGGAGGCGGGCTTACTCCGCCTCAACAGTTCTCCAGGGCAAACTTTTAACAAACTCCTGTCGCTCTGCAGAACATATGTCCCAGAAAGGTTTCCCATCACCAGGAACACGTTTTGAAATAGCTTAAAAGATGATTTGAATGGGACTTCAATGTTTTTTCATACAGCTAAAATTGCCCTAACAGATAATCCAGGAACACAAAGTTCAGTGAAGGGAAAGACTTGGCAAAAACAAAGCGGTTAATTAGTTGATGCAACATCTCTAATACGCTTTCAATTTTAGACCTTGTGTTTGAGCAGAAACAGCACATGGATTCTAACAGACAGTACAAACACTGCAGGTTTTTTATGATCTAAAGCGCGTCTCACACCCCAGAGTGTGTCAGGTTTCAGAGGAAGGACTGTAAGATCTTTGGTAATAATAATTCCTTCTTAACCGTGCTGGCTGAAGAGTGCCGCAGAACAAATTAATTAGCCGTTCCATAGAGGGGCAAGAATAATTATCCAATCAGTGCTGACCGGCTATAGCAGAGGAGACGGTAATGCGATTATTCAAGGGCCTTTTCTGGGCCATTGCTGCAAAGAGATGGAGCTCAAATTGTGTCGTTGTACTTCAAACACCAGTGGATGATTTATTGTTATGGATTTTTTATCACAGAAGTGGCTCATGGGGCTGAAGATGAAGTACTGCTGCAATGCTGGTTGGTAAAAGAACTAAACAAGCAAGGGGGAGGACAGAGAACACAAACGGCTGCTATTTGTCATTACCACTGGATTCATAATCATGAGTCTGAGACACTGTCAAGTACAAAACTGCACGTTCAGACTTGAATTTGTACTTCAGGTATTTGGGCTGGGCCTGGGATATATAAAAAAAAAAAATGGAGGCGTACATAGAGCAGAACCAATAAAAACATCTGTAATAAATCACTGACTTTTCAGAGTGAGGTGAACCAGATCTTCAAACCAAACAGAGACCCACGAAAAAAACATCAAAGTAGAGGTTTTGCCATCTTATCAATGAAACAAAACTGCCATTAGACAGAGTTCTGCTTAGAAAGATTGAGAAACAATTTAGCAAACTACATTTTCCACCAAATCAAATGAGTCAAGGGTGGGGTGCCTCACACATCAATTTCCTCACATTTCAGCATCAATTTGTACAAAAGAAACTCCAAAGATGACTCATTTATATTACAAATGACATTTCCCGCCATAATCAGTTATCTAAAAGCAACTTTAAAGCTATTTAGTTAATGTTTCTTTTCTATTTTTACTTTTGTTCCAAATTACTTCAAACAAATCCCATTAGATAATGAAAGATGATTCCGAACGCGGAGCACAGATGATACATTTCTCTGCCAGTTTTCCTTCTGATAAATCGATTTGTTTTTTTCTGCCAGTGTCTCTTCTTTTGTTTCAAAGGGGAAAAACAGCAGGGGGAGCCACATGTCAGAGGGCCGTTCTTTGATAAACATGTGCCTTCATCCGTTCATGCCCTTTTGTGCTGCCAAAACCTTAAAAAAAAAGAGCATTGTGGGAAACTGCCACCAGACATGAGACATAATCAATGAGTTTTTGGGATTAATTATGGATTTACTCACACATAAACAGAAAAAGGTAAAATAATTTGAAGTGCAATCCTCCCAATTCTTTAATTTAATAGTTTTCATTTAATTAAACTTCACATTTAATGGATGTTGTGTTTTGTCTGAACAGCTATAAATATTTCTTTTTATGATTAGGAGTAATTATAATGGCATAATTTCTCCTTGTTTAAGTCATTTAAAAACTAATTTAAAAAAATAAACCTTGCAAGGTAATTTCTTGGGAGGTTTCAATAAAACCACATTGAATATATATATATTTACTTTTACCAAACTTAAGTATTAAAACGTCAATGAGTTTGTATTATGGGTCTCATTTACTTTTAAAATTTTCAATTTACCAATCAATTCATGATTAACATATTTGGAATGTTGATATATCAATGTAATATCTTTCTGTTAGTCTTTGAAAAAAATATTTTGTTTTGCTTGCTTAAAGTAAATCAATCCGGTCCAAAACTCATTATTTAGGTGATCAAAATTATGAAATTTCAAAATAAAACCCATATAAGATATAATTCATGTTTTTTTTTAATAAAAGTATATTGAAACAAACTTTATGTTGTGCTAAACTTAAGCATAAAAAAGTTTATGAGTTTGTTTATTTACTTGATTATGACATTTTTTGGTTTAGTTCTTATTGCTATCATTTCTTTCATTCAGTATGAATGAGGAAAAACATCAATAAAGTTCTGAATTTTTGGCAGCCTAAAGTCACATGGAGCAGAGAAGAGAAAAGCACAACTTTTTCCTGAAAGTTCGCAGTAAAGAGGATTAGGGCTGGTCTTTTTTTAGACGTTTTCTTGACGTCTGAGGGGGAGCTTATAAAAAGAGAATGACTCCAGCAGGAAAACAGCAAAACAATCACAGAAGTGTACAGTCTTGGGGAAATGTAGACAAACTAGAGGAAAGTTTAAAAGTTGAAGCAAGTTTCAAACATTGAGTTCCTTTAAGGAGGGAGGGGAATGCTGTAAAGGCAGGGCTGCAGGATTACGCATCAACTCTATTGGCTGACAGCCGGTGGGGGGACTGACTACCTGTACCTGTGAGAAGGAGTGCCAGTCGTCATCGTCCAACTCCAAATTTGGATCAACTTTTCCTTCTTCCAGGAGCCCGGACAGGTAGAAGTCGACCAGGACAGCCGGGAAGTGAACGAGCGACTGCAGCAGGACTCCGAACATGGAGCCTATTGCGTCCTGGAGCGCGCACAGAGTCGCCGAGTGGCTCCAAGGTGAGGAACATAACTTTCTGTTTTCTCTTCCCTCGCCCCTCCTGTCCCTCTTCGCTTGCGGCTTTATCCCATCAGGGCTCACACTCTGTTGGATCAGAAATAGAATCAAGCTGCAAATCCTATTGGAAGTGAAAGGTGGAGGTGGAATGAGGAAGTGGAGAAGACCTTACAAGCGCAGCTCTGATCAACAAGTCCAAGCTGAGAGCCTGGCCCTGTGTTGAACTTGTTTTATTTCACTGATTTATGCCGGTGTTTACCAGACAGACACAACCAACCGACGGGAACTTATTACACCAGTACTACTTTGTTACACACTTACTACTATTTATTAATGTTTCTTTATTTTATGCGTTTATTTTAAATTCGTATTTAAAGTCACATATAGACCCAGGCAGACTAAAGCTATATTTTAACATATTCTCATGGCATTTTTTCAGAATAGAATAAGAAGGGGCTGTTAGCTAGCATGTAAATAGATGGATAATGGGAAGTAAGGTAAGGCTTACACTGTTCTGCCCACAACTCAGAGGCAAATTTCCAGTGAACTCTTGCCGCTCTGCAGAAACTCCTAGAAGATGACTTTTTTTTTTTTTAATGAAAGACCACTTGGAACGCTTTTAAAAACATCAAAATATGATTTTAATATGATTTTGAGCTTAACTTATGAGCTTCATAATTGTTTACAATAACAACACAATAGCGTTATTTGTCACCTTATGGAAGTGACTTGAATACTTTCTTCATAATTGTCTTTCTTAGGTAATTTTTATTTTATTTTGCTAAATGTTGAATCTTTACTGTAATTTTATGTAAATACAGCAGAAACAGCTTATTTTTCCACATACACTTGTGTTCTTAAATCTGAGAACAGAGAGTTTTTTTCATGCCCCCACTTGCATGACATTCTCTTGACAGTGACTCTTCTGATGATATCTGTGCTTCTAAGTTACTGTATCGTTTTGCGGCCAGGTCTCGACGTCCCCGTCAGTCAGTACCCAGTCTCAGAATGGCATTTATCGGGCGTGGAACTGCTCCAGTTGACTTCCCAAGACTTGGAGAAACTCGGCGTCCAAAAGATCGGACACCAGGAGCTGATTTTGGAGGCTGTGGAGAAGCTCTGCACTCTGGTGAGTCCGTTTGAATAGCTGTCTGTCGTGGAATGCTGTACATCCAAGGTTACATACTAACAAGTCACATGTCTTGTCTCATTTTGAGTCAGTATTTTATTTAAAGTAGTATTATTAAGTATTCAGGTATTAAGGTTACACAATATGAGAGGAAAAAAATTGCGGTTTTAATGATCAATATTGCAATGATGATATAATTTACAATACTAGAGCAAACACTAAAATAAATAAACGACTAATACAGCATTTCTATTTTACTGCAACCGTAATATTTAAATAAAAGTCAGCATTAACTAAATTTTACTCCACATGACCCTCGTCTACATAGAAGGTGGGCATCTGACATAAAAGGGCTCCATCTGATTGGTCAAATGCATAAAGGCTTCCATATTAGTATGTGTATAAGCATTTAAGGTAATAATTTATCAAAATTTACACAATTTTTCTTTGTGATATAACACAGCCTAATATCGCGATAACAATAAATCTGTGATTTATTTTTATAGATAAAAATATTTTGTTCTACATTTTGTTTAGATTGCTTCAAATAAATCTGTTCCCATCCATATTGAATGACTATCTTGACCTTCTTAAAAAATACTGTTTCATACTAAAGCTACGTCATTATAATTACCTTTTTGGTTGCAGTAGTTGCCTCTGTAAGGTTTTCTGATATGTATTGTGCTGAGAGAAGTGCACTCTACTTTTTAATTAAATAGTTTGTCTCGTCCCTTTGGAATGTTTTACTTTTAAACCAGCAGTAAGTAAAAAAAAAAAAAATACTTCAATCCGACACAGATTTGCTGCTGTATCAGCTTATACCTTTCTGAAGTAATACTTCGCTCCTTTGTTCTCATGCATATATCAAAGCTCCTTCTACTCAACCATATAATACTATTATATAAATTCTAAAACCAACATCAAAGGCCTGGTTTTGCTGCAGCTGCTGCTAAAGTTGATTTAGAACACAAACCATGCCTTCTATTTCTTTACATGCACATTAATGGAAGTGCTTGTACACAAAAAGCACTTCAATTCTTCGGCTCGTTCATGCTGGGAATGCAATTCCCTGCATACCCACCTCCCATAATGGAAAGGTTAGGGGTTTTAATGTGTAAGTTGGTGTGTGTTTGCGTAAGAAATGACCTGCAAAGACCAACACCAAGCAAAGTTGCAGATCTGGTGACGTAACAGCTAAACTAAAACTGCTCAAAGTGCTTGTTGTTCAGTTGTTGAAATAACTGTAATCAGATTGAGCAAAGTTACAAGTTCAAGCAAAAGTTCCCCTGTGAATGGAAGCTTTAATTCACTGATTTGATTCACTGACGTTATGCTCATTCATAAAAGCAGCAAACATGTGCAGCAGGCTAAATATGGAAGTGGACGGGGAACAACTTCTTGCGCTTGACTGCACAGCAACATAATGACAGGCGCATGAAACAAATAAAAAAACAAAACAAGGACTTTTAAGGTCAACTCTGCATGTGTTCACTGTATTTCCTTGCCTGTGACAAACAGCTTGGTTCATTTCCAGGAGGCTGCACCATGTGCTATGAAATAGTTTAAGACGATCTGTGTTAATGTGCCATCCACAGTGAGAAAAAAAACATGTTTTGCTCTGAATTATGTTTGTGTGCTTGCCTGAAAAACATTTAAAATAAAATGGTGCAAATACGATTTTCATTTATCTGCAAAAGCCTAAAAGAAAGAGAGGCACAGGAATATAAAATTAGCATTAAAATTTCACTTTGTAATTAAAACGCAGTAAAGTCAGAGTTGCGTAAAATTGAAAGCAGAACGTTTAGCTTGCTGACTAATTTAGTAACGCTTATTCGATTTTACTACTGTCTGAACAATCATTGCAGTAGAAAAACAGAAAATTGCATAAAGCAGAGCATAGTATCTTGTGTTAATTATGTATGATGTTTTCCCATAGCACAAAGTAGTACTCTTGAAGTTAATCATATGTATAACAAGTTTACTTTATGTATTGCAAGGGTGTCAAACTCAATCACACAAGGGGCCAAAATCCAAAACACAGTTTAGGTTGCAGGTCGAACAGGATAAACATTTATTGAACGCACTAACATTACGTTTTTAATTAAAATGTAAAAATTTAAAAAAATGTAACTTTTCAATGCAGACTGAACCTCGGGAAGCAGCCGGTACCGGTACCCTAACCCTAGCCTAGCATCTGAAACCACTGCTGATCTGTGTCCAGTACCGACTGACCGGTACCGGATTAAGATTAGGGTTAAGATACTGGTGTGGTCTATGTCCCTGGACCGAACCGGTACCGGTTTGTGGCCCGGAGGTTGAGGATGTTTGATTTAATTGGATGTCAAAAAAGCGATGAGTTTGGGACACTCAAAATGTACATTTTTGACACGGAGGGGTCCTTAACCAAGCATGAATATATGACAACCAGGGAATCAGAATGTGTTGTAATATGTTACCATCGCAAGATAGCATTGTGCCGTTAATAACAAATATTTAAAATGATATGGGTTGCCGGATATGTTATGATATGATCGCCCACCCAGTCAGCAAGGCCAAGTGGGCCCCATAGGGTTAAAAGTGGGCAGAAAAAAAAAAGAAAATGTGGGCCCCCATTGGGTTTGTCCACAGTTTCTGTGGTGGCCTCACCTGTGATTGTCCACCTTAGCTCAAGTGGGCTAGGCTACCCAGCCTAAACACAGGTGGGGCCACCACGGAAACTGCGGACAAACCCAATGGGGGCCCACATTTTCTGCCCACTTTTAAACCATATGGGGCCCACTTCGCCTTGCTGACTGGGCAGTAGGTCAGATCTGCCCCCCTGTACCCCATCTCCCCTCAAGGTTGTTGTGCGTTCAGAGATGTTTTATTGAGTTACTGTTACCTTCCTATCAGCTTGAACGAGTCTGATCGTTCTCTTCTTACATCAACAAGACATTTTCGCCCACAGAACTGCCGCTCACTGGATATTTTCTCATATTCTGACCATTCTCTGTAAACCGTAGAGATGGTTGTGGGTGAAAATACCAGTAGATCAGCAGTTTATGAAACATGCCATGTTCAAATTCACTTCAATCACCTTTCTGCTCCAATCTGATGTTTGGTTTAAACTGCAGCAAATCATCTTGATCATGTCTACATAACTGAATGCATTTAGTTGCAGCTATGTGATTGGCTGATTAAGAAATGTGTTTTAATTTTGACAGATGTGCCTAATAAAGTAGCCAGTGAGTGAGTATTGTATGTAAAAAGTAAACTTCAAGCATACAGTCGCACAGACTACTTACAGACTACTATTTTACTAGAGTTGAAAAGATCTATTTTATCCAATAGAGGAAAAAAATCGGTAAACATATTATAAAAAAAGTTGTTTTTTTTGTCTTACTATCTCATAAATGTGGCATCACAAACAAACAGCTTCTCTTCTGCTGTCCGTCGTCAGGATTAATGACGTGACGCAAAATCACATTTGCTGTGGAGTTAGATTTCATCCTGCGTTGTCTTGACATTTTTCTTTTCTCCCGGTAAATTACACAAAGACAAACATTTGTTTATCTAACAGGATCAGCAGCAAATGTCATGTGCTTCCCTGTGAGGATGAAAGTTTGGAAATTGAATTAAAAAAATCCCCTCTTGTTTGAAAAAAAGGATTGTTTTGCTGCTGTGGCATGGGATGCTTTTGCAGCATAAATATGGGATTGTCTAGCGGCTTTGCGTGGCTTTGGTCAGATGAGAAGGGACAGGAAATGAGGGAAGATTGGGGGCTGATGTTCACCATACCAAAAGAAGCTCCTCCAGAATCAAACCAGCTTTAAGTTCCTTTTTCTACAAACATATTTGAAAATTTCAGAATGGTTGCATGAATTGTTGGTGACAGCAGAGGAACAGCGGATAGTATATGAGATAAATTAATGTTTGGGTGTCTTTTCTCCCCAGACTTATGGCATTGGAGGGGAGAACATCAGAAGTTTGACAGAGAAGCTGCGGAGTGTTGCAAACAGCTTGCAGATGGACATCCAGAGCCGCTGGCGCCTCAACGGCTACGACGGCCAGACATGCACCGAGCTGCCACCCAGCGTCCTCCAGATTGTTGTGGAAGTCATTACGTCCTCTAAAGGCCTCTTCTCACTTCTCAACAGGTCAGTAGAAACACATTTAAAATAATATTTCATTTTTATTTTCAGGAATTAAAAAATCTAGATTTTTTGTTTTGTTGTTACTTCTTTAGTAGAGATTTAAAATCAACTTAATTTTAGTGTATGGCAGTGTATTGTATTAAATTAAAAAAAAATGTTTTTTGGCTTCCTTTTTTGTGCTATTTTTTCGTAAGAACGATAAAAGCAAGGAATTGTTGCCAAGATGACTAATTTGACAGTTAATCCTAACAACAACTTTGGGTACAAAGTCTGTGCATGGCCAGGACACTCACGACAAAGTCTGTTCATCGAGATACTTATTGAAATTATTTTTGATGCAGTTTATTTTTGTTTGTTTTTGGAGGTATATTTTTCAAAATTTTCAAGAGGTTTTTCTGCTTTTTTAATGATTGTTTTTGGATATAATGCTTTTTTTGTTTGTTTTTTATATATTTTTTTCTAAATGATGTTCAAGATCATTTTTTAGTTTTTTTTAAACATTTTTCTAACTTTTGTATATATATATATATACATATATATATATATATATATATATATATATATAGTTTTTTTTTTAGTTTTTTTTAGTTTTTTTTAAACATTTTTCTAACTTTTGTATATATATATATATATATATATATATCATTCTTGAGATAACTTTTAAATTGATGTTCAAAATATTTTTTGGTTTTTTGAGATAACATTTTTCAAATTTGTTTGGAGACATATTTTTTTTGGCCTCTGAGAAATTTTTAAGATTTTTTTTTTCAAGAATTTTTTTTATCACTTTACAATACAAGTTTCTATGTTTCTTTTAGATTATTTTTTTTTAGAAACATTTTTCCATTCATCCATTCTTCCATTTCAAGAGGAATTTTTTGACCAATGATTAGTTTTTCTAACTACACAATACAAGTTTTTTTTTTTTTTTTTTTAGATTATTTTTCTAACTTCACAATACAAGTTTTCATGTTTTTCAAAATAATTTTTTGAGAATTTTTTTTAGGACTACAACAGTTGTAGTCTTGAAGGGGGAATATTTAGACACATCTACAACTTGCAAAAATTTGTGATATTGGAAATTTCTATTAATATTTTTTATTATTTTTAAGAATAACGAGTTCTTGTTATGTTTTTGGGAGTTTTTAATCATCGGTTATTGCTTGTGAGTGATTTTCATGTGTTCTTTATTTGGAGGTTCCTGCCTGCCTCTGCAGCTTCACAAACATTAAGGTCAAGGCAAACCTCAAAGCTCACAGCAGGCGGATCATATCTATCATAAAACACCGGCTGTAACTCATTATCTGCATCACTGCAAACAAAAATAAACAATTGACTCTGGGCAATATCGAATACTTCCCCTCCGTTTTTCTCTGTAATGTGTGTGGATAAAGGAAGTAAGAAGAACAAAACAGACTGGCGATGTTGTGACGAACACACAAACTAAACTGACACGGATTATCGTGGCTTTTCAACTTTTATTTTTATAGTTTTCATGAGCAGATGAGGTCAGTGTCCAGCTTGTATGTAGTTATTTTAATAAAATAGCATACTTTTTTATTGAATACAATACCCTCCCAATATTTTTTTTATCTTTTTGTGTAATACTTACATAGTTTAAAATAATTTTGTCCTAAAGTTTGTGCTAACTTGAAGATAAATCTGTCTTTCCAGGCATCAGTGTTCTCAGCTTTATGGATTCACCTCTTCAAATATTATATTCAGTTACTGCAAAGAGCTTGGGGACATTGTGCACAAGGTAAGCTGGTTTGCTATTAAGTAACCAAATCACTGATTGACATCCTGTCATGTGACTCGCTTTTCTCTTAGCACACTTTAATGTGAAGTTTGTCCATGGACTGTATCAGTCGTCAAGCTTTTTAAATGATTTATTGAAAAAAATAAAAAGGCACAGGGCTTGACTTCTAGCACTTTTGGATCACACGGTTGAGAACACGAGTTAACTGTTTCTGTACTCGTCACGTTGTGCAAGTAAAGCCTCCCAGGAGCCACCTGTTTATGAGCTGACGTCTTCTTACATCAGTCACCAGAACTGTAGAAGAAAAACAGAGGCCCAAACACGCTCTCTCATAGTCGGCGTAGTTCCTCAAATGCCTTTTTTTTTTAATCTGTACATTCCTGGAATATTTGGAGGCGTTACACCTTCAAGAAGCTTGGCCAGAGAAGGAAGATAAAAAAGTTTCGCTCAATGCTTCTTTTTGTGTTATGAAATACTTGAAAGTGTTGTGAGAGAACGGAATATTTAAAAAAAAAAAAATTACACTAGAGTGTGCCCAGGTACTGCGGCACAGAGGACAGGCCTGGATATGTTGCTTAGCCTGGGGCGATGGAGGGAGGGAATTGAGGGACGGGTGGGAAGAAAAGAGGAAAGCAAAGAGGGAGGAGACTGAGGCAGGGATTGCATTGCCACTGTTTAATGACTTTTGGTTCCTGGGGGAGTGAGCACACAGCAACAGGCAGCGGGAGAGTATTTACTCATAGAAGGCGCTGACATTAGACGCTGATATACTCATAGAACGGAAGGAGTCAAAATGAAACAGCTCAAAAGAGGAACAAAGGTACTTTAGCGTACCTATAGGAGAGAAAGGACACCCGACCTATATTTAGCTGGCTTTGGACGTCTGCCCAGCGCCGTTCTTACGTCTTTGACCGGATAATTCTCCACAAGGTGATCTAACTTTTTTCTGCTGAGAACTCAAAACAAAATGCAAGTATTTATTTTTAAATTGCTGATTAATTTGAACTGAATTTCTATATTTCTTATTATTAAAAACAAAATAAGATAACTGGATTGTATTTTATGCTGAAGATTTGAGATCTTGTAAATATCAGATGGATATCAGATAAGACAGGAAGTGTGAAGCCATGTAGCGTGTTGACACTGATGGGATGTTTTTGCTGTTTCAAAGTGACTGTTGTTACCTCAAACACACACGGACATGGAGCTGTGAGAATAATTAGCAAGTGGAAATCCTATTGTTTATTCTGTATTTGCTGGAGGTTTGAAAACACTAATTTTCGAGAAGGAAAACTTGGTTTGCCGCTTGTGTTTTCATCCAGAAAATGCTTCCTCGTTGCTGCACACTCAGTGTTAGGAAGTGTTATTATTCCGCGAGAAGCAGACTTCATTCATAAAAACATGCTCTACTGTGTCTGCAAGTTGAATATTTATGTTGATGACTGTATTTTTTGTGGGGATATATTCATCGGTGGGCTCAAAAGCCAGTTTGGGGCAACTAAACAGCCGTTGGACCAGTTCAGGAGACAATAGACGAGGAAAAATACCAAAGCACATAGTTTTAGGCTTTGTTCCGTCTTGGCAACATTTATCTGGTTGTGTTTGTAGAATTAAACACACTGCGAATGCATTTGGACCACACAAACTAAGCGTAGTCATGGATGCTACAGTTCAACAATGACGAGTGTTCTGAGAAGAGGTTTTCACAGAAACCCTACCCTGGAAAAACAGAAAGAGCTCTTATTTCGAGTTTTCGCTGGAGTGTGGGAGAAACTGTGTGTCTTCTTTCTCCCACCCTGAGGCTGGTCGGGACCGGCAGTCAGCTGCTGTTGTTGGGATCCCACAGTGAAGTTGTCAAGTGCCACAGGCTCAGTTTGCTTTGAAGCAGCAGATCAGCAGTCAAAGTCCAAGACAGTCAGGGAATGGAGAGGAAAGGGCTTTCTGCGCTGCCAACCTGGAGCGGAACCAGACATTTATACCTTTAAGTTTCTGACATTCATAATACTTTTCAAAAAAGTTTGATGCTTCTCTGAAGGAAACCATTAACCGTCCTTTTATTACAGATTTTAACAACAAAACTGTGTTTGTTTTAGTCATACAGCTTTACTCATGTGATGCTTTTGCTTTATGGGGACAAAGAAATAGAAGAAAAAAGACACAGAAATAAATAAGAATGATCAACATGTTCTAATAATTTGAGTTGTTTTTGGATGACCTATTAAAAGAGCAGAAACCACAGTGGCTTCAAATATAGACAAGGCTTTCTGTGTGAATGCATCTATGGTCGACAGATCCTATTGTTCTAAAAGAGCATTTGACTGCGATAAAAAAGCTGTGAAAGATAAAAGCCACTAAAAAGGCAATCATTAGGACAGAAGCAGAGAAAGTCAATAGACCAAATAGAAAGCAGCAGGTGTATAAATAAATACTCCCCCCTCGTCTTTTTATAGTAATCCTGACCTGGTGGCAACATGAAATATATACTAAGGAAGTCTATGTATGCAAAAATACTGAAGCGTTATATAAACAGAGACAGACTTCAAATATTGTCTTCTAAACTTATGAAAGATGTTAACAACTGAGGTTACAGTAATCCAGAAGAGACCACCATGAGAATATATGGTAAAAGTAGAGCAGCATTTCAATGAAAACACAAAGTTAGATGTCTTGTTGACAGCTGATCTGTTTATTTCACATTCATACAGTCAGCCAGAAAATATTTTGTTGCCAAATAGTCCAATAACTAAATCTAGAAATGTGGGCAGTGAGCCCAAGTGGACCATCAAGTATAAAATGCTGTATCTGTGAGATAAAAACATCAAGATGTTGCAATGGTTGAGTCAAAGTTCAGATCTTAGCGTGATTAAAAAGACTGTGGCAGGAAGTTAAGAACCAAATCCCTGAAAACGTTGAGGAACTGGAGAAACATTTTAAAGTATACTTTTATCTATTGGAAAATTGTTCCTGCTGGTCTTTTTAATTTTGATTATGCTGTTTTTTATAGCTAAAATCAAAAAGTCTGTGTTGTTTTTCTAAAGACATACTTTCTGGAGTGCAGCAGAAGCTTATTAGAAATTCGATTCTTGTTTGTTAGCACAGAAATTAGTTGCGCTAATTTCCCAGCATTCCTTTGTTTACACGTTCTCCTGCTAGCTAGATAATTGCATCTCACAAGCCAAAGCTAACATTTCCCTAGCAAGAAAAATAGAAATAAAATGGAGAGGAATATCAGAGCTGCAGAGTTTTGAGCCAGATGTCAGCTCGGATGAGGAAAATAAAGACGTTAACTGATCTATTTGTCTGCAAGTGGAGGATTTAGAGAAACATTGGCCCCTCCCAGAAAAAACGTACTCAAACCACAGACTTATCTGCTCCTGATCCAACACGATTAAAAAAAAAACACATTTTAGCCATAAATTATTTCCTCCACCAAGAGAAAATACTACAAAAACATGTTAAAAACACCAAGAATACAATTATCATTTAATTATGTCTTCACATAATAATGATGAGATGTCTAACATAAAAGGATTAAAGAACTCAGTATTATGGTATTATGAGGGTATGAAGAAGGGAAAGTTTCAAAGCCAGCCTTAATAAATAAACTTTTTGTTATCGTTTTGAATAATTTGGAACCACTTTTATTGTTAAAAGAGCATCATGGCCAGTTTTTTTCTGACCAAAACCTAATAAGGAAAAAATACTTCTGCTATTTTATGTTGACCATTAAGCCATTCATTTATAAAATCAAACAATATTTTACTAACAGTGGCAAATTTTTCCTTGTGGAACACCATTTCATGATGTCTACCTCGGCAGCTTGTCTGCGTTTTACCCACATAAAGCAAACAGAATCCAAACTTTTGCAATGATTGATATGTGCATGTAAAATAAAAGCATTTTGCCGAAAACTGCTAGCACAGCGGAGTAAGTGGGCGTGTCTGTTAGCCTGGAGGCGGAGCTGGCAGCGCAGACTCTTCTTGGAAGGGGCTGTTCCCCGCGCTGTGATGTCACAATGTTAATTTGTAGATTAGGAGGTTGTTAGAGGAATACTCAGAGATGGAGCAAATTACTACTTTGGTGTGTTTTGTGAGAAATTAATATTATAAGACATGTACAAGCTAAAAAAATAGAATTTGCATGATAAAGGCCCTTTAAAAGATATAAGAAAGACAAATCAAGCACATCATTATGGACTTCATGCGCCTTTATTTTCTATTATCGGGATTACTGCACTGCTGTATAATTTCTTTTCTTTTTTCATATATTCTACTAGATAAAATACTACACTTCAAAAACTTTTCCTCTTGACTGGAACTAGATTGTACAGTTCTGAATTCCGCAGGAAGAGATCCAAATATGTGCTTTCATCCATCCATTTTCTCAACCTGCTTGATCCCTTTAGAGGTTACAGGGTTGCTGGAGCCTGTCCCGGCTACTGCTGGGCTACCGGACAGGTCGCCAGTCTGTCGCAGGACACATTTGATTCTCATAATAAACCACTCTGATGGTAGATTCCGTCAGACTTGTTAAAAATCTGAACAGAAATGACAAAACTTAATTGTAAAAAGCAAATTAACCTTCTTTGATGAAGGTTGCAAACCGATTTAGAATTAAAGGTGAGCAAGGAAACACCTTTTTCTTAGAGATCTTTTTTTATTTTTATTTTCGTTAGATGTATCTTATTGAAGGTCAGGAATAGATATGCTTGTGAGTGTACCTGTAACCCGGAGTCTTTGAGGATTAAACACCAAACACTCTTTCATGCAGCTATTGGTTCTTTGTCCTCCATCTGCTGCAGACATGAAACGCTGACCTTATCTGAGATGCCACATTCATAATAAATGTTTCATAGGTATTTTTTTTTTTTTTTTTTGTTGAAAAAGCCTAAATCTGTTGAGTGGGTTAAAGTTTGTTACTGTATAAGTGAGAATAATCTAAAATATTTCCTAGTTTGATTTCAGCAGTGAAACATAGAACACTGTTTTTGTTTTCATCCTCCCTGACAGTCTGCTACTTTCAGGAAGCCTTTTGCTCACCTCAAATCACTGCGTCATTTCCCTTTCTACCTGAAAAAAATGCAGAACAGGTTATGCTGGGATATTTGTAGCACTTAAAGCTACAGAAAGCAGAACAATCTACTTTAAAAAAAAAAAAAAAAAAAGGTATCACTAAGGTAGAAGTGATAGTATGTAGGCAGTGTTAACCAAGAGCAGTTTCTCTTCCTGGTGCTAAAAACAGTGCAGCAGTTTCTGTCCCTGTACATTCCCGTGAATCCCAGCTCTACTACTGAATATGTTTTGACCTAGTTCTTTTTTTAGTGACAAAAAAAAAAAAATACCTGACTTGTAGTTCAAACAGTTTTGAATAACACAAAGGCTTCTTTATTTTGGCTAATGCAGGTTACGTTTGTTGAGTGGGGCTTTAAAGTAGGGCATAAATTTGCATTTTCTGTTGGCACTCAAAACACTTTCCATAACCTCAATCAAAATTGGCCAAAGATGTTTCCGTAAAATAGTGTTTACGTAGCAAACAGAAGGTTGTCTAACACAATGATCTTTAGGAATTGTCTGAGAGCGTTGTCTCTTGAACATTCAAAAAACAAACAACCAAAAAAAAAAAGAATGAGAATATATTTGATAAAATAAAAAAAAAATGATTTAAAATACAAATAAATGACAATTTCATAGTATAAGTAGTCACATTTTGATACATGGCTTCACTTCCATGTTTTAGTTCGTACCTACACGAAATTTTTCCAAACATTTTTTATAATTTGTATGTATCAGATTTGATTTTTAGGCATTTTTCCTCATTTGAAATGTCTCCTATGTCATTTACTCATATGTTTATTTTTGCTCTTTGTTCCTCTGCATTCTGCATTGTGTTGAACCGTACCAGGGTTCACTTGCATGTAAATCCAGAAGTAAATCATGAATTAGTTTAACTGGATTTGAATTGTTTCTAATTGTTACATCCCCTATGGGTAAACCTGGCTCTGGTCTAGGGGGGAAATATTAAATGGGACAATAACAAAAACTGGACACCAGTGAGAATGAAGGAACAAAGTTTATTAAATAAAGGAAATCCTGAGTCCTGAAATGAAAGAACAAAAGTCAAATAATTAGTCCTCTGGTCCAAACAAAAAGACAATCTAAAAAGGAATTAAAAAGGCACTACGGGAGCAGCATGTACCATGAAATAAGTATCTGTTCGGATCAACTGCTAAGCAGCTGCCTGCTAAGGGCTGCCTAAACAAAACTAACTAAAGAAAACAAATAAACAAAGCTTACAAATTAAGACTGCCAAGGTCCAACCCCAAACTAAAATAACAAAACTCAGAAAACTCAAAAACAGAAGGGATCATTTAGGATTTTTATTCCAGTTGTCTGCTTTTCCTGAAACACATGTCCAAAGTGTCTATATTGTGTATCATTTTTCAAGTTAAAACAGGCAGCAGGGGGGACACATAAAAGACAGGAAAGCAGCACAAACAGGTTGATCAGACCGATACTGCCTGACCCCTCCCTGCAGGCTTGTGTCATGGCCTTAAATTAGCTCAATCCGTCCCTACTGTTGAGCTCATGTTACATTTCTCAGGGATTAGTGTCTCCTTGGAGTCCTTTATGTAACGCCTCACATCATCAGCCACTGGAAATTAGCTTATGGGGAGAAGCTCTATCCCTTAGTCATGTCTTAAGAACAAGTGTCTTCTTCTTCTCCTCCATTGTTTCCTCATCCACATTTGTTTAGTCTTCTCCCGAAGTCACACCCTTTTACAAACTCATCCCAGAACCAACAACTTCCCTAACACAAACATATTTAGTTCTGCCTCAGTGATTCTAGTAACTGTGTCATTGTGTGTCATCATACAGCTCCTCACTGTTGCATTGGGCATGAGTGTGTGTGTGGAAGACGTGTGCGGAATATGTGTGTGTGTACGCGGGCATTAGTGTGGGTTGTTGGATTTGCCAGTCATCCCATGGAATGACAAGGGATGTGATGTTTTCAGGAACCTCCAAGGATCCTTTTTGTTTTGTTTGAATCACCAATGACATGTGGGATTCTCATTCACTCACAATGCAGAAAAGTTAATTAATTAATGACAAGCTATGAAGGTCTAATTAGAAGGTTTACTTGAAGACCCACTTTAAGGAAAATTATGTTTTTTTTGTGTGTTTTTAACATTCTTGTGGCTTTTTTCATGATGGGGAACATATATTAATAATAAGACTGAGCTTAATATTGCAATTCTGAGTATTATTGTTTAAATGGTTGTAAAATTAGGAGCAGACAAAAAAATGTAAAGCTTGTAGCTGTGACGTAACAGCTACTGTGGCTCCAATTCTGATGCATCCACTTCCAGACGACTAGATCCATGTACATATTTATTTTCCTCGTCTTTCCTAAAAGCCAGAAGAGAGTTTAAACAGAGGGATAATGAGAAATGGAGAGAAATTAACATTCTCTGCACCAACAGTCCCCGCCCACAACACAAAGGTGAATTTCTGATGGACTACAGCAGGGGTCTGCAACCTGTGGCTCCAGAGCCACATGTGGCTCTTTTATACCTTCATTGTGGCTCTTTAGCAGGAATGAAAAAATGCTGCTGATTGAATACATAATGGATGAATTATTTAAATTTTGTCGCCTCTTCTCAGATTTCAAACAACTAAGCAAAACAGTTTAATTTACTGTTAGAAATTCTGCAAATATGTTTTTTAAATTTGTGTTTTTTATTTATAGTTATTCAAATAAAAGTCTTCAGACTTTTATTTTGGTAAATTAAACTAAAGATGTTAAAGTTTTGAACAAATGTGGTTTAAAATGATTGAAAAAGATTTAGAGTTTTGGGTTTTATGCCTTACATCTAAGAGAATGACAAGTTTTTGTTTGTTTTTTAATAAACATATTTAACTAAAATACCGTTTATATCTGACAGTAAAAGGGAAAAAAAATGATGGCAGTATACCAAAATCCTAATGATAAGAAACATCATGTTTGACCTTTTTTACACTTATTTTGAAAATAACTATTTTGCGCTTCATCAAAAGTTTATTTTTTTTATATAAATATATAGACACTGTTTTGATTTCACTATTGTAATATTTAAGTTAAATTTAGGAATCTCATAGGTTTTGACAATAAAATCAAATATTTTATTAGTAATAATTTTGTAAATCTGAATATGTGTGGCAGCTTTGATACTTTATATGCATATATTTAAGGAGCAGAGAGAGTTTTAACTCCTTTAAAGGACTACAAAAGTCCCAGTTAATATCTGGAATGGCCCTGTCTCTGCCTGCGGACACCTGCGGCTTTTTACTTCCTGTCTCATGCTGCGAAGAGGAAATAGGACACTAGCAATATATTTGTTCATATTTTTTTCCTTCTTTGGTCACACTAACACGTTTTCTTTTTAAATAGGACTCAACAGTCCACGAAAAGGAAAAAGACATCATCCCCGTGGTGAGTTTGTTTCTAATTTGCGTTATTATCTACCTCTGCCTCTTATCAATCTTTGCCGCAAAAATAATTTCACCCTTTTTTTAAGAGACGGATTGTGCTTTTGTCTCGCAGTGCCGTCAACTGGTGGCGCTTTGTGATGAGATCCTGAACTCCTGCCCTGAAGCTCTTCTCACCCACACAGCTCAGCTGGAGAGAGTGGACTTGGCTCCCGTGTCGCCTGGTGATCAGCTGGTAAAAACGCCTTAATAAATGACCCTTTTGTTATGGAGTCTCCGTGAGGGTAAAGTTGGAGATTTTTAAAAGCTGCTAACATTGCTAGGCTGCATTTTATTCTAGAAGATCCCTACTTTTAGTTTTTATTTATCTATTCAATTTAACAGAAATGAAAGAATTTCAATAAATCACAAATATTCTTCACATTTTTGCTTTATTATTTATTTTTTACTAATTTTGTCTTCTTTCTTTTTAGCCGTCTTCTTCAGTCTTTCTCTCTGCCTCCATCACTCCTGCTGCCTTTATCATTTGCTTCCATTCAGAGCTTCTTCACCTAAATTAAGGTTTTCTGTGTTCCTCCTCCTGAATCGTTATCCACTGAATAGGATGTGCTTTTTGTGCTTTTTCTTCTCATTTTGCCTTCAAGTCTGCACATTCAGTTCTATAATTATGGCTCTCCTCATTCTTTGAAGTCCACACTATCCATTGTCTCTTTCAGTATTTAGTACTGAGTAGCAGTTTCTCTCTCTCCAGTTTAAAGCCCTCTTGTGTGTTTTGTCCATTAAGGCACATCTTATGTTAGAAAGCAGATTCATGTTCTCCCCTGATCACTATTACCACATTTTGATGTAAAATAAACACTTTTGTTTGTGTGTCTGTGAATACCTGTGACAGGCTGTGTAGTCAGTCATAATTATGCACAATTTTTTTATTAATTTAAAAGGAAATTTTGCAGAAAACAACCACATTTTCCTATTATTACTGGCAGTGAATTTTTAACAAGTGAACAATGATACAAAGGAAGAGGAAGGGTAAAGCTGTGTTCACATCATCCTCTGCAACATGTGTTCAAGTGGCTATTTCCAATGAATATGGAGAGAAAATAGACTCACCCCGATTTGTGCGTGTGTATGTTTTGATATGTAACTCATACGATATATTTTGTGCATTAGTGTAAAATTATGAAATAAAAAAAAAATACAAATACAATTTACACACACAGATTAAAATTATAACAGTTTGAAACTAAATTACGCTCAAATCTTTAAAAAAAAATCACTCATGAATTGCTTGTTACTCACACATGAAACCACACTTATAAACCACTTTTTTTTTTTGAGACAAACGTCATTTAAAATTAAAAAAAATATTTTCCAGAACTGATTGCTCCTTCTCTGCAGCCCCTCCCCTGACAGCGCCTCCAATACGGAGCTCTTTCACGGTCTGCACGGTTACAGTCACAGGGACAGCAGACGGCGCCGAACCTGCAGATCATCTCTTTGCTTTTTGGGTGTTAAGAAGAACCTTGCATGCGGCCTTCATTCGCCACGTTTGCCAACCAGAGCTCCGTGCATTGACTGTATAAGAAGTGCAGGGGATTCTGGTCTCCCACGGAGAATGCAGCAATAAAACTCAAAGCTCCTCTAAACACCCACCAGCCCACCGGCCCTCTACAATCTGTGGCTGTTTACAAGGGTCCGGCGCCGCCTGCTATCCCCGTGACTGGTGACAGCGCTTTAGAACGCATGTTGTTGGAGGTGCTGAGAAGAGGAAACGATCAGTTCTGAAAAATAATTTTATTTTTTAAAGGAAAAAGGGTTCCAGAAACGTTTATTTAGAGTTTTTGTATTCATTAATGGGGCATATCTGTTTAAGAAAGTGGGAAAATGCAAAGTTTCAGTTCATCCTTAAGAGATTATCTACTTTTTACTCACAATGTTGTCAGCTACTCTAAGCCTGGTCGCCTAGATTTTAGATCCATCATCCACCACTACCTAACATTCATTGACTTTTTAAAATCTAGATTCATATTTTCAAATTATAGCTCCTTTAAGAGCTACCAAACCTTTAGCTTCCAGCTGCTGTTTCCTTTATTTCATTTAATCTGATGTATAATAAATGGATTAAGTAACATATACATTCTTGGGTGTGACAGTGGGACTTTTTTTCTAAACCTCAAAGATGTTTTAGAGCAGATACCAAACCCTGCGTCTGTAACGTGACTCATTTAGGCTTAGTCATGTGAAAATGGACAATTTACAGGACATTGTTGTCAGTAGAAGCATTTTGATCACTGTGAAAAATACTCCAAATGCTTTTCTATTTGTCCCCAGGGGATTGAGATAGCATCCACCAGCTCCAGCAACCACTACGTGACCGGAACTGCAGCTGAGGTCAGAATGTCACACTTGTTGTCTTTATTTTTATGTGTTGATGACTCATGGGACAAACAAATTTAACCATTAGTTTTTCTCTCTATACTCATACGGTTTGTATTAATTCTCTTTCAGAGGAACAGGCTAGATAAAAATATACATATTGAGTCATGTTAAACACTGTCTGTTATCTCAGTTCCTCCCAGCAACTCGTGTTCAAAAATCTGCTGCTGGTTTTGGTTATGCATATAGACTGAATAACCTACAGTACACAGAAGGGAGTTTCCCAAATGGTCCTCCTACATGCAAGAAGCTGCTCAGATAAGACTTACATTATTCACTAGAAACTTCTTCAATTGCAACATTTGTTCTGCTTAACACATTTAGAACACTCATGTCTGACAGGAAGTTAAAATATATACTTAGTTTTAACATTTAAGTATTAATAAGTTTAAAATGATTAGTCTTGCATCCTTATTATTATTTTTTTATTTAAAGTCTTACTTTAACAATATTTTCTATATTACAATTTTGTTGTTGTAAAATAGTTCACAGTGGTCTTTTAATTATGATTATGCAGTTTAGTTCAAATCAAAAGCCTGTCGTTTTTAAGACATATGTTCAGGAGAAGCTTATTAGAAATCCCATTCTGGTTTGTTGCCGCAGAAGTTTACTGTGCTTATTTCCCAGCATTCTTTTGTTAACATGTTCTCCTCCTAGCTTATAGCATCTCACCAGCCCAAGCTAACATTAGCGTAGCAACAAAAAACAACAAGCAATTTCAGAGCGATCCAGCCGTACAGTTTTGATGCAGATGTGAGCTCAGACAAGGAAAACTAAGACATTAATGGATATATTTGTCTACAAGTGGATGGATCAGAAATGTGGCAGAGAAGGGAAACTTTAGCAATCCCATGACAGTTGCTGCATTATAAGTCTGAGCTTTTTCCAACCAGAAGCTTTTATTTGCTCCAAATAAATACTAAGAAAAGCTGTTTTAATGTTAAATTATTGTATACATGCCGTCCATCATGAGATAAATGCTACAAGAACATGTTAAAAACACCAAAAAACATAATTTTTATTGAAGTCGCACCACAACCACTTTTAGTTCAAATTAAGCTTTATTTATAAAGCACTTTTAATGTTGCAGAACACTTCAATGCTTTACATAAAATAATAGTGAAAATAGTTTTAATAATAATAAAAGCCTCCCTAACAGATATATACATTATACAAAAACAAACTGTAAAAACTGTTCATAAAATCAGAGTAAAACAATAGGATATGTAAAACTACTTAAATGCTAAGCAAAACAGATGAGTTTTGAGCTTTTTCTTAAAACTTTTACTAGAAATATAAAATTTATTCTGGTTCTCCTGCTCCGTATATAGAGAACAGTATTATTTATCATCAAAGCTTCGGGTTGCTTCGGAAAATTCCCCTTGTAGCTGTTTAAGTTTGACTTATTATTTTTAATTTATTGACTCAAGTGCCTTAGCTTCACTGCTTCAAAACACAAAACAATTTATGAAACAATGCGATGCAAATGTGTCTTTGGGTTTCTTGTTTGAGTCATCTTGTTTCAAAAGCTGCAGTGCTCATATGTTTTTATTTTATTTTATTCTAACTCTTGTGTATTTAGTGTGTTTATGCTTGTGAAGCAGTATAAAGAGAATTCTTCATTATGTCAACACTAGAGCTGCTCAAACTCCTCTGTGACTGTACTTTGATTTTTTTACTAACCGCTTTAGAAAATTCACTAAAGCAATTAAGATAATGTGAATTTAAGAAAAAGAGATGCTTTCTTTGAGAAATATATTCGGTACATAATTAGACCAAAAACTGTATTTTTGCTGAAAGATGACCAAAGGACTAAATGAGATAAAAACACAAGAAAAAAGCAGGAAAGTACGCTTGGGTAGAAAAATTGACTGCATCTTAAAAAGAGTTCAAATCCCATGAGAACTGGTGGGTTACAAATGTGAAACGCTCTGAGTTTAGGATTACACATTCATGAATTAAGAAAGGGCTGGTCGGCTGACCTGAGTGACCCGGAGGAGAATGCTTTGGCTGAGAGAAACAAAGTCCAGCCTTTCTGAGCTACAAGGTGGTCGAATGTTTTGCATTTCACAATAAAAAGGATTCCTGCTTTTCCGTCAAGGTTGCAGCTTTCTCTGTGAGTCTGTTCCAAAATATGCTCAAAAGAATAACTTCATGATCCAAACCTTGAACTGAAAAATTATTTAAAAATATATATATATGAAATATATAGGGGCAGTCTTTCTCCTTTTTAGACTAATCAAGTAAAGGGATTTCTGCATGTAAGCAGTTGAACTAAGCTTGATTCCATGTACAACCCTGCCTTAGATTATCCAGCTAAATCCTATCAAACTAATGTCATTTTGCTTTCTGTCTTTCCTCTTCTACAGTTTCCTAACAATCAGTTATCGAAGATCTTGGCCGGGGATGAGGTGATTCAAGTCAACAACCAGATAGTGGTGAGTTAAATTCATTAAGACATCTATGTCAAAATCTTCCAATCAGACCAGTAAGAAACTTGAAAAAGCATCTATCAAGCTTGACGTTTGAGACAAAAATCTATCAAACTGTGCTAAAAAAATAAGGAAAAACATAAAATCAATCTAATAAAGTCATACTTACGTACTTTGTGTCTGTGCATCCCCAGGTGGGCTGGAGCAGAAATAACCTGATAAAGAAGCTGAAGGAGAATCCCAACGGAGTGTCTCTGGTCTTAAAGAGGATCCCCAGATCAGAGCGACACGCTGAATCCGTGCAAATCCCCACAATACAGGTGGAGTCTTTGAAATCCCTCATTTTCATCATCCTTTTAACACTCCATAAGAAAAAAATCTAAAGATTTAATCTAAATCAAAGAATCTTTTTTGCTTAAGTGATTATATTTGACTTCATTAAAAGATAAGTCCGGATGATATTCCTGTCTTGGTCAATTTCCTTGATCCTTTAAAAGTGTGTGTTTTAGGCTGATTTTCCTCAATTAAATGTACAGATTTGTGAACTTTTTTGGGGGGGTTGAATTTTTTTTATTTACTTTTTCTCACGGCACAATTTCAGCTAATTTTATAATCATCCAATTAGTGGAAAAGTCTTCAAGTTTTGTTTTTTTTGGGTCATCTGTTTGTCTCCCATTGACTTTAGGTATTAGAATTTGACTTGATTTGCTTGTTGGATTGTACCAGCTTCGTTTACCAGCTCAGTGGCCTTGTGGTAGAGTGTCTGCCCTGAAACTGGAAGGTTGTGAGTTCACAGACTCTTAATTAGAGGCATTAAGGGGTTGGATTGAGGGTTAAACCATCAAATGGTTTCCAAGCCCAGCTGTGTCTGCAGCTCACCCCTCCCCCAGGGAGTGGGTCAAATGTGGAGAACAAGTTTCAAGCACAACTAATCGGATTGGGAATTTATTTTGATTTTGGGTACACCAATAAATAATTTGAGTTACAAGGTACAGGAACATTTCAAACTCTGCGTACTGACATTTTTATGTTCTTCCATTCAAGCTACATTCACATTGTCCTCGGCAACGAGCGTGGAAATGACAACTTTTAATAAAAAGTATGTAAACTGACATAAATGACCGTTTTCAGGCTAGATGTACAAACCGTGTGTCCATTGCAAGTGAAACCAGGTTGAACTTTGACCAATCAGGAACCTTTTCGGTAGAGTCTTTGAGACGTATGGATAGCCTATCCTTTAACCCTTGTGCTATCTTATGGGGTCCAGGTGACCCCACCATTACATTTATGTGTGATTCCTCCTATGATCAAGTGGACCCCGGATTTTATGTCTGCCATGGACACCAGTAAAGATAAAAAAATCAGTAACAAAAAAAAAAAAGTTTAGCACGCTTAACATTCCCAGGATAGCACAAGGGATAATTGTCATAAAGGGGAGATCATGAATGGTGGTTTGTGCCAGTCTTTCATGTATCGGAATAGAGCTGTGAAAGAAAAACCCTTGATGCTTGCACAGATTCCACATCTCCAACTGTCGGCAGCAGACATGCACTGTTATTGGGTAGCGACAAAAGATCCTAAACAATTGTGTACGTAGCTTTACACAAAGCGAGCAGGTGTTAATCACATCCGCAGATGGAAGTCCATCAGCTTTGTGAAGCAGAGTTGTTTACGTATTTCTGTGACAGGGGAGCTAGGGCTGCTCATTTAACAAGAATCCATTTCTGCTTAACATCACTTGGGGTCCGTTTCCATAAACACATGCAAGTAATCACTGTAAGCTGCAGCAGAGGCGTCATCCGAGACAGGCTCACACATCTCACACCTTCCCGTGACCTTACCACTCAGTTCTCGCTGGCGGCTTGGGCTGAGAGAACACTTCAGAAGATGCGATACGTTTTTATGAATCCGCACCTCGTATTCGGAAAACGTCCTGATTTCAGTGAGAATTTCACAGTGGCTGTGTGTGTTTGTGTTACTGCGTTGCTATGTTATCCACAAAACCACAGAGGGTAGGAGACCTGAGGAAAGGCTGCCGTCGCAGTCCGCGTGACATCCGCTTTCTTACCGATGTGCTAAAGCTGTAAACAAACACACAAGCAGCAACTTGCACACTCACGTGCTCATCTCATTTGTTCTTAGAAGGAGGGCGAGAGGGAGAAGTCCGACGAGGAAGAAGGGGTCGACGACGAGGGGAATCCAAGACACTCCATATTTGAGCGAGTGGCAGCTTCTGTCAGGTCCTTGTCTTTTAGGTAAAAGTACATCAGTTTTTATTACTCTAATATGAACAAAACATCTATTTATGTTCTACTTCCTCCAACATTTTTGTGGGAATTTGGTTAAATGATAAAAAAAAATCTCTAAATTCTTTATATACCCACTCCAATAAAAGTCGTCTTTAGGGTGTTTTAAGCATCTGCTTGTGGCCTTTTTCTAATTAGCCTAAAATTGCATTTCTGAGTATTTCAAGTCATTGAGCAAAATGCAGAAACTGAAATCTGTTGCATAGAAAATAAGCTGGGCAGGCCACAAGCTCCAATACTGCTCTCCACTATTGCTAAAGGGTAACACAACAGGACAGTTGGAGGCTGACTCCATTCTCAGGCCAGATTTGAAAAATGCAACAAAAAAAAAAATGAGACGGCTGAGTGGGGAAAGTGTGGTTTGGATCTGTGATTGACAATGACAATGAGGTTAGCTTGAGATAACGTAGTCACACTACATGGAGAGTGTCACTGAACAAAGTGAGGCCAGTATCTTCACACAACTTTCTGTGAAGTCTCAGGATTTTTTCCTCCACCTTCTCTCGAGGCAGGCGCTCATGGTCCAGACCGAAGGGGACCCAGTGGTAAAATGATGCTAGCATCATAAGCTAATAAAGGCTAAAGTATTAAGCAAGCAATCCCAAGTGAAATGTTCATTGCTAAGCCCATCACCAGGACGGAGTTTGCTGAATTCAATGCCAATTGCACTCAACCTCTGTTCTGTCACTTCCAAATCCACAGGAAAGTTTTGCAAGCCGATAAAGTTTTGACAACCGAAGGCAAAACACATTCGAGCCATGCTAAAGCTAACACGATAACAACTGTTACAGCATCAAAGATGATGCAGAGCATGATGGCGTGACATTTCTGAAATGACGTGGGACTTAAACCAGTTGACCAATCACAAAATTCAACTGTAGTACCTCGTTTCACCTGTAAGGGGCTGGACAAAGCCGGTTTATAATTTCAGGAATTAAGCAATTGTCATTAGGTCATTAACCAAAAAAAGTTGATTTAGGATTTGGATATCCTTTAAGTTGGGGTAATGAGGGGCTGTAAGCTAGCAGGAGAGCTTGTAAACAAATGGGTGATGGGAAGTGGCGGTGGGCTTGCTTTGTGCTAACAGTTCCACCCTCAACTCAGAGGCAAATTTAATGAACTACAGCCGCTCTGCAGAAATGATGTGCTAGAAAAAGATACTGTTGTTTTGTATTTTAGCGAAAAACGGCTTTATAGTAATTAAAAGACTGCTGGGAACGCTTTTACAAAACATCATGAGATAATCTGAGTGCGACTATAACAGAAAAAAGATATTAGTTCTTCCTAGGAATTACATTTATCTTAAAAAATACTTCAGTCATTTCTTTGATTAAACTTAGGCTGGCACAAGAGCGTATATTACATGAACAGAACCTTTTGTTTACTTTAAGCCCAGGTCTCTTGGCTAAATCAGAACATTCCACACACTTCCTGACCTTTAAAGCTGACCTAAATTTAATAAGTTTTTGAGGGCCTCACACTGTAAATTCCATTCAATCCTTTGGGTGCATCCACAGACCACATTTGACTGAAAAAAATGTGAGTGAAAATGAAGTGAGGGTGGATCACGATCCCCTGCACAAGTTCAGTTACATATGAAGTCCTATTCATGTCTTTTAACCAAAAAGTTTTATGTTCAAATTCATATTTAATGCCCTTTTTAAGCCACTGATTTTTAATTTGAGGACTTTAGAGCTGCTCCGGTCACACTTCCTTATAGGTTTGTCTCGTAATTATGCTGCTGCACCAGAGCTGCAGTTAATCACACATCTGAGATGTTCTTGCTTCTTTTAAGCTCTTGAATGCAACACCAGTAAGTTCTTCTGATTAATTTTGTCATATCGCTTTACCCCAGGCGAGCCATTCATGTTCCAGTTGTTCAGCAGCAGCAGCCTATGGGACAGGAAGAGTCCGAGGTGTTCTCTGACAACGAGCTGGAGAGAAGAATAAGTGAAACTTCAATTCAAAGCCAACAAGATAGGCTGTCTCTCCCGGCAGCCAAAGGTACAAAACCACCTTCACAGTCACTTCGGATAGGTACTTATTAATTGAAAAAAAGTTTCATTATTTACTCATAAAAAATAAAATTTTTCTATTAAAAAAACTGGTTTCATGGTCACATGCCTATAACATTTTACAGAAATAAAAAAAGTAAATAGAAATAAAACAGATGATATAGAAACAAGCCTTCATTATATTCTTACTTGCTTTGCAACTTTATTCATAATTTTTATTAGGTTAAAATATGATGTTAGGGAGAAACAAAAACAATTTTAAAGATCAGTTTTATTAGAATTCAAGTTAATAAAAATGAAACCATAAAAAAGTAATTCTTTTTTAACTTCCACTGTTTAACAGCCTGTAGATCTACTTTAAAACAAAGATTCAAACATTTTCAAGAAATACTTCAATAGGCAAACAGATTTACTTGTAAAGCATTTTGCTGCAGAAAACGCCTTCTTGGAGCTCCAGTCCACACAATCATATCCTGTTCACACACATTGTTTGATAAAGTTATTTTTATCTAAGTATAATGGTAAAGGAAAAAAAATAATGTTAAAGAATTTTTTTTTTTTTTTAATAAAATTAAAGAAAAACTTCTAACTTAAGTTATTCTAAATGTGGAAATCAGGGGTTGTGAAAACACTGGAAATATAAATAGAAAATGTATTTGTGAACATTCATTTACACACGTATTTATTCATATTTACTCATTTACATGTGGTCAAAAGCTCTACATACAATAAATAACAGGTTATTTAGCCACCGCAGAAGTCCCGCCCCCGACACCGCAGGAGGCGAGCAGTTCAGAGTAAACAAACACACCTCCACCTGTGAGCAGATCCCAGCAGAGCAGAGCATCTATTTCATTTATTATTTTCTCATTTATTTTTTTCCACACACAATAAAGAAAATTTATGAGAAAAAAAGAGAAATTCCATGAAAAAATGACAAAATTAATATAAGAAATGTTTTTTTTTTGGGCTGCCTGGAAGCTGAAGCCACAAATTAAGACTGATGTATAGCCACTGTCCTGGTTTTTTTCTATATTCACCCAAAATATGTTGATTTTGACAAAATTTGTTCCTGTTGTTTTTATAAAATCCCTCCTAAAACTTTTTTTTCTATGTTGTAAAAACGGCTTGTTAAGCATATTTTGGGGTTCCCCATCAAAATTAATTACTGTTTTCAGGGCTGAATTTTCTGCTTTTGCATGATTTTAATTGTCTATATGTGAATACAACAAGAAAAAAATGATAAAATAAAATAAAGGCACTGTTACTTAGATTAAAATTATACCTCATAAGGCAAAGCAATTAGTCTTTCAAATGGAAAATACAGAGATAAATTCAAAAGTACACAAAAAGAAAGGGTCTAGGGTTAAAATTAATAGAATTATCAATATCTGTTAGTTTCCAGGTGTAAAAGTATTGTATTTTGACTTCTTTTTTAAATGGGCTCACACTCAGAAAAAAAGCTTTTATTTTAGAAATGTTTTTGATAGTTTTTGATTTTTTTATCCTCAGAGGCAGTTTCCCAAATTGGAATTTGTCCTGTAATTTTTATTCCAGTCTATAGTCATGAATTTGTGAGACTTTTTCCAAAATCTCCAACTAAGTCACGCAAGCTGACGAGCTTCATGCCACTACTTGTAAAATAAATGTATTGGCTTTATCTTAAAATACGTAGCAATGTCATCTGCATAGAACATGGTGGGCATTTTCCTGGTTGGTCATGAATTGTTATTGGAAATATTGTGTTCTGACGCCACCTACTGCCAATATTCAAACCTGTATATTCTTGTTGCTTCAGCAAATGTCAACACATTTTTGATATACATGTGATAAATTTTTATTATTTAGAATTCGGTAAAGATAAAAGTATTATGGAGACATGCTGACTTTTTTTTAATGTTTTTCCCTCAAGTTTCTTAGTAGTTCTCTTCAAGTTATTCTACTAAAATAATAATTCCTATTTTTTTTTATAAGTTGTGTGACTATTATTATTGTACATTGTTTACTCTTATGATGCTGTTTTGATATATTAAATGGCATTTAATAGACTATGTTTGGCTTTACTTAAAAAAACAATGAAAAACCCAAACCTGTTAGAGTTTTTTAAAGATAAGGTGGCCTTCATTTATATCATATGAACAGATATTAACTGAATAAAGTCAAAATAAAACCATTTCCATTTCTTGGAAAAGGTATGTACTGAAAAAGACCTTTCAGTGATTACTTCAGGCAGGTCTGTACAAGTGAAACTTTTGTAATTACACTCTTTTTAGCTTCAGGTTGTTGGTGGGCTCGATGCCTCTGTTTATAAAAGGTCCTTCTATTCAGAATCATCACAATGCACAGTGAAGCCATTTCTTAACCGCATTTACTTCTTTCTATGTTAAAGGGCAATTTTTCTAGGTCACTGACACAAATGTGTCTTTCTGTTGTTATGCCATGCTAGCTGTGATGCAAGCGTCTCACGTCACAGTTCTGAGGTGCATATCTTCTGTTTTTTTTCAGGGGTGTTTGGGAGTTTTGAAAACCTGAGGCTGTCCCCGAGCCTCAGGAGGGACCGCTCACCCTCTCGAAGAAGCCGTTCCCCTCAAAAACTCAAAGATTCCAGCTCCTGCCCTGATATGGTGGGACACACGGTGGGGAAAATTAAATTGACATTTTTTGAAAATGTGTAGATTATATGTTAAAGTGTCTTGTCTTCTTTCCAGGCAAACAAAGAGACTAAGAAAATCTCAACTAAAGGTGAAGTTTTGAGTTTTCTGACATTATAATTTTAATAAAAATCATTTATAACATCTAATATGAGTTTGAAAACCCACAACAATAATCAGTTTTTGATTATGATTATGCAACTTTTAGGCAAGATTTTTAAAAAAAAACCTGTCGTTTTCTGGGACATAGTGTCTGCAGAGTGACTGTTGTTCAATAGAAATTTACTAAGAGTTGTGAACGGGACTATTGGTGTGGAGCAACGCCGCCCCACTTCCCCTCCTTATTGCTGAGAGCCTGGAGCTTTGCTATGTCACAAATAAAGTCTTTTTCATACGGGTGCTCCAGATTCACAATTTGAATAGATAAATATTCAAACATAAAAATTTTAGCTTAATTTGATTTCTATATGTCTTCTATCATCAGAAAAATGCCACAAAACATGATAAAAGCGCCAAATTCTTAATCAAAGTGCGTCTTCAATGTGGTCAATTTGCTTATTAAGTAGTTTGCACAAGATCATTTCTGAGTATTGAGTATATTTATGTCATATTAAGGTTTTATTTTCATATTTTTTAGGAATTAAAATAAATTGCTTAACACGTTTGACGTGGAAAAACAGTCAAAATTAGAGTAGGAATCAGATTGGAAGTTCTGCTTTTATTTTGTAGTTTTAGATTTTAAAAATGTATATTATATATGTGAAAGCCAACAATTAGACCGATCAAGGTTGAGTTTCTTCTTATTCTGCCACTTTTAAGGAATGACCACAGCTTTAAGTCGGCGCCGAGTGTCCTGTCGAGAACTGGATCATCCCGATTGTGACGGCTGGCTCTGGAAGAAGAAAAGGGAGAGTACCATTTTCACCTCCCAGAAGTGGCAGCGCTTCTGGTTTGTCCTCAAGGGGTCAAGCCTTTACTGGTACACCAGCCCACAGGTAAGACAATTATTTATTTTGCACAACATAAAGCTAATATTTCCTTTTATTAAACGCTACTTTTAATGTTAGATCTGACTGTGATGATGACTGTGATTTGTTTTCTCAGGATCTGAAGGCTGAAGGTCTCGTCAATGTAGCCAGCTACACTTTAGAGAGCGGACGAGAACACGGCAGAAAATAGTAAGAAACATTTCAAGATGAAGTCACAAAAATATATGATGATACAAGCTTTTTCATTCAATTTCACAGTAAAAATTTTTTTTTTTTAATTATGACTAATTTTTCTCATAGCATGAAGAAAAAAAATTACTGTAATGCATTACTTTGAAAATCTCTCTCTATTTTGATGTTTTTTTAATGTGTGAGAATAAACTGTCTGTGTATTTCTGTTGATATATGCAAAATAAAAGTATTCTTAAATCTTTATATTAATGTTTCTCCTCTCATCTCCTGCAGCGTTTTTCAGCTGAGCCACCATAAATTCCAGAACTTCACTTTTGCTGTTGATGATGTGACAGACATCAGCAAGTACGATGAAAAACAATGAAATAATCTTGTGATATAACACACAATTACGTCACAGAATAGTTTTCATTGGTTTTGATTTTTTAACACAGTTTTTTCGTGTGTTTTATTAATTGTTATTTCAGGTGGATCAACAGCATAGTGACTGCAAAACAGAATGACAAAAAATCACAGAGAGGAGCAGATAGAGAGGAAGGTAAAACATATATAATTTCCCTTTTTTATATTTTAGACTTTTTAAATTAATTCAATATGTAAAAAATAATTTGTTTTATCAACTTTTAATATATATATAATATAGCATTATAAATAATAGCTGCATTTGGGATTTTTGGAATGAATGTGGAAAAAAATCAAAATTGTGTCTTGTTTAAAGAGATTTGGAGATTTAATTAGTTTTAAATCAAAACAGAGGAGTAATTGTTCATTTCAGGGTACGGTTATAATTTAAATCAAATTAAACTTTATTTATAAAAAGCTCTCCTCATGCTTTCAGCATTTGAAAGTGTTTTACAATTAAAAACAAGACACAAACCTAGAAATTCACCACTTTGCCCTTCCTCCTTCTCATGTGTTGACACACACGCTTTATGACCTATGACCCCCACACACAATGAATATGGGTATGAAAATAATTATTTACAAAAATTGGTCAACTTGTTCTTTTTTTTAACAGAATGCTACAGTGAAACAGAGTCAGAGGGCGAATCGTCTCCTTCATCAGGCAGGAAAAACAAGGTCAGCGCCATGAAAGGCTCGCACATACATTATCATTTCTTATTTATGTCTCTTTTATTTTTATACCTCCCCTGTTAATTTTGGAATGACCACGTTTTCCCCTTTTTCTTCTCAGAAGCTGCAGGTCAGCACTCTGCCTCGACCCAGCAAGCCCGGCAGGGCGCCATTATTGAGTTCACCAGCAGAGGACAGCAAAGGAACAAGTATGGTTTCTACTGCTCTGTAAAACTGAATCCTAAGGTTTCATATTTAGTGATTTGCAGTTCTTTCTTTCTTTTCACCGTTTCTCAAAAAAAAAAAAATTTTAATGCCGTGACTTTGTTGTCTTTCAGATGAAAAAGGTGCCCAAGTAGATGAGATGGGCATAATGTTGAACAACTTGAAAGAAGGAGGAGTTTCTCTGATTGGCCACGAGCAGCCCATTACCCATGACCACTTCAGGAGGTCCTTCATTAAGCGCAGCAAGAACCCTGTCATCAATGAAAAGGCCCACAAACTCAGGACTTTAAAAAGTACTCTGAAGGTAAGGGGGGAGTCGGGGTTGTTTGGTTGAATGCAATCAGGCTGATCAGCTCAGGCTGCAGTTTCCTCTTCAAACGTGTGATTACAAAAATGTATAAAATAAAACCAATTAACAGAATGTTTGGAGGTTTTCAGATTCCAGATTTAAACATTTTTAGAGATATTTATTCTATAAATTTTTTCAAATGTCAATTATGCTACGGTCACAAATATAACTGCCGATGCACTATGGGTAGGCATTAGGGGTGTAACGGATCACAAAACTGACAGTTTGGATTGTGTCACACTTTTAGGGTCAAAGTTCGGATCATTTTTTGGATCAGCAAAAAGTAAAAAAAAAAAACAAGAAAAAAAACCTAAATTAATCTTTGGGAACGCTTCAAATCATATATTCAATAAGCATATAAAGGAGTTCACACAGACAATATTTATGTATGCAACATCAAAACATTTTGTCATATATATAAAATATATATCTTTAAACTTACACCTCTGTTAGGTATCGGCATAATATTCAAGAGTTCATACAGTTTTTTTTTTTTTAATTGTTGCTGGGATCATACATTTTGATGACGGCAGGGGGGTGGCAGTCTGAAATCGACCGATCATCAGATGATTTTGTTGACCATGGAGACCCTCCTGTCAGTCAATTATCGCGTTGCTGCCTTCCTGTCACTGGACTGACAACACACGACCTCCAAATGTGCCCGGGCGGCCACTGACCGATGTCAAAAAACTCGTCCGGTTGCCATAAAATGTAAACCTTCTCCTAAAAACCTCCACGACCACCTGTCAAATTTGTGGAAAAATGTGCATTTAGGCTGCCATGTGGTGGTATTTTGGGATATGTGATTGTAGTCTTAACTGTGTTTTTGGAAATTTCAGAAAAAACTTTCTAAGTAATTTGTGGGGAAATGTAGTAGCTGAAGTTCTTTTTCTTTTCAGGCCCGAGAAGCGGAGCTGCAGCTGATCAGCAACATCCTGGACGACAGCAATTTGACTGGGTCCAAGTACCGCCAGTGGAAGGAGGAAAACGAAGAACTGTTTCAAGAAATCGCCAAAACGGCTGCTCCCCAAACCTCCACAGCAGAAGGGGATGTTGCCCCGGCGGAGGTCACGCCCACCGAGGAGGTTACCTTGGAAACTGTTGCTAAGGAAACAGCAGGAGCATGCAGACTCAGCCTGAGTGATGGGGAGCAGCTCGTCGATGCGGAGCTTTCTGATGTTCTCATGGAGATCCCGGAGGACTTCACAGACGCCGAGATGAACCCGGTGCTGGAACTGTCTCTGGGATCGTTGAAGGAGTCGATAAACAAAGAAGTGGGGGAAATAACAAAAGCCGGCGAACCTGCGGAAAATTACTTCTACATCTAGGACTGCAAAGCAGCAGCAGAAGTAACATTTGTCTTAGTTCATCAAAGTCAAATGAACAGGGGCTGATGCAGGAATTTGCATGACAGATTTCTACTGAAAGATCACTTAGAGCTGCCTCTACTTTACAGCTTGAATCAAGTAACAAAAACAAAAGAATCATACCAGAATTTAATCATCTTTTGTAGATGATGAACTTAGTTATAACCAGTTTACAGCAGTAAAAAAAAACAAATAATCTACCAAGTGCGGATCAGGGGTCGGCATGTATTAATGAACACATGGAGTTGTTCTGAAAATCTAAATAGCCGAACTTCTGTTGGAACTCAGAAAGGATGTCTATTGTAAGTAATGCTTTATATGTAAAATAGAAATGTCTTAAAATTGTTTACTTGACTTTCTTTTAATAAATGTACATGTAAAAAGTGCACAAGTTGCTTAGAAACAGTTGGCTAAGACTGTGTTATGGATTTCATGTTTTTTAAGCTTCAGGATCTAAATATCCTTAATTTCACCCCTGATGTTCAGACTTTTTAATATATAGATCCCTTCTTCTGATTTCCATCTTTTGCATCAAGTAGGCCACAAGCCGAACATCAACTCTGTCTACCAAAAGTATTTTATTTTTATATGTTGTACATTCAACAAACCCAGACTTACTGAGAAATGGCAAACAGACTGACTTTTAAGCTTCTGTAAAAATAAAAAAAATGTGTTTAAAGTTTTATTTTTTATTCCTATTGAAAATAATATACTGTAGATTATGTGTGCGCATTTTTATTTTCTTAACCTTTACAGTCGTTCCGCAGGCTCACCTGCGTGGAGCTTTCAGACGTCACTTCCTGTCAGTCACTCCCTGAAAGCTTTTGTTTTCCAACCCATATATTGACTTAACCAGACAGCAATCACAACTGACTTCTATTCAGGTAATGAGGCGACCTTGACTTGACTGTGGCGACCTTGTCTGAGGCGTTTTGAGACATTTGAAATGTTAACCATAGACGATCTGGTGATGCACGTGTGACACAGAAAACAAGATGATTATCAGTTTTTTTTAAATTTGATGAATAACTTGTAAATTTCTCACCTGGAAACACTTTTATCTGTTTTCTATTGTTAAAAACAAATTTTAAAGTATGACGCTGCAGCTGTTTTATTACAATATTTTACTAGAATGCACAACATTTTACAATGACAACATTAAACACAAATTCTACCCATTTTCCCACAAAAGGATTTCACCTTCTTGCTATTCAAATTTCATGACATTAAAGCTTATCAAATAAAAGCTGCTATATTAACCCCTTGATGTCTGAGTTTATTTCCAGCTATGAAATGCTTTAAAAGAGAGGCTAGATTAAATCAGGCTAAATTTAGAGCCAAAGTGGTTTAATGCTAAATAAATGTCAAGGAGTAAATAGAATTTGATCAAATAAAACTTTTGAGAACATTTTTGTCAACTATTCTGAAACTGAAATGTCTTAATCTCTTAAAATTAATGACATATGAGCAGTTAAATTTACTAAAATAGTTTACTAAAATGGTTTTCTACACAAGAAAACACCATAAGAAACAGCAACTTTACTCCTTTTAGTGTTACTATCCGTTTGTTAAAAGTTAGCAAGACTCACAAACACTTTTAAAAACATTTTAGAACAATGGAGTCCATTCACGACTACCTGCATGATCAAATGCATCAACAAGTAAAAAGAAAACATTTCCTGTGCGATAGCAGCACACAGACATAAAGTCAGTTTGATCAAGTTTCAGAGTTTTTCTCCAGCTTTCGCCTGAAAACAATCAGAAAAATTCACATCTTCCTGTTCAAATCTGCTCATCTGCAACTTTGCTCTTTTTTTTGTCTTTAAAGGCCGAAAACGGTTCACGGATGATAATTGAATTCAATTATCACAGATCATAGAAGTCTGTAGAATTAAAAATAATCATCAATGAAGTATGGTTCGCCTGTTATTTAGGACTTTTTCTGGCATCAAAGCAGATCTGCTTGGCAATACTTTAAGATCCCAAAACTTAATTTTAGCGTGTAAGTGGACTTTTTGTCATTTTGTCATTTGAAGACATTTTATCTTTCTGTTTGGAAGTCGGCCAAATCCAAATTCTCCCTACTCGCTCATTTGTAGTGGAAGGGATGTCCAAAATAGTTGCACAACCCTTCCTCACCAGGAGGTTCCACAAAGCGCTTTTTTTCACTGCTCTTAAGCACAGAAGTTTACATTATAATGTAAGTAACTATAGATTACTATTGATGATGTCATCAAGTGGAAGGTAGACAGAAATTTGATTCACTATTTCTTTTTTTTTAAACTGTCCGTTTTGTGAGGGGATGGAGAAGGGGAGAATTCAATGTCAATTTAATAATAAAACACAATTAATTAAATATGTTTATATAAAATAGTATTCCACAAGCAAAAAGGCTATCAAAACTATTGAAATTTGTAATATTCTGCAAATATTTATTTAATTAACTGCCCTGGCAATCCAATTTTGTTTCTGTATTGTACATTGATTGTACATTGAATGCTGCATTGGTTGTTTCTCATGTTGTATACTGACATTTAATTCAATAAAGTAAAAAAAGTAAGGGGGGGATGTTAAAAATTCAGATTAGGCCTAAATTTGACTGCATATGTAATGTTGGACCAATTTACTACGGTCAGGGTTTAACATTTCACGCTTTTTTCTGTTTTTTTTTTTTTTTAGGTTTCTACTTTGTGCTACAAAAATAAATATGTTCTCTTTAAGGCATCATATTTGTTCTACCCTTTTTGTCCAAGTTTGTCAATTATAAACTAGAAAATAGGCTTTTACAGATACATAAATAATCATGTCATTTGTCAATCGGCTAATTTTAACCAATCAAAAGCTCTAATCAAAAGCTTTCCTTGATGTTAGGAAATATCCAGATAATTTTACTTTTCAAAATGGGATCCGTTGAAGGCACCACATGTGCTCGGCCTGCAAGATCAGCTCGGGGGCTTGCGACTTGATGACGTGTAAGATTCCGATTGGTCCGGACCATTAGACCACCGTCACGTGAGATGGGAAATGACACACATGTGCTAGCATGAAATTAGTTATGAGCCCCAGCGAGTGCTGCTGCTGGTGCAATGCAGCCTGAATTGACCTGTTTTATTTGATTTTTATTTTTTCACAGGCTTTTCAAAGTGTGTGTCTTGCTAGCTTTTTTTGGGGGTTGATAAGGGGCGTGATTAAATAGCTCAGCACCTTAAGCCACGCCCACAAAGAGGAAATTTTGGAAACAAAGGCTTCAGATCAACAGCAAAAATGGCTTTTTAAGACATTTAGGATGTGGAATTTCTGTTAAAATCTTCACATTCCTAATTAAAACCCCACTGGGAACATTTAAAGAAAATTTAAAAGAAATTGTTGGACTTTAAAGGATATTAGGTTTTAATTCTTTCTCCTTAACTTTTATCTTCCAAACACTTCTAGTTATCATGTCTTTCCTTTTCTGATTCTCCAATCATAGTTTTACTCATTTACATGCCTGACTTTACATCTTACTTTCATTTTCTAACAGCTGACCTCATACACGTCCATGTCTGTTTTGCTGGTCATTTCAGGACATGAACGACAGGCAGGACAGACAGCTTGATCTGGGCGTGACGGACACGTTGGGCACCTCGGTTGCTTAAAGCAAAACAGCAGAGCGCTTCCTCCCACCACCTGTAAACACGAACCCAGCCAACCAAAGTAAAGGGAGCCGGCTGGGTTCAGGCTGAGCTGGGGAAGCTTAGGGTTGCTGATTCTTTGGCTGGGATCCGTCCCGAGTCTTTTCAGGTTGTGGGTGTAAACCCCTAATGCACTGAGGCTCAGCAGGCCTGCAAATACCACCAAAATCCCCCCTGAGGCTGCCACCCCTCTCAGGGGGAGATCAGTCCAGCACCTGACCCCAATACACGCCAGAACGATCCCGATGCCGCACAGGAACAAGGAGGTGAGCACCAAACCCTGCGCCAGACGAACGCGGGAATCGCGCTGATATGGTCCGGTGACGGGCCAGCACTGTCTCAGCTCTGAGTGCTCCACCTGCATACAGCTCTCCCACAGTCCATCAGAGCGCAGGAGCAGCACCTCCGCCGACCCAGACCTCGTCCCTTGACCTTTTGCTCGAAGAAACGATCCAGTCCCTGATACGGTCAGACGAGCGTGGCCTTCCCTCCACTGAGGGGTGATGGCAGCCGTGAAGACGAGGACCAGTCCCAAGGGGGAAAAAACAATCCCCATCACCATGGAAGCTGGAGTTTGCATGATTCTTGAAAGTTGTCAAGACGTGGAACTGAAATATTTTCCATCCAAAAAAAAAATGTAATTTTAGTTTAGTTGAACTTTTCAGAAGTCAGGGATTGGTGGATGCCACTGCAAGAATCCATGGATTCACCTTGAAACACAGAGACAAGAGGATTATCATGATACTTAATCCAAAACACAAACTGACCTAACGATGCGGCGATGGGTCAAAGCGGCGGAGAAAAGGAGACAAACCTAACAGACGTGAAGTGGAGTGAAGTGCATTAGGCTGCAAAAACGTTCAATGTCTACCTCTGTTGCTAGGAGACGATAACCTGCCAAGTGTCGACATGACAGTGTGTGTATGCGAAGCTGTGTTAATCATAAGATCTCTGCAACTGTGTTTGCAAACACTGCATGCTCTGGTACCACCATGTTTTGTCTCTCTAAATGCTTGATGAAGGATGGACTGAAATCTGAAATTATTTTGAGAGGGACCGTTGTTTAGTGGCTTGTCGGATGATCAAATCCCAGGCATTGAAAGTCATCGTGTCCTTGAGGCACTTAGCCTTGAATCCCTTAAGCGTCTCTGCACAAAAGTGCCCGTTTAAGGACTGTAAACGACACTTACATGAGGTGAATGTCTCAACAGTTTGTGCTCCTCCTCTGTGCTGTAGCTCAGAGAAAAGAAGCGGGTATGTCCTCCAGAGAGGGGACAAAACGGGGTGAGTCATGCAACAACAATCGATAATCGTTTCTGTCAAACAAACACACTGAAACACAAAACTGACGTCATGGGACAGAAAAAAACACATCCAAGCTACAACTAAGGAAAAATAAAAGAAATGTGTGTGTGTTGGCAAGAGAAATTGGCGACATAATACGCATCTCGATACATGTCTCTAAAATAAGATATGATACACATTCACTTTTTTTTTTTTTTTTAAGAATATGACTTGGAAATAAAACTCTACCTGAAAATTAATATGTTTTTCAATGTAATAAAATGGCAAAATTCATTTCATGTTATGATAACAACATTAACCCCAGAGGACTATCGGCAGCTAATTTTCACCCAAGCAGGAATATTTACAGGATTTTCAGTATGTTGCATCTTTTGAGAGTCCCAGGGTAAAGTCTCACGTGTCCCAGGATTAGGTGGACCAAAGTCCAAGTCTCCAAGTATAATTTTTTATTTTTTAGGACTTTTTCATCCTCAAAATTCTAAGTTTTCCAGTAATTTAAAGCATGTTTTTAGGATCTTCTTATGTTTTTTTTTTCCATTTTTTTACATAAACCACAGTTAAAAATAATATAAAACTACTCTAATTTATCACTTGTAGACATATTTTGATCTATTTTTTAATGAGAAATACTTTTTATTGTGTTTATTATATTGGGTAAAAATTTTCTAACTAAAGTGATGGTGTAACTTTTTACACCGAAAGTGTTTTAGGGTTAAGCAACACTCAGCAACGTGGCACAGAGTTTCGGTTCGGTACTCATCCCAAGTAAAAACTAAGTAGTGCATGTCTCATTACGACAAAGACTGTGGGTCTGACTGAACATTTAACACAAGCTGGTTCTCATGAGATCTTCTTGTTGTTTTGTTGGCAATATACAGCTACAATCTAAGGGTTGTGGGTACAAGTGAAAAACAAAAGTAAGACGCTCTTAAATAAGTAATTAAATATTGTCTTGCAAGCAATTTAAATCAATATGAGTATCGTCAAACTAAATATCGCGATGTATCGCCAAATCACCTTTTCCCTACACCCTCAATAAATATGAGAATAAAATCTTCAACTTTCTAAAACAAAACAAACACAAATATCTGGTGGTTATAGATCATCTTGAGACACTTTGAGGGGAATGCTCTAATTTTGTAAACAGTTTTGGGTTAATTAATTACATGTATTGCCAAACGAAAAATCGCGATATATATCGCCAAAATCGATTTTTCCCTACACTCTTATGAAAAAATGTTTCATATAAGAGGGAAAAATATCTGTTTAGACCTTGGACACACAAACTACTCTGTTTGGCTATTCTATGTGAAGAATATAAATCTTTTTTATTCTTTTTTTTTTTACCAGTTTTTGATGAGAGTTCTGTCCATTTTTTTTAAGGAACAACTTTATGTCCTTAAAGAAAACAAAAAAGAAAATTACAATTTTATATATAAATATGGTGAAGATTGAACACATTTGAAGCACTTTTAACCTCTTCATAATCCCATTAGTGCAAATTATACTGAAAAGTCTCTAGGGGTCACAATGAGCAAAGAAAACACAAGAGCCGACTTTAAAACTACAATATAATGACTGGAAAACAATAACTCCTAATTGTATCACTAATGTAAATAATTTGATAAAATAACGAGTCGTCCTGTTTTTTTTTTTTTTTTTTTTTTTGCAAGATTTATCTTGAAGATCACAACAGGTGTCAGTCTAAAATAATTCAGCATCTGCTCACCACCCATGACATAAAAAACAAAAAAAGCAAAAAAAAAAAACAGAGATAACAGAATGTTGGAGCACAAAGGAGCAGAAATTTTCCATGACAGTGCATGTTGAGATGTTGATGAGGGTCAGGGGAGCGCAGCCAAAAAGCATACCTGCAGCTGTGCATCATGTTTATTGATAGTTCTTTCTTGTTTTTCTAGTGTGACGAGAAAGAGAACTTTAATCCTTTTAACATCCAATTGAACTTTTATTTTAACAGTCTATTTATTTGTATATAGATTCTTCCTTAATATATATATATATATATATATATATTTTAATTTCCCAGACTTGTGTTTACCAACAACTACTGCTGCAAAATGGAAAGACAGCTGTTCTGATGTGTAACGCAGAGAAACATCTGAACAGAAAATGATTAGAATGATGCAGATGAATAAAACATCTGCATGAACACACATATTCCCTCAGTCACTTACCATTCAGGAGGGATAGCGCGCCTCTTACCGCAGGCTGCTCTCCGTTGAAAGCCCATGATGCTTCTGTCAACAGATGATGCGTCCACCTCTCCATCGTTCCCATCTCTTTTCATCCTTTCCCTTTCCTGTTTGTGCCGCCGCTCCTGCTTTCTGTCTTTGTTTCTCCCCCAGCGTCTGTCTCCCCTTTTGCCTGTCTGCGTGCTCCGCTGACTCTCCTTTCCCTGCACGTGTGCCTCTCTCAGACTGTTCTGCTAAAGACAGTGTGTCCTCTGTCAGTAAATGAGGAGAGGAGGTGACCACTAAAAGGTGCCAGCAACCTTTAAATTAATGAGATTTCTTCACTTTAGTCATAGAAATGCTTAAATTTGTTAAAAAAAAACCCAGCATCATTGTGTTTTTTTGCTGAACAAGTTTTTTTTTTGTAGTGTCATAAACAAGCAGAAACCATTGCATTCATTATTGTTTTTTATTTTTCATTAAAAAAGGGGACATTTGTGTGACCAACATTAGCGGTACAGCAAATGGCATAAAAATGAAATATAACATGAATACGTCTTTGCTTTGAAATGATGCACTGATTTTTTAAAAAAGGAGCTGAAATCCTGGTTGTTGGTTTTTTTTCCCCACACACGTGCACAAGCATACTCTGGAGGTCTTCTGGCGGGGCCTCTGCATTTCTGGAAATGTCCAAAGCTTTGGGGCTAAATGGCCAATACTAATTCAAATGTGGTTTAATCGGTGGAAATGTCTGACTTTACACGTTTTCTGAATGCAGCCTGGTGTGGGGGCACCCTTAGTCATGAAACAAACAGGAGGTTACTCTTGGTATGGTGAAAAACAAGAATGGGTTTGTAGGAGAAATGACGAGTACATTGAAAGCAGCAAGAATTATATTCTAAAAAAAAAACAAACTAAAAAAAACCTGCAAGCTCTCAGAACAAATAATGGAAAGAGCTGTTAAAAAATGTTGAAATTCGTAATAATTTGTAGAAAAAGGGATGGTTAGATCATAAAACACTGTCATATTAAAATCTATTTACAGTATATACAGTTGTGTCATCATAATTGCTTGTAATAAAATATTAAATTCAAATAACAAAACAACTGGGCTTAATTAGATGCAAAATATTAACATGATTTTTTTTCTCAAACTCAAAGATATCTGTTCAGCCCAGTTCCCTTCCTGGTTTTGGCAGCTGTGAGAGTCCCTGAGAGGGCAGTGCTTCTGCTGATGGTCGTGACAGGCAGCTGCGCGCTTGATCCTTCAGAAGAAATGGCTTTATACTTCAACGAGGGTGACTTGGAACTGGCCGCTGACCTCGGAGATCTCGATTTGAAAAGCCAGCTGGTTGGTGTAGTGTTCGATGATGTTGTCGTCCATGTTTACAAAGATCCTGCAAGAGGAGGGGGAGATAAACCAAAGTAATGAGGTGAAATCAACAACTTTGTTCTTTAGGGGTCAGAAAGGTTAAGCCCAGAGGAACCCTAAAGAAATGTATCGCTGAGGGTAATAAACTGGATCACCGTCTGCCTGCACAGCCAACCAACCAAAGAGCCTTGGAGGCTTTTACGCCTGAACTAACCAACAGCTCATGCATTCTGCCTGCAGGGACAGGGCTGATTAAAGACAAGACCAAAAGTGGAGGGAGGGACCTGCAGCGGGAATGCAACCCAACCTGTCAGCTTAGCTGCTCCCACTCCAGCCGCCGCTGACAGCAAATGGCAGGAAAATCACGCAAAGTTCTCCGGCAACTGAAGTGCCCTGACGTCATGGAGATCATCTCCATTTATTTTAAAACAAAACTAAAAGTTTCAACTGATTTAAGTTTCCAACATATTTAAAAAAAAACCTAATTTATTGTCAATTTTTACCGACTCTTCTAACATCTTAATCAAAAAAAGAGCATCTCTTTACACAACTTAACAGTTACTGAAACAATAAGAAGAACACCAACAAATGACTCATCTTCAGGACCTATGCTCATAATTTTCTTTTGGAAAGCCTTCAATTAGCACATTCCAGTGGGTGGAGCCAGCGAACCAGTCTGTCAGCATGTGTTTGCTTTAGGGTTGATGAGATTAATGCTTTAAAATGTGCACATTTAGCTACTAAACTCAAATATGATTTAAGACAGAAGGTAAAGGTGTAAGGGAGAACTTACCCTCTCTTGCATTTTTTGTAGATTTTCCCAATGGTGTCTTTTTGCATGCTGTATTTTTCTGAAATCTGAGGAAGGAAGGATACATGACAGTCGTCAAGATCTCTTACGGAAATGAGACGAAAAATGGAAATAGTTGACACGTACGGCTTCTCGAAGGCCGTAGACTGTTGGCGAGCTGAGCATGAGCGCGTCAAACACCTCCTCTGCGCCCGTCCTCACGTAGATCAGAACTAACATGGGAGAAAATGAAAGAATTAGAAGTCTGACAAGCGCTTTATGAATCCTACTCACAAACGTTCGATCTACCTCGTTGTGAGTCGTCTTTTCGTGCCTGTTTGTTGGGTGGGGAGCTGCTCTGCTCTCTGTCTGGATACATCCTCTTTAGAGAACTCCTAAAATAAGAACACACATTAGACACCAACCTCTAAATCATAATCACTAAATTGAATGGGATCTTTAATAACGCTCACCTGTCAATGTCATCCATGGGCGTGACCTAAAACGAGAGCAGAAATCTGATTAGATTCAACATCTCTGATAAAGACGTTGCTTAATATCCCCCTTTACGCTATTGTGTGGCGTCCTATAAAAGGAATCTTATCGTCGCTTTAAACCTGCATTTCCCATGACTTCTGCCAGAGCCACAGAGGGAGATATGACACCCGCTTACACCTAATCACGGTGTCCAATCAGAGCTGTCTCTTTCTTAAACATTTTCTTTTTTCTTTCTTATAGGGTCTCCTGACTGACAGTCTTATAGAGCTGATAGTTTGATTCAAATACGTTCCCTGCGGTAATATATCTTCATTATTTGCGGCTTTCGTTCGCAAGAAGCGAAAGTGTGGGAAAGCTGGCCTGTCCAGACAGCCCCCTCACAGCGTTGATTGATAGACGCTGAGTGTGTGAGGGCTGCGTGTTGGGGATCAGGTGTGAAATGTCTCTTTTATGTTTGTGTGCTTTCGCATGGCATCTGCAGCGACTTGAGTCTGGTTTCGACTCCAATTAGCTCATCTGTGGTCTGCGTTTCGCCTCTCGTCGGCGCATCTTTGTCAGCACCCCCACCCCCCCCTTCCCCACCTTTTGGCTTTTGGCCCATTTTTACCCCACCGCATACTTTCCCACCATTTGTCTGGGTGCCCACAGGGATGAATGCATGGAGGAGAGCAAATAGCGGTTGGAGGGAACTTACGATGCGCTGCAAGCTGGAGAGGTGTGTCTCGGGAATGAAGAGAACTGGCTGGGTGACGTGGTCCTCCAGGGTCTTGAAGAAGGTGCACTCGTTCCCCACTGAGCTGCTCACTAACAATTTGGAAGCTGGAAACAAAGATTGAACAATGTTATGTCTCTTTAAATCTACAACAACGCACTTAAGACCCAACTATTCTACTTACCGTTTGCATCGTTGACGTTCTTTCCCCTCCTCTTGGATCTCTTCTTCTCCTCATCTCGCATCTTCCTCTCTGCACCCTAAAGAAGCAAAAAAAAAAGTTACACATGTTCTTTTTATTTTATTTCTTTGTACATGTCGGTGACCTTACCTTATCACAGAAAATCTTGACCTGGCAGGCAGCTCTGTGGATCAGCTGGTTGGCTCCTGAACTGAAGTCATAGGTGTCGATCTGAAGGTTTAGAGGCAGACCTTTCACTCCTTTCTGAGAGGAGAAGTCTGTGCTGAGGGAGTTGATTCCAATGTATATCTGAAGGAATAAATAACAAACATGTATGACTTCCATTTGATCCAATCAACAGCAGCTTTGCTGAGCCACCCTAACATTCGACTCTCCTAAGCCTCAGTGGCTTTCATCTGATGAGGTGACAAAGCCCTGAGGGACAAACACATTTCTTGCATTCCTTCCTTCATCAACCACTCCCTTTGCGCTCCTCTTCCCCTTTACCTGCTTTCTTTTCTATAAAAGTTCCACCTGTTCTCTACTTTCAGTCACTCATCGGCGGTGTTGCAACGTCTATTTATTTACCTTGGCTTCCTCATTGGGGTTCCACACGAACGACAGCGCGTTGAAGGCCACCTCTTCGATGTTACTGATGCCGCTGAACACTTCTTTGTAGTCGGCTGTAAACGACAACAAAAATTAGAGTTTTTTTGCACTAGATGATGATAATTGTGCCTTGAAGTGTTGATGAAAAACATACCGATGTCAATGACCCTCTGCTTGACGGTTGGTTGGCGTGCGTGCCAGTGATTCCAGAAGCGGAGCTGCATTTCTGGGCTTTTGTCGTTCTCAAACACAGCCATCACCACGGTCTGGAGTAGGAAAACAACAGCGGTTCACATGGATCTGATTCTTTCAATTTCCCAAATGACCAATACTTCTTTAAATACCCATTTGTTTCACTCGTCACTCTAAATCCTTCCTTTCTCCAGAACTGTCATCAATTATTTGCAGGGAGCTAACATGTGTTTGTGTATGTTCATTTCCTTTTATAACAAAGAGAAATAGACTGTAAGGAGCACCACACCTTTTCCCCCACCTTATCCACTCCTCTTTTTTTTTTTGGGCTTAGCTGAGCCTCACTCTGACCTCATCAACCTGCCTCAGGAATAATTTATTCAGAGGAGGACACTGTCTTTGGGACAAGCCTAGTGTACTGGGTGTCAGCAGGGAATTAGTCACTCAAGGACCTGGCTCCAAGGGAGTGACTGTTGTTTTTTCTTTTTTTTTAAACCTTGTGACGGTTTTACATCACAAACACTTTAGATGGACGCTTTTAAGACTCACCTTGACTTTGGTGGCTGTGAGGCCAGAGTTGTTGTCCACTCCCTGCAGAGTGATGGGGTAGAACTGGCCTTTGTTCAGGTACACCATCGGAAGCTCCCCGGGCTTGTGAAGCGAAGCTGCAGGAGCTCCGAGCGTAAACTGAAACTCATTCCTGAATCTTTCTGCCGGGGAGCTGGTGTAAGACGGCGAGTAGACGGGGCTGGCGTTGTTACCGGGAAAGGGATTGCTGTAGGGAAGAGGCTGATATCCACATGGATAAAATTAGTCATAAATGTGTTATAGTGGTGATTAAAAAAAAAAAAAAGAAACAGGCTTTGAATCTAATCTCACCTCAGCACTCGGATCAGGAAAAGATCCAGTTTCTGGCCACTTCTGCAGCAAAGAGTCAAAGATGATGTTGAGCTCTTGTTTGTCGTAGTTGTCGGTCACAACGCTGGTCAGTGTGGCGTAGGTGTCTGAGGTAGCAGGAGCAGATATGGGGATGGAGGTGATCTGCTTGGGGGCCAGGACTTCTTGAGCATGGAGATCGTTTGCATTTGCCAGATTGCTGCCGAAAGGAAAAATGGGACAATCAAACTTTGTGAAGGCAGTGCAACTGTGGTGACTTACGCTCAACAGAAGCATGGCTGCTGCCTGCGCAAACCCTCACAGTCAGTTAGAGCACTTATTGTGTCTCATTCGCTACTGCAAAAACACGGCTCGAGTCTGGGTGGGAACTATTTGTTTCTTAATCCAGCCTTTTTTTTTTTTTTTTTTTTTAAGCTGTCTTTGTGTTTGAGTTTCTCCTTCAGAAAATGTTTGAGGGGACAACACTGAGCCCCAACAGAGAGGACAGAAGGTAGGAAAACAACCGTTTGTCCTCCTGTTGTGAAACCCTCCCAGAGAAGAGGCCGATGATGGAGGAAAGGTGGTTGAATGGGAGAACTGGAGGAGTAGACAATAATCCCAGAGACTCTGTTTGAGCAGAGGATTACCCTCTGATGAGTTTACGACCTCTTAAAGTCCTGCCTTTCTCTTTTTTAATTACTGTTCTCATACATTTTTGCTGAATGATTGCAAAAACAATAATAGGAACTTTATATTAGACCATTTATGAACTGTCTTTATAAAATCTGGAAAAAGTTACTGATTTGCTTGAAAGCTTACCTCTCTATTGGCTTGCAGATACTGCCAGTCCGGTTGAACGCTGCAGTTTTCTGCTCTTTCTGGTTCTAAAAAGAAGAAAATATGACAATATAAGCACAAATACAATAGAAATTAGCTTCTTTTAAGTATTTGTTTTTTAATAAATGATTTACCCTGCAGTGCTCCTGAAGCATTGTCAGGGCTGCCAGGTTGTCCCCTGGATGAAGTTTGGTTTTGGAGAAACTGGGGTCAGTTCCAGAGTTGTCCAGGTAGGACCAGGCGTCCATTATATAGGGGTTGTAGCTAAAGTTCTCGCTTTGAAAGACCAATCCAAGAGTCCTAAAACAGAAAGAGACAGATCAACACATTGTTTTAAATTACTACTTTTCAAAGCATTTCGGTCATGATTTAATTGAGCAAAAGTACCGGTAAGCAGTGCCTTAGCCTGGGGAGACTGCACATACTTGCCCCTAGCATGAAAGGTTTCGATTGCAAAACCACAAGGCTGAGTAACAGTCATCACCGGTTGCATGGAAAGAAAGTTTTTAAAATGCACAAACCTGTGTGCAAATACAAGTATTTTCTGTTTTTCCAACACTCTGAAGGAAAGAAACAAGGACAATGCCCCTTGTTTGCACAGATTTCATTGGAGATGACAAGATTTTCTTTCTCCGCAAACAGAAACCAACAACTGTCAGCGAGATGTGTTCTGGTTTTCCATTTCAGTTGCAAAAAAAAAAAAACAAATCACTGCCAGGATTCAGAGGATCTGATTTGTTTGGAAAGACTAACAGGAACACCGAACTGTAAACACAAAGCCTGCTGGGATAAGCTCCTGTTAGACTGCGTCTGAAGTGTCTGAGGAACAAATAGCTGCAGTTTAGCCTGGATAAACAGTTCAATGTGCTGACAGGAAGCAAAGACCACAGGCATTCATGGCCACAGCAGAACCAAAACATGGTTGATTACGGGGTGTTAATATTTAAGCATGAGAGCGCTCCTACACCTGTTCAGATGCACCTGTCACACAGAAGTCATTCTAAAGCCAACTTCAACATTTTTGTAACTCAATGCAACCCTGCCAGAGTGTCTAACACCTCCAGAGGAGATCCTCATTTCCCAATCTCTTTTTGTCCTCCGTGGCCCCTAGGTGAGCTGGCCCCCTTTATACCTGCACTGATCCAACACTGTTTCTGTGTTTGTCACATATCATTTTTCACTGTAAAACAGCCCCTTCAAAAAGAAAAAAAAAAAGCGCAGGCGTTTCACATGGGGGTCTCGTTGTAATAAAGGTTTGAGGGGGCTTTCTATCCGCCAGACTGAAACCCTACATGATCCTTTTACAGTGCTAGATCAAGTTTAAACCGAAACAGGTTGAGATATAGGGAAATAAAAATAAAAGCACAAAAAAAAAGGACTTACTCGGTCTCTTTGGTCATGTCTCCCGTCCAGATCTGTCAGAACAGGCTCCTTTTAAGTTCAACTTTGATGTGCTTCTTCCTCTGTTTCAGTCAGGGAGACAGAATAACACGCCGATGAGTCAAGTAGAGTGATTCCCTCTGCACAGGTCCCAAACTTATATTGTGAAGAGTTCTTCTGCCTCGCCTCTGATTGGCTGAGAGGTGTGCAACAGGTGTCTGATAGGACAGGTGGGGGCAAGCTTGCCTGAAAGAACATGACAGTGTGCAGCAAGCTCACTTAGCATGACAATGTAAGGCAGGAGTGTTTTGAATATCATTATTGAGATGAAGGGGGGTATCTCAGAGGCGGTAATGACTCTGAGAGTGGGACTAGAAAAGGAAGATACTTTTCTTTAACATGTTAATAGCCTTTTTAGTATCATCTACCCCCTCTTCTGGAAATGTCCATGGAAGTTTTGGTTTCTTCCTGCTCTGGTGATGACAGCAGCACACTTACTGCTCAAGTCAATTTAACAAATTGAAACAGTTATTGTATGTTTTTGATCTCCTACAATTTGAAAATGCTAAAAGTTAAGGAAGTTTATGCAAAAAATCAAAGATTTTCAAAATATAACCATGCACAGTTGTTTTGTACATTTATTTTAATTTTATGATTTTTTTTTTTTTTACATTTTGAAAATGCCTAAAATGAAGAAGGTTTATGCAAGAAAATACATGAAAATAATAAAAAAAAATCTAAATAAAGCCATGCACAGTGATTTTTTAATCATGGATACATTTATTTATTTCTAGTTTATGATTTTGATTTCCTACATTTTAAATAGGCTGAAAATTAAGGAAGTTTTTTTGGAAAAAAAACAACACGATAATCAAAGATTTTCAAAATAAGTAAATTAGTAAAACCTTGCTCAGTGATTTTGATTTTTTTTTTCATTTTAGAATTTTGATTTCCTACATTTTGAAAATGCTGAAAAAACATGGAACTTTATGCAAAAAAAACACAAAACATGAAAATCAAAGATGATTTTTAAAATAAAACCTCGCACAGGGATTTTTTTTCTGCTGCAGCAGAACTTCTTTAAAGTCCCCCTCCAATTAAAATCATCCTTTTTGAGTTTTTAACGTGTATGTGTGGCATTTTTCTTCTGAGAAGAAAAAACATAATAAGAAATCATTCATTCATCATTTTCCTTGCCGTTTTGTCCCTTTCGGAGTAGCGGGGTGCAGGAACCTATCCCGGCTGCTGATGGGCGAAGGCAGGGTTTACCCTGGACAGGTCGCCAGTCTGTCACAGGGCTACAATTAAGCACAGTCATACTCACATTCATACCTAGGGGCAATTTTAAAATTACCAATTAACCTATCAAGCATGTTTTTGAACGGGGGGAGGAAGCCTGAGTACATAGTGAGAACCAACGCATGCACGGGGAGAACATGCAAACTCCACACAGAAAGGTCCCAGTTGGTGTTTCTGATTCCCCCAGCTGAGATTTGAACCAGTTCATTTTGTGTTTGTATTTCTGAGTAGTTCTCCTTTTAAATCGCTGTCACTCAAACTCTGAGAAAAACTCTGTTTGAATTCCTGAGCTTTGTTTACGTCGTGATAGCTGGCCCGGCTGCAGTATAGAGGCCGGAGAAGACAAGATAACATCCCACTTCTGTGCTGTAAAGGATTGTAATTCAGGGAAAAAGCCATACTGATGTTAGCTTTCATTATTTTCCCAAAAAATCTGAGGAAAAAATTGATTGAATTTATTGACCACAGCAACATCAATAATTAAAAAAGGTAATTTTTCCACTGGACGGAGAAAGAATCAGAGTTTTGTAAGAAGCTATTTTTGAGGAAGGATGCAGTGCAAATAAAATACTATGAGCAGTCACAAATATGCTGTTTGATCCAACCTGCGGAGGAGTGGCGAGCAGCAGCAGTAGGAACCACTGGGTGGTTTAAATGGACACTGGAATCGTTTTCCTGAACGTAACCTTCCATCTGCATCTTAAAACGTCAGCACTGACTGCACACATTTACAAAATGACGTTCAATTAGACCCTCTCTGTATTTATGGCATTTCATTTCATTTGGTTTCTTGTTTACCTACACGAAGCCCAATGAGGCAAATTTCTTTGCGATTTTGGGCTATATAAATAAAATTGAATTGAATTTAAGTGAATTCAATAATCAGCATGTGCAAGCATGAAATCAGTTATGAACTCCAGATAGTGCCTCTGCTGGTGCAATGCAGCCTAAATGATCATGTTTTATTTTATTTTTTCATAGGCTTTTCAAAGTGTGTGTCTCACTAACATTTTTTGGGGGGATAAGGGGGGGGGGGGGGGGGGGGGGTTAAACAGGTCACCACCTTCAGATCAACAGGAAAAATGGCTTTTTAAGACATTTAGGATGGGGAATTTCTGTTAAAAACTTCACAGTCCTGATTAAAACCCCACTGGGAACGTTTAAAGAAAATTTAAAAAATTGTTGTAGGGGGACTTTAAGTCTCATGTTTTCATTTGCATTGGTAAAATTAGCCGATCATTTTAAAATAATCTAAGTTGCCTGATGTGTGCCTAGATGATAACAAAAAACACAGTAACAGTTGAAAATGAACAGTCAAAAAACTCATTTTTCTGCGGTCATCAGATAACACACTGACCTGCATACTGAAGAGAGTTTTGAGTTTCCATTTCAAACTCTGACTTTACTCAGGTGGAGGAATGGAAGAACAGAATGGAAACCGATTTCCACTGATTTCAGCACGATTAAATGTCCTCTTTCACTATGACTTAGCAATAAGATTGGAACACTTATTGCTGAAAAGCTCAAACTCAACATTCAGCTGGTAGAAACTCCCCAACACGTCTGATACCACCCACGTACCACAAAGCGTTTACTCAACCAGAGCTGGAAGGGTGGCTGTATGTGCGACAGTTTGTATGTATTTTGGAGCCTGACCCCTGAGGGAATCTGGCATGCTCGCAAATTTGGGTGCGTGCTGTGCAGCTTGCCCACACACTCCACCACGCCCTTGCAGAAAATTTCAAATGCAGAAAGTCCCCGAGAGCAAGTGTGATTTGATGGGGAGACAAAGAAAAGGAAAGAATACTTTTCGCAAGAATGCACTTCCTTTATGTCATGGAGTGGGCAAATAAAAAAAAGGAATGATATTTGACAGGCAATGCAAAACGGGATGCAACATCTTTACACCCTTTTCTCCTTACTTTTTCCTATTAAATGAAATAATGAAAATGTCAGATTTTTTTATTTTTAATTTTTTGCATAATTTATCTAATTTTGCTCAAATAAGCCCCTTAGATCCTATGACTGCAATTCATTGTTGGACTATAAATAAGATGTATTTCGATTAAAAGAGTCAGCATATGGAACAATCTAAAATAAAAAAAAACTATCCTTAGAAAAACTAGTTAGAAAAGAATAACTATAAAAAATATGACCTTGTTGCTGAATTCTAGGCACCTAAATTTAGAAATAACATTTTCTAAACTGAAAATATGGTACTTTTTTCTTTTTTCACTCTTCTTTGTTTCTTCTTGTAAAAGGAGCAAGAAAAATCCGTTTGCATCTTTCTGCTTCCTTTCATTTCACTTTTATAAAATATTTTGCTTTTATGGAAGTGAAAATAAATAAATAAACTAAATGTTTTTTCATTATTTTTTTGTCATTAATATCGCAATAAAAAAAAAATGATGTGACTCAACCAATCATCTTTTTGCAGGTGTTTCCAGGATGGATCATAAGAGTTTGTAGTTCAACTGAGTTTTTCAGGAAGTGAATCGTAGCATGAGCCGGTATAGCTGCAATGAAATTCCTTCTGGTGTTACCCTATAGGAATCCTGTCATGAAAGGATTGCATTTCATCTGAGCAACGGTGGTAACAGGAGTGTTAAAAGCTTTGCATTCATTTTCTGTTCTCGTCAACACTTTTGGTTTGCTTCAAAGAACACAGAAAATGTCTGCTCACCGTGGAGAACCCCCAGTTGATCCACAATTACAGAACCAACAAAGTAAACCTTAGAACTCAGAATGATTCATGTTACAGTGCACATGGTTACATTTTGGTCCAACTGAGACACAAGTTTTGGCCTAAATGTGAATTAATTGGCGCTGATTGATGCAAAGATGCAGCACTTATTTTATCATTTACTCAAAAACAAAACAAAATGTACAGATTTTTTCTTATTTCTTTATTGGAAGCAAATTTTGTTGGTTAGGGTTGCAGTATGTGAGCACAAGGACAAAAGAGAAAATGGTAAAGAGTGGAAAATAACTGTAAAGACAGAATAAGGAAGTATAGTATCTTACACAATAAGGAATGCAAGCAAATGAAACCAAACCTTACGCGTTATCCAACATAACATACTGGCAACCCTTTATTCAGATCAATGAAGAAAACATCACAAAACCTAAATGTATTACTTTTGCTTGAATTTTCAAAGCAGGGCATTCATTTAACCTTTTAACAACAGAGCTCTAGTTTTTCAACTGTTCACATAATAATTCCAGCAGATTCTGCAGGAGAATAGTGGCTCCTTCAGAATCTGCTGGAATTACGTTAATTGTGTTAACGGTTGAAAAGTTACAATATGTTAAAGATTTTGTGTTTTAAGTCCCCCAAGACATTTATTTGTATTGAGTGGTGTTTTAATTATGATTATGAAGTTTTTAATAAAAATCCCACAACTGAAATCTCTCACAAAGCCAGTTTTCATGTTGATCTGAAACCTCTGTTTCCAAAATCTCTTAGGCATGCTACCCGGACCAGATGAGGGGTTTAGAGCATGTGCAGCAGAGCTGTTGTGGGTTGAAGACGGCTCATTAGTTCAAACAGAGCATGTCTGTGACAGTTTGATTGACAGTGATTTAAAATGAGAAATACTCAAAAACTGCAAAAACAAAATGATTTCTCATTACATTTGTTCTCTTTCAAAAGAAAAATACCACACATACATATTAAAAACTCAAAAAAAATCATTTTCAACACAGGGAGACATGAAACATCACTGGTGACGACTCAGGTGTTAAAGGGTTAAGGAGGAAATCTGAATCTACCAAAAATACAAAAACAACCTCTAACAAACATTTTTTCTCAATTATTAACTTTTTCTCAACTTATTTCTATAAATTAAACAAAATGTAAAATAAATGTTCACACAATTCTTTCCACCAACTTTTATCCCCATAGCTTAATAGAATGTATAATTTTTTTTATCCATGTGCTGAGTCTCAATATACTACATTTTCTGCATGAAACTGAAAAGCCGAGGCTCAGGTTGCGTTCGAGGCCGTTTGTGTGAGCGTAAGGTGCAGCCATGCACAGAAATGCTCCAACAAATGTCATCGGCGCTTCACGCTCCACTTCTGCTCAGAGGGCAGCGATGTCGCTGCTCCACTCCTTCCACCAAATCCCTCTTTTGTTCTTTCTCTCATCTATTCCTCCTCTCACCTGCCCTTTCTCCTGCTTTTCTCTCTCAAGACCTTTTGACCTGCAAGTCCTAATTGTTGCCTTTTGAGCTCAACTTAATGTCTGAATACAGTTGCACATCCAAGTTATTAAACATTTAAAAAAGTCATTGCTTTATCTGTTGCAATCTTTCAATCTATTAATGGCTTGTTTGTCATGGAGGAATGTGCAGGATGCCCTGAGGAGCCCTGCTACTCTATCAGCTTCTCATGCTGAAACACTTTAGGCACCTGGCTGGCACCGTACTCTCACTTCTTGCACAGATTTCTCTCCCACTTTTTATGTTCCAAAGTTAAAGAAGCAAAACATGAAGAATTTAATGCCCAAAAGGTATACGATCTAAGTCTCCCCCAGTGTATTTGTCTTGTAAAGGTTTATATTGCAATACATTTTGTGTTTTAACTCCAGTGACACCTACAACTTGTTTACAAGTAGAGTGGAGCCAGACATCACTCCTACCATCAGCTGAACCTCCACGATAGTCATCAGCTGCACCAAGACTGTTATTGGGAAATACACTGAAACAAAGAGAGTCACCTTACACTCATCCACTTTTGAATTTATTTTTAATAGATTTCTGTTTTTAAGGCAGTAAAGAACACATACAAAGCAACTTTCCATTAAAATAAAAATTTCTGAATTATCCTCAAGTCTGCTATTTTTTAATTAGATCATGTGTTGTTTGCTTTATAAATATGGCAACTCATTTGTTTAAATACGACCAATATTTTACATTTATCTATCCATCCAGGGATGACCATGGTGCAGAGGTAGCGCGCTTGAGCGCTGTACTTCCTGTATAAATGGCGGGTTATAGCAGGAACCAATGTGAGTTTAGAGTTTTGCAAAGTTGGCAGCAGTGCCATGAAGTAGCCAATAAGAGACATCTGCTGTAGCTAGACCACTCCCATATCGCACCTGAGCTGTAACACTTGCCGTGTGAGCTGAGGGTCACTCCCAGCTCTTCGTATATGGACGCGTGGTTTGGGTGCTCTCAGCGCCACTTTTTGAAGGTTTTAACTTAATGTTAAAAACGCTAAGTAGGGGACAACCTCCAGGTACCTAATCTACGGCCTCCGAACCGGTACCAGCCTGAAGGCCTCTTGGTCACCGGGCCACAGACGGAAAAAAAATGCAAATGCATTTTTTGCAGGGGTTCCAACCCTGTGTGGTATCATGTTTCGTATTCTGTCTGATACTGCGTCCAGGATTGCATCCGGTATTGCGTATGGTATCGCGTATGGTACTGCTTCTGGTACCACGTCCAGTATCGCGTCTGGTACTGCATCCAGTACTGTGTCCATTACTGCGTCCGGTACTGTGTTCAGTACTGCGTTCGGTACTCCGTCCTGATGGTTGGGGACCCCTAATTTAATGGGAACAGCCAGTTCATCAAAAAACAACGAGTTGGGGACACCCAAAACGTCAAAAAGTGGCACAGAGGGACCCCAAACTTTACGTCCATATATGACAAAGTTGGGGGTTAGAATGTCGATCGTAGGTTTGGTGCCCACTCTGCTTACCTGTCCTTGAGCAAGTCAGTGAACCCTACAGCGCTCCTGGTGGTTGTAGGTTGGCGCCAGTGTTCAGCGACAGAGTCGCCATCACTCTGTGAATATGTGTACATGGGTGGATAGGACTATGACTGTACATATAAGAATATGCCATTTATCATTTATGCTATCCATTTTGTTAACTCGCTGTATCCATGTTGGGGTCTCAGGGTTGCTTGTCCTGGTTACTGCTGGGTGAAGGGAGGGTGTTCTTCATTCATCTTATGTGAGGTTTTATGCGTTATTTACACAAAAAATAAGTAGTTTTCCTTTCTCTGATGGAATTTGCACTTATCTTGACTCCAGTATAGTAACAGTGCAAGTTATTCTGCTGTAGATGGAGTTGGAGATGGCAGAGTTTACATTGTGGCTTCTTTTCTGTCTTAGCTAGGGTTTCACATAGAGTTGTTGCAGTTCAAATATGTTGCTTTGATTCTGTAGGCATGTTGAAGGTACAGTATCTGTGTGTTTGTGTATAACCTCAACTCCTGATACACTGTAAGTCATGGTCACCACGTACTCAAAAAAAGCATATGCATGTGACACATTGATGCATTGTGTCAAAGTCATAATGGACTAGTTGCTATGGAAACGCTGGTCCGTCATTAAACAGATTTATAATAGTCCTCAATGCCTTAGCTGCGCAACTGAGCTTCAGGAAAGTAGGAGCCTTTAATAGTTTAAATATTTAAAACACTCGCGGAGAATTCTTTTTTTTTCAGGTTGGCTGAAGGACCTTGAAAAATTGTATCATGAGTTGGCCTCTTGGGCATGTGTGTCTCTATGGCAGTCACATGTTGCATAACATCAATGAGCCTGTAAAGCAAGTTGCAATTTTTCCGCAACTTCAGGGATCTTGTTTTCAAAGAAGATAATTACAGTTTGAGACGCCAACATTTTTAAGTTCTAATTACAAGGACAGTTAATTGATGACATTGAGAACACACCTCAACTATTCCAGAAACCTGAAAAAGTTTGAAAAATGGAAGCAATGACATTGGTGCATATATGGAGAAAGATCAGCGGGAATTTCAGGTGTAAAGATTACAAAAGGAAAAAAAAACAAAACACTAAATTTAAACTTTGGATTTGGACTTTAAATATTTATCTCCACATGGTAATTGATATTGGCTTCTTACTACATTTTTCAATGTTTGTTATCAAGAAAGCATTTTCGTCTGAGATGTTTCAGTTTCAAGATTATCAACAAAAAAGTCCTTTCCCTTTGTTTGATTTGGTCTGAGGAGGCTTCTGGGGGCGACTCCGGAGTACCCCCATCTCACCTGGTTCACTGTCTCTTCCATTCCAGCTGCTTGGGAGTAGCAGTCACTCCCAGAAACTCCTAATTGCCCTGAGAGACGGATCAGTAATGGGGGAGGTGAGGGTGTCAACAGACTGATAGAGAAGTGACAGCAGGAATATTGAAGGCAAACATGGAGGCGCAGCACTGAGCTGATGTCAGACAAAAGGGGAAGAATGAGTTGCACAAAATCCTGCAACCGTTTTTTTTAAGATTGCAGCAGGTCGACTGATGGAGAACGGGATAAAAAGCACCTGCGGCAGGAGCGAGCTGCACTGATTGGTGAAATATTGCTCAACAAGGAGCACATTTCACTGTTTTCTGCCTCAGGGAAGCAAAGTAGATAAAAGTTCCTCCTTTCCTGGATTTATTGTTTTGGTCATCTCTACTAATCAGTAAAAGCAGAATAGGTTTTTACAGGAATCCATCCAATCCGATTGTTTCATGTGTTTTTGTGTAAAAAAAACAGTATTTGTCATCATTTAGGTAAACGACTTTTGGTTTTTGTGACTTTACATTTTCTTAAGCTATTGTAAATCCACATAAATCACATTAGGTAAAATATGCGGGTTTGCTTGTTCAAACTGCACTGAAAAGAATGTTCAGATCTGTGAATAGCTTCGCCGTAATCGCAACCGAAAGAGAAAGAGCAAAGCACCCACGGTGAGGTCTCAAGCACGCCAAAGAGACTCAAACAAAAAGCCCTGATTCAAAAAGTTGATAAGACTTTTTTTGAACCACACAAACTGTTTTGTCTCCGTGAATGTCAGCTAACACAGAAACTATAAGTTAATGCCAGTCAGAGATGAAAGGTTGGTGTCAAATGTTATGATTTATGGGAAAATCATCAGGAGAGTTATTGATTAGTTATTCCAAACACATCTGTTCTGATGAGGCTTAGAGAACATATACCAGGAAAGATGTACACAAACATATTAGAAACAAGAAGCTTTGACCTTTTGGAGTCAAATTTTAGAGCTTTAGAGGCCTCTTTCTCACAGAGAGCAAGTGCTGAGATCATCTCCATAACAAGTTTTGGTCCAAACCCCTCAGGACACATGCAAATATCACATCTCTTAAGTGCTGGTTTCTAAGCCTATCTTAGTCCTACAGCTCCTAAAACCATGCATCAAGTGCTCATTGACATAACTAAAAAAAAAAAAGAGGATTTTGTTTTTAAGGTGAAAAGCCCATTTTGGTTCTGCGCCTCAGGTCTGCATGAGATAAAAAGACAAGTTTGCTCATTTAAATATTTAATGTCCTTTAGGTTCTACATTCCTGCAGTGGCTGGGTCCAGCCCATTCCCATGGTTTTTAGTTGAAAACAGAATTTAGGTCACATTTTTTCCCTTTTTTCTCAACAAACTTTATTTTGGGGACTTTGACTCCATACATGTCTTTTTACTAAATAAATAGATGTCAAACAAAGTGTCTCAAAGGCAGATTTGTTTTCAGGGATCACCCTGATCAACACGAATAGTTGCTTATTAAAGAATTCCTTGAGAGAATGTGAAATTCCTAATGCAGATACATGCGAAAGGTTAATGAAAAATTGAGAATTTACTCCTTTCCTCAAAATGAATAAAAACCCACTCCAGACAAAATCCAGTTTTTGTTGTTTTTAACATTAGACTAAAACTGCAGTACTGAGTATTATTTTATTAATATCATGTTAGATCAGGAGCAGATGGTTGGAAAAAGGTCTGATTTGTGACACAGCAACTGCAATGGGCGGATCAAAATCTCCAATTCCAATGCATCCAAGAGCAGACAAATATATACATTAACGTCTTAACTTTTTTCTTCTGTGCTCGATTCTGCCTCAAAACTGTACGGCTGCATAGCTCCAACCTTTTTTTGTTCTTGCTGTGCTTCTGTTAGCTTGGGATTGTGAGGGACTGTTAGCTAGCAGAAGAAAGTGTAAACAAAGGTAGGATGGGAACTCAACGTTGAGTTACTTCTGCAACAACAGAACTCAGAGGAAAATTTCTGCTGAGCTCCTGCCACTCTGCAGAAAACGACGTACTGAAAGATTTTTTTACACTTTTATACTTTAACATTTTGATGAATGAATTTTTACATTAACTCACTTAGAGCTCCAGACCAGTTGAAACCAGTTCTGGGAAGCTTCAGCACAGTTCCACTGAAAACAAAGCTAAAAATCACCCTTTAGGCAGGAACAGGGGCATGAGCGCTGACCACTCCAGATGTAGAGTTTGTGAAGTTTATCATAAAAGGAATTAAAACCTCTTACGGTTTCATTTATTCTGCCAGAAAATAACCTGAAGCCACATAGGGCCCACCTTGGAGTCCATTTTACTGGGCATTGTCTATCATGGTGGTGAACCAGAGTAGCTACTCTGTGCAACTCTGATCCAATTTTTCATTAAAACGACTACAGTTTTTTAGTCATGTTCTTCCTTATCAAAGAACATCCATGTTAGCAGGGTCTTCCCACAGTACACGGATCTAGTCGTATTCAAGAGGATGCAATGGAATGGAGCGGAGCAGAGAGCTTATTCTGTATGTAGCAAATGCTAGTTTTTTTAATCAGCATTTTTTTTATTTGCCCCTCCTATTGATACACATTCTCACTCCCAGCTTGTCATATATAGACAAATGATTTGGGCCCCCTCTATGTCCGCTTTTGAACATTTTGGGTGTTGCCAACTTGCTGTTTTTTGTCGTGATGGCAGTTCCCATTAAATCAGGGGTCCCCAACCCCTGGGACGCGGTACCGGACGCAAAAATGGTACCGCGTCTGCGGTAGGGTTGGGGACCCCCGATTAGCCTCTGTACCAAGCAGCCCTCGGATCGGTACAGGTTCGCGGCCCTGGAGGTTGGGGAACCCTGAATTAATGGGAACAGCCAGCACGTCAAAAAACAACAAGATAGGGACACCCAAAAGTCAAAAGGGGGGGGGTCCTGAACCATGCGTTCATATATGATGAGTTAAAGGTGAGAGTGCGCTGGCTCCTCAGTCTCCCCCCCCCCCGGAAATGCACAGAAATGCAGTTTTAATCTCAATTTTTTTTTTTATAAATTTCACCCACTATGAGAAAATGCTACAAAGAACATGTTAAAAACAACACAAACACATTTTTATGCGCACATTTTAATCATAAACTAGTCATTCAGTCCATGCATCAAGTAAATATTAAACCCATTTGTGCCAATAAAGAACTTTGAAGCCAGATAACCTACATAAATAAAAGCAAATTTGTTTTGTTTTTTTTCTTTTCGCTGGGTTGTGTGGATTCAAAACTAATCACAAAAACGGCTTCGGCTCCTCACTAGACTGTAAAGCTCGATGACTCGAATGGGCCAGTGAGAATTAATGAGGCATCAACTCATCGCTCATTTTAATGGAACAGTAATAAGATCACAACAGGAGAGTAAGTCTGCTCTCTGTTGCTTCAGGCTCTCCACACCCCGGAGAGTGCTGAACGAGACAGTTGGGTTCAAATCTCCTGCAGGCAGAAATACTATACACGTGTGTTGCATGTCTTCAGCGCCGATACAGTACAGATCACAGCCTTCACTTTGAAGCAAAACAGCCGCCTGGCAAATGCGTTAGCGTTTTCTTAACCTGATAGGAAGATGTCTTTTGCGTCTTAAGTAAAGTTTGCGTGGATCTGTTCACTTGTTTTTTTTCATTTGTTTGAGCTAACATTCCCATAAAAGTGGACTTTTTGTTGAATGGGGGTAAAGGTGGGAATATGCTTCTGAGAAACAACACCCAAGGGTGCAGGATTTATCAATTGTCACTTTTAAACAGCGAAGGCAACATGTGTCTACACCTGCTCTCCCTTCGCCTGAAGATAAACATCTTTTCTCCCATCACCTCCTTGCACGGTTCCTCCTCCTCCTCATCGTCTTCCTCAGCCACTCATCATATCCCTCTGTCCCTCTTTTTGTATGGATGACTGATGATGTTCCCGTGGGATAGTGGAGGAGGAGAGCTTTCCAGGGCTTGTTGCTTCATCATCTCTAATAAAGCAGGGAACATGTTCAGACCACCTTGCCCTGGGTTCACTGGTGAAACTCAGAGCTAGGAATTGTTTTTTTTTTTTTCTTTTTGTCCTTTCTTGTGCACACACTGCCGTGCATACACGTTCTCTATTTACAGAATGAATTTTTTACATTAATGTCATTCGTAATCATTTTAGGTATATGTAAAACTCAAAGCTAATATTCCCCTAAAAGTCTCACATTCTAAAAATCATCAATAGTTGTAGAGAACACAGAAAATACACGAAAAACTGCTTGAGTTTAAAATTACTTTCAGGAAAGAGGAGAGCCTTTTCCTGTCATGTTCACCTGTAATTCTTCTACATAAAGTTTCTCTCTGCTCCCCCCCTCCCTCCCATTTGCTCTCTTCATCTCGCAGCCAGTTTCAGTCTACGTGTCTCGACTCGTCGGAGTCTTGTAGCAATCACTCACTCCTTTTCTCCCTCAATCCTCTGGAACAAGCACAGCGCCCTGCTCAAGAGCTGCAGCAGGGTGCGCCCCGCTACAGACAAGGAACAAGGAAGGTTGACGTATTTGCAATCTCTTTAACCTCTTGGCCTGCTGGCACGATGATAGATTTGCTTTTTTTTTTTTTTTTTGGGGGGGGTTCTTTTTGCTGTTTAATTTTGTAGAGTTTTGTTGAAAGGCTAGTCGTTGTGTTTTTGTTTTGTGTTTCTAATTAAGATATGTTGAGAGAAAAGTTAATAATGAGAGTGGTCGTTAGTCGATTTCCTGTTGCTCATTTTTAAACTCATAGCAAAAGCATCCGAACAGGGAGACTCCCAAACAACAAGTGACACAACACCTGACACTGAGAAGCTTGAGATAAATGTTTTCATATATTTTGGTTTTAAAAAGTCTCAAGATACACCTAAAACAGTAAAAAAAAAATCAGACAGAAGGAAAAGTTAACCCACATTATGTTTTGAGTTTTGCTGTAAATGTAAATTCTAAAGTTGAGGGCCAGGATAAATAAAAGAAAAGCAAGGTGGGAAAGTTGTGATAATCCTTGTGGGTATCCAAGTAATTCTTGGATTAGATGTGATCAGTGTTTGGGAGCCAGGGAAGCTGCTGGGGAACAGGTGTGACGTGACAGGAGGATGGACTTCCTATTATCTCTGCTGTTGAGTTTTGAAAAAAAGTTTGGGTTTGAGGAATTTCTGAGGGAGATCAAACAGCGAGGAGTTGTAAAGTTGAGTCTAAAGGTGAGCAGACAGTGAGCCAGAGAAAGGGCTGTGTGGAGGTTGAGGAAGGGATGCAGACAGCTGATGCTGAGGAGATAGATGACAATATTAATGAGTATGTAAAAAGAACAGGTAAAAGAGCTAAGTAAAGGGGTTGGACTAAATACATTGGATTCCTTCCACTCCGGCTGGAGGACCTGAAACAGAATCACCAATGAGGGACCTTCCTGTGTGGAGGATGCACGTTCTCCCTATGCATTCATGGGTTTCTTCCAGGGACTCTGGTTTCCTCCCACCCTCCCAAAACATGCTTCATAGGTTAATTGACGACTCTAAATTGTTTCTAAGTGTGTGTGATTGCAGCCCTGCTGCAACAGACTGGTGACCTCTCCAGAGTGTATCCTGCCTCCTCCCAAAATTGACCGGGCTAGGCCCCGGCAGCCTTCATGACCCTGAAAGGTTCAAAAAGGGTTTTGAAAATGGATGGATAAATGGGATCCAAGTAAACTGAGAATGAGTGTAAAATTTTTTTTTTTTTTTTTTCTAAAATTTCCTATCATTATTTGCATGGTTAGAGTCCTGTGTAGGGTTATGGAGGTTGCTGGAGCCTTTCCCAGCCCAAACCCAGCCAGCAAATCCAAGTGGGCCCCATATGGCTTAAAAGTGGGCGGACAATGTAGGCCCCAATTGGGTTTGTCCACAGTTTCCATGGTGGCCCCAGCTGTGTTTGCCCACATTGACTTAGGTGGCTACGCTAGCCAGTTGCCCGGTGGACAACATAGCGAGCTCCGATGCCCAGGGTCCAGCAAAGCAAGCAAGTACTGCTGCCCAGGAGTCAGCAGAGCAAGCAGGGGCGCTGTCCAGGCTTCCAGTCCCTGGGTAGTGGAGCCAAAGTGGGCAAACACACCTGGGGCCACCATGGAAACTGCGGACAAACCCAATTGGGGCCTACATTGTCCGCCCACTTTTAAGCCATATGGGGCCCACTTGGTCTTGCTGGCTGGGAATTGGATGAAGATACGGTACATCCTGGACAGGTTGCCAGTCAATCGTGAACCACAAGAACCACGAACACTCACTCCAGGGGAACAGTTTATGGAAATGGGTGTGAATTATTTAATGCAAAAATCTGTTCAAACATTGTAGTAAAAATTGAAATTTATTTTTACCCATTTATGTAATTTCAAAAGTATTAATGATGTTGCTTCCATAGTTTCTTTTGTAACATTTGAATTTACATTACAGTGTTAGATTTAAAGGGCAAGTCATGCAAAAGGGAAAGATTTTCCTTTGCAAGTTGACATCCTTGTCGGAAAATGCACATTTTTTTATATGTCTGACTGTCATGAAGCATGTTTCACACCTGTATTTTTATACTATTTTTTTTTACATGTCTGGATTTGCATGTCTCACTTTTTAACTTATTTTGCATTTTCTGATTGAAAAGAGAAGTTGCCTCATTTGAAGGGTTATCAAGTAAAATCCTCTCATTTGTGTTTGAGATAAAGATCTGCCCTGTTTTAACAAGGTGACTTCTCCTGAAACTTGTCACGGGAGCGATCTCCGACGACATGCACCTGCTATTGTGTGCCTTAAGACGTTCTTGAAAGAGACTCACCTGCTAGGGAAAGAGGAAGGAGGGTGGAGAAAAAAGGGGGAATGAGGGAAGGGCAGACAGAATGGAGAAGACAGGGACAGACAGGCATACCTTCAAAACAAATGCGAGCTGTCAGCCGTTTAAAAGAAAAACACAATTTAGGCCAGAGGTGTGAATGGAAGAGTGGGTAAGATGCGCGACTCAGATGAGGATAGAGGAGACAGACACTACTGTGTGTGTTTGGGTAAGAAGGGGAGGTTGGGAGGGAATTGTCGACTCCTGCAACAAGTCTAACCTGAATCCAAAGCTAACAAGATGCCATGATTGCAGGGTGCTGAAAATATGAAGAGACAACCAAAGACAACAGGAATAAAAGGGAAAAAGAAAATTAAACACCGGCTTTTGTTGCTCTTCTCTCATCTTTCTCAGGTTTCTATATCAGTTTGTCTTTGGCACAAACACTCGCCTAAGATCAGTTTTTGTTAAAGCAGACAGAAAAAAGTTGTGCAAATCCACTTGACTGGAAACACGGTCAGGATCTATCAAGAAAATGGAAGAAATCAGAGTTTTCCTGTCGTGCTTCCTGCAGGTTGAGGTCAACAGCTGACACTAAGAGTTATCTTTCTGTCTTTGCACTGGATCTGCAGGCAAATTCCAGAAAACGCTTCAAACCATGAGAATGTGGGTTCCCAGAATATTGATTCTGATGACAGTTTTTCAACAGATGTGACTTTGAGTCCAAGCAAAAGAAGTTCCAAGACTCATTCTGTCGTTTCTTGCAGCCTAACTTGGACTTTTGTTGCAGGTTTTGTCATCAAAATTGGTTGAAGGCTGGAAACAAATGAATTGATTTGTCATTTAAATCTCAGTTATTACATTGCATCTGTTGGATAAGTGTTCAAAGGAGGAGTCAAACCAGATACAGAAAATTTTCAAAAATACTACTGTTAGATCCAAAATTAAAAATGGATTTTGTGATCTCCAAATGATTAGAAAAAGGAAGCATTTCATTCATCTTCTGATTTAAATTGTAGCCTTTCTTTTGGAGAGATGTGCAGCTCTTTCCCTTCATCTAATCCTTCATCTGTTCCATTCTTTCTATTCTATATTTTATTTTATTATGTACTATATTTCTGAATTCATGTACATGGATACAACCCAAAAGAAAGAATTTTGGAAGACTCATCTCAACGTTACAAATGACAACGAGAAGAATAAAATAACATAATGTTTAAAGTCCCTCTTCGGTAAAAATCATGTTTTTTTTTTAGGTTTTAACATGTTTGTGTGGCATTTTTCTTATGAAAGAGAACACATGTAATAAGAAATCATTTTGTTTTTGTATTTCCAAGTATTTTTCCTTTGAAATCGCTGTCAATCAAATTGTCATTTGAATTAATTGAACAATTCGGCTGCACGTGCACTAAACCCCTCATCTGGGCCGGCTAGTGTCCCTAGCTAAAATAAAATAATTGCCATGCGGAGATTGTAAACATTTCAAAGAATCTCTTTAGTAGATCCACATTTAAAAATAAAAAAGTACTATTTTTGTACATTTTCATTTCAATTTTGAAAGAGCTTTGATCATTGATCTGTTTATGCTGTAATAAAGTCTGAATTAGTTCTATTTCTACTTACACAGCAATGTGATTTATTGTCACTTATGGATTCGTAATGACCTGAATTTGTGATGGAAAGTTATAAATATCTGATCAGGATTTATGAACCGGAGAGAAAATGACTAGATAGAGCCAGGATGGGATTTGATAAGTTCTGTTCCTCCCACTTCCTTTCAAGCAATCCATCATTTGATGTCTTCTTATCCTATGTTTAATATGTCTTTTTGGATGTAAAACTCTTGTTGATTGGTTGAATTGCACATGAATTACTATTTCTTGATTGCTTGAAATTTAATTTTTATGAGTTTTTGCATTACTTTTGAGCCTGTTGCAAGTAAAGTTTAAAAGTGATTAAAACCTTTTCTTGGGTTTGTCTTGTTGACCTTTCTCATGGTTCAGTTTTCTGGATCTTTATCATCAATCATGTCTAATTTTGACAGAAAATGAATGTTCTTGATCCTCCTCTTCATGGCAGTAATGCAGAACAGACATCAAATTTAATTGATCAATATAGCAAAAAACATAAAGCAGCTCACTTATGAATTCAATTTCATAGATCTCAGTTATTTAGATCATAATGAAGGCTGCAACAGTTGCCAGGATAACATCCACTGGGTTTTAACCCTTTAACACCTGAGCTCCAGTGTTTGTGTTCTTTGATTTACTGTAACTTTTCAACAGTTAACACGATATTTCCAGCAGATTTTTCCGCTTTTCTCCTTCAAAATATGCTGGAATTATTGTGTTAACGGTTGAAGAGTTACAGTATGCTAAAGATTTTGTATAAAAAAATCTAGTTGAATATTTGCTGAAAGTTTTTATGTTTCAACCCCTCTTCACCTCCTTAGGAGGATAAACGAATCATCAACTGCAATGCCTGCATACACCTGATATCTTTACATAAATGTATCAACCACATTGGGGAGTTCACAGTAATCAGGATGGGATAATAACCGAAAAATATAGTTACAATACAACAGATGGTTTTTAATTGAACTATCGCTTCCTTCTCCGCTTCGGGAAGTGTCTTCATAATCATCCACAAAATCTTCTTTCACTTCTGGTAACGGGTTGGCAGTTATGACGGCTGCAGGCCATCCGGTGAAACGAATCCACTTCAGATCCTCTCAAACGCACTGATTTCAATTAGTTTGTGCTAAGATTTAAGATATTTCATCTAAAAGGCCTCCCCAAAAAGTCCCCGAAACCAGCAAGTTGGAGAAATACCCATAAAGATGATTGGTGATCTTCACGCCCACGAGATATGCTTACTGTCTTTACATACTTCACAATGCTGTCATTGTCACCTGAGGAGGGGGGGGGGACAGGAGCTTGCAACAAGCCCAGACCTGCAGAGGATTTAGGAAAAACTGGCTCTTCTGCCACCTCTTTACAACACGAGCATTCCTCCGCTCCGCTTTGGAGAGTCACAGAGGAGGGACTTCCTGTTGCTGGGTGACATTTTGTACTGACTGAATTCCCTCATTCCCTTTTCCTCTCTAACGTTCAAGCATTCCTCGGTTATTACTGAAGGATTCTTGTCTGGTTGGTTTTTTTTAAAGGCCTGACAGTTATTAAGTATATTGTCACTAACGTTCGTACATTCCTGCTGAGGTGGCCACGCACAGGTGAACGGATACAAGGAAAATCAGGGACTCTTTGAAAGCAAAATAAGGATCAAGTGGTTCTTTCACTTTAGTCCAGAGTATGGAGAACGGCAATATTTTACTAGTTTGCAGCAAAACACTAAAAATGTAATTTACAGCCTGCATAAGGTAAAAAAAAAGAAATAAAGTTTTTCCCTGGTACGGCAGTTACAGATTTAGGAAAGCATTGGACATTATGCATTTTAAATTTCCGTTAAAGAAACAGTTTTAAGAACATAAACTTAAGAATAATAAGGAAAGAAAAAAATATATATTTTTTTCATTATTCCTACAAGAAAGATGACCCAGTTGGAAATCTTTTTTTAAAGTAACCAAATTCATATTGATATTAATTTTATTAATACAAACAAAAATCTAATAATTAAAAAAAAAAAATCATGACCCGTTTTTTCTAAATCCTTATATTGCATTTCTTGATCCCTTTCTTAAAATTTAATAGCCTCTAGAAATATATTTTTATTCTAAAAATCACACTAAAAAAAGGTCAATAGAATGCTTTTTTTCTGTATCTTCACATTGAAGCATCTCTTTTAATACACTTTTTACCGCAACAAGGATCTAACTAAGGGAATGTTACTGTAAATGTATGTTTCAACTTTTTTTAGTAATTAATCAGTTTCTCCCTGCAATGTTAAGCTCAAGACAGAGTCACTGATTCCCTTTTATCCTCCACTAAGCCTTTTTAGGTTTGTCAAGTGACAAACAAATGCAGTAAACAGATCTTGACATGTAGTGCCGCAAGGACTTCTGACCCAGAAATGCATGGATCTTATGCAACCATAAAAAAGAAAGCAAAAACTTAAAAATGTAACCCAAGTTTGGAAATACAGATACTCCTTACTTTTATTACTATTATTTGCATGTTTATGCTTGATGAGAGTTATTTTAGTTTATTAATTTCATTAAATTTTCTTTGTTCTCAGTCTTTTGAGTAAACAAAATGGCTTTTTGATTTTGCAATCAATTTTCCTTAATATGAATTAAAAGTTTCCCTTTGTTCATTTGTAATTTATTTCTAAATAAAAAATGTTATATCATATATGGTTTGTGAAAAAATAAATTAAACTAAGGCTAAAAAAAGTGAACTTTCAAAGTAACAACTAAGTTAACATTGACTACATTTTTCAATAATAAAGTTATAGGCTATCCCCAAAGATTTTCTATTACTACATCTTGCATTTTGCAACTGTAAGAGCTGCATGACACAGAAAAGTGGAAAAGTTTCTGCTGCAAATAGGTACATACACCTGTTAACCCCCAGAGGAGAAACCACGTGTGTGTTTTGAACTTCTTAGAGGCAGAGAGCTTCAGTCACTGGCTCTCAAACACATTTCTACTGTCCAAAAACATAGATCCCAGCTGCTTTGACGGGTTTTAGCCTAAAGTACGGCAAGCCTAAGGGCTTTGTCCTCACAGAGGACACTGCGTTTCGTCTTTAGAAGTCATTGAGTTGTCACAAAATGAGTCAGAGTCAAAATCATTACGATATGAACTCATATAATGATGCTCAAAAAATATGTATTGTTTTATAAAAATAATGGAAACTGTGACTCATTCGATCACACTTAATCGTTGCACAATATCGTCAACAAAAGTCACAATTGACCCCCTTTTAGTAAAAGTAGTCAAGTAATGTTGATGCTGAATAAGACTGACATTTTGAAAATCAATCACAGCAAAGAAAAATTTTCATTCACAAATTGAAATATTACTCAATTGAAATATTACTCAAACTAAGTAGACTTTTTTGCTATATGTATGTCCTATTTCCTTTTCACACTTGGGCACTGTATATTGTTAATTTAACTCTTGTCTCCCCCTGTTGGTCAGCAAATAAAACAAGAAAATGAATATCTATTTTAGAAAAATTAAATAAATATCCAATATTACTCGGGCTGAAAAAAACAACTTTTTTTTTTACTCTAACACTCAAAAGGCGTATCTTATGCTGAAATCTAACCCTTAAAATGTCTTCGAACGTAAGAGTTTAACATAACGATCACCTGTGTTGCAACATCGTTATCTTTGCTAATAACGCATGGAAAGAGTGACTCATCTGCTCTTTACACGATCTCTACAGTCTTTGAAATGTTAAGGAAACATCTTTGTGTTTAAACAGTAGCTCCTACCCCGCCTTTCTTTTCTCTCTGTTCTTTTCTACTAGGAGTATATGCCATTTGCTTAGTCAGGATTATGTCGTGAAATATATTTTAAACATGGCATTATTTGACTAACAAGAAAGCATGTACACGGTATTTGAAGAAAAAGAAAACTCAAACGTGAACTTTAGCCTTCAACTTGCTAACACGATATTCTGTATCAATGTACGCTGTTTAAATAGGAGCATGGCTATGCAAAAAATAAAAATAAATTAAATTAAAGTTTTAAAGTGTGCGCTTCGGAAGGACAATCAATCAAATGACAGGAAAAACTCATTAAAAAAAAAAAAAAAAAACTATTGACGTATGCACTCACGTGGTTTGTACGTTGCTGTACGTCAAGGCGTAGCCAAACAAACCACTTGAATCCGGAAGTGGAATGTTCTCTGTTGTGCCTTAAAATTTGTGTTTTTTGTAACTTCACAGCTTAAAAAACGCGTAAACTAAAAACGTAAAACTAAAAAAAATGTTAATTGGACGTCTGGTTCCTGTTTGTGAGAAATAAACTGACTCTTGTGGAAAATAAAATGGGTTTTTATAGTTCTCATGACGAGTCCTACACGGTAAGTGGCTATTGCTCTTTTAGCCTTCCCTTTTCCCTTAAAATTGTGTTAAAAAACACTTTAATGCCGTTTAGCCTTTTATTATAATTAGGTTTACTATAATTACTGGGTAATTAAATGAGTAAAGTATTTAAATAAATGTTGTATGTTTGAAATGTAAGTTTCTTTGTGTTTCAGGACAATCTCATTGGGACCTTACTGGCAATATTTGGAAATTTTCTCGTCAGCATTTCCTTAAGCATTCAGGTACATTTTTTAAATTTAAATACAAAAACATTTGCAAAAAATGTGTACAAGACCATGCGTATAATGGTTAAATTGCCACTATTGTTGAGTTTCCCATTTAGAAGCTATTAACATTAAACTATGGCCTAAGATTCTTTGAAGGAAGTTTGTAATAAAAACATTTCTTGACAAATTTCCATAATATAAAAATAAACAGGTGTCTCTGTCTCATGCTAATTGTTAATAATATTTTCTAGGCTTTATTTACTTAGTTTTTGTACATTTTTTTACTTAAGCAGTTGGTTTGCTTTTTGTCATTTCTTTATTTTTGTACCCACATGTGTTATTTCTTTCAGAAATACAGCCACGTGACTCTTGCAGGGAGGAAAGATCAGCGCACCTTCTACCATGCCAAAACCTGGTGGTGTGGCTTTGTTCTCACCTGTATCGGGGAGTCGGCCAACTTTGTCTCCTACGCTTTTGCCCCTCTTGCTGTTGTGGCGCCACTCAATGCAGTATCTGTCTTGAGTGAGTATTTCACTCTGTGCAGGACGGAGTTAGTGGCTCTACCGTTTGCACATAAACATACAGTATAAATGTTAAAAACATCATTGAGTTATGAAAGTTACTTTTTAACAACTCACAAACTAATAAAAGTCAACAAAACTTTATTCATATATGTTGTGTTTTTCAGCAAGCTCAATTTTGGGCTTTTTGTTTCTGCGTGAGAAGTCTAAACCAAAGGAGTTTGCAAGTAAGTTCATGAAGATATGCGCTGCACACACATGCATGAAATTCTTTCAACTTAAAAAAAAAATTTTCCCCTTCAAATCATTCATTTAATTGTAAATGTAACACATTTTAAAGCTTAATTTAAGAAGTAGAGTTTGCTTTTAATCACCTGCGTGCCTCATGTTGTTACAGAGCATTATGGGCTGATCATCCTGGGATACTTCATCACTTCAGGCGGAACATATCTCTTTGTGTCATTTGGACCAAATTCCCACGAAAAATTGCAGGCAGAGAACATTGTGAGGCACATCGTTGGATGGCCCGTACTCTTGTATTTGGTAAGAAATGTGATCAAATTCTAGTAAACCAACTTAAGCCGGTTACCAAACCAAGCAAACAGCTTTAATGAAGTTGATTTGTTGCTGCTTGTAAAATTCATAAAAAAAAGATTGTATAATTTATAAGCTATAAACAAATTTAAACATTTTTTAAGCATATTTAAAGTTGTTAAATTATTGTTATTTTGTCTCCTGTTGAAAAGATTTAAAAAAAAAAGCTTTGTTGTTTAGTAAATGTTGCCAAAGTACGCAAATCTGAATCTTTAAGTTACTTTTACAGTATTTAAAAATAATAATAATAATAATAATAGTTATTATAAAGAGATTGACACATTTATAAAATAAATATCTGCATTCACAGATTTCATGTTCAATGGTTTACTGAGTTACACTTCGAGTTTAACTTTTTGTGATTAATTGACAGAAAATAAATCGCTTTTTTTTTTTTGCTGAGGGATTGTATAACGATTAAATAAGTATTCTAGCGGACTGAGTTGGGCTGAGTGACTGTTTGGTCCTCTAATGTCCATAGCTCAGTGAACGCACCATGTGCACCAAACGGTCCATCCAGAAACGTGCTCAAATCGCCACACTCATCGGCAACAGTTTCAAAACACTGGAATTATCGCAGCTTTTTAATTTCACTGCGTCAAACTTTTTTTCTACGGTGCACATTAATCTAAATCACCCGATCATGAACAAAGAAAAGAAAAAAGCTGCAGCATTTATATTGGTGGGCGAGTCACAGTGCTGCATGAATGGACTTTTTCCTTATGATGCCATGGGTGATCAAAGATCCTTATGTGAAGAGATGATCACTCTTTTCAAATCCGAAAAATACAAACAGACGACCAAATAGCATTTTGTTTTCACACCCTGGCGTGCCACTGTCCCTCCCCTCCCTAGGCTGCTGACCCCTGCTTTTGATTGTCATTAAGGAATTATATACTCCATGTTCTGATCTGATAATAATTAGTTTCTTTTTCTTAACTGACAGCTTTTGGAGATCATCATGTTTTGCCTTCTTCTGTATTTCTACAAACAACGAAGGGCTAACTATCTGGTCGTCATTCTCCTGCTGGTGGCATTGCTTGGTGAGTCTCCAATCTAAGCCATCAATTACCTATTAAGTTAGTTAATTTACAACATATAGTTACAATACATAAAAAAATCCCCACCAAAGTTAGTAAGAAACTGTTTATGATCTCCATCGTTCTGTTTTTACCACAGGCTCCGTCACAGTCATCACAGTGAAAGCAGTTTCTGGCATGTTGGTGCTCACCATCGAGGGCAACATGCAACTGGATTACCCCATTTTCAGTGTCATGTTTGTGTGCATGGTGGCATCAGTGGTCTTCCAGGCCAGGTGAGAGATCAAAATAAATCCGCCCCTCAAGTAAAGTGTTTTCTGTGTAGCTGCTTCATGTTGACACATTGTGCTGGCTGTGGTTTGTAGATTTCTGTCCCAAGCTTGTAAACTGCATGACTCGTCTCTGGTCATGAGCGTCAACTACATCCTCTCCACTGTCTTTGCTGTTGTTGCTGGTGAGTTGTTGGCATCTTCTGGTTTGTTGTGTTGACTCACAGCTATATTAATCAGCTTCTGCATCTCACGGCTCAGAGGGAAATCATCTGTTTTTTAATATTCCTGTATTTTACTTGGACAATTTTTCAATTTTGTCGTTTAGGAGCTGTGTTTTACTTAGAGTTTAACAAAGAAGAAGTCCTTAACATCTGCATGTATGTGCTGGGGTAAGTAATCGATTTCTTTCTTTTTTTTTTTTTTGCTTATATTACCTTTCTGCTATATGACAGAGCATCAAGGCCACAAAAAAAGTAATGTAATGAGTATTTTCTCTTGTAAATGTACGATTTCAAATCTCGTGAATTTACAAGAATTAAATTCATACCTTTGTGAGGAAATGTCATAAATTTACCCTATGACTTATTTAGTCATAAATTTGCACCTTTATTCTCATAATTTAACAGCTACGACTTTTTTCTCGTAAATTTACCAGATTTTGAGTCGTAATTAAAAAAAGATTATGGCCCTTGTAAACTGGCCCTAATACTCTGTTGTACTGTTGCATTTAGATGGAAAATTTTATTTAAATATAGATCTGTCATTGTTGAAAAGCAAGTCCAAAATGTAACAGTTTTTGTGTGTGTGTGTAAAAACTGTGACTAACTTGTGTTTGTGTAGATCTCTCCTGTGTTTCCTTGGAGTGTTTCTCATGACCAAAAACAGGAAAAAACCCAAAATCTTTGAGCCGTATGTCTCCATGGACATGTCTAACGGTTCGTCGATCAGATGTTATTTCATTTCAATATTTTTATACCCAGTTTACCTTGAAGCATTTCAAATGATGACTCTCTTTCTCTTGTGTTGATCAGGCGTTCCAACGATCCATGACAAAGGCTCGGCCGTTCAGCCAGACTTCAACGGCTCCTTCTCGTACGGGACTCTCGTGAACAATGACGGAGTGGCTCCCGCCCCGCTGCCGGCAAATCTGGAGCAGCCGGTTGTCAGCTCCAGAACCGCTGATGCGTCTGCTGGGCAGCGGGATAGGAAGAAGGATTAGGACTGAGCACTGCCTTCTGTTCATGCAAACTGACCTCCAAAGACTTGAAGCTGTTAACAAAGCTCAGGTGCTTTTATGTCTAACTTTCATTCTCTTTTTGTTTCTGACAGAAGTTGTGTATTTAGGCTGGAACAACCGGGAATATCAAACTGAATTAGCCGCTATTTACAACTTCACTGCTGTAAAAACCAGTAATGTTTAAGAATAGTCTAGCAAGGAAATGGATTTGAGGTGGTATTTTAGTATCGAACAGGTAAACTGATCTTTTAAAAGCTGCACGTCCACATATCGTGCAAATTGTATTAAAAGATCATTTGTTCTTGGAATTTAATACGCGAATCTCCTGCTCAGGATCTCAAGAAAGTGAAAGACAGTCAAATGAAGAGTAAGCCGAGTTTATCAAACTGTATGTTCTCTTTGATACATGTTTGATCAGAGATTTGGCGTGAGTTTCCGTTGCTGATTATTGAATTATTTTGCACTGATAGGCTTTTGTACAGTTTCTCCAAAACAAAAACAAAACCTGATGTGTGCATTCTTATCATCGGGATCATGAAAGTCTCTTTTTTTTTTCTGCCTTTAGTCATTGAATTCAATTGAATTGCTGCTTTTCCTGTGCAAGTGTTTTAACTTATATTTATGTTATTGATGTAACAGATTTGAACTGTAAACTTTCATTTCTTGTGTTTTGCCGTGTAGTTTTTACACTAAATATGTTTTAACTTAGGCTATGCAAGTAGGTAATTAATAAATTGGACATGTTTTTTTTTTTTAATTTTGATGTTATCAATACAATAGATTTGAACTGTAAACTTCATTTTTTGTCATGTCTTATATCCAAATATGTCTTACTTAGGCTGTGCAAATAGGTGAATAATAAATTGGAAAGGATAGTTAATTATTTTTAAGACATAATGGATGCTTCATTACCTGTTTAGATTTAAAAAAAAAAAAACAATTTGTTTATACATACTGTAAGCAAATAAATGAATTCATTAGAAGTACAATATGTTGTTATATTGTTATTAACACAAGAACAATCTCAGCATGCTAAATATTGTATATTATTGAAGAAAAGGGCTTTATGATTTTTTTGTTTGCTGAGATTTATTGAATTAATATGAGACAAAGATCACTAAGTTTGTCCGGTTTTGTTAACTAAAAGTACCAAAAATTGTCTGAATAACCTCACAAGTTACTTTCTGCCTCAGTTAAACTAAAAATATAAAAAATATTAATCCTAATCATCAGGAATACAAAAAAAAACATTTTTACATTTATAGTTTGAACCTTAGAATATACAAACTGGAAAAAAAAGTTACAAATTTGAGCTGAGAGCAAATAATATAAAAAAAAAAGAAAACAATGATTTGCACATTGTTATAAGCAACAATGTGAACACATTTTTCTCCCCATAATTAGAGATTTAAGTTAAAACTTAAGTGTACATTAGCTCAAATTAAGAAAAAAAAAAAAAACGTTGAAAGTGTTTCAATTTAAGAATCTTTTCCAGTAATTTTATGTAAAGAACTTTTTTTAACTTTCAGCTGATTTTTCCTAATTGTATTTTTAATAAGACGGTGAAGAAAAAAAACCAAACAAAACAAAACTGTTTTTAAATAAGTTATTCCATTTGTAAATTAACCTAAAAAAAAGAAAATATGTTCAGATTGCAGCAAAAAGTAATTAAATTGAGTCCAAAGAGTACTCTACTCTCAGCTTTGATGGCTGTATTCAAGTGCAACAGGTGCAACCGGGAGTTTTTTAAACCATTGCTCGATTACGATACATTATTGTTGTTCGGTGAACGGAAATACCCTGGCCGGACACGCCCATTAACCTGCGTGACTCCTCAGGATGTTCTTAATAACTAATAAACCCCTTTGCTTTACAGCGCCGCGTGCCACTTTGCTGCCTGATAGCCGCCCATTTTGATGCCTAGCATCCGCCCACTTGCTGCAATCTGATTGGTCGCTTCGAGCTACTGGGGGCTTCTGATTGGTCTCACCTGCAGGGTCCTGACGCTGGAGTAGGCTGCGTTAGATAATCCGGAGAAAACAAACGCCCACGCATTTTGACAGCAAATAATAAATATATAAAATAAAAACCCCAAAACAAAAATTTTTTATTAAGCATACATACTATTTTTTTTAATTTGTGTGTGTTTTTTTTGTTAACCCCTTAATGTTTTTTTTTTTTTCGGACGCTGACGGTAGTGAGGTGAGTGCTGGGAGAGAAACATTTGCATGTCATCATCAGATTTAAAAAGCGAAATTAAATTGTGTCATCGGATGTCACTGCAATTTATTACAACTCTACTCCTAAATTTATATTTTCTGTAGCTCTAAAACAATTCTTGACGTGAAGGTAAATGTTTCATTTGGCATTTGCTCCAGTTCGGGCCGCGATATTGGAAAGGCAATACGTAATAGAGGTTAACAGCAGCTAAATGGAAAACACCTATTTTCCGTCGAGATTTTTATTGTCATTTTACGGAGGTTATGTTGTTATTTCATCCACCTTTCATGCTCAGTTTTGGTTACATTTACTGTAAATAAGAAAATAAATTAAACATGGACTTATTTACTTTAATTCACTCACATTCGCTGGATTTTCTCAAGTCAAATGGGGCGCTTCCTCAGAAGTAACACTAGATGGCGCTCTAACATTTCTGTAATGTTGCCAATGATGCCAAAATGTCATTTGTGTCTAAGTATTTGGGTCAAATTTGAAATTAATCTTTTTCAAGATACAGAAAAATAACTTCAGCGGTTATATAAATACACCAAATGTATTAATTTAATTTAATTTTTATAGCACTTAAAAAAAATGTGTAAACATTTCTGAAACTTAAAAAAAAATAAAAATAAAATATGAAGTCCAATCTCAGAGTGTGAGCACAATACTAACAAGTTTAAAAAGAAAAAAATAATCCTAAAAAAAAAAATCACAACTAAATCCTGTTTTTAATGATTTTTCTAATAAGATATACCTTTATTAACAACGATGAAATTAAAATTATTCACCATATAAGTCCAGAAAAAATTGTTACAATATGTTAACAATATAAAAATATATAAACACGTTTGTTCTCTGCAGAAATAACATGTGGTATATGTTTGCTATCTTCATCCAGTGTTTAAGTAAAATTGATGATGCAAATAAAAAGATAGTTAAGAGAATAAAAGCCATCTGATAGAGTGGTAAGAAAAATTTTGAAGGTAGAGAAGAATAAATACCTAAATAAACAGATGTGCATATGAAAATATACATAAGCACATATATACATAGGTATGTGCCAGTAAAGAGTTTTATCAGGACAGTGTAACATAGTAATTGGCCTTGTTTTTTACTCTAATTGCATATTAGTATTTTTGCAGCTTAAATAACAGCATCTAATTTCCCTAAATGAGTGAACTAGGGAAATAAAAGCATTTGGAAAAAGCACAAACATTTTTTCACATGTTAAACTAAAATGTTTATTCACTAATATTTGCTGACAAAAAGACATCACTAATTCATGAGATCACACAGGAAAGGGGTACATTTAGCAGCAATCTTTATGTTTTGAAGGTTTTCTATATTAAGAAACATTTTTCTCAATGTTTTTATCTCTGTTAAAAGATCAAGGATGCTGCGTGATACTTCTAAAGGGTGGAGCAATGGCTCCGGAGCCTACAGTAGTGACCCAGAAGAGGATGAGGATGAGGAAGAAGACATGGTGTTCGGGGAGAGCGATCAGGATGGCATGGCAGAAGAGATGATGGACCTGAGTGACCTTCCCACCGCACTCTTTGCGTGCAGTGTCCACGAGGCCGTATTCAGCCAGGAAGCACACAGGGTGAGATGCTGCAAACTCCCCTCCTTGTCCATATGTTTGTGGCATGTGTGTTTGCCTGAGTCGATGCATCACATCTGAGTCATCCCGGGGCGTGTGCCAGACCGTCCAAGAATCAGATCATAGCAACAGGAGGCGAGATATCACTCCTGTGTGTGTGGAAGTCCAGCCACAGTTCAAGCTGCGCCGCTGATCGCTCCGCAGCTAAAACCCTCACGCGTACGCGCCCGACGCAGCTGTTATCTATTTACCAGCGAACGTGAATGCGGGTCAGCAGATTACAGCATGACTCGCACAGAATCACAAGCCACACTTAGCTTCAGATCTTGTGTCTATGCATATCATTCAGGCAGTATATTGCTCATCTCATTTGCCAAGCCTCTTGGAACAGTGCATATATGTTGCAGACAGGGGGGAGAGTAACAGATTGGAGCCCATGAGTGCACACTCTGCATTAAAACCCCTAAAGGGTGTGTTGAGAATTCATCACAGCTGGTTATGTACGAACGCTTTGGATCATTGAATGTTGTTTGCTGGAGGAAGAAAAAACAGTTATAATTTTAATCTACTTATGGTCTCCTATGATCTTTCCAGCTGGCATCTTTACGTCCCCTTCTTTTTCTCCAAGACTTTGCCTTTTTTTTACCGACTTCCCTATGCAGTCTCCTCGCCCTCTGTTTTTGCTTCTCGATTGATCTTTTTCTATGTATGGAAGTGCTGAACTGCAGAGGCTAAATTTGGAGCATGAACAAAAATCCCTTGAAATGAATCAGCCCTACTTTTGGATGTTGTACACCCGTTGCTATGAGCGAATGAGCCCTCCCTCCCCTCCTCTCCTGCTTGGTTTTTGCCTCCTAACTTCATTACGATTCACGCTTCGGCTTTTAAGTGGAAATGGCTCCCACGCAATCTTAAGTCTGAACATGTCAATGAATCATTCTCTGTGTTTCACTGAAACAAGCCGCGCCAAAAATAGAAACGTCAACATTTATTGCTTTGATCCAAATACGATTGCAGGGGAAAAGTATAAGATTAAAGCGAAGAGACTTTGGATTACTTTTTTTCCTATCCAGAATCTGACACATTTGGGCATTTTTATTCCACAAAAAATATTTGTTTTCTGAATCCTCCCTGAAGATCGGGGACATTGCATCCTACATTTTTGTGTCTTTGGGCTCTTGGCTTTCTCCTCACACTGGCACTACTTTCTGTGTCTGGTTTCAAAGGCTTGCCTGCTGGAGGATGAGCTTTTTTCTGCTTTCATTCTTCTCCATTGAGAGGGGAATGGACACATGTACAGAGGAAGAGGGAGGGAGACCAGAGCCCTCACATTTATGAGAAGCTTTTAGCACACTGTAAAATCCTTCAGCTTCTTCTTGCATAAGTGAAGCATCAGTGAAACCTAGTGGCACACTTTTGTCTGCAACGTTTTTTTCCCCCTTTGCTTGCCTTAAGCTAAAATGGAGACATGCTTTAAAGTTTTCATTGCTTCTTCTGGAAGCTTAGCTTTAGCCTGATAACAGAAATTAATTTGTCCATTATTAGTTAATTAGTGGTAAAATCTACTTATAATTTACGTCTCATTTAGCCAGCTCAATAGAGGCAATGTTATTCCAATGCTGTCAAAGTCCCACTCCAATCATTTTATGATCTATTAAAACCGTTCCCTATTTTAAACATGAATATACACTTTATAGCCAATATAAAAAAATTAAAAACAGTTTGTTTTGTTCTCTTGAACATAGTTTCTGCAGAGCAGCAGTAGTTCATTAGAAATTCATTACAGTTATAGGGTGGGACTGTTCGCACACAGTAAGCCTGCCTCCCTCTCCCATCATCCACCTGTTTACGCCTCAACCAACCTACTAGCCTAATCACTTATTATTACTTTGTTTATTTTCTTTATTTCTTGATCTCTTGTTATGCCAGTCTTGAGTTTCCTTTGCTATTCCTAGTGGCGGAGTTTCACATAACAATAATTTCTTTAAAGTCCCCCATCAAATTTTTTTTGTTTGAAAAAAACAATCCCAGTACTGTTTTAATTATAATTATTAAGTTTTTTACCAAAACCCCAGAACCTAAATGTCTTAAAAAGCCATTTTTCATGTTGATCCGAAGCCTCTGTTTCAAAAATCTCCTCTGAGGGGGCGTGGCTTTTAGAGCTGAGCCAAGCAGCCCCACCCTGGTTCCCCCAATCTGATTATGATAGCTCAGTGTCTCGTTAGCGTAAGTCTTCACCGCTACTACATAAAAATGTCAAGCAATGTCCAGCTATATCATTTGTGACGGATGTCAGCCTTTTTTCCAGCTTTTGTGGCCCTGGTACCGTAAGTGTTGTATCAAACTCAAACAAAAAAATCCAGTGACGGTTGATTTGACCATGGAAATGGGAACAGCGACTCATTTTATCGCAGTCAATGGGAAGATGCCATCTTCTCTTCTCTAGCACCTGAGCTAGCCAGATGAGGGGTTTAGTGCATGTGCAGCAGAGCTGTTGTGACTCATTAATTCTAACAGAGCCTGTCTGTGACAGTTTGATTGACAGCGATTTAAAAGGAGAAATACTCAGAAATGCAAAAGCGAAATGATTTCTTATTACATTTGTTCTCATTCATAAGAAAAATGCCACACATATGTTAAAAACTCTTTAAAAAACCATAACTTGGTTATGGTCCGTGCCCCGTATGTTAGACACCTCTTGTTTACACTCTCCTGCTAGCTTATAGTTCCTCCCAACCCCAACCTATCAATATTGGTGCAACAAAACTGATCATCTACAAGTGAATGCATTGGAATGGAGCTGGGAGCTTCTGGCTTACTGTAGTAGCTTCTACTTTACTACTCCAAGCTTTTTCCAGTGACATTTTTTTGTCGGCTCCTGATTCACAATGATTTCAATAAAGAAATACTTGGAAATTCAAATTTAAGCTTAATTTTCCTTGTACGGTACATGCCCTCCATCGTGAGAAACATTGATTTTCATTGTAATTGGTCTTTAAAAGCTGTTTCTTAGTTATTTTTTTTTAAAGTTCCCTATAGAAACAAATATTGTTTCTTGGTTGCATTATTTTTCCTTTCTGTTTTTTTTTAATCGAAAAAAAAATGTTTGCACCACTTTTATCACATCCCTGTTGTCAGTCATGCAGTCGGCTCCTCACAATCATTGTGGGATCATACATCATCAATACAAAACAAGTTTCCAAAAGAGGGGAGGGGTGGGAGGCAAAGTGGTTTCTCTGCTTGCAGAGACAAAGGTCAGAGAAGCCATTATAATTTGTTCCACATAGTGTCCAGTGTGTATCAAGCCTAATCAGCTCTGAGCAAAGCTTTCATTTGGGCTCCTGCTGCTGCCGTCTGACTGGGTTTTTCTTCAGTACAATCAGGCAGCTGCAAGCTTACAACATCAAGTGTTTTATTGTTTTGTTTGGAAAAAGGAAAGTTTTGTCAAGCTCCTTATCTCTAATGGTTCGAAAGTTGGTGATACTGACTAACCTTAATTTATTAGTCTTTTTTTTTTTTACTTTTAATTGCATGAGGACTTTATCTTTTTATAGGATTTCACTGTCGCAGTACCTCATCTAATCTGCGTTGTTTCCAGCTGCTCAAAGCAGCTGTTTTCAAACAGTCACGCTCAGGTGATCTGACGCTGCACAACCCGCTCAGTATCAAACGGAGGGCAAACAGAGTTAGTGTTTAGCCAGTGAGCACAGTGGAACAAATAACAGCTCAGGATTATTTAACTCTGACCTTTTAGTGTTCCGTGCATTAAAAAGCACCTTCTTCTAGGTACAAATAGCTCTGCAAAAAGTGACTTTGAAAGATTCCAAAAATAAATGAAAATAAAGAAAGCAAAACACTAAATTCAGTGTGGTGTGAAAACTGAAAAAATGCAGCCAAAAAATTGTGGAAAAATGCTTAAGGACTTAAATAAAGTTTGACTTATTGGAAGTAACTATTGAGGTTTTTAAGACCCACTCCGATCGTCTTTTGAGCTCTTTAAAAAGCATTCCAACTGATCTTTAAATTATGATTCTGCCATTTTTTTCAGCTAGTTTATCTTTAGTTTTAGCAGAGTGGCAGGAGATCATTAACAATTCACCTCCCATTCATCGTTGGAGCGGAGCAACCCCGCTCCCTTTCCCTTCCGGTTGCTGAGAGATTTTGGCCCGCCCAGTGAATTTTCTATCATTTTCTTTAGTAACAGCATTATTGTCTGCTCTTGATTCCTAACTATATAAACAAAGAAATCCAATTTTAAGCTTAGTTTTCTTTATATATCATCAGAAAAATCCTAAAAGAGCGTATTAGAAACATCATAACACAATTTTCACTATAGTGGGTCCTTTAACCTTTGTTATATCCTACGTATGTTGACATTGGGGGTGGGGTCATCTGGACGCCACAAGACAACGCGCTCAACTTTTTTTTCCCAATGGTTTTTGAATTTCACTGGTGTCCGTGGAGGACATGAAATCCGGTCCTCCTTCATCCACATTTGTCATGGGAGGGATAATATGGGGTCAAATCACATGAAATTTGTTTCAGCTCAGCAATGAAAACTCGAAAACTCTGAGTTGAAACTGAAAACTAGAAGCAAACAGGGAAAACAAAAAAGGAAAAGTTGAAAGTACACATAAACATTTATTTTTTTAATTGGTAACAGTTTTTGTTTTTCATTCAAATTTTCAGTATTTCTTTCAATTTTTCAATATTATTTTTTCAAATATTCAATTTTTTTTTCAAATATTCAATAATTTCATCAAGTTTTTAATGTTTTTTCAAGTTTAAAACTGCTTTCAATTTTTTTTCCAAACTTACAGACTCTTTCACGTCTATCACAGGTCCACAGCTCCACAGTGCTGGGCAGTGAGCAAAGAGCCCACTACAGGACGTGGGGCCCTCAGGCCACCTTCATGAAGTCTGTTCCTGATTGTTTGGGCAGAGACATTCACACCAGTGGCCCTCTGGAGGTCATTCTGTAGGACACGAGCAGTGCTCAGCCTGTTCCTCCTTGCACAAAGGAGCAGGTATCGGTCCTGCTGAGGGGTTGAGGACCTTCTACGGCCCTGTCCAGCTATCCCAGAATAACCACCAGTCTCCTGAAATCTCCTCCATGTTCTGGAGATTGTGCTGGGAGACACATTAAACCTTCTTGCTGCAGCACGTGTGGATGTTCCATCCTGGAGAAGTTGGACAACCTGTGCAACTTCTGTAGGGTTAAGGAATCTCCTCATACTGCCATTAGAGAGAATTACAGCACGAGACGAAAGACAAAATCAGCACGAGTGGAAAACCAGCCAAAAAAGATCAAGAGGGAGAAACTTGAAATGACCTCCACATGTAACACCAGTCCTGTTTGGAGGGTTTTCTAATTGTTGCCACTGAAGTGCACCTGTTGTTAATTCCATGAACACCAATACAGTTGAAATTGATTAACGAGGCCCTCAGCTGATTAACCAACAAGAACATTATCAGACAGGTTTAATTCAATTCATGCCAGACCCAATTAAAAAAGCGTTCCTTTAATTTTTGTGAGCAATATATATATAAAATCGTGATATTTTTTTATTTTTTTCACCAAAGATCCTTCACGCTGCCAGTCTTTTCGTCCATTAGCAGAAGTTCACTGATATAGCGCTGTCAGTAACTGCTCTGCAAGTCTCTCTTGAGTGTAATGTTTTTGATTGTGTGGCTGATATGCATTGGTCAATGATGTAAGACAACTCCTGTTCAGAGAGCTGTCGAACCATCAGGGACTAAAGATAGCAGCATGGTAGATGTGGAAAATCTGAAGTGTATTTTATACCCACGTGCTCGCTACTGCGTGTTACGCTGTGCGTGCTTGAATAGAGGAGCGATATGTTTGCGTGCTCTATTTTGGGATGTTGGTCCTTGAGGGCGAACGTGTGGAAGTGGGTGCTTGGCAGACTGAAGGTCAGACGTAATGCAGGCGGGAGTTAGTGAACGCCTCTGGCCTCCTGTTCCTGCAGCGGCCTGGTTATTATTTTTTTCGTTTCCTTGACTGTCCCAGTGTGATTGTTTAGCTTTTATTATATAGAGGGAAGGAAAAAGCAATATCAGTCAGATTGACATGAATAGACACCTGAGTGTGACTGGAGTGAGCTGAAGCCCCCATCAAGTATTTGACAAGTTTTGGCTTGCAGGGAAACTTTAAATGGCAGCTTTTAGAGCATTTTTTAAGAGCTTTATGGTTTTGTGACATTTTCCAAATATAATTTGAAAGTGGTTTTGAATTACATGTATAGTTATTACTGCAGTGCTACAACAAAATATTTCATCAGGTCATGAAAAAGATTTTTTCCTATAGATAAATCTATAGATAATTAAGAGAGACTTGAGTCCCCACGTCTAATTATGATTATGCAGTTCTTAGTCAAAAATCTATAAACTTAAGTCGTCTTCTAGAACATAGTTTTATTTTTCAGGTGAAACAAAAACGGCGGATAATACTTTAGCATTCCAGCTGTAAAGTTTTGAGCCAAATGTCAGCTTGGACGAGGAAAATGAAGACAAACGTGGATCTATTTATCTGCAAGTTGATGCGTCAGAATGGAGCAGAACGTGGCCCGCCTATTGTAGTTTCTGTAGTGTCTGCTCTTGATTCACAACAATTTGAGTAGAGGAATACACAGAAATGAAATTTTATGATTATTTTTCTTAGTATTTGTCCTCCATCAAAATACCACAAGGACAAACACCAAAACACAATTTTCATTGGAGTGGATTTTTAAGACCAGATTTCATGACTCAACTTCAAAACAGAAATACCAAAAGTCTGTTAATTATATTGAAAAAGTTAATAATAAAATTAGCTTTTTCGTTGTCATAGTTCAAGATGAGCATTAAAACAGACATTAATTGATCTAAAAAAGCAAGCCGTATTAAAAAAAATAAGAGTTATGAGACATTTTTCCAGACATTTTTTGGAAAGAAAACTTTTCAAAATCAAGTTATAAATACATAGAGAAAAGAATCATTTTTCTTTGATCAAGATTTTTGGGACACCCAAATATGATTGAATGGCAGAAACTTGACTGTATTATTTAAAAATTAACAAAACTGTGACAAAACAGAAACCTGAAACAGAATTGAACAAGACAAATGAGGATCTGACAGTGCTGAACAGAAAACCAAGGACTCAAGCAAGGCGGAGGGGTAATTAACTAAAACAGAAACAGCTGAGTAATTGGAGAAACATGACAAAAGAGAAGAAAACAGATCCGAAAAAGGACCCAATCCTCACAGGTTTAGTAGAATGGGTCAGGGCTTTTCCAGTGTATTAGAATGACTAAACCACAAAATCCACGTGCTTCTAACAGTTCATTCGCTGCTGCATTTCTTGTAGCTCCTTCACTCTTTGAGTTGTTGTCCATACTGACTCACAGTCATGGCTCACTGCCACTTAAAAATGAACAGAAATGTAAAAGAAATATAAACTGCTTTGTCCTTAGTATAGATAAAACAGTCCAGTGATGTCAGCTGTTATTTTATGAAAGCAATTTTTCTTTTCATCACTTACTGTTACTGATGACAAACCTCTGTGTGGAGAAGGACTTCTTGTTACTCAGACAAATTGAGTTTATTGAATTTGTCACAAGTAAATAACACCTGTATTTCTATAGAGAATTTAATGCTTTGATGTGTACATCATGTCCAAGGGTTTGACCTGTTGTTTCGCATTTTGCTTTCCGGTCACCTATACATCCATCCATTTTCCTCTTAATCCTCTTCGGGGTCACATGATCACTGGAGCCAGTCTCAGCAACTGCTGGGTGAAGGTGGGGCGCACCCTGAACAGGTTGAACATAGTTCGGCAGTAGTGTGAAGAACCTTGCTTAAAGACCCACTCTGGGTGAAGCTCATCGCGCCCCCTGGGAAACAAACCACGAAACACCAGTCCTACATGCAGCCAACTTAGGCATCCTGGTGGCATGTTTTGCCTCTTCTGCACTAAATAATGTGTTATTTAGTGCGCCACTATGGAAAAAGAGCCTAATTCTGATGAACATTTCAGCCAGTGGTCCCACGGTGTAATAGTTTAAATGCTTTTACATTTCAGATAAGGATATTATACTTGCTAATCTTATTAATCCATCATTTTCAAGTCTCAATTATTTTCCTTTTGGAGATAAACGCTCAGATTTTTCTTATAATTACATTTGTTCTGCCTCCTCCAGGCCGTAAGATGATCACTGTTCAGTAAATATTTGATGTGTGATTACGACTGTTTTTGTCGCCTCACTGAAAACAATGGCTTGTCATCTTCAGACACGTCTCCCCCTGTTCCCTTCTTTGACACAAGAGCTGGTTATGAAACGGCAGGATTAAGGATGCTGTGTAAGCGAACGTGTTTGTTTGCTCCCGATGCCGTTTTTTCTGCCATTCTATTTAAGTCAAGATTATTTTCTGGTTCAATCAGTCTAAAAATGGAAATGTTCTGTGAGTGCTTTTAAGAATAGCTCGACAATAGAGTGCGATCTTTTATTTAACTGGCACCCAAAAATAAATGTGGCCTTATGAATGATAGCATAAATGCAATCCTGCAGTCCATGAAATTGAAAAATGTTTTGTAAATGATTGCTTTGAGGGATGAAAGTGTAAAACCAAGCAGCCGAAATAAACCTTGTAATGAGGGTTTAGTTAAGCTCTAAACAATAAGTGTCCTATTTCAGACATAGAGGTTCCTTTTTTCTTTGATTGTATCGTAGAGACCTAGTTGAGAGTTTTATGGCATAACATAGATTGTTTTAAGTTTCCTGAACTATTTGAACTATGGAGGGTGCTCTGGGAGTATGGGGACCTTAATGAAGGCTGTCCGGTCTCTGTATAACTGGAGCAGGAGCTTGGTTCCAATAGCAATTCAGACCTGGTGCATGTTGGTGTATGTTGGACTCCGGCAGAGTTGCCCTTTATCGCTAGTTCTGTTCATAGTTTTTATGGACAGAATTTCTAGTTTCCTGGCACAGGATTTTGTCTCTGCTCTTTGCAGATGATGTTGTCCTGTTGGCGTCATTGAGACGGGACCTTCAGCATGTAGTTTTCAGCTGAATGGGATGAGGGTTAGCGCTGCTAAATCTTGAGGCCATGATTCTCGACCGGAGAAAGGTAGTTTGCCCTCTCTCAGTGGGTGGAGTTCTCCTGCCTCAGGTGGAGGAGTTTAAATATATTGGGACCTTTTTACGAATGAGGGAAGATTGGAGGGTTGCTGCACAGGTTTGTTGTGGTGAACACAGAACTAAGCCAGAAAACAAAGCTCTCAATTTACATGTCAATCTTTTTTCCAGAACTCACCTAAGGTCATGACCGAATGAACGAGATCCTGACTACAAGCAGCTGAAATGAGCTTTGGGTGGCTGCCGGTCCCTTAGAGATAGGGGGAGAATCTCGGTGAAGAAAGCTCGGAGTAGAGACGTTGCTCCTCCTCCTCAGGAGGAGCCAGTTGAGGTGGCTCAGGCATCTGGTTCGGATGAAGACAAGAACACGCTGGAGAGACTACATTTCTCGGTTGGCCTGGGAACGCCTTGGGGTTCCCCCCAAAAGAACTGGAAGAAGTAACCAGGGAGAGGGAAGTATGGGCTCTTTGATAAGACTACTGCCCCTGCAACTCAGTCCTGGATGAGAGGAAGAAGATGGATGGACTATTTCTTAAAGTCCCACTCCGATCATCTTTTGATCTATTTGTGGTCGTTTATGTACGATTATGCTGTTTTTAGCCAATAAGTTAAAAAAAATGTTGCTTTTTAGAACACAAAGTTTCTGCAGAGCAGGAGTTCATTAGAAATTCACTTCTGAGTTATGGGCAGGACTATTGATGCAAAGCAACCTGCCCCTCTCCCGCTAGCTTACAGCATATACTGGCCTATTCAAATTCTAAAAAATAAGTACCCTCTCCTCTGATTCACAATTATTTGACTAAAGAAATACACAAACATGCAATTTTAAGATTCATTTTCTTTACATATGTCCTCAATCATCAGAAAAATGCCACAAGAGCATGTTAAAAACACCAAAAACACGATTTTCATTGGAGTGGGTCTTTAAGTCTTTAAGTCTTGTCTCTTTTTGTTCACACAGTCTAGATTACTTTGTTTAATATCGTCTGGCAAGTCAGCTTGAAAATAAAGCTTCACAAGTTTTTTATTCTCAACAAAGGTGATAGAAAGAAACAGAAAAAAGTCTGCCACAAGTCTTTTATGTTTTCTTCGCTGCTCCCACAGCGCTTGGGAACAGAAATCAATCATGTTGTCGACAGTCCCTAATTTACTTCTGGATATTTCTGTTTCTCAACATTAATTTATTTTCCCTCAGGCGTCTTCTGACTCTCGCTTTAGTCTGTTGCGGAATTTAAACCCAGCTTACCTGGCTCGTGTGCAGCATTTCAGTGGCTGTTCCTCTTTATCTGTCTGTAAAAAAAAAACGTTTTCTCCAGAAACCATCAGAACAACATTGAAGATGGACACTTTTTGACTAGACTGTGAGGCAGGAGTCTTTCTGTGGGTTTAATAGCTGTAAACATCGATAATGAATATGTTTATAGCACAAACCACTTAAGAGGCTATTTAACAATGCAGTTTGAAGACATATAGAATTTTGTGTGCACTTTCTGTCAGAGTAAAGTATTTCCAGCTCTGACACTATAATTTGTAGATTGGCATCACAATATTATCCTGTCACTCTTCCTCCATTTCTCCTCTATAAATTTTTGTTGTATTTTTATTTTTTTCCTAAATCTATACATTTTCTGTTGTATTATTTGCACATTTGGGGTAATTTTCATCCAAAGTATACATACATTTGAATAGAATACAGAGAAGAGACAGCTTTTTTTTTACTGTTTCTGGTATAAATCTCAGAAGTAGCCTGCTCTGCTTGTATTTGTCATCTGAAAGGTGAATTTTCAGAACCACTCATTAAAGACGCACTCCAGAGAAAATCCAATTTTTTGATGTTTTTGACATGTTCTTGTAGCTTTTTTCCTCATGATGGAAGATTAAAGAAAATGTATATTAAAACTACATTTCTGAATATTTCTTTATTAAAATCACTGGAGCAGACAAAAAAAATGTCATTTGAAAAAGTCTGTAGCAGTGACGTAGGAGCTATAATCAGCAGCTTGCTCTGCTCTATTCCGATGTATCCACTTCCAGACTTCCATACTGTACTGAAGGGTTGCTCCGATATTGCTCACACATTTGTTGCACCAGCAAAGTTGAGTTGAGGTTGTGAGGGACTATAAGATAGTGGGAGAGAGTTTAGAAAAAGGGAGAGCAGGTGTCAGGAGTCGGCACTCTGTCTCCCCCTCTGGTCACTGGCGGGAGCCATCTCTAGAGTACTGACTGCACTACATCTCCCAGCAACCCCAGTGCACAGTTCCTGGATGCTGCTCAGCTGTCTCCAATCTGATGATCACCCACCTTCTTCTTAACCTGCACACACAGCCACACTCAGTGCAAAGTATTGTTTGTGCCACCTTGCTTGCATCACCGAACGTTTCTATCTGAACCTAATCTTCTGTGTACCTGACCCTGCTCTATCTCTGATTACCTGCTGACTGCCCTGACCCTCATCTGGACTCTTACAACTCTAGTCTCTTCTTGGATGATCCCATGCTCGTGATTGACCTCTGCCTGTTTGAACCTGATTTAGCCGTGTTGACTTTTAGTTCTGCTTGGTTCCTGTCTGAACTAATAAACCTGCTGCACGTGGAACCAGCTGTCTGCCCATTTGGGATAATGGGAATAGGGGCAGGCTCACTCTTTGTCAATAGTCTGGCCCACAACTGAGGAAAATTTAAAAACACTTCTGCAGCTCTGCAAGAAACTACATTCAAGACAATGACAGGTTTATTTGATCTTGGATTTTTTTTTTTTAAAAGGCAAAATCATAAAAAGAGCACTGGGAACACTTAAAATATATCAAAGGGTGATTAGATTAGGATTTTAACCTAAGAGATATTAGATTCCAGGAGTCAACAGTCTACTATTACCATATAATACTTTGTAATTTTTTTGTTTTCTTGGACTTTTCTCATTTATATCAGTTTGAAACTAAATTTATTTTTTGGTTTGTTTGTTTGTGGGGAACTCCTTCTATAAAAATGTTTCATTCTATCTCACTTGCCACAAGGCACGTACAGCTTTCAATTAGAGCGGTTTGAATTGAAATAAAAGAGAGCCTTCTTGTCTTCTGGTGGAAAGTCTCATGACTTTGTTGTTTTGTTTATTCGCCTCGGAACATGGCGCTCATCTCTCAGAGCCGCGTTGTCCGCACATCTCTGACACAGCCTTGAGTCCTCGCATGCCCATTTTTATCCCTCGTTCTTCTTTGTTATGTCTGCTGTCTCAGCGTCAGCGATGCCTGCATGCGAGTCAGAGATCCTGCCTTACCCATCCAAAGATTTGACCTGATTTTTAAAGCAAAGCAATCATCGGGACCATCGGCACGTGTCGGCGTCCTCCTCCTCCTCTCCCTCTGCCTCCGTCCCTCTCACTCTGCTCTACAGTCGCTCATCTCTCCAGCTCCTAAGCTGCTGAACAGCTGCTGGTGGCCCACCAGATGTAGGCTGTGATCCAGAAACATACTACGCTGTCGCTTTCTTTGGTTCGCAGTTGTAAAACATTCAACTCCTAACACAGCACTTTCTTTTTCATATAACAAGTTCAGATGTTCCTAGTTTTTTTATCTTCATTTTCACACCTTAGAAAAGTCTGGCACAAAAAAAAGTGACAACGTTATTTTCAGCATTTAATTATCAAAATCAAAAGTTTTGTTTACAGAAATAATAATTTTATGGTGCAATAATTCCAGCTACATTTTTTGGTTTGCTGTATATTTCTAGTTACTCTCCCTATCACGTTGATATCAAATTCATGCTAACTTTGATGATTCTTACAAAAGTTTAGCTAAAAATATTAGCAGTTGCTCCTCCAGCTTTAAAATCATAATTTAAAATCATGTTCTGTCATTTTTATGGTATCTGTAGCTTAATCTGTTGCATTAACTTATTAAATTAGTACTTCATTCTATGTCCTGTTTTTCAGTAATATATTTTTATTTAGAGACCAGTATTCTCAATGATTATTTTTGCTGGAAATTTACACTGTATTTGCTTTACTTGACCAGCTCTTTTTGCTAAAGTGACATCAGATTCTAACTGACTGTTTCCACCCATTGACAGTAAAAGAAAACTGGACTGAACAATCCTATCCAAACAGGAAGTACCTGCTGGTCCCAAGAAGCTGAAATCCTTTCCATTTCTATTGAGAAATAAACAGCTATCACTCAGTCATTAAGCTCGTCAGAAAACCCCTGTTTGCTCTACTACCTTTCATTAACGTGTTCTTGCTAATCCTATTGTCTGTTTTTCAAATTATAGACTGATTAATTAGATGTCTCAATAAAAGTAGGTGGCGTCGCATCGAATGTTCGAAGCGTATGATTGACAGGTTCCCCTGTGCCCACTTTTTAGTGGAAAGGTGGCACCCTAATGTGCTAACTCCTGATTGGAGAGAGTGGTTGCCATAGAAATGTGGACAGACCAATCACGGCATTGCAAAATAATGGTGACTGAAATGACTATGGATAACATCACATGTGATTCATCCAGTTATATCATAGTCGATGGTTCTACCCTGGTTCTTATTATAAATGAGCTACATTTTTCACAATAGACAATAACTTAAACACATTAGTTTTCATATGTTCTTGCTTGTCATAATCTGTTTTAGTATTCCACTATGTGACCTTCTGCAGATCAGGGCAGCCCACTCCTAGTCTTCAAGATCTACCACTCTGCCTCCTTTACAGTTCTCTCTGCACTCCTTTATCCGGATTTGCTGACTCATGTGTGTCTTCATTCTGATTCACTCGACACACCTGATCAAGGTGATCAGCTGCAAAGAGAGAGAGAGAGATGGAGCCACTGCTGCAAAAGCTCTGTCACCCTTAGTTTTTAACCGTGTTCTTTTAACTACCAGCAGGCCTTGGTCACATGATCTCAGGGACCTGTTGGGAACGTACGGCTGTACGAGGTCCTCTATGTAGGCCGGTGCTCTGTAAGTCAAAACCAGGATCTTGAACTGCACTCTGTAGTGGATAGGAAGCCAATGCAGCTGGATTAACAATGGGGTGATATGATAATACTTAGAGGATTTAGTTAAAGGCCTTGCAGCAGCGTTCTGGACAACCTGAAGCCGCTCTGGAGATTTTTTGCTGAGACATTTGAAGATGGAGTTGCAATAATCAAGACCGGAGGAAATAAAAGCATGAATAAGCATCTCCATCTCAGAACGTGATACAATTGGACGTTTTATAAGTATATAGCGTTTTTAGACAAAAATTCTCCCCAGAGTTATGGGCGGCACCTTTGCTTTTTCATCTACTCTTGATTCACAACAATTTCAATAAAGAAATACTCAGAAATGCAGTTTAATTTAAATTTTCTTGATATATGTCTTCTATCATGAGGAAAATGCCACAAGAATATGTCAAAAACACCCTAAAAAACACTTTTCACTGGAGTGGGTCTTTAAGATAAGTTAATAAACCTCATGCTGCTCATACTGTAAGCACATACACTTTTCATTAATTTAGGATAATGGAGTAGCAATGAGAGCTGTCTGCTGGGAGTTGTCTATAACTATTAATTAACTTTTGATTGCTAGAAGTCCTGTTAAACTGCTAACATTTGTCACACAGAAATGACTCAGTGGCACTTTTCCTGTCTCACATTTCTTTCTGTTTGGTTCCAGACCTCCCCAAAAAAAGAGGTGGTTGTAGTTTTGAAGGGATGTTAATGTATGTCTTCTTTTTTTTTTGGCTGGTGAGCGAAAATAAAAGCTATTCATGCTGTCTTTTCACAGTTTGCAGGACTTCTTGCCTCCATCCGTCTCTCCACACTTTTGTTTTCTTGGTCTATTTTTAATCACCTGCTCAATTTCTTGAATCCCTCTATCTCTGTCCTTCCCCCTGCGAGCGACTCCGTTCACCCCTGCTCTTTCTGCACTCCGCAGATCTGTCTCCATGCCCATTAGACATTCTTTTATCCTTCAATCCCTCTGTCTCCCTCTGGCTCCCTGCACCTGTACTTGGCTGCTTGCTTTAAAAATAGCTTGGCCTAGATTACGGCAGCTGCATTGGTGCTGGCACTGCGGGTTGGGTTTGGTTGTGCCAAGTGAAGTAGCCTGTCGTAAGAAGAGGTTGGCAGCGTGGGCCTTTTTGTGTGTTTGTCAGTCATCAAACTGTCTGGTAGCAGGCCTTGGAAGATCATGGGAAATCATGTCTGCATGTGTGCAAGAGACTTTGATTTGAGCTAATTAAATTAGCTCTTTCTTTCATGTCAGAAAAATTCTCAAAGGTGATCTGCCCCACAAATCGGTTAATTTTGGCCGATTTGAATGTACTTTTGGTTGTGCAATCTTCCCTTCTATGCGCGTGCCTGCATTAGTATGCAGTGTGTATCATGGCCATGCGTGAATCAGCCCACTGTGATGATCTACTGCCCTGATTTCCCCTCCTTCCCCTCTGCAGCGCTCTTCCACAGCATTCAAATTTTGCTCATAAGTGAGCCTAAAAGGCGCCGTCTCACCCTTCTGAGCTTCTCTGCTCCGCTTCTTCACTGCGTATGCAAGACTCTGCAATAACCTCCCATCATTCTGGCAACTTTGTGCTTCATTTTTTTCCCCATTTATTCATTGATTTTTGACAGTAATCAGAAACAGATTTCCATCAATCTGACCATGTCATTTTCTAATTTGTTTTTTATTTGTAGACTATTTTACATCTTAATTCAGTGCATGAGAAAATTGCTTTATTATCAGAAATGCACTTTTGAGAGGCTAAAAAAGATACTTTATTTTTTCTGAGAAGATATAGATTCCTATATGACAGATATGCCAGAATTCCTTCTGCATAAACGTGCTTCCTCCCATTTTTTTCAATTTAAATGCGTAATAAAGCATGATACAGATTAACCAAATTAGAGTTCAGTCACAAGAAAGTGTTTCTTCTTCAAAATGAAAGGGTTTTTATTCAGTCAGTTGCAAATGAGATGCCACTGTTGGGAGTTAAGGCGTAGAGCCGTGCATAGATGCTTGTTTTTAGGGTGCTAACAGAGAGAATTGTGAATGAGGAGAAGAGAATTGAGAATGAAGGGGAGGGGGAGCACAGCTTGCAGAATCAGGCCACGGAGGAAGAAAAGTGCTTCATCATTCAGGCTGATATATTGTACTTATCAGGTGCTGCAGAGGGGATCAGAGGAATGCACCAAGCGAGTCGCGCTGTAACCGTCGAGACAATATGCAGCGTGTTGTAACAGGAATACTGTACATTTGTACTGAATAGACACTGTGAGAGTGTGTTTTTACGCACACAGAAACTTTTTCTTTAATGCATACATTAAAGTATATCTAGAGATAAGAAAAGGTTTCAGACCGTGTCTTGTTTTTGGTGGAATAGGTCGAGCCAGGGCGTGCTTTACAATATTAAAGTGATCCAGACAGTGTCGCACTGTCACCATCCTCGATCATCAGCTGAAGTTTTCTCCAGAAAGTTCCTAAATCTCTGCAGTTCGACCTAAGACTGTCTGAATGCGAAAGGATGAATTTCCCAATGTGGCATAAATAAATGATCACATCTGCTGGCGAGCTAGCATTACATTAAGTTTCAGAAACGGAGTGGATTTCAAAGTAAATGTGACACAATTGCATTGCTGCATTATTTCTAAGCCTGTGATTAATCGGCTGTGGAGGTAACTTATATAATAATAATGTCCCAGCGTGACATCTTCCGAACTTTCTGCTTTAACAGCTGAATCTCCAGCGTCCTATAGTGCTGTTCATGCTTAGTCCAACATGCGAGTGTCTAATGTGTGACAGGCGTTGGCATTTACAAGCAGATTTTTCCAGTGCATGACTGACTGAAGCTGTCTGCTCGAGGAATGTCAGAGTCATCCACACATATCTTCCTCATGTTCTCCGTCTGCTCAGTGTGGACAATGCCTAACGCACGCAGACATAAATAGTCCTCACCGCTCAGATCCTTAATATTAATGGCTTATGGGGACTTATCCGTCTTGGCTGGTCGGGCAGTTATAATTATTACGAAAAGAAAGGGTGCAAGCGAGAGATCCTATGAGTGATGGACAGGCAGACATGCTTTATTATGCAACAGTATAATGGGAGCGCTAATTTTCATAAAGATTCATCCACCCACCGTGGAAACTCATCATTGCGATGAAGAGAAAGAGGCAGTTGCAGCCATGGCACAGTCATCCTCATTTGCTGTTTTATTAAAAATGATTGACACGGTCAGGAGAACCAATCTCTAGTCAGAAAGTGCTCGAAAAGACGCCGCTTTATAGTTTCGTCCTGCGATGTACACCAGATAAAGTTATTTTGCAGCTCTCAACACGTTAATGTGACCGCCACACGCTCAAATGTGGTGGTATTTATAAACCAGTGCGTGCAGTTAATGTGCTCGGTTATTCAAATTTGCCTTGACAGGGGTAAGTTGCCATGGCTTAATGATCACTAACGTGGCGATAGAGCGTCATGCTTTTCTAAAAATGTACATTTTGTGTAACGTCTGTAACAAGAGAGGTTTTATTCTTTGTCTGAGTTTTCTCAAATTTTTCTGGCCGTACCAAAAATGGGAGAAATTAAAAATTTGAGTAAATATTTATTTTTATTAAAGATAAATGTGCAAGAAATAAGTCTATAATCTTTGGCAGTTTGCCTCTGGGCGGATGAATGATAGATGTATAAACTCCAATGCCTAGACGCTGATGGTGGTTAGAGACCAGACCATTCTAATCTAAAGCATCACTCCAGGTGGAGAAGGCAAAAGGTCAAGCATCATCCGATCATCTTCTGATCTTTATTAAAAGTGTACTCAGTGTTCTTTAGGTTATGATTATGCTTTTTTTTTTTTTTTTTTTTTTTTTTTTTTTAGCATAAATCAAATAACCTGGATATATTTCCAGGTGGAGGTATTTATTGGAATGGAGCGGAGCAGGGATGTTTTATGTCACAAAAACCTTTTTTTTCCAACTGCATTTTTGTCTGCTCCTGCTTTTAAAACGATTTGAATAAAGAAATACTCAGAAACGCAGTCATACGCTTTCTTTATGCGTCCTCCGTCATCAGAAAATGCCACAAGAAGATATTAAAACACCCAAAGTTGCATTTTAAATGTCTTCAATACATTTAAATGTCATTTTCTGACATTTATGCACTTCTTAAAATGTGATAAACTGAATAGACGAGTTGGAGCTTTAGATTCAGAACTTTTATCAGCCTAAAAACCACTATTTTCCGCACAGCTGTTATTCCTCTATTAGATTTCATGGACTATTGCATGCTCACTGATTAATGACAGCGAAAATGGTGCATAAAATGCGCTAAAGTCCCGGGTAAAAAGCGGAATAAACTGAGTTCTGCATTGCGCCCTGCGCGGTTCATCAACTGGCAGAGTAGCGTAAAACAAGGCGAACGTGAGGATGGTAATGACGTCAATGTGGAGCCAGGGGGAGGGCAGCATGGAGGCAGCGGGAGGGGTCGGTGGGACTGTGCGGCAGCTGCAGCATCACTCTGAGCGGCGCGTCGGTGCAGCGAGGAGTCCAGCAGCTCTCTGACCGCTCCGACGGGAGCAGACGCGCCTTTTCCGGGGAGATCTGTGCTCTGCGACCCGCCGAGAGGAAGCCGCTCTTTCACTCACTTTCGCTTTTTTTTTCCCCCCCCTTCATCAACCACGTAAGGTAATGCCATCGATAAATATGAAACTGGAGATGGTGACCATCATCGCCTGCGAAGTAGACACCGAGGTGTTTACGTCAGACAAAATGCAGGTACGGCTCTCCGGCGAAACGCACGCTGCTACACATGAAGAGTTTGTCCTTGTGGTGTGCTTGTGCGGCAGGTTTTTTTAAATGTATTTATTTATTTATTTTGGATTGCCTGCATGCTGCCCTGTGGAACTGCATGTCTTGCTGACGTTGAATGCAGCTCCCTTCCAGACGAGGATTTTTATCAATGGGAGCGCATGAAGACGCGCGTCCGGGGCTGCTTGCGCGCAGGGAAATGAAAGGATCATTTTGCAATAATATTCTTCATAATTGCAATTTTAAAAATAGGTGGAAATTAGGTTCCAAATGCATGATCTGTGTTAACTTAAATGTGTCAAGAATTTGCGTCAGGAGTCGGGAGATGGTGCGCAAGTTGAATGGGAGGGTGTGATTGGTGGAATTGTCCATGCAAGACACATGCAAGTGAGGCCGTTTTCAGACGCAGAGGCAGACTAACTAACGCCTGTCCAAGCAGCAATGCAGGTGCACCATTGCACTGCTTTACAGTCAAATGAAGCATTTCAGAGAAACCATAAAAACGTCACTTTATGTTGAGAATTAATATGTTGACTCTAAAAACTGCTTATTTATTTTTCCAAAAGCTCTTAGAAATAGTACATAGACATGAACAAATATTCAATAAACTTGTACAGTGGGCACAAAAGCATATTTTTGGCACAAAGGAACTCCATACTTTATAAGAGCTACACTGGAAATGAAGACAGATGGCTAATTGCATTCTGGGTGAATGTCACTTTCTGCAAAAGTTATGTAGCATTAAGCCCTCTCTATTTTATTAGAAGAATAGAAGGGAAGGGAGGTGGAGCGCTGCACCTTTACTTTCTAATCCCGTTCGCTCTTACTTTTGAAGATGACGTATTGTGCTTTCTATATAGTGAACACAGGAGAACAGAACGGACGGTACAAGCTGACCCCTGTCTGAGCTTGTGGCCTGCATTCCCCCGGTGAGCCGGGCAGCTGCTCAACAGTTTCCAACCATTGCAGACCAGCCAAGTTTGAAGGGGGGGGGGATGCGTTGCCTTGCAGTTGTTTTCTAACTAATCCTGGGAGATTCAATTTAATTAGGTTATGCTGTGAGACTGATAAGTCTCCTTTTCATCACACAGGGACGCCTAATTGAAAACACATGAGATGTGCTTTTGTGTTTGCCATTGCAAATCACTAAAGAAGATCACTAAAGTTTTCTCAAACGTTTTTAAATGAAGACTTTGGACTGATGCTTGTATCTGGGAACTATACTGAGGGGCAGATAGAAGCAGGGCACATGTGGAGCGCTCTCTGATTGAGCTCCCTGTCAGCTTGCTCGTCTTCTCTATTATCACTAAACATGATCGGATCGCGTCTGAGGCTTGTGATTGAATAAATTCACCTGAAGATGAGAGGCAGTAATCACTCTTTTCTTGCACAAAGGCTGAACTACAACACATTTGTGGATTGTTGTGATGTAAAGATCTATCAATGAAGCATTAGTATCTGAATCCACATCGAGAGGATTGATAGGACTTCAATTTGAGATGCTTTGTGTTTGGACAATGTTGAAATGGCTCTACCCACTCATTGCTTCAGTGCCTGCTGGTTATGTCATTAATGTGCCAGACACTGAGACTGTGCACAGGACAGGTAGTTGTTACCATAATGGCCTGTGGCTGAGCAGGCTCTCATTTCTTAGTGCTTACTTGCATTTTGGAGACACGTCGTGGCGGCTGTTGTGGTTGGAGTCAGTGAGGGCCGAGCCGCTGGTTAACGTCGGACCATGAGCGTGTTTGTCACATCACTATCATTACCTGAAAAAGCATCAGCAGATGATGGCAAAGGACATGCGGTGAAGGTCATTGCACGTTGGCAAGGGAGTTTGGACAAGGATGCAAATTTTACAATTACCCAACACACTTAATTTGTTTCTGACATAGCCTTTTTATTTATCCGCCTGTAGTTTGGAAGCATTTTCAATAAATGACTTCTTTCTCCATTCTCACCAAAAAAAAAAAAAAAAAAAAAAATTGCATCTTTTTCATCACAAAAGAGACAAAACTTGATTTGAACGTCACCGCATTTCCACAAGCAACAAAGGACAGCCATTTTTAACTGCTCCCCCCACAAACATCACACGACTGTAGTAACACGGATGCAGCCGCGCTCCACAGGCGATCATTTTAGCCACAGCAGTGAGTCAGCAGACATCTCTGTCAGCAAACGCGCAGTTCAGAGGACGTTGTTAGATGTTTCCATCTGTCTGGCTCACTTTCCGTCTGTCCTCCGCTCCGTCTAACTGTTTACCCATCACTCGTGTCATGTGTCTGTTCTCAGGCCTTCTCCTCACAGCAATTATGCTGGTTGTGGGAAAAGATGAGAAAAACTGATGACTAATCCGCTGTTTGTTTTTAGCAAAACTGAAGTGACGTCAAATCATACTTTTGTCAAAAACTGCAGAAGCTCGTTTGAAAAGCCGCAAACAAACAGCAAAACGCCACTTTAGTGGAATTACAGCCCATTACTGTTCCTAATGTCAAATGTGTCGTGTTTGGATTAAAGGTTGATCAAAGGGGGCTTTTTTCCCTCTGGAACCACATAGAGATGAAGGCAGCCAATAATAGTTTCAGAATGAGCTCAAATCAGCAAACTGCTGCTGATTGGTGGACTAGCTCTCCCCTTAAGTCATTCTATTCTCACTCTGCAACAAACTGAACAATTTCAGCTCTCAGCATAGACTCCGTACTCCACCTGAATTTTAATAGTGTTCTCAGACAGTTGCGACATGTTCTGACCAGCTGTTGGGTGGCGGCAAAAGGAGCGGCAGATGAAATGCATGTAGACAGTGATGGTATCGTGTTTGGTGCCGCGAGGAAACCGGATCCACATCCTGGCAGGGTTCAGCGATTCAGGATCTGAGTGTTGGGGCTCAGGTGTGCCTGCTTCCCTCACTCTGTCCACTAGGCAGCTGGAGATGGGAGGTTCATATTGACCTGAAACACAAGAGAAGCGCCCAGGCTCAGGTGTCAGGTAGAGGTTGGAGCCTCGTCCGCTATGGTGACGTAGAACAAAGGACAGTCTCCCGGGTGGGAGAGTCTGGTTACCATGTGTAAAGAGGACGATGAGGGGATAACTGCAAAAGAAAACGCTTTTTAGTGGACAGTAAAGGCATATTTTCACTCATCTAGACAGAGAAACAACTAAAAGACATTACATAATGGCAAATCTTTGTTTTTTTGAATACAAGTGTTTAGTTGAACTTTGACTTTGACTGAAGAAAACTGTAGCACCAGCCTGCTGGCTTTGAGAATCACACTACAAGCAAATGGTCAACCTACATTTTTTTTTACCTCCATTTTATAGAATAATTCGAACGTTAGGTTGCAATTTACTGTATTTTTCGGACTATAAGTCGCACGCACACAAATACACCAAAAAGTAAGTAAATATAAAGAAGTGGCACCTTTTGGAAAAATTTATTTGGCAAAATGTGGGAGTAAATACGTATTCAAATTGAAATATAAGTCATAATAACAACATAGATAACAATAATAGACTCAATATTCACACCCTTCACCACAACCTTATTTATTTTAATGAAAAATAGGAGGAACGGAATACAAGTCAACATATGAACATTATTAACATGTCGTCACTTCAAATCTCTAAATCCATTAAATTTTTGATTATCTGTATCGCTTCTGAACAACTCCACCAAGCCCGGTGGGAATGTTATGTTCTAAGTTCTCGCATTTACCTGTCATTATCAGGCTCTGTGCAATAAATGTGCACCAAAAGTGAAGTTGAACTTTAGCCATCCAGGGACTTGTATTTGGTAGGGATGTAGGGGTGGCGTCCTTTCAAAACACAAAATTGCCAACCGTTTGGAAGTTGATCATAAAGGAGAAATGAGTGTTTGCGTTTTGTGCCCGACTAGAATTAAGTGACACCAAGTCTTTCATCGGAATAGAATTGTGAAAGAAAAAGCTTGGAGCAAGATTCACAACGTTTGCACCACTTCAACATGTCGCACAAAGCCTCTTCCAACTGTGACTTCATACGGTAGTATCGGATAACGCCATGTGCTAAAAACGCATTTAAAAATCCAGCATGTCCTTAAACGCACCACACATGCGCGGTGTGTACATCGTAACATAACGCCTGGTTCACACTTAACGGGGAAGCGCTGTGAAGGCCACTTTGATCTGGCGCCCTTGTTAACCTGTGGTGTAGTTCACACCAGACACAAAGCGCTGCGGTCTTCTGCGGCCGCCTCGCACTGTGCAGCAACCGTTTTGGCATCTGGTCTATTTAAGGAGTGGTTCGCGTCAATTCTGCCAAGAATTATGCCAAGAAACGCGAGAAAATCTTTACATACTTTACAGAAATTTTTACAATAAAATACCGCAATTGATAAATGGAATCATAGTTTTATATCTAAAAAGTAAAAACTGTAGAGATGAAAATAAAAACAGCACACAAAAAACAGACACTGAGACACAGACTCTGTTTGTGTGTGTGTGGGGGGTGTATCTGATGATAACAGAAAAAAGTTCTAAATTATCACAGCTGAGCAATCGGCTGCCGTGGAAAACTACGTGCCTGGTGTGAACTGAAGGGTTAAAGTGGATACAGCGCGCACTCCGTCCGCACACTGCTTTGCAGCGCTTTTGAGTCCGATGTGAACCAGGCGTAGACTGAGTGACACTTCTCCTTCTATGTTGTTGTCAGTAACAATGTAACATATGTAAGTCGCACCACCAGCCTAACTGTGCAAAAAAAGCACAACTTATTCTCATAAAAATACAATATATTTTGAACATTTTGACAGTTATATTTGTGTGCAGATTTTTTTTTTTTTTACTTTATAGCTTAAAATAGAAAATATTTCTTTTAAAAATCAATTAAAAATACCTCCTTACTCTCTTGAATAATTTCAAATATCTAAATTCCTGGTTTTGTTATGTGTTTTTTTTTTAATTATTTATTTAAACAAAACAAAAGAAAATCACATTGGAAAAATGCCTGGGATAATCCAGTCTGGTCCATTTTTTTTTATACGTATTGAACCAGACAAAAAACTTGAAATCCTACTATTCCACAGATTATGATTTCTTTTGCAAACAGAAACAACATAACAAAGAAATTCGATTTTTTTTTCAAGTGCACAGCTTTTGGCACTTATTGCAGAATCACACTTAAATAGAACTCTTGTAAACTTGTAAACATCACAACTTGTAAACAGTTGAATCAAATGTAAAAGTACTTCAGCCCTCAATTACGGTGGCCATTAATATAATAAACTCCAACAATCTAAGCTGTGCTCTTTAGTCTGGACAGCCTGCAGTACTGCACTCCTTACTTTCCAGTGTGAGGGCCGTCATGTAACGCACATTTACAAAGAAATAAGCTCTCTGATGCCGAGAATGCTACCAGCAGTCAACTCCATGTGTCTTGAACGTGCATCTATACAAAGAAGAATAATTTCTCTGATCCAAAATAAGAACGATCCAGCTAGTAGTGAATTTGTGGGTTTACTCATTATCAACCATCAAAAATAAGATTGCATAGATCCATAAATAAACACTCTGAAGGTCCGATAATTCTGTGATTTTTATCTGAGGTAACACTGTGGGATGATTTCATTGTGTTACCTACTTAGTTGTTCAACAGGGTTGTTGTGACAGGGGTGGGTGTTGACGTCAGAGATGGACGGTCTCGTTGGATGTTTATTCCTACATTGTACGATATAGAGATGAGACAAATCTTACAGATTTTTGACTTCTTGTGGCATATTTTGCTTCCTGATCCTCATATTTGACAGTGAACCCGAGATGTCTTCACATCGCAGGTTTCAGTGTCTGTGGCCTGTCTTCAACTCGCACACTGGCTGCATCGGCACCCACTCAAGCAGCCACCCCAAATGAAAAGTCCTTGAAAACGCGCGCAGAAGTCCCATGTTCTGCTCTACGCGTGTTTGCAGAGACTCCCCACTGAAAGAAGCCGCCAGAACGTGCGCCGACGCAGCTGGAGCCACAGAACTACTGCATTAGCCTCCTCCAGCTATTGTTTTTCGCATTTGAGCTCCGCAAAGTATTTCCTGGTTGGGAGGGGGGAGAGTAAGAGCAGACAGGCTCTGCAACAAAGACATGAATACACAGACACAAGATAAATTGTGCACCGTGAAAAATGGCGTACCGTGGGACGCGTACCAAACGGTTCAGTTTTATATGGAATTTGGTACATCCCTTGTCAACACGTGCATTTTACAGCTTTCCTCCTCTTTGACTTTCTAATGCTCAGTCATGTTGCAAACAGAAAGACCAGAAATAGGTTAAACGCCGCACAAGGCTGCATCTTTGGTTCCAAAGCTGCTGATTCAGCATCATAAAGTCTTGTGCAACTCTTTGGATTGCCGACTCGAGAGTGTGTGGATTTGTGTGGGAGTCTGTGTGGACCAACTTAAGACTCTTAAATGAGAGTGTTTGTTTAAAGTGTGCGTGTGTGCTGAAGGCTTAATTATTATATCGTAATTAACAGATTGGTGCTAATAGGATTAATGCCTTCCCACGTGAGTTAAACTGATTTTAACCTTGCGGTGGACTCGCCGTCCCCCAAAGGAGCGGCAGTGAAGGGTTGGAGGTTGGAGTGCTTCAATGCAGCGTTCACTTGAGGTATTGATTGCACCCTAACAACACTGGCACCATTCACAGCCCTGTTTGCTGCCTGTTCAATAACAAACAAAGATGATAATCACACAATGTTTTTGTGGTTTTCTAACGCTCTGGATTTGCAGTTACTCGATATTTTCCCTCATCGCTCGAGTTAGTGGTTCTTTGTTTTTAACTAATAATCTAATTTGTTTAATTTTTCCTTTAGTATTTTTATATAAATTAGTCTTTGAAATAAGCTAATTAAAAACAGGCACAGCTTTGTGTTGTTGCCATGGAAACAGACTTTTAGGAGGATGCTGCAACTTTCCAGGAGGACAAATAACACTTTAAATATTATATCTCTTAAGGCTTCCCATTTCACTATTAGGATATCAAAGTGTATTTTTTCTACTGAAGAGCCTCCAACCAACTCGTAGAGAAACGAGCGCCAAACCCTGAGCTCCAGGATTATTAAAAAAACAAATTATCTAGACGCCTCAGATTTTTTTTTCTAAATTCCGTTTTGGTAGAAAAATGATTTCTCTCTAAGGCTGCAAGTTACACCCACACACTCCACCTCCACAAAGCTGCAGTAAGTGACAAACACAGACAATGGCTGTCATGAATGCAATGATTGTGGGAACAGAGAAACGGGCGTAAGTAAAAACAAAGGAGACGTTTGCTTTTACGTCTGTTTACTGGATGGTCTAAGTCACAACCTCCATGTCACAATTAGCCAGCTGCCGCCGACATAAACCGATAATTTATTGGTACTTATGTAACAATATGTCAAAAAAATGTTTTTGAGAGATTTTTTTGACCCCTGTTCCATGACTAAAAGCATCAGCTGCTACTTTATTCAATTTATTTAAGGGTAATGGGATAATTAAGCAAGTTACTTCTAAATAATAGAATGTTTACTTCACATTTTGTCTGTTTTTGTTTATCTAATGGACCACTTAAGGACTATCTGAAAGGAATCCACACATCCTCTATTGGGTTGAAACTTTGGCTTTTTTCATAAAACAAATGATTCAATTTGAAGAAATAAACCAAAGATATTCCACCTCTCTAATTCCCATCAGTTTAGTTGTCTGGCCCTTTAGGCAACTTGATAATAACACAAAAAAATAAACACAATGGTCCACATAGTTTGGGGATAACATGTCTTAATTATTCCATCCACGGTCTATTTTTATTGCATCTCTGCCCCCAAGTGACCCTGAGTCTCCGTGGCCTAGTTAGTTGGTTTTTCACCCAGTTCCAGTCCAGGCACAACCGTCTGGATCAAGCTGTGCCGCAGCTGTGCACGTGTCCAAAAGAAAAGCCGAGTCATTCCACCAAGAAAACAGACCTTTACAGCCTACATAATCTCTCCATGTAGTGCAATATGGAATTTAACAGAGGATTACATGAACAGTGGACTGTACCATTGTGCCAACATTAGGGATGTCACAGTTGTGACCCGTGTATTACACCATAGAACTGAATCGTGGGAAAAGTATATTATTGCATTCCCGCCGGTACGTTTACATTAAAAGTGTCAAACTCGTGAGTGCTAAATTTGAGAATAATTTATCATCTCTTGCTTTATTACATTACACCAGCCTTACTATGACATAACTGCAGAGTTTTTCCTCATTTTCACTAGCTTATTAGCAAATTTTAAAAGGATATTTCTGAATTTTTTGCTTTTGTTGTCGTTTTGTAACACGGATCAAACCAATATAAAATGTAAAAATCAAGGTTTGAAAGTGAATTGATGCATCCCCAAACAGATGAAAAAATGCTGCTGGAAAAAGTTTGTAGCTGTGACGCAGGACCTGCATCTGCAACAACAAGCTCCTTGCTCTGCTCCACACTTGCAGACAAATAGATCCATGTACGTCTTCGTTTTTCTCGTCTGATCTCGTATCTGGCTCAAAACTGTACGGTTTGGCAGCTGTAAACTAGCAGGAGGGTGTGTTAGCAGCTGGATGATGGGATGTGGAGGCGGGGTTACTCCGTGCCAACAGTTCCACCTACAACTCAGTGGCAAATTTCTAATGATCTGCAGAAACCATGTCTTAGAAAATGAATTATCCTAATTAAAATACCATTGGAAAAAGATGAGGAGTGAACTTAAATGTACCGGCGATCTACACTGACAACCCAGTTTGATTGTTTTTTACATTGTTGGCAGCAAAAACACTCCAGGATTGAGCTGCTGAAAACTTCTCATTTGTTATCTATCCTTCGGATCAGGATGAGCTGGCTGATCTGCTCGCTGTCACTGAACCCTGGCCATCAATGAAACATAATCCTGCCTTTACATAAGATAAGGAAGCACTTAAATCACGGTTATCTGTTTCCGCATAACACGTAATTCCAATACCTGGCTGATTGAATGCCTCGGAAAAGGTGTAAAGCAGATACATCCTGTAAAGTGCTCCAGCGTCCCCCCCCCCCCCCATTCCCCCTTAGCGCTGTTCTGTCAATCAATGCAGGTTATTGTTCCGCCTTCTAAATTCAGCCCAGAAGGAACTGCGCTGACATTGTCTCATAAATCTCATGCCCTAAACCGACAGATGATTGTGTGTGTGACAACTGCTCGCTGGCGCTGCGCTTGCTGCTTTGTGAGTCATGCCCACAGCAGCGGTGCCGCTCTTTCTATTACCCTCAGGGACACAACCGCCTCATTATGCAGGAGGAGGCACTTTTCTGAGGAAAAAAAAAAAGTCTTCAACCTGCACTGGAGTGGCTGTGATTCATCAGAAACATGATCAATTTCTCTCTTTAGGGTTTTTAATGTCGTCTGCTTTTTCTCTCATTTTTGCCTTTTTAGTCTCTGTTCCTGATATTGTTCAGAAGATGTTGGAATTTATGGAGAAGTTCCAGAGTAACTGCTTCGTGCAGCCTTACTCTTGTCATCTTTGGTGGTTGAGCTAGACGGCAACAAGACAGGAGGTTTTTAAAGTCACACTCCAACCGTCTTATGATCTGTTTTAAAATTGTTTCCTGTTGTGTTTTGATTATAATTATCTCAATAATTAAAAAAAAAAAAAAAAAAACGTTAACATTTTCTAGGACATAGCTTCTGCAGGAGATCTTACATACTCTAGCTTACACTAGCTTACAGCCCCCCCAAACTTAACGTCACTGATGCAACAGAAGTAGTAAGCAATATTGGACGAGCTCAGACAAGAAAAGTAAAGGCATTCATAGATTTATTTGTCTACAGTGGATACATCTGTAGTTTGTACAGAAGATCTACAAGCTTTTTCAAATGGTAATTTTTTGTCTGCTCCTGATTCACATCTATATAAATACAGAAATACTAGGAAATACAATTTAAAGCTTACTTTTGCTATATATATATATGTCCTCCATCATGAGAAAAACACCAAAAACATGATCATCATAGGAATAATTCTTTAAACTAGGACTAAAAATAAATAATAGAAAAAGAAAATCACTTATGTACTTTCAAAAATCTTGGAAAACATCTCATGGATACAGATTTTTCTGTTAATCAGAGAAGCTGGTTTCTAAAAGATGATCTCAAAAATGTGTTGAATTGAATTGATTGAACTGTCATAACTTGACTTAGATGATTAAAAAGCTTTACAGACACATGGAAAGTTTGCTGAAAAGCCTCATGGACAAAATGATAATTAAAATAACAATAATATTTCTGATAATAGAAAACAATTCACTTTAAAAGTAATTTTTTTGATAATTTAATGTAGTTAGATAAACTGTATTTTTTAAGTTTTCCAAAACAATGTTGAACAAAAATGTTATTATTTATATTGAAATCTATCAAATTTTTTTATTTCAACCACTGAATGCCTCAATTTTTTTCCAGTTAAAAAAAATAAATTCTTTGGTATTTCTATCAGTTCAAGTTGCTGCTAAAGTTCGTAGAGCCCTGGATTAAATGGACATGGGACATGAAGGGGTACATTTATTGAAACTAAAATTACATTTTTAGCTGAAATTATGTTATTGGGTTTCTTCTTGTTACATTTAAGAAAAAAAAAAAAATAAAGACCTGTTTATTAATCAAGAAAAATGCTGCAATGAAAAAAGTGAAACGTTTAAACTGGTGCAGAATTTATGACCAAAATCTTTAGTTGCCTCTGAGCATCTGCTCATTTTCCAGTTGATATTGTTTTTCTGCTGTTGCTGTAGAAGAGAGCTCAGCTCGCAGAGCTCCACCTTGACTCTTATGTAAAGGTGACATGGAGAAAGGCGTTGCCGTAATGACCAGACGTGCAGCTTCAGTTAAGCCCAGTTGTTTTGCTACTTGAGAGCTGTTACTTCTCACCTCCTTCCGCCTGTCTTAACACCCAACACCTCTCTCATTACCTGAAAAACAAAACTGTGAGAAAACCAGACTTTAGTAAGTAAAGAATTATCACCTTGGTGGGATGTTGTCCTTCATGTTGTCGTATTTTCCAAACCAATTCCTAAAATAAGTCACTTGTTGGAGAATTGACAGACACATATTTTATTTCTGTCCTTTTTATGGAGTTTTATTGATGTTTTAAGAATAAAAAATGTAAATCCTGCTTTTGTTTAAACACGAAAAAATATATCTTTTCTGTTTGCAAGTACACTAATCGGGCTTTGTTTGGGATTACACGTGTACTTAATGCATGTCATGTAGGAACAAGCTAGTTGTTCACTTAAAGTTTCCATCATGAACAAGTAAAGAAAGTGGGTTAACACTATAATATAAAGACATACATTAATGATCACATTCTCACTTTCCATGGATGTATCAACATCATCAAACGGGGTTAAGGAGAAATAGCCGTGTGCTGTTACCAAACCCGATCTGCAAGCAGCCCCACATCAGGGCTGCTGCCAAAACATCCCTGTAGGTAAAGAAAGTGTGTTTGTGTTTGTGTGTGCGCCACTGTACAGCTTATCAGTTTTTCGCATGGCGTCCCATGACATGTGAGTCATAGTAGCTGGCTCATGCTCATGGAAAATTCAGCGTTTGAATAAGGGCTTAAAGTGGGCTCTGCTGATAGGCCGTACAAGTGCTTTGTTGTTGTTCTCTGCCTACTCATGATTGTGCTACAATCGCGAAGGCTGGCCTGTAAACAATAGGTTGGTAAAATGTGCCAGCTTCCTGCAGTGACATTTTAAACTTCCTGTTTTTTGAGTTGCCTCAGCGTTTACGTAATATCTTCAGAGCCATTCATGTTTTAAAAAAAATGAAATGTGGAGTGTTTCATTTATTCCTGTTTAATTCTTTCATACCTTGTAACTGTTTTCTTTATCTTAATTAAAGCATAACCAAATACTAAATCATCTATTTTTTGGCTGTTGACTTATGTAAATGGGGCTTTAAAAGTGCTGCCTGTTGGTCCTTGCCACAATTTTGACAATTTGAAATGAACTTTTTTTTATTCCTGAAATTGTAGTCTAAAACCAACTGTGTGCTGCCCCCTACAGGTTGAAACAAGATATTACAGCTGAATTTTGTGATTGGTTAACTGGTGTAAGTTCCGCATCATTTCAGAAGTCTCACATCATCATGCTCTGCAGCTCCAGAATGAAAGCCCCGCCCATCTTTAAATTCTGTAATGGTCTCTCGTTGTTGTGTTAGCTTTAGCATGGCTCGTGGTTGTATTGCCTTTTGTTGTCAGCTCTACTAGTTTGTAAAACTTTCCAGTGGACTTTGTGGTTATGCGGCAGCAGTGTAGTGGAGTTGATATTTAATGCAGCAAACTTCTTCCTGGTGATTTTTTTTTTATGAACATTTCACTGGGGATTGTTTGCTTAATATATTAGCCTTTATTAGCTATGATGCTAGCATCCTTTTACTACCCAGACTCGAGTACTCTCAGGTCTGGACCATGAGCGCCTGCCTCGGGAGAAGGGGGAGTAGAAAAATCCTCCACCTCCAGAGAAAGTTTAAGATACGGGCATCACTTTGCTCAGTACCACTCTCCATATTGAAGCAGCTTGACTATGTCACCTCAAGCTAACCCCGCCTCCCCCGCTCATCCTGCCCTTATTTGCATTTTTCAAATCAGGACACAGAATAGGTTCAGCCTCCAACTGCCCTGTTGTGTTACCCTTAAAACTGGACAGTTACTCATTTAAAGATGTTTTTATGATCTTTATAGTGTTTTTAACATTGTTTTTTGGCATTTTTCTTATAATGGAGGACGTGTCAAAAAAACAGATCCTTGCTCTACACTGAGGAGAGGAAGTGGGGCGGGGTAGCTCCATGCCAAAAAATTCACAACTCAGAAGAAATTTCTAATGAACTACTGCCGCTCTGCAGAAACTGTCATAAAAAACAAAAATATATGATAATATCTAATATAATATATTATATAATAATATATAATGCTTTTTTTTTAATATATTTTGTCTAAAAACAGCCATGGTTTGTTAATACTCTTAATTAACAAAGCATAGGGAATGCCTTTAAAATAAATATAAAAATGATCAGCTTGTAACTTTAACCTTTTAGATTTCATCCTCAGGGAAAAAAAACAGTTCTAATTCTCAGGTTTTGGGATTATTTCAGCAGTAATACTACAAGAAAACTGCCTTGAAAAAGATTCCTTTTTTAAAAATGAGATTACTTAGCAACGTACAGATAAAACAATACTGATAAGTTTATTTAAATAATTTTATCCACAAACTTAAACAATGCCTTCATTTTTCCTAAAGTGAGAACTGCTCTCACCTCCAGCTTGTTAGCTGTAATTCTCACATACATCCGCTTTAAGTGGGTAATTGTTATTTCACAGCCATTTATCAAGGAATAATAGACAAATAAAACAAAGATGTGGCTGTTTTTGTGGGCTCTCTAGTTTCACACTATTTGGCCAATCTATAGATGGAGGAAATGGATGGAAGAGCTCTGGACTAGAATGACTTGCAGTTGCTGGCTCCAATACTTTGGGTCAGGTTATACCTAGAGTCAAGGTCAAAATTCACTTTTAGATGCCATGCTACTGTTGACAGAAACATCAAGTTCCTCCAGTCAGGACGCAAAGGGAGAACAGCGTTCGTTAGTTGTTCAGTGATCACTGGAGAGCATACCAAAACCCCCCACACACAGATCAGTTCTTGCTATTTAAGTCCAACCACCTGCTACAGCACAAGCTTGGTGTGATCCCAACCTTGCAGCAGAAACTCAGGAAGTGTCCACTCCACAATCTCTGCAAGTAGGATAAAAAGAGGGACAACATGTCCGCCGAGTCCTCAGAACCTGCTCAAATCCTAACTGGGCCTTCTCCAAATCCCAGAAACCACAAGAAAACATAACAATGTCTTGAAAATTCAATAATATGTATTCACTCTCGCAAGCTAATTTTTTTCTACAACAAATACATTTGTATTGAGTTAGATAACAGTCATCTCATACATACATAAATGTAGTAAAAATAATCCCGATTCAAGACTTAATCTAATTCTCTGATTTTGTAATGAAGCGCCTACTATAAATCTGACTAAAAATGGTTTGATGGATGCTGTGGGTGCAGTCAGATCTGAAGCTTCGCCAGCTGCTCAGAGGCATACAGATGCACTTACTTGGGAGAAAAAGAAATTGGAAATTGGAAAAATACATGATAGGATTGAAAAACATGTGTTTATCACGAATGTTTTCCTGATTGGAGCACAGTAAAAAGACTGCAGGGGATGGATTTTCTGTGGTTTTAGTCAGTTTTCAGACGACTCAAGGAAGGGAGGGTTCGTTCTCACAGAAGGAATTCATTTTTTTAGACATTTATAAAAGGTGGAGGTTTTTTTGTTCTAGAAAGCACTTTTTCCCTAAACAATTGAACAAAATTGAATTAGCTGTCACTAATGTTCAGATTCTCATTTCTGCAAGTAGCTTTTCCGTCCTGGCAAGAGCTGCTGCGTCAGCTTATCGGTGGGAACGTTGTGCTGATTTTTCCACCGAATCGGAACGCCTTCAGTGCAGTGACAGAGTGAACTAACCTGGAAGTGGCAGCGATGATAAGAGCTTTTTAAATTCTGCGGAAAGTTGCTGCAAGGCTTCCTTTGCCGTCTCTTGTAAATAAGAAACATCTTTTATGAAGTGAGAAATTACAAGTGACAGGATGTTTTTTTAATAAAATCATGCTGACTCATGTGTAAACAGAAACTGGGAAAGGAGAACCGTCTGGCAGCATTTGTCACTTTTTTTTAATTGAGTCTCATTTTTCTTACAATATCTTATGGTTTCCAGCTAAATGTCTTGATGTGGAGAAGCTGGCTGCCAATCGGATTTAATAGAAAAAATCTGTTTTGAATAATAAAGTTTTCTATTTAAGTTAAGTCCCTCTTTTATTAAGAGTAATTGTCAATATTTAGTGTATTTTGAAAAAAGTTTCTTAGTAGCTGATAGTATTCCTAGGAAGTTTTTGCCATTTTTTTGTAGTCAAAATTCTTTCAAAAGCGTTTTTCTGCTTCATTTCCGGCTATTATTTTTTAGACTAATGGATTATTTTTTTTCTAATTTCTAAAGGACAACATAAAAAAGCTTTACATTGCCGGCTCCATTTCCAAATATCTTTAGAATTCAATCATCAGTCTTTTCTTAAAAAGATGTGGTGATTTCTACTGGGAGACGGTCGGCACGGAAACAAGGAATAGCACTACAGATTACTCAGAAATAAGCTCTCCTGGTGGTCCTCTCCCTTTTTGCCGTCACGCTGAGTTGTTTGATTGAGGTTGCAGCTGAGGAGGCCGATTGGATGCCCGAGGAGAGGACTGAGAGATGTACAGATGAGCCGTGTGGGCACCGATAACGTCTGAGGCCTCAGGAAACAGAAAGAAATGAGCTTGAAAAAGATGTAATTAGACTAAGGTCACAAAAAAGGAGGAAAGCAGGATGGAAGAGACAAAAGGCTGCAGAAATAGAAGTCTTTAGTTTGAAATATAACACTAAAGGAAAATCTTCAATGCTAAATTCCAAGACAGATCTTTTGTTTTAACTTAAAATATACTTTTTATTCTGAGAATGTAAATCAAGTATTTTTTTCTGATAATTTGTCACATCACATACAACTTTAAAATGTTATTTGATATTACAAAAAACTATTTCAGATTTATTTAGTGTTTACTGATTTTTGCCTGTTTTTTACATTTTGAGGAAAATAATTCAAATAGGTCAGGCTAAAAACATTTTTAAAAATTTTACTTTTACTTCCTAGCTCCAAACAAAGAGGAAATAATGACTTCAAACGTTGTTACGGCTTTATAGATATGAACTAACATGTTGATACAGACATAACGCTAACCAATAAGAAATAGAAACTTTTACTAATGCTTTGTTATGCATTGAATAAGGTTGTATAATGGTTAACTGCTGACAAATGCATTAAAGCAGCCAGTTGGTCGGTCATGTGGTACCGGGCTGCAGACAGAAACAAATAAATACATGCACTAACTTTGATTATTTCAGTTTAGTACATTTTCTCATCCTGAAGGAAGTTTTATTTTGTAAAACTGCCAGATTCCGTTTACAACATTTGTCTTGGTCATGTGACTTAAAGCAGCTACCTGAATTGCTAAGCTAGTAGCTTAAAGCTATCAACAAAAACCAAACAATAAAACGTATCTGGAAAGTTTCTTCTGGGAGAAAAGAGCCAGTGAGGAAACCAAATTAGAGCCTTTGGCCTCAAAGAACAATAAAGCTGCTGTTAACAGACAAAGCTGGGAATCTTTGTCGACATACAGGATTATTGAGACGGTTGTTCTCATGTAGCAAAAGTCACTATGTCTGATTAGTAAGACTCGACTGTTTCACACAGGCAGATAATAAAGTTGGAGACACGGAGGATTCACGTTTATATTATAGTTATAAAATAGCTGTTTTGTTTTGCTTTATTTATCCATCACACCTTAAGAGTCAGACGAAGTTGAAGCAAGTGTCCGGTTGTTAGCCTCCACTTTGACATTAAAGGGAAAATCATCACAAAGTTCAAACCAGCTGCAAACATTTTACAGAGAATGAAGATTCAATCAAATAAAGTTGCGGATTAGTGGAAATTTGTAAATGGAATATTTGAAATTATTCCTACTGAATTAGGTATCTGTTCAGAAACTTTAGCACAAAAAATGTTCCTTTGTGTTGAAAAAAATGAAGGAGAATTAATGTGTAGACAAAATGGGATCAATCTTCTTGACAGATAATCGGAGTCTGGATTGAGTTTTAAAATGGCAAAAAATCTTAGTTAGTTTTTTAATGGATTTGTTCAAATCAGAAACATCTTCTATAAATCAACAACTTTGTTTTATTGAATCTTCATAATCTATAAAAAGAAATTCTGCTGATAATTTTAGACTGTTTTAAAACAAAATTTCTTGTAGTAGCATTTTATTTTGAAAACAGATTTTCAGAAACCGGAAGCCTAAAAATGACAACTTGTGCCACATCTGTGAAAATATTGTCTAATTTGAACCAGTCCATGACCTGAAAACGCTTGGGGACCACTACTTTAAATAATACATTTAGTAATGCTAAGTATGCCAAGTAAAGTGTCTGTTAACGTTGAACTGTTAAAAAATGCTTAATTATGCATTAACTAATGTTAATAAAGCGACAACTATTATAATATGTTACAAAATAGCTTTAGGTAACCAACATGTGAAACCAGATATGTGTGTTTGCAGAATATACTATTTCAGTAATATGTTTATACAGACATAAATACAAAACTAAATAAAGACAGCTACAAAAAAATATGTTATTATCTTTAAAAAATTCTTAACATCTATTCAAATTCTGAATCTACAAAACGTATCTATTTACAGCCGTTTTGTGGATTTTTCTGTGTAGTAAAGTGAAAGCTCGTCTTACTGAGCTTGTGTTTCTGTGTTTTTTATCTTCTGCAGGAAAGGTTTGAAGCATTGTTCAGGATTTATGACGAACACACAACCTTCCAGATGTTCAAAAGCTTCAGAAGAGTGCGGATCAACTTCAGCACCCCAGAGGCCGCCGCTCGCGCTCGCATCGAGCTGCACGAATCCGAGTTCAACGGCAAGAAGCTGAAACTCTACTTTGCTCAAGTGAGTTTCTGGGAAATGGTGTAAAGGGGGCATTTTGAGGGAAAAGCGCTCTTATTTTGAAGTTTTTTCATCCCTTTGCCTCACTTCTTTACAGCTTGCAGATGCAAAAAACTCTCAGAACAAAGTTGACACCGAATCTCCCATCAACTTCTTTCATTTGTACCTTTTCATAATATTTTTAAAGCAATATTTGCTTCCCTGAGTTACACCTGACTGCTTCCTCAGCCCACAAACTGTCTTGTCAGAAGCCATCAGTCATACGTTCCAGCGCAGGAACACATTTGAGGATTTCTCCTGCATTGCAGATGTGTCAGTGAGTCTGTCTGCATTTTGCCTGTGGAGAGAAGAAAGGGAAGAAAAGCAAAGCCATGTATTGCAGGAAGAGCTCTCGTTTCAGAGGAAAGATGACAGTTTTGTACATATTCATTCACTGATACCGACAAGTGTCTGAGGAGTTGTTTAGAACATGTAGGATTTCAAATTTGCACCGTTTACAAAGAGATTTTATGAAGTTAAACACAATTTGAATCAAGTAATTATACAGATTGAAATCCTACAGCCCTAGAGTTTAAAAGACTTTCTCCGTCATCATTTATGAGTATTCATCTCCCTTCCAACAGATCCAGAATGGTGATGAGGACATAGACAAGTCTTATCTGGCCCCTCCACAACCCGTGAAACAGTTTCTGATTTCTCCTCCTGCGTCGCCGCCTGTGGGATGGAGCCAGAGCGAAGACGCCACGCCCGTCATCAACTACGACCTGCTATGTGCTGTTGCCAAGCTCGGACCTGGTCAGTACTCTAGTTCTGCCGACACATTTCAAAGTCTTACTACTTTCTATAAACGTCAAAAACAGTGATAATCCTTTTTAAAAACAATGTAATTTGAGCTTTGGATCACTAAACTGTGACCCAGATGCAAACAGGAAATCATTTCATGCACCACAGGGGGTGGAACAGAAAGGTAGGAAGCTGCTGCTGTGAGGTGAATGCAATGGACAGATTCATTTTAGCCTGTTTTTAATATTTTTTAATCTTATTTATTTTTGTAGTTCATAAAAGTCTGAGAGAATTTTATGTCATGTTTAAAGTAAATATCTATCTGTGGAAAATGTTCGGATTCGTCTTTTCTAAATGTAGATTTTCTGATCATTTAAACTTGCTTAGATCTTACTTAAAACCCCAAACGATATCCAAATTTCAAACCAACTTGTAAAATTGTTGAAAATGTTGCGCACAGAGGATAAAAAGGTATCAGACTTGATGTGAAATGTATGGAAACTAAGAACAGCCTAACTTACTTTTTTTCCTTCCTGTTTTATCATTGTGAAGACATTTATTGTCACGTTATCACAAAAAAATAACAAGATAGTAGATGTCATTATCACAAGATAACCAAATAGTTATGTCATGATTGTGAGATAACAAAGAATATGCTTTTCTCATTTGTCTACAAATCCCAACAAAACAAAGCAGTTTGTCAGAGAAAATGTCAAACAGCAGAAGAATTCATCAATTTATATTAGAGCACTTATAGATATGCAGGCATGAAGAAGCCTATGTACAAGGGTGACCAATAAAATCTAATGTTCAGTGTTCTTGTGCCAAATAGAAATACTGTCATGGCCCCTTATCATGAGAAAAAAAAATGTTTTCAGGAAGTTAGATGTTGTTATCATGAGAAAACAAGGGTAAAGAAAGTAGATGTTATTTGAATAAAACAGGAAAATAAAAGAAAAGGTAGATGTTGCTATCCTGAGAAAAGTTGCATGAAGTTTCTCTGTTCGTGGTTCGTCTTGGCTGTTCCATCCCTTCTTTCTCACAGGCGTGCTCTATTTGCAGTTCTCTCTGCGAGAGTGGAGACTGTGAAAATGAGCACGTTTGGATGGATATATTATATTATATTCATATTTTAACGATATTTAGTCATATGAACTTTTGTTTCATTTTGTAAAAGTGTTGACTTTAAACATAAATGGGCATGTACTGTGGTTAATATGCTGAATAAATGAAATGAAAATGGGTAAAAAAAAAAAGATAGATGTTTTTATCATGAGAAAATGGGGAGGAAGGTAGATGTCATTATTTTCAGATAACGGTAAACAAAATAAAGGTAGATGTTGTTATTTTGAGAAAACTGTAAATAAAATAAAGATAGAGTTATCATGAGAAAACGGGAAATAAGGTAGATGTCATTAACACATAAAGGGGGTGAAAAGGTATATGCCGCTATTCCGAGAAAACAGTAAAAAAGAAAAAGAAAGGTGATGTCATTATTTTGGAAAAACAGGAAAATAAAAGATATATATCTTTGTCATGAAAAAAATAATGAAAAGGTATATATTGCTATTTCATGAAAACTGGGAAGAAAAGAAAGGTAGATGTTATCACAGGAAAATTTTTTTTAAAAAAGGTAGACGTTATTATTTTGAGAAAACAGGAAAATAAACGATAGATGTCATGAGAAAATGAGGAAAAAAAGTAGATGCTGTCATTTCAAGAAAACTCCAAATAAAATAAAGGTAAATGTCGTTATTCAGAAAAAAGGGGAAAATAAAAGAGAAGCAAATCACAAAAAAGTGTAAAAAAAATTTAGATATTATTATTTTCAGAAAATAAGAAGATAAAAGATAGATGTTATCATGAGAAAACGGGGTGGGGGTGTTAGTATTTCAATAAAACTGTACATAAAAGAAAGGTAGATGATATTATCACAAGAAAACTAAAAAAGATAGATGTCGTTATCACATGTAAACCAAAAAGGAAAGGTAGATGTCACTATCACAAGAAAAAATAATAAAAGGTAGATGTCATTAAAACGAGAAATAGTAAAAAAAAAAAAAAGCAAAGGTTGATACCATTACGAAAAGAAAATGATGTTGTTATCACAAGAAAACGGGCCAAAAAAAGGCAAGGAAGGCTTATTGAAGCTTTCGTAGAAATGCAAATAGTCCTCAAATGTCATTTTCAATAAAATCCTGGAGCTAACCCTCTTTGTTTACTACTTTTCCATGTTCTTATCTTATTTTAAATCAGAGACTGTCATGTAGTTACTTTCATCTGGTTGGTTTAACTTAAATAAGATCATTATTCAGATGAGCCAAGTTCACAATAAGACACATGGAAAGTGCAGACTTTCTATATAATTAGCCTATAAACATGAAAATGCTTTCTTTATCTATTATCATTTGAAATTTTGGACACAAAAAAGGGATACTAATGATAAAATGTGCGTTTGTCTCACCTTATAGTAAAAATATCAGGAAAAGTTCTGGTCATTTTTCAAGCTGGGATAAAGGTGGACACAGAATTGGCATAGTACATATTTTAAAATATTTTCCAGATTGTGCAAATGAAGAGAAAGATAATTTACCTTTAACTCAAAAGTTCAAAAGTGAAGTGTTTTATATGATGATAATGTAGCCAATTTGCTAATGTAAATAATGTCAAGCATAAATGGATCCAATCACTTTGCAGATCAGTTTCAGAGCACGCAGGTGTCGGGTCAGTGCAGCCTCTCGTCTCTGCCTCTTTCCGCTTCGCTAACAGGATATAAGGTTGCAGCGTTAGTTTGTCAAATCAACAGCTAGCAGCTCTGACTTCATCTCAGAGCACATTCACGCTGATAGAGTGGAAACCTACGATTGGATTCAGCTGAACACCATTATTTTCCCTCCACAGAAACTCTGTGAAACTTTCCACATGGTTGCAAACATCAGCACTCTGAGTGTCCACTTTTGCTGTAACCATGGAAACACAAAGCATCAGGAAATGCCTTTGTTTCCTGCCTCTCATCCTTCCATGTGAAATCCGATAAGCGCCCGGCTGCTGCGCGGCGCGCTGACTCCCTCTGTCAGCTCCCCGTGGCAACAGCAGGACTCCATTCACTGGCTGTCTCTGCGTTTGGCACCTCACAGAACGGCTACCAGACCAATTTCCTCTTGTCTGGCAGATGCCTGATCTCATCTCCATGGCAACTGTGATACAATCTAGCAAGTGTGTGTTTTCAATTTCAGATGGCTGACTTTTGGACAAAAAGCCGGACTATTCCTGGACTGGCCTTTTCGTTTGATTTGAAGCGATAAAACTGTTAGTAAACGTTTCGCCAGAGCGTGGAAAGAGCGTTCATTTTATTTTTATTTTTTTGTCACCTCTGCAGGTGAAAAGTATGAACTCCACGCCGGGACAGAGTCCACTCCCAGTGTGGTCGTCCACGTGTGCGAGAGCGAGGCGGAGGAGGACGAGGCGGTGCGGCCAAAGCAGCAGATCGTCCAGACCCGGCGTCCCGACGGACCCCCGACGGTCTCCAATTAGAGAACCCCCCCCTCCACGCCTCACCGGGGCCGGCACCGTTACCGCCCTTTAAAACACACCCGCCCTCTCTCTCTCTCGTCTCTGCACTCACAGAGAGCGTCGACGCCCCTCATTTCAGTTCAACTACAAGCAAAAACAAACATTGCTCCGAGACGGTGTTTGTGGCGAGCGCGGCGTTGGAATGAGGCGGCTTGAAGGGAATGGATGAGAACCACACGCACGCACACACTCATCACATTCTGCCTGTCGACAGCGTGGGGACGGTGTGAGGCTCGTCCTTCCCCCCGGTTTCCAGCAGGAGGGGGTAAAGCACTCGTCCCACTACAGGCACCTGTCACCTACCGCACATTCTCAGCTCCGTTGCCTGCTCGTCCAGTAGCTTGTTAGCCGTTCCTCTCCATTTAAAGCTCCGTTTTTTTTCTACAATAATCTTTGGAGATGCAACACTGAACCAGTTGTGTTGATGTTTAAATATACTTTTTATTTTTCATTCTTTTTTTTATCTGCTGGTTTGCAGCTTGCATCTGTGTGATGTTCCTGCTCGTATCTGCATGTATATACTGTAATACAAAAAAATACTACTAGTATAGGGAAGAAAAATAAGCTGCATCACACACAGCATAAAGCGCCATATGTGACTAATAAAGTTTGGCGATTGTTGGACTTTTTCTTTTTTGTGGAGAGGCTTTCCTTTCTTTTTTTTTTTCCCGTCTTTTGCAAAGCTACTAAATGTGTATTATTACTATGTATTTGATACCCCAACACTTTTTGCATGCATACTTCAGTGGATGGGGAGCTGAAGTATTTTTTTTATTGTTGTTTGTTGACGGGAAAATTGTGGCATGAGTGCATATTGTTCCTGCAGGCTTAGAGCGACGTCATTGGACGGTGAGATTGACGGCTCCGTCTTCAGCCTGATGGCAGACTTGCCTGTTTTTTTTTTTTTTCTTTTTTTGTCCAGATTTGTTGGATCAGAGACAGTTCAACCCTCTTGAAGGGGAGACATTTCCGTTTATCGATATTGTCGTTCAATCACTTTCTTCGTGTCGGGTTTCCTTTGAAACCAACTACTGCTTGTTTTGCACTGAGAATCTCTTGATGTCTCGAAAGCGATGGTGGGGCTCTCGACCGCTGCGCTGCTTCTTCTTCTTCTTCTTGCTGTACATAGATGAGTGGTAAATCTGGGGAAATCTTCTTTTAGATGTTGTACCTGAAACCATTTCATTAAAAAAAAGAGAGAAAAAGGGAAAACGAAGCTTGCCTCATGAGATAACAACCAAAGCATTCACTCGCCTCTCATTATTATAACAGAAAATTATCTCTCAAAATGACTTGATAATTCCACTTTTACTGTACATCCTTTTTTTTTTTCTTGTTTGTCTACTAACTATTTAGGTTGTGTGTAAATTAACACAATTATTTAATAAAAGTGGTTTGGGGCCATTTATGTCTTAAGCTTTCATCCATGCATTTACTGCACATGCTTCATCCTTTCTGGGGTCAACAGGCAGCATGAAATCTGGAAGAACTTTGCTGTTTTTTTTTAGCAAAGCATGTGAGCACTTTATTACTTTCACATTTATTTTTTGACAAAGTGAGAAGCACACGTTTTAGTTTCTTTCTTGTGTCGAGCTAAACACCTGGTCAGCCTTTTCACCAGCATATTGCAGAGAGCGAACCACTCCATGTCCGTTTGACAGCGTGAACTTCTCATGCCTTTTGGATCCGTACGACTCAAACGGTGTTTACACGCGAAGCAGACGGAGGTTTAAAAAGGAGGCAGCGGAACAAGAAAAAGAAAAAAAGAATACACTTGTTTTTTCTTTGTCCACAAGATTGGTGAAATGTGCTGCAGATGGATAGTAGCGAGAAGGTTTTTCATTTAAACTCTGTGGACAGGGTGTTTTAAACTTGTGCACTTTGATCACAGTGGAGAAGAAATGTAAATTTATGTACATATGCCAAGTGTCTTTTCTTTCGTCTTCTCTGTTTTTCGCTGAGGCCAGTCCTCATGTGCAGTTTGTTCCAGCTTCTCTTGGCACTCTTGTAATGGAAAAAAAAAAAAAACCAAAACAAAGGTGTGTAACAGTGAGTCCTGAAGATGCTCGATCAAAAACCAACTGTGTCCGACGTGGACTCGGTTTTTTTCTTCTTTTATTTCCGGGAAACATCTACGAAAAAGCAAAATAATACCGTTATTACTGTCACTGTTGTACTGTTTCTGTTGAAATCTGATTATTGTGTCTTGTATTGTAGAAATCCAAAAAACAAAGTAGCATATCAAGCAACAATAATGTAACTATGATACTAGTATACATTCTAGTTATCAGATGGATGTCAAGAATTATTTCTCAAACAGCTTTTGGACAGTAGCACATATTTGTGTAGTAAAATAGTTATTTGTTTCACATAGAAAAATACATAAAGACCTATTCTTAAAAACCATGTTTTAGTTTTGTCCTTGTTTAAATGTTTTTGGGTTTTTTTTTAGGATTTATCTGAGCAGAATAAATCCTACACAATTCAGATCCAGTTTTAGTTCAACAGAACATGCAACTTATGAGATCTGGACTCACTTTAGCAACATTTCTTTAACAATATTTAAACTTTAAGAAGTGGACGACTTTAGCAAAACAAAAAAAATTACATATATATATATATATATATATATTATATATATATATATATATATATATATATATATCATTAATTATCTAATGTTAATAGAGCTTACCTTTATGATATTGTCTTCAAAATGTTTGGTTTGGAGGAAGGGTCTGCAACCTGGAGTTCTTTTACCCCTCATTGTGACTCTGATTAAAGAAAAACTAAAAGTTTTTATTCTTATGAAGCAACTGCAAAGTAAGTGAATGGTAAAGTTGAAAATAAGGAAATTAAAATAACTTAAACTCTACTCATTCATGAACAATTGAAGAACAGTACGTTTGCCGAGCCAAACTAAAATATTTTAACAGATTTGTGTGCACTGTGTACTAAAGGACATCAAATCACAAAGTGAAACCAGCATTTGTACTATAAGGTATAACATGATTAGACGGAAATCCAATTTTTGAACAAATTCAAGGATTTTAAGCCACCTTGTAGTTAGAAAACAGAGTTTGGGTCTCTTAATTAGCTCTGAGGTCATTTTGATTTGTTAAATTTAAAAATTTCTGTCTGAAATTCACCCTAAAAACAGAAAAATAAGCAGTTGTATTTTTTTGTATTTTTTGTTTGTTTTGTACACTGAGACTGTCTTACCTATTACTACATTTACTGTATTGATATGATGGGACACAGGGTGTCTTTTATTTTGAAAGGAAGTCATGTGAACCTCTGTCAAAAAATGATAACCTATTTAATATTTCAAAAAACAAAACAAAAAAAAATGTTTATGTTCTATTTATTCCCCAAAAATCAAATTAAACATTTATTTACCATGATATTAAAATAAAATAAATATAAATCTTATTTTTCTAAAGGGTGAAGTAAGACTTTGTGTGTTGAAGTTTACACACCTCTGATTTAGAGCCTAAACACAAACATGAGCAATGAATTAACGCAAAACTGTTTACAAAATTACAACATTCACCCCAAAGGAAAAGGTCCAACACATCACATAATGTCTCAACATGATCTATAACCACCAGATATTTGTGTTTGTTCCGTTTAGGATAGTTGAATCTGTTAGTCTTTCATATCTATTAGGGGTGTTTTGGCGATGTGTTGCGATATTTCATACTTCTTTCCATTTCAATTCTTTCACTTCAACATTGATATTCAGGTAAATTATAATCCCATTCTGATCATGTTTTCATCTATTGTTAAAATGTGCCCAGTGCTCTTTTGATCATGATTATGTGTTTTTAAGCCAATATCCAAAAATCTGTGACATAGTTTCTGCAGGGTGGCAGTAGTTTCTCAGAAATGTGCCTCTGACTTGTGGTTGTTGAGTAAATCCGCTCCACTTCCCATCATCCATCTGTTTATGCACTCTCCCGCTAGCTTACAGCCCCTCACAACCCCAACCTGACATTAGCGGAGCGGCAAAAATGGCGAGCAATATTGGAGTTCTCCAGCTGTACAGTTTTGAACCAGAAATGAGGTAAACAAAGATATATTTGTCTGATGTGGATGCATCAGGGTAGAGCAGGCTTTTTCAAACTGTATTCTTTCATCTTCTTGTGATTCACGACAATTTGAATTTAAAAAAATTGTCAAAAATGCAATCAAATCTTAATTTTCTTAATATTTATCCATCATCATTAGAAAAATGCCACAAGAACACTGAATTTGATCGATCTTTAAGCCATTTGCAAGTCTCTTACATGTAATTCATACCTCAAAAATATTCTTTCTGAAAAGTATGCTTTTTGTGGATTCTACATTGATAAAAGGGGGATATAAACATACATCTGCTGCCATTCACAGTAAATTCTTTAAATTGCACAGGAATGTCACTGGTATGTTGTTAAAGTTATAAAATGTACACTAAATTTTTTTTTATCAGTGCACTAGGAATTCAACCCTGCCGCCTGGACCCCAAGGACCCAGCGGTGGTTAATATTCAGTCTTGTCAGGGCCGCAGAAAGGTTGGGTCAATGATTTCTTTTTGTGAGATTTATAGCATGAAGCATGGCGTGTGGGGAAATAGTGTGTGTCACACAGCAGGTTCCTCTTTTCCACCCTGAGGAGAAATGCCCGGCCTGCTCATTGTTCGCGATCTGTTACTGAGCCCACAACAATAGACTTCTGTCGACAGCTTCCTTCATGAGAAAAACCAACAAAGACAACGGTGGAATTCATGTCACAAAACCTCCACATTTACTCCTGCTATCTACACTCCATCTACCAAAAAGTGAGCTCTTGTAAAACAAAGAGACCCGTACAGGTGGGGAGGCCTGAGCAGCAGCTGTGAGGGGAAGCAGGAAAAAAAAAAATCACGCAGAGGAGAAATGGGGAATTCCTCTCCTCAATGAACCTCACTGTTTGATGTAACGTGTGCTTCCAGTGCAGGGGATGGATCCGATTCACCTGGCTCTCCAGGATGCTATAGAACTCCACATTCCTTTAAACGCACTCCCCAGAGTTACACAACTAACCGAAAAAAAACAGACAACCAGAGAGTTGAATTTGTCCCTCTCTGTTTATGCAACCCTATTGGTAACCTAATCCCCGTTTTTAGAAAAAGCGTCTGCCACCAAACGCAGGCTAACCTCTGCTCCCCGTGAGGGTCAGGTGTCCAAAAACAATGCGTGTGCTCGAAATGAAGGAGAATACCTCACAAAGGTGCATCGCAGGCTCCACCCAGCCGCCGGAGGCCCGCTCCTCGTGTCTGGAGCAACAAGAGGGTGCACAAATCTGGATAATTCGTGGCAGCAAAAATAGTCTTCTTGTGTCTATAAATAAACTCTTTTGACGACTGGTTAATTAACAGCTAGTAACATTGAAACTCCCATGGGTGCTAATGGGAAATATTTAACTATTTTATCCATTTTTTATACTGAAAGACTCCCTAATGTGAGCCACATTTTTTTTATTTTAGAAGACTAATCAGAAAATTAACATTTTAAAGTCTAAAATGATCAGATCTGAACCCTGAGATGTCTCTTAAAGCTGCTCTGGACAGGCTGATCTTTAGGTTCAAAGGTCACGGTGGGAGCAGACAGCTTTGGACAGTTGTCTAAGTTTTTGATCAGCGACCACAACACGCCCAAAGGCCTGGCGGAGCAACTAGAAAAACCAGCTCCCCAAGATTATGAGAGGAGCAGCTCAGTGAGCAAGCAAGCAAGCAAGTCTCCACCTCCTCATCACTCTTGCTCCTCCTCCTCCTCCTCACTTAAACACTTTCACACAGAAGCCTGACTCCAAACTCTCAGAGTGTGCCTGTTCCTCACAGAGTAATTAAATAGTCAGGGGACGTTTTTATATATATTTATATAAATATATATAAATATATTGTTTTTTGGAGTAATTTTCAAACCCCACCTGCCTTCCCAGGTGGAGCATGCCCCCCTCGCTGTGCTGAGGGGTGGGGGCTCTCTGACTGCTCAGGCTCCCTTCAGGGAAGGTCTTGAGCCGGATCCAGAGACGGAGCAGCTCAGTAAGTAACTGCCTGTGGGGGCTTCTTTTTTTTTTTTTTTTTTTTGTTCTCGCTCAGCTGTTTGTCTCAGTTTTTAGAGCCGGGATTCCCGATCACAGAGGTTCAGGTGAAAGGGGATTATGTTTCATTAAAAAAATAAAAATAAAAAAAGGCGGTTCTGTCAGCCAAGTGCACTAATCTTTATGGATAAGTGGTTTTTCGGTGGATCAGCTGTAAAGCTCATTCATTAGCTGTTGTGAAATGTGCTAAAATGTTTCATCAGAAGACTGTATGAATCAGGAAGGAATCAGTAATGCATGAGAAGTTGATTATCTTCTGTCTTTGAGGCGATAAGTTCTACATTTCAGCTCAAACTTCTCTTTGTTTTTGCATTTTACTTAGATAACCAGTTAAAAAAATGCCACTAATCCCAAAGTATTTCTTTTGTGTCACCCATGAATAAATATAAAATACAGCAGCAGACATGTTTTAGCATTTCACACATGTCTAAAGTTCAAAGTTAAATGAGTTCTTTATTCTGGTTTTATGGCGCTTTCCTCCGACATAGTGCTAATTTAAAATCTATCATGCAATTTTCACCCCCTGGCCTTTAAAGGTGTCCACTTATTGGTCCAATCACACTCTGTTTTTCACAGAAAATCAATTTGGCAAGCCTTTCATACCCTGCAAAAAAAAAAAAAAAAAAAACAGACAAAGGAGCAGCTGGGATTTGTCCTACATTTTACTTTGAAATCTTTGCAGCTCTCTGAAGTAGGTTCTCCCTTTAGATAATTAGTGCATGATGATTATTTAATACAATGAAATTTAGTTCACTTAAAAACTTAAAAAAATGGATTAAACATAAGAAAACTGTTGATTTTTTAATTTCTTCTTGTATGTTTTTGTTTTTTGTGCTCTGCTCTTCTGAACCACTTTACCACTTAACCTTGCAACCACTTTTCTGCAATTTTCTGCTCTTATTTCTCACTTTTTCCTGCACAATCTCGCGTCCATCACTGAGTGATGATCCTCTAGTTTCTGATTGGGGTCAATAAATGTCAGCATTAAATCCCTCTGCTAGTGCCACAGCTGCAAAAACAAACAGCATATCTGACCGCGACGCGAACAGCATCCCGGCTTTGAAATCTAATTTCATGCAGCTACAACAAGCGAACCCCTATGTTAATAACCTGCTCAATTATCAATGGGCCATTTCACAGAGGTCAAACCCCCTTCACCAGCTCTGTCTGTTCTCTTCATGCCCTGCAGAAGTAAAAGAAAAAAAAAGCTGTTCCCTTTCTGCACAGACCAATAAATGATTTGTTTACTCAGGGAGGAAGAAAGGATATTGAATCCACAGCGTTTGTGGGGAGCTGCGATCTTGTGGAACATCAAACATGCAGTAATACCAGAGAGAAGATTCTCTTAAAGCAAAATACAAAAAAAAAAAAGAAAGAAATCATGCAGGAATGTTACCAGTACACATCATTTAGCATGATAGTGTGTCTATTTTTTTTAATTTAAACCGGTCATTTATTGGGCTATATTATTTTTTAAAAAGTCTTCTGATAAATAATGTTCACCCTGCTAATATGATCCAATAATAGTTAGAAAGATTAACTTTAACTAATCGTGACTCAAGTCAAACATAAATCGTTGAAATAATATAATGCAATATAAAGAGTTTTTGTCTGGAGTAAAAGTTCATAAACATGCAAGGAATGCTCACCTTTTAATGCTTTTCTTGAGTCTAATTTAACATTTTTTGAAGATTTAGCTTCAAACTTTGATGTGTGAAGCAGCATAAAGATGTGAACTGCTGTTTACACACCTTTGACCTCAATGCTTTCTATATGTTTGATGGATGTCCATCTTTTGTGTAAATTTAATACCAGGACCTTATTTTTTTATCTTAAATGTTTTTTCATGCGAGTCTTTTTAAAATAGTTTGAAGTTTAAATAGTGCTGGGATCATGAGTAATATGTGAATCTTTAAACTTTATTGATCTGACAGTAGAAAATGTCTTATTAACTAGAGTTCTTTTCAGTCAAATCCACTCACCGATTTGTTAAATTAAACTCACTTTTGGATTTTCTTTATGTCTCAATGGAGTAAAACTAAATATAACCCCTTCAAGTATCCCTAGAAAAATGTTAATCCTGAAAATATAAAATGCTCATTAAGCGTTTTTTAGGATATTTTAGACACATGAGGCTTTAAAAAAAAAAAGCTCCCTTTGGATATTAAAGCTGTGTATGAGCAAAAATCAATTCTGCGATTTGCAGTCAGACTCATGGAGTAATAATTTACTGCCTGAGGGAAGAGAGATTCAACAAATAAATATTTTACTTTTGGCGTAAAATAAAAAAAAAAGGACCTACTGAATTGATATATCAGTTTGTTTTATGACACAAATCCCTTGTAAATATCCTTTTGGCACATACAAAAATGAGTTAATTAATGAAAAACATTTAAGTCACCGTCTGGTTTTTATTCATGTTTTTCAGGTTAAAAAAAATAAGATTTATCTTTTCACAATAAAAGATTTTTCTTTCAAAGTGCACATAACTTTACCTGTTTGAGACAATTTTCTAACTACCTGGTAGTTAATCATTACTTTCTTTGTCAACTCATAAAACAATTTAATTATTAGTTTACAGCTATAAAGTACAATAATGTTTTCTTAAGTTGTGGGAACAAAAATACTTGCACTTAATAATTTCTTTTTTCATAAATGAGTTTTCTTTCAGTTAAATTGTGTTTTGGTAATAAGTTACTAATTTAATCATCATAGTATAAATCTATGAAGCTTCACTGGAGGTACATACAAATAAACTTTTATAATGTTCACTATTAGTTTAAATTACCAAACTTAAAATAATTAACTCGTACTTATGTAAAACAAAACAAAACAGAATTACAATTATAATGAAATATTTAAAGGAATTAGCGTGTATTCTGAATTGATGCTCAAACTTTATTAGTTCAAATCTGTCGGTTGACTATAACTAATTTATTGTAGGTTGATAAAATCTGTACTTTAAGATAAAAGTAACATTTTTTTGTTGCTTTTTTAGTTAAAATTTATTATTCTTATTGAATTGTTTGATTTCGTTGTGGAGTGTTTTTTTTTGCCATAAATAGTTTGAATTTGTCTCTTTAAAATAAAGTGATTTAAAAGATAAGAAAAAAATGAGATGTTGATAATAAGAAAATAATTTTTCCTTATTCAAGGGTAAATTGGAAAGAAAAGTTTTTTTTTCTCTTTTTAATCACTTTTTTACTACTACATGCTACAAAATCAAATGTGTGAACTTAAATGTTAACTTTTTTTCTTGAAATTGATCGAAAAGTCATTTTGTTTTGTGTGAATGAGACAAAAATGATAAAGAAGAGCACATAGAAGCTCTCCAGCATGAGCTACTGTCTGTCTTTCCCAGTTTCCATAACAGTTGCGTTGCTAGCCGTGTGCAACAGATGAAAATATGGCCACTTATCAGGCACTGTCACCTCAGTAAACAGCAAATGTAGTCCATATTGTTATTAATTGCTGCACCTAATGGTGTGTCAACAACTGGAGAGGCTGTTGTGTAATATTTGCCATCAAGCAGGAAGCTGGATAAGACTCCGGGTACACCAAAGCATCAAGCATGGCCTTCATGGAACTGCCCGTTGTCATAATAGTCAGATGAAGGAGAATCTGTTTCTTTACATTGGTGCTGGTTTCTCAGGTGACCTTCATCTTGTGTCAGATGCACAGCTGTAAATGATCATTTTATATGTACTGCAGAACATGTGCAGCTTGTAAATGTTTAGTGTTGCTTTTAAATGTTAAAGCGTCTGTCATTTTCCCAAGCTTCCACTTCTGTTCCAGAATTTGACTCAAGGCTGCAGTTCGCAGAAGAGAGCAATTTTCTATTTACGCCCGTTTTAAAAAGCCTGATTTTAGAATAAAATAAATCTACGTATGGACTTATTTCAATGAAAATTTTTAAATGCAGATCTATTTCTTGTCCTTTAAAGACAATTGTAGGATTAATACAAAATATTTCAGTGGATGGATGGGTTTAAATTTACTTTGTTGCACTCAATCCAGTCAAGCTCCTCGTCCCACTTCTTTTACAGAATCAAAGATCATCTATTCAGTTACGTGCGTTTAAGAATCTTTTTTAACCATAAAAGTTTTACTTGACAAGATTAAATTCTCAGAGGTATTCGGTAGCTACATCTGGAGGAATTTGAGAAGAAAGAAGCATTTCAGTGCAAAAAATATTTGTGATTAACTTAACTTAAATGAAATTTAAAAGAAGCATCTTCCATCCATATCTTCCTAACTACCATGTCCAGTCAAAATTTTGTTAAATCCACCAAAAACTACGATTCTCAGAGCCTAAATTCTTTACTTTGGTATTGTTATCTTCTGTAAATAACAAAAACAGTTAAACCAGTTGAATGCTGTGGTTGGTAGACAAATCAAGGTATTCCTTTTAACTTCATCCTGCTGATGGTCCGTTTAGGGCAGTGGCGGAATTCCACAAGCAAATTGGCAACCTGGAACAGGCAACAAGGAGAGCTGCGACAGCCAATAACCTCCAATGAGTTAGGCAAGTCCTGAGAAGCCAGCTGAATGGCAAGAACAACACAGTTAAACCATCACGCACAGACAGTCATCAGATACCCTACAGGAATAATAAGATGGCCACAGGAAGAGATACAGACCACAGATGTTAAGTGTTGAAAGCTCCTCCCCATGCATGGAGGGTTCCATCCCAAATCCAGCACCCTGAGACTGAGTAGCTAGCCAGCAGAAGAAAGAAAGGCCCCCAGTAGGACTAATAGAAGCCTAGAATTAGCCACTGAATCAGGATGAAACATCCAAGATGCATGAATATGTCAAGCTCGAGGCCCCAACTGACAGCACGCTCAGTGAATGTCTCAGGCAATGGAAAGCAGAGGATGTGATGCTGGAGGATAGAGCCTCATTGGATGTAGTCAAAATGGGAAACAACCCCGAAAGTGGTAGAAAATGAGAGAGGAAAGATCCTGTGGGACTTCCAGATACAGACGGGCAGGATGGTGATGGCAAACCAACCAGACATTGTAGTGGTGGATAAAGAACAGAGGAAAGCCGTTGTTGTGGATGTGGCAGTACCAAGCGATGGTAACATCAAGAAGAAGGAACACGAGAAACTGGAGAAATACCAGGGACTGTAACCTCGAAACTGGAGGAGGGGCTACAGCAGATCTCAGTCCAGAAAGTGCAGTGTTAGGAAATGCTAAGATACTGCGCAGGATCCTCAAGCTCCCAGGCCTGGGGTGAGAGGGCGTTTTTATTTTACACATATGTACAGTAATCCCCCCCTTATTCGCAGGAATTAATGACCGGAGGCATCTGCGAATATAAGATAATGAAGGATGACTGTTACAGATCGTTAATCATCAAAAACCCTTCTGATCATACTCTGCATAAAATGTATGTGGATCAGTGATGGTCTGGGGAGGCATATCCATGGAGGGACGAATAGACCTCTACTGCCTAGGAAATGGTGCTCTGACTGCCATAAGGTATCCAGATGAAATCCTTGAACCCATTGTCAGACCCTACGCTGGTGCAGTAGGTCCTGGTTTCTTCCTAATGCACGACAATACCCGGCCTCACGTGGCAAGAGTATACAGGCAGTACCTGGAGGATGAAGGAATTGAAACAATTGAATGGCCTTCATGATCCTCTGCCTTAAACCCAATAGTACATCTCTGGGACATTATGTTTCGGTCCATTAGGCGGTGCCAGGTTGCTCCTCTGTCTGTACAACATCTTAGGGATGCCCTCACACAGATCTGGAGGAAATGCCACAAGACACCATTTGTCGTCTCATTAGGAGCATGCCGCGATGTTGTCAAGCATGCATACAAGCTCGTGGGGGGCACAAAATACTGAAAAGCATTTTGAGTTGCAGAAATGAAGTTTTGGAGAAAATGGACTAGCCTGCCACATCTTTATTTCCCTCTGATTTTATGGTGTCTACACAATTGAGCCTCTGTAGGCTAAAAACTTTTATTTACATTAAAAGACTTGGCATCCTTTTGTTCCTAAGACACTGCCCTGTCATTATTTGTATAAATATCCAACTTCATCTTTTTTTTCCTTTAGTTCTGTTCTCTTTCCTGTTCTTTCTACCAGCACATTTGGAAGCATAGCAACCCATTTTTTGCTTTCTCTTTGCTTTACTGTTTTTGTTTTTTCAAACTCTTGGAAGAGTCTCTCAGCTAGATAAGTTGCTGTTGCCAGAATGTTCCATTGCAGTAGATTTGCGGGGGAGGATAAAACACTTTTACGTGAGCTGTCTTATTTATTTTATTAAAACTAAATCAAATAATTATGACTATGAAAATTACTCATGAAATACATTAAATAATAATTTTGTCTAATAGCAGGTTTGCCCCTGGTTCAAGGTCATCTTTTTTTTTTTAATGTAAATTACTGACTTCTCTGATGTTGAGGATTTTTGTCCAAATTTTGCATACTTTTTTTGTATCTTCTGATCTTCTTTTATTTTTAATAAAAATTTCTATGTCAAAATGAACACATTTGCACCGGTTCTTCTGGCTTCACTTTCCTCCCAGCAAAGATTTTGAAGCCTCACTGTCGAAACACTCCAGCAAACTTTAATTGCAATACTTGAGTCTGAAGCATCTCTTTTCATATGATAATTAACATGTTTTCTTTCCAAATTTAACCACTTGGTACTGTAGCAACGCCCGTTGTTGCCGTTGTAGAATAACAGAGCGTAACGCTGCCTCACTTGATTTCAGGATTAGTCACTGCACTTGTTAAATGATGGGTGATGACTGTTAAATGAGGCTGTCATCTTATCTCTAATAGGGGCTGGAAGGGGGTGACGTGGGTGACTTTTATCATGAAGTCAGAGATTGGTGTCACTGGAATGACGCAGCGGCCTCATGTTTGCTCTCGGTTTTACATTGAAATTTATTGGGGAGAAAAGAGGAAGATGATGTTTGTCCACTTCCTGTGAGATGAAAAACAAAGTACAAATGACAATGTAATGGCTGGAAGAAGTTCTCGTAAACCTTCATTGTCTCATTTATTTTAGGGAACTTAACTTTAAAAGGGAACAGATGCTTCACGGCGACATATATCCAGACTCTAGAGAGGAGCAGGGACAACCTTTAGCTGAGGGGTTGGATATTACCTGAACAGCAAGAGGGACTCTTCTAAATCACAGTGAATTTCTGTGTCAGTCAGACGTAATAAGAGTCACAACCCAGCAGATAAGATGAAGATAGTGATCATCAGAACAAAACACTTAAAAATAGGCTTTTACAGGAGTCCCAAAAAGATAAAGAGGCATTGTTGGTAAATATATTTTGAATAATGCTGTTTTTGTGTAAAATGGATAGCAGAGAGTTATAGATAATAACGACGTCAAGGAAAAAGTTCTTTAAGATTTCACCACAATCGTGTCTCTTCATCTACTAATACTCTTTTAGAATACTTCCTTGTAAATGTTCCCATTTTTTGTTTCCTTCATGTAGCCGAAATGGAAATGTGTCTTCAGCTGCAGCAGGAAATAACATTTCTGAGAAATAAAGGTCCAGCTCCAGATAAAAGCAAAAAAAAAAAAAAAATAGGAGTCTAGAGGGCGTTACGTAACCGGATTTCCAGCAGAAACCAACACCAACTTCCTAGAATCAGAGCTGATTGATTAGCAGCCCATCACCAGCGCCGCTGTGGAAAGTCGATCAGTTCGGCATTTCCAGGCAATGTAAGAATGGTGGTTGAGGAGCTCAAAATCTATAACATTAAAGCTTACAGGTTGACTAATGGTGGGAGGCTTCAAGTGACAGAAACCTAAATATTCTCAAGATGTGAGAATGAAACACAAGCATTTGAAGTGATGGATTTAGTTGCAACCAAAAAGGACAAATAGTGGTGCAACAATTCATTTCAACAATGACTTGATTCATATCATAATTTCTGGTTCATAATCAGTTTTGGTTCATTTTGATTCACTGACCTAAAATAAATCTTTTTAGCAAAAAATTCAACCAGTGTGACAGAGATAAATATTAGACAGTGCAGGTGAGGTTCAGGAGTGAATACTGAAATTGAAAATATTTACATTAAGTGGGATTCTATAAAATGTTCAAAACCACTTTTCAAATCAACTTTAACTAGTTTATTTGGACACAAATGAATATCTGCTTTAAAAAAATTAGTTTTGTAGTGAAACTGTGATTTTGAACATTGATTAAACTTTATCTGTTTTCATTTTGTTAGGTTTTTGTACCCAATTAACAAAAAAATCAATAACAAATTTGATCTAAAAGTGTGTTAAAGCATTTTATTTGAAGATTTGACAACACTAAAATATTTATTCATAAACACAAAATGATTGTCATTTTAGAAGTTTTTGTTCTAATAAACTTGCAAATGTTCTTCAGTTGTTTTACATTTTTATGTTTTTACTTCGTTAATAGTTCAATACCATTTTTTTAAGCAGCATGGATACATTTCATATTTTCATCAAACTTTTTCATACATTTTTCCTAATTCTTTACACAAAATTGTTTAATAGAATTTTCATTTGAAAATTTTGTCCTCAACCTTAAATTTACAACTATTTTTTTTAAGATAATTTCTTAAAATAGAACTGCTAAATGATGCATTAACCAAAAAAAAAAAAGAAAAAAAACTTTCTTTTTTTTTAAATTGTCAACAAAAGAAAAAAGCTTTTTTTCATGTAGTTTGTTGGATAGGTGTCTCATTCAAAATTCCATACTTTGAACTAATAGTCCTAAACCACATACATGTTAACAACACAAAGTGATTCTCAATTCAGAGTCAAACTTGCATCTTAAAACATCCATCTTAGCAAAAAAACTATTTTAGCGCAAAGCTGGAAAAAATAACAATAAACCTTCAGCAGGCATGTCAAAAGCTTCATTTCACCTTTAAACTAACCTATTTGAATTAAAACAGTTGTATTTTTAAAACTGCACTAAACTGTAATTTAACACAAATATAATATGATATCACACCCTTATTGTTAATATCTTCCAATTGAATGTTTTTGCTCTCCAACTTTCTTTTTCTTGTCTGTGTCCTCCCAAAACTATTGTGGCTTTTCTGAGCTAAAATATGTCCTTTTCTGTTGTTTTCTTAGGGCATTTCTGAAGATGTCTTCTGTCTCATCTGTGACCTCCACTACAGTCACATCCTCCACTACTGCCGTCACGAAATCCCAACAACAAATCCTCATCCAGAGTGAGTCGACTTCTGCTTGGTGATTGGATTCTAATGAATACACTGAGTTGATTTGGGATTCTCAGGTAGAGAAAATCCAAAGAAGCCTCATATGTCAGTAGCTGCGTCATGCACATTACTGTGGGCTGTATTCAGGAGTGGCACGCATGTATTTGTTAGAAAATATTTGTCATTCTCAGCAGCTTTGAGATGACTCTGCTGGGAGGAAAGTTACAGGACAGTAGCATCATGAGCTACTGAAAAGATTTAAGGGGGGAAAGAGGTACGCACCCTTTAACTGTGTTCACCTCCATTTAATCTTTATTTTTTGTGTGTGTCTCAGGTTCCGGAGCCATGATTGCTGTCATTGTCGTTGGCCTCATCATCATTCTTGCTGTTCTACTCATCATCATGAAGACATACAACAGGTAAGGCTGCATTCCAGCTCTGAACTAAAGATGGTTCAGAGCTGGTTGGTTTACATGCTTCATGGAGGAGATCCTCCCAATGTTTATATCATAAATTACATTTAAAAAAACAAATATATGTTTGTTCTAAGGGTGTAACAATTCACAGTTATCTACAATTCGATTCATATAACAATTTCAGGCTCCCGATAGAATTCATAGTCAGTTTTGGTTGATTTTGAACGATCCGATTCACTGACAGTAATCGATTCAGGACGTTTTTAGCCAAAAATCCAACCAGAGATAAATACCTGGAACAGTGCAGGTGAAGTTTTCCATATTTTTTGTATTTCTTGCAAGATTATCAAAGTAAATAAACACGAATACATGGCAAATCAATTCACATTTTAGTTTCATAAAGTTCATCCCACTGTTGTTTTTACACTTTAAAATGATACAAAAAGAACATTAAACCACATTAGATGGTCAAATGTCTTCCATGTGTTTCCACCGTGATGCTAGCTTCATTATTTTTGCTGCACTTTATCATTTTTAGGTTATAATAAAATAAACCTGCCATGCTTCAATTCAAATGGTTCTTTCCATTTGATTCAATAACAGTTCAATTCGATCAACAATTTGCCTCAGACAGATTGATCTGGTTGATGAATAGGAATATAAATCGATTTATTGATTCATTATTACACCCTTAGTTTGTTCATATATGTTATTTGACATTTTGTCCTGTTCTGATGTTATATTGTTTTTGTCTTCTAATTAAAAGAACATTAAAAAAAATCAAAAATAAATAATTTAGAGCTATGAATTTGTTAAGTTACATAGCTAATTTTCTTGGTTCATCTTTACTTGAATAGCTTTTTATATCACTGCTTTTATTCTTGCTTTCTGATGAAAATGATTTTTATGTTCTCTCTAACGTGGTCGGTGTCTGATATTTAAAGAAAAATAAGCTTAAAAGGGCATTTCCTGAGTATTTTGCATTCAAATTATTGTGAATCAATATCTGCTTGCAGACAAATGGGTGCCTGAACGTCTTCGTTTTCCTCTTTTGAGCTGACATCTGGCTCAAAACTGTACGCCTGGAATGCTCTGATATTGGTCGCCATTTTTGATGCACCAGTAATGTTAGATTGGGAGTGTTAGGGGCTATAAGACAGGTTTTACCTACTTTGTTCTCCTCTGTCTCCAAAAAATATAGTTTTACTCCATATAAGCCTGTGTTTATAAATAAATTAGTGTGAAATAATTTTTAAGAAACTTTTTTTTTTTTCGTTTTCCAGGCGGACACAGGCGTCCAGACTCCTTGGGGTCAGGTCGGGCTCCAAGCCTCGCCCAAAGGTATCTCAGTCCACGGCTCAGAGCAGCCTTCCTCTCAACACCTTTGGAGTCAACTCCATATCGGGCAGCATCACCCACTCAAACCCGGGTTCAGAGAACAGCTTCCGGCTGCCCAGAGTGGAGCTACCCAGCGTGGAAGAGAACCGCATGGAGCAGTTCAGCACCACCAGTGACTCCACCGTGGTCACCATCCACGAGCCGACCTCGTCAGGAAACACATAGCGTGCAGACTCACAAACTTGCTGTCAACTTTAAACCAGACTGAGATGTTGCATTCATCGTTGACCACAGACTGCGCCGACTGAATCCTGAGGAGGTCTGTGTTGTCTGATCTCCACCAGCTCCACCCTGGTGCTGACGAAACGACACGTTGCTTTGTTGTAAGGATGAACAAAATGTGACCAGAAGCAGACACAGTGGATCTTATGAAGGATATTGAAGTTTTTATCTGGTGGAATTCAGTGTTCAGAATAAAAATGCCATGATTTTCCTCAGTTGACTAAATTTAAGATAAAATCTTGTTGTGTCTCTAAAAACTGTCAATGTTTAACTTTTTTAATGGCGTATTTTGCAGAGGCAGCATGCCCTCATCTACTGTTTTGGAAACTTTATTCCACTATGTGTATTTCTGCATTAAAAAAAATGTTCTTACTGTATGTTTTCAGAAGCCCTTTGAGAAAAGGTTTATAATTAAGAGAAAAAAAAAAAAACTCACGTACCAGTATGACTGAGTAGTTCTGTTTATTTTGAATAATGTTTTAAGCAGTTACATTATTTACAAAATCTTGTTTACCTGGCATGATGCTGTATTAGTCCTCTTCTCAAAGATTTGTTTATTTCTTTATGGGAATCAATAAGACAGTAATGTAGTGTTTTTGTACTGTAGACAATAGAAATATTCTTGTTTTTACTTTTCAACATTTTTGTCCATCCCCTCCAAATTGAAACCAAAATACTTTGCACTTTATGTTCTCTATATATTTGTAATATTCGTGGTTTCGCTAAATTAATGCTATAAAATAAAATAATGTGTTATTTTTAACTGTTTTTAAATGTTTTGTGTTCATTTTAAGTTGAAGTAGGTTTCATTTTAGAATGATCATTCAGTGCGCCCTCTACTGGTGAAGTTGGATTATTCATTTAGAAAGCTTTTAGGGCAGCATTCAAGACGTCAACCGTTTATAAAATTAGAATTTTTAAAGTTAAGACTCTTGTAGTTAAATTTTACTAGTTTTTATTTTCTAACATTCAAAAATACCTGATATATTTTTTAGATCTGATAGAATTTATACGTAAATTTGTTCAAAATCAATCAGAAAAACATGTGGAGATAATCGCGGTGCTGAATGGGACGTTTTGCAAGCTGTTTTCTAGCTAATTCCCTGTGACAATGGCGACTTTAGGTGAGTAGAAACAAGCTCAAGTATCCTTAATAATCATATATATTTCAGTAAGTATTGCTATTATTGAGTACTGTTTTAATATAGTCGTTTTTATGTATGCAATGTCTCTTTTGTAGCGTTAGTTGTGCTATGCTAGCTATCAACATGGCTACGGAAGTGACTTTTCCACAGAGTCTACTTCCTAATTTGTTCCCCATATATTTAAGTTTGTTTTCTATAACGAAAATAATCATTTAATCAGACTGGGTGAATCCTAGTGACCGAGGTTTTCGTTCACAGGGGAATTGGTAAGTCTGGTGCTGGTGTCGGTGTTGTGGGGCTGCACCAACCCCTTTCTGAAGAGAGGCACGGAGGGGCTGGAAAATGTGACACAACCAAACAGGGTGTCACAGATACTGGCTGAGATCAAGTTTCTGTTCATGAACTTCAAGGTGTGTTTCATAAATATTTATTCATTCGCCTTTAAACTGAATGCTTGGCTAATTTCATTCTCTGTATCATGTCAGTACCTGGTCCCATTTCTAATCAATCAGGCTGGCTCTGTGTTCTACTACTACACTCTGTCCACCACAGGTGAGGCTGCAAACTAATGGTAGTTCATGTTCAGCAGTTGGAAATAATAGTTCAATAACAACCCTTTTAATACATTAATAAGTATTTTGGCTTTTTTTTATTCAGCATTTTTGAAAATGGCAATTTATAGTTCACAATAACATACAAAGCTCAACAAAACAGGCTTAAACATGAAATTATGTAATTATTATGTAATTATTTTGACAATTAAACTAATGGTCAAACACGCAACAAATTATAAAAGCAATATAACTAAATTATGGAAAAAAAACAACAACAACAACAATGAAATGGAAGAGGAATACACAGAGATAACTGTTGGAGGGGGATGTAAAAACTTTATTTACAAAAGTGTCAGGGACAAACTGGTAAAACAAACAAACAACAAAAAAAAAAAACTTAAAGACCGGCTCCAATGAAAACTGTGTTTTTAACTTGTTTTTGTGGCATTTTTCTCTACGAAGCTTCAATATTGTGTTCCAGAGTATTTCTTTATTTGTTTCGTCATGAATCAGAAGCAGATGAAAACAATGAAAGTTGTAGCAGTGCTGTAATCGGAAAGCCACAAGCCCCCTGCTGCCCTCCATTCCAATGCAATTTGTAAACAAATTGATCCACGTACATCCTTGGTTTTCTTGTTTTGCTTGCCATTTTTGTTGCACCAGTAATGTTACGTTGCGGTTGTAAGGGGCTGCAAGCTAGCAGGAGAGCGTGTAAACAGGGGGATGATGGGAAATGGGAGTGGGCTTATTCCGCACCAACAAGTCCGCCCACAGTGGTGCCTTGAGTGTTGCCTTAAAACAATAAAAATCCTTTTGTAATGATAAAAAAAAAAAAAAAAATGCCAGTTTGTCATGTATTGCTAAGAAAAATAGCATCTACTTATCTTTTCCTTCAGATTTGTCTCTTGCTGTTCCTGTGACCAACTCTCTCACATTACTTTGCACTCTTCTGACTGGAAAGTTACTGGGTGAAGAGCTTGGAGGAACAAGTGAGTGCCTTATGTTGCTAATTTCAATTTTTATATATTTTTTCTATTGATGGAATCATTCCTGTTCTCACTGTTGCCGTTCTGTTTTGTCTCTGCACAGAAGCTGTAGTGGGAATGATCCTCACCATGACTGGCATCTCTCTCTGCATCATAAGCTCTGTCGATGACATAGATGTTGCCACTCAAAATGCGTCCTAGCCTGTGTGATTAAAGCAACTCTCCCGCAGCGTCAAGAGAGTTCATATCCGGGAAGGAAAAGGAAACTGAAGATTTAGGCTGTAAAGCCTCAATTCTGCTGGGAGAATAATTGTTCTCAAGTCCGTTCGGCCCCAGACAAGAAGTTAGAGGGAAAGTGGGTTCACGGAGGGGTCACTCTGGAGCCAGCGTGGATTTATAGTGCTTGCATAGAAGTTGGTGGTTGTTAACTTCTGCCCAGTAAATCCCGGTGCCCTTCGTGTGACTGCCGTTTGCACGGATGCTATAGAGACGGCGTGATGTTGAAATGAAGCGTTTGGGTGTTTCTCTTTTGGACAGAATCTTTTACAGCAGCTGGCTGCTGTGGCGTGTGTCTCAATGAGAAAAGACACACAAGGAGAAGAAGCTTTTCCCTCCTGTGAAAATTGAAATATTTTTGATACAAGACTGGCTCCACACACAGATATATACTTTTTTCTTAAGTGTTTTATTTACAAGACATTACATAAAACATTCACTTTTTAGTGGTTCTTTTTAGGTTGCTCACATTTAATTTGGTTATGTTGTCTATTCTGTGTCTAATTTGACTAGAATAGTTTTATAATATGTTTAAGTAAATACAAATACACAAATCTATTGTCACAAAAATCCATTGAAAATAGAATAAACACAACATAAAGAAGAGATGGGTGTTACAAGAAGCAGCACTTTCAGGAAATGGGACATTTTATTTTGAAAGTTTTACGAGTTTACTTTTACAAATCTGAATAAAAACAACAATAAAACAAAAACCATATACAGTAGTTTGGTTCTTTTTTTTCCCCCAGTTTGGCTGCATGCTCCGGTTGCAGCTGGGATGACTCATCCGTTAGCAGGAGTCCTTCGGTGAGGCTGTGATTTCCTCTGGGCGGTGGTCCTGCCCTGCTCCGGCTGATGAGGCGTCCTGCGGGCGCGCCTGTCACAGCGGGATGTTAAATCAGAGCAAAAGTCAAGGTCATGGAGAGCGTGAGCGCGCTGGCCTCGCGCGTTAATAATCACAAGCTTGTAAACTTGACCGTTCCTCTGTGAGATTTACTAGTGAGAGGAAATGCACAGAGTTTAAAGGCTTCACCTTTAAAAATAGGAAACATTACCATGCGCACATGATAATGTCTAACGGGTTTAAAAAAATCCCTTGTGTAAATTAGAGCTGTTTTTGAGTAAAAACCTTCTTGCTGTTCATTAAATATGTGGAAATCCTCTTTTCTTTGATTATTAAAATTTTTTTATTTATGCATTTATGGCAAGAGACCAAAGTCCATTCTTACATAAAAATACCAAATATGAATATTAAAATAATTTTGTTTGTTTCTTGATTTTTTTTAGTACAGTTTTCTTTTAAAAGTGTAGTAGAATAGCAATAAAGAAATGCAACTGATGCAGATTTTGAATGCTATGAGGCGAGTTTATATTATAGTGAGGAAAAAATCTGCATTTTAGTCAAGTCAGCTTTATTTGTCAAATATACTATATACATGTATTACAAAGCAGGTTTGGGGAGGGAAAGGAGGGAAGAAAAAGAATGCGTGCCCTGTCTAGGCTACCCCACCTGGTGGGACACAGCCTTGGTATATGTATGTATGTACAAAGCACACAAAGTCTGTAAATTGTCCTGCTTTAAAACAAATGAAAGAAGTCTGAAATAATCCTAAAAGATGCAAAGGATCCAGGAAATCCCATATTTAAGGCACTTATTAGGATAGTTGTGCAGAAAATAAGAAGTATTCGGTCAATAAATACTTTTAAGTTTCAATGACTGAAGTCAGATGTTTCCTGTAAGAAACATTTGTAGCAGCTATTTTTGGTCCCTTCTTCATTCAGTTCTTCTCAAGAGCTGTGATGTTTTGGGGCTGTTGCTGGGCAACAGCAACTTTTAACACCGTCTACGGATGTTCTGTTAGATTCATCATTGTCCTGCTGGAAGATCCATCCTGAATTATCTCATTGATGGAAGGAGGTTTTTGCCTAAAACCTTACCTGGGTCAATTCATCATTTCCATAATTTGGATCAGTTGCTTGTCCGGTTTTAAGAGAAGCAGCCCCAATCATGATGTTTCCGCCCCCGTGCTTCACAGCGGTATGGTGTCTCTGAGATCCAACTCGTTTTTTTTACATTTTGGTCTCATCTGAATAGATTAAATTCTCCCAATCCTCTGGATATCCCAATTTTTTCTGGAAAACTTTAGACGGCTGGTTTAAAGAGCGCGACCTTTGGAGCACTGCTGGATTTGAATCCATGATGATGTTGTGTTGCTATTGTAACTTTTTCTACGGTGGTTCCAGCTCTCTCGGTAGTTCTTAGCTGTTTCTTTACCGTTTTTAGGATCAGTTGCTCTCCAGCAGGTGAGATCTTGGAGCTCAAGGTGGAGGGAGATTGTCAGTGGTCTTCTTCTTCCATTTTAAAAAAAATAATTGCTCCCACGGTTGATCTCTTCTGACTAAGCTTCTTGTCACTGTAGATTGGGTCATCTCAGTCTTGTTCAGGTGTACAATCTTGTCCCTGGTGTCCTTTGACAGCTCTTTGGTCTTGCTCGCGGTGGAGAGGTCGCTGTCTGATTGTTTAAGGGTGTGGACAAGTGTCTATTCTATAAATAATGAGTTCAAATAGATGCCATTATAAGATTACCAGTGGAGGTTAGAAAAGTTGCAAGGAAGAGAATTCTAGATTTTTTTTATAGGATCTAAATACTTATTTTCTATTTATTTTCTGCCAATAAATTCTTGTAATTTTTTTTTTTAAATCTGTCACAGTTCAAGTGACTATCTCTCACCTTTTTTAATTTGGGACAACTTGCAAAACGAGTGAACACCAAATACTTTTTTTTCCTAACGTCATGCGTTATTCATAGGAACAGCATATCAACTTCCCACATAAACGGTCAAGCAATTAACTGAACAATTGTTGCATTACATTAAACAGACACAGTTTTTCCCACTTTGTTACTAATTAAAGAAAAAGTCATGTACCTGTTTCATGGCGTGCACACAATCCTCCACATTGGTTATTTCTTCTTCCTCTATGATTTCTGCAGCTATCTTTAGCATAAAAGTCAGAAAAAATTATTTTAGGTTTCATCTTAAAGATCTTAAAGTTTCAGCATTTTCTCTGCACAATTCTAGATAAAAATGATTTTAAAAAAGAGGCGACTGCAGCTAACCTGATCAACAGGAAGTTCAATTGCTGTATTTTCATCCTCCTGCACTTCCTCAGCTCCCTCCAGCTCCTCTTTGCTGTTCTGCTCTTCCTTTTGAAATATATTCGAATAAACTGTTGCAAATGTAAAAAAAATAAGAGTGACTAAATTAAAAAAAAGAAAAATAAATATGGGTCATTATCAGTTGGAAGTTAGAACTGAAAAGTTGGATTTGATAGGAATCCCGACCTGATCCGTTGCAGAGCGGGGATCGAAGCTGTGGTGGTTTTTTGTGGATCTTTCCTCCGGTTCCTTCGGTTTCCGCTCTTTTACTGATCTCCTGTTGAGGGGCTGCAGCTTCATCTCCTGTCGACTTCACTCTGCGACCATCTGACTGAAAGAAATTGTGCCTCACATTTATATAAAGTTTACACTGCAGATATTCAAGTTTGTCCTACTTTTTTGGTCAATTGTGCATATAAAAACTTTAAATATATGCATTTTTTTTTTTTTTTTACCTCTGGGGAGTCATGTGGAGCTGAGTCACTGTGTGGATCTTCTGGATTGCTTCCTAACTTCCTGTTCTAAAAAGTTTCAAAATGATCTGCGTTACAGTTTTTCTGTTCATTTTTTAGTTATCTGTCATTCACTGCTGCAAAAAAAAGAACATATAAGCTTGAATAGAAGAAGAAAACCATCAGTAGAACTCCAAGACTAATTTTAGAGAGGAAAATATTTACCTGAGCTCTCCGTTGAAGTCTCTTTTTTCCAGGAAAATGTCTGGAAACACAGAAACTTCTTAGAAATGGATGTACTGCTTTAATACTTTAAAGTTAAAATACCTTTCTGTCGCTTTTGAAGCTAAAAGTGCCTCATATGGAAGCTTCTTGAACCTCTCGGTTCCCACAGCAACGTAGCAGTGGCCGGTCTCCAGCTCCCCAGCTGAGGACACGGTCACTCCTTCCAAAGAGCACAATCTGAGGAAAAAGACATTAAGAAAATATCTCTCTACCTCTCTTTTTGTGTTCAACAGAGCTGGAGTGTCTCCCACCTGCGCACCGCTCCGGTCCGTAGATTGACCTTTTCTGAGATCACGCACAGGATCTGCTCCAGGTCCTGTCGCATGCTCCGAGGAATGATAAATCGGAGCGGCGCGCACAGAAGATCTCCGTTTCGGAAAACACTGAGAGGAACAAAACAAATCAGACATTAGAGTTGCACATACAGTATTTATGGGTGTTTGGTTGCATTCATCTAGATGTAATTTAGCAAATTCTGAGGGGTTTAGGTCATTTCTACATTTATCAAAGACATAACAATAAGAAGCCTTATCTTGGAGACAATGTGAACAGAGGAATTTTTTTTGATTGTCCTGTAATTATTGGCTTTTGAAAAAATAGTAAGGATGCAACTGAGATAACTGTGAAGGAGAGATTCCTTCCAATGTTCTATTTCATTTACTTGGTGGCAAACCTTTTCAACCTGATAAAGCATAAATCTTGCATATTTTGTTATTAGTTGCTAAGAAAACCATAACTTAAAAAAGGGTTACAACATCATCTGTAAATGAATGCAAACAGTCGAACGGGTTCATATGATGGAAGAAATAACAGGATCTTTACCACTAAAATCAATGTTTTAAATCAAAGATGACAGATAGTTAAACTCTATTTGGGTGATTATTTATTATATATATTTTCTTAAAGTATCCATTCATCCATATTCTTCAAATATTTATCCCAGAGTTTAAAAAAAAAAAAAAAAAAACTTTTAAATTTAGAAGCAGTTCCCTGAAACATTTTGTTTTGTTCTCTGAAGCAGGGGTCTGTAACCTTTAACTCTAAAAAATAAATTTAATCCAGTTTCTTACTGACCAAAACCCAGCAAAGTCCCATTTAACCTTTAAGAAAAATACACTTCATCTTTTATAGACATTACCGGTAATCTATTCATTTTTTTAATGTTGCTGTTAAATATTTACAATATTTTAATTATTGAAGTACTATTTCAATTTTAACTTCTTTACTTTTGATAGTAGCACATACACTGCGTGTCAAATAAAATCCTCCTGCTGGAGTAGATTCACTCCAATTAAAAATGCAAAAAAATATATTGAACATGATGTTTTCTGTCATTGGGACATATATCTTTTTTTAAAATCTATACTTTACTATACTTTTAATCTATACTGCAAAATTAATAATGCACTTTAACTCTGAAAATCAACTACACACCATTGTACAGCAGAAGATATCAATAGGTGCTTAACTTAAACTTTTAACTTAATATTTATTCAAATTGTTAGCATTTTTCTTTAAAGCCAAAGATTAAAGAGCTGCACGTAGCTCTGGAGCCTCAGGGTGCAGACCCCTGCTCTTCAAAAAAAGAAAAACACATTTATGCATCAAATCTGACATTTTTTCCACACAATTTTGATGCAAAAGCATGAAAATGTAATTTGGATCAGTAGTTTTTTTATAGACTTCTGGCATAAATTATGCAAGTATTTTTCTATTTATTTTGTGTCCAACTCACTGTATGATGCAAGGTGCAGGCACAAACTCCCTCCACTTTGCTGTAACATGCGGCTTCTGGACAGCTTTTACCTGGAAAGGCTAAAAAAACATCAGTGGTGTTGGTGATAACAATATTTAGACAAAAACGCATGCGTTTTCTCTTCTGTCGATCTGTTGCTCTCACGCATCCATCAAAACAGTCACTTTTCACAAAAGTGTAATGACTTCTTCTCGTTTCGCCTCAAGTGCTGCATCCATGGAAACTATCATCACTCCAAGGCTCTTGTGATGGCCAAGTCTGATTTGAAGCATCCTCTCAGAACTCTTAACCCCAAATCAATATAATCAGGAGCCAATATCCATGTCTGTCTCTAATGGAGGAAACGGGTCACCAAAGACATCAGATGGGGTTCTTTTCCGTTTGGTCAGATTTGATGAATTTTCAGAGACTTTTCAGTGAAAAAAGCAGCTGGGGGGGGGGTTAATGCCTGGACGTGCACACGGTCCTGATGGAGTTGACTGGACGCTTTGTTTCAGCAGCAGGAATCAAGCGCATGCACACACTTCCTGCGCTGCTCCACAGCAACCACAACAGAGGCATGTAGGACTATCCCCCCCCGAATAAAAAAAAAAAACTCTGAGAACACCCAACTTCACACCCATTCACTCTCCACCTTTTCAAACTCTTCACCAAACACTGACAGCTTAAGACTAAAAGCACACTCGCCACCTGAAAGACCCCAACGGTTAAAAAACCCCCACCAATCTCTCAATGATTGCATCTCTCTTCTTCTGCATATTTAAATTTAAAAATAATATAATAAGATAATATAATTAGAGCACTATGTCAACAATTAGATGAACCGACATGAGTTCACGTCACACGAGATCTTTAAAGGTCGCCATACAAGCTGGGAGTGACTGTTTGATGGACAGCTCAGCCATTAGGTCATTATTTCCAGTAATTTACATGGCAGTGAGTGACATTAATAGGGTGGTAAGCACAACAGGATGATCCATGTACGGCCGAGGCTGTACATAATAATGAAGCTCCGCAAGCTTATCTGAACAGCAGACAACCCGGCAGTTTCTGCGTTTGACTCAGCAGGTGCATAAATGGATCACGGAGTACCCTGGTGGTACATTCCTCTTGGTTGGGGGGGAGGGTTAATGAATGATGGGTAATTGCTTTAAGTAGAAGTAACCTACCTGGGTCTCTTCTCGAGAGGCGGGCTGTTTTTTAACACCGGCGTTGAGATAACTGTGAAAACAACATGAAAAGATGAACGCATGTTTTTCCAAAGCAGAACCCACTCTGTGTGTACTCACTCCAGCTTTTTGAACCTCTCAGAGCCGGCTGCTACGTATTGGGCTCCTGTTTGTAGATCCTGTAAGTCCGTGACCCTGTGGCCCTGCTTCGGGGTGTACAGAGTCCTGACGGCGAGAGGCGCCCTGATACTCCGGGTCACTTCGTTCAGGAAGGCTTCCATAGTGGCCACTTGTCGCTGGTTGACGACAAACCTCCTGCCGGTGTAGAAAGGGTCTCCATTCCTGTACACCACCACGCTCTTCACCGGAGGCAGGTGAGACGCAGCCGCGGAGCTGGCAGCCATGTCTGAGCAAGCCGTCAACGTCCACACTGGTTTTTTAAATCCACATGCAGTCATCCTGACTTATTACCAGAGCAAAACTATCTCCAACCTAACTGATACTTTCAGTGAAAACAGTCACTCACAGAGCTGCTGGAGTGTGAAGCAACTTCAGCAGAGCTGGAGGGTAAAAACAAAAAATCGATCACTCCTGTTGTGGTCTGCCTTGACTCGCAGTCACCACGCTCCGCTCCGTTCTGTCCCCCCTTCAAGCGGACGCTACTACACTGACAGCGGTAAGTATTTCCTGGTTGCCATAGCAGCACTGCCAGCAAAGACTGGCTTCGCGGGCCAAACCATTGGCAGGAACCACAACAAAAGAGACAGACAGAAGAATAGAGAGAATGGGTGGGTCTTTGTTTTGTAAGCTGAATCAATAAGATACCCCCTCACACACACACCCTGTTCCCCTCCCAAAAAAAAAGAAAATATAGCTAAATAAATCACCTAATTTATATAGGCCCAGTTAGTTCCAGTCCAAAGTCAGTCAACTTCCCAAGTTCATCAGTTTGTCCAAAAGTTCTTTAAAGCAAAATGAAGAGCAGATAAATTAACTCTATAAAAATAAAAGTATCAGACTATAAAAAAAATGTTTTAATAAAAATTCTAGTTTTTTCAGTTCTTTGAAAGCGTTTTTAGGAGTTAATGGGACTAAAATGTTCAAATTTGTTATCCTAACAGTTTGAAATAAGAAACAAAAAATGTTAAATTATCTATTTTTTGAGAGCTTTTAAAGTTTACATCATCTTGTCAGATTATTAGAAACTATATTTGTTGCACAGAGGAAATTAAACTTGAGATTTTGGTTCAATAATGTGATTTACTACATTTGATAAGAATAAAACCAGTTTTTTAGAAATACTAAAACTAGCTGTTAAGACAACGAGGTACATCTCTGAAATATGTTGCTATTTATTTTGCTACTCTGGGACTCTAAGAAATAAACTAATAATAAACCACAAATTTGTTTTAACATATAATCAGTTAAAAACATTTTTTTTTTGTGTTCTTCACAAATAAAATGAAACAACAGTTTATAAAGCCTATAAATAATAAAATTCTGCATTAAAAACCTATTGGTTACTTTTATATTAGAGGGTTACCGTCAGGGCCTGCAAAGCCAGAGAAGGTCTAAACCCATCTGAAAAGAAGCATCTAAATCACAGAGAAATGTCTAACTATATATGTTTGTTAAATATATATATTAGATCAGGGGTAGGGAACCCTGGTCCTCGAGAGCCACATTCCTGCATGTTTTCCACCATACCCTGCTCTGGCATGTTCTTATTGGCTGAACACACCTGAACCAGGTAATTGTCATGAGTCCCTACACTGATTACCTAGTTCAGGTGTGTTCAGCCAATAAGAACATGCCAGAGCAGGGTATGGTGGAAAACATGCAGGAATGTGGCTCTCGAGGACCAGGGTTCCCTACCCCTGTATTAGATCATTCAAACTGTTTTGTCCGCTTCTCTCACAGCCCCGCGCCTCGGCTGTACTGCTCTCAAACTCTTTTACATGAAAGTTTCAAACCAATAAGAAATCAGCTCTCTCGCTTGTTGCTAGGTTCATGAAAGTCTGCCTTATGCTCACACAGTCAGTGTTTCTGCCATCAACTTTTGGTTTTGCGGGCAGCTTTCCATAAAAAAAAAAAAAACAACTGCCTAATTAAACCGTAGCCATATATGGATTAAATGCATTGATTCAACCAATCAGAATTTAAGTTAAGAGTCTCTGTAGCTTCATTAAGGCAGAAGATGACATATTTGTCTCAGATTTATAAACATGACGACAGACAACTAGTATTTTTAGAAAAATAAAGTTTATTATTCATTTTTTTTAAATGCATATGAAGGAAGTTTTAAATTGAAATTGATAGGTAATAACTTAAAATTATTATATTATCATATTATTTAAACATTTGTCTAGAAAAATTCCACTCCAGTGATTTCTGTTTACTGAAAAGTCTCTTGGTTATGAGGCTTGTTCACCCAACTTGTGAGGTTTCAGTCAGTCTGTCCTTCAGTGATAGGTACTGTACAAGAGAGAAAAAAAAAAGCAGGAACAACTAAAAACACACATCGGCTATATAAAAAAAATAAATAAATTAAAAAAATAAATGTGTTTACAATACAGTGTGCACTCATATTCTGCCTGTTTATTCAATGTATTAATTTTTGTCTTTACTTAATTCAATCATCACAAAATAAGCTATAAGAATGTAGGTTTTGTTTTTTTATGACCCATAATTCCTGTTTAGTTTTAACATTACAATATCAATTAAAAAATACTTTTTTTCTTGTTTCATAAAAATGTTCCATTAAGATTGAGGCAATTACAGCATTAGAAATCACAAATATTAAGGATATTATATAAAATTGGATTGTAGCTAATTTTGTCTCTATTACTGTCACAGCTTAACAAATATCCGATATTACCTTTTTCCTGCTGTCGATGGCCTGCTGCAGCCAGACCAGCTCCATGGTCAGAGCGTTTCTATGGAGACGCAGGGCCTGGGGGGTACGAGGCACCTCCTGTGCCAAGCAGTAGTGCTGGAGACCTGAAGATGCAAATTCAAAATGATTTAAGAGAGAAGGTCTTTGTTTAAATTACATCTGGGTTTTAAAAAATGGATCAATAGAATCCATTAGATTTTTTTCCTCTAATATAATTTATATTTTGCTTTTCTTTTTAGACAAACTGCTTTTCATAAATCCTTTATCATAAATTCATAACTTTATTAATACATGTTTTGTCTTTGTTCAGTTCATTTGGTTTTGCCAGTGAATTTTGAAAAAATAATACATATTTATTCAAACCGTGTAGGATTTAACTACACTAAAAGCACTAACTTTTTGATTTCCTTATACTTTAAAAATAAAATGGCTTAATAAAGATGATGAACGGAAAGCAATAAAGACCTTGAAAAAGGAGAGTTGAAGTTTAATTTACACTTTATTATCTTGCAAGAAATACAAGGAATCTGGAAAACTTGACCTGCACTGTCAACAATGAATCGTATCAGCTACCACAAATTACGATATGAATCGAATCGTTGTTAAAATGGATAACTACACGCATGTGCTAATATTTTAGTTATGACTAGTTTTTATGATAAGCAAAGCCACAAAGTCTCACCTCACTGTTTAGAAAAATACTAATATTTATAATTTTGTAGCCATTAAACCACTCATTTATAAAATGTACTAATAGATATTTACAATTATTGAATTATCACAACGTTATATTTCTATTCTATTACTTTTGACAGTAACACATATAAGTTCCATTCAAAATTGAACGCATTTTGTGTCAAATGAGATCTGCTGCAGCAGATTTACTTGCAATTCTACTTAAGTAACCTTGACTTTGAAAAGCAACTACATATAAGATATACGAGCTTTGAATATATTCTAATAAAAAAAAACACTCTGAGAATAGATCAGATCTTTCACCTTCATTTGAAGTTATCTGACATTTTGGAGAAAATGTGAAGTTCTTCTTAGTGTAATGTCAGAAGTGGTTTAAAAACAACATTTAAATTTAACTAATGTAAGATTGCTTCCGTTTTAAAAAGTGCAACAAAATAAAACTAAATGATAAAACTTAACAACAGAAAAACCTATTAGATAGTTGAGATTTTTCCTCAAAGCCAAAGCGTCCCAATGATCGGATCCTCAGGTAGCGAATTTACTTATAATTTGTTTTAAATCACACCATAGTTGCTGTTTTTAGGGTTTTAATAGTTTGGACAAGATCACATCAAATTGATTCCAGACTGATCTTTGTTGCAGATTAGTAATTAGAAATGGTCAATTAACCTCACATAGTTACAGTAAGTTGTTAGTAAAATGGTTTACCTTCATCGGGGTTCACATCCATCTCCAAGCTGCCCCAGATGGAGGACCGCCTTGTGCTTTCCATCACCCCCTCATCTGTGTCTTCCACAGTCCTCTTCTCCTGTTCAACCTCTGCAGCAGATCTTCTTATCAAACAGTGAGGTGACCCATCTCTCTCGGCTTCTTCCCTCTCCAGCGGCACACAAAGTTCTCTTCTTTCCTCTGACAGAGGCAGTGGGATCTGTGGATCTCCAGCATGTAGACCAGAGTCTGATGTCTTGCTAGAAGAAACGCCAGGCTGAAAAAGCACAAACACGACTATAGAAAAATGTACACACAATGAATGTTTACATCATGCCAGAGCTGGATCTTACATAATCTGTGAAGTATGGGATGGAGACGATCACATCAGTCCACCTTAAATGTGTCAAGCTTCCGTCAATTTCCTTTACAATATCTTCAAAGTCCACGCGGGCACGCCGGACCTCTTCCCTTATCAGATATCCACGCACACATGCCTGGTAAAAGAAAGCGAGTAACCATAGCAACATTATCAAGTTAGGTAAGCGCTAATTACTGTAATTACTGGCTAGCACCCGTTTGTTAGCTAGCTAACTAGAACAAAACATATAAACGTTTAGTTTACTAAGAAAAAAAAAACCTTGAAACTCATGTTACCTGAAAACGGATGACTATCATTTCCAAGTCATTTTTGTGCATTGTTGTTGATACACGACGCTGTTCAACCAGTTTCAACGAAGAGCGGGAATAAAACTTACAAATTTGATTTACTTCCGGTGTCAATCTTATAAAATAAAAGCATGTTGTGCTTAACTAAAATAAGTATGAATGACATGTCTCGTTATTATCCTCATAAAATTATAAATTAATACATGTAAATATACAAATTTATTTATTTTCGGACTAAAGTTACCAATAGATATATTTGCCAGTCTAATGTATTAAGATGACAAAGTATTTTGAAACGCACGGTACCGGAAGTTACCTTGTATTTATGTTTGCAATGTCGCTGCTACATCCATGCTGCTTTTTTCTGAAAGTTTTGTGCCACAGCTGATGAAAATGAGTGGTGGGACAAATCAGAGAACTTTGTTCCAGACTTGGGGGGCCTCTGTGTCTCAAAACAAAACAACTCAACTCCCTCAAAATGTCAAAAAGGCTTCGGAAGTGCGAAGACCACCCTCAAGTAAAACAGCTAAGTTAGCTTGTCCTCCACGAGCATCTTTATGGACGGAATTTGGTCAGAATTCCGGTAGGACAGAGGAAACCTTACAGGAAATCGAAGATGACGACGATGACTTGATGGTCGTCGCTGTCTATGAAGCTGAAAAGAATTTGCAACTTGAGGTTGACAGCTGCGCCGCAGTGGATGAGGCCACACTTTCTCCTCCCTCATCAGCCAGACAAACTTATCCAGACTTCCCTGACTTTGACAGCTCCTCCGCCAAAGTATGGATCTATCCCACCAACTATCCCATCAGGAATTACCAGCTGAAGATCTCAGAGGCCGCCCTTTTCCAGAACACTCTGGTGTGCCTTCCCACTGGTCTGGGAAAAACCTTCATAGCTTCTGTGGTTATGTACAACTTCTACCGCTGGTATCCATCAGGAAAGATAGTGTTCATGGCTCCAACTAAACCTCTGGTGGCCCAGCAGATTGAAGCCTGCTACAAAGTTATGGGGATCCCTCAGACTCACATGGCTGAGCTGACAGGTATCAATTTAAAGGTACAATCTGCATTGCGTCTATTTTAGATTATATTTGATATTTGTCTATTCCACAGGAAGCACAGCTGCAAAGCAGAGACAGGAGGTGTGGAAGTCCAAGCGAGTCTTCTTCCTCACCCCGCAGGTCATGGTGAACGATCTATCCAGAGACACCTGCCCAGCCAAGCAGGTCAAGTGTGTGGTGATCGATGAAGCTCACAAGGCTTTGGGAAATCACGCGTACTGTCAAGTATGGGATTTTGACCTAATACACTCCAAAATGTTGTTTTACCATCTCATCTTTTTAGATGCTTTAGAATAGAATTATATGACAGACTTGTAGTCCAAATGTTAACACAGTGAACAAGACATAAGGCATAGAGCAGAACTGAAATACAAGTAGATGTGATTTATAAGCTTAAAGTGCCACTCCAATTTTTTTTTTTTTATTTATTAAAATCGTTCCCTAAAGTCTTTTGATTAAAATCAGTTTTTTTTTTTTTTTTTTTTTTTTAGCAAAAATAACAATGCTTATGTTGTTTTTAATAAAGGACCTGCATCACGCTACTCTTAAGCTTTTCAGAGTAAACTATATTCATATATGTGATCATGTATTCCCTTTGGCACACTAAAGATGACTATCTCTTAGACTCTTCCTCCTGCTCCTTGTGGATGCTGCCCATTTCATGACGCCATCGTAGACTCAGCCTTGGCAGCATGTTTGGTTTAACCCCATGAAAACAAATAACGTCCAAACTTTTGCAAAGATGCTTGTTGTGCGTAAACTGTAAAATGAAAGCATTTTTGTCGATCACCGCTACCTGGGACCGGTGCTGGCAGCACAGACTCTTCTGGAAGGGGCTGTTCCTCGCTTTGTGACATCACAATGTGGGGACCCACTCGTGTTTGTGGATTGGGAGGATGCATAAATAGGGGCAAAATATTGTTTTTGAGTGGTTTTTTGTGAGGAATTAATATTTTCATAAGCTTAAAAGCTCATAAAAGTTATGTTTGCATCACATAGGTCCTTCAAGACTTATTTTTTTGCAGAGAAACGGGACCACATTAGAAATTTACCTCAAGGTTGTGGGTGGAACTGTTGATGCTACAGTGAATTAGAGTGTAAACAAATGAATGCTGGGATATCAACATAGGGTTACTCCGAAAGAAGCATTTAAGTCATCAAGAACTCCTAACAGTTGTCTATTTTATGATTTATTGTTTGCAAATGTGGTGATAAAGCATCTCAAACTTGTCCTCTATCCAAGGTTATTAGACAGCTCAGCAGTCAGACTCTACAGTTCCGTATTTTGGCTCTCAGTGCCACTCCAGGAGGAGATACGAAGGTGAGAACATAACATTTTTACCTCACAACTTTGTGACATAAACATGGATTATGTCTGCAGTTTTTCTCAAATGTCATCTCCTGTCTGCTTTCCACTCAGTCGGTCCAGTCTGTGATCTCCAACTTGCTCATCTCTCACATTGAGCTGCGATCAGAAGAAAGTTTGGACATCCAGGCTCATTCGCACCAGCGCAGTGTCGACAAAGTGATAGTTCCTCTTGGGGAGACGCTTTCTGCTTACCAGGCTCGATATCTTGAGGTATACATTTTCACTTTCCCCTTTACTGTCTAAAGCAGCTGTCTGATTTTTAGAAGCAAATTATTCCTACTTTAATCTAAGCTTTATGATTCACTAGTTTTTAGCATGCTGCAAATGTTGCCCACTCTCTAAAAATGTGATGTTTAGATATTTATGTTGGCACATAAATGTTTTTCAAATTTTAAATTTATTCAAGGAAAAATGTAATTTTATTTGAAGGATTTCAGAATAAAGCTTAATTTTTCCTGATGTCGTTCCCATGTTGACAAGTACTTTGCTGCCACCGTGTGGCCATATTTAGTATTGCACGTTGTTTCAGCTGGTCATCCCATATCCTCCCCTCAGCATCACGTCCTCCTTTCTGCTCTGGGGTTTCTTCTGGGTCACTTAATATCAGAATGATGTATCTCTCCTGAAGGCATCTCACTGCTCCACTCAGTGGTCGGTCTTCTGGTGTCTGAAGGGTTGCAGATTATTAACAGAACATACCTGCTGTCTGTGTGTAGTGTAGCGGAAACGTGCAACCACACTTCTATTTATCACAGCTGGCTGAATAGCTGGAATGTGACACCTGCATTGGAAAGTTTATACTTGTTACACTACTGCTTTGTTACTTCTTTTTTAAAAACACACCAACATAGTTTTCTTTCTGTTTGTGTTGGTAATGAAGATTTCTCTTCTTCGGCAACATTTATTTCTCGTCTCTTTGCGCTTTACTCCATCATGAAAATTTCTGAAAGCTTCTTAATTAGCTTTAATTTAAAAAAAAAGCAATAGTTTTCATTTGTTCACAAGCATTACAGCAGTCATGTAGATCAAATATAACAAATGCTGAGACAATTTAAATTTCAAGGCAGTCCTGCAGAAAGGTACGAAAGTTGAAAACGACCTGCCCTTTTTTTTTTAATCACTTGTTACAAGGAGATCCACTATCTTGTTATAACAAAAAAAATAACTTTTTTCTTTCTCGTTATGACAAGATAATCAATAACAAAGAATGAAGCGTCCCCCTTTCCTGCACGGAAACACTGAGACTTTACCTTTTTTAAGTCTCTTTATTTTGTGATTAACAACAATAGCAGTAGAAGAAAACACTCCACAAAAGTTGTTTTTAGTCTATTTTTTATTTATCAAACGTCTTAATTCCATCTCATGCACCAGCCCTCCCTCTATTTCCCCTAAAACCTCAGAACAGTCCTCTGGGCTGACCAGAGAACAAACTTCATTATCGAAAGAAAACAAAGTTCCTTCTCTCGTGATAACGAGATAATATCTTGTTAAAACAAGAAAACGGCCAAAAAAAAGTAGGGCAGGCCGTTTTTGGCTTCCATAGAAAGACGCTTTCAGCTGAGATTTTTTCCGTTTAGTATTTAGTCCATTTTATAATATGACATAAAGGAAAGTATTCATTTCTACTCATAAATTTTGGTTCAGACTTTACTAAATGATATTAAAGACCCACTTTGACAAAAACTGTATTTTTTATATGATTCTTCTTTTAATGATGGAAGACATGCAACAAGAAAATTGAGCTTAAAATGGGAGCTCAATTAATGGGACTTTAATAGTCCACTTTGTTAAAGTTGTGTAATAATAATAAAAAAATATATATTATTAACATTTTCGTGAATGTAACCTTTTTTAAAAAAAAATCAGAATGAGGTGTTTTTATGCGAAAAACTTCACATGCAGGTTGTGTTTTCACGGTTTACTCTCATAACAGTTCAAAAACGTGCGCTGTCCTAACAGCACAGAACACACCTTTTTGTTTTCTGTTTGTGTCCTCATTGGGTTTCTGTAACACAACACCACCTCCTGCTGCAAAGGGAATAAAGCGCGCTTCTCATAATTAGGTTGGGCGCGATGTCTCAAGGTTTCCACAGCCGATCTTTTTGAAAAATGAAGACCAAACCTTGTGGAGTTTTTGGTCTTTCTTCAGTAGAGACGTCCACTTTAACAAAAGCAAACAAATTTTTTTATTTTATAAAAAATATTTATAAATTCTATTATTTTTATATATATTAATAATATATATATATATATATATATATATATATATATATATATATATATTAATAATATATATATATATATTATATATATATAAATAAAAAATAAATATAAGTCGTTCTGGAGTATAAGTCGCACTTTTGGGAGAAAAGTCTGACATTTTATAACAAATCCAGCAAGCGTAACTAAAAAAATAATAATAATAATAATAATAAATTCAATAATGTTAATTTTTTTATTTGTGTATGAAAAATATCAAAGTTTAAGAAGAAAACAATCAGATTCTCTTCCATGTTCTACTACTGTAAAAAGCAAATGCAATGCAGGGCCTTCTCGTGTTTGTTAAAGGAAACAACTGCTAAAGGAAAACCAATGTTTACTTGAAAAATAACAAATATATGAGCCTTTTTATGTCTAAAAAAACCAAAAAAACACAAATAAAGACACACTGGAAAATGAAAAAAACCGCCTGGGTATAAGCACACCCCACTTTATAAACCAGAAGAACTCCAGAAAATACAGTACTTGTAGGGGAAGCTCAATTTTCTATATTATTTTGTAGTTCCTGAACATTCTTTGTCTTTTTATTAAACAAAATGTTTCTGTTACAGCAGAATGACCACATTGTTTTTAGGACAGGGGACAAGCACATTTTTATTGAACAAAGAAAACCGCTGTAGCACTCAATTGTTGCTCTTACAGTATCACAGTATATCACAATATTCAAAAAAAAAAAAAAAAAAAAGGACCAACTCAAAAGATTTCATATGAACGGGCTCTTCAGAGGAAAAATGAATAGACAGCTTTGTAAGATTTCCCAGAAACATCCACTTTTATTTAAAATAAAATACTTTTTGGTGAAGGAAACATTTAAAACTGCTTTTTTATTTTTTTAAATAGTCAAAAAAATAAAAAATGGACTAGCCTTCAGGCGTCTCCTGACTTCAGATTTCTCCTTTTATGTGACATTTGCCTTTGATTTCATTTCACCTTCGAGGCTTCCGTCGTATTAAAAACCCTTAAACTAAATCCAGATCCCAAACTTCCTGATAAAACCTCCTATTATATTGTTTTCAATCAACTGGTATTTTAGAGAAAAGAAACACACTTCTCTGACTTGACAACAGCACATGAAAGGCTTCAACTAAAACAAAACTTTTCATTTAAATTCTATAATCACAGTAAATATCCTCTGTGCTCTCGGTCTTTTCATGATTGCAGTAGTGTTTGCAGTATACTGCTCCTCACTGACAGAAAAGCAAGGAAAAAAGGAGCATAAAGAAAAATAATCTGGCAAGTGTCTGTGTGAATAGGATCTAGAAACACGAGGAATGCATCACCTTGCACCACAAAATATATCGCTCGATTTTGATTGTCACTCAGCAATAGAAATCTGAGTTTTCAGCTTTTGGTTTGTAGAGATGTGATGCACCGCCGCTTTACATTCATTTATGAGCCGCTACGTTCATAGTTATAAGCTTTCTAAATCCCCGTTGTTGAGCTTATTCTGTGTTTAAAGACACTTTCTCTTTGACTGTGAAGAACTGTTACACGACTGCTTCGTGTAACCCCCAAAAATCAGCACCAGCGCCGGGCTAGCTTAGCGGCCCAGACGCTGCTGCTGTTGGTCACCACTGATGAATATTGCACTTACAGCTACATCAATATGCAGTATGATGGGCATCGTAGAGACAGGTACCTGTAGTGAATTCTGGAATCCACAGATAAAGTGTGAAGCAGAAATGAATGGTGATGGCGTCACGCTCTAGACTTGGTGCACCGAGGAGGCCTGGAGCTCAGTTTGGCTGCCTCAGAGACGGGCAGTTATTTAGACACCGCTCAGAGTGCTAACAGCTACAACAATCACGTGTTTTCACTACAGGGTGCTGGTTTTAAGCCAACTCAAAGCAACAGTGAATGCAGTGCTTCACCCTTGTATGGCAGTCGTTCGGTTTGGTTCTTCCAGTGGGAGGAGTTATCAAAATGCACAGAAAAAAGGTTGATGCTGCACTAAAGGGTGACTTTGTTTTTTGTCAAAACTCGTCGACTGGAGTCTGCTAGGCTGGTGGTCGTTACAGGTAGAGACGGTGACTGAAGGTGTTGCACCTGAGGCTGTAGCTGAGCTGGGGCAGTGTTAAGAGTTCATGAGGCTCAGAGGATCACGGGTAGAGGCTGCAGGCCCTTTCAGCGTCGCTCCAGAAACCAGATCTCGTTCTGACGGTTGCTGTGAGCGGGGTTGGTGTAGCCGGCCACAATGAAGGAGTTGTTGTCGCACAGATCGGGGGAGTCCAGCAGCTCAGCCATGACGCTGATCTGATTCACGATGGTCACTTCATTCGTGGGACCGGTGAAGGGCCTGGAGGATGGGAGGGGGGTAGTTTTAGCATTTGGCTTCAAATTTTGACCTGAATTCAGTTTGAAACTTCAGTACCTTGTGTATACAGTAGACGCAGGCCAGACTTCTATGACTATGTCGCTGTCGTAGGGTTGTGGGGGCTGGGCCTGATGTTCAGCAGGAAGGTAATACGCCACCGTGACGTCGTGGGAGATCACAGACTGGTTCTCGTTTGTACGAACCACCGTCACGATTGGCAGCGTCATGCCAAGGTAGTTGCCTGTTTGAAAATATGGAGTGAAAAAAATGTCAATGTTCATAATAAATTCAATGAGCTAGAACCTCACAGAGTTCTATTAAATGTTCGTACTCACCTATAGCGTTCTGCTGGCAGATGTATCTCATTATCCTCATGAAACCATAGCAGATGCTCTGTTCATAAGTGTCCTCATGCATTGTTATGCAAGCCCAGTGGCCCTTTTCATACTGTCGTTTCTCATATAGCAGCTCTCCACACTAGAAAAAAATAATATGCAATTAGTCAAAATGTGAATAATGAACTGAATTATTTTACAAGCCTGAACAGAGATTAACTGTAATATTCTTTTTATAAATCTGATTATTCTAAAGCGAAAGCTATTTTATATATGTTGTTAAAAAGTTCATATTAATATTATTTTTAAGTTTGTTACAACTGCAATTTAGACTAAAAACCTTAATTGTGAAACATTTTACAATGCAAGCTGTATAACTTTGATCTAGTTCCTTATTTTACAGTGTAAACTAGAGGTGTGTATTGCGAAGAGTCGGGCGTATCCCGATGTGTATCTCACAATACGATACATAACATGATATATCCCCAGACTAGAACAATTTTTCTTTTTTATTTTAAAAGAATGTGACTGGAAAAAAAAATATCTACTTCAATATTAACACGTCCTAGACTCAATGTTTAAAGTAAGTGTACATCTCGGCAACAATCTGGCGATACGGTCCATATCGTGGTATACATCTCGCAATACCATACATATCGTGATACATTCAAAGATTGTACCAGAACACTTTTTTTTTTTTTTTTTTAAAGAGTATGACTTGAAAGAAGAAAAAAAATCGGTCATACTAAGTACTACATGTCTCTTAAGAACAAAAACCACAAGGCTGACCAATGACATCTAACACAAGCTAGTTCTGGCGAGTTCTTGTTGTTCTGGTTTGTTGTAGAGCTGCTCAATGTGCTGCCAACTAGCGGTTGAGGATTTTGGAAGAAAACAAAAGTTAGACGCTAAATTAATTAAATATTGTCCTGTCAGCCTTTTAAATTGATACAAGGATCGATTAAATGCAATAATGAAGTTATAAATGTAAAAAAAAAAGCTTTAAAATGACCAGCATCATCTTCAGCTCAGTAAATAATTGACCAAGCTCCAATTACAAAGCATAAAAAAAAATGAATCTATGTAAAAAGGGTTCACCTTTATATAGCTGGAGTCTCGCGCCAAGTTTTAATGAGCTAATTAACTTAAGTTTAACCAATTAACCTTCTTTATTTTTACAGTGCCCAGAGGAGTCTAAACAGGTTGGATGACACGATCCAGTCACTTAAAAAAAAATAAAAACCAGACCTAAACACATAATCATGTCATTGTCATTATAACATAAACTGATAGACTTCCATTATATTCTCTATTAATTTATTATTTTTATGGTACACTTTTAGTATAGGTCAATAGAACCTGATTTATTATTAAAATTATTAACCTTTGCATTATTTTTCTGTTCTTTTAGTGTATTATTCAGATTTGTGGAGACTCAACAATATTACATACAAAAATTTAAGTTCTTAAAATGAGTTTCCAACAGATTATTTCTTTAAAAAAAGTGCTTCATGTTCATTTAATTGTCGGTTCCAGGGTGCCTGGTGGACAAAAAAAAAGAAGCATATCATTTTTAAATACTAAGTTACAATGTATTTTTGTGCCTTGTGCAGATATTTCAGGCTTCTTTAAACTAGGCCAGTAATCTAGTAAAACCTCCATTTTATGTGGAGCATTACAAGGTATAGAAAAACAGGTCACATGGTTTTGATATTGTTAAAGAGAGCCACACCTTTTCTTTGCGTGAGAGAAGCGTAAAAGGGACTTGTTCCCTGTTGCTGCGTCCATGGTTGTTGCTGCTTAGCTGCTGGATGGGCTCTGCCATGTCTGTCAAACAGAAAGAAAGTTGAAAATATTTAATAAGGAATGAAAGCTAAACCTTTCAAACAGAAACGTTTGAACTAGCATCAATTAAGTGGATGTTATTAGCATTTACTGTTTATGAGAACTGGACTGAGTGACCCCCTCCATACTCGCATTCTAAACAGGAAGTATCCGCTGGCTCCAAAAACCTAAAATCCCATAGACTTCCATAGAGAAATAAACGTCTATTTCTCAGTTATTCTATTTGTCAGAATGACCATTCTTGCTTTGAAACCTTCTTTTAACATGTTCTTGATCATTTTTTCTTTATTGCAAGTTATTCAAGTTCTAAACTGGCCAATCGGATGCCTGGTGGCCCTCACTTTAAACATTTAAAATGCCCAATTTTAAGTGGACTTCCACAGTGATACACTGCCCTTTGCAACGTACCTTTTAAACAAAACTCTTGCTTTCACGCATAGCTACACAGGTTTCTACGATCATCTTTGGACTGCCGCTGAACGCACCAGTTAAATCAAGCTGAACTTTGACCAGTAAGGGACTCTGATTTGGTAGCGACGTAAAGATTGATGTCCTTTATTCATTCAAGGAAGTGCCAACTGTTTGAAAAGTGATCATGGAGGAAAAAATTATAATTGTGGTTTCATATATTGTAATGCAGCTGTGAAAGAAAAAGCGAGATTTGAACTGCAATATTTCCAACTGTAGGTGGGGGACGTGCTAGTACACAGTAGAAAAAGAAGAAGAAGCCCCTTCCATGGGCTTGTACCACGTGTCTTCAGAGTGATTCGGACCAATCACTGTTTACTGATGTCGTAAGAATTAGAAAGATGTCGTGTTGAGAAATGGTAACTAAATTATCTTAATTTTGTTAAAGCCTGAAATAAGCATTTTTCCAAGTGTGACATCACGCTCACTTGGTCCACTTCTCATATACACTCAACAGTTATCAGCTTAAGCTCCACTGAAGTTTTCTCTTTGCAAACTTGTGGCTGTTCAAACTTAAAACTTAAATTTTTCCTCCAAATATCAGAACAGAAGGCCGCATACTTGGAACCACATTAGTTGAGTGCATTGTAATTCAACAATAGCATTGCAAATAGATTTTCAGAAAATTTATGACTCCCAAGTGCATCGCATTGTGCACAAGTTAGTTACCAATGAAATGAACTTCACTTAAGGTCAGAGGAGGGACAGTTTAAAGTAGGACGCATTCTGAGGTTTGTGGTGCAATTTAATGACAATCTCTTTAATAAATGCCTGTGTGCGTGTGTGTGCGTGCGCTCTACTGCCACTGCTAGATAAAATGTGATGGCTTTTATTTTTTATTTTCATTGAGGTTGCCATAACAATATTATCACCATCATTACTGTCTGGAGTGGATGTCCAAACTATCGGCTCCCACAATTCAGAGTTTTTATCATTTCTACTTTTTCTTTTTGGAATTTTAACTACTTATGGCCAATTACTAGAAACAGTATCACAAATAAGGCAACACTGATAAGTTCTGTGATTGAGATTATATATATGTGTATATATATATATATATATATATATATATATATTTAGGTACATAATTATGCTTTTTACACATTTCAGAACCCGTATTTCTTTTGTGAATTTTGTCAACAGACAATAGAAGCTAATGCTGTTTGTACCTAACCTGATCTGGAATCAGTTTAATTGTTGGTCTTTAACCAAATCACATTCTGGTCCGTCTAAGTCGAGGTTTGTGTTCTCACGCACAAGTCCCCTGGAATGAGCCCAGAGAATATTTAGGCTGCAGTGTAAGTGTGAAAAGGGATTATGAGAAGCAGAACTTCCCACCCAACTCCACTCTGGCCAACTCTATCCCAATTAGAGGAAAGGAGTTTACACTGGCCTTGGCCTACGTCCTTAGCGACTGAGTTGTAGTAAGGCCACAACCTCAGAACCAGCGCAGACGTGTTGCCTAATCTCTACTGAGTCACAAAGCCCCAGCAAGTGATTTTAGTTTAATCTCTCAATTAGTGCCATGGGTCTGAAGGAGCACGGTGTGCCAGTCGCTGCTACTGGGTTTTTAAGAGACCTTTGTGTTTACAAAGACACAACTATCACTAGCAACAGAAAACTCTCAGAATATGTGAAACTATACATTGTTGATATAGTGAAGCAAAGACCAGAAGATTTATTTTTATTTGAATTCTCCATTTGTTTTTAAAAAGTGCTAAATTTTTAAGGTTGTGATGCCAAATTTGTCTATTCCTGAGAGTAAACTTAAGATGTTGTAATCATATAAATATATATTAGTATAAATAAGCTTTAATGGATTATACATATATTGATTGTGGATTAAATGATCGTATAGAATAGCAAATTATTCAATATTTGTTATAGAAACATAGAAAAATCTTCAAGCAGAACTTGAGGAACAACTACTTTAACAAATACTTTACTTGTATGAACCGTTTTCTCAGAACATGTGATTACATAACATGTGTGTAAGGCTAAAGAGGAACAAAAATCATGCATGAACATGTACTCAAATACCACTATAATTTTTTTTCACTTTTTAAATTTAGGGATGTTTAAAACTAAAAGTGGGATCAAGAAATAGTAGAAATTTTTATTTTTCAGTCTTTTTTGTTGCTGTTTCTTTAAATGCAGAGGGAAAAATACATTTTTGTTTATAAGCTTAAATCAATGCGTCTTTTGTTTTTTAGTCTCTGTTAAATACCTATGATTGGAGATTATTTTGAACAATCAGGACAATTTTTGGATAAACATTAGTTTTGCAATTTAACTCATAACTTTAGGTTAACTATTTCTTTCTCTTTATTACATTATTGTTTTTTCTGTATTTCCTGACCATAGTGTTTATGGTTGTTAACTTAAACTTTCCACCCTAAATGTATACATTTTGAAACTAATCCTATCAATTCTGATATGATCAAAAAAACAACAAACCCCCAGACTATTTTTAACCGTATGAATGCAAATTTTGTCTCTCCTGTGTCAGAGCAGTCATAGAATTTTATATTTGATTCAGAAAAAAAAACTTTCTTTAAGAGCAACTAAATCATTCCAGTTGCCCGCCACTGGATCATTTTTAGGCAAACTCACACAGACCTTCAAATGCAGCAACATATAATTTGACATCTCCATATTGGATAATTGTGTAGCATGAAACACATTTAGTTTTTTTACCCTTTAGTCAACTTTTAAGTGAAAAAAAGTTTTCTCCACTTATTTTGATTGATAATGTAAATTTCAGAATAAAAACTCTTCATGTCAGAAAGCATAGCTGTAATTTGCACATTGGTTAAATAGGGCAACATAGAAGTTTACGTCGACGCTTTTGGCTCTCATGCAAATACTTTACCATGTCTGTGTGCAAAAAAAAACAAGTATTGATGACTTCTGTACATCATTTTTTTGTTATTCAAACTCAGCTTTTTATAGTCCTCTCCTTTTCTAGTAGTGGTGTTAATTCTTTTACTTTTACTGCCTAAAAATCTGTCACTGTCTGTTTGTTGTTTACATTTGTACTCTGTTAGAAAGGATGTCGTAGTTTAAATTAAATTAGTTGCAAATGCTGTTTTTTAAATTTTTTTTAGGCACGAAAGTAATGTGCTAAATGATTTTGTCAATCACATGATCGGATTTTGTAGTTGCTTCATCGTTATCTGGTGATTGTAACATCAGAGGAGGCTCGACTTTCCAAGAAAAGATTCAAGTCTTTCTAATTTCTAACCTTCATTTTACTCTAAATTCTAAACTCCACATTGATTTTCAAAATAAAACCAGTGTGGAAACAGCAGCAAAATAAACACAAGAAGTTCCAAAAAGTTTTACTAAATACTGCTGATGTTATCTACACATATTTAAGTGCAACCAAGCACAAAACTGATGGAAAATTAATTTTTGCAAAATGCACACTGCTGCATTTTAACCATAATTCTGCCCTGATTACATATGAAAGTCGCTTCCATTAAATATAGAAGAGTTATATAGTAAAGTTATATAATATAGTTCTAACCAAAAAATATTCCATGCAGGTAAATTCTAATAACACAAACATAAATAAGTAATTTTATCTGCATAGTTTTTATATGGTAAATCTACTGACATAAATTTGTAGTGATGCATATCTGAAAGGATTTCAACTTATTTAGCTTGCTCCGCTTTGTTTCATTGACTGTAACAGTCGATCATCATGCAATCAGCTGTGCCACACACACTGTGGGTCGGAGCGGTATAAACTAGGGGAATAAATATAAAGTATGTTTGTTATAATTTCTATTTTTTCGTTCAAGAACTTCCACATGACAAAGCTAATTTAAGAAAATAAGCATGATGTTTGAAGAATAAATTCAAGCAAAAGTAGCATGTTCTCCTCCGACAGCAAAAAAAAAAGCTTTTTATCAAATGAAATTAACTTAAGTTGAATATTTGTAATTTTAACTGTCATATTACAGAAAATGTATGAAAAAAATTTAATTTAAGAACAGGTTAAGGTTATATACAGAAAAGCAATGTCCTAATTGTATTACTTTCCATAATTTTGCTAAATATTTAAAGAAAAAACTTTGTTTGCCTTATTTATTTAGATGTAATAATACTATAATTAAATTAGTTTTTAAATGTTTCTTTTAGTCAATGAAAAGTTACATTTTTATCTATAAAATCTAATTTTAAGGCAAGATTGGGCTACAAAATATGAAAGCTTAGCATGAATTTAAAAATAAATGATGCAATATCAGAAAAACAGGGAAACGTCTTAAGTTTATTAGTGATTTCACGCTACAATTTAATCCTAAAATCATCTCTATGTTAGCTAAAACTAGATTTAGTCTGAAACAATTTATTTAAGTAGTAAAAGGTAGTTGGGAATGTTTAGGCTGGAAGCGGGAAGTAATGTAGGTCAGTGCACCGAGGAACACCTATTTAAAAATAACTCTATTAAGTTGACTTAAACAAGTTTTTCTCCCTCTAATTGAGTTTAAGCGACATTTTTACATGTTTTAAATCGTCAAAGGTGACTTAGAAAGCAACAGAAGTTAGGAAAAGTGCGGCTTCCATGTTATCTAGATTTACTTTTTTTTTTTTTTTTATACCTTGGGAAACTTCCACTTGGTGTCCCCTGGCCACCTCCTGCCAGTAATGGAGCAGTCGGTCCGAGCCGTCTTCTTCCTCCATGGCTTCCCCATCTTCGAGGCTGCCATTGCCCGAGTCTGATAGCTGGTCTTCCGTGAAGGACTCCAGGTCTTCCAGCGTGATCACCCCGTTCCGGTCGATCCCGCTGCCTTCGCCGCCACCGCCTCCTCCTCCGCTCATCTGACAGCCGCCCCGGTCCATTTCACCCCCCGTCTAAGATTAGCAAATGTCTACCGAGGGTAGAAGGCCTCGAAGGGTTGATTAAAAGTCTAGCAGCACGTATAAATCTTTGCTAAACTGGCGCTTTAAACTACTTCGACTTTTCCTTGTTCCTCTTCCGTGGCGCTCGCGCTTATTCAGATTAGAACTAACCAGGCGCTGCTAAACTCTACGCCGCGCATGTAGCCATGTTTTCTTCATCGGTTCTATGTCGATAACGAAGTAGACCCGCTTCCCGAAGAAAATGTCTAAAAATTCGGAACAAAAAGAACCCTCCAAAAATATCGACCGCCTTCGTCGCTCGTTCGGAGCGGCGTGACGCTTCGGAGCAGACTGGGAACGCGATGTTTATGAGTGCGGGCTGTGACGACACGTGACGCTACGGACTTCTAGCTCCGCCCTCTCGTGCTGTCCAAGGTAATAAAACGCACGGACTCCGTTTGCACTACACTGTAATTAAAAGTAACGCATTTAGTTTGATTCACACATGTATAAATACATTTAAAAAAGTAGCTATAAATGCACCATTATGCATAAAACTACACATTTTATATGGTTATCTTTTATTTATTATTATTTTTATATAAAAATCCATGAAACTTTTCTACATTTTTTTTTTCAATGAAAGAACTTTAATGAGAAATAATAATCTGACCCTCTACTTGAAGCACTAGGGGACAGCCTCAGCAGGATTTCCTCTCTAAACTGTGTCCCTGCTACAGCCAGCCACCATGCTGCACTCTTCCACAAGCACGTAGAGGACATTATATAATCCACTATAGTCTGTGTGGGAGTGTCTGCAGGACTACACACATGCAGACACACACTAACAACAGTTTACAGGAGAGTTGGCTCACCGAAACCATCCTTTGTTTTGTTTTTTCTTCGACTTCTACAAGTTTTTAATATAAAGCGCAAAAAAAGTCTTCGCATTTACTTTAGTCTGACTAGTTCTGATGAAATTGTTAATTGAACAAATAAAGTTGCAGTGAAAGCACAAAGATTATTAAAAGTGAGTTATTAAAAGCTGCAACTTAAAGCTTTTTCTCAGTTTCATGCCTCTGAGCCAGTTAGATGTTCGGTGATATGCACACAGAGAAATAGTGTCTTTAGAAGATGCTGTCATTTGACCCACATCCACTGATAAACGGTTACTTTTCTAACCTGAAAGATGACTTTTTTTCCCTTTTATTGAAAGAAAAGGAGGTCCAATCTAACATTAGGATCAATCCAGGTACCAGTAATAATATTCAATGTATATTATACATTTAATAAAAGAGAAATAAAACTTTATAACTATAGTTTCTACTTCATTTTAATAGTTTTGATAAAGGTTTAACCACATTTTTTCAATTTAATATCCATTAGAAGAGGTGTTCTTTGACAATAAAAGTCTAATTTTTTATTTTTTATTTTTGAAGTGTCACACCCTTTCGTCGTATTTAGCTTCATTCCACAAACCAACTGGACAAAAACAGTGACCTCACTAATCTGGTTCAATGTAATCCTATAATCTGGACCTGACCGCTGTGCACACATTTCCACACAGAACTCCACCTGTCTGTCTACTGACCACAGAGAGGAGCCACACTGTCACAGACTCATTACCAAAGCTCCCACAGTTTTTTTTATTAAAAAAAAAATAGTTGTAAAGGTATATAAAAATAAAAATAATCTTTAACATTCAAACAAATATTGGATTTATACTTTACTCTTGTTTTCTGTCCTATTTCCGCCAAATAGTTTTTTTTTACATTAATATATGTGACAGAAATATATATATATAAATAAATAAAATTTATTTCATAAAGTACATAAAATAGGAAATTAATTTAATGATTAACTGTCCATAAAGTTGTTGATTTTGACCTCTACTTCACATAAGCTTTTATTCTGAAATTTTATTGAGTTCATATTTTCAAGGTCCTGGAAGTGACTGAGGATTCTTCACTCTGAATTCAATCAAAAACTGTCATTTGTGAATAAATATCCACATAATTCCTTAAATTAAAAACAATAGTTGGTTTTCTCTAATAACTTTACTGTATGTAACTGCAAATACTGTATTGCTGTTCCCAATGTGGAAATAATCAATTTTTTTCAAATACTTAGATTAATCTTTATTCTCTACCTACTACATTTTAATCAGTTTTACTGAGAGTTTGAGTTACCATTCCTTTTTTTGCCAGCCTGACAACCTCTGACTGACTACTACTTTTTTTTTTAGTTTAACTTCTTATTTATTTCTAAGAAAAATAGCTTTATTTCAACCCAACTCACCCATAGCATTTGTTTTTAAAAGCTAAATCTTTTTTTCTGTTAGTTAATAATGCACAAAAAAGAGACTATGACTGTTATAAACTCATGTCATTTATTTCCAAATGTTGTATAAATATATATTTATATGACACTATTATATTGAAATATTGGAAACATTAACAGCCTATTCTCATCCACCTTTTTTCTTCATAGTTTTGATCCACGTGGGTCTTTTATATCAATTTTCTGTTGTTTTGTTAATGGGTTATATTTTTTAAAATACTAAATCATTTTATCGTTCTGTGTATAAAATATGAATGAAAAATTGTTTTGAAAAACAAGTGGAATTGAAGTTTTTTTCTTCGATCCTGTGAAGTTTAAAGACTCTCGAATTTCTCCTGGTCTTTCATTTCTTTTGGACAGAGACAGATGGAACACAAAAGGTCTCGTCTCCCGCTGCTGCCAGCCTCAACTCAAATAAACAATTTTGCACCCAATAAAGCATCACATCCGGCAGTTCAAAAATTATATTTTCTGGCAATTTTCATCTCCTGTTTTGTTGACTGTGATGCTCAAATGTTATCAAAGCAAGTTATTTGCTTGGCCCCCTTTTACTAAATTGTATTTTTGATGGACTAACTGCACTGGAGGCTTCATTTTTCAGGTCAGTCTTTCATTCGCAGCTGAAATGATAATGACCCGACCTCTCATTTTCTGTGATTGTGAAGATGAATAGATTTAGTTTAATAGTTCCATCTGTTTACCCATTACTTTAAAATGAGATCGAAGGTAAGAACAATGAATCATAGACATTTTACTTTGTATTAATTGTCAAGGTTTTATTCAGTAGATGTGGGTCTGCTTACAAATACATCCTGAGTTTCGTGATGATGCGTTTGCGGATGTATGTCTATATAAAATACAACATCACCTTTTATTGCTGACCTACTTTCTTCCCCACGATTCTGTTCCTGGCTCTTTCAGGTGCTGCAGAAGTTCATGTCTCGTCTGGTTCAGAATCGGGTGATGTCTCACAAGGACCTGCGGAGCCTCAGCAAATACCAGATCATTCTGGCCAGAGACCAGTTCCGCAAGAACCCGCCACCACACATCAAGGCAGGGACTCTTAGTATAGATCTTTTATAGTTACTCATGTTTTACACTCAGAAAAACCTTTGACACGCTCAGAGCCATCAGAAGTCAAATACATCGACTGTACTTGAGAATTAGGTTGATTGATCCAAGTCAATATTTCTATGGCAACCACTCTGGCCAATAAGGAGTCGACTTGTTGGAACTTTACATCTCAATACATCTCTTGAAAATGGTCTGTCAATTAAATGTTTCATTCAGTGTGGGGGCATCTGATTGGTCAGTTTATAACCTGAAAAACTTAACGCTATGGAAAAAATATAATGAAAAAAAATTAGGATTAGAAAGAACATGATAAAATAAAGGTAGTAGAGCAAGAATGGTTATTCTGGCAAATAGAATGACAGAGTATGGCTGTTTATTTCTCAATTAAAGTCTACAGGATTTTTGCCTTCCTGTTTGGATGCTACGGGGAGGGGTCACTCAGTCCAGCTTTCATATACAGATAATGGTTAAATATCAGGGATTAGAAGTGATCTTTAGATCTAAACAGAAATAAAGATTAAACTCTTTGACATCTTGAATTATACTGTAAACTAAATAAGAGAATATTCAATTTTCTATTGACTGTATTTTCAGTTTTTTTTCCACATATAGCCCAAATAGCCCAGCTTCAATTGAATATTAACTTTTCAAATATTACAAATTTTACAATTTATATTTTATAACCTTGGTTGAAAAGACTAAAATCAACGTTTGCAAATTTTCCAAATTGGCATTTTAAAAAGCGGTTGTTAAATTTTTCTTTAAGAACTGTAAATATTAAGATATTTACCCCCCCCAGATTTGGTCAATAAGTTAAAATGTTTAAAGTGAGTATCAGCAAGCCTGTCTTTTTTTTGTTTTTTTTATTTTTTTAGTTTTTTTTAAGTGCAACAAGCTAAAAGATGCTAGAAATCCCATGCAGTAAATCTGCTGATGTTGATCAAATTAGTTTTTCTTTACAATATTTTGTGAGACAGATTCTAACCTTTTAAAAGAATGTCTAAAAATTCAGAGCTACAGAATTCATGTTAAGAAAGGTGTCCAGGAATCTTCTCAACGGTAGAATGTTTCATTTCTTTTATATTACATCCGATGCATTAATATCAACTACAATTGGAGCAAACAATCAAAGAAAATGATATATATTATTTAAAAAAAGTTTGACTTGTCTCACATTTTTTGTAGTAGTATTTTCTAAAGAGAAGACAAGCAGGAACTGTTGCTCTTACGAACAGAAATGAACTTTTTTTCCCCTAGCATTGTGGAACTCCACTGTTTCTGTTATTTATACTGGTACATAAATAAATGTTTGGATTTCTTCTGTGGCGTGTTTTGGTTTACCTGCAGGTCGCTCAGCAGGGGATGCTGGAGGGGGACTTTGCCCTCTGCATCAGTCTGTATCATGGTTATGAGCTGCTGATGCAGATGGGCCTCAGATCACTCTTCTTCTACGTACAGGGAATCATGGACGGATCCAGAGGTCAGTCCCTTATCTTTAACGTTCCATGCACTTTGTTATCTAAAGAACAGTTGAGTTCAGCGACAATAACATTGATTCTCCATGTCTCACTCATGTGAACAGTTTGGCTTCACTTAAGCTGCAAATGTTTTAGATTTCCTCCTCTGTAGGTTCATATACTGTCGTTTATGTTTCAAGCATACATATTAATATGTTTTAAATGTCTCCATGTGTTATTCAGAGATGTCCAGGACCAAGAACGAGCTCCAGCGGACCCCGACATTCATGGATCTTTACCATGAGATGGAAGCAATGTTCGTGAAGCCATCTGCTGGTGCGGCTGCTTCTTCATCATCAAATTGATTAAATATTTGAGATCTACAGTGGCCCTGAAGTCCAAATCACATCAAGATGGAAAAACATTCAGGCTATGTCCGAATTCCTCCCCTAATCACTACATAGAGCGTCCGCCATTTTCTAGTGCTGTCCGAATCTACTAATTCCAAAACAGAATACACTAGAAATTTCCCAGAAGTCTTTGCGAAAAACTAGCGTGCATCGATGCTCGCTAGATTAGCAAATATAGACCACAATGCATTGCTGGTGAACGATTTCCAACCAAAAAAAAACATGTTTAAACATAATTTTTGAATAAACCATCCACATTTTTGCCATTAGAATGCAGTGGTGTCATAAATTAACGTCGTGAAATGTTCGTATTGATTCGATTTTGACTTTGTGAAATCAGTGATGTCATATCCGCTGTTTGGAAAAACGAAATAAAAGTAGTGAACATCGTATCTGATTTGCCTTTAAAATCCAGGGTACTATATAGTCCCAAACTCTTTAGTTTTTTAGTAGTTGGGGATTGGGGAGGGAATTCGGACACAACCTGAAAGATGACGACAACAATAAAAAAAAGTAAAACATATTACATTACAAAAAACTTGTTTCAAAAAACATTTAGGGAAAACAAAAGTAATTTGCAGAAAACAAAAGGAAATGTGAGAAAAACACTTGTATCTCTGTTAAAATGATGGACTAGCATCATCCTCCTATCAGCAACGTCCCATTGTACCTTTTGTAGTTTCCCATAGTTTTTTTTTTTAACATTCCATCTTAATTTGTGTAAATTACTTCTGAAATTTTTTTTTCTTTTTCACAGAAACCGGAGAAAAAAAAAAGTTTTTGATTTGAGTGATTTGTTGATGTGATTTGATTTTATCCTCTTCAACTTTATTTATAAAGCACTTAAACGCACTAATCCTGTACATTAAAAAGTCCTGTACATTAAAAGCTAAACATTATTAAAAAAAACAAAACAAATTCAATAAATAAGTGGATAAAAAGATAAACAATAACATTAAGGTGAAAACATTAAAAAAGAAAACATTGAGGGTAAAAACACAACACGAAAAAACTTGAATGTAAAATCAGAGCAAAATCTCATTTGTGAGTAAATGCTTGGCTATAAAAATGAGTCTTGAGTCTAGTTTTGTACTTCAGGGCCACCGTAGAGATCCATGCAGTTATCAGATGATAGAAACTTGATGGGGTGCCTTTTTCCAACGTGTCTAATTAATAACAAAAACAAAAATGCTTCTAAATCTGATCATATATTTATTTATTTTTTGAAATTCTCCTCTTCACTTTTTTCTTTAATAATTTGTAAATTAAACAAAAATCCAGTGCAGAAAGACTTTGAAATAACTGAAAATTTTGCTTTTGCATTATTAATTTTTTAGGAAACTATTTTCTTTATGAATTTTTATCTTTGTTGTGAGCTTACACATTTACAATGATACATTTTTAGTCCTTCTTTCTTTTTATGAGTTTATATTATTAAACTGACCAACAATAATAATTTTAAAAAACCCTCTTAAAACATATTTAAGTACATACATGTTCTGCATGCATTTGGAGTTAAATATCAACAAAAATGTCTGTTTTTTTTTTTCTTAAGTTAAGACCCATTTTGTTGCCACACACCTAAGTGTGTAAAAAACAAGTTTTTCCTCATTTTGTGCATTTGGAGAGGAATGTGAGTCCAACCCAATCTAACCCTTGAACCTGAGTGTCAAAAGGGTGGTGTGACCCAACTGGATTCCCACGCTCAGGATGCACACACCTACAAAAAGAGCTAATTTACGTTTGACAGGTAATCATTTTCCTGTGTGTCTCACATATTCTCATTCTACTATTTCCAGGTCCAGATGAACCATTTGTTTACAGTCACCCTAAACTGAAGAAGCTGGAGGAGGTGGTGCTGCAGCACTTTAGAGTGTGGGCTGAAAGCGCTTCAGACAATCATGGTGAATACCTGAATATAGCAGCCTTACGCTATGACTCATCCATTGAGTGATTATTGTAGCTTCCAGCTGAAATCCATCACTCTCTAACTGCATTAGAGATGGCTTCTAACTTGATGTCGATTTGTGCTAAAAAACAGATTTAAATTTAAATTATAAGTGGCCAAATTCTTCAGAATATTTTGTATTTGGCAAAAATATCAACCAATCCCCCATGTGTGTGGAAAAAAAGTCTCTTTTGTGCGTCAGTGTGTGGGATTTAAACTCATTGTTTTCCGAGGAAGCTTTTAATCTGTTATTTTCTTTTCCTCCTTGTTCCTGTGGCTGTTTAGGCCCTCAGGGAGTCAGCACACGCGTGATGATTTTTTCCTCGTTTCGGGAGAGCGTGCAAGAGATCGCCGCCATGCTAAACCGCCACTCGCCAATGATCAGGGTCATGACATTTATGGGCCAGGCCTCTGCCGGAAAAGGGGTCAAAGGATTTACCCAGAAGGAGCAACTGGAGGTAAAAGTTCCTTTTGGAAAAATGTGATTGTAAATAGAGAATAGAAATATTTTGTTAACAATAAAACTCTTTTTGCTCTTCTGTGTTTACTGAGTTAGCTGTCATTACACAAATATATGTTAGAAAATAAAAAAAGTATTAAAATATAATTTTTTGGGGGGATTATAATTCCCAAAACTTATTTTTGAGGGCTTTTTTAGGTGGAAAAGAAATTTTTAAGCTTTATTTTGAACTTCTGAAATCATCATAAAGAAATCTCTTATTGCTTTGATGAATTTCTCTTGCTTAAAGGGTAACCAAACCTTAAATCAACTTGTTTTGGCTGCTTACTTTTATAAATGGGGCTTTAAAAGTGCTGTCTGTTGGTCATTGTCACATTTTTGACAAATTAAAATAAACTTGTTTAATTCTTGAAAATGTAGTTAAAAATCATCTGTGTGCTGCCCCCTAAAGGTTGAATTGATGCATTACATTTGAATTTTGTGAGCGGTTAAATCATGTTAGTCCCATGTCACGATCTGCAGCTCCAGTAATGATAACAGTCATGTTCCCCAGCCCCGCCCCTCCAGTCATATTTTTTAAATTTCACCTGTTGGTGGAGTCAGTCTCCAACTTCCCAGTTTGGTTACCCTTTAAGCTCTGCATTGATTTTATGAGGTCTTCTTTTGTGGTTTCGACAAGGTGGTGCAACGTTTTCGTCAGGGAGGCTTCAACACACTGGTGTCCACCTGTGTGGGAGAAGAGGGGCTCGATATCGGCGAGGTGGACCTCATCGTTTGCTTCGACGCACAGAAGAACCCCATCCGCCTGGTGCAGCGGATGGGGCGCACCGGACGAAAGCGGCAGGGACGCATCGTCGTCATTTTAGCCGAAGGAAGGGAGGAGAGGGTGAGTGTCTGTAAACGCATAAAACTTCACTAAAGTCTCCATACCAAAATGTTTGTCTTTTTCTCCCTCAGACCTACAATCAGAGCCAGAGCAACAAGCGCAGCGTGTACAAGTCCATCACTGGCAACAAAAACGGCTTCCGAATGTATCTCAACAGTCCCCGCATGCTGCCTGAGGGCGTGAACCCCAGCCTCCACAAGATGTTCATCACCTGTGGCCAGTTTGACCACAAAGAGAACAGCAGGAGGTCAGGAAGGGGTCGGAGGTCCCACGCTGAAGGACGGCCTTCACTCATCCACCCTCAGAGTCTGAGTGAGCAATTATTTAATTCCTATTCAGAGTCAAATCTTGAGACCCCTTTCATTCAATTTGTCCACGTCTTATTGAAGATCAACATAGCAGGACGGCCTCTGATGGCTTCCTGAGCAGTGCGGAGTATTCTGAGTGGGAAAGCACCATGAAGCTGGGAGAACAGGAAGTTCGGCCAATCCTGAAGGAATCCCACTTTTTGTCAATACCCTCCAATAATCCTCCACCTCAGGTTTCTTTTCTGAATTTTTAAAAATATAAATATAGTCTTCTTTCATTCAACCAAAGAAATGAAGTGCACTTGAAAGTAGATGTTATCTATTTGTAACCATTTTTGTGTTACAGGAAAACACTGATAAACCTCATTGTAGAGAGCTGTCTCTATGGGAGTGGAGACACTGGCAGCACAAAGCGCTTCCTTCCCATCTGGTCGACCATTCCCTTCGCTGCAAGCACTTCGTTAAGGTGATGGAGCTCATCGATCGCATGAAAGATGAAAACGAGGTGAGCACAGGGACAAGATTATATCTTCCTCATAATACTATAAAATCTGATTTCACAATCAGAACATTTGTATATGTTTATCTATAGGCAGCAGTGACAGAAATATTTAAATACAGAGTTCCTAAAAAGTCTGAAAAGCACTGAATTTACACATTTGGAAATTTTATTTTTAAAAAGCATTAAAGTTTTGCATTTTGACATCTAAGTCTTAAAAATGTGTTTCTCCATTTCACATTTCTTATAGAAAATACAAATTTTCCACCACAATTCATCAAATAATGTAAATAAACGGTAGCAGAACCAATCATTATGCACCAATACGCTGGACACAAACTACTGGTTTAAAAAAAAAAAAAAAAAATTAAACTTTTTATTGAGAATAACTTATTTATTGTTATTCAGTTTTTAAATGATTACTTGCTGTATTGAAAAATGCATTTTTTGCAATTAATTCTTTATAATACAGTAACACAGCGTTAAAAATGTGCAGATCAAATTTGAGATGGTGCGTGAATAAGGTGCTTTTTTTCTGAACACTCATATCAATGTTTGAAACTAACATTGAGCAAAAATGTACAAAATCACCTAACATAAAAGCAAAAATATTACATAGCAGATTTAAATGTTTTTTTTTTCATCAAATAGTTTAAGAAACATCTTGTTTCTAAAAGAATGCAAAAAAAAATTGACAGTTCTTTGATGTGGTGGGCCTTACAGGGTTAAGTGAAAAAGACAGATATAGCAAAGTGATGCAAAACAATACATCACAAAGGGGAGGGAGGTAAAATTCTATTAATGGTAAATGTAAAAAGAGTCCAGTTTACTGTTGAGGGAAAATAGATATAAAAACGCTTCCAAACATCTTGCATAAATCCAGCCTACATGGTTTCATAATAGGAAGACAGTATTGTGCATTTACCCAAAGCAAAGCCCGACTTTCTGAACGCACAAGGCTGAGAGGAGTCAGCTGAGTTGCTTGTGAACATACAACCGCGGTTTGTTTTGAGTTACTAAATATGTCGGTTTGACGTGAAAGGCAAATTCCTTGCATAATAAACGGAGACCAATATGGCATTAGTTAAAAAAAAAAAAACAAACAAACAAACAAGCATTTATTGGGGGGTGTTTCCGGGCTCAAAATTCCAGCCAACAATATCTGTATTCTCTGAAAAGCTGGGGCTAAAAATACTGCAAGATCTCTATTAAAAAAAAATCTTTTTTAACCTTTCTCTGAACTTGAATCCATTTTTTGGATCAACGTCTTTTTTCTTTTCCTTAAGTCTACTTTCCTGTCTACAGAAAAAAAACATGGAAGTGGATTAAATTTATAAATGAACTATAGTTTGAGATCATGTAGTTTATTATTTTCATTTAAATTGTATTTTTTTCTGAAATAAGCAAAAGGAAAAAGCATAAATTAATCACTTACATATTTATTCTGTTTGTTGATAAGCTTGTCTTGATTAGTTTTACCCAAAAATTGTCAAATATTCTGCCTTGACATGTTTAATTAGAGGCAGGGGGTTTAACAATGTCACTTTTTTTTCTAGAATTTCCATTACAAAATGAGTAATTGTATCCCTTTGTTATAAAACGTCCGTCGTCTTGACCTTACTGACTCTCAGCTCACAGTTTATCTCCAAATATCTGTTTATTTTTTATTTTTTTAAAAGATAGAAGTCGTCTTTGTGTGTCACCATCTGCTCTTTCAAGACCATCACAGATAAGAGCCTCTAATTAGTCCCTATTCCTAAAAGTGGGTCGTCGAGTGGCTCCTGTTACCCCTTTTATTTTTCTGCGCTGCAGATCTTTAGCAAAAAAGCAGAAAACCATCCCACAAGTAAAAACAACAACAGGATTACAAGATGAGTTGGCAGCTCAGCCTGCTAATACTTCCTTCATAAAATTCAGGTCATGAAATAATCAGAAAACAATGCAGCAGTTCTCTTTTATTCCTAATTGCAGACTTAGTTTTTTTCTTAAAAATTCTTTTTTTTTTTTCTTCTAAGCTCACTAAAACAGCCGAACTATTCAAAAGCAGCACAGACGTCACTAAAGTCTTGAAATTTCACACACAGTGCTCACTTTGTTATAGATTCTGTTTTTTTTCCCATGAGTTTTTCCTGAAGAAGAAACGGGTATTTTCCACTTTAACGTTCGTCTAAAAATACTTGATCATTTTCACAAGCTGTTACTATAAAAACCGTTTTTCTGATCACGAGTGGAGCTATACTTAGAGAAGTGAAGAAAATGAATGAGAGCTGCAGAGTTACAAAACTGATGACACTTTAAGTAATATTCACTTTAGTGTTGTAATAGAAACATTCAAAGGAACGTATGATTAATATTTACTTGATTTTTGGGTTTTAAAATGGGGCTTGGGCAAACTACGGCCATATGTGGCCCGTTATACCATTTAATCTGGCCTGCCACACTTTAATAAATTATATTGATAATCCATATGCATATTTCCCTGAAATTTTGGTGTCACATTGTCAAAGTCAAGTATTGCTGCCACAAACTAATATTTTGATAGTCGACTAATCACAGATTATTTTTTCCCAATTAGTCGACTAATCGGGTCAGGCATAAAGTGGATGTAAAGCACACATCTTAACCATCATTAACTTTAAACTAACTACAAACTAGATATATAGCATTATCTGTGATAAAGCTAGGGTGAATGCTGTAAGCAGAATTTGGCTGCTGAAGCTACTGCTGATAGCTGAAGATGTTAAAAAATAATAGTTAAAAAAGCTGAATTTTTGCTGAAAATTCTGAAGCTGAAAGTCAGTTAAAATATTAGTTAAATAGTAGTTAAATGCCAAATTTCCCGAAAAAACCCTAAATTAAAAAATCCAAAATTAGCCAAAATAGCTTGCATGTAGCTGAAATATTAGCTAAACTTCAAAATAGTCCAAAAAGCTAGCAGAATGCCATTATAACTTTCAACTTTACCACACTCTGACTCCATGTAGTATAAAGTAACGACTAATCGACTAATAAAATTTGTTGTTGACTATTTTAAGAGTTGATTAGTCGTCAATTAGTCGACTAATCGTGGCAGCCCTAAAGTCGAGGCCTGGGGGTCAGATTCGGCCCGCCGGGTAATTATATCCGGCCCTCCAGATCATTTTATTTTATGTTATTCATGGCTCGATGTTATCTCTCGCTTATTTCTAACTTGTATAATTTTGACAAAGAGAGTAAAATATTGAAAGTTATTTAAGGTTTAAGTTGATTTATTCTGGAATAATATTCCTGCCTGTTTTTATTCATAGTAATGTTAAATATTTAAGTTTTTAAAGTTTTAAGAATTTAATTCTAGTGTGTTCAATAAAAGTTTATCCTGTTCGGCCCTCAACCTAAGGTGTATTTTGGATTTTTGCCCCCTGAGTGATTGAGTTTGTCACCCCTGTCTTAGATGGTGCACCCCAAATAAACTGTCTTGTTTGTTTGTTGTTTTTCTCACGTTCATGTGTGTCTGTCAAATTTGACAGTCATTTTTCTGATCATTCCAGCACAAAAAATACTGTTTATTTAAAAAAGTTAGTGTTTTTTTCCTGAAAGTCAAGAACTAATTGGCGCAGTATGAACTAAAATATAAACAAAAAACACAGTTTTAAACCCCTTTAACATCAGAGGCGTCACCAGCAACGCTTGAACACAAAATCTTTAACATACTGTAACTTTTCAACCTATCAACACAATTCCCGGGCCGTAGTTTGCCCTCACTTGTTCTAGAACGTAATCTCAGAGATAATAGCTCCCAGAAATCACTTTGAATTAAAAAAAAATCTACATCCAAGTTGAGAATTTACTTCAGTTCTAAATTTGTAATAATTAAGAACATTTTTATCATTTAACAACATTAAACTGTTTATTCAAATTATCATTTTAATTACCAAAGAAAAATCTTAAAGCTGCACCAAATACTTTTTAGTAAATGTATTAGTTATCCAGCTAAGTATTGCATGTTACAAAAAGAATAAAATCCCCATCTTTGCAAATCAATGTGTTGTTTTTTTATTTTGCAAATATATTAAATCAGTTGTTGATATGGAAAAATAAATTTGCTGACAAGTTTTGTTTTTTGTAATTTAACAAATGACAAAAAACATTTGATGAAACGATTTGAATAAAATGCTTCCAGTTAATATGCAAAGCACTTAAGAAAGGAGAATAATTCTACTTAACTTGTAATAATGTACATTTTGAGACATTTTTTACATTAAAAAAATGTTGTCACAGCATGAATGAAAAGCAAACGTCAGTTTCTGTTTATCGCGTCTTTGTTTCATTTGAAAAAAAAAAAAACAAAATGAAAAAATGTATCTGCTTAAGACAGGGGTGGGCAAACTTTTTGACTTATGAGGAATCTAAAATTTGACAGATGGCCTGGATCAGATGCTTGAAGTGTTTTGGTAAGTGACCTCATACGAGAGAGAAACATGGACAAAAACATCCTTTTTTTAGTTAACGTTTTAACACCAGAGCTCCAGTGTTTATGTTCTTTGATTTAGTTCTTTTTTTTAGTATTTGTAGATTCTGAATGAGAATCTACTGGAATTATGTTGATCGTGTTAAAGCTTTAAAAGTCCAAGTTTGTTAGAGATTTTGTGTTTAAGCGTCACTGTCGACGCCTCAGGTGTTAAAGGGTTAAAAACTTTTTAATAAAGTTAGAAAACACTAAGTCATCCTGTTTTTCTCTCCTTTTTAAGTCCGGATTCTAGTTGGGAAGCAAATGTTTATGTTAACAGGAAGTGAAATGCTTTTTGAGACGGGAAGATGATTACTTTAATGTTTGTCTCTTTCCTTTTGATTAAAAAAGATTTGTAACAGACATTTTGTCTTAAAGTACAGGCAACTCAATAGAGATTGCAGTGGCAGCCTGCTAGCTAAAAACATTTAAAATCTTCAAAAATCCTCATTTACAAGTCACTTCTCTGTTGACAAACACATTCTTTTAAATTTGGAGGTAATGCACTCCAGTTTTATGCTTCATTTTATGGCTGCAGGATGTTATTCATATTATTATCGCTAACATGATCAGTTTTGTATATTTTGAACAAAAAAACCCCTCCAACATTTGACATATAATCATCCTTTTCAGCGTGACTACTTTTATTTGATTAGTTTTGGTTCAAGAAGCATCGAGTTTCAATTAAGAGGTTGAAGCTCGATGAAGCACGGTCAACACGTGTTCATCTCTCGGCAGCATCCCCTGCTGTGCTCTGCACCCATCCTAACTCTTTAGCTCTTATTGTTTGGCTACACCTTGCTGGTTTTTTTGTAAAAAAAAAAAAATCCAGCTGCCGTGGTTTCTTTGGCCTTCTTCGTCATAGATCAGCAGCTAAACTTTATTTCTCAGAACAGTCTTCCCACACATCGGTCATCTGAATGCCACATCATTACAGAAGGATTCATACCAATTTTCTCTGTGTCTCCTCTCAACTAGGGAACACAGGGCAAGCATACACGCGATTGCATAACAGTTCTGTGAACCGTTACATAAGGCCAGGAAGCTGGAAGTGGGTCAGGCCATGATGACCTAGATGTACATCATGCAGGCCTGAAGAGGAGCGAGAGATTGAAAATCAAAAGCATTCTAAAAAATCACCAAAAATGTGTGAGGGAAAGTAAAGTAAAGATTTGTCCTTCTTTTAAATGAGATTCTTTCGATTTTTCACTAATAACAGATTCAGGTTTGAAAGGATCATCTGACTGATTTTAAAAGTTGCACTTTTCAGCTTTCAGGCCCAAATACCTGTTTTTGTTTTACTTACTGACGCATATTTGAGAAAAGAACATCTGGCGCTTGAATGTTTCCATTCCACAGTTGGCTGTAAAATGGCATTCAAAGTGGAAATATTAGTCTTTTTTGGTGGATTTCTTCCCATATTACTAAAAAAAAATCACTTAAATCCAAGTAGTAGATTTTATACCGATGCTCCATTCTACATTTTTAATGCTAAAAGAGCCGCTCAGACCAGGTTCTTATGGACCGGATCTCAGCAAGAGCTGCAAAGTTTTATCTCAAAGTCAGAAAAATCCACTTTATTTGTGTTTTGTGGCCATTCTGTTATAAAATGTAGCTTTAAAATGTCCTCTACAATTAAGTTTTTCTATATATAAAACCAATTTAACTTCTTTCACTTTTGACAATAGCACCTGCATTCAGAATAAAACACATCCTGTGTTTAATGAAACCCTCCAGCTGCATTAGATTTACTTTAATTAAAAATGCAAGAAACATGAGATTTTCTATTATTAGGACTTTAGTGTTCATCCTTTTTCTTCTTTTACTAGTGAATAAAAACATGACAACGTTAGTGTAGGATCCAAATCATTTTAAATAAATACATGTAAATGCAAAAAGATGATATCGCTCTAATAATGAACCACTCTGACAGTAGATTCAACATTTTACTGTTATTTTAATCAGTTAGGCCAATCTGACATGTCAAAAATAAAAAAGTGAGTTAATTGTGTGATATCATTATTCCTTATTTATTCTTCTGTATGTTTTTTAGTTTGTATAAATTAAATCACACTCGCAGCAATTTCTGCAATATTGGAATCAAAATGTATGTTCCTGGATAAAAATGGATATTCCTGCTTGTACTCTTGGTATTCGTATTCGTCATTTTTAAGAATTTACATAATTAATGCAATTTTTCAGCCCCATAAAAAATAAATACGATTTTTTTCAAATTATTAAATTAAAAACATTCAGCCAGTTCAGGATATTCATGCTTTTACTTTTACTTATGCAATTTTTGAAATTTGAGGCAATTATTCAAATTTTTTGCAAAATTTTGCAAATCCTTGCAATTTTTTTTCACTTAATTCTTCAAATATTTGTGCAGTTTGTGCAAATTGTGCAACTTTGGTATCTAAACGTTCAGCATGTTAAGGACATTAATGTTACTGAGGTTTTTAGGGCTACTATGGGGTTGAGCTAGTATTGTAGCAATGTTGTAGCTTATTTGCTAATTTGGAATCTAGTTAAGAATTTTGAGCTTTTGAGCTAATTTGGAGTTAAGGTAGTATTTTAGCAATGTTCTAGTTTTTTTGGCTACTTTACTGAGGTTTTTTGGGGCTAATTTTGATTTAAGATAATATTTTCATGTCATTATTTAGCAATTAAAATACATTTATACAGCATTTTCAGCAAACAACTTTGGCTTTATCACGGGTGATGCAACTTTTCTAGTTTATTTGTTAAGTTTGAAGTTTTTTTTCAAAGCCAAAGAGCCAAAATGAAGGAATAAAAGAGTCGCATGTGGCTCTGGAACCTCAGGTTGCAGACCGCTGCTGTAGAGCAATAAAATAACATGTAGAAAGGAGTTCCCACTCTGCCGCTTTTCTTCATTTAAAAGGAGCTGTGTAAGCTGATTATTTTAGATCCTCACAGAATCTGATAGTTGCCAAGTTACACATTAGGAGCTCGTATTGATCCGATGAGCATTTAAATCAATCGGATTACTTAAGTGTCTTTTCACTTGAATAATGATTGACATTCTCAACAAAACGATTGACTTAACTGATTTACCTTTTTAGAAACGGGTAATTTAACCCCAACGCCCCGTTCTTCATTCTTCTTCCATCCCAGTTATCTAAGCCTTTTGTTTACAGAACCAGCTCATATCACACATGGAGAATCTGTGTAAGCAAATTTAAAAACAAACACAATTCAACGAGTTGCAAAAGCTTGATTTTTGCTCCTGAATAGTATCACAACTCAACAAAAGTGTTGCCCAATGCTTAGAAAACTGGAGAAAATTGAACAGTTTGGTGCAATAAATAGAATCAGTTAACGTTTTACTCTTTCCACTGAATTTATGTTCAGTTTACAGTCATTTATTTAAGAAAAATCACCTGAAGGTGAAGGATTTTTTTTTAAATGGCAGTTTTACAATCTTTCAGACACTATTAGTTTATTAACCCTTTAACTCCAGAGCTCCAGTGTTTATGTTCTTTGATTTACTGTAACTTTTCAACCATTAACACGATCAGCGTGTTAATGGTTGAAGAGTTACAGAATGTTAAAGATTTTGTGTTTAAGCTTCACCGGTGACTCTCCAGGTGTTAAAGGGCTAAAAATAACAGGGTTTTTTTCCTCTGGTTTTATCAGGATACTCATTTGGAGGTTGATGTATGAAATTATTTATTGTGTTCTATTACATCATGAAGAATCCGTTGTGAGGTCACTGCACAAACAACAAAACTCTTTCTCCTGATCTGGGTAAAGGATTAAAGGAGAAAGAAAAATATAGAAATATGTGGTTTTTTTTTTTTTTTTATATATCTTAACTTTTTTTTATTCTTTTTTTTACTCCCAGTTATTTGATGTTTTTAAATACAAGTTTGGTTTCAAACTCAACTGAGCGCGTGCCTCTGAGCATGTGCTCAGAATCAATCCATTTAATGCGTACAAGTGATTAAAACTTCAGGACTGTAAAATAATTTGGCTAATGTGTTCTATTTATTCTCTGCTGAGTCTTGCAGGTGTGTTTTTTTGGGTTTTGGGGCTTTTACTCGCTGCTGAAAATAGAAATGGTTGAATAACAGTGGAAGGGGTGAGGAACTGTCAGTGGGTCAGCAGCAAACACCTTGCTTTCATTTAACAGAGACTTTCCATGCGAATTGTTTCTAAGGAGAGTTTATCAGCTCCACTTTGAAGAGAAAACGTTGAGAGAATTCTTTCCTCTTGACCTCGGGTTCACTGAGCATCGTTCACCTGCTGGTCGCAGGTTCGATGGCACCCCGTGGACCCCTGCAGGACGCCACTTTAGATAAATCACTTCCAGGTCACACATTTGCCCACATGTTGGGTGTTTGATAACAGGCCTTTTTTTTTTAATACATAAAAGAAGAAACTAGTATTTTAGGATTTAACTCAACACTATTGTGCATCGAAAATATTATTTGAGTGACTATAAAGTGTTTATTTCAAGAGAAGACTGCAACATTACAGCTTAAAGACCCACTCTGATCATCTTTTTCAGCTCTTTTAAAAGCATTCCCAGTTGTCTTTTAATTATGATTTTGCCGTTTTTAGTTTAAATTTTAAAAAAACTGTCGTTTCGTTGGACGTACTCTGTAAAAAGTGAGACAATGGAGCAATAAACATAAAACTGGGTAATAGGTTACATTTACATTTTTATTTAAGGTACATTTTTAAGTAAACCATCAACTCAATATTTTATTTGATGAAAAATAATAGTTTTAAGTGTAACAAATTACTTTTGTTAACAAATTTTTTTCAATGTTGCTTCTGCAGAGAGGCAGTAGTTCGTTAGAAATTTGCCTCTGAGTTGTGGGCGGGACTGTTGATTAAGGGTAAGCCAACCCTCACTTCCCATCACCCCTCTGGGTCTGCAGCCTGCAGCTATGGAGCCACATGAAGGCTCTTTTACCCTCTCATCGTGGCTCTTTTATTAAGGAAAAATAAAACAAGGTTTATACATGTTGAAAAGTAACTGTAAAGTGAGAAAGGGGGGAAAAAAGTCCCTTAATTAGCTCATATTTCATTTTGGTTCGTTAGATCTACATTTCTGGCAGAAATGCACCAACAACAGTAAAAATTAACCATTTTTATTTAATCACTGCTGACATTACATTTTCTATTACTACACTGAGATGATCTATATGTGGCAGGGTGTCTTTTATTTTGAAGGGAACTCACAAGAACTTCTGTCAAAAGTTTTTTTTGTTTTTTTTTAATAAAAGGCAGTTTTCTTTTAATGTTTATGGGGTTTTTTAATGCAGAAATTTTAAGGGGTGAAGGAAGACTCTGTGAGAAATTACCCCGAATGGCTCTTTCAGAGTTGAAGGATGCAGACCTCTGGCCCAAGCCTACTGTTTACACTCTTTCCCACTAGCTTACAGCCTCTCACACTTTGAACCTAACGTTACCGGTGCAACAAAAATGGGGAGCAAAAGTGGAGCTATCCAGCCTTACAGTTTTGGAGCAGATTAAAGAGCTTGTGGCCTGGGGATTGTTGTTTCTTCATTACAATGACAAACTTTTTTCAACAGCATTTTTTCATCAGCTCCTGATTCACAATGATTGCAATGAAATGAAGAACACGTTATAAACACAATTTTCATTGAAGTGGGTCTTTAAGGACAGTTTAAGCCTGCCAGACTGTTTGATTCTTTCCTTTTGTTGATGTTTATTTTTAAAAAAAAGCTCCTTTTGTGGGAATAAGATCTTCCTAATTAGATTCCAGTGTGAAGATGAGCTTTTACATGTTTTCAGAGAGGCCAACCATCATTCTTACCCATCTTTCTTGTGTTTGCTCAGGGCCAATGTCTTTACGAGCAGGAGCTTCTTCCTTACCACCACAGAGAAGACACAGAGAAAAGAGGAAAGGCTGCAAAGATCCCCACGAAGACCACCAACAAGAAACCCAAATCGCCTGGTTGGACTTGGTCTGAGCTGCTTGATATCAGGGATCAGATGAAGGAGGGGAGTGTAGATGCACTACCCACAGATGCTGGGGTAAAACCAGAACTTGACCCTTGTGATGACCTTCAACGTCCTCCATCGAGCGATACCGGAGAAGACTGTCCGATCATAAATGTAGAAGATGAGGAGACCGTCGGAGATTGTGTTGAGGATTCTCCAAAACTGGAGGCTAAAGATGAGGAGGAGGAGGTGGAACTTCAGGGGATGTTTTATCTTCCTCTGTGGGAATCGCCACGGCGGACAGACAGACCAGGGAAAGATGAAACTCTGAAGGTCATCCTGGCCAACGTGGCCGAACTCCTCTGTCGATCTCCTCCTCAACTAGCGGACATTTCCGATGCAGAGTTAATTCCTCCTCCTCCTCAGCCTCTTCACCAACCCTTCTTCGTCAGCTTTAGCTTGGACGTAGACGACGACGATGATGATGAGAAAATTTTAGCTACCCAAAAGACTTTGGCGCTTAAGGAGTGCAGGGAAAACCCGGTGGGCGTTTCAGCTTGTAGCCCCACTTGGGACGAAGTTTTTGATGATGGAGTCGCTTGGGTTGACAACGAGGAGGAGGAGCAAAGAGACGAGGAGGTGGACGCTAACAAGGGAAGAGAGATGAGGAGCAACGAGGTTCTGCCAAACGGTGTTGATGGAGCCTCCCTGACGGACGAGAGCATGGAGCTGTTCGAGGATGACGAAGCTTTCCTGCAAATGACGATTCCAGAAATCCCCACGCCTCTTAAGGACTCCACACACAAGACGCCAGCAACTGTTAAATACATGCAGGACATAACAAACTCCTGCAGGACTTCTCCTCTCCCTGAAATCACAGCAGCTTCCATGGAGCAAAGGACTTCTCCGGTGGGAAATAATCTAATCTTGAACAAGATTCCAGACAATTTTAAAAGCTTCTCAATGCAAGAAACCCCTAAACCCCTGAAGACCTCACACCATGTCTTCTCCGTCAACTTTGACCTCGGTTTTTCACTGGAAAGCTCAGAAGATGAAGCGGATGCTGCTCCTGATCCACACGCCACAGCATCCCCACAACCCAAAAAGCAGGCGTCTCTGCCTGGTGTTTCCGACTCCTCTACTCCTCACAGCAGTTTATCCAGACCTTGTAGTGAGTCCAGGTCATCCAAGCCACAGATAACATCAAGGAGAGAAGCTCTCCTGTCTCCTATCACGGCAGCAGGGCCGCGGCAGACTCTCGTGTCTGGTAGCCTGAAACGCAGACGACTGAATGTGATCGATTCTCCTCCCAAACCAGGTTTGATTAGTAGTTTTTGAGAAATAAAATATAGTCTACTTTCTCACCTAATCTGCCTGACTGTTTGTCTGGTTTGCTCTCAGAGTGCGACAGTGACAGTGAGGATGACGTCGTGATTCACAAAAGACAAATCCAGAACAAGGTCAACCCGTTGTCGTCTCCAGATGCGGTGAGCAACATTTACTGCCATCTGAGCTCCAATCTATTGTCTGCTCCTATTCATTTCTATTCAGTTTAGTAGAAAACTTATTGCACAAAAAGCAGTGGAAGAAAATGATGAACAGATGCTGATGTTGTGGTGCAACTGAGTTCTAAATTTGAAAAAAAAAAATGATGAAAGGAGCAGAAAATCTTCCTCTGTCATCACAAAAGGGGCCAGCCGCTGTCATGGCAACCACCTTGCGAACAGGAAGGAGAGTGATGACTTAGCAGAACATATGCAAAATGAATATAAAGCACATCTATGTTTGAAAAAAGTCAAACATTTTGTGTTGCAGTCCAAGATCAACAGTGATGTCGACTCTCCGCTGGTAGTGAGAAGAAAACGGATCTCTGCTCTCAACACAGTAAGACTTTATGATATCAGCGTATGGATCAGTCAAGATACTATGAAAGTATTAAAATCCTCTCAACATCTCCAGTTGTTGTAATTCTAAAGAGACTTTCCCTCTTTGTTCCAGTCGGATGTGACAAATGATGACGCTGCTGCTGATGATGATGATGACTTCCAGAGTGAATCCAGGTTGACCCGCAGACCTGCAGCGCCTGCCGCCTGCAGACAACGAGTCAAACCGGCTAAACATAAGGTCTGTGCAGCAGCAGGCGGCTCATTTCACCAACACCAGTGATAATTTCTACAGGGGTGTGGTTTAAAATGTCATCGTTTCAGCAACAATAGTCTGGTTTTGTCTGGTTTTTAGTGTCCAGAGTTCAGTGAACGCAACACACAGAGATGGTCATCGGCCCTGGGTTCTGTCAATAAACCTAATTGTTTAGAAGTTTTAGGAAACTGACAGGAGGAGTACTGGTGTATGAGACGGAATTAAGGCGTTTGTGGAGCGTAGATCCACTAATAAATCAAAGAATAGACTAAAAATCAACTCTGCTATAGAGTGTTTTCTTCTGCTAATTTTCTGGTTAACCACAAAATAAAGAGACTTAAAACAGGTAAAGGCCTACTCTCAGTGTAGGAAAGGAAGAGAGGAATGCTACAGTATATTCTTTATCATCTTGTTATCTCGCGATAATGAGATTGTGGATCTCGTTATCACGAGAAAACTACAAAAAAAAGTCGGGCAGGCTGGTATCGGCTTCCATATAAAAGCATTTCTTTTTTGATTATTATTGTGCAATTTTTAGCCAAAACTACTAATAAAAAAACTAAAACTATGTTGTCTAGGACATAGTTTTTTGCAGAGCGGCAGTACTTCAACCCCGCCCCCTTTCTGCTTCCCATTGCTGAGAATTCTCTGTTTACATGCTCTCCTGCACTAGTTCACAAAGACTTGAATAAAGAAATGCTCAGAGAAACAGCTTTTCTTAATAAATGTCCTCCATCATGAGAACAACATCACAAGAACATGTTAAAACATAATTTTCATTGTAGTGGGTCTTTAAGGGGTTAATGTCATCAGAGATTTTCCATGAAAAATCAATTAGTCAGACTCTTTAATTTCTGCCCTCCTGCTGTTTTATGAAGCTGTGAAGTGATAACCACTCAGTGACACCAACACCTTGACATTTTCCCCTCGCTTCTGGCAGACACGCGTGTTCATGAAAGGTCGTCAGTTCCTGGATGAAGAGGCAGAGCTGTCTGAGGATGAGGAAGGCGTCTCGTCTGATGAAGAGGACGGAGAAGACATGAATCGGTCTCTCGACGGCTTTGTGGTCAACAACTCACACTACTCGCAGGAGCTAAATGGTAAAATCGCTGGCCCCGCGGCGGCCTCTTCAGACCTTTATACCGTGGTCGGAGTGTTGCTGCTGAAAAGGCCGCGTCTCGCCGTGACATTTACACTCTAGCTCTGCTGTCTGTTCTCTTTTGTGTCAGACTCAGAGATGCAGGGGGTTTATATGAAATCTGTGAGAAGCCCCGCCGTCCAAGGCAAGTTCAAGATGTCCTACAGGAACCAACACAACATGGATATTTTTTCACAAGTGAGCATTTTCTTTTCCATCTAATATTACGTCCACACCTGCCAAATGATGCACGTCCAGAAATGGCTTGAACACGAGTTCTTGACCGCACTTTTAGCATACGATGTTCACACTGGACTGTCACTACCCAATGCTAGCACGTATACCTGATTTCTCCTTCATAATCCATTTTCAAATGGTCAGCACTTCCATGACGCATATGTCACTACCAAATCTGAACCCGTGGTTGGTCAAAGTTCAACTGGTTTAACTTTCACCCGCGTTTGCATGTTTGGTACGTAGAGCCCAAAAACTGACTCAAAAATGTGTGTAGCAATCATTGACTGTATAATCACTGTAAAGCTCAACCCCTCCCCCTTCGCATTCCGAAGAGGAAATACTTGCTGGTTCCTAAAAGAAAAAATCCCATAGACTTCTAGAACTTAGTCATTTTATTTGTCAGAATCGCTATTCTTGCTCTGCTTCTTTCTCCTCAACATGTTCTTTTTAATCTTAGTTTTTTTAAAGATATTTTTTCTCTATTGCAATATATTTAAGTTTTAAACTGACCAATCAGATGCCTCAGTAAAAGCACGTGGTGCCTGGTAGACCCCGCCTCCAACACTTTAGCTCCAGCGAAATAAAGCTTATTCAGTTGCTATTTTTCTACAATACGGACATCCCCGTGTTGGAGCCAAACGACAGTGAACGGTCCGAGTCAACGTTTCTATGGCAACTAGTGTCACCAATAAGGAGAGAGCTCGTTTGAAGTCCACACCCCTTCCACTTAAAGCAGTTTGAAAGAACATTTGAAGTGGGGACCAGAAGGGCACCACATGCTTTTACTGAGGCATCTGATTGGTCAGTTTATAACTTGAACAAATTGCAATAAAGAAAAAAAAAATTAGAATTAGCACGAAGATTTTAAAAGTTATTAGAGTAAGAAAGGTTATGTAACAAATAGAATGACTTAGCTGTTAATTTCTCTATTGAAGGTTTCTTGGAACCACCGAATACTTCCTGTTTGGAACATGGGAATGAATCATTCATTTGTATCTTCCAGCTACCTGAGATGGATGAGACGTATGCAGAGGACAGTTTTGTAGTTGGTAGTGATGTAGAGGAGCCCGAGAGTGATGAAGAAGAGGATGAAGATGTTGAACTGCTGCCTGAGGCCTCTTATGTGGGCGGGAGAAGGCAGTATGCCACCAGGCGCCGAGTTTTCCTGCACAAAGCCAAAGCAGCAGCAGAGGTGGAGTCTCCACCGAGGACGTCGACAGCAAGAAGCAAACGCAACCGCGTCATCCGGGTTCAAGATTCCAGCGATGAGGAGGAGCGTGAAGAAACGGGCCTCACTGCAGGAGGAAGTGCGGTCCCCTTGCTGTCAAACATGGCTCAGAAGGAGCCGAGTCCACAGAAAGACACATCTTCTGCTTCCTCAACTATAGCATCTAAAGTCTCGTTGCTGAAGAACGCACAGAAGCGATCTCAGAGTGAGGAGCAACGAAATCAGAGGTAGAGAAACCATTTTGGTCCCAAATAAGAATAACCGGCAACCATCTAAGATTGATTTTTTTTTTTTTTTTTGTGAAGGCACCAGCAGAGAATTGAAAACCAACATCTCCTCTCTGACGAGCTGGACTTTGTTTCAAAGGTGACGTTTTAGTCAACAAAACCATTAAAGCTATGAACAGACTCAAAGCATCAGGAATCTAGAAGTTTATGTGGACATTGTTTTTCATTTTCTTTCCTCCAGGCGCACGCTGCTGCCTCCTCTGAGCCTCAGGCGTCATCCAGCACCGACTCCCCAGCTTCCCCCGGGTCTGTCAGCATCCTGGTGGACAGCCGCTGCATCAGCGGAGCTGTGGAGCTGCTGACCAGCCTGCGACAAAGACACGCCGCCGCCGTCCTCGTCTGCTCGCTGGACGCCAGCTACTTCATTGTTAGCAACCGCATGGCGGTGGAGAAACTCAGCCAATCTGACCTGGCCGCAATGCCGAACAGGAAGCGTTTGGCTGACCGAGTCAACAGTTTACAGAGACTGTTCGAGCGGGTGTGTCTTATTGTGGAGAAGGACCGAACCAAAGCAGGTAGACGCTGCTGCTTTTCACTAGGGCTGGATATCGTCAATAATTTCCAGTAACAATTCGATTCACCAAAGTTGTGATAGATTCTAATCCGATTTTTTTTTTTTTTTTAATATTCTTTCGATCCCCTCAATTCAATTTAGTTATGAGTTTACACGGTTTACACATTTAAACACATTAGTTTAGAAACATAATAATAATCTATATATGTTTTGAAGATTTTCATATAAATCTGAAGTAAAATGTATTGGTGAGTAATGAGATTTGTTAAAACCATACAGTATTTCATGGATTTTTAAAACGGTGAAGCTCCAACAATTGTTCTGCCTCTACTGGAGGCCGTTTCAGTTTGGCCACTAGGTGGCAATCGCACGTTAGCATTACACCGTATTCCAGAAGAAGAAGAAAGTATGCGAAAAAACTGTTGTTGTGTCTGAATTCCCCCCTAACTACTAAAAACCTGTATAGTGGGGGACTATCTAGTGCACTGGATTTGAAAGGTAATTGGGACACGAATGTTCATTACTTGTCTTTCTTTTTTTTTTTTAAACACCGGATATGACGTCACCGGTTTCACAAAGTGAAGATCGAATCGATACAAACATTTCATAGTGTTAAATGTGGATGGTTTATTCAAAAATTACATTTAAACACGTTTTTTTTTTTTTGAAGTTGCTTGACCGCAATGGATTATGGTCAAAATTTGCTCATTTTAGTGACCATCGATTCGCACTAGTTTTTTGCAAAAACTTCTGGGATATTTCTAGTTCACACGATTGTTGAATTATTAGACTCAGACACTAGAAAATGGTGAATGCACTATATAGTTATTAGGGGGGGAATTCAAACACAACCTGTGTTACTGGTTACTTTAAAAATATTTCCTCAAAAGAGTTTGGAAAATGATCCCTTTGAGTTTATAAGATATCTATTTAGTTAGCAATGTATGTTTAGGTCGACCTAGTGTTAGCATTAGCCATCCTATGGGAAATCCTATTAACCATTAGCATCAAGCTAGCAAACTTTAGCATCATCGATCTCTACTTTCACATAAAGGCCAAACAAGCAAAGAAAAAATACTCCTAATGTTATTAACCTGGTTTAGATTTAGTTTTTTTTTTTTTTAACTTAAGTCTTATTTTATGATCTCTAGGTGAGGCCTCAAGACCTTTTCAGCGCACACGTTACTACGACAGTATGCTAGCAGCGCTGGTCCGAAGCGGAATTCGCTTGCTGTGGAGTGACTGTGCAGAGGAGACGGCTGCTTTGCTGGTGGAGCTGAGCCGGGTTGAACTCAGGAAAGGTCACGGCATCGCTGTGCCTCTTGAGGTCAAAGGGCAGCGCAGGGAGCAGGCCCTACAGCTGTACTCAAGCCTGCCTTCAGTCAACTACGCACAAGCTCTTAACCTCAGCCACAACTTCAGGACCATCGCGCAGCTTGTGAACAGGTAAAGATACGGCGTCCGATTTGGAACAAGAGCTTTGGGTCTCACCTGACCTGCATGTTTTTATTTTTTTGCTCCTGCAGTTCAGTCGAGGCCATCCAGAAAGGAGGCTGCATGAGTCGAATCAGAGCAGAGGAGATTTACCGCTTCCTTCGTTACTCCTGTGACTCCTTCCTCATCAAAACATCCAAAGCAGGAAAGACCAGCTGACAGCCTGGAGGAAACCTGAAAATCTAAATTCTGTTTTCTACCTCATTTGACTTATTTGCTCTCCAGGAACCATCTCAATCATTACTTGACTGCACTCTCGTATTGCACTCTTGAGCGGAAAAGCATCAAGACCTTTTTGCACAAGTTGTAAAAACTATATAAAGCGTAAGCTGATTTTAAAGCATTTTTTTCTTTGTTTTGCCCCAAAAATTACGACAGAGGCCTTTAAAAACTCAATTAAGCATTTGAGTAACTTGTAAATAAAATAATGATTAAACTCAAACATCTGTATCAAAAATATCAAATGTATTTATTAAACCTTATATTTTCCTATATATAGATGTCAAATGAATGTGATCTGTACTAGAGATGTAATCCAAAGAAAAAAAAGCAACAACTTCCTCCAGTGTTTACATTCAGCCTTTACAACTCTGAAGCACAACTTTATTTACACAAGAAAAGTGTCATTCCGAACAAAACAAAGTGTATCAAGTGGACGTGCCATTTTTGGTGCAAAGTATTTTACAGAAGAAAATACAGAACACTGAAGCAACATTAAAGAAAGCAGCCTTTTTTTTGTCTACAAAGATATCACCAGTCAAAACCAACATGGTTTGGGGGCAGAAATGTAATTTAAATATGCCTAATCATAATATAAAATGAGCTTCTACATTATAGAAACCCATGTTTACAGTAGGTTTTGAGCAAGCCCTAACCTAGAGTCCCCAGATAGAACCCACAAATTTAATATAACTATCCTCCAGTGTGTAACAAAGTTATATTCATGACTTTAAATTAAAATAGAATTCATGTTTTATCAGCTAAATTTGTTCTTTGAGAAACTAACAGTACAGTTGACCTATACAGACTGCAAAAGATCCACAGGTAGATATGAAAGTTAGTTATAATTACTCCCTCTGCCTCTAGGTGGAGCACAACAGTACAAAACTGGTCCAATGCTGCCCCATAGTGGAACAATGACCACATTCCAATTTTTTCCACTTATACTCAACCCTCCAGTAAAGCTTTAAGGTATGGGAAACTATTTTTTATTATTGAAACACCTTCAATAATAAAAAATAAAATTGAGATCAACCAGGAAGAATAAAACTACACAAAAATAGACTGTAGTTCTTTAACCACACAACATACACACATGTACCATAAGGTGCTTTTAGATACAACTTGAAAATCTATTTCAGATGGTGCTAAACATTTAAAAATTGATATCACAGCAGCCTCAATTATAAAGATGTAGTTTTGCTCTTTCTGAGCAATATTGAACCAGCTTAACCATCCACCACGACCTTTGTTAAACAGTACAATTGTCACTTTTTTCTAGTTTAACCATATTCATGGCAGAGAGATTAGACTGTGCAAATAGATTCCGTTAAATATTGTCTAGACTGCCACAGTTTAGAACACTTGTAACCTGGAAAACAAACTTTAAAAAGAAAACTGTAAAAAGACTCCCTTTATATCAGAAAAAATACTTAATGTTGTTTAAACTTCAAGAATGCACAATAGATCTGATTGTAAATCACAAGCATGCCCGAGATTGTAGGTTTTATTTTAGGATGTCAACATTAATTTGGGCGTGCATGTATTTTATAGTTATCTGAACGCAGCATGTGGAGGGGAAAAAAAAAAAAAATTCTACATTTTAGGGACATCAATGTCACAAAAATCTGGGAGAAAAACAAAAACCACCATGTACAAAAGCATGTGCATCAACATTTGCAGCCTTTAGTTTCATATACATTCCTTAAAATGTTACCTGCCAACAACTGAGTTCAGGTCTCTTGTAATCATGAACCAGTCTGCAGATGGTGGACCTGTGTGAAAGATTTCTTTAAAAACGGAAGCTCTGACGGTGACTTGCACAACGCCTTACATGCTGGTCGGCTGCGTCTGTTGCTGAAGAGGCTGCAGCTGCACAGACTGCGGCTCCGAGTCCTGAATCCTGCATTCCTCGCCATCCCTCATGTACATCAAAAACAAAGTCACAGTGGCAAAGGTCGTGGCGTTCACGGGGAACGCGCGGAGCAGCGTGGACGTGAGTCCGCGGGTGAAGACTCTCCACCCCTCCTTTTGCAGACTTTGTCTGACACAGTCCATAATGCTGTTATACTTGTTCACGCCGCCCACTCCGTCCGCCTGCAGGCGCGACTTGATCACGTCCACCGGGTAAGTGGAGATCCAGGAGGCGATGCCGGACATCCCGCCGGCGAACAGCAGCTTGGGGATCATGTAAGGGTCTTCTGGCTCGCACCCCAGCGAGCGCGTCAGCACGTCGTAGGACAGGAAGTACACGCCGAAGCCGGGCGTCTCGCGCACAAACGTCGTCACCATGCCGCGGTTGATCCCACGAAAGCCCTCCCTCCTGTAGATTCGGACCAAACAGTCCAGCGAGTTCTTGTACACCTTCCTCTTGGACTTCTTCTCTCCGGTTCCTTGCATCTGCATGCGCGTCTTGGCCAGCTCCATGGGGCAGCAGATGACGCACTGAATGGCTCCGGCAGAAGCTCCAGCCAAGAACTGGTTGAGAGGCGTGTCGCTGCCAAGCCGCCGCATGGCGTTGCCTTGAACCCCAAAAACTATGGCATTAATGAAGGTCAGTCCCATCATCGGAGAGCCGATGCCTTTATACAGACCAAGCATCTGCGGACAAGAAAAAAAAAAAAGTTAGCGTCTTTACACGCTTGCTCAACTCTGAACCTTTGAGTGACGACATCATTTTAAGTAAATCTGGAAACACCGCCAATATCAACAATGCATCAGTCACCATGATAAAAACTGTTTGCAAGCAGGATGCCGACAGGGCAAATAAACAAGTTGCTGCTACTTTCAAATAATTGCACAACTCTGTTGCTGATTTAGAAAGACGAGCAGAGTCACATCGACATCAGTTTCTACTAGAAAGCCATAAGCTGATTAAAAAAAGGTTTAAAGAACTCTACTACTCTTGCAGGACAGTTTAAAAACCCACTTTGATGAAAATCATGTTTTTAACATGTTTTTGTGGCATTTTTCTGATAGGACATGTATGAAGAATATTAAAGGTATCGTGCTATTCTTAAGCCTTCCAGAGTAAACATATGATATATGATCATATGTTACCTTTAGCATACTAAAGAACATTTTTTATGATTATTTTGCCTAGCTCTTTTCCAAGCTAGAAGTAAGATGTCTCGATCTGAGGCCCCGCCTTTTTCCTCATTTCATGACGTCATCCTAGAGCCGGCCTCATCAGCGTCTGTTTCACCCACAATAAACAAACAACATCCGAACCTTTACAAAGATTCATGTGCACACAAAGCTGTTCTGGCCGCGGATAAAGTACATGTGTGTTAGCTTGGCGGCTTTACTGGCAGTGCATATTGGAAGGGGCTGTTCCTCACTTTGTGACATAATGTGAGGAACAGCTCGTGTATTGGGAGGGGCTGGTGCTCAGAGCAGGATTGTTTAGAGATTTGTGAATGGAGCAAAATACTGCTTTGGGGGTTGTTGTTTTTAGGAATTAACTTTAATATACTTAAAAGCTTGAAAAAGTTGATTTTGCAGGATATAGGCCCTTTAAACCAAGTATACATTCAAATCAAGGTGAATCAGGAGCAGACAAAAGAAAAAAAAAGCCGTTTGAAAATGCTAGTAGTTGGAATGTAGAAAATATTCTGGGCAGGCCACAAACTCCCTGCTTCACTCCACTCTGTTTCATCCACTGGGAGGTTACACCATGAATGATTTCATTCATTTTAATAAGAAGGTGGATCAGACTCGTACAGAGTTCTCTGGATCTCCGCCATGACAGATGAAAACCCTGTAGAATGGACTCCACAAATATAGTCCTCAAGGTGGGTCATGTGTGGCTTCAGGCCAATGTTTGTCAGGACAGAAGAAACCCCCCCCATGGTCTTCATAACCTTAAATGACTGTCTTCACCAAATCTACGTCCTGAGTGGTCAGTGTACGTGCCCCTGCTCGTGCCAGCAAGGTCATATATATATATATATTTTTTTTTTTTAAAACTGATATGGTTCTTGAAGCTTCCCTGAACTGGTTTCAACTGGTCTGGAACTCCGTGTGGGTTAATGTAACAAAACGTTCACCAAAACGCTGATAAAAAAAAAAAAGGTTTAAATTATATTAATAATAGACAAGAATTACAAAAAAGCCTTCCTATAACATAGTATAGAAATACTTTTTAAAAACCCTTCATTCACCATAGTATAAAAATCCTTCACCATTGTAGAGAAATCATTTTCCTCGTCATAGCTGGCTCAAAACTATACCGCTGGATAGCCAAATTTTGCTCGCCATTTGTGTTGCACAGTAATGTTAGGTTGGGGATGTGATGGTTGCGGGAGAGAATGCAAACAGATGGATGATGGGAAGTTGGGGTTGGTTTACTCCAACAGTTCCGCCTACAATTCAGATGCAACTTTATAATCATGCGACAAGTTTTGGAATTTAGCTAAAAACGGCATAATCATAATTAAAAGATTACTAGGAACGCTTTAAAAATAGATCAAAAGATGATCAGAGTGGGACTTTAAAGGGCTGAGTCACTGGAATTTCTGCAATTGCTGTTTGCAAAAATGGCCTGAATTTGTCAATAATGTCATACAGGACTTTTTTTATGATCAGCGTCTGCAGAAGCCTAAGGTAACAAAACACAGAACATTTTACAACAACAATTAAAAAGTAGGAAATCAACGGCACCACATGAAACGACCACATGGCCTAACATGCTCCACTTAGCTCGGATAGCACGATGTTCAAAGCTTTATTTAGCTCTCCCAGGAATGAGATCCTCTGTGAGTCTGGCTAAGATCTACACTTTCCCCAAAATCCCTGTGAGAAACACGCTGCCTCACTCTTCAAAAACAGAAATAAAAAAAACTTTTCAATGAAAACTATTTTTTTCCCTCCAAAAGCAGGAAATTTGCCAGCTTACCGACTCTTGCCGTACAATCGATTGGAAGCAGTGAAATGTCCCGCGGTACAAAGGTTTGTCCACATTTTGAACCTGAAGGCGCACCTGTGGATGACAGCGCTGGTGTTAAGGTCACAAGCAGGAGCGATGGGACCAAAGAGGACCACAACATACAAGATTACAATAAAATAAAAGGCAGGCAACTTTCTGTACATTTTATTAAACTCAAAGATATATAATTTTATAAATAAAAACAAATTATATCCTTATAGGGTACAACATGTGGGAAAGGGGGATAAAAAAAAACAGTCATAAACCGAGCATAAAGTTGAAAAGAAAAAAGCCTTCTGTGTTTTATTTCTATTATTCAAGACAGGACATTGGGTGAGAGAAAAAGACCTGGACCGTACTTACTAGGTCACATTTCCGTGGAGAGGTTGTATATTTCTCTCTCTCATCTACAACACAGTGACACTGTTGCTGTTAAAGACAGCTGCCCCGAGCCCCAAGCAGACACCGGCTCAGGGAGAAACGACATTAAAAGCAAGGTGTAAAAGAACTCCAACCAAATCATTCACCATCTGCGTGTGTCTCTGAAATCCACCACAATTTTTAACACTTCCTCACCTTGCAGAATGTTTTTCCTTTTTGTTTTAAACCCAAATGGATGATTTATAATAATTTTAGAAATCTAACATATTGATTTACAGGGGGAAAAAATGATTTCTAAACCTCTGATGCTAATATAGGGTAAATATTTACTTTATACCAACATGGTACATTGATATGATACATTCTGCAACCTTGAGGTTACATATAATTAATTACAAACTAGGTTTACAAAGCATTAAACAGCAAATTTAACCCTATAATAATAAAATCCCAATATAAACAAACTTTCTAAGCAACAAATTTTAGCTTAGTTTAATTTATTTATATATATATCTAAAGATGACATGAAACTACTTTTTCATGATAATATGATAAAAGGTTAGTTTTATTTCAATAATGCTCCTTAATGAGGTGGCGTACTGCCTATGCTTGATCAAATATGTATTATCAAACTGGTACATTTCCAATATTTGAGTTCAAATTCTTATCTGGAGTAAAGCAAACATTTTGAAATGAAAAATTGAAGAATATTGATTAGACACCCACCTTTACAGTGTCGAATGGATGCCCAACTAAAACACCAGCAGCACCTGCAGACAGAAAAATGATTTGCATATTGTTTTCTGCAAATAATTGACTCAAGTCTGTCAAAATCTCTGACTCGGGATGTGATGGGTCATCTGTGTGCATCTGCAACCCTCCATGACATCCACCAGAGTCATCATCTGGTCACTGACTGCACTGTAACCCTACCAACGTCATCCAACCAGCACCCTGCCCTTGACTCATGTCAATGATCACAAGACTATTTTACAACTGTTTCTTTAAAAACGCACGAAGCCAAAACAAGCACTGGCTTCTAGACATCTTTTTAGCAACACCAGATATTATAAAACAAAGCTGGCAAGTTTCTTTAGGAGTTTTATTTTGAAATTTCAGATTTAAGCGAGAGAGACCTAAACAGATGCAACCATTTTTCAATTTAATAGGGGGGGGGGGGGTGTTTGGACTTAAATTGAATTGATGAAACACCAACACATTTTCTTTTTAAGAGGGATAATAAATAAACAACAACTATCAGAGCAGATTTCTCCGCACAATAAGATATATTTGTACTAACAGCTGATGTCATCCCCCTGGGAATATAAATAATTCCATAGGTTATCTTTAAAAAAAAAAAAAAAAAAAAAAAACTGAAATGACTATACATTTTGGTATGACGGATTAACAGATGGTGAAATACGAGGAAGTAAAATGCGCCATTTGTTTACGTAGGAATTAGTAACAACCGGTAATCCATCCATAGATACTGTGCAATAGAGGAACTCCCAGAATTAGTGGCAGACATTCTCAAGACTACCCCCTATTTATTTATTTGAAATTATAGACAATAAACAACAATTTCTAGCCTATATGTCTTGTTTTGTGGTGGTCCTGTACGCGGCACGCGCGCATCGTCCGAAGCTAGCCGGCTGGTCGTCTCGCGCGATGGAAAAAACCCGGCTAATGCTAACAAGTGATGCTAGCCAACTTGTAGCTAGCACATCACTTACCTCCAACACATCCAGCTGCGAAGTCCAGCGCCATTCCCTCAAACTAATGCACGTGTTGGAAGGTGTTGACGAACTCGATGGCAGATAAACTGTAGTAGTAAACAATCTCTTGTTGGCAAGCCGCCGGCTTGGTGTTCAGCCGGGCAGGTTAGCTTACTTTATCTACCTAACGCGGCTGATGTAGAGAAAGACACACACCGCTTAAAAATAAAAGTCATGCAACTTCGCAGCTCCTATGAAGGGACGTAATTTGCGCCCACGGTCGGTCTACTAGAGTTTGTCTTCCTGCCAAGGCGATCTATTTCTGTGCTGCGGCAGAAGGCGGAGGTTGACGGCGTAAAAGCAGACTCGTGTTTGCCCTTTTTAAAGCAGCCCAATCGGATTACTTGGACGCGGACAACTCCCCTAGCGGGTTCTGTCCGCCCCTCACACCCATTGGCTGCGGCTTAAGAGAGGGTTATAATTGTCACGGCTGATCCTTATACCGTCAAAATCAACAGTGTTATCAACATGCGGCTTGTGTGAGTTTGCAACAGGGATACACAAACTGCGTGACCTGAGCACTATAGGCAAAGTGGAAGCTGGCTGAGTGTCACTCAGATCATAAAAAAAATAGTTCCTTTACCTTAAAAAATGTACCCGCGGAAGAATATTGCAAAAACAGTAACCCTGAAAGACTTCAATTGAAATCGCGTTTTCACGTGTTCTTGTGATATTTTAAACACATTGAAACAAAATAAAGATTGAAATCGCATTTCTAAGTATTTCTATTTAAACTGCAATGAATGAGAAGGAAAATGAAAATTTTGAAAGAGCTTGTATCTGTGACGTAGGTGTTACAGTAGGTGGGTTTTGCCCATTAACTTTATAAGTAGAAACTGGACTGAGCAACCCCTCCCGTTCCATGTTTCAAATAGGAAGTACCTGCTAGACTTCTATTGAGAAATAGACAGTTATTTTATTTGTCAGAATTACCATTCTTGATCTGATTCTTCCTTAATATGTTCTTTCTAATCCTAATTTTTTTCAAAAGATATTTTTTCTTTATTGCCATTTGTTTAAGTTATAAACTGACCAATCAGATCCCTCAATAAAAGCATGTGGCTCCTGCTGGCTCCGCCTCCAACATTTCATTGACAGATTTCCCAGAGCCACTTTCAGTGGGAAGAGTGTGGCCTTTGAACAAGCAGGAACACTAATGATTGGTGACAGCAGTTCTTTTAAAAACGTGACTCAGACTAATCGCTGTTGAGGGGCGGCAATCGGTTCCAATATGGCAATAGACGGAAGTGACAGGGAAGGCTCTGGTTTTATTCCACGAGGGCCGAAGGTAATGCATTTCTTATGGGGGGACCTCAACGCTTGCTATGTCCAGTTCGTATTTATTCAGTCAATGGCCCTGCCAAGGGGATTTAGCCACAGAAGACAACATGGCCCCAAGATGGTGCCAGAGTACCGTCATCTGAAAGTTCTCAACCAAAGTTCGAACGAAATTCACGCTCTTCCCTAAAAACACCAGAGCCTGAGATTCCTAACCTTAACCAGCCAGGTTAAGGTTAGGAATCTTCTAGAATATAGAAACACAAATTCAGCTTTTGGCTACAGTTGCAACATTTCCGCTTCCAGCTAATTATGAGTTTATTGTTGTGCTTGGGCGCCATGTTGCCTGCAACCACGTCCCTCCCAACCCTGCTCTGCTCTATTCTCATTCGTCCTCTTGCAGGCAAATTTCGTGTGTGGGCCAGTAAGTTAAGTGGAAGAGTGTGTAAACAAAGGGATGATAGGAAGTGGGGGCAGACTTACTCCACCCACAAGTCAGAGGGAATTTCTGATGAACTAATGTGAAAGTGTCCTAGAAAATGTCTTCTTTTTTTTTTTATTTAACTAAAAACAGCTTAACCATAATTAAAAGATCACTGGGTGTGCTTTAATAGATTATGATTGGAGACTTTGAAAGTTAAAATGGTTCCTTCAAACCTGCATTAAAGGAACAAGTTGTTACAAGACACTATAGGCTCAGATAAGGAGAAATCCTAACTCAGGGGTAAAGTGACTGGAAATATCAGTTTACTCAGGGAAAATTGTAGTGAAAGGTGCAGCGTAGACTAAGATAAACTGTAGTTTCAGCTCTGATTTGCAATATACAAAGAAAAACAACTTATATTGGACCCAGTCCATGAATTAAACATTACCCTGATCCACAAAAAGGAAGAGAAAAATTACCAAAAGGGGACATACAAAAAAAAAGTTTCAAGTTAAAAAATAACTTGAAAGAACCAAACTGTTCTGAATTAAGAGGGAAAAAATCATGAATATTTGATCTACAGTGTGAAGAATAACATTAGAAACCAACAGGGATTTAGGAACAAACAAAAAATGGCTTGTTATTATAAAAATATGGGTGGAGGTGAGAGCAACATGAAGAACTGCAGCAACTTAGAACAATCTTCAAACAACTTCAGAGGATGGAACCGTTTATTCAGAAAAAGCAGAATTTTATAGAATATTTAAAAAATAGAAAATCCAGTTTTGCAACTTAGAAATTCCCATTAAGTGGTTTCACTTCCTGCTACACCTTGTGCTATCAATCAAAAACGTTGGTTGCACTATACTGGACAATGATCTGAACTGCTTGACTGAAGAGAACACACATGAACTTGAACTGTCTAACCCAGTGACCTACAGTCTTTCATGCTAAAAGAGACAGTTTCGGACAAAAACCCAACAAGAGCTGCAAACTCCCACTTTACCATTCACACCTTATGTTGTTGTGTAGTAACGTTATAAAAATATAGCTTTTACTAATTTTCTACTATGAATTAGAATGGTATTATGCTTTTCTTTATATAACAATTTTAACTTATTTAGTTTTGACAGCTGGTCATTCAAGTTCCTTTCAAAATAAAATACTTCCTGTGTCAAAAAAAAGCACCACTTTGACAGTAAATTGAACATTTTACCATCATTTTTCCTCCCTATCTGACATGTTAATAATCTAAACTGTTTTATTTTTCATCTTCATAGAAAAATAAGAGTAAGAGAGCTGGATGTGACTCTGGAGCCTCAGGTTGCAGACCGCTGGTTTAACCAGTCAGTTGTAGCCACAGAATCCTTTAGGAATACCAGTGAACGATCTTTATGTTCAGACAGGCACAAACAAAGCCATCGGTGTCACAGTAACTCAAGGCCGAAGATTGTCCTTTGGCTTTTTGGTAAACCCCACCAACGAATTGAAAACTCAGAACTTGCTCTTCCAGGTGGACCGCATGCCTGGCTAAAAGAAAGGAATTAGATTGACTGAAAAATGTTGCAAACTCTTGTGTTTCTCTTCATTGTTACAGTAATCCAGTGTGAGATCAGCAACTCCTCATTGTAAATAATTATAAAAGCATGCAGGTTTGTTTTGATGCTTGTTGCTATGTTCATTTTGCAATTGTTAATCATCTGCTCTTTGCAGATTAAGCTGTGTCAAAATGTACTCTAACACAGCTTATTGTGTTGGTACTAGTTATTTTCAGGTCAAAGTGTCCATTTGTTTTTTGTTTTTCTGTATTTGCTCCTCAAGTAAAAAGAAAAAAGGTTTTCTTGTTGCAACATTTTGATTTATTTAGATGTTCTCAGTAAAAGAAGAACTTGTGTTTCACTTCCTGTACCCGAGTGAAGACAAACAGCAACGGATCAGCTGAGTGGAATTCAGACGGAATCTTTTGAATTATTCATACATGTTTAATCATTTAAATGTGTTACCTTAAACAACCCTGGCTGCTGTGAAGAATATGTTTTAGAAAATAAATGAAAATGCTTTATCTCTTTTGAAACAGAGCAACATATTTGTCATGATAAACAACACATTTTATAATAATTTAATTGAATTATAACAAAAAAACTCTTGCAGTCCCTTTTAGTCCCATTGTAAAGCTTAAGAGTGGGGTTTAGAAATATTAATTATTCATTTAAATTGAACTTTATTTAAAAAATATGATCACATTTGTAAATCCGCCTTCTTTTAAAACAAATTCATGTTTTTAATGGGAGAATCAAACATTTATGGTCTTCAGTCCAACTTTTATTTAGTTCAAATTAATTATGTAAAAGCAGCTTCATCAATGGACTGAAATAGAATGAAAATAATTGAAATTATTTGAGTATATGAAATTAAATTGAAAATTATTTGTGTTGTGTTTATTTTTGGCAGCCAACGCAAACCTGACAAAAAATTATTACAATGTCATTCATGAATATTTTTAATGTGCAGAGACAGAAACATTCGACAATAAAGTTGAATAATTCTACCAAATACAAGCCATTATTACTTTGGTTTTACAACTTTTTAAACAATAACTGCCAATTAATATTTTTAAAACTTTTTTAGCTCGATGAATGTTTTAATACAATATTCAGGTACTGCTAATCAACTATTGCCTTTTGTTATTCAAACAAGTGTTTTTCAGTACAATATGATTTGTACAGTTGACTAGCAGATGTGCAAATACACCTGAATGAACAAATTTATTTTTAAATAAACTTCATTTTCATTGTTTTACGACACATTGAATCTGGCAATAAACCAACAAATTTCATGTCAAAGATGGCAAAAACATGGGAAATGGCATGCTGATTGATTCCTCCCATAGATGACTTCAGCATTTTCATGGAAAAAAAGCTGATTGGCTGGAGCTACAATTTAAAATTCAATGGTCTGGGTGTCATGAACTGCTTCACGGTCTCCTCCGTGACTTGTTTGCGTCTTTCCTGATGCTGGGCAATCATCGGCTGCAGAGTCTCAATCAAAATCTTTTTCAGTTCTCCAGTTAGAAGAGCTCCGCTTGAGTAGTCCTGCGGAGAGGAGTGATACATGATGAGACAGAAAATGTTTAGGAGGAGGAGGAGGAACCAATCAAGATAGAATAGCAGATGTGATCTTTTTTCCTTATATTCTCACTCACCTGCTTGATTTTTTCCAGCTGTTCATCATCGTCCAGGAAGAAAGTCAGATACATAAATGAAACGTCTACGTCCGGGTTGCCACCGAACTTTCGGTGCTCCTCTACGGTGTCTTTTCCACCCGAAAATGCGTGTTTGTTGACCTGTATAGGGTTATAATGGGACACACCAGTCAGAAAATGAACAAAATAACTATTTTTTTTAGAAGACTAAACGAATCACCTTGTTCTTGATCTGCTTGGGCGTGTCAGTGAGGAAAATGGAGGAGTTGGCATCACTGGCGCTCATTTTAGTCTGCGCCCCTTGCAGGGCGGGAAAGAAAGAAGAGTGCAGCAGAGCTGGTTTGGGATAGCCGATTCGGGGAGCGACGTCTCGTGTCATTCGGAAGTAGGGATCCTGAGAGAGCAAGAGGTGCATCAGAGTGAAAAATCTGTGTGTTTTGCGTTAGGGCTAGGTATTGCCAATAATTTCCAGAATTGATTGGATTTACCAGAGCCTGGATCCATTTGATTCAAATATTTTTTCAATTCAATTAAATTTTGAGTTTACACGGTTTACACATTTAGACACATTTGTTCAGAAGTACATTAACAATCTATATATGTTTTGAAGATACTCATATTAATCTGATACAGTTCACATGCTGTACAATGTATTAGTGAAATCATAATGACATTGTTAATAGCATACAGTGTTACATGGATTGAACTGAGACGCTCCAACAATTGTTCCGCCTCTCTTGGAGGGTGTTTCAGTTTGGCCACTAGGTGGCGATCATGCTACAGCATTACAACTTATTCCAGAAGAAGAAGAAAAATGAGTAAAAAACCGTGCTTTATGTCACAAATGGTTAAAAATACTTCCTTAAAATAATTTGGAAAATTCATGCAGGTAAGTATATAAAGATGTTAATATTTATAAATGTATTTTTAAGTTAACCTAGCGTTAGCATTAGCCGTTCTATGAGAAATCCTGTTATACATTAGCATCAAGCTAGTAGACTTCAGCATTATGCGTTAGGTCAATCTCTACTTTTATGGATCGATTATTGATCTATTAAGCTTAGATCGATTAATCGATTTCATCAACCCAGCCCTATTTTGCATCATAAACAACCGTTGCCTGCCATCATCCTCACCTGATCTATGGCACAAGGGATGAGACATTGTATGTCTCTTCTGCCACCGAAAATCTGAGGGAAGGAGTTGCTAAAAGATGGTGCCGCTTGGATGGCCGGGAAGCTGATTTTTCCTAAATAAGTGACATAAATAAATTGTTATTGAAATTGGTGGAATTTAAAGACAAACTACAGGTTTTTTGTGTGTTTTTTTCCCTTACCAATGCAGTCACTGTCTGTAAAGCCAAAGATCCCTTTAACCTGATTATATGTTACATGTTTCTGGATTTTCACCACATTTCTGTAGAATTCAGGAGACGAACTATGGAAGAAAAATTCAAATTACTTTAAAAAGTAAATGTATGCATGTATAATTGTTTAAACTAACATCTGCATTAAAAACATATTTAAAAGTGCAGCTTCTTTGTATAAATTACCCCATGTAGTCAAAGTCAGAGAAGATGAAAGTCTTGTTGACATCAAAGCCACAGGCGATGATGTCCTTAGCATTTTCCACTGCAAAGCGGTGACATTCTTCTATTGTTAGATCCTTCCACAGATACTTTTCATCATCAGTGAGCTGGATCACCAAGGGAATGTCAAATACATCTTGAAGCCACCTAGAAGAGATTAAAATGGTAGATACAGAATTAACTTTTAACATGAACATAAGATTACTCTTGATTTTTTGTGTTCTATTATTTTAAGTTTGCCAATTTTGGTTCTCTTTGACTTGCGTCAGGTTAGAAAAAATTCACAGCTTGAGAGTGACCGCTCTGTATCTTTAAGTTGCAAAGACAGGGCTTACTTGGTAAAGATGAAAGGGATGAGGTGACCAACATGCATGGCTTCTGAGGATGGACCTCTTCCGGTATAAAGATAGAAGGACTTGTTCTTCTCATAGGCATCAAGTACCTGGTGCATATCTCTGCAGGACAGTGTGAGTAGGGAAGGGATTTACTGATCCACCAGACCTTAATTAACTCTTTTCTACTGTAATGGTTAGAATATATTAACAATGAGGATGAAATTGTTTTTTGAGAGGAAACCTGTGTGAGAAGAAGATTCCTCTTCGAAGAAAGCGATGTGGTTTCTGTCCTGTGACCTTTTCTATTCTGTCCACCAGCTCCTTCTCAATTTTACTGCTACCAAACCTCACTGTGAAATTCAAAGAGGATGTTATTCTGCCAGCCCTAATTATAAATCAAAGAAATCAGAATCTTTCTGCAATCTTACCTATGAGCTTGTCATAATCTACTCCTTTGGCATTGCTGGTGGAAACATTCCATGGATCAACGTTGTCTTCTTCATCAATCCCATCTGTTGCTGATCCATTGTCCTGGTTGACCACATTCTCTGGTGGCGGACAACCAGCTTTATAGTCCTGTCCTGTCAAATGTTTGTAGTCCGTCTTTAACTTTAGAAGCAGTTGAACAGCAGTGTCAATTTCGGCCTGAAAAATTAAAACAGATAAACAGATAAAACACCCAGTAGGACATTTTATAATGCTCATGGCTCAATGATTAAAGACCAAACGTAAATCCTTCAAAGGCCAGCTCACTCGTATAGTTCCTAACCACTATTGATTTTGATTTTAGCTCTTAGAATATTCAGTTTTCTAACTTAACGTGGCTGCATATTAACAGCAACAATTTTTCCTGACAACTTAAGTCAAATCAAACCTGATCCAAAAGGACCAAGATGTACTTAAGTTTGATAATGACATTCAAAGCAAGTCAAAGGACTGGCCAACTTTAGCAAATCTTTAATCAGTGTGTGCAAGGCAGTTCTCTGAATTGGAAGAGAATAGGGAAAAAGCTGAACAGAACAGGTGTTTGGCCACATGGACCATGTGAACGTGACAGCTGCATCTCACACATTCTCAAAATCGTGTGGATTAAAGGACACACAACCAATGCACACAACACATACGTTTACAGAATGTCAGTTTTCACAAGAAAAACTTTACAATACACATGTCAAAATTTTGCATAAAACATTGAATAAAAATGGTTTGACTAGAGTGTTGATTTAAATATAAAGTAGCTATCAACAGGATGTAATTACATAGAAGAATACGGTTTTTAACTTTTTATTTTTAACATTTCATTGGTATTGTGAAAGTATCTCAAAGAGAAAAATTAGATTACTAACCTTTTCTGCTTTAGCTGTTTTCAAGGATCTGACTTTTTCTCCTTGTACATTTAGCTTCTCATACAGCTCCAGTGGAGTCACCTCCCCTTGTGAGTCTGTCATTTTTTTTCCACACTGAAAATAAAACAGTGATTGACCAAAGGGAATTGTTAAATTCAAAATAATCCAGCACAGAGGTCGTTGCTGAAGAATATTCATCAGCTAAGTAATAAATACAACTTTTTTGGGGGGATTGACTAGTTCAGAAATGTTTTATATTCCACAGCAATTTTAGAAAAAAGACACCATTCGGTTAAACAGAAAGGCTAACTTGGCAAACATTTGCTAATCGGTCCTGATTTCACCCTTTGTGCGATATTTACACTAAATTTCCAAAATAAAACAAGTCTTTACATTTCATCAGATAACATCAAACATGATACAACATAATGACGTCTATAGTAAATAGCCACCATACCGTTAAATATAGTTTAAAAATAAGCTGACAGCTCACTCATTCGGCTTCAAGCAACCTGTGTTCTGGTAAAACCCTTCCCCTGGCACATGAGGACAACGAAGAGTTCCGCAGTTAATTTGTTAATAAGTAGAACTCATGTAAATATTGTTTTTAATAAATAAATATACACATATTCTATTTATATTTTTTGTTGTACCATAAATTCAAGTGTTTGGATTGTAATACATGTTAAATTTACCAACAGGAAGTTCAGGGGAATCCGCACGCTTCCTCGATTTCATCAACTTCCTGCGGTTTATTTTCAAAATAAAAGATTATCACATTATCAGACAGCATCGAGACGGCTAAATTTAAGAGAAACTTTTACTCTGAAGTGGTATTGATACTGTTTGTTTTTTGAGCCAGATCTTGCATGTGCGATGGATTCAGCAATACTCACAAATGTGTAACTTGTGTACGTCTTCCCTAAGTGTTGCTACATCAACGAAAAACGGGGTTTCCATGTAGCTTTTGTATATTCTCCCCAAAATATCAGACTTCAAAGGAAGCGAGCTAATCTAGCTACATCCTGGCTTTTGACTCAAAAGAAACTGTCAATTTGAGGCAGTGATACCACTAACTGTAAGTACAATGAAGTTGAATACCACGTTTTGTCTTTGAATTTGCTAATAATAATAATACAATCTACTATCTAGTTTGTTTGCTGTTTCCATTTTGGCTGTACAAAATATATTAAAAGTATATACCACGTGACTAATGTTAACACAGGTTTACATCTTAAAGTTCTCTAATATTGAGATATGACAACAATAATCTGCTTTAAAATTGTCAACAATTGTGTAGATGGCTTTTTAAATACACTTGCAAGGTGACCTTAAGTGTCATTAAAGGCACCTACAAATACAATTTGTTTAATATTTGTTTTAGTTTTGCAGTAATACAGAATAAATACTGTTTTTTATTCTACTGCCATAGACTTGATACAACTTGATATGAGCAGCTTTAGAAAGAAAGTTTAAGAACTTCAGTTTCTTTCTAAACATTCATTCATGCATCTCTCCACCTAATCAATATCATTTTAATTCCTATATTTTTATACCATTTTTATGTATTTGCCCTTCAAATATGTTATGTCAGGACAGTAGTAAATTATTTATTTTGATGCTTTATTTTCAAGTTATTCTGAATGCATCTGTCAGATAATTTTGTAAATATATATAATTGCATCTTGTGAAGTTACAAATATTATGTTAAATACTATATATTATGTAAGCATACAGAGGGACAAAAAAGTATTTAGTCAGCCACCATATGAACAAATTCTCCCGCTTCAAAAAAAAAGGTAAAGCTCTGTAAATTCCATCATAGGCTATACATCAACTATTAGAGACAAAATCAGAAAACAAAAACTCAGAAAAATCACAGTCTAAATTTTTATAGAATTTATTCGTAAATAATGGTGGAAAACAAGTATTTGGTCAATAATTCAACTCAATACTTTGTTGTATACCCTTTATTGTCAACGACTGCATTCAAGCATTTTCTGTAAGTCTTCACAAGGCATTTTCTCCTCCAAATAGTGGAGTTCTTATCAAAAAACTCTATTCTGGTTTTATATTCTGACCAGAAGACATTCCATCAATCCTCCTCTGGATCATCCAAATACTCTCTAGCAAACTTTAGCCAGGGCTGCACATGTGCTGGCTTTAATAGGGGGACATCTCTGACACTGCAGGGTTTGAGTTTCTGGTGGCATAGTGTGTTACTGATGGGAGCCTTTGTTACTTTGGTCTTTTGACCCGTCATTGTATCCATCAATTTGACCCCACAGGGTGAGATCTTGCGGGGAGCCCCAGATAGAGGGAGATTATCAGTGGTCTTGTATGTCTTCCATTTCCAAACATTTTCTCCCACAGTTGATTTCTTCACATAAAGTTGCTTTTTTATTGCAGATTCAGTCTTCACAGCCTGATGCAGGTCAACTACTTTGTTTCTGGTGTCATTAGACAGCTCTTTGGTCTTGGCCATAGTGGACTAGTGGAGTTTAGAGTGTGAATGTTTGAGGTTCTTCTTGGGGTTTAAATGGCAGGTGGCACTAATATGAGTAGGTGTCGGGGGTGTGAGTTGGTGTGGGAGACTTTCAAAAAAAAAAAACAAAAACAAAAAACAATTCTCTCATCGAGATTCCAATTTGTCTAAAAAAAAAAAAAACCAACAACAGCACTATTAAAACTCTGCTCCCCTCCCAACAACCTCCTCAGACTTAACTTCTACCCCTTTGGCAGCTTCACTCTATCCTCCAGCACCCATCTTTCTACCCCATACAATTTGCAGTGACAGAAAACATGCTGCACCGATTCTTCTCCTTTCCCGCAATCACACAGGCCAGTGGGATGTTTATGTTTGAAGTTGTGAACAGTTACATAGATAACGAGTTCCAACAGGTGCCATTAATACAGGTAACGAGTGGAGGACAGAGCATCCTCTTACAGAAATTACACGTCTGCGAGACAGAAATCTTGATGGTTTGTAGGTGACAACATACATATTTTCCACCATAATTTGCTTAAAGAAATTCTCTAAAAAAATCAGACAATGTGATTTTCTGGATTTTTTTTCTCTCATAGTTGAGGTAAATTAAATGTTTATCTTATTTTTTTTTTAATTGGAAGAACTAGGACAGATGCTAGCTGACTAAATACTTTTGGCCCACTGTATATTATATATTCTCTAATTCTGTCAAATGAACACGTTTTCCCCCTAATTGAAAAGGATTGAGCTGAATAAATGATTATTGTTGTCTGTGAGGGTATTGTTTTACCTGTTGTTGTTTTTATAATAGGTTTTAATATAACTAAAATAACATAAACATTATGTAAATAAAATAATGTCAAGTAGTTTCTGATCAGAAAGTCCCTCACAACCATTCCTTACCATTTTTTTCTTTTCATTAAAAAAATAATTCATTTATAGAATTTTTTTCAAAAACATTTAGACATTTTTTCTGAAAATATCAGATGTATTCTTTTCCATTGTTTAATCTGTAAGTATAGAAAATCCCGTGAACCACTAGATGTCCTCATTGGACCTTCAACAAGTCACTAACAACCTTCTGTTTTGATGTTTTCAGAGTCTTCTGAAGATGTCTTTTCTGGTTGCATACGATGATTCAGACTCTGAGGAAGACTCGTCAGATCAGCAGGAAAAGAGTTCAAGTCTGGCCCAAACTGCACCTTTTGAGCAAAATCAAAGCACAAATGCCCAAATATTACCCAATGCTCCAATTTCGGCTACAGACCGCGTGGTTTCTGGATACCGCGGAGACACACTGTTCAACTGCCATCCTCATTCACAATCCCAGAGTCAAAGGGACTGGAGGAGTTGTAAAAGTCAAGGGAAACTTGTGGACTGTACTTCTCCAAGTTTACCAGCGACTCATTGGAATACACTCCCTGTGCAAACTCCTCTCTGCATTGAGAAAAGCTTAAGTCACGTGTCAAATTCAACAAAAAGGCAGCAAAATGTCCCCTCTGATGTCAGGCCGTACATTTCTAAAAGACAGAGACTTTGCACATCAATAGAAGCAGAACAGAAAGACGACCCATCAGAGCCTGTTCACGGGAGTCAGAGCAGAGAGACTCAGATTCTCTCTAATGTGCCATCAAGACTGACACCTTATCTTGGTCAGAAGCCCCGAGCAGCAAAGATACCCAGAAGGCCTTTGATGAGTCTCGGAGGCCACCAGGGTCCAGTCAATACTGTGCAGTGGTCTCCCGTGCCTCAATTTAGTCACCTCTTACTATCTGCCTCCATGGACAAGACTTTTAAGGTAATCACAACCATAGAAAACACACTCTTTGCACAAATGATAGTAATTAGCAACAAAACACCTCAGTTGTTGGCTGCTGTAGCTTGTCATCCTTTAACTTAATTTGTAAAATTAACCTTTTTTTAACCTGCTGTAGTTTCTTCTCCCATCAAAGCATTTACAGACACTTCATAATATGATATGAGTCATTTGTGTTGGGCAAATTCTCATCAGAACAGTTTCGGGCAGGTGTAAAATGCATTAAGTGGGTCTGACTGTATAATCACGACCTTAACTGACATTTAGTGTAATTGGCGCCATTAACGGCCTCTCAGTGTAATAATTGGTACTGTGTCGCAGACCGAAACCTAATACCGGCACAATCTAGTCATGCACTACAATCACTTTCTTTAGCATCATGCCTGTCATTTAGGGCGAATGTGTGTCAGCACCCATGGGGACATTAAAAAAAAAAATCTCTTTTTCATTCTCGCTTTTCTTTCCTGCGCGCATTTTCTTTTCACACCTCGAAACAAGTCCCCGGTCCCTTAGTCATAAAAAGGTCAAGCCATCTTGCTTCCTGGCTGCCAGTGCTCCAACATTTCTCCACCAGTGTGAACTCTTGCTTCTTACCAATATCCTCTGAGAACCACGGCAAATTAATGATTTAAATATGAATGAGTTCATTTGCATAATCATACAAGTGTGGTGGCATGGCATCCACCTCGCCTGGCACCTGGAGAGGGCCGCTTGGAGCAGATGGTGGGGACTCGACAACAGGGGATGGAGGTGAAGATTTTGTTGTTTGTATGCAAGGATTATCTCGGGCTTCTGTCTGTGATGGTAACCCATGAGCAGCAGGGATTGTGTGTTCCTTCTGCACAGTTTGAGCTGTAAACTAGCAACTGGATAAATGTATTTGTAGTATTTGCTAGTATATCCCTCTTAATTATGGCCCCATATTGTTGTTGCATACAGAAACATTTCTGAGTTTTTAAACGAAAATTTGAACCGCCACATTTGCAAAAACTCAACAAAATTTCCACAGATCTACTATCCAGTGAAAATTTATTCTGGGCATTGTAAAGCCCCATATAAGACGATGACATCACGGCGAGCGGAATTGTAAAAAAAAAAAAAAAAAAAAAACTTCAAAATACTCTTATGAAACCAAAACATACATGTCGGGGACATCCAAATGGAGTTTTGAAATTATTGTGGGATGGCCACATTGCCTATGGCTTGGCGGCCATTTTGTGGCAAAATCAGAAATTTTGGTCCCACTGGGCCGTTTGAGTCGGTTTCTGCTACCTGTCCCTTTGCTCCTCCTCCTCCCACACAGGTTCAGGTGTTTTACTATCAGAAAAGAGGGATAAAAGATCTACCGTCGAGGTGCTTGAGGCGCGAACAAGACTTTTCTTCTGGGGCTTCCTGTCGGGTCCAGCTCTGTTGCTGAAATGTTGGGTCTTCCCTGTAAAAGTATTTCAAGTGCTGAAACCGGCTTTGTCTCCCTTTTTATTTGTTATGGCCCAGAGCCAGTCGTAACAAAGGGGCGGCTAACTTGGGAAAATAAGCCTTTTGTGTGGGCAATTTTCAAGAAATTTTGAACAAGCCAACTTAAATCTAAAGTCTACAACGACCCCTTGAGTTTTGTTGACCTTTGACCTCAGGAAGAGGCCGCTATCTTGAATAAAAAAAAAAAAACACTATTAGTACCAGCTACAAACAAAAGCTTGTCCCAGGGATTTTCATCAATGGTTTCCTAACTTCTCAAGTATCATTGGGAAGAAATTAGGAAAAAAAATATTGGAATTAGAAGTTGTAGATTTTGGACGGTGTTAGTGCTGACCAAAGTGGCATTTCCCTGTTGCTCGCACATTTTTTACCAGAATATTGCAAAAATTTGTTTCATGAATCGTTGTCTCAAGCTGAACAAAATTATATGACATACGCTTTAAACGTATTAGGAATGTGGACGTGGTTAACCAAAAACCTCTGTTGCCAAGGAAATCCAAACGCTTACTTTTACTGATTCTTCTAAAAATTGCATAGATTTGTTCATCACCACCAGGCGATCAAAACAAAAAATAGTTGCTATGGAGATAAAACCAACAGAAAAGGCGACATTTAAAAAAAAAAAACCTTTAAAATGAATTTGTCATATGCAGCTCTGACCAGGCTGGCAGAGGGAGAGTAGGATACTGAAGGGCCTGAAGCACCTCCTCAGCCAGTGGGGGCAGGTAAAAAAGGGGCTTATGGGGGGGCGACATACAACACCTTTTAGCTATAAATCAAGCTATTATGGTCATTTTTAGCTTTGAAAACACTCAGCTGTTGAAAGAAAAAGTGTTCGCAAGGAGACCTGTTGCTAAGCTACTGTAATTTTATAATTGCTCTGATTAATTAAGCATTTTCGTCACCATGTGGAAATAAAATCCATGAATGTCCAGATTTCTGTGTTATACGAAATGGATAAAAACACACCATTCCAAAAATCTTGCATATTTTCAGGCATTTAGACTTTTTGTAATAAAAGTTTTGCCAATTTCTTTAAAAAAAAAATCTTGTTTGGGTGAAACACTTGCCCTCCGTCCCCTCGTTGATATCCTTCACGCGGCACACGCTTCGACCTCCATCATGTCTGTCTGTTATTATTGCAGCCCGTTCTCATCTGCTGTTGCCATGGCTATAGCAGGTGTAAAGCAGCAGCTTTAAGTTGATAAACCGCAACAGCAATCCAGTTTTAATTATCAAGAGTCATTTGTGAGGCAGATTACCCCCAATGAGTCATTTGCAAAGACGCGCTGTGCGTGTCAATTAAGTGGCTGGTAAAATGAAAGGGGACACAAGTGATAGAGGTAGTCTCTCAGGCATGACTGGGAAAACTGTTAAAGTGTGTGCATCTGGGGGTTCTACTTACCATCTAGTCTAACTGATGTAAACATTGTGGCATTTTGTCAGACTCGTAGGAGCTTTTTGAGGCGGTCATCCTTCTCCCCTCACATTTACCTGTTGCCTAGAGATGGCAGTATTTCTCTTAGACAAAGATCACTTACTGGTGCACAACAAGCAGCATTTGTAAGAGATACTCCAATTTTTTTCTTTATTTTCCACGGTGCAATTATTATTGTGTCTGTCTATTTCTGTGTCAATTACTTTTTCCTCACCCTGGAGGCATCTTTGGCGTTCTGCTTGTTGAACCTGTGCCTCCCGGATTAACATGTCACTCATCCCTGTCCATCTTTCTTCTTTTTTTTCCCGTGGCAGCTACGGCACCGTACTTCTCCATTTTTTTTTTTTTTTTTGCAGTATAAAGGATCCACGTTTAATAATGAAGCGCAGACGGGGATCTGCACAGCTTCACAGATCTTCAAAGTTCCTCTGTGGCCCTTGTGATGCTTGGGAGAGCATAAAAAAGAAAATTCATCATTAGTGTGATACCTCACCACGGCAACAGTATTTTTGCCTGCTTTCTTGCCAAGTGATCTTTTTTATTTTTTGAAGTCCAGTTTAATAACGGAAGACAAAAGCACAAAAAATCCCCAACCTAACAGTCTGGCTGGCACCTCCTTCATTACCAGACTTTCCATTCGCTGTGATTTATTTTAATGCAAGGTGTTCCAATATACGGGCTGACTGTCATAGCGCAAGGAAGACGGCCGGCTGCTTCTCCCCTCTGATGCCTCACTTATCAGAAAAGCCTCTGACAACACAAAGCAATTAGAGCCATTACACTTCCCTCCGCGCTGATTTATATGCACATTCGAGGGAAATTACTGTGATAAATTAGAAAGGTTGCTTTTGATTTTAAACAAACCTGATTTGTACCACTGTAATGGCTCTTCTTTCATTTCCAATTTCCCTTCCCATTCATGCACTTTGCTGAGTAATTTCATTTGGTTTCATTAAAGCAGAATTATGTGCGAGTGGTTTAGATGATGTCTTTGTGAGTTCTGGGAAAGGAAAGATGACAGATTAGACCCAAAAGCTCCCTCGACAGAGGGAAAAGTTTCTGAGCTAGCAGGAATTCTTGAGCAGCTGTTTGTGGAAATAGCACCAACGTCCAAAATGACATGTTTTTAAACGCTAGTCTTCTTACATCATGCTTTCTTTGTCTTTTTTTTTTTCTTTTTAGAGCTGTTCCAGAAATATTTCGGGCAGGAAAAAAAAAGTCTTTATTGAGGTCAGGATGTGTCTGAGAGTTTGGTCTGTGTCCATATCTGACAGGTGTGGGATGGAGCGGAGAGCGGGAGATGCCTCAGGGTTTACACCTGCCACTCGGGAGCCGTGCGTGATGCTTGTTGGACCCCCTGCGGGCAACAACTCCTCACTGCTTCATTTGACAACACGGCAGCGATCACCGATGTAGAGACTGGTAAGTAGCAGCAATTTCTAAAAACCCGTGCTGTCTCGTAACGCCGTGCTGCACATTAGGGCCATTAATCAAAAAACCAGCGGCATGTCTGCACGTTTTCATGAATTTGCAAGCTAATTGTTCAACAAAGTTTCATTTATATTCGGAAATAAACAATTTTCTTTCAGCCTAGAAAACCTTTAAATCCTATAAATGAGAACCAGGCCTTTTTTATTTGTTAATCTTTTTCCAAGACTCTTTTTAGGAGAATATATTAATTGTACCTCTATTTAGACCCACCAGCAAAGAAATGCTAAATTAACATCATATTAAATAAGAAAGGTTAGTGGTTCTGAGCCTGCCACTGATTTAAAAATAGCCCACAACTCATTTATCAATAATTGCAACAAATTCAGGAGTCTTGTGGGGATTGCCATAGACATGGATGTATGCTACGCCTGTTGTTTTTTCAATAAGAATGTAACAGAATTTATTTAAAAATTTGCCAAAAGTCTGAAAACTGAAGCTCACTTTGGCTTTAAAGAAAAATCCTAACAATTTGAAAAAGTAACAGTTTTGATTTTTTGACTTATTTGTTTTTAGTTAAATTTTGTCATTTGTGTTTAGACTTTTAACATGACAAATACCTGAGTAAAATTACAGTAAAAGGTTTAATCTATTGTGGTTTTTCTTTATTATTATAAAAAAACATAATCTCAGTCCATGTATGCGTTTAGATTTAAATTTTACACCAATGTTGTCAAGTCCATATTCAATATTAATAGAAGAAAAAGAATTATTGCAAAATTCCCAAATTCCATGTTTGACTTTGATTACTTATTTGTCTAATTGTACTCCGCTGCAGCAGGAGGGTCTTTTTTATACAGGGTGTATTTTATTTTGAAAGGAAATTGTATTTGTTCTTTTTTTTTAAAGTAAATAATAACATTGTTATGCATGGAATAAAAAAAACAAAAACAAAAATAATTAATTTGTGTAAAATATTGAGAAGCTGTATTTTATATATGAATGGATTAGGATTTCATTTGGTTGCAGACCATTTTTGTAATGCATATAACTTCTTGCGTCTCATTACAGGTTCAGTTTTAGCACTTCTTTAGTTTTACTTTATTGCGTTTGCAAAAATAAAAGCAGTTAATCAAACTAAAATTTGTTTTTGGTTGTGCATGAAAATATTTCCATTCATTTTCCCATCGATCCACCAGATTTTTTACAACAACTGAATTAAAAACATTATATCAAGTTATGCACTTGAAGTCTTAATTTTTTACATTTTTTCTGTTACATGAAGTGAATGAGATAATGTCACGTTTTAAAGGCTGTTTAGACAAAAATAAAGCTTTCTATTACTCAACTTACCTTTTTTTTCCCACATGTCACCTGAAGCAGAAATGCAAGGCAGAAATATAATTCTATTAATGTTTTACAAACCTGTCTCCAGTCAGGATTTTTATGCGACTTAATATTTTATTGCAAAAAATGTCTAAAATAAAATGTGAACGAAATAATTCCACTATTATTTAATAACGAGCCACATTCCTCTGAATGTCCTGTAATAAATTGCTTTGAATTCCAATGCTGATCCTGAAGTGTTAGCCAATAAGAAACGCCTTTAAATCGGAAATCCTTTAAAAAAAAAAAATGTTTGGAACAAATTGATGGTTTTCAATCTGGAAGAAGAGAACAGACAGACACCTTAACAGAACTGGTCACAAATAATGAATCAGTTCCTGGGCTGAACCTGTTGGATGTTATTGACGCCACAGTGTTTTACTACTCTTTCCTGAAGAGTTAATTGGAAGCTGGACTGAGTTGAGTGGACTTTTCCAGATATATTTCTGTTCCTTTATCTATAGTGAGAGTAGGGAGGTAGAGGAACATGTAGAGGTGGAGGTTGGCTTTGAAAAGGAGAAAAAATAAGCATGACAGAGTATCTGTGTATAAATGAGAGGGACTGAAGTGGAACGGTGATGTTGTAGGGAGCAGAGGTGGAGAAGGGAGAGAGCATTGAGTACTTAAGATCAACGGTCCATCGCAAAGAGGGTGAGGGGAGAGTTTTTGGCGCGTGTTTGGTGTTTTCTTTATGTCAAAACTCTCTCCGCTCCCAATTGTCAAAACTAATTTTTCTCTTGCGCGCAGAAAGTTTCTCCGCGAGCAGAGCCAGAGTCCACGCATGCGCAGATGTCCAAAATGTCCCTCGTACATGCGCCCTTATTGAGATTCTGCTTGCGTGCATGCATCACTTTTGCCCGAGGGGACCAGCTCATGCATGCGCAAGTACACAATCTCTCGTGCTTGAGGACTTTCTCTGCTCACAGAGGATTAAACACATGCATGCAGGAGCAGAAAGCGCTCGTGGAAGTCTGAATTATCCTCTCGTAGGTCTGAATGGTCCGCAAGGAATATTTGATACATGTGTGGAGATGTCTTACTTCTGTGTGGAGTTTCGCCAGATAATAAACGCCATATTGCGTGCACCATGCTGGAACGGGTGGAGGAAGATGTCAAGTGTGATGAGTCAGCGAAATTTAAAGGAAAACTGTAGAAGACTTGGTGATGGCAGTCATGTTGTCGGCTTGAGATAATGAGAAAGAGACAGGAGGCAGAGCTGGAGGGAGAAAAGAGGAAGATGTTGAGGTTTCTTTACCTCAGGGTCACACTGCATAAAGTAGTGGTCTTCTTACGGCACATGACTCACTTTGATTATTGATGGCTGCAGTCCTGCTGATCTTGCGAGAGTCCGAACTCACATAGGTTCACGTGATAATTTGCCATTTATATACATTACGAAGTACTAGTAAACAAACCCTTATTCCACAATGATTTTGAATTATATCCACCACACTTCCTTTTCTTGGTGATCGTCTTCATACAATGGGTAAGCATTAATACTTTTGTCTTTATATAAGCTTAAAGGTACTTGTTTGTCTATGTTACACGTATCGTGTAACAAGGGGGGACCGGGGTTGGTTGTCACAATGACGTAATGTTTAGAACACGGGGGAAACAGCAAGTACAGCGGAAAACAGGTTTTATTTTGAAAATAAATTTGAAGCCAGCGAAACGGGTACAGAGTGTTGTTCAAACATAGACTGCACCAAACTTTAGTGACTTAAACATTTAGAAGAATTTCAGAAGTCTCAAATAAAGCCAGAGTTACCAGAGATGATTTCAAATAACTTTTTTTATTCTCCTATCATTTCTTGATTCCTTCAAAATAAAAGTGGTGACAGATGGATGAAAAGAACAGAAAAGTTTGGTAAAGATTTGAAGGCCCTCCTGGTTTCTACGTTTTTGGGTCAGCGCATGGCAACCACGACTAGCAGCTGTTTGCACTTCCCCTCTCAGCACGCCTGTCAATTGGGTCAATAAAGCCTGCGGATAATAGCTTGGCCAGCCCATTAAACACACAGGCAGCTCCAGGAAGGAAATCAATAGTGGATACATCACCACAGGAGCAGCCACCATGACCTTATCCTGGAACGTCACACACTGGGATCATAAACAAACTAATTTTTATTTGATCCTCAATTCCAAACAAGCAAGCAAGTGAGCTCAAACTGACATGAGAACCAATGTCAGACTTCTGGCGAGTCTTTAGAAAGTAGTCCAGTTTTTTTAATTTATTGCATTCTGTTCAGATTTTTATTTACTCTTGAAATGTAACAATATTGTTTCCCAGAGTAGGGATTTGCATGCATGTGAGTGAACGGCAATAAAGCCGCCCTTCTGTGGAAGCAAGTAAAAAAAAGAACTCAATTCAGCTGTAATCATAAAGTGAGAGCTCCGCTTCTGCACGACTTTTGTCACAGCAGATTGTGATGTAGGGAAGATGAAGTCACTCTCATTTTAAACTCTGTACTCAAGCAATTTCTTCAAAAAAAGAAAAAAAATCAATAAGTTACAATTTTCTACTGAGAAATATTAAAATATGGGAGTTGGAGGTATAAATTCAGTTTGAAGGCTTAATCGGAAAAATGTTCCTGAAGGATTTATGGAATTTTGTGACACAGAAGCCCAAGTTCCAGGAGAAAAATGTATTAAAACCCATGCAGCTTCTAGTTTCTGAATAAACCCTTTTTTATGTTATACTCTTTATATTTTTATTGTACTAAAAGGTCCTCATTTTCCTCTGGAGCAGAGATAGGCAGACTTTTTTTCTCATGGTCCACACAAAGTTGAAAAATTTGACAGAAGAGCCGGGCCAGGATCAGTTTTGGTAATTCACCTCATAAAAGTAAAAAATAACACAAGATATGGACTAAACAAACTACTGGAATCTTGATTGAAAATTGGTTTAAAACAACATTTTAGAGTTTTCATTTCATAACCATCATTTCATAAAATCTAATCAATACGAAGACTTTAGAATGGATGAAAAGGTAGGTGGTTTATTTATTTTAACACGTTTTGACACGTGCTGACTCCTGTCAAAATGTTTTTTGGTTTTTTTTGTAAAAAATGTAAAAAAAAAAAATAAAAATCGTTTGACAGCAATGCACTGTGGTCTACATTTGCTAATGTAGTGACCATCAATGCAAGCTAGCCTTTGCAAAGTCTTCTGGGAAATTTCTGCACTATATTTCAGAATTATTTGGACGGCCTTACAAAATGGAAAACGCACTATGAAGTGCACTATGGGAAGGAATTCGGACACAGCCATGAATGCAGAATAACTTTTTGGGCTTGAACGAAGGTAAATTTATTTGTAGTGCGCCATCTGTGGGGAGACACCTGAATTACAGGAAAAATGAAACACGATTACTGATAATGTAAATAATTTATTCCAGTTTGGCAGACCAGATTATTTAGTTTAACGGGCCGCATGAACTACAGGGATAGTCAAAACGTTTGACTATCCCTTTAGAGTGACTTCAAAAAAAAGAGCAAAGAAAGAAAGTACAATAAATCTCGCTTTACTCATGTTATTTTTTCTAATATTTTGCATTTTTCACTATAACAATCAATAAAACCAATGGAATCTAAAGTAAAGTAAAGCTTTCCCTGCTATCCCAGTCACAGTTTATGTAATCCGCTCTGTAGACATCCACTGTTTATGGCGTTTGTGCATAATCACTGTCCTTTCAAAGCGCCATTGTAAAGATGCCATGAGGGAGGGCCAGATGACTGCAGTCCTCTCTTATCTGCCCTTTCAAGACAGCTAATTATTCTTGCTTAATTAAAACATGAGGAGACCCAGTTTATTATGATGGGAATGTTGACTTTTTATTGTCTTGCCAAACATGAGTTTTAAATCTCCTTGACAGATCTTTGCCGTTGGGTAAGCCAATTAGGCACCAAGTGCAAGCCTGATGAAATAGTCTGTTAAAATTTTGGAAAGTCAATTCTGGAAGGGAGTTAGCCCTCCTCTAAGGGGAAAGGCCAATTTAAGTTTGGGTCTATGAGTCATGTCCCCTTCTAAAAACGCCCGCCAGGAAAATCCCTCAAAAACTGTGTAAAGTAGTGCATTTTTGTCACGGACTAACAGGTTCAGATTTTTGTTATACGGGGTCTTTGGTGTTTGTTCAAGAAATTAATGAGGAGCCATCGTGCCCCCGGAGGATTTCCACGCTGCACCGCTTTTGAGTTGCTGCCTTATAGTTCATGTTTTCTGGGAAATAAGAAACAAATTTTTGGTCTCACCCTTTCATGCCTAATTAAATCTAAGCCCCTTAAGTGTTCTTGTTCCCCATCGAGGTGTGACATTTTTAAATTGATTTAGATGAAACCCCAGTATAAAACATTCTTTAGCATACCATTTTCCCCCTTCTGTAAAACATCTTTCCAGGTTTTGTCTGGTCGGATGATTGAATAGCTTAAAGACCTACTTTGATGAAAGTGTGTTTTTGGTGTTTTTAACATGTTCTTGTGGCATTTTCTGATGATGGAGGACATAAAGAGGGGGAAAGAAGTATTTAGTCAGCCACCATTTGTCCAAGTTCTCCCACTATAAAAGAGGTCTCTTAATTTCCATCATAGATATACATCAACTCTGAAAGACAAATTGAGAAAAAAAATCCAGAGAATGACATTGTTTGATTTTTAAATAATTTATTGGCAAATTATGGTGGAAAATAAGTATACAGTCAAGATTTCTGGCTCTCGCAGATCTGTAACTTTTTCTGTAAGAGGATTCTCTGTCCTCCACTTGTTACCTGTTTAATGGCACTTCTTTGAACGTGATATCTATATAAAAGACACATGTTCACAAACTCTAACAGTCACACTCCAGACTCTACTATGGCCAAGACCAAAGAGCTGTCTTAGGACACCAGAAACAAACTTGTTAAACTACACCAGGCTGGGAAGACTGAACCTGCAATAGGTAACAGCTTGATGTGAGGAAATCAACTGTGGGAGCAAGACATACAAGACCACAGATGATCTCCCTCTATCTGGGGCTCCATGCAAGATCTCAACCCGTGGGGTCAAAATGATCACAAGAATGGTGAGCAAAAATCCCAGAACCACATGGGGGGTTGCGTCTAGTGAATGACCTGCAGAGAGCTGGGCATAAAGTAACAGAAGCTCCCATCAATAACACACTACACAGCCAGGAACTCAAATCCTCCAGTGCCAGACGTGTCCCTCTGCTAAACCCAGGACATGTGCAGGCCTGTCTAAAGTTTGCTAGAGAGCATTTGGATGATCCAGAAGAGGATTGGAAGAAAGTCTTATGGTCAGATGAAACCAAAACAGAACTTTTTGGTGAGAACTTTACTGTTTGGAGGAGAGAGAGAATTGCTGAATGGCATCCAAATAAAACCATGCCCACTGTAAAGCATGGAGGTGGAAGCGTCATGCTTTGGGGCTGTTTTTCAGCAAAGGGACCAGGACAACTGATCTGTGTAAAGGAAAGATTGAATGGGGCCATGTATCATCAGATTTTTTCCATCAGCAAGGGCATTGACAATGAAACATGGCTGGGTCTTTCTGCATGACAACAATCCCAAACACACTGCCGGGGTAACAAAGGAGTGGCTTTATAAGAAGCATTTCAAGATCCTGGAGTGACCTAACCAGCCTCCAGATCTCAACCCCATAGAAAATCTTTGGAGGGAATTGAAAGTCTGTGTTGCCCAGCGACAGCCCCAAAACATCACTGCTCTAGAGGAGATCTGAATGGAGTAATCGACCAAAAATACAGCAGTTTGTAAAGACTTAGAGAAAATGTTTGACTGCTATCATTGCCAACAAATGGTATACAACATAGTATTGAGACGAACTTTTGGTATTGATCAAATACTTACTTCACTATGATTTACGAATAAATCCTTCAGGAATCAGAAAATAACATTTTCTGGATTTTTTTTCTCTCATTTTGTTTCTCATAGTTGAAGTATACTTATGAAGAAAATTACTTGCTTCTCTCTTCTTTTTAAGTGGGATAACTTGCACATTTGGAGGCTGACTGAATACTTTTTTGCTTCACTCTGTATGAAGGAAATTTAATATAAAATTGTATTTTGGGGTATTTCTTTTTTCATATTGTTGTGAATCAGGAGCAGACAAAAAACAATGTTTGAAAAATATCAAATCTGCTTTGCAGAAACTATATCCTAAAAAACAACCTTTTTTTTTAAAATTGATTTTGGCCAAAAAATAATCATAATTAAAATACCTCTGGGATTGCTTTAAAAATGGCTCTAAAGATGTGGAACTTTAAGAAGCTAAAAAATAGCATTTTATGCTATTTTTTTCTGAGAAAAAAAATATTATATGCATAAAAGCTGTGCAGGGGATAAAACAATTTAATTTTTATCTGCTTTAAAACTTTTAAATAAGTACAATAATGTTATTTAATAAAATAAAAAAAATGTAGATGTTTTATGAATAAAGTCATCTTTGATGACCGTGGTCTGTTGGCCCCTCTACTCCCAGATTTATAGTCTGTTTACTAATCACTGTGTTTATCACTACAGGCGAAGGCACGGTTTGATTGCACGTATTGCTGAGTGCACAGAAGTGTAATAGGGGCTCCCTTTTATGCTGTGGATTAACAAATGCAAGAAAAGCTTCAGGATAATTTGTTTCTCTGAGGTAATGGTGGTTTTTATTTATATTGCATTTAGTCTCCAAAGCTAAGGAAGACAGGCTATCTAATCAGTTGAAATCTAATTTGTCACTGAGCAGAAACGACAAACGTTGACTTGAATTTATAGTGTGAGGAGACTAACGGAGAGGAGCAAGTAAAAGCTTTATCTTCCTCCAGTGAAAATGGTACATTCCTAGGATTTAATGTGGGCTCCAGCTCAGAATAAAGGAGACTCATTGCAACAGTTATGTATGCGCTGATTTGCAGCGTTTACAGTTTTGAGCGCACAGAAGGAAGCCGTTTCTATGCGAGGACTTATTAAAGTTTCACACCTTTAGAACCTCAAAGTACTGCTGTTACTCTGCAGACGCACCTGACAGAAAAAGAGCAGGATCGTGAAAAAAACAGCCCAGAATAATAAGATGCACTGATTTTAAAGTCAATCAAGCTTAAGGTGTCAATGTATGAGGTGATGGTTTGGATTGTAATACTTGAAAGACCCACCTCAATGAAAACTGCAATTTTTGGTGTTTTAACCGTGTTCTTATAGCTTTTTTTTTCATGATGAAGGACATGGATTAAAAGTTTAAGTTAAACAATTGTTGTAATAATTGTTTATTATTATAAAAAATTATAATTTTTTTTTTTTTAAGAACATTCAATAACATATTTTGGTACCACTTTAGATGAGGTGCTGGAAAACACTAAATGTAATGTTGATGAAGATTGTTAACACATTTGTTAAGCTTATTAACAGTTTATTAATATCGCCTTCATAGATAATGGTCTCTGTTTAGATAGAAATAAATCTCACTAAGTATGTTAATAAACCGTATTTGGCTTATTATGCTTAGAAATATCTTATGAACATCTTATAAGCACATTAATAATGTTTGTTAATGTGTTTATAAATCTTGTCATGCAATCTTATTATTATTTTTGTTAAATTTTCATTCATATTGTGTTGGATTAGGAGAGAATGAAAATCAACATTTTGAAAAAACGGGTTTGTGCCATGGGTGGACCAAAGTCTCCCTTCTCCATTCCAATTCTTAATCAACCCTTCTTGGCAAGTAGATCCATTAATGTCTTCATTTTCTCGTCTGAGCTGCCATTTGCCTCAAAACTTTACGGCTGCATGGCTGCTCGTCTTATTATTATTACTATTATTATTTTTTGCTATGCTAATTTTATCTTGGGCTTGTGAGGTGCCATAAGCTAGGGAAATGGTGTGTAAAGTAAGGGCTGATGGGAAATTAGTTGAGGCAAATTTATCCGTCAACAATCCGTCCTTCAGCTGAAAGGCAAATTTCTAAGGAGCTCCTGCTGCTCTGCAGAAACTAAAAAACAACAAAAGCTTTTGATTTTAGTTCAAAACTGAGCGGCCTCTGGTCACATGCAAGATGGCGCCAGAAAAATCTCTGGCGGAATCAGAAATTTTGCAACTTTAGCCAGTTGTGTAAGTGGAAATTTCTTAAGCTTTAGCAAACCCTTTCAAAAATGATATTTTAAAAACTTTTCAGAACCGTCAGCTTTTGAAGTTTTAAAATGCGAATAAACTGTAACTCTATAGGAGTTCAGTGTGGAAGATGATCTTCAAATGGAGCAGAGAACGTTAATCATTTTATTTCTTTCAAGTCAATATGTTGATCAACATGTTCAAATTTGTATAAGCCAGCAAAATTTTGTTTTTTTTTCTGTGAATCAGCTGATGATGTAAGCAGTTAAGGTATATCAAAGGGGAAAATGATGGAAAGCTTAAAATGGGAGGTTCTGGTTGAGGACTTCCAGCCAATGATTTTGGACGCAAATGATGTTTTTATTCTAGCTATTAATTTTTTGAGCGCCATATTTTTTTTCTCTGTGGCCAGATTCCCTTGTAAAAACTGCATAATCGTAATTAAAAGGACCACTGGGAACGATTTTGCAATAGTAAAAATTATAGTTGGAGTGGGTGAAACTTCAAATAAGAGGAAAAATAATAGGGAACTCACAGGCTATAAGAAGCTGAGTACTGCCGCTGTATCCCTTCTCCGTGCTTGCTTTTTTAGCTTAAAAACATATATATTTTTTATTTTTTTTGTGTTGTTTGGTTAAAACTTCATTGTCTGGAATTAGCTTATTGCTAAAAGATTTTTCCTATTACCTTTTTTTTCATCTGTTCCTGATTCAGATTAACTTTATTTACAAAGAGTTTTGACACATCAAAAACTGCTACAAATTGCTATATTGGTGAACAATAAAACACCAAGAAAACTAATAGATAAAATTTAAGCATAAAAACAAGCAAAACAATAAAATAAATTAAAGAATTAAAAGTAGGTATCAAAGCAGTAAAAAACAGAGATGAGTCTCATGAAAGGTTAAATACTTGGCTGTAAAAATGGGTTTTAAGCTTATTTTTATAACAATTTGAATAAATAAATACTCATAAATGCAATTTTAAGGTTAATTTTCTTTTTTTTTCTATAATGAAAAAAAGCCTCAAGAACACATTAAAAACACCCAAAACATTTAAGGAAAACTTGCCTAGATGTCCAACACCTACTTCTGGGGGGAACTGAAAATTGTATACTTGTTTAGATTTAATAGAAAATACTGATAATTATGGATAATGAGATAATAACTGATAATTAAAGCAATAACTGATAATTAAACATTGATAAATTAGTGCTTTACAATAGGAAATATGAAAGAGAACTGTAAAGTATGGACATGAAAATTCAACATCTAGGTCAATGTCCAGCCTAAAAAAGATTATAAAAAAGGAAGGGTTTATGTAAGTATTTTAGATCATATAAGGAGGAGCTGGGGTAGAGAAGCAGTTCAATTTTCTCTTTTTATCTTTGCGGCACTAAAAAGCCTCATAACTGTTACCCCATTAAAAAGCAGGAATAGCTGCTCACCCAAGTTTGATGTTTTTGTCGTTATTTTACATGAGGAAATCATGTTCAATATTTTGCTTTTTGTTCTCTGATCATAAAGGTTTCCAAATCTCTGACAGTCCTAATGAACTAACCCTTGGATCTGAATTGATTTATTTTCCTTTTTCCACAGCTGCTCTTTACTCTGCACATCATTTATTGAGCGCAAAGAAAAGAGTCTAAAAGGAAGTGCATTTCGTTCTTTTTCTTTTTTCCCCGCTTTGTGTTTGCAGGTCAACAGACAGTGAAGTTGGACAACCAGTTCAAGGTGATGTGCGTTGCTCTGCACCCCAGCAACCCAAACGTCGTCCTGTGTGGAGGTTACAGTTCAGCAGTCAAGGCGTGGGACTCTCGTAGCTGCAAGGTCAAGCCTGTTTCCTTTCCTCTCCGTAGCAGATGTGTGTTTGCGAGGTCTCTCCTCTGTAGCTCCAATGAGTGCGAGAGCTTCACACAAACGTCTCCTGTGACGCCCTCTCCAGACGCACACTTGGCAATCAAGATTTCATTTTGCTCAGCCATCCGTGTTTTACTGCACAAACAGGGCAGGTTATGTCACAGGGTGTTTAAAGCAAACTTTAATTTCATTCTTGCTGTAAAAATTGTTCCTGTGAAGCTGCAGCCTAATATTGTTATTAAGCTTAATGGACTGTTTTATATGATAATCCTGTTCGTTTCCCCTGAATCTGAATTCCGTTCTTTTGCTAGCAGAGTCTTCCTCTACTCAGTTTAAAATTGTTTTTCTTTTAATAGTCTGGTGATACTTCTGCCAGTCATCGTTGATGTATGTTTCCGATGAAGCTGTCCTCTTAAAAGAAAAAAAAAAAGAAAGTTTATAAGATGTGATGATCTGACTGTCTGTCAGGCTGGATTTGCATAGTCAAAACTTGTCCAGCAGATAGACAGGACCGATATCACCCAGCTCCCCTACAGGTGCAGCCATCCAACCGTTTACCTGAAGTCTGGCAGAGTTTGGGGGGTCAAATCTCCCATGTTCATTTAAGGTTCACTGACAGGAGCAACAGCTGAAAGTTCTGGTGCAGTTTAAGTGGCAGGAGAGGGTTGAAGGTTAAACGCCCTCCCCTGTACAGGGCAGCTGGTCTGTTCTCTCTCGACCTGCAGTGTCCCAATTCTAAATAATATGCCAACTTCAAATCTCCTCTATTACAAAATGTCATGTGCACAAAACCTGCATTCATTTTTCACCCTTTGATGATTAAATTCAGTTCATTTCTGACATTTCTCTCAAGATACTGATGACTTTCAGATCAAGGACTTTACTGTTGGAGGCATAAATGTAATTACTGATTAATCAACCATTGTTCGGTTTCTTCGTTATTCAATCAATGTCTTCTTTGAAGTTATAAAAATCGACAAATGACTTTTTCAATTTTCACTCATAATTAGAAAACTCAGAAACCACAAAAAAGCCTTAAAGGCAACAACATGAATGTTTTCATATTCTTTAAAGTCCCACTCCAACCATATTTTTTCTATCGTAAAATCGTTTCCAGTGACATTTTAACTATGATTATGCAGAAAATAAAAAAAAGTCTATCATTTTTTTAAGATATATTTTCTGCAGAGTGGCAGTAGCTCATTAAAAATACAATTCTGAGTTGTGGGCGGGACTGTTGACACAGAGCCAATCATCCTCCATTGCTGAGAGCTCTTTTTATGCGAGTCATACAGTTTCGAGTCAGAATTGCAATAAAAAAAAGAGACTTGAACGCTCATCATGTCTCGCACATCTAAGCCCCAAAACATCACTTCTCTAGAGGAGATCTGTATGGAGGAATGGGCCAAAATACCAACAACAGTTTGTGAAGAGTTACAGAAAACGTTTGACTGCTGCCATCGCCAACAAAGGGAATATAACCAACAATTGAGATGAACTTTTGTTATTGACCAAACACGTATTTTCTACTTTAATTTACGGAAAATATTTTCAAAAATCAGACAATGTGATTTTCTGGATTTCATTTTCTCATTTGGTCTCTCATAGTTGAGGTATGATGAAAATTACAGACCTCTCTCATCCTCAATAATTGGGAGAACTTGCAGAATTGGTGGCTGAGTAAATACTTTTTTGCTCCTCTGTTATATACAAATAATATTTAAAAATATAGCATTTCTAATTATTCACAAAATATAGTTTAAAAAGTTTGTACTTGTTGACATAGAACATCGGCTTCACTCTGATGCATCTCTTTGTAGACGGCAAAATCCATTGAAGTCTTCGGATAGTTCACATATTGCTCGCCATTTTTGCTGCAACTGTAATCTAAGGATGTGAGGAACCAGCAGTAGAGCGTTCAAATGCGATGGGTGACGGGAAGTGGGGGCAGGGTTGCTTCATTCATCTCGCCCATAACTAAGGTGAATTTCTGATGAACTCCTGCCGATCTGCAGAAACTGTCCTAAAAAAACAACAATTTCTTTGGCTAAAGTCAACAAAATCACAATTAGCAGACCACTGAGAACACTTTTGAAATAGATCAAAAGATGATTAGAGCTAACACTTTTTTTTATTGAGTGTTGGATCTCAACAGTTCCTCTGAAGAAGGTGGTTGTGACTCTGCACACTTGTGTTTGTGTGCTTCCAGGTGGTGAAAGTGTACAAAGCAGGGATCCAGCAGACCTTGGACATTCTCTTCCTTAAAGGCGGGGAGGATTTCATCACGAGTTCTGACTGTGTGAGCAGAGACTCGGCAGACCGCACGCTCATCGCCTGGGATTACCAGACCACAGCCGTCCTCTCCAACCAGATCTACCATGTAAGACGTGTGTGGACTGACTCAAAAAGCAACACGTAGAACCTGGTATATTACGTTAAGCGCAGATCTTTTAAAATAACAGACTAAATTTGACAGTCCAAGAAGTTTATATTCTCTAAAATGTTATCTTAGTAATTGTTATTAAGTTAGACATGAAAAAAATAAAAAATGAGAAGCGACCAGTTATCATCCTGGTTCTGAACAGTTTGAAAAGGTTAAAAGAATATTTAATGCCCCTTTTTGTTTTTTATGCTCCAATTCTTTGGCCACCAGGAGCGTTACACTTGTCCAAGTCTGGCCCTCCACCCGCTTGAGGACACCTTTGTTGCTCAGACTAACGGGAACTACATGGCACTTTTCTCCACCCAAAAGCCCTACAGGATGAACAAGAGGCGGCGATACGAAGGGCACAAGGTCAGTAGATATCAGTGGCATCAGGTTTGCAATCACGTTTTATCTGTAGAGGAGCAGTGATGTGAGACATGCAAACATTTTTGCTGCATCAGCAGCAATCCTGAGATCAATCCTGAGACCTCCACACTTTACCCTCCTCCTTATCTAATATATACACAAAGTAGATTACTATGTTTCCACGTCAAATTGCAGGAAATAACTGTTATCGGACAACAAGGGTCTGCAACCGCTGCCTCGTGTGGCTCTTTGATCACTCTATAAGGCTCTCTGCTTGAAGAACAATAAAATGTTTTTAATTTAAAAAGTAACCTGTGCATCAAGCAAAACAAAACAGGACTGTGCATATGTGGTCAAATTTGGATCAGCTTAAAGTGAATGAAAAACCAGATTGTACATTTGAAAAAAGCAATTTTTAACACAAAAGTACACATTGGAAACTTGAAGGATATTACAATTGTTAATTTGAAAAATATGATATTGTAAACTTAAAACTAAAGAAATATTGAAAATGTTTTGAAAAAAAAGTTTTAATTTAAAACATTGAATCAAAAGAAAAATTTAAATCTTAAACTGTTGCGAAAAAAAAAAAAAATTTGGAATATAATATCCCATGACTCTCCAGGAGGTTGTGGTGATGTGACCTCTTTTGTGCTCCAGAACGGTTTCTGTTTATGTCACTCCCCTCTAATGTGTTAAACTTTCAGAGACTGTGATTACTTCTGTGTTTTCCCTCGCTAAATCGCAGTTCACCTTTCTCAGTTTTTGGGTGGATTTTTTTCCTTCACAACTTTGCTGTTGAGCTTGTCAAATAATCTCTTCTATGTGGTGTTTTACAGAGACACTGTACATGAAGCTTGCCAACTTTACATAAATCTTCATCATGTTTAGATTTATGTTTTCTTTCTAATTGTGGACTTATTTTTTATGAGGGTTTGGACTTTGAGAGTTTAAAAAAGAAAAAAAAAGAGTAAAAATCTTCATGTCTGGCTGAGAAAAGTGTAGAAAATGTGTAGTGAGGGGTCCCTTACGCAAAATAGAATAAGCTCAGCAGCAAAAACCTAAACTTTCAATATTTCTGTCAAGTGTACAATATAACATTTTCAAATTTACAATTTTATTTTTCAAAATTCGATTCATTCCTTGAAGTTTAAAATGTGTACTTTGGAGTTTGAAATTCTTTTCAAATTGGCATTTTTTCCAGATGTTAAATGTTTGTCTTTCAAACCTAAAATGTCTTGTTTTTTAAGTGTATTATTATAATTATTGTGTTATTGTAGAGGTTTTTGAATCCTGTGTACTAAAGAAAATCAAGGAAGTTAATAGCGACATTTGATTAAAAAAAATACAATAAGAGCCACTTTGTTAGCTCTGATTTGATTTTAGTTTGTTAGATTCACAAATTTCTGGCTGAAGTACACCACAAACAGAAGAATAAACCGTACGTAGTTTGATATTTTTTTACTCACTGCTGACATCACACTACCTACAACTACATATGCTGCATTGAGTTTATTCTTTTTTGACTTGGGTTGTATTGCATTTTGAAAGATAGTCATGCAAACCTCTGTCAAAAGTTAAGAACTATTTCATATTTCTAAAAAGAAATATATATTTATTTTTATGTTCATGCATACAAACAAACTAACAGTTCATTTAAATTTATTTTTTTTTAAATGGTAAAGTAAGGCTGCGGGCTGTGGTCAGTGAGAAATCAACCCGAATGGCCTTTTAAGTGTTTAAAGTTACAGGTTAGAGTTCTCTTTTCAAAGTAAAAGCATAAAACATCAACAGCAAAGTTGAAAAAAACATTAATATATATTTATATTTAACTTCTGAAGCTTTTTTTTTTTTTGCTTTAAAAACACAATTTGTGAAATATAAGTTATAAACCAGGATCTATCCCGACAAGTTGGAACTCTTGTTTTTGTTTTGTCGTTTATTTTGTTACAGGTGGAAGGATATGCTGTTCAATGCGAATTTTCTCAGGATGGAGCCCTCCTGGTCTCGGGCAGCTCCACTGGCTCCGCCCACTTCTACGACTTCCACAGCGCTCGTCTGCTGCACAGCCTGCAGGCCCACAGCAAGCCCTGCCTGTGTGTTGCTCAGCATCCTGTCCTGCCTGCCACCGCCGCCACCTGCGACTGGGCAGGTGAAGTCAAGATCTGGCACTGATGGATCAGTAATGAGACGAGAAAGATGGCGGCTGGACCAAAACTTATATTAAAAACAATGTAAAAATGATGAGCATCTTCTCAAACTTTTGTACATTTGAGGACAACTCAGAAAAAAATGTCTTTTTCATTTTTTTAAATTTTATTTAAGTTCAATTAAGTTTTTAACTGTCCTTTTATTGATGTTGAATCCTTTTGTCACAGTCTGCATTGAAGTGAAACTGTATAAATTCAACAGATATTTACTTCAGTGCTAAAGAATTACTTTTTATCTAAAGTAAAAACATAATTCAAATGATTTTCTTAATTAAAGCATTCATTTTCATTTCAACATTCTGCATGCGCATCACTTTTTAGTGTTTTAATCTTCTCACTGAGAGTGATGGGAAGTTTTTCTTTCATATTAGCTGCTCAAAGAAAAATGCAAAATAAGTAGGACGTCATCTGTCAAGTGTTTATAGGTTCTTCTGAAACTGAGCCACTCTGAAATAAAAACATAGGAAGATCATCTACTAAAAAATATAATTTAAAAAGTTATTTTAATAGAAAGAAATATATAAAACCCCAAAGAATAATAAAAAAACGACATATCGAATCATGTTTTTAATACTGTCAACATAGAAAGCAAGAAAAATGCTAATAAAACCTCATCTAACTTTCAAAAGAATCCATTTCTGGAAAATAATGCTCTTGGAAATCTGCAGTATTTTTCCAAACACTCATCTTTATTAAATAAATACGCATACAACAAAAATATACAACCATGCATCAGACAGACAAACAGACAGACATGTTGACACTTAGACAAGCCTGTTGGTCCTACAACAGGGCTGGAGGTAGGACAGAAAAACACACTTCAGCCACCGCATTCAGGGTCAAAACATTCAATAAATAGAACATCAACTGAACCTAGATAAAAATAGACGTAGTATCATAACCATATTTGTATAGTTTCCATTCTTGCACCACAAAAATATCAATCCATCTGTACAGTCATTACATTTCATTTCAAATCTATTTCTTCCTAAAGCTAGCCCGCTTCACAGATTGTACCAAATAAGGACTGGGGGTTCTGTTGCTAGTTTCCCCCATTCTTTATATATATATATATATATCTATATATGACATTTAGGATTTTTGAAACTTCACTTTATAAGAACCTCATGTGAGGAAATGAAGGAGGTAGAAGTATGCGACAAAAAAAAAAAAAAATCTGTTCTTTTCTTGATTTTTACTTTTTATCAGTCACGACTTTTATGGTGCTTTTTTCACACAAACTTTTTCTAAAAAATGTTAAAACATTCTTTTCCTCTTCTATGAGAAAATGAAACATTTCATGGTTGCTGGGCAGCACGACTAGCTTTTTCTCTTTACTTTGTCTCAGGATAGCATGCCTTTGCTATTATTACACACCTTCACTCAACTTTCACAGTGATTCATTTGATGTAGCCTAACTTGGCATGCTGGTTTGTTTGTATCTGTTACTTTCTCATAATTTGGTTAACTTTTATTTAACTTCGTATAACTACAAACTACTAGCGCATATATATATATATATATATATATATATATATATATATATATATATATATATATATACGATCTCTTAATAAAACTAGAAATTTGCTTTTTTTCTGCATGTTTCCTTTCGTCTCTCGTGAAACCAAATCTGCAGAAAATAACAGCATACGTATTCACATATCGTGCAATGTGTGTGTGTTTATCTGTCAACATACACACTTCCAATAGTGTTTTTTTACATACAGTAATACTACTTTAGATATACAGTATGTACATGGTTAGTAGTTGCCGATTCTCTCTTCCACTGAACATGGTTAAGGCAAATTTGCAGGAGTCCTACTGTAAATTCTGTGCAGTGCAGCTGCCAAATTAATTCCTTTTGGTACAAAAATCTGAAAAACCTTTGCTCTGTAAAATAAAACATTACAGCCGACGTAGTCATGACCAAGAGTTAGAAGCGCTTTGATAATTAAGTGGTATTTTTTTATGTAAAAAGAGAAGGAAAATAACAAAAGTTGGTCAATTACAACTTTTTAACAAAGATTAAAAGCACATAGTAGGTCAAAAAGGAGAACAAGCATGAAGGCAATAGTAGTTCACACTCTTACGGCTGCCACTGGATTCTGGATTGGATTCAGGTACTGTCGATTCATGTAGAATTTTGTAAACCTTTCAGTTTTTTTCCCAGTAGTAAACATTGCGGATAAAATTACCCCAATTAAAAAAAAAACTGAGGTTAAAAGACCACAATTAAAAGAAGTTTAAGAAACATATTTTACTGTAAGGGGAACACACTATCTCCTAAAAGAGCAAAAATACTTGATGAGCCAGATTTACTACATTTCTGGGACTCTTGCTGAGTCAAGTTTCTTATAAATATCTCAAAGCATCTGTCAAGCAAGGCGGCGGAGGAATCGAGATTTGGGCTTGTTTTGTTGCTAAAAGACCAAATCAATTAGCCAATCAAGAGCTCTTTAATTTACTAGAATATTTCCGTCACCAGAGCTAAAGCTTTGTTTAAACTTCACATAGCAACAACATGTGAGATATCAAAGTAACAGTACATGTTCACTGAAGTAAAAGGCAGAAAATGAATTTTAAATTTTTGCTTCGAAAGATAAATAGAAATGTTGTTGAATTCAAGATATATTTTGCATTGTTGTGTTTTTTCAGTTTGTAATGAGTTTTTGGACAATAAATAATGGTGTACTTCTGTTATATGTTGCTGTAAATAAATTGCATTTCTAAATTTTATTAAGATTTAATTTTTCACTCAGGAAACTAACTTTTAGCTATATCTATGTAAGAATTTATTGCATCGCTTTGTAAACAGGATTAATTCTGAACTTTAATTGTAAATTGATTTTTTTTAGCTTGTAATTTTAAATGTTATCCAGGTAATTTTTCTCAATCAAATTTAGGTTATTCAAGTGTGAAAAACAAATTTCGCTTGTGGATATTTTGAAATATCACATGGCAAGTAAAACTTAAAAAAAAAAAAATATTCTGACTTTTGTGCTTAAAGGTGGAGCGAACCATTTATGAACAACAGTCTGGCTGAAAATGTGTCTCCTCGTCTTATTTATGTGCATTTTACAACATGCATTTTTTCATAAGAAAAAGAAAGGGATAAATTTCTTAACAGCTTGCAGTCGACAATATACTACACATAATGGATGTTTTTTTTCGCCCCAAAATATGGGTAATTAAGTCGTTCCGTTATGGACTCTTTAGTCCCATATCAATATTGTTTGCATTAAAGCAGGAATTAATGGACTTTTGCTGGTTATTCTTGCAGTGCACAACATCAAAAGAGAGCAAATAGCATTAGCATTGTCATGTAGGATCGGCTGTTTCATTCTCTCGACTCCAATTAAAAACCTAATTACGAAAACCAAAACAGACTGAATAGCTGGTGTCAGGCTACACTGTAACAAGACAAACAACAACAAAAAAAAACGTTGTAGACTTCATGACGCGTGCCTTGGCTAAGATACAGAAAAGAACAACAACATCCCATCACAAGTATGTTTGCTGCAGAGACATAGTGCAGTACAGTACAGTTAGGAATTATCATTGTCATGCATAAAATGAAAAGCTCTCTACTCAATTCAGGAGAGTACCGTAGAGCTGTGCCTTGGTCAAACTGTCCTTCCTCGTCAATCCTGTGCTGCCAAATTTTTGGTATCTTGGAGAGTTTTTCTTCGGGAGTGCGGGCCCGACACTGAGGGCAGAGCTGGAGCTTGGGCGGGGCCGAATGCTAGGCCTGGGGCTGGGGTAGTGCTGCAGACTGGAGGCTTCAAGCGAGCTTTGGTGTAGGGACTCTGCTGAGCTGTCCACGCTCAAGTTCACGTAGTCCTTCTTGGCACTAATTGCTGCCGACACTCCTCCACTTCCCTCTTTGTCTCTAGAGCTCCCTGGTAGGAACAGACTACACTCAGAGTCTTGACTGTCTTCCTTGGCTCTGTACAGCATAGACTTTTTCTCTTTGCTACGATGTTCTTTAGCCTTTTGGCCATGCCTGGGTGAAGGGGGACCCATAGCAAAGCATTGGTCCAGCACACGGCTGTGGAAGACGTCGTCTCCTTCATGGAAGCTTCTATGGAGAGAATCTTTGACTTTACTGGAGGGGCGCATTTCAAATTGGTGTTCAGAGAAACTGTACGGAGAGAGCCGGCCTGTAATGTCACGATAAGAAGATGAAAAGGTGTTGATGTCTTCCACACTGAGTTGTCTCCAGCGGTTGGTAAGTTCGTCTTCAGAAACCTCATCTCGGTTGTCCAAATCTCCTCCGCAAGCCTGACCCAGCCCAGGAATGGGTCCCATGCTGTGGGACGAGGTCAGGTGAGGGGTGCTGGAGTGATAGGGTTCACTGAAGCAAGAAGCTGTCCTTGTGTAGGATGGGGAGGTGCCCTTAAGTGGGCTCCTGGAGGTCACCATGTGCTGGATGCTGTGGGATTTGGAAAAACTTGGACTGTCTTTGTCGTAAGACATTGTGCCTTTTCGTTCGTAGTCACCACTGCCCCCATTTCGCCAGTCCATGTAGAGACCCTGGTGTGAAGAGGATAAGGTGCTGCTCAGAGTACGTCCACACCCGCCACTGACTCCACCCTTCTCATCAGATGCAAGACTGAAGCTAGAGTAGGAGCTAGAAGCAGGGAGACTTCCAGCACCATATTCATCGTGGGGAGGAAAGGGGGACGGAGGCTCATGGGAGAAACTTCCGGACTGAAAAGGATCATCATCGGGGTTACTGTCAATGGAGTTCTGCGCGTGGATCTGTAGCAAATCTGTATTATGAAGATCCACGCTCTGTCTGCGCTCTGTTTCTTGCCATCGTTCAGGGCAATAAAGGGCCGTGTCACTGCAGTACAGGTCAGATGTCTTGTATGCAGCACGGCGGTTCAAATGATCAGTACTTCCTGTTCCTGTGAGAAAATCTTGGTTCTGGTGCTGGGGGCTGGGGGAGCGGGTTGCAGAGACGCTGGTCCCTGCCTCTGGCTTCTCTAGAATTTTGGCTATTACAGATGTGGGTACCGTGTCAGAGTATTTGGTGTGACATTCCCCCATTTTGGCTCCTCTGCTTCGGTTTTGTTTCTCGATGTGGGAACTTACTCGTTCTTGAAAGTCGAGGGGTAACTGAAAAGAAAGACACAATTTGTAAAATTTATACCCATTTTATCAAACTTATTTTATTTGAATGCATGTCGATAGTAAACCAAAGATTTAAAAACCCATTCTGAGAAAAATTGTGTTATTTTTGTTTTGAACATGTTCTTGTAGCTTTTTTCTAACGATGAAGGAAGAAAATTAAGTTTGAAACAGACAACTCGATCCATGTATGTCTCCGAATTTTTCCCGTTCCCCTCCAGCTTCTCCCTACCCCTCCAATTGCAGGGATATTTGAAGTGGTGGGTTGTCCAAAAATTTTTTTTGAAAGGGGAGACCCTTGCAGCAGAAGGTAGAAAGCCCCCCACTGTGAGGTTAAATGTAAGTAATGACTTTTTGCTTTAGCATTACTTATAAAACCAGTGTTTTTATGTATCTGAGCGCAAGACTGGACGATTATTGAAATGGCAACACTCCCAACTCGTCACATATTGACATTTGGTTAAGAACCTGTCCATGTCTAAAACTGACATTTTGGGTGTCCCCAACTCTTCATTTTTTGACGTGCTGGCTGTTCCCATTAAATCATGGGTCCCCAACCTCTTGGCTGCAAACTGGAACCTTAACCTTGACCCAGTACATGTTCCCTAACCCAGTATTGATTTGCATCCAGACCTGGTTCATGCCCAGTACCAATTCGGGTCCAGTACTGCAGTACTGGGTAAGGGTACCAGTACTGAACGTGTCCCGAGGACCAGTCCGGAGGACCAGACCTTTGATTTTATGAACATCCAAAACGTCAAAAAGTGATATGGAGATGATCGGAGTGGGTCTTTAACTCATAAAATCTTTTCAGAAAAGTAATTTCTTCATTAAAGCAAGCTTTTGGAATTTGATTTGTATATTGTGCAATTTTTTAATAATCTTGTATTGAAAATTGGTACATTTTTATCATTTTAACTTCTCTCTCAGACTGACACATTAATCTCATTTTCAAAGCACTCTGTTTCTTTGTGTCCCTGGCCTCTTCTTCTTGTCTTGTCATCTGCCTCTCTGACAGAAGGACAGATGCAAAATCTTTTTTATTACGTCATGTTTGAAGGAAAAACGCTGTCAACTATAGACGGTCTTTTATGCACCAATTAAATTTGGTCGAGGTCAGTAGAAATGGCTCCTGCTCCACTATGCTTTCTTGTCCTCATTTTTTTCACTTTCTTGTTTTTTTTCTTTCTTGCTCCTTTGACTTTTTAGCCAAAAAAGAAAGAGAGAACCCCCCCCACCCTCTCCAATTCTCCTCTCTTTCTCCCTCATATGCTCTTCCAGTCTCAGTGAGCCTTTCTTCTGTCTATCATCAAACACATACCGGTTCTGCAGAATGAAATTAAACCAGAGCTCTGTGTCTCCAGCTGGGCATAAAAAGAAAAGATAAAAAGCAGCCTTGGCTTTGTTAAGAAATAGAAAGTTTGCCTTGGCATATAATAAGCCACATCTTTTAAGTCAGAGCTATTTTTAGCAGCTGTTGCCTCTTTCAGAACAAATAAAGATGGGATGGAGTTGAAGCTGAGAGGAGGGCAAGCTAGTGCAGCCTTATCGGCTTTTTAATTCAAATATTAAACAGCATTCCTAATTCTGCTGATGGGATGTTGTACCGTTTTTTAAGAATCGCTCCTAGCAGGGGTTTGGTTTTGAAAGAAAACAGGTGTTTCACTTGAAACAGATGGAAAATTGCTACAGATTTTTCTAGCCTGAACAGTTTGGCTACTAAAGGACTGACTCTGTTTGAGGGTTACAGTTTTAATGTTTGTCAAAAAGAATAATTAAGAGATCTGAAGGTCAAAAGAATTAAACATGAAGGGAAATGAGCTCTACTATCTTTCAGTACATCAGGATGGACATGTTTTATTCCCAATAGGTCTGGGACTTACAGATTTATTTTTGTGCTTGTGTGAGTTGTATAACACAAGCTACAGAAGTCCTGTCCGTTGTACATCTTTACAGGCTTAAATTATAAATCCTCTCTCTCTTAATTTCAAATTTAGGACTTCCGATGCTCGTGAATCTCACACTACTCCAATTTAAAAAAAAATCCAAAACCTCAGTGAAGATCTTTGTCAACGCTAAGCCTCTCTGCTTCTCTTTCATCCTTGCTACACAGAAGTGCAGGTTGTTGAACAACATTTTTGTCATATGATGTTTTATAAGATTACTTCTCTGTAACGTCATCACAGGATTTTGTTCTTTACGACAATCAAACCTAAAAGTCCCACTCTGATCATCTTATGAACTATTTTAAAATCGTTCCCAGTGGTCTTTTAATTATCATTTTGTCACTTTTAGCTAAAATTTGAAAAAAAGTGTTGTTGTCTATGACATAGTTTCTGCAAAGCGGCAGGAGTTCACTAAAAAGTTGTCTCTGAGTGGTGGTCAGGATCATTGGCGTAAAGCAGCCATTGTATACACTGTATGCATTACTGGACAACTTAACCCCTCCCCCTCATGCTCCAAATAGGAAGTACCTGCTGGTCAAAGAAGCCAAAATCACTTTGACTGCTATAGAGAAATAGACAGTTATTACTACTATCTTATTATATTTGCTAGAATAGCCATCATAGATCTTGTACTTTGACTCTGAGCAAGCTTATTCATGGATAACAACAATAATTGCCATAGAAACGTGTCTTAGACCGACTTGGATCGATTACTGTCGTCTGGCTCCAAACGGTGGCGCCCGTACTGCAGAAACAGGTAAGGCATTTTTCAATTTTTACTTACAGTCTATAGAAGCAGCCCTGTTATCCTCCTCATTGCTGAGAGCTCTCTGTTTACAAGCTTTCTCTAGCTTACAGCCTTTGTTTATTTAGATATTTTTAATTAGATAAATACGTTTTCTCTAGAAGTAACCTTTGTGTTTAAAATGATACAAATAAAGCTGATTATACAATAAAAGGGTCTCTTGTTTCCATATTTTCATCACAAACCAAATCTTTATTTAAAATGTTAGAACTTTTAATTCTATTCCATCCCTATTTTATTCTGTTGACAGAGTAACTTGCTTTGTATGTATTATTTTAATTGGTTAATGAGTTGGTTTGGAGTGCACATATTGTCTGCATATTTGAATGTATTTGTTTTTCCTCCTCAAAGCGGTGCTCCATCTTCTCCCTCATGCTTTGATTTAGTACGGACAGCTGGGAAGCCGACAGACGGCACTTCAGAGACGAACGAGACTCCATGCTATTGTGGTAACTATTCAACAGTTTTAATGGCACTTTCTATTACCAGAGTTATACATCTTCATTTATGTACCATTTGTGTTTGATTTGGAGCAGTTTGCTTTCATTTATTTTTCTCTATGTAATATTTTTGAATAGTTTGACAGAAATATAAAAGCCCACATCAGAAATGTTTTCTGTTGCTATAAAAGTTTGACCTCTGATTCATGCATTAGTGAGTAGAGTGAACTCACCTCAGATAACTTGTGCGTTCTGTAGTGGGACTTGGAGCACTGAAGCAACTGAGCTGCCAGGTTGCAGTCTTTTCTGTACAGGTCCTGTAAAAGTACAACAATGATTCAGTTAATACTGTTCAATCGTTGAGTTTTCTGCCAGCCTAGAGTTATGTACAAATCGGTTATGTGACGTTCAGGAACAGAATGAAAGCTCTTTTTTGAACACACTTTTAGCCCACTGTTCGCACTGGACATGCATGGAGGGGCTTTTTCTTCTTGTTACTTTCTAAAATTTACTAGCTCATGTTAGCCACCTGCAATTGGAAGAGGATTGGTGTGAAATATCAACGAAGCAAATCTCGGGAATCTTGAATCAACCTTTTCTTTTGACTGCTCTTCTCTAATACATGAAAGACTTGGAATTAACCACGTCATCCATATGTCACTACCAAATCCAAGTTCTTGATTGTTGGAAATTTAACCTGGTAAAATGTGTTCAGTGGACGCTTGTTTTATGCATAGAGACAAAAAACTGTATTAAAAATATGCATGTATTTGTATATATGTATGTGTATGTAACCACGCGTGAATACAAATTTTGAACATGGGAGCTTGAACCATGCATTTACCGGCATTTACATGTACCTTTCATTATATAGGTAAATGATAGATTAATCGAGGTGTCATCCATATAGCAATGTAACAGTATTTCATGATTCTTAAAGTGAGTCATCTGTCTCTATTCCTCTTTTCTGCACCTCACCCTTTACTACATCAATGATAATCCTCTTTGGTTCTTCTCTATGCCTTTTTTCTTGGTAGCTTCAACTTCAACATCCTTTCACCAGCATCATTACTGATCCCCATGTGTCCAAACCATTTCAATCTGCTTCCCTGCATTTATCTCCAAAACCAACACATTCTCATTCTCATGTTGTCACATATTGACGTTGGGTTAAGGAGCCCTCTGCGTCACTTTTTTGACCTTTTGGACGTCCTCAACTTGTTGACACAATGGTTGTGCATCAATCAAGGGTCCACAACCCTTATGACGCATTACTGGATGCGGTACTGCAAACCGGCCGGTCCTGAAGTCGCAGCCGGTACCTATATCCTAATACAGCACCCTCACCCGGAACCACCATCCTTATGGTTAGGGTACCGATGCTGGACTAGAATACCGGTGCGCTCCACGTCCTGGCACTGGACCGTGTCTGGGACACGTCAATTTTTGACGTGGAAGTGTCCTTAACCAAACGTCGATATGTGACGAGTTGGGAGTGAGAATATGTTGCCAAAATATCTACGAGGACTTTGAAAGCAAAGGCCGAAAACGTGCGTTTACATAAACTTTTCATTAGAGGTTGCCGCTTGAACATGTGTTGCAGAGAGCGCTGTGAACATACCTTAAATAGTAGCATCAAGTTTTGAAACATATTAGTTGCTTCCAAAAAATCTTTTTTTAAGAATTTATTTTTTTTCCATTTGTTTTTACTTTTTGAATGTATTTGTTATTTTCTTGTTTGAATTTGTTTGATGCTTATCAGATAAGCAAATACTTAAATCCCTTTTAAGGTGTAGATTATGGGTTCTATTCTATAAAATACAGTACTTTATTCTATAAATGTACTATTAAAACTATATATTTTTTAAATATGTTTTTCGATTATTTAGGCACACTACCTTTTTTCATTTATATCATTTTTATGTACATCCTTTCTTTCCGGTTGTTTGGATATATTTTTAAAACGGCTCCTCCACCCAGATGAAGTGAACATCAGTCTTCTTCATGTTTTTTGACTCTCCATCAATTTAAGGAAGCTCCGCCGGCGCAGAGGAATCTCGCCTTCCCTTTTTGTGTTTCTGCTCGTCTGTGTGTGGGTGGTTAGCTGGATTAGTTCTTCCCCTCTCCCTCCTTTGTTATTCCGTCCACTTCTAAAGGTCAGTTTTGCAGCATTGTGGCCCCTCGTGCCTTCACCAAAAAAATGTCACTGAAATCTCCTTTTTAACATTTTTAGCTGCATTTTTTTCATATTAATGTGTGATTTTTCAGTTTCTTGTGTTATTTTGATATTTTTTATTTAATATAACCAGAATTCTATTTGGAGTTTTAGTGGATCAAGCTGTTTTTTGTTGTAATTTTCTATATCAGCAGCTTATGATAATACACTGGCTCTTGTCAACAATGAATTTGCCAGTCAGATCATTAACTGGATATTTGTGGGAATTAAGCAAGCATATCACACACCTGCTATCCATCTAAATATAGTTTGACTTGGAGCCACATCTGACCAACCTTTATGACAAAGGAACAAATTAGAGGAACAAAAATCCTGGCAATTATTTAAAATAATGATTTTTTAAGAGCTAAAAAAATGCTATGACAAACAAAGAGTCACAACTCAATTTTAAGCCATAGATATATAGCTGCATGGATAATCTCTGACTTCACTCATTGATCTGCATAAATAAAGCCTCAATTGTTGACTGGAGTTTACTCCACTCACTTCAGGAATGTTCCATTAGTGGGCAAGTAAAGTTATAAACTATTTTGGTTTTACCCACGTAACAATGAAAAGACTTTAAAAAAAATACAAAGTTGGGTTCTATTTAAATGGAAATGGTTCATTTAAAAAAACATTGCCCCTACTGAAAAACAGATCTTCAGAAGAGAATGTATTTTTGAATATATTCTTGTTACTTGACATCAAATAATTTTCCTTTTGGTGTAAAATTAGATTTATTCAACATAGCAGACAATGGTAAATAGTTCTCTTCTGGAACCTGGAGCTTCTTATAAAATGTAACCCTTTGTTCTTCCTGGTTTGTGCCTTGTTTGAAAAGGACAGGTTTTATTACACTTTTATTAAATGTTAAGTTCAATTTGAAATTAAATGGTGAGATGAATTAAAATTCACCGTACACACTTTTCATGAATTTTTGTTTCAGTTTGACCTCAAACAGAGGTCCGTCTTTTATTCTGTATGGAGCTGTTTGCTGTGAATCATGTGAAACTAAAATCACAGCTGGAGCTGGGGGGATGAAGTTGGAGAGCAAAATTAGGGAAGTATTTTACATTTTTATTTCAATGAATAACAAAACTTAAAGCTGAAGTTTGACTGGGTGATGCACATCTGTGCTGCCTGTAGTTAGAAAGAAAAAGTGTTAAAATTGATCAAAATTCATTAATAGTTTATGAAGGAAAGACACTACATCTTAACTTTAATATTGTGGACTTTATTTTTCAATGTAAAAACCAAACTGTTTCGTTGTTAGTCTATGGTAAAACCATAGACAGTATTTATGAAAAACAAATCAGGTATTTTATTCTGAAAAGTCAAATCTGTGTCTGTCAGAATGTTTGTTTTTAAAATTATTATACAGCTTTTTGATCAGTCCATAATTCTGTATTAAAAATTAACAATAATCTGTATATATTTTAACAATTAGGTTAAAAATATATAAACTATAAGGCAAACAGTTTTAGATTAAAAAAAAATATATATATATATATAATTTAATACAGGAGTTTCTTTGCTTATTAACATTTAAAAATCTTATAATGCTAAAAGTATCTGGAAATAAAATTTTAAAAAGTAAATCATATAATTTCTAGATTCTATTTTGAAAAGCTTTTCATTTCTGTAATTCTATTATTTAAATTTCCTTTTTTCCTTCTGCCTTTTTATATCCCATTATTTAGTATTTATGTTACAATTCGTCAGAATACTTTATTGCTATTTTACAGATCCTCCTGGTAACATTCAGTAACATCCATTATGAATACTTAATTCCAGGAATATAATAGGCCTCTAGGTATGGACGTTAAGTGTTGCCATTTATTTATAGATATAATTAGTGGTTGTTTTGCAACGATTTCTTGTTTAATATATCACAGTAATTTTATTCTATTGTGTATTTTCTTGTTTTTCCTTTTGTACCTCATTTAATGTACTATGAGTAATTTAATTGGTATCATTTATAATTGTTTTAGTGGCTAAGCAACTATAAAAAAGCTGTTATTGTGAGAGCTAACTTTAGGTTTTTCTGGTACTCGTGGATTAGTGTGATGTGTATTATTGACAGAATTGAATAATCTATACTGTGCAACCTCATGGTTTAGGCTTAATGAACATTTTATTCAGTGAGATGCATTTGCATCGCTGGCTTTATGTTCAAAGTCAGCACTCTTGGCTTTGCCAGAGGAAATATCTGGCTCTTTGCTGGCCCTGAAGGGACACATTATCCCCCCATTAAAGGTGAACTTTGATCTTCATCTACCTGGGTGTACTGAGAGAGGATTGTCAAAATGCTCCACGCTTCAGGAGAAGAAGAAAGGGAGAAAAAATCAGCCTAACCTGCTGCCTCCACACAGAGGAGATGTTAAAATCACTTCAAAGCAAGCGGGCGACCAGGCCGCCATATGCCCTTCAGCTCAATTTCATGAGGCCCTCACTCCAGCTCCTGCCATCCCAGAGGATGCCCATTGATTTTGCATAATCACTATAAAACACCCAGTGGCTTACTGTTAATCTTTTCTCTGCTGGGGCACCTTGAAGAAGAAATATCTAGAATGCTAAAAAAAACAAAAAATGCAGTTTGGTTTTAGTAAGAATGGGTTAATAGTGACGCTGCTGATGTGGCAGAAGGAAATGTTGGAAAACAGCTTTTTAAAACGTTCTTTTTAAGGTGGGGAAGGGTAAATTCCTGTGTGCTGCATAGGAGTTGTTACTTTTGTGTTCCTACAGACCTCTAAACACAAGTTTTAAGACAAATTTTCATGCAAAAAAGTTCAAACAGTAAGTACACTACTCACAACAAGTTAGGGATGTCATGAAAAACTGATGTTGTAATTGCAGTTTTTGTTTCACCTCACAGATTTTTGGGATAGGAAGGTAATGGGATTGGGATTATAGACAAACTTCGTTTAGATTTCGGACAATGGAAACATTCGGTTCGCTTATAATGAAATAGTGTGTGCTTTCCCCAATAATCTGGAATAAATTTTCAGTCTGAAAACATGCAAGCAGGGAACCACTCTCTGACCCATCTTCCAAGTGGTTTTGGCTCATTTTCAACTAGACTAAACTGAAGTTCGCTCTGAGTTTCCTCAGTCTGGACCAAAACGGCCACCGTAGCCTGGCATTATGGGATGTAAACAGAGTGGCGGAGCAATTATGAGACACAACAACTCATTGAAAAATGGTCATATGAATGGAGGCTCATTAAAACAACTTTTAGCATGAAAGCATTGGGTTGCTTCTCAGTTTTCTTGACAAACTGTATGTCACTTTTCAGAGTACCTTCTTAGTCAACGTCCTCTCAGCAGATATCTTGAAGCATGCCTCTGCCGTACAAAAGCAGCAGAAAAAAGTGTTGTACCTGACCTTGATATAGACGTTCAAAATTGGTCAGTGAAATATAAAGTCTGAATGAGTGAACTATCCCGACAAGGATGGCAAAGTCTAAAACTTCACTAGTTTTTCTCTTGTTGCTTTGCCCCCCTTTGTAGTTTCTGGCCTATGACCGAAGAGATCTTTATTCAAATGGTTTTGTTAACAAACTTTAGTCCAAAACAGAAATGTCCGGTTGACGGTAGTCAAGTACAGACCAAATGCAAGGTCCATGACTTGGTCCAGACCAATTAACTTTTCCAGCCAGATAAACACCATTAGTATTTCCCTCATAGTGGTTTCACAGTGTTCCGAACTTGTTGGGGCCCACACCAAAAAATTCAAATAGAAAACATTTTCAATGCGGCATCAATTTCAACATTCTGTGGGGAAAAAAACTGATTTTTTTTCATTCCAAGTTCATCATTTAAACAGCCATGTAAACGTGACGTCACTTAACGGACCAGCAGCGCCACATGGCAATGGTAGACAGATGTTGCAGGTGAACTTGGTGCCATCATAAGACTTGCATCAATACACAGAGCTACTGTCAGAGTTTGAGATGGATCCAGAAGTGGAGCCTGGTGAGTCTGGGCAGGCATCACCAGTCAGCGCGAAACCTATTTGGTTATTAGGTCACTACACGAGACCTCATAGAAGCATCATCAACCACCAATTCCACCAGAACACCCTCAACTTTCTGTTCATGGATGATAACCACAATACACCACAATTGTCACAGCTGGACATCAAGAAGCGAGAGTTCCTCATGTGATATAGGCAGCAATGACCCCTGACCTGAACTCCACAGAGAACATTTGGGACGGAATGAGACAGACTGGATGATCCCATACTACCCCGAGAGACCTGACAGAACTGCATGCAGCACTTATGGAAGAGTGGAACACCTCAAAACAACATCATGAGACAAGTAAAGAGCATTAGACGTTGCTAACAAGCTTGTCAAACAAATACAAATTGTGTTTTTCTCATTCATTATTTGTAATATCAACTGGAACTTTTACGTTTTTCCTTAAAAATCTGCCCAAATAAGAAAAGTGCTCATGTGAATAACATTAACTTATAGCATATACTGTAAATAAGTTACTGGATATTTTCGTGCATGTGTGCAGACCAGACAGAGATGTTGTTTAGGCTTGCAGAGCACTCACGTTGTCCTCTCTGAGTTTATTAATGGTGATCTTGGCCTCCATGAGGTGGTTGTTGAGAACAATGATTTCCCGGCTGAGGGCCCTCTTTTCCTCTTCATGATGCTGGGACTGCAAAGACAGAAGGATATTTCCACAAGCAATCAGTCAAAAGAAAAAGCTCAAACAGAGGTTAAAAGAAAAGAGGGACATGAAGCCAGGAGTGTAAAGAGGTGGTAATATAATAAAAAAACAACAAGAAAGAGGGAGTTGAGGGAGCAACTGAGGGGAAGAATAACATGATAACAGAGGCTGGGAAAAAAAATGAAAGACCCTCAAGTCAGCGTCAGAGGAAAGTTAGTGGCTGGCAGCAGGTCTTAATTAAAAGAAGATTACACTTGCCAGAACTCGTATCGTATCAATTACTCTGGGAGTACGAGTACGAGGCGTAGAGGGAACAGAAAGAGGAGAGAAAAATAAAGAGTGGTGGAAAGTGATAAAGATAAATGAAACACTCATTTCATTCCCAATGATTACTGTCAAATAAATTCAAATTGAGTCCGCCGGAGTGACATCTGAGTCCTCCTAACAATGGAGTTTAGCTGCGCTAATGTCTGGCAGTTTGCTGGTTTGTCTTCCGCTCTGCCAACTTTCATCTCGGCAGCTATTTGTTCTGAGTTTTTGCCACAGATGGAGCAAATAATCCCAATGATCTGACCTGTTTGTGCGGCAGTCAGCACTCCACTTCCTAATGGAGCTCAGAAACTGTACACATGAAAAAATGAAACTTTTTTTTTCTCCCTAAACGCTTTTGCAAAACACATCAATCCCTAAAGGGAATCTACACTCACCAGCCACTTTATTAGGTATGCCTTGTAAGTATCTGATTGGACCCCCTTTTGCCTTTGTGGCATAGATTCAACAAGAAACTGCAAACATTATTGACATGATAGCATCACACACATTTGTTGGCTGCTCATCCATGATGCCACTCTCCCATTCCACCACATCCCAAAGGTGTTCTGATGATTGTGGAGGTCATTTGAGTCCAGTGAACTCATGGTCATTTGAAGAAACCAGTCTGAGAATATTCCAGTGTTATGGCATGGTTGGAGTAGGCATGAGAAGATTGGTACTCTGTGGTCATAAGGGGATGGACATCAGCAATAATACTCAGGTAGACTGTGGAATTGTAACCATGATCACTTGACATTGAGGGGCCCAAAGGGTGCCAAGTAAATATCCTCCTGACCATTATACCACCACTACCAGCCTGAACTGTTGATACAAGGCAGGATGGATTTATTCTTTCATGCTGTTGATGCCAATACCATCCAAATGTCGCAGCAGAAATCCAGATTCATCGGACCAGAGAACGGTTTGCCAGTCTTCTATTGTCCAGTTTTGGTGATCTTGTGTGAGCTAGCCTCAGTGTCCTGTTCTTAGCTGACAGGAGTGATGCCCAGTGTGGTCTTCTGCTGCTGTAGCCCATCTGCCTCAAATTTGTTGTGTGTTCAGAGATGCTTTCCTACAGACTAACCAGTGGTTTTTTGATTTCCTGTTTCCTTTCTATCAGCTGGAACCAGTCTCACGACCATTCTCCTCTGACCTGTGGCATCAACAAGATATTTCTGCCCAGAGAACTGCCGCTCACTGGATATTTTCTCTTTTTCGGACAATTCTCTGTAAACCCTAGAGATCAGCAGTTTCTGAAACTCTCAGACCAACAACCATGTTACATTCAAAAACAAATACACTCCCTTTTTCCATTACTCTGATGCTCAGTTTGAACTGCAGAAGATTGTCTCAACCATGTGTACATGCCTAAATGCATTGTGTTGCCAGTATAGAATATACTCTCTTTTAGTGCATGGAAAAAAACGGCAAAATGTTCAAGATATTTCAAGTTTTTCACAACAGAAAATCCGCTTTTCCCTTTTACAAACCAGGGTGCCTACTTTTTGTTGTTAATACAAAGGCAACTGCAAGTTCTGTTTACTTTTTTAATACTTATAATAAATCTATTTTAAGGTTAAATTGATGCACTGCCTGCCAGCATGGCGCTAACAGCAGTGTAAAACTGTGAAAGCTGTTTGGCACATATCAAAAGATAATCCCAGGCTTTGAAGCTGAAAACAGATACAGATCTTTATTTCTCAGCAAAGCTGCTGACTTTGGTTTATTAATCTAATCGATCTTCTCAAAAAATGCTGCCGCTCACGTTGCACACAATGATCTGAGACGGGGACATGCTTTACAAAGGGCGCTGCATAATCCTAATAGGCTTAAAATTGTGAGAATGATCTTCCAGTGTATTTTTGAGGGTTAGGAGGCGGCGTACTTTTAATTACCAGCGCTATGGCCAGCGGAGAAAGCGCAGCTGCGCACACTGATTGTTTCTATCTCCTTGAGTCACGCTGCGTTGGATACACATGCTTTCTTCTCAAGATGTTCTTATCAGTTGATGGCACACATTAAAGAGAAATGCATCTAGGAAAATTAGTATGCAAATTATGACAACCTAACAGTGAGTGACCCTGTGGAAGAAGAGGAAGAGTTTCTCATAATTGCTGCTCACTTTCCAGAACGCTCATCCCGACTCGGACAAAAGTTATCTCTCTGAGCCATCCAGGATACGAGAGGCTGTTGATGTGGATGTACATCTGTAAAATGTCAGCTTCTCTAAGACACTCCATCCATTTTACTTATTCTGGTGGAGATTTTGCCTCTTAACTGGGCAACAAATGAATCTAAAGTCCCACGAGATGCAATTACTGAGCGCCGTGGTTCACAGAGGATAGCAGAGCACTCCACTCCATTTTAAAGATGCTCTTATTTCAGGGCAAAAAGAACAGGAACAAAGTACATTTCTAAATTTGTTAAAGGCTTATTAAATCAGGACACCAACAACTACCTCTGACCTGGACAAAGTCGGCTTTCACCAGCAGCTGTTTACCGTTACACCCTGAAATCTGGTTCTAAGCCAAAGTGGTTATCATCCATTTCAACCTATTTAAAGGATGTAAACTTAATTACAACATACAATGAGCTGATACACAGCCTGAAGGACAAGAGGCGATCCATCACAATCACCTCTTGCATTGAATTTAATGCATTTACGTAGCGCAAAGTGTTTAAGTTACACTGTTGGGAAATCAGGCCTAAAGATAAAAAGAAAACAGGATTTTTTTTTAAAGAAAAAAAGTGGGTTCCTGATGATAATTATAGACAAAAAGGCAAATAGTAAAAGCAAAACAGCTTTCAGTAGATTTAATTGCAAATGTATGCATATTTAGCTCTGCTAAGTGGTGGAATGTTTTACAGTTTATTTACAGGCTACAAAAAGAGGTAAAAATCTTAAGAAAATCACTAAAAAGCAGTAAAATTATCTGGACATGCACCAAGTACCTAAGAAATTTTGGAACAAGAAACGAGGGGTTCCACACAAGCATTCAAAATAAGCAAGAAAGTCAGCTGTTAAATAACATTACTTTAATTTGAATGTTCCACAGCGTGATAATACACTTGGTTTTTTTGTGGCAGTTGTACACAAACTGTATTTTTTTAATTTTTATGTAGTTCATTTAGATAACAGTGACAAAATCCAACTGTATTAAGTGGAAGTGACTCATTTTAAAATAAAAGGGAACAAATGAGAATACTGTCTTGGTACAAGTCCTAATAAATCCTCATAAAATCTGGAACTGGCACTCTTTCTTAGAATCTATGTTTTTGCTAACTTGTCGACATTTAATGAACTTTAAAATAATATCCTTAAAGCGAAACCATGAATAACAGTGCAGTTTGAGTTTTTAATATTGATTCTTTAATCTAGTTTTATCTTTTGTCAAAAGTATGGAGCAATATAGCACGTAAAGGGAAATTGAAGCGAGCAAGAAAGAAAATTGGAAAAAATAAATCTAAAATTGAAATAAAAAAATCTAGTTAATAACTGGTGCAACTGGTTAAAAAAAATGCAATTTTTAGAAAAAAAGCTATTTTTACTTCAATTTTCAGAAAAAAAAATAACTTAAAATTTTGAAAATATTTTTTTCTTTCCTATTTTTTTAACTTCAATTTTAAGAAAAAAAAATTAATTTACCACCTGGTTCGCCCCCTCCGTGAACCACCACCTTAACGTGGTGGAAGGGTTTGAGTGCTTGAGTTATCTTGGGGGCTATGCTGTCGGGGGCTTCTGCCCCTGGTAGGGTCACCCATGGCAGACGGGACCTGGGTGACGAGCCAGACAAAGAGCAGTTCAGAGCCCCTTCTTGAGTGGAAAAAACTATTGGATTTTCAAAGACCTTGGGGTCATAAATGCATTATAAGATGTCCTGAGATTTAAAGTGAGAGCTGATTTTCAGGTTCATGAAGTTTTGATGTTTAATAGCATTAAAACTAACTTAAATTGGACATAAATACATTTAAGATGTTATTTTCTTAATTCTTATGTGGAATAATATTTAAAATGTAATTGAAAGTTTCCCAATGGCATAAACTGGGCAAAGTTAGTTGACTCACTGAAGTGAAAATAGTGCTGCTGACTTTTCTCAAGACACCAATTCAGCTGTGGATGTTATGGAGCCGAAAAAGCGAGACTGGACAGCGGAGTGTAGCATCATCAGCCGGCCAGTCAGGGGGCCCAAGCTTTCAGTCCATTAGGTTTCTCTCCAGGGTTCACTACAACAGCAGACTGTGTGAGGAAGGCAACGGTGTTTACAAGAGCGGATGAAGTGGACTTTATTTTCTGAACAAGTTAAAGTCCTCCAGTGTTTGCAGAGAGATGCTGCTTATTGTCCGTGTAAATCTGTGCTGCATTGCAGTTTTCTTTCAGAGCCAAAAGAAATGGATCCAGCAAAGTCAGAGAAACTGAACAAACTGATCAAGATAAACAATTAACAGGGGTATTTTACTGTTTGCACTCCTGTTTTCCTTTAAAGTCCAACTCTGATCATCTTTTAATCTATTCTAAAAGTGTTCCCAGTGCTCTTTTGATTATGCAGTTTTTAACGAAAATAAAAAAAAAAACTGTTGTCTTCTAGGATGTAGTTTCAGCAGAGCGGCAGGAGTTTATTACAAATTTGCCCCAAGTTGTTTACCCCACTTCCCGTCATCCATCTGTTTACAAGCTCTCCCACTAGCTTACAGCCCCTCACAATCTAACATTAGCGGTGCAACAAAAATGTAGAAAAACAATGGAACTATCCAATCGTACAGTTTGGAGCCAGATTCCAGCTCAGACGAGGAAAATAAAGACGTAGATATATTTGTTTGCAAGTAGATACATCGAAGGAGTGCTTGTGGCTCGCCGATCGTGACGCCTACATCACTACATTCTTTATTCAATGGTAATTTTCTATCTGCTCATGATTCACAACAACTTCAATCAAGAAATATTCAAAAACACAATTTTAAGTTTAATTTTTTATGATAAATGTCTTCCATCCTGAGAAAAATGCATCAAGGACTCAAGAAATTGCATTCATTGGGATAAATTAATTACAAATTAAGGCACACAATCATACTTTTTCAAATTTATAATTATTGTTGTCTTCTAAAATATAAAAAACAAGAGTCCAACCGTTTACATGCATTAATGTTTTATTTGAACTCAGCTGAAGACGCCTCTTACATAGACTTTAGTGCAGATCTTGTGTCCCTGTATGTCGCTGCTGTGACGCCATCAATGTGACAATCCCAAAACGCCGCAACTATAATCTATTATGCAAGTGATAAAGCCAGATGAGGTGTTCCCTATCATACATTAATAGAGTTTGCATAGGGTAGATCGAAAAAGTGTTAAGAAGAAGTTTGGGGTAAATATTTTTATGATTTCTTAGAAAAGCGCTCCTACTTTATAATGTGTTAAATTATAGATCTCTGGACCAGGTATTTTCTTTTTTGTGTTTTTTTCCCCCTTTTTTTGTTAGAGAATGAAAAAAATAACTCTTGGTGTTGTAAAAGTAAAGGTTGGAAGTCTATTGTAGCAGAAAAATGACACACACGCACTTTTTTATTTGTATTTTGATTTTTTTGTGCTCCACAATGCCATAAATTTAAATGAAAATGCCTCAAAATGAGGGTTTTTATAGCAATTATAAAGTTATACTAAAAGTAGATAAATTCAACTCATTATTATTGGTCATAACAACATAAAAATAATAACATGACAGCACTAAAGTACATGATAAAAACACACTTTTTATTGGAGTGTGTCTTTATCTCAGTCATCCACTGCCCCTTTAAGTCTAAATTTCTATATGAAGGATATAAAATTACTTTAAATTACATAAAATTCTTATAAAAACTGTCAGTCTGCCCATTCATCAAAATTGCCTGTGTAATAGCACTTTTTTTAAAAGCTTGAAATATGTGTACTAATTAGTGGCCTGCAGATTTCTCTTTTCTAAAAAAAAAAAAAAAAAAAAAAAAAATTGCATAACTGAAAAAAAGAGGCTCTGAGTGAAACCAAACACAAAAGACCTCCTCACACAATTATTACCAAGGCTTTTAATGATCAAACACCTTTTATGATGGTAAACACGACAGACCTGAAAAGGCTTCATTTTATTTATTTATTTATTTTTCTTTTACATTGGTGAGAACTGGTGGTTGCAAAAACAAGTGACTCATATTTGGCTCTGGTTTTGAAAACCTCCGGTCACCACGACAGATCTTTTCATTCTGGAACCAAAGAACAATTTTTTGCTAAAAGAAGTTTACATCTTTTTTTTTCTTCTTTTTTTTAGTTTAGATCTTTTCTTTTGTCTAAATATGTCTCATTTGTACAGATCCTGAAATGAGGTAAACACAAGCTGAAACAAACAGGAACACGAGGCATCTTTTCACATCCACATGATGCTAATCAGAGACTCTTGTATGGTTGATGATCAGCAGCTGGGAGCTCCTTTTAAAATCCCAACCTTTTGGGTTTTGTGCTGTTCAGATCTTTTATTACAAAATCCTGCAGGAAATATTTTTAAATGGATCCTGATGATGCAACTAAAGCTCTCTGTGAATCCTATATAAAAGTCAGCATTGAATTACTATCATGATCGAAGAGTAAGAGACAGTTTTAAGCAACTCCTTCAGTAGTTATTACAGCATGAATATTTAGGGGTGACATTCTTAATGAAGATGACATTATTCGTTAAAGAAATTATTAAGTAAGCTTGATTTCGGCTTGATTGACCTGCCAGTGCCAAGGTGGCTGCTGGTTAATTCCTGACAACTCTTATTAAGAGTACGACCAAGGTTTTTCAGGACCACAGACAGCTCCTCGACATAAGCAGAGAAACTCCGGGTCCTCCAGCATTGATTTGTATGGAAAATAGGACAAGAATATAATACAAGACTAAGTCACGATGCACACAATAGTATTACAAATGTTTGTGTTTTTCATATTTGTTGTTAAATACTGTTCGCAGAACCAGTGATTTTGTTGGAATCTTTGAAGTTTAATTTATTCTAAAGTCAGTGTAATTTATTTTGGGCACCACAGATAAAAAGCTTGCATGAATAACAATTGTATGCAAATATGTCTTTCTGCTTGCACCAGCTCCGACTCAGAAGGGGCTCCAAGATTAATTTGAACTCTTAATTCACCAAGGCATCAATATACAACTAGTACTAGGCTGGAACTGCAGAAGCGAGCTCAATGCCATAGATTTTTTTTTTATCATAATAATGCATATTTGTAGACACACAGAAAGAAAAACAAAACGAAATCATCATGTATTTGGAGGCATCCATCTTTAAAGGTTAACACAACAGGACAGTTGGAGGCTGGCTCTACTCTCAGCCCAGATTTAAAAATGCAAAAAAAAAAAAGTGTCTGGTTACCCTTTAAAGTTCAACTCCAGTCATCTCCAGTTAAATCATTTTCAGTGGTCTTTTAATCATAATTGTGCCATTTTTAGCCAAAATATTGTTTTCTAAGACATAGTTTCTGCATATGTTCAAGAAACATTTGTCTCTTAGTTGTGGGTGGGACCATTGTTGTGGAGTAAGCCTGTCTTCACTTCCCATCATCCCTTAATTTACACGCTCTCCTACTAGCTTACAGCCCCTCACACCCCCAAAATAACACAAGCGGAGCAACAAAAATGGCGAGTGATATTGGAGCTATCCAGCTGTACAATTTTGATCCAGAAGGCAGCTCAATGAGAAAAACAAAGACATTCATGGATCTATTTGTGCATCGGAATGGAGCAGAGCAGGGTACTTGTGTCATAAATACGTCACAGCTACAATCGCTTAACAATAAACATTTTTTTATCTTCTTCTGATAAAAAACACTGAGAAATACAACTTGAAGCTTCATTTTCTTTAAATATTGCTTCTATCATGAGAATACTGCCACAAGAACATGTCAAAAAACACTAAAAACTAAAATTTTATCGAAAGTGGGTGTTTAAAAAACTTCAGTTCTTCCAGGTTTTATAATCTTCTTCTTAGCTTTTGTTCAATTTATTTCATTCCTTGCCTTTTTTTTTTTATATCTGACCTTCCCCTTTTCGGGCTCCTCAGAACCTTTAATTACCGCTCTGAACGCACTGAAGCCGTCTTTGTCACTGTCTTCCAGCCGGGGCTGTCTACAACAAGGGGACACTGCTTGAAATGTCATTGTGTGACACGTGGCGCGACATCAAAAGAAATGGCAATCCAAATGAGGCCCTGCCTCAAAAAAATGAAAAAAAAAACGTAGGAGGGGGAGAAATAAAAGTCCTGTACTGTCTCCTGCCATGAAGAATGAGTTGCTGCACCCGGGCTTTAATGTACTGCTGTCTGTGAGCTCTGTAATGATGAAAAATTGGTCAATGATGATGGGACACTGTGGGCTTTTATTCTATCTGTGTATGACAAAGCAATAAGGATTACGCTGGACAATCACCAATAAAAGGCACCAACTACTGCCCTATAAATACCCCTATTAAAGGCCACTTTCTGAACGTGTACTTTAGTGTTTTTACATTGCTTATTTACGCCAAGTGTTTTTACTGCGATGGCAATGGCTCTCTGGTTCACGGCAAACGTTCTCCAGAGCGGAATCTACTTAAAGAAGCCATCTGATGCTGCTTGAAGGTTATCTACTCTTAATCATAGATACCGTTCCACTGGGTTTTGTGCTGGCTAAAAAACTGACCTGACCGTTTCCTGAGATGCTCGCCTGCATCGAAGGCAGAACTCCTCTGATAAATGATATTACAGTTTATCTTTGCATCAAAGCTGCATTTCATTATGTCTTTTTTATGTATAAATATTAGCCAATTCATGTGAAGCTAAGCTCTTCCTCCATGTCAGCAGGCAGAAAAAAGCTAATTTGCTGCAATAGAGGTAGATAAAAGAAATGGATTTCATTTATTTTAAATGTCAGTAAAGACTCTTAGACTTTCTAATGACTCTGAAGTTCAAAATAAAAATAAAAAGCCTTTTATTATGTTGCACAAACTGAATTATAAAGCATAAAATAAGTTTAGTTTATGTCATAAAATGTATGAATCATTTCCATCCACTCATTCTCTTAAGCCGCTTTAACCCTTTCAGGGTCGCGGGGTTGCCGAAAACTGTCCCGGCTACTTTCAGAACTAAACAGGAAGAATCTGCATTCAGCTTCTATGCCTACATATCTAGAGTAGACTTCCAGAAAGCCTTAAATAACATGAAATGCTCGTTAAAAAAAAAAAAAAAAAAAATTCAGGTTAGAGTTTTTATTTTAAAGTTTACATCTATCCATTAAGTAGATGTTAATTTGTCAATTATAAACTTTTTTTTTTCTTGCATCTTTTTCAAGTTAAGTGTAACAACTTTATAACACATTTTCTTCACTGTAATTGGTCATGAGAACAAATCTGCTTTGAGTCTTGTGCAGACTTTCATCACAACACTTTCTCTGGGGGTTATCACTCAGGTTCATCACTGTCAGATCCAGATCTTCTACTTAAAAATTAAGGGCTTACGTCTCAAAGCGGATCGGGGGAAATGCCCAGGAAGACTCTCCGCCTGATGCGATTGGACAGCTGCTGCTGAGGTGACCAGAACAGCAGTTAGCTGTAATAGTTTTCCAACAGGGTTGCGTGACAGCTAAGAGCAATTACTTTGGACATTGATTGTGCGGCCGGTCTTTGATTGTGTAATTGCTCTGAGAGAGATGAGAGTAGTTCTGTGGCCGAACAGGTGAGCTCAAATCGATTACAGTGGGTCTCTCATTTCTTAGACCACAATGAGAACAGGCCGAGCGCGTGCAGTCGGCGCTCCGAAATGATCAGCTCTTCCTAAATCATAATGTACCATTATGTCACATGCTACAAGTGCTGTAGTTGAGAATCAGAAGCACGTCCATTCGTCATTTTTATGACTCTTTTTCAAATATTCATAGTTTCAAGCTCCATCCAAGATTTTTTTTAACCCCTTTAAGACCAGAATTCAAGCGTATATGTTCTTGGATTTACTGTAACTTTTCAACTGAGAACACGATCGACGTAATTCCAGTAGATTCTGAAGGAAAAAAGCGGCAATTATGATGATTGTGTTCACAGTTGAAAAGTTAGAGTACGTTAAAGATTTTGTATTTAGGCACCACTGGCGACGCTTCAGGTGTTACTCGTTCTTTTAAAGACCCACTCCACTGACAGTCATGTTTTTGTTGCTTTTAACATCTTCTTATTGCATTTTTCTCATGATAGAGGACAAGTATGAAGAAAATTAAGTTTAAAATAGCACCTCTGAGTATTTTTTTAAATTGCTTTCAATTGGTGTCAAAAAACGTGCAAGTGTGATGTAAAGGTTACTACGGCAAGTAGGGGTTGTGTATTGGCAAGAGTTTTTCAATACGTATCACGATACACATGGCACAATACAATATGTATCATGATATATCACGAGACGGTACCAGAGACAATATTTCTCATGAAGCACAGAAATCCACGATTCTATAAGTACTAACTTATCACCGATTTTTGGTTCAGCGCTCATCCGTAGTTAAAACTGAGTTGTACATGTCTCATTTTGCAATGTAACAACAACAACTATGAGGCTCAGGTTGTGTCTGAATTTCCTCCCTAACCCTTAACTACTAAAAAACTATATAGTGCGGGACTATCTAGTGCCCTGGATTTTAAAGATAATTCAGACATGATGCTCACTATTTTTCTTTTGTTTTTCTGATTGCAGGATATAATGTCACAGATTTCACAAAGTCAAAATTGAATTAATAGGGACATTTCACAATGTTTATTTATGACTCCATTGAGAGCTGATGGTGAAAATGTGGATGGTTTATTCAAAAATTACATTTAAACATGTTTTTTTGTTCGAAATTGTTCAATCCCAGTGTGTTCTGGTCTATATTGTGAGCATCGATGCACACAAGTTTTTCCCAAAGACTTCTGGAAAATTACTAATGCACTCGATTTTTGAATTAGTAAATTCGCACAGCGCTAAAGAGCTGCAAACGCACCACATAATCAGTTCACATCTATCACAAGGTGGTTCTCGTGAGATCTTGTGTTGTTTTGGTGCAGTGTAGAGCTGCACAAAAAGGGTCAGTATTCTGCCAACTAGTGGTCGGAGGTTTAAGTGGCAAAACAAAAGTAGAGCACTGAACTACATGCATATACTTGCAGACAGACAGATCTATGTACGTCTTTGTTTTCTCTTCTGAGCTGGAATCTGACTCAAACTGTACAGCTGGAAAGCTCAGATATTGTCTGTCATTTTTGTTGCGCCGATAATGTTAAGATGTGGTTGCGGGGGGCTGTAGGCAAGTAGGAGAAAGGGTAAACAAAGTGGTGATGATGGGGAGTGGAGCCGGCTATCTCTGCGCCAACAGTCCCGCCCACAACTCAAAGGTGAACTTCTAAGATTTTGATTTTTGATTTTGATAATATAAGCTAAAAGAAAAAAACCAAACATTGGCAACGTTTTGACAACAGATCAAAAAGTGACTTTAAAGTGTATACAAGTAATTATTTTATATGTAGCTAAAAATAAAACTTCCTGTCATGGGCTTAGACCAAAAGCACTTTAGTATTTGCTAGTTAGTGCATTTTAAAACTGTTTTCTGGATCATAGTTTATTATTTATCTCTTTAAAGCAACTCTTTGTCGAGATAAAAAAAAAAAAGAAGTCATGCATTTATTCCCCACCAGACTGTTTGATGTTTGCATAACAATTTTGGAAAAATTGCAGCTTTTAATAAACGTTAGTTTGCTTATGGGGTGTTTATATGCAGTCATTCTTTAAAAATGTGTGTTTTTATTATTCTAAACCTAATAAAGTTTAACTACTATATTAATCTTTATATATTACATTTTTTTCTCTAGATTTATAATGAGGAAAAGGGTGAATTCTTCATTAGAGGTTTTTTTTTTCTTCACATTTTAACCCAAATTTGAATTTTTAGCATAAAGACTTTAGCAGAAGACTAAAGTGCAGATCTGATGAAGCTGCTGCCTAGAAAATAACCTTTTTCTTCTCAGCTTTGCACAAGTCTTACTATCCAAGGAAGATCAGTTCTGATTCTGGTAGCTGCAGGATTTCATGTTCTCCACTAAATGGCTTTGAGTCACGCTGTGGGTGAAGGCACGTACCAGTCGAGTATTTGTGAGACACACCAACATTCTCATTGTACATGGAAACAACTTATGGGAGGAATGAGTGCGGATCATAACACATACATAAAAGATGAAGCCCCTCCTCATGCATCTTTTATCAGAGTGTTAGTGAGGGCTCTGAGGTTGAAGACAGAATGAGGTGCATTTCTTGTTAATGTCTGTACAAGCAGATGCTAACTTCAGTACATGCTGGCAGTGTGGTCACACGCCAACAGAGCCACATTTTTTTCTTGAGAGAACAAGATTGAAAAGATAAGCAGAAGATTTCTCCCTCTATGTTATATAGATTTAAACAGAAACAGAGTAAACCTGTGTTTGATTAATGCTACGGTAACAAATACAATTGCAGTGGGGAGATATCGGCAAAATCTTAAAAATTTCCTACAACCAATTTTTTTAATCATTGGGGTCGTAATGAATATAGACAGTCAGGTCTGTAAGATGGCCTCTCTTTTTTTTTTTTTATAAATCTGCAGGCTACTGGGTTGCTGGTGGCGCTTGACATGGACAGCCGCATTTACACGCCATCCTTCCTGCTGTATGGATTTGCCCGTGTGACCTCAAAATGGCCCCAGGTGACCACTGACAGATGCCAACTTTTAGAGAAAAAAACGTTTAAAATGTTTAAATTTTGCCTTTTTGTTTAAACCTGCGTGGCTCAGTATGTAAAAATGCAGCTGCTGCCTCCGAACCACCTGCCAATTCAGCAGGAAATCCTTGCATTTAGGTTGCCACCCAGTGACATTATGAGATATGTGAATATAGCCTAAGCAAAAAAAAAAAAAAAAAAAAAAATGCAAAAGGATGGCAAAACTGATTTTGCTGCCCTAAAATACTATTTTTAGACATTTTACTTATTACTGGTAAAGGTCTAAATATCGCGATATATTGCGATATTTAGTCCTGCGATTGATTCTCGATGGGTTCTCACCAAGTATCTCTATCACTGAGTATATGTAAAGTAAAACTTTATATTGGTCATCTTTTGGTGACACGCTAAAAATATTTTGGCCACATATTTTCCCCCAAAAATATTGTGTTCTTCTGTATAATTAGAGTTATTAGAGATAATTTTTACCAATTATAGCAGTTTTGTGACATCATCAATATCGGGAGCCATGTATTGTGTATCACATCGTACGTGAGATACCCAGTGATTCCGAGCCCTAGTTATGGGTGTTTTGGATTATTTATTATATTATTTATTTGGGATGGATTTTCATCAGCCACACACACACACACACACATATAAATATATGAAATTCTCAAAGTAAATAAAGTCAATCAAGAAATATGGAAAAAACCTTGTTTTTGCACCACTCAACAAATTATGTAAACATGCATCAAACTACTTTGACTCCAAAAATCTTTTTTTTGTTATCTACTTCAATGCCAAAACCTGAAAAAAATGATTTTTTTCATAACTAGAAATAAAGAGTAATAAATTACTGTGATGTCACCCCAAAATGAATTCATCCATTTTCTTCTGCTCATCTGGGGCCGGGTCGTGGGGGCAGTAGTCTAAGCAAGATATCCAGACTTCCATCTCCCAGGTTACCCCCTCCAACTCGTTCCCTCTCCATGTCCTGGGTCTTCCACGAGGCCTCCGTCCATAGTGTGGAACACCTCCTCATGGAGGCATCCGGACCAGATGCCCGAACCACCTCAACTGGCTCCTCTGGATGTGGAGGAGAAGCACCTCTACCCTGAACTCCCTCTGGGTGACCGAGTTTCTCACCTTCGGTGGCGGTTCTATACTGAATTTCTCCCCGGGGGAGACCGACCCTCCCCAGGCAAAATCAAACAAACACATCTAAAACATAACAGCCGATCTCAAACTCCGATCTTCCCTCACTCATGAACACAACCTCAAGATACTTAAACTCTACCATTTGGGGCAGGAGCATCCACCCACCAAGAGAGGGCAAGAACTCCGGTCGAGAACCATGGTCTCAGACATAGCAGTGCTGACCCTCAGTCACCCCAATAATGCTCCAAGAATGCTTCTTCATACAAAGTTTTCACAGAACAAGCTGTTCTTGAGAGTTGGTTGTGTTCTTTGTAAGTTGTTTTGTTGTATTTGTTTCAGTTTTGTGCTGTTAAATCTGCAGGAGAAGCTTCTTACCGCTCTGCACATCTTTTCCTCCAGATCCTGGTTGATCCTTTGAATAGCTGCATAGCTGCTTTGGATCCTACAAAGAAACGAACACAACTTCAATCTACAGAAAAAAGAAAAAGCCCAAAAGGTTTAAATATGTATTTTTTTACAATATTTAAAAAAATCTCAAAAATTAAAAATCTCATAGTGATATTGTCAGCATTATTGTAACATTTACTTTTTGCATTGACTTTGAATAAAGTAAATAAAACTCGTTTGCTTCTTTGTCTCATTTCATGGCTTCACCTCTCAGGGTAGTCCAACATATTTTCATTGGCTCTGAAGCTTAGAAAGCCTCCGTAAACCATCATTTATGGCTTCATTAGCCTCACAGATCGCCCACGGAGAGTCCAAGCGACAGGAGAAACAAATCGTAAAACAAAAAGTTTATGAAGGAGAATGATTAAAAATGACTGAGAGACCCTGGAAGAGCGGGGTGCAAATCACTGTAATAAAAGCTCCAAGCATTAAAAGGAACAGTCAGTCATTCTGAGGGAAAAGTGAGCAGTTTGTGCGCTTTTTTTTTTTTACACACTGATCTGTGTGTCAGGCAGCACATAACTGGGTTTCAAATCTCATTTTTTTGCAGTTTGACAGGCGATGTTCAATCAGACTCAGCGTGACAGAATCCTTTGGGTCCTCGTCTGCAGCCGTCCTTACAAGTCTCCTCATTTTAAGACAATGACAAGCCAGTTTAAATGGCGACAGTGGGTGACAGGCAGGCGGACGGATGCAGGGCTGCCGATCTGAGGATCTATGTTTCAGTTTAGAAATTCCAAACTGGAGCAGCGACGGGCTAAGGATAAAAATCTGCTTAAAAAAGTTTCATTTCTCTCTCATATATTATATATATATATGTGTGTGTGTACTAGTTACCAAGATGGCCGACCTGTTTATACCAGGTCGGCCATCTTTGCTGGGAAAAATAAAACAAACCAATCATGATCTACTAGAAAACTCTGTTGTGTGGGACTATCTAGTGCCCTGGATTTTAAAAGCAATTCAGAAACCATACTCTTTACTTTTTTAAACATGAAATATGACATCACAGATTTCCCGCATTAAGAAATTCTAATAACTATGTACATTTTATGGAGACTTTTTATAAATCCTTTCTGTTCCATTTAGTTTTCACTTGTTTAAACCAAATGCATTGTGGTCTATATTCACAAATGCAGAGAGCATCGAGGCACACTGGTTCTTCACAGAGACTGTATGTCCAAATTCTTTCACTACTCACTGCTCACTGTACAGGATATTAACCTATAGCACACTATATATAGTGTACACTATATTTAGTGTAATCTATATACAGTGTAGTATATATATATATATATATATATAAAATTGAGTGCACTCGAAAATTCTCAGAAGTCCTTGCAAAAATCGATGCATCGATGCTCACTACAGAACCACAATGCACTGCGGTCAAAAAATGTTTGCAAAAGAAGAAGTGTTTGAATGTAATTTTTTATTAAACTATCGACATTTTTGTAATCAGAACACAAATAGACATCTTGAAATCTTTGTATTGATTAGGTTTTCACTTTGTGATATTTGTGATACTATGTTCGCAAAACACAAAAGGAAAGCGGTAAGCATGGTGTCCGAATTGCTTCCAGATCACCATATAGTCCCACACTATATAGTTTCTTTAGTAGTTAGGGAGGGAATTGGGACATAGCCGTAGATTCAGACAGCTCTGTAAAATGGTAAATATTCTGCATAACAGACTTAGTAGTAAAGGAATTTGGACACAGGTATGGTTCCTTTTTCAGCCATTTTTAGTGTGATGCTATGTACACACCAGGTTTGTGACACGCGTTCAAAAGCATGTTGAGTGTTTGAATGCACTTTTAGCTTGCAGTGTTCACACAGGACTGTCGCTATCCAACAGCGGTGCGGACCAGCTTGATGCGAAATGTTGAAGCGGTGAAAATCTCGCAAATCCTGCTCGAGGTTTTCTCTTTCATAGTGCTGTTACAATATATAAAAGACTCTGGGACATATAAGCTTCACTTATTAACTCGTCTTTCATGATCAATTTTCAAAAAGTTGGCATTTTATTTAATTAAAAAAGAAACGCCATCCGTTCCTCCCTACCAAACTCAAGTCCCTGACTGGTCAAAGTTCAACCGGTTTAACTTTTAGCATGCGTTCAATGGTGGCACGTTTTGTACGTAGAGCCCAAAAATGTTCGTAGAAGTTGCACAGCTGCATGTAAATGTGAGAGTTTTGAATGCAGAAGCCCGACGCGTGGATTTATGCTCTCTTCATGGGAAGTGGTCACTTGAGCGCGTGTCATCAGGATCCTGATGACACGATCCTGATGATCGGAGATCATCAGGATCCGGTCTTTTATCAGTTCCTAGAGTCAGAACTAAACATGGAGAAGCTGCATTCAGCTTCTATGCACCACAGATCTGGAACAGACTTCCAGAAAACCTGAGATCAGCTGAAACACTCAGTGTATTTAAATCCAGGTTAAAGACTCACCTGTTCTCAGTTGCATTTGATTAATATGTATTCAAAAGTTTACGTCCGCACTTTTTATCTATGCTTGTTTTAAATTAAAATCTTTTTACTTTCTTTTAATTTTATTTTAATGATTTGAATAATGAATGACATTTTTACTATTTCTTTTGATTGTTTCTTTTAATGTTTTATGTAAAGCACTTTGAATTGTCTCTGTACATGAAATGTGCTATACAAATAAACTTGCCTTGCCTTGCCTTGCCTTGTTGTAGAGGGCATTATGAACGTATCTTGAGGTGTGCTATCCACTGTTTGCTATATATGCTCAAACTTCATTTACTGTCACATTTTACTTTAGCTATAATGTAAATATCTGACTTTTTTAGGGCTGAACTGTTTTTTTTTTGCAGAAAAGCTCCAAAGTGAATACAAAATCAAAAGGGATTTCTGTTCTTTGACACAAAAATGTATAAAATCATCTACAAATGAAAGTTTAGACACACACCAATCTAATCTAAAAAAACAAAAAAAAAATAGTTGTTTGGCTGGAGAGTCATAAAAATTTTATGAGGTTAAAATGAACAAGCTCAACACAGGAGGGAAATTGTCATTCGTCTAATTTGTACCCAATAGTGACCTGATAAAAGACTGATCTGTCAGAAATCAACATAACTGAGCGACTCTATTTTTACACAATGACGTCAGATTATTGGAGATATCTTGTGGGAAAATGACAGAATATGTCTTTAATCGTTTCTTGCAGTTGCCTGTTCATTTGGATGTTAAGTTTTTCCCAAATTCAAATCCAATTTAGCTTTTTTTTTGTTTCGGTAAGCCAAAAAATAAAAGTGCTTTATAGATATTCATATGATTTTACAAGATAAAATCCAGCTGAAGTTAAAGGAAAAGCAATAAATAATTTCAACAATAAATTAACTATGGAAAAAATTGGTTTCAAAATAAAAGACAGTAAAACAAATCAGCTAAAGAACAAGGGAACACAAAAAAAACAAATAAAATGAATACATTTAGCAAATAAAAAGATCAGTTTTAAGATAAGATCTTAAACAAACAAAAAACAATGAAATGTTGGAGCAGTTTTTTGGGGGATTTTGGAGCTGCCACAGTAAAAGCCTTCCATTCCCTTTAAGCGTTTGCTTTGTTTTTGGCTCATTCTGAGGCATCTGAGCGGCCAACCTAATAGGGTGGAAAAGAAGGATGTGGCAGCTCAAAGAGGCAAAAAGACGCCAAACTATGTAGAGATTTAAAAACTAATGAATCCTAAAATGAATCCTGGAATGAATGCCTTTACTAAAGTGATGGAAGTATTACTGCAGTTCTCATTCTAGTGCTTTAACTCTAATCAGGTTCGGAAAAGAATTATTCTTGTTTTAGTCAGGAACTGTGTGTTATAAAAGTAGAGGAAGAGGGTGTTTCAAAATGCTTTAAATACTTAAAAACTATGTTTAAAAATGAAAATAGTAAGTATTTTAGTTTTTAACATTTAGCTCAAATAAATGCTTGTGTGAAGACCAGAAAAATCTAGAATAAAAGTTTGTTGCTTTTATGTCTGTACATTGTAATTATTAGTATGTTTTAGGGGTGTAGGAAAAAAATAGTTTGACAATATATCTCAATATTTCACCTGCCAATACTTGTGTCAATTTAAAATGCTGAAAAGGTGATATTTAATAAATTGTTTATGAGCGTCCTTCAGCCTCTTACTTTTGTTTTCCACCTAAACCCCCATCACTAGTTGGCAGCACACTGAGCTTCTCTGAGCTGCTCTACACCGCATCTTGTGTTTTTTCTTGTTATGAGACATATACCAATAAGTTTTTATTTGGAATGGGTACCAAACCAAAACTTGTTTTGTGGCCGGTTCAGATAAGAACAAGTGAAGCAGTGAAGCAGTGAAGTGCGTGGAGCTTCGGTCAAAAGGCTGTGGGCAAAGTGGGCCAAAGTTCTGCTGAACTTAACAGCTATAGATTTGAGTTAAGACCCCTGATGGATCAGAGGAATGCCATTTAAACTGACTTGTACAATTCTCTAAAAAAGAAGCGGGTAAATACGTGACGATTAGCGGGTAAATACGTGATAAAACAAGGCTGCAGCATTGCTAAATAAAGCATCTTAGCCACATTTAAGTGATATCCTTCATCCTGTCACTCTGCTTCATCACACTGAATGTTTCTTTAAAGAATTGGTGTTTCTTTTTTAAAACATTTATTTTGAAGCACCAGTTTAAGCACCTTTTAGGCTCCTGAACCGTTAAAGGTAATGAAGAAGCTACATTAAGCAATGTTGGAATTAAACAGCACGTTATTTCCTCAATCATACTTTTAGATTCCTATTGGTTAAGGCACATCCATTATATGTCTTTTTTGCTTACACTGAAAAACATTTTGTTGTGGAAATCAGATGATGTTGACTGTTATGTTGAAGAACAAATACTTCTTAATTTACCAAAAAAAAAAAAGCACAGGGAATTTACTTCGGTAAAAGCAACTTGTAAATGAGATACAGTTGCAGCGCTGCACATTGTGATCATAAAATAAAATGATTTTTACCATTTTATTACCATGAAAAGTGTATTAATTTTTTAGGTAGTTATTTTCTAAATTATACTCATTTAAATAAATAGTAAAAATGTGTTCTGATGCAATCTCAGGATGTATCGCGATACACTTTGTATCGTGAGATGCATATCACGATATGTATTGGACTGTGACACATTTCGTGATATGCGCATTGCGATACAACACGCGACACGATGCATAGACATACGATATGTTGTGATACAACATTCCCTGATATGCATCATATGAGATATGTATATCATGATGTGATGAATTTTGTAATAAGCATTATATCAAGATATGATAACTATCATGATATATCGTGATACGTATTCTGAGATGTATATCACAATGTGTGTTGTATCGCCACACTCTTGCCAAAACACACCCCTAGTATTGTGAGACCAGCTGTCCCAAACATCCATGTCGAGTTTGGGCGTGCACCCACCTGCGCAGCTTCTCTGTGAATTTCTCCAGCTCCTCCTGAGCCCGGCGGAGTTCTGTCTCCAGGTACTGGCGAGTGGAGTCGAACTCTGTTTCCACCATCTCTAGCTTGTGGGATGTGTGGGACAGGCGCTTGCGGATGTCGTCTTTGTGGTCGTGGAGGGAGCTGGGCAGACGTGGGGAGAAGGAGTTCAGAGAGCAGAAATGTGGAAATACGCAGCTCACAACAGCCATGCTCTTTTTGGTGTTCGGCGACAATGAACAAAACGGGGAAAGAGATTGGCGGCGAAGGCAGAGCGTGCGTTTGTGTGAGAAGAATGGGAAGAAGAGGAAGGTATGATGTGCAGCTGGGGTGTAATTCGGTTTGGAGAGACAGGTCCCAGGCAGGGAGGAAGCAGGGAGGCCAGTGGGGAGGAGGAGATGGATGGAGCCGGAATACTAATAATTTCCATTCACAGTGATGGAGCCGAACACGGAAAAGATCTCCCATTGGTGTAATGGTGAATTTCATTATTTGGAGGCTGAGTCTGTCGAAGAATAGGAACAGGTTTTTTGCCCAGACAGAGAACATGGCTAGATTGTGGGAAAAGGGTTGCAAACACACTATTGGGGACAGAATGCGAGCGAGAAACCATTAAAAAAAAAGGTGAAAGAACGCTCCAGAGGAAGCATGATGCTGGAAGAATGGCACAACCCCTTCATTATCAACAACAACATAGACAGGTAGATCTATTTCGTTACATGTGTGATGCTGGTTTGTGAGTGGAGGAAGAAAACAGCATGACAGCGTCGACTGAAGGAACTGATGTGCTAATGAAAGGCTCGGGATTGAGAGCAGAGGTAGAGAGCGCTCTGAGGGATTTAGCCCTTCTTGGCTAGAGAAGAGGTTTGATGGCAAAGCTGAGCCAACCAGCAGGAACAGAGAGTTCAGCTTCCATCCTCCAAGCAAAGCCTCAATTACAAGAATGTCAAACAATGCCAAGGAAAGAATTACAGATCCATGGATAAATAATGGGGGGAACACACTTAGTAAAAGTTCCGGACATTCATAAACCAACTCATTCTGTAATTGTTAAATGTCATCCAGAAACACTCAAAAATGCAATTTATTTGTAAAGCCACGCCAAAAATGACTAAAAATACCAAATGATCGTAAAAATTTTTGTTGAGAACTAGTTTTTTTTCTATTATTGGAACATATATTATAGATACAGTCAATGATATTTCTAAAAACAATTTCTTGGCAGCAGATTTTCTTTGAAACTCACTGAAGAGATGAAGAATTTGAACATTAATTAAGCTAATTTTGACTGAGTGGGTGTCTAAGCAGGGCAAACAACATTAAAAAATAAATATGCTTTCAACCAGGATTTTCATAAAACTGGAGCACACGTAAAGAAACTGAAAATAAAACCCAGATTTAGAGAGCTCAGACTCACCAAATGCCTTAAGAAAAGCATTTTTTATTTTTCCTGCAGCTTAACCTTAAACCACCTTTAATAAAAGTGTGACAGATTATTATTTAGTTGGTTTTAGGCCCGTTTTTTTATCTCCATGTTTGGCACCATGTTGGTTGTTTGTAATGTAACTAAACCAAAAATAGGAAATAGGGACAAATCCATCCATCCATCCATCCATCCATCCATCCATCCATCCATCCATCCATCCATCCATCCATCCATCCATCCATCCATCCATCCATCCATCCATCCATCCATCCATCCATCCATCCATCCATCCATCCATCATCTTAATCCCATTCGGGGTCACTGGGATGCTGGAGCCTATACCACCTACAGTTGGTAAAAAGTGGGGTCACCCTGGATGGTTCTCCAGTTCACTTCAAGCCCTAATTTCCATCTCAAACATTTCTGATGTTGCTGATGTGAATCTACACGTCAAAAATGAAACTAGAAGTGGTGCGGCCACATTCACCAGATTTGACTTAACCCAACTCAACAACCTTCAGAAATTGGCAATTAAATGGGACAAAGCCAAAGTTTTAAAAGGGACATTGACTTAGCAATCAATACACAAGACCTATGCAATTTATGCCATTTTAACCAGTTGAATAAAAAGATTTAAAAACTAAATAATTAAGTAGTGGTGTCAAGCAATACATTATTGTGTGATTATTTAATCATGACCTGTAATTATTACACATTTTACATTATAAAGTTTGATTTTCATCTGGGCTAATAATTCCTGTAAAAAAAAGCCTCTCTTTGAAGTAGTTTTGTGGCGCAGTAAAAAGTCCAAATACAACTAAAGAAATGGCTTTTTTATGATTATGACAGACCTAAAACCTTTACTGTACAGTAACAAGGAGTATTTTTTCAATCTCAAACAATTTAGAAAAAAAAAAAACAAAAACAAAAAAATCCCGGAAAAATCAGGTTTAGAGTTCTCTAATTAGGAAAAATGATTAAAAAAAAAAAAAAAAACACGAATAAAGTGAAAAAAAATGTATTCACTGGGCTTTATCTCTTACATGGGCGAATCGATAATAGTTGTGGTGTTATGGCATTGTTTTAAATCTCTCTTTTTTTAAATTGTTTTAAATCTCTCAAAAACAAATTTGCACATTTATGACATCACACCAGCAACAATACGACACTGAGAGCGATGTAAGATGTGTTTTCAGCTGAGTTTAAATAAAACGTTCAGGCAAGTAAACTGTTGGAACATTGTTTTTTAATATTTAAGAACAACTATAGATTTAAAATGAGATTAGCATGATTAAAAAACTTGCCTGCTACTTTGTCTATAATTAACTGATCATAATTTATGCGAACATTTTATACCTAAATAGTAAATTGTTTTGTCGTGTTATTTTGTTGTGTTGGACTTAACATGGGATTGAACAGGAAACCGTTGCTCTCTACGATTTGCCTCTAGTGGTCAATTGAGGAAGTGCAGCATTTGGTATTTCTGGGTTGGGTTCAGCTTTTAAAAAGGAAAGGTGGGGGCTTCTCTCTGCCGAACCAATTGAGTGGATCAGTGAAAGCTGATTTGCTGTGGTGGCCCCGAAGAGGATACGCCTAAAGGGGATCAACTTGTTTGTGTAACAAGCCACCTAGTGGTTAATCGATGAACTGCCCATGCTCCAATAACTTTAATGTTCAAATGGGAACTTTGTCCGTACATCAGATAAAATATCAATTCTTAATTTCCTTTATTTTTATTTTTATGTTCATTCCTTTATGTTTGTTTGATCGTTCTAATTAAAAAAAAAAAACTAACAGCAAACAGCAGAATGACATCTTCCCTCACCACACAGGAGATTTTCAGACAGCTGAAAGCAAGGCTGAGGAAGTGACTGAAACCAGGTGTCGACAAATCAGAGCAAAAGCACAGAAACTAGGAGTCTAAAATATAAACAGAAGCACAATTCTTAAGGAAAATCCAGGAAATTACAAATTAAAGCAAAACAAAACACCAACCTTGACAGACAACGACAAACCCACAAATAATTCACTTTTTGTTTTTGTTCCAGTTAAACTGTTTAGTTTCGAGCTAATTAAAAAAAAAGTCCTTGACAAACTTTCTCAGATTGCGAGGGAGTGTGGCTGCAGAAGGACATCACGCTGAATCTGTGTCACAGTCGACTGAAGCACGGAGCAGTTCAGCCGGTGGTTATCAGTAAACATCACGTGGCGGTTAACTTAAATCATTGTTCAGATGCACTTTTGCCTTAATAGGCTAAATTATTTCTGCATATAGTCCAATTGAACACTGATCAAATCTTTTGTAATCAATACATTTCAACGTAACATCTAAGAATCATCCAAACCCTTTCAAAACCAGCTGCACAGCATAGGGCGCATTTTAAAGCTGCGTTCGCCCTAAACGTCATTCGTGTGACTATTTTCAATGCTAAGTCAATGTAAAGACGTGATCAGCAGTCTGGCAATAGAGCATCTTGGGTGGTGTGACAGCGTGGCCAAATATTTGTCAAGTGGCGAGTTTTCGGATTTGGCTGTGCAAGTGCAAATGTTTGAACCAATCAGCCAATTAAAAACTCAGCTTTGATGTGTTGATGAAGTGATCAGGAGGAGTGATGTGAGAGTCACGACCGAATCACACTTTACTGACTCAGGAATCAAGATTCATTTTCACCATTGACTCATTTCCTTCCACCACTAACAACTTACGCTTGAAGATAAATGTCCAGCTTTTCACTTTAAAAAAAACAAAACAATTTTTCCTAAGAGGGAAAAACCCTCAGAACAAAGCTCATAACACAACAGAATCACCCTGCTAATCTGCTAAACAGATTATTCTCCTCCTGACTTTCATAATTTCTTTTTTCAATCATTTTAATTCCTCCCCTCTTTGGACAATTGCAGTCGTCAAACTGGGTCATACATGGACGGAAAGACCGCAGGAGTAGATGGTGAACCTCACCGTACTGGGAGAGTCTGAATGATCTCATGGACCAGACATGAAGACGTTTACACCAATACTTTAGCAGCACTCATTAAAAATAAATAAATCTACCATGAATCATGAATGAGTCATATATATAGTCAATTCTTTCATGTAGCGACAAAGTTTAAAACTTTGGACAGTAGCTCCTCCCACATGCTGTGGGAGTGTCTAGTTTATAAACATAGTTTTTGGACAAGCGTGTGTTCAGTGTTAATCCAACAGTCACAAGTACAACTGTCACGGCGCCAAAAGAATTTCTAATGGGAATAATCGGCACACACTTTTGATTATTCATACTTGATTCACGTCAATGATTTTACAATTGAAAATACTTAAATACATTTTCTAATGAAAATGATTTGTATATTTTATACATTTTTGTTGCTGTTTGATACTTGAGTCATATTAATGATTTATTTTTTCTAATGAGAAATAATCTGTATAGTTTGTCTGAATTTTGATAATAGATCTGGATATACAGTAAAAAAGTCTGAAATAGTGTTATTCTTAACTTCTTCAGTAAATTTAATCATTTTCAGTGTTAAAATGTATTTTTCTGGCCAGGGTTTTCTATGTAGTCGAGTACTCGAATCGCTGAAATAAATTCAAGTTAAATGATTGTACTCCGGGTGTAACATTCTAGCCAGCAGGTGCAACATTCTGATTCGACTGAAGCGATTCTGCTCCGGTGGCCGTATGACCACTGCGACGCGAGCGATAATGAACCGCGTGGAAGTATGAACCAGACTTTAGGATAACCTGGATCTATGTTAGAAAGACATAAAGATCTGATCTTAAGTTATGAACCGGATAATGATAATTCACATAAAGGAAATGGTGTGGTCGAGCCGGGTTGGGATTATATAAATTCACTTCCTCCCACTCTCTTTTAGGCAATCTCTTAATGTCTAGTTATCCTGTGTTTGACATGTCTTTATGGGTGTAAACTTCTGGTGATCTGTTTGTCTCAGTGTACACACAAACTTTATCGAAATTCTAGAAATGTTGACAATCACAATTTCAGAACAACACTGTTTCCATTAAATGATATTTATGCAAATAAACCCAAACCACAGCGATGAATGAGAAGGAGCATTGTTTTAATTTGATTAACTAATAGGGAGCATTTGGGTGACATCAGAGCAGTGTGGTGTATGCAGAGCAGCTCTGTCTGTTCAGCGGTATTAAAAAAAAAAAAAAAAAGCATTCCAACAAGTAAGCAACTGGACCGTTTTTGCAGTTAGAAAACACAACAAGATCCCTTCTAGTGCGTATCATCATCTGTCAAAGGTGACGTCTGCATCTTATTCAGACTGCAAACTGCAAAAGCTCGGCTTTACGAGTGAAGCAATTATGAGGAAATGTTAGTTGTTGATTTTACGGCTGAGCTGTGGATCCAACAATTCCGTATGATGCACAACTTATAATGAGCTGTGATGCTGTCGGCTCTCTCGCTGTGCAGCGCTCAGAACAGACACTTCCTACCAAGAAGCTCGTTTAATCTGAAAAAAGTGTTTCAATCGCAGCTTTGTGAAAAATGTCCATTCGCTCCATAAACCACCTCCCCCAAGAGCAAAAACTTTATTTAGGCTTTCGGCAAATTTATTATCGAAAATTAAATTTGCGCAATATCATAGATTACGGAAACACTACTACTGTCTGTATGTGTGTGTCTGTTTTTTGTGTTTATTTTCATCTTTACAGTCTATTCAGGCACAAAAATATGATCCCATTTGTCAATCACAGTATTTATTGTAAAAAATTGTTTATATTTTAAAAGTTGACCAGGTTTTTTTAAGCGGGCGAGGCGCTTCCACGTCTGGTGTGAACCATGCAAAACTCATAACTGTAAACATCATTGTTACGGTTGATACTGTTTCAGTCTTCCATCATTGTTTAACCCTTCCACTTTCCTAGACATGTTTACATTAAAAATAGGGTCATCTGGACCCCACAAACAGTGCGGTTAACTTTTTTTTAAAGGATTTTCTATCTTCTTTGGTGTCATGGGAGGGATATGCATCAATATAAGGGCGGGTCATCTGGACCCCATAAGATAGCACATGGGTTGAACAAACAACAGACACAACTTTTGTTTTTATTATATTACCAAAAAAAGTGATTTAGGTGGATTGTTGCGCTGCTCATCATCTTCAAACAGCTGTAAATGTTTTTTCAGCTGCAGGTACGTGAGAAAACCGCTCTGGGCTCCCATCACAAAATAATACCCCTTTAATTAAATCTCTGCACGCAGCCCTTGTTTTTGTTTGAGGATATTCAATCTCTTGTCGCCATCCGCATGTTTCAGACGGCGGCTGATCAGTTGCAGAGTGGCGTTTACTGGGACGCAGATGTCAGCCGGCACACGAGGAGATTTGAAGATGATTGCTTTGAATTAAAAGTCGAGATACAACGTTTTTAATTGCTTGTGATAATCACGACCATCTAATGAAAATTAATTCCTAGCAGTTGAAATGAGTAATGGATGCTCCAGCAATGAGGATGACTTGATACTCTTGAGACCTTCTTACCTTCTTTTTTGATGTTTGCAACCATTTCTTTGGGTTTTCAGGGCTGTTTTGCCAATATATATCTTTTTCATATTTTTCTCTGCGCCTTCCCTCTCATGTGTGTATTGACGCTGCCTCTGCCGCGGCTGCTGTTGCTGGTCGACTGAATGCTGATGCCGTGCATGAACTCTAACCGCAAACCAATAGTCAAAGCTTTAAGTCTTGCCTGGGGAGGCAGATAGTTGTTGGCTATCTGTGATGACCCTGGCAAGAGAGCAGAGAAAAACAGCTTTGAAATTCCACCAAATAAGCAGCACATTTCAATACATGCCAGGGAAAAAGCAACTCTCTCTTATACTCAAAATGATCTGCCTGTTCAATATGAAGGAGCAGAGGATCAATCATGTGTTCACTAAACCAGATTAAGGTGTAATGCACATTAAAACATCCTGTTTTTTTTTGCTTTTAAACAATTCAAACAGCCATCTTTCTGATGTATTGTTTAAATTTCCCCCCTTCTGACGAACGCAATAGAATGCAGCGACCACAAACAGGACCCGATGGAATCAAGAGTTATTGACCAGCTGACCACAGGGGTGACCCCTCAATAAATCAGTGTCATGATTAATACGTGTTCCCATTTCCTCTGCGGTGCAGCGGTTTGTGCCCGTGTCTTCCACACAACTGAATAACAATATAACCTTTTCACGTGACGTCACACATCGCCGGTCAAGCGCAGAGTAGCTTCCGGTTCATATAGTTTAGAATGGCAAAGCTGAGTTAACTTGGCCTTGTGAGATGCCATAAGCTATCGGGAGAGACTGGCTATGTCTGAATTCCTTCCGTCCTCCCTAACTTCTTAAAAAACTATATGAACGGGACTATTTAGTGCCGAGGATCTTAAAAGCAATTTAGACACCATGCTCACAACTTTTTTTTTTTAAAACAGCAAGTCTGACATCATCAGTTTCAACAAGTGAAAATGTATTTTACAACATCTATTCATGGGTCTGCTGTGTTCTGATTGGTGGTTTGTTAAAAGAATCATACTTAAACAGATTTATTATTATTTTTTTTTTTGCAAAAATTGTTCAAACACAATTCAATTCAATTGTATTCATATAGCCCAATATCAAAATTCAGTTGCCGGTCATAAAATATAAACAAAAGCTAATTGCTAAACTAAACTGACTGGTTATCCCTGTCCTTAGACCCTCCTTCCCGGAAAGGAAAGACTCCTTAAAAAAACCTGATTCAGGAAAAAAAGAAGAAACCTTAGGGATGTCCACATGAGGGAGAGATCCTGTATTCTTTACTGTAGAGAGCATTGATGCACATTGGTTTTTCGCAGAGAATTCTGGGAAATCTTTAGAGCGATGGATTTTGAAATTGGTTCGGATAGCATTACAAAACGCCCTATATAGCGAGTGGTGAAATTAATTTGAACAAAGTGTAAACAAAAGAATGCTGGGAAATTAGTGAGGCTAATATCATTGCTAACAGCCCCGCCCACAACTTAGAGGCAAATTTCTAATGAGCTCCTGGTGCTCTGAAGAAAACAGTTTTTGATTAATATTAAAGTACAATAAAAATATGTGCCCTTTTTAGTAATTGTATCCCAAATAAGAATGTTAATGAAACTAAATCTTGTTTTTCCACTAACCATGTCTAGATTTTGAGCTAGGGCTTTAGAAAAGCGTCTCAAATGATATAGGATAAATCCATAGTTCTTTTGTCCATGTTCTATTTACCATCACAGAATCTCATTTGGCTTATTTGAAACCACTTTGGATCACAATGAGCCAGCAGCAGTGCTGTTATTTTCTCTGTGTCTACAAAGTAAAAGGGCAATGTTTAGCAGCAAACTGGAATAAATGCTGCGTTGCATGCCCCATTTTAATGCCACACTATATATTGTTTTTAATCACCCTCCAGCACTGGCCCTTGGAAACTTGCAGTTCTTGAAAACACAATTAATACAGCTGCTATAGCTCTCCTCTTATCTGCAAGTCACAGGGAGGGAAAGCAAAAAAAGCCAGCAGGAATCGTTTGAGTTTAGGAAAAGTGGCTGTATAGAACTGTCCTCACACACACACACACACACCCCCACGCACACACACAGTCCCCTGCAGTGAGTATGGAGTAGTGTACTCAAACTCTAAGATAGCACCTCCCCTCGGGGGATAAACAGCAGATCATCGTGCCTCAAGTGCTGTTTGCTAAAGTAAACACTATCCATGGGCAGGAACAAATTCAAGTCCTCAGAGAGATTTGTGACAAAGCTCGTTGTTCTTTCTGGACTGGAAGCTAGCGGCAAAATAGCCAAAAGTATGACGACTGAGCCCAGCGTCACAAAGAACTGATAAAAACACAGCATGCTAAAAAATAAAACGCTGTCCCAAGATTTCTCAGCTTGTCAGGAGACAGAAAAGATTTTTGCATTTCACCTTCCATCACGCTTCTTTGTTTAATTCAGAATAAAACCTTTATGTTAAACCCAAGAGATGGTCAGTGGCAGTCAGCCTCCATCTTGCATTTACAACAGGAAACCTTTATGCAGTTCAATTTACTGGTAATGAGCCACAGTAGGTGCGAGAGGTAAGCTACTGCCTGCCACGTACACCATTCACAGGCACCAAATAAGGGCATTAAACTTTAATAGCCACAGTGCCACCCCCTCCTGAAGTCTGCTATTAAGCCGGCAGCAGACAGAGACATCACTGTAAACAGAGAGTTGTCAGCTCAGAGGGAAAAAAATAGAAACTGGTCTAAATTTAGTTGTTTGGGAGATGATCTCATAACACTATGTTACAATCTGACAGGGTGAAAAACTCTGAGTCCTGGAAAGGCTCAAGCAGTGTTTTGTCTGTCAATATGTTTACATGCGCAGATTTGCAGAGCTATTAACCAGACTTCTATATATCTGTCAGTGAACAAGCACATGGAAGAGGATCGATTCATTGACTGAAGCATATCTGTACTCATTTGGACAGATGATGCTAGCGGTTGACATGTCATCAGTGGGGTAAGCACCCTCTCTGTGTCTTTTCAGACTCCTGCTTTTGTCTGTAAACAGCAGCTTTATTGTTCCTTGAAATCAAAGGTGCTTTTTTTTGGTTCTTTTCTCCCCAAATAAACTTTCCAAATGTGTTCTATTGTTTGCTTTTTGTTGTTAGCTTTGGGCTACTAGCTTAGCGATCCAGTTAGCCATGCAGGCTCAGTTTTAAGCAGTCACATGACCAATACATGAAGAGAATCTGGAAGTTTTTCAAAATAAAACTTTGTGCAGGATCAGAAGATAAACAAAACGGAAACAATCTAAATTAGCTCATTTTTTTCATATTTTGATTACCTGGATACTCAGCTAACAAGGAGCTTTAATTAAAAGTTGGTAGGAAAACATGTAAGACACCAGCTCTCGAGGCCTGGATTCTGACACCCCTGCTTTAGAATGTCCCTATTGTAGCTTCTATAACACAGCTACAATTTTTCTTTTTAATTGTTTTTATTTTGAATTACAATCATTTAAATAAATATTTACACAGAAATGCAATTTTGAGCTTAATTAATGTGTCTGTCATAAAAAAATGTTACAAGAACATATTATAAACACTTAAAACACAGGTTTTTAAGGTATACTTTAACCGTTCAGGATTGTGTAAGACCCCTTTGGTTATAGAGAAAGACCAGTTCTCGTTCTACTTGTCTGTTCAGATACAAGCTGCTAAACTGAGTTGGATTTTTAAGTATGCAAAGTCACAGTTTTGCTTTTGTTGAAGCGATTTGTGAATTTGAGTAATTGTTTCTTCCCATAAATCTACACCACAGAGAGGCACAACCAAACAGACACGACTGACGGAGCAATTAAAGTGATTAAAGCAAAGAGCAAAATGTGACTAATTTAAGCAGAAGTGTTGTTCATCAGAATTTGTTTTCCAGCTTTGCTTGAACGGCTCGTCTTTTTCTGATGCAAGACTCCAGAAACAGAGCGGCCTCCTGCTTTTTTTCTTTCAGCAGCGGCAGCTGGAGGACCAATTCTGTGAATGAAGTCCCCAAAATAATAATGGTGATTATAACCAACATAGTGTGCTGCCTGAACGTCACATACGCGCTCATGCATTTTCACAATAAAAGCCCTTAAAACCTAAAATGTTGTAAAAGTTCCACCACTTCCTAAGTATCTAATCATTTAATTACACTGTGCGCATAAAACAACAGAACATGCTGCAAAAATAATTACAATATATTGCAGTGACAGATGGTATTTTCCCAAGTTTGAGATCAGTCCAGGATGGATTTTTATTTACAAAATAAAAAATTCCTGGAGATAAATTTACCTAAAAATTAATGCGCTTCCCTGCTGCGCTATGAAACTTCCTTTAAATCTGGTTTAATGTTTTCTATTTTTCAGTTTTACCAGTAAAGTTTAGCTTGTCTAAGTTGAATTTTTGAGGCTTTTTCATGGTTTTTTTAGGAGCTGGTCAGGCCTCCACAGGAGGTCACAGCTGGAGTCACAGCAGGCTGGCTTTTCTTTTGCACACTGCACTGAGGTATCTGTGTGTTGAAGCTCTCAGAACTTTGCTCGGCCGCTGACAGTGTTTTTGTATGGATTTTTCTGGTAATGATTGTCAAATCTCTCTAAATACATCAAAACAAGTTTGGAATCTGAACATGTGTCTTTCATGTGGGTTCCTGAACAGGCAGAGCAAAACCTTTTAGCAACAGAAATCACCTTTTTCCTGTTGGAAAATAAACTACAGTGCTTCAAAAACAAACCGAACCTTGCAGAGATGTCCTTTTTGAATTCAGTTTTTAAATTATTGGTTGCAACCTAATGTCTAAAATATTATAATTAGAGTTCTGAATGGCAGCTTTTCTTAAAAAACGTGCATATTAACAGAAGACGACGTTCCACCAACGTTCACAGATGTCCTTACTTTTCTTTAGAGGCCATTCTTGACTTTTTTCTAGAAATCTCTGTATGTTTGGGTGCCTTGGTGTTTAATCCTGTAGCATCAGAGATTTATCTCCAGTGTTTACCGTAACTCTTCAACCATTAAAACAATTTACATAATTAGTTAATCAAGTGCTTACGTAATCAACATAAGTCAGCTGATTGTGTTGCGTCTTTACAGATGCAAAGCGTTGCATTTTAATCCTAACTAAACATACAAAGCCACTTTTCCTGATGTCAGAAACACTTGATTCTCTGTACGTAAAATCAAGGGTCCGCAACCCATGGGATGGAGTACCGATACCGGATAAGGTATTGCTTGCAGACTAGTCTTCAGGATGGGGTTGGTGCTCTAACCCAATACCAGTGCCTTAACCCCGCACAGGACGCGGTACCAGATGCAATATCAGACCTGACCAAGTACAGGACTCTGTACCTGATGCAATATCGGGCCTGGAAGATGTACCTGACGCAAACTGGTACCGGATCAGAGTTAGGGTACCAGTGCGATCTGCATCCCGGTGCCAGACCGGTTCACGGTCTGGAAGTTGGGACCTTTGATTTTATGGGAACAGCTGTAGCATCAAAAACGGATCAGTTTGGGAAACCCAAAATGCCAATTTTTGACGCGGAGGGGTCCTTAACCAAATATCAATATGTGACGATTTTGAAGTGAGAATGTGCTGGTTTTGGAGAGCTCTACAGAGACACTGGCAAGTACGTCACCGTGTCTCACCAGATCTTTCTTGTACTTACGTCTTTCAAGGAGCTGTGCCTGGATGACGGCCGTTTTAACTGTTGCTTCCATCTATCTGAGGCCCAGATGAGCATTAACCCAAGAGTGCTTCTCTGTGACACAACCCAGCATTTTCTGGGGACCAGCACAAGGAGACCCAGACTTGGGGCCCCTGACTACATAGTTAGACAGTAGTGCAATGTGTCTTGCCCAAGGACCCACACTGGATGAAGCTCATTGCACACCCTGGGAATCAAACTCTGATTTCCTCCACCGCGCTTACCCAACTGAGTTATTCAGCCGAATCCTACCCACAACTTTTTCTGTCTTATCATAGTGAAAAGACCGCTGCAAACCAGAAGATGATTGGAGTGGGATTTCAAAGGCTTAACTAAATTAATATACAACCAGGTCTGTTGAGCTGCTTACAAGGAGCACCACCACAACTTCTCATATTTGTTTAGATACCCAAGAAGTGCTAGGTGAAGGATTTTTACATCAGGCAGCAGTGGATGCAGTTTACTTTTCCTGAACAGATACACAACTATAGGCATTCCATTATGCAACAGAAAACAACAAAGCTCTTTATAAAATGAGTGTCCCACACAGGTCTAAAGACAGGCAGCACAAAAATTACAAGTTTGGATTCAGTCAAACCATTTAGTCAGATGAGATGAGTCACTCAAAAGTCAGGTTAGTTAGCCACAGAATGTAGAAAAAAAAAACTCAAGCGCATTTAAACAGCATAATTTGACTATTTTGCTTGAGCTTTGATGTGATTGTTTAAACTTGTATTAATTTCACTTCACGACAATAAACTTATCATTTTGAGGGGACTGATCTGGACTGTCATTGTTTGCATCATTTGTTCTCTCTGTAAAAGGACCATAAGATGACAAATGTATGAATATACAATAGACCTGTGGACATCAAACTCCATAATCATTAATGAAGAAAACGAAGAAGATGGATCATTAGATTTAATGAAAAATATAGTTTTTGAAAGGTCACTGTGTGTATTTGCAGTCAAAACACTCAAACTCAACTTCCTAAAGAATCTGAATGAAACCACTGAAGGATCTCCTATTAGCAGAGTTTGGTTCTCTGGGGGATCTCAGTCCTCTTTTGAAAGTCTGTTATGCCACAAAATCCATTCATATGATTTCTTCTTTGTTATACTTCAGTAAAGTTCAGCACACTTCAGCGAATTAGGACCCGCAGCACACAGAGACAATATTTACCTTTGAGATTTCATCTAAAAGGTGCTCTCTATTCTTCCCCTCGAATATCACAGGCTTTTATCAAAGTACGGGGAGGGGATTAAAATAACTGTACTCAATCTGCCTTTCATGTTGCTAATTAGTTTCACATTTGCAAAGCTTGTGTGTAACGTGACACTTCTGGATCGTGGCACTGTTGGGTCACGTTTCACGTCTGGAAAATTTCCGTTATGTTTGGCTGAATGTCACTGAGGTTTATTGAGTAGAATTGAGGTAAATCAGAAGTTAGATTTGAGCTTTCCTTCAGTGTTTTCCATTAGCACCTTGCAACAACCATCCTGGCTTTTTAGGCTAAAACAGTAGCTTTATGATTTTCTTATGCTGCTTAATAATTCTGTCAAAGATTAACAGCTGATGTACATAAAAAATGCAGGAACATTTTCTGGAAAGCCCAAACGGCCTGCAGCGGCAGCGCCTTTCAAGTCAGTGAGCCTTCCTCAGGACTAAACCCAAACAGAGCACATTATTTCATTGTTCCATAGAATAAAGATTATGCTCTTTCTTCTTACACATGCCATGAGATACCCACACAACTGACTGACAAATTCAGACTATAAAATCTGGATATGGTAAAAAAAAAAAAAAAAAATCGAATTCCCTCGGAGCTGATGTTTCTGAGCCTTTTCAAGCATTTTATTCCTTTGATGAGTAATGCAACATTTCCTCAACTTCATTCATTGAACCTCCCCTGAAAGAATTTAGAGCCCTCCTGGGAGGCCCGCCCCACTCTTTGAAAACATCCCCCCCAGAGAAAAAAGCTTTAATACAAAACTGCACAGATTTCCATTGAGCTCAGTTATAATGTTGTCATGTGTTTTTTTTTGTTTTTTAGGTAAAGACAACAAGAAAAACGAGTTTAGTTCAGGTCCAAATTTCAGTGTTTTTCTTTATAAAACTAAGGAAATAGTAAACATGAGCTCAAATAAATGTTTTTTCTTCATTGTATGGAGTATGGAGCCCCTAAAGCAGGGATGTCAAACTCAATCACACAAGGGGCCAAAATCCAAAACACACCTTCGGTCGCGGGCCGACCTGGATTAATATTTACTGAACACACTAAAACTACATTTTTAAAATTCTAAAAATGTAACTTTTTAACATTATTATAATTAAAAACAGACAGTCATATTATTCCAGAATTAATCAACCTAAACCTTAAATAATTTTCAATATTTTACTCTCCATAAAAATATGTTTTGTCAAAATTATGCAAGTTAGAAATGAGCGGATGATAACATCGAACCATTATTAACAATAAAATGAAATATTCTGGAGGGCCGGACATACTTGACCGGAGGGCCAGATCTGGCCCCCAGGGCTTGACTTTAACCCATGTGCCCTAAAGGGACACTGAAGTAAAAGAAAATGTGAAATAAAACTTTTTTTTCCCTAAAAATTGAAATTAAAAAAAAGAAAAAAAACTGGTTACTAACGTGCTTACCAGATAGTAGCAGGTGCGCTCTAGTTAGTAACCAGAAAACAGAAAAAAAACCCAAAAAATGTTTTTTTGTTTTTATTTCCAGTTATTTTCTGGTGCTTACCAGATTATAACTGAAATAAGATTAAAAAAATTGAAGTAAAAAAAAAAGTTTTTTCAGTTATTATGTTGCGTACACCAGATAGTAACAAGATGAAGTCTTTTAGAAATTGAAGTAACCTATTTTTTCCACTTACTATGTGGTGTACAACAGATAGTAACATAAAAAAAATTGAAGTAATCTTTTTTATTACTAACTGGTGCGCACCAACTACTATCTAGTGCTCATCAGATAGTAACTAGAAAAAAATTGTAAAAATGTAAGTCATTTTTTTCAGTTACTACAGTCATTTTTACTTCAATTTTTCTTTACTTTTATGTCCCTTCAGAGCCAAAAGCAAAATTAAAAGCTCCCTTAGTGTTTTATTTTTGCCATTTTGATAAAAATAAAAAACTGTTGTTGCTTATCTATGTATTGATCAAATGTCTTCTCTGTTTGTCCTATTTATTTGCTGCAAAAAATAAGCAAAATTGTTGTTTACTCCTCCCCAACATTTCAGAAAAACAACACTTACAGACGAGGGCATCTGATTGAAGGGAACGCTCCCACAGCTGACCCTGCATGTCGGTGTATTCTGCTTAAAACATCTGACTGTAAACATGTTTATTGTTAAAGTTCTGTGTAAGAGGAATTTAGACCTGGCTGCCGTTGCTACGACAACGCAATGATGAAATACTTGTGCTCTCGCTCTGATCAAAGATGGGAGGTTATACTTTGTATCTTGTTAAGACTAAAATACATATTTTAGAGTTGCCTTTTTCTTTTTAGCGCTACACCTTCAGTTAGTAAAACGCAATTTTTTCTAACACTATTAGTTGTGATATTACTGCAAACCAAACTAAGAGGCCGACAGAATCAGCTAATGAAATGAATCCTGCAGGACATTTTTATTTGTCTGCGCCTCATATTTCTTCATATGATGCATTCACACCCGATGCAATTCGTGTGTTAAGAGCATCAGGTTTAAATGTTAAGTCAATGTATGGATGCAATCTAAGGTCTTGTGGTGCGGTTTTAGCACCAAAATGCGTCAACCTATCAGGGGCTCAGCTTTGGACATGCTATGTTTTCAGTCACTCGATCAGCTGGTAGGAAAAAAATCCAATATGGTGGCTCGATGCAAGGATTTTCGTCCTGAACTTCGATCCAGTTACTTAACCTACTGGGACCTCGAGGTTACCGGAGACTGTCTCGCTTACTCTGACTACATCCTGGTTTGATCACCAGCCTATCACAAACCTTATGGAGCTGGACCGATTGAGTCTGCTACACTTGCCAGCCGTCCAGTAGACAGTGGAGCGAGCTAGCAAAGTCTGCTGCCCAGAGCAAAGCTAGTGAGGTCTGCCACTCAGAGGCTGGCAGAGACCCTCAGGCGGTTGGCTGCCCAGCATACTAAGATAAAATACAGTTTTATTTGTATTTTCCTTCTCTCGAGTTAATGTGGGACAGAAATTCTTCGAACTAGGCCATAGACAGACAGAAGTAACTTTTAAAAGGACCGCCATCCAGACGCAACTCCTGTAGTAAATGGTGAAATTCACTGTACTGAATGAATGATCTGGTGAACCCCGACATGGAAACCTCCTTTCTAGTGCCTCTGTATAGCTCTCCAAAACATGTAAACCCAAGCAACTTGCTCAACATCATCCATGTTTTCCATGATGTGCCCATGATGGTGACAATCATTGGCACATCATGAGTTTTAGCACATCAGTGACATTGGAGTCCAGAAAAACTTTGTCAGCTGGCAGGCATTAGGGATAGGTGTATAGCAGTAAATATGAGATGTGGGGAAGTCGATGAGAATTTGACGCACAAATCGAGTCCAGTGTGAATGCAGCTAAACAAGACCTTAATGTTGGAATATTTCTAATTTCTGCATTAAGTCAGAACCAGTTCAGGTTCTGACATTCCAGGAACTTTGAAGAAAGAAAGAAAGCTTAAACAAAACTCACTAGTGTTTATTTCTGCTTAAAACAAAGTTGCAGAAAAATTGATTCTTAAAGACACACTGCAATGAAAATTGCGTTTTTGTAGTTTTTAACATGTTCCTGTGGCATTTTTCTGATGATGGAGGACATACTTAGAGAAAATTAAGGAAAAAAAATGAATTTCTAAATATGCATTTATTCAAATTGTTGTGAAATCAGGAACAGACAAAATTATGTCTAAAAATATCATATTTGTGATGTAAAAAAAATACGCTGGGTGGACCATGAGCTTCTTGCTCTGCTCCATTCAGATGTAGTTCAATTTCCATTACATTTTTGTGCTTGATTGCACTTAAAATACGTGTGAATAACATCATCCAAAATAGTTACAGTATAGAACAATATCTGCTTAAAGGCATTTGTCTTTAATAGACATTTATAAAATAAGTATTGTAAACATTTTTCATTTCAACTGGTAAGGTTACCTTTTACTATTAATGCAAAATTGCGTCAAACGGTGTCTGACGTCACCATGAAAAGAGTTTATTAAACTGCTTCAGGAAATGTACTGAAGTTGCAAATAGGGGAAATTTTGACAAATAAAAGGAAAAATTGAGCACATTTATTTCTAGCAACCTAAGAAATAGAAACTAGAAAACCAAAAGTATAGTCTAAAATAAATGCTGTACGCCTTCACAAAGAAGTGTTTTAAAATAAAAGGATTCATTGTTAAAAGATTAATACAGATTTTTGTAAGTACTGTTGTACAAGAACATAAAAGATGTTGCTGAAAAGCCTACTGTCTATGAATATTTGATGAAGATAAATGTCATAATATGCTTTAAAGAAACCACACGTGAAAAGAGATCTATTATGACTTCACAGAATTTAGATGTCTAACTGCTGAAACATTAAAGTATTTGAGTTTAAAGAACATAACAGCCAGTGTTACATTGTGTCCTCCTGTAATTATTCTCTCTTTATGGCTGAAGTCTAAATAGGACATCTGGAAATCCATCATGCGTTACATGGAAAGAGGTGCTTGCAGGCTGAACATACAGCAGCATGCATGGCCCTCCAGGGTGCAATGAAGTATTTATTGAGGCGTAATGTGTGCAATATGTGCACAGATAGTGCAACATGTAGCTAGTAAGAAGGCTGCATGGTTAACCTGACTGAAACCTGAGAAAACACTGCGGTAAAGAGAACATGGAGGGGGCAAAAATGACACTTTTGAGATCACACAAAGGAATTGTGGTGACAGGTGGTCGTTTGGAGTGATTGGTTTGCACGGGAAGATGGGTGGACCTCCAACAGCAAAGGGCGAGTCAAAGCGAGGAGGAGCATTAATATTCATGATTCACAGGTACCTCCATCAGAGAGTAAAGACACGGGCTTGCTCTAAGACAACCTAAGAGTTAACATCTTCTCAAACCTGCATAAATCCCTGATCCCGCCGACTTGGAAATAATTAGGCAGAACAATGAGAGAGTGAGGAGGTGGTAAACTGCTTCGGGCGAACCTGAAGGCAGACAGCTGCTTTCGGGGGGTTCGTGTCTGCTTCTTTGGATGGAAGCAAAGGAAAAGAAACAAAGGCTCGTTCCTCAAAAAAAAAAAATTAAAAAGTTGAGTGAAGTTTAAAAGTTTGAGGAAGTGATGAAAGTGAGAATTCTTTGAAATATAGTCACCTCTGTGTCCTTGCTTTTTTTAGCAGCTGTATTTTCACTTCATACTTGTCAATTCTACATTGGGGTTGTGAGAATGTTGTCATTGGCAGAAAGAGTACAAAAGACGCTTCGAGGCGGGAGCCTTCTCATCAACCAGCTAGCTGCTTTATTTTCCCTTTGACTTCAAGCACACTTTGTGCCTCTTAGCTCGACGGCTGTAATGCAGTCCATCAGGACTTTGCCAGGCTCCACAGATCACCTGACGAGGAATGCATTAATAATGTCAGAAATAAAAAAGAACAGCTGCTGGAACAATCTATGCACTTTGAAGTGGAAAATTAGAACAAGATGGAGACGTGCAAAAACGTTTGCAATTATATACATTTATATATATATATATATACACAAAATCTAAATATCAGAAAGTCAGATTTCTTATTGGTGATTCCTTTTTTTTTGTTCTGCTTTGAATGGTTTTAAGATTTTTAGTTTTTATAAAACAAATATAGCTTGAGTGGGTTCCAAGTTATCACATATGTGAGGATTGGGTTAAAAGGAAATTGAATAAACACTTTTTGTCCTGCTTGGTTCCCATTTTGCTCACTTTAAGTGGTTTCTAATAAAGTCTCAAAACCTTTAATTAATAAAAGTACAAATGTTTATCAGTTACGGAACTATATCGAGTAAAATAGCTATTTGAATAAAAACCGGAATAAAAACCCAAATTCATCCTCCACGGATGGTTACAGCTAAAATTATAATTTCAAATAGTTATAGTCAGTTGCATTATTTTTTTTAGTCTTTATTATTATTATAGTTATTTTGTTAAACTGTAATAATAATATTTGGTATGGTGGAAATGTAGATTTTTCTTTTGCTTTTTTAAACTTTTATATTATTTTTTGTTTGGTTGTTTTTTTTTTTTTTTTTTGGTATAATTTGCTTACTTTTCTATTGTCCTTTTAAGGGGTAGGCTCTAAAGTCAAGGTTTCCATTTTAAATGTGTGTTTGTATTGTTTTTGTTGTTGCCATTATTGTTATTAATATTACCATCCACTATATGTGCCATTTCGAACACTATTAACATATTTTAAACAAATGTTGGTTACATATTATAATAAGATTTCTTAGCAAGCTGTGTTAAATTATTAACAAACATTATTAATATGTTTATAGGGTGTTAGTATAAGAAGCAACAACAAGCCAACTATTGTTTATTGAGAAACTTAGTATGATTAATTAACATCTAAAATGAGACCATTCTCTGCAAAGGCTAAATTAATAAACTGCTTATAATCTCAACAAATGCCTCAAATATCTTTGTCAAGGTTATCATGAGTGTTTTGCAGCAAATTATCTGAAGTATAGTCCAAATTTGAATGAGCAAATTAAATTAAAAAAATAGTGTTTTGCATTAATTATTGTATAAATATTGTTTAGATATTTAATCTATAGGTATACCTAAAAATCTTTATTTTATGAGGTAAAAAAGTCGAACCTCAAAAAAGTGAACAATACATGAAAACAAAGTTCAAAATACCAAAGTTCTGTGCTTCTCAAAGCTTCTCGTTACTCTTTTTTAAAACATATTTTCAGAACAATGTTAAAACCTTCCTTAAAAATAAACTTAAATTCCCCTGAAATGTTTTCTTTAGCAAGTAATCATCCTTAAAAAATCCACATATTTTTAATTTCCGTTTTCATCGTCTCACATTCAGCATTCTTTTTAATAAAGTCCAAAAACATTCAGAAATTTTTATATATATATATAAAATCTGTTAACCATATAACAATATATCTATATAACTACTATATTACCGGTTAACTGGGAACTAAATACTGTAAATTATTGGCCTGATTTTAATTAAAACTTTAAATAAACGGATAAATAAAAACCCAAATTTATCTTCCTATGATGGTTACAACTTGCACAATGATTTTGAATATTTTAACTTGGACCTAATTAAATGTTAAAATCAGTTGCGTCAATTTTCAATCAAACATAATGTTGTTTAGATGTTTAGTCTACACTTGAACCTAAAAATCTTAAAAATATGAGATAAAAAGTTCATCCAGCTTGAAAAAAGTAAAGCAAATCTCAAAATACCAACGTTTTGTGCTTCTTAATGCTTTTTGTCATTCTTTTTCATTTCATTAGATCAATTTACCACTTTCCTTAATGACTAAAGTTTAAAGGTGATCATCCTTAATAATCAACATATTTTGTTTTATTCATGGTTAAAAATAAAAGTGAAAACAAAAGAACTTTGAGGGTGTTTTGATCTTGTTTGGTGATTTCAAGAATTTCATCAACTAAAACCAATAAAAGTAGTTTTTCTGTAACATCAGCTTCAACATCCATATATTCTCCTTTTTCCCCGATAATCTGTGAAACTTCAAGAGTTTGCTTTGATGAACTTTTTTCCCCTAACGTGCCCGTCCTGCTGTAATTGGCTCTCAGAGGTATTATCTTGCCAGTGAATAATGGACTTAATTGCAGGCTATGGAACTACTGGATTCCCCCAATATTCCCACACAACAAAAAATCCAAATCACCTCTAATCCATCTGAGCAGAAGAAACAAACAAATCAATTGTAGCTGCAGATTTTCTCCCATTGAAAGTAGCTGTAGCCTCACTGCTGCTGCAGTAACAACCAGAAAGCTTCAGTTTACTCAAGCGTGCTCCTTCATATTATCCTGTCATGCTGTACTGTTGAATGCCTAGCTGACCACCCATCCCTTTTTTTTTTTTTTCAATCACACACTCTGCGATAATGCAACACATGGGCAACAAGAAGTCACAGCAGCTTCAGCAAAGCTCTCCAAACAATCATTCTTTTCACAAGCAGCAGCACTCACTCATCTTAGAGCCGGTAATGAATCCAGGCATGCTCTTCTCTCCTTTTTTTTCTTTTTTTCTCCTTACCGTTTATATGCTTTTCGCCTCATTTTCAGCAGATAAGATCACTACATTCAATGAGGCTGCGCGTCCCCTCGGAGCAGCGTGCATTTCAAAAAACAGACTCCTCCAGCTCTGACTGGAGACAGGCTGGTAGGCAGGGATAAAATGAGAGAGGAGGGGGGGGTCTGCGAACTGAATGGAGAAGGAGGAAGCGTGTATAGGAAGAGGAGGGGTAATGAGAGTGATGGAGAGAAGGAGAGGAGGAAAGGTGCGGTGTAGGTGTGACTGCCATGAGAAGAGGAGGCGAAAAGTCGAAGAAGCTAACCTGGCGTCATGTCGCATCTCTCCATCAGAATCCTGGTTGGAAGAGGAGAAAAGAGGGTAAATGATTAGACATATTTATCAAACAGATTCATCTGCCACCGCCGCTGCTGAGCCAAGTGGAGCACCTCTTATCTGGTGTTTAACAAGCCTTCTGAGTGGATATGTCTGAGCAAATAAATATATCCATTATTTGCAACTCTCTGTTATCAGAGCATTACGTGAGAGATGGAAGGGAGGGGAAGCATGAAGACATGACAGATTAACAGCGCAAAAGAAAAATGCTGCGTGCTGCAGAAATTCAGGGAAAGTGCCAAAGGGTGAAAAGCAAGCTTAAGTTTCTGAAAGAGGAGCAGCAGACATGAATGAGGATGGAGGAGAAAATGTAAACAAATTAAAATTCTGGATGTGAATTTATAGAAATAGCCTCATATTTAAGGAAAAAAAGTCTACGTTAGCATAATTTGTGTTAAAGTCTGCCTTTAACTCTACGTTTTCTTCCATAAAAGTGTTCCCAGCGGCCTTTTAACTATGCAGTTTTCAGCCAAATTCAAAAGCCATTTCTTAAGGCATATCAGAAATTCTCATCTGTTAGCGTGTAAGTTAGCTCTGCTAATTTCCTAGGATTCCTTTGTTTAAACTCTCTCCTCGCTTCTAGCACCTCACAAGCCCAAGCTAATATTAGCTTAGCAATAAAAAAAAAAAAAAAAAAAAACAAAACAGTGGGCAATATCAGACCTATCCAGCCACGAGATAACAACTTGAATGCGGATAATGAAGACGTTAAAAGTTTTTGTTGTTACCAGCAGTCTTTTAATTATGATTAAGTCATTTTTAGCCAATATCAAAAGCCTGTGTCGTTTAAGACATATTTTATACAGAGCGGCAAATGAAAAATTCCCAATCTGGGTTGTGGGCAGGATTGTTGGCGCTGAAGTTAGTTCCAGTAATTTCTCAGCATTCCTTTGTTTACATCCTCTCCTGCTAGCGTACAGCAACCTCACAAGCCCAAGCTAGCATTAGCTAAGCAAAAAAATAAATTGCATAGAATATTGGAGCTATCCAGCTGTTTGGTTTTGAGCTCAAACATGGAAAATAAAGACATCAAAGCCTCACTCCAACCATATTTTTTTCTGTTGTAAAATCTTTCCCATTAAATTTTCATTGATTATGGAGTTTTTAGCTAAAATCAGAAGGCATTTGTCATTTTTTAAGACATATTTTATGCACAGTAGCTGTTTAGAAATACAATTCCGGGATGTAGGCACAGAATTTAGCCTTAGTAATTTCCTACCCTCCTATTGTTTACACTCGTACTAGCTTCTAGCACCTCACAAGCCCTTGCTAACATTAGGGTAGCAAAAAAAAAAAAAAAAAAGAACAGAACTGCAGGCAATGTTGGAGCTATCCAGCCTCAAACAAGGAGAATGAAGATGTCAAAGTCCCATTCCAACTATATATTTTTTCCATTTTAAAATGATTCCAATTGATCTTTTAAATATGATTCTGAAGTTTTTATCCAAAATCAAAAGTCTGTGTCGTTTCTTTAGACATATTTTCCGCTGAGTGGCAGTAGCTCATTAGAAATCTTATTTGTGGGCAAGAATGTTGACAAAGAGCAACCACGCTCACCTCCCTGTCGCTGAGAGCTCTGTTTGCGCGCTCACGCGTGAGCTTATAGCCTCAAGCTAACATGAAAAATGTTAAATAGTAAAAAAATGTAAAAATAGTGACGAACCAACAACAATATTGGATCAACCCAGTCGGTTCAACCAACCCAGTTTGGTTCAGAATCCCAATTCAATTGTTCGAGTTTTCATGACTGTTGAACACTCATTAATAAATACTCAAAAAGCATTTTTTTTTTTGTAAATTCTCGTATTTATCTTCCCCATCGTGAGAAAAATGCTACAAAAACATGCTAAAATACAATTTTCATCGGAGTCATCAAAGCCTTTTGTTTACTTATACACAAAGACTGTAAACGAGGGGTGGAGTGTAATGTTTGTTTACTCAAAAATGAATATAGATATCAGCTTGTTTTAATGTGGTACTTGGCTTGGCGTTACTGCATCATGGCTTGTAAGCAGGAGAAAGGAGGTGAGTGGGAAAGCAGGTCCTTGTTTGCATGCATTTGTTTGTTACACATGCATTATGCATGGAAAGGGTTTCACAGGGGATTCGTCATTTACATTTTCACTTAGGCTTAATTCTTCAGTCCAGAACCAATTACCCTGGGTAGTTTCTTGAACGGTGCAGTGCATATGTACGGCCATACTCATAAGACACGATCAACAACTTCACAGAAGTCTGGTTTTGTTATTTTGATAGCAACGCCTCACATGTTGCATGATTTATTGCGGAGGATTCATTAAGGTTTAGTAATGAATGTCACGCTTGCACAGCCCTGTCATGCATTTTATTGGACAGCAGTGCGTGTTTGTAGGCATGTGCATGCTGCCCTTCACTGCCTCGTGAGGGTGTTACAAACCCTGAGAATGATACAGCAGGATGACTCATACACCTACTGAATGAGACAATGCTCAGTAATCCCCTCCATCCATCCATCCCTTCATTCCTGCCTCCCCGTATGCAGAGGGGAAAGCCTGGAGAGAGTGGGAGGTTGAGAGGATCGAAATTCCTTCAAGGTTCTGACTGCATAAAAACAAACTATCGTAGATGTGAATTTATTTACTGAATCATATTAGATGTTGCGTAAAGTAAAAGCTGCAGCAGTGAGCCACTAGAGAACAGCTGATTCATGTTGGTACATTTTCTTAAAACGGGAGTGATTCCTATGTATGCAGCAACTTTACATCAAAATAAATTGATTTCAAAAACCAAAGACAAATAGTTCTTTACAGTGTTGATCGGGGGTATCAATCTATGCCAAAAACATTTCACCTTGATTTTACCAAAGGATTGGTTGAAATGTTTTCTATAGTTTCTTGCTAGATTGTACACATTCTGAGTGTTGAGATCAAGAAACCACTGATGCAAACGGTCCCATTTACCTCCCCTGGAAAATACTCAAACCTTATATGTGAAACAGACACAGCCTGTGGCTAGATTTTAGATTCAGGATGCTGCTTCTTGAGGAAAATATTCTGTCAAATCTTCAGGTTTTCCAACTTAAAAATTTGGCTTTAGATCTGGGCTGAACAAACTTATTGGTCATGTGACCATATCAGGCATGCACTAAAAACAGAATATTCATCATGATGCGTGCTGGTCTTTATGCATTTAATGCTTAAGCTTTCATTTTATTTACATTTAATTGACCTGTGCACACTTGTTTTTAAGCAAGGTCCAAGGACATCATTTTTTTTAGGAAAGAAAATTGAAAGAACTGATTCCAACCCTACATATCTATTAGTATCATCTTTGATATACACAGTTTTAAAACTTCTATCTCATTAGCATGATCAAAACTTCCCTTAAAGTCAGTGTATACAACTTTTTCCATGTTTTCCTGGGGGACCTGGCTGCAGACAATATGGCGCCTAGATATCATCAGTCGGAAGTGGAATTCCCACAGGTTTTTAGAGTTGTGGCACCTTTTATTAACAGTTTTTAACGGTTTAATGTGTAAGATGAGCTTAAAAGGGGCAAAAAATGATCCGTTTTATTCCTTTCAAAATGTATATTGGTAAAAGGGCTGGGATTTGTAACTCTGTTAACCTTTTTACACCAAAGCTTTTAGACCAGCGATGACAAACCCTGGCTTGCAGGCCAAATTTGGCCCATTATATTTTGTCCATGAGGCAATTTCAAATGCTGGCCCGCCTGTATTATACAGTGGCGCTGTAACACCAAATTCACCGCTTATACTACAAATCCCATAATGCTCTGCTGTTGTTTCGGTGCGCCAAATAGGACAGAGGCAGACACGCCCCCTCCTCTGTGTCATTAGCGTCTATGGTAGCGGTCTTGAATGTAATAAGGTAGTGATCCGTCTTTACTTCAAACAGAAAGGAGGGGGGGTTGAGTCTGACACCCCTGTTTTAGACAGTGGTTACATTCCTTCAGTTACCGTAACCTTTGAACCCTTAAGACGATTGACGTAATTTGGCTTCCTCTGTTGTGGAGAAAAGTGGCTTTGTGGCGATATGCAACATTGTATACTCTGGGAACATTTTTGCAAAATTTCAGGACTTTATGGTGCTAATAACTGTTTTTTTTTAAATGACTACTTGCTGTTTTGAAAAAATTCAAAATTTCTTGATAATTATTTTTAAAACAGTTACACCAGGTTAAAAATGTATGTATGAAATTTGACATTGAAAATAAGGTGCTTTTTTCCTGATCATTAATGTCTACTCACCATTCAAGACTGAGTTAATTAAAATGATTTATTTTAATTGTTTGTTGTTTATTGTTTTTGGGGGAGGAATACACACAATCAATGTTTTATGGATATGTTTTCTAAATGTGTTTGAAGTTAACATTACTATGAGCGCTAACTTACCAAATCACCCAACGTGTCATAACTGATACAATCTTTTACAAAAGGATATTCCACAGATTTTTTTGTCAAAGAGGTTAAAAAAAAATCTTAATTCTCACAAATTGGAACTTTTTGTTAACTCTTTCAACATTAATTTAATTGTGATAAGGCTGTTTGCTTTCAGATTTACAACATAGTTTTTAACCATTTTCTGACATTTAACCTACTTGAATGCTACAGTTTGTCATAAGGCCGCAATTCCAAAATTGCAAAATAATAGAAATGGTTTCTTGCTTTGTAAATTCCTTTTTTTTATCCTTTGTTTTCTGTTTTATATTGAACAGAGGTTAATGAAAAGTCACTTATTTATTTAAGGCTAGATACAATAAAAGCTGTCAAAATCAAATTTATTTCCACTTGGAAAATGCTGAATTAATTCTTTAAACTCATTATTAATTTTTATTTTAAAACCCTTTTTTTTTTTCATTTTTTATGCATAAAACGGCTTTTCTTCCAATTTATATGTAAGAATTCACATGAATACAACTATTATTTTTGTTCTATTTAAGAACCGGATCATGTCAAACAATGTTTCATCATTAAAACAAATTTGAATAGAAATTAGACTTACAAATCAACATTTATTTGAACATTTAACTGTGACCTTGTAAATCAAAGTCAATTTGATTTAATAGTTTGACATTAATAGCCAGCCCTCATTTAATTAACATAATTAAATTTATTTAACTTAATAAATTCATTCTAACAGAGGAAACATTTCAATCTTTGCAAAAGAAAAATGTGGGATGGTATCTGTTTGGAAGGTAATGGTATTTAGTTAACAGGTATTTAGTTACTTCGTAGAGCAGAAAAAGTTGCTAGTTTTAGAATTTTTAATACATGTCTGCAGAAAAACTGGTTTTAACGTCATTTATGTTATGTAAATATAAATTAGGATTTTGCCTTCTGGACAAAATGCTGCATAACTGAATCTTAAGCCAAAAAGACCCTTGTTTCAAGAAAAATTTCTAATTTTCTGTGTTGCACGAAAAGTAATCTTATCAAGAAAGTTTTTTTTTTTTTTAATCTTTTCCTTAACCATTATTTTCTATTCTTTAATTTAATTTAATTTTTACAAAGGAACATTAGGGCTACTTCACATACATATATATATATATATATATAATATATATATATATATATATATATATATTTTTTTTAAATCTCGTAAATTTACGAGAAAACATAACTGTTTATTTATGAGAATAAAGTTGTAAATTTATGACTTTCAAAGCAAACATATGACACCAAATACCAAAATATTCTTAATGTATCAACACCAAAAGCAGGCTAGAATAATATTTACCTCTCTACTATTCCATTTTCCAATTCACTTCATTGTAGTTTAATAATCCTAAGTACTGTTAGTTTACCAGCATATTTTATCAGTATGTTTTTAGATGGCTCCTAAATTTGTGATATTTATTTTGAAAGCGTGAATTCCAACTTTAACCTGTTGCTAGATTTTATATCCCCACTCGCTTTCTTGTAAGAAACACCTTCTTTGGCAGTCTGATGACCCAATCAATAATGTTATGATGGATTGCAGTGCAGCAGGGTTTTTTTTCTAGTATGCCAAATGTTATCTTTATAATTCACACATCAGCTGTGCTGCTGCTGGGGAGCAGAGGTCCAGGGGAATAAATTCTAGTGAAAAAACTGCAGTCAAAAACTCTCCTACTACTGCACCAATAGAGGTAAAAAAAAAAAAGAAAAACTCTCACATTTGTACTTAAGCTTTTGCATATATTTATGCGGGTTAGGGTCACAGTGGCCTTCAACACAAAAGCTGTAAGTTATTGGAAATGTTTAAGTTCATAACGGCTGAAAAATGTGTTTGTTACTCGGGGCAAAAAAGCCGTAAATGTAAGTGGATAAGTGAATTTGAAACTTTGCTAGAAAGAACCTTGCTTTCTCATTGCTGTGTCTATAATAAATGTTTAGAGGCCATAGAGATGCAAATGCTCAAGAGCCCTTTCAGATCCTTCAAGCTAAGAAAGTGCACTTTTAATGCAAAAAATCCATTCAAAGTTCAACCAAGGCTATGGTTTTGAGTCTGTTTTTGGAAAAAAAAACATAGCACAGGTAGCTAACAGGTTTTGCATGTGTTCATTTACAACCCAACACTTGCAGCCTCGTCCTTATATTTTGCTATAAAACATCTTTTGATTCACTTAGTAAATGTGCAGAGATATCAAAGCTTTTATTTAATTCTGAGCAAAATCACAGGATATGTTTGAAATCTTTACATGTATCTTGTTTATCACACTAGTGGCATCATTGTTCATCCACCATACTATGCAATATCAAAATACAGCCTTCTCTTCAATTAAATTTTCTTCTGTTAACCGTGATGATCATATTTATAGCAGTAAAAAAAACATTTTCTCTAGAACTTTATTCATATAAGCAGAAATAAATGTTTTATTTGAACACGTAGAGCTCCTGAAATCCTCATGTATTTTAATAAAAAATATGAAGGACTACGACTCAGCTGCATATAGTTGTATAGGTGTATAGCCCTTCTATTTTTTTTCCTTTATTTCATTATGAATACTAATTTCCACAAGTCCTGGTAAAAACAAAACAGAAAAGTGCTAATATTCAATTAAGTTTTTTTTAATCTGTCAAATACTAAAGCTGTGGTCTATGTAAAATTATATCAAAATAAATCTAAAAAAAAAAATAGTTTTTTGCTACAAAATGCCAACAAATGCTTTTCTCTTTTAACATTTTCAAGACAAATCAAGTCTGTCTGGTTATTGGATCTTCTCCAGATTTTTCATATTTGAACTGTTAGCTTTTTATTCTGTAATTTGAATACATGATGCTTACATCACTTCCTGTCTATGTTCCACTTCCTTTATTTGGCATTTGTCATTAACTGTAAAAGAGAACTGGACTGAGTGAGTGTGACATCACCCATAGGATATCTCACTTCCTGCTTTAGCGCTCAACAGCATTTGCGCTCATCATCACCTATCAAAGGAGATGTCAGCGTCTTATTCAGACCATGGAGCAGCAAGCTATATGGGAGCGACTACGGGTTAAGCGATTTAATAAAACTGTGGTTGGTGATTTATGGAGGAGCTGTATATCCAACAATTCCACATGGTACTGCACAGTGGTGCAGTCACTGCTGGTCATGTCACTCATTTAATTAAAAATAAAGTGTTTACATTGCAGTTTTGTGAAATATGTCAATTTCAATGTGCCTCAGAAACTCCAAGTGCAAAAACTTTTTTTTCAATAAATGCGATTTTTCATTTAGACAAATGTATTATTGCAAATCCAATTTGTGTAATTTCATAGTCAATGGAAAGGCTAGGTAATAGGTAAAACTTTAAAATAGTCCAGTTTTGGAGTATTTTTGAATGCATCAGTGCAGTGACGTACTTACAATCACATTGGCAGCCCGGGGCAGTGAAGCAGATCTATAGGACATTCTAGGAAATCCCTCTGGCCAGCTGAAAACAGGGCAGGGGCTGCTCCGCTCATTTGTGGTCAGTTTAGGTAGAGATGTGCCATAACTTCTGGATGTCAATTTCTTCTCTTTGTCTCTTCCTCGTTTTATAATCCTGTTCTCCTCCCAGCAGTGTTTTTCTCTTTCTATAGGCTTTTCTCGTCCTTTCTCGTTCCCCCTGTTTCTCTCCCAGATATTCTCTTTTATCCTCTGCTTTCCCTTCTCCATCCCTGTGTCTTCATTCATCTCCCATGGAATCCTGGTTCTCTTCTCTTTCACTTTCTCCAAGCTTTTCTCAAGCACACTGTCTTTCCCAATGGTTCCATTAGCCACCAGCTCGTCAAGTCGTCTCACTCTGTCAATGTCAGTCTCCAGATAAAGTCTCCCAGTGGAGGGCTGGGTTTGGATTTTTGTGCAAAGGTCTAGGTTATGCTCTGCGTGTGAGTGACTACTCCCTTTTATCTTCCTCAACACTTCCTCAGGCTCTAAGATCTTGCAGCTGGGTAATGTCTTGCTCCACTGTTGGATGGAACTTGTAATGTCCTTGGAGTTGCATTCCTTTATGGTCTGAAGGTTCGAGCTAGTCGGGCTGTACCACAAGCTTGACACTGATGTGGAAAGTGGGTTTTTGGGAGTTGAGTGAATCGATGGGAAAGATGGAGTTGAGGGTGGCGGAGGTGGTGGAGACATGTAGGAATGGCGAAAAGTTGACAGTTGGTGTGTAGGACCACTTTCAAAATTTAACACTCTGCAAGTTACTTCATTTAGAAACTGGGAGAACTTGCGCATTTCCTCTGCCTTTATCTGCGTGGCAAACACAGACGAAAGTTTTCAGCTCTGCTGGCTTACTTTGCACAAACTTGATAGAAAACGCTGCTTACCAGTAACCAGTCGCGCATGCTCTGCTTTGCCATCTTTGTCTTCACAAACCTTGATAGCAAAATTTTCGCTGCTTTCATCTTGAACAGCAGGATGAGAGAATACGAGGTTCTGATAAATGATTTCATCCTCAGACCTGGCAGTTGATGATGCCTGGTGGTCGTTGCTGGTCTTTCCAGATGGGTCATCCGAAGTCTCTTTATCTTCTGTCTTGATTGGTGTCCTTAAAAGACAAGTAGCTCCTGAGCTCCAACTGTTTGTATCCCAGCTGCCATCATCATCATCACTGGAGCTACCGGTGCCACTTTGGACACCCACACTCCACTCACTCGGACTTTGGGAGGAGTTTTCCAGACTGCTGAGCGATCTCCTCCTAATCTGCAACACTGATTGCCTAAGATTGGGTAAAGAGATCTGGAAGTTGGAGGGGGATTCTTGAAAAGTTGACAAAGATCCTTGACGACGGGAACCAGATTCTTGGAGGCTGAGTAAAGAACCTTTTGAGTTTTGACCGGTTTTGCAGTGAAGGTTGGAAACAGAATCTTTGAGTACAGGAGAAGACTGGCGTCGGAGTGGAGGGTGATCCTCGTGGTCGCTGTAAGGTCCAGAGAAGACAGGGCAAGATGAGGTGGAGGAGCAGGAGCCGCGATCTTGCCGAGTTAAAGCCATTCTGGCTTTTGGCTTTCTTTGCAAAGTAGCCATATCCATCACCTTTGCTCCTCTTCTTTGTACAGACTTTTGCGATCTCCGTTGAACAGATTCAAGGCTGAGACCATCGTTAGTAATGGACACGCACAAGTGAACCATGCCAAGCGCAGTTCAACACTTTTTTGTCCTCTGGCTTTGCCTAATTTTAATTGTCTGCCCTAGTTGCCCTGACCTCCAACTGTGCACCCAAGCTGTTGCTGTGTGACACACTTTCACCACCACAGCACAACACACAATGAAGCCAAAAAAGAGGTTAGCATCAGATAGTCACTTGGGTTTTAACCAAATCGTTACTATTCATACCATGTTTCATTCATTTCTTCCTAAAATAGCTTTATGGATCAGCTGCTGCATCACCAGCGGTTTGTTAGCGGACGCCGTCTGTAATGAATTTGTGTATTGACAGGGATAGTGTTGGAACACAGCTGCATATCCAGGTCAGAAACATTGATCAGAACAGCCACTGAAATGTGCAGCCAGATTGTTAATCGGCCAAATATCGACAAGCAACACGTGGTTTGTTTTATTAAGCTTACTTGTAGTGTTGGTTTGATTGTGGAATAATCAGTATCTTTAACTTGACCCTTAAGAGGCTATTGATATTAACTTGTTAGTCCAAGAATAAACCACTGGAATATCTGTTGCAAAATAATAAGTATTTGAGCAGATTTCAACTAACCATATGCATGCAGATTCAAGAGGCCAGTATTAAGTTCTGGTCCTTTGTTTTTTCTACCATGCAAGTGTTTTTGTGTATTTTGCCTTCTTTAGGAAAACCTGACAAATTAAAGAAATTAAGGACATTTTATCCTGGGTAAGAATTTAAAAAAGAAATGATTAATATTTGTGACAGACTGGCGACCTGTCCAGGGTTAACCCTGCCTATGCCCATCAGTAGTCGGCTCCGGCACCCCCGTGACCCCGAAAGGGACAAAGCAGTCAAGAAGATGAATGAATGAATGAATTAATTAATTAATGAAATGTTTAATATAACCACTGCCGAGGGCTTCTTGTTGTTCCCCCTCCCCCAAACTGTTAAGTCTGCCACTGGCTAAATAGCTCTGAAAGTGCTAGTTATTCTTCTTGCTATGTTAATGTTAGCATCAACTCATGAGCCACTATAGCTAGCAAGAGAGTGTGTAAACAAAGTGCTGATGGGAAATGAGTTGAGCTAACTTCCGCGTCAACGCTAGAGGGCAACTTTCTAATGAGCTCCTGCTAAAAAATGTGTCTTCAAAAACAAAACACGCTTTTTGACTTTGGCTAAAAACAACATCGTCATAATTGAAAGACAACTTGGAACAATTTTACAATAGAAAAAATTAAGTTGGAGAGGGACTTTAAGATTGAATTAAAAAATATATATTCTTCATGGATTTCTAGAAATAAGGACAATTCCTGTTGTCTGTCCAGTGAGTTATCACACTGTTGTTGACAATTGAGCCAAAAGACAGGGGGTTTGCTTAGCAGAGGATCAGATTTTAGCAAAACGCCAACTTGTTAATTAGCAAATCTTATACCCAGCAGCACAATTCAATTTCTAATGCTGAGCTCCATCTGCTCTCTGCTGTTCCTGCTTCAGTGTCGTCCCCTCTCTGCCAGTTTGAACCTGGCAAAATGTCTTCCAAGCTAGCAAATGCTAGCTAATTTAAGTAGGTAACAAGACAGCCTTTTTTAAAAAACATGATTTTGTGTTTAATTTCGGATAAATCCATGAAATGTGGACATTTAAAACTAACTCTTTCTCCATAAACACCAGTTAATGTGAGAAAAAAAACAGCCTGCTTCATCTTTATATGTACACAGTGTCTATACAAAAAGCCTCAGGACTTGAAGTTATAATCAGCAGCATCAGCTCCCTAGCTAAATGGAAAATAGAAGTTTATGGGTTTTTGATGTGCAAATGTATCCCTCTTCAAAAGTCTCCAGAGAAAGCTGTTAAGTGTATTTTTCAACAAGTCTCATGTTCGAACAGACAAGAAAAATAGAAAGATGAAACACCGAATCCAGTGTTTAGGCAAACACAAAAAAGTGCATCTTTTGCATCCTAATTTGACTACAAACACATTTTCCTTTTTCAATTCCCCAGTTTTGCTTCACTCTTACAATTTTTTTGAATGTTTAAAAAAACCCACATATTTAAAATACTTTTTGTATATGGATTGGCTCAGAAAACCATGGTTTGGAAGTATTCGTTTTATTGTTAACATATTTCACTATGGGTCCTTTTTCTTTATAGCGAGGAACATCAACAAATCATTGTAATTAAAGGATAAAATAATCAAACTAGAAAAGACAGATTTAAAAACAAAAATTTGTGGTTTTTATGCCATCAACATTTGTGCGATTAAATAGTTTTTCAATTCAATCAACCAATCAATCAATCAATCAATCAATCAATCAATCAATCAATCAATCAATCAATCAATCAATCAATCAATCAATCAATCAATTATTTAAATAGTACCTTTAAAAACAGGAACAAGCAAGAGGTGGAAAGAAAATAAAATATTAATGAAATCATGAAATAATGAAATACAAAAAAGAGATAATAAAGTCACTGAAATAATAAAAACAGTTAAACAATAAAAGCAATAAAACCATAAAAATAACAATAAAATAATAAAAAAAAAAGCTAGCCTTCTGGAATTGAATTTACTCTGTTCATGTAAATCGGTCATACCATAATTTTTTTAAGTGAACTATATCCATATATATGATCATTTCTTACATTTGGAACACTAAAAAACATATTTCTTATGAAATATTAGATATTTTTCGTGAGTTTTTTCCTACCCGGAAGTGAAACTACTCGATTCCTGAGGCTCCGCCTGCGGCTGCGTGTGACTGCTGCTCATTTCATGATCATCCTAGAGTCACTCTTTCTTTGTTTCTCCCACAAAAATTAACAATATCCAAACTTCTTTAAAGATGGATGTCCATCCAAAAACCTCTGCCTTTAGCAGCCCTGGCAATCGCTACTCTGGTTCACAACACAAATACACTCAACTTCTGCACAACTCTGCCCGACAGGGGGGGTGGGGGTGTCTTAAAGCAGCCCCGTGTCTAAAGAAATGAACACCTGCTGGAATTTACTGAAGACAGGACACAACTGGAAGATATACAGTTTGCTGAATCTAAAATGAAAGTTTTTTTTCTGCTCACCACTAGCTCTGAGGAAAAATTGAGTGCTGGTGTTAGACTGGGGACGGTGCTGGCAGAGGAGACTCTTCCTGGAGGGAGCGGTTCACATCGTGCTGACGTCAGCAGCTCGACCTGCTTGTTTTCGTGGGTATGGGAGGGGCTGCTGCAGATAGCCCAGGTTTTTAGAGGATTGCTCTTAACCCCGGAACACTTGCGCTATAAAAGTTACATCATCACTTTACAGGGAAATTTTTACCTGATATAAAATAGCCAATAAAAAGAATTTCTCATAAAAAATAGATCAAGATATGACAACACATGGTGAATTAGATTTGTTTTCTTTTATTTCAAATGTTGCTTTATAAAACAAATAGGGAAATAAAGGAAGATCCAAAGAACATTCTTGAAAATGACTGAAAAAGTAAGAATTTGAGAAGAAAAAATTCCCATAAAAAAAAAAAAAACGTTATTGAACACTTGGCCATTGTTCCACTCATTCCTGGGACATGTGAGACTTTACCCAGAGACCCATGACACTCAAAAATGTAACACATTTAAAATAATGTAAATGCTTTTGCTAGGGTGAAAATCACCCAGCGATAGTTCTCTTGGGTTAAATGCATAGAAGGATCAACATACCACTTTGGGGTTCTATATGGTGAGAAATTGCACTTAAAACCTTAAAAAGTAGAGTTTTTATGGTATGGCCCCTTTTAAATGCAACATTTTTACATTCTCTGCTGCACAAAAAGCAATACACATGACTCAGAGCTTTATTAATCAGGATGTTATGATCCAATTCAGTCCAGTTAATTTCAATAAACACAGATTATCTTAATTGTATGCTAATGGCCTATATAAGTGAGTAACAGATTATGTTAAAGGGATTTTAATGTAATCCTGGGTAAGTAGAAGACAACAATGGAGAAGAAAACTCCCTGTAAAATGACAGATTAAGACAGAAACCTTTGACAAAAACCAAAATCAGCTCAGGCGGCCATCCACTTTACTCATCTGAGAAGATTGAAAAAGACAAGATTTGATGAAGGTAAAAAGACAAAGGCAGATGAAATTCATAGAACATCTATAAAGAGATTGAGAATCCATGTAACATTGTATGTTTGTCAGATATATATATATATATATATATATATATATATGTAAATCACGATATCGATAATATTGCGATACTGGGATAATTGGTCAAAAATAATCTCTAATAACTAACATTATTTAGAAGAACACGCATTTTTGGGAAAATATATTCCCATTTATTTTTTTAGCTTAAACACAATCATAATAAACAACTTGTGTCTTATTTTGTGCAACAAATTATAGACACTTTTGTGCAACATTGCTGAAATCAGTAATACTGTGTCTTTGACAAGGATTGACACAAATGAAATTTGAATTATCTGTAAAATTCAATGTTAACAAGTAAACGTGATCAGCAGTGCCACTACTTAGTGCAGAATTGTTGTAAGCAACAGAACAAAAAATTAATAATTCATGTGGCAACAGCTATCTATACTCCAAAGGAACATCACACCAAAGGATCAGGAATATAATGTTTTACAGCCTCTGTCAAATGGTACCTTATTTTTCGTGCACATTTGCCACACTTGAAAAGGGCTGAGCATCCAAAATTGAAGACTGATTTACTCAGACTGCCACTTCAGATTTTTTATCCAATTTTTATCTATTTTCCATTTGGTCAGTCAGCAGTCAAGAGGTATAAACCCTAAAACACACACATAATAATGCCAATAAATATTTACAAATTCAAATTCTATTACAGATTAGCAATAAAAGTCTTTAATCAATAATAATTTATATAATTTTAAGTGCTTCAATTAACTAGCTCCCTATTTTACAGTGAATTCATGTAGTTTATTTTATTACATGTTTATTTAAGTTCATACAACAAACCCTACATTTTTATTTAAGAATGACTTTTAATTAACATAAGCAAAAATTAATTACATTCATTTGAAAACTTCACACCATAAATTTGCCAAAGTTACACCGTACACCTGCAGGTTAGACATCAAAGTTCATGAAAACAAAAATTCCGACCGGTACCTGAAGTACACACGAATGACTATGAGCGCCTAGTTCACACAGCACACCGATCAAACAGGAAATAAGCGATCACGGTCATTCTAGCGCTCAAAGTCACTTTTTACCGGCTGCCTCTTCTGCAGATGGATGATAACTGCTCACAGGTAGACATGCTTTACACACGCGCTACTGAGCCTGTATGTCGCCAGTGCTTTTTTATGAATGAAGTGCGTGCGTCGCCATTGAATGTCTGACGCAGCATGCCCAGCTGCTCAACAGTTCCATGTCACGCGACTCAAACGCTCAGCGCAGCAGCCTCTTCAAATGAAAATATTGGATCAATACTTGTGAGAACCCATCGAGAATCAATCGCAGGACTAAATATCACGATATATCGCAATATCGATATTTTGGCACACCCTTAATATACATATATATAATATATATAATATATATATATATAATATATAATATATATATATATATAATATATAATAATATATATATATATTTAGAAAGAGAGAGAGAGAGAGAGTGGAAACCCCAAAGTCAAAATGGGAAACCACTCAGAAAGTGGTAGAGAATGAGAGAGCGAAGATCCTGGGACCTCCAGATACTGACGGACAGGATGGTAATGGAGAATCAACCAGACGTTGCAGTGGTGAAAAAGAACAGAGGAAAGTTGTTGTGGTGGATGTGGTAGTACCAATATCAAGAAGAAGAATGAGAAACTGGAGAAATACTTGGAAGGTGAAAGTGACAGTGGTGCCTGTGGTAATTGGAGCACTCAGGGCTGTAACCACCAAATTGACTAATCAAATTATCTCTTGAAAATATTGGGATACCCAGGCCTAGCTTCGACCTTACTTGGGCTCCTGGCAACCTTAAAACCCACAGCACTTGTATGGGTCACCCCACTATGCAGTTCCATGTCACTAAGGCTTTGGTTACTGCAACTATGACATACATTTGTTGGTAAGAATAAACAGAGGAAAGGCCTACTGTAACAAGAAGAGGAAAAAATCCTCAGAGTATCTCAAAATAGCATCTTGGTTTTGTCAAAAAGATTTTGTGACTCTCGTATTTTGAGAAGGTCTGACAGTAGGCTGGTAAAGGAAGTCAAATACGTGTACCGGTATCTGTTCTTAACCACCTCTGTGCTAGTATAACCTTTCTGTGAACCCTCTCCTTTTGTCCCTAAATCGGGGAGCCTGTCCATATATATCCCTGCAGTCAAAGCCTTCAACAGAAACACTGGCCTGGCTCTATCCTGTTTCAGATTTAGGTACATAGATGTAATGATAAATAAAAATACCCTGTAAATTAGTTTACCATCTGTTGGGATCTAGTTTTTTGTTTTTTTGTCCAGGTTGATATTCAGACATTACACTTTTTGTTTGTAGGTTCTTCTTGACCAAAATCTTTAAAACTTCTCAGGGAACCAAAAAGGTGTCTTGGATTTTAACACTACTACTACTAACACTACTAAATCTCAAGTTATCATGATACTCAATTGGTGGCCTAATTACTCTTAAAAGCAAAGAAACGTTGTTCATGAGCAGAGCAGCTCCACTGTCATGCATCTTCTTCCAAATGATCCTCACACTGTACAATCTCATTAATTACTGCATCAGGTGAAGAGGAGGCATTGTTAGAAGCAATTTAAGCAACTATCCTCTTCTTTTAAAATATTTTTTCTTTAATTCAAATACATTTAATTAGTCTTATCAATATGTTTATATTGTAAACAATGTTCACAAGGTAAATTGTTAAATAAAAAGAGATTTCATTAAACCGAGTAAACCAAAACTCTAAACTTCCTTGAAGTATTTAGTGTCTTTAAATACTCATTGGTAAAGCTGAGATCAAATCAGACAAAAACAGATTAGATGCAATAATTCAAGCAAATCTGCTGCTATTTGAAAAATTAATGAGCCTCATATTCTTTGTTTTTGCAAAGAAGTCCTGCAAAAGCTGAAACCAAAGAGATCAGATGTCTCAATTCAATCTTTTAAATGATCTGATGATTAAACTTTTTAGAGATAAGCTTTCAGGTCTTTTTTTGGTTTGAACACAAACTTAAAAACACATTTTTGTTGGAAATATACACCATTGGTAGAAGAAAGCTTTAAAAATAGTTTAAAAATCTAAACTCACAACATATATAAGTATTTTTTTTTTGTGCTGTGGCTTTTCTAATACTTTTTATTCCCTTTTTGCAATTATAAATCTGTCTTTTTCCGCCTGGAATGACATGTTTTTAACACGACTGAAGGCATCTGCAGAATCTACAGGAGAAGCACACACTCATTCAACTTTGATACAAAGGCTGTCACTCCAGCTGACACACATGATGCTGTCCTTACTTTATCATTAATGCGAACCCAAAAAAAAAAAAAAGGCTGGATCCCCTCAATTCCCTCCTGTTGTCCACATTGATGTTTCCATGGAAACAGTGGTTTGTGATCTGGATCCATCTTCTCTGTCTTGCTACGTGCAAGAGCAAACTGTATAGCTTTCCTTTCAAATGCCAGGGCAGTTTAATACCGGCACCTGTAGGAAATGTCAAGTGTGCAATCTATCCAAAAAAATATGAGGTCTGGCACCCATGATGAACAAAAAATCTTATTGGATTGTAAAAAAGAAACAATAGCGCAACTTGTTCTTTTCTATTTGAGAGCAAAATAGGCTTTTAAAAAAAAAATAATCTATACATTTAAAGAAATGTTTTTTTAAGGTTTTGAAGTGTTTTTACTTCTTTATTTGCACATACATGACACATATCAATACTCATTTACAATTAAACTCATGCACCCTTATAAAAACATGCTATGAACACATACAGAGCAGCCCACCTTAGTGATTCTTTAATGCAGCTAAACACCGGTTGTTTATGTATGCAACAGTGCTCTCCAGTGGCTGCAGCTGGAAGAACGTCACAATTACAAGTTAAGTGGATTTTCTCTGTTATTTCACCATCTGTGCTCATTCTGCTGTGACACAGATGTATTATCTTATCATGAATCAGCTCAAAAATGATCAAATGTTTCCTTTTCTGTACTAGAAAACCTATAATTTTTTAAAAAAATGTAATTTAAATTAATAGGAGAAATATTACTACCTGTTTAAATATTATGATGTAATAATAGTTGCTAGAAACGCTTAGTTTCCTGCATAAAAATAAAACAGCAATAGTTTCGAAAAATATAGTTTCATGTATTTGGTGTTTAGTTCTTGTTGTTGTTGAATCTTTATTTATCCAGGTTGAGAACAATTTCTCATTTACAACGATGACCTAAGTTAGCATCGATAATACAGAAAAACACAACAATGCAATAAGTTACATACAGATCAAACATGACATCAGCTCACATCAATATTACCAATAAAAAGTCTTCAGGACTCAATCTATGCGACAGAGTAAAGTATGGAGGCCTGGACATGAAATAAAAAAAAGAGTTGAATAGTTCCCTCAAGTTAGCATCTTCTAATGCAATCTCGTGCACACAAGTTAGCATTCTGTAGATACAAATTAGTAGCTTGTGCACACAAAAACTAGCACAAATTACTATCTCGTGAGTGCAATTTAGCATCTTTTTTGCCCAAATTAGTATTTTGTAAAAACAAATTAGTATCTTGTGCACACAAGTTAGCATTTTGTGCACACAAGTTAAAATTTTGAGCACACAAAATAGCATTGTGTGCACAAATTAGCATTTTGTGTGGACAAGTTACTATCTTGTGTGCGCAAGTTAGTATTATACGTGAACAGATTAGCATTTTGTGCCCACAAAATATTATCTTGTGCCCACAAAATATTATCTTGTGCACACAAAATACTAAGAGAGCAAAGTAGTAATTTTTGAACACAAAATGCCACTTTGGGAGTAAAAAATGTTTATTTATGCTCATATAAAGCAAATCAAGGGAGCAATTTATGAATACTTTTTTAATATCATGTTTAGGACTGTATATGACCACAACGCATCTTTTTATTGCTGTATTACGTGTTGCGTCTGCATAAACAATAAAATTCATTCTGTACCCATTCAGAAAAGAACTTATTTCGCATTCAGAAGCTTGGATTTGGTGTATTTACTGACAAAAGCATGCATATTTATGAGATTTATTTTCAAATAAAGTCCCACCGAACAGGATTTATTTCCCAGGTGAAGAGATTTTCTTACAATCATACCGCAGCACTCTTTCCACAAGTCTGTTTTGTTGATTGATTACATTTTGTTGACACATTTCTTGTTTTCTTTTCTACAGGTGTGTTTTCTCAGGGTAGAAAAGAGGGCAAAATTAAGAGAATAGAGGTGTTCACAAGTGACAAGGCCTGCAGTGATATAAAGATGTAAATGGTGAAGACAGAGCTGTCAGCACTGTTTTGCTCCATCCAGCTTGTAATGATGGGTTTATATGCTGGAGCAGGCCTCATGAATATCTGTGATTTAATCGCACTCAGCGTTTTCATTGCAAGACAGAATGACAGAAATAAAAACCCTGACTGCGACAAGAATCCTGAGAGGTCACACATAAAATCTTTTTTGCACCAACACATTCTCATCGAACACTAAAAACTTAAGACAGTTATCCTCAACTTATATTTGTGTTGTTTCTTGTATTTTTAATTTAAGAAACAGCAAAGATTTTCTTTAAATGTTCTTGTGTAAGTTTGACAGAAATCATTTTTGTAGATTAATTGCAGGTCATAGCAAAAAAAAAAAAAATAGTCTTAGGAATGTCAATCTAAAAACAGGCAAAAAAACCTCTGTGTAGCAAAGACCTGAGGGCATCCAGCACCATTTCACACAAACTCTGAGACAGAAACAGCAACAAAAATCCTCTTTGCACTGTACAGTACCACATGAAATTAAAAGCCTCTAAGACGCATTTAGAAAGGTTTTGTGATGGCTGTGTTTCAATTTAAACTTCACCAGTATGTCTTCTGATTGGTTTAATTTTATTGTATGTCTAATGAGTTGACATTATATTAGATACTATGTAGACTCTTCTAGAGATTATTCTGTATTAAAACACACATTTCCAAGTTTAGATCTAACTTAGTGTGTCAATCATTTTTAATATTTTTAATTTTAATTTTGAAAAAGACATTTTGCATGTGGGACGTGTGGTTCTGACTCTCAAGAATCAGTAATATATCCATCCATCCATCCATCCATCCATCCATCCATCCATCCATCCATCCATCATCCATCCTTTATCTAATCGTTAATTAATTTCAGCTGTATTGGTGTTCATGGAATTAACAACAGGTGCACTTCAGTGGCAACAATGAGAAAACCCTCCAAACAGGACTGGTGTTACATGTGGAGGTCATTTCAAGTTTCTCCCTCTTGATCTTTTTTGGCTGGTTTTCCACTCGTGCTGATTTTGTCTTGTGTAATTCTCTCTACTGGCAGTATGAGGAGATTCCTTAACCCTACAGAAGTTGCACAGGTTGTTCAACATCTCCAGGATGGAACATCCACACGTGCTGCAGCAAAGAAGGTTTAATGTGTCTCCCAGCACAATCTCCAGAACATGGAGGAGATTTCAGGAGACTGCTGGTTATTCTGGGAGATTCTGGACAGGGCCCGTAGAAGATCCTCAACCTCAGCAGAGGAATATCTGCTCCTTTGTGCAAGGAGGAACAGGCTGAGCACTGCTCGTGCCCTACAGGATGACCTCCAGAGGGCCACTGGTGTGAATGTCTCTACAAACAATCAGGAACAGACTTCATGAAGGTGGCCTGAGGGCCCCACGTCCTGTAGTGGGCTCACTGACCAGCACCGTGGAGCTCCACTGGTGTTTGCTCAAGAACACCAGAATTGACCTGATCTGATGGATCTAATGTGTTTTTTAAAGTGCTCCTCTAATTTTTGTGAGCAGTACATATTATATATATATATATATTATATATATATATATATATAATATATATATATATATATATATAATATGTGTTTCGTTTTCTTTCTTTCTTTCTTTCTTAACAGCATTTTTAGTGTATTTATGTTTTAAATATATTTAACTATAATATGGCGACTTCAAAATTTTTGTGCAAGTTTTTTTTACAATCTTTTTATATATTTATAATATATTTATTAGTTGGTTGTCTGATTGCAGAAGGTTATATTTATTTGTTAAATTTGAACATTTTGAGGTTCCATGCAATACAGGATACGGTGTTTATAAGTGAAACTAATCCAAATTTATATTTTACACAAAGTCGGAAAGCACTGGGAAGCCTGTAGTTATCTAATTATATCTGATAACAAAACTGATAAATATGAGATGCTTTGCTCCACTTCCACAAGCAGGTACATCTGATAAAAGAGCTTTAAAGAGACGTCAGGTTTATGTCAATTTTCCCTGCAGGATCAGACTTAAGTACATTGTTTCTCCCCAAATGAAACATTCATGAGGTTTTGTGCTTTGCAGCCATAAATAAGAAATAGTTTTAGAAGTTTATAAGGAGTTTTATGCATTCAGGCTGTTTCTGACCCATGATGCCTCTTCTCAGCTGGATGCTGTTTCCGAAGATTCTCCTCAGCAGGGAGCATTCTTTAAAGTCCGACCAAGCATCAGCTTCCCTCTTTTCTTTTTTTTAATGAAATCTATAATAAAAAATAAGAAGGGACAAATGAAGACGCTAAAAACAAAGACGAGACCTTAAGGTGACCTGTGAGTTTGTGCCAATTTAGTGACATAAACAAAAAGTTGGATGCGTGCTCATGTTTTCTTGTTGTTGTTTTTTTATCTAAAAAAAGAAATTAGCCTAAATTGCCACATTCAGTTGCCATGACGACAGCAAAGCCTCCATGCAGTTTGTGACTGGCTTTTTGTCCACAGTGGGGCCAATTATCTCTATACATATAAATATTTGAAATTCTGGCTTCTTTAGGGTGCAAAATGATTAATCAGAAGCCCTTATGATGAAATAGTGCAGTTTATGTAGAAATTGAAGATTATAGTCTAACGGAAGGTTAGATTTGTTCCTCGTTGAAGCGTGAACATTGGGTCGCTCGTGGGTTTTCCTTGTAAAAATGTTTTCCAATCCCTGTAATCAAAGTAGACATTCAGTGACTGATGTATCACAAGCCATTCTTGTAATTTTAAAGCAAAGCAGACACACTTTCAAATAACATGCCTGTAAATTAATGACAGTGTGTTATCTGGTCACATTTCCATATCACAGAACAGAGCACCCATTAGACAGACACTCAGGAACAGTCATTAAACCGTGTGTGGTAAGATAGGATACAGAGCAAATTGAGAGTCACAGTAACACCTATGCAATTATCCCTCTAGGCATTCAATGGAAATTACCACAATAGAGCCAAAAGCTAATTTACAGGAAGAGATTTAATGTTCAGAACTAAAAAAAAAATAAATCATAAAGTTTTTTATGGATTTTTATCTGAACATCATTTAATGCAAATAAGTTTTAGCTCGGCCTTTTATGGTACAACAAATTGAGTGATTCATTATTTTATGTGTGTCTAATGAGTATAGGAGTCTGTCTTCCTTTTCTATGAATAAATGAAAAAGGGAAAGTGAAAAACAGTGCGAGCTCACTGAAACTGAGATTACAACGATGAAACTTTAATCCACAGACTTTCCTGTAATGAGGTGAGCTCAACGGCGGTTGACGTGTGAGCCGAATACTAATTTGTCACATTTAAAGCTGCAAATACGGAGCGCACAATGTCATCCTAGCCCTCCGTACACTCCAACTTTTTTTTGCTTTTTCACTAATAGATTTTCATAAAAATAAATACGGACATTAATCTTTAATTTAAAAAAAATGGTGAACAGTTGTTTTATAACTCATGTCCTCAGGCAGGTCCACCGTGATAAAACAGGAGCTCTGCTGGGTTTTTCTTATCGTTCAGAGGACAGTTAAAAAGCCAACACCTCTAGAAGTGCTGGGAGATTAAAAGCCTTGATAAGACAGACCGAGAGCAGTGAGAGATTTGTTAAAGGGTCTTAAAATCAGCCCTGAAGCGGCAGAGGGCAGCGTTTCCGTGGGCTTCTTTTCTTGCTCGGGCATAAGAGGCGTGTTACAGGAAATGCAACTTGCTTTAACTCTGCTTTAAAAGGCCAGAAAGAGCGCCGCAGTAATCAATGCTCTAGGTGATAAAAGCATGGATTGGTCTCTGCACTGGCTAGAAAGAGAAAAGGTCCCAGCAGAGCAGTAGATTTGAAGTGAGGAGCAGAAACCTGTGTCTGTCTGCAAACGAAGACCTACTTCAAAGGTTTCTCTCAGCTTCTTTCATCCAGACTGCTGCTGTTTGTTTTTGTTGTTAGTTTCAGGATGAGGTGAAAAACATTTTTCAAGGTAGTTCAGTGTAAACAGCAAACTGTAACTATTTGACTTTTAAAGTAGTATTTCAAATTGCCCAGCATTAAAACTGTATCTTGTCTTACGCTACGCTAATCGGGCTAAATATGAAAGACGGGCAAAATCTGAATTCTTCCACTACCCTTACAACAGTGTTATGGAAAAATTGTGTCCTCAAATTTGGTTACTCCGAATCGATGACATCATCAATCAGCTGCTACGTTAGCACAGAGCTGCTAGCTTCCAAAATACTTAATGGTTATGTCTGAATTCCATCCCCTCTCACATATAGGGTGTTCGCCATTTTCTACAACAATTCCAAAATCGAATGCACTAGAAATTTCCCAGAACTCTTTGCGAAAAACTAGCATGCACCGATGCTAACTAAATTAGCGAATATAAACAACAAAGCATTACGGTCGGACAATTTTACTAAAAGAAAAAGGGGTTTAAATGTATTTTTTTTTATAAACCATCCACATTTTCCTTATCAGAACACTTTCAGCGCATATTCAATGGATGTTCGTTTTGTGCGATAACTTGGGTGATGACGGTGATGAACATGAAAGTTTTGAATGCAGAAGCCTGAAACAAACGTTTCAATCTTTTCTTTCCTTTTTAATAGTAATTATTTTAAATCTACAAGGCTTAATGGTGTAGCGGTTAGCACTCTTCTACCTTACAGTAAAAAGGACCTGGTTCAAATCTGGTTCCTTTAGTCTGTGGAGTTTTCATGTTTTCCCTGTGTGTGGAATGAATATGTCTTCTGCTGGCATGCTAACTTCCTTTACTATTAAAAGAAAATGCTCAATCGGTTTTTTGGTGAGTCTAAATTGTCCTTTAGATGTGGCGGTGTGTCCCTGCTATGGCAAACTGTCTTTTTTCCTACAGCATCCCTGTCAGCTTGCAAACAAATAATCAGGTTTGGAAATAGAAGGACTAATTCTTCCAATTTACAGTTTCAAAATCATTTACGACACTGTTTCTCTGATTTTCCTAACAGTGTCTTATTTTGGTTTTTGGCAGTTTAAATATTGGTCTGTCGTTGTTATTAAGGAATCTAAACTCCTCTGAGAATTGGAATAGACTGCAGCCAGAAACCAATTTACAACATTTAATAGAACTTTATAACAAAAGCACGATGTGATTTCAGAAAAGGCAAGTAGAGATGAGATCAGAAATTATTAAAGGATTTAAATGGGATAAAAAAACCTTTTCAGTCGAAAACAACACTATTTTGACTGTTTCTCCACAGTCAACTGGTTAGCTGTGATTAGGGGTGTCAAATTAATGCGTTAATCGTGATTCATTAATTACAGACATTTTATTGTGTTATTTTCTTTTTTTAATCCAGTTCTGCTTTGGACAGTTGTTTTCAATGAGATATATTGCTCGAGATGCTACGCTAGCCTATCACCATTGTCCAAGATACATAAAGAGCAACGCCATGTTGTACACAGACATATTGGTCTGTGATTTTAAATGGGTCGGGTGTGGAGTCAGCAGATTGTTTGCGCCCATTGTACATGGGTCGGTCCCTGTGGTCGGCGTGCACTGAGGACAGTATTGACAGTTGCTCTTGTCCAGGAGACCCAGTGGAAAGGAAAGAGGGTACAGTCATTATGTCAATCGGGTCCTTATGCAGGCTGTTGTTTGAGTTTATAAGTCTACCCCTTGGTGGTGTAAAAGTATAGGCTGGAAGTCTGCTAATAATAAAAAAACATCACAAATCCACCTTTTTTGTTATATTTTGATATTTTTTTGCACCACAATGTCACAAATTTAAATGAAAATACATAAAAATGAGAATTTTCACAGCATTTATTAGATCAAATTAAAATAATTAATTAAAATAGATCAATTTTATGAATTAATTACAGGTCAAGATGAAATTTATTGCACAAAAAAATCCATCCCATGACCGCACCAGCTGAACAGAACACATGAAGTTCATTTTGTTAAGTATGCTTGAGTAAAAGTACAGCTGGTCTACTATAGAGCATACACATGTAGTGTAGAAAGTATACTAGAATACCTTTTCAAACTAAATTGGAACATTATATGACATGGTAGTAGACTTAAACTATTTTCTGCAAAGGGAAATGACACATTTGCCTTTGTTTCTCCCATTTTTCTTCAAAATTTTTTTCATAGTTTCATTATATAGGACCTTTTGTTGACAGTACTTCATTTTTTTGGAACCTAATCCATGTAGATTTGATTTTCTTTTTTAAAATGATTAGATTATATTTTGGCATTTTTCAAATTTAGTCTAACCCTCATATGTTTTAAAAATGTACAATTGTATTATTATTAATATTTTTTTAGAAAATTCTGCAGCATTTACATGTTTTTAACCTAAGGTTTTTGAAAACGTGAACCTTTTCAATAAGTGTATACTTTGTCAAATTAATCTTTAAAAGAAAAAAAAAAGTCAGTTGTCATAGTCGTAAACAAAATCAAAATAGGAGAATATCTAATATACAGTATTTGCATTTAAAACCAGCTATTTTAGCATCCTTTAATTTTGCGCACGTTTTATTCTATTTGACAGTGTAAACAATAACTAGCAAGGATGTAGTGGCGCCATTGTTTAACTGCAGGCATAAAACTGACACCATGTGCAGGATGCTAATGCACAAATACCAAATAAACAACAAAAGTTGTGTGGTTTTCTGCTTGGATGAGAACGAAACTCACCGACAGCTCATCTTCTCAGCCTTTTTCAGGCTTCTCTTTTCAGCGTGACTTTTTTTTCCCCCTTTTTCTCTTTAATTGGACAGCTTTCATCCTGTTCGTCTAACACCTGGGCTTGGTTGGTTGCTGTCACCTGCAGCTTCGCCGTGTTCAGTCACCTCTGTCTTTTTTTATACTACTAGGTTGTTTCACTGCCTGTTGGAGTCACGTCAGTGATTTAAGCCAGTGGTTGGTGGTTGTTGCTGTTTCATCCGTTTTCTAATTTCTGGCAGTTTTATTTTATTTTATTGACATTCTAAATTCTTTGTTTCAATGTTTTAGGTCTGATTTAAAAACACTTGTTGGCTAAAAGTGTCTATTTATTTTTAAACTTGGCATATTTTTTTGTAACCTTTAAATTTCCTCACACTCGACGAGAACACGTCTTACTGATCTATATTCTGGAGCTCAGCTTCAGGGATTAAAAGTTGGGGAACACCGCACACGAGCTCATCAGCCTGTGACGTTCATCCATCCTCACAGTCCTGGTGATGGTGAGCTAAAGCAGCACTGGTTTATCTGGAAGGATGGATGGATGGATGGATGGCTGTCATGCTTGTCAAAAATTAAACTTTCGCTCTTTTTTTTTTGTACTGAACTGTAATATATTTTTTTAAAAATTTAACTTTTTAAGTCCTATCCAGATACACCAAGTCCATTTTTATTAATAATTTATGATATGTCATTAATTTTAAAAATTCTCATAAAACGACTTAACAACTTAAACAAAAGACTGAAAGAAAATTGATCCCACTCCAATCATCAATTTAAGTGTTCTTTTAGTTATGATTATACCATTATTAGCAATGAAAACAAAAAAAAGTATTGTTTTCTAGGACATAGTTTCTGCAGAGTGGCAGGAGTTCAATACAAATTCACCTCTGAGTTGTGGAACTATTGCCATGTAATAAGCCTGCCCTCATTTCCCATCAGTCGTTTGTTTACAGTCTCTCCTGCTATCTTTCAGCTCTTTAAAACCACAACACAATATTAATATGCAACAACAAATGATTAGCAGTATAAGAACTGTCCAGGTTTATAGTTTCGAGCCAATTTGGCTGAGGAAAACAAAGTTGTAAAATCTAGTGGTTCTTTGTTGTCTACAAGTGGGTGCATCAGAATAGAGTGGATCAGGGAGTTTGTGCTGTTTATGGGACAGCTACGAGCTTTTTCAAATTTTTTTTTTTTTAATTCTGCTCCTGTATTTAAATGATGTTCAAAATGTTGCATTTTTCTGAGTGTCCCTGGATCAAGTCTCACATGTCCTAGGCATGGGCGGACCCAAGGCCAAGTCAACAAGAACGTTATCATTTTTTAAATAATAATTAAAAAAAATGTCAGTAATTTTGGAGCATGTTTTTAGGGTCTTCCTGTGTTTTATTCTCCATTTTGTTGCATACACCACAGTTGAAAATGAAAATATTGTCATTTATCATGTGTTATCATATTTTGATCTGTTTGTTATGACAAATACTTTTTATTGGGTGTATTATTTCGGATGAAATTACCCAGCAAAAGGTAAAAGCTTCATATATAAATTTAAAAATGTCTTTCATCCCTAAAACACCAACAATTCATTTTTATCTGTGTAAGTCTTAAATTATATTTATATATGAAAATCACATTTTTGGCCTTCAAACACATCTCTCGTGTAGTTAAAGCTCAGATTTAAGTTAATTGTAATTACAACCATTCTCCAGACAATTCAAATATTTTGACCATTTTGATATCAGGTTTGATTCAAATTAAGACACTCCTGTCCAGTTCTGGCAAAATGTATATAAATAAATAAAAAGAGCTGAAATTGTGAGAATTTCCCACCAGGGGAAGGATTACTGACAAAGTCATCAGCTTGAAACAAGAATGAAATTGGAGTTGTGTGCAGACAGGTAATGCCTGTTTCACACATGACCTCCACCTCACAACCACAGATAGAGATGCTGAGAAGAGGCTCCCAGTTGTGCTGACTATATTCATAGTGAATCCTAGTTTTCAGATCTTTCCATCTTTCCTGTTGTCATTCTGCTTTGCACGAACACTTCTGTCTGCACAGGCTTGCTATTGAAGCTAATGAACGCTTACAGTGTTGTGATTCAGAAGGGCTAACTTTGGGAAACACTGAATTATAGCGCTGTGGGATCCAGCTGTCATGCTGTTCTAAATTCTTGTTTTTCTCTTCAGGTTGAATTCAAACTGTTTTCCAACACAACAAAACAATCGAAAGCATAACTGCTTTGTTTTTCTGCATTTTTTTGGTATTTGGATGAAACTGTGATTTCTTTTTTTTTTTTTATTATACTATGTAATTTTATTGTATTTTTATTTTGTCATTTTAATATGCTCTATCAAACTCTTTAATATTTAGACATTTCTTTTAAAAAAAATAATATTTTGTGAGGGTTTGCACTCCATGTATATTGTTTTCCGTTGTTAAAACGTTTCTTGTGGTGTTTAATTATGATAACGCAGTTTTTAGCTAAAATCAAAAAGCCAAGACATGCTATGTTTCCTCAGCATATTAGAAATTTGCCTCTAAAATATGGCCTCTTGGCACAGAAGTTAGTCTCAGCTTATTTCCAAGCACTCCTTTGTTTACAGTCTGCTGCTAGCTTATGACAGCTCACAAGCCCAAGCTAGTATAGCGTACCAAAAAAATGGCTAGCTATATCAGAGCTATCGTGCCGTATAGTTGTGAGCCAGATGGCTGCTTAGCAGTGGCGACCCATACATTTCAGAGCCTTTAGTTTTGTCAATAAATCAGCAACTAAATCAACTTCTCTGCCTTCTTCTATTGTTAACTGCAAAACAGCGAGTAATTCAAACAAAAGTCAAGCACAGCTTCTACCTACAGCCTGAAGTACTAAAGAAGTTAGCTTTGGTAGTGCGAGCTTTGACCATCCAATCAGAGGCGATTAGTTCATCTTCCATCCTCATGAAGCTACAGAGACTCTAACTCAAATTCTGATTGGTTAAATCAATGGAAACACATTTAATCTATGATTTATTCAGCAGTGTTTTTTATGGAAAGTCGCACTGACTGTAGAAGTGTAATACAGACTTTCATGAATCTAGCAACGAGTGAGAGCTAAAATCTGATTGGTTGGAAACTTTCGTATTTGGAAAGATCTAAAATATATTTTGAACAAATATACTGTATTTTCTGGACTATAAGCCACTACTTTTTTCCTAGGTTTTGAAGCATGAGACTTATACAAAGGTGAGGCTATTCTGTGGATCTTTCTTCCACTATAGGGGAGCTCTAACCTGAATTAAAATCAAAAACAAGATAGACGAAAAATCAAAGCAAATCAAAATAACCTACTTTTTCTTTAGCAGATAGAACAAGCAAGAGAAATGACCAACTGGTACTTATTTATAAATCCTTGTTTCTTCATCATGGAAATATATACAGTATATATAAATTTTAGGTCTTCACTGCAGGTGCTACAGGCCCTGACGATACGCCACCACTGCTCAGACAGGGATTTAATCGTCTGCAAGTGGATGAATTCCAATTGTAGGAGAGCAGGAAGAATTTACCCTACCCATATAACAAGCCTGAGCATTTTCACCTGCTCCTGATCAATCAGGATTTGAATAAAGAAACACTCAGAAATGCACCTTTAATCTTAAATTCTTTTGTATGAGGAAAATGGTACAAGAAACAGTGAAATCACTATTTTTATTGGTTAAACAACCCCGATCAAAGCTGTGCCAGTCTTAGTAATTGTAAATTTGCATCAGAGCATAGTCACCAAATTATGAATTATTATTGCACCAGTAAGAAGACTCGATCTCCTCCATGATTAAAGCGAAGCGGCTGTGATTGATCCCTTTGAACTTCCGCTTTGACACATTTCCATTTCAAGTCTCACAGCAACCACAGGCGAAGCTTTTAGTATTTCAGGATTAGGATCAGTTTTTATGTCAGTCAAGACAGCTATTCATTACAGTCGCATCAAAACAAAGGAAGTGGCCAGCTCTGGAAAGTTTCTTATCATTTTGCTCTGGTTTTGAGATCTTTTTTTTTAATCAGTCACATGAAAAGTATTTTCTGATCAGCGACTGTATTAAGAACTTGATTTTGAGAGTGTCATGGTGCCATTGGGGTTGTTTTTCTTTACTATTTAAGGTCAACCAAATGCAGTATGACTAACTGTGTAAATACATTCAATGTTATCAGCAGGACTGAGTTTTGTTTACTTCAACTGCATTCAGAGAACTTCCCATGCCTCGTCACAAGCATCAATTCAAAACGGCTCTGAGAAAACCCTGAAAGGCCACTGCGTGGGCTGCAATGCTGAACACGGACACCCGGCTGTGAGAAAACAAACTATGATTACAGCGAAGAACAAAAGCCATCATGCTTGTTGTTGAACTGATGGATAAGAGTGTGCAAGCACGCATGCATGCATGAATGTGTGTGTGTTGACTTCCAATCTGTGCCATCACCATTAGGTTATGCACACTGTTTTTATGAGGACGTTGTTTGTGCACATAGGGCTTCCTGTCCAGAATCAATTTGAAGGTAAATAGACTTTCACTGCCAGGTTGACAGCTTTATGAATCAGGGAAAATATGACCTTCTGATCTAATTTCAGTTTGGCCTGCTGCTTGCAGGAAACATTCAGAACTCCTGATGTCAGGAAAACTTGAACTGGGATGGGTCATGGAGGGCACGGAGGGCTCCACAAATGCACTCAAAAAAAGCCTCTGTAAGCACTTTCACTCAGGAGGTTCATGGATGTGGTCAAGATGGACATGAGGGTGGTTGGTGTACCACAACCTTCACACCGGGTATGTGTGGGACATTCAAAAACACGTTTAACATGTTGTTCACTGTCGCTATACCGCTTGATCTCACAGTTGAATTGGTGCGATATGTTGAATTGGTGCAAATCTCCAGGCTTTTTCTTTCACCGCTCTATTCCGATATATGAAAGACTTGGTGTCACAAACAAACTGTTAATTAATTTCTTCTTCATGGTCGATTTTCGAACGCTTCACACTTATGTGTTTTGAAAAGGACGTTACCCATACGTCATTACCAAATCTGAGTCTTGGTTAAAGTTCTACTTATTTTACTATTAACTCGTGTTCAGTTGTGGTGCATTTTGTAAGCAGAGCCTGAAAATGGACTTGAAAACTTGCACAGCGACACATGACTGCGAGTGCAGTGTGAACGGAGCTTGGGAGGATTTCCTATGGTGACCCCAAAAAGGTAACAAGTGGAAAGACAAAGAAATATTCTATTTAAGGCAGCTGTGGTGGGGCGGTCGACCACTGATTGAGAGATTGCAGGTTTGATTCCTGCCTTGCCTGCCCATATGTCAAAGTGTTCTTGGGCAAGAATCTAAATTATTATGCTCAAGAAATACAGTTACTGTTGTGCAGATTGGCAAAAAAAAAAAATCCTTTTTCCTTAAGAATGTTTTTACCAGGCAGCAGTGAACGCACTTTATTTTTCCTTAATAGATATATGTCCTTAGTTTTGTTTCTTCACACTAATTTAAAGGAAACAGATATGTGAACACAACTTAAAATGAAGTTTAACAAAGCTGCCCTTCTGAATCAAAATGCTCATGTTGTCCAGGAGTCTTTTTTTCCTATTTTAATAAAAAGCCCTAAACAGTTTAACATCTGTAGCAATTACTGCAGGTGTTAAATGTGCTTTTTTATACTGTATTTTATTGACTTAAAGGCACATTTCTAAGCCTTAACTTTTTTTTTTTTTAACAAAAAGTGCACCTCCGTATGCTGCAACACCTTATATGTGGATTAATTCTGGTTGTATTTACTGATGTTGAAGCAATTAAAGGATGTACACAGCACTCTTTCATCTGTTTTTTTTTTTTTTTTAACAAATTGCAAACAAAGTTGGGTTTAACTGTTAATTAGCTAATGGGTTTAATGTGCAATGATGTCGTGTTTTGTTTTTTATGTGTTACAAACAAGGTTAAGAGCTAGGATAGTCACATTAACATTTGTTTTAGCGGTTATTAACAGTTTATTTTTATGTGTTGCAAACAAGGCTATGTCAAAATTCCCACCCTAATGCCTAACCACTTAAAAAAACTATATAGTGTGGGGCTTTCAAGTGCCCTGGATTTAAAAAGCAACTCAGACATCCTGCTCACTACTTTTTTTATTTTTATAAAATGGCGGATATGACATCATCGGTTTCATAAAGTTAAAATCCAATCATTATGAAGATTTGAGTGACTCCACTGTGCTCTGGTGATGAAAATGTGGATGGTTTATTCAAAAAAATAGATTTAAAACTTTGTTTTTTTTTCAAAACATTGTCTGACTGCAATGCATTTTGGTCTATATTTGCAAATGTAGCAAGCATCGATGTACACCAGTTTTTCGCAAAGACTTCTGGGATAGGGCACTCAATTTTAGACTTGTAGATTGGGACAGCACTAGAAAATGGCGTTCACACTATATAGTGCGTAAGAAAGGAATTGGGACAGGAGTTAAAGCTATTGCAGTTGCACTAATGCAGCTAGCATGAAGCTAATGTAGCTATCATGAAGCTAATGTAGCTATTATGAAGCTAACGTTTTAGAATTATTTCTGACTCTTTTTCTCGCTTAATGCACATTATTGTTCGGTATGCCTCATATTTGAAACTAAGCCATTTGTTGACAGAGCACCATGTTGTGTGGAAAATGCAGCACTACTACAGAAAGTGTAAGTACAAGATGTAAAACTGTATGAGTTCTATTTTTTCTAAGCTAGTTGTAGATAAAACAATTGTTGTCATAGAAAAACACAAGCCAGTGACATTGCCCACATGCAGCATTGTGGGTGGTTTCCTCTTTGAATGAAGACGCAGCTCCAGAGCAAACCTCTGCTTGCACATTTTTTATTCATCACACATTATATCACACGTGTTTTATGTAAATATGCTGCAGACCACACTGAAACTAAGCTTAGATAGCTTTATAACAGCTATCATTTTGCCTATTAAAAGTAGAATTAAAGTTAGGGTTTGAGTACATTATTATTCTTACCCCACTTCTTTCACCAACATGGCAGCTTTCTCCTTTCCTTGTCCTTTCAACTCATCATTCATCCCTTTCTATTTTTTCAATCTTAGCTCCTTTTTTCCATCAACATCTCTTCCTTCAGCCTTGAAAGGGAACAAGAGCTTTCTCCTCTACCTTTTCACCTTCTGTTCACCTTCCGTCTATTCATCAGGTCCATTTTCGGGCTTCTATCACCTCTTTCCTTTTCACCAGAAGTGAACAGAATCGTTAGTGAAAGAAGAAAAGGATGAACACAGGCAGTGATGAGGAAATGAATGAGCAGGGCAAGGTCAAACGGTACTCGTTTTGAATGGCTGTCTCTTCCTTTTTGTTTGCTGCTTTCAGTGCAGCAGTTTTCCGAGTACGGGAAATTGATTGAAATTTGCGTCTCGGGGACTTTTTCCAAAAAATGTTTTCAAATCAAATGGAAGAAGACATATCTTGTCTAAGCTTCCCTAAAAGCAACATGACAGTGCTAGTGACAGCTGTTCTTAAGGAAGAATTAGATTGGAGGATTTCATCATTCAATTTTGGCAAAAAAAAAAAAAAAAAATACTGTTTTCTGCCAGGAGATAGCTGTTCTTACAAGGAAAAATTAAAACCATGCGATTCTGAATCAAATACAAGGCTTAAACCTGTTTTATATACAGTAAATGTTCATCAAATCAACCTTTATTTAATCAAATTACAGTTATTTCTCAGTTTTTCTCCAAAGTTTTGTCTTTTAAATGCTCCTACTTCCAATATATTTCTACACACTCTTCAAATAAACTACTGCTTTTTACACTTCTGTGTAGCTGAAAGAAAAATGGAACAATTGCATAATGGGAGATGGAAGCAGATGATAAAATTAGCTCCATTATGGTGGTTACAGCTGGAGGAGCACTGACACTTTCATTATCAGATTCAGAAAGTGTGTGTGGTGTTTGTGTGGAAGATTCCGGAGAGGTTATGACTTAAACGTCAGGAAACCAGAAGCACGATGGTGTAAAGCTGCCTGAACGTGAAATAACCTCTTTCATGTATTTGTTGAGAAGCAGAGGCTCAGGAAAACAAGCAAACACCGCAACGAGAAGCATCAGCATCTCAGATCAAACCTCTTTTTGGAAACACACTGTATGCATAGATGGTGTATGGCAGCTTGACAGTTCAAAAAGTCTGTTTATCTCTGTTACGTCTGGCCTCTTTTCAGCTCTGTCCATGTCTGCAAATTATTTATGGGGAGTGCAGGGAAGGAGGGAGGGAGTCCGCATGAAAACTGTTTTGACCTTGAGTCGGCTGCCACAGGTTCTCGTCGAGGTGAAATTCAATTAGATGAGGAGACCAATTACTAATTCTCTGACTGATTTGTTCCAGACTGTTTCTCAAATGAACACTGGAGGCTTTTCCGAAGCAGTTTTGCACTACAAGCTGGAAATCGTGTGCAGCATCTCAGTTTCGAATAACCCAAGGTACCGCACTGATGCAAATTGGATGCAAATGCGAGGCTGTTGAAGTCGTTTTCAAAAAGACTCAATGATACCCCGCAACGTGGAATATACTGTTAGCCTCTTTCAATTAGCTGCTAAAACGTACCTGTTTTTATTTTTAAATGTCAAGAAAAAATGTGAACATATGCATATATTTAACATAAACCAGATGTCGCATGCATAATATTCAGATTCTGGTCTCCTTGACATTTTTCAAGACCACTTGATACTTTTTGCTTAAAAACACAAACTCAACAACAGTGTTTAGTTATACATGAAAGCAGGGGTGTCAAACATAAAACCCACGAGCCACGGCAGATGGTTCAATTTGGCCCAATCATGAAGGGAGAAAAAAATAAGAATGTTGGAAAAAAAAAAAGCAAGTTATAGCCCATTCCTGTGGGGAGTTATGGTTCTTTAAAGAAATGGTCGCAATGCGCAATTCCACCACCAGGGGAAGCAAAGAAAACCTGGCATAACAAGAGATCAAGAAATCATTATAACAGAAAATGTAATAATAAGGGATTAGGCTACTAGGTTGGTTGAGGCATTTTTTTAAACTGAAAAAAAAAATAAAACAAAAACAAAGCTACAGATGACAAGTTGACCATTGTTTATTTTAATATTATTTTATTGGTCCGCCCCATTTGAGATCAGATGGGTTGAATTGGCCCCTGAACCAAAATGATTTTGACACCCCTGCATTTAGCCCGTGTTGCACAGCCACAAAGTACAATTTGCGCAGTTTGCACGTATGAAATTTCGGTCTTTGGTGAGACATGCATGATATTCGTAAAGTGTTTTTTCGTTGGTCATCATTAATATGGGCAGATATTCTTCAAGGGTTTCATAGAACAGATCTCTACGTGAATTCGGTTTTGAGATGTTCAAAATGTTTTGTCACAGTGTGTGTGTATTTTATGTAGTTCATACACAATTATTAAGCAAATCTTAAGCAATTCTGTGCAATTTTTGCAAGATTCATGTGGCTTTCCACAACTGTTCCATGTATGTCTCATGTATCATGTAAGTATAACTTTTATATTGAATATACAGCAAACATACTATATTAAAATTACATTACTGATGCACAAAATAGCATCTAAACAGCAAAAAAAAAATCCCACTCAGCTCGTGAAAGATTGCCATAACGTGTGACATGTGTAGAAATTGGTCTTTCACTCCTGGTTATAATACTGTTCATTTGTGATACATCTGTGACAGTTCATGTAAAAGACCACAACTTTTTCACTATTTCCACGCATATTCATGTATGAGTCATTGTACTAAAAGGATAAGCTGGGGTGTGTGACACGGCCTTTAGCAGCCTGGCTGTCCACAACAGAGTAAAGCACCATCTGCAAAAATGTTGCTCATTAGTACAAAATGAGATAAATTCACATTTCCAGCTCCAGTGAAAGAGTGATAAATAGGAGTAGAGAACATGTTGTGCTCAATCATTTGTTTTAAACCTAGAAATTTAATTCTGGGCAAGTTAACAACACAAACAAAAACAACAGAAAAAACAGGCAGACCTAGCTCACCTTTAAGTCCCATTTCAATCCAATTTGATCGAAATCCCTTTTGATTCAATTGAAAGTGTTATGAGTTGTCTTTCAATTATGAATTAGTTTTTAGTAAAAATCAAAAAACCTGATTAAAGTTTTGGGTGTTTATGTGGAGTCTGCAGATGACTTTTGGACAGGAAACCCTGAGTTTATCTGGCAACACTGGCTTACAATCTCTCTTCCAGGCTTACAGCCCCTCACAACCCCAACCTAATAATAATAATAATAATAATAATAATAATAATAATAATAATAATAATAATAATAATAATAATAATAATAATAATAATAATAATAATAATAATAATAATAATAATAATAATGTGCCCTCCATCATCAGAAAAATGACACACAAACTATTGTCATTAGTTTGGATCTTTAAACTGAGGGTCTTTGCTGATCTGCAAGTGAACCCTAATGCTTTCTAAGGACTATTTACTGAAGAAAATAGATGTTTTTATAAAAAAAAAAAAAGAGAAGATTGCAAATTTATTTTTTATCAAAACATTATTACTGGTCCAGATTTGTGTTTGTTTTCAATTTGGGAACTACCACCGACAGAGTTCAATAGACCACTCAAGGTGTTACAGCTTCTGGGAAATTAAAGTGTTTTGATTTATCGAACATCGTTCACAAGTATTTTATTTTTCTCCATTGATTTTCCTTGTAGATAAGTGTCTGTATTAGTGAGTTTTGTCCAAAAACTTATGTTAATACTTCATCCCTTATCATTTGAATTCAGCTTTGCTGGCTGTCTTTTTCTTTACCTTGTTTTGTTAATTACTAACACCATTTTGCTTGCAATGGTTTCTTGAAGTCTTTAAGCAATTCATTTTCATGTCTGATCCTATTATGCTCCTTGGCAGTCATGGAGTTTCTTCTTATTGGTCTGTTTAATTTTTGATTAACCGGCTGTGGTTCAGCCTTCTGATTTTTAATGAAGACGGTTGTCTGGCAGCCACCAGAGAGCCTCACGCATGCGTCCCCCACACTCCCCCAACATGTGATGACGCTCGCCGACTGAAATAGAAACGGTTAAGGGAAAACCAACAAAGGCAGGCACAACAGGTGAGAGAGAATCTGGAGGAGTTGATGAGGATCTCGATCCCTTTATAGGTGATGAATTGTTCATTGCAAAATAAAGGTTTCACTAAAAACCATGATTGTGAGTTACATCAAGAATTTATATCAGATATCAATTTGTTTTCATTTGATGCAATTTTTAGGAAATCTGCCAGCAAGGACAGGGACGCTTCAGTTTAACAATCAATCTGTCAGTGCAGATCTTTTCCAAGGTTGATGCAGAACAATCTGCTCCTCTGAAGCTCCTCATTTATCCTCCTATCTGATTAACCTTTTTGAGGATGAGCATCGCAGGGCGGATCCCCCACACAGTCACATGAGCCCCGCTTGCTGTAAAAATGTACTGTATAATCTCTGATTATAGTGAGATTTTTTTCGTTAAAAAAAAAGAGGAAATTGGCATTAAGAATTGGGATTGTCAAATTAATTGTGATTAGTTAATCAAGAAAAAAAAAAACTGGTGGTAGAGCAACACATATAAAGACATGTTGCCCAGAAGTGGGCAGCAGCCGCTCAGATCAGGCAGCGCCAATCGCCCCAGAAAGATCCACGAGGAAGTTTGGGATATGGTGTCAAAAATCAAGTATCTTTGATCTGTGTTGCAGTAAAAACGGTAGGTTGAAGTACAAGCAAACATTGATTCACAAAAACAAGAGATCCACACACACAGCGCCCCCACGCTAGGCTAGGTCTGTAGTAGCCATCCGTTATTGTACAACGCTTAGTCTGAGGAAGCAAGAAGAGTTCACCAAGGCGTGGAAAACTAGAAAAAGTTGTGGAAAAGGAAGGAATGGGGGTTTCCATGACAAGCAGCTCTGCTTATTGCATTTCAGCGGATTTGTTTTGGCACAGCCAAGGGAGTGTGTCCTTGGCCTGGGAAGTACATAACTGTTTAGGCCAGGGGTCCCCAAACTTTTTTGTGTGAGGGCCACATAACTGAATATAGAATATATATATAGAAATATATATATATATAGAATATATATATAGAAATAGGTTGCCATAATTCCTTTGTGAAACTTCACAATAGTGATGGGAATTCTGGCCTCCAATCCATTACAGACAAATTAGCATGATTTTTTTTTGTTTTTTTTAATCGCGTGAATCTGGTTTTTATTCTATAACTATTATCTTTTAAAGGGACCATACCATCAAAAATCAACTTTTTTAGGTTTTAAGTGTTTTATACTGTTCAAGCGTCACTACAAAGAACCTTAAAATGGTATTTGTATTAAGTAGTAATCCTCTAAAAACCTGCGCTCTCAACAGTAGCCCCTCCCATACCCATGAAAACGACGAAGTCCTCACGTGCTGATGTCACAAAGTGAGACAGCCCCCTCCAGGAAGAGTCTGCTCTGACATCACCGTCTGCCCAATTTCTCCACAGAGCTTGACCTGATTATAGAAAACTTTCAATTTAGATCCAGAATACCATATATCTTCCAATTGTTCCCTGTTTTCAATAAATTTCAGCACAAAAAAGTGTTCCTTACTTAAGGTAATATATGATTATATACATATGTGGATATAGTTTACTCTGAAAACCTTGAGAAAATCATGTTATGGCCCCTTTATGTAAAGGAAAATACCCAACAAGGTGTCTAGCATCATAAATTAAGGAACAAAGTGGAGGCTTGATCGCTTACTTCTGAGTAGTCCATTAATTTCTGGCAATGAACACTTTAAAGTGTATTATCCCACCTATAACATGGTCAATTGTATAAAATATAAATATTAAATAAATTATTATTATTTTAAATCTTGTTCATTTTAAAATTTTAGCTGTTTTTCCACACAAAGTGGTCTATTTGGTACGTGTTGTCATGGTAACGGCCATGGAGCGCACTGACCTTGCTCTGCTGTGACACACTGATCATCATGATAAATTAGACAAAGCATCAGTTCAGAAAGTTCACCTCTTACCACTTGTTTTGATCCCCACAATGAAGAAAAAGTTTTTTCAAAGAAAAAACTTGTCTAAATTGTTCATTCCTCTTTGTCTCGTCTCCTCCTTCGTATATTCTCTTTTTCATCTGCTGCATCCCACTCTGCAAAATGATCAAACAGGTTAAAAGAAACCATAAATCACTTGTGTTTTTTCTACTTACTGTTGTTATAAACTGTGAAATAAACATGTATTTATGTGACCAACATTTTAAATGGCTCATAAGTGGTCCTGCTGTTTTTTGAAGTGTTAAATCACTCTGAACCTGATGTTTTTTTTAATTTTTTTTGTTCCGTTTTTGTTTGAGATACAAACAAATACCCTTTGGGGGTGTAAAAGTAAGTTTTTTAAGTTGTATTTTCATATTTTACTTTATCAAAATGTCAGGAATAAAAAAAAAATTACCAAAAAACGAAGTATTTCACATCTATTAGGTTAGACTAAAAATAAATAAAGTAATTACAGGTCATAGTTAATTAAAATGAATCGCCTGACAGCCCTATGAAGAACACCACCCACTGGTTCGCCATTAGACTAAAGCATCAGTAATTTGCAGATCAGTGCACTCTTTGATTTTCATTTTAGTTCGTATTGATCTGCTAAAATAAACCGACAATTTATATCAAATCATTTCCTGCCTCCTTTTCCCAGACCACAGGTGACTTCAGGGCAGCTTCTCCCTCAGGATCAGGAGGATGGGATGTTTGAAAATAGTTTTTTTTTTTTAGGATGAATGACAGCTGCTAAGCTTGATAAAGTGAGAGAGGCGCTCCACGCGTCCTTGTGCGGGAGGAGGCGGGCCGGTGAAAAGCAATACGTCTTTATGCCTTTGAATACCTATACGAGCTTCAGGTTGTGGGTAAAAAAGCTTGATGGATTTTGCCTTGGATAACTCTTTCATAGCCTGTGAGAGAAAATGCCTCCGATTACTCGAGATGACTCACACAGGAAAACAGCTGAAGAGCCCGGATAAGTGATCTGTGCTTTTAGTATCATGGCAGATTATAGTTCTGCTAGCTTATGTCTTTTTCCTTTTTGTCTGGCTGGTTTTTCCTCACTCTATTTTTCTGTGTGTTGGAGGGAAAGATTGTAGAAATGAATAAAGGCTGCAGGGTGTGGGAGAGCAGAAGCATAAACTCACACTGTAGCTAAAAGCTGTGCTACTATATTAACAGGATCGATCATATTTAATGTAGGTGACAAAAATTGAACTTAAAGTAAACTGTTTGATCTGTGCTTGAGGGTGGATGAAAACAGGGATCGGGTCTGCAGTAGCTGTGGGTGATTAAAGCTTGTTTGTCAGTTATGATGTGTAAGCCGGTGCGTGATTGTCCGCTGGCAGCATCAGATGTAAAGTTCTGCATTTTGTACACAAACACCTGAATTACTTAAATGTGTGCAGGAGAAAACATGTCATAAATACAAATTTTTTATTTTTTTTTATAATTTCAGATGCTTTCAGATGGGAGGATGAGGCTCTGGTTGCTAAGGCATCACTTGCAGACTTTGAAGTTTCTGTGGCACACTGATGATACAAGGTCACAGTTAGTTGTGCCACACCCCAGATGATAGCATCACTTTCCTGTTCCCATGGAAACAGGACAAGAATAAGTATCAGAAGCAGGTGATAAAGGGTGAAGTAATTCTTTAAGAAAAACCCCGTTCGGTCTTTTTCCTCCCCACACTTCCTCTTCTCGAGATCCATGTTTTTTTTTTTCCTCTCGCTGTCTTGTCCATCAGCTTCTTGCCCGACCTCAGTGCAGATAATGAGAGGCTACAGTTGCTATGGAGATAGGCAACACGTTTTCATTACTGAAATGTAGTTAACATCCCTCCACACTGTCTCTCTTCTGAGCAGATGGCAAAGTCCACAAATATCATCACTTATTTTCAGCCTCCTGCAGGTCACAGTCGGTGATTGCGCTCTTATAATATCCCAGGTAACTGCTGTTCTAACAGTCACAACGGGTGATTTGCCGGAGTGCTTGTTCTTACACGGATGTAATTCAGGTTAAAAATTTAATTCAAAGCAAAAAACATGAATCATTTTCTTATAAATTGGATAAATGGAAATTAGTTAAATCCTTAGAATCGATGCAATGATCTTCTTCAAAAAGAAAAACATAAAATATTAATGTTGCAATCTTTTTTTACAGAGGGTAGAAGTGATGTAACTCTGTTGCAAGACCCTTTTTGGTTCTTAAAGTCCCACTCCGATCATCTTTTGATTCATTTTAAAAGCCTTCCCAGTGGTCTGTTTATCATACTCATGCCATTTTTAGACCAAATCAGAAAACCTGTCATTTCTTGGACATATTTTTTGCAGAGCTGCAGAAGTTCTTTAAGAATTTTCCTTCAGCTTAAAGCTCCTCACAACTTCAACCTAACATTAACAGTTCAACATAAATGCTGAGCAACATTGGAGCTATCCAGCCGTACAGTTTGGGAGCTGCTCAGACGAAGAACACGAAGACGTTCATGGATATATTTGTCTGAAAGTGGATGCATCGGAATGGAGCGGAGCAGGAAGCTCGTGGCCTGATAGTTTCTATGTACTGACTACAACCTTCATCAAACCGTACAATAACATGTTTGGTTTTATTTGTTTACATTTGAGTTAATTTAATCTTAATTTCTTTGTCATGTATCATGAGACAAATTATGCAAAAGCGTGCTTGATTTCATTTAATTTGGCTTGATTTCATTTAATCTTTTTTTTTATATATAAATGTCCTTATGTGACAAAAATCTTACAAGAACACGTTTGACTAGATTTGATTCAACCTTAAATTCTTTTTATATCTTCCCCATCATAAGAAAAATCCTACAAGGACATGTTTAATTTAATTTAATCAGATTTTAATTTTTCTTAACCTGTGTCATCATGTATCATGACCAAAATTAATTTAGTTTGTCTTGATTTAAATTAATCTAAATTTTCTTTACATGTGTCCCCTATTGTGAGAAAAATCCTAAAACATCACAATGAATTTGATTTAATTTTCTTCAGTTTGATTTGGTTTATTCATAATCTTATTTACAGTTTTCCTCCATAATGAGAAATTTTAACCAACAGCATGTCTGATTTAATTTGATTTAATTTGATTAGAATTTTCTGTAAATGTGACCTCCATCATGACCAAAATCATAAAAGAACCTTTTTGACTTGATTTGCTTCAGTTTGATCAAATTCTTCAAATATTTCTTCCATAATGATAAAAATCACCAGATCAAGTTTGATTTCATTTAATATAATTTAATTTAGTTTGATTTTATTTGATTCAATCTTAAATTTCTCTATATTTGTTCTCTTTCGTGACCAAAATCCTACAATAACATGTTTATTTTGATGTGTTTTTGGTTCGGTTTGATCTTAATTTTCTTTATATATGAAAAATCCTACAAGAGAATGTTTGATTTGATTTGATTTATTGTCATATTCTGATCAGATACATAATTTTCATTGGAGTTTTTTTTTTCAACTTCCAGCGTGAAATTTTGGAAAAATAGCATCAGAATAGTTTTGCATTGCAGGTCGCTCTCTTAAGCATTGACAAGACAATTAAGAAGACTGATTGGAGAGGAAACCAGCAGGTGTTCAACATCATCATTCATCTCGCTAAACATCTCCAATCAATACTTAACAATTGAAAGAGTCACTGTCCTCCTAACAAGCATACCATTATTATTATCATCGTGCACAACAACCGTTTCCCTTTATTTGAATATCAAAATCAAATATTGCAAACTGTAACTCTGGTCCTCTGTGACGACACATTGTGGAGCAGATTTTTGCAGCAGCGCAGAGAAGAGAACTGATTGTGTTTGAAATTCTACCATACGCTTCCCCCCGGGGAGCCAGTTGGGGTCTGTAGAGTGGTGGAAAATGCATGGTGTGCCCTCAGTCAGCGGGAGACGGATCGTCTCTGCTCCACCTTCCTTGTAATTGGGATATTTGAAAGAGAAAAATGTGCCCTACATTTCCATCAACTATCCCAGCTTTCTACAAAGGCTCTCAAGCTGAAATGAGAGTATCTTTTCTTCTCCTCAGCCTGCTGAGAAGAAAGAGGTGGGATGAAGTGCACCTGGACTGCTGCTGTTGAGTGCGTTTATTACAGGCTTTGAGGCTTTTTTTTTGTTTCAGTGCAATTTTACTTGTAAATCTAGCGGCAAACTTCAATCTGTAAATCCCAAAACTATAATTATCGCTCTAACTGTGGGTGTTAACAAAAGACCTGGATAAGGATGACGTCAAAGAAAGAGAAATCTGTCAAATAGAAATATGACTTCTTGTAGAATAAAATGAAGCTGAACAGAAATGAGATTCTGCTCCAGTCCATATCTTATCAGTACATTTTTGAAATAATGTGCACTTTATTTTTGTAAAGAAAAACAGTCTTTTTTTCCATTGTTAGCCCTTTGTGCTCCAGACATACATACAAAACCTGCTTTTTGCAACACTTTGTTGTTTTTCATCCACTGACTTTAATGCTTCCACGTTAACAGATGCCTCCACATAGATCCATATCACATAGAATTACAAATAAAGAAGATTATTCTAGTTCAAATTATGTTTTCTCTTAAAAACATTTTTTGTGTGTTTTTTTCTGGGAAACCAAATATTTTGTGAGATCTCTTCTTGGTTGTGAGGCAAAAGTAAACGGACACAGATCCGTGTCATCAGGCGCATTCGGGCCAGCTTTAGGTCAGGATTGATCCACTTTTCTCACTGTAACTAATCTAATCGCCTGGTCCAGATGTGATCCAGCTTTGTCCCAGTTTTTGTCTGGATTGAACCCAACTTCTACTCCTGAGTACCACTGCAATGCTCGAAGAATGTCAGATCCATGTGAGCTTATGTTGTTGCCACATATCTGTAGATGTTTGGGATGTAACCCACGTGACGTCACAGCGCCTGCATGAATGCCCCCACTGCCATTTTGGGAGTCAAATTGTGGGAGTCACACAGAAATCTGTGGATCTCTGTTGTGTAGATCTTTTGTCGGGTCCACTTGACTGTCTGCCTTTGATCCGTTTCTCCATGTTGTCAGAGGTCACCCAGGATTACATGTTTGTAAGATATATCCTTATATGTTGGCAAAATATATTCCCTGTACCCACTGGAAGATTGGCTGAGAGAAACTAACAGCTCAGGCATATTCAGACTCTGCAGGAGCCTGTGATGCTTCTTTCTCACATTTGTAATTTTCTGGAAAAGTTGGAGTATTTCCTGTTATCTTTAAAAAAAAAAAAAAGTACAGAACTTTCAAAAGCAACAGAATAAAACTCAAAGCTGCCATATGTATCACTTTGAAGACAAATGTGTAACCATATCCCTACTTGACATAAAACGTTCTCTACAGAGTCTGTTGGCATCTGTAGGCCGACAGCCGTCCTGTATGACGGCATCATCATTTTCCCTCTTCATCCCGCAGAAATTGGTAAGATAAGACACTCAAACTCATGGGTTTTTCTGGTGTGACAATCGAAAGCAACACATGCATGTGTCATAAAGATGTTTGGTTGCTATTTCTCTACACCAAAGATAATAGAACTTGCCACAAATTTAAATCCTTAATAAACACCAAACATTGAGATCTGCACTTAAACTCAGTTTTACTTGTGTGAAGCAGATTTGTGTGATGAAACCAGATTCCGAAACTGAAATAACTGGATATTTTAATTGATTTATAGAAACAATCATGTACCGGTAATTACAGTGTTATAACATTTTAAACATAGAATTTTGTAACAAGGTAATAATTAGAAGTGTTAAATTATTGCGTTTTTTTTAAATGAAAAAAATGGCTTTAAAACACCCCTAAAGTCACACATGGCCCAGAGCTCCATCACTGATATATGTTGGCGAAGTTGTGGCATAGTGGGTGACCACACACATATCTTCTGGGACTGTCCCAAAATAAGAACCTACTGGGAGAACGTAAAGAAGATAATACAGGACATTTTAAGAACAGAATTACCCATGGATCCACTTTTATTTCTTCTGGACTTTTACAACAAAGACATACTTAATAGGGACCAGTGCTTTGTTTTGCGTATTCTCCTGATGGTTGCAAGGAAGATGATCACTCTGAACTGGCTCAAACCAGATCCTCCAACAGTAAGCCAGTGGTTACAAAAACTGAAACAAGTTTACTCAATGGAACGGCTGACGGCCCAAAACAGTTGAAAATGGACATTTTTTCAAAAAGATGGACAAGTAACTGCTCTTTTCGAATGATTTGGACTGTACCTGTCTGCCTATACACGTATTAGTCTGTGCCCACGGCTGAGGATTTGAGATTTTGTCAATAGAATACTGCTCTTTGTTTGTTTGGTTTTTTTATTTACTTATATATTGACATACATATATACTTTTTCTGCTTTTCCTGTACTAGGACACTAGCCCAATCTCAACGCAAGGTGTTTGTTTATTTTTGGTTTGTCTTTCCTTTTTTTTTTTCTTTTTCTTTCTTTTTCTTTTTCTATGTCTGTTGGTTAGATATGCTAATTGCCTGTGATCTTGTTTTCTAAGGCAATAAAGTTCAAAAAATGAAAAAAATGGCTTTAAAAATGGTTTTCTCTTTAAAACCATTTTTAACTGATTCGTTTTAGATAAAAACTAGCATTTTGAATATAACAAATGACAGAGCTTTTGTTAATTTATCCTTTTTTTTACTTTTTACAGTGTAACTCAAAGATCTCAAAATAGATACATTTTTTAATTGTAAAAATCAAAAGCAAGACAAAAAAAATACTTACAATTATTTGCTTTCTTGTAAAATGAGCAACTTTTTCGATACTTTTCACAACTTAAATTTGTATTATTTGCTTCTTTATGTAACTATGAAATGAGTGTCTTGAGTTTATAGGGAATCATCCAATTATATGCAGACAACATCTGAGTTTTCACAAGAAAAATGTGTCAAAATGAAGAGATAAATTTCTTAAATAAATGTTTCCTTTTGCTGCTAAAACCATGGCCTCCTCACACACTATTGTATTGTGCCGTTTGCACTCGGCTGGCGTGTTGCTTTCAGCCCAGTCTTTGTGTCCAAGAAAACATCTCTGCAGTTTTGCACGTCCTTCACCTTTTTCTCCCTGCATAACAAAACAAGTTTCTGCTTTTACTGCTTGTCTAAAAATACACGCTGGCAAACCTTGTCTTGTGTATGTTCAAGATGGAGTAATTGCTCCCCACTATGTCACAAAGTGGCTCACCTCGACTCTATAGTGAGCTTTATCTACTGCTGACACACCCTGCAACTGCAAGTGACAGGACCCCGAGTGAGCCTACAGTCCCCTGCGGTGCTTCTTTTCTGCTGTCCGCCCTCTCCGCCACACAACTTCTCAATCTCGCCGACTGCAGACTGTCAGCTAGTCAGTTATCCAGAAATTCGAAGAGGCATTTCTGCAGCACTTCTCGCACACCAGTGTAGCATGAACTCACAAAATGTAAAAACATGACCTCCTGTTCAGTCCAACTGAGAAAGAACTCGTTTCAGCAGGTAGACGATTGAAATGGTTGTCTCCAGCTCCGGAGGATCCTGAAAGGTGAGCATTCGCTCCTATTGGAGGACAGAACAAACGTCTAAACAGGAGATTCATCTTCTCTAACAAGGAGGTGTGGCATAATTCTCAATGTAAAACCAAAAAGTATTGTTGGATCCAGTGGCGGACTTCTAAGTTTGGGGGCCTGGGCAAACAATAACATGGGGCCCCCTACAATAGTTGTATTAATCATATTCTTTTTGAACATTTTGAATAACTTTTAGATAGTGTTAAGAATTCAAATGTTTTTATATGAATTTAAAAAATATATATATTTTGAATTTAACATTTTTCTTGCACCGGTTATGTTAGATTTAAGGTGTGAGGGACCATAAGTTAGCAGGAGAGAAACAAGGAGATGATGGAAAGTGAGGGCAGGCTTACCCAGTAGTCCAAACCAAATGTTAGAAGAAATTTTCTGATGAACTCTGCAGAAACTATGTCCTAAAAAATAAGTGTTTTCAAAATTTTACCTAAAAATGGTATGATAATAATTAAAAGACCACTGGAAAAAAAATGTTTAAAATGCATCAAAAACTGAGCGGAGCAGGACTTCAAAGAGGGATTTTTCATCTTTCATGTACTTATGTTATACATTCTTTTTCTATTTAGTTGCATGACAGCAACAGCACCACATGTTATCCTTGGACTCTTCAGCTTTTGTGTTTTTGAATTTCTGTCTCTGTTGGACTTTGCACTATTGAAACATGATGTTCTTGTCTATGAGAAAGCAAAATTGTTTAGAAGCTTGACCCTGAGATCAACAGAAACTACCGGTTTCTGTTTGGTACTGGAGCGTCTTCACAAAGCTCCAGTGCTTTTCTGCTCCAACAAATGTGGCTTTTGTGCACTAAAGCAAGGTGGACTCTTGCATCAAAGGTACTCAATGTTAACTTCCTGTTGTAACTTCTCGCGAGACTCTGTTCTATCGCGAGATCTCTGCGCTTTCGGTTTTGGGCGCGCACTTCCCTGTTTATGGATGTGGTGAGCGGGTGAGAAATAAAGAGGAATGCAAATGAAACAAACGTCGTGTTTGTTGGATTTTTCATGGTAGCAGAGGATGGTTTCCAACTATAGAATACCGCCGAAGTTGGATGAAACAAGATCATACGAAGGCTGGAAAAATGAAGTCGCGATGTGGAGACTGGTTACGGATTTGGATAAAAAGAAACAGGCGCTCGCGGTGGCGCTGGGGCTCGAAGGACGAGCCCGAGAAACGGCTTTGGAAATATCCGCGGAGGATCTGAACAAAGATAACGGTATGGAAACTTTACTTGCAAAACTGGACTCAATATTTTTGAGAGAAGAAAAAGACCGAGCTTATGAAGCATATTCCCACTTTGATTCAATATCTAAAGAAAATTCGATGTCCATGGCGGATTACATAATAGAGTTTGAACAAAGATACAATCGGATGAAAAACTATGACATGACTCTGCCGGATGCTGTTTTGGCGTTTAAACTACTTGACACCGCCTGTCTTGATGAGAACAGCAGGAAACTCGCTCTCACCGCGTGTGCAGATTTAACATTTGCATGCATGAAGTCTGCATTAAAACGGATTTTTGGAGGAAAATCCACAGAAGCAAGTAAAAGCAGTGATACACAAGATGGAGTGTTTTCACAAATCAAAGAGCAGCAGGCAGATTTAAGGGGAGCAGCATTTCATCACAGACCAGACAGCGGCAACTGCAGCAAGGTACAAATCCAGTTGATAAACATGGAAGAAGAACTAGATGTGCCATCTGCCAGAGCACCTACCATTGGGCTAAAGATTGTCCTCATCGGAGAAATGATGTGAAATTGACAGAAGATGAAGATGTGGAAGAATGTAACATTACATTATTTACCAAAGCAGCTATGACAGAATCAGAGATTTTTCTAACAGAATCACAAGGATCAGCGATCATTGACACTGCATGCACACGTACTGTTTGTGGGGAAAAATGGTTGGAAAGTTACATTAAAGACCTGAACCGGAGCCAATTACGGAAAATGATGCAAACAGAATCTCCAAGTTGCAGACCTTTTAGGTTTGGAGATGGCCAAGTTGTGTATTCAAACAGAAAGCTAAAGCTCCCAGCAAAAATTGGGCAAACAAAATGCAACATTGAAAGTGAAGTTGTGCAGCTGATATTCCGTTGCTGCTGAGTAAAATGTCTCTGAAGAGAGCAGGAACTGTTTTGGACATGGAGAATGACAGAGTTGTCATGTTTAAGGAACAAATACCCCTTGAGCTCACTAGTTCGGGACATTATTGTGTGGACATCAGAGATGAAACTGCAGAAGTGAGCTGTAGTGAAGCTGAAAGTGAAGTTCTTGTTGTTACAGCAGAGATGTCTCCAAAAGAGAAACGGAAAATACTTCTGAAGCTTCACAAACAGTTTGGCCATGCTTCTGCAGACAGGCTGCAGAGACTCATTCAAAGCTCTGGAAATAATGACAAAGATTGCCTGGCCATTTTGCAGCAGATCATTCATGACTGTGAGATTTGTCAGAAACATCAAAGGAGTAAACCCAAACCTGTTGTTGGTTTACCCATGGCATCAGAATACAACGAGACCGTAGCAATGGATCTGCATGAACTGGAGCCAGGTGTTTGGTATCTCCACATCATTGATCACTTCACACGCTTCAGTGCAGGAAACATCGTGAGATCCAAGAAACCTTCAGAGATCATCAATTCCTTCATTCACTCATGGATAAGTGTTCATGGTGCCCCAAAGCGGATTTACACAGACAACGGAGGAGAGTTCAACAATGAGGAAGTCAGAAAGATGGCAGAAAGCTTCAACATTGAAACAAAGACTACAGCGGGATACAGTCCCTGGAGCAACGGGTTACTGGAGAGACACAACATGACATTAACTGAGATTCTTCTGAAAGTAAGAAAAGAAAATGGATGTAGTTGGCAAACTGCTCTTGACTGGGCTCTTATGGCAAAAAATAGTATGATCAATGTGCATGGTTATAGCCCACATCAACTTGTGTTTGGTCAAAATCCCAATCTCCCTTCTGTTTTGGTTGATAAACCACCTGCTCTCCAGGATGTTTCCACGAATACAAGAGTAGGGCAACACTTAGCAGTGTTGCATGCTTCCAGGAAAGCTTTCACTGAGGTAGAATGCTCAGAAAGAATAAGAAGGGCACTACGCAAGCAGATCAGACCCACTGATGAGAAGTACGAGACAGGAGACAGAGTGTACTATAAACGAACAGACAGCATTGAATGGAAGGGTCCTGCTGTAGTCATTGGTCAGGATGGGGCTGTTTGTGTTTATAAGACATGGTGGACATCTTGTCAGGGCACATCAGCCAGGCTGAGAAAAGTTAATGCACAGGATGAAAGTCAATCGAACAGCTCAGTGTTTCGAGTTAATGGCAGAAGAGAAAATGAAAAGAAAAAGATGTGAGAGAAAACTCAGAAGATGAGTCAGATGTACATGAAAACATAGAAACAGACGAGACAGAAAACTTCATGGAAAATAATGATAATACAGGCTCAGAGAAAGATGTAACAACTGCTGCATCTCCAACTGAGGTGAAACTGAAGACAGGTCAGACCATCACATTCACAAACAGAGGTGATGGCGTCCAGCACACAGCCAGAGTTTTAGGCAGAGCAGGGAAAGCCAAGGGACAGTACAGAAACTGGTACAATGTGCAGCATCTTGAACCTGATGGCAGTGAGGGACACACACAGGCGTTAGATATGTCTCAGTTTGATAATCTTCACACTGAACATGAAAACACAGATTCTGATGTACTGATCACCAAAGATGTTTCTTTTGATGCTGCTAAACAGCAAGAGTTTGAAAACTGGCTAAACAATGGTGTTTATGAAGAGGTTCCAGATAATGGTCAAAAATGCATCTCCACTAGATGGGTGTGTACACTAAAAGAAACTACAAATGGTATTGTCCCCAAAGCTCGCCTTGTGGCCAGAGGTTTTGAAGAATCAAACATTCATGAGTTACAAAAGGATTCTCCTACATGTGCATCAGAATCACTCAGACTACTTTTGGCTGTCATCTGTCAGAACAAATGGAAAGTCCATTCCATGGACATTAAGTCTGCATTTTTACAGGGAATGCAGCTCTCCAGAGATATATACATTCGTCCCCCATCTGAAGCAGGGTTAGACAATGTTTTGTGGAAACTAAAAAAATGTGTTTATGGACTTGCAGATGCATCTCTCTACTGGTACAACAAAGTTAAAGAACTCTTGTTTACCACAGGTGGTAAAGTATCACAAGTTGACCCTGCTGTGTTTTACTGGCAGGATGAGGAGTGTAAGATCACTGGAGTAATGGCATGTCATGTTGATGACTTTCTTTGGGCAGGTTCAGAGCATTTTGTAACTACTGTTATCCCTGTCCTCAAATCGGCTTTTCACGTGGGCCGTGAAGAGCATGAGAGTTTCTCTTATGTGGGGATGGAAATCGCTACTGTGAATGGCATGATACATGTACATCAACACAGTTACATTGAAAATCTCCAACCAGTTCATTTACAACCAGCCCGAGCTGTACAGAGAGATTCCACACTAAACGAGATGGAAAAAGAAAAATTCAGGTCCAAAATAGGACAGATTTTGTGGGTTGCTAAGCAAACAAGACCAGATGTTATGTTTGATGTTTGTAGTCTGGCATCCAAAATAGAAAATGCTACAGTTCAGTCCATACATGAAGTTAACAAAGTGATCCGAAAGCTCAAGTCGGAGAAAGTTACACTTAAGTTTCCACATTTGGGCAGCAGTGAAGATCTGAGTTTAGTGGTTTTTAGTGATGCCTCACTGGGTAATCTCCCAGATGGAGGTACACAGGGAGGAGCTTTCATCACATTAATGGGAAAAACCGGAAAGTTCTCCCCTTTGTTCTGGCAGTCAAAGAAAATCAGACGTGTAGTGAGAAGTACACTGGCAGGTGAAACTCTTGCTATGTCAGATGGGATTGACAATGCAATGTTTTTGACTACACTTTATTCAGAGCTGACAACTGGAAAACCTGATGTAAACATGCTACCTCTCATCTGTATCACTGACAACCACTCCCTGTTTGATGCCCTAAAATCTACAAAACAAGTGACAGAAAAAAGGCTGAGGTTAGAAATGAGCAGCATTAAAGAACTCGTGCAAACAAAGAAAATCAGGGAAATATGTTGGTCAGATGCCAAGTCTCAACTTGCAGACTGTTTAACAAAAAAAGGTGCTTCACCACTGTTTCTTCTGAAAGCACTAGATGAGGGCAGATGGGTACGTTAAGAGTTATTTGCACCATGTACTTTATGGATGCAACTGTTTATTGTTTAATGTTCAAATGAGCACAACTTAGATTGTTGTCTAAATATATTTTTTATTTTTTTTTTATTTAAGTAAGATGGAGATTGTTAACTTCCTGTTGTAACTTCTCGCGAGACTCTGTTCTATCGCGAGATCTCTGCGCTTTCGGTTTTGGGCGCGCACTTCCCTGTTTATGGATGTGGTGAGCGGGTGAGAAATAAAGAGGAATGCAAATGAAACAAACGTCGTGTTTGTTGGATTTTTCACTCAATGGTGGAAGTACAAACTCCAAATGTGGCAGAAAATTGGAGGATGTAAGAGGGAGATTTAGTTTATCATTCACCTCTAACCCAATAAAAAAGACAAATTTTCATAGTGGCTTATTATCATTCGGAGGCTTGGACCTCTTGAATTTCATGTTAGAAGAAGGTGTTTCAAAATCATCACAAAGAACAGAAGTGACAGAAAAAAATTACCTCAGTCAGTCGTCTTTCAGAGATAGTCACTCGCACTGCCTGGATAGATGATCATCATTCTCTCGACTTCAGCTTCGAGTGTTTTCAACAATTTGGCTTAAAGCCTATAATCTGTGGAGAAGCGTTTTCATTTGAGCGAAATACCATAATACAAACTGATGATCTGTGGCGCAGCAAATTTCAGCTTGACACTTAGTGTGCAGCTCTTCTTCCATAAGAGAGAATCCGTAAAGCCGTCTCATAATGGCGACATAAAGTAATAACAGTCCAAGGCTGCGAGACATAAAAAATTGGAAAGCCCGGCAGGAGTGTGAGCGTGGTAGAGCTTATGTATCATTTGAGCCGATTTCAAAAGATCATAAATTGCCCCTCAAAGACGATGAAAATGTAATTGCTGTCACTAATGCAGCTTTATTTATTATTCTGGACAAACGTAGTAGTTTCTTGGTGGATGGATTGTGAAAATAAATATTTTAGCACCTGCAACCGATTTTTTGCTCATGAGTATTCCCTGCAAAGAACTGATGATTAAAGCTCAAACTTCAAAAAAAAAAAAATCTCAAACATGCGCATATCAGATCTGTAATGTCTCCCCTAATTTCATTCTGGAACGACACAAATAAAAGATCAGATAAAAATGAAATCAGGCTCAGAGAGGAAGAGAAATCAATGGACACACTTGACACGTTTCACGTTGAAAAGGAATGAGTGATGCCGGATGGTTTGGTGCACCGGATTGTGATGTTAAACTGTGCGGTGGGCTCCAGGAGGGGTTTGAGCATCAACAAGCAAACTCGCGGGGTGGAGGAGGATGTAAGAGAAGGGACCTTTCAGAAGATTATATCAGATCTGAGGAGAGTCATCTATTTCTCTCCTCTGCCTTGTGTCGTAGAGGGATTCAAAACCTGACCTCTCTTCAACGTTCAGCCCAGTAACACATTGATTTGTTTCTTGTTTGCATGCATGCGTGCAATCGCTCCATTCAGACTTAAATAAATCGGGTGTTTCATTTAAAATCTATCATTGTGACCCCCCAAAAAAAAGGAGAAAAATGCAATAAATCCAGAAAATTCCCGAAAATTTCCCTTTCAGACATGCTGCATACAAAAAAATCTTCTACACAAAAGCTGTGAACATCACATAAAACAATGTATGATCGAATTAAAACCCACAATGACACTATAAAGTCAGTGACTTAATGGAAATTCTGACCTTGGAAAGGCAGGATGTGGGCAGCAATAAGAGCCTAAGAATAGAAGGCATCATTGTTATGTATGACAGGTAGGCACTGTGTCGAGGAAATCACCTAATGGCATTTTGAAATGAGGTAATAAGTGAATATGAATTTCTACCTTTGGGCGGTTAAAGGGTAAAAAGAGAAGAAAGTGGATTGTTCGGCTATTATTCTTAAGTGTAAAGGCCCTCGGTTGGGTATTATTTTAACCTTTTATGTTTACGAAATATAAAAAAAATAACGTATGCGTAATTAGATCTTTATGTAAATACTCAAGGATTCAAAGGTATAAGAAATTTAATCAAATAAAAGAAGAATATTTGACTTTTTAATGAGAAGTCATCTTTTTAGCCTAGTTTTTTTTTTTTTTTTTAGCTTATTTGAGTTCAAACACTTTTTAACCAACTGCATAGAGAAAAATATCATGCGTTCCTGCAAATCACAGTTCCAAACAAAATATAAAGATAACGTTTCCTAAAATCAAGACCTTTAGTCTTTATTTAAATTTATCTCAAAACAACCAATGTGTGCAGGGATTTTGTTGCACGTCTTATTTCTACATTTGATCAGTAAAAAGAAGAACTTCAGGGCTATTTGATTTACATTAGTGACACTTCCTCTTAGATTTTATCTGCACTACTTTCTATTTAGCTTTTAAAGGATTCTTTTATTGTTTTGCATCAGAATGTGAAACTTAAAAATCGATCTTAATCAATCTAAGCTTAATATTGATCCACAAAGCTAAAGTCCGCTAACTTAATGCTAACGTATTATAGGATTTCCCATAGGACGACTAATGCTAACCATCAGTCAAACTAAACATACATTTCTGACTAAATTAACATATTCATATGTTGACATGCACGAATTTCCAAACTATTTTAAGTCTCAATTTGTGGTCTAAATCCATTGACTGTAAAAATACAGTTCTTCCTTATACAGTCAATGTTTTTTACTCATACTTTCTTCTTCTTCTGGAATAAGGTGTAAGGCTATAGCACGATCGCCACCTGGTGGCCAATCTGAAACGTCTTCTTGGAGAGGCAGAAATATTGTTGGAACTTGTTCTCTGTATGGTGTTACCGATCTCAATATCAATTCATTAATGTCTAAATGTGAAAACTGTGTAAACTCAAAATTGATTTAAATGGAATTGAATTGAGATGATTGAAATAATCAAATATAATCTTTAACTTATTGCCAGCCCTAAAATAAAGATTCTGTTTTCTTGTTTTTTTTTTTTCCTTCTGGTGCCAGATTCATTATTATGTTTGTTTTGAACCTGAAACTTGGCAGCTTTTCTAATATTTCTCTAAAGCAGAAATGTAAATGTTCCTGTTCTGAAAGCTCTGTGTTTGTGTCTAAAAAGCATGCTGGCTCATTTTAATTAGGTAAAAAAGAAAAAAAGAAACTTGTTTTGACTTGAAGCTAAAATTGTATATAAAATTACTTCCTCAAAACAGATTTATTGTGCTTTAATATTTCAACTCCTGAAGCTCTTCAGCTATTTATAATGAAACTTTTGGTAACGTTTGTGAGGACAAAAACATTAAGAAGAAAACAAAATAAAAGTTCTGATTATGTAGTTTTTTACCTCATGATTATTCTTTATTTCAATTGATAAAAATGCAATAATAGAGAAAGAATTAGATTAATTAATTAATCAATTAATGCATTAATTTGTCATTAATTTCAGGGATCACCAAATTCCCTCTGTAAAACCTGAAGTATGGCTCATTTAGAATAAAAACAGTGACTGACGCATGGCTGCGCACGGATGCGCTGAACCCTCGCGCATGTGCGTCTGGGTAAACTGGCGCACAAATTCTCCCCCGTTCATGTGGGAGGAGCGTCTGCACCGGGACGCCACACGACGCGGCAGCAGCGGCGGCAGGAGCATCAAACCTTCCAGGTCCACCTCCTGCAGGCAGAGCGTCCCCCCCCCTCCACACCTGTAAGGTCACATCCAGCCGCACGCCGCGCGGAAAACGCACAACAAAGCGGAGCAACAGACAAATATGATCGACACCACTTGAGGGCAGAGCATCGGAACGACAAAGGTGAGACATGGGCTTCATTTATTACATTTTTTTTTCAAAGGGGGTTCGGGATAAAGGGGGTTTTTCTTCGCGCGTAATGGACACACTGGAACGCAGATGGTTCAGGTGCGACACTTCTTTCCCTGATTAATTAGTTTTTCTGAACGGCCCAGTTTTCAGCTTTAACACTTGCAATTAGCTCCTCTCTTTGGGGATTCAGTCATCAAAGGCTTTATGCAGATTTTTAAATTAGGAAAGCATCTTTAGGTCTTTGAATTTAAAAATGAAATAAACTTTAAGATTTTTTCTGGTTATATAAACTGTCTCTTCTTTCTTTTTTTGGTTTAACTTATTATTATTATTTGTTTTTACAGGAGAAAAAAAATCTGTTTAGAAATGATGATGCATCTGATCCGGGTGGTCTTAATTCTTGTCGTGACAGGCATGGTAAAAGGTGAGCTCTTTTATTTTGAATTTCCCCCCACCCCCTCGGGGACTTGCAAATAAAAAAAAAATGTGCAAAATAATTTCTCTAACGGATGAATATTTTATTCTTTTTTATGAATGTTTTATGCATCTTTTGATTGTTGATGCAAATAAAAGCCGTCTCTTCCTTCCATCCTTCCTTTAAAGGCTGGGAATGCAGCGCAGGGTGCAGTCCAGAAAATGGGTTTTGTGAGAGGCAGGGGAAGTGCAGGTAGGTTATTAAAATTACCTCGGATTCCGGTGCAGACGGTGGCCCACATCCTTTGGGCTTTTAGTGCCTGATTTCCATGAATACATTTTTTATTTTTAGCTAAATGTGCCTCACTTACCCATCCTTTTTATCTGTTTTACTTTTTCTCAAATGTCATATCAGTTTATTGTTTGAACAGGACTGTTGTCTGTGAGGATGAATCCTTCTGTTCCAAAGCTTGCCAAGCTTCAATTGTTTCTGCACGCTTGAGCCAAAAAATGGATTTTCTCCATTTGGAGGAGTTTAACCAGTAAAATGTGTCTAACTTGAACCCGCTTCGTCTCTGCGCCAAATGTTGAAACAAGGTGCACTGTGGCTCTTTCTTGTAATCCACCTCCCTCACCTCCTTGCAGGTGCAAACCTGGGTGGCAAGGAGAGAACTGTGACCGGTGCATTCCCTTCCCTGGATGTCTGCACGGCTCGTGTGAAAAGGCATGGCAGTGTATCTGCAAGGAGGGCTGGGTGGGCAGCCTGTGTGACCAAGGTGAGTCTCATTAAGCTCCCCTGGGGCTTCTTATCTCTATCTGCCTCCATGTCAGAGGTGAGGTAGAGGCGAAGAGCTTCAGCGACTTACAGGTTGTCACTGAATTCATGTAAAGAATAGATTTTAACTATATATTCTGCATTGCCACTTTGAACTTGAGCCATAAAACTCATTTTTGCCCTATGAATTTTGACTAAGTCGAGCCTACTTCTGGATTCAGTTTGACCCATTTATCAGCTCTGACTGCATCTCATATTCAGCTGGAACATATGTGCCGGTCGCCCCGTGCTTATGTTCTCTGTCTTGCTTTCGGTGACAGAATTCTGCTGCAGCTTTTGTGCTGTGCAGCAATGATGGGAACAAAAAGACGAGAGGAAAATAGGGACTGAAATGCCGGCGCAGAGGGAGCTAGACGCTCAAGATCCTCTTCTTTTCTTTTTTTTTTACCTTTACAACAGATACTCGCCTGTGCTCATCCAGGCCGTGTTCCAGCAACGCCACCTGCATAGAGACGGGAGAGGGAGGATACATGTGCATCTGTCCTCAAGGATTTGCCGGAAAAGACTGCCATTTGAAGAAGCAGCTCTGCCTTGACAACGGGTAATTAATTTTTAAAAAATTCTTCCACGTGTGCACAATTTCTATTGTTTAGATGGTTAAAAAAGGATCAAATTTGACTTATTATTTCAAAAGACTAAATCAAATCATCATAATTCTTTTTATTTGCATGCAATTTCCAAAAGTGTGAAAACTGTCCAAAGAGGTTACATCTGTAAGAAAATTGCCACTTTTTTATTTTTTATGTCTCTTATATATCTCCATCTTATTAATTAATTTTGTGGGAATTTTTCATGATCCTAAACAATAAGAAGTTAGAATTAAAGAGACATGATGATGTAAATTTCTACAAAAGCACAGCTACAGTAGGAAGAGAAAGTATGTGAACCTTTTGATAGTACCTCATTTTCTGTACAAATGGACATGTGATAATGTTTTTTTTTATCTTAATTTGAATAACGATTGAGAAAAACACACCACTTTATATTTTCACGTTTCATTGAACACAATTGTGTGTCCAGTCTATGCTTAAAGGGTAACCAAATAGGGGAGTTGGAGGCTGATTCCATTCTTAGCCCATGTTTGAAAAATGCCATAAAGGGGGCGGGGCTGGTGGAGCCAGACTGAGCGGTGGAGGTGTGGCTTCGATCCATGATTGACTGTTGGGTTATGTAGCATGTACTGGGTCTTCAATATGTAGAGTGGGTTGTCAGTGTTAAGTTTAATAAAAAAAATAAACAATATGGAGAGTGGTACCAGGCAAAGTGATGCAAGTTTCTCCACAGACCTTGCCTGAACAGAACTTCAATGCAAAAATAACAAAAATATGATGGTACAAGTTGTATCTTATACATTTTTTGTATGTGTGTTAGAGAGTGTCATGATTATTTTGTACTTTGTACAGCACTTTGATGTGTTTTTAATAGGAAATGGGCTTTGTTACTTCACATTGTCAAGTTTATCAGACTGTCATGCTAATGAACTTCCTCAATCCCCTTCTTTCTGGGCTCGGGTGATATACATTTACCAGCTCAGTTCTAAAGATTCTGGCACAAAGGAAAGATCTGTTCATTTGACAGCAGTGTGTTACCTGAAACACTAGAGGGTGCAGTTCTTGTACTATTTACAGCTGAGTTTTAGAGCTAATAACAATTTAAATATACGACATCAATCATTTTCTAAGCTTTAATTTTAGCCATGTTTTGTAAAAATCAGCTAAAAAAGGATTGAGCTAGCCCGATTTTTATGGTTGATGCCTGCATGTCTTACATTAAAACTGCTGCATTCTGTTGACGCGACTTGCCACATAGCAATGGCGCCCGCGTGCGCACGTCTCTGTCTACAGCAGCGAACAGGCAAGGGCCAACCCAGTGAAATATAGAAATAACCAAAATGCTGCTTTTGTAATACCCGACAGCGGGGCTGCCGGTGTAGGTGCCACATACGCTCGGCCTGCAAGATCGGCTCGGGGGCTTGCGACTAGTGATGACGTCTCACTACAGTAACTTAAACAAACAATTAGCTATTTTGCACAGTTTTTCCTGTACTGAAACTGATGTTTATAATATTTATTTAAAAAAAAAAGAAAAAATGTTGATCTGCTTGGGCTATTATTTATTATTTTGCATTGAAAAACATGCTGGCTATCCTGTGATAGCTTCATTATCCTTTGATGATTCACCTTGATTGAATTGTTTTGTTGTCATGGTTTTTGCGGTTGATTGCAAATATTGCGCCCCCTTTTGTGATTCTTTGCGTTCTTGTTCGGACCTCATCGGTTCTTTACTCGGGTAGAGTCCGTGCATTGTTATGGTGGAAGTGTGTCATTTCCCATGTCACGTCACAGTGGTCTAATGGTCCGGACCAATCGCAATCTTGCACGTCATCAAACCGCAACCCCCCGAGCCGATCTTGCAGAGCGAGCATCTGTGGTACCTACACCGGCGCAGCTGAAGGTTTGCAGTCCAAAGGAGACCGGAGTCTGAGAGTGGTAAAATGGCGCTAGCATAAAAGCTAACGTGTTAAATACAAACAATCCAGAATGAAACGTTCATTAAATCCATCACCGGGACAGAGTTTGTTGGATATAATGTCAACTGCACTCAACCTCAGTTCCCTAACTTCCAAGTCCACTGGAAAGTTGTGTAAGCCAGTAGATTTTTGAAAACTGACGGCAATACAACTATGAGCCATGCTAAAGCTAACAACGACCATAACCGAATCAGAGCATTGTGACGTCACACTTCTGAGACTTACACCAGTTGACCAATCAGAAAATTTAACTGCAATACCCTGTTTCAACCTGTAGATGGTGACACAAATGCGGTTTTAGACCATATTTTCGTGAGTTTAACAAGTTTATTTTAATTTGTCCAAAATTTGGCAACCACCAAAAGGCAATACTAAAGTCCTATTTATAGATGTAAACGGCCAAAAAAAAGTTGATTTAGGGTTTGATTACCCTTTAGGTAATTCCAAAGGTACACGTTTTCCCCTGCAGCTGTAAATTACTATCAAATCCATGTCAAATTAAGCTCCTTAGTGCTGTACGTGACTGCAGAATTAATTTAAGATCAAATACTTTTGATAGACATGTTTAATCTGCTCTACTGTTTACACAGGATTGCTGGTTTCACTCAGTAATTAGCTAGTTACAGGGAAGTCCAGAAAATCAATTTCAAATATCAGGATTGTACAGACGCGGTCTGCCGCAGTGCTCAACATAAATTCCTCGTTTTGGTGAAAGATTTCATAACAGAACAGTTTATTACTTTTTACCTCGAGCTCAAACAACTGAAGAAGAAAGATGTTGGTTTCTGATTTTAATCTGACGAAGGTTTGACATTTATCAGGAACAAATACAAGCAAGAGCTGAAAGGACTTTTTTAAATTGATGTCAAACCACTAAAGCAAAATCACTTTTCTGCTTTTTCTTCAAGTCCCACTCCAATGAAAATCATGTTTTTAACTTGTTCTTGTTGTATTTCATTCGTGATGGATGAGATATATTGAATAATTTAAGATTAAACATTCATTTCTGACTTGATTGGAGCCATCCCCAGGGGTGAACTGCAGACACAGCTGCGCCCTGAAACTATTTGGAGGTTTAACTCTCCAATCCAACCCCTTAATAGAGAGTATCAAGCAGGGAAACACTGCTTCACATTTTTAAGAGTCTTTGATAGGACTTGACCTGGATTTGAACCCACAACTTTCCAGTCTCAGGGCGGATAATTTTCCATAAGGCCACTGAGCTGGTGTGTAGACAAATAGATAAATTTACGTCTTCTTTTTCTTCATCTGAGCTGCCATCTGGCTCCAAACTGTACGGTTGAGGGAGTTTAAATATCGTTTATTTTTGTTGCCCCACTGACATTAGCATGGGCTTGTGAGGTGCTATAATCTAGCGCAGAGGTTCTTAACCTTTTTACACGGTTTCTCTGGACTGTTCGGTGTGGAGAGCGTCAGTTCCCCGTTCAAAAGCCACCTCTGCCGGCTCATGCCGTCCTGAAGCCGCTGGGAGAAACGGTTCTCCCGGGAGACACTGTTTTCCAGAATCCAGCGAATCTCTCGCGCAGGACAGCTGGGCGGACTGCGGTCCGAAGCTCGCACTGTAACAAAGCACACACCCGTACATGCGCTCACAGACATGAAAGCTGTGAATCTGGATTTTCCACTCAACGAAACAGTTCGCTCGCGGAGAGCAGCCTATCAGTTCTGTTCGCGCTCCATAGACTGCTATATCCTCTATGCATGACGTACAATCCAGTGCAGGAATGAAAGACAATCGGAATGTGTGTTTACATGAACTTTGATCGGATCAACAACCGTTATAACCCACCTGTCTTGATCTGAAAGAAATTTGGATCCGATAAGTGATCGGGCCAAAGTATTCCAAATGGCGTGTTTACATGATGCATTTCTGTTCTGATCAGGCGTTTATTCCAATTACTTAGGAAAACATAGCTCGTGAGACCATTTTATTATTAATATTAATATTTTTTATTTGGTTTTAATGCCCTCTGATGGATTTGAGTGGGGTTTAAGAGGTAAAAAAAAAAAAAATAATCATGAAATGAGGCAAAGAGCCACAATATAAAGAAAATATGACGAGAGGCCAACAGCCGCATACTTATTGGCTGAGAGCCGCATGCAGCTCTATTGGCGCATGCCATGACACGTTACTGACGCTCACTGCCACCAGGTGGTAGGAAGTTGCATTCAGGTCAGGTTCAGAACAGATTTTTTTCGCGGACCAAGATTGGACTGCAGCCGCATGGTTAAGAATCACTGATCTTGCGGGAAGAGTGTAAACAAAGGGATGATGGGAAGTTAGTTGAGGCTAACTTCCACCCCACAACTAGGAGGTAAATTTATTACTGAGCTCCTGCAAAAAATGTCTTAATTTTTGCTAAAAATGACATTATTATAATAAAAAAAAACATTGGGAATGCTTGTAAAATACATAGATACAGTTGGAGTGGGAGATTCTAGGAGATCCAGCCATGTTTTTTTAGGAAAAAAAAAAAAAGAAAAATTGCAAAGAAATTTGGTTGACATAATGAGGTTTTCACAATCTGAAACAAATCCAGCCCTTTGCTTTTCCTAGAAGCTCATGACTCGCCTGGATTACAGATGGAGCCGCTCTCAGGAGGAGTCCTCCTCCACCTGACCATCAGCATATAAAAGGTCCCTGCGGGTACAGTTCACTGACACGAACCGGCAAACTCTCAACTCCTCTGCCGCCGCAATTTCCGACAGTTTTATTACGGACTGGAATGCTGCACCTAATATCCACCGCCAGCCCACTGAAACGGTTATTGTCAGTGAATTATCAGCTGTCCTCTCGCACAATAAGTGTCTACATTTCACAGACAGCTAGAGCCTGGTGTGTGCACGCACCATTAATCTGCTCTTCTGAGGCAAAGGTGTCTGAGAACTGTTGGTGGTGGTGGTGGTGCTGGGGGTGGGGGTGGGGGGGGGGGTCGGGACTGTGTGCTATCAGGTTCTGCCTTAGTAGTTGAGTTGCTGTCAGTGTGTGCACACTAGTGAAGCGTGACTGCACTGATCAGACACAGCTAGTAGATAAAGTATGACTTCGTGTTGAGGATTATTAGCTGTGCTGTTCGTGTGCCAACCCTCGTGCTCTCTTATGGGGTCCAGATGACCCCACCCTTACATTGAGGCGTTAGCCCTTCCATGACAAAGGTGGACAAGGTGGTCAAGACTTCATGTCTTTCATTGGACACCATTAAAGATCAACAACCATTGAAAAAGAAAGTTCAGCGCACTGTCTTGCGGGGTCCAGATGACCCCACTTTTAGGTAAACAAGCCAAGGAGAGCGGAAGAGCTACAGAAATGAACACATCTGCAAAAGAATCTGGATCATCCTGGATGTAAACTAATTTGTTTTTTTAGGCTATTTTTTTAGATTGGTGTCTCCCCACTCGATCTTTTGTGTAAGGCGGAACATGCTGAGCACTGCTTGTGCCCTACAGAATGACCTCCAGAGGGCCACTGGTGTGACTGTCTCTACCCAAACAATCAGGAACAGACTTCATGAAGGTGGCCTGAGAGCCCCACGTCCTGTAGTGGGCCCTGTGCTCACTGCCCAGCACCGTGGAGCTCCACTGGCATTTGCTCAAGAACACCAGAATTGGCACCACTGGCGCCCTGTACTTTTCACAGACGAGAGCAGTTTCACCCTGAGCTCCTGTGATAGACGTGAAAGAGTCTGGAGAAGACGAGGAGAACGTTCTGCTGCCTGCAACGTGGTTCAACATGACAGGTTTGGTGGTGGGTCAGTGATGGTCTGGGGAGGCATATCCATGGAGGGACGCACAGACCTCTACTGCCTAGGAAATGGTGCTCTGACTGCCATAAGGTATCCAGATGAAATCCTTGAACCCATTGTCAGACCCTACGCTGGTGCAGTAGGTCCTGGTTTCTTCCTAATGCACGACAATGCCCGGCCTCACGTGGCAAGAGTATGCAGGCAGTACCTGGAGGATGAAGGAATTGAAACAATTGAATGGCCTTCACAATTCCCTGACTTAAACCCAGTAGAACATCTCTAGGACATTATGTTTCGGTCCATTAGGCGCCACCAAGTTGCTCCTCAGACTGTACAACAGCTCAGGGATGCCCTTACACAGATCTGGGAGGAAATGCCACAGGACACCATTCGTCGTCTCATTAGAAGCATGCCGCGACGTTGTCAAGCATGCATACAAGCTCGTGGGGGCCACACAAGATACTGAAAAAGATTTTGAGTTGCAGAAATTAAGTTTTGGAGAAAATGGACTAGCCTGCCACATCTTCATTTCACTCTGATTTTATGGTGTCTACACAATTGAGCCCTCTGTAGACTGAAAACTTTTATTTCCATTAGAAGACTTGGCATCCTTTTGTTCGTTAGACACTGCCCTGTTGTTATTTGTATAGATATCCAACTTCATATTGAGATCTAATGTGTTTCTTTAAAGTGCTCCTTTAATTTTGGTGAGCAGTGTATATGAGAAGCTGTTTTATAAAAAAGTTATACAGTTTAATTGCCACAGGAAGGAAGAATCTTCTGTGGCGCTCAGTTTTTATTGCAGGGAGTCTCAATCTCGCTGCTCGTGAGCTCTTGTATTGGTCAAGGAGCGGATGGAGGGGATGGGCGGAGTCATCCAGGATGCTATGCAGTTTCTTCAGCATCATTCTTTCCATTACTGTTTTCAAGGAGTCCAGCTTCACTCCCACTACGTCCCCAGCCTTGGAGAAGAGTTTATTTAACCTATTGCCATCTCCAACCCTGAGACTGCTGCCCCAGCACACTACAGCAAACAAGATGGCACTGGAGATCACAGACTCATAAAACATCCTCATCATAGTTTGGCAGATGTTGAATGATCTGAGTCTCCGAAGGAAGTAAAGCCGGCTCTGACCCTTTTTATACTAAGCATCAGTGTTACGACCCCAGTCCAGTTTACTATCAATGTACACTCCCAGGTACTTGTTGTCCTCCACTGTGTCCACCTCGATCCCCTGAATGGAAACGGGGGTCATAGGAGACTTGATCTTCTTCAGGTTCAATAAACCATAAATAACTTTCAAAAATGTACTCTCCATAAAAATATATTTTTTCAAAATCATACAAGTTGGAAATAAGTGCAAGTTAACATCGGTTCATTATTTAAGAACAAAATAAAAGGATCTGGAGGGCCAGATATTATTGCCCGGAGGGCCGGATCCGGCCCCCAAATGGGGTAAGATACATTTCAAAAAGAAACCTATTCATAAAGAATATTTTGGATTCGCAAAGAGAAATTAGCATTTCATAAATACATCGTTGTACATGTATTTATATTTTCAGCACAACTTTGTAGAAAAAACATGAATACAACATTTTGTTTAACGTTTAACAATTAACAAACTGTCAAAAATGCGTCACAGGTGGATACTTTGAGTCCCGAAGCATTGATTGATCAAACTGTGCATATCTGTTGCAGTTTATTTATTGAACTAAAATAAAATAGAAATTTTAAGAATATTATTGATGCCATTATGTGAAAATTATCTTAATAGCCTTAGCTATTGAAAATGTAATCAAACAGATCAGAACACAGGGATCTGCAACCGCTTTTTGTGGTTCTCAGCTAATTGTGTAAACATTTTAGCAGTGGATCATTTTAGACACAGTAGTGGTGGAAAACAGTCCAAAAAGAAGGAGCAGACATGCCAGTCCACTCATTAGATGGTTTAAAAAAATATGTCTGTAAAATTAGTTTAAAATAAGTGGATGACAAAACAAAAACAGCTAAGCTAACTCAAAGCTAAAGTAAACTCCCAGGCCCTGCTAACTGTTGGGACTGTAAAACAAAACAAAAAATCCCCAACTCTCTTTCTGTTCAGGACAGACTTGGAGAAAAAGAAAGTTAATGCATGATAAAAATCTGAGGTGAAATGGTTGCATGAATGTTTGTTTTTTTTCCCTGTAGCTCCCTGTGTCAGAATGGAGGCACGTGTGTGGAAGCTAGCGGCTCGGCAGCATCCCCTTCCTGTTCCTGTCCCTCCGGGTTTTCGGGAGACTTCTGTGAGCTCGGCGTTGACAGCTGCCAGCCTAACCCCTGCCTCAACGGTGGCAACTGCACAAACCACGGCCTCACTTTCACGTGCGCCTGTCCGCCGGGCTCCACCGGTTTCACCTGCAACGACAGCGTCTCCTCCTGCGCTGGCAGGCCCTGTTCCAGCGAGGGAACATGCGTCCGTCAGCGCGATGGAACCTTCCAGTGCGTCTGCCAGAAAGGGTTTGCGGGCCCCACTTGTTCTCTGCGCCACAGACCGAAGAGCAGAAACAAGCCACTTGGCGCTCGGCCGGTGGAGCACCGCGTGCTCGCCCTGGCGCCCCAGCACTACTCCCTGCCCGCCCACGCCTTTCACAAGCTGCTTAAACCCCCCGAGAGAGACCTCCTGAAGATCACCCTGAAGGAGACCGTCCACTCCTCCGGCGTCCTCGTCACCCACGGTCAGCTCATCTGCTTCGGCATGCTGGCCCTGCTCACCTGCCTGGTCATTCTAGGCACGACGGGGATCGTTTTATTTGGCCGCTGCGAGACGTGGCTGGCTAACGCCAAGTACAGCCAGCTTGTTCGACAGCAGCGGGAACACCTGCTGAGGGAAGTGGGAAGCCCGAGCCAGGAAGAGCCGGAGCACTCGGTAAACATCATCCTGCCAGAGAAGATTAGACTCTCCAGCTTTGGGAGACACTACACCTCAATCTGATTTAGACCCCCACTCCGGTCCGTCAAAATAAAAGCTTCCACAACGGAGGGTGACTCTGAAAAAAAAAAAAAGATTCTGAATATTATATTTCAGTTACAAATAATCATTAAAAATGTACAGAAGCTGAAAAGATCTCATTGCCTAACATTTCTGAAGTGAATATCGGCTCCAGTTTGACGGGGAAATAAAACGAATAACCTGTTTATGAATCTTTTGGACAATCTTGTCACATTTCTTAATCATGCAGAGACTGGTCAAAAGAAGTGAGACCAAACATTTTAAATACAAATCTAATGATAATTTTGTTGCTCAAACTTACCTTGTACATGTGACATTGTTAAATGTTATACATTTGATATGTATTTACTGAATTCTTCAGCTAATTCCTGCGCAGGAGGGGATCATTTTTTAGATGTGTTTATTTTCATATTGTAACAGTGTTTTGTCCTTGTATTTTTACATTGATTGAAGCGCAAGTTTAGTCTAACATAAAGGCAACCTGTTAAGGGGATGGAATTCGAGTGCTTGTGTCCATAAGTGTGTTTATCCAAGATGGGTAAACACAAATAAATAGGAACAAAACCACTTTTAATGAAAAGATTCTTCTAAAGGGAATGATTCTCATTTAAAGCCTCTTTGACACTTTTTTTTCCCTTTTTTTTTTGTGTTTTGAGGCAACAAATGTTGCACAAGAATTTTTTTTATTTACATTCATCTCACCTGTCAAACTGCTGACACATCCAAATGTAATGTGTTGCATAAAAATGTGAAACTGACACTTCCCACAAAGATGCTGCAGATCAGTCGTTTATTGGGCGTCCGCCATGAAAGAGTGACTGTTGTATTTATAGAACATCAGGTACTCTATATATGAGACCCATCAGTGCTTTATCGCTACGTCTTCACTGCTAAGAAATATTTTCTGAACCTTTAGGGACCTCAGAGCAGATCTCTGTTCGAGATGTGGTCTTTTTATTTTACTTCTGCATGAAGAAAAAAAGCTACATTTTCTTTATTCCCTCGCATGCAACTAAAACATCCTGATTTGGCTGTTCAATGCACATAATAGTTGTGGTCGTATAAGAGTTTTTTTTGTTGAAAACTACTATTTAATTATCCCAATTTTATTGCCTTTTCTAAATAAATTCCATGAAATATCTGCCTAAATATCCATTTGTGACACAATGAGATCATTTAATGTTATCTTGAGACTTCATTCTGTTTATAAATGCTCTGCCAAAAATGTTCTTGGTGCAGGAAAACATGTGCTGCCCCCATTTTTGTTTGGTTTTTATCAGTTCACTGATAACATGAACTCAGTGCACATCCTCATTGAACAAAAACAAAGCTCTCTGTCGCCACCTTGTGGTTTAGCTGCTTTAAAGTTAAAAACTGCAGCTCAATCCAGTTGTCATGATGTTTTTTTTAATCATTAAAATATATGGAATTTAAAATTATGTGCATCCGAATTTTCAGCAAAAAATTACACTTAAAAAAATATGCATGTTTCTGTCGGATGATTCTTTTTTTTTAGAAGGTTCAATTTTATTTTTTACCAATCAAAGATAGAAAAAAACATGTTTTCATGTAACAATAAAGCAGATGAGAAAAACTCAATATGGTTGTGAATACAGTTTAAAAGGTATTTTCTTCTTCCTAAAAAATCAAACATTGTAATCAAACAAATATCCAATACAACAGTCTCACATATTAATATCAAGAATGAAGAAAATATATAAAAGTCTTGATGTAAAAATAATTTTAAAAGATTTCACAAAAGGTCAAAGGTTTTTGTGGTTATGTTTGTATAGATCTACGATTAGTTAGTTCAAAGCTGTTTTCTATTAGTCAAATTAAAGCTGAACTCAGGTCATAGTAAGTTTGAAGCTTCCTTCTGATTGGCCAGTTTAAAGCTGTGCTGTGATTGGTCAGTGTAATGCTGGTTTCTCATTGTCCAAGTTTTGCTTTGATGGTCAGTTGAGGTTTTGAGAGTCAGTGTGAAGCTGTTCCCCACTCAGCTGCTCTCTGATTGGTCAGTTTTAACCTCCTCTAGTATTGGCCCCATTATAGCTTTGGTCAGTTGAAAGTTTCGTCCTGGGCTGTGCTTGTATCGCTTAAGTCAAATTTGTCATGGTAAAGCTTTTCATTGAATGGTCAGTTAAATAGATTTACATTTTTAGTGTAGCGCTCAGTTTGGTCAATTATCCTCATGTACTTCAACTGAAGTTCCTCTCGTACAGGTCAGTCTAAAGATACTTTCTCATTTGTTTGTTTAAAGATCCTCTCTCATTGGTCAGTTCAAAGCCACTTTTTCTTTGATGAATTTAAATTTAAAATTACAAAAAGATTATTTAAGTGTAATCGAATAGTATTCAGTTAAATTCTCTTTGTAAATAAGTTAATGAATCTTCTTTAAACTGCGTTGTAGTGAAATATTAAAAAAAAGTTCAAGAAGATTAATTACAACAAAACTGTCTTTTTTAAAATTCTCTTTGTTCTACTTATGTGGGGAAACTGAAGTTTTTTTCATCCTTTGCTTAAAAATTTAAATCGCACAAAAAATGTGAAGTTTTTTGTGACAAAAAAACTACACTAAACATAACAATGACAACAATGCCATTCCCAATAACAAAAATGAGACTATATAAAACTCAAAATCATGTGTTTTTTTTTAAGTCAAGAGGAAGCAATTAGAAATCAGTATGGAAAATTCAAAAATGTCTTCTATCACATTAAAAATACTTAAGTAAAGGGACTCAGTCTGTTTTATGTACACCCCACCCCATATACTCAACAAACTAAATTAAATCTAGCAAACAAGAAGATAATTAAGCATTAAAAAGACTCAAAATGATAGATTATTAGGCTTTTGAAAAGAAAACTGTGGCTTGGTATAAGAGGATTTTTTTTTTTAAGTCCTTAATTATTGAAAAGTTAAACTTATGGGACAAGAACAAGAGTCACTTCTCACAATTTACAATGGAAGAGTGAAACACAAAGGTTTACTGATCACCACACACACTGCACACCCACTACATTCTGTTGCCTTCAGGGCATGGACTCGGATAGTGGCGGACATAGCAGTTTGGGGGCCCAGGGCGAACAATAAGAAGGGGCCCTCTGCTGGTTATACTAATATTTTTTCATATGTCCATGATGTATTTCTTTGATTTGTCAGGTTTTACTAAAGAAGACAAAAATACTTGGATAAAACAATAACCTATGGAGAGGGATTGACCTTGTTTTTCTCTTTCTTTTCTGGTCTTCTCATTCATTACTTTCTTTATCTTCTTTTTTGTTCCTTTGATTCTGTTATCCTTTTTCCTATTTTGTCTTCTTTTGGTAACTGTAGCATCACATTTTTGCTTTCTCTTTGCTTTTTGAAAATTCTTAGAAGATTCTCTCTCTGCCAGCTGACTTGCTGTTAGCGGAATATTCCATTGCTGTAGATTTACGGAGGAGGGTAAAACACTTTCACATGAGTAGTCCTATGTCATCTCAGTGACTTTTTTTTTCTTTTATTATGAAAAAGTCAAATAAAGTTATTTTAGAAATATTTTTGTTCTTAAACTCAGAGAAGCAAAAAGATTGGCGGCCCCAGGCAGCCGCCTACCTTGCCCTAATAGTAAGTCCGCCACTGGATCCAGATCATACAGGACATAGAGAGTAATATCCAGTTTGGTAGCAGCCTCAATGCCACTGTTAAATTGTAAGAAGTTGTTTTACGTATGTTTCTTTGTTAACTAAATTTTTAATTTAGTTGTTTTGTCTTTATTTTACTGATATGGGTGTTGTATTGATTTTACTGATGATTGCTTGGCTCTGTTCCCACTGTAAAAATAAAGTAACTTTGATTTGATTCTGCATTAGTTTATTGTTAATGGAATGCGGCTTGAGATCTCATTCTCAAAGGGATCCAAAATCTAAGACATAAAAACCTGTCAGATTTAGAACCACAATGGCTAATAAATTTCATAATCAAACAAAAGCAGAACACTAACTAGTAGTTTTTCCTCTTAAACAGAGAAATTAGTCCATGTAATTTCTCAAATTTTGACTTTTTTGCTTTTTTTTTTTTTTTAACCCAAAAGAAGAACAAATCTTGAATTTTTAAGATAAAAAAATGAGGTTAAAGTTTGAGAATTTGGTTTTCCAAAAGCTCCATGCAGTGACAGCTTTTGTCCACAGGATGTCATTGACTTAAAGGTAAAAGTGAGAGCTAAGAACGAAGCTTATTCAATTTAAAACACTTTGGATCTGGATTTGTGACAACCGTATTTATTTCTATGTGTTGTTTACATTTTTAAAACGTCTTATCCCTGAATTTAAACCGTAGAAAGGCTTTTTGATAAATATGAAAAGATTGTTTGGGGTATGATTAACATGTTGGCTTCATGATCTCACCTAAATCTTTTTTTTCTGCATGTGTGTGTGAGTACAGAGGCCCCTAGCTTCCCACAACCAGGCCTTCATTTTTGGAGTTATGACCCTAGGGAGAAAGGGGCCCTCACCTTCAAAGCTGACCGAAGTAAAGGAAAAAAAATAATAAAAGAAAAAAGAAAAAGAAAAACACCTCGGCAGACCCCCTTCTGCCCCCCTGAAGTCATAAAACAAAACAGAACAGCAAAAGTTAAATCTCCTTCCCCACAGCCCGAGACCCTTAACCCTTTGTTCCTATCTGCCTCTCTGCAGACAGATGAATCTTAACATCCGTGGAAAATTGCACGTGGAAGGAATCCAGATCCCAAAAATTCCAGTTGGAGTTTCTGTTCAGGAGTGCATATTGGGGCAAGTAGTATTTCATTGCGGCAGGTACCCCTCTGTCACCTGTCAGCTCTACATAAATACTCTGTGTTTTTGTTTTAAACATGTTCCAGATGAGCAGTAAAGTCAGGTCACTGGGAAACCCTTAAAGTAAGACCAGTAACATATTCTTTAATAGCGCTGGACTTTCTCCGCTGTTACTTTGGAATCAGATGCTTTCAGCTTCCTGCGAAAACACTGCAGCTATAAAACCTGGAAAGATAAAACTGCATAAAACTGTCTCACTAAAAAAAAAAAAAAAAAAACACTTTTGATGCCCTTTTTTCCCCTCTAATAATTGATTAATTGCAAACACCGGGACATAAACCAGAGAGTAACTACTTGCTCAAATAAACACTTAAGCTAAATTTGGATTTCTGTGGCATGGTTTGCCTTGGACGTAAAAAGTGGGATGGGAATGAAAGTTTGATAGTGCAGATGCTGAGAAAACTATAAGCTTTACAGCTGGGATGAAGTGCCAAGACGCCATCCACGTTGTTCATCATAAACACCAACCAAGCAACAGCTTCACATCTGTGACTGAAAAGCCCACACAAGCAGGTTAAAAAGGAAACAGGTACTTTTCATATTCTCTTTTTGGATATTAAACTTTCTGAGGAACAACAATGGGCTTGATTGTGCATCCGCTTTGTCTCACTAAAGGCTGCCTTCATTTGAATCAGCCTCCTCGTCGCTCCAGACTTGCCAGTCGAGGCTGTGAAAAGGAGGACAAAAAAAAGAGACTGAAAGCTCCTGACAAGATGTTGCTCCGTGTGGAGGATCTGTCTGGATCTGGTTTCCTGAGTCATCTGGGTCCTACGCGTTGCCTCCTGTCGAGTCTAAATTTGTGTGGCAATCTGAAAAGAAAATCGCCTTCATTCCGAGTAAAGATGAATAAAACCACTTTCCAGGAAAGACAGATACATGGAAAAAAAAGAGAAAATATTTTTTTGTGTCTTTGTTTTCAGGCATGTGGAATAACAGGCTTCAAGATGCAACAACAAAGCATCAGGTTGGTGCTTAAAAGCAAAATCTGATCCATTAAATTCTTCTCCAGGCAAAAGAGCTTTTGGCTATAAAAACATGTAAGTCCAAACAGAGATATATCACTCAATGAAGCAGAATGAAGTGGGATTATGCCTATTTTATTGCTAAAGTTTAACAGTTCTAGAGAAAATGGGGAAGAAAGAAAGATAAACTAAATACAGTTATAAGCAAATAAAAAAAAAATGTTTCTTTTAGTAAACATATGTAACTCATTGGGTCTTGGTTGTAACTATTTTCATTTGCAAGAAACAAATAAAAAAAGCCTTATAAAGAACTTTTAATTTGAAAGAACAGAGGCCTTCAGGAAGAATGGAATAAATTTTTTATTTCATAAAAAAAATATATATATATTCATAATCTGTACAAAAGTGCCATGCAAGGCGGAGAGAAGCAGCTTCACTCTGATCTTCAGTATGATAAACATCAGTGTCGGCTCTGTGGACTTGACTCCATTTAAGAGGCGAACTTCACAACAATACTGACCAGCAAAGTGATGTGCACGTCTCAAAGTCCTGGCGGGATATAAGCGCACTGACACAAAGGACGTTTAAGACAAAAATACAAGGAAAAATAGAAAAATTAAGAAAACAAAATTTTGTAGGTGTTCAACAAATCCCTTTTTTTAAACCCTGTAAAGCCCATCACATCAAAGAAATGACAGAAAATGCTTTTTTTCTGGAGTTAAGGTGACCCTTTGATGAAATCCACATAAAAAACTGCGACATAATTGTTTTTAGCTATAGATTGTATCAATCATAATACGTTTGGTGATTTTGTTTTTGCTCACAACAACGTTAGTTTGAGATGGCTCAAATTTGATCCACACATTTTTAAAGTCGCTTTAATGAATTAATATTTAACTGATGTTGCATTATTTCAATACAGCAAGTAGCCATTATAAAAAGTGAACAGCAATAGATGAGTTAATGTCATTGTAAAGTTAAAAACTTTGCAAAACTTTTGTCACCAAAATATTGTTGAGATTTCAGGGGAAAAGCCATCTTGAAATGAGGAAGAGAAGCCCCTCTACTGCCCCTAGTGAAATAATGATGAACTACATGGCAGAAAACTCAACTCTTTTCTTTTGTATATAGATAGAATTAATTATAATGCACTGGGTGAGTTGGTATGCTTTTGCTCACCACAATTTTAGTTTTAGTTGAGTTCGGGGGAAAAAATTAATATTGTGTAATTATTTTCTAAAGAATTAATGTTAAATATTTGTTTAAAGTATTTAAATTCAGCAAGTAGCAATTTAAGAATAATGAACAATAGATGATGTAATGTCATAAAGTTTTTAAAATAAGCGAAACTTTTCCCGCCGAAACTGTTTCTAAGATTTCATTAGGGCAGCCATTTTGAAATTAACTTTACTGCCCCTAGTGGGATAATAATAAACTACAAAAAACTTATAGTTTAATATTTTTTTTTTTTTTTTAGATATAGATAATATCCATTTTATTATGTTGGGTGATTTGGTAAGTTTTTGCTCACAACAATGTTAGTTTAGGATCAGTTCAGGAAAAACAGCACCTTATGAACCCACTGTCTCAAATTTGATCTACACATTTTGAAGACTGTGCTATAAAGAATTGAGTTTCAACAATATTTGCATTATTTCAATACAGCAAGTGGCCATTTTAAACATGAACAGTAGACGAGGTAATGCCATCTTAAAGTTTTTAAAATTAGCTAAAATTTTATGTGTTTTTGAAAATTTGTGGAGGCGGCCATTTTGAAATGAACAAGAAATATACTGCCCCTAGCGGGACATTGTTTTTTTTTTTTCTCAAGATATAGATAGTAGGCTATGAATTATAATACGTTTGGTGATTTGGCAAGTTTTAGCTCACAACAATTGTAGTTTGATCCACACATTTTTACCATATAGTATAATTGCTTTAAAGGATACATTTTGCAACAATGTTTTTCATTTTTTCAATGCAGCAAAAAGTAAAAAATGAACAATTATCGAGGTGATGTCATCTTAAATGTTCGAAAATTAGCTTAACTTTCTTTGTGTTTTTTTTTTTTATTTCAAGGTGACAGCCTCTTTGAAACGCCCTTCTACTGCCCCTAGTGGAATAGTAATGAACTACAGGGAAGAAAACTTAAGAAAAGTTTTTGATCACAAAAAGTCAGAAACGTGTATATTAAATATGATACAAAATGTTTCACAGGGTAAAGAAATTAAAAAGGTAAAATAAAAAATGCATTTGACTAATCATAAATTTTGCAGCATATTTGTTTCTGTCATAGATAGCAATTCTATAAAATAGAATCTACATATTGATGACTAAATTACTGGACTTCTCCATCGACTTTCTGTATCGGTCCAGCCAGTCTCTGAGCTCTGAGATCCGGTAGCCCTCGGGACCCCTGCCACCTTGATAAACGACCTTTCCCTCCTGCAGAATGTAAAGTCTGTCGAAAAAGGCTCCGTACGCCGCGTTGGATGAGTTCTCCATGCTGTCGACCACCACCAGGCAGCCGGGCACCTCCAGGTGCATCAGCTGCGCCGCGTTCAGCCGGTCCTCCAGGCGCCGGTGCTGGGGGATCTGGTAGGGCGCGTCGGTGCTCCTCCAGCCGTCGGAAGGATGCGCCTCCTCGATGTACACCACTAAAGAGTCTGCGATGTCCGCGTTCTGCTGCACGACCCCCTGGAACGCCTTCAGGCGCGCCATGAACGGCGGTCAGGTGCAGCTGCCAAAGTTGAGGATGAGCGGTCTCTTGTCCTTGGCGTAGTCCAGGATCCGGCTGCGCCTCTGGTCCTCCAGATGGACCACTTCGGTGTTGGGCGCTCCGCGTCCCAGGTGCGCCGCTTTCAGAAAGTCCAGCTTGTGTCCGTGCCAGACGGCTTTGAGCGACTCCACGCTGAACAGGCGGTTGGAGTCGGAGATGCACAGAGGAGGATCATCGCCTCCCTGCTCCTTCATCCTCAGAAAAACCCTTTTCCTGATGCAGGAAAAGTCAAGCAGCCAAAACACAACAGCTGCCAGCAGAAAGCGCGGCAGCAGCAGCAGGCACACCAGTGCGTTCTTCAGAGCTTTCACAGTGTTCATCATGTCTTGTTGGATCAGCTTGCTGCGCCACGATCTCGTGGGTTGAAGTTGGGTTACTTGCAATTTCCTCTGGTTTTATAGCGCCAGCAGATTTGAATGAAAAACACCCCGCCTCCAAACTGGGGCCGAGGCCTCACATGGTGGGGATTACCTTCACGCATCCCAACAGTTAAACGCAGGAGGGCAGAGGATCAGGTCTAAAAAAGTCCAACATTCAGTAAGGATGCCAAGAAATATCAAATAAAAAGGATGGAAAATCTTCCCGAAAACCTTATGGCAACGTCTTCAGAAAATGAAAATATGCATAAAAATGTCTCTTTAATGCACACAGTTGAGGATTTGAAATTTGAATTGATCCTCCTAGTTTTTTAAATTGCATAAACTAAATTTTCATGGCATGTCACTGCATTATAACTGCTTTTTACCATAAAATTACCCCCAAAATTAATATTTTTACAGAAATGAAAACACATATAAGGCATGAAGGAGTAAATTACATGAAACTAAATAAATGCAGTAAATCAAGGGTGCCCATACTACGGCCCGCGGGCCAGATCTGGCCCTCCTCCAGAACCCCCGACACTATCAGAGATGCATTTTTTTTTTCTTTTCAATCTGACCGATCAGCCCTTGTGCACTCTGAACTATGACAGGAGAGGATAGATTATTTATTGGTTTAATTTTAAGACATTTTTAGTGTTATTTTTTTTGTGAAGATTACAGAAATCAATTAGTTAAAATATGACCGTTTGTGACTTTCTGGAAAATCATAAATGTTTACGTTCAGACTGTGATAGTTACACTTTTTCTGTTAGCCTGCAAACCAACCCCACATCAGAGAAGAAAACAGTAATGTTGCCCTCACAAGAAAAAGTTGGGGACTTCTGCAGTAAATAAAGTTAAATACCACCATTTAGCCAGATGAATATTATAAGGTCCACTCACTTGAAAATTTTAGTGTTTTTGTGGTATTTTCTGATGACAAGGACATATATAAAGATGATTAAGCTTAAAATTGTTTTTCTGAGTATTTCTTTATTCAGGAGCAGATAAATTATTAAAAGCATGACCTTTTTAAAGTTATAAAACTGCTGTTGTTATGTATATTCGAGTGCTGGAAGCTCCGTGCTAATGCTAGCGACTGATCCAGGTAATCTGCAGCAAATAATTCAGAATTCCTGGAAAACCAGCCGGAGGCCGGCCCTGGAAGCCTTGGGTTTGACACCCTTGTCCTTTTAATGACATTAAAATAACACTGGGAACACTTTTAAAAAATCTTCATCATTTATTTTTCATTTAGTTCTCCATGTCTTTGTTTCTTGCTGTGGGAATTATTTGTTGTCCCTCTTCTCCCCTCCCCTCAGGGGGAGCGGGGGAGATTCCAGGTGGCTCATCTGTGCTCCTGTCCTTGGCAATGGACCTCGCCTCTGGCTCGTTCCGTCTGGATGAAGCTACACTATTCAAGCAAGTATTTGTAGAGATAAGCGAATTCTTCTTTATCAGTACATTACCTGTCCCGCCTGTGAGAGGATCCCGCCTCCATGTGGACTTCCCTGAGGAATCTGATTTTTTAGATTTTCCTTACAGAGAAAGAGGGTCTTTAGTTAAATCTGTTTAGTTTAGCAATCAGCTTTCGATTATATTTTGTGATTTATTTTATGTTTTTGGACTATTACCAGAGTGAAGCCCATTGAGACAACTGTGTTGTGTAAGTGGGTTAAATAAATAAATTTGAGGTAAATACAAGAATATATATAGATGATCAGATTTGGACTTCAAAAGTTTTCTCAATAAAATATGAAAAAGACGGTCAGATGTGACAGCAGGTCTGTAGTGTTGAGTGTAAACCATCACCACGTCACACGCAGTACAACTTATTTACCCAAAGCAGTCAACCCGCTCGCTATTCTATCTACTTTTTCAGTGAATCCTCAAGACTGACTCCACAAATATTTTGGTTCTTGATAGAAGACACTATATTTCTTCCAGCTCGGCCCACAAAGCCAACAATCTGTGGATATTTCACTTGTTTTTGTGTGGTCTGATAACTCCCAGATTTACATTCTGTAAAAAGGGGCCCGGATCATGTTAAACGTGTTCAGGTTGATTTCTGAATGCTCGTAAAACTTGTGTGTGGAAAAAAAAAAAAAAAAAAAAAAAAAGGTGCTCCTGGTGTCTTGTAAGCCTAAGCAGAGCTGCCCTTCTTGCAACCTCACACTTCTCCAAACACATTTTTATTGAAAGTTCCAAAACAAATGTTACATCTGCTTCCTTGAAACCTTTTGCCAAGTTACGCAATTAGTCTAAAAGTACCCATAAACTTCTCCTATTGACATTACAAGACTAAATGTTCTGCAGCACAAGTTGTTGCTGTTTGTCCTTCAAGCTGACATTATCTGCTTCAGAAAAAGTCTGTGCTGACTGACTTTGCTTTGCTGAGTCACAAAATCCTGCAGGGATGCAAAAACAGACTATTTTCCATAATCATCTTTTAAACTCATCCTTGGTAAAATGAAAAGAAGCTCTGTCATTTTGAAGGACAGTATTTTTAAATCATTTGATGGAACAAATGAACATTTTTTTGTCTCACCTTAACAAAAAAAATAGTCAAAACAGAGACTGGCGGATAGCTAAAAGATATTTCACCAGAAAAAGTGTCTAAATCATCAGCAATGTTAATTTAATAAAGTTAATCAACATTTTTGTCACTTTTTGTCATTCTACCCAGATCTGATCAACCCACGATGTAAAAAAGTTAGATTTGTTGACACTTTTCAAACATGTAATCCAAGTGGATGGTTGTATGATCCAGTTGGTACCATGGACAGAACATGAAGAGAACTGGACTGATCATCCCTTGTCCTCACGTTCTAAACAGGAAGTACCCGCTGGTCCCAGAGAGCCAAAATCCCATAGACTTCTAATAGAAAAATAAACAGCTATTACTCAGTCATTATGTTTGTCAGAATAACCATTCTTGCTCTGGCATCTCTTTTTTTAACATGTTCTTGCAAAACCTACTTTTTTTCATCAAATATTTTCTTAATTGCTAGTTATTCAGTTTATAAACTAGCCAATCAGATTCCTCAACACTGTAAAAAGTAAGAACCCCCTCTACTCAATAAAATTGTGGCAACAAAGTGACAATTAATAATATTAAGTAAATTCAACATGTCCAAAAAATAATCGCTTTTACGAAAATAATTGTTTAAGATTGAAATAATAAACATACTTATTATAAGAAAATTTTTAGCCAAACCAACTTAAATTACAACAACATGTTAGTTAATCCTGCTTTTTTGAGGATTGCTGTTCGTATTCATCTCCAATTGAGAGTCCAGACCAACATCAGCCATTTTTTGTTCCTTTGGTCTTCAGATGAAAAATGGTGGTCCTTCTAACTATACATTTTCTTATTCTTAGTGTATATTACTGTTATTACTGTTATTATGTTTATTATTATTATTATTATTTTTTAACAATTCATCTAGAAAAACTAGTTTATTTTTTGGACTTGTTGAATTTACTTAATATTATTAATTGTCACTTTGTTGCCACAATTTTATTGAGTAGAGGGGGTTCTTACTTTTTACAGTGAATAAGAGCATGTGGATCCCGCTGGCTCCACCCCAAACGCTCGAAGCGTTTGATTGACAGATTCTCGGACCAATCACTTACCGCTAACGTGGAAATGGAGAAATGGGGCAAAATCTGCACTGCGGAAAAATTGCAACTAAATGGACTTCATTTTGTTGGAACCCAAGGGAACGTCCTTGTTTTGGTCATTTCTATTCATGTCAATGGTTGAGACTAAATACTTGGGCCAACTTGAAACCAGTATTGCGCTGCAATCGAAAGAACGGAATTAAGGGAAGAGTAGAAGTTATAGCAGTTCATTGGTCACACATCATATTTCATAATTTCATTAGTAATTGTTAAAGATCCACGCCAATGAAATTGTGTTTTTCGTGTTTTTATCATGCTCTTGTTGAATTTTCATAATGGACATATACTGTATGTATGTAAGAATTTAGGATTAAAACTGCATTTTTGAGTATTTCTTTATTCAAATCGTGATGATGAGGAGCAGATGAAAACCGAAAAAGATCGTGTTAGTGCTCGGTTTGGCCAAAGTCTCCCTACAATTTTGATGCATCCTCTGGTAGACAAATATATCCATTAACACCTTCCTTCTCCTCGTCTTCATGCCACTTGGCTCAAAAACTGTATGGCTGGATGGTTCTGATATTGCTTGCCATTTTTTTTTTTTTTTGTTTGCTATGCTAATGTTAGCTTGGGCTTGTGAAGTGATATAATCTAGCAGGAGAACGTGTAAATCAGAGGTCTACAACCTGTGGCTCTCCAGTGTGGCTCTTTTATTAAAGAATAGTAATTAAGTTTCTAAATGTTAAAAAAACAAAAGTAAGAAGGGAGAAAGTGGTAAAGGGGGAAAAAAGTAAACCAACTCAAACTTGAATTCATTCACCAACAGTTGACGGTCAGAGCGTATCACAAGTCCAACTACAACATTTTGATACTTTTTTGAGCCTCCTGTCCTGTCAATGGACATCAACAGGCATAACCAGTGTTAAGGCGCACAGGATTATTAAGATAAATATCCTTTTTTGAAAAAACTTAGGAATTTTAAGTGTGTTCAAAAAATATAGCAAGGGTCACTAAATTAGCTCAGATTTCATTTTGGTTTGTTAGACTTACATTTCTGGCATAGATGCACCAACAACAGAAATACTAACTTCATTTTTATTTAATCACAGCTGATATTAAACTTATTACTACTTATGTGACGGGGTGTCTTTTACTTTGAAAGGAACTTCTGTCAAAAGAAAAAAAAGGCTATTCTTTGTTTGTGTTTTATTCATACGAAATGATAGAATAAATACAAATCAGTGTCTTATTTTTTAAAGGGTGAAGGAAGAATTTGTGGCTCTTACTGGAGGGAAGTGAGCTCCTGATGCTCTGCAGAAAATAAGTTTTAAAAAAAGACAGTTTTTTTGTATTTGCTAAAAACTCCATAATCATAATAAGAAAAAAACACTGAGCATGATTTTACAAGAAAAATAGTTAGAGGAGTACTTTAAATTAAACCTGCTGATCACTTTGTGTTACTGTTGTACGGAAAGCACTTTATAAATAAAGTTTGATTTGATCAATTTTTCTGCTAATAATTTACTCCCCAGGGATAAACTCTTATAGAATTAAAAAAAAGATCAAAACAGAAAAAAACATAATACGGAGGCAGACAGAAAGTGTGGAAATAATTTTAAATTTTAAAATAATATTTTACATCCTCTTTAATAGGAGCTACTCTAATTACAACAGAACCTGGTTAAATGACCTGGTTACATCAAAATCAGCCTCATGAAAGAAGGGGATGAAAGTGTTTGATTCTTGGAAAGATTACCTCCTAATGTGCCTCAGAAATGACTGATATTTTGTATGAAACAGATTAAATGAGGTTTGTTACTTGATTCATGATTAGATGGTGAAACTATTAACACTGAGCAGAAGCTTCACTGAACTGCTGCTGCCGCTCTTCATCCCCCCCTGTTAATCTGCTTCAGTTTAGTTCATTGTCGAAAGTATATCTGTCCTGACATCAAACCCAGATTGTCCCGGGAAAATCTTACCGAGAAACACTCATTTAGACGTGACACCAATAGCACAGCATCAGATTAATGGAAAGAGTGCGTGTCTAAAAGGGGCGGTTGACCTAAGAAACACTTGACCCTGTTTAAGGATACCCAGTCTGAGATGTGCACGGGAATATAACATTCTAATCACATAAACACCCTCACTTCCAATATTGGATAACACGTTTGTTTGTTTCCTGTGCCAGATGTTGCATAATCAATGAAAGCTCAAGTTTAAACGGGCCGATCCAAGTCAGATACAGTCGAAACATCTGTTTGGAGCAAAGTGGGAAGAGGAAAGAGGCACTAAGACACTGCTTTAAAAATCATGTTATGTCTGGAACTGTTTGGCTTTTTCGTGTATGTATTCACTCTAAATCGGCAATAGAAATCCATCCATCCATCCATCCATCCATCCATCCATCCATCCATCCATCCATCCATCCATCCATCCATCCATCCATCCATCCATCCATCCATCCATCCATCCATCCATTGCTGGAGCCTATCCCAGCTACTGTTTGGTAAACTTTTTATTTCAAGATGGGGTGTTTCAGTAAATGTTCTCTATAAAAATCAATTCAGTGGGCTTGTACAAGAGCAAGAATGAGCAAACTTTCTTCCTGGTGGGCCACACGAAGCTCTGAAATATGACAAAAGGACCGGCCCAGCACCAGATTCGTGGTGGGTTTTGGTAGTTCACCTCTTAAAACAGGGGTGTTCAAAGTCAGTCCTACGGTGTCCTACATGTCGGTGTCCTGCTCCTTATTGGCCAAAAGCACCTGATCCAGGGAAACAGAAGCAGAGAGCGCAGTTTCTAGAAAACCAGCAGGAGGCCGGCCCTCGAGGACTGATTTTGGACATCTATGTCTTAAAAGAAAGAAAAAAGCACGGGATCTGGACAAAAACATACTTGAATCTTTATTAAAAATGACCTTAAAGAAAAGATCATTTTGGAGTTTTTCTTTCCAAACTGTGGTTTATTTCTCAATTTAGAGCCATTTTAACCAATGGGTTGATATTATTCAAGGTAAAACTCAAATTCAGGAAAATGTTGCGTTCACGTGCTTAGTTTCAGTTTATTTTGAACACTATCTAAAACAATAAAACAGTGAAAACAGACAACAAGAGTAACCAAAAAAAGAATACGTACCAAAAAAAGAACATGTACAAACATGAAATAGTTTTCAATAGTGTTGGAATAATCAGAAAAATGACTGTCAGCCTTGGAAATCATACATGAATATCAGAAAAACAAGAAATCTTCAAACCGTACGTGAAAACAAGATAACGTTCTGCGCCTGAAGAAATTAGAGCAATTAGGGCGCCATCTGTGGGGAGACACCTGAACTACAAGGAAAATAAAACGTGAATACAGAGAATCAAAATCATTTATTCCACTTTATATAGTTTAAGGGGCTGCATGTGGCCACAGGGCTGTTTGCCCATCCCTGTACTAGAGTGTCTGCCCTGAGACCAAAAGGTTGTGAGTTCCACAGTTGAGTCTCACTGAAAGACTCTAAAAATGAGACCACCTTGACTGCTTAAGAGGTTGGATCGAGGAGTTAAACCCCTAAATGCTCTCTTAACATGACTGTGTTTACAGCTCTAGAGAGCATGTGTCAAATGGAAAGATCAAACTGAACACATATGGGTGTGTGCCGACTAATGGGTTAGGAGAACAGGCGTTCGGATCGTTAAAGTCCCACTCTGCTCATCTTTTGAACTATATTAATGATTATGCTGTTTTTGGAAAAAATAAATAAAAAACAGTCGTTTTCTAAGACAAAGTTTCTGCACAGCGGCAAGAGTTCATTACAAATTCACACCTGTGTTGTGGGCAGAACTCTTTTTACACACTCTCCCACTAGCTTACAGCCCCTCACACCCCCAACCTAACCTCAAAGGTGCAACAAAAATCACGAACGTACAAGTTTTTGAGCCAGACGACAGGTTGGCTGAGGAAAACAAAGATATTCATGGATCAATTCAATTCAATTCAATCCAATTCAATCCAATCCAATTCAATTCAATTGACAACTTAATTTATCCCCGAGGGGCAATTCTATTTCAGGGTGCAGAGAGTGCCTTCAATTAACATTCAGGTTACACACGACACAGTAGCATAAAGAAATAATAATACTAACAATAAAAATCCTATGATTCCTCAATAAGGGAGAGGTCTATTTGTCTGCAAGTGGATGTATCAGAATGAAGCTGAACAAACCTTTTTTCATCTGCTCCTGATTCACGATCTGAAAAAAAAAAAAAACCCTCAGAAATCATGAGAAAAAATTTACAAGAACATGTTAAAAACACAATTAACTGTCAATTAATCTCTGTACTCTACTGACCAGGTATTTTACTAAAAAAGTTTGGACACCTAAAGTCTACAGAGACTATTAAAGGAATAAAAGTTTTCACACGATTTCCTTAAAATATCATGAAAAGACAGAAAAATGATAGCCACTGAGAAATGAGCTCAAAATGTTTGGCTTTTAAGTCATTATTAAAGACGTGTTTGAGAAAACAATTCCAAGCAGGAATTCTTTACACTGATTTAGGGCTCTGAAAGAAAAAAAAAAAAAAAAAAAAGAAGCGTTTTCATGTCTCTGGGCTCCTCTGGTACTCAACATCTGGGCAAACTAACACTGGAAAACACCATTCACTGATCTGGTGAGGTTATGAATCAAAAGCTTCCCAGCTCCACAGAAGGCACATGGTGCATTGGTTAAGCCCCCAGCTCCTTTTACAGTAAATGGATGTCATATTTGACTGCAGGGTGTCCATAAACCAGACAAGAAAAGGGGATTTCTTCTGTCTGCAGGTCACAGTTGAGGAAATAACTCAAGACTCAGACAGCAGATGGCGGATCAAACGAGGTGAGATCGGTTTGCTCACTCCAACTGCCCAGGTCAGCTAACTTTATGTCCAAACCAAAGATGTTAGCATGAAAGTGTAACAGTCTGAACAAATTAAGAGAAAAAAAATTACCCAGGAGCAAAAACAAAACAAAAAAAAAACAACAATTTGGATTAAAAAGAGAGTAGGTATTAAGTCATTACAATAAAAAAAAAACACAAAAATGAAAAGCAAGAATCCCAGACGAGTTGACAGGGAACAACACATATACACAAGTGGGTGACGACTGATTGCAACCAGGTGTTGCTGCCAAAAACAGTACAAACTCAGAACACTTGAAAAGCGTAAAGAAGCGTGGGGAATTAAGGGAAATGTGGAAAAAAAACATAAAAGACGACAAAAAAACGGCCTGTTTTTAACGCTTAGAGATTAATTTTGTTGTACTTTAGATAAATGGAAAATGTACAAACATGGTAAATACATTAGGGTGCCCTGGTAGAGCAGAGAAGGCCGCGGGCTTGATTTCCTGCATCTGTTCATCTGACTCACGTCTATGGAGTCCAGCTGAGCACGGTTAGAAGAAGCTGCCGAGAACACGCTTGGCAAGGTTTGCTGGTCGGTCTGATGCGATGCTGATGAGAAGACAATCTCAGGTGCAAGAGTTCTGTAATGTGGATGTTTGAACAATGATGAGCACAAACTGGAGGAGATTCAAACTCACAGAACAGTTTCTGAATGTTTCTGTTTAATGATACTGCATGGTGGGTGTTTATATATATATACATAAACTATATATATAATCTGAGATATTATTTTATTTTATAAAATATTCATCTAAAAATGCTGGTATGGTTATCTGATTCAAGCATTAATAAAATCTAAGCCAACACTTTAATTTACATTAATATATATTATATATTGTTATTATTTTATTTAAGACTTTATTCAAAAATTAAAAAAAAACGTGATACAGTACAATAAAAAATAAATTGTAAAAAAAATTACAAGTCAGAAAAAAGAGCACATACATGAATAAAATATGACTGAAGTGTATTTTTTGGAACAACATGCAAAAAATTAAAACCTTGTTTTTAGATATTCAAGTAATCTTTTTTTTAACTTCTTTTTAGATTCCTTTACGTCTTTATTAACTTTTCTCAAAATATAGTTGTCAGCTAATTTTTTTTGCATTAATTTTCAGAATTTGGAAAAACGAAAATTATCGATAAAATGAGTCAAAATCCTCTTGATAATTGAAAAACTTGATTTAAGTCTCAATTTGTTTGCTACTTATTGGTACAATTTGAAGGATGTTATTTTAAAAGTTAAGAAATGTTTTCAAATAGAACAGGATTTTGGAAGCAAAAACATAGGTTCATGTTGAAAGAATAGGAGCCAGTTTTACATTTTATGATGATTTATCAACTTCTACAAAGACAATATTTTCATTTTGTTCTAAACTAATCATTTCTACTCATTGCACTAGTTTTTGTTTGTCCCTTTAGGTACATAAAAAATAAAAAAACATAAACCCTTTGCTCAAAACCAGCAAAACTATTTAATTGGCCTGTATTACATTCAGTTTGAAGTAATTTGTTTGTTTTTTTAGCTTATTTTTTCATTTTTAAATACTTGCGTGGAACTCCTTGTTTCTAGAATTTTACATCTTATAAGATTTCTTGTTTTGCTGAAACGACTAGCTGCACAGACAAGTTGACTAATTTCTAGTGATTTCCTTTTCTTAGAAGAAGTGCTGCATTCCTATTTTTAAATTTCAGCTCACATCTTATAACCATTCATGGAACATTTTTAATACAGTGCAAAAAGTAGAAATAGGTTAAAAAAAAATCTTACTCCATTGTCAGATTATCTTTAAATAATCAAAAAAATCTGCCAATGGGATAAGAAAAATGGTTTTACCAAGAATTCTTGTTTTAAAAAAATAGAATTCTAGTAACTAAGTAATGTTTACGGAGCCCCAAAGGTGGGCAAACCTTTTGATTCGTGGGCCATGAAGGATTCTAAAATTTAACTGAAGAGCTGGACGAGGAGCAGCTGCATAACACATTTTGGTAATCCACCTCATAAGAGAAAGACATAACATAATCTGGTCCAAAACATACTTGAATCTTGATTGAAAGTACATTTATTTTTAAAACATAATGTTTCAAAGTTCTATTTGGACTTTTGGAGAGTCTAAAGTGTGGTATTGTTCTCATTTTAGTGTTAATTGCATCACTGGATTGATGTTGAAAAATGCAAACTTAAAGGAATTATGCATTTATGTGGTATTTAAATTATCTGAAAAATGCCTGTCCAACACACATGAATGTCAGAAAATCCTAAATGTTCCAACATCTCATGAACAAAGGTCAATGGATCTGTAGTGCATCATCTATGGCGACACACCAGAGTTATCCTAGCTTGACGGGTCAGATTACATATTTTAATGGGCTGCACACGGGCCCAGGGTAGTTTACCCACCATGCCCGAAAGGCATGTTGAGGTTAAAAAAAAAAAAAAAAAGAACGTAAATTGAAGTACTTTTTTTTTTCTTAAAATTGAAATAAAAAATATACTTTTTCTGGTTACTTATCTGGTGCTCACCAGATAGTGATGTCACGTCCCGTCCCGTCCCGTCCCGTCACGTCACTGGTTTGTTCTCCCATAGTTTTGTCATGTTTTATTTTATTGAGTAAATGTTTAAGTTTCTGCAACCAAGTCTTTTCTCCTGCGTTTGGGTCCTCCACCACCATCCCTGAGAGTATCTGGTGAACACCAGATAGTAACTTTAAAAAAAAAAAAAAAATCCTAAAAATTGAATTAAAAAAAAAAAATTCTGGTTACTAACTGATCAGGTATTAACTGAATCTAAAAATGGAAGTATAAAAATATTCTGATTACTTACTGGTGCTCACCAGATAGTAACAGATTTTTTGTTTCTAATAACTGAAGCAACCAAAAAAATAAGGTTATTAACCAGATGGTACCCAGAATTTTTTTACTTCAATTTAAGAAAAAAAGAAGAAGTGGTGACATTAGGGGCTCCGTACTTCTTTTTTCTTAAACTAGGATTATTTTGGTTTTGAAAAAATATTATTTTTCTTGCCAAACAGAAAACAAGAAAATTTTTTTTTTTTATCCTCATTCTTTTTTGGGACTGTATTCTTTAATATTATTTTTTGTTAATAAAGCTTTAAACAAAACACATCATTTTGAAAATAATCATATTGATGCTTTTTTTTTTTTTTTTTATTATTAAAAGAAGTGAAGCTTTATGAGAGCGTAAGCTGCTAAAACGAGCTCTCACCACAGAGTGTTTGAAACACAGGAGGCTCATTTGGACCTTCTTTGAACATTGTGACTGCAGCCCACTGTTTGACTTTACACAAGATGGATGAGGACTTAGTAATAAGTTGTATAAAGCTGAACGTGATGACAGACTTGTTCTCTATGGCCGCAGCCCTTTTTAGACTGAGAGGCAGAAGCAGGACTTCTAGAGATGACTCATTATTTCTCAATCTGGTGCTTAAATTTTGCTGTATTTTTTGTATGTATGTTTTCGCCTCAAAATTTTCCTCCCTTTTATTTACCCTCGCTGACACCGTGTTAACACTCCCTCATCCAAAACATCTTTATTTCTCCGCAAAACGAGGAAAAAGATGGAAGGGCTGCTCCTTTTGTTGTGGTGAAGAGGGGAGGTATTCTAACCTTCACGCTTTTTTCTTCTATAAACTTTGCTGGATTCTTGGCAGTTCCTGCAGGTTTATCTGAGGACAATGCAGATCTGGGAAAACAGCACTTTTCCTTGTGCTCGCGTTTGGGAGATGGCAACATTCCAGAAACCACGAATGATGGAATATCGTAAAGCTAACCCACAAAAAAGATTTATGGTGAGTTTCAGTGTGGGCCCCTTCTCTTTCAAGTCACTAATATCTTTTTTTTTTTTTTTGGGCAAGTGGACCAGTTTCAATGCAGTTCAATTGAAGTTACCTATAGATCATTATCATCGCATTTATGGCAAAAAGTAAAAAATCACTTTGGATTTCCCCAAACATTTGTCCAAATTTAGGGAATTTGATAATTAGGAAATAAAGAGAAAAAACAAGTCTGTAAAGGCTCAACATTAGGTGTGGTTTATTTTAATGATCAAAAACACGATAAAAAAACAGAGATTTGTTACATTAAAATCAACGGAAAGAAGGGGAACATTTTTAATTTATGTGTTTCAGATGAAACTTTAACAATTTCCAAATATGTTAGCTTTGTTAAATTAGTTACTTCTTTTTGACACTTAAAAAATACATCACCATTTCCTAATCCAAAATTATTGAAATCATTTATAGTCATAAAACTTCATAGGGACAGTTTACAAGCACTCAACGGACTGCATCGAAACTTTTGAATGGAGCTTTTTAAGCTGAAAAGTTAAATACATTCAAATGACATGCAACATGTGAAAATGTTTTTGTTTTTTATTTGGAATATTCTAGTGTCTTTCAGTTACTCATCAATATCTTTTCTGTTTCTAGAAATAAGAAGTGTGAACATGAAATTCACACTTAAGGATGATTGATAGATCCATTTTTTAAAAGTGTCAGAAAATTTTAGTGGAGACAACAGAATCAAAAGAAAACTTAATTTCTTTTTATAAATTAACCAAAATACAACAAAAACCAATGGAAAACAAAAAACAGGGTAAAAAAAATGTTCAAATGTAATTTCCCTTTTTGCAATGAATAATTCACTTTAATAGAGATAGCTCAATTTTTAGACTTTGGATTTTCTATATTTGCAATCATACAACATACTGAAAAAAAAAACGGGTATAGAAATTCCAAAAAGGAGGTTCAAGGAGAGGCAAAAAAAAAAAAAAAGAGAAAATCAAAAAGAAAACATATGGGCTTATATTATTTGGGCCTCTACCTGATAAACTTTAAAATCAACAGAACAGAGTTAAACAATTTTATACATTTATAATCTTAAAAAAACAAAACAAAAACATTTACATTACAATCATTTTATTATCAGGAATTGTGTTAAACTTTTTTTTTTTTAATCTCCCATGCTAAAAAGGTTAAGGTAACAGCGTTGCATTCATGTTGTGGGACACAAGCAACTGATCATAATTATTATTGGGAAAAATGTGTTCATAAAAACAAATATTTTTATTTTATTGTAATGTATTTTTATCTGAAGCTCCATAGAAGATTTTTGCTCCATTCCTCACCCTGATGTCATCATTTTTGGGGGGAGGGCCTTTCATTGTGCCCAAAATTCAAGTCACAAAATTTGAACACACATACTATTTGTACAGGTTTGACGCCTGTTTGCATTATGAGTGTGGCCATGGGATGTATGTGTGAATGGAGGGGAAGGGGGAGGGCAAGGGGGTGGAAAGTCTTCTCTTTTTTTCTGTCTGTTAGTTGTAATTATAAAATCGATGGATGGATGGATGGATGGATGGATTATTTACAGTTTTAATAACATTTTCAAGCTCTCTTTACTCTTAGATTTGGTCTTAAGACAATAAATTCAGTCAGAAATACACGTTCTAGTATTTTATATGTGGATTATTTAAAATATATCGTAAAATATCCTCGAGTTCACGAGTGACACAGATCATCACTATACTGTTTTTCCAGACTTATATGTTTTAAATGTCTTAAAAAAACATTTTTTTTAATCTTTTGGAGCTAAATTATATTTAATGGCCTGGTTTAAGAGAATTTTTCTTGAAATATTGTCAGTCGTTTACAAGTATGAACAAAATCATGAGAAAGGAAAAACTTGTCAGATCCAACAGAGAATCTAACAATAAACATTTGGCTGCTTAATTTCTGATCTCTTTGTGTGGTGTAAATGTGAAGAATTTTCGTGAGAATTCAAACAGACTCTTGAGGTTGAGGTGTGGTGGAGGAGAAAAGGCAGCATCACAATGATTTTCAGGTTTTTTTGAAACAACTTAAAATCCTGAGAGATGAAAACTGACCCTATTCTCATTTCTGCTGCCCCGAAAACTTTAAGAGGTGCCCAGTCAATAATATTAACATAATCTTGCCACTACTGCCAAGTTTGCACAAAAACATGTTGATAATGACAGTGTTAATATAGGTTTGGGTAGTAGTTATAATCTATTGTCAAATTTAATTAAAAAGTTGGTTATTCTTTTCTTTGAGTTGTTTTTTTGGACTTGTATTCCAATGTAAATGAAACAGACATGCTACTGTAGTGTGCAGTGGTGATGAGATGATGTTAGCCATATTTGGGCTGCAGATGACTTTCTCTGTATATGAGAGCGGACTGCATGGAAGCTGTCACCTGGGTGGGATTTGTAAGAACTGTCCGGGCCGACAAAGGCAAGCTTAGTTTGCAAAATGACAAACACTATATGACATAAATAATTCATAAAGCTGAGGAGGTGACGTTCAAAAAGACGATGGAAGATGACTTTCAGCAACAAGAAAGAGAAAAAAATAATTGGCACTAAAGGTGAATTGTTATTCTTGCCCGCAGCATTCTTCTTGCACATTTAAGTAAAGATTTGTCCCCACCACATACTAAAAAACTTTAAAATTTGTACACACCTAGTACCTTCTTGACACAATGAATAACTCCCCCAAAAATAAAAAAAGACATTAAATAAAATGGTCAAAATCTCTTATGGGGCTCAAAAAACCAACAAATGACACCAAAACACATCTGTCGGAGATATACCAATGAAAATGTTATGATGGTGGCACCACCGCGGAACACTGGCACTAATCTTCCACCAGGGGCAACTTGGGGTTCAGTTTCTTTCCCCATGACACTTCAACACATGGGCAGGCGAGGCAGGCATTGAATGCACATTTTCCGATCAGGACTCAAATGGCGTACCGCTGCACCATGGCCACCCCATAGATTGTGAAAGGAGTGGCGAGCTTGAGAAGGTGGCACATTTGTTACCAGAGTATTGTGAAAATTGAGTACATTTATCGTTGGCTCAAGCAGAATGAAACAATATGAAATTCAATTTCAATTCAATTCAATTCAATTTTTCAATTCAATTTTATAAAGAAATTTTGCCTCATTGGGCTTGAGTGAGAAAAGACCATGCTTCTGCCTTTTTTTGAGTTGCAATAATTGGTGAGTTAAAGGGTAACCAAACCCTAAATTTTTCTGTCTGTTGACTTCTATAAATTGGGCTTTAAAAGTGTGGTCTGTTGGTCTTTGCCACAATTTTGACAATTGAAAATAAACCTGTTAAATTCTTGAAATTTTAGATTAAAACAGGGGTCCCCAACTTACGGCCCGCAGGCCGGATCTAGCCGGCCTCCACATTTGACCCAGCCCCCCACACACTATCAGAAACTCCAATCGAGAACCACATAGAATGTGGATTTTTATGTCACCCTTTTGCAGTCTGAACTATGTTGGGAGAGGAGAGAATATTTACTAGTGAATCACTTTTTCTTTATTTCTTTATTATTATTGTTTATTTCTCGTACTTTTTTAGGCGTCTATAATGCATCAGCTCTTTCAGCTATTAAAATATTCAGCTCTGTGTATGCTAGTTTTATTGACTGTTTTGGTAGTTGCTAGGGATTTCAAGGCTATAATGGAGTTTAGCTAATATTTCAGAGACCTGCTAGCTGTTTTGGCTATTTAAGATTTTTTTCAGTTTTTTAGAATAATTTGGCATTTTGCAAATATTTTAGCTAGCTATTAGCTTCAACGTTTTTAGCTATTAGCTTTAGCTGTTTTAGCTGTCAATTTAAGCATCTTCAGTTATTAGCACTAGCATCTTCAGCGGCTACATTCAGCTTACGGCATTCACACTAGCAAGATTACAGGACTGAATTATTTTACATTTGGCTATGTGTGGCTTTCTGGAAAATAATAAATGTTTACGTTTCTGTTGGCTTACATACCGACCCCGACCCAACATCAAAGAAAAAAACATTTATGTGGCCCTCACAAGAAAAAGTTTGGGGACCCCTGGTCTAAAACCGACTGTGTGCTGCCCCCTTCAGGTTGAAATGAGATATTACAGTTGAATTTTGCGATTGGGTCCAACCGCTCGTTTTCGTGGGTATGGGAGGGGCTTTTAACAGGATTACTCTTAAATGCATGAATGGATCAAAATACCGCTTTGGGGTTCTTTATAGTGAGGAATGAACAGTAAAATGCATTTAAAACCTCAAAAGTAGAATCTTCATGGTAGGGCTCCTTTAAGGTGAATATTGGGAAATGAAGATGTTTCCTCATTCAGAGCAGTGGATGATTCATAAATTTAGAAGTCTGATTTACAGATATTGTTTCTCAAAAATCATTAACACTGCATTTTAATTCTGTTTACATTAAACTTGACTTGTGAAATTGAAAACTATTTCGTGGATATAACCATAAAATACAGTTAACAATCAAGGTACCTAAATGGAAGTTTTTGTCCTCGGATTTCAAGCAGAATTTCTGTGTAGAATCTCTCAAAATCTCATTGAACCCCATTGGGTTTTTATTGTGCAAATGATTTCATAAGAAACTTGAAAATAATCCAACAAATTAAATTAGTTTTCTCTGAGGGGGTTATGTGTGCTAAAGGATATGGAAAACGACATTCCAAGTGCGGCCATTTTTCCCCCCTCGTCCACATCTGATCAAAATTTATTCTTTGGTTTTTAGGCAACCATGATGATGATTTATTTATCCTTTGTCGTCTTAGTGGGAATGCGTCCGCAAATGTCACCTGGTTAGATTTACAAAATGTCAGCTCCGGGTAAAGCTTGAAAATGAAATGCTTGTCAAACACGCCCACTTCATCTAAATACTCTTTTCTGACTCTGATTATTTCACATCCTAACAAGACAGCGAAACAACGACTGACTGAGTTGTGGTTTGCACTAGAATTCAGTTTGACCAGAACCTTTTTGAACAAAAAGCATAAAAAAGAACAGATTGTGTATATATATTTATTTTGTTTGTTTTCTCTCCGTCTATTTCATCATTTTCTTGGTAAAAATTGACTTTTCCAAGCTGTCCTTTTTTCCCTAGTGGTGGTCAGTTCATTTCAAAGGGATGAAATAACTTTTTATTGCATTTTAAATTTGACTTGGACTCCTTTTTAATCCCTTGTCATAACGCATTCTATTCACTTATCTGTGAAACTTCATTAGAAAAAGCTCGACAAAGACATTCTCTCTGCAGCTTTAAGGCCTCCTCACAAGCAGGCCCGGCTGTCCTCAGCTGCCCTCTTCGAGTGGTGGTAATGTTGAGCGTGTCAAATGGTTTTCTAATGTGGACTCTTTCACTGCGGCCTGTTTGAGCTTAGTGAGTGACCGCCTGTATACTCTTTAATGCCTGCGGACAGATGGCAACATGGCACGATAAGCGAAGAAAACCTTTGACGTGCACGGCCTCTGTCACACATCCGCCGCTGCTTAAAGCAAACAATTACTGACCTTATACCAACTGATGGGGTTTGATTTTAGAGGATAATGAAAGACCTTTAATTATTTTTCTTTCGCTTTGCGCCAAATTAATTTTACATATAGATCCGCTATTAATAATACAGCCTATTTTCACACTGCAAGGGGTGATGAGTATTCAAAAACCCAGAAAAGTTTGAATTTACACGAGATTTCTTTGAAAAGCAAATGTCTTGAAGGAGAAGTGAACCCCCGTTGCTGCAAAAAGGTTGCAGACTTACCCGTGTTAAACAGGATATCTTTTCTCTGCCCCCAGCTGTCTCTGCAGGATACGATTAAAGCAGAGGGACAAACATCTACTGGCAGTGCTTGTGATGCTGGTCAGGAAGGTAAATCAACACACTGCTGGCTGAGATTATGAGGTGAGCTGAGGATAAAGACGGGCATCAAACAGAGAGAGTGGCTGAATCAACTACTGTAAGACAATCCCGTTTGCCGTTCTTTGTGCACATGACAGTTCTGGATATGTAAATATATGTTGGTCTTGCAAACATGTATCTCTGAGCTCCTTATTTTCCATTTGAAGCTCAGCATTAATGACACAGAACCCCAAAATGTCAAGAGAACCTGGTTGCAGGCAAGATGGCGGCTGGAAATCTTTAGCCGGAAACAGAAATTCCTCTAGATTTTAGAGTTTAGTTTTCAGGATTAGTTTAAAGGATCACCAAACAGGGAAGTTGGAGGCTGACTCCACCCACAGCCGAAATGTAACAATCCAGTCAGAGGGGTGGGGCTTGGGAACAAGACTGTTATCATTACCTGAGCTGCAGGTCATGACGTGGAACTTCTGAAATGAATTCAACTGTAATGCCGCATTTCAACCTGTAGGGAGCAGCACACAGACGGTTTTTGATTTTCAACAATTCAAAACGTTTATTTTAATTTGTGAAATTTTTGGAAATTACCAACAAACACTTTTGATAGAGGTAAATAGCCCAAAAAAAGTTGACTTAGGGTTTAGTAACTCTTTAAAATATGTTGAAAAGAGGGTAAAGGCTTTATTAATTTCAATAATTATTTTGACAAAAGTGTTCAGATTGGTAAATCAGTTTAGACTTCAGACCAGTGTTTATGTTTGACCACAGTTAACTTCAACCCTTTACGCGATTAACATAAATCAACTTCTTCTGCTGCAGAGAAAAGTAGCTTTTTAACATTTTCTCAAAACTTCTTGCATTTTGCTAGACCGCTGTTGTAAATTTATTTTATAATTTTTAGCCTTTAGTGTGCAGTACTTTGTTCAATTTTAATTGTGTTAAAGTGCTTTACAAATAAAGTTGATGATGATGAAGATGATGATATAGGTTTTTCCTGAATATGCAACTGTCAAAGTGGAATAAAAAAAAAAGAACAACTTCAATCAATTTTAAGGTACAACAATATTAATAAATCACTAAATTTTCAATATGAAATAATTGTAAAATCCACCGTTTGTGCAACTTTATTAGCAACATCCTCATACCATTACAGAGTATTATGCATGATGACAACAGTTAGTGTGTGGAAACAATAGTCACAATAAATCCATATTTAAAGACTCCTGGTTGTTGTCTGTTAACTGTCTTTTATTTTGAAGTCGAAGGCTCCTTTTCTCTTTTCTGTAAATAGAAACTTTACAAATATTTTTGTTGACTTTTCTTGCTTGAGTGTTTTAATTTAGTGGGTCCTTTAAGAAAGTAATTGCATTTTCAACATATGATTAAGCAACTTTGCATGCATCAAGAATGAGTCGGGAGAATCAAGAAGGTTTCCAAAATAAAACTTACTGCAGAATCAGATCATAAATAGAAAAAGTGAAAACATTAAGATTGTGCTTTTTTTGTCTTAAAATGGATTTGACCCCTTGACTTCCAATTTCACGTCAACTTATGATCTTTAGCGTTCCACCACAGCCAGAGCATTTAGAGGTTATTTCATAGCTCAGACATTTGTGTGTGTTTTGGGGGGTTTCCACCAGGTTAGAAAACAAGACTGTGTTCCTGTCGAATAGAAGACCTTTGGAAAAAGGTCAAACCGAGACCAAACATAATGGCTGCAGTGTATTTAAGGTCAGCTCTGGTATTTCTCTGAAAGCTAAATGTCCAAACATTTTGTGAATGGTGCACTGCCAAATTACTTCAAATAAAAGGTTCTGCCACACTTGTTGGTAACTGCTGTCTAGCTTTTGTGAAAACAACAATTTTGGTTCGACTTTTTTCTTCCTTCATCTACATTCTCATGAATGCCACCATTTGTTTCTGATCTGAAAATATCCAAAATGATACGCTGTCATCTAAAGATGCAACAAACAGACCATGAAGGAGGTCATACTCAGCAAAAATCCTATTCTGAAGGCTTTTTTTCAGAATGTTCTAGCATCCAGACAGCGCCTTCACAGCAAAAACAACCTAGTTTTTTACCGCTTTTATTATCTCTTTCCATCTGTTTGATGGAGTTCGTAACAAACAGGTTTTTCTGTTTTAAAGTGGATCCATTTGGATTTGGATTGCCGGCTAACAAGCTTTGTGGCTCCACGGGCAAACTATCTAAAGTAGGTTTGTCTGCTTTATTAGTCTTATAAATTATCCAAACTATCTTGTAATAAAATCAGAAAACAACCACACAAACAGTCAGTATTTCTGCCACTATAAAAGTTGCTAACATGAAATAAAAGTTGATGCAAAATCAAGACATTTAGCACTTTTCAGTTAAATTGTTCTTGGAAAAAGCATAAATGAGATTGTTCTTGTTGCTGACACAAAACTAATACAAAAGTCATGGAACACATTACGAGACTGACACTCATATAGATTTCAAAGGAAGCAAATAAACAAGAGTAATAAATATTCATTGCTGTTGTAGTAGAACACGGCTATAAAGACACAACCACCCAAACAGAAAAGACAAGTGGAGAGTTAAAACACTCTATAATAAAAGGAGTCTTTTCATTTCTGCCGTCTGCATCTTTGCAGAGAATGTAGTCAAATCATAAATAAAGTTGAAATAATGAAACAAAAGTGTCTTTTTAACTCTTTAACAACTCAATAACGAAAAATGTATAAATTTTTTGCTCATTGTCCAGGATGACTAATGCACACAATTGATGTTTTAAAACAATTTCAAAAATAGACTTACCGTTTGTTTAAGCAGATAGTAAAAGGCCAGCATTGTCCAGTGAAGATTAAGTCGATTTCTTAAGGTGTAAAGGGATTTAAAGTGTTTCTGTGGCCGTGGGAGAGCGGTCCAGCTCTAATTGTAGGTTTGGCTCCCACCTTGTCCGCTCATGTGTCAAAGTCAACACTGGTTGTACAGGTGGGTATGAGTCAATAATTTCCAAAATCGATTTCGCTTACGATTTTTTTTCTATCCTCTCAATTTGATTTGGTTCGATTCTGTTTTGATTTTACACATTTAGACACATTTGTTTAGAAATACATTCATAATCTACATATATTTTTTAAGATTTTCGTATTAATCTACAGTTCACATACTGTAAAATGAAATTATAGTGAGATTGTTAGTACCGTACTGTGTCACAAGGATTCTCAAATGGAGAAGGTCCACCAATTGTTCTAGCTCTCCTGGAGGGCGTTTCAGTTTGGCCACCAGGTGGCGATTGTGCTATAGCATTACTCCAGAAGAAGAAAAACAGTGCTTTTACAGCATAAATGGTTACTTTAAAAAAGGTTTCCTTAAAAGGGTTTGGAATGCCTGTGAGTACATAAAGATGTTCCTTTAGTTAGCAATGTATGTTTAGATCGACCAAGCATTGGCATTAGCCGTCCAATGGGAAATTTCATTATTATCAATTCCTTATTGACTCAAAAACATGTAGCACCCGAACAGGTCAACCACTTAAGGGTGAATGTGATTCCATTAATCATTTATTAAAAAACTATAAAGATGGAAGAAACTATAGTTCCTATCGTCAATATGCCTTTTAGAATTGTTGGAGTTGTTACCATTGACTGTAACTGGTTTGAGCAAGTGTGATGTATCCCATGAAAAACCATTGACTGTATACAGAAAACTGGACTAAGTGACCCCTCTCAAAAGTACCTGCTGGCTAAAAGAAGCCAAAAGCCCGTAGACTTCTACAGAGAAACGGTTAATTATTAATCTGTCATCATATTTGTCAGAATAACCATTCTTGCTCTGGTCCCTGTTGGCCCCCACCTCGAACGTTTGTTTGATAGATTCTCTCGAGCCTGCTTTCAGCTGAAGGGGTGTGGACCTCAAACAAACTTACTCATGATTGGCGAGAGTGGTCGCCATAGAAACATCGACGCAGGCTGACTTGCACAAATCACTGTTCTCAGGAAAATGGCGACCGCATTTGCTTAATTTTGCTAGTGCTAATGCATTTTCTATAAGTGACGTCACACTAGCTCAGTCCAGTCCTCTATATACAGTCAACGTTCCAACAAAATAAAGTCAATCCAGTTGCTATTTTTCTGCGTAGCCATATTGGACCCAGAAATCGTCAGTAAGTTGTGATTGGTCCGAGCTGGTTTGAGTCTGCATTTCTATGGCAACCATGCGCTCCAATCAGAAGTGATCTCGGTAGAAGACCACACCCCTTCCACCACTGAAAGCATCCTCGGGAGAATCTGTTAATCAAACATTTTGAAAGTTGGACGTGAGACCGCCTACTTTTATTGAGGAATCTGATTGCCCAGTGCATAACTTGTGCTCCAGCAAATATATTTTTAAAAAATAGCAAGAACGTTTAAAAAAAAGGGGGCAGAACAAGAAATGTTTTATCCGACAAACAGAACAAATGAGTAATAATTGTTTATTTTTTCAAGAAATCTATGGGAGTTTTGGCTTTTTGGACTAGCGCGTACTTAATATTTGGAACTCATAGGGGGGAGGGGTCACTCAGTCCAGTTTTCTTATACAGCTGCTGTTTTGCACATCACTTCATTTACCCTCGTTCACCATTTCTGCTTCTTCTAGTGCCCCGTTCCAGCTATCTACAACAGCACACCTCCTCCCTTCCCCGTCACCCTCCCCTCCTCTTCATTATGGCGCTGGCTTTGTGAGCCCCCCTGATGAATCCTGGCATTACACTCACAATTCAAAAGAATGAAAATGCTGCTTTTTCGGCTGTGCCATCAGATCGCCGTCTTTCTCCTTTCATCTGCCTGGACACATTAAGACAAGACATATGAAGCTCTGCAGCAGCTCCCACATGAATCAGACTAAGCCCCCCAGCAGGAACATGTGCAGGCCATTTCAGGTCCAGAATAGAGGAAGAGAGGGACAGATTAACTTGAGCAAAGAGGTGACAAATACAAGTAAAGGTGGAAAAGAGGAAGACATGGCTCTTTTTTTGTCAAGTTTGTCAACATAAAAATCATAGCATTGATCAATCTCAGAAGTGCAATCATTACCACAATTTTTTCTAGAAACAAAATTTTCAAAGAACTAAAATAAAAATTGAATCAAATCTTCATTTTTGTTGCCCATGAAGTTAGAAAACTTTGACAAAAGCAGTCGTTAGTGTCTCCCACACACAAACGAACAAACTTTTTTGTTGAAATGAACATGTTCTGTTAGTTCAGTTACATAAGGAGTCCACTTTATTTATGATTCTGTATTTAATGTGTTTGTGTGGGTGGTGAGAAGTTTTTTTGGTAGGGAGGGTACTGAGCAACAACCTACTTACCACCCAATGTGTTAGAGGCGTTAGTTAGAAAATGAAAGAAGGCATAAGGAAACATGATAACAGGAATTTGATTTGCAGAACTCTGAGGTTTAGATCTGTTACTTTTGTTGCATTTATAGTCTGGATTTATCCAACGCTGACTCTGGATTTTGTTCTTTGAAAGCGAGCTGGTTTAATACAAAGATTCAATTGAGATCAGTTCCGTTTTTTAGTAGGTGATGGTAGGAAATTGTTTTTGGAAAACAGAAAAAAAAAAAAAATTAAAGAGATGTTTGAATGGACAGAATTTTAGGAGATAACTTATGCAGAAAATCAAGAAATGACATAAAATGTAAACGGTAGGAAATCAGACCATAAAATTTAGGATTGTGGTAAATAGCTGATGATACCCCTCAAAAGTCAAGATTCAAAGTAATTTTTTGGAATAAGAAAGTCCAGTTCTTAGCACTAACATCCATGCTTTGTGATCTACACTGTGTAAATGCATAGAAATAAATAAACAAAAATAGAAATAATAACAGGAGAAAGAAAAAACACACAAAATAGAGCATGAAAAAACAGAAAATGAAAAAATTCAATTTAATTCAAGTTTATTTATCTGGCTGTGGATATTTAGAGTTTCTAAAATGAGTTTGTCATCGTCCATCTTGACTTGTCGGCAACCAATCTCTACCTCTCTCTCTCTGATTGCGTTTTTAGAAACACCCAAAACCACACCCCCGCTCCGTAGTCGGCCCACTACATTGATCTGTGTGTGTGTGTCGGTGTGTGTGTCTGTGTGTTTTTGTGTGTTGTGCATTATTTGTGTGTCTATTATCATCTCTACAGTCTGTTTAGATACAAAAATATGATTGCATTTGTCAATAGCAGTATTTTATCGTAAAAATGTGATTATATTTTGAAAATTGACTGGATTTTCTTGTGTGTCTTGGCGTAACTGCCTGCCAGGATTGACGCGGATCACTCGTGTCAGACCCGACACCGAAATGATGGCTGCACGGCGTGAGCCGGCCGGGAGGACCGCATCACGTCTGGCGTGAACTAGCGTAGGTTAAGGAGGGTGTGTGGGGTGAACCTGGCAGAAAATCTGCCCCAGAAAACAACATATTTTTGATTTTGGCTGAAAACTGCATAATCACAATTAAAAGGCCGCTGTCCTCCAGCCCATCTGGATCAATCCCATCGACTACACTTTTCAAAAATGTAGTTGTACAGTTAGATAAGCTAATTCTTATTTAACAATCCTGGTGCATCCCCTGTCTGTCCTGGGAGAGGATCCCTCCTTCATGTGGACATCCTGGATGTTTCTTATTTTTTCCCCAAAATGTGATTTGTTTTTAGGAGTTTTTCCTCACCGTGAAGGGGGGTCTAAGGACAGGGATGCCAGGTTAACCTTGTTTAGCAACCAGCTACTGTTTATATTAAATGACGGACTTTATGTCTAGTTACCGGTATAAGCCCACTGATACTGGACTATATAAATAAAACTGAACTGAACTGAAATGCCTCAAAAAGAGATCAAAGGATGATTGATTTTTAAGGGCAAATAAAACTTTAACAAATGCTTTAGGATTCCAATTTTATTATTTAAAGCAAATAATATGCAAGAATCAAAGTAAAAAGGCAAAAGCTCTAAAGTTTTGAGAGCAGATTACCTTTCAGATCTTCATTTCTAGAGATGTATAAGCTTGAAAATCCTCCCACATCTACCTTTTGGAAGTGTCATGTTGTGCGATAGAAGATAGAATTCAGCTTTGAATAAAAGATAAGGTAAAAACTGTGATGAAGTTAGGTTACATTCCAAATATAAAATCTGCTTTTGAACAGATTTTGGAAACTCTTTGGAGGTGTAAAATGTCTTCTAAGGACAACAAAATGAAGGCGGTGCAAAAACCTTTCAGAACTTGACTCAGCTCCAGTTTTTTTTTTCTCTTTTCAAGAAGAATGAATCAAAATTCCAGCAAGACATGAAGAGCAGCTTGTGGCTGAGTGTCATCATCAGGATTACGTAAACTTGAAAGCGCCCTGTTCTGAACTGTACTCGTTTGACCCTTTGAAATCACGAAGGTCAGAGAGAATTTTTCTTTTTTTTGTAAGGTTTCAAAGCTTGCCTTTGTGTTTCATCAACACCACTATTATCGTCCTCATTTTTAATTAATCAGACCGCTTTTCCTTTTTTTTTGTGAATATTCATTATAGCCAAGTCATTGTAGCTCAAGTCAGCGGGATCCACAGCTGTGACGCAATGCAGTATTTTTTGACAGTGTAGTTGCCATGGAAAAGTCCCCACCCCCAAGTTGAAGTCCTTATTATGCTTTTAATGAGGATAGTTTTGTTCATGCATGCATCTGTATCAGTGGAAACTTTTGCATCTTCGTCTGCAAGTCCATCCGGCCTCCTCCTGCTGTGAATTCTAAACTGCTTCTCCTCCTGATATATATTCCGACCTGATATGAGTCTCGTTTGACACTTCTCGGTTACTTGTTGACGTGTTGCGAGCGAGCAAGCGAGCAAGCGAGCGGGCGGGCGGGCGGGTGGCAGCGGAGCGTAGCGATTCAATGCAGCCCCAGAAAGAGAGAAGGAGAGACACAACGCAGCGATGGCTCTCGGCTGCGTGTTCGCCGGTTTCATCCTTCCAAAGTTCAGGCGAGGACACACTCTTGCACTTGCTGCCTTGAGATTAGCCACAGTTTCTTAGACACAGCCTTTTTCTCAGGGAGGCTGGAGGAAAACCATGAATTTTAACGACACAAAACAGATCGCATTTATTAAATAAAGCTAAAGATATCTCAATATGGAGGGAATTCACTTTTAGCTTGGATGGGTTGAAGGTTTTTTACACTGTTGTGAACCTGGAGGGGCCTTTGGGGCAACGCGGAGGGTCAAGAAAGGAGTTGCACATCGGAGGAGGCTTAAGAAAAAGAGGGCATTCATCTGAGACTAATAAGGTCTCCGTGGTAATTCTGTTGACACATAATGGCAATGAGGCTATAGGCCTGAGGAAAGATGGCCTGAATTGTAATAAGTATAATGGAAAGCAGAACATATGTGAAAGGGAAGTGCTCTGCATGTATGGAGACACTGTGTTTGTTAACAAACTAACATTCCTGGTTTGTTGACTTCAAGATTTTTGCATTTCAGATACAAAAAATATATTTTTTGTTTATTTCTGAACTAACATAGAGAGCTGCTCTCCTGTTTTTTTGCTCATATTTTCTCCTGTGTCTCACATTAACTGTGCACTATTCCCAGGGGTTTCCATAAAGAATGCAGGGAGGGCCTCTTTCTAGTCTTTCTATAGCCTACAGTATAACACTCTCCGGAAATGTGGGGGTCTGTTTAACCTAAAACAGCTTTCCTAAAGAAAAAAAAAAAAAAAACACAAGTAAATGAAAAGAAAAAAAAAGATGAGAAAAAGCTACAGAACGTAGAAAATATCCAAGCCTCTTTTCTCATTTATATTTGCCAAACCTGCATGATGCCAAATGAATATATGAATGTGCTTTTAGGTTTAAGGCAGATCTTTTTCTTCGTCTTTTGGATGCTCCCTTTAGGGGTCGCTACAGCAAATCTTCTGCTAACCTCCATGTCCTCCTCACACTTCCAGCTCCTGCAAAACTCCTGTGTACTTTAGACTTTCTCTGTATCTGTCGTGGATTTTCTCTAGATCAGAGGTCTGCAGCCTTCAGAACTTAAAGAGCCCATACCATGCTTTTCTTGGTCAAAACATACAAACAACAACACCTGATAAACATTTTAGGGTTAATTAAAATGATGAGAACATTGTTCTAATTACCACTGGCTGTGAATATTTCTTTTCTCTTTGAAGCATCATTTATCTTAGTATCAAAAATCTTTTTGCTTTATTGTGGATCACTTTCCAAGAGACGCGCATCTGCCACCACGTCGAAAAATGATGAGTTGGGGACACCTAAAACATCCAAAAGTGGCGCGGAGGGGGCCAAAACCATACATCTATGACAAGTTGGGAGTGAGAATACGTTGGGCGTATAGAGCTCAAAAATCTGATTGTTGTAACCTACAAAGGATTGATAAACTGCTGGAGAGTTAATATAGTCAGGATCCTCATGGAGTGATTCATATACTGTCTCTCAACTGTTTGTGAATGAGTTCAGTAAGGTTTGAGTTATTTTTTTCTTTATTTTTAATTTTAATTTTTACTTTACAGTTAATTTAAAACAAAAAATATATGAATTTTCCTTTAAGCAGAGGCAAAATAGACAAGTAAAACAAACACATGCAGCTCCAGAGCCTCAGGTTGCAGACCCCTACTCTAGATCTATATTAAACTAGATCTATTGGACTTCTCCAAGAGCATCCTTACAGTAGATAGTTCATCTGTGGTTCTTTTCTTTGGCATGAAGCCATTCTGTTGCTCACAAATACTTACTTCTGACATCAGCTTCCACAGCTATTTCCCATAAGTCCATTATGTGACTCATCACTAATGATTACTAACTCAAATATCCTCCAAAATATTGTTAATCAGCCCAGTCAGAAACTCTACTGTATGCTAAACGCTTCCATACCTGCATAGGTATGCTGTCAAGACAACCCCTCCTCCCTCCGTCTCAATGCCATCCTCGCTTCATCTTTTTGGTTACTTCCTGTTCCACAACAGGAAAATAATTCATTTCAATCTCTACTAAATTATCAAGGCACATATTTTTTCCTGTTTATCTGTCATCGTTACCTGAATTTTAACAAGCAAAAGTCCAACGGACGACCTTAATCTGGGGCAAAAGTTCACAGGAAGAAACTGAGACGTGCTCGAAAGGGGGCATACCTTTGCGATTCGCTGGTGCCTCAGCCGTGTCTCATCTTACTCTAAACGAGATGTGACACATTTCCAGTCCAGGCTTGGGACTAATCAAGATGATTTTACTGGAAGAAGCAAAAAAGAAAAAACTCTTACCGCTGCTCTGAGTCACTTCACATAAAACGACACACAGTTTTCTGTTTAGTTGTTCTCATGTCTATATGTCTTTAAAAACCTATGGTACAGTTCAAACTAAAATGATTTTGCCTGATTTTATATATTTAGATAAACATTATTGTAAATATGTTCCTGTCTATTGTTAGAGGTACTAAACTTTAATATCAAATCATGCTTTTTGTGTACTGCACTGTATTTTTTCCATAACTGAGAAGAATATAAAGGGTTAAAAAAATGTGAAATATTTAATGACAAATCATTAGTTATTAAATATAACTAGAATTACAGTTCATTATAAAATAATAGTAAATTAACAATAGTTGCCTAAAACTATGTTAATTTTTTAAGACTCAAAATCCTCATTTTTTTTCTTATTTCTTTGCTCTTTCTTCTTTTGATACTAAACGTAGATATTTTTGCCTTTTTAAATCTAAACTGCATTAAATGAAGATTTGAGTGGTTGAAGTTTACTTTTATCTAATATAGGAGGAACATTGACATTAAAAGTCTAACTGCATCACACCTTTCATGTGGAAAAACACTTCAAGTTTTCATTTCTGTTCCAAATGTCAACCCTCATTTCACTTCTATAGGCAACCCTCCTCCTCCTCCCCACCTGCACTTACATCTTGAACTCTCTCGTCTATTCAGAATGACTTGAAGTCCTCTTCATCACAACTATTTTTCTGGGGTTTTTGCTAGAGTGCCCCAGAGCACTCTTGAGGCTGACTTTATGCACCGTTTTCTGCCTTTCAGGGTTGAAGTGTCAAAAATTGCATTTCACAATAACTTTGTTGAGTATTCTTTATAATTGTCTGTTTTTATATTGGAAGGAAAGAAAATGAGAGTTAACCCTGAGGTGCAGAGATGCCCCTGTTTCTGCAGTTTTTTCATTGTATGTGGGAAGCAAAGTGATGAGATTGACACAACTAAAGTTTTCGGGCTTATTTAAAAAACAAAATCCTAGTTTTTTTTTCCAGTCTTTCTGTTCCTTCATTCATATGATCAATTATTTTTGTAGATTTTGCATTGTAAACTGTTTGAATTTAACAATAAATAAATATAGCTTTAAATTCTTTAGTCTATTTGTGTTGTCTAGTTTTTGTCAGAACTGTAGTTTGATTCAAATGTTTCAAATTACCCACAAATTTAATGCTTCCCAAGTGTTTTTTCATAAACATGTGTGCTCACCAAACAAAGTTAAAGTAAAAGAAAAAAAGAATTAAAAACAATATATATTAAAAACAATTATGTAGTAAAATGTGATTTGAATGGTCAGTATGCATTCAGATGAGTTGGAACCTAAAAAAATATAGTGGAAATGAGCTCTGGACAGTCCCGAAAGTAAATACATTTTGAGCAAAAAAGTACAAAATCAGTTAACTTAAAATACATATACATAAAACAGCAGAAGATCAATTTAAATGTATTTAGAAATTACAAAAGAAAGGGAAAAAAATCACATTAAATCAGTCCGTGCCCAGCAGCGCCTGCAAGACAAGTAATCACATCAAATTCATGGTTAACTCAATCAGTCAGACAGCTGAGAGTTGAAAACTAGTGTCAATGTTCCAGTTTCTGTGCTTACAGGAGCCTGGGGTCAAAGCGAGGGCTTAGTGTAATTCTCTAGCACAACAGGATTTGTATTAGTCCTGAAAAGGGTCAGTGAGGTTAAGAGCTGCTAAGTAGTAGTGTCTAAATCCTTCCTAAGCTCAGCCACCACAATGCTGGGCTGCCAACAGTCCTCCGGACTCATTTTCTCCGACGACGAGGTTGGGATGGATAGTGCCGAACACATGTGCGGGTCTGTTAAATCCCAACCGGATTTCCGGGGGAAATGACCCACCATACTTGGATTACATTGCATATCCGTTGAGTTTGGTGGGTTTAGTGACTATTCTTTAGATTTAATCGCTTGTTTACTATAGTGCAGGTTTCATAGGGTCAATTTGATTCAGCTTAAGTACCTTACAGTACTATTGGCTGAAGTCACTTTTCTATCCAACATGTTCATAAAATAGGGTAAAATTCTATAACAAGTAAACTAAAAACAGGCTATAAAGGCTTTTGAAAGCTTTTTCTAAATTAGAATCCATGACAAAACTGACTTTGGGATGTTTTAATTTAGGACAGATTACTATTTAGCTTTTGACACGCCCTGGCAGAAGTCAAGACACGCACAGCGGCCGAGGTAAGGTATTGACCGAGTTTCTAAAAGGACCTTCGCGTCAGGTCACTGGAATCTCATTAGATCACGAAATAGTCCCTTTAAGATGGTAGTGAGTGAAGGAGGTGGTTTCACTGCTCACTGTGCTTAGCATGTTGTAGACCTGAAATGAAAATGCTACCACTGGCTATTTTATACCAACATTATGTAGAAAATACTGATACAAGTAGTTAATTGTACACCCAAAAAATCCGTTTTTGACATAGCTGAACTTTATGTTTGTTTAGGAAAGAACAATCACAGAGCGATTGGTCGAGTCCTTAATAGGGGGAACACTCCAAAGAAGGGGCCAAACTACACACTCCTTAATTTCTTGAACCAAACAGCAAATCCTGCTGATCTGAACAAGTGATTTTGCTCCTCTTTTTTAAACTAACAGTTTTTTTCTGCTGCAGAGCAGACAAACGCACTGTAAAGGGAGAACTATATGACAATTTCATAGAAGTTTTGCTCTTGAACTTTTCGTGAATTGCAAAAGAGCACAATTCTGTTTTAATGTGCATGAGAAAAAAAGAGTGTCTGGTCTTTTGTAGAGTATGAATCAGCCTTGAAGTATTCTTATTAAGAAGCAAAAAAAACTCAGTACAATTCCAACAGGAGGTCAGTTTTCTTAACCTCCACGAATTGCTGAAAACCATTGAAAGAGCAGCAGCAGCAAGAATCCTGACCAGAACCAGGAAACATTTATCAATGAGTCTGGCACGAACACACAATTATTTTAAAACTGTATTGTTAGCTTAAAGAGAACATTTAGACAATTACAGTATAACCTCAGGAAATCTATGTGCTCAGAAGAAAAAAATCCTTTTTGCAAACTTTTACTTTTTACAGACCGAACTTGGTGTTTTTAAATTCTAATTTTCATTAAATGTATTCTTTTATTCATAAATGTATTATAACTTCAGCTTTTTTTGAAAACCAAATTTTGCTTTTAAAGTTTTTCAATTTTTAGTTTAATGTAATGAAACAACAGCAATGATCACAATTTCATTAACAGTAAAATCGTTTTATTCTTGTGCTGTCAATCTTTTCTTAAAACTTCAAGTTTGTCTTTTTTGTTAAAACATTCAACTTGAAAAAGCTGCCCTGATTCTTTAAATGATAATTAGCTGTAGATATAGAAATTTATGAAGTTTGAGTTATGATCTCCTACTAATAGGAATTTTCATTCAAGTGTTAATATAGCAGGTTACAGGAAATAATGCGGAATTTTAGTGAAACAATGCTTCAATATCATTGATAATAACATGAATACAAAAGTTTTATGTATTTTTTCCTTTTCGTGTTGTAAAGCAGTCTACTTTACTCCTAAATAAAACCTCCAAGAACTACAGTATTTTATGATTTTTGAGCATTTTTACACATAATTTTACAATATTTTGTGTTTTTTCATTTATTAACAAGTACAAATCATAATATTGAATGTGATGGTTGCCAACCAGTTCTTTGAATATTTTTCTCAACTAAAATATAGTTTCTAGTTTTTATCACTATTTTAGAGTTTGTACACAGCAACAACTACACACATTTTTTCAGTTTAGTGGTTTTTTTGTGTGCCAATTTTTCACATTTTATAGTTAATACCTAATCACAACACACTATTTCTAAATATTAGATTAAATGTCCTAGATTCAAAGACATTTTTTTTTTTGCTTTATCACATAAATGTAGTTAAAAATTTTCCCTAATCTGTTATGTATGGATTATATAGTAATCACAAAGCTTACTGAAACGAGAATTAAATAAATTGTTTTGTCATGTTTATAAATGTATCCTTCTGAGATCAAGAACAAACACTGAAGTCTAAAAAATTCAAACACTTCCATATCATTTTCTGCTGCAACATTAACTATTTATTGTATTTCGTGCTTAAGTATGATGAGAACTCTCATCTCATGTGTTCCATTCTACAACACTATTTGTTAAATAATCCTTTCTATCTCTTTATATATCCTATTCTACTCAATTTGAAAATGATCTGTAGCTAGACCCCTCAAATTATGTTTTTCACCAAAAGAGAACATTTTTTATCATACTTCAAGCATTTCAGTTAAAGATTAGCACGGTTTTTCTTTATCTTGCTTCGTCAGATGAAGTAGTTTTGCTGTGCATGGTCAAAAACATCAAATGCTCGACAAATGTCAAAAGAACTTTAATTTTTGCCTTGTTTGACAGAACATTTCAAAATCCCGGTCTACAGTGCATCTTTTACAGTGCTGATTGTTTATCCAGAGCAGATTTACCTCGGATGAACCAAAGTATTTGGCTGCGGGTCAGACGTGGGCGAAACAGAGAAAGAGACGGAGAGAAAAAAGGAGAGAGACGGCTGTGAGCAATCTGAGCAGAGGAAGCAGGAGGTTGATTTATAATTAGAGTGAATGTCTGTTCAATACCCCCGCTGTTCTGGTGATGGCTCCATTGCATAGAGAGGCGGCTTTGCTGCTGTGAACTTAATTTGAATTCGGAGGCACCACACATCTTCCAGCGCTTAGCGTTGAGGATTTATGGATTTAGCATTTTAGGGAAAGTAAAGACTTAGAGAAAGATTTTCTTTATATCAAAGCACAAACTACATCTGGGTTTGTATATCAACAGCTTATTAATAAACATTAGGATGTTAAATGTTAAAAAAGGCAATTTTATCGTTTGTCTAACAAGTAAAATAATTTTGGTTTAAGTGGACTAATCTTGTTTTAATCCCAACAAACGTTTAAATGTCATAATTGCTGTCAGCTAAATTTATGCTGGCATGTAAAGCAGTGAGGATGGCATTAATGACTGCCTCCCTCTAGTAGTCTCAGGAGCTCGCAGAGTCATTTGGATTAAGACAGAATTGTATCAGCAATCAAAGTGTCAACTAATTTCCATTAAAATGTGACTTTAAAAACACGACATGCAAGCAAATTTAATTTTCTGAATAAAAATGTTGTTTTTAAAGACACACTGAACATATTTTGAGCTATTTGAAAAGCATTCCTTTTTAAAAAAAAATACATAATTATTCAATTTTTAGCCAAAAATTAAAAAGAACTGTTGTTTTTAAGATCATAGTTTCTGCAGAGTGGAAATAGTGCATTTGAAAATTTCTGTCGACTCAAAGCAGCCCCGCTCCCTTTCCCCTCTCTGTTTACATGCTCATGCACTAGCACTTTACAACCCCAACCTAACATCTTCAGTGCAACAAAAAGGGCGGGAAAAATTGGAGCTAATCATCTATAAAGTTTGAGCAGACGTCAGCTCAGACGAAGAAAACAAAAATGGATCTATTTGTCTGCAAGTGGATGCATCAGAATGGAGCAGAGCAGGGAGCTTGTGGCCCTGCCCACCTTACATTCTATATCGCAACTACAAGCTTTTTCAATCTTCATTTTTGTTGTATGCTCCTGATTGATTTAAATAAAGAAATACTCAGAAGTATTAATTAAAGGGCCCTGTTAATTCCTCTCTATAAAGACCCCCAAAGCAATATTTTGATCCATTCATGCATTTAATAGCAATCTTCTAAAAACCTGCACTCTCTGCAGCAGCCCCTTCCATACCCATGCAAGCGAGCGGGTCCTATCGTGCTGACATCAGCACGATGTGAACCGCCCCCTCCAGGAAGAGTCTGCTTTGCCAGCCGTCCCCAGTCTAACGCCAGCACTTAATTTCTCCACAGAGGTGATTTAGTGGTGATCAGCAAAAAACGTTCATTTTAGATGCAGAATATAGTATATCTTTCAATTGTGTCCTGTCTTCAATAAATTCCAGCTCAAACAGGTGTTTGTTACTTTAGACGTGGGGCTGCTTTAAGACTTTCCACTCCTCCACCCTATCGGGCACGGTTGTGCAGAAGCTGAGTGTATTTGTGAACCAGTGTAGCGATGGCCAGAGCTACTAAAGGCAGACATACAGTATAATATGTGCATCCATTTTTTAAAAATCTGGATACTGTCTATTTTTGTGGGAGATACAAAGAAAGAAAGACTCTAGGATGATGTCATGAAATGGGAAGCAGCCACACGCAGCGCCAGGTGGAGCCTCAGGAATCAAGTCGTTTTACTTCCGGGTAGAAAATAATTCACAAAAATAACTAATATTTTATAAATAATTTGTTTTTTTAGTGTAACAAAGGTAATACATGATCCTACATATGGATATATTTGGGCGTGCCAAAGTCTCCTCTCCCCATGCGCGCATTCTGGCCCGCTCACGCTTAGGTGTGCAAATCCTGGCTCAAAATGTGTAAAACTGGATTGATTCAATAATACTCGCCATTGTTTTTGCACCGCTAATGTTAGCTTGAAGCTATGAGCTCACACTTGAGTGTGCTAACAGATTTCTTAGCAACAGTGACAGGGAAGGGGGCGGGTTACTCTGTGTTACTCAGTCCCGCCCACAACCCAAAATTATTTTTAATGAGTTAAAAATAAATGCCTTTCAGTTGCTTAAACAATGTTTGGATTGGTAAGATTGAGTACATTTTACCTCATTGCAGCTCTCATGAGATCAAGTGGAAAATGTGTTTGAGGCAATTCTTTATATGTATGAAGAAAACTGAACTCAAAATTGCATTTGTGAGTATCATATTTTTTCTGATTGTAGTGAAACAGATGTAAAAAGGCCATTTTGAAAAAGAGCTTGGAAAATATGGTGGGCTCTTTAGAAACTACTGAATATTCTAGAAAACTACACAAGATTTGAGGATTTTGTCTAAAAACAGTGTAATCATAAAGAAAAGACCATTAGGAATGCTTTTGCAAAAGATCAAAAGGTGATCGAAGAGGGTCTTTAAATGACCCCACATGAAAAGTTTCAACTAAGCACATAATTACCATTTAACTTTTATTGTATAGCATCAAATTTCCAATTGTTTTGCTGTGAAAGAAACACAGCCAGTTCTTCAGAGTCCTCATGCCACCCAAAATGCGTGTTTGTTTTAGCCTTCTGCCCAATAAACTGTAAACTTCCAGCCGTTCTTAAGTGGCCATAATAGTTTAATGTATGTTCCTGTTTGTGTTGTGGCACCATTTCAGCACACAAACATCCACAACATACATTCTCTGTTATTATGGCAGATTATTGCCAGCATTCCAGCAGCTTGAGTTGTGTATCCATGTTGTTTAAAAAGTTGCTCAACAAACCTCCGCCTCTTCAAAGAGACACGTACACATTTAATAACCATATACACACAACGAGGAAAGACAGTTGGGGCATAAATGAACTTGCCATCCTTCTCATCGTTAAACGCCTCAAATCAGACTCTTCAAAAAAGAAAATGGTACCCCTTCACAGTTGATAAAAGACAGAATGACTCCAGCTTTCAGTTCAACGTACGCTCCCAAACTGAAATTATCAGTATGTTATGTAGGATGTATATAATTCTACAAACATGCTCATTATATCATCATGTGGTGTCAGTGTAAACGGCTTGCCCTCTTATTATGTTGGAGATGAAAGCCAATCCCTTCCTATATTCAAATGATAGCCACAAAGCCGCACACGTACACATGGCAAGCCCTCAGATGTTTTCTCCTTGTAAAGTTTGCGAGCTTCCATATGATTACAGAAGGAAGCGTTCCTTTAACACTCCGTTTTATCTGCAGACCGGACAGTGATGAAGCAGACAGGTGAGACACGCGGAGGCCCGCAAAACGTGTGCTGGAGCTCAAGCGTGGCCAGTGAAGCACAACAGGTCAACAGGAAGCAAAGATCGGGAATAACATCAGGCGGAGAGTGCGGGACATTTTCTGCTACACATATATGGACAAATAAAGATAAATTGGATCATTAAAAATCCGATTTGCCTGCATCAGCATCAATACAGAATCCGTGTTTGAGGGCGAGATAAAAGATGCTGACATTAACGTCAGCAACTGAATTCTAAATAAATCAGCACTTCAGCACTTTGAAAAAATTTACCAAATTCAATTTTTCTGGATAAATAAATACAATGTATTGATTGTGTATATATATATATATATATATATATATATATATATATATATATATATATATATATATATATGTATATATATATAAGGATCTCTGTAATTACTACCAGAGATAATTCTTGTCGCTTTTTTTTTTTTACGTTTAAAATGGAGTCAAATATGTTCTACGTGTTCCCCAAATTTCAATACAACAAAACAGGAAATGTTTTTTGTTTTTTTGTTTTAATATTATTGATATGAAAGTAATGAACTCGTCATCATGGATGACACCCAGAAACGTAATGTCATTCACTCTGTCAATCCCAATACGAAGTGAAATATTTGGGTTTTTGTATCTGTTGCTAAATATCATAAATTGTGGGGCTTTTTTCTGTCAGTGTAGTAATAATTTATTTACATAAAACCATTGTTTTGTCATTTTCAGCTGTGCTTTGAACCCCTCTTACATATAAAATGATCGCCTTCATGAAAGAGGGTTGTGTTGTCAACAAAAAAGAAACACATAAATAACTTTAGTCCTGGGACAGACCCTTGTGGTACTCCACAAGTTAAATTGTGAAGTATTCTATATTCTATATTCTATATTTATATATATATATATATGAAGAATACAGTATATGTATATATACATATATATACATATATATATATATATATATATATATATATATATACATATATAAAGAATATAGGGTATATATACATAATACAGTATATATATATATATATATATTATATATATATATATATATATAATATATATTATATTATATATATTATATATATTATATATATTTCTTCCCTAAAAAAGTAATGATTCTGCTTTTTTTTCTTTGTTCCTGGCATTATATTTCCATTGGAAAGTGCAGTTCACTGCAAATCCCCACTGTAGCCTGAAGCAATTGGATTGAGACTTTTAATTTAATGAATTTCAATCACTGACAACATCGAGACCAGTTTAGCGAATATATCTTAGTGGTAATTTTTGTGTGACTGATTAGGTTTTGCCATCAATACTATAATGTTGATGTCTTTTTAAGTAGTTCATTTATCTTCTTTGGTCCTTCCTGGCTGATTTGAAGTGTAATTTTAGGTCTCGCAGGAAAAAAAAATCAAAGCACTCTTTTTTTACAGCTCATTTGTTGCACTGTGGGTTGTTGGCTAAACCTTTTTAGTACACGTTGTTCTCTCTTTGTTGACAGCGTAATTACATTGCCTTTCTGTACTATAGGACTTTTACTGAATGTGCACTTTAACTTTTTTTTTTCTTTAAAATTTTCCCAACTTTTTTAGTAGAAACAAATCTAAAATTTAGTGAGAAAAAACCATGAAAATTGTTAAATTTTTCTCCTAAAGATAAAGAAAACCCTTTGGAGATCTATTTGGTGCCAAGAGCACTAAAGAGCTTGGCCCTCTTAATGAGTTGCTTTCAAACCTTAGCTGACTGAAGTTAATGAGATGGGGCACATCGCTTGAAAACGAGGGATGAGCCGCTCTTTATTCCAAGAAAGTCTGTGATAGACAGAGAGCCAGTTGAGTGTCTGAAGCACCTGATGAGATTATCCTGCTCTGAGTGTGGTGGCACTTTAGGACACGGTCGTCACCCCAAAGCTCACCTCAGTTGCCCTTTCCTCCATGTCTCATATCAGATTTATCCAGCGCCTGAGCTGTGATACATGCGGTTACGGCTCCCCCTGTTGGACCAAGGCAGAACTGCAACCTAGATGCTTCAGAATTCTCGCAGTCCACTTAGTTTCTAAAGCTCCTGGTTTTTATAATAATTAGACTTAAAAAGATTCTTTTTATGTTATTTTACTGAAACAATGAACAGAAAACAGCATCTAGTATAGGGGGCATTAACCACAGAAATTCTTGCAGACAATAAAAATGTAATTTTGGTAATCAAGTTAAAGAAAACTTCCCCAGCACTTAATTTTAAAGGGGCCATACTATGATTTTCTTAAGTCTTTCAGAGTAATTTCTATCCATATATATGATCATATATTACCTTCTGAACACTAAAAAGCAAATTATTTATGAAATATGAGTCATTTTTGTGGACTGTTTTAATAAAACGACTAGCTTCCTCAGTCTGACCAAACTTTGTAAAAAAAAACCATGCGACTAAGATCTCCTCAGTCATTGGCCAGCAGCTACGGGGCGGGGCAAAACAGAAGAGAAAGATGGATGCGCTGTGGTCTGCAAATCCTAGCTAGGATCTGACCCTTATTCAAACTTTTTATTTTGCTGATGGATTTTGAGCATCTGTATGAAAGTCAGGTTCAGTATTTTTTACTGTAGTTTTGGTACCGCAGCGCAATCCTGCATGATGGTTACTGGGGATGCTACGGCTACAGGTACACACGCTAATAACTGTTTTTGACATGTAGATTGTCGGTAGAATCAATGTGGGTCATGTTAAGAATTGTTTTATTGAGCCTGAATTCATCACATTTCATTGAGTTGCCGTGTCTCATTGTGGTGGTGTTATGGTGTTGTTTTTAAGAAGAATTCTGTTGTAACTACAATAAATCTTTTAAGATGATGTCACGGCAGTACCCCTCCCATGCACAACGAGACACGGAAAAGCGAGTTATATTTTAGTTGTTTGTTTTTTTTTTTGGTGGTGTTAAAATAAGCGTTCTAACAAATACAAAATTGGATTAATTATTTCCTAACATGACAATCAATGCTCTACGCGGCTCACCGATGACCTAATTTCTACCGTGTTTATGTCACGTGACTGTCGGGTACGGTGGCTGTTTTGGTTCAGTTGTTTCACTCTCGGTTTGTTTCGTATTCAGACTGAGGAATCTCAGAGCGAACCGAAGTCGACCACCTCGAAAGATGGGCCAGAGAGCGGTTCCTGGTACAGGTGTGGTGCCAAGGCAGTTAATTACCTCGGCACCACAGCTCCGCGGAGAAAGTGGGTGTTTTCTTGTTGTAGTCTGGGGGCGGAGCTTGCAGCACAGTTTTTCCCTGGAGGAAGCGGTTGGCATCTTTAGGTCAGCATGTTTCCACCTGCTCGTTTTTTGAGGATGGGAGGGGGTGATGCAGAGAGTGCAGGTTTTTACAAGATTCCTCTTAAATGCATGAGCGGATCAAAATACCGTTTTGGGGTTCTTTATAGAGAGGAATGAACAGTAAAATGGACTTAAAACCTCAAAAAGTAGAATTTTCATGATAAGGCCTCTTTAAAGGACAATTCACTAGCTTTTGTCTTTTCAATAGAAAAAAAGTTTAGATTCTAAGATTAAAGCTAAAGCTAATTATGCTATAAATAGGATCTATACATGTGCATTTGATTTTGAAGTCTTAGACATGATAAAATGTAAACAAAGGAGAAACAAAAGTAAAAAAATAAAATAAAATACCACAAAGACAAATAAATACAATTTTGCTAAACTGGATTTAAAGTAATTTATTTTTTCTTTTATTCAACTCAGTTTCAAAGATAAAACAGGAAATTACAAGTCATTTCATGCTATTGAAAGAACTGAAAAGCAAAAACATTAGTCCACTTTGCCCCCATAAAACTTCTTTATGATCCAATTTGTAATAATCAAGTACATTAAAATGTTTAGTTAGCTCTAACTGCAGCCAAAAAAATGCTGTTTGAAAATTAATAAAATTATATGACATGTGCAAGCCAAGTTTTGCTTACCAGAAGAAGCTTTGAAAAAAAAAATCGAAAAGTTGACTAAGAACAGAAGCTTTGGCCCTTTTTTGGTCTGAATCCTTGAAGTCTGTTCTTAGAATCGGAAAAGGAAAGAAATAAACTGTTTCCAGCCATTATTGATGCACATCATTCTGGGAAAATACTTGACGTCATTCTAAGTGAGAATTCTGTTGTTCTACAAAGTCAGGCATTTCTCAAGTGATAATCTCTTTTAATGTTTGCACAATCCATCTCAGAAAAATCCAACAAACTTCTTGTAGACTCAACGTGCGAGTTCACTGTGATTTCAAGGAATCTTTGATTTTAAAGAGAAATTCTTTTGATGTCAAACATGAATAGAATTGGATGGAAGTAATCAAGAAAGCAGTTTATAAAAAGCTTGGCATCACATTTGATTCAAATAATCACATTCAAATAAATATCTCATGTTTGCGTTAATCCAAAAGGGTAATTTACCTCATTCTAAGAGGTAGATGATCCATGAAAAATCCAATATATTTTTTCTGTTTTCTAGGCCACAGGATTACTCCATTCCAGCACGGAGTGCATCTAATCTCCAGTTGCATGCTGGTATTATCCAGCGCCACTTGGAGTGCATGAGGGAAAAGCATACCTTATTGATTAAATCTCGTTAATGGGGCTCAACCTTTAGAAACCATGATATGCCATCTGTGTGTGAGCTCATGAACGTTTATAAGGCAGCAAAAATCAAGGCTTTACCCTTTTTTTTATTACATTATAATCCTTAGCTCTATGTGTTATCATAATATTTGTTTTTAAATTGTGTTTTTAACCTGTTTATGTGGCAGTTTTCTGATGATGGAGGACAAATATAAAAAAGATTAGGATTAAAATAGCATTTCTGGATATTTCTTTATTGAAATCACTATGAATCGAGAGCAGACGAAAAGCTGAAGCTGGTAAAAGCTTGAACAGGTTACCATGGCGACCCAGAATCTCCTTTCTCCGCTCCATTCTGATTCGTCCACTTCTAGATGACTAGATCCATGTACGTCTTCGTTTTCTTCTCCCCGAGCTGGCATCTGGCTAAAAATGAGGGATGGTGGAAAGTAGGGCAGGTTTCCATCAAAACAAAACAAAAAGAAAAGAAAGAGATACAAATATGATAAAAAAAAAAAAAAGTAGGGCGGGTTCTGCGCCAAAAGCCACAACTCAGAGGTAAATTTCTAATGAACTATAGGCACTCTGCCAAAACTATTTTACCCTAAAAAGGTCATAATCATAATCAAATGCTTTAAAATAGTCTAAAGCGTACAAAATGATTTACATTATTGTTGTTATTGTAAAAAAATAACAGCTATATTTCTTTATGCTAAGATATAAAATATGTGTTGAAAATTCTGTCATTTTTTTCCCTCTCTGAGTAGGTTGTAGCAGTTTCTGGCAGCCTGCTTTGTTCTCCAGATGGTTGCTGTGTTCTCCTTTAGCGGTCTGTGAGTCTTGGCGCTCTGCCTTTTGTGAGTAAGGCAGGGCAGGTGAGGACAGCTTGGCAACAGAAGACTGCAAAACACAATCCAGGGAAGCTGCTGTGGGCTTTCAGTCAGCATGCTGTTGTCTTATCTGGATCAGTGTGAATTAAGGCTGATGCTGCATTCATTTCTCCAACATACCAATGCTGTTATCCTTAAATATGAAAAGAAATCTAAACATTTGCTCTGATTTTTTTCTTCCAACCATTTCCTGTCTTGAACTATTGCTAATCTCTCCAGCCAACCCCCCACCTTCTATTCCCAAACTTGATATTAAGTATCAAATGTTGTAGTTCCTCAAAAGACCACTAGAGGAAGGTTGCAAACCTCCATTAAGAACTTTAAACCCAAAATTAACCAAAATACAAGTTTTTTTCAGATTTGTTATGCTCTACAATATCAGTGACAACTCCATAGGAAAAAGGAGGTTAAAATGTAGTTTTGGACATATAAGATATCCTCTTTAGATCCATGAATAGACTCAAGAACGCTTTAGACTTTACTGCGTATCATTAGTAGCATTTCGAACAACTAACTTTTTCCGTGCTCAGCTTGTTCTCAGCCAGCAAGGCCAAGTGGGCCCCTTATGGTTTAAAGGTGGACAAAATGGATTGTATTGGTGATTGGAGGGTATGGTTGATTTCACAGCATTGGGCGGCCGTGGTGCAGCGGTAGAGCGGTCGACTCCTGATCGGAAGATTGCCTTGACCGTCCATGTGTCAAATTGTCCTTGGGCAAGACATTGAACCCCACATTGCCCCTGATGGAAGGTTGGCGCCAGAGTTTGTGAGCAGAGCCACTATCAGTGTGTGAACGTGTGTGTGTGAATCTGTGACTGTAAAGCGCTTTGGGCCTTCTAGGAAGGTAGAAAAGCGCTATATAAGGATACACAATTTAGCATTACTTGACTTTATTTTTTTTTATTGTTTGTTTTGTTTTTTTCTCAATTACAAGTTGTTGTATTGGAAAGAAAAATAATAAAAAGAATGTTGACAAAAAAAAAAGTGGGAAGAAAATGTGGGTAAAAAACAGGTGGAGTCACCACGGCTACTGTGGACAAACCCATTGAGGGCCCACATTTTCACCCCACTTTCAAACCACATTGGACCCACTTGACCTTGGTGACTGGATCAGTCTATTCTCTATGGCCCAATCCTAACTCTTCCTTTCTCCCTTCCCCTTAGCCCTTCCCCTTTTTTTGAAGTGGTAGTTTAAGCAGAAGTTGTGTCCGGGATTATTTTTTAAATTTCACCCTCCAAACAGAGAGGTTCAAAGTTCACCGTCTCGAGGGTAAACAGTGTCACGCTGAGAAGTGCTTTTCTTCACGTGAGTTGTCTGAAGCACAGAAGTTTACATTTAAATGTAAGTAATAACTTTTTGTTGTAGCATGACCTTTTTAAAATTATAAATCCACTCTTGTTATGTATATTCAAGCTCCGCGCTAAAGTTAGTGGACCGCTGATTATTATTTTTTCATAACTCTCTGTTTGGAGGGCTCAATGAAGGGGAAGGGAGACAGGAAGAATTCAGATTGGGCCTTAGTTTACTTTTATTTTCCACCTAAACTCCTTGACCACTAGTTGGCAGCACAGCACAACTTTGAGCAGCTCTACACCGCAACCAAAACAACAATAGGATCTCACGTGAACCAGCTTGTGTTAAATGTTCATTCAGCCTTGCAGTTTTTGTTGTTATGAGACTTGGGATGGGGAAGATAAGTGAACAATTGTTCTGGTACAGTCTTGGGATATGTCACGATACGTGTCGCATCATGAGACACGTATTGGGATATGTATCATATCGCTAGACTCTTGCCAATGTGCGATCCTAATGTCTGCCTCCCAAGCCTTTGTCATGCTTAGTTGCTCCTGCCTTGAGGGTGCCTTCCATAGATGCAGATGGAGCAGATGGAGATACTATAGACTGATTTTGCTCAAACATGGAACAGGTGAGGCACTGTTTGAAAGGTAGCCCATGTGCAAACTTTATGCTCACATGGATACAGTTTCAAGGAGTTTATGCAATTAAAAGTTGCAAAGTGAACACATCTTTTCTATAAATTTAAATGTTTTGAAATAACGACGAATAGACAAGAATTACTTTTGCACATTCAGCATCGCAGAATTTATGTTTTATAGTGAATTATTTAGGGCAAATAAGAAGCCGGTGGTGATAATTAAAGCTCTGTGTTTGTAATTTCCTATTTTCTTCCAAGAGACAATTTTACTTTAAGCAACATTTTCATTTTTTTTCCCTATCCATTCCCCACCACCACCACCACACACACACACACCCACACCACCACCACCACCGAAGTGTTTTAGGGCTGCTATTCAGAGCACCAGCCACCGCATAGACTCAAACTCTGATTCATCCTTTGAAGGAATGTTTATAGGATGTACGCTGATAGTTGTGCATGTTATCACTGTGGACTGTATATGAGAACTGGATTGAGTGACTCCTCCCCCCTCTCTTGTGCTTTAATTTAGGACTCAAACAAATGTAAATAGTTTTAGCTAGAGAGCAAAAGGTTTTCAAAATTATATATTAAACTTAATGTCACTTTTATTCCTAAAATTTTCCAATATCATGTGTCTTAACTGAGAACTAAACCATAAAAAGTCAGGAAATTTTGTGAAGAAACATTGAATTTGTCAGGAAACAGGAAGTAATTCATGCACGATGAGTTTAAAAAAACAAGCAAAAAAAGGAAACTCTTAATCCCCTCATTACAAGATGGATTCTACCAGTGAAAATGATTTGCATTGTACCAATCTTTCACAAGCAAAACAAAATAAGCATTAGAGTAAATGTATTTATTTAATTAAAAAAAGACTATGTACAATAAATAAATTAATTAATTAATTAAAACTACTTCAATGGCTTCTAAATTTACCTTTCAAATTCCAGTTGCCCTGTGTAACTTGAAGAAAAGTTGTTCTTTTCTAAAAGAGTTGCCTAGAAAAAATATTTTATCTCTAAATAACAGATCAAGCTCTGGTTCCAAATTTTCTAAAAAGATTTGGGTACAAAATTACAAAGTTAAAGGTTAATAACTAAATTTAGTATAAGAAGCATCAAACTCCACTGCAAATCTGAAAAAGATGATATTAAAGTGTTAACAAGAAATTAAGAAATACATGAACATAAAGGGGTCAGAAGTTCCTGCTTTTTGTGTTTGAGCATATTTTGTTGCTGTCACTGTGTTTATGTGTAATTTAAACACACAAGGTGTGCATTTGTATAACAACCCCTTTTGAAGCTAAACTTTATATTTTATTGATAATTATCGTGTGTTCCTTTAAGGTTTTAGAGTAAATGGAATAGTGAAGAGGGGGTGCTCAGGAGTTAGAAAGGGAAAAAAAGTAGAAAAAGAAACAACATAAAGAGAATCAAAAGATCAAGGTTTAGTACTAACGTGTAAATGTACTGACCAAAGGACAGCATCCATACAAACACAGTCTGCCCTTAGTTTATGAAAAAGGAAGGCCTTTCTCGGAAAAACTAATGGCATTAGTGGGATTTTCTAAGAAAATGTTTGCATAATGTTTGAAGAAAAAAAGGATACTTAAATACAAGTATAGCTAGTATACTATAGACCATGTACGTGTAGTGTGAGAATACATTGTAACATTTTAAGTTTACAATGAATAGATAGTATGTAAAAAGTACCAGGTCACTTTTAGTAAAGATAGATGACGTATATTTGTGGAACATGAAACAGACTACGTTTTCGTAAGGGTTTACTCTAAGGTAAAATATATTACAGTATTGCCAGTATTACATCTCTGGTAGTCTCAAAAAATCCTGAAGCTTGGCTTTTGAACATGTTTAGTCATCTACCACCCTCTAGTGTCGAAAACAGCTCAGTGCTGGACTTACATTATTTCAAGCCAACGGTTGGTTTATGGATGTGTGATTTTTTTATTATTTGAACAATGAGGTCTAAAATAAAGACATACATGTATTAAAACTGTTTGGGTTTAGACCATCCACAACCTCAGGAGAATGATATGGTTATATAGTATGGACTAAGCATAACTGCTTGCAACTGACGATCTACCTGGGGTGTACCTTGTCTATCAACAGCTGGGATAGGCTCCAGCGCCCCATGACCCCCAAGAGGGATCAAGCAGCTTTGGAAAAAGGATGGATATCTGGTTGTATACATGAAAATCTGTTTGGTCTGTTTTTACATTTTTTTTCTCAAATGCCTTGTATAAATAAACAGGCCTCAGATACAAATGTATAAGAAACTGACACTGATTTTGAATTTTCTTTCAACAGAATGATTGAAACAGAGTAAAAACTAAGGTACACCTGGTAAATTGTGTGTGTGTGGTGGGGGATAGTAGGAACAACCTAAACTTTAGGGTGTGTTTCCTGATTAGCATCAGAGATCTCAAAATGTGTTTAAAAGCCTCACCATGCTGTTGTGTACCACATCGAACATGGGCAACAAAACAAATGAGGTTTCTGAAGACATTAGAAATATATTCATTGAAAAGCAGAAACAAAAGCTAGAAGACTATCTCACCTTCTTTTTTATTTCCAAAGCAGCTACGAAATATTTGGAAGTTTGAGATCCACCTGACTGTAGACAAACATCCCTATAATACCAAACCAGGAACTTGTGTCATCTCTGTTGTTCAAGTGAAATCTGGTGAAAAACTGAAATGACGGTAAAACCAAGAGCAACTGATGATAAAAGAGCATCATTAAGATTGTAAAATTTTGCTGGTCTTAGATAAATAAATTACTTATGCTTATTTGACATTTTTCTAATATTTTAGGATTGTGATACAACTTTTTTTTTTTTTTTTGGCTAACTTGGAATTTGACAACTATTTTTTTGCTATTTTGTCATGTGCTGGATTTTTTAAGCTAATATTTTGTGAACATGTTAGCTTTCTCTGTTATTTTGGCATCTACTTATGTTTTTGAGCTAATATTTTATGCTAGCTGTCTTAAGCTATTTTGCCTTTTGCAGGCTTTATTTTTTTTTAAGATTTCAGCTAAATGCTAGCTTTTTCGTTGTTACTTTGGGTTTTATGGAGGTTTTAAAGGTTATTTCAGAGTTCAGCCAATATTTTACCCATATGCTCTTTTTGAGTGTTCTGGCATTTACTGAGGGCTATAGGCCATTTCTGAATTTTGCAAATTTTTATAATTATTTCTTTTATCTTTTTGAGCTATTTTGGCATTTACTGGGCGTTTTTAGGCTATTTTAGAGTTTATTTAATGTTTTATGTACATGATAAAGTTTTTGGCAAAATTAGACATTTTTCCATGTTTTAGGCTAATTTGGAGTTTGGCAAATATTTTAGCAAGCCATCAACTTCAGTGTTTTCAGCTATCAGCTCTAGCATCTTCAGCAGCCACGTTCAGCTTACAGCATTCACACTTGCATTATTGTAGGTAATACTATATATCTAGTTTTATATGAATTTTGACAGTTTCCAAAAAACAATATTTTTCAGGTCTTCAACAAACTTTTCTACACCTTTAAACAAAACAAAAAAAAAAAAAAAAACAGAAGACAAACTGAACTTCACTTGCTATTGAAGTTTATTCTGTACAGAGGAACACTTTTTACAAAATTAAACTAGATATATAATCACTACATGAAACAAGTTAAATCATATATACAATATTAAATGAACCATATAATACAGGTCACATACAAAAAGGACACTTTAAGTTAACATGTTGTGGAAATAATTTGTTAAAATTAAAAGACCTGCAAAGAACAAGCCACCAATTATTTTTTTGTAATCATCTCTTATCATAAATGACTTCTCAGCTCTAAAAGGAAACTTCTAACATCTCAGACTTGTAAAATTAAAATATATTCTCTCTCCTAGCAAGCAGGACTGTTTTTATAAATGTGATGATCTTGACGAGAAAAATCGGCTTGGTGAATGGCATTCCTCCAGGATAAAAGGTACATGTTTAACATGGGATTTTTAAAATTTACATCCTTTTTTTCCTCTTTTTTTTGCATTCAAGCAAATACAGTATTAATACAGTTAACAAGCCAAGTCACGATGTCTTTATTTTCAGCGTTATGGCATTTTTTTTGTAGCCATTAGACACCAGTCTGGTCTCAAACCGGTTGTTTTAAATGGCAAAAAGAAGAAAAGCAAAAAAAAAAAAGGGAAATTAAATAAATAAAAACATGGCATTAATGCTTTTAACCTCCAAAGACCACACAAAGAAATACAACATGTAATATTTCAAGAAATCTAGAAAATGTCCTCAGTTCACACAATGGTACTTGGTGGAAAAGTTTTGAAATGTTGCATGATTTATGTTCTGTTTTAAAGAATTCAGTAACAACAAACTAATTTTAGAGAATGTAACCAAATAACAAAATGCAACAGAGAAAATATTGTAGCTTTACTAAACACAGTGAAGGGTCAGAGATCTCCAGTCTAATCTGTAACATTGTCTGAATGCAAACACTTTCACATTTCCCTGAAACTAAAGTATAGTTGTTTTTTTTAGGCCACCAAGTTAAGGAAGTACCATTGTATGAACTGCCACAGCTCTGCTTTTCAGATATTGCTGTAAAACAAAGGAAGCAAGCGTATAAAAGGGCGGCGTATGGCACAACAAAACGCAGAAAGGGTCAAAACTTCCACGGGACACTTTGACCTTTCCTCACCAATCTTCCCTGGACATTGCAAGGCTAATGACAGGCCTCAATTTGGTCTTCAGATGAAGAAAAAGAAAAAAAGGCAGATGTGCATTTTAAGAGCCACAATTAAAAGAAAAAAAAAAAAAAAAAAAAAAACAACAGGTCTTGGCATTGACAGAATAAAGCAACACGAGCATTTTCAGAAGCTGGGTGTTTCATGTTCCCTTTGATAGAAACCCAGACAACACCAAGTAACGATCCATAGACGGTGAATCAAACAGTTTCTATGTTGAGGCTCCTGCGTTCAGTTTGTTGAAGAACATGCTGGTATGACTACAGAACCTGTGGTGTGCTGTCTGTACTCTCTACGCAGACAGGAGAAAAGCAGGAGATTTGAGGAACAGAATAAATAATAACAGCATGTTGCAAAGACACACAAAAACACACTCATTGCCGACTAAAAGAACCTGAGAACGCAGAAAAATCAAAAAGGAGCTTCGACATGTTTTCTGCATCGAGGGTGGGCCAGCAGGAATGAACAAGAACTAAGAATTCTAGGACAACTGGAGGTGGGAAGAAGAAGAATGGAAAGCCCAGCCTGGTTTTTAGACATGTCCCATTGCTGTTGAGCTTAAAAAGGGGCAGTTTTTTTTTGTTTTTTTTTTTTTTAGGACCTAGAGCCCGTCGTGGGTGTTTAACATTTCTTCAGCTCTGCGGTGGGACTCCAAGGCTTTTGTGGTGTAAATATCCTGAGGCAACTCAGACTTGCGCCGCACCATAGCCCGCTCTTTCCGCTGCTCGTGCTGCAGCTACAAAAAAGAAATGGAACCGATTACTGTTAGTCTACTTATGATCAATGATACATAAAGAGAGAACAGCAAACAAGACTTATGGGATCAACCGGTAAAGCTTTTATGATTCTGTGCAACAGGAAGTAGTTAAAAATAAAAGAGGAAATGAAGGAAAATTTGGCCTAGTTTGCTCGTTTAATTAATGTTGAATTAGGATTGAGAACATTTAGCAATTAATCTGCATATTTACGGTTTAAACATAAAAGCGCCAATAAAAAAATGAATCAAAGACAGAGAGAAAGCCAGGTTTACCTGAGTTGCGCCCTCCTCAACTGTCTTTTTTAACCTCTGAACATCTTCTATCAAAGGAACATCCGTCTCCATTGCTACTGGACTATTGAGGTCAGAGGAATCAACATATACAAAGAACTACGTTTGAAAAAGAGGGGAAAAAAAAACAAAAAGAGAGAAAGAAGGTGGAGAAGAGACGTTCAGTTGCAGGCATGCGAGGAGGGAAGTCAGACAAATATTTTTGTTCTTCTGATTCTTTGCAGTCGGGAAACTGATCTTTCAATAAACATTTCTGGAGCCGTTTTAAAAAAATTATGTTTTGTTTCTCAAAACATTTTCAATTAAAATTTCAATTTTTAAAAATAAAAATTAACTTAAAACTTAAAAGGCTGCATTTGAAACATTAGCAAAAATTTAGTTTGGATTTTTAAGTTTTAACATTTAAAATCTCACTGAATGACAATAAAATAAATAGAAATTAAATATTTTTGATGTTATAACATACTAATGACCAACTAGAAGGATCTTTATTTCATTTTTTTATTTTTTTTTAAAGCGTTACTACCTGAAATGGTTCTAATAATTAGGGTTCTATCAGCATTAAGGAGGTCAACTTAATGTTAGTTTTGACCAAAAAAAAGCGAAAAAGTATGCTATCAGTTATTAATGTATTAAATAAATATATTTTTAAATATAAAGTAATATGCAAAAGTTCAAATAAACAATTCACGTTTTCTTCAATTTGACCAACTTTTGCTTTGAGATTAATTTCTCCAAATACATTTGCTGATGATTTTTTTTTTTACTTTTTGCAAGTCAAACAAGTGCGAATGTTGAGAACAAAAAAATCTCAGCACACCAGCTCAAACACTTTGAATGGTTTAGAACAGCCAGAGCGTGTTCTGACCAGAAGTGTGCAAGATTTCTCCTGACTGTGTGAAAGACTCATTGTTATTCACAATAGCGTGCTACTTTTGTGGGCATTTTTTCCCCCCGTCTAATGATGGCCTCGACTGGTCATTTAGTAACAATTTTTGAGCAGTTGCATATTTGCAAAACTGTGATTTTCTCATGTTAAACATTCATTAGCGTTTTTAGCTAAAATTGTTAGGAATTTATGAATTAAACCTAAAGCTGTTTAAGCAAAGAAATCTAAAAATTTGCTGTTTATCAAGTGGGAATTTCTGCAGTTTCACACACTTCAAACACACAGACAGATGGTCAAACTGTTCTTCAGGAGGACTGCAGCTCACCTGTGGGTTGGATTTAGCGAGGTTCTCGATCTTGATCCAAGCTTCCTCACGTTCCTTTGATTTAGCTTTTTCTCTGTAGAACAAAACAAACATTTTTTCCCACGACTAATTTGACATCTTATGAAGCATTTCAAACAATTCCAATCAAGTGATTGAGCCCACCACATATAAATATATTTATTTTACAATAAATAAATAGAATGAATGGGAGCCATACTTGTTTTTTTCTGCCCTAAACTGCTGTGTGCAATCGTCAAAGAGTTTCTGATTCATCTCCATGAAAAGCTTCAGAGCGTTGTAGATGAGGCCGTGGATGGTCCTGTCACAGAGAATGCAACACAATTATTAAACATCATAAAGGTTAAAATTTATCTTTTTAAAAGGCCATGCAACAAAAAAAATGGAGCTGCAGTGTTAAAAGGTTAAACTCATGTGATAACCAAGGGGCAAAAGTATTCCAACAAATGGCAGAACTCTTATTTAAGTGTCATTCTGAGGAGCCGTACATGCTCTGACGACGGCCTCACAGAAACACACCCTTGAAAACACTATGTGAAGTATTTTGTCACACATTGTGTCACAGAGGCGTGAAGTTCAAGGTCAAGTGTGGACTAAAGTCTTGTCCACTCAAAGGTGTTCGGATGAAGCCACTCACTTGTTCCAGTGCGTCTTTGAGTTGCGGTACAGAGCGGGAAACATTATAGGCAGAATCTTTGCCGCGTTGTCGCTGATGAGGCTCATGATGTATTCGTTGTTCCAGTAGTACAAAGCTCGTTCAGCCACCTTAAGAAAACAAGAGGAGTCACACAAATCGGCAAAGAATGAGATACAAGTGAAGTTTACATGTTTGGTTAACTTTTTCTGTCAAATAATTATTTGAGTGACAAAAACTTCATTCAAAAAGTTTTGATTTATATAATTGCAACTAAATGTTAAACTTGTCAGTGCTCTTCAACATACGTTCAAAATCGATATTGATAAAAGGTGCTACAAATCATTATTTTCTTTCTTTAGTTCATGAGAGAACAGAACATTTATACATATAACAGTGAGGCAAATGAGAATTTGAACAACCTGTGATTTTGCAAGTTCTCCCATTTAGAAATCATGGAAGGATCTGAAATTTGCATCAGTACTACTAATATAACCAAAGAGCTGTCAAAAGACACCAGAGACCAAATTGTCGATCTTCACAAGGCTGGAGAGGGCTATGAGGCAAATTTCTAAGCAGCTTGGTGAAAAAGATCCATTTTTGGAGCAATTATTAGAAAACGGAAAGAGCTAAACATGAATCTTCCTCAGACTGGGGCTTCATGCTAGATCTAACCTCACAGGGTCTCAGTGATCCTAAGAAAGGGGAGGATTCACCCCAGAACTACACAGGAGGAGCTGATCAATGACCTGAAAAGAGCTGGGACCACCGTTTCCATGGTTACTGCTAGTAATACACAAAGACGTCATGGTTTGAACTCGTGCATGGTTGCCATGCTTAAACCGACACTTGTCCAAGCCTGTGTTAAGTTTGACCATTTTAATGTTTTGGAGGAGTCATGGGAGACGGTCATGTGGTCGGATGAAACCAAAATGGAACTTTTTGGTCTTGATTCCACTTGCAGTGTTTGGAGGAAAAAGAATGATGATGATGATAACCACTCCAAGAACACCATCCCTACTGTGAAGCATGGGGGTGGTAGCATCATGCTAGAGGGCTGTTTTTCTGCGCATGGAACGGGACGACTATACTTCATTAAGGAGAGGATGACTGAAGTCATGTGTTGTGACATTTTGGAGAACAACCTCCTTCCCTCAGTTGGAGCTTTGGAGATGGCTCATGGCTGGACCTTCCGACATGATAGGAAGAAGGAGTGGCTCCATTAAAAATCATATCAAGGTTCTGGAGTGGCCTAACCAGTCTCCTAAACCTAGCAGAAAATATCTGGAGAGATCTTAAACTCCACATTTCTCAGCAACAACCTGACTGATCTAGAGAAGATCTGTGTGGAGGAGTGGGCCAAAATCCCTCCTGGTCACTGCATTTTTAACTTCACAATCTCCATACATCCCGAACGGGAAACCAGAACTCCCAGCAGAAGCTCGTCTGATCATCTGTGGCGTACCTGGAAGTGTGGACTGGACACACACTTTGCCAGCTGTCTGAAGAGAGGCTCCTGAACCTTCACGAACTCCGAGGGCTCGATGACGTCCAAGATCTCCTCCAGCTCATTAAGAAACATCACTTCCTTGGGACTGTGAGTCTTTGGCCAGTACTTTAGTAGAGCCATCACTACCTGTTGGGGGAAAACAGGAACAGAGAGGAAGGCACTGTCAAAAATCATGTAAAATTGAAAAAAATAGCTTTTTTTTGGAAACCAGATGACAAATTAAAACGTACCGGTTCTGTTAGAGTACTGTCTTTTTCTAAAAACTGCACGACGCAGTAGGCCAGCTGGGAAAATAAAAAAAATCCAATGAGTAAAGGAGGAAAACATTTGAAAATCAGAGATGAGCACAAGCTCAAACATGAGTTTTTTTTTTTTCCTCTGTGGCTAAAAAGTGAGGCTGCACTCCAGCAACCTCTCATATGAAACTGCTGCCAGCCATTTCCAAGCTCTTTTCAGTTCCGCTCCAATCTCTCAACTAGACCGGCTCGGATTTAAAATAACACAAACAAACAAAAAAACAACATACCTGTGGGTGGTAGACACTGAGTGATTTGACTTTGTGCAGAGGCAATAAAACTTTTAACAGGAAAATCTTGTGCTCCTCTTTTAGTGGTAAGGCAAATCCGTTGATTATACTGAAACACACACAGGCAATAATCTGAAAAACTCTCTGGTGTAAATAACAAAAAAGCAATTGACGTCACTCGTATTTAGGGAGATTTCACACTTAAGAGAAAGAACAAATCTGGTAAATAAATGACTAAATCCCGTACGTCAGAGGAGCTTTCACAGTTTATTGAAAACCTTAAATAAATCTCTTACCTCCCAAGTATTTCTAGTAGTTCAGCTATTCCATTATGGTGCTCCGTCTCGTATATAAACCTGTGAAAAAAGTTTTGTTGAGTAAAAATAAACAAACCTGAACGACCGTTTGTTGCAAAGAGTGACCACTGACCTATAGAAAATGTTATTGATCTGTTTTCTGATATACGCCCTCAGTCCCAGAAACTTCCCATAGATCCGGTGGAGAGTCGTTTTCAGGAAGTCCCTCTCTCGGGGATCCTCGCTGTCGAATAGTTCTAGAAGCTGAACGGCCGCAAAAACAAAAAGAGGCTTGAAATCTTCTCGAATGTGAAATATAGCAAAAGAGAGAAAGGGAAGTACCTGCATAACAAATTTCTGATCAATGTACTTCTTCGCTATGTTTGGCTGGAAATCGGGCGCTTCTAAAAATCTAAGGAAAAATTCATAGACGAGCTGGAAAAGAAAAAAAAAAAGAGTGTTTTAGAAAACAAAGAGTTTTGGTAAATGTTCAATTAAAGATGCAGATGAAATCTGTCATTCTTCATGCAGCAATGGAGGCGGCTAATCATGAACCTGGAGGTGAGGCCAGGCCGCTTCAAGCGTCGGCTCGTCCTCTTCAGGATCGAACTCTGCTCCGGTGGGGTTGGATGAAGGAGGCAACGTCCTGAACATGTTCACAGCAAACTGAAAGAAAAAAAAACACACCATCACCCTCGATCGGTTATGTTTTCTTTATAGGTGAAAGATAAACTTTCTTCCCCCCACTTTGCAAAATGACTCTTCAAAGATTTAGCCCAAATAATGCACGTGTCTTGTGTTTCCAATGTCTCCGTGTCAACTGACTCCTTTGTGGGCAGCTGTTCCCTGCCAGGCAAATCATGAGACAGTGCAGGTGGCCGACGAAAACACAAGTGAGCCTTGTGTGAAAGGAAAACGTATAAGGTAGATATACAGCATAAACTGGGCCTTGTTTCAACTTTTAACTCATTACATGACCACCCATTAGATCCAAAGCTCTCACAGTACAGGGACTCTTTCAGTGCAGATACCACCGTTAAAATACTTCATTTCGTTTCACAAATTTAACGTTAGATTTTTTTCAAATATGGATGTGTGGAGCTGCTACAAAACAGTAATTTTAATAAAATAAAGACTATTAAGATGATAGTTTATAAAACTTTTAATGAATCGTGCAGCCTTTGTGGTTCATTAGTTTCTGGTATTAAAGCAAGATTAAATTAAATGAGGTCGGCATCAAAACAAGGAATTATTTTATACAAGAAATAAAGTTTTGGTCTTACTGACTCAAATATAAAAAAACAAAGTGCATTTTTGGTGCTGAAGGTTCACAACTTTGTTCAACTTGACTAGAATAAAGTAAAGTAACAACTAATTGATTAAAATAGTTGTCCACCATGTTGCTTGTCGACTAATTGTGGTAGCAGTATTGATTTGGTTTTCAAATTTCTTTCAAATTACATGCAGAGTTTGTACAACTCTTAAATGCTACACTTAAAGCTGTTTTTTTTTAAAAAGAGTTTTTTTTTTGTGGAAAATTAGTTTGTTTCACTTCATTAAAAACAACAAAGTAGACTTATTTTGAAGACAAACCTGCATTTTTACAAAGATAGATCAAGCTAAAATGAACATTTTACAGGTATTCTACGAGTGTTTATAAATATTTTAGCACACATCTGTCAAAACAAAATACTACCAAGGGCTGGGCAACATGGAACTTCTTTATATCATTATATAGTTTGTTTTTTTTTTCACATCGGCCAATAACGATATATAATCACAATATAAACCAAATAATGATATTTGCTATTGTCTATTCTGTGGCAAAAGTCAAGAGCTCAAAAATCTACAGAGCATTTTATGTCACGTAAAGTTTCTACAAACTATAAAGGAACTAAATGAGCGTGATTATCCAAATTCAGCCTGTGATGTTCAAAACAAGTGGGAAAATAAAACTCCAAACGATCATTCACATGTGCTGCAGGCTGCTACACGCTAACAACCGCTGAAAAAGTGCGTGACAGCCCATCAAAGCTGAGCAGAGCGTATATTGTTGATTTGACAGACGTGAAGCTTTAACAATCTACGAAACCGTTTCTTGACATCTGAGGTAAGAAACAATTATTTACATCAGTGAAAAATATAGAATTGTATTTGAAAATCAAGAAAAAATGGTTTATCACTTTCCATCTGTGTAAAAAAGCAAATAAATTAAAGATGAAATGAAAATTTCTTGTCTGAGAAACTAAAGCTACATTTAAAGTGAGAATTAAAAAAGTAGAATAATGGTAAATCTTTTTCTCATTTTCTTATTTCTTTTTCAAATGTTTTAAACCCCCCATCCCGGTCCCCTCACAGCTTAATAGCAAACTTTAAAGTCCCCCCTGCTCTACTGACCATGTGCACCACCTCGGGGTAGATGGGTTCTGTGATGACATTCCTGTTGTGGGTGATGTACTCAACCATTTCGCTCAGGGCCGCTCGCTTCACTTCCTTCCATTTCAGGTCACTCAGAGGGTCGGAGAGGAAGTCAAAGAGAACGCAGCACTGCCGCAGCTTCTGGATGAAGAGCTTCTCTTGTTCCGCGGGGGCCACATCTAGACAAAGAGGGGAAAAAATAAGAAGTCAAAGTTAAAAGTGAGGGAACAAAGACGAGAGGGACGACTGAAAGGAGCTGTGACGTGGAAGCTGAGATTTTAGGAAAACATCCCTAAAGGAAGGGAGAAAGAGAGGGAGGATGGTCACACTAGGAAACAAGACAACTGAAACGTAAACAAATCCTGGCAAATGTGTCAATGAGGCCAACACAGAGGGGATGACATTCATCTTCAGTGGCTAACTTTGTAAAATAACTGCATAATGAGTGGAAACTGACAGAACAATAAACGTTGGTTTCATACGTTTGTCTTCACCTGGTCAAAATGGTCAAGATGACCAAAAGTATAAAGTTTCTCAAAGCTGAAGAGGCTCAGAGGTCTCTGACCTCACACTAAAGATCATAATAGAAATGAATCAATTCTGGCCAATAGAAGACTGAGTAACAGCTGTTTATGTCTCAACAAAAGTCTATGAGATTTTGGCTTCTTGGAACTGGCGAGTACTTCCTGTTTGGAATGCTAGAGGGAAGAGGTCACTCCGTCCAGATCCCATATACAGTCAATGTTTGTGACGCGTCTCTAATGCAATTCAGGTCAGAGTGAACATTTTCTCATCAATTTCTGAGTGGTTGTTTGAACCAAACTTCAGCAGTTTTACTCTCAAATCAATAATCAAGAATAAACAACTCCATCCAAAAGAAAAATGAAATCATTGTCATCAAAGGATTATAAATAAGACTCAATAATGGGAGTTGTAGTTTGTCTATTTGTCCATTTCAGATCAATAGTTTCCAATAATCAAATATCTGAAATATATTTGCAAGATCAGAATTCTTTTAGAACATAAAAATCGTGAATACAATTTAAACAGTGAGGAGTTTTCAGAAGCAGCTCGACTGACATTTTAGAGCATAAACTGAGCTGATAAAACTAAACATAAATCAGGTAACATTCAAGGCGGGCAACTTAGCCATATTTTTTGTGCACTGATTGATCTGAACTAATTTGGGAAAAAGAATATTTTGGGTAAGTCAGAGGTAGTTTAATAAGTTAAATGTCTAAAGTGGTGGCAGTACAAACGTTTCTGATGTATTAGTAATGTGCTAGCTGTATTTCTATTAACAATGTCTGGTTAAAGCTCTCTTAAAAGTTCATTTCAATGTAAGAGAACATTTTAAACCCACATACACACATTTGTATTCACTGTTATGTATATGAGGTGGTGGTTTGTACATTTAACCAGAAGAAAACCATGAGATTATAACACAGGATTCTCTCTGGTCCTTCATTTAGAAATAGCTTGGTTCAGCCAATTTTCTCAAAGTGTGGAAAAGAAATGTGCAACAAAATTGTGATATTTAGAGGCTTAAATCCTGAGAAATAGTTGCACTTTAAGTGTGTTTTAATGAAAATGTTCTTCGTTATAAAATGTGGCAAAATATTCCTTAAAAAAAATTAACCGTAACCCCAATTAAAATGATCTACATCACAATATATGATTTGCTAATTGTTGGATCTAGTTAACTTACAAGCACTAAATACAACCTCTAAAAATCAAGTGTAACAAACTAAAGTACTGAAAAGCCTCGTTTCCACTGAGCGGTACGGTACAGTACGGTTTAGAATGGACCAGGCAACTCAGGTGAGCTTTTCTGCTAAAAGTTTGACTGTCAAGCTGCATGCTGGGTGAAGCTAATAACAACAACATCAACATCAACAACAGAGGTTATCCAGCAGCTCATTCTTTTCTGCTTGGCTTTAGATTCTTAGTATAAACAACATTTAATGTTTCTTTTGTCATAATAACCTATTTAAAAAGTTAGCTCTGCACTAACCGGGCCGGACCACCTTTCTATGGACCTAGAACCAACAGGGGTCCAAAAATGGTACGGTTCGGTCCGGCTTAATTGGTGAATTCTTTAATGGAAACACTCAATATTGGAACTGGACTGCACCGCTCAGTGGAACGAGGCAACATGACGCCCATCCACAGAGAACTAAACTTTTGGTAAACTTCCATAGGTAAAAAAGCTCTACTTCCATATAATGGATTTTTATTTCAACACAAGCATCAGAGTAAATCTAGATGGAGCTGATTGCGAAAAAGTAATGATACAAATTAGATTGTTGAGAGAAGTATTGACAAAAGTTTGCAGAAAATGACAACACTTCCAGTTTGTTAATATTGAAGGAATGCATATCTTTTTTTTTTTTTTTAAATAAGGAAAGACTGTTGATTAACGAGTTCAGCTGCAGAAAGCAGGGATGTTTGCAAATGGACATTGTTATGGGAACAAAAAAGGGGAAGCAATTACAGTTTTTTCAGGTGCAACAATAAATCAATCAAGAAGAGGGGAGAGGCTCTCTTCTCGCTGACGTGGGTGAAGTGAGGCGGATCCGTAAACTACATGGAAAATTCACTAAAGATCAGGGGAGCCCCCATTCATGCTCAATGAATGGGCCAGAGCTGCATACAAACTATTATTCAGGAAACAACCCAGTTGGATTGAACATCAAAACAAATACAACAACAGATGGAACTGTTGGGTTGGCTTAATTAAAGCACTTAAAAAAAAAGACTCAAAAAACAGGAGAAGGAAAGTTCTCGGAGGGAAGAAATACAGTTTCGAGTAAATAACAGGCAACTAAACCTACTCAGTCATGCCCTCGTTCTATGGAATGCACAAAGCGCCAAAGCCCAAGGTGCACAAACGCGCACACGCATGCACGTACACACATACAACATTCCTGCAACAAAGCAGAATCTAGGTAAGAGGATAGATCTCCTGCTCAGACATAATGGAGACTTGGCTCAGACACACACATACACTTGTGCACTGTCAGTTTGGTATTAGCAAATTAATCACGATGACAGTTTGAGGCTGGGAATTCCACAGGAAAAGTAAGCCTTCTATTATCCACAACGTCCAGGAAGACTTGGCATCCAAGCCGATGACACACTTGTTCAACAAGAGTCCTCCGTAAAAATGTTCAAGCTTCATAAATCAAGTGTTGTGTTGCAGTACACACTTTTCTTCCTGGTTGTAAAGAAGGCTTACAGCTGAGCAGGAATGTGGTATCATGCCCTGCACCTCCGACTGAGTCCGACTTAAGTTGCTCCTGTTACATAAGGCTGTCTGTCTGCATTAGAAACTTTCTGTACTCCTAAAATACTCGTCGGCTTGTTGTGCAACAAATAAAAAGCCCACTGTTGGGATCCCAAAATTGATGTTTTGCACAATGTGACTGCTATAAATGTAATTCATAGAAGCCTCGGGTGGGAAACAAGCACGCACTCACTCACACAAGCACACCATGTCTTGTGGAGAACAAAGAGAAAGATTTATCTTAATGTCCCCCCTGTTCAAAACAAATAATAAATGACTGGAGTCACGATGGAACTGCTGTCTTTAGTTTTCCAGTCTAAAAAGAGGTTGGGTGAAAGACTGAAAATCTGAAACCAGAGCGAGACTGGCAACCGGCTTCATCGAGGGCATGCTAATGATCAATGCAAATATTGACAGCTCACTATTTATAGCTTGGCACAGGCAATGTGTCACAGATTTAATTGTATGTGAGCCACATCTGATGGATCCAATCTTCCTTGTTTTTGTACTCAGCTCATTTCATTATCAGAATATTACATTTAGAATGTAAAGGGTGTTTGTTCCTGTGTTTCCAGAAGTTTCTGACAAACAAATATTCCTGGATTAAAAAAAAAAAAAAAAATGCACTGGATAAAGTCTGATATTCATTTGTCCAAATTGTGTGCTCCTACCAAAAACTTGCATGAACGTAAACAATGAAATACTTAAATATATTGCGAGTCGTTCGAAAGGAAAATGTGTACATGAGGGATGCACTGTCCTCACAATTTGGTTCAAACTTAGATTTTTAGGTCAGAATTTTATTTTTAAATCATTATATGGTTTGCATATTATAAAACAACAACAAAAAAAAAAAAAAAAAAAGAAAATTAGCAAGTAACAATGAAGAAAAACCTTTTAGTTGGCCCATTTTAAAGCCTGGTGTAATGTAATAAAACAATAAATCCTTTTATATTTAGCACGTTTGACATTTTTAATGTCAACATACTGGCGTGCAAAAGAGATGCAACCATTCACTTTACCCATAATTCAATTCGATGGTATAACATACGGTTTGGTTTTCAATTAAAATTGTGGCATCCCTAATATATATAGCTCCAGTTTTATAGGTTAAAAAAAATAAATTAAAAGCAGTTTTAGAAAAAGTCTAAAGCAAGTAAAAGCTTGATGATCAGAGCATTTGTCAATTTGATTTCTTCATTTTAGTGGCGTTTGAGCGGGTTGTCTGAACATGCTGAAGCAGACACACTGACTATGTAATCATTAGTCACCACCACCAACTTGTCACTCAAGGCCGATGTCTTTAGAGCAACCGAAGAAAATGTGTGTGTGTGTTTTCTTTTTTTACATGTTCTTGTGGCATTTCTTCTGACATATTTAAAGAAAATAAGCTTAAAATTCAGTTTGAGTTATTATTTACTCTAATAATTGTGAATCGGAAACAAAAAAATAATTGGAAAAAAGCTTGTAGGTGTGACATGGAAGCTCCGCTCTTTTCCAATGCACCCATTTGTGGACAAACAGATCCACGCACATCTCTGTTTACCTTGTCCGAGTTGGCATCTAGCTTTAAAATGAACCACTAACGTTCGGTTGAGGTTGTAAGCTAGTGGGAGAGTTTGTAAACAGATGGCTAACGGGAAATGAGGGAAGGCTTACTCCACATCAGTTCCACCCACAACTTAAAAAGCTAATTTCTGATTAACTATTGCCACTTTACAGAAACTGTTTTTTTTTTTTTTTTTAATTTGGCTTTAAAAAAAAAACTGATTTGAACAATTGTTACATGCCCCTATGGAACAATATACTGTTTAGACCATTATCCTAAAATATTACCGATGTGCATGGGAAAATGGGGAATCTTAGGATTTATTGACATAAAATATAAACTTCCAGAACTTTCCATTTAATTATTATGCCTCCTATTTACACAATATTGAAAGGGGAGGCATTGCAATGCCTTGCCAGCAGTTATGTTCTGCCTACACACAGTGTGACCAATTTGTACCTTAAACAACATTGTAGCAACGATGCTAGGCTAACTGTAGATGCTATCAGAGGAACAAAAACTAATACTGGTTATTATGAATGAATACGTTACATACAGGAACATAATATGTTATAATGCAAACAAATAAAGTTTAAAAAATATTGTAAATATAAACGAGGAGAGGAGAAACCCTGCTTTCAGCTATGAGCTCACTTCCTTTGACATCACTAGCTCAGCGGGGGGATGGGCAACGAGCAGTTAGCTAGTAAAACCTGATTTTTTTTTTTCTTGTAGCTTTTTTGTGTCGCGGCTTCGTACCAACTCAATAAGCAAGACGTCTTAAAAACACAACAATACTGTTTTAATAAAACAAAATATTAAACAAAAAACTGTATGCCCGTAAACGTTTGAACGCGGACTAACTCGGCAGTTACCGGTGGAGAGGAGCGAAGCCACTCCGCTCCAGCTCGCTAGCACAACACAGGAAGGATATTTTGTCCCCACATACCTCTGAAGTGCATAAGAGCCACCGGTTGAAAAGGCCCGTTGGAATTGGGTGCGTCCACAACCATCCTGTCTCCAGATTTATTGCATTTCAACATTTAAACCTTGGCCAGGAAGGAGATCGACTCAGGGCGAGAGGCCAACCTCCATTTTAACACAAAAGCTGATCAGAAAATGAAGCTCTCCGCTGCTGGAGGGAACAGGCTTAGGTAGTGATGTAAGCAACAAAGGGGCCGTCTGATTGGTGGGACGGGGGCACGGGCTGCTGAAGCTGAGACGTGATTGGACAGAGGGGGGAAAGGGGGCGGGACAGGACTGAAATTTTCGTTTGAGCTCCTCCTATCCGCTCTCTGGCCTCTGGTGGTGCTCTGCAGATCTCGGATCAGATTGTCCTAAATCTTTTCCTCAGTTTTGCTATTAGCTGATGCTTCAGACTAATCTGATTTAGGATAAGCAGCTGGATATAACCTCGTAAGAGTGCTTATAGAGGTCTCAGCTAAGTCTTTAAAGGCTTTCATGGGAATCTTTAGCTATATATGAAGAGGCAACAAATAATACTGTCATAGAGCCTCAAATCTTTGGATTTAGTGACAAGATCAGATGCAAAAATGCATTAAATATATAAGAGTATTTTTGTTTGTTTTCATTTCATTTGGTCTGTTTGCACTAGATAGAAGTCATTTTCATTAGGTTGTTTTTAAACTGTCAAAAAGCAAAGTAATACTATCAGTAAACAGGAAATGAGAGTGATCAGCTGGGCTTAAATGCATAAGATACTGCTGAAGCTGCGTTTTCTTTGAAAAGCAAAAAACTGATAGAATCTTCTTCAAAGTTGCATTTGCTTCATTAAATAAGACAAATGCAGTGCTGAGTTATCCAATGCATGTTGTTGTCTGACAGTTTCAAAGTCTACTGCATTCATATTTTAATCTATTTATTTAGCGTTCCCAGTGTTCTTTTATTCATGATTATGCTTTTTTTAGGGACAGTCAAAAATCCTGTTGTTTTCTAGGACAAAGTTTTTGCAGAGCAGCATCGGAAGTTCGTCTCAGAAACTGTGGCGTGCTAAGCCCACCCTCATTTCCCATCATCCATTCGTTTACACGCTTTCTCGCTAGCTTACAGCCCCATACAACCCCAACCTAACTTTAGCAGTGCAACAAAAATGGCAGAATCGGAGCTATCCAGCCGCACAATTTAGAGCAAGATGCCAGCTCAGACGAGGAAAACAAACATGGATCTATTCATCTACAAGAGTATGCATCAGAATGGAGCAGATCAGGGAGCTTATGGCTTAGAATCTTACATAACCTATTAGCTTTTCCTAAAGACTTTCTTGCATTTACACATTTACACTTAAAGACACACTCAGAAAAGCAATTTGAAGGTTAATTGTCTATATATGTTAAAAAAAACACTTTTTAAAAATCAGAGCGGGTCTTTAAACTTCACATTATCATACCTGCATTATACAAATAGAACACCCTGTGTTATATCAGATAATAAAAGATATAGGGTGAAACCGCAGGAGCATCACAAGACAGGAAAAGAAAGAAGAGAATTCGAAACAAGATAGTAAAGAGGACACGAGAGAAACGGAAGAAAGAGTGTATCACAGTTCTCAGTCTTGGCATTCTCTCACTGAGGGACCAAAGCCGTTCTAAAAGAGATGCCATTACATTCCTGAGTCATGACAACAGTTTGTTCTGGACACAGCCGGAGACAAGTTAAATGTGTGAAGTTTAAGATTTGTTCTATTTTCTACAGGAAGAATTATTTTTATTAGTCTTAATTTATTTTTCTTCAGCTTGAACCAAAATCATTAAAAAAACCACAGTCTTTATATAAGATGTAAACCTTTATGGCTCTAATGAGTCTTCATGCAAAAATTACTGACACATCAATAACCCTTTGTTAGGTCGTATTCCTTCAAGTAACCATATTAGTAACAGTTAACACACAATCCCGCTGCTATGAACACTACAAAATATCCATTCTATTTAATAAAAGCCTCCTTATTCGTGAAATCCAAGGGAAAAAAAATGAATAAAATAACTAAAAAGCAACTAAGTTTATTATTTCTGAGGTGATAAAATAGGTGACTTTCTCTGTTTAGCCAGCAGGGGGCAGCAAATCATAGAAGTTCCATGCTGGAGCTTGAAATCCAAACCCATCACTAAATCTTTTACCAACACCTGGTGGAACATTCTGGTTAATCCTCTTCATCAAACATGCATTGTTGTCCCACTGACAGCATTTTGTCTGCACCCGCTTCACAGACTGCAAACATGAAGTCACTTGATTATAAAAGGCAAAAATAATGAACAGTTATGTTTACGAATGAATGAGATATAAGCAGAAACTGTTTTAAGTATGCTTTAAAAAATCTGGTTTGTTATAAACCTAAGCTTTGAATCAGAAGAAATTCTGTCTTTGACTGTATTTTTCCCATATTTCTGTAAATTAATATTAGATTAATGCATAAAGGCCTGATTTGATCTTTAAGAAAAATTCCGTTTTGAACTGTATGCTTTAAACATATTAAAGAGGCCATTTATTTCTAGGAATTGGGCTAAAAAAAACAGAATGCAAGATTTAAAAAAAGGGGAGAGATTTCTGATTGGCTGAGGATCTCCAGCTTTTCTGCAATGACAGGATTGTTTAAATATTCAAAATTCTTTAAAGAAAGATTAGAAGGGATTTTCCCACATTTCTTCTACTACTTTGCATATTTAATGTTATGTTTTAAGTAGTTCTATAGGGCAAAGGTTCAAGCTTGAGACTCACAACAAACCATAAGATTTAAAGTAAGATTTTGAGCCTATTAGTTTGCATTAAGATGTAGCCTTTAAAATTACCTGACAAATTAAAGAGGACTCAGAATTTTCTTTGCAAATATTTTTATGGATTAAAAAAACATTTATAGGAACACGTTCATTTTTTAAATCTTCCAAATATGTTTTATTCAGTAAGCCTCTGAGGTATGACGGCGAACGCAGTGTGGTCAGAAGAATCAGCTCTTTTAAAGATCCGCTCTGCTGAAAATAATGTTTTTTATGATTTTAATTTTTAATTTGCTCTAGTGGCATTTATATAATGATGAAGAATTAAGAAAAAACTAAGATTGAAATGGAATTTTTAAGTATTGCTTTATTCAATTTGCTGTGAAAGGAGAAGATGAAAACAATTTAAACATTATTTACTGCCATTCTGCAGAGACTATGTACAAGAAAATAATAAAGTAGTTTTGATTTTGGCTAAAAACAGCATAATCATATTCAAAAGTCCATTGGGAACACTTTTGCAATAGTTCATAAGATGATTGGAATGTGTGTTTAAGGGAAAACAGGTATGTGATCTGGACTACAGAATAAAATAATTTAGGTTCTATTACAAATAGTGTTTTATTGAAACTCCTGAATCTAAAATAATACTGAAAAGTGCTTTCAGAATCAGTTTTAAATGATATATGTGCATAAAAAAAACAAAAAAAAAACCTCAAGTTTAATGCATACTTTGTGATGATATTTTTAATTTAATATTGTCATTGTTGTCAATATTGTCTTTCAATGTTTTTTCCATAAAAATTTAGTTGTTAGGTTGTTGATAACTACTAAAGTCACATTTTTATATAACGTTTACGATGTGCACACTTTAACTAATGTAAGGCGGTGCTTCAAGCATTTATGAACAATCCAAAAAACAGTAATTAAAATTCCAAAAGATATTAAAGACTGAAAATACAATTTTTATTTAAATGATTGAACATATCTATAAAATAATAAAGTTTAACAAAAACAAATAAGCAAATTCATGCACTACAACAATTTGTATCCCGTTCAGTCTTAAAACAACTTAAAGTTGAACTCCAACTCTCTTCTTTTAAGCTATTGTAAAACCGTTCCCAGTGGTCTTAATCATGATTATGCAGTTTTAAGCCAAAATCAAAAAGCCTGTGTCATTTTTTAAGACATATAACCTGCAGAATGACAGTAGTTCATTAGAAATTCACCTCTGAGTTAAGTTAAGTTAACCTCAATAATATCTAATATTCTCCTGCAGGCTTATATCACTGTACAAGCCCTAGCTAACATTAGCATAGCACAAAAAAAGGCTAGCAGTGTAAGATCTGGAAACCATATAATTTAGAGCCAGATAACAGTTCAGACGAGGGAAATGAAAACGGAGTATTGGATTTATTTGTCTGTGAGATGATGCTTCAGAATAAGGGAGACTTTAGCTCCGCCCATGGTAGTTGCTGTGTCACAAACCCAAGCTTTTTCAAACTGCACATTTTTGTCCTGATCCAACATGGTTTAAAAATATATATATTAAGAAACAAAGTTTTTATTCTTAAAGTATTTATATGTCCTCCTTCATAAGAAAATTGCAACAATTTTTTTTAAATAAATAAATTTTAAATTATATATATATATATATACATATATATACATAAACATATATATACATATATATATACATATATATACAATATATATACATAAACATATATATATATACATATATATATATATACACATATATATACATATACACAAATATATATATATATATATATATATATATACATACATACACACACCTATCTATCTATCTATCTATCTATCTATCTATCTATCTATCTATCTATCTATCTATCTATCTATCTATCTATCTATCTATCTATCTATCTATCTATCTATCTATCTACTCAGCATTCCATACTTCTCTATATTTCGTCATCTAAACAACCACTGAAGGGATCATCAATGTTCAGTGTTCAGTGTCATAGAATTGTTGTTAATGCAAACATGTGTCCCTGCATATTTTCTCTATAGCACCGCTCCACCTCTCAACATAAAAACTACAAAGCACAGCATGGTATAGCTTACAGGAAGCCACTCAGGCAAATCCTGCTTGCAATGCTATGTGTAAACAATGGAGCCATAAAAGATTAATGCAAATGCGCAGACCTCCTCGACTCTTTGAGGAAAAAGCATCAGTGGTGCTAGTTTAGTCCTCCAGACTTGTAAAGGAAACTATTTGTTGGTGCATTCCTGTCTTGTTGGTTTAGTTTCTGTCAGGTTTGCTGGTCCCCGACTGTAAAACAACACAAGCAAGTTCCAGGCTTCTTTTTTTTTTCATTTATTGCTGGATGGCCCAGATTCCACTGCTGTCCTCTGGTCTCTTGTCAGCTCAGCCTGACTCAGAGAAACTGTACATTAGAGAGCTTGCTGGAGGGAGGGCTCAGGTATGAAGATGCAACACATCATTTGCATTAAAGATCAAGCTATAAATAATGTAGGGAGCAAAGATCTAACGGTTTAAAAATGGCACTGAGGATCCACTGAGGCTGTGAATTGTTAATGATTCCATTCACTTTCTGTATGAATTCAATCCAATTTTACAACTAAATTGGGCAGAATATCGAATTATCCGGACAGTGGTTACCTCTGAGAGGCGGCAGCTTCTGAAGCTCTCTGTTAACACTGAGGGGGAAAGTGGAAGTGCTCAACCTCTTCTCCCTCTTCAGGGCCGAGTGTGACCCCGGCTGCTTCACCCTCATCAGCTGAGCTGGAGGAGGCACTTTCTTACTGGAGCCCTGCAGGAACACAAAGAGCACAAGGGGTTCCTGTTACCAGCAAGGTAGGTCAAGGTAGTTCTCAGTCCTAAAGGAGAGGGTACAGGCAGAGCTGTGATAAGGAGTCTGGGCCGGGTTCAGGGGAGACAAGGATGGAAGAACAAAGGGGGGGATGTTGTGTTTAAGGGTCAGGTTCTGTTCCGAAATCAGATCAAGTGATTTTCAGTCATTGAAGCAACCCGATCACATCCGGTTGAAGCAGTTGGCTTCATTCTTTGTGGCGGATCTCAACAGAATAAATTAATTCTGGAAGAGCTCGGTGTCTGCAGAATTAATCTGTTTGATTGACTCACACATTTGACTGTTTTTAAAAGCAGGTTAGATAAAAAAGTACCTAAAAGCAGATTTGGCATCAAATATGCATGAAACTTAATATATTTATTAGAATTTAAGTGATAAAGTGATTTCACAAACACTTCTTGTTAGCTTTACATTCTGAAGCTGAGTTTTTTTTTTTTTTTTTTTTATAATAAAGCCTGAGTGTCCTCCACAGATAAGATGGATAAAAATAACTCTGACAATGTTAAGTATTGTACTCACAGGCAAAACAAAGCCTGATTGGCTAGAAATAGCGATGGAGTGCAAGTATTTAAAAAAAAAAGAAAGTCATAAGATCCTGCCGCATGTCACATGGGAAATGTTTCCCGATCTGCAGGCAGGACACGGAGTTATCAAACTAAGAATTAATTCCTTTAAGGCCTTTTAGAGGTGGAAGGGGTAGCATGCAACACTTTGATCTAATTTGTTGAATAAAAATACACAAAAGAAAACAAAGACTGTTAGCAAAAAAAAAAAAGTAAAACGTACAAAAAAATAAATTAAAAAAAATATGCATTTGTTCATGAAGTTAAATGTTTTTAATTTAATGCAGTCTAAGTGCTTCCTGTTTTGTATATTTAGAAAAAATATTAACTCATTCATGAATTGTGTATTTTATGATATCATAATACTCTTTTTAAACTAGTTTAAAAGTTTGCAAGCTCTTACCTGGTCATCTGCAGGCACATTTTTACCTCCAGATTTCTCCTAATTCAATGAAACAGTATTTAAAAATAATGATAAATCAAAAAGTAATTGACAGAAATAAAAGTAAATCCACTTTACCTTCTTTTTTGCTCTTGTGAGGCATCTTCAGATCCCCAGAGTCAGAGGAGGTGGAACTGTGGTCACAGACTCTCTCTCTCTCTCTCTTGCAGCCGGAGCTTTTTACATACTGATGAGGCGTTCAGGGATGAAGCTGTCCACCATGTGACCGAGTTCGCCTTAAGGTGCTGCCGCTGCGGCCGCACCTTACCGCCAGGCCAGGTGTTACGACATGTTTCAAGGAAACGATTCAGAAAAAATGTCCGGGACTAGATCTGACTAACTGCTGCTGCGGCTGCATTTCTGACAACCATTCAAGCAGTTTGCAAAACTACTATTGCAATGCGCACTTTCAACCACAAGAGGGCGGTGTGGCGTCAAAGGAGGAGCCGAGTTTCGCTTCTACACTTTCACCAATCTGATTTTTGTCAACATTTATTTCTTTTAAATGGCTTTAAAAAATGATTTGTATGATTGAACTTGCCCTTCAAGACCAAGCAGGAAGTTTAAAGTGAAAAGGAAGGTCCTCATTTTTTTGGGAGAATCTTCTGATAGTCCAGTTAAATAATAGTCCATTGTGCTCAACACTCCCCCTGTCGGTCAGAAAGAGGTATTACTATAAAACCTAGAGAAATTCTATTTTCAAATAAAAAATTAAGTTAAAGGAAAAACCAAAATAAAGCTTTGCAAATACGTTTTAGAGTATATATTCAAAATAATATTTGTAATATTTTATTAGTTTATAAAAAAAACCTAAATACATAAAAATACAATGTAAATCAATTAAAAAAGTAATAATGTTTATAAAAAAAGTGGGTTATCTCTAAATGTTCAAACATAAGGTTTTTCTTTATTAACTTTTTTCATACTTTATATGTCCAGAAGGTGGCAGTCTTGTATTACTTGTGTTTTGTTAAAAATAACAATACCTGAAAGATTCATTAAGAATTGCACTTAAGAATTCCATAATTAACTTTTAACTTATAAGAGTAAAATGTTTTTTTTATTATTAAAAAGAAAGACACATGTAATTTTCTGAATTTAAATTCTCCTGGCAACCTTCTTCATTTTCCTGATGAAAAGCAGATGAACTCCTACAAACCCGAATGAGGCATACCTGTGTTCCCATCATCTCATGTGATTGGAGGAGGAGATGGTGCGGACCGCCACCAGTGAAGACTGCATGTGTGGGCTATAAACAGAGGAGGATTGTTTTCTATTCTGGATGAAGCATACCGGTGTGTATTGATCAAGTTGTGAGAGTGCTCTGTTCTCTGACTCATTGTGTTTCCATTCCAGCCTTTATCCATGATCAGAACTTCAGTGTTATTACAGTATGATATGGGTCCCTTCATTTCCTGCCTCAGCAACATTAAACGCAGCAGCATGGTGTGTGTGTGGGGGGGCCGGCTTCTGAGTACACACATGTGTGGGACAGAAAACAAATGAACAAGTCTTGTACAGGCAGTGTATAAAATAAAGAAAAGCAAAGTCATGGGGGAATATTTATTTTTCTGTTGTATTTAAATAAATTAATCAAATATTGTGTTCACAAAAGCCTGCCCAGAGGGTTAGACTTCATTCATATTCGTTGTCTCTTTCTTTCTCTTATTCATCAAGCAGCTTTTTTTTCCTGGGATGCACTTTGCAAAATTTTTTTCCAACTTTGGCTAAAGGCTATTTTTACACAGATGCTGTGTAGCACGGTTAGTGAAGTGAGAACTGCCACAACATGGGGCTTTTTTGTCTTTTTTTTTTTATAAAGACGAATGCTGTTCAGCCAGTGGGGCTAATGAGAGGGACCGCTCATTGTGAGATTGTTTATCTTTCCAGGAGAGATTCTGAGAAAGGGGCAAAGGGAGGCAGAAATGATGCAGCTTGTCAGAACAAAGGCGAGCCTGGAGGTGCAGGACTGCTCTAGCTTGCTGTAATCACTGTACAAATGTGGCGGCTGTACAATCATGGCTGATAACACACACACAGATTGTGCGACAACTTTAACTATAATCTTCGCTTACTTTTTTTCATTATAAAAGTGACACAACAGATCAATTTAAAAAGTAATCGGATTTTATCCTTTTGTATGTCTTTGGAAAAACTTATTTTTTCTATCACAGAAAAGTACTATAATTGATGTGTTTTGTCTTTCAAGAGGAAATAACATGAAAAGGCTCATGTAAGACAACGGAAAACACAAAAATCACGTCACTTTTTGATATTTTGGGTGTCCCCGACTTGTTTTTTGACATGCTGGCTCCTCCCATTAATTCACGGGTCCCCAACCTCCAGACTGCAAACCGGAACCAGTCCAGTACCGTGACACGGAACATACTGGTACCTGAACCCGGCACCGGATGCGGTACCGGGCACGAACCATTAAAGGGTTAGAGAACCGGTACTGGGTCCCGAGGACTTAGACATGTTATTTTCTTCTTCTTGATCAGATATTTTTTTGCTCTTGTGACTTAAACTCTGGAAAATACGATGAGCACATCTAATTAATTTTCCAGCCTGAATACACCCTAAGACCACCTTGAAAGATGGGTCCAGAGTGGTTCTTGGTCCTGGATCAGGATCCGCTTGGGTCCATTCACACTGTAAATTAGTTACAAATTATCAGAGGAAGCAAAATCTGGTTCACTTTAAAATGTGTCCAGTCTGAAAACACCCTGAAATTGAACTCAGAACTGCAATTTTCTAGTTATTTCTAAAAATGTGAAAACTTTTTTATTTTCTTGTTCAAATGAAATTTCTTCCAAGTGTCATTTGTGTTCATGGAAGGGCAAAAAGTTTCCTGATTAAATCAAGGGCTGATGAAAGACCTGTGGCTCATTTACATGAAGATTTTACAACTCCAACCTGACGGAGACAACAGAGAAAGATTTATTTAGAGGATGACTGAAATCTGCTCTGATGAGATTAGTTTGCCTGTAACTGCCTTGTATGAAGTGTTATTAATTGAGTTGACGCTTTAGCAGCTGCTGTACTTGTCAGATTAATGATGCAGGAAAGCTTTGATTTATTCTCTGTAAAGTAAGACCGAACCAGAAAGCAATATTGAAAGGAGAATATGACTTCAATAAAATGTTAGCAACTCAAATCTAATGCATGAATAATAAAAGCAGAAAAAAATAATTAGATTAAAAAAAAAAAGGGTCGGCTCGGGTCACTTAGGAAGAAAGTTCCTGCTTTTCCTGCACTGAATGTTGTAATCTTCATATTGTGTACAGAGATGTTCAGCATGATTAAGTGCTTTCGCTCGTCTTCGTTCCTCTCAACCCGTCGCCCTCTCCTCGCCCCCAGAAGAGCTGGTTTGATGGGCTTGAAGAAACACCTGCTTCACAAGGATCCCCTCTGGGATTCAAACCTCTCCGAGGCGATGCTTTATGGATGTCACCAGCCGTGCCCTTTTTTCCAGAACTCACCGATTCTATCAAAGATCAGCTCGTACGTTCGGGCTTGGAGCTGTTATCAGACAAGGCACAAAAACGTGGCGTTCCCAGGAGCGCTTATCCCTGAGCTCTACCCTTTGATTTGGACATTTTTGTCTTTTTTTTCAGAGATATTGAAGCTTCAGACACCTTTTATCTCTTAACTTGAACCTCTCTCGACTTTACATAAAAATGAGACAAACTTTGAAAAAGAGACATTTGATAGGATGGTAACAGAAATGACAGATCTGTATGCAGTCTTATAAAATTATCATGAAGAAATACTTCCTTTCAGTTGTGGCATATCAAGTTTTTACAGATTATTTAAAAAGTAATAAACATTTTAATGAATGACTGAATTCTTTGGTAACGCTTCCTTTTACAGTACAGTACGTACTGGGAATTTAAGTGGCATGTACATAGTACTTTTTAAAGAACCCATTGAGTATTTATGCTGTATACAATGGATTTTTACATAGTACCTACTGTACACACTGGGTTTTTACATAGTAACTACTGAGTATTTTATGCTGTACACACTGGGTTTTTACATAGTAACTACCGAGTATTTATGCTGTACACACTGGGTTTTTACATAGTAACTACCGAGTATTTATGCTGTACACACTGGGTTTTTACATAGTAACTACTGAGTTTTTATGCTCTACACACTGGGTTTTTACATAGTACCTACTGAGTAGTTATGCTGTACACACTGGGTTTTTACATAGTACCTACTGTACACACTGGGTTTTTAGATAGTACCAACTGGGTATTTAGTGGGTGCTAATGTTTCTTTTAATTGGTACTTACCACATGTAAGAACAGAGCAAGTACAAATAAAGTACCCAGCATGTATTTATTTACTGTATGTGAGTTTTCCATTTTAAGTTATAGAGTTATGTGATACACTCCAATTGCATCTTACTCAACGTCTTAAGACCTGATGTTAAGATGTGTGGACATCCCCCTTTGGGTTACATTACCACAGTAGCTAGTTCTGCTCAACTGTGGCCCTGTAAATACATGTGTAGAGGGTTAGCTTGAATATTAGCTCAGATTTTAAGAGGTTAAGGCGTTAAACCAAGTAATACTTTTATGAACATACATGTCAAGGTACTTTATTTGTACTTACTCTGTTTTTACATGTGGTCAGTATCATCCAGTAAGTACTCAGCAAAAACCCAGTGTGTACAGCATAAATACCCAGTAGGTTTAACCCTTGTGCTCTCTTATGGGGTCCAGATGACCCGACCCTTAAATTGATGTGTGATTTCTCCCATAACAAAGGTGGAGAGGATCTAATGTCTGCCACAGACACCAGTAAAGATAAAAAATCCCTGAAAAAACAGTTCAACGTGAGTTTTTGGGGTCCAGATGACCCCACTTTTAATGCAAACGGCCCTAGGATACCACAAGGATTATTATAAAAATAAGTATAATATAAATACTACATGAATACACGGCAAGAACCAAGTGTACCCAAAAAGGTACCATGTAAATACCAGTAAATTCCCTGAAAGTACTTTAAGAAGAAGTGCTACCAATAAGTTATTACAGACTCAAGGTCCCAATGATAAGACCATAAAAACAAACAAAAACAAACAACATTCATAAAAGATACATTAAAATGGCATACAAATACTAGGAACAATAGAAATATAAAACAAGTAAAACACAAATTTAAATTTGTTTTTATCTTTTTTTTATTTTATTGTGATATCAAAATAAATACTAAGCTTTTATTTATTTTTTATTTTTTGCAAAAATCTATTTTACTCGGTAAACACATGGTGTGATGAATTACAATCATGTACTTGAAAATTATTAAATTTCTTCAACTTTTTTTCAGTTTAGTTTTCAAGCCAAAAACTTCAAATGTACCTTCTGAGAGCATGGAGTACATTTAATACATAAAAGGGATTTTCTGTGGACCAGAAATGCTTTTATTGTGCGGTCCTCCATGTTTTTTAAGTACAAGGATGGCATTTCTCTGTTTGGATGTCTCAGTTGAAAGGTCCAGGCTTTTAAACTCAACTTTTTTTTTTTTTTATTTTATTTGAAAATGTGTTTTCTTTGTAACCTTAAAGAACAGTGTTTGATGTATACAACAAAACGAACACAAGTTCTTTCTTTATCAGCATATCAAAGTCATGAGGTTTTTTTTAAATTCTCGTGTAAATATAATCTTCCTGTTACTTTTTGGAGTTTTCCTGATTGATTATCAGGAAACCTCCTGACATGGCGACAGATCAGTGGTGGAACTAGAACATCTGGGTGGAAAAGAGAACAGCAGAGTGTACAATCGCACTTCTTTAAGGAGCCGTGTCTAATGTGAGTTCAGCCACAGGAAGCTCGACTATTTGAGGTTATAGAAGTGGCATCGCTCTCCGCGTTGAAAGGGGTTGAACTGTTTCACTATCCAGCTTGGATTTTGACAGTCGTCTTGCGGAGAAATGTCTGAGGAAAGTGCCGCCTCCCTCATTCAAGCTCATTGTGGTTCTGCTCACAGCTACAGCTTAACCCGTTGAGACTGATAAAGGTTAAACACCAACATAATGCAATCACAGCATGCAAAACAATTCATAACCTTGCAAATAACAATACAGCCGTATCAGTGAGCTACATTCAGATAACGGAGGAGGTTAGGTATGCTGCTCCAGGGCTGAGTGTAAACCCTTCAATGGACATACATTTTTTATGGGGAATGCTGTTTAGCAGGTGGTTGGAGCTGCTATGAGTTAAAATATTGGCCATGAGAAATGTAGAGAGGTGCTAGAACAGGAACACTATTTAAGAGATTTGACCAAATACTTGACAAGAAATCCACTAAACAGCGAAATAACTAATGTTTTATTAGATTTGTTCTTTTCTTTAAGTTAAAGCTATCATATCCCACACTTCATCTCCTCAAAGCAGTCTGGAGGAGTTCACGCTGTGGATTGCCCTCTGCCTGTGTGGTCGGCTGGCACTCGCTCCTTCTGTAGAAAGGGTAAAGGCCAAAGGCAATCAAGTTTGTTGCGGCCGCCTCGGGTGGACTAATCGAGTGCTGCCCCAAGAGAGCAGCATCCATTAGATTGTGTCACAGCCAGCCGGCGGCCGTCACACCGCTGCCTGCGACTCATTTGCCTGTTGGTGGGTTAATCCACTTTTTTTTCTTTTTTTTTTTTACTGTTTTTCTCTTACTGCCTAGAAGGGGAAAAAAATCTGGAAACTGTAAGTCCCTGGCCGAAATGACAAAAGGATTTGTTCACTGCCAGTTCATTGATTTTACAATGATTATAAATGAGCATTGTCCAAAATTGGCTTCTCCCCAGTTGGATAGCGGTAGAGGATGAGCAGTTCTGCTAAAGATCTGATGCACAGGCTGTAAAAAGACTGTACATCATGACTGAGAAGTGCAAGAATCTCTGCAGCTCTTGCATCATGCCTCATAGTTGCCCTTACTGTTCCATACTGGCTGTCTGAGGGCAAAACATGGGGAAATCTGTACAGTATCCACATGAAATAGAAACGTCGAACACCTCTCGGTGAACCTTTAGAATGAAAATGTTCATTCCCATTTTTCTTCATTCCCATTCCAAAGTTGTTTTTGATGTGCTGGCTCTTCCAGTTAAATCACAAGTCCAGTCATTGTGTCGACACGGACCGAGCAGGATGCTGTAGGTACCGTAACCCTATCCCGGTCCTCGTCTCCGGTACCGGTCCGTATCCGGTACCCGGACCGATCCATGTCCTGTATCAAACAACATCTATCCACGCTCGGTACCAGGTTATGATTAGGGTTAGGCTGCTGGTGCGGTTTGCGGCCCGGATGTTGGTGAGCCTTACATTAACCCACATGGAACCCCAGACCAGTTCAAACCAGTTTGGGAAAGCTTCAAAGACCTTATTGGTACTTTTCCACTAAAAACAAAGCCATAAATTACTTTGTCAGCAGAATCAGGAGCACGGACGCTGACCAGTCCAGACGTAGAATGGGTTGAGATGACCATTTAAGGTATTAATGACTACAGGGGGGGTTTCTTCTCTCCTGCCAGACATCAACCTGAAGCCACATTTTACCGAGTATTGTCTGTCACAGTGTCCACCCAGAGTGCTTTGATCCAACTTTTATTAAAAGGACTAAATTCCAAATGAGTTTTTTGGTCATTAACGAACATGCAGAGGTGTAACCTCACAGCCGGCATGATCAGATCATCATGAAAAACATCAGGAACGGAAATCAACATCATTGAACGGCTACTGTTGTGGCACAAAAAAAAAAAAACATTTTCCTCCATTTTCTTTAATAAAAGGAAAGTCACAATAAAGAAGAACTTTCAGCACATCTAAAGTCCAGATCAAATGAGAATAGAATGGTTGCTCAACGCTTGCTTAATGTTGTTATTAAAGAAATCCTCATTTATCTAGATTTAGCTGAAAGGCTTCATGAGTTCAGAGCAATACATTTAATGTTATGCAGACTTTAGTTATTTCTTCATTAAGCTTCTTTTAACTTTTTGCCATTTATTTGTTTTGCATCACAGGAAGGATCTTAAAACGTTAAATTGCTCGAGTTGCTTTAATTTTGTGTCCATTTATCTTTATTTGGAGTTAATATCTTCGTTTGTTTTATTCCTAATTGTCTTACTTTTAACCAGTGAGGAAATCTGTGTGTAGTAGAGCAAAGACTCTCAATTTCATACACCACATTTTATGAAAGATAAAGTCTGATTGAAAGGTGTCCTTCTGAAATAAAGTACCTCACTGTCCTTCAGTCGGTCAGTGGCCACTCCTTCCTGCCCCTCCGACTCTCTCAAAGCTCCTTCACAGTCGTATTTCTTCATCCCTATCTCCTCCTCACTCCATCCCCTGCATTCACGTTCCGCCTCTGCTCCATTCCACTCTGCTAGGGAGTTACTGGGGTCAGAAGACCGGCCCGCAGCCCTGCGCTAATCTGGGAATACAGGCGGACGGAGACAGAGACTGAAATAAAGGCCAGCTTTCCAACGTTGATAAAAGGCTGTTCTTCTGCCTCAAACCTGATACCATCAAACTTGACCTATAAATGTTTTTGACCGCGACTGAAAAAAGAAATGCGTCTCCATGTCTGGAGAGGCTGTAGCACCAGATATGAAGAACAAATACCAGAGAAGAAAATCTAATGACGACTTCAGGCCTCAAAGTGAAAATTGGAATTTCAAGTCATACTTTTGAAAAAATGATTAAAACATTTTATTAAAAATACTTGAACTAATTAAAATGGAAATATTGTTTTATGTAAACATGGACTATTACACTACAAACTTAACTAGGTATTCTTTTCCATCTGGAATTCACATTTAACCCAAGAACATTTTTGCTATCAAAAGTTACACCATCACTTTTGCTGGGTAATTTTTACACACGCTTTAATATCAATGACAAATATTTGTCATAAAAATAAATCAAAATATGACAATTTAAAGTGATTTCTTTTATTTTTAATTGTGGAATATGTGAAAAAAATGGAAAATAAAAACATAGGAAGACGCTAAAAACATGCTTTAAAATAGTTTAAAAATTTGAGAAGAAAAAATTCCTGGAAAAAAATAATAATAATCATGGATTATAATGAGACATATATTGGCCAAATGAGACTTTACCCAGTGACCCATGACATCCAGAAAAATGCAACATATTGAAAAATCAGCCGGTGATAGTTGTCAAAGGGTTAAAGATCCCCTCCAATGAAAACTGGGTTTAATTTTTTTTACATGTTCTTGTAGCATTTTTCACTTGATAGAGGGAATATATAAAGAAAGTTAAGCTTAAATCTGCATTTTTAAATATTTTTTTTACAAATCATAATGAATCAAGAGCAGACAAATACACTGCTTGAAAAAGTTTGTATTACTGATACAGAAAATACAACGGATGGGCTACAAACTCCCTATCTTTCATTTCTGGTGCATCCATTTGCAGACAAATAGATTCATGTACGTCTTCCTTTTCCTCATCTGAGCTGGTATCTGGTTCAAAACTGTACGGCCGGAAAGCTCTGGTATTTGTTCATTATTTTTTGTGTCACCGCTAATATTTTAGGATTGTGAGATGGTGGAAGCTAGTAGAAGAGAGAGTAAGCAAATGAATGATGGGATATGAGCTGAGGCTTACTTCCAGGCCAAGAGTTCCGCCCACAACTAAGAGGTGAAAATCTGTGACTGCAAAAACTATATTGTATAAAACAAGTTTTTTTTTTTTTTTTTTTACAAATGTTGACTTAAAAACAAGATAATCCTCATTAAAAGATTCCTTGGAAAGATTTTTCAATAGGTCAAAGTATAATTGGAGCGTGACTTAAAATACTTCTAAATTGGCAAAATCAACCGTCATAATCCTCACATTTTATATTCTCTTACATGGTTTTTATGTTGGCAGTAAATCAGCATTATTCTTTTCAGCCAAGCATTTTCTTTGGACTCCAGGCTGAAGTGTTGGTTGCTCTCACGTAACTGGTATAAAATCCAAGAGAAACTCATTTTATAAGTTTGTTTTAAAAAGTTTTATTTCCCGGTTGCTATTCTGACAATTTACAGTTCCCTTAGACAGTCTAAAATTACATTTCTTATAAGTGGGGAACATATTGTAATGAAATTATGGAGCTAGGATGGTGTAACAAGAATATTAAATGATAAAGTTCTGTGCATTCTGTACAAGCCTAAGAAGGAATCTCTCGCCAGTAAACTTGATGGATTTGTGAGACTTGGCAATTTCCGTCAGTGGTCAGAGCTTAGCAGAACTCAGCAAAACCTGTGTGATATTTTTGGAGGGTTTAGGCCACAAAGAAGTGAAAGTTGTCAACATTCCCTGCTCACACTCAGATTCAGCAGCCCAAAGGGCATCCTACAGCGAAAATGTCCAGTTCTGCACAGAAATGTCTCTTCATTTCTTTTTAGAAAGGAAAATAATTTAAAACGTGTTTGGAAAAAGATTAAATGCTATGGAACAGACTTATTGACACAGATTATGTTTTGTAAAACAAAAAATAACTGATAAATATGATTTAATCTTTAGCTCTCTATCTACTGTAAACATTCTTCAGGAGGAAGAATGCCCTGATATGAGGAAGAGGATGTGGATGCAGTTTTTAGTGCTGTAGACTTCTTTCAGCCTTGGATAAGCTTTCAGAAAGGTGTGGAGCTATGAAGTATTTATTGGAGCTGTCACTGGACAGCATAGAAGGATCTCTGCGGTTGGAATGCCAACACAACTAAGCTGCTGGAGACATACGGGCTGCTTTGTATGCAAGTTTGAGTGGAAAATAAGGAACCGATTCCACTAGATCAGCACAACAAGCTGCATTTGTTTGGTTGTGTCTTTTGCAGAACTGTCTGAATCTACAATTCCAGAATCCAGTGGTCTATTGGATTTGAATTGATCTTTTTGGAAACCATCTAAGTGTTCATCTGGATTCATAATTCATATACAGTCTTCATACAATCTTCATATTTATTAGGTTTTGGGAAATCAGTGACTTATTATTTTGCCGTCTTAAAAAAATAAGTAGTGAGCATGGTGTACGGATTGCTTTTAAAATCCAGTGCACTATAGTCCCGCACTATATTGTTTTTATTTAATAGTTAGGGCAGGGATGGGAAAACATTTTGACTTGTTGGCCACTAAGGGTTCTAAAATATGGTAAAAGGACCAAATAGGGACAGATGCATGGAGTGTTTTGGTAATCTGTGTCATTACAGATTTGTCATCACAAATTGTATGTTTTAGTTCCATTTTAGTACAGATTGTCCCAATAGATTGACGTCAGAGTAAAACTTGTGGTGTTGATATGATTCAAAAAAGGACTGTCTGACTCAGAAAACACACGTGAACGACAGAAAAACAACAAATCATCCAACACCACATGAATGCAGAGTAACTTTTTGCACTTAGATATAGCATTTATTTGTAGTGAGTCCAAACATTACAGAAAAAATAAAACATTTAAAAGGATTATCAATGTAATTTATTCCAGTTTAGCAAACCAGATTACATCTTAGTGGAGCAACTGAGCCAAATGAGTCTCCGTATCCGATCATTATGGGATGCAAACAGAGTTGAGCAACAATGAGACATTAAAACAACTTTTATTGTGATACACATTGCTTCACTGTTTTCCCGATGATCTATATGTCATAAACAATTATCAGCGTACCTTCTTTGTCGTCTCCTCAGTAACCATCTCGCCGCATGCCTCCGCCATACTTAAGTAGCAGATCAAAAGTGTTGTACCTGACCTTAATTAAGACGTTCAAATTGAAATATAAAGTTTGAACAAGTGAACTATCTCTACAAGGATTGGAAAACGTAGGACTTGCATTGTTCTTTCTCTAGCTGCTTTGCCCCAACCTTGTAATTCCTGACCAATGACTGAAGACATCTTTAGTCACAAATAGTGCTGTTTACTATTTTTGGTTTGAAGCAGAAATGTCTGGTTGATAGCAGTCTGAATACAGACCGAACGCAGATCACGACTCGATCCAGACCAAATGAAGCGGACTCAGTCCCGACCGACAAACCTTTCCAGTCGGAATGCACCCCAAGAAATCATCAATAAAAGCTTCTTTAGGCAATGAAAAATTAACAAAAGCAAAATTTTTATGCATCTTGAGCCCCTCAAATGATTTACTACGCCCCTGTATTGTTTACACTGGCATATCCGGGGTGTTAAAAAGCTAGTCTTAGCCAAAATCTACACCATTGTTATTTTTGAAAAATTAAATACAAACTAATCAATAATAAAACTGTTTAAAATAAATACTTTTTTATCCTTTCCTTGGTAACAGCTTTTCCCTCTGCTGTTCTTATTTTACCACCCTTTCAAAGTCTTCTGCCGCCTTCCTGCCCCTCCATGTGAAATGTTCTAGGTTCACCACCGCTTTGTGTCCTCTTCTTTGATGCAAATGTGTAACAGACAGACAGATCCACTGAAGAATTGATCATTTTATTCTGGTCAGTTTTCTTATTGTCGTCTGCTGTTTGGGACCAGCAGAACCTTTCATTTAATACCTATGTCAAGGCGTCACAGTTGTGTGTTCATTTCAGGATCAAAATGACTGTTAATCTGGTTCACTACTGTTGGCTTTTCATACTTTGGGGTCAAGACCGGATTCAGAGACTTTGAAAACATCTGCTTTCAATAATTTATCTAATGAATTCTTGACTGAGCACAGATGATTGCTGTGCTTCATTCCGTTTAGGTTCAACTGTGGTTCATATGTTCAAATACAGATGGATCGCTCAGCGGAGCAGACAACGTGTGTGTTTGTGTGTATTTAATGTGTATGTCTGCTTAACCCTCCACCTTCCTTTTTTGTCCAACTCAATACCAAGAATTTTCTCTTCAAGAAGCCTCTCCAGTGAAATTAGTCTTGCTGCTGCTTATTACAGAAACCACCTTCATTCCATTTCAAATATAGTTTTTGTTGGTTGAAAGTTCATTTTTGCACTAAAGTCCTTTAGCAGCACCAAATTTACCATGGATGCCCCTTAGGATCTCCTCTTTTTGTATGTTAGCCACAAAAAAAAAATCAAAAAAATGGCAGCCATTTGTAAAAATGGACACCATACAACCAATTGCTACAAAAGTATTCAATATCTTTTTCTCCCAGTTTCAACAATATGGGCTTTTCATGGACAAAATGCAGTCTTTGAACTTGAAGGATACCTACAGAGTGAAGCTTTGATGAATTTCAATTATGAAGATTTACCTCACTTCTGGATAAGCTGAGTTTTTGCATCAATTTACATGCCAATCATTAATTAAGCCTTCATTCTAAACCAATAATTCTTTGCCTTCTTTTCTCGGCCAATCACAATTTCATTTCTGCTTTTAAATTCATGGATGTTTATCTCTTTACATTCCGGTTCTGGCGGTCTTCCGCCTGAACCATGCAATGTGGTGGACTGGCCCCTACCACCATCAGTATCTAGGCTCAGAGCCTAAATGCCCAAAGACTGAACTTTTTGTATCACAACTAAATGTTTATTCAGGTTCCTCAGATTTCTTCTAATTGAAATACTTTTATATGTATAGTAAATATATATATTTAATCTTGGATTTTCTCTTGCCTAACATGCTTTTTTGAAAGAGCAGATCCTATGGTACATCTATGTTAAATTTAATGCTTGTACCAAAAGATTGACATTTATGATAATAATTGGCTCAATTTTAGGCATTTTACTGCAAAAACACAAACTATCACTAAGTATTTGTGTGTAGTTTCTAGTTTAATATCTTTTTATTCTTAACATAAGACAAAACCAACTTACTATTAACTAGAGATAGGTTAATATAATTGATTAATCAATCTGAATCGATCCATGCTTAAGAGATCAATAATTAATCAAAATAGAGATCAATCTAACCCATAAAGCTAAAGTCTGCTAACTTGATGCTAACGTATATGGGATTTCCTATAGGACGGCTAATGCTAACACAAACTCGACCCAAATATACATTGTTGACTGAATAAACATCTCACAGAAATGGATTTTCCAAACTCTTTTAAGGAAATATTTTTGAAGTAACGATCTGAGTCTAAAGCACAGATTCTGCTCATATTTTCTTCTTCTTCGGGAACAAGGTGTAATACTATGGCGTGAACGCCACCTATTGGCAAAACTGAAATGCCCTCCAGGAGAAGCAAAACAATTGTTAGAGCTTCTGCGTTTGAAAATTCCTGTAGCACTGTATAATATTAACAATCACATTAAAATCTCACTAATATATATATATATATATATATATATATATATATATATATATATATATATATATATATATATATAGTGAGAGAGAGAGAGATTAATCATGTATTTCTAAACAAATGTGTAAACTGTGTAAATTCCAAATTGAATTAAAATCTAATTTAGAGGATCAAAAGAATTGGAAAAAAATCGGAATCCATTCGATCCATGCTCTGGTGAATCGATCTGAATCAGTTCTGGAAATTATTACCAATAGCCAGCCCTACTATTAACTTTTCAATGAGATGCATTTTCAAATAATTTCACTAAAATCAACTATTTTTTTTTTTCTTTAACGTGTACTTTTACTCTAATTTTAGCAATAAATATTTAATCTTATTTTGGTCTAGAACTAAGCATAGCCTGTTATAGCACTTAGGATATTTTTGGGCAAAAAGTAGGAGTATATGTATATAAATGTACCATTGTAAAAATTATGAAAAGCGTGTCAGTACTTGCTTATTTAGGACATAATACTTCCAATCATTCAAAGCAAATACCTAAATATGAGTGTTTATGTTTGACTTCAAGATTAAATCATGTCTTAAAAATGTTTTTGAGGACATTTTTTCCATTGTTAGGCCTTTCTTTCTCCAGGACAATCCCCCCTTGGCCTGTCTGTGCAAACACAAACGAATCCGTGCAAAACGAGTTGAAAAGGCTAATCTGTTCCCCCACGGTGACTCTGCTGATTCTGCTTTCCTAAAGGCTTTCCCCCCCCCATGTCATGATTTTCCTAATTGGTAAAACTTTAGAGCCCAAAATGCTCCGGGCACCTATAGTTTTCTATAACACCCTGCCCTTTTCTTGTGCTTTTGTCTGAGGCTACCAAAGGCTAATTATGGCATGACGATGCAAGCCTGCAAGGCTATAATTAATGGGCAGAACTCCAAGGCAGCTTCAAATCAGAAAGGTGATGTACCTTGAAAAAAAAGTCACTCTCGATCTAACCTTTTATATCTGACTGTTGGCAGCGGAAGTTTAAAATCTGTCACGGAAGTTTAACAGCCCTCAGATGATTGGTTGTAGCAGGGGCCCAGCTCTCTGTGTTGTCTCTGCTATCATCTGGCTTTAAAAATGTATTACCATCATTTCGCCGTGACTTTGTAAAGTGCAACCAAAAAAAAAGCTTTTTCTGGTTGTCATCTCCTGATTTGTAGATGCTCGTATTTTAAGCCCTGATGGATCTCATCTTAGACATGGAAAGTTTCAGAGAAGAGGATGAAAAATAGTCTTGAGGTTACCATTATTGCAAATATGTTCCGACAGCTTGCCATTTTCTATAGTAAAGGTTTACAATTCAAGCGTAGCGCATTCAAAAATTAGGCTCACAAAATGTAAATGTAGATCAAGTGAGGACAAGTCACCATATTCAGGAAGAATTTAGAACAGGGATGTCAAACTCATTTCGGTTCAGGGGCCACATTCAGCCCGTCTGATCTCAAGTGGGCTGGACCAGCCAAATAATGTCAAAATAACCAATGGTCATCTCGTTATCTGTAGTTTTATTTTTTTCTCAGTTGGAAAAAACAACCGAGTAGCCTAATCACTTATTATTATTATTAATATTATTATTATTAATAGAGCTATGAATATTATTATTATCTATTTGACAATGACATTTTAGTAATTGTGATAATTTTTATAAGTAACTTAACAGCGGTGAGTATGAATATATAAATCTGAACTATATATTTAACTCAAATCTAAATATTTAAATCCTAACTACCGTAATTTCTGGACTATAAGCCGCTACTTTTTTCCTAGGTTTTGAATCATGCGGCTTATACAAAGGTGCGGCTATTCTGTGGATTTTTCTTCCACTGCTAGGGGAGCTCTAACCGGAATTTGAATAATAACAAGATAGACAAAAAAAATCAATGCAAATCAGAAAAACCAACGCTACTTTTTCTTTAGCAGATAGAACACTTGTGACAAATTACAAACTGGTAATTATTTTTAAAATCCTTCTTCATCGTGGAAATCACACAAAGAAGTTTGTGTGGTGGACATTTTAAGTTAAAAGATATGGAGCTTGCTATCTAGGAAGGAAACCGCACTGCTGCACACAAGCTTAGCATCAATAAATCTATGGTGAGACACTTGAGACGGCAAGTACATACATGTACATTTGAAGTACAAAATTTTAATAGTAATTATCTTATTTTTCAACATAGATATATGCGGCTTATAGCCCAGTGCGGCTTGTATTTTCTTTTTTTTTTTCTTTTTTTTTTAAATTGAGCAGGTGTGGCTTATATACAAGTGCGCCTTATAGTCCAAAAAATACGGTATATATTTAGCTGCAAAACTTATATATTTAGTTTGAAAAAATAAATATTTAGGTTAGATTTAAATATTTAATGAGCAAACTAAATATTTAATTGCAAAACTTAAATATTTAGCTTGTAGGCTAAATATTTAACTTAAAATTAAATATTTAGTTGGTTAACTAAATATTTAGTTATTAAATGTAACATTTAGAAATATATTAATTTAAAGGGTGAGAATATGCATTTGAAAAACAAAACCTGTTTTTTTTTCTCCTAAAACACGCTAAATATCTGAAAACATTTATGTAAAAATTTTACATCTCTGATTTACAAACGGCACCCCATACACGAGGCTGACAGAGAACCCAACTGTATCTCACCCAGACGTGGTTGGCGCTTGCAAAGAAATATGTTGGTTCTTTAGTTGGACTTTTGTTTTCCTTTGTTAAAATATGTTGAACTTGTTCTGAAGTTACCAGTAATTTATTTCTTTAGGTAATATTTAGGTTTTGAATGTTTGTATTTGTGGTTCCCTCCCTATTGTGTCATTGGTCTGATCAGCCAGTACTAAACCTCCCCAATGTGTCCTGTCAGGGGGTCAGTTTTGGTTAAGTTGGTTTGAGCTTTTGTTCTGATTTTCCAAGTTGCATTTTTTTAAGTTGACCCCATTTAAATTTAGGCCTGTGCCTTTTTTGTGTTGGATGAAATAAAACATCCTATCTTGAAGATCTTTTTTGTCCTGTGTCTTGGTCCCCACCGAGCGGTCCATGACAGGTCTAGAAACTTGCTTTTTTTCAACATTCTTACAGTTTTTTCTCTTCATGACTGGGCTGGATGCAGCCGTATGGTTCACATTCCTGATGTAAAAATGTTTTTTTCTTACTTTTTGGTTTCCTTGTTGATTCAAAATTCATAAGGTTTAGGTTTATATGGAGAGAAAATGGACTCTTCCAATATGTGTGTGTGTAAACTTAAAATTACAACAGCTTGAAACAAACTTTACACAAATTTTTAAAAAATAGGCACAAATTGCTTGCTACGCACACATAAATCTGATGTGAGTCTCTTTTCACGTCTCCAAGATTTGTGTGTAAGTGATGTATTTTAGTGCTATTAGAATGCTGGATCATCTAGGTTTTCTTTGTACTTAAGATTGTAAAATAATATCTATAATAATAATAATTTCAGATTTTATTAAACATATGCCCGATAATACAAAAAAGTCTAAATTTTCATTTCTTAAACACTTTACCCAAAGGTTCCTCCCTCATGGCTGTGGTTTCCCTGCAGCGCCTTTCGCCACGGAGCTCTGCAGCAAACCCTGGTTCCTAGTCATTGCAACAGTGGTGGGAGGTCCTCCTCGACACCCAGAGCAGACAGAGTTGGTCATCCCATCGCCCAGCTCTGGTCCCTGGGTATGGAGAAGGACCTGGCACTGCCTACTCACAGAAGAGCTGCTGACAAGGAAAGTGCTGCCATGATGGAGCGATGAGAATCGAAACATTTGTGTGCTTTAAAAACACATATTTTGACTTTTTTATATACAGTAAATTACTGGTGAGTATCTGTTTAAGAAAGTGGGAAAATGACTTAAATCCAATTGAACATCTCTGGGACTGTCTCATTAGGAGCATGCCATGATGTTATCAAGCATGCATACAAGCTCGTGGGGGCCACACAAAATACTGAAAAGCATTTTGAGTTGCAGAAATGAAGTTTTGGAGAAAATGGACTAGCTTGCCACATCTTCATTTCACTCTGACTTTATGGTGTCTACACAATTGAGCCCTCTGTAGGTTGAAAACTTTTATTTCCATTAAAAGACTTGGCATCCTTTTGTTCCTAAGACACTGCCCTGTAGTTATTTGTATAGATATCCAACTTCATACTGAGATCTGATGTATCTGTTTCTATAAAGTGCTCCTTTAATTTTGGTGAGCAGTGTAGTTTTTAGTGATTTTCTTAAGATTAGTGTTCTTTTCCTATTTCAGGCTCCCTCTTTTTACAGTGTAGCACTTCATTTTAATTTGAAGGATTGTCTAAGTTTCTGCTGATGCTCAGAAAGGATCTTAACTGCTCGGAATGACCCAACAGTGTCTAAGTGGCAGCCATGATGAGAACCCTCTGAATTCATCAAATTGCTGGGAAGAGGAGGACTAATTCTTCTATATGTTTTTGGGGGTAAAGGAAGCTGCAGCTGATTGTGATGCACGTTGTGCAGAGGAGAAACTTTGTGAACTTGTGAGTGCAAGACGTTGAAGATAGTGACGAATGTTCCTTCTGTCAGGGAATGAAAGATTTATCCAGTAAAAGACAAACAGAAGGAAGCACAGGAGAAAATCTGAGTTGTGTGTGAGAATACACTAAGATGTAAAAAAAACAACAACTTTGAGTCAATTCCCTTCTGAATTCACAGGAGAGCATGTTATGGAGCACTGCACAGTTCAACTGTGTTCCAACAGACACATTCAGTATGCAGGAAGCTGTGCTGACCGTCCCATCGGCAGTTCTTTCTGCTATCAGACACACTCCACATCAGCTGAGAGATCTGCTCCCTCTTTTTTTTTTTTTTGCAAAAAAATTGTAGTATCTCTATTTTGCACTCCAAGAATAAAAGAGGGTTTTTCTTTAACATCGAAAGGTACACTGTCTAGATAGAATGTAGCAGAATGGACGAATAAAAGTCAGAAGACACCAATAGATTGTAAATAAATTAAATGTAGGAGGTCGTTTTTGTTTATTTGCACATGCACCATAATGAGCATCAAGTTTAATCCTAGAACAACAGTGCGGTTTCCGCCCTGGTCATGGAACGGTGAACCAGGTCTACACCCTATCCAGGGTGCTGGAGGGTTTTTGGGAGTTCGCTCATCCAGTCCATATGTGTTTTGTGGTTTAGGAGAAGGCGTTCGACCGTGTTCTCCGTGGTGTCCTGTGGAGGGTGCTCTGGGAGTGCAGGGTCTGGGGAGCGTTACTGAGGGCTGTCTGGTCTCTGTATGACCAGAGTAAAAGCTTCGTTCTGGCAGTAAGCCAAACCTGTTGCTGGTGCGTGTTGGACTCCGGCAGGATTGCCCTTAATCAGCGGTTCTGTTCATAGTCTTTATGGACAGAATTTCTAGGTGCAGTCAGGGGATCTAATTTGGGGACCACAGATTTCATCTCTACTCTTTGCAGATGATGTTCTGTTCTTCAGATGGTCCTGTTGGGTTGCATGCATTAGGAGTGTGAGACCATGGTTCTCGACCAGATAAAGGTACTTTTCCCTCTCTGCATCAAAAGTGATGCGGAAGGGGTCCAAACCATCCATCCATACGTGACGAGTTGGGAGTGAGAATGTGTTGTCACAGCCAGTGCTAATCAGAACATAAAACAATATTATCATCTTTTCAATAAAAATGTTTTTTTTTTATGTTGTTGCCTGCGTTTTGTGAACAAAATGAGCCCATTAGCTATCACCGTTCTGTCTGTGAATGCCTGTTTCCTATAGACGCCTGTCTCTAATAAACACTGGGGCTACTATTGGAAGATGGACGGTAATCATCTGTTGTTGAGATCCATCATTTAACATGTATTGATAAAGCACCCCCCCTCAAAAAAAAACAAACAAGTAATCTGGCTATGAACTTAAACCAGAATAAGAGTCTTATTTTTACATTTGTTTTTTGTGTCGCACAGCCCATCACAGCCTGTCTACTGTATCATTGCTGATGCTGTTTCATCCTCTGGTGAAAGCAATGACTTGAAGATTATTTAGGGAAGAAAAAGGCTTGCGCTTTGAGCTGCGTTCAGTCTTTAAGCTCATTTACTCACTTTTCCGTTCTGCCCCTGCAGCTGTTTATTGTGTTTTTAGCGCCTCAGTCTGCCAGCCAGGCGGCTGAGCTTCACAGCGCTGCTCCTCTGTTTCCCTTCCTGTTTAACCAATGTTTTTTTTTTTTTTTTTATAATGCTTGCACTTCCATGCACTGATGTTGGTAATCTCCTAACTCTTGATCTAAATGCAGAAGGTTGAAAATCAAATGTCAGCTGCTGTAATGGAACATTTGAGGTTATTGTGTTGGTTGAGCGTGCCGTGAGGCAGATGTTTGCTCTCACGCAGGTCTCCGGCGTGTTTTCATGCTTCAGTGGCGTTCATACATATTTCAAGCATGAAATGAAATCTTTGTTTTTAAATGTCTTTTGTCTGCACACACTGGGAGAGGAAAAAGCAAGAGATTACTCTTTAAACAATCATATTTGCAGGTTTATACTGTATTAGGATTCATTTTATCTCCATTTTCACTAACAGAAACACATTTTCTTACCAAGTGAATTTTACATTCACATACTACAATAAGTATCTTATAGAAATACAATGTTTTACTCCCATGTTTTTAAGAGTTTGATCAACTCCCTGTAACTTGAAGACATTTCTGATGTTGGTGCAAACTGCTCTGAGTTTGCATTTGTTTCACTCAGGGGAACGGGTGCTGGGAGGCTTTGCAGTTTGTGTGTGTTAACCAAAATTTAAGCAAATTGTGCACAACAACCCCCACCTGCATAATGCATAATTAATTTGCTTCATCTATTCTTTCTAGTCTGCTCATATTTTGAGACTATGTCATAACGATTTCCTTAAGATTAAAAAAACTCATTTTTTAACAAGGAAACAGCACAATTTCATATTAAATCACAAAATGTAATATAGAAATATATCTGCCTTAAGTCAACTCTATCCTTTATAAAATTTTAATTTCTACATTAAACCTCAGACAATAGTTCACATCCATTTACACAGCTCAAATTTAGACATTTCTTAAAGACTCGCTCCAAACACAAATTGTGTTTTTGGTGTTTTTAACATATTCTTGCGGCATTTTTACTCACAAAGAGAACATATATAAATAATTTAAGATTTAATTTAAATTAAAATGTCTTAGTATGTCTTAACAGATAATCTCTAAGTCAGTACGGTGTTCCTCAGGGCTCTGTTCTGGGTCCTATCTTGTTCCTGTCATACATGATGATCCCCCGTGGACAGATCATTCAGGAGTTCAGTGACGTCTCATAACACTTCTTTGCTGATGATATCCAGTTATATTGCACTTTTAAGCACTTTGAGACACACAGGATGGACTCTCTGATGAACTGCCTGATTCAGACAAAACAACGGCTCACTAAAAACTCTCTGCAGCTAAACTCTGAGAAAACAGAAACAGTTACTGCCCTCGAAGAAGCCATAACAGGAATTAAGCAGCAAAGGAATGAAGGGATAACATTATAGGTTTACCAGAAATTCAGAAGCAAAAACTTCTGCTGAAAATATGTCGTAAAACAACAACACAGGCTTTTTGATTTTGGACAAAATCCCAATAATCATAATTAAAAGACCATTGAGAATTATTTGAAATGGATAAAAATATATTTGGAGTTGGATTTAGCAAGATTTATGCATTCTCTGAGTAGATAAAAAACATTTTTCTCTTGGCTACAAAGGGCTAAACAGATCTGCAATTTCTCCCACATGAGGAAAAATAGAAAACACTTACCTTCCATAGTATATTTCAGTGTTCATTTCATTCATGTAAGATGAACTGAATGCAATTTCCTTGAAATGTTGAAATGCTAACACACCAAAGCAAGCAACAGAAACAAATTGTTATATTTGAACGTCAGCAGCCTCCCAGCGACATTCATAATGTATGAGTTGTACACTTTACTTAAACTTGTGGTTTCTTCATGTGTTCTATGGTGGGAACACACATCGCCTCAGGGCTCAATAATGTCCACGTGCAGACATAGATGCAGGCATGTTTGACTCCAACAGCTGCAGAATCTGAGTTAAAAAAAAAAGCCTGGGTTTTTCACATACTTGAATCATACAAAAAAGTCTAATATAAGAGCAAAATTCAACTTTTTTTTTTTTTTAATAGAAAAGTTGTGTTTGGAGGAATCCACAGGTTTCAGTCTTTATGTCAAAATTATCACCTAATCTTTATTGATTCTTCAATTCAGACAAATTAATTTGTTTTTGACAGCATATCTGCCTTGATATTCAACTGAAATTCAGCTACATCTTTATTTTATTACATTGTATTTATTTATTTTGTATTTATTTATTTTTATTTATTACCACCTATTAGCAGTGATGCATATTTTCAGGATCAAAGGCCCAGTATTTAATCATCCTGCAGAGGTTATGGTATCGAATTTGCATAAATGCACAGATGCATAAATTGCATTTGCATGTGCATTCTTACATGCATAAATGAAAATGTGCATCTATTCGTGTGATTGAATGCTTTCATGAACGTGGTAGGTCCAAGTTACTTCATCTCAAAGATATGTGTGTGGCTGAAAACACATTTTCATACACTGTTCTGTGAAACTGACCGGAAAATTAAAATATTATTGGGAGAATATTGACTTTGTCAACAAATTCTTGATCAACTTTCAATTTTTTGAGCAGGACCCCATCAGTTAACCCTTATATTATGTTCTGGTCCAAACTGACCCTCTTTCATACTTGAAAAAGGGTCCTTTTCAACTCAAACAGAATATATGGGTTAATATTTAATCTTCAAATTTTATTTATTTGTATATCGCCTTTCATTCATACAAAAATCAAAGTGCTTAACATAAAAGCAAATAAAATACACATTTAAAACACAGAGTGTTAAAAAAAAAAAAAAAACACAAAAAGGAAACAGGACATTTACTCAAAAAAACGACCCATCCCTCCCCGGTTCTCCCCCCCAATATAATATGATAATCCCATAATAATAATTAATCATTCTGTATCAGATAAATATAAATGTGTGAATTGCTGTGTTTACATGAACACAAGTAATCGAAATGAACGCCTGATCAAAATAAAAATGTGTCATGTAAACCCGCCAATCAAAATACTCGGACCCAATCCGACTCATTTGGATCAAAATTTCCTTCAGATCGATATAGATGGAATATACAGATTGTTGATCCAATCGTGGTGCGTGTAAACAATTTATTCTGTTTGTTGGTCATTACTGTGCTGGTTTTTATGTCATGCGTGGACAGTGTGCGCTCCAGAGGAGGCTTTGGAGCGCAAAAAGGACCGGCTCTGCTCATGCTAACAGCCGGGCTTTGTGGCTTCCTGTCTGTAACCAGGGGAGGGTGTTTTGTTCAACTGAAAAAAGTGAAACATTAGATCAATTAACAAAAGTTGTGTCATTTTTTTGTATTTAAAATTATTAGTATTCATCAAATTAAATTTTTTAGTTGATTGTTTACCTAAAAATTTATTTTGACTAATATTTCTAAATGTAAAAAATTCCAGAACTTGTTATTTGAGACAACGTTTTACTTTTTTACAGTGTACGGTATGCGCTCCGGTGGAGGCTTCAGAGGAGAACCATCTCTCTTTGTGTGCGTACGTTCTTAGAAAGCGTGCAAACAATCATGTGAAATTGTGTTCCCAGTCATATCCAGACAAAATAAAGACTTATGTCATCCCCACGTATTTACATAAGGCCAAGACGCACGGCCATTGCAGCATTTTAAGGGCGTCCAAGACTAAATGTTGCTGTTGGTATGTATTAATATAACAATAACCCCTCCTCCAGGTCAATGCTGCCAAAAATAAAAAGAATAAATAAACTTATGTTTCTGGATTCAACCTTTAGCGAAGATTTTAGCCACTGTGTGACTTTACCTTTTGGTTAACTGTGATAGTCCTTGAGTCCCAGTCTGCCTGCCCCTCTGCAGATCAGTCTGTTTGTGGGACTGGTGCTGATTCTATTGCCTTTACTCAGTTTAATTAAGGTTTTTGTGAAGCCTCTCTGCTTATCAGAGGCAGGGAGCGACAGCTGCTGCCGCACAAGGTTAAGTGCATCCTGACCTTTTGGTTCCACTTCTCAAGACTACCTAATGTCACAAAATGTCACTTAAGTTGATCTAAACCTGCAGGATTGGATTTCAACTTTTTCCTCCCACCTACTGAAACTTATTTATTTGCCAGGGAACTCAAAGGCCACATGGAGAATAAAAAACATTTTTTTTTAGTAAATTGTGTTTTGATGCTGGCAGCAAAATAATCCAAGCAGTTTTTGAAACCAGTGTAAACACATAATACGATTTTCACAGCTTGAGCTTCAGCCTGTGTCGACAGAGACATTTATTTTTATTGAAAGGGCATCAATTAACTTTAAAAAAAGATGCTTGTGCCAAAAAAAAATCCAAAAGTATTTAACATCTCTGATTTGGATTAAATTGCTAAAGTTTCTTGCATTTGTTTCACTTTGAAGGAAAGTAATGGTTGAATGTCTGTAAATTGTTCCAACAATTTTTGGCACAATAATGATGGCTTTGCAACTTTGTTGTTTATGTAAAGACATGAGTCACAACAGCTTTCTGTAGCTGAAGCCGCACGAAACGTCTGTCCTATGTTGACGATTGACGCACAAGCCTCACTGTGGGTTTACATTGAAGCTAATCTACAGCAGCTGCAGTGACCATCACTACCTTCTTCTTCTCTCAGTTTACTTAAAAACCATCAAAATATGTTGTTTATTTGTTTCTGTTTAATTTTAGCACCAAAAACTCAGCTTGAAAGGAAACTAAACTTTTCATATGCAACTGACTGTATATGGGAACTGGACTGAGTGACTCCGTCCCCTCATGGTCTAAATAGGAAGTAGCTGCTGGCTCCAAAAAGCCAAATTCCTGACTGCGTAATAAACAGCTATTACTCAGTCATACAAAGTATTCCTCTCTAATTCGCGGGGTTCCGTGAACAAACTGAGAACCTCCGCGTCTCCGTTTCACCTCCACGGTGGAAGGATGTCTTTTACTGGTCCATACTCATCAAAAAAAACGTATGCTGCACGAGCATACTTTATGACACAGGTGAAGAGTGTCACTCTGTCTCAAAAGCGTGCGCTTATTCCTTCATCAAATAATAAAGACCTGCTGCGAATGATAATTATCCTCCGCGATAATCTTCTCCAGCATATCAGGGGCGCGGAGGATCTCCAAGCTCCGTTGTTCAGATACACCTCAGCACCGCTGCTCCTCCTTCGAAGGCAAACATTTCATACAAGCGTCTAGAGTTATTGGAGTTTTTGTGACGAACCAGAAGAGAAAAAAAAAATCTGTGAATACGTGAAACAGCGAATATAGAAACGCAAATACGCTGGGGAACACTTTATTTGTCAGAATAACCTTTAACAGGTTTCTCGCTAATCCAACTTTTTTTACTCCTCTTATTTTTCTTTACTGCTAGTTACTCAAGTTATAAACTGGCCAAAAGAGGTGGGGAAAAATCTAATATTAACACTGTAGATGTTTAATGCAATCAACATAAAATGATGACTCTGGCATGGAGAAAAGCGATTTTTCACATCCGCTTTGTGCAGATTTATAAGGGCAAAATGACAGAATCAGATGATTTCTGTAAACACTTCGCAGGGCAAAGCTGCTTTTCTCCCCCACTTGATGTGTTGTTTTTTCCACATCAAAATAATACAAATGGAAGTTTATTAGAACATTCTCCAACTCTTGTGGTCACGTCTTTGCAGAATTCAGTGTATCCACACATTGAATGATCATTTTTTGCTGTATTACTTGTGCATTATCCGCTGTAATGGTACTTGGTCATTTATAAGTTATAGTAAAAAAAACAACTATCTGAATAGCATTTTACAAATATCAATTATCAATTTATCTCATTTTGAAATGATTTTTTTTAAATGGTATAGGTTGATTCGTTTAACAGCTTGCCTCAAACAGATTGAGCTGGTTGGATCTTAGTAATATACATTGATTAATTGTCATCCTCCTCATAAAAATCTAAATCTGCTCAACCTTTCAAAAGTATTGGAAAACCCCAAATGTCAAAGTTTTTTTGTTTTGTTGTTTTTTTCTTTCCCCCAGTACAACATGGGAAAGTCCAGTTGTTATGTAACTCTGGTACAAAAGGAAGAAGTTTGGAAAAAAAAAAAAAGTTTACCTGAAGCTGAAATGTAGTATACATTTCAGAAAGATACAAAAAGACTCTTTTCCCAGAACCATGAAATGGATTCAAAATTGAAAGCTGTTCTGTAACAGCAGAGGCTCATCCACCCTTCAGAGCTGGTCATTTCACTCACTCCGGTCTAGTACTGGAACACACTGTGGTACCAAGCTATCATGTGCTTTATTTGAGCAGCATTTCATAGCTAAAGGTAGAGTGTTCTTTTTTTTTTTTTTTTTGTCAAAAAGCAAGAAGAAGGGAAATAACAGTGGAAGAGTGACAGGGCATGATAACACTGGAAGATTGTGGGTTTCTTCTTTCAGAGAAACTGCAGAGAAAGTCAAGGTGTCACTGAGAATAGTTTCCATCACCATCAGAAACCGAGAGGCTGACAGGAAGAAGTTTGGAAAACCTAAAGTAACAGCTAAATCACAGGACAAGTTTCTGTGTGATAGATAAGTCACGGTACATCAAGCATCAGAGACAGCTTATGCCTTAGTCACAACTGCCCTTATGGGTGGGTTCGGGCTGTTTGTGGGTAAAAATCTTACCCAGAATTTCTTTCTTGTTTATTTGTAAAATACTTTAATTGTTGAGCGCACCAAGACATTGCACTGACTCCTTTTCAATAAAAAAAGCTGAAAACACTGATTGTTCTGAGCTTTCTAGCAATGATTTTGATTTTGGAGACTCTGTTTAACACCCAGCATGCTTCCACTTCACCTGCCTGTTGTTGCAGCTGATGGTAACTGCACCCCCCTCTACTGTATTGTTTAACGAATTCAGATTTACAAAGTACCTTATTAAAACACATTTACAGGCCTCTGTGATTCCCAGAGGCATAAATCAATAGCTGGGAGGATGCTGGTGTTACATTTAATGCTGGATCCTGAATAATTAGATTGTGTTTGTCTAACACTATTAAATGAGAGACCCCTTTAAATCTGGTATGCGTGCACACGGGCTTTCTTTGGTGCATTTGCTGCGTAAATTAACGTGATGTTGCTGTGAAGGTTACATTTACTCGTCTTGTGACATTTTGGTTATTTATTTAAACTAAAGGTGGTGCTTTTAAATGAAAATGTGAAGAGTACAACTCGTGCTGGTTTTTTATGATCTAATTAGAGGCCAGAGTTTTCCTGAACCACACATAAAGAACACAAGTGCTACTGTTTCTCCCCGTTAATGTTCACAGTCAAACGACTGCTGCCATTAAAAGCACATTTGACAGATTCAGTGGTAACATGCAATCCAATGAGGAGTGTGTTTCTTCTAGGAAGTGCAATGAAACATTGGTTCCAAAGGAATAATAAACACATGAATGAATAAATGATATACGTTTTTTTAGGTGGTTATTATAGTCCTGGGATATTCATGAATGCACTTAATAATGACCAGCAGCAAGAGTTCAGGAGATTATGACATTTTATGGCACTTAAGTGGTATAAAATAATCATGTAGGCTATAGCTGAAACCTTGATGAGTGACCATTCGTTACTTTTTGTTTAGGTTTACATAATCAACAACAGGAAACACTTTTGACTTCCTAACTGAAACTTGTTGAAAATTATTTAAATTTTAAGTAAGTGCAGTTCATCCGACAGCCACTGGGGGGCATATACACAAGTGAGGCAAGCCCATTGACTGTATGTAAATAACTGGACGGAGCCGGGTGTTAGGTCATTCATAGATAATGCCTCCAGCGAAATGAAGTCAATTCAGTCACCATTTGTCTGCAATATGGACGCCGCCATCTTGGAGCCAGACGACCATGATTGGTCTGAGTCACGTTTTTACTGTCACCGATCATGAGTGAGCGTGTTTAAAGTCCACTAAAAGAAGTTTGGGAGAATCTGTTAATCAAATGTTCGAGGTGGGACCAGTGTGCTCCACATGCTTTAACTAAAGCACGTGATTGGTCATTTTATAACTTGAATAACCTGTGATCAAGAAAATTTATAATGAAAAAAAATAGATTAGCAAGATATTAAGAAAAATGTATCAAAGCAAAAACTGTTATTCTGACAAATAGAATGACTGAGTGACAGAAGTCTTTGGTTGGAGCTAGCAGCTACTTCCTATTTAGAGCGTGAGGGTGGAGGGGTCAAAATTCCAGAAACTAAAGCACCAACCCAGTCAAGCACAATTCCAGAAAAATAAAACCAATTAAAAATGAAATGTTTTGGAAAACTTATTGGAATATAAAAACAAAACCAAAACTTATTTGACATAAGGTGATATTGATATGCTGTGTACTGAGCATAAAACTTTTATTAGGATCCAAACATTGAAGACGTATAAAAAAACTAACAACAGAATTCATCATCCACTCAGCAATGGATGAACATTTCATTTTGATTTTTTGGAAATTACTTTTCTTATCGGAAATGTTTGATTTTTATTTTTGTTTCATTCTTTTGGTTTTGATTTCTGGAATATTGTTTTAATTTCTAAAATATTATGTTTTGGGATTTTTTGCCATTTTTTTTCTTTTTTAAAATATCTTTAAAATATTTTTGCTTTAAGTGGTTTGTTGGTGTGATTTGCATTCCAAGCCGACCTTAGTGACAGGATTTTATATTTATAAATTAGAACTTTTTTATACACTCATATTATGTTATGCTTTCCTTATACGGTAAACAAACTAAGAAGTGTTGTTTTGAAGGGCATATGACCACTGAATCCTCATAAAATTTTACTGTGTGCATTCGACAGCTGCAAGGTTGTTCAAATTCTTCTTTTTTTTTTTGAAAACAGAGTTCAGGAACATTAAATTCAGTCAAAATGGAAACTTCTGAGACTCTAAACTACTTGTTCTCTAATTAATCCTCTAAAATAAGAAACAAAAATCATGTCACCATATGTGCTGTTAATCAGTTTTACAGTGTGTGACTATAAGGAAAAAAAAGGATTTTCTTCTTATTTTCCATTACCTTTTAAACCCACTCACCTCCATTCCTGTAACTCATTCCTGTTAAAATGTTACTGGAAAGCAGTCCTTCTCCCCTGTGTGAGCCATTAGAGGATCAGAATGAAATATGACACATACAACATAAACTGTCTCAGTGACTTTTAGGATTCCAGACATTCCATTACCATCAGTAATTTTCTAAAACGTGACACTTTCCCCCACGGAAGTAAAATTAGAATCAAGCCAGCGCATTAAATCCTAAATAAAACAAACTCGATGTCCAGTTTTGTTTGTTCGTGTCTTTTGCGCGTCATCGCATTATTTTGGAAGAATTTTGCAGAGAAAATTTTGTTGCCATGACGCTTGAGGATTAAATATTCAGACTGGACATGTTCCAGTTTCAGTCTGTGTAACCAAAACAAATGGTTCCACTGGAAAAATAGCAGGTTGAAATGCAAAAGACTTGACAATTTCAAGCATTTGTTACAGTGACTGCACACTAACACCTCCCTTTAGGAGTAATTGCTTGTGGAGACAGAGTTTTTCCAAGTACTTTTCCACAGAAACGTATGGAAGTGGAAGCTTACTGTGTCACATGGAGATTCAAACAACTTACATTTCTTGGCTTTTCCCTTCTGTAGGATTAAATACAGTCACTAGTTTACAGTTCTGCTTGTACAGATAAAAAACAAACAAAAAATTGTCTGTTAAGCAAATGAATAAACTGATTTTTATTTGGGAATAAGCTCCACAAAGGGCACAATGACATTTTTAAAGACCCACTCCAAAGAAAATCAAATTTTTTTATGCTACGTTTTTATGCCAGGCTATGAAAATGCAGGCATGCCACTCAAGTACTTGTTTTTGGGGTTCTGCAAGTGTAACAAAAGTTAAACCAGTTGACCAATCAGGGACTCAGATTTGGTAGTTATGGATGAGTAGAGTCTTTAAGTCATAGAAGTACCAACTGTTTGAGAATCAATAATCGCGGTTTGTGCCTGGATGGAACTATTTGACACCGTCTTTCATTCACCGGAATAGAGCTGTGAAAACAATAGCCTGGAGCAAGGTTTGTGAGATTTGCACCACTTTGACATTTCCCGTCAAGCGTCCTCCAACTGTGAGTACATGTAGTAGTATCGGGTAGCGACAGACTTGTGCGCTAAAAGCACGTACAAAAACTCACGTTAAATTTCGTTCTTGAAAGTACCACACAGGCCCAGTGTGTATGTAGCATAATGTTCTTGTTGCATTTTTCTGATGATGGAGGACATACTGTGCATAAAGAAAAAATGCAATTTCTGAGTGTTTCTTTATTAAAATGGATGTAAATTAGCAGCTCACTAAAAAAAAAAAAAAAAAGTGTGTTGCATATTTGCTGCAAGTTCTCAGCTCCGCTTCTTTTTGAATTATCTTGATGCAGCTGTACGGCTGGATAACTCCGATATTGCTCTCCATTTTTTTTGCACCTGTAATGTTAGGTTGAGGGCGTGAGGGGCTGTAAGCTAGAGGGAGTGTGTATCCAGCCAGCAAAGCCAAGTGGGGTCCATATGGTTCAAAAGTGGGCCCCAGCTGGGTTTGTCCGCATTGGTTCTGCTGCCCAGGGACTGGCAGCTTGGGTTGTGACCCGCCCCTGAGCGGTGGCGCTCGCTTGCTCTGCCAGATCCTGGGCAGCAGAGCTTCGAGCAAACTAGCACACTGAGTGTGTACTTAAGACAATGTGGGCAAACACAAGTGGGGCCCACATTTGCTGCCCACTTTTAAACCATATGGGGCCCACTTAGCCTTGTTGGCTGGGTCAATAGAGATCTCTCAGCGGGGGGAAGAGGGTAAGGTTGCACATGTCAACAGTTCTGCCCACAACTCATATTGGAATTTCTAATGAACTACTGCTGCTCTGCAGAAACTATGTCCTAGAAAACCACACAAGTTTTTTATTTTTGAATTTTAGCCAAAAATGATATAATCGTAAACAAAAACAAAAAAAAAAAAAAACACTGAAAACCATTTTAAAATAGATCAAAAGATGACAGGAGTGGGACTTTAAAGATTTGTGCTTCCGTTTCATAATGCAGATTTTTTTCATCTAAGACACATCAAATAAAAACTATCTTGGTTTAAAAGGATCAGAAGCTTCGTCTGCATTTAAAGAGTTTCTGGAAAGCCTGCTTGAACTCATCGTTGAATGCCGTGTAGATGACTGGATTGATGAGGGAGTTTAAATATCCGAGCCAGGTGAAGAGATCAAACAGGATGGGGTGAAACCAGCATTCCTTACATATGGCCGTGACCAGCGTACCGACAAAGAACGGGAGCCAACAGACGATAAAGGCACCCAAAATGATGCCCAGCGTCTTGGTGGCTTTCCTCTCTCGCGCTGCGCACAGACGTTTCCTCTCCAGCACACTGTCTGCCAGCTTTACTTTCACACTATTCATGAACAGAGGTGACCCTCCACTTCTTGTGCTGCCAGAGTGTAGGTGTGCTTCCTGGTGGGAGGCGGAATTAAGAGAACAGAGAGATGAGCCTGCAGAGGTCTGGATGAGCTGTGCGGTGGTGAAGCGCTTTCCAGACGAGGAAGGGGTCTTAAAAATGCGAGAACGTGCAGCTATGTAAATCCGTCCATAGAGGATGATGAGAAGCACGGTGGGAACGTAGAAGGCGCCGAAGGTGGAATATAGGGTGTACGAAATCTGATCTGTATTCACCACGCACTCCGTCAGCTCCTCGTGCGCCTTAGCCTGCCGCCAGAAAAGTGGAGGCATGGAAATGGATATAGAAATCACCCACACAACCCCGACCATCATGGCCGCACGCCGCATGGTGCGACGCTTCGAGTACTCCAGCGCGTCCGTTATTGCCCAGTAGCGGTCCAACGCAATCACACACAGGTGCAAGATGGAGGCCGTACAAAAGGTGATGTCAGACGACAGCCAAATGTCGCAGACGATCTGCCCCAGGGACCAGGTTTTGCTGACAGTGTAGAGGATGCTTATTGGCATGACTAAAATAGACACCAGCAGGTCCGTGACGGCGAGGGAGCCAATCAGAAAGTTGGCTGGCGTGTGGAGCTTCCTGGTGAGAAAGATGGTGGTGATGACAAAGGCGTTGGAAAGCACAGTAGCCAGAGTAACAAGGGCTAACAGGACAGACAGGGAGACCTGGAGGCCGAGGAGCATGTCCTCGCTCCAGGTCGGTGCTGTTGAGTTGTTGGAACTCTCTGTGCCGTTGATGGTGAAGTAATCCAGAGAGCTATTCTCAAACTCCATCTCGCCTTGACCCCTCCTTTAGACCATTGCTATAAACTTAAAGCCCATCTTGCATTGGCAGCACAGCGGTGTGGCACTCTTGGTTCCTTTCAGCGCGTCTTTCTCATGGTGGAATAAAGTTAATTCCAAAACTCAATCATTTCAAACTAACATCTTTAATTCTGTTGCTTTAGTGACAAACTGGTTGTAGTTCTGAAGTACCCCGTGTCCCTTCTGTAGCAGTGGGGAAGCCAATTTGTATTCAGCAGCAGACCGACTCTGTCTTATCTCATCTCCAACCAGCAGTCAGCAGGAAACTACACCTTCAGACGTAGCTTTCCAATCTATCAGAGGCTTTAATAGGCTCCTCCTTTTCAATAAAGCTAACCACGCAGCAGCATGTAGGACAAAGATGACGGCAGATACAACAGTTTCCTTGTCTCTCTTATCTTCGCCGGGGTCCACATGAGGCCTTCTGAATTGAGGTTTGTGTTGAAGCTCGGCTCTGCCTGCTGCGTCTGGGGATGTTAGGAAGGCAGCACATCACAGCTGTCCGTTCCAAATCAAAACCAGGCGAGGGACAGTTTTGTTAGGGTCTGTTCAGGGATAATGGTGCGCTGCCCATGACTTTGCTTTGGCCGTTGAACACTACAATGGCAAAATGGGATGATCAGAAAAGGTTTTGATTTTTTTTTTTTTTTTTAACTCCCAGGGCTTTTTTCTGTGACAGCTTTTATTTCAGATGAAAAGTCTGAACAGTTGGATCCGGCTACTCCGATGTCTTCTTTGGTCTTTCCAGCCTGTCTGAGAAAAATAAGATGAAAAAAATGAGAGAAAAATTAGATATAGTCTGGTGTTACACAATCTGCTTATATTTACATTTTTTCACACAAATTTGCACAAACTTCAACCCACATGAAAAACTCACAAATTAAAAGGGCCATACAATGAAAAAAAACAACATTTTGTCTTTTTAAGAGTATTATACTGTTCATTCATCACTGTAAACAATCCCAAAGCGGTATTTTGACCCGTTCATGCATTTCTGAGTAATCTTCCAAAAACTTCTAAAAACTAAAATCTCTCAACAGCAGCCCCTCCCATATCCAAGAAATGAGCGGGTCCTCACGAGCTTACATCACAAGTTGAGGACCGCCCCCCTCCGGGAAGAGTCTGCTCCGCCTCCAGGCTAAAAAAAAACATTTTCTATGTAAAGATAGCGGAGATCAGCCAGCTTCGTGAGCCCTCAACCCTCCTGCGCCCAGTTTGTGTACGTGCAGATGTCAGCCGTCTGTGCTATTTGTGTTGTGATTCAGTGTATCATGGCCAAGAAGCATACAATTTGATGAAACATTTCAAAACTTCATGTACAGGCAAACGGCAAAGAGCATTTTGGTGAGGAGTCTACACGACATGTTGGAATGGATCCTGAATGTATCAGAGAATGGCACAAGCAGACAGGGAAAAAGAAAGGGAGCAGACTATTTCTTGGTGGAAACTGCGAGCGATGAATTGGGAGAACTGGTTTAAAAATTGAACATAGACGGAAAGGTGTGCGTGTCTCCAGGAAAATGATCCGAATTTAAGCAAAAAGGATCTTGATACAGAGATTAACAAAGCTTCAAAGAAACAGAAATGTTCACAACCAGTGCTAATCAGATCAATGTTCTCATCATTTCTTTTTTTGTAATTGACTTTTTATTTCAGTCTTGTTTTACAGTTTTTACAAATAAAAATTATATCACAACTTCCCAGAAAGATAAAACTAAAGAAATAATAATAATAGTAATAATAATAATCTAATCAATAATTCTCATCATTTCAATAAATATTGAAATATTTACTTGGTGTTTGCGTTTTTTGACGCCCAGATAAACGCCCAGGCTGCACACTATTTACATCCATCCATGCAAAGTCCTCCCCGTGGGAGTAAACCGCATCACGCTTGAGAAGCGGTTTTCTTCACATGGGTGCGTTCTGAACCACAGACTTTTAAATTCAAATGTAAGTAATAACTATTTGTAGTAGCATAACCGTTTTAAAGTTATAAAACTGCTGTTGTTATGTATTTTTAAGGGCTAGCTCCGCGCTAAAGCTAGCGGACCAGCGATTATTGATGATGTTGACGAAAGTGACGTCCAAGATATGAGACACAATTTTTCATAACTCTCTGTTTGGAGGGCCAAATGAAGGGGAGGGGACAAGGGCTAGGGAATTTTGGATTGGGTCTTTGTTTCACTTAATCAACCTCAGTGTGTAGAAGTGTCTTCCTTTTGCTCATCCTTGTTAGGTCATCTGTGTTGTTATCCTTTTATTTATCATTTCTTTCACAGCTTGTTCATGTTTAAGCTTATTAATTAAACCTCTCTGGCATTTTGGGTCCAAGAGTTCCTGACAGAAGTGACCTTAGGTCACGACCAGGCCACATCCTGACAGCAGATAGTTCTAAAAATCTTACAAATCCAACTTCAATTCAGTCACTGAGTCAAAGAATAACCCTTACACTGCAGTTGACAATATGAATGATTAAAAAAAACAATGTTGTTCATCTTAATTTTTATTACTTACTTAGATGCAATACGTTTTTTTTTTTTGCAAAACCAGAATGTTGCTAATATTTTTCATACTTCACTTTTTTTTTTCTTTCTGAAACTTAAACAGTAAACACATTTTTCTATATCCCCGTGTTCAAACTATTATTAATATCATTTTTGTGACAAACATGCACAGAAACATGTCATTTAATGTTTTCTGCCACAGAGTTCTCAGGAAACCATTCAGTTTCTGTAACTCCTAACATGCATAAAATTGGAACTGTGGTGGTACAAAGAGAAATAACCATGTTGCCTTCAGGTCAGAATAGGAGAACATTATCATAGGATGACATGCTGACTTACTTTCAAGTGCAGAAAAAAAGATTGAATATGAAATATAGAAATGTGGCAGTATGTCCCAGAGGGGATAAAAACTTCAAATGACATTTAATCACCTCATAAGACATTTTGCCCTCAAGAAATTCATCTTTACAGAGTTCTCTTTATTTTATTATTAATAAAAAGAACAGTGAATTTCAGCCACTCTGATATTTCCTGACTTTTGTTTTTTCTATATAGTCAAGCACACGATGTACACAGTTTATGAAAAGAGACAGTATAGTGCAAGGACCTTTCAGAAGAAAAAAAAATGGTCCTGTTTGCTGTTAGACCCTTTAATGAATTATGAATTTTCAGTTTTTTCCTGAGGAAAGTAAAAAATGAACTCAGATTATTCCAAAGATGTCACTGGGGAATCGATCAACAAACAAGCACACTAAGCAGTTCAGCGAGCTATTAAAAAAAATCAGTTGGCTTGGGAAAAAGGGAGGAAATACAGACAATTAATAATAAAAAAAAAATTTATGCTTGACAACATTATTGTAAAATACTTAGGAGCACAGTTGTGTATCTTTCTTGTTGTATAAAAGGAAGTTTATGTTAATTTTGTAGTAAAGAGGCTGTCTTCTAATCACATATCTGCTAAATTTAATCTTAAATTACACATTTTCTCTAAAAAAGAACTTCATATGGTTTGAATCGATTAATGTGTGACTAAAAGATATGAATAAAATCTTGATTTGTCTTTGTGCACAAAACGCTTAATCTGAACTCCACACATGCGGAGCATCAGACATGGATTCCTTTTTCATATAAGGAAATACATAAAGACAAGTAAACACTGCAGAAAAAGATACAATTCATAATAAAGAGATGTTACAGAGCAAAAACCTCAACCAAAACAATCAAACTTTGACTATGAGTCACTTTAATTCTACTCTAAAAATCAAATGAAACAACCTAAGTGATCCTTTCAGCCTTGGAAAACTCTTTAAATATAAACACCCTTTTGCAAATAATTCAAATTAATCGAGAAAGGCTCAAATGGAAAACCAACACTTTTGAAAAGCAAAAGTAATACATTTTAAAACAAAGTATCTACATGTCTAATATTTGCATTGGTAACATAATAGGAATGTTAGTAAAAATGTATCTCACAACAGCTGGATTATATTTAATTAAATTCAGTTTATTGAAAGAAATGAAACAAATCAGTCAAAATAATGTTAGATGCTTGTGTTTGGGAACCAAAATACAGAAAAAAAACCCACTTTACACTAAAACTTTAGAAATAAATAAACTGACAATAAAACTAAACTTAACACTTTTGAAACAACACAATACAATTCTTAAAAACAATTTATATTGACAGAACAGGAAAAGTTCTTGACAGAAACAAACAGAAAACCAGACTCCAAAAAAAGCTCAGAGATAATTGGTTAATTGAAAGCAGCTGTGGTGATTAACAACTGAAACCAGGTGTGCAGTGACGAGGGAAGGGAGCCAGAAACAGAACCAAACTGAAAAGAAATACAACATGAGAAATAAACCAAGGAAACTGACCAAAAAAAACCTACACACATGATAAAAAACTGATTTGTTTATGAATGTGAAATCAAATAAACAAAACAACAACAAATTAAAAGAAAAAAGTTTGATTTGTATATAGGTTTGGATCTTTTTCTCTCACATGGTTCGATACACATCTCGATACATGGTCTACAAATCGATTCATAAAGGATTCACTAACTTTTTGGTGATATGATACAGTCCAATTCTTTTACCAAAAAAGCTCAAATCCAGATATTTCTTATTCATATAGCATTTAAAGCTATAAATAATAATGCATGGTATTTGACAGAGAAATTTATATTAAGGTATTGACTTGGAAAAAGCAAGCTTGCGATTGGACTTTTTTTTTTTTTTTGCATTGCATTGCATGTACATAAAAAGACAAAGACATTTAAAAACATAACAGAAAGAGAAACTACAGTTTGCCAGAAATTGATTACTTACGTCTTGATTGTTTTTATATCTTTTAACCAACAGAATCTTGGTGTCTTAATCATATTGGTGGTTTTGAAGCAATGCTGTTGCTTGATCAATTTTCAATACGTATCTATTTTTTAGATTCCTAACAGATACTGCTGTTACCCCCACTGCCTGATTGATTTTTCTGTAGGTATCAAATATCTTTCACATCCCTATCCAAAAAATAAACCTAACTCTGGAGCTCCTCAGGACTTAGTTTTAGACATTTTGGTGTATATAGTGCTATTATGTGATACATTTTTTTGTGTGAATAATTAATTGTGACATGTAATACATTTATCTAATTGATCTATTTTGTCACGATTTTTTTTACCTTAATAATTGCTGTGAAAAGGCTCAGTTTTAGGTTTTCATTCAAATTTGTGACATTTTGGTGCAGTAAAACATCAAAACACAACTACAAAAGTGGCTTTACAGAAGTATTCCTAATATAACAGACTTACAACCTTTACTTTTACACTAACAAGTGGTATTTTTTTTTCATTCTCAAACAATAAAGAAAATAATCAAATGATGAGAAAAACATCAGGTCTAAGTTAACACTTAAAAACTGTACAAACACTTTTCTAAGGAATTAGAAAAATATTGTCTACAAACGTCTCATTAAAACTGCATGTTGACATATCTTATTCATGGTTTACCGTCCAATGTGATCAGCCCTCTACATACCCCATTAATTTATGATAATGAACACTTGTCAGGCTTTACCCCTACAGAATAGATCATAGATGTGGCGTTGTGTGTTTGTTCTGTAAGAACTATAAAGTCGGACATTGACAACAGCCGTGTGCACAGCGATAAACAGGCAGAAAGAACAGCTTGACCCTTGTTTCTTTATAAGATTTGATGTAATTATTAAAAAAAATATTATTAATGTGATAAAAAATACTCTACTTTGTCTTTAGTTAATTTATGGCAATTAACGAAATTATTTGACACCCCTAACAGTTATTTTAGAAAGGTACAGCTCTACAAAGTTGCATTGCGGTTCTTTCTTTACCATTATAGTAGATATTGGGTCAAAACAAAAGTGAACTATGTGCAGCTCAGGTAAAAAAAAAAAAAAAAAAAGTAAAACATTTAATTATTCTCATTTAACAAACCATTGTCTCCCTTTTATTTTGGGGACATTTATAGTTGAGTTGACTTTCTTTAAGCTTGAACATTGGCAGAACGAACACCTTCACTTAATTAGTTCATTTAATTAATGTTTTCCTTTGTAGTGAAAAGAACATCTCAGTCATGAACACACACAGCTCTTTTTACACTGATTCCAAAGCATCAGTTTTCCCTAGAATGTATAAACTCAAGGTGTTTTTATTAGGAAACAAACCTCCTAATGGTTTTGTTTATGTCTATTTGTCCCAGTGTGCTGTAAATAATTCAAACTCTACACAGCTGTCAGGTACTCTGAGAGAGACCCTTTTTCCTTTTGCCAATGCAGGCAGGAGTACAAAGACCTTTGTTCATGAGAAGCCAAACAACAGTCCCGGGAATGCATGACTCAATACAGGAGATCAATTTCCTCAGAACATGATTTAGCTCTGCAGTTGCATCTTAAGGACCAGAGAGATTCTTTTATAGACCCAAACGCTCCCATTCTGCTTGAGAGGATTGAAGGAAGCCATCTATATTAAATGGGAAGAACTACTGTGGGTGGACTCAGAAATCACCTATTTAACATTTACAGCCTCAATTCTCCTCCAGGCAGTTTCATAGACACTCACTCCTGGAATTATGCAACCAAAGTAAAATAAACATATTCAGTGTAGAAAAGTCCTCATTCACATATATATATAATTTTTTCATTATAGAAATTTTTCTTGAAGTTCCTCTCCAATAATCTTTTAATCTATTGTAAAAAGGCTCCCAGCCTTTTTATCAATTATCATTTGTAACCCAAACCTGCAGTTTTCTCTGACATAGTCTCTGCAGACAGATAGTAGTTTGTTAGAAATTCACCTCTGAGTTATAAGCAGGACTGTTGGGGCTGAATAAGCCCACGCTGACGTCCCCACACCATAAAAATTTAAATATTTTTATTAAGTTTTCATAATGATTTTGGAGTTTATTTATATCCTCAACAAACATTTTTGGAGAATTGATGAATTTGATTTCTGTCTTTTCTCAAATTGGTATTACATATTGCTCTAATTGTCATTTGACTCTGGAGATTTTCCTGAAATTATTTCTTTCCATGGAAACATGTAAAAACAAAACTAAGACAGTTTTTACAAACACACATTTCTGGATGATATTTACATGTGGTCAAACAACCAAAGCCTGACAGATTTCTAGTTGACTTCAGTGTGACCTTTTACATTACCTGGATGACCAAGAATTTCAATTATTTTTCCTAATATTTCTTTCTTGAAAATTTTCTTAAAGGGGCCATACCATGCTTTTCTTAGGTCTTTCAGAGTCAACTATATGAGTAAACTATATCCATGAAAATGATCTTATATTACTATTGGAACACTAAAAAACAAATTATGTATGAAATTTGAGTTATTTTTGTGAAATCTTGTCATACCCAGAATTAAAGAGACTCAATCTCTGAGGCTCCGCTTTTCGCACTTTGGGGGTGCCACCCATTTCATGACGTCAACATAGAGCCAACCTTGTCAGCATGTCACCCACAAAAAAGTACATATTTTTTTTTCTATTGATGTACATACTGTGCAGCCTGGGCATTTATCCCCCAAATTTGGCACAGACAAAATGGTGACGGTTAATGTTCATTTTGCAGTGAAATTCGGTCAAAAATACAGACAGTAACACCAGATGAACATTTCATGATTTATTGAAATGATGAGAACATTCTTCTGGTTAGCATTACGCCGGGTTCACACAAGACGCAGAAGCGCCGCAAAGCGGTGCGGAACGGAGGCCGCCTCTCCGTGCCACTCCGCGGCTGGTGTGAACGACGCCATAGGATAACAAGGGCGCCGAATAGAGGCGGCCTCCGTTCCGCGCCGCTTCGCCGTTCACAGCATTAATCTCCGTATCAAAAATCCTTTTCGCTTTAATGCGGATCATTTTCCTTTGCTCAATAATCCGTGTTCAATCCTGTTCTCCCAATTCGTCGCTCACGTTTACCACCAGGAAATAGTCTGCTCCCTTTCTCCTGTCGTCTTCCCAATAACCTTGTCTGCTTGAACCATTCTCTGATACATTCAGGATCCAACCTAACATGTTGTGTGCATTCCTCACCAGAATGTTCTTTGGTGAATGCCACTGCACAGAGCTTGAATGCTTAATCGAACGTGTGCTTCTTGGCCATCGCTACACTGCAAAAATAGCAGATCACCGCTGGTTTGCAGAGAAAGTGTTTGTGTTAGTCTGGGGACGGAGCAGACTCTTCCTGGATTGGGCGGTTCTCAACTTGTGATGTAAATTTGTGAGCTTAAGCTTAAATGGATCAAAATACCGCTTTGGGATTGTTGTGGTGAGGAATGAACAGTATAACACACTTCAAAGCTCAAAAAGTTGTTTTTTCATGGTATGGCCCCTTTAAGAAAAGTAAGTAAGAAAAAATGAAAAACTCTCTTGAAGAAATTTTAATTACACATGGGATACAAGCAGCGTTGTAGAGGGTGCAGAATTCAGGGTTAGTTAGAGGAAGCTGATTCACTGTGACAACCCCTGAAGGGAAAAAAAGCTGAAAGGCAAAGAAGAAGATACAACTAGTGTAACTTCAAATTATTACTATTATTCTCAGCATTAAGAATAGCTCAAAAACACAAGTTCCTATAATTATTTGATACTTTAAAAATATTTCTTACCAAGTCACAAAATCTGTGCATTACTCAAGGGTGAGGGCTTTGCATGTGAACTCTCCACAGTCTGTAAAACAGAATTGTTAATATCTGACCAGACTCCTACAAGCATTAGCAAATGTTCAAAAGTGGTGCCAAAAACCCAATGGAACATGATCTTTGCAGGGAAAGCTTTGATCATACATCGCGTAACGCATAGCAAAAAACAACTTTCCATTTCTAAGATAACAGCCAGTTGTGTCTAGATGAAGTTCAAATAAACCAAAGCATGTCTGATGTGTTTTTGTGTGATTCCATACTTTGATGAACATTTCTCCTGGTATTTTCCCTACATAACAGTGCCCTGTCTTTGTTTTTCATAATTTTCTTGACTGTTCTGCAGAGACGTAGAACAGATTTCCTATAGAAGTTGACACACCAACCGTGCAACAAACTGCATGTGAAATACCACTGTTTTATCAATGCAAGAAATGACATCCTGAATTTAGTTGTAGTTCCAGCCCAGTGAACACATCTCCCTCTCCATCACGCTCCAGTGCATCACAAGAGTCCGGCAAGTGTTTGCTAACATCACCAGGCATTCTGCTACTGAATGAAACACCAAAAGAGCCGTAGACGGTCCTGTTCTGTTCACTCCCTGATCCCTCGTCCAAGCTGCTCTCTTAATACGATTCCGAGGAGTATAATTTCCCACAGACTTATGTGCGGCAACATGTTTGATAGATGGTTGAACAGTTTATCTGTTTACACATCAAACCAGTCAAGGACAAAGCTTATCTCCAAATGGCCTGGTTTACTACACAATAGGTTAATGAGGGTCATTATGAATGGATGAGAGGAAAAGATTTATCAACTGAGCAGCCCTTTTCTAAAATGGGGTAAATTCTGCTTGTGTTGAGTCGTATTGTTGTATCTAGATAGTGTTTAAGCCTCTTTAGGAAAATGGATCATCGATTTACTGAAATACTATTAATAGAGCAATTTGAGTTCATAAGTTTTTGTTAGAAAATACTTGTTTAAATCTGGCTGCAGTTTTACAACATCCATGCCTGATTGACCTCATATGTAAGACATTCACTTTAAATCCAATTCATTCTTTCAGACTTTAGCCATGTCTGGTAGATGCATGTCCAATGCAGCAGCCTGGGTTTTGGTCTGGGTGAAACAGTAATACCCTCTGAACCCAGCAGGCCCCCGTGGAAATAGGATAATTGATTTAGCTCGGAGGAGGAAAAACCATCCGCTGTCAGATAATGACTGGTGTTTACTAAAGTGTGCTGTAAATGGTAGTCGAGCAGAAATGTCCTGTGTGTTTGTGTGGGCTGAAGTCAAAAGGAGGAGGGGGGGTAAAAGTCTACATCTGAAGAGCTAGAGGCCAGCTCCTGATGGTGGGGTAATGAGGGATATGTCAACACAAAATACCTATAAGGTCATCTGATAATCAACAGCTTTTTTTATCATTTAGACACATTTCCTTTTGCAGTCTGTCTAGATGGGATTTTCTTTCCCTTCAACTAATATTCAGATAAAGTTGAGCATAAAAAATGGTTTATCTATGTTGGTAGCTAGCAGCTGGATGGCTCAGTTGGATGCACGGAGCATGGAGGATGGGGAACCTGGGTTCATTTAGCAGGTTACTCCAATGTGTATTCCTTAGCTCGGATAAAATACAGGGTTGTGTCAGGGGGAGCACCCAGAAAACCTCTGTGGCAATCCCTACGGGATATGCCGAAAGGTAAGCAACACCTATGTTGGTTGCTAGCATGCAACAAGATCAGGAAACAATGTAAAATATACTAGATATGTATCAAAAAATTGAGCAGGCAGTTGGAGAAACAGCATCGGTTAGAGATGTAAAAAACAGATAGGTATTGAAAATTGATCAAGTAACTGTAGTATCATTTAAAAACTAAAGATATGAACAAGATTCTGTTGATTGAAAGGTATAAAATTAATCAAGAAGTAAATAATCGTTTTCTAGCAAATTGTAGATTCTCTTTCTGTTTTTTTTTTTACGTCTTTATCTTTTTATGTACATGTGATACAAACAAAAAGACGTCCAATCACAGCTTGCTTCTTCCAAGTCAATACCTGATTTCTCTGTCAAATGCCATGTATCATTATTTATAGCTTTAAATACTATATGAATAAGATGTATCTATATTTTGTCTTTTTTGGTAAAAAAAAATCAGATTGTATCGTATCATCAAAAAGTTAGTTGAATCCTTTATGTATCAATTCGTGGACCATGTATTGAGATGCGTATCTAATCGTGTGAGAGGGAAACATACAAAACTCTATTTATAGCTTGGCTGCATTGAAAAGGTTTAAAGAAACTATTAAACATGAACATGCAAACTAGGATCTAACAATGACAGTGTTGGAGTGTCACAACTGCCCTCACGAGAGAACATGGGCTGTCTGCGAGCAAAACTCTGACAAAGATGTACAGGTGGTCCGCACAAAATTTTGAGACTGTGGAGCACTTACTGAGGCTGTGGAACAAAATGCTCATGGATAAAGTATTTCTCTATACGGGTATAGTGGGGGCAGCAGGTAATAACGAACACATGATAAACAACCCGTAAGAGGGAGCTGGGGGAAGTTGGTGAGATGCAGGCGCATCATACAGGTTTTTGACCCCACCCCCAACAAACACACACTTTCATTAGTGCTATTTAAGTATTAAGTACACATCCATTGTGCAGTGCTTAGTGTATCGCACAAGGGGCTAAAATCCAAAACACTTTGGGTCGTGGGCCGAACAGGATAAACATTTACTGAACACTCTAAAACAAAAGTTTTAAAACTTTAAAATCGTAAATTTTTAGCAAAATTATGAAATAGAGATATAGCATTAATTGCAATAATGCTAGTGTGAATGCTGTAAGGTTAATCTGATGGCTGACATTGATAGCTAAAATAGCAACAAGCTGATAAATGAAAATGTTGAAGCTGATTGCCAGTTAAAATATTAGCAAAATGCCAAATTAGCCTTAAAAGACTAACAAAAAATAATAATAATAACTTAGGTCAGTCAAACTAGATAGCATGTAACTGAAAAGATGCATAACTCCAAAATAGCCTAAAAACTGAAAAAAGCCTAAATTATCCAAGAGAGCTTCCATGTAGCTGAAATATTAACTAAACTTCAAAATAACCTAAAAAACTGTAAAAGCATAAATTAGCCCAAACAGCCAGCGTGTAAAAATTGGCCTAATTCCAAATTGCTAGCATGTAGCTGAAATATTAGCTAAACTCCTAAACAGCCTCCAAAAGGCTAGCAGAATGCCAATTGTAAACATTTAAAACCATAACTATGAATAATAAAAAGGCAGGAATATTATTCCAGAATAAATCAATTTAAACCTTAAATAACTTTCAATATTTTATCCTCCATAAAAAATTTTTTTTTAAAATTATACAAGCGAGAAATGATAACATCGGGCCATTAATAACAATGAATAAAATGATCTGGAGAGCCGGATAAATCACCTGGAGGGCCGGATCCGGCCCCCGGGCCTTGACTTTGACACATGGGCCTTAAGGTGACCGCATCACCTTCACGGGAATTAAAAAAACAACCCTTCATGGGCCCAGACAACCCCCAGCATCCTTAGGGTTCAATCCCTCATACGGGTGCATGTGCTTTAGCATGAAGCAATGCCTCTAACAGCATAAAAAGGATGGTACGCAAGATTGATTAAATCCTTACATTTTAAGAATTAAATCAACCAAATACTGAAACTTCATAATTACTCCTGAGGTTTTTGTAAATCACAAGCCCTGGGTGTTTTGGATAGATGCATGGACTGCATATGTGCAGTCATTCATGCTGTTCCATCTGGAACACTGTCCATAGACTCACATAAAGAATAGTACACAACAGTTGTCACAGGAAGTGTTAAAACTGGTCTCGCCCCAAAGGTATCTTTAGATTTACGGTAACTGATTCTGCAATATGGGCATATAATGACTTGTAGTGAATGTGACAGGAATTGAAATTATCCGCTGGTATAGGGAACGCGTTCAGTTGAAATCTCTAAACTCATTATACAGACCGAGAAAGATAATCTTAGATCGTTCGTAATCCTATAGGAAGGGAACAGATTGTTGAAAACGGGACAGTAAAGCTTCTTAGCAGGAAAATGAAGATTTCTCTGTTAATGAAAGTCTCTCCATTTCTGAGAGTCTGCCAGGTTACATGGTAGCTTGTTAAAAGTGGATTAAAAGAAGCTCCTGGCATCTTTGTGTCACTTTTGCCTGAAATAAACTTTATCATTGCATCAAAGCAATACGCATTCCCAATAAGTATCCTTTCATGCATCACAGTGACACAATCCTCATTGTACATTCTTGTATTAACATCAAAAATAAAAAAAGTAAATGTAAATATAGAAACACCTGGGAGGCATTATCTAACACAAATCTGACCACGACCAACAAAAGAAGCAAAAAGGAATCTGGTCTAACATGAATCTGGTTTAATGTCATTCTGGTTTAGCATTAACCTGTAAATATCTGGGGATGTTGATTGATGACTCCCTCACTTTAAACCACAAAATATATTTGGTGAAAAGAGATTAAAAAATTGTATTTATTTTTTATAAGTTTTTTATTAGAAGACAAAATCATTTCTGTGACTTCTTGTTTTGGATACAGGTTTGTTTCAAATGAAAATTTTGTTCAATATCTCAAAGGTTTGATTCGATTCACCGTGATTCTCTATCACACCACTGTTAGATGTTTTCTCCAGTAGGATACTGTAGCCTATCCTGACCATTTGTTTGAGGAATCATTGGTACATTTGATGTTTAAGACAATGCTTAGACTTTTTCTAAACTTGTACCTTTCTGTTACAGAATATGGTGGAATGTAAGGGTGTAGGAAATATATCACTGCTGAAATTTTGTGATATTTCCTTTGTAATCCTAGTGTCAGTTTCAAATCATGCCAAAATGACATTTTATTAGTAATTTTTAATTTAATATATTTTCCCACTTAAACCCCCAACCGCTAGTTGGTAGCACGCCACACCGAGTCTCTTTCAGCAGCTCTGCACCGCACCAACATAACCTGAAAATCTCCTGAGAACCATCTTGTAGGAGATGTTCCCTCATTAGTCGTGTGGTTGTTATTGTTGCAACAGAGCTCAAGACACATGTACAACTCAGTTTAAACCATTGACATGAATATCAATGGACAGAGCAACCCCTCCCCTCTCCTGTTCCAAATAGGAAGTAGCTACAGGTTGCAAAAAGGCCAAAGTCCCATTGAGAAATAGACAGTTATCAGTCATTTATTTGTCAGAATAAGCATTCTTACTCTGATGCATTCCTCTTGGCATGTAAGGATGGAAGGAAATGCCTTTCCTATGGGGGACCTCAACATTTGTCATGTCCAGTTCTTATTAACGGTCTATGATTTAAATTGGGATGGGCACTGAAACTCTGCAAAATTGGTACCGGTACCAACAATTACAAAACTACTGGTACCGTATAATGCGCAGATGTCAAAGCTTCATTTTTGGTACTTTGTTTCGGACACGTCAATTATTAGTAATTCTGAACAACCATTTTATCTTTTTGGTATGAGCAGGGCGTGAAGAACTTCAGTTATTTCACAGTAAAAGGTTATAATTTAGCAACGTTATGGATAGTGATGTGTACTATGCTCTGAAAAAAGTCGTGGTGATGAATGGTGAAATACTCTACGTGTTTACTTCAGATGCAGTGCTGTAGTGCTGCAGACTGTCAGTCAGAATCAAATAAAACATTTTCGGCAAATTCAAACACTCTTTCACCCTATGAGACTGCTTTGGTCACACAAATGAAGCTTTTTTCCGTTTTTCATACACCTGTTCAAGGTAACTGAATTGTAGTTTGAGATTAAACCCAATCGGTATCCATCCCTAATAGTAACTGAAATTGATTGCTGTGTTGTTGTTCATCGTTATTTGGTTGTTTAATCTGAAGGCCCTTTGCTACGTTAATGCTATGATAATTAAATAATGCAATTCACACAAAGGTGAATTAATATTTAGGTAAAATTTTACTCTTTAAAAAAAATTGTTATATATTGTCTTGGGATATATGAAGATATTTATCGTATTGTGACATGTATCGTGATACTTGGCCAGACTCTGAATACACAGTATTGTTGCACAAAGACAAAAACATAATTAAGTTGGTTTCTTTGAAAGCTTTTAAATGCAAATGTTTTGAAAATAAAATGACATCAGTCAACATTCTGAGGCTAAAGTGAAGCAAATGCAACTTATTGAGCCAAACAGAAATCCACTGTGCAGCATTTCTCCCAATTACAATAATTGTATTTTTGTGGTTAAACTGTTATTTCCTGATTTGTTTAGGGGTTGTCAGACATGGCATTTGGGTGTTCTGCTCAATAAATTCCACCTATTGGTTTAACTAGATTAAAAAAAATGGGATTTATCGACTAAATTATAATGTTCATCAAATATAATAAAAGGAAGGGAAGAACTACCTATTCTGAAAATGAATACAAATTAAATATAAAAAAATAAACATTAACTTAACTGAATGAACTAACAGTCAGGACAAATCAAGTAAGGAACATTTCAGAAAAAGCAAACAGATCTTGGCAGAACAGAGCAGACCATAGCTCTGCAGGACGCGCCGCATGACTCGACAGCTCTCTGTTGCTGTCGGGAGGGGAAAACACACAAAAGCGGAGAAAAAAAACTGAGCGGAAGGTGCACTAGCATCCAAACTCCCTCCTCAGATAAGTGAAGAGAAAGCAGGGAGTTTGGGAAAACCTCTATCAGCTGTGGCTTAACCTGCAGCCTTCACTGTTCAGCTGATCCCACCTGACAACAACAATGACACGGAGAAAACCCCTACCAGGTCATTTAAATACCTCAAATATTCTAATTTAAATCATTCTGTGCTTTGAGCAGGTCATGATATATCTAGAAAAAAAAACATTATTTCAGGTTTAAAATGTAATATTCATTGACATTTTTTTTACTAATCAGTATGGATGCACAGAAAGATCAAACATGTATTGCAAATTATGTTTTATAAAAGTAAAAACATCCCCTGTATTTCTTTTTTTGCAGTATTTCATTGCAGGAAAAACAGAATAACAGAAAAACAGAATATATTAGAATATCTTAGAAGACAAAACTACAAAGTCCTAGACATGACATAAAAAAAATGTGTCCCAAAAATTAGCATTTTGTGGGCACAAAATGGGGCCGCAAATTGTGTTATTAGCAATTCATCAATAGAGAAACATTAATATTTTTTGTGGCCACATATTAGTGTTTTCTTTGTATTTAGGGTTCACATATTAGTATTTTGTGCACTCAAGTTAGCATTCTGTATGTGCTAAAGACTATCTTGTGTGCACAAGTTACTAATTTGTGTACACAAATCAGCATATCGTGTACATCAGCATTTTTGTGCACACAAGATGATAACTTATGGGCAAAAATTGGCATTTTGTGCACTCAAGTTAGCAGTTTTGGGTGCCAAATACTGTCTTGTGTGCACAAGTTACTAATATGTGTGCACAAATTAGCATCATGTGCACACACCATGGTCTTTAGTTGGCACAAAATGCTAACTTGTCTGCAGAAGTTCATATTTTGTATATATCAAATTGCAGACAAAACTAATGATATGGTAATTTCTGAGCACAAGATAGTAAATTGTGCACACAGAAAGCTAATTTGAGGGTATCATTTATTTGTTTATTCTTTTTAATGTCATTTCCTGGGCTCTGTACAAAACAAAAAGAAAACCGATTTGTATTTTTCTGTTTTGCCTTCACAAGCTCCATAACAACAAATTACACAATCCTGAACAATGACAGACAGCCATGTTTATTAACTGGCTTCAGCTGATAAAAGCATCTTTTAACAAGTAATCAATTCTGATATAGTGTTTTCTAGTGTCCTGATCGACTGTATGAGCAGTCTGAGCAGCATGTATGGATTCAGATGTGACCTCTGCTGTCAATTAAATTGAAAAATGTCCATTATTAATGACCACAGACTATCAATTACACGGTTTATCTGACAGCAGATAAGTCAAAGGTGGTATAAAATATAGATAAGCAAAGACATAGATTGAGCACATCAATTGAACAACACCTTTAGTTTTTAAGGTTCAACAATTTTGACAAAATGTAACAAGAAATGACTTAAAAATGATGAAGAGAAAGAGCAGCAGACTGGGTGTTTCCCTTTGTGAGAGTAACAGACCGCTGTCTCAACTTTCAAACCAATCTTTGGGGAAGAACCCGCAGTGAATCTAAACGAGTCATTGGTGATTCAGTCTTAGTCTCCTGGTTTGCTTTATTTCCAGTGCAAAGAGAAATCCCTTTAGTGTGCGTACTTACAGCAGAACGCAAGTAAAACTAACCAGCGGTCAAGCAGAAGGCTTTACCATAAAAGCCTCTGTTGATGCAGTAGATGTATATGTGTTTTTAAGCAACAAAAAAAATATATCAAATAAAGTTATTTACTAACAGATACACACGTACAATGAAAAGAAGACTTGAAAAGAGACAAGAAAACAAAATACCACTAAAAATGAAAAATGAAAAAAACTACTATATATTTTAGAGTAATGATATTAGAAAACATGTTTAAAAAAAAGAGGAAATAATCAAATGTATGTTGCACTTTTAAAAGACGTATGTTACAACATACAGGAATAAGAATGGACATTGTATCTTGAAAGGCAATAATAACAAAATACATAACAATATTAGACTATATGCAAGCTTCTCTACTGTAAAACATTGATGCTTATTTAGCTACATGACACATAGAAGGAATTGCTTAGGAGTAAGTCCGCCAAGCTCTGCATAAATGCTACTTTAGTGCATCTTGCACACACCACACATCCCCTGTGTGTACGTAGCATAAGACTGAACAATACTTCTTCTTCTGTGTTCCTGTCAGTAACAAATACTGAAACCTAACGACCTCTCTAGCGGTCGTTGTTATTTATCTATTTTAAATCACATAAGTGCACCTGTGTATAAGTCACACCATTGGCCAAACTATGCAAAAAGGAACAATTTATCCTCAGAAAAGTAATGAACACATCATGAAAAAATATGAAACCTTAATTTTAGGGGCTTAATAACAGCAATTATATTGACTTTATTGACTAAATGTGAAGAGCAAGGCCCCTCCACGATCTGATAAAAATATGTTTCCGTGAGCTGCATGTGATCATTTCCAACAAAGTTCATGCCATCGTGTGCTGTGGAAAAAGTCCTGTAATCCTTCTTGATATATACTTTTATAAGATTTAATAAGTTCTATATTTCACACAGACCCAAAGCTAATGAAGTTGGTAAATTTATGGCTTTATTAATGGATATGGTTGATTGAACTTGCCTGGCCTTATGAGATGAAGTAATTGCCCCCAGAGCTAATAACTGGTTGGTGGCAAAAACTGGAATCAAACTTTTGCCACGACTGGAATTGAGCCGTTTATGTGAAGGTCCATTCTTCTCTGCAGCTTATTATATTATTCCGCACTTTATTTATTTTTTTTTATATATATGAATAGTTTGTTTAAGATTATTACTTATTTTTCCAATCATACTTAAACTTGACTTTAACTAGGTCAGAGTTAAACTTATTTTATTGCTTTTATTTAAACCATTTAAATGTAAACATTATGATGTTTTGAATGTTGTGCTGCAGCATAAACAACTATTTAACACAAAGTCAGGCAGGTATAAAAGGTTTTTTTTCCACTGAATGAATGAAAAACAAAGCTTTGTTCGATAAATTCCATGAATTAATTGTGAAGATTATGCAAATAAGTCAATTAGCACATTATTACTGTCAACACAGATGTGCATTATGCAAAAGACAAAGTAGCACTAAAAGGCAACCTGGTTTAACCTAGGAAATGGTGCACTTTGGCACACCACCAACCAAGTTGGTTAAAAGGCAGATGGATGCACATGGTGTGAAAATATCTGTTTCCCAGCAGGGAATACAGGAAAACACGTGCCACTCCATCTCATGCAATGCTCTTATGAAAGAGAGGCTCTAAAAGGTCATCATAGAATTAGATAATATAGCATCAATCTCAATACTGTTACATTCTGTGTCGTCGTCTGTGGTTGTTCTTGTGCTGTCCGTGCCATACTCAGATTGAGTCTGTAAACCCGAAAACAAATGTATACTTTAGATCTGACAGTTACTGGTGAAAACTTTTATGTCCAACCCTGAAGAAGACCATAATTCATAGCTACAAGGGTGTTTTCCAACACTAGCGCAGAGCTACTCTCAGCAGGAGAAAGTTACATCCACACATGTTTTTCCATTCCAGCACCAACAATTTCTATTCTGTAGCTTCAGTAAATGGTGAACGTAAAAATAGAAAAAACATTTCTGTATGCATGACGACTAAAATCATCATTTGGGTTGTTGCCATGTGATTGGTTGAATTAATATTTCTATCAAAAAAACAGCTGAACAGGTGCAGTTGTAAGGCTGTGGGTGGTGAGTTCACAGTTATTTTTCTAGATTTGGTTATATCCCATCTATTACATTTACTTCCACTTTTATCTTTTTAACATTTTTACTTTTTTGATCATTAGTTTTGATTTCATTCTACCATAATATTTAAATTCAGAATTCACACCAGACAAACATATCTAATAAACTGATGATGATGTTCAAATCAAATCAAATCAAACTTTATTTATAAAAAAATGCTTCTCATGCTTCCCACAGCTCGAAGCGCTTTACATTAAAAACAAAAACATATACAATAAAAGCCAACGCCCCACCCTCTATCAACACATACAACCCATAATCCCACACACAAAGAAGAGAAGACAATGAAAAATGACTTATAAATGAAAACTGCAAAACAGACATAAGGCTTGGCTCTGCTGTGAGGAAACGGTATGGGGGATTCTATCATACCAGGAGCCAGCTCGGTCAAAGGAACATCGCCACGGCGCCCACCCAAACCGGGACAGCAACGGAGTCCACTCCACAGCTGTGAGGCTGCAGAGCAGGACTCCAGCCGCCCCAGCAAGGGCGAGAACCACGGCAACGACCCCAGACCGAGCCAGCAAGCCCTGATATGATAGATAGATCCCCACAGGAAATGTTGAGTAATAAGAGGGCATGTCTTGTCCAGCACAGGATCAGAGTGGCATAAAATATCAGCAGTGAAATGAGAATAATCATGAAGACATTAAGGTACATTGTTGTGACAGATTTTGTCCAGCATTTTCCTTTAAAAACAAAACAAATGCTATGTCTTTTTTCCCTCCAACTCCCTTTCAGGCAATCTCTTTATGTCAGGTTTTCCTGTGTTTGAGACGTCTTTATGGATGTACGCTTCTGATGATTGATTTTTTTTTCTTCTTCTTGATTGTTTGAAATAAACCATTTCTGATTTTTAATTTAATACATCATATCTAAGAATCCTGCTCAGTATTACAGTAATTGTGTTTCACCCTTTAACACGGGATACGTCACAGGTGACACCGAGATAGCACACAGGTTTTGAAATACTGTAACTCTTCCACCATTTATACGATCAACAAGAATTAGCTGATTCTGATGCTGAGAAAAGCGGCTCATCATTTTTATTTAATTATTACTTCATGATGTTACCCTCCTCTGTTACCATCTTCTTTCTCTAAACCCCTCTTTTACCTTTCTTTTGTCCCCTTAACCCCCTCCCACCTCCCTCTTCTTCTTTTCCATCTGATCCAACAGAAAAAAAAAATCGTCATTGTCCCTCTTTGAAAGTTTGCCTTGATTCCAATGCTAAAGCCTCCCAGAGCTCACTTGTTCATAAAACAAGACCATCAATATCCAGCACACCAGGGTTTGTTTTCACACATTACCCATTTTTGCATGGGACTATTTGTGAAAATGAACCAAACAGCTCAGTGTGAACACCGGTTAAAAATGTGTCAGAAAGTATTATATTAGTTAGGATTTTGTATTAGAAACTTAATAAAAGCTGAAAAAAAAATGCATTCATATTTCATGTTTCATTAGATACTCTGTTTGTTGCCTTGGTGCAGATGTTCCTCCTAATCTTCGAGTCTATCTATTTGAAGCTCAAAGAAAACTTTTTCCACCTAAAATTACTGACTGATTAGCATCAAGCCACCTCGTGGTGACAGCTGGATCGATGAATCCGAAGGATCCGTCTTAATTGAATGGGATTTCCATGGAGCTAAATAAGGTTAACATCACACGCCAACACCAGAATAAAACATTACAAGCTGGATGATGCGAAGGGCTTATCGACTCCATCGAAGAACACACAAGTTGCTCATCTTAGCTTTCTCGCATTGATCATACTTTCAGCTTTTAAGGTTCGCATTTGTTGTGTAAGAGGCGCTAAATTTAAGTAACTTAAGTGGTTTCTTAGTTTTTGGTCTGGATTCTACAGCAGTTGATCCCCTCAATGAGGGTGTACTTATACTCCCGATTTCCTGTAATTCCTGACGGTTATTGACAGTTCTTTGGTTTTGCGGCAGTCCCCACGTGAGTCTTACTTCCTCTGATCCTTCAAAGAGTCGCTTCACTCCCAGGAAGCTATTTTACAGCTGACTGGTAAACTCATCTTCACGCTCAGCTCGGATCAGTCTGCACACGTGCTGCACCGAGCCAAAAACCACAGACAACCTAAAAGATTGTCTCGTGTACAGCACTTTGTCTGTTTGCTGTGTTATATCTTCAAGATCCTACAAAAGGTGACACACTGGAATATCAGAGTTTATATAATGTGGTGACAACTAATACATTGTGGAACAGAACTGCAACACAGCAACCGATCTGCTGTTTGTTTTTCATTTAAGCCAAACACATAAGCCAGTAACCTCCTGGCCCCGAGCTCCACAAATTCCTGTAATGCACAGCCAGACCCAGACAGAAATGCGGTACAACTCGTACGCTCTGCTTTTTATTTCAACGGTTGTGCCTGTGAATTACGACGAAAAACTTCAGAAGAATAAGCTGCTCACATTTCACACAGAGGCTCCAGGTTGACCTTCGTGGGGAGCCTGAGACTTCACAACCGAGTGTTTGCAGAGCCTTTTCTTTTTTTCTTTTATCAAGCTGTCTCTCCTTTCATGTGCAGAAAAGTATAGAAAACTGTGGGAATGTTTTAAAAAATTCAGTGTTAATAGAAATGTAAAGAGTAGATGAAAACTGGGAAATTCTTGGGATCTTTTTCCACTCAGAAACTTATCGGTTTGGCAAATTTTGGCAACTTTCTTAAAATATACCTATTAATGTATCTATCTGAGGTAATGTAGTCACTCTGCGTCTTCAATGTGGAGAGTGATGCAGTGAAAAGTGATGCCAGACTTTCCACTGAACTGTCTGTGGAGGTTGAGGATTTTTCTCTGCCTTCTCTCGGGGCTCATGGTGCAGACCGAAGGGGACCAGTGTCTGTCTCAGTGGTAAAATGAGGCTAGCATCATAAGCTAATAAAGGCTAATGTATTAGGTTAACAATCCAAAGTGAAACATTCATAGCAAATCCATCTCCAGGAAGGAGTTCACTGGATTCAATGTCATTTGCACTAAACCTCTGTTGCTTAACTTCCAAGTCCACTGGAAAGTTGTGCGAGACAGTCGATTTTTGACAACTGAAGGTAAAACACCTGCAAGCCATGCTAAAGCTAACAGGATAACAAGTCGACCGATACGGAATCAAAGATGGGCGGGGCTTTTATACTGGAGCTGGAGAGCATGATGATGTGGAACTCTGAAATGATGTGAGACTTACACCAGTTAACCAAACACAACATTCAACTGTAATACTTTGTTTCGACCTGTAGGGGGCAGTACACAGGCCTTTTAGACTCTAATTTCAGGAACTAAACAAGTTTATTTTAAATGTCAAAAATGTGGCAACAGACAGCACTTTTAAAGCCCCATTTGTAGAAATTAACGAACAATAAAAGTTGATTTAGCGTTTTGTAACACTTTAAGGAGGAGTTTAAGGAGCGATTTAAGGCTGGCTTTCCCTTCGTCAGTAGAATGATCTGTGTTGCTCTTGTGGCACAGAGGAAAAACACATTTCTTTACGTGGGTGTGCTCGGAGGCACAGAAGTCTATGTGAGTATTTTCTTAGTCAATTTTATCATTACTGGATCTGTAGATCATGACGTCAGACTTCTCAAACTTACATGGTTTGACCAATCACAAAATTTAACTGTAATACCTCGATTCGATCTGTAGGGCAGCACACAGATAGTTTTATACTTTATTTTCAATAATTAAACAAGTTTATTTTAATTTGTCAAAAATTTTGCAATGAACATCAGATAACATTTTTAAATCCAGATTTATAGAAGTAAGCGCCAAAAAAAAAAGTTGATTTAGGGTTTGGTTACCCTTTAATTAGTTTTTCTGTGTCAAACGTCAACTGTCCTCCTCCACCTTTGACCACCAGAAGGAGCCATTGCCTGAGGTTTTGACACTCCCCCACGCACCTTCCTCATTGCATCTCCCATCAGCCTTTGTCCTCTGCTCCCACAGTTCACCAGCTGTTCCACATCAGGCAATCATCACAAACAGTATCTTGTTTGGCTCCAAGTAGAGCTCACTGCAAAGTCTTGATTTGCCCTCCATACAGTCTGAGCATTCTTCCCATGTCCGATTCGCCGTGTTTTGACTCCTGCCTGTTTATTTGCCATCCTGCCTCGCTCATTTGTTTGACCCTTGCCTGGACTCTGACTACATTCATGTCTTGCCCTTGCTCATTAAACCGTTTGCACATGGATCCAAACGTCTCAGCATTCTGTGACTTTTTAAAGCTATTAAACCGATGTGTAAGCTACACACTAACATAGAAACTGGTGGCTATTCATGACATCATCAAGTAATATCTGGATTCAAAGACACTATTTTTTTCAAATACCTCAGCTTGGATGGATAAATACAGGGAAGGGAGAAGCTGTGGGGTAAGGGAAGGAATTCAAATTCAGCTTAAGTTATTTTTAGAACACTTAAATAGACAATTTTTTGTTTAGGGTTGGCAATATTGTAATATTTAATAACTTGACAAATGAAACGTTGTTTCTTGCAGACGCTCCTGTGTTTTTTTAATATAATAATGTAAGCACTGTGTCTTGCTTTGCTGTAATTTTTTTGTCTGCTCAAGGACTTTGTTGTTCTCCACAGTTGATCAATTCTATGATCAGAAGATTACTCTGAAATCTGCAATGTAATCTGTTGGTCACTTAAATTTTAAAATTGACAAATTAATAATGATCCTATTTGGATTGTTTGGACCAAATTATACTTGATCCTGATTAAATTTATGTTTTGCTTGGTTTGCAATTTTTTCTTGATTTGAGCACCTTGAGAGAACCTTTGCTGTAAATGAATGATTTTGAAATCAATTTAAATCAAATTAAAACTAATTAAAAGTAGAGATAGGATTTAAAAAAAATGACTAGCTTTTAAGCAATAGAAGTCATTTAAAAAAAAAACATAATGACAGACCAGGATGAGATACTAAGTTCTGCCTTATCCCAGTTTATTTTCAGTTTTTACGATGATCCCACCCAGTGTTTTTGGAGTTCCCCCCTCATTACTATATCAACAATGTAAACTAAAAACATGTAAACACATGTTGACAAAGCCCTATAATTTAACAGTTTATGGTGCGACTTGAAGCTAAATTTCTAACTTATAAAGTAGATCACCAAACAGCAACTTTATGACTGGATAAGCAGCTTTTTTGGGTTTTTTTTATGCACTAATTTAAAATCTTGATCATTCAAGTAATAATAATTGCCAATAATAAAATATGATCTCTTCTTTAGCTCGCTTACAGGATGATGACACAAAAAAAAAAAAAAATCAAATGATACCAAATTATGAGCCATGCCTTCCATTATCAAAAACGTTTTTGGATGTCAAAGGAGTTTATTCAAACATAGCCCTCGTGTGCTAGAAACTGCAGTAGCATATGTTCACCACAAGACGCCCAAAGCCTTTTTCTGTTGGTTAACTTTCAAGTTCATTAAAAAAAAAGTTTTTAGTGATGAGCTAGATTTAATTTTCATAATGGAGAGACCATCAGAACCCAAAGTTCCTGTAAACTGTGGGGTTTTTATCTTCTTTGAGGGATTTTGCCTCAAGTTTTTGATTGCTTTGCCTCAAGCAATTTGCTGTGATGTTGAACATGAAAAGGAGGAACGCAGTGCATTATTGTTTAATGAAGTGGCTGCCCCTACCCCAGCCAGCATCCCCCTTTAAGAGTCAAAGCGTTTAACTTGCTGCTGTCAGCCCTTTGGCTCAAAGTGTGACTATAATATAAAGTTATTGGCTGTTAATTCTTATCAAACACATCCATGGGCAAAAAAATCCTGAATTTCAAAAAAAATTCTAAAACTTAAAGCCTTTCATCTATTCTAATAAGATTAATCGATATGTTTACACTTCAAAATATTGCAGTTTTAATAAAAACTTTTACTTTTAAGGAGCTTTTCTCTTTAAAAAAAAAAAAAGAAGAAACTCCATCATTAAGTGAAGTCTGCTTTGAGTGTTGAAGACTGTACTAAAAGCCCACACAGCTGCAGGGAAGGCAGGGACTGTGTTGACAGCTCATTGTACATGCGTCAAATGACCTGGAGAAACACACGCGAATGCAGCAGCATTGATTTTTGCAGCCGTTCTAAATGGGATGTTGGCGAATGGCCCATCTGAAATTCCAGAACAAAATGTGACACACGTGTCAAAACTGTCCGGCCTGTTTCCACACATCTGCTCGTCCTTTCTTAGCACACATTATCAGATGTATTTTTATCAGATTTGTGACAGTGCGGTGTGTCTGTTGATATTTGGTGTCTTTTTTAATAATATCACTTCTGCAGACCCCGACATGCAGTCTACCTCACTCCTTCAATTTCGTGTTTTGAAATAATCTCCTGTACGAGGCGAGCCAGGAGGAAGCAGCAGCTTTTACAGAAGTCAAGGGAGCTCGAGTTCATTTTAGCAGCACTAAGGTTTGCTTTCTCGGTTGATTTTTTTTCGCTTCTGTTTTTAAAAAATGATCATACTGTGGAATAAAACAAAGAGCCAGATATCCTTAAAAAATCCATTCACATGAAAACTGTAATTTTTAGTGTTTTTGACAAGTTCTAGTTGTATTTTTCTCACGAGGAAGGACATATATGAAGAAAATAAGCATAAAATTGAATACTTTTTCATTGAAATTATTGTGAATTAGGAACATATGAGCGAAAGCCGTTGCAACAGTGATGTAGAGCCATAAGATCCCCAATGATCCATTTTGATGCATCACCTTGTAGACAAATAAATCCAAGTATGTTTTTGTTTGCGACATTTGGCTCAAAACTGTACCGTTGGATAATTGGATATTGCTCGCCTTTTTTGTTGCATCGCTAATGTTATGCTGAGTTGTGAAAGGGGCTGTGAGCTAGGGGGAGAGAGTGTAAACAAAAGGATGATGGGAAATGGGGAAAGTTTTACTCCACACCAACAGTCCCGCGTTCCAAGAAACGACCCAGGTTTTTTTATTTTTTGCTAAAAATGGCATATTTACAATCAAAAGTTCACCTGGAACGCCTCTAAAATGGATCAAAAGATAATTGGTTGGGACTTTAAATAAAGAGACTTCAATATGAAGATTAATCACTTCAAATTAGCTCACTGTGATAGTGGATTAACGCTACAGTACTGTACAGACGCTTTAAGTCTGTCTGTACCATCAGTAGAAAAAAAATCCACATCTGTATTCCTGGCATGGAGCTGCAGAAGATGACATGTTGAACATTTGGAGGCATGCTCTTTTTATATTTGTTTGTTTCTTACAGTGGCAGCAGCTCACATAACGGTGCCAGTTCAAAGAAACAGACAAGTGCAGAGAGCAGCACAGTCAATGCAGGTTTGACATTAGTACACTGCAAACAAGTGAGGACACTGTGAACTAACTGCAGCACCAGCAAGTGTGGCTGGAGTCAAGCAAAAAAAGTAACTAAACAGCATCTGATTCAGCAATGAGGCTCAGACTTAAAACATGCAAAAATATGGATATAAATTTGTATTTCTCTATATGAGTATCAACTTTACTAAACAATGTTGATAATGATGTATTCATTTGATAAAGCCAATAGTTATTTATATTTGTACTTTCCATTCATCTTCCTACCTGTTGCAGTCACTAATCCGTATGTTTCTTGTCTTCTAACAGATGTTCCAGTGTTTTTGTGGTTTTTTTTTCGTCTGCTTCCTAACCCTACACAAGACAATATGTTCCATTTTCATGGGGGCTCTTGAAGTGGCCAGAGAGGTCTTATGTTGCGTTCACACCAAACGCAATTCACGCGGACATGTGTGGGAGGAGCTACCCGCTAATGTTGTTAGCCTGATCGCTACATGGAGCGGTGTCAGTGTATATCTTGCTTCCAATGTATGAAAGACATGGATGATATTGAGGGCTTATTTATTGTGAAAAAATCAACAAAATCATCAGGAATCACGTCTCCATGTTCGGGTTCATGCGATCATTCAATGATTTCCCAGTAGAGGGAGTTTCACTCCCACTCCAGGGGAATCACTGCTTTCCGCTGTGATACTTTGTCTCTGTGACCCAGTTTGAAGGTTCACTGTTCCGCATTAATCTGAGAGGGGAAAAATAAAAAGAAACATACAATTAGGGAACCTTTTTAATTGTTGTCTCTATGAAATTAAGCCAGGACCGGCCCCAGCAGATAAAGAAAATTGATGGTAGTTTAGGACAAAAATTCCCGTTCAAAAATTTTAAGCATTCTACCTACTGATTGAGTCACTGAAAATGTCACATACCCAAAGCGGAGATCCTGATTGGTAGATGCGGCACGATGACCTCGCCCGCCCAATTCGCGCCTGTCACCCAAATTGCAACCGCACCACTGACTTGACACAGAAACTGGCCGACTCTGCTGCACCAATCACGTTGGATGTGAATGCAACAGTAAGGATACTGCAAGAAAAACCTGCACTAAGATGCAGTCGCTCCTGTCTGTGACCTTCCACAGGCCTGAACAACCCAAGCACCCGTACGGGTCAACCCCATTCGGGTGCATATGACTTAGGCTCGAATTATGGTTTCTTGTTACAGTTAGTAACGTGTATTTTTGTCCAATATGAGATGCTCTCTGGACTTTGTGTTTATCAGTCTGCTTCTGTTCATCTCATGTTCTATCCATCCATTTTCTAAATCTGCTCTTCCGTTTGGGGTCACGGGGTTGCCCATCTACTGGGTAAAGGGGAGGTACACCCTGGACATTACATGACAAAAAAACCCTCCAAATTCACACCTAAAAGACAGTTTTTGAACAGTGGAATTAAGTCGGGGTGCCTGGAGAAAACCCACAAATGCACAAGAACACATCAACTCCACACAGAGAGGACCCAGATGAGATCTGAATCGTGGCCTTCTCACTGTGGGGCCAGAGTGCTAACCATTACACCACAACAGATGTACCTGTAATTTAGAGTTAGCCTCTCTTTCGTGTCCTCTCTGTCTGACTCTGCTGGAGGTTTTCTTCATCTCCACTGTTGCATTTCACTCGCTCAATACAGGGATTACACCAACAATTCTTAAACGTAATCTGTTTGTCACTCACATGTTGTTTTCATACAATAAAGACAATCTACTTGTATTTGTATGGTCTAAACTGAATTATATCAGATTTTATGTAGCACTTTGAAACAACCTTGTGACTTTTTGCTTTATCTATGAGCTAAATTAATTTGAATTAATAAAATCCTTATGTTAAAAATGCAGACAGTGTTTTTTTTTTTTTTTATAATCCATGAGTGAGATGGAAAAGCCTTATTCACTCATGACTTCTTTAGGCCTTTTGCAAACATAGAGCCATGTCAGGGTGAAGTCCTGGAAACTGGATTTAAACACAGTTCTAAAGCTGCGTTCACATCACCCCCCGCAACCCGTGTTTAAGCAACCACTTCCAGTGAAAGGTCTACGTAAACACGTGTATGTGCGTGCATACGTTTCTGCATTCAAAACTCTGATATTCAAGTTTTTTTAACCATTTTTGAGCTCTACGTACGAAATGTGTACATTAAATGCATGTTGCACCAGGACAAACTTTGACATTTGATATTCGGATTTGACATATGGATGGCATCCTCCTTAATTCGTGGAAGTGTCAACCATTAAAAAATGTGTCATGGAGATGAAATTAATTATTTTCAGAATTAAATCACATATTGGAAAGAAGCTGGGAAGGAAAAAAACAGAAGTAAGATTTATAGATTTGCACCATTTAGGCTGATTTACGCTGGTCCATCTGCAGTGCGTCTCTGTTGCATTCAAACGAAAACGTTCAAGCATTTACATCACCTCTGTCATGTCTGCGTCTGATATCTGTCCCTCCGCAACACAAGCTTCACGCAGGAGTTCAATTTGAGTCCTTCGATGTGTCAATATCGCGGCAAAAAGCCAGAGAAGCCAAAACAGGTCAAGGTTTCAAAATAAAAATTACAGTTGTCCTTTCAAAATAAAGCTTTAGAAATGTTATTTTATCTAAAGTGACATGCCCGCAAATAATCCACGCTGACACTGCTAATAACACTGGTGTCCATTTTTGTCATGGACAACAAAGTTTAATTTTGGAAGTACAAAAACTTAACACAAAGAATACATTTTACAAGAAATCAGTGAGGAGGAAGGGGGTGGGGCCTGATTGCTTAAGTTTTGGATTAGCTAAGAGAGCAGGACGAGGTACTCCACAAGGGAGTGGTGGAATAAACCATTCCTCCAGGATCCAGGCAGGAGGGGAGGATGGACTGGAGACGTAAAGAGACAAAAGCTTTCCATTAACTATGAAATAGCGGAAACTGGATCAGTGACTCTAAATTTGCTAAAAGGAAACACCACAACTCTAAAAAAAAGTTGAATTTATTAAAAAAAAAAAAGTTTTTGTGCTTGGAGGAGATATATCAAAATGGACATATTTTCCAAAACTGCAATGGAAACACTTTAGGCGAATGAAATCGCATCTTGACAGGAATTGGCTGTCCTATGCCCTGCACAGCGGACGCCACAAGAGGTCCCACAGCTCAGCAAAAGCTGACGCGTATCATGTAGTATTTTTGCAACCACAGCTCCTCTGTAAAATCATCAACCACAATTTCCCAAAATCGTTTCATCCGAAGCCTAGCTGTGAAAGTCAAAGGCATGTCTCCTGAGCTAGCACATACAAGCTAAAAGTGGAGTACCTAAAATCGACCCTTGGGGAACTCTACATGTTATTTCATGATTCATTTCCGAAGAGACCCACTAGACTCCTAAGTCTGTCTAAAATCTAGTGATCTATTGTAACAAAATATTTTTGGTAACAATTATGAGTTAAGGAAACAGTGCAATTGGCATTTTTTTTTTTACATTTTTAGAATTTCGATAAAGTTTTGTGCATATTTGTAATGGAAAGTAACTGACGGTCGTGAGACAGACTCCTCAGATGGACCAGTGTAATTCTGGGTTAGAAATTTTACACCAAGCCTCTCCCAAATGTAGGTGGTCCACGTGCAGTAGAAACAGTGGAAAAGGAAGAAGAAGCCCCTCCCTGCTTGTTCAGTGTGAACATCGTGTGCTTGGTGTGTCAATATAGCTTAACCTGTAAAACGTGCAGAATTTTCTTTTTCCCACCATTTTCACCTGTTAGCACAGCTTTCATATGAACTTTTAAGTTACTCAGTTCATTGCAGTTTCCACATAAACCAAAATGTGAAGACCTAAAAGTACTTTAGATTTATCTCAAAAACCTGAAAAGGGTTCTTTTTTTGACAGTGATGGAGCTTATCACATGTGCATCAGTGTTTGTGCATCCAGGCTGACTGTAAAGTGTGAATGATGATCTTCCTTATAATTTATTAATCTTGTATAAGTCGAAATTGTTGGCATCGACTCACAGTGCCTGCAGAAAAACAGTGGAGAGCTCCAGTAAAACTCTGTTTTCCATATAGGAGGAAAGCCATGAGGCTCCAGGTAGGTGGGAAGAGTCCTTTCATTTTTAGATTTTCTGATGTAAAAGAAATCTGTCTCATGAACATGCTTCTCCATGAAACTATCAGCCATTAATGACTGGTTCTTATTAAATATTAAATGTGAACGCTGGAATTTGAATAATGAGCCAAAAGTGAGTTTTACTCTCTGACATGCCTAAGATGAGAGAAGGTTTTCCCATATATCATAGCCCTATGCTATATATTTTTTATTTAGTTGGGGGTTGACAAACTGAATTTTTGCTAGTTTTTGTCTGCTCAAGAATGTGTGTCGACAGTTCACTCCGATGATCTGGGTGTGTGTGTTTGTGTGTGGGTGGCATCTGCATCTGAAATGGACAGGATAGAAACTGTGCAAGTGTGAGAGCACGAAAAGAAACTTTGCATGCGAGTTGTGCCAGCATAATGGCAGGACATTGTGTGCAGGCAGGGAGATGCTCTTCATCAAAGCACCAGGCTGCTGATTTTTGCTAAGCTTCCTCGCCGCTTCTCACATCATCCAGCTACTTAATGCAAAAATGCAGCATCTTCCCCGAGAGGAAATCCCAGAGAGCATTTCTGAAAAGCTTGAGAGCACAAATGACAGATCCATTTTTTTTCCTCCCTCCCCAACTTATGAAAGGTCTTGATATGGTGGGCTGCCCGCCTCTCCTCCTTCTCAACTAATGGCAAAAGAGAAATCCTCTCATTACCGATATCCTCTTCAAAGGTGAACCCTTTCTTAAAATCTGGTGAAACTTGGAGAGTCTTATGTCCAAATGTCCAGTCAAAATAATGCAGGAATGTCTTAAAAGTTCCAAAGATGAACCACTGACACATGACTTCTCTCCTTCGTCTATCAGTGATGATTAATGCAAGAGTAAACTTTTAAAATCTAGTATTTAAAACTGAAGAGGGTGCTTTAATTTCCTCCAGTTCTCCATGTAAATCCAAGAGTTCCTTGTTGGAACATCCTACCTCCCTAAACATCTCAGTATCCCGCGCCTCCATGGAGCCACTAATCGTCATTTCCATGCTGTCCAAAAGTGGACCCCACAAATGGCGCAAAGGGTAACACGCTGACATAATCATCTATGGATTATTTTAAAACTTTTTTATGACCAATGTCTCATTGTGTTCTAAAAATGAGACAGAATTAAACCGCTTCCTCCCTCTCATCGTGCAGCACTGACGCGTGCGTAAAGAAAACCACCCCGGAGCCCATGTATTTAAAAATATATATGTTCACTTACCATTTCCGTTTTATTGTCCTATGAATAAAGAATGTTCTCATTCAGGTTGGTGAAAATGAAAGCGCACAGGAGAGACCCGAGAATCCAGCTTCGACATCCCGCTTTTACGCACGTCCTCTGCGTTCAAACTGGTTCCACTGGAAGCTCATCAACCTCCTCAGATAGTCCAGCTGATCTGGAAGTTAGGAACTGAAAAAATTTGAGAGACTTCAAACAGTAGCATCCCAGGGAGTCAGTCCCTCTGTCAGCGTCGTTCAAACTTCCCTATAAAAGGAGTCCAAGCGTTTCTTTCTTTTTTCTTGGATGTTGTGGGACTCTGAGACACGGAGGAGTGTCGGTTCTGATCCAGTCCGCTTTTACACACACGCAAAAATGAGTCTTCAAGAAGTACTGTTCAGATCTACATCATGACAGATCCAGTTTGGGCAAGAGCGCGCGACAGAGCACGTGCCGCACGCTCCATCCCCAGACTGCAAGAAACCAGCGCGCGAGACACCACGCGCGCAAGAACAAGAGAGAGGGGGGAGGTGGGGGGTGGGGGGGGTGTAAATGATGGTGAATCTGGTTTGACGGTCCAAGGGAACCGTCCCAGACATCATCAGTGGGATTTGGAAACCTCTGATCAGAGTATAAAAAAATATCTGAACCAAACATAAACGCTTGTCATAATTGAGAATTGGTGATCCATGCTTTTATTTATGTATTTATTTATTTATTTTTTGCTCAAAGAATAAATGAGAGTGTTTTCTCTGAATTCATCAAAATTTCATGATTTCAAAGCTAGACCGGAATTCCTTCAAGCAGCAATGCTGATGCAGCACAAAGAGAAGATGATGCTTGTCTGCAGCACAGTGCTGAAAGCATGCGTCTGACATGTTCACTTTTGTAGTGGAAAAAAAAACTCCCCACTTATTTGTAATTAACCAGAAACCACAAACACTTACTTATACAAAAATGGTTTTTAAAAAATCTGATTTTCTCTCAAGTTTTGGTAAGAAGTTTTCTGAAATTACCCAAAAGGAACAAAGAGACCTTTCGACTCAAAGTGCTGACAGTAAAGAACTGCAGCCACCTAATAATGATAAAATAATGCTGCTAAAATAGAGACTACATGAAATCAAAAACAGTAATACATCAATGGTAAAATGACAACATCTTCAAGAATATTAAAATGAAAATATCATCTCCCTAAAAGGAAGAAATATGAGCTTTCTTTTATAACAAAAGTGAACTTTTGTCTGTCTCCAAAAACCAGCAGGAGATCAACCTCCTCATGCCATGTCATTAGTTTCCAACATACTCACTACATCCTTAAGGATCAACTTGAAACAAAAAAGGATAGAAAATGTGTTTTTTTTTTTTAACACAAATGGAACAAAATCCAGGCATTAAGGGTCAATTTATTGCTCCAAGTTAATCTGAGTCCAGAAAATGTTTGCCTACCCATTTACAAGGAGCCTCTCAAATATGAAAACCTTGAATTAATTCCCTAATGTTTCCGAAGGTCAAGCGGTAAAAATGGTCAAATATGCTCTAATGAAAGTTTAAATGGTTTGAAGTTTCTTAGTATCCGTATATTTGAAAATATTGAATCAATTTATCTTTCAGTTTATTAGTTCATGATCTAAAATGGTCTTTTTGTCTGATAATAATATGAGCATTTTAAAGTAATCTTTCCACAATTCATTAGCAATTTAATTTTTTTTTTTTCATCTGTTTCGTTTCTATTTAAGTTTGATAAATAATTTTTTAGTTGTTTTGTTTACATCAAAGAAAAATGGCTGTCAGGTCAAAACTTGCATGTAAATAAGAAATACAAAGAATAATAAAGAAGTGTAATATATATATATATATATTAATATATATATATATATATTATATATATATATATATTATATAATATATATATATTATATATATATATATTTATTTATTTTTTATTTATAAAAAATGAAATAACTCAGGGAAAAATAATTCATGTTGCAAGTGAATAATTTGAGAAAAGGTAAATACAGGAAAATAAATACAGGTAAATAAAGGAAAAATACAATTGCAAAAGTAGGTCAGTTGCAACAGGTGAAAAGACTTAAGCAATCACTGTGCCAAAACGCAAATGGTGATTTGGATCTGACACGCCAGCGGAAAGAAACAGACGTTGGGGCTGTCCAGACGAAAGAAAAGCTTTTAAGGAATCTAAAAAAAATGGTGAGACAGCCAGCAATGTGACAATGGCGCTTTGCACTGGCACTTGGTTAAAAATAATATAATGCACACTTTTCACGGTACGGTAGCATACTGTTTAATATTTCACTGAGTGAGAAAACAACAGTGGACCTAGTCAGCTCCCCTGTGGAACTCCATTTAAGGCGTTCGGAAAAAGGAAAACCTTTTTTTTTCTTCAAAAAACATTCAAATTGCAACATTTTTTAAATCAATAGCTTTAAACATACGCGTCCCTAATGGTCCAAGACGTTCAGTGACGACCTTATAAAGCTCAGATAATGTAAGAAAAAGGATCAGAGAACGTTGCTGCTAGTGAGTTTCCTCAGAGTTACATCATCTCAAAAGGGTCTGCTGGGGTCGTGTGTGTTTGCTGTGGCTTCTGGGTTTCCAGCAAGATTGGTTTTAATTGACGTCGGCTACAACTTCACTCATGGAGCTGTCTTGTTACTTTTTTAAATGCTTTGATTAAAATTTTGTTTTTAACTCCTCAATTTCAATATGACATTAAGAAAATCAGTCACGGTCCACATAAAGACAGAGGAGTACCTTACCACAAAAATGTTAATTTTAATGCGGCACTAAAGAATTTTATACAGATTATTAAAAAAAAAAGAATTTTAAGACTCCTGTATGATACCCACACATGTCATCAGACTGATCTAAATGCTATTTTAAGAATGGCATTTTTTAACTTTTAAACACATCACCTAACTTTGGTCAAATGAAACTAAATCCCTTCAACATCCGTTCTGCAGCATTATTTAAATTATTCCCATTAAGCCTCACTGAAAAGGATTAATATTGGAAACCTGAGGTCAGACTAAACATGTTTAACCCTTCATTTAGGATGATCCTATGTGTCATTTCATAGCATGATCATTTTAAGGAGCCACTCTGATGAAAATGTAGTTTTTAACATGTTCTTGTGGCATTTTCTCATGATGGAAGACACAAAGAAGGAAAATTAAGTTAAAATGGCAATTTTGAGTGTTTCTTTATTCAAATCGTTGTACATCAGGAGCAGACAAAATGCAATTTGAAAAAGATTTGATTTGTTTTATAGAAAATATGATGGGTGTCTGAGCTGGGATCTGGCTCCAAGCTGGATATCTCCAGTATTAATTGCCATTTTTGTTGTGCCACTGATGTTAGGCTGGGCATGTAAGCTAGCAGGAGAGTCTTTAAAAAGATACCAGATAGTTGTAGGTGATGGGAAAAGGGGAGGGGTTACTTCTTACCAACAGTTCCACCCAATTCAAAGGCAAATTTCTAAAGAACTGCTGCCGCTCTGCAGAAACCAAGTCCGAGCAAATGGCAAAAGTTTTTTTTTTTTTTGGCATAAAATTGTATAGCCATTATTAACTCTTTGCAATGCTTTAAAATAGTTCTAAAGCCGATCAGAGTGGGTGTTGTTGATCTCTTGCGGTTCTGATACAAAACTGACACGTGTTATAATATTTTCCAGAGTATAAGTTACAGTATTTTTTTTATATATAGTTTAGCCATAGGTGGGACTTATACTCAGGAGCGATTTATTTATCTATTTATTTTTAACATAAATATGCTCATATATTCATTATTATCCTACTAATAACTGGCTCCCCTTTGGGGGCACTGTGTGTATCAGGATTTACTACAGACAGTGCCAGAAGAAGAAGTCGTCCAAAAAAAACATGGAGGAGAATCTGATTGTTTTCCTCTTAAACTTTGATATTTTTTTAATTTTGTATTAAAATATTATTATCCTTGAAAATCATCAAACTGGATTACAGAGAAACAGAAGAATAGATAAAAGCGCCGTCATTAAAACACAGCTCCTGCGGCATAGAAGGTTTCTAGTTTATGAAAACATTTTTGGACAACCATTTAGCATCCAATTTGACCTGCATTTTGTCGCAAATTTGATGCATGTCAAAAAAAAGGCAGTAGATGTGAATTTGATGTGTAAATCAAATTCGGTGTGAACACAATATTAGTAGAAACGTCAGACTTTTCACCCAAAAGTCAGACTTTCTTCTTTTTCTTCTTGATTAGACATCATTTACTCATGCGACTTACACTCCTGTGTGACTTATACTCCGGAAAATACGGTAGGTTGTCCGGGCTTGTATTGAGGTATTCACACTCCAGGACAATTATAAAATGATTATTCTTTACTTCTTTGAGAAACCCGCTAATGAGCGACCCAAAACTGTTTGTTACAGGAACATAAAAGTTCAATAAATAAACTTGAACATGAATAAACTCAGAAACTGGCACAAAAAGATAATAGTGTAAATGACCTGGTAAGCATGAACCAGATACTATATCACACTCAGGACACAGCTGTGGTTAACCAGCAACCTGAACCAGATGTGACAAAACAGACGATTCATGACTGAAAATAAACCAAATTATTACAACTGTGATCAAAGAAATTGATGAATGTTAGAACAAATATTTATTCTTATCTCATCCAAAAAAATAAAAAACTCTCCGCTCAGACCGCCATCCAAGAAGCTAACTACTCGCAAGAACTTAAAACAAGCCCTACATCAGAGAGAGATTTCTCTTTCATCCGAGATGATCTGACTCCTTCATTGGAGTACAGTGAATGGAGTCAAAGACAAATCAATACATCTACAGTACACGAGCTTCACGCATCTTTTTTGCAGGCGAGTCTTTGTTTCTAAAAAAGAAGAGAAAAAAAAAAGAAAAAAATATGTTTGTTTACATGCAAAGACAGTCAAATCTGTGTGTCTAGGCTAGTGAACGTGTTTTTCTTGAAGCTATCCGCCCCCAAGTCCGCCTCAGGATAATACTGTTTCCACATGAGCCACCTGTCCGATGCAGTCAGCGCCGCAGACTCCACCATGTATTTAGCCATGCATATCCACGTCTACACCTAAGCAGCAAGGAAGCTCTGGTTGGAGCTACATTTGTACCATGTGGTGGACATGATGGAAAAAGCATCAGAGAGGTAATCCCTTCACCATATGCCGCTGAAAGCTCTGGGAACTTGATTGCTCACCGAAGTCTAAGATCGAATCCCAGCAAGCAGGCAGACATTTAAAATGCTAGCGAAGGAGCGGCTGCTGGTCCGCCAGGGGGTTGTTTTTTAGGCTCATTATAGTTGCAGAGCTGAGAGAAAACCAAGCCGGAGTAGAGAAAACAAAACAAGGAATGTCTACTTCTTTTGTTTTTTTTTTTTTGCTTCGGCCATTGTTAGTTTGTCTCTGAGAAAAAGAAAGAACTGCTCCTTGACGTGTGCTTTTGTCTGTTTTTTCTGGTTTTTGTTTTTAATCATCTTCACCATCTATCAGATAAAATATCGTCACACAAGAATAATCCATTTTCTACACATTTATTCGGATCGAATTTATTTAGGATCGAAGGTTTCTGGAACTTGCTGTCCTAAGGCCAAAGCAGGACGGACCAGCCATCCTCAAGATCTACCTCCATGTCTGTTTCCACTGCTGACCAACAGATTGACCAATCAAACTACAGAAATCTAAATCAGACAATTACCAGAAACAAACACGTTTTTACCTTTATGACAGAGATATGCAACTCCAGGCCTTGAGGGCCACATTCCTGCATGTTTTCTAACATCCCTGCTCTGGCATCTTCTAATTGGCTGGACACACCTGATCCAGGTAATCAGTCATTAGTAGACCGTGGATATCTAGAAATCATACAGACACAGCAGCTCTATAGGCCTGCAGTGAGATTTGGACAGTGGGAGGAAGTGGGAGTCCCCTGAGAAAAACCACATGGATTCGAACCGGGACCTCCTCATTGAAAGTGCTAACCACTACCTGCAGAGATTGAAATCTGCCCAAAGTAAAAGTCTGCATTTTTGAAAAACAAAGGAAAAGACTGTCTTTTAAAAATCACATAGCGTTTATTTAGCATCATCCTTTGTTTACTTTTGCATATTTTTCTTTTTTTCAGCACAGCTGTGTTTTGTCACAATGCAAAAGGTCCCGTTTGTCACCCTCTGTCATAACAAAAGCATCAACCAAATTGGTCTGGAGAGTTTCCACTTTATACTCGTCTTTGTTCTGCGGATCAGAGGAGTTTCTTTTCCCCGCAGAGCGGCCCTCTAAACAGATAATCTGCTACAATTACAAAGGAAATGTATATTTTATTCCCATTTAAACCCCGAGGTGTTTGTTTTTAGATGTTTAGTTTATTTAACAAACTATTAAAATATGAAATGAGTCAAAAAAGTATTTCCTATGAGCTTCCAACCGATCCCAACTTTATTTTTTGTTTTATTATTTAGTTATTTTCCATTGACACCTTTTAGGTTAGTAAGAATTGCTTTTGCTTAACTTTTATGCAAGTGCAGCTTATTTAAAGAATGCAGGCAGAAATTGGAATGCCCTTTTGTGCCTTTGCAGTTGTTCAGCAGGTGTAATAATGTGCACTGCAGGTGGTTTAGGATCTGCGGGGTGAATTATAGGAATTACTCATGTTGTTGGGCCTACACTCCACTTTAGATATGACATGTGGGGCATAAAGCAAATTTCAGTGAAAAGTTTGGAAGATTGTAATAAAGTGTGAACAAATGTTACTTATTTGTGGAGGGGGTTTACGTTTTCCGAAGATAAGATTAACAGAAAAATACAGGTTTTATCGGACATAAATCGGACACAAGTTTTCACTGTAATGTTGCCACGCTAAAAATACATTAAATAACTTTTACTTTATGAATCACATGGGAGGCTGAAGCTAAACTGAATTAGTAAAAGATCAAGTCTTAATAGAATCAGGCAGGTCACAGTTAGCCGCCTGAACACCTCACGCAGTTGTCAGTTGTAGTTTGCCAATGAGCACGTAGGAATTCACATTCTGTGGGAGACGCTCCAGCTCTGAAGATGAATGAAGACAGGCGCAACCTGCAAATTCAAAGAAGTCAGAGGCAGTCTGCTGAAGGGAGAGAAGACCAGAAACATTTCTGACCTCAACATCTGCATCCTGTTTAATTTAGAAGATGCTTTTAGACTGTTTTCATTCAGGATATATACAAAATGAGCATTTTGTGTTTGTTCGTGTCTCTCTTGTTTTAATAGTTTTAGCTTTGAGGGACATTCGAGCTGCGTTTGATGCTGAAAACTGAAGTTAAGTCCCTCAACAGGCCATATTTGTCATTTTGTATTCCTGTCTTTATGTGACTTCTTTTATTCTTTATTTGTTCAGAAATAGACTAACAAAAAGGTAGAAACCAAGAAGCTTTTGTACGTTTATTTTAAGTGATTTATCCTTTTTTTAAGACCCAATTATCCAATTAATGTCCTTATCTTTGTTCCTTTTTGTAGTTTTCTTTAATAAGTTTTTGTTTATTAGAAAAATATGTGAAATTAATTCATCTTAAGGATGAGTTGTTTACTTGTTCAGTCTCACAATTTTTTAAATTTTATTTTTCATTTGGAAAAGAAAAAAAGAATCTTCTTTTCTAATGCTTTCGTTTTTTTACCATGACGTTCAGTAGAGTGCGGTGAAGTGTCACATCCCATCTCAGCTCTGAGATGTCTCTACTTTGACAGGGACCACAGCCAGACTGTCTTGAACGTTGCACTTGGTTTTCACAGATACGAAAATACAACAATCATCTAAGTTTTATTCATTTTGTGGTGAAATTGCTTTCTTCAGATTAAGAAACCTAATTTGATTGCAGATCCTGAGCTCAGCATCAATGCATCATTTTTATTTATTTTTTTTACAATTTACTTTTGATTGATGAGCTTTGTCCCACAAATCAAATATATTTAAATTGTTTTTTTTTATAGACAGAAAGGATGAAGTCAATGTTTATACATATTTTGTTAAGGAACACTGAAGTGAAGAGGGAATTCATCAATAAGCTGTTATCAGTGACTGCACACTGCAACAACCCAGCATGCCAGTCCGACTGTAAACATGCTGTTAAAATGCGTGAAGTGCAACGTCTGATTGGTGTCACATTTGGAGGTTTGATTATTACTTTTGCAAGATTAAAAAAATGTAAAGCATTCTAGAAAAAATTTTTTTTTTTCTTTTGAAATTTCTTATGGTGTACCCCAGAGATCATTCATAGGCTCCCTTCTGTTCTCTATTGATAGATAAACAACACTTTTGGCAGTTTTCTGGTGTTAAATCCACTTTTATTTAGTCATATTAGTTAAAATTTACCTACACTAAATAAATACATATCCCACTATTATATCTTCTGTCTGACATTGCTGCAAGCTTTACATTTGATGCCAAACAATGTTCGAATATTTTAACGAGTGACTCATTAGCATTCTATTTTCATCCACAGCTTCTTTTCTGAAAGCTAAAGATTTCCCTTTTGGTTTGACTGTAAGGTCAAAAGTTCAAAATAGAACAGTGACAGCCCATGTTCACGTTTGTGGCTACAGCACCTCGTCATTTTTGCAGAAAAAAATAAGAAAAATTTAAAAAGTGGTTATTTTTTTTACTGTACAAGAGGATGACAACATTATTATTAAAGCAAAATTCAATCAGTGAAAGCATATAAAAGCTTCCTAGAATTATATTGCTCGTAAAAAAAATAAAAATAAAAAAAAGAGAGTAATAATCTAACCCACTTTTTGCATAATTTAAAAAAATTAAATCTGTTTTAGGTTGTTGCTTTTTTTTTCAACAATTTGTGAGAACATTTTTATGTTTTCCACATAAGGGAAAGTGATGAAAATCTCCAGGGAGGTCAAAAAAGGAAAGGTGGGACTTTTTCCTTTTCACATGTTCATTTCCAAGTCTAATTTCCAATCTCTTCTGAGCTATGAATAGAATAAAATCTAATCATTTGCATAGAAAATGTTTGTTCAGCAACTAAATGCATGTAAAGAGCAAAGATCCACTTTGACTTTATGCAAAACTCAGACTCTAAAGTTCAGTGATCTGGAAAAATGTCAAGAAAAAAAAAAAAAAACAAGGACTTCCAATCTCTAATTTCAGAACAAAGCTCTGTTGGGGACACCAAGGAACAGAGAGGTTAACCTTACCAGAAAAGTGCATTATTTTACATCAAAACAAAGTTCCTTAAATATTTAAAGCCCTAAAGCAGCACTTTGTTAAAAATAATCTAGTTCTAAATGATCAGAGCCATCTTTAAATAGTTGTTTTCCCAGACCGCCCGGTCAGACATGTTCAGCTCATCCATGGCCTGCAGCTATCCCTACCTTTAATTAAAACAATTTGTCTGAAGAAAAAATCCTAATCAGATTTAAAAATAAACCATCAAAGCATCAAGCCTCATTGGGCAGTCCACCTTGATTACACAATTCTGTTTAGTCCACATTTTTATCTGTTTATAACTATATACTGGATATACTAAAGGCATTTTTTTTTACCACTTATGAGATTTGCCACGTCAGAAATTAAAAAAATAACCAATAGGATACTAACTTTTCCTGAACTCATGCACAGTTTGTTCCAACATTGTTGAATCATTACAATTTCAAAACACAAAATAGATCAGAATATTATCACCTTAAACGACTGTAGCAGTCAAACTGACTTCATGCTTTTTAAAGGGGAGGGTCATATTTCAATTTTTGCTATATTTTCCTGATCTTTATCCTTCTTTATTGTCTAACCCCAGTTAAAGCTACATTTTAAACCCAAGAATGAGAAAAAAAAAGACATTTACGGAGGTTTTATGAATATGGAAATACCAGATAAGATTGTTAATTCATGAAATAAAATTAATAGGAATTTATTGTTTTGGTGACAGTGAGACTCTTATGTGTCTTCATTTTCATTTAGTGTCCTGACCTGTTTTTCAGTTACTCTAAAGCACATGTGTCACTGTCAAGGCTCCTGGTAATTATATCCAGATCATTTTATTGTTATCTTGCATTTTTTTCTAACTTGTATAATTTTGACAAAATATTTTTTTTTGGTGAGTAAAATATTGAAAACTCTTTAAGGTATAAATTGATTTATTCTGGAAAATAAAATTCCTGCCTTTTTATTCATGGTAATTTTAAAAAGTTACATTTTTATAGTTTTAAAAATGATTGTTTTTGTTTGTTTGATAAATGTTTATTCTGTGCGGCCCGCGGCCTGTGGTCTCTTGGATTTTGGCCCCCTGTGCAATTGAGTTTGACACCTCTGTTCTAAAGCTTCGCTCACAACCTCCTAGGAAATATGCAATCTAAGTGTTCACTTCCAATGAAAAGTCTATGTAAATGTACGTTTCAGCAGGTTAAAAGTACACAAAGCTAAATCAGGGTCAGACGGCAGGGTTGAGTCACGAGCATGGGATCATCCAAGAAGAGATGTCAGAGTCCTGGAGAGGGTCAGGGCAGGCGGCAACCAATCAGAGATAAAGCAGGGTCAGAAACAGAGGATCTGGTCCAGATAGAAAATCTTGGTAATGCAGGCAGAGTGGCACAAACAATACTTCACACTGAGTCCGGGTCTGTCCTGTGGGGATTGGCAAATGAAACCAGCTGGGGAGTGTGCGCTGGGGGTAAAAAGAATTCAGTGCTCTGGATATGCAGATGACCAGAGAAGGAGACAGAAAGCATTCCCATTAATGTTTTAATTGTGATTTTACCATCTTCCAGTAACATTTAAACACCTGTGTGTTTTCTAGGACACAGTCTCTGCAGAGCTTCAGTAGTTCATCACCTCCTATTTGTGGGTGGAACTGTTAGTAAGCCCGCCCCCATTTCCCATCATCCCTCTGTTTATACGCTCTCCCACTCTCTTTCAGCCCTTTACATCCCCAACCCAACATTAACTGTGCAGCAAAAATGGTGTACAACATTGGAAATATTCAGCCGTACAGTTTTGAGCCGAGGTGTTCCTGTGCCAGTCCCCAGCCGGGTAAAAGGAAGAGATTCCTGTGTAAAACTCTCTGCCAAACCAACTTTGAAAGATGATTCGCTGTAGCAACCACTGGCAGGACGTGCCAAAACGGGATCAACAGCATGGATCTGTTTGTCTGGAAAGAATGTAGCAGGGAGCTTGTGGCCCGCTCATTTTTTTTTTTTTCTTTTCTTTTTTTGTCTGACCCTGAGATGAAAATTCAAGACTTACAAGACTTTTAGTCTTAATTTTCTTCATATTTGTCCTCCACTATGAGAAAATTACCACAAAAGCGTGTTAAAAACATCAAAAACATAATTTTCACTTGACTGGGTCTTGAAAATTCCTTTTATGCAAAACATGTTTTTGTGCTTTTCGTTTCAGAAAATTAAAATTCGGATGTTTTAGCCAGGACAGGAAGGCTGGGGATTATTTAGAATCCTGCCATCAATAATCCACATCAGTTTGGCAAATATTTTTGTTGAGTTAGAAAAAAAATCTTAAATCTCTAAGAAATAAGTCAAGTTTTTTTGCCTTAATGCCAGATTTTTTTCAAACCTCCAGCTGATCTCAGTCGACTTCTTCTCCTCTTTCCTTCCATCCCTTTTTTTCTTCCGTTCTTCACTGATTCCAGTTTTCAGTGAGAAGTGGTGGGAGGCAGCGGCCTCCGTACAGACAGGTACTTCCTCGCTCTGCAAGCCTTATCACTAATTCAGGAGGATCAAAGGTTATTCAGTAGAGTCCCGTTTATCACAGTGACACCCCCTGTCAGCGGCGGAGCGTCAGCCGAGCTGGCAGAGTTTGACAGGATGTGAAGTCTGCCATCAACGAGCTGTCTCAACATTTCACCCCAACCAACAAATGGCTCTGACTCCTTCCTGCTTGTTTGCAGCCACAACTCAGTGACTCACAAAGAGCACAGCCCTCAGCAAACATCTTCCTCTGGATTGTTGAATTTCACAACCACATTTGTTTAGGCTTTTTTTTTTATGTTCACAGGCTTTGAAGATTTGGCATATTTGAATCTCAATAGGTTTAAACAGAGTTTAGAGTGTGTACGGAGGACAATCATGGCACAAAGAGTGTTTTTCTTCTTGCTGACTGAGCAGCACGTGTTTCTACAAACATTGAATAAACAATTATATATTGTTTTAAATATGGATATATCAAATGTCATATTTTTTCATGCATAAGTGTTTTTTTCCATCTAGGTTATCAATCTTACTTTTGTTAACTTTGGAATTATTTGTTATTCCATAATCAGCTCTAAATAATAAAATTAAAAAAAAACAATTAAATAAAGCATAAATGATTAATAAAAACAAAAATGTTGCCAGATCTGATTTGCATACAGATTAAAAAAAAAGGTTAATATTTAACCAAAAAAAACTCATTTGACTTTCAGTGAGCTAATAACCTGATAGAAACCAGCAGCGGCAGCAGATGGTCATGTGACCACCATTGACAGAAACTGTCAGCTAAAATATCAATATTTGGGAAGCTGATCTTCAGATTACACAATCTGTCAGTTAATGCACTACAAATGATTGATTTTAACTGTTAAAAATGGATCTGTGTTTTAATTTGTTGACTAAAGCAGTGAAAATTCAAAGCTGGTTTTGAAAAAATAGTGATTTTTCCATTTTATTATCACGTTTCGATCAAAAAAATAATTAACAGTACTAGAACTAAGCGGCTAAAGGAAATTACATCTGATATCACTTGATTTTTCTGCGTTAGTTGTCTAAAATCTACCAAAAATATAAATCATAAAATGTTAGAAATAAAGACACAAAATAATTGAATAAAACTGGGAATTGAAAAAACTAATCACGTTATTAATAGCATATCTGGAAAAAACGAGTAACAGATTTATTGTTTCCCAGCCTCATTTCACAAGTTGGATAAAAACCTAAATTTACTTTATTTTCACTTAAAAACAAAAACACTTGACTGAACCACATGTTTTTATCAGTTCAGAAGACATAAATGTAGAGAAAACATTAGCAGTAACTCAATTTGGCAAATAAACTACATGATAAACCAAAAACTAAGCAACAAGACATTATATAGGATAAAGAGAAGATAATCTGGGTCAGGACAAACAGAACATATATAGACTGAAGTTAATGATCCATTTTAAAAGTAAAACAAGAAGACTGAAGTACCATTTGATGTATTTTTTTTCCTCTAACAAAAGAAAAAGTTGTGCCACAACTGTTTATTAATTGAAAAGTTTACATCCCAGAGTGTCTGTCCTGATTTAAAAGTAGTAGCAGTAAGCTAAACTCCACTGAGACCCTGAAGAGAAAAGAGGTGAAGTCCTCCAAATGTTTCCTTTGGTGACAGCACATATGACACAGCTCGATGCTACTGTCGGCGCAACGCAGCACCGGGAGGAACAGTTTGTCATCCGTGCTCTCCCTGTTATCAGCAGATTGCGACTGAACCCCAGAGGTGAGACTCTCCACAGCGGCGCAGGGCAGTTTGTCAACATTAGATACGTATCTGCCGTCCTGAAAAGCCTACAGATTTACATTGATATTCAAATAACCTTGTGATAGTGAGGCCTCTTTCATTGGATTCAATACAAGTATAATAAATTAGAAAGGCAGGAAATTGAAGCAAAGATTCAAATAAAAAAGTGATCCACATTCCTTGTTTTACATGTAAATGAAGCATCATGGGTTGTAGTTTATCATTTTCCATTATTAAATAATTTCTTTAATGCAAAATAGTAAATAAATAAAATTTGTCAAACCGTTTTGACATCTTAAATGGGCAGAAATTCACTGAATGCAGGTTCAGTCAGTTTTCTACATTTTTACTCATTGGATTTCGGACTAATGCGCCTAAAAAGCATCCAGGCTGTTATCAGTGAAAAGTGCAAATGCAGACATCTGTGATGGTTGCAACAGTTAAGGTGCGCAGGTGACGTTTACATGTGAAGACACCAGTGATTTAGAGGCGCACATCAAGGGGTTTTCCCAGGAGGACACGTGGCTGTTAGCTGACAATACGTGACCTCATCCGCCGTGACTTTGAAGATGGCTTCATCGACTGAATGCTTGAGCTAGTCCAGATTCGTCGCCGGCTAAAAATGTTTTAAGCTTAAACAGAGAAGAAATGACAACCATCAGACTGCAACAACACGGCTCCTAGAAAAACAGTTAGAAGTTCTACAAATTGGAAATTTAAGCTTTAAATATACAAAAAAAAATGTACCAATGGGTTAAAAAAATGGTTTTACCAAGAATTCTTATCAAAGACATATTTTCTTACTTAAAATTAATTTGATACTGACAAATATCTTAATAGGATCATATTTTTTCTTAATAGAAGCCCATTGAGACAACTGTGTTGTGAAATTGAGCTACAGTATATAAATAAAATTGAATAGAATTTTGCCCTACAAATGTATACATTTTAAGCTAACAATCATTTAAATAGATTAAACAAAAAGTTTGTTCAAAATTTTTGTTGATCTCTCCTTCAAATAATGTGCAAAATGCTGAATGTTTTCTTTATTTTTGCGGCTTCTCTCATCTTAAAGACATGTCAGAAAAGCTTTGATGTTCTCATTTGAACGAGCGCCACAAAGGTACACGACAGCCATGTAATCTGCGCTTGTCAAAACCAGGTCCCCGGCTACTTTTTTGTGTGATCTCTTGAAACAAAAATATCAAAAGGGTTTCAGTAGAGTGCACATGCAGGCTTTGACTTGATCACATTGCTCCTGCTTTTCTCTGCTTTCTAAAGCGGTCGATACGAGTTCTGCTGCCCGACTCTCTGCTGGGAGCCACTAAGAAATGTCAATAGCAAACCTCATTGGAGAGTCACCTCTAGATCGAAAGGTTGACCCTTTTTCTCGCTTAAGGACCCATTAGGTCTCCGTATCCCGTGGAATTAATTTGACTCTATATGCTTTTATTGCCTCATCTAGAATTAAAACCTCATTGAAAACTGCAAGCTATAGAAGCTGCATGTTTATCCTCCCTCTGTAAACAGCCACACGTTTGATTTTGCGAACAAGCAATTTTCCACGCAGCCCTCTCAACCACAATAAGTACCAGTAATTGAACGTTTACGGCCTGTTAAACAGAAATTACAGTAAGCTCCTAATAATGATAAAAGGGACCTCTGGGGAACCGTGTTACAGTCAGGACACCTGCAGAATCAATTTAGAAACCTCTTTGGAGAGCTTGGAGCATTAAGAGCAGTTCTGTTGCTCCAAGTTTTACGACTATTAAAAAGGTTGTTGTGACCCACAGCATAAAGTATTGCATGAGTTTTCTAATACTGTAGATTTTGGGCCACACTGGTCATTTATTGTATGGGCATTCCTTTGTTTAGTATTGTAAACAAAAGTTGGCTTGCTAATTCTTTAGTTAAAATAATTTATTGCTTAAGCTTTTCTTCATTGTTTTAAAGAATTCAACAACAATTTGAAGACTTGCTGTCCCACATTTTCCTGGAGAAAAGAATTATATCATGAAGTTAAGGACATCCCAGCAGGCTGCCTCCCCACGCTGCAGCAGCCCTTTGTCTGCCTGGCTGTCAGCGTCCCGGGGACCGAGCGTGATTGCTCAAGCCCCCTGGGTCTGGCAACAGACTAGCAACATGCCCAGAGTAACGCATTTTAACCGGACGGGCTCTGGGATACTGCGGGTTAACAAAATGGATGGAAGTTTAGAATGAGAACGCTTGGATTCATCCTCCGAGTGCTCCACCTGCTGATCGGGTCCCTATCTGTATCACTAGCCTGAAGCTAAGTCTCCAATTGGTTGATGTGATGCAACTACCTCCTGAATATTCAAATATTTGCGCTCAAGTTACGCTGCTGCCAGTCCAATGCGCCGCACTCGACGCTCAAACTGCACCACAGGACCTCATATCGCGTCTTTGCTATTGACTTAACATTGAAACTCGACGCCCCTGATGCATTAATCGCTTTTGGTGTGAACGAGGAAGCAGACACACACAAAAAAAAAGTAAAGTATGCGCTCCCATCAGACAACTTTCAACTCCCTACTAGGCAGCAATTCTTAGAATCTCTGCTTTCGAGCATGACCCATCACTAGATGGAGAATCTTCACTGACACATCGTTATCAAAGGTCGGTTACCAAAAAGCCACAAAGTCTCAGATGATGTGGGCACTTGTTGTTTTGAAGAAGAAGCTGCACGCAAATTTGACTCATTGATTCCCTTTCCAGAGTTGAAACGGCTAAACTTGGTGGATCTTGATTTCCAAAGTATGAAAGTTCATAAACGAAAGGTAAAAAATGAACAGCACACTGTTTGGTCATGGTCAAAAGAACCAATTTTAGATCCATCTAAAAAAAAAAAAAAAAACATAGCAGAGAATGCATACTACTTTAATAATCACTATTAAATATTGAAATCACTGTTGCTCATCAGTATTTAGTAGACAGACTGAAATGTAAAAGAGCCAGCTTAATGTTCATCTATTCTGCAGCAGTGCATTAGCGTGATGCTTGACCGAGCCTCCTAATTAGATCTACATCAGATGTCTTAAATGGATCGTTCATGTCTGTGCTACATGGGTGATGGATGTGTGGTTGGCCGGCATCGTTCTTCAGCGTCTATATTATATCATCCGTCCCTTCACTCCGATAGCATCAGTGTGAATTACTTCATCATGAGAGTAAATCCCTTTAATGAATAACCTTTGTTGTACAAGGCAACTCAAGATAAATGTTACAGATAAGCTGTGTCAGTTCATATAATATTACTCAACTCCGTGTACTGCAGGGAAAGACATCAAACTAAATTAAAGTTACAGTGCGCAAAGATCATTCTGCTTGTTCTACAAAGTCGGCTGTAAATGTTAGCCACATATTTAAGCTCTGAGGCTGGTTGATCTATTTTAAAAGTATTCCCAGAGATACTTCAATTATGATTTTTTTTTTTTTTTTTTTTTGTCGAAATAAAAAAAAACGTGTAGTTTTCTAGGACATAGTTTCTGCAGAAGTTTAATTAGAAATGCACTTCTGAGTTACAGGCTGGACTTTTTTGGCTTCTCCCTTCCCATGATCCATAATTGTGGATTGTTTTTGCACACACACTCTCCAACTTGTTTACAACCCCTCACATCCCCAACTTAACATATCATCGGAGCTTTCCATGCAGTTTTGAGCCCGATTTCAGCTCGGACCTACCCCTTTCTCGTAATATTTTCATGATTATTGACAAGTGACATCAGAGGAAAAACTACCCAGCATGCACCCTAATCCAGGCGATTTACACCGCTCTGCGTCCACCTGCATGATCTTAAACACACCTATTGATATTCACCCACCTGAGTCTTAAGCACCGCACCAAGCATCACTCAGTGAGAAGCATTGCTTGTGCCGTTTTACCTGCATTACCAAGCATTATTATTCTGACCTGACATTCTGCTTTCCTGACCTTGATTCTCCTCCAACTCCGTTCATCCATGCCTACCCCGACCCAAACCAAGAAATCTGAAGTCTGATCAGTAAAGCTCCTATGATTGACCTCTGTCTGCTTGACCCGGCCTCAGCTTCATGGACTTCTACTTGTATCTGACTCCCGCTCTGCAAACCCATCTGTCCACTAAATATTTGTTATTGCAACGTGCTGTCATTTTGTTTCCTTTTCCTCTACGTTTATTTAAAATGTTGAATTAGAAAAAAAAAAATAGAAACTCTAAAGTTCAACTAATTCAATAGAAAGTCAAATCTAGCTAATACTGCAAACAACAAAGCTCAAACACTGTTTTCAAGCTTTTAGATGTTAGAAAAAGGACCACACCTGAGCAGGAAGCCATGCAGAGGCAAGTCTTAATTACAAGAAGTCAAGCAGCTAATCGAAGCAGAGTCAACGCACTGCAACCTCAACATGGAGAACTTTGAGCCAACAAACTAACAGAAAGAACAGGCGGTGTTTGGCTGTGAAATGATTCTCTTCGGTGGCTGCGTTTGTTTTTTCAGGGGTGATGGGGAAGAACAAAATCCTGGTTACACAACTGCAGACAGACAACACCAGATGGGAAAACTAGTGTTAGTTTAAAGTAATGTTAAAGTATTTTGAGGGAAACTTTGGGATACACATATATATATCTCAGTTTTATTTATTTAAAGTACAAAATCAATATTTTTCAGACGTGTTTTAAAATGCCTTCACCTGTCCAAGTAGTTACACAAATATTTTCTTGTACACTCATAGTACCATATTCTATGCCTCCTCTTACTATGTGGTACTTCATAACTTCTGCATTATTTACATTTGCTTGGTATACATTTTTACAGGTCAATGTTCTCCAACTTTTTCAGGCAATTGACCAGTGTAATATCAGACAATATTTTCCTTTTTCTTTTCTTGTTTTGTTTTTAGTTTCGAGTTTCCCTTAACTTGTGGGAGTAAAGTTTATATTCTGTAAAATAACTGCAGCTGGTTTACCTGTTTTTGTATACTTACCATTATAATGGGATATAAATGTTCCCTTAACTCCTAACTGTCAAAGTAGAAGCTAAAAAATCAGATGCCAACTTCTACCTCATAAATCTTTTAAGGTGAGACAAATAAATACAAAAAAAAAAAGCAATTTAAATGGGTGTTTTCCAAAAAATAATTATAAGCTTGAATCATCCATTTGAGCAACTTTATTAATAGCACACTCCTGAAATTAGACAGTCGGTTACTGAATATTATGTATTATTGTTATGGTGGTGTGTGAGAACTTTTTTTTTTTCAAGAAAGTACATATTCTGATACTTCTGTTAAATGAAGCTTTCAACCATTTAATCCTAGAAAAACCATTTAATCAAAAAGCAAAAGAAACAAAAATCACCTTCAATACTACAAAAACATAGCTCCTATTGATCCAAATGTTACTCAGCTTGGAAATGTTTCTTGCGAGGTAGGATAAAATGTGCATTATTAAAGCATAGAGGGCTGCAGGGTACAGACACTACATCAGTTATACAATCTCTTATCTAAGCTACAATTCTTTTCCACTCCTGGTGCTTCCTGAAGGCTCAACATGCCTCTGCTCTTTGCAGAATAATCCTGGTCTGGCATGAAGCTGGAAATGACGGAGAGTGTATGTTTGCACTGCTGCCTCAGTGGGTGAAAAATAATTTACCTTGTTTAATTATTAAGTTCAAAGTGGATTTATTTAAAACAGCTATTTAATTAAACCTGCCTTCAAAATTAGATGTGTTCTTATTTCATGCCATTCACAGATTCCTTATTTTGTCTAAATGAAGTTTTTACTGTGAGAGTCAGAAGAAAAAATTAATAACGTTATGGTTTCATACTGTAAGTGTACAAAGACATGTAAAAGTAGAACACAATTAATTTGTAATTGATATAAAAATTTTTCACATGAAAGCAAATTACACATCACCTTGGATGACTTCTTAAGTAACGGAAAGAGGTGCAGGGTTGCTCTATTCAACAGTTTCTCCCAAAACTCAGGTGAATTTCTGATGAACTACAGCATCGTGCAAAAACTATGTTATGGAAAGTGACACATATTATTTACTTTTTGGCTAAAAGCAAAAAAATTTAAAGACAACTACTTTTAAAATAGAACAAAAAATGATCAGAGAGGGAGTTTAAGGCCATCTAGAGTCTTGAGAGGCATTTTAACAGAAATAGTGGGATTTGTTTAAAGTGACTCATAAGTATAATTGTTCTTTACACATTTAAAAAAAGAAATATTATAAATCAGGGGTGGGCAAACTACGGCCCGGGGGCCACATGTGGCCCCTCAAGCTACTTAATCTGGCCCTCCAAATTAAAATACAATGAATCAAAAATCCTAATTATTGTTTTATTTTCATTGTATTTCTGGTTTCTTCTCATGAATGGTGTTGTTTTTCTGGCGTTCGTGTTTGTTTTTTTCTGAGTCAGAAGGTGATTTTTCAGATTTCTTTGAGTTCGCATTTTCCTCTGAAGAACATCAACCCATTGGATCACCAAAAGAGAACAAAAATCACAATTTAGAAATTAAAATTCTCAAATTTTCTGTTTTTAGATGAATATATGTGAATTTTAATCCAAATTAAAGCATGTTTTTCTCTAAATTCCATATTATCTTTTTAGTTTATGAGGTTCATTACCAAATCACTCCTTCCATCTACTCGTTGTCCGGCCCTTATGCCAAATTTTAGAACCCTTTCTGGCCCACAAATCAAAAAGTTTGCCCACCCCTGTTATAAATACACTGTAAAAAATGAAACATTGGATCAAATAGCAAAAGTTTTGTAATTTGCTACATTTAGAAATATAGATTTTTATGAAATTAAAAATTTGAGTTGAGTAAACTATCGACCTAAAATTTGAATTTGGTGAAAATGAATAATTTTAAATGAAACAAATTACAGACTTCTGTAAATTGATCCAGCGTTTCACTATTTTCAGTGTATGACCAAGCAAAAGCTGGAAAAATAAAGAAAGAAAGGGGCCTAAAGCAGAACCCTGAGGACCCCCCTCCCCCTCTCTTTGATTCATAACTTCCCTATGAATGTATATTAACTAGATAACTATATATGTGTAAAAAAAAAAAAAATACATCAGTGTAAATGAAGATAGTTTTTTGTGTTTTTACAGAAAGTGTTTTTAAAGGTTTTACAAGGAAACCATGAAAGTTTTGAGTTGTATTTGCTCACCTTGTGTCAAGGTGCAGACTCTTGTGGCTCTTTCAAGCCTCAGTTGGCTCTTCTTTCTATTCGTCCAACAAAAACTGATGAATGTTTGGTTCAAGATTTATTAGACTGTGAAGCCCCTGAATGTAACCCCAAATGACTGGAATACAAACTTCAGGCTACAGTGACAGCCAAGACTTGCTATGAGAGAATTTCCTCTCAAAGGTTCCTGCTGTCATCCATTCTCCTTCAGGGACTTTATGTTCTTGCAGGATGGTGTCTTTCAAAAGCTTTTCTAAGAGTGTCTGCTTTTGAAAAGTTTATTGACCTCTAAATGAAAAAAAAAGAAGTCAAAGCTAATTTTTGATCAAATAAATTTGTTGCAGAGGGCAAGTATTTAGGTCATCAAGAATCCATTTAAGATGCAAAAAAGGATTACAGAGTCATGTAAGAGTTCTTGGAACCTGACTATATACACTGTAGACTGCAAGAACTAAATCTTAACAAAGTAAAAAAAGAAAATCTTATTTGAGAAGAAAATGAATCTAATCAAGAAAGTTTTTCAATAGCAAAATAATCTTACAGATTTTTTAAATAAGAAAATTGTGTGTTTTTGGAGTTACTAACATGTTTATTGTGGCATTTTTCTCAAGATGGAAATATTAGGATGTTTCTGGGTATTTTTTTTATTCAAATGGTGTTGTGTTGGGGCAGAAGAAAACCAGATGTTTTGAAAAATTGGGTTTTTGACACAGAAACGGCCAAAGTTTCCTTTCTCTGTGTGGTGCACCCAAAAATGTGCATCCACATTTGGTATTTTATTTTGATGGCCATTCACTTTTAGTAATTAAAATATAATTTTATTTTATACATTGATTAAATGTAGCCTGTGGGAAAAAAAACAAAGAATTAAGTTATGAGTCTGGAAAGCGGAACCTTCGACACTCTTGCAGCGCCTCCAGGTGGCTGAAGACGGGGCAACTTCCTGTTTCCGTCAGAAGTGCTTTGGAGAACGCAGTGAGTGCTAGTGTCGTTCCTGCTCACAGACTCCCTTTTCTTTTCCAGGTTAGTTCCCGGTTTAAAACCCCATAAATGAAAGCCCTAAGCTTTGATATTGTTCCTAGATAATAGTCAGCATTATTTGTTTTGTATTTTTTATTTAAACCGGCAATCTTTAAGAGTTTTTCGGCGAGAAACGGCGGGAAAGTCGAACGGGAAGTAGCCTGTGATCTCGCGAGATTTTGTCGGGATGATGTGATTTGGGTTGTGAGCCAGTGTGATAATGGCGGCCATGTAGACTGTTTACATTTATAGCTCTGCATGTAGTTTCATGATATTTGTGGAAATCCTGACCTTACTTTAACATGTTTAAACGCAAAACTGAAATAAATAGTTTTTGTAAAAGTTAAAAAAAGAGATATTAAATTAAAAAGTAAATGTTATTTTGTTATTGTTGAAAATGTTTATTTCTAAATGTGCAATGTCCAACATTTAAAAGCTAAGAAAGCTAAATAATAGTAAAAAGCAATATTTATTTTGTTTACAGTACAATTACAAAATTCAAAGTGAATTAAATGTATGTGATTATTAAGTGTTTCTTTTAGAATTGAATTGTAATGTATTAGAAATGAAAAGAGAATGCAGAATTTGAATAATTATTGATTTGATATTAATCAGATATTTATTTAGACTTTTGTGGTAAAGCTGTACATTGGACCAAAAGAATGCACTGAATGGAAAATGTATTTTTGTTAATGTCATTTAATAGAAGTGCTTTGGAGAACGCAGTGAGTGCTAGTGTCGTTCCTGCTCACAGACTCCCTTTTCTTTTCCAGAAACACTACATTCTTTTTGTTTTCGTGGTTGCCGCACTCGGGACCCGTAACATCTGCTCTAACGCTTAATCATCCACTTGTAGACTAATAGATCCATTAATGTCTAAACATTCCTCGCCTGAGCTGCCATCTGGCTCAAAACTGAACGTCTGAATAGTTCTGATGTTGCTCAGGGTTATTTGTTTATTTGGCCATGCTATTGCTAGTTTGAGCTTGTGAGGTGCTATAAGCTAGTGGGAGAGAGTGTAAACAAAGGGCTGATGGGAGATTAATGTTGCTAACTTCTGAGCCAACAGTCCCACCTTCGATTCACAGGTGAATGAGCTCTTGAAAATATGTTTTAGAAAAACTACAACACATGCTTTTTTATTTTAACTAAAAGCACGATCATGAGAAAAAAAACACTGGGAAAAATTTTCAACAAAAAATATAAAATAGTACGACGGAGTATTAGGGTCACCGAAAAAAAAAAAAAAGTTATATTATGACTTTTAATCTCGTAGATATACGACTTTAAATCTCGTAAATTTACGAGAAAAAAGTCGTAACTGCTAAATTATGAGAATAAAGTCGTATATTTATGACTTTAAAAGTCATAGGTTAAATTTACAACTTTTAAAGTCGTAAATTTATGAGAAAAAAACGTGTAAATCTACGAGATTTAAAGTCGTAAATCTACAAGATTAAAAGTCGTAATTTAATGAGAAAAGAACCAAAGTTGTCTGTTTATCAGAGCCGTGCTTGAAGATGAAAGACGTGGAGAATCTGGTGCAGATTATGTCCAGATCGGTGTTAAAAGCAAAGAAATTCTGAACATTTTGGTGATTCACAATCAAATTATTTCCGGGTTCGGTTGTGCGTGTGTTGTCTTGCGTATCTTCAAGTAAGCAAAAGAGGCGCTATTAATGTGTTAAACAGACTTTTTATTACCAGTCTCTTCTTACTGCTGCACTGTGCATGACTAGCGCTCATCTGCTTACTACTTGCCGTGCACCGAAAATGTGACCAGTCGCTTGGCCTTCTGGGTAATGTAGTTCGTAAACAGCTAACTTCAATACACAACAGTGCGGAGTTTCATATGTAAAATAAAGAGCTTAGAGATACACGTTCATCAGGATCGTCACTTTATTACGTCTTTCATTTCCTTTCTCCACCTTACGTCACGTCTCTGTTGCTCAGAAACCAAAAGAGAATGTAAACAGAACTCCGGACGCCTCCTTCCCCAAATGAAACGTCCCGTCTCGACACAAAACAACATTGGGAAATGACAATAGTCTGTCACGTTAGCACAAGAACATTGAAAATTCCAAAAACTCGTCCTCTTCAGACGGAAGCATCACAGAGTTGGAGGAGATCTGGTCTGTCGTAGAGGAAGAAATGATGTGAAGTGGACAGCTGGAGGATATGGACCGCTTCATAAACGGGATCTGCAGAGATCCTGCAAGCAGCATCAACGAATAAAACATTATTAAACTTTAAATCAAATAAAGGAACTTCCAAATATTTGGAATATTTTAAACATTCAGTTTACCTGATGAAATCCAAGACGCTTTTCACAGTTTGGTTGGTCTGCTTCAGTTCACGGCATAAATTCGCTGGAATGTAGACTCCCCTCGATTTTAATAAAGTTATGAGAAAAAAGTCGTAAATCTACGAGATTAAAACTCATACATTTACGAGATTTAAAGTCGTATATCTACGAGATTAAAAGTCGTAATATTACTTTTTTTTTTTTTTTCGGTGACCCTAATACTCCGTCGTAAAATAGGACTTAAAAGACAAAAATTCAAATTTTAAGAGTTTTGACTTACTTCTAGTGAGCCAGTTTTTTGCAGTTCATCTTCATGACTTCTTCTAGTCTCTGAGTATTTGGTTTATTCTGAAAACATCTTGCTTTTATTTTAAACCAGTGGTCCCCAACCCCCGAGCTGTGGAGCGTTGTCGGTCATTCGAAAAATTGGTAAATTGGTAAAAATTTGACTTCAAAGAAAAAATAAATCTGAATTTAACAGAAAAAAATCAGGAGTCTTTACTCCAAATATGGCTTTATTGTGGCAGTTTTTCCCACATACCATAATATTAAGGCATAATGTTCAACAACTGTCGAATGTTGCGAGGGTGTTGCTAATAAAGTAGCTCAAACCATGAAAATGATTTCTGACATTGAACTGGCCTGAAAAAGTTTTTGGACCCCTTTTAAATACCAAGTCTGGTCGGTCTCCTACCCCAGAGGTTCTTAACCTTTTTGACCCTGGGGCCCAATTTTCCCGGTACAAAGTGATTCGAGGCCCATTCAAATATAAACATGTTAATGTAAATTGATCCACATCTTGTTTGATTTGTATTTGATAATTAAATCGAGTCATTTTATGGTTTATCAAAGTAAAATCTTGTGGGGAAAAATGATACAACGTGATCATCTCAGACATTTATATTCATACTGAACAGGTAAAGCACAGTGGTCAACCTCAACACAAATTAGAATTCCAAAAATATTTATAAGGCATTTTGATCAATAAAATTGTGTTGTAATAAAACAAGAACACTTCAAATAAGTTTCAAATTAAACAAACTGTAAATGACATTTAAATAAAATGCCAAAAAAAGATTATTTTATAACCTGCTGATGAACTTGACAAATTATAAGTTTTAATTTAGTAATAGATATTTCTCTCCAAATCTGTGACACATTAACAACAGTCACAACAGTATGTTTAAAAAAAAAAAAAAAAAACTAAACATGAACTGAGGCAAAGAGCCCCGGAATAAAGAAAATATGATGAGGGGCTGATAGCTGCATACTATTGGCTCATGCCACAACGTAGAACAGAGGCCGCTTCTATTTGGCGCCCATGTTAACCTATGGCGGCATTCACACCAGGCGTGGAGCGGTGCGGTCCTCCGTTCAGGGCTCGCACCGTGCAGCGGATCGTTTTGGTGTCTGCTTTAGTTTGAGCACGAGCCGCGAGCGTTCTGCATCAATTCTGGCAGAAAGTTACATAAAGTTACAAGAGAAAATGGGGTTTATTTTTAAAATAAAGTGTGTATTCACACGTAATTTTGGAAAACCGTGCGTCCAGTGCTAAACTTTGTTCTTAGTCGCTCAGACCCAGAGGAAAGGGGTTAAGGTTAGGATTATGGTTCCGGTTCCTGAGGTCAGCTGTCTCTGCAGCTCACGGCTCCACAAGGAGATGGGTCAAATGTGGAGAACACATTTACACATTTAGGAGTGGGACAGTTAATGGGAATTGAACTTTAAGTTGAATTTTAAATACGTGCGTCCAACAAAAACATCCAGCCTTGGACACACTTAGAATATGTGCAACAACAATGCAGCAATGAGATCTTGGCTGCTTGTATTACATGTGTTCAATATGAATTTCTATCATTTTCTATGCTGGTCGAGTGTAAATACGTGGGAATAACATCAGCCTTTTTAAAATATAACCAATTTTTTACAATAAAATGCCGCGATTGACAAAAGTAATCATGTTTTTATATCTAAACAAACTGTATACATACAATCACAACACGCACGTGCGTGCACGAGCACAGACACATACAGATCAACGTATAGTGAGCAGACTCCACTGCGGGGTTCAGGAGTAAACAACAACAGAGAGGCAGAGAACAGAGACATGGGTAAAAGTTTTAGTTTATGAATTTACTCACGCACACACACGAGCGCGTGCGCACAGACACAAACAAAAACAGACAGGGACGCGCGCACACAGTGAGCCGGCTCCGGAGCGGTGGCGGGGCTGGATTTTGGGTGTTAAACAGCAGCAGAGGAGTTCCTCTTAGCAGAAGCACGCGGTAATATCTTTAGGTTGTATGATGGCAAAACAACAAAATCTCTCGCTGAAGCCCGTGGACCGCCGCGGAAAAATGCTCGTCTGGTCTGTAAACCACAGACGGGGGAAGCCGCGCACAATCGTGGTGCTTTCGGGTCAGTGTGAACCCGGCGTGACGCTTACTGCCACCAAGTGGTAGGAGGCTGTATTCAGGTCCTGCGGCCCTCGCGGCCCTCAGGTTTAGCACAGATTTTTTTTCGCGGCCCACTAGAGGGCGCTCGCGGACCGAGATTGGGCCGCGGCCCTATGGTTAAGAAACACTGTCCTACCCCATCCTTGGTAGGGGGGTGGGGACCCTCGGTCTGGTGGTCTAGTCTCTTGGGTGCCGGCCTCCTGGGCCCGGTGGTTTGTCACCATGCCGGGAGTGGGATCCCTGAGATTTAAGATCTAGCAGGGGATCAAACTACATCGAAGCCAGGGGGGTGTCCAGGTCTCGTGGTGTGGATTCCGGTCCTTGCTCCAGAGAACTAGTCCTCTCCAAAACTCCATCAGTGGGTGTGCCTGGTCGGGCCTTGTTTACATCACTCCTCCGGGGCCTCCGTTTCTTCCCTGTCCTCCCTGTCTTGCTCCCCCCTGGACCTTTTGTGGCGGGGGCAGGCAGTTGTCTGGAGAATGGGGTGGGTCGCCCTTGGGGGGTCCTGGCCCATCCTCGGCGCTGCTGGGTGGCTCTGGTTCTATGCATATTTTTTGTTAAAGTCAATAAGATAAAAACCCACTGAACCCTAAATATCCATTCGTATCATATTTGATACACATTTATAAGACTCCTATCTCATTGGCATAAATAAAACACTCCTTAAAAACCTATTGTAAAGTACTTGGTCCATGTTTTCTGCCCTACAGTTCATTGTCATTCCACTCGAGGCAGTAGAAGGGCTCTTCCTACTCATTTCAAAATGGCTGCCTCCATGAAATCTCAAAAATACTTAAAATACTAAACGTTTTGGTAATTTTGATACTTTATGGTGAGAACTCATCTATTGTTATTCGGTTTTTTTAAACTATAGAAATAATTCAAAATGTGCTGATAAGTAAGTCTTGAACACTCATAGTTTTGCATCATAATTAAATATGTTGTGAGAAAAATCTTACAAAATCATCCAACGTATTAAAATTTAATCCAAAAACAGAAGGATATTGCTCATTTCTTCCTCAAAGGCCTTAAAAAACGTCTTCATGCCAACAAAAATTTTAAGTTTTTTGTCAGTTCTTTGATGTAGAGGGTTTTACAGGGTTACGTAAAGAAGTACGACTAAATCTACGACTAATCTAGTGTTTACTGTTTGCCTTCTATTTATTGAAGTTAACATGAAGATCAGTGGGGGTTTTTTTCTGTTTCCACCTTTGTATTGATCAAAAAGCAGTTCACTATTCTGTCCCAGCCCTGCCTCCATCTTCCAGAGACACATTAGGTGTTGAGAGTGAATCTCTTCACTCAGGCTGACTGAGGGGGAAATCAGGCAGCTGAATCCCCTACAACCCCAGTGCATGTTCACACATTTGTTCATGCGTGCTCTTAATCACTGTTCCTGTCATTGTTCAAGTGTGCCAGGCTCTCCGCTGTGGGCTCCGTCTCTTTTCACGGATCCACAGATTTCTCTGTGTGAGGGGCTGCTCTGCTCCCTTCAACATCAGTGGGGCACCAGTGGTGGAAAATGACGACAGAAGTTACATCTTCTTTGGCTGTAGCTGACAGAGCATGAAGCCCGATGTGCAATTATATGGAGAGCACAAGGAAAGCAGAAATGTGACAGCTAAAGAATTTAATTTTCAGAAAAACATATACTTTCACTTTCTGAAGTTCTTTTGAACTAAATTGATACAAAAAAATGAAATAAGATAATGAATCCAGTTGTAATGGCACTTGTGACGTTCCCACTACTTTATCAGAGATGCAGGCTTCACCTTGAATATTAACTTTTAGTCATTATTAACATGTCAGCACAGAAAGTACCTCACCTCTGCTAATGCAAGGTCGCCCCTCAGGGAGAGGGGGCTTAAAGTTTCCATGATTTAGTTGATTTTTTTTTTTTTTCTACATAACTCCTGGTAGCGCCTCAATACTTTAGAGGAAGGTATGTAGGACAACTACCACGAACACAGTGGTGGCTTAGCAGTCAGTTTTAAACAGAAAAATGCACACACAGACTTTCCAGTTAACAAATAGACAAAGCAAATATATGAGTAGAACGTGTTTTATCTGTCAGGGATGTGCTTGGCTTGGTTTGCTTCCTCTTTGTTCTTCCAGGAATGAAGTCAGGGGAAAAAAATCTACAGTTTACTAAAAACTATTTGCAGAAAAACAGAATTAAATAACCTCAAGCACACATTTCAGAATGTGAAACTGAACTGTACCTTTTTCTAAACCTGTGGACCAGCTGCAGGGCATCCAGCATGAGGAGGCTGCAGGTTGCCTATAATGATGCCCTGAGACTTTTATTAAAACAACCACGGTGGTGCAGCGCAAGCAGTCTGTTTGTTGGTGCAAGAGGTAATACTCTTAAAGTTTCGTTGAGACGTTTTATTTATGGTTTTATTTCTCGTCTTAACACGTCAAATAACCAAATCATTTGAACTTTCACCAATGTGAATACAGCACTTTTAAATACCAGTCCCCAATCTGGAGGTTTTGGTATGGCTGCCAATTTTAAACTTTTTAAATTCTTAAGTTTTTAATTTTTAAGTCTGCAATTGTTTTTGAGTTTTTAAGTTTACGATACTGGTAATTTTATGTCATTGTTTTTATTGGCTCTTATACTTTGATTATTATTAATGTCTCTTTTTTATTTATTTTTACATTTTAATTATATACATATATGTATAATTATTTTATTCTTTTTAAGTCTATTATCTGTTGTGTCTTTGTGGCAAATGGACCTTGAGTCTGTAATAAAGTATCTTACTAAACACTTTTTTACTTTGGTACCTTCTCCTTAATCAGATCAGATTCATTTACAGTGAGAAGTTCTAGAAAAAACACGGTCTAGGGGCTTGTTAAGGATGTAACATAAGGAAAGAGAAATTAAATATACCAACGACTCAAAAACTCTCACAAACAAACCCAGGCTGAAAATTAGCTGGGAATGTATTTATAGAAAAATCAAAATACAAGGACCAAAGCCTTTAAACAACAGCTAACAAAAATGAATGCTCTGCTGCTGCAAGCTGGGAGGTGGGGGTGGGGCTCCAACAGATGATGTGGCACTGTTTGAATGCTGCTGTTGGAGGCCCTCATCCAATCAGAACAATTTGGGCACCAAACAGGAAGTGGAAAAAAAAAGACAGAAAAAACTTCCACCGCAGTGGAAAGCCAAAGAAAATAGACACAGAAAAACATTCCAAAAGTACAAATCAAAAAACACGTACGGCCTCAGCCGTAACACCCCCCAACCGAAGTAAAAAGTTCTGCCCCCCAGGAAGCCCTCATGAATGACTGTGCAAAAGAGCATCCGCTAGCAGATTCTCTGCTCCTTTTTTTGTTTTTTTTTCTCTTTAAAAAGACCAGAGAGTTGTGATCAGTGTAAACGGCTACAGGGTGAGAACTGGAACCAATTTAAACGTCAAAATGCTGCAGTGCCAGCAACAGAGTGCTTCTTTCTCAATTGTACTGTACCGGGTTTGATGAATGGTAAACTTATAAGAAAGATGCTCAACACCATGTTCATCTTCAGCTCCATAATCACTGGCATCCACCTCCAACTTAAAGGGACGCTCATAATCTGGAGCAGCCAGGATGGGCGCTGCAAAGAAGAGCTTTGACATATTTAAATGCATTCATAACGGCATTCAGGTGACCAAACAAAAGCTTTGTGAACACTACACTAGTCTGACTAGTTCAGGGAGCTACAACGTCTGTAATTACGGCAGAAACCTCGGTAGTCCTACCCCGACCATTCCTAAGATGCTACAGAGTTCCTTGTAGTTCTGAGGGGCTAGAAAATTTCTTTTGTTATATTGTCTCGAGGAAAATAAGGAAAATATCCCTGTTCAGGAGACCAGAGCAGTCTGTCTGTCTCCCGGAGTATTAAGCGAGCTCCGCTGAAGTCTGGGAGGCTGGTAGCAGCCAGAGAACCACTGCGGTGCAACAGAGAAAAACGCTCGTATTAGATTAGTATTTTATCCTCTCAGCGAGTCACTGAAAACATCACGTACCCAAAGGTGAGCTCCTGATAGGCTGATGCGATGCAGCAACCTCTCAAACTTCAGCTATTCACATTTTGGCTGTGCCGCCTGATTCGCGCCTAGTTGCTCAAATCGAGCTAGTAGCTGACTTTCACACTGCGCCAGTCGCTCAAATTGCTCCGCGGGACTTCAATTCGTCTCGGAGCGCGCCTGTACCACTGACTTAGCATTGAAACTGGCTGCCGCGCGAATTGCGTTTGATGTGAATACACTTTAAAATTGTATCAGGCTATGTATTATTTTTTCATTTCTACGGGCATACTTTAGATCACGTAACTGACAAGTTTCCCTGCGGCCAGAAAACAAAAAAATTGTGGAATCCATTCTATTTTCAATGGGAAATTACTATATTTTAAGAGTTAGAGACACTTAAGCTTTATTTTGGTTACTTTTCAAGGAGAAATGGAAACTTATTAACAACTTTATGGCCGTAAAAATGAATGTGAAAATAATACGTAGCTGTGATACAATTTTAGAGCTGTTTTTTTAGAATGCATATGTTTTGTGGGCTGCTGATCGAAGTTTCAACATCACAACTACACGTTTTTTCAAACATCCAATTTTCGCTTGCTCCACCTAAAAATACAATTTTGAGTCATAAGAAAAATGCCACAAGAATACGTTAAAACCACCAAAAACACTATTCTCAATTTCAGTTGGAAGGTCAGGATTTTTGGTTTTAGATTATTGCAATTTAATCAATTTTAACCCTTTGAAATGTGAAGAAAAACAAGTTCAGACAAACTTTATTCCAGAAATGATTTAGATCAAATGATAATGACTCACTTTTATTCAATTCTTAAATCTTAATGTCAAAATACATTAAGACTTTCCCTATTTCCCTAATGCCACCAAAAAAAAGACAAGTCAGAAAAGTCTCACGCAGCATCTGGCTGGCATTATGTCTTTGTGTGCAGCAGAGGGTGTGGAATGAAACCATTTCATGGTAGCTGCTGCCCTCTGATACACGCAGAAAGCTAAAGGATTAGCACTGCTGTCAATGGAAGTCACAAAGGCATGATATCCTCTGGCAGCTAAAAGTTGATGACATGACATGACCTGCTCTTGCAGAAAAACTCAGTTTTGTAGTAGCACCCGACAGACCTACATTTGCTTTACAATAACTTCAGAGGAAATTACTCTCTTATGTCAATTTCCTGCAGATTTACTATAATCCTAACCATAAACAGCACCTGTCTGGCTCTTACCAACCTGAGGTCCAGTGTTTTTGATCGACTTTTATTGTAGTTTGATTATCTTGTTGGAGAAGGAAACAGTTCAGACTAAAGTAAGAGACAAACATTGTTTTAATCACAATTAATATGTGCAAAACTGTCTTTTAAAAGTCTCTCCTGTAAGATATTTGTTTCTTCTTTTTGCGTTAAAAATATTATTGCGCTTTATATTCATTTATTTATTTTTTGGTGCAGAAAAATTTTAGTTTGAAGTGGCTCTAAATGTTCATTATTATGTGTGATTAATATTTAAAACTAATTAAAATACCAACAAAGAGGTGGTTATGATTGCAATACTTTCATTAAACCATACTTTTTTTAATTATGAAATATGGATATTTTAAGTCTGTTTTTTACTCTAACTTAATATTTGAATATTCTAAAAATGATGATTCATAATAGCATAATTGTTAATTGTATTTTCTAAGAGAGCTTTTGTTTTTTTTATTCTAAATGTAATTACATGTTAAAAGGTAACCAAAAAAGCCTGCATGTTTTAAACAGTCCAATTCTAAAAAAAAATGTTTTAACTTAAATGAAAGCAACAACTTTTTTTTAAATAGAAAAATATATTTATTTAAGATTTTGAATAATATATTTATATGCTTGACCTGCTTTATTTCAACTTTAACTTGTAAGCTAACATTAAGCAACAATCATATAATAACTTTATTTGATGAACAATTGTCACTTAAAAAACAAAAATAATTCCTAGAATTAATTCAAATAAAATATCATTTTTTTCAAAATTATCTTTAAAGTAAAGGTTTTCAAAGGCTTTAAACCCTTAATATGTTATACAGTGGTTCCCCTGCTAGTTAGTGGTTTCACGTACAGTACTTTGCAGATTTTTCTTTTCAGTCATGTGACTTTTCCGGTACGTCGCAAAAACTCAGACAACTCAAGACGCCTGTACGAAATTTCGGTGTCTGAAGGAGGCACTGTGCTGCTGAGATATGCACAGCAAAGCCCCTTCCGGAGTGCGGAGAGAAAGTACCAGTCCGCGCTCCCCCTCCGCGCTCTGGGTAGTGTGGACATCTGGCCCTTTCATGCCCCTGGATGGAGATATTAACAAAACTGTGTTGAGCAATGCTCCATTGTTCTTTAATTAATGATTTACAAAGCATGATCAGACATGTATAGACCGGTAACAAGCTGATGGGGGTTCTCAGTTTTCGTGGATTCAGCAGTCCCTAACTTACGCAAATAAGAGGGAAATACTGTATTATTAACACCATCCCGTCTACTGTTTCTGATTTGTACTTTCTGTTATATCAAAGTTAAATTTGAGCTTCCAGTTTGATCACTTCAGGAGGCTTTGGTAAACTCTTTTTGATTTAAATGTAAATGTGTGTCCTCTTATATTTAGTGCTGAATAACAGCAGAGTCTAAAACTTAACCACCAGGTCAGCATGAACCATCAAATAATTCTCGGAAATTTCTTCAAAGGCCTCTCAGAAATGGAACCACTCCTGCTAAATTAAACTTTGAAAACCCTTTAATCGTGTACGCAAACTCGTGCTAAAACCTTATCATCGTGCCCTCAGCTCATATCTCCAGTAATAAAAACCCACCAATGTGGACCCATTCAGTCTAAGGTTATGAGGCAAAACTGAGCTACAATAAATCTAGGCTTTTATCAGTTTGAATGTTTTCTATTCCTTGTGTAAATCTGATATGGGAAGAAATTTCATGCATGACTAAGTAGATATGTCACACTCAAGCAGAACTAGAATATAGATTACAGATTATGTAGACATGATTTTCATAAAGTACCACGAGTTTGGTGTCTGCATATTGACTCTGAGCCCTTCAGTACAATTGCGCCTGACTGACTTAGCAAGCCTAAATAAATTAAAACAAATGAATTCACCAGTGGAAAACCACTCTGCTGAGATTTTCTATGTATTATAAAGTTAATGGACCAGAATTCCTTCTGCTCCACTGAACAGGGTATGAATGACACTAAATTATATGCTTCTAGAGTTGTTAGAAGCCCCATGATGTTTACTGTTCAACCAGAAAATAACATTAAAAAACAGTAAAAGTTGAATCACTCTAATTTGTGTAATATGTTCATGGATGAACATTTACTATAATTGTTTCTAGAACTTGTGAAAGAAGTTTAGATTATGCAAATAAACCAATGTACTGCACGGTCTGTTTTTTTATCAAATGGGAATGTGTATTGTTTTACTTTTTGCACATCTGAAAGGCAGATGCAATCTAAACCCCCACATGATTGCAGTCATTGTTCTGAGGTGGAGTTGTGAGCACAATGAAAGGCGATGAAGAAAGTGCATCTCTCGCCTCAATGACTTTTGGAGTGTAAAAGGAAAAGATTCTTTAGACACATCTGCTATTTTTGTGTGCCCAAGCAATCGCATTAATTCTTGGCCACTTTATCCCTTTCATGGTCGTGGGGGTGCTAGAGCCTACGACACGTCACTAATGAATTGCATATAAACAGTGCAATAATCTCACTTGGTTCATGCACAACTTTTTGTGTAATGAGTGAATAAATTGCCAGTCTATACCGAGTTTGCGTCTCCCACTTGCCCGGGTTGGCTCTCATGTGAAAGGCGGGATCAGGTACTGTGGGTGCAGATCCTGAATATCAAAGTGACAAAATTCATCAAATGGCAGAATAATGTGTTCTTTGCATTTGGACTTCTTCCATGGTTTTAACGTAGTTCATTCTTGATATATCTGTGAATTTTTCACGTAAAAATTACAACTTTTCTCCCTTTTTCCACATGTATTTACGTATGTCCAATTTTCATCTGTGCAAAATGCACAAAATGTACAAAGTGTTTGTGTGGCACAGCTTTTTTAGCCTTATTGTTTGGTGCTCCTATGTGACAAAACTGAATATGTCAGCCTTTTCCAGCTGGACTTGAGACCAAAATTGCAGAATTGGTCAACCATGAAAGGTGCACAAAATATTTAGCTCCAAAGTCTCAAACTTGTCATCACTTCATATACTTTTTAAAGTAAAATGGCTTGGTCTCTACAGTTTTTGGTTTGCTTTATATACTTTAAGACTTCTTCCTGAAACAAAATTTTAAAAAGGGAAACTTTTTTTCCTATAATTAAAAAAAATCTCTTTGCACCACAACACAGCAGCTGAGGATAATATGTTTTAAATGTTATAAAAGCAAACCATGTTTTTCCTCACATCATCTCCCCTGTAATCAAAAATGGAAATGTCTTTTTGCTGGTTTTATATATTTTGCCACCTGCAGAACAGAAAAAGTTGTGTCTTGGTTATTTTTAATTTTACCATGTAGACCACAAATTGTTACAAGTTTTTTTAATTAACTCTATCTCCATTAGAACATCATAAACTGAATTAAACAGGAGGCAAGCTGATAAAGGGGAAGTTATGACAATTGTACATGTAAATTCTGAATTTGCGATTCATGCAGTTCATTTTCTTTTCCCCATTAATCTCCCGTGGATTCACAAAACCAGACATGAAATTACTTAAAAGATTTTACTTTGAGATGGAGGGGAGCAACGACAAACAAGAAAAAGGAGGAAAGTTAGAGTGAATGACTTTCTTACTACTATTTTTGGCATTATTTCTTCTCAACTGACCTTAGATTGGGATGTTTTTATTTGTCCATAAAAGTAGTTTTTTTAAATGTTCACTAAAAACACCACAGTTTTACCATTAGTTTTACTTAAACTTTTCTTCTTTTTTTTTTTTTTTACTGGAAACTAGTTATCAATTTGAATCAGAATACCTCAGAAACTTACATCAAAAGAACAACTTAACATATGGGCAACTACAACAAAAACAACATTAATGCACGTTCTAATTTATTCTTTATATGATGTATTTACCCTTTTTATTCAACCCCAACCCTCTACAAGAAACATCACTGGACTGCTGGAGGTCTGATGCCTATCAGATGCACAATGCATATCTGTAGCAGTTTTATTAATTATTCTTAAAAAATTGTCAGTATGTGTGACAGTACTGACCATCACCCTCGTTGTGAGAAAAGTAATGTGATATATTTAGAAGAAGAATAAATATGTCATTTTGGAAATCTGAATCTAAAATCAATGTTTGCAGATAAACTCTAAAACTGATGTTTATACAGGGTTAATTGAAATAGATCCACCTATTATCTGTAATAAACTGTGGAAAACTTTGCAGAGGGGAAACTATTTGACAAGTGTCATTCATGTTGCAGATAAAGATGGAGATTACATCTTCCAAAGATATAAATGAAACCATTGGTGAAAAGACACACATCTGATAAACTTCCATAGTGTTTGATTGATTGCCCACCTTTTAGGCTGAGAAAGGTATTTAATAATTGTGTAATTGTTATGTTTTCAGTTCCCAAATATATCAAACTAATGTCAATAACTTTTCTGTAATGCTTTGAAATGGCACAAGAAGAAAAGACTAAAAAAATGTAAGAATGTACACTGAGAGCCCAAAGAAAAAGTCGTAGTCAAATATTTATTAGGAAGCAGCCTTGCCTCTTGTTTCTGGGAGTTAACATCAGTTGTTTAAGTCCTGACAAATGGCTCTTGAAGATTTTTGTAACCTTATTGTTGCAAAACATACTGATTTTATTGGTTTCAGAATGTCTGACTGTTCTTGTGAGCGCTGAAGAACAATGGTGTTTCAGTAGAAACGACCAAAAACAAAAGTTCCTCATGAGATCTCTGACAGAAGACAGACTGAATTATCAAAAGAGTTGGTCAAAGTGGACATTCGTGAAGATCATACTAAAATGTTTTATTTTGGGGTATTTGTGTGTCGTTGAATCACTGGTTTTGTATGCTTTATTTTCCATAGTTTTTAAAGTGTCCTACAGTGTTATAGTGTTGGGCAGAAACCAATAAAAGAAAGGAAAGACATCCGTGTAAAGTGGGAATGAACTGGTGGAGCTCCATATTGAACTTGTGCTGTCAAGAAGTATGACATGTTCCTCTTGATCTTTGTTGTACTCCAGTCCACTTGTAGAATGTATTCAAACATATTTGGTTCGTTTAAAGCAGTGTTCCTCATTCCAGGTCCTCGAGAGCCGCCATCCTGCCTTTTTTCCAGCTCTCCATGTACTACTTGCTGCTGATTACCTGGACCAGGTGTGTTCATTCAATCAGTGTGTGGAGGCATCTGACTGAACTAATCAGCAGGTAAGCAGGGCTTGGAGATCTGGAAAACAGGCAGGATGGCGGCTCTCGAGGACCTGGAATGAGGAACACTGGTTTAAAGTGATCATGAGTTTGTTTCCCCCGGTAATCCAGAACAAATTTTGGGTCTGAATATACCCAAGCGGGTCCGGGACCAAGAACCACTCTTGAACACATCTTTTGAGGGTCTTAGTTGGTTTTCTCAGTCTGAATAGGCTCTGTTCTAGGAGTGGAACAACTTAACCAAAATGGCCACCGTGGCTGTGCATTATGGGATATAAGCAGAGTAGTTGAGCAACGATGAGACACAGCGGCTCAATTAAATTTGGTTGGATGAATGCAGGCTCATTTGAACCACTTTTAACATGACACACATTGGTTCTCACATTGTTTGCCAGAAAAATAATATGTCAAACAGTGAATTTTCCTGACAAGGATTGACAAGTGTAGGACTTCCATTATTTTTTCACTTGTTGCTTTGCTCCGTCCTCGTTACTCTTGGCCAATGGCTGAAGAGATCTTTAGTCACCTGGTTCAAAACAGGGATGTTCGGTTGAAAAGCAGTCAGAATACAGACCAAACACAAGGTTCAGGACTCGATCTGGACCAGAATGAGCTGACTCAACCGGCCAAAAGTCTGAAAACTCCCTCAAAAACATTTTCTTCTGTTTCAATTAACATCCTCTTGTGAAATACTATCATAGTGTATGCAAATAGACTTCAAACTAATTTAAAATTATTGTAAAACTATTTTTAAGATAATATAAGAACTAGATGGGTTTTCTTAAAACATTTCCTCTTTAAATAACTTCTATGAAAAAGAGAAAATGTAAAGGGAGTGTTTTTTACTCGTCTTTTTATGTTTCATAATATGCAGCGATGGCATTTAAGCTGTGTGCTTTTGCTACTGTGAGACCGTTTGGCTCACAGTTTATTAACTGGTGGTCTTTTTATATCTTTAGAGTTTATTAAACCAAAGGTAATAACTCGGTCTTATGGTCCTGAGTTGGCAGAAGCAGAATGGTGAAATGTGCTCAGCAGAAGAAGCATAACCTTTCTTATCAATGAAGTCAAGTTTACTTAGTAATTACAAAGGGGTTAAACGGTTAAGCCTCTTTATTCTCTGGTTCGACGTTTGGCAAAAGACTACGATCGCAGGTCAAAGGAATAGTGTACACCGTAGAAAATTAGAAATGGTCGGAGAAAGTTGAGGTGAGTGAAAGCCAGAGAGCGTGGTCGGCTCCCAGCAGTATGAGGTAATATGCTGAACAGTTGAACTGGAGAGGTCAGACCAGAGGGAAGAATAAAGACCTGGTGGAAACTCAAGCATTTAATAAATAAACTTGAACATGAAAAAAACATGAACAAAAACCAGACACTTAAATACACTGAAACCACTCAAAACTAAGAGAGCTGTGGATAACGGACAACCTGAACCTGGTGTGACCATTGACTGTATATGACTACTGGACTGAATTACCCCTCCTTACTCGTATTCCAAACAGGATGTATCAAACAGGAAGTACCCACTGGTTGTAAGAAGCCAAAATCTTATAGACCTCTATTGAGAAATAAACAACTTTTACTCATTCTATTACTCAGAATAGTCATTCTTGCTTTGATGCCTAATATAAAATGTTCTTGATAATTCTACTTTTTTTCACGACACTTTTGTTCTGATTGCAAGTTATAATAAATATTATTCAAGTTTATAATTATTATTCAAGTTATAAATTGATCAGCCAGATGCCTCCATAAAAACATCTGGAAGGGGTGTGGATTTCCAAGAAGTTCACCTCTAATATGGCGAGTTGCCATAGAAACATTAACTCTGCTTACTCATCTGGCTTCAACATGGCGGCATACCTATTGCAAAAAAAAAATGGCGGCTTAATCAACTTCATTTGGCTGGAGCCAGAATTAAGTTTTTTTCTATGGGTGACATCTCTTATACAGACAATGGGTGTGGCTGACGGGAGGCAAACCTAAAAAAGACAATGACACGAACCAAATAAAACAAAACCGGAGGCATACAAGTGAACAAGATTAGATAATTCAAAAAAAAAAAAAAAAACACTTCTAAAATGTGTTGTTGCATGCAATAACGTGTTTTTAACCCTTTAACATTTGAGATGTCGCTGGCGACAACTAGAGAACAAAAGTATGGAGCTAAATCGGGCTCAATATTATTTGAAACCGAAATAAAATATTTTGAAAAAAATATTAGCGTAGTGTAAAATGTCCAAAAATAAATGTCCTAAAATAAACTTAGTTATTTTCAGCTTTAAATGTTCTGTTGTTTAGTTTTCAAAACTCAAATTTTTATTTCAAAACTTTTTTTTCTTTTTAGAATCTGAAAGTTTCGGTTTCGAAACTTCTGGCCCTGTTGTGGTGCGTTTGGCGGGGCTCTGGTCTCCTGAACTGTTATCTTTTTCATATTTCCGTCAAGAAAATAATACAAAAAAAAGGTTCAAAGGTTCTCCTATTTTCTCCCTCTCCGGTTAATGCGGACAGCCTTCAAACTCAGTTACAGTCACAAAAACAGCGCAGAAACAGCGGTGATCCAGACACACCCCCCGAGTAAAATAGAAGCCCCGGTAACGAGAAAATCTTTAAATGCTTTCATTTTTTGTAGACTTTAGTTTAACTCTTCACAATAATAAACCAGCACCATCCGTGCAGGATTACATTAGACTGGCTGCCAGTAGTGAATTCTCTGTGTGGTGAAAGAGAGGGTTTTCTTGAAACTTTTTCTACGCCTGTATTTAACACAATAAGATGTCGGTTTGAACAGGCTAGAACAGAGTTTTTCGACACGCGGTTTGTATGCAATGAAACTCTGCTTTTTACACCCGTCTTGGGACAACTTTAGACTATGATAGTACAGACTGAACAGCCATTTTCTGACCATAATCATTAAAGTTCTATGAGTCAGTGAACGCACCGGGACTGAAGTCACCACTTTTTATTGGTCCTTTGTGTTAGCCCCGCCCCAATGCGCCACAACAGGGCCAAAAGTTTGGAAAGTGAAACTTTCAGATTTCGAAAATGAAAAAAAAAAAGTAGAAAGTGAAAAAGAGATTTTAAATTGATATTTTGAGTTTTGAAACCTAAAAAAAAAATATTTGAAGCTGAAAAAAATAATTTTATTTTAGAATAGCTAAAAGTTTTGGACATTTTACATTTTTTTCAGCCAAATACTGATATTTTTTTCAAAATATTTTATTTTGGTTTCAAATAACATTGGCCCCAATTTAGCTCCACACTGAAGCTAAAGCTTCAGTTTTAAAGGGTTAATATATACTCTATTTTTAGAATAACTTGTTTAATTCATATGAATAAGATCTTTCCTCTGTGCAACTCTCAAGCCACCCTGCCAAGACCTATAGATACTTCCTTGCTATAGCGAGGGACAATCTTGATATCTTACATGTTTCCTTTTAAAAGACAGCTCTGCTTCATTAAAAATGTATTTCAACTAAAAAAATTGTTAAAGTTCATGGAGCATCCAAAGTTTCCAAAATTAACAACGTCAATATGTTTTAGTTTGGATACTTTTTTTGTTTTATTAAAATATATAATTTTATCACATAAAAAGATTTACTCTTAGAACATTTTCTGACTGGAGTTCCCCTCTCTACTACACATGCAGACTAATTAATGATTTATTGTTCCAAAGTATGATGATTCCTCTTTCTTTTATGGAAACAGCAGCTGTGGTCAGTTTCAGTTAATGTCAGATGCACTTTTCTTCAAAATGACGAATTTCTACTCCTCAGCTTAGTTTAAAAAAATCTTCTCAAAACCTTTGCAAAATCCCTTTACTTATCCTTCTCGTGGTTAGAGTGTTCCAGAAGCAGTCGTCCTCAGCTGATACTGGAATGAACCATCGCAAACTGACACTAATACAAACTGATAGATAAAAACTCTTAAGGAATAAAACAACATTATTCAAAGAAGCTATTGTCTGAGGAAAAAGGAGCGGAAATGATATGTACTTTGATAGAAAAGGTCATTCTGCTTGAATAAACCTTTTAAAAACAAAGTCGTGTAGTTATGTAAAATTCTTAAAAAGTAAAGTATCCAACTTTTTACTTGAAATTTTCCATTTAAAAATGAGCTATGAAATTGTATTGAATCAAATTTCCGTCCACCTCTCCATCATCCTGCGGGGGTTGCTGGAGCTTATCCCAACACTATAGGGCCAGACACATTCACTACTCAGGGTCAGATTAGAGCAACAATTCGACCTATGAGGCTTATTTTTGACTGTTAGATGAAGTCAGCATGCAAAGGGAGAATATGGAAACAAGGATTTTGCTGGGATTGGAACCAGAATCATCTCCCAGGCGATAGGGCTAACCACCTCTCAAACATGCAGGCTTTGAATCAAAGTTGCTTTTCTTACCGCTCAGTTTAACTGAATCAAATGTTCTCAAGGAAATCAAGTCCAGAAAATTTGTTTTTGTCAGACTAATACAGTTTAGAAACATCAACCCCTTAAAAAAGCAGTTTTGGATGAAACTATTCTAAGTTGATTTCCTGATTGCTGTCCAAAAACAGTTCAAAAACATGCTTGATGGGTTAATTGGTGAATCTAAATTCCCGTAGGCGTGTGTGTACGTGTTGCTAAGATAGGCTCCAGCAGCCCCGTGGCCCTGAAAGGGATTAGGCGGGTTAAGAAAATGGATGGGTTGATGGAGGAATAAGTGGCGTTCATTGATGCATTAAGAATTAGGAGTTAAAACTTCAGTCAGAAATAATATCAGAGCTAAAGTGAGTCAGTGCGTGAGTCTGCCATCTCTTCTGTTTTACTACTCACAAAAGTGTGCTCCAACTCCCTGTACTTTTTGACCCATTCTGATGAAAACTGTTTTTTTGGTGTTTTTAACATGTTATTGTAACATTTTCATGATGACAGAGGACATGTGTTAATGTAAAATATATGGGATTAAAATTGAATTTCATAGAATCTCTTTATTCAAATCGTTGTGAATTAGGAACAGACAATAAAAAGAATAAAAATTCTGATTGAAAAAGAACTGATTTGTGATGTAGAAAATACACTGAGCTCCCTGCTCTGAACTCTCAGCAATGGGGAGGGAAAGGGGGGTCGGGCAAACGACCAGGTTTTTTTTTTTTTTATTTGTTTGTTTTGGGGGGAAAAAAAAAGTCATAATTAAAAGACAAGGGGAACGCTTTTACACGGCTTTAACAATAACTTTCACAGTGCAGTAAATGTTAAGAAATCTTAAACATTTCCTAAACAGAAAGTGTGTAGAGATTAGTTATTAGTGCCCTAGGGTGAAACCCTGTTTAAAATATATATATACGATAATTCTCAAGGATGAAAATCTATAAATATCTTCAATATATACACATAAAAACGGTCAAAGCTCTGATATATACCTGCTTGAGTTTTGCTCTGATTTTAAGAACAGTAAAAATTGTCTGGACTAGTGTGTGTGACAAGTATGTCAGGAGGTAACCGGCTTTTACATCTGAGTTTTTATTATATACTATTAGTATGTTTTCAACTTTTTACACTTCACAGCAGCGCTTCCATACGGCTGAACCTCTGCACCACCTGGACTTCTCCAGTTGTTCTCTTGCCCGTGACGCAGGGAAAGGGACAAGAACAGTGGAGGATAGAGATTGAGTAGCTCTGTGATGTGGATAAATCAGAAAACACAGCTTGTTGAATATGCTGGGTGGAAAACAAAGCAGCTTTTTACTGAGAGAGTTTTAGACTCCACCTCAGGGAGGAGGTGGAGATGGGGAGGCTGTTGACAGGAGCAAAACAGCATCCCTCAAATAATGAAAAAGAATGGATGCACAGGCAGATTGAGTCAGGATGATGAATGCACTGAGAAAAAGCTGGTACTTGAGCTACAAAGCCACTCTTTAGCTTTAAATCCATTCATTCAGGGGGTGGATTTCTGAAAGATCAGTGTGGAGGACCAGATGCTCAAACGGTCATTATATGCATCCTCTGTTCTACTGCTTTTCCCTCTTTTATGCTTTCATTCCTTGTTCTGTCTTCGATCACAGTTGTCGAGTTCCTAAATAAATGCAAAAGGATGAAGACAAAACAGAGAAATACTCTATTACTCTTGAAGTATGTTCAACTTCTGTTGTAACTTGTGAAGAAAATGAGTCCAGGGTTACACCAATCATATGAAACATCTCAAAGGTTGAAGACCCAACCCAATAGAAGTTGTGTTTTTAGCAACATATGTTAAGATAATTATGCTTTTAATTACATTTCTTAGTTTTTCTTCATTCAAATTGTTGTGAATAAGGAACAGACCAAAAAAACAGTCATTTGAAAAAGTTTCCTCTGCTCTATTCTAATGCACCCTCTTGTAGACGGCTACATCCGTGTGCGTCTTCATTTTTCTCGTCTGAGCTGTCATCCGGCTCAAAACTGCACGGCTGGATAGCTCAGATATTGCTCGCCATTTTTCTAGAAACTAAATCCTAGAAAACGACAGGTTTTTAGATTTCACCTTAAAACAGCATATCATAACTAAAAGACAAGACAAGGAAACACTTTTAAAATAGATCAAAAGAGGATTTAATTTCATGCAGGATTTTAATCAACAACTAGTTTCTGAATCTACACAGGCCCCACCGATTATTAATACAGGCACACCACAAGGCCGTGTGCTAAGCCCCACCTTGTTCATACGGTTTACATGACTGCCCCACGATACATCCAGCAAACCTGGTTGTACAATTTGCTGATGACACCCCAGTTTTAGGTCTCATAACCAACAACAATGAGTCTCCATAGAGAAGAGGTCCAGAACTTGACACAGTGGTGTTCCCGAAACCGTCTAATCCAGATTTATGTAACAAAGCTCCATCTGAAGAGAGTGGATCCATATGCTAATTGAATTTAATAGCAATAACATGTAAGGACAAAGCAGAACGTTGTCAGAAAACAGGGCTTGATCAAACATTGGATCGAGGCGGGAGATGAGAGAGAAAAAAAATAGGCAAGAGTCTAACACAGGCAACAAAAGGCAGACCGCTCAGACTGCTCAGACTGCTCAGACTGACCACACAGCATAACAAGCCTCTGCTGGGAGCAGAGTGAGGAGCAGGAGTTTATACAGCACTGATGATGATGAAGAACACCTGGTGACAAAAAAATGGTGGCTGATGCATTGTAGGAATTGGAGTGCAATAGGATGAAAAATGCAGTTAGCACTCAGCTGAGGGCTCCCTCTGGTGGTCGGAGGAGGATATGACTGGCTGGGCCTTCACAATTCAAGACAAAGATGGTCCTAGTAGATTACAGGAAGTCCAGGAGAACAGAACATCCTCTTGTCTCTATACAAGGGGATGAAGTGGAACATGTGGATAAAATCCATATCCTGGGCTTTCACATTTCCTGGACAGTAATAACATCATACCTGATGAAAAAGGCTCAAAACCAGGTGAGGAAGTTGGAATGGACTGGATTCTCTTCTCAGATTCTTGCTAACATTTACAGAACCTCAATTGAGAATGTCTTGTGTCTCAGAATGACAGTGTGGTACGGAAGCTGAACAGCCCAGAACAGGAGCAACTTAGCTCGGGTAGTGAGGTTGGTGCAGGGGATTGTGGGAGATCTAGGCTTGGTTTATTCTTCCAGAATCCAGGAAATGTGTACTAGGCTAGTAAAAGATTGCTCCACCTGAGTATTGCACTTTCATACCATGGGAAGGAGGTTTGGGAGGATTAAGTAAAAAACAAACAGGAATAGTTTTTTTCCCCTGAGCTCTTAAAGCCGTAGCGCCCCCTGCAGGACAAGGCCCAAAACCCACAGTCAAGGACAACCTCAAAGGGCTTTCTCCCTCTCAGCTGTTTATTTATTCGTTTATTTATTTTTTGTCTTTAGATCTTCAGAAAAAATGTCATCGTCTTGATGGAAGTACATTTTCAAATCTAATCTATCATCTTATTCAACCTTAATCAAATGGTAATCATTGCTAATCTTTTACAAAAATTGTATTAAGTCATTGCTGTTAATTTAGAAAATAATTAATCAGAAGTGGAGTAAATTTACCCAGATTGAAATTTAGTTTATTAAATTTATTTATCCACTAAAGATTCCTGATTTAACACATTTTTGATTAAACCATTGGTGCTGCTCTGATTGCAAACATCCAATATCAAATAATTGGAGTTTCCATTTTAAAATGCATTTATTCCAGCCTCACTAAGGCTTCCCTTTTGCACATGCTAATGCAACACAGAGAGCCTCCAAGTCTAAATTGGATCTTCATCTCAACAGGAAAAGCTCTGGTGCTCTGTGACCTTGACGATAAGTAGTTTGAAATATTGATAGATGGATGCGCAATTTGTCTTCAGTTAATCATTCCGCCCTTTAACCAAAAGATCCCATAATTGCAAATGACTTGTTTCGCTCACCTTTTTTAATGGACCTGAAAACAGATGAGACGCTTTGGATTTGGGGGTTGTCCATTAAAAATGATGGAATGAAACCGCATGTTAAGAATTAATAATCCAGGAGAACTTCCATTAGATTGGCCATGTTGCAGTACTTATTCAATATAAAGCAACAAACATTAAATCATTCTGAATCTGAATATGCCAACTAAAGAGTTAAAAATGAAACAAAAAGATGTTTAATAAAAACTGAAGAATAAGAAACAGAAAAGCATTGTATTTTCAGTCATACGTGGAAATGCCAACACTTCCCACTCCTCGTTTTTTCCAGCCAACCTGGATGAATTGCAGCTTAAGCTATTTTGTTCCCTCTTTATTCTTTTACAAGATAGAAAAGGATATGTGCATCCGCAAACTCAAATAGTTTTTCCACCCCCAAACATTTCGGTTAAGGTCCAAGTTTGATTTTAAAAAAATTAAAAATAAATTGGTAAAATTCCGTAAATTATTTTAAAAAGAAGATTTATGCATTTTCTCTGACCTGGGTCCAAAAGAGCATCTTCAAGACCTACATTTGAGTGTCTTCAAAACTAATTGAGGCCATTGTCTTCTCTGATAGATGATCTATACTGATAGCACAATTCTGTCATTAAATTCCGGACTAATTAAATTTGATGAAATTACTTCTCAGAAAGAATTCAGGCTTTGTTACAGGAAGCAGCTTATATCAGAACCAGAAGAAGGCTTGAATGGAACATAAAAAGGGTTTGGTTGCACATTACATTATCATAAATTGAGTGGTTTGATGACCGATTCAAAGCTTGTTAATAGATTCAAAAGGTAAGAATCTGTGGCTGTGACTAAATTAGAATAGAGAGAAAACATTGTGGGTATTTAGTGATGGAGGAAAATAGCATTTGGATAACCCAAAAAATGCATTAAACTGCTTTGGCTCCATAATTTAGCATCTACTTGAAAGTAAAAACACAAGTGATTTTTTTAACTCAGGGGGTTAAATGTTAGAATCCTGTTTGTCAGTCTTATGTTTAAAGTTTCCCTCCAAAACATAATTTTAACTACATTTTTTAAGTATTTAGAGAAAATATTTAAAGACATTTTCTACTTAAGAAGGTTAGATGCAAAATATAATTTCAGTTTTATTGACTGTCATTGTTGGCAACCATAAGGCTGTCATGGTGCAGTCTAAATCAGAAATCAGCGGTAGAATAAGCAGTTTGTGTGAGCTTAATCAAGTTTGTGTTGATGATTTGGTTCCATGTTTACACCCTCCACACTCTTTAGCTCTATATTTAAACCAGTCATAATTTTTACTTTTATTTTTCCCCATGGCAGACAAAGAAAGCAAGTACAGCCCGTTTTGAGAGCATCCTTGGAAGAGACAATTACTGCTGAAATGACAGCTTCATGAAAAAGATTTCTCATGTCTCCTTTTGGAGAAAAAGTCTAACTGTTAAAAGAAAATATTTGCATCGTTTTGACTTAAACTGATATAAACTGATATCAACATGCATTCTAACAAAAGTGCAAACATTTGAATGCTTGCTTTTTCTTTTTAGACCCCGAGATTCCATCCTTTGTGGATTTTTATCTCAAAATGTGTGAGCTAAACCATTCATCAGACTGTTCATAGGCTGTAAGATTTTCAAGCGCTGTTTTTCTTCTGCTTTTGGGTTTGTTGTCATAACGAGAGGCTTGTTCAGCGTTGAAACGAGGCTCTGTCGTCTCTGGCTTACATTCTGCATCCTTAACAGAGTGAGCGGCTTTCTGACAAATGAGCTCTGCTTCCACACTGAGCATTGTTGCTAAGAAATGAAATCAGAGACAGACATAAGGGGGAGAGAAACAAAAGTTGATAGACAAACAAAACCAAAACTTAATGAACTAGCTGTTTTTTTCATTACAGACTAGCCACATTCTTCCCCCCTGTGACTTTACTGGAAGTTGTTTTTGCACATTTGTCGCTGAAAAAAAGAGAATGGCATAAAAATACCATCCTCTCCTAAAGATTCCCTTTATGAAAATAATAGAATTGTGATGATTGTGGACTCACAACATCAATAACCAATGCCTGCAGCTGTGGAAATAAGATACGGGAATGAGTTAACTACATTTTTGTCACGGCTTGATCATTTGTAGTTACAAGATTTGTTGTGGAACACATTTCGATTGCAGAATGAAAACCTACAAACATGAATCAGCATCACCCTTACATTACAAGTCCGTCTAACTTGCGTTATCCAGACAAATTAGGTGTTCAATGATTACCTGATTAATAATAATAATTGCAATTTGTATTAATTAATTGATGAATCAATTTCTATGATCCAACTAGATCAATCTGTCTGAGGCAGAATCGATTGAACTGTACCATTAAAGAATAATCAGATAAATTGATAATCAAATTGATATTGAAAAATAACATTTGGATTGAGACATGATAGATTTTATTTTACTTCAAAATGACCAAGTCTCATCACAGCGGAAAACACAATGACAACAAGAAATATCAAGACGTCATAACAGTCTAATGTGTAGAAACACAATTTTACAAAGACATGTGACCATTCAGTGTGGTATCATCCTCTAATAATGTTCCCTTTGTACTATTTTGATGTGGAAAAGCAACAGTGGGCTGAACTTCCTAAAACTAAAATCTGAATGGATTTGACATTCATTCTTGTTTACTTGTTTGTTTGTACACATTTAATTTACGCTTTATTATCTTGAAAGCTATAGAAGGGATCTAGAAAACTTGTGGAGAGAAAATAGACTCACTCTGATTTGTGCATGCGTAATTCTTCATTTGTGCGTAAATTAAGAATGTGCGTTAATCAAGAATACGCACGCACAAATTTTCTCTCCATAAAAACTTCCTCTGCACTGTTCAGTACCAGGTTTTTGTCTCTGCTGGTTGCAGTTTTGGCTAAAGATGTCCTGGATCGATTTTCGGTCAGTGATTTGGATTGAATCAGATCGTCCAGAATAAACCAAAATCTTACGTAAAGCAAATAGCAAACAGCACAAATATTGAATCAAAATGTTAATAAAATAAATTTTTATACCCTCATTATAAGTACTTCCTGATACACCTACCACATGCACAACAATGGTACATTCCATGTACATACATGACCCTTAATGGGCCCAGACAACCCAAAAACCCACAGGTCAATCACCTGAACAGGAGCACGGGACAAAGGCTTTTCTTTTTTGAGTAATATATTTTTCCAGAATACAGAAAAATCTTTTTTAGGTGTTTAAAATGTATTCTGTGTTTATGTCCACAGAATTGAAACAAATAGATTTCCAGCTTGAACTACTTCTAAAATAAGAGTCTGGATCAACTGATATAACCAGGTTAAGTACCAGAGAACATATGCAATTTTTAGGAAGACAAAAAGTCACGGCAACCAAACAGAAATAGACATATAACAGAACTAAGCAAACATATCTAAAGGTGGATAAAGAAGTTTAATAAATCATCATGTGAAACAACATGAAGGAATGTTTTGTTGTTGTCAAATCAATTCTTAACATTGTGCCTCTGTGACCACCCAGCAGCTAGCTAACGCTGGCAATTCCATTTTCCCCTTTATTGAGGGAAAGGCATAGAAACTTCAAGCATGACTGAATGAACCCCAACAAAAGACAGAAGTGTGCATAAAGACTAACAAAGAGGACGAAAGTCAGGGCTCTATAAAACAACAGGAAGTCAATACTTCAATCAATATTGTAGACGTGTTATTACTATTGCAGTAATGCAGGACACCACTTTAGCAGAACTCTACATGTGAAAAAGAAAAGTTTCCAAAGATCAATCAATGCTTCCAAAAGACAAATGATGTTGTGGGTTTTATAACTGAGGCTAAAACTGTGACTTTGAGGGAATTTATGAAGGCCTGCTACCAATCTTTCCAATTGTTTGTAGGCTTTGTTTATTTGTTTTCTTTAGGTGGTTTTGGTTGGACAACCATTAGCAGGGAGCTGCTGACCCCAACAGTCGACATGGCTGGGTCAGCAGTCTCCATCCATGACTTTTTTAATGTTTGGCCAAGGATTCACCATGGAGAGATAAAAGAGCCACATGTGGCTCTGGAGCTACAGGTTGCAGACCCCTGGTCTAGAACATAGCAAAAACCGAATCTTAAGAAAGTTTAAAACAAAAAAAATATTTTAAGAAAAATTGTCTCGTTATCTGTCTTGCAAGGAAAAAACCCATAAAGATTCAAAATTCTTGGTAACAAAGTAATATATACTTAATTTGCAGATTTTTCGACTATAAACTTTTTTTTTTGCAGTGTCTTAAACTTTATCAAAAATAAATAAATGTTGCATTAAATAAATAAATGTGCATTAATAAATAAATGTTGAAATAAATGTGGCAATAAAATATTAAAAGAGCACTTTAAGTATTCATGACGTATTTATTTATTTCATTGCCCAGTGTGGGTCAAAAGAGCCAAATTGAAATAAATATATTTAATATGAAATAAATAAATAATGTGGCATTAAATAAATAAATGTTGCATTAAATAAATAAATGTTCAATAAATAAATAAATGTTGAAATAAATGTGGCATTAAAATATTAAAAGAGCAGCATTTAAGTATTTCATAACATATTTATTTATTTCATTGCCCAGTGTGGGTCAAAAGAGCCAAATTGAAATAAATATATTTAATATGAAATAAATAAATAAATGTGGCATTAAATAAATAAATGTTGCATTAAATAAATAAATGTTGCAATAAATAAATAAATGTTGAAATAAATGTGGCATTAAAATATTAAAAGAGCACTTTAAGTATTTCATGACATATTTATTTATTTCATTGTCCCTTGTGGGTCAAAAGAGCCAAATTGAAATAAATAAATAAATGTGGCATTAAATAAATAAATGTTGAAATAAATAAATAAATGTTGAAATAAATAAATAATGTTGAAATAAATGTGGCATTAAAATATTAAAACAGCAATTAAAAAGTCATTTTTAACATTCATAATATATTTATTTATTTCATGATTTCATTATACATTTCATGAAACAGGAAGTCGACAAACCATGAAATGTCAAACTGTCAGATTCTCTCGTCAAACTCAGTGGGCGGGCCTAACTCTCGTGTCTCTGCTCTGTTGATCTGGCCTGGTGCAAAGTTTTTGTCTGAGTCCTCACTCACATACACGCTGCAAACATTGTTTTGGTGAATCAAAGACTTTTGTTCGGGTCACCAAATCAAAACGTGTTCTCTGTCCTCTTCATGCATTCTCACTAACCACCAGCTACCGGGACGGGGAGCGCGTCACCCCCCAATCCACTCTGGACGCGGAAGCGCCGCGAAGCGGAGTCTGCTCCGCTCTTCTGCTGGAACTTTTTTGTTTTTTTTGCCATCATGGGTGAAAATTAAATAATCTAGACATTAACCCGTTGTTTCTGCTAAGAAGAACGCTCTCTGCTGCTGATTTACACCCAAACCCCGCCTACCCGCTCGGTCGGCTCACTGGATCTGTGTCCGGGCGCGTGTGCGTCCCTGTTTTGGTGTGTGTGTGTGTGTGTGCGCTCGCAGGTGTGTGTGTGTGTGCTGCTTTCTGCGTCTTTTTTTTCTCCCCAAAACCAGCAGCCCCGGTCCAGAGTCTGCTCACTACGTTGAGCACGCTCCTGTCAGTCAGTGTTGTGTGGTGTTTTATAAATCTCTGCCTTTCTGTTTTTTTTTTTAACTTCCGAAACTCTTCCCCGCACCGGAGTTTGCCCACGTTGATCTGCGTGTCTGCATGTCTGTCTGTTTTGTGTTGTCTCTGTGCGCGCGCATAGAGACACTTTTTTAACACACACACCTGTGAGCGCGAGTGCACACACAACACACACACACCCCCCACACACACCAAAACAGGGACGCACACGCGCCCGGACACAGATCCAGTGGGCCCCGAGCGGATGTTTGCAGCGTGTATGTGAGTGAGGACTCAGACAAACTTTGCACCACCAGATCAACAGAGCCAGAGACACGAGAGTTAGGGCGCCCACTGAGTTTGACGAGAGAATCTGACAGTTTGACATTTCATGGTGTGTCGACTTCCTGTTTCATGAAATGTATAATGAAATCATGAAATAAATTAATTATATAGATTTAATGAAATTGCTTAAACAATTTATTTAATGCACATTTATTATTTATTTCAATTTGGCTCTTTACCCACAAGGGACAATGAATAAATCATGACTTAAATGTGCTCTTTTAATATTTTAATGCCACATTTATTTCAACATTTATTTATTTAATGCCACATTTATTTATTTATTTCAATTTGGCTCTTTTGACCCACAAGGACAATGAAAAAATAAATATGTCATGAAATACTTAAATGTGCTCTTTTAATATTTTAATGCCACATTTTATTTCAACATTTATTTTTTATTGCAACATTTATTTATTTATTGCACATTTTTTATATTATTCAATTTAATATTTTTTTAACACCTTTTGACACAGGGCAATGAAATAATAAATATGTCATGAATACTTAAATGTGCTCTTTTAATATTTTAATGCCACATTTATTTCAACATTTATTTATTTATTGCAACATTTATTTATTTAATGCAACATTTTATTATTTAATGCACATTTATATTTATTTATTTGGCTCATATTAATAAATATTATTCAATTTGGCTCTTTTGACCCACACTTGGCAATTTAAATAAATAAATATGTCAATGAAATACTTAAAATGTGCTCTTTTAATATTTTAGAACATAGCCATTTAAGAAAGTTCAAACATAATTGCAACATTTATTATTTAATGCCACATTTATTTATTTAATGCCACATTTATTTATTTATTTAATGGTGTATATATTTATTTAATTTTGGCTCTTTCGGGACTCCATACATGGAGAGATAAAAGAGCCACATGTGGCTCTGGAGCTACAGGTTGCAGACCCCTGGTCTAGAACATAGCAAAAACCAAATCTTAAGAAAGTTTAAAACAAAAAAAATATTTTAAGAAAAATTGTCTCGTTATCTGTCTTGCAAGGAAAAAACCCATAAAGATTCAAAATTCTTGGTAACAAAGTAATTTATACTTAATTTGCAGATTTTTCGACTATAAACATTTTTTTTGCAGTGTAAACTTTATCAAAAAGTAAAATCTAGCTAAATTAGCTTTATCAATTCAATTAAACTGCATTCAGTTTATATTTGATAATTGTGAAATGTTTTTAGAAGATTTAAGGGTACTGTCATTTGTCAGTTTTTCTTTCAGTGATATTTATCTGTAAATAATGAAAAAGTGTGTCTGCTAAAATACTCTATTTTTACTCATTGCTGTTGTTCATCAAGTAGAAAATGAAGCAAGTAAAAAGCTGTGATTGATGCTGCCACAGTTTGTGTTTGAGGTTTAATTAGAAATCAAAGAGTCATTCTGCACTAAGATGTGAAAAGTAGGTGAAGCCTTATGTAAATCCATTTGTAATCTATTCATAATCCACTGTTTGCAATCCATGCACATTCGCAGAGAATCAGTATCGAAAACATTCTGTAGACCATCTGCTGCAGATTAGTTTCACTGTCATGATCATTAAGTTATAAACACAGTTTCACATAATTGGAGCTCATACATCAAAAAGTTGTTTTGTTTTTTTTTTTTCTGGTATAAACATACAGAGCACTTTTTTTAATCTTCAGTAAAACCCAAAGTGCTTTATAGTCACAAATCTTATTCACCCACACACACACATCGATGGTGACTTTCTCACAGGGTTGCTGGGGCCTGTCCTGGCTACTGTTGGGTGAAGCCACATACACACCTAAGGACACTAGAGTAACCATCAAGCATATTTTTGGCCTGTGGGGTGCCTGGAGAAAACCCAGGCATGCATGGGGAGAACATGAGAACAAACTCCCCACAGAAGGTTCCCAGCTGGGATTTGAACCAGAACCTTCTTGCTGTGAGCAGAGAGTGCTAACCACTGCGTCACCGTGCAGGCCCATCCTGCAACCATGTGGAATTTGCTTTGACAGGAGGGAGGTGAAAACCAGAACTGTTATCTGTCTTCAGGGGTCAAACAGTCCACCTCTGCACCACAGGCGCCCTCATTTTAATCAATAATTTTGTCAACTAGTTAGGGGGAGGGGATACTGGGAATCTGGGTATCAGTCCAATAACAAGTAAAGGTTTTTTGCAGTTATCGATACATATATTTTTTCTTGAAATGTTGCTAAAATGTTGTGTTTTTTTTCTCAAATTAGGCTGATTTTTGCCCAATCTGGCAAGAGTGCAGACAGACAGTAATTCAAGGTATTTTTCTGTACATGTTAAAGAAAAACTGACACAAAAGTATCAATCTTAACACACTATGTCTATACTCCAGCTTGGTATCAACACCATCAATGCTCAGATTGATAGGCCCAACCCTACTCCTAGTCACCAAAAAAAGCACACTATTGTCTATTTGTCACCTGTCATTCATGTAATGAATCATAAAATGTTCATTTTTTGTTGGCATTAAAATCAAAAGTGATCCAACTTTTGCTTAAGCCTTATTAATCATATGCACCCATATAGGCATCAACCGGCCCGAAGAAGGTCGTACAGAGGAGCATCCTAAGAGGTGTGTCTTCCTTGAGACTGCCTAACGAACGTCAAGAAAATTGAACATACCTTAGTTGTGCGTGTGGCAAGTGTATCGTGGAGTATTTGTGATGCTAACGGAAGTTTTACGCGCTTATGGTGTACGGTTGATGCTGTCCTACACTGCCACACTCCAACCACTGGCAAGGTACGAGTACTAGCCCCTTACTGACAAATGCTGCAAGCACTGAAGGTCATGCATTAGTGCCAGTAGGACCTCCATGGTATCTACGCTCTGATTGTCTAATTTCTTAAATTCCAACAACCAGGTTGCATCCAAAGAGTGTGCAAGTGGCAAAAAGAAGAGTGCACTTATCATAGTAATCGGCTCCGATGGCAACTACCTGTTGTATGAGTGTTTAGTACAACCTATTGCCCACAGCATTACTGCAGAAAAGACTGCACGAACATTTTCTCTCTATTAGTTCATCGAGCGATCTACGCCCGTGCTACTTTGTGTAGGCCATCTGTCCCTACAGGTTTACCCATTTTTCCCTAACAGACTTCCCAAATTCACAGGTAAGTTGTGACTATAGGGCTTTAGATCAAGGGTGTCCAACTCCAGGCCTTAAAGGTCAGCCTTCTTCTAGCTTTCTAGAAATCCCAGAAATGAGTAGCTTCAATGGCAGGTTGGTTAGAAAGCACTAAGATAAATGGGCCTCGAGGCCTGGATTTAGACACCCCTGCTTTAGATACTACTGCCACCAAAAAAGTTCCATCTGACTGCCGTAACCTAATCAGGCCTATTTAGGGCATGAGTCCCAAGATGTATCCAGCATGAAGGACAGAAACCACCTGTTCACAGAACTGTAAATGAGTTTAGCTGAAAAACAACAAGCCAAAGCCCCTGCTATGAATGTTGAAGCGGAGAGGCGCTAATTTAAAGCGACTCTGCTTTAAATAGAGACCATTGTAATCAGACAGGTGCCACAATAAGGAGCATCCCAGGCACTTCCCAGAAGTGATCCTCCATGCTGTGACACAAGCAATTCAATCCGGTCCTTTGAGTCTGAGAGCCGCAAATGAGCTGCTTCACTGTACATGGAGTGGATTTTTAAACCATTAAGGAAATACAAATGATAAAAAAGAATGCAGAAAAGAATGGTTATACAGCTATTAAAAATTAATACAAAACCAAGTTACCTACTCCATGAAGGTTTATCACATGCTGACTTTATTATCTGATTTAATCAATTAAAAGTAGATCAAGCAGCATTAAGCAATGCTGCTATCTCAGAGTCACTTTGTGGAACCACACAGGGCACATGCAATCAGCTTTCCATCCATCCCGCCAAAGAATTCAGTGGGGGCAGGTGCTTCAGTTGATTGGGTAAAGTTAGCATCTTATCCTACTTACTAAGTTTGTACAAAGAATACTTTCTGAAGTTACTTTTTGCTCGAGCATCACGTTTTTGCTATTTTTTTTTTTCAAAATAAAAGAACAATTTAGTCATTTTAAAAGTGGCCCTAAAATTATTTAAAAAATAACTTTCATGTACGGATAAAAGCATATAATAGTCCTTAGTTTGTTTGTTTTTTTGTCCTTTTGCAGTTTTCCCTCTTGTGAGCTGTTTTTAGTTGTTCATTAAAATAATTTGCTGAGTCCAAGCCTGATTCTCTCTCTGCACTTGGGTTCTTGTCACTCCAGCATCACAGTCATAAGAGCCCCATTAAAGGTGCAGTAAACAGATTTACCTTCATTTTTTAATATTTTCTCAATATACTTTATTCATATAACTTTTAATCAAATGGTATTAAATGTGAAATAGAATCCGTATGTCGTTTTTCATATAATTATGTCAGAAATGGATACGGTCTGTGTGCACAATGATGTCGTCTCAGATGTCTGTATGCAACTTCATAACAGTTCAGAGATGATGAAAATGTTCAAATAACGACTTTACCTAAGTAGCATGTATGACTATAGATAATAAAGCTAAATCTAAAACAATAAAGTTGTATTCAAAAGTAAGAATAAAGGAAAGCTTGCTGGTACACAGTATAAGATGATATTTCAAACAAAAAAGAAAAAAAACTTTTTAAAATGTGTTTTTTATTTTAGAATAATGACAATTTCAATCAAGGTTGTCTAGTGAGCAAAACCTCATTAAGCTCTTTTAATACTTTGGTTTGAATTATCTGTTTGTTTTTTTTAAATCTGAGTGTTAGCCTTTAACGCTTTTCCATATTAGTTCAGTAAGAAATAGTATGAGTATATCCATTTCTGCAAGCTGACCTATTACAGTATATCACTAGGTTTTTTTTTTTAGAAAGTATAAGATGTAAACTTCTTAAAAAAAAAAGGCCAATGTTATTATAGCCTCTGCATTTTAAAGCTTTCTAGTTGCCATTAGAAACTCATTTTTTCTACTTTAATTTTGTTTTGAAAAGGTTAATTAAAGTTCTAAATAAGAAGGGAAACAAGGCCTGACGTTACATTTTTTTTTTTGCAATTACTCTCTATTATAAAACTGTTAGGAAACTAATTTTAACAGAACAGAAAAAAAGTTCCTAGTTTCCTACTCACGTCAAAGCAAAAATAGACAAAAGTTTTTATTTGTAAAAATAAATAAAAATATTTGTCATGGCATCACCAGCCTCACACCAAACATCTGCATGTGTTCAGTTGCTGTGTGTTGTCCAATGTTCCATATTAACCAATTAGGCTTTAATAAGATGTTTAGTTCATACAATCTCTGGAACCTGCAGTTTTATGGAGCTTGTAAGCATGTACATAGAGCGTCATGAAAATAACTCTCCAAAAAAATGATCAATGCGTTCGAACCCTGCAGCAAAGCCAACTCTAATTGGTTTATCAGAAGTGTGAGCTGCAGCTGAATGCCGGAAACCATTAGGGAGGGGTCAGAATGTCCATCCTTGGTCACTTAAAGTTAAAACATAATACCAAAAATTCATTATTTGACTCTTTCCTACAACAGTCTTCCAAAACCAAACTTGTGACTCTCCAACCAAAGGTCAACCACTCAACCTCTGCACCACAGCCACAGGCAACATCTTCATTGTTCAAGTGTTAAACGGAATCAGTAAGGTGAAGAGTCGTTTTTGACAGACTGTCACGTTGATAAATATAAAAATGAACGTGTGAGAAATGAACAAAATAAAATCCATATTTTTAATATTGACTCGAATTGCGGAATAAACTGCCATCGTGTGTGAGCGTGTTCATGCACACACAGGTGTGGAGCCTGCCTGGATGTACACACACCCAACAGGAAATTAAGTGACTGATGATGGGTGGGCATTCAGGAAGAAAAGATGGCTGTGTTATTAAAAATTGCGGAGAAAAAAAACCACACACACCAAACTTCAGTGACAGCACAGCTTGTCTTTACGATCATCTCTTTTCAGTTCCAACATTTTAACTTTTTTTTTCCATCTGCATGTGTTTGTGGAGCAATTTGATGTGCTGTTGTGTAATCTGATTGCCAAGCAGAGCGGGAGAGATGTCATCTACCCCTGAAAGATATGAGCTCTGCAGTTTCATTTCACTGCTCCTGCTGTCAAAACAGATAGTTGTTTTCATATGGAAAACATATTGTCTTTTGAATTTATAATCAGCAACTCCTGACTTTAGTTTATCATAGTTTTGAATTCTTGGCCACACATCGCCATCATGGGATTTTTAAAAACTTTAATGTTAATGTTTCCTGTTATTCTTAATAGTCTGGAATCCGTTTTATAGCATCAACACACGAACTTCTAATTACATAACAGAATGAATAATCATACCTGACTTTTTTTGGCTGAATTTTTGTGGAGTTCGTGCCAGACACGGAGGCGGACCGATTTTTTTTGTCCAGAAATTTCACGTCCAACTCCAGCCCACCTCTTTTGGATGTGTGGATACAGTACGGATAAATTAACCAGCGGTACAGTTTTGCTGTCCATTGGTTTTTTATTTGGTTACACTTTATTACTGTTTGGTTTTAGCCCAAATAGAGTGCCGGTCCGTGCAGCTGTGTTTATCATAGCTGCTTTTTTAGCTGGCCTTTAAATTACACACGAGCATGAAGGTCTCGCTGTGCAACTGGGACCGCAAGCCAGCGTTATTCAGCTGCTAAAGCATGAGTTCAACTTCTTGAACTTTTGTTTGCAGACTGCTTTTACTTAGCAAAAAAAACTGATTACTCATTTTGAACAGGGAAAGCCTCACTGGCTTTGCAAAAACTCAGTAAAGCGTCTTTCCCTCAGCAGTCACAATTGTGGGAGAAAAGTAAAAAATGTGTATCTAGTGGAGCTATAGCTGAAATGCAAGTAAAAGTAAAACTACAAAGGTCAAATACAAACTAAGGCCTAATCTTAATTCTTCTCGTACCCTTACGGCTACTCCGTACCCTTCCAATTATAAAGGCATTTGAAGCGTTCTTCTTCTTCTAATATTTTCCAGCAGGCTTTACAGTGATGGGTGTAATGCTGCCCCCCACAGGTGTTCAGTAGAAGTTACCTAAATTTTAAAATACAAACCAGTTTGACTGAGAAAATGAAGGAGTGCTCTCCTAATCAACAGAAACACACAACAGATTGAAAAGAAAAGGTGGAAATGTTTAAATCACTGAGTCTTCCATAAAAATGTCTCCTTTCTTCTCTATACTTATTGCAATTAAAAATGCAATAAGTAAGTCAATTTTCATGCTTGTTGATTGTAAATAAGCATTCAGCCAGACCACAGTGTTCCAGCCTTACTCTGCTAATCACCACCTCATCTTTACGGCAAGAGTAAGGAGCTGGTCAGCTGATTTTTACTGACTTATGACAGGAATATACCAGCCGTCCCTTCTGCTCCTTGTCCATTTTTTTTTTTTTTGCCACGACTATCTAGATGATTTTTGCATTTACTAAAGCACTCGTGTTTACCCAAAGATATTACTACGTCAGCACTATCTTTAGAAAGGGACTCCTTCGCCAGAGCCATTTGAAGCATTACTGGTGTCCGAAAGGGTTTTTAAGGGGTAATGTTATGCCCCTTTTTGGTCTTGGGGGATCTGGGGTAAATATAAAAGTATGTTAAGAAAAATGTGTAACAAAAAACACAAAAAGAATGTCTCTTTAAAAAGAGATAACATATTTATATAAAGAAACCATTAAAGGACAAACAATTACCTAAAATTGAAATAAAAGGCTTCAGGGTGAACCAAGGCCAAAAAAAAAAAAAAACAAAATCCCACCCAACTGAACCCAGGAAACTTTCATACAAAAAAAAATGGAAAAAGATTGACAAACAGTAGCCTCCCTGGACTAACATAAACAGAAGAAAACCTAAAGAAAATGGCACACCTGCAAGGAATCAACTGAGACACACACACAAAGATCCCAAAACATAAAGAAGTCCCACTCTGACAGGAATAAAGTTCACAAAACAGAACAAAAAGAAAGAAAAAAATACAAATACGGCCACAGCTGGTAGAGTGATCAGTGTTGGACTTTGGTGTTTTTGCTTACCGAGAAGGAGGTCTAAGGGCAGGGATAACTAGTTTAATTTAGTCTGTTTAGCTTAGCAAAAAACCTTCTATTTTTGACTGACTTTCTGCCTTTGTCCAATTGGCATGAAATCCAATGAGACAATTGCTTTTGCAATATTAGGCTATATAAATAAAATTGAATCAAATCCCCCTCATCAACTCCCAGAAATTTGAGAAGCATCAGAAAAAACTTTCTGCATGCGTCACTCTCAGGTCTAGCAGAGCTAAGGAGCGCTTTTTGCAAAACCCATTAACGTTAAAACTTCTCAACATCTCACAAGAGTACTTGAGCTTTTATTCTGATAAGGATGGGAGGATATCAAGACCATCAAACAAAATATACACACTCAATAATTAAATGTGAACCGGAGAGACTATTTGGAAATTAATTTCATACAAATTCTTTTCTGTAATCTCAGCATATCACTAATGGGTCCGGCACAGCCTGTGACTCTTCAGATTCCCACAGAGCTTAATTAAATCCTGCAATTCATTATCATAACTGCAGGCTAGCAGTTTCTGCATCCCCACCAATAGTTAAAGAGAAAAAAAACTGCCAACATGCAACACAAAATGATGCAATCTCACAGCAGAATCTCTTCTCAGCAGAGCAACTTTACAATGACGCAAAATGATAAACTGTTGATTCAATGAAATGGAAACATGCGGTGGCAGTTTAAATTTTTGGAAGTCCTTTCCTCCATTTTTCTTCACACATAAAAAGACGTTTGCTTGACTTTGACAAGAAAATTGAAGCCTAAAAACTGATTCTACAATGGCCCTGGAGGATTATGCCTGTAGTTAGATCAAGGATTCAAAGGGCAGAGTTGAGCTTCCCCTCACTGAGCTACAGCTTACCCACAGGAAAAAGGGTAAAACCACCATTCCCTTGCCCTTTAAGGTTAAAAAGCCACTTGAGGTGCTTTGATGCTGCTCCTTTTATATATTTCAAGCATGCCTAATAAGGAGAGAGCCCTTGGGATCCCAGAGCACAGGAGGGATAACGTTATCCTGCAGACGAATTTAGTAGTTTGTAAACTCCCTTTGAGTTTTATTTTTTTATATATTTTTGTGTTAATGGGGATTAAAATGGTGGATTGGCACAGGAGTCCTCAGGCAAACAGAAGGAGCCCAATTAAACAAATTAGACTGAAATGCATTATTGTCACTTTATATTGGAGGCGTTAAAAAGTCAAGAATAAAAAAATAAATAAATAAGTAAAATTCAGCCATTGGGATAAAAAACGTATTAAGTCTGTGTGCATGTTGATGACCAAGGATTAGGAGTTATGTTGCCTTTTTATTATGTCAGTGAATCTTTCCAAATGGTCACAACTTAGGGTCACAACCTAAAAAAATACTTTCAAATACATAAAATAAAGTTTACATTCCATGGGAAAGTAGAAAAAATATATATATGTATATATATATATATATATATATATATATATATATATATATATATTACTACAGTGTTGCTTTTGTTTACTTTTTCCAATAGACATGTTGGTATGTTATTACTTTTTTTATTTGTAAAATATATAAATGTTTGCAGTGCTGTTACTTACATTTTGCGTTGAACATGGCACCGAAGAAAAGTTTTGAAGCCGATTTGTTGGAGCTCAAAACCGCGCTAGCTAACATACAGGATAGGCTAACCCCTGCTCTTCTCCATGAAGCTAAGCTAATGGCTCTGCTAGAGCTTGAATCTAAAATATCACCGCCGCTACAACTCGTGGAAGATTTCCGTCACAAAAAAAGGCACATAACGAACGAGATAAACAAGATCTCATGGAGAGAAGAATGCATGTCATGGATCAACAAGCACGGATGAATTATGTGATTCTCACGGGACTTCAACAGCAACCCAGGACGCGGCCTGGAGCTACCAACGTTAGCATGGCAAACGACGTGTCCGTGGAGAATCAAGTTGGAGTATTTAATCTAAAGGGATTTCCTTGGACCAGTTGAGGTCTGTCATCCGCTTCCTCGGAGAAAGAATACGGAGAAACCAACGATCCTGATCAGGTTTGTGAATCGTAAGCACAAGATCTGATGAAATAAACTCAAACACCTGAAAGGTACACCTGTCTTTCTTAATGACTATCTATCCAAATATTATTCTGATCTGGCGAAGCACGCAAGATTTCTACGCAAAAGGAAACAGATCCACAGCACATGGATCCTGAACTCCGGAATCTTTGTAAAACTACTCGGTCCACCAGACCTAATGAAGCCTCTGGAAATAAAAATCCATGAAAGACTTTGAGAACTGTGGGATTACGCATGTTTGAATCTTTTAATTCAAGCAAAATGTGAAAAATGAACTAAAAAAAAACACTGGTTGTGAACTCTGACCCGATTCTGAGCTGCAGAACTTGAGCACAATTCCCTTGAAATGTGACCTTCACAGTCTCTCAGTCATAACAATGAAGATGGTTTACAAGATGGTTTACATATACTTGTTCCTAAGATGTGACATAACACTGATTCTGCTCAAATTCCTGATCTTTTTCTTTTCAACTCATTATTTCAGTGTTATTATAATCATTATTTGATGAACACAAGATATTTAGATTTTTTCTGCATTAATAAATGAAGATGATTTACTTATTACTTTTTGTATATTCATTATTATTTGAATAGAATCTGCCCAAATTGTCTTTTTTTTCAATGAGAATATTGTTACTGATTAATATAAATTAATTGTGGATGCTTTGAAATTGGATCACATCAATGATATTAATGATCCTTAATAACCTAAACCTATTAATATGTGATATTAAGTCCTGAACCGGATATTGATAATTCACGTAGAGAAAATGGTATGGTCGAGCCGGGATTATATAAGTTCACTTCTTTCCACTCCCTTTCAAGCGATCTACTTGTGATTCATTATGTGATATGTTATTTCATGTATTATGACCTGACTGCTTAAAATAAACCATTTCATTCATTCATTCAACTAAACTGAGCCCAGGCTCTACTAGCAGATAAGGAGTTTTATTTCCACCATACTTCAGAGAGGTGTGAGCGAAACCTTTGTCAAAACAATAAGTACGGGTACTCATGCCCTGGACAGTTTCAAGTCCTTCACATGGCAACACAGAGCCAAGCTCAGACCTGAGGGACAATATTGGAGTATCCAATTAATCAATGAAGCGTGTTTTTGGACTGTTGAAGGAAGCTGGAGTGCCTGGAGAAAACCCACGCATGCACGAGGAGAACATGCAAACTACAGCTGAGATTTAAACCAAGACTTTCTCACTGTGAAACAAGAATACCAACCACTACACCGCCATTCAGCCAATTAATATTTATATCTTGTTCTCCTTTTGGCAAAGGGGTGGCCACGGCGAACCAGTTTCAAACTGATTAAAATTATCAAAACCTTTTTTGCACGGGCAGAAGAAACTATCTTGTAATGTTTTAGAAATAATTATTTGCATCCAGGTGTTGTTGTCTTTTCTCTGTGCAACCAGAGCAAATGACTGCTACAGTCAAAAGTTGCCAATGTTGCAGCTTACTGTCAAAAATCTCCATGAAGATTGCAAGACCACCAGGTGCCCCAGGAAGAGATAAAAAAGGAAGCAAAACTACATCTGCTAATGGAAAGCAACCACTACATCTGCAACTGCTGTGTTCTGGAAATTCGTGAATCCTGGCTACACTCGCTATTTCCTGACATGGCCGTTGAAGCTAGACCAAAGAAGGCTCAGGCAAGAGAAGAGGTTGATGGTTTATGCATCTACGTACACAACGCGTGGTCTAGCGATAGCAAAATCATATGTATATTTTTTTAGAACTTCTAAATTCATTGCAACTTTCAATTGTGAGCGGTCCAGTACGGTGCAGTCCGGTAAGGTATTTTGAGCGTTTGTATTGTAAAATTGACCCAACAGTGCTGAACTGTACGTGTTGGGGCTCCCAACAGTTCTAGGTGCATTGTAAAGTGGAACGAAACAATTGGGGTGGAGCCACTGTAACCACACATTGATTGGCAGTAAGTGATGACGACTTTCGAAAGTGGCAATATAATGTTCATTTAAGCTAATGTTTCCAACATTTGTAAGCATTTGCGTTTCTGCAGTTTCCTGTGTGCTGTTTTGGTCATGGGTCTATGTTGAAAATGGCTGTAAACAATGGCAAGTTCTGGTCTGTGGTGGAACTGCAAATGTTCGTTGCCATCCTTGGCTACGGTGTGATACAGGGTGAGCTAGTGGCACGCTAGCGGTCTACACCATGCATAAGCCATGAAAACAAACCGCTCAGTGGAAGCGAGGCTTAATGGAGTGGAAACCCTCACCAGACATAGTTGAACTATACCGTACAAGCCTTTACCATACTGTGCAAGACCGGACAGTTCAGTAAAAACAAAGCTTTAAATGATTCTCGATAGATAGATAGGCCTTTATTGTCATTGTCATGAGACAAGGAAATTGGAGCAGCCGTTTCAGTGCAAGAAGAAAGCGAGACATATTATAAATATGTAAAAATAAAAGTACAAAAATTGTGCAATATTTAAATAGATGCCAGGACATTGACCAGGTCACCAGGGGCACCCTGGAGTTTTGTGTCTTCCCCAAAGACACTTTGATCCAAGTTGTTCCTCAACTTCTTTCTACCCCTACATTTAGCCCCTACATTTGTAGCATCTTCAAATGTGGTTGTCACTAACCTTCGATGATGTCGTCATTGCAGTTGGTTATCTACGTTGGCGCACTGCAGCCAGTGTTTGGTATTGTGATGGAAATTATACGTTTAGGTATACATTTCATCTTTACAATTACATGTGTCTAACCTTTGTGCACAGCCGTGAGGCCACAGACTTTGCTTTCTTATTGTCAGGACGCCTTGATCACAGTGTATAAACATTTTGACTTCATTAGAACATCTTGTCCATTTTAGATATGGCGCTTACCTTCCTATCCTAAGTTTCTGATTAAAGTTGTTTGTATGGCTCTATAAAATTCGAATGTCCTTCATCACAGGCAGGGCTCTGCAGACCTCTCCTCCATGCTTGCAAGACGTGTACTTTTCTCTGCTCTGTTTTAATAAACATTCTTAAAACCGCTTGACAACATTTCTTTATTCCACCGGATCCAACTATTTTTCCACCACAGTATACACAACATCGGTTTAATAACTTTAAAAAGTCGTGCTGAAATAAAAAGTTATTACTTACTTTTGTATGTATGTAAACTTCTGTGCTTCAGAGCACATCCATGTTGTTTCTCCTCCATGGCACAGCGCATACAACACATATCACCCATACAGTGGAGGGATACACAGCTCTTAGCCCCTACCTCATTCCTTTAAAAAACTCACTTTCGGACACTACTAAAGCTCCAAATGTCCCTACAAATGAAAGGGTAGGGAGAAGCCATAGGCGTAAGGCAAGAATTTGGACTTGGATTTTGACAGACAAGCAGACTGAATGCAAACCAAGCAGAGGTTGGCCACACCACCTTATGCTGTTTTGATCTTCTACTTCATAGTAGAAAATCCCAGATTGTTTTCTTTCAATCACTCTACCTCTGCACCATGTCAGACCCCTGACCAACACGAACCCTAAAAATTAAAAACGAGCTACAAATCAGCCTAATACAAACTGTTAAACGCTCCCCTTTCATCTACTGGAATAAATTCAAACACTAAATCTCCACTGCTCACTGGCTGGATAACACACAGTAATGTTAACTTTCAAAGACATTTGAAAAATCATTCTGGTGGAGCAGATGAAGATCTTTGAAAAGCTCTACATTCATCACATTCGTTCAGAGCCTTTAGGGTTTTACCTCGATAATAAATCACTCATTTATTCTGGTGGTGAAATATAAATAGTCCCTCCAAACAAAGTTGCTCTGTTTAAGCCTCCAGCTGATCATTTTTTGTGGTGTGTTTCTTGTTTTGTTCTTTAGGTGTTTACTCAGGCGATCCTTCACACAAATAAAAACAATGATAACCCCAGTGACCACGTTCTGCCTCTACCTGATTAATTATCCAGTGAATGGCACACAGCCATGGCTTCCAAACACATAAACATTTCCTCAGAGGAGATTTTCTTCTCTCGACTCGCAAAGCTTCTAAATGACTTGATCGGGCTCCTATAGTTTCATCAATGTACGGATCCATCGTAAAGTCAGTACATTCATCCAGAGCGTTTATGTAAGGATTGATCAACTCTAAGGTGAGAGTAAGTTGCTTCAGCTTCCCACACTTCTCGTTCACCTCATTATTCTCTGATGACTCAAAGCATGTTGTAGGACAACTTGGACAGCGTGTAACACCCACACTGCTGTCAGATGAAAGCTTTGTCTTCCATCAAACTGTGAGCCGTTCCAAAAAAAAAAAAAAAAAAGCAGCGTTCCGCTGTGTTTGCCTACAATAACCATCAGTGCTTTCTGACCGGAGTTTAACTCTTAGAGAGGACTGATGCAAGCCGTGGGACACTACTCCGTTGTCTCAAAACATGCAGCTTTTTAGGATCCTAGAGATGCGGTTGATCTTTACTTTAAGAGTTTGAAATGTAGCTTGTATTTACGTCTTCAAACCTTGATCAGAGTAATTACAAAGTAGATCAAAGGGCATTAAATCTAGCTGAGGTACCTTCCTGTCTTTGTTGCTGACAATTAGCAGGGATGTTGATTTCATGATCTCTTGAGGAACGGGTTGAGATGAAAAGGGTGGCAAAAAAAATCAAATAAATAAATATTAGGCTCTGCCTTCTATTGGCTCATCCGACACTTTGATTCTCCAAATGCTCGCCGGTATTTGGAGCAATCAGAAGATCACACGCCTGCCTATCATTTATTTTCAAAAGCAAAGCAGATGGGGAGATAATAGTAGAGATTACTGGCAAGGGCAAAGAAGCAGATGCCAATTTTCTGTAATCAGAGGCGACCCACTCAACCAGCTGTTATATAAAATGACTTTAAATGTCAGAGTTTAAAATTCAACAGCTGAATCTTTTAACCCTTTTCAATTCATGTACTATCCAGGTTAGTTATTTCCCTTCAAATCAATTTTATTAAAAGAGTCGTTGAAAATAACAGATGTTGGCTGAGATATTAGTGACAATAATTTTGTATAATGGAATTTTAAAGTAACCGTGTGCATGCAAAGATCTATGAATACCTAAAGCTCTTATACCTAAAAACCAGAAGTAAAAGGCCATGTAAAGCCAGTAAATAAAGTTTTGTTTGCACCAGCTCCAAACAAAAGATGTATGGCTGTTACCAACATCAAAAGTATTAGTACAGTCCTTCTACAAAGACGTAACGATCAACAGATAATAATTGCTATCCTTTAGTCTCAGTTAAGAATGCATCTGGAACTTCCCTGTCATTTGTCTGTCCAGTTTAAAATGACCATCCATGCACTCTATACGACCTCTTACATGTTAATGCAACAATCGTGATCTATTCCCATGTTACCTGCACTATTCTGCAACAGCAGGACTTGTTTCAGTTCTATGTAAGGCTTTCTGAACAAAAAGGACATAACCAAAAGGGGGAAAAGTGACATCAAACGTGGGATGGTAGGACAAAAGTTAGCAGTACACTTTTGAGTCAACTGCTAGTAGGATCCAAAAAATTTCTGCAGACGGTGACCAACAATTGAGAGTATTTTTCTCAGGAGAAGTCAAGCACATCTAGAATGGCAGGAGGAGAGACCTGAACCAGCAAAGACATGGACTTTGTCATCCTTGCTGTGATTTAAAATGTGGTGTGGAGACTTAAAACTTCAGATCATTCACAGATTCTTGGTAAGGGGGTGGGGTCCACTAGCAATCGATCTTAGGGTTCCGTCTACATAAAATGAAATATTGGTTATCTAGGATTCTAGGTCTCTCAAACAGTCCAGCAAGAGTGTATATTGTGTGTGTCAAGGGCAGATACAATAGTATCCTCTGCATTCCAGTGGAACAGATCTGTATACTTGAGGATTCCCAAAACAAGGATTTCTTAGTCTCATTCACCCACATGGGTGCTGCAGATTTTAGGCTTTCCACACGTGTGGAGGATCGATAGGAGTGTCCGGTTCATGGTGCATACTAAGGGGAGCACAGGTTTGTTTTGCAGTTCCCTTGAGGCTACCTCATGTAGGCCTACTGTTTTATTTGGAATATAAGTGGTAGCAGCCAAAAAATGCATACGTCCCACTTTTGGAAGAAAAGTGAAACACTTCTGAACAACTCCACCAATACTGCGTTCACATCGAACACAATTCATGTCCGCATTCTTTATTTCAACGCCCATTAAATTTGCTGCTTGATTCTTGTCCAATAATGTGTTCATAAACTTGAAGCTTATGACACGTGTTGGAGGAGCAACTATCAAAAGATTTTAGCTGGAGCTTTGCATTTCTTGCATCCAATGCACGGAGGACACGGATGATGTTGAAAGATCAGGTTTGTTTATTTTAAGAGCTCCATAAAAGCATCAGTAAACATGTCTCAGGTCTGGGTTAGTGAGATTATTTGAGACTCTTCAATTACAGAGTAATTTGTAATTTGTCCTTGTACCACAGGAGCTGTTTGAATGACAGCCACTTTCAGCTGTACTTCTGTGTCTCTGTGACCGAGGTTAAGGAATTACTGTGACAAGTTACAGGTCAAATGTCTAAATTCCCACCCTAATCCCTAACTACTAAAAAACTATATAGTGCAGGACTATCTTGTGTCCAGGATTTTAAAAGAATTTTGGACGTCATGATCACTACTTTTTTTATGATACTGATTTTATGAAGTGAAAGTCTAACCAATAGAAGCATCTTACGTTCATTCATAATTCCACTGTGATCTGATGATGAAAACGTTGTTGGTTTAAAAAAAAAAAAAACATTTAAACGATTTTTTTTTCGCAAAAATTGTTCAAATGTAATGCATTGTGTTCTATATTTACCTATGTACTGAGCATCGATGCACATTGGTTTTTCACAAAGACTTCTGGGAAATTTCTAGGGCACTTGATTAAACTTTGCTTTTTGATAGGGTTAGAAGCTAGTGAATTTTGACAGGAATGTTTTTTTTTCTCTTCTTCTGGTTTTTACTGGTGGTTGGCTTGCCATCATAAAGGTACACTACTGCCACCTATAGGACAGAAGTGTCAGCAGGACATGGATAAATGTCCCTCATTTTCTGTTTGTCTGTTTTTGCCCTATCTCTGCTCAATGTCAATTTGAACTGACTTGTTGCTCTTTTTTTTTTTTTTTTTTTGGTTTCTCATGGTTTGTTAATGTTGGGATTTCAAGTTCAGTTCATGTATAAATTCAACTCAATGTTTCTCTGCTCTCTTTTAGTTTTACCACAAAAAACAAACTCGACAGCAGAGTCTGCCTGAGAACTTTTATTCACGTCCCAGTCTGACAAACATACAGTCTTTCAAGGCGTTTGTGGAGGAAAACTAAGCCACAACTCCATTGATCGAAACTTTGCATGGTTGCTATGGGGACAACATTTGGGCAATGTTACCAACTGTGTCGGGACTCAAGTAAGCTTGAACCACCAGCGACTTGGTGCAGATGGGATGAGGCTTAAACAGATGGGATGAGAGGCCTAAATGGACGTGATCTTCCTGTGATACAGAGACCCAGCAGGGCTCTGAGATCAGCAGGAGGCGGCTGGTTGGTAGAATCGTTGGGTCAGAACCAGACAGGGTGCTTTTACTTAAACTGGACACATGGGACCAGCTTCCCAATGAGTTCAAATGCAATCATTTTTTCACAATTAAATCTAAAGTTATTCCTTTGCCTTTTTTCTTGGGTCTTTGTTTGTCATGCTGCTCTCAAAAAATCTGCATTCAGGTCCTTTTTTACCAACTTAATCCTCATTTTTCAGTATAACCCAGATTTGTTGTTTTAATAGTGTTATGGACAACTTGTACTTACATAGAATATAGAAAATAAAGAGTTTCTTTTGGGAAAAATGGTCTGAAACACATTCAGGTTCAACACATGTTGCAGAAACAGAAACTCTCCGGTAAACATGTTCCTTCAGGGGCTGCACTGTGGTGTAGTGGTTTGCACTTTGACCTCACAGCAAGAAAGCAACTGTTCAAGTCTCAGCTGGGACCTTTCTGTGTGGAGTTTACATGTTTTCCTTGTGCAGTGTGGGTTTCCTCCAGGCACTCCAGCTTCCTCCCACAGTCCAAAAGCATGCTTCTTAATTGGTAACTCTAAATTGCCCCTATATGTGCATGTGAGTGTGCACAGACTAGTGACCAATCAGGATGTACCCTACCTTTGCTCAACAGTAGATGGGTTGGGTCCGGCAACGCAATGACCTTAAAAGGGAAAAGGCTGGTTTTGGTCAGTGGCAGATGATATGAAGTACTTATAAATCCCATCAACAGCTTCTATGGAGCTCAAAAAAATTACATCTGCTTCTTTCTGATTTGGTAAATGTTGTTTTTGCATTAAAAAGATACCTTTTAAACAAATAGACTTTAGTAATTTTTGCAAAATAAGAAAAAAAAACATTCAGAAAATAGAATGACTACTCCTTTTTGCATCGTCTAATATATTCTGTCATTCACAGATATTATATTAACATGTTTAAATGCTCAGAATAAAATTTCAGTTTCAGATAAAATTATTCTGAATAAAATTCCTACGTAAGCATTTTCACGGGGCAGTGTCCCGTTCAGGAAATGGGGTTAGTTAGGACAAAATGCAGGTTTAGTTTATATTGTTATGCTTTATGTGGGGAATTTTAACCAACTGTAAACATAAAGTGTCATCTGACACAAAAGTTTTCCCTTCAAGTCTCACTCCAGTCATCTTTTGAGGTCTTATAAAACCCTTCCCGGTGGTTTCTTAATTATAATTGTTGTTTTTAGCCAAAATGAAAATAAACTTTTGTCTTATTTTGGACAATTTCTGCAGAGCAGCAACAGGTGTTTTTTAGATCAACCAGGGGGACGCAGCGCTGCAAAGATCACCTAGATTGTGATGCATGTTGGGTAGTTTTTGCTTAGCCGTCACATGTCTATCAACAAAAAAAATATCGCGAGAAAAGGCGCGAGCAGGTGGAAATCTGGCGCTGCGCTGACTGCGAGCTGCCTTAATGAATGCAAAATAATGCATTGTGTCCTTGCAGTTTGTAGTACTAAAAAAAAGTACTAAAAATACAAAAAAATACTATTTTTATTAGAGTGGGTCTTTAAATGCACCATGGTGAGGTTTCATTTATTTCTGCATAAGACATTTCTTGTCAGTTTATCTCTTTTAAAGAACAAAGGATCTTATTTTTGTCCTAACTGAGATCCACTACAAACACCTTCAATCATCTGTAAAAAAGCCAAGAGATCAAACAACTGAACGATGTCAAATGCTTTTTTATTCTGTTGATTAGGCCTGTCAGACATAAGAAGGTGTTGATGGGAAGTTTATCAGTGCGTTCCCTCAATTTCCATGTAAACTAATTAGAAAAGGTTTCTGCAAAACACAAAGTCTTAGGAACTTTGGCAGACACATCCGCCTGACTCCATTCTCCTCTTTATGGTGCAGAAGCACGTTTTACTGCCATTCCACAGGAAAGCACATGATTTGCATTCTAACATACACATTTGTGTTTTTTTCTTAAGACGTCAGCTAACAAAGCCCAGAAGAGACGGAGGCTTTGAGAAAAGCAAGTTAATGAAGCTCAAGATAAGTCGTTTTGGAAATACTTCTCCAATTCCTTCCATATTTTAATCAGATTTACAGCAGATTTCAATGCGAGCGGATATATAACATGGAACATAATTATATTTCAGAGTTTTTGACAACCCTAAATTATTTTATTTCGTTTTTTATATGATGTTTACCTTCCCATTTTTTACAGCTCAAGAAATGTTGGAAGTGTTCTCCTTCAGCGGCAGTGATATCCCTGAGTGCTTCAACTCGTTCACGATCTCGCTCTTGCTTTTTTCATTAATACAACTGTCAGATATAAGAATGCGTTTCACTGAGACGTGCTTTAACGGGACGTCTAACCGATGCGGCAAAGTAAATGTAAAAGTGGAGAAAATCACATTGAGTGTCTAAGCGTCACAGGCATGCTCCCCTACACAGCTCAAGTCGTTCTGGATGTAATTTGTCAAACCCAAGTATAATCAAGAAGGAGAATGGCAGAGGGGGCACCGTGCTTCTCTGATTTTCTCGGTTACGCTGCTGTTTCCATTTAGACCTTATATGCCACCATCGCTGCGTTTGCAGTAACTTCAAACATGTTTCTGCTGGATAAATTTATTTTTCTTTCAGGTGTGGTAAAAAATAATAAAGAGACATATCTGTTTTTCTGCACGTCAGCCTTCTTTTCTTTATCTCAAAATGTTTTATGGCCCACAGCAGTCATGAACTGCAAGAACCGTTTTGTATTTGGATGGATGGATGGATGGATGGATGGATGGATGGATGGATGGATGGATGGATGGAACGACATTGAAAGCTGTCGTTCAAAAATGTGTTTCCAAGCCTGTTGTGAACATAGCATCATGGGGCTCAAAAGAAAAAAAAATTCCAAATCCAAAGAATATTTGTCTAGGATGTCCAAAGGAAGTATTTATATTATGGGATGGCCACAGGACCTTCAGCTTGGCGGTCATTCTGTTGCAAAGTTTGAAATTTGGCAATTGTCATAGTTTAGTACAATATGAGAGAAGAACATTTTTATTGGAGCAATCTTCACACTTTGCTAGGTTAATTTTGCAACGACAATTGAAGTTTTGTTGACCTTGAGAAGAGGCCACCATCTTTTTTTTAAAGCAAAGAAAAAAAATATATATATATATATATATATATATATATAAACTCCAAGAGATTTTCATTCATTGGGAAGCTATATGGAAAAAAAAAAAAAAGATTTAGAAGTTTTAGATTTTGAATGACGTTAGCGTGAAGCTCAAAACTGGGATACATCAATGCTGCTGTAATATTACATGAAAACAGATTCATAGCAGTAGAAAATATGTGCTTTTTGTCAGGGATTGTGGTGGAGGACCCAAATGCAGGAGACCAGACTTGGTGGTAGAAACATAAACGCTTACTAAATCAACTTAAACAGGACAAAACCAGGAGACCAAACCAGTGCCGTGACAGAACGCAGATGAGCAGATGACCTGACCATGAGAAACTGAACACCAGACACTTAAATACACTGAGGTTGATTAACTAAATGAAGACAGCTGTGGATGATTAACCTGAACGTGGTGAAACTGACAGGGAAAACAGAACATGACAAAACACAAGCACTAAATCATGACACTTTTAAAAATGAATAATAATATAAATAATAAAATAATCTAATGAATTTGACTGCAAAACCATGTTAGGATTTAATTCCAAATTCCCAGGTTCTTTCAAGAGAAAGTCTGATTCAAAATTGTGGCACACAAAAACCAGTCAACGTACCACCAGTTTAAAAAAAAGATTCTTGACTACATTTTCAAAATGACTTAAAATCCTTTTATATTATTTTTTTAGTCCTCCACCCCAGTTTCACTGAAGTTTTTAAAAAGTATTTCAAAAATTTGCAAAGTGTGTCACACATCATTGTTTCTGTGCCACGGCATTGTCAGAATTGTGCGGTCCAGGCGTTAACTGGTAACATTAGTGCACATCTGAGCTTCGGTGTACAATATCTCAGGATTAAGATTCAAGTTTAAAAAAACCAAAGGATGTTCCTTAATGTTCAGAAAACTTTAAAATCAGCCACGTTTCTAGCAGTGATTTATTTGGTTGTCAAGCAGCTAATTACCCGTAAGGTCGTTTACTTCTCCGTTATTGCTGCTTCCCAAGTCACGCCACTTACAGGGGAAGCGCTACAGAGTAAGAAGGATGATGATGAGAAAAGCGTTAATAAGAATCTCAGAGACAAGGAAGTTATTTGATTTGTTTTCATTACAAACTACAATAAGGTGTCTTGATAACTGTGGGAATAATTGTGTTTCTTCTTTATTTGCCCCTAAGGCTCCAGGAAAAAGGTCCCTGAAATGAATCGTCCGGTTTCTGCTCAATCTTAACTTTTTCTTAAAAACCCCCACTGCTGCCATGCAACATGTAAAAATCCGACTGCCACCCAGCGTATTTTCTGTCACAAATAAGCTTTTTTTTCAAACTGGATTTTGTTTTTTCATCTGCTCACAATTTAAGTAAATAAATACTCAAATATGCATTTTTTTTTTTTAATGTCTTCCATTATCAGAAAAATTGCAGAAAAAACACCAAAAACTCAGAGCGGGTCTTTAAACTATTTTCAAATGTTGTAACTTTTGTCCCTTTTTTTTGCTTCATCATCATCAATATGTTTACCTTGATCCCAATCATCCCTCTTCATTGTATTTGATTTTACATCCTTTGATTTTCTATGCTTTGATAATGGGATGGATATGAACGATATAAGGCAGCAGGATTACCTGCCACTTGCGTCATTGTCTTGCTTATAGAAATAAACAATAGAACGAGTCTACATCCTCATAACTTTCATCACTTGACTGACGATTCTCAGAAATGATTAAAGGCTCCTTTGATGCTCAGAGTAATCCACTTCTCCATCTTTTTTTTAACCAGTCCTATCCACTCACACTGAATGTGGATTAAGATGTTTTTTTTTAGCTTTTTCCCATCTTTAGGGGCCTTTGACACATCAATCTCCGTGAAGGAAACAGCAGAAGAAAAAACTTAAGAGTCAGATTTGGGTTAAAGTACATAAGAAGGATGTGATGCTTTGTCTTGCACTCTGAATTCACCCACAATCTGTAGGGAGAGATTCCCAGGACGAGATCCAATTTTATCACTGCGGTTACAGCTGAAGGGTTATTCATGGAAGCATTCTGAGTTTTGGTAGTTGACTCGCAAACAACTCACGGCACTAAAACTTCTGGAGTTCTGTCATCTTCCTGCTGTGTGCTCATTGTAGTCAGCACTTTTTAACTCGCGACGCAGCAGCTCAGGAAGTGGGTGAAATAAAACTTCTTCCATTCATGCAGCTCCAGAATTCACCAACTTAAAAGTGCTGAGTTTTTGATCTCCATTCACGTTTTATTCCCTGTCCTTCCGTTCATGCAGAAAGCCATTCCTCACAAAGACATGCTCAGATGCTCTTTTATTATCTGAAAATGGCCTAATTTCCGGTTTCATACTGTAAATCAACAAAAATCCCCTCAAGATAAGTAATAAGCAATAAATAAGTAAATAAAATGCATGAAAGCAATCAAATAAAACAATCTCAATAAAGAATTTAATTGATTTAATTAATTATTATTATTAATTTTTTCAGAATGTTATTAAAGCAGTACAGTCAGGTGATGCTCACAGTGCACTCCACTGTGTCCTTATTTAAGCAAAAAAAAAAACACAAAAATTAGCCATAGATCGTGCTTAACTAAGGTTTTGTGTGTGTGTAAGAGCTGATTTGTGCGTAATTTTTAAATATTTGAATGTGTAATTAGTTTCAAGCTGTTTTAATTTTAATTTGTGCATGTGTAAATTGTTTTATGTATTTTTTTTTTTAATTTTTTTACTTATTAACAAACCGTATTATATGAGTTACGAATCAAGATAAATCACAAGTTATACACAAATCTCAAATTACCCATGCACAAATCAAGAATTACACACCCACAAATCAGAGTCAATTTTCTTACTTTTTTATACTAAAATACAATCTTTATTATTGAAAAATAATCTGAGCTTTGAGACAAAACATCATTACACAGCTGCCATTCATAAAAAATAAAGTTGTGAAATTTTGAAAGAGTGACAAACGGATGTGGTCTTCAGATGGTTGGGTGACAACCATTCAGTGGATGGTTCTGCAGCAGCACAACTATGTGTGTAAGAACCGTCAAGCTTGTGTTTCATATACATTTTTCTCTTTATGCAAAAGAAATTTGGGGATATTTGTCAAGCCAAACAGATGATGACTCCCATATTGTAGAAAATAAATAAAAATGGCCTCAGTTTGCTCTGTATCATTGTGTCTTGTGTCCATCTCTTTCATTGGGTTAGGATGTGTCTTGAACTATATGGTCAAAACTATCACCAGTCTCTCTTCTGTGGAATGATATTCTTATAGCAACTCTTACTCTTTGAATTTAACATGTTTTAAAAGTTTCATGAAGTTTCACATCCAAAAGACTAAAACTTTGTACCTTTTCCCTTCAGTCAGGATGACCCTGATTCGGGGCATGCCTGAACGCCTGGTTTGCATGTTAGAAGTAAAAGAGATGTTTGTTGAGATTCGTCTGCATGACTGCACCATTTTGGATGTTTTATTCAATGACTCAGTAAGATGGCGGGCTTCTGTTAGCGGCAGCTCATCTTTTTGACGACTGCTCACACCCTGATGTTTTCTTCCTCTGACCTCAAGGCTCGTTGGCCTCAAGGAGCCGTTCCAGTGGTGCGCTGTTCCTGCCTTTGTGCTTATTGGAGCAGAGTACCGGTATCTCAGAGGAATTCAATGCGAAAGACCGCCAGAAGCAACAGAGACTTTCTGATTTAATAACATAATACATGAGTACAGAGAGGCAGACGATGGACGTCAATCTAATTTTAGAAAGCTGAGATACGGTATTTTCAGAGTGATCTTACAGTTTACTGCTTTGTTCACTTGCAAGGGTTGCAGAAAGACTGAAGGAGGATCAGAGAACGCATATTTGTATTCTCATCAAATACAATAATGTATTCCTGTGGGTCTCCAATATGCATATGCTTCTCCTGTCCCTTCCTCTCTCTTCTTAAAGGCATAGAGCTCATATATGACTTCAAATAGATTTTCCTTTGAGTTGAATCAGCTAATTCATGCAGTCTTGATTCATCTAAAAGCTTCTCTAGTTGACAACTACTGAAATTATAATTTTAAAAAATGGGCAGCACACATTGAGCAAATTTTACCGTCTTGTTGCCTTGTTTCATTGTTGCCTAAAACAGTGAAGTTAGTTAACCAAAATCATATTCAGAGACTGTAAGAAGCAGGCGCATTTTCATCAGGCCATCACCTTCTATTCCCAAAAACGTAGCTTTTGAACATAATTATGATCTCAATATGTAGCATTACCTGTGATAATGCTGGTGTGAGTGTAAGCTGAATTTGGCCACTGAAGATGCAGCACTGATAGCTGAAGATGCTGAAATTGGTAGCTAAAAACGCTGAAGCTGATAGCCAGCTAAAATATTAGTTATGTGCCAAATTAGTCTAAAAACTAATTTAAAAAAGCTTAAGTTAGCCAAAAGAGCTAGCATGTAGCTAAAAAAAATACCTTAACTTCAAAATAGCGTAAAAAACTGAAAAAAGCCTAAATTGGACAAAACAGATAGTGTGTAGCTGAGAAAATAACTACATCTCAAAATACCCTAAAAAGCAAATAATAGACAAAAATTAGCCAAAACAGCTTAAAACACTTTTTTAAAAATCCTAAAATGGTCAAAATAGCTAGCATGTAGCTGAAATATCAGCTAATTTCCAAAATAGACAAAAAAAAAACTTATAGTAAATGCAAAAATAGTCCTAAAACTCGGCATAATGCCAATTTTCAAAACTTTGAAACCGTAACTTTTTAACATAATTATAAATAATGAAAAAGCAGGAATATTATTTCAGAATAAACCAACTTGAACTTTAAATAATTTTTTTAAAAAGCCCAAGATAACATTAAGTCATTAATAACAATAAAGCAAAAAGATCTTAAGGGCCTTATTTAATTACCTTGACTTTGTCACGTGCTTTATGCTGACGAATGGAACTACACTATAGAGGCAAAATAAGTGACATGAAAATAATCAAACTGAAAGAGCAAAACACACTTACCTCAACTATAGCTTTTTTGTCAAAAAGTTGATTCCACAAAGCTGGTCTTCTGTCTCACGACTAAGTTGATGGTAAATCCTCTGTTAGTGCACTACTCATTTGCTTAATTGCTTTATTGAAACACTTATATTTTCTCGAAAATGAATATCGTTTTGCACATTATAGGCACTTTCCTCAAAATGGCTCTTCATGCTTTGAAAACATGCAATCACAGACAGCAAGTGCAAAACGGTTTTAAACTTTTAAGCACTGTTAGACTCTCATTAGTCTTACTCCCATGGCGACTTTTGAGGGCAACTGAGTGATTTGAACAATGTGGATCTGGGAGAAAATGGAAACGACTTTTGAGGATTTAACCATCAGGCTGATGAAAAGTCACACGCTGACACAGATCTGATTATCTGGAGCTGTTGTAAACCCTTACCTGAGCACCTGCATCCTCATTTCTGCCTGTCGCCTAAAAGCTGTGTTTAAAAAGAAGAACAGGTCTCCAGCTTCTAGTGGTAATTGCATCCAGTCACAACAATAGCTTCATGAGGGTTTTATGAGGCTTCTTTTGGTTGTTTTTGGCCATTTGTTAGAAACAAACATCTAAAAAGGAAAAGAGATCAACTCAACTATGAAATGGCTTCCTGTGACATGAAACTTTAATGCATGTAGACATTGTTCTTTCTTTTATGACCTGATAATAAATGCAGAGGGAAACAATTATCATTATTTTTGGAGGAAAAATATTGAATTCAATCGTACATATTGTAAATTAGCTATTATTTCAGACGGTATTTTTGATGCGTTTTCCTCTACTGCACCAAAATTCAGAAATCAACCATACAAAATATTTCTTATTTGTTCTCATTAAATACAAAAGGAGTACATGACCTTCCTGTGGTTTCTGTCGTTTAGCTTGACTTTTGAGAGCAAAAACTGCAGGTAACCCCTTTAACACCAGATATTTAGCTCCTTCGACTCTTTAGATGTTTATGCAAGTTGATGTTGATGTTGGAAGGGAAAGCATGTGAATGGTTTTGCATACATGTACATGTTTGAGTATGGATCCTTGGGTGCGTTGATTATATGGACAGATGTTTGATGAAAAAGAAAAAATGGTACAAAATTTCAGTTTCTGAAATAATTTATATTAAAGGTAAAATTAAGTTATATTGTTAGGGGGTAGGATTAAAAAAAGTTTTTTAAACTTCTTCCTACTCCTTTTCAGACTACATCATTGAGGTGTAATATCTTTTATTTATAATTTATAAAAAAAAAAAAAATCAGTTTCTTGTTTTCACCATGTATTTTTTGTATGTTCGAAAAAAAGGACTAATAATGCAGTTAATTCCAACAGGTTCTGAAACACAATAAAACTGATTTGCACTGTTATGCAACACTTTACTGTACTTAAGAGTTTACACAATCACAAAAATCAGATGATTCTTTGGCCAAGAAACTTTACGTTAGTAATGTGCAGCATGTCAGTGCAAATTACAGACAAATGTATACATTACTATTGTTATTTTTGTGTTAATCTAATTTTTCATTTATGACAGTTATCTCAGCCGTGGTGCAGCAGTAGGGCGGTCAATCTCTGAGCTGGTTTGATTCCCACCTTCCCCTCCCATGTGCCAAAGTGTCCTTGGGCAAGACACTGAACCTCACATTGCCCTGAGGTTGGCGCCAGTGTTCGGCAGCGGAGCCACCATCTGTGTGTAAATGGGACTGTAGAGCACTTTAGGCCTTTGAGGAAAGCAGAAAAGCACTATACATGTTTAGAATTTTAGGTATAATGTGCGACAAGTTGTTCATTATAATAAGTTAACATATGTTTCAGATGACTGTTTGTGATAGAACTTCAAAAAAGTCCATTTATTTCTGATAATGGACACTTTAAAGAGCATTATTCAGCTTATAAAATAATCACTTATACAAAACACATTATATTAGATTAATTATTAGGGGTTTATTCTTATTTTTCCAATGATGCTTTTCACATCAGTTATTAGGTTTGGGCAAAAATAAATTAATTAAATACAACTCATAATTATTTACTTGCTCAAAAAAATTACTCCCAAATCAGCAGGGTACAAGACCATAATAAATACAAGACTTTTTCTTCCACGATAAACTGATTTCTCTGATAGTTTTGTTGTAAAACTAAGTTAAAAGTCTCATCTTTATGAAAGCTAACCAGCTGTGAGCTCCAATTTTACCTAAAGCCCATATTAACATTAACCAATTCAGCGTGTAGCCTGAGGAAACGTGCCTGAAGTTACTGGTAATCACTTAATTCTCATTTGGTTTTACTTGAGTTCGGGGAAATATGGACAAAGCAAACACAACCGGCCTACACGACACATGACAGCTTACAGGTAAAACTTAAAAATTTTAAAAAAGCAAAAAAAAAAAAAAAAAAAAGAAAAAATGAACTTTGAGAACAAGTGTTTCAGGAGACGAAAAGTCAGCTTCGTCTCTGGTAGATTCTATTACAAACTCTTTTTTTTAATCAAAAATTGATTTAGGATGCGTTCCCAAGTGGCACATTTTAGATTTTTTTTTTTTTATCATAAATTGAAGAAATAAATAACAACAGTTTATGATTGAACAACTGTCCTGGAATAGACTCATAAAAACCCTTTCACAACTGCAGAACAACAAGCAGAGTTTTAAAGGAGATTTCATAAAACAAATCAATTTAAATCATCAGAACTATTGAAGTTTAGAGCCTTTGAAATGTGACCCAATCAAACTCTGGATTTCCCTGACTCAGCAGGAAGAAAACAATTCGATAAAGGGTTTAAGTCACATCAGTTCAACAAACTGGAGGATGTGCAGCTGGAGCATGCTTTTATCCAGCAAAATACTCAAAAAAAAAACTTAAAATGGAGATTTTTATTCTATGTTATGAATAATTAACAACATTTTTGTCACGGTTGTATTTGCTTTGTGTTAATGCTTTGAATACAGGAACATTTGTGTTCAAAATTCCTGCTGGAGAACTACAATAACAGAATATTTGATGTGAGTGGAATCACTAAACAATGTGATGTTTCAGCGGCTTTCAAAGCTCACAAACACAGCGAGGGTCTTTATAGTGAAAATAAACAGATAATTATGGCTTCAAATGTGACTTTTAAATTATTCAAAATGCAAGTTCTCGCAGTTATGATAAAATAAAATGTGAACTATTGACATTTGAATGTGAGGAAAACAGAGCTATAAACAAAATCTGAATAATCCTTAAACTAATGAAGAAATCGATGTGAGTCTATTTTCTCTCCATGAGAAGCTGGTGGGTCATGATTGGTCCGCACCAATGGTCCCGCCTACAATTCAAGAGGCACATTTCTAATGAACTACTGCCGCTCTGCAGAAACTGTCCTAGAAAACGAATTGATTTTGGCTAAAAACTGCATAATTATGATAAAAGACCACTTTTAAAAAAGATCAAAAGGTGATCAGAGTGAGTAAAAAGTGTTTTTGATCTGCAGCAGAGAAAGTATTAAAAATGAAGGCTGCGGCGCAGTATGGTAGAAATGCCCCCAGCCACACGTACTTAAATAAGAGTGAATTTCCTTTTTCCTTTAAAGCTCTGCTTTTATCAGACCTCTCTTGAAAGTGTTTTTTACAAACTATTTTACAGTTTTTTTCCTCATGAATGAATCTTTCTCCATTGTCTTATTGCTATTCTCTTGTCCTATTTACTATGTATCTGCATCAGAATCCATGAAATCTAATGTGTTGTACTGTATGCATATAAACCAGGGAAATATAGCCAGCAGCTGCCTACTTTTCCTAACTTCGTAAAAGTACTGTACCTTGAGTCTGGTAATGAATTCTCCCTCCAAGGTTATCGAGTTCAGTGTTTTCTTTCTCCTGCTCCTTTTAAAGCTCTGTCGTTCTCTGTGAGAACTTCCTGCTCTGGGAGAAAACTCGAGAGAAATGAAGACAGACATGCAGGTCCAGAGATGTAAAGGAAAGAGGTGATTTATTGCACATCCAGGAAAATATCATGCATAAATTCAGACAGGGAAGGAGTCATTGTGTGTTTGATTGTTTTGTCCGGTCCCCGTGGGGAAAGGCGAGGAGCGTGTTCCCCACGGCGCTCACATCTCGCGTCGAACAAACGTCGGCCACATGCCATGCAAAACTTCTTGTTTGGTTCTATTTTTCACTTTCTGAAAACAAATGACTCTGTTGGTATCAGAAGAGAAAATGAAGCTCCGCCTCTTTGAAAAGCAGGGAGTTAAAGTGGGAGATAAAAGTCGACAGAATTTTGTTGCATGGATATTTTTCAATGTTTTCTCTCTGGAGCTAATTGGACACATCCTAAATTCCTTTCTCTCTGTAAGCAATTTGGGGTTTGTGTGGAGGCTCTTCTTTGTAAAAACCACAAAAAGCAAACCCCTTGTTAACCTTACCCAATCTCCATCCCCTAATAACAAACAGCAGCAGCAGGGAGTCGGTCCGGTTTATGTTTATGCAGCCTTTCTGACTTATTGATCTTTCATCTGAAAGAAGTTCAAACTAATTGTAATCTATTACCCTAAATATTGATATGCTCTGTGCTGCGGATTGATATTTATTTCTCTACCCTTCTATCACTTTGGCTAAAGTCGATGGATATTAACTAAGCCACAGTCTGTTAAAGATGGACTTTTCCTCCAGTCGTTACTCTACAGAACAGAGCTAACATTTGTAAGATTTTTTGATGTTTTCTATCTCTAATTGTAGATTTTTTTATGTTTCTTAAAAAAACATAATCTGTTAACGAAGTTACTTTTTTTGTAAAAGTTACAAGAGGAAAGGAAAAAACACACACAAATGCAAAAAGGAAATATCTATTTTCTTTGTAGGTTTTTCTATTCAGTCATTACAAATGAACTGCTAACAGTGTTTTGATTGGTTAAGCTACAGTACAGTGGACACTTACTGTATAACCATAATATTGTGCAGTTATTGAACTCATTTTTGCAGATGGCGATAACAGCCTGCCCACTTTTTTTGTGACCTTTTTCTTATGATAACGAGATATAGGATCCTAAATGTCGTTATCATTGGAAAACGAATTTCCTTTTGTCATTGCAAGATAATGAAGAATATACTGTAGCGTCCCTCTCTTCCTTTCCCTCACTGGAATGTCGAGACTTTACCTGTTTCAAGGCGTTTTATTTTGTGGTTAACATCAAAACAGTAGAAGAAAACATTCCACAAAAGTTGTTTTTTTTTCAGTCTATTTTTTTTATTTATTCGTGGATCTATGCTCCTCAAACGCTTAATTCCATCTGATGCACCAGGCCCCTCCCCTTATTTCCCTAAACCCCCAAAAAACTGGTTATATAACAGAATCCAGGGCCGCTGTGCATCTCTGCGTGGTGCGTTCACTGAGCTCCGGACATTTGCAAACCCACACAGCTCAACTCAGTCCACCATACTTTTCCTACATTCCACAGCAAAACAAAACAGTTTCATTTTGACATTATTAAATCAATTAATTTTTAATTGGTCAGTTCTTCTGGTGTTCAACATTTTCTCTGACAAACTACTCAGTTTTATTTAAATTGTAGAAAAATGACAAAATATTTTATAGTGGACTGATTGGAGCTGTTTGGGTTTGCTAATGTCTGGAGCTCAGTGAACTCACCATGCAGAGACGCTTGTCAGTCATTCAACGTGTCGTCTGGGGTCTTAGAGTAATAAAAGGAGGGGTCTGCTGCATGAAATGGAATTAATGCCTTAAACTTAGAACAAATTTTGGTAGGTGTTTTCTTCTGCTGTTTTTGTTATTAACCACAAAATAAATGCAACAGTATGCTCTTCATTATCTCATTATCATGAGAAAGCAAATGGTGTTATCACGGGATAATGAGAGAGTGGATCTCATTATCACGAGATACACCAATATGGAATCTTGATCTTAATTTTTTTTGGTATGTGTCTTCCATCTTCAGAAAAAGGCTATAAGTTCATGTTAAAACACCAAAAACATGATTGTCATCAGAGTGACTCTTTGAAGACCCATTCTGTTCACATATTGATCTTTTTTGACAGTGTTCCCATTCGTCTTCTAATTTTTATTATTCAGTATTTTTGGAGAAATTTCAAAAACCTGTCGTTAAGTCGCATACTTTCTGCAGTTCAGCAGTAGTTCATTAGAATTTTACATTTTGAGTTGTGAGTGGGACATTTGGTGTGAAGTAACCCCGCCTCAATTTCCCAACATCCATCTGTTAGCACACTCCCGCTAGCTTACAGACTCTTACAGCTCCAACATAACATGTAGTTTTGAGCAAATACCAGCTTGGATTAGGAAAATGAAGACACACAGTACGGATTCTGGTCGCCAACAGTTGGAAGAGAGCTTATGGGGTCTAAGTTACACCTAATGAACTTTGGGGATTTACAATCACTAGAGAGCCCAAATTTAATTTTAATGTGAATGTTTTAATTACTAATAAGCAACAGGAAGCAAGCACTGAGTTTTTGGAAAAAAAGATCTCTTCATCCACCATCTGTGAAAGTAATTGATTGAACTCAAACTCATAAATTGAAAAACCCTAAGTCAGGGTAAGGTTGAAATAGTAAAAAGACCTTAAAAAAAAAGAGAGAGAGAGAGAGATGGTACAAGGATATCAATAGACACAAGAATTGTCTTTATAAGGAAGAAAATGTTCAAAACCAATTATTATGGAGCAACAATACTGTGTGTGTGTGACAGCATTAAAGGTGTATAGAGGAATGTTGAAGGTGGTGGGTCTTAACCTCAGGTAAGATCATTACAGCAGGAGATCACAAGATGCTCTTAAGGACTTTCTTAAAAAGATATTTGTGAAATTTAGTCCATATATTGCTGTTTTAATTAACTTTACTTTTCCTTTATCGTCCATACTTCTAAGTAAAATTTCCCATCCTGAACTCAATAATCACAAAAATTACCATCATTTTGTTGAAAATCATGATCCAAAATGAGGCCAAAATTAAAGGACAAGGCAAATATGAGAAGAGAAACCGAAAATAAGGTCGGGTCAAAAACACAAAACCAGGTAATGAGGGCAGAGCAGAAATTCTGTCCGGAACAGATGCGAATGCATGACAAGGTTACTGGGACAGAGAGGATGCTAAATACAGAGAAAATAGATAAACAAAGACAACCTGATTATACATTATACAGTGAATGAACTTTCAGAGTAAAAGCACAGAAAAAAACTTTGCAAACTCTTTTCTCACCGTTGGAATGAAAGAGAAAGTAGATGACAATTTACATGCCTTTCAAGATGAGAATTGTTGTGTGTGTGTGGGGGGGTGTTACATGTTTTTGTGCCATTTTCCTGATGATGGAGGAAATATAAAGAAAAGTAAACTAATAATTGCACTTCTGATTTCTTTGTTTAAATCTTGGTGAATCACGGGCAGACAACAAATGTCATTTCAGAAAAAGATGTTTTTGGTTAAAACATACGCAAATATCAATGTATTCTTGTTTGGTTTGTTTATGAACCATACCAGCCAACCAAATTTAAAAAAATATCAGCAGCTGTGCAAATACTTACTTCAAAACTTAGAAGCCGAACTAGCTTTTAGCCAAAATCAGGGCAATATTCGTGGTGCAAACTTAAGCACATAATAGTACATCATTGATTATAATATATAACTCAAGTAAATCAAAATAATTCAATCTGTTATGGTTGATGGGTTGCGTGACATTTAAGAAAACATTAGGTTTAAGTCTAGAGCTGGAGATTATTGTTGAATTTTTCATTCCTTATTGTCTTATTATTGAATTATATTTATTGCAACCTTATTATTAATATCACGCAGAAGGGAAAAAAAAAAAAATATGAAAGCAATGCCCAGCTACTTGTGTTCCTTTGACAAAAAAAACTGAATATTGTTTTTATTTTTGATAAGAATGCCAAAGTTTTTGTATATGAGGATTCATTTGTTTCATATTCATTAAGGTTGTTAGTACAAATGCATAAATTAATACCGGTGTGAAACCGTAATTGGATTAATTTGAAGGACTTTAAACTAATTAGAGATTTGAAAAGCAGTTAAAACTCTTGTGTCAAACAATTTAGTTCATTATCTGGATTGTAAACTCATCTAAACTCAATTAACTCTTGAGGTCAATCCACTAACATTTTGGGCCTCCTAGCCTTCCTTGGCAGTAAAATAAACATTTTGAGCACAAAATGCAAGAAGCAGGACTATTTTGACCTCATTTAAGCCAAAAAAGACAAATCTATCCTTAAATTCCCACTGACATTCATAAAAGAGTGAAAATAAGTTTAAAAATGTTTGTAGAATGATCATTAAAAAGTCTGATGCATTCAATGACCGGAATATTTACGGTGGCCCTGAAATGCAGATCACATCAACAAATCACTCAATACATAAACATTTTAAACTATCACACTGATATTAAAAAAGCAAAACCAAGTAATTAAAAAAAATAATAATAACTTAAGAAATGAATAATCAGAACACCAAAAATGAAATACAATAAAAACGTTTTAAAAAACAGAAGTAATTTCCAGAAATCAAAATGAAACTCAATTTAAAATCAGACACAGTAGCTACTACAGGGCATTGCTGATTGAGCTTTTTAAATCCCTGTTGGATATCCACATACAAATAAAAGTTTTATGACTAATACGTAGCAATTTATTCCAAATGAAATTAATTTGCAATGATGGACAAGCGTCATCTTCCAGTCAGTGATGTCTCATAGTACTTTCAGATTTTAAATTAAAAAAATCTGAAAATAAAAAGGTTTCTTGATGAAATTTTAAAAGATAAATAGGGCTGTGAACATTACAGTCCCCCTCCAATGAAAATTCCTCGTTCCTTATGGTTGTATGTCAGCATCTTTGTTTTCTTGGAGAAATACAGCAGACGTAAAAGTCCTTAGAGTTCTGTTTATCTTACTGATAATATGTTTGGGCTCATAATTTAAACTTCTGGGTTAGCAATTAATAAATCTAAACATTTCAGACTATAACGATAAAGCAAAAATTGTCCCTCTGGGCTGTTTAGGTTCAAAATATGCATATTGTCATATAAAATGGTCTTAGTAAAGCTTTGTGATTAACAGTGATTAATCACAGCACAAAAGTGTGATTAATCTGATTTTTTGTTTTTTTTCAATTGACAGCCTTAATTAAAAATAAACCTTTTAAATTACAGCTTTGTGAATGATTTCATTTTATGATTATTCACAGATGGTCAGCAAACACTATAAAAGAAATAATTGTAATAATTGCAATGAATTTTATCCTAGATTTTTTTTTTTTATTAAAAAAAGTATAAATCGGCAAAAGGTATGTACCATGGGACATCACTGATTGGATGAGGATATTTGTCCATCATTCAACTGAAAGTCATTGGCACAGTGAGACTGGATATATACTATTAGTATCCAGGTTTGGAACAATGAACAAAGAAAAATTAAAACGTCAAGAATCTAACTTCATCCAATCAGAGATGTCCCATAGTAGCAACTTTTTCCGTTTTTCTGATTGTGTTTAAATTTGACTTTTAAAAATTACCTGTTTTCCAAAATGTTTTTTTTTTTATTTCCCTTCTTCTTTTTAATTTAGTTTTGATTTCTCAAAAAATAAGTTTTTTTATTATTTGTTTTGCCTTATTAGATTATTGCATTGAGTTATTCATTGGTGTGATTTGCACTTCAGGGCCACCGTAGATATCACCACACTGTAGCAAATGTTAACACAAAATAAACAAAGCTGTTCCTTTTAAAGTTTTTAAAAGTTATTGCTGTGAAGCCCTACCCCTTACATCTCTCTCTTCAACTAAAAGATAACTGGGACAACCCAACCCTCTTTTCTTAGCTTGTTAATACAAAAACACTTCTTAGTTTTACCGGATAAAAGAACAAATAAAGCAATTATCAGAGATAAGATGACACTTATCTGAGGACAGAAAACATTGTGGAGAGTTGCAAGAAAATTCCTGTTTGGTGGGAGAATGATTAATGACATCCTTGTGGAAGCAGAAGCTCCCGTGCGCCTGCATTGCAGTGCTCGCTGGAGATAGAGAAGCCTCTTATTTGCACGTTCACCCATCCACAACTGTAAAAGAGCAGTTTGAACATGAAAAGGGGCATGTCTGGAAGCTGCCCTACACCAAAGAAAATCAATGTTGAATGTACAACTCTGGGAGTTTCATCACTTCACCAAGAACCTCTCTTTTTCCACTAATATCAGTTGTGTGGGGGTTACAAATGGGGAGAAAGATCCAGGATCTGATCAGGCGCACACAGGTGAGCATGTGGGAACGCTGTGTTTACTGTAAAAGGAAATGCAGCTTTCTGAAAGCATCACTGGAAACGCTGTATGGGTTTATGAATGCAGATGTCTTTCTTTTCAGTCTCTGTGAGAGAGAAAGGAAATAGTTTGACTCGAAGTCGGTTAAATCCCTTTATGAAGCTGCAGAAGTGTTGGGTTTAATGAGACGTACCAGCTCCCCTGGTGTCTGAACTTCTAAAATATCTTAGAGAACAAAGAATCTGGGAGTAGAAATACTCAAATGAATTTTTTATTTTTTTGTATTTTTTTTTTACCTGTTATTGTGAAAAAAGGTAGTTTATAAAACATGTTTTTTTAAAAACAAAAATTCTTCTTTAATGAATTATGCTGGAGTTGCTCTAAACCCCAGAGGGCTTGTGCAGAATACGCTCACCCCGCTACCGTCTCTGACCTTGAGATGAACCAGTGTTTAAATATGAATGGGGTAACATAGCTTTGCCTTTAACCTTGAAGCCACAGTGAGTACTCACTGAGGCTTGGATCCACAAAAAGTCCCAGATAGTCAATAAAAACGTATTTAATGTCGTCAATCTGTCACAATGCGGTGAGTAAAGTCAACCAACAGTGACTTCTACCAAAGTGCAAGCTATAACATAACATTAGGTCAACTCCCCTGTATTAACCATATGCTGTGTTAGATTATCACCTACTAATATGTTTGCTATGTTTCACCAGCTGTGATGAACAAACAATATGAACCCTGTATTGAAGTTTGTTAAGAGGCTGTTATGGCAAAAACTTACAGCCTGGCTGAACAGGAAGAGCGCTGGAAACAGTTAAAGGGTAACCAAACAGAGAAGTTGGATGCTGGCTCCACTGACAGGAACAGGACTGTTATCATTACTGGAGCTGCAGATCATGATGTAGGACTTCTGAAATGGTTTGACCGTGTCTCGTTTTCAAACTGTACGCGGCAGCACACAGACGGTTCATGACTATATATTCATATATTTATTTTTTAATGTGGCAAGAAACAACAGACAACACTTTTAAATCCCCATTTATAGTGGTCAACAGACAAAAAACGTTGATTTAGGGTTTGTTTACCCTTTAAAATCCACTACAATCATCTTTTGATCTCTTGTAAAATCATTCCCAGAGGTCTTTTAATTATGATTATGTCTTTTTAGCCAAAATCAAAAACCTGTGTCGTTTTAAGACAGTTTCTGCAGAGCAGCAGTAGTTTATCAGAAATTTACCACCAAGTTGTGGGTGGGACTGTTGGCATGGAGTAAGCCCACCCCCCTTCCCATCATGCATCCTCTCGCTAGTTTTCAGCCAAGCATTACTGGTGCGACAGAAAATGCTGAGCAGTATTAGAGCTATCCAGCCGTAGATGCAAGTTAGGACGAGGAAAATGAAGACGCACTCGGATCTAGTCGTCTGCAAGTGGATGTATCAAAATGCAGTGGAGCAAGGAGCTTGTGGCTCGCCCTTTTTAGCTTCTACGTCACAAGTGCAAGCCTTTTCAAACGTCTTTTTTTGTCTGCTGCTGATTGAAAATTATTTAAATAAATGAATGAATTCTCAAAATTGTCCTTAAACATATCCTCCATCAAAAAAATCCACTAGAACATGTTAAAAACACAAGAAACACAACTTTGGGAGACACAAACTCAATGAAAATTTTCGCTGTGTGGGTTTTTAACATCGTGTAGCATTTTTCTCATAGCAAAAGACCTAAATAAAAGAATTTGTGATTAAAATTGCTTTTCTGAGTATTTCCTGATTCCAATCGCGTTGGATACGAAAACTGGATGCTTGAAAATGCTCAGAATAATGAAGTCTGCTATGGAAATGGAAATGGGTGTACCAAAGTCTCCTCCCCTACGCGCATTTAGGTGTGCGAGAACGTGATGAGCGTTCAACACTCGTGCTATACCGAATTGGGATTCCTGCTCAAAACTGCACAACTGGATTGATTCAATATTGCTTGCCATTGTTTTTGCACCTCTGATTAATGGTAGCTTGAGGCTATAAGTTAGCGTGTGAACGACAAAGAGGAGGGCGGGTTGCTCTGTGTCAACAGTCCCGCCCACAAACCAAAATTGTATATCTAATGAGCTACTGCTGCTGGGCATAAAATATGAATTTAAAAAATGACAATGTTTTTTGATTTTGTCCAGAAACTTCATATTCCTAAATTTAAAGATCACTGGAATGATTTTACAATAGGAAAAAATATACAGTTAGAGTGGAACTTCAAATAGATCTTATAAATCCAAGTTATGATTTAATTCTGACATAGAAAGATGTGCAGAAATAAATAAATCCATAAAGCTTTGGCAGTTGGGCTCTGGGCTAATGGCATCTTACATGCTTGAAATAAACCACAGATGAATAAACCCCCAGACACCGATGGTGATTAATCCACCCCGTGATTGCAGAACATTGTGGGGTAGAGCTGGCAAACCCATCTAGACTGCAGAGAATTAAATATCCATGAATTTACAGTCAAATATGTGATGCGATTGGCTGACAGAAAGGAGCCAATTTAGCTATTGGTTCAAAGTGAAAGTGTAATGATGAGTGAAGTAACAGCAGCCCAAAGTTACAGGAAATCTAGTAGGTCTTCCTTACTGGAAAACAAAAGCTGCACATGTTATAGGTCCTTTGAGATGACCTCGGCTGGGAACTGCCACTTATAAATAAACTGAACTGAAATAAATTATAACTAAATTAGCATATTTCTGCAACAGTGCAATGTGATACACAGTAGGTGTCTTCATTTAAAAAGGAAAAATAAAAAATATTTGTAAAATTTTAAATGATCTACAAATGATTTCACTTAAAAATGTAAAAAAAAATGTACTTTTCATTGTACAGAGGAATAAGAGTTATAGGCTAAGCTTCAGTGAGACATGCAAAAATGAAATGTTTATATTTATGTAGATATTAAAAAACAATACATTTATGTAGTATAATCTATACATTTATTGTACAATAAGAGTATAAAAAATCTGTCTTGTAAGGTTTTCATTGGTGCTTGTTAAGTTTGTCAGAACTAATCTCTTATAACAGTTAACAAAAAAATAGCACAAAACATTAATTGGGGAAAAAATAACAGTCTGGTTTATTGCTTTATTTATTTAATAATTTGTAGTTATTTATTTTATGTAGTTTAGTGTATTTTTTAAAATGAAGATTAAATTTAACATGCACGCACTTAACATGCATGTTTTTGTCAATAGTACATTTGTGTACATGCAATATATAGTATTTAGAGGTTTTACACTAATTTTAACTGCTGGCAGTAGGAGCAACAAAACTCTTCCTTTTTTATTTTAGATAACTGCAACACATTTTTAATATTAGTAGAAAAAATGTGCAAAAATTCTCTAAGTACTCTGGTGTGTTTATCAGAAAGCTTCTTTGTCTCCATGTAGGTCTGCAAGGGAGAGAACAATTTCCTCTGGAGCTGGAGCTCTGGAGCCAGAGATTCTGGAAGATCTGATAAAGAAGATCTGAAAGGACCGATAAAGAAGTCTGGATCGACGTTGGGATCAGCTCTGACGCCCTTGAAGCTGATTTTGAAAGGAGAAATGTTTTGCAATCTTCTCGGCATAATGGACAACGATGTGCACCCTCTGCATTACAAAAGAACAAATCGTTCTCAGTAGTTATTCTGCAGCTCTGCGGCAATCAGGTCTAGAAAGGCTGATGATTTCCCACTCGCCGTGCATGGAGGCTGGTCTTCTCCCTTAAGCTAAAATGCAAATTTCATCTATTGTTTATTCAATCTTAGTACGAATAGATTTATTTTTCCAAAACAATTACGCTGCAGTACAATATTCTTTGGAGGGAAATATCTTCAACGTTTTTCAGTAATTCACTATTTATTTTAAAGTAGACTTTTTTAAAGTATGTTTCGCATCTGCATTTTCTTAACTACTTCAGGGGAGTCTTTAATCCCTGCTCAGCCCCCTAAATCTCACAGTAAGCTCCTCTGAATGAAGTAGCGAACCCGACACCGACAACATTCTTGCAAATGATCTGCGCAACAATCTGCAGCCACACACTGGGGATATTATGCGAAATATAAGTTGCATATGGAGACAAGCCTTCCAGAGATTAAGATGCCCAGTGTTTTTTTAAGAAAAGGAGGGGCTCCATTTAATTCAAAATCTAAGAATAACCTGTCCCCATGGCAGAGCAAAAAGACAAAATGTTCTATTTTTATTTATTAAAATAATCTTTAAAAATTACAGCAATAAATCTGTGTTTTTACCAGTCTGTCCTCGTTTCAAACCAGGCTTTTTTTTTACTTTATTCCTAACCCAGAGCATTTTTTTTCATGTAATTGTGCAGGAATTATATTTTAATTACTTAGTATTAGGAGGAAATCAATACTTTAAACATTAATTTTTTATTGAATTCAATGCTTCTCTTGCAGAAATACCTTACTTGCAAGGATTTTTCCTGATCATTTTTCAATCATTAAAGAAATATTAGTTAAAAATGGAAGCAAGTGACTGTATATCTCAATATCAGCCACATTACACATGAATTTGAAGGCTGAAAAATACCTCCCGATCTTTCATTTCACAGCGCCTGGGTTCAAATGAATTGATTGAAAATAAAATTTGTTCTGGATGAGCATCAGTCAATAAGGCGTGCCTGTGCGCTGCATGTGTATTTGTGCATCGGGGAGGCGGGAGGCGCTTCTGAACTCTTAATGGTCTCGGCACTGTGCAGATGTCTGCTGAGCAGCAGGACGGAGATGTTCCTCCACTTGTTTAAATGCGGCTTTAAAAGCCCTGCTGGCAGATGCTGGAGAGGCAGCTGAAAGCCAAACAGATGCTTCTGGCAGGACCATCAAAGCCATATGATGTACATTAGTTTCACATCGCTTTACACATTTGAAAACTTTCTTTTTTTTCTGTTTTCTGAGGAAATCTAACACAAATAGCTTCTGTATTTGACAGACTGTAAATTCACAGCTAAGAATCAATACAAAGCAATTCTTTTTTTGGTTCTTCTGGGACGTCTTATGAAAAATGCTTCTATCCGGCAGCTTTCATAACCTGAGCGATCCTCGCTCAGTCTGTAAATTAATATTTTTCTATTCTGTGAATCAGCAATTTGATTTCAATGATTAAGAAACAGGCCCTCCGTTGTTTCTCTGTTTGAATCATAACAAAAAAAAACTACATAGAGTTTGTATGATATTACAACAATTAAATAACATTATTTTTGCATAATTATAATAAAAAGAATGAAATAATGAAACAGAAACTGTTCTTTTTACACTGAGAGCTTTATTATTCTTGCCTCCCAGGATTACACTCACTCAGCATGTGGGCGGTAACCTTTTCACTCAGCAGGATCTCAAATGGGCTGAAATCTATTCATCATAAAGTGACCGTGATCATCTTTTTATGTTTCTCCCCTGTTACTAAAACGCATTTGCACATTAAATCTGATATGTCTCATTTCTTTGTTTTGCAGCAGAGCAATTATTAATTAAGAATCTGAAGCTACCTTGTGGTTCCCTGTAATTCATATTATCATCTAGAGAATAATCCCTGTTGCATCTGAACATAAACTTGATGTATACAAAGTAATAAAGGAAACATCATCAGTGGTGTTCTCCTGTTATTTAAACCTTGTTTAAACTGAAAATAGGGGATGGGAAACAGAATATTAAACAGAAATCCGTCTAGAGAAAGTATTTTAGCTTTAATAACATTGCTAAAAAAATGTATATATTTTTTTGCACCATAAGGCACACTTAAAAGCCTTAATTTAAAAAAATGGCAGTGGGCCTTATAACCCAGGGTGTCTTTTTAAGTATTACTTTTCATTGTGTTCGAAGCAATTCTGTGAAATAGATGATGCTCTGCAAAAATGTTATTAATTTGCGTTACTAACAAGGTTAGTCTAGTTACAGCCACGTTTGTTTAAAACTCCTTCTGCTTTGGTACATGTTACAAACAAGGTTAGGTGTTATTACGAAAACGCTAACGTGGCTGATGTCTAGCATTGTCGGACTGTGTTTTTCTTTTACGTTTCTAACAAAGTTAGGAGTTAGTGTAGTTACAGTAACGTTTGTTAGTAGTATCACTCTATTTTTTTACACGTTTCAAACAAGGTTGAGGGTTATTGTGAATATGCTAACGCGGCTAATGTGTAGCCTTGTTGGACTGTGTTTTTCTTTATACATGACTAATAATGTTGGATGGCAGCATAGTTAAAGTAACGTTTGTTTAAAACTCACTCTGCTTTTGTACACGTTGCAAATAAAATTGGATAATATTGCGAAGGCGCTATTGCAGCTAATGTTTAGAATTGTCGGACTGTGTTTTTCTTTTACATTACGAACAAAGTTGGGTGTTAGCATAGTTACATTAACGTTTGTTTTGGCAATATCTGTCTACTTTTTAGCGTGTTGCATGTTCCATGTATCATGTAGTGTTGTCTGACTGTGTTTTTTGCGTGTTTTAATAAGATTGGGAGTTAGTGCAGAAGACATTTGTTTTAGCTGTATCAGTCTGTATTTTTAAACGTGTTGCAAACAAGGTTGATTATTATTGGGAATATGCTAACATAGTTAATGATTAGCATTGTTGGACTGATTATCTTTTTTTGTTTCACTAACAAAGTGTAGTTAATTTTTTTAACTGTATCAGTCTGCTTTTTTATGTGTTACTATCAAGGTATGGAGTTTCGGCTATTATGAAGACGCAAACAGGTAGCAGTGTCAGTTTGTGTTTTTTTTACGTGTTACTAATAAGACTGGCAGTTAGTATAGTCACAGTACATTTTGTTTTCATAGTAATTACTCTTTTTTGTGTGTGCTGCAATCAAGTTTGGGAGTTATGAATATGTTAATGTGGTTAATTTTCCTATCGACGTGTGTGTTACAAAGACAGTTGTAGAGTTACTGTGATCGCAATTAAAAATGGCTGACAGAATTCCAATCTCTGACTCTTTTTGTCTTCCTTAATGCACCTTACATTTCAGTGTTCCATATACATAAAATATTTATGTATATATATATATTTTTTTTTTTTAATAAATAAAACAAAATAGACCATTCATTGACAGTGCACCTTACTCTGGTGTTTCCTATAGCGCAGAAAAAAACAATATTCATAATTTACAACACTGGGTTGTTGGATTTTGCTAAATTTTGTGAAAATTTGAACATAAAGACCAATAAATCACAAGCCTTTCCTCCTAAATGTAAGTTGATTAAACATCAATCTCCTTCTTTGCTATAGCAATGAAAGTTTTTGCTTTGTGCTCAAAAGTTTTTGTTAGAAATCATCCCAGAGCTCATTATAAGACTTGAAAACAGGTCTTTTTTTTCTTTTGAGCTTCAGGCTCACCTTGCCTCACCTCATGCTCCTGTTAACACCCAGCAAATTGCTGTAAAATGCTTGAGTAATCTCCTGATTTCAAGGTTCCTTTAGTTGACTGAGTGTACCATAGGCAGCAGAGCAGTCCCACGGCATGAATGCCTGTAAACAAACCAAAGCTCTCAACTCCACGGGAGCTTTACCTGAGCTTCCTGTGTCAACCTCTCATACCTCACATTAACTATGGCTTGCCTTTTTGAGTCTTGTTATCAGCAATAGTCCACTGCTGAACCTGAACTCTGTGGGAGTGTGGGAAACAGGTCCATCTTTTACAGGTCAGCCTTATTCTCCTTGAAGTTTTTCTTTTTTTTTTTTTTTACTTTTTAAAACATTTTATTTCAGGTTTTTTTTCACAGTTCATGAATTATTGGAAGAGATAACAGAAAACATATTTAAGCATGCATTTTCATCAACTGAAACAAAGTTTCAGTCTGAAAACAGGAACCGCCTTTCGAGATGGTCTCGGTTCGTTTCCAATTGGACTGAGCTTCTGTCCACTCTGAGTTTCCTCAGTCTGCAAACGATCCGCTCCCAGAGCAGAATAACTGGACCAAAATGGCCACCGAAACCAGTGGTAACATGCAGCAGTAGCTAGTAATCAGACAAAAATTGTACTGATTTCTCCCTTAGCTCACCTACTGTAATGACATTGGGGGAGTAATTTTAATTTTCATTACATCTATTACACATACTTCCCCGAGGAACTCAGCAAATGGAAGTTGGTTTAATAAACCGGATCCTGGTGGTCGATTCCCTCTGCTACTGTGGCTTTGTAAGTTTAGATTACTATTGATATGCTAAAAATGTTAGATTTTCTATTATTGTTATTACTACTATATGTTATATATGCCATCCTTCATGCATCTTACTATTAATATGCTTGAATTAAAATTAAATAACAATTAGTAGGCTGCTAGTAGTGAAGGGAAAGTATGGTTCACTGGGGTTCTGTCCTCTATTCTCATTTACTTCTTTTCTCCTCTGTTCTTTATTATTTATTTTATTGAGCTATCTATGCTTCTGTTTGGTGCAGTGCAGTTTATGTGTTGGGGAGTACATAGAATTTCAGATTCAAATGGATTGCATGTGCTCTTGTTCTTGGCCGTGGACCACTCCTCTGGCTCGTCGTGGCTGTGGACCTCGCCCCCACCTGTCCCCCAGTACTCTCTGGATGAACACTATTCAAATATGTAGTTGTAAAGTTACATAAGCTAATTCTTCTTTAACAGTCCTGGTACATCACCTGTCCGTCCTAGGGAGGATTCCTCCTTCATTTGGACATCCCTGAGGTTTCTTTTTTCCTAGAATCAAGTTTTTTTTAGGAGTTTTTCCTTACGGAGAAGAATTCTCTTTTAAAAAAAATCACCACAACAAGGGAGACACAGCAACTCACTGAACAGTGGTCGATGAATGCAGGCTCATAAACTAACTTTTGACATAATACACATTGCTTCTTATTGTTTTCCCAACAGCATGTGTGTCATAGACACTTATCATCCTACCTTCATAGCCATTGTCTTGCCAGTCACCACTTTGCGGCATGCTTCCACCGTACCACAGTGACAATAAAAAGCAATGTATCTCAAGTTCAAATTTGGTCAGTGAAATATAAAGTTTCAAGAAGTTAAATATCCTGACAATAATAAAACAGAGTTTTTTCTTAAATATAACCTAATTTAAGGCTTGTTGAATCAGTGGACGGTGAGTAAGCTGCTTCACTGTCACATCTCTTCAGTTGAGTGGAGTCAAAGTACAATAGAACACTGGGGGATTTTCTAGCAACATTTTTTTTTTCTTATATCACTAACAAGAGTTAATTAATATAAATACAAATAAAAGCTTTAAAATATAACAATGAAAAAAAAACAGAGCACAAAGGCACTTTTAATACGAGGTAAAAAGGGCAGGTGCTGAAGCGCCCCTAAGGCCCTGTGCGTGCACGTGCCAGGTCATGTGGTTTTGTTTACAAGCTTTGTTCCGGAACATAAAATCCATTAGACGGCAGTCAGAAAACAGATGCAAGGTTTTTGACTTAATCCAAATCAAATTAAGCAGAGTTGGTGCAGACCAAATGATTTTTCCAGTCTAAATGAACCCCAAGTTTGGCCCCAAAAAAAGCAACTCGTCCTACAAAAATACAGTTTGATTTTTTTTAAAACAAGGTTTTTCCCAAGAACTTAGACTAAAATAGACATCCTAAGTGCAACAACATGCTTTTTCATATATGAGCGAACAATGTTTACAGGCACACGTTTCAGTGATTTTGTTGTTTATAACCTGCACAAAAGCAGCTCACACAAACTTCCTTTATCAAGTTATCCATTTTTTGGACAATGGCAAAAGGTCATGCGAGCGCACTGGGATTTTTCTGCTTTCTTTTAGCTTCCATAAGGAATTTGTGCATGCAGAAGTGAACAAACGGTGCCAACAATCTGCAGCTACTGCATGTTTTCATGCAGTTCAAGGACACTTAGAGTGTCCACCTTTTCTGTGCTATAAGGCAACATTAGTCTTCTGCTTCTGCCTGAGCAAGAGGTGCTTCATTAAAATGAAGTTGATAAAAGTTTCTGTGATAGGCCATTTTCATATCCTTAATTCAATTTGTTCCCCCATGAGCCCAACAGCAATCTCTCGCTGCTGCTGCTGTCTCTTATGTCTAAATTATACAGCCGCTCTTCTGTGCGAATGGATCTAATGACTTCGGCATGACTGTGTGAATTGAGTTGCACCTCTGTCACTCTAAATCATTTCAATTACACCCGGGGTCAGTGAATATAAACAAGACATGGACATGCCCTGCTGCAGCTCATGTTTGTAAGAATGCATTACGGCTGCACACCTAACGTACATCATGCAAAGGAGGTTTTGCTGAAATGTACTTATGACCCGACATCAGGGAACCTGCGTGGGTTGAGCATGGTGCATTGGTTTATGCTGAAGTGAAGCTGTGTATAACAGCTCATCAGAAAAAGATGGGAATCTGAGGAAAGTTTAGCACAAAATATAACATTTTTAAAAAAGCAGATGGCAGACCAAAGGACCTTTTTTTTCTTTTTTGGCAGGAACATTTGGGATGCAGTCCACCTTTCGCAATCTTGCTGTTTTGCATATTTTTTGTGCAATGTTGCATGCTTTTTTTAAAAACATTGCACCGTGTTCGTTCTGATTGGCTGTTGTCAGTCAATCTCCTCTGCACCATATCTTCTGTAGAGAATGCATTGATTTGCCAAATCTAAAGAAATCCTCAATCACGATCAGAACTTTGTTTTCATCTTATAATTCTGGACATATTTTTCTATTAAGATTAAATGTTGAGCCACTTGTGCATCACCTATCACTGGTTATTTTTAGAACATAACCCTGCAATAAATGAGGGAACAATTTAAAACACTTTGTCGTTTTTCCAACTAAAGCAAGCCTTTGGCATTTCGGGAAAGGTTAGCAAGTGTTGATAAAACAAGGAAACATTTCTGAATTTGACCTTCAGTCCATGTTTATGCTGAATATTCAACATTATAGAAATAAATACCACAAAATATTTTACAAAAAAAAAAAAATCAGGGCTGCTATTTACAACAGTTTCGGTATTTGTGACTAGGGGTGCAGGGGGAATTTATTTGGCCATAGATCGCAAAATTATTGTTTGCTGATACTTGTTTTGATTTAAAATGTTGACATGACGATATGTAAAGGATATATGATTTATGAGCGTCCTTCAACGTCTTACTTTTGTTTTCTACCTAAACCTTCGACTGTTTGTTGGCGGAACACTGAACTGCTTTGAGAAGCTCTATGCCGCAACCAAAACAACAAGATCTTATGCTAAATGCTGAATGTTGTGATCATTAAATAAAATCAATTTTACTATTTTATTACAATGAAAGACATGCTATGACACGTCCTATGTCTTAGGATTTATCGGGATATGTATAGTCAGAAACTTATCAATAAACCCGCCTACTTGTGAAAATGGCTGAAACATTTTTAACTGACTCGTTGTTATCAGTTTAACATTCATTGACAGTTTCTTGCTGAGAGAAATATTAACTGTCCTTCTCTGTGGAGGAAAAGGGAAAAGCTCTGTCATTGTACATCAGTGCAGTAAAAACATTTACTGCCAGTTCCCGTTTGGTACAAACCACTGATCAGAACATTCATCATTCAACAGATCATTCAAAAACAAATGGCTCAGACAGCAAGTCTCTTTTTGGAACACTTCTGTGTCCTCAACATGCAGCAATTTATCAAGACCTCATTAAATAAACTTCAACAGTTCTCCCGTGTGGTGCCCCTCTTCTTTTAGATTTTATTTTACAGCGATCTTTTTGTTCAAAATTGTTTCAGCGGCGTCAGATTGAGACAGACACGGTAGGAATTGAAGCTTAAGAAACCAATCAACTCATGCTGGCATGCAGGAAAACCTTTTATCGTCCTCATTACTCACACGCTGTGTGAGTTGAATGCACACATTGGTAAAACGTCAGGTGAGAGGGGTTTAATCTTTTGGGAGTTTCGCTGCTATAAAACCAGCAGAATGGAGGAAACTCAAAGGTTACTGGGGTCACAAGTGGGATTGTAGAAGCTGCACATACAAATTTAAAAAAAAAATCCTTCAAAGAAATCTTTGACAGACTTTACATCAGGGGTTTCAAACTCATTTGCACAGGTGGCCAAAATCCAAAACACACCTTAGGTTGTGGGCCAAACAGGATAAACATTTATTGAACACTCTCAAACTAAATTTTTAAAACTTTTAAACCATAACTTTTTAACATAATTATGAATAATAAAAAGGAAAGGCAGAAATATTATTCCAGAATAAATCAATTTAAACCTTAAAATAACTGAATATTTTACTCTCCATAAAAATATATTTTGTCAAAATTATAAAAATTAGAAATGAGTACGAGGAAAACATCAGGCCATTAAAAAAATAAAACAAAACGATCTGGAGGGCCAGATCCGGCCCCCGGGCCTTGACTTTGACACGTGAGCTACATGTTCTGCAAAGTTTCACCCAGTGTGCAATGGATGAAAACCTATCAGTAGGAAGTAATTGTAGGAATCCATAATGGGCCAGTCCTGGAGGAGCCGGTTCTGACAGTTATGGTCTTCTCAATCTGCTTTAGCCGCCGTGATTAGGGAGTGATCTATTACAGGCTCCACTCAAACATCTCATCTTTGAAGCAGTCACAGTGATTTCACCATCTGTTTATAGGAACACCATGTCCTTCCCTAACACAGGTGGACAGGCGTCAGATTGGCCCTCGTCGTCAGTGGCACACATTTCACTGTCTGTTTATAGTAACAAAGAGAGGAAAAGATCCAGATGTGAAATGTGCGCGCTGTCGTCATCTTTGGCTAATGAAAGAAATCATTCATGAACCATCCATTTTATTCAGGAATACAATCAGTTTCCTTTTGAAGACCCACTATAATGAAAATTGTGTTGTTAACATGTTCTTGCGGAATTTTTTTGATGATGGAGGACATGCAAAAATTGGATTTCTGAGTATTTCTACAAGATTCCTGCTCCGCTCCTTTCTGATGCATCCACTCATAGACGACTAGATCCACGTACCTCTTTGTTTTTCTTGTCTGAGCAGGCATCTGCGTCAAAACTGAGTGGCTGGAGAGCCCCGTGTTTTGCTGCAGTAATGTTAGGTTGGGGACGTGAGGGGCTCTAAGCTAGCAGGAAGGATAGTAAACAAAAGGATGATGGGAAATCAGGGCAGGCTTACTCTGCGCCAGTGGTCGGAAAAATCAGAGACAAATTTCTAATGAACTACTGCTGCTCGGCAGAAACTTTGTCCTAGAAAACGACACAATTTTTAAAACATTTTTGGCTAAAAACTGAATCGTTAAAGATTAAAAGACTACTGAGACGACTGGAGTGGGACTTCATGTATCATGATATATTCCCAGACTGTACCAGAACAAATTTATGTCTTTTTTTTTAAAGACTTTGACTTAGAAAAAAAAACTCACTGAATAATAACCCATTTGAAAATAAAAGAAGATAAAATTTGTTTATTTAATGATCACAATGTTAAGCACGGGGCTGTATGGTGGCGCAGTGGTTAGCACTCTTGCCTCACAGCAAGAAGGCCCTGGTTTAAATCCCAGCTAGGGGATCAGAAACACAAAGTGGGGACTTTTCTGTGAGGAGTTTGCATGTTCTACTCGTGCATGTGTGGGTTTTCACCGGGTACTCCAGCTTCCTCCCACCATCCAAAAACATGCTTCATAGGTTAATTGGTGACTCTAAATTGCGCCCAGGGATTAAAGTGTGTGATTGCGGGCCTGAGACAGACTGGATACCTGTCCAAGGTGAACCCTGCTTTCACTTATCAGTAGCCGGGTTAGGCTCCGGCACCCCCGCAACCCTGAAAGGGACAAAGCAGCTAAGAAAATGAATGAATGAATGTTAAGCACTGCAACTGTACCTCATGTAAGAGTTGTGTTTACCCAAGCAAATTCACGGTGCTTTTATTTTGGTAAGTTAACAAATATTTGTTCTTATAGTGAATGATCAACATTGTCTAATTTCCAAAATATTTTTAGAATAAGAATTAAATGTGGAAAACAAAAGTAAAACCACAAATGATGCCCATAAATAAGGAATTAAATATTGCTATGTCTGTATTTCTAATTGATACAAGTACAGCCAAATCAATTTTTTCCCTACAACCAAGTGCTGCTATAACCTGCTAAAAACTGCTCCAGAATTCTTCAGCAGGAGTTTTATGACTCCATTGTGCAAATCAATTCAACACATGCCCTGTTTTAAAATGTTAAAGCAAGAAATAGAGTTAGAAATAAAATGATCAACTTGGAATTGAAGTCTAGTTGTGCGGTGGTCTCCAGACGGGGAAGATTACATTTTTTTATTTAAAAAGAAAGTAAAAACTATAATTCTGCTAACTTATATTTGGGGTAAAAAGAGTGTCAGTTTACTTGCAGGTGGACTCTGGTGCGATTCAGTGCCACTAAGGACAAATTCTCCAGGGGACTACAGAGCTGAAGTAAAACTAGAGAAGGGATGTTAGCAGTACTGTGTGCATTTTGAGAGTAAAATAAACCTTCAGCACAAATCCAAATACATTCCAGTTGAAAAAAAGTTTATTTTTAAAGAAATTGTGACCGGAAAGTTTGCATTAAACCCCCTAATAAAAATACCTGGCTGTTCTGGCAGTTTCTATTACGAAACAGCTTTAATGCAATAATTTACCTTTAGTCTGTAACTTGCCCCGCCCCCTGAATCAAACTTGTGATGGAAGCAGTGAATCCACGGTGGACGTGGTTTCTAATATTTTCATGAACCCCTCAGTATGAAGCTTCTTTGTTTCTGATCAATTTGTGTAAATTGTGTCTATCAAGAAGCAATTTTCCCCTCTAATCTGAACAGATTGCTTCATCTCAACATCATTAGTGAGCCGCCGATACCAAACATCGCAGGTACACCTGTGAGACCCCCTCAAACATCCCAAAATCCATCTGGGTGATGCTTCACAGTCCCAAAAAATACGTTTTTTCATACCTTGTGATTTAAAAATCAATCTGAGAAGAGTCAAATGTAAAATGATCACAAATGAGACATAAATAAAGGTCAGCCGCTGTTACGCTGAATGTAAAACAAAAGGAAAGTCGGATTCTGCTTAATGTTTTATTTATATTAAGCTGATATTATATTTAAAGTTTATTCAAGCTTAAGTCAATGAATAAAAATTATGTTAAGATCCGACATGTTTTTATCTGGGGAAATGCCTTAAAAGGTCAATCATCTTCAAGTGAACTGGTTTCAATTTCAGATCGCTAAAGATTATTAGAAAGGAGGCACATTATTCAAGGGTTGCTAAAGAGAGCAGTTCAACTGGGTGGTAACGATATGAGTGTCCTAAATGAGGTAGAGGAACTACAGACAGCTCAACAAAAGGGCACTTATAAAAGTGCCTGAACTCCCTCCCATGAGATCCAGGATAAAAATTCCACCTAAACCTCGGCTGCACTGAATACATTAGTCCAAGAAATCTAATTAGCGTGCAGTTTCACGCAGGTGTATTCTGGGACTGAAAGTGCTTTTCTTTTTCTTTCACCAAAAGCCAACAATTTTTACTAAGCAGGTTATTGTCAAGAGATTTACATTAACCTATAAATCAAATACTGTCATTCATTTACTCTGCAGATATGTCATAATTCTAAGATGCAGCTAATGCAGCACTACTGCCCTCTGCTGGTCGCTCGGCAGCAGGGAAACAGATTGTCTAAATATTTGAATCCAAAGGTATTTATTACCAGCTTATTTTTATGATGGTACAGAATATTAGTGCCACCAACTGTGTGGGTTTTGTCCTGTAAATTTGGGTGGGAAAATGTAATAGATGACTTTAAAGTGGACTATGATTTTTAAAGTCATAAATATACAACTTTAATTCTTGAAGTAATTTTTCTCAAATTTACGAGATTGTCGTAATTAAAGAAAAAAAAAGGTTGAAAACTGGCCCCAATACACCTTTGAATGAGGAAATACCATAAACCTGAAATCATTTTGAATCTAAAAAAAAAAAAAACTGATGCTCTGACATGACAATTTTCTGTGAACAACTAGTTATATCTCTGAACAGATTTTAACTATTAAAAAGAAAAAAAAATCACAAGTAGTCAGCCCTAATGCTGGTGATGTTCTTGGTTTTATCTCTTTTTGAAATAAGACACTTTTCTAAAGCGCTCCTGATTTGCATAAGTTACTTTAGAGAATGACACATTTTATTTAAACTTTACCTTCAAGGTTACAGAACAATATTTAAGAAATCTTAATTTGCAGTTTAAGATTTGGAAACTCTGGATTTTTCCCCGCAGGCCCCCGGGAAGACTCAGACTGGAGACTACGCCTCTCTTCTAGCCTGGGAACGCCTCAGGGTCCCTCCAGAGGAGCTGGGGTAGTGGTTGGGAGAGGGAACTCCGGGCATCTTTGCACAGACTATCACCTCCATGGCCCAGTCCCACATGAGTGGAAGATGAATTGATTTTTTTCCCCCAGTGCTAAAATGGCAACTAGCAAAGAGAAGCCAACAAACCATATACAGTAATCTGACTGAAGGCTGTAACATCAATTAGTTCAACACCTGAAACAGAATCACTCAGTCAAGTGGATAAAGAGCTGCCCTCAAAAGTTTGTATTTAGTTAAACTTTGAATTCAGGTCAACTCCAGAAAGTTTTTGTCAAGAAAATTCTGTCATTTGTAGTTGTTCCTTTAAACAAGCAACAAAAAGATTCAAAATGGATATCAAATTTAGAGTGAAAATAATTTTATTTTTAGGCCCCATCCTATTTCAGGGTTGAGTAATAAAGAGTCCAAACACTTTTTATAAACATTTACTCATCTTTAATTGCCAGAATCTACCAGCTTAGACAAGAACACCGAACTGTTTCAGAACATCTGTGTATTTTGCGATCTTGCCCTCCACGTTCTTCTCCGCCTGCTTGGTTAGCTTAACCAATGTCTTTTTCTTGACATAGTGGAGCTTGGCCTTCTCTTTTCTCTTCTCCTCCAGAGTGGCTGTGATGGCCTGGTACTTCCAGCCGACCTCGTGTGCGAGACGCCCGAGGAGGGCAAACTGGAGACAAACGGAACAAAGAAGCAACATAAGGTTATGCTCGGAAATTGTTCAAAGCAAATTAATTTAGAGTAGCAAAACAATTTTTTGACATAGAACACTTGTGTGACAATTGGATTATGTCTTCTTTAAATATTAGCTTTTAACTGTCTACGGTTAATTAAAACATGAATATATTTACTCTTTAAAAGCTTACCTTGCGAGAGGGCTTCAGACGCACAATTTTGAGAGCAGCTGGCACAACCATACGCTTTCTCTGAAGATCAAAACCAAAAATTAAGTTAAAAAAACACTTATTTGATGGAAAGGCTCAGAGGACATTTCCAGAAATCTTTTAACAATAGATGCAATGTACAAGTCAGACAATTGTCCATACGTCATAAAAGAGTGACACACCTTGTCATAGGGGGGTGGGATGCCATCAAACACCTTCAGCCTCTCCAGAGCAGCCTGGCCTCTCTTGGTTTTGTGGGGCAACATGCCTGTTGACAGGAAACGCTCCTTCATTTTAGTGTATAAAAATTTAAAGAAACACTCAGGATCTTCTAAACAATTAAAATCCTTGCTCAACTCAGTAATCAGATCCGTAAGGTTTTGGATCATCAATGAATAAATCAGATTCGGGATAAAAGAGTTCATCACTGTAAAGCAAGGATCCACAGCTGCTATTTTGTGGCACAATAATCACACTTAAATGTTTAATATCCATCAAAAACTCATTAAAGCCTGTAATGGGACTTTAAGGTAATTCATTTGGATTTTCTTTAAAGAAAATACTTTTATAAAGTAAACATCTGAATTTACAACTTCATATGCCAAACCCTACCTCTAACTGTCCTCCAAAAGATCCTGCTGGGAGCTCTGAAATGGTATGGCCCACGAGAGGGGTTGGTGTTCATCCTCTTGCGCAGGAAAGCCAGGTACTTCACTGTCAGAAACATAAGTTAAGAGTTAACATACTTGCTGCTCAGAAACACAAAAACAGCTGCGACTTTGTACAGGCTTGTCTCAGATGGTAGTGCATGTAAAATGTTTTCAAGGTCAATGAAACTCAAATACAAGTGAGAAAACATCACAGACAAACATTAGCAAAACAGTAAAAAGGAAAACAAAATTTTGACATTGACTTACGCTTGTTTCGATAGAAGTTGCCTGAAATGTTGATGCCTTCACATCGCACAATAACCACTTTGTGCCCTAGAAACACAGACACAAAGGACAAATTAAGCATAAAAAGGTAACAGATTGATTGGAATTTCCAATTGTCCAAAATCTCAGATTACAATTTAATTCTCATGGTCCTTAAACTCAACCAAGGGAGAATGTGGAATCATCACTGATGATTGTAACGGGTTTGTTCAGCCCACTCAGAACTAGCAATTATTCAAAAATATAACTTACCAAGAAGAACTTGTTTAGCCACAATGGCGGCCAGCCGGCCCAATAGATGGCCCCTGCCATCTATCAGCAGAACCTACAAGAAAGAACTATTAGTACACTGCAACATGTGGTCAAAGAACACCTATATATAATAAAATATAACTACAATATAATAAAAGTATAGTAAAATTATTCACAATTTAAGAGGTTATTTGAAACCACCAGTGGTGGAGAAATTAGTAACTCGATATTTATGAAGGAAAAAGCTCTTAAGGTACAAAAATCAAACTGACCGGCTAAACCAACGTTAGCCTAGCGTACACGTCAAGCATGCTAATCCCCTGTATTCTCCTTCAAAACACCGCGGTATATATATTGAGGTAAGACATAATGCACATTTTTCAAAATAACTAATTATCCAAATATGTTAATCTCAAAATCACCCAACTAAACCAAGTACTTCATTTAGCGTGTAAATAAAGTAAGGCTAGCAAGCTAACACCCATTTTCGTTAGGGAAGCTGCCATTATGAGGGCATGTTCTCTCGGCTTCGCGTCTCAAGCGTTTAAAATTGAGGCTAAAGAAAGACTGAAGGAGTATAAATTTGGAATCTATTGGAACAAAAATGATCTTGCAATGCTATCGAGAAAAAGTACAAAACGAATAGATAAACTAAACGGTGAAAAAACAGTGAATATGTGCATGCAGCATCCACGCACCTTATTGAACCGGTCCGCCATGATGAGCGAAAAGAAAGATGAACGGGGTTCCTCACGGTAAAAGGCAGGGGTGGCAGGAAGTGACGACATTTGAGTCTTCTTCGCAAGTTCACGTTTCCTTCCCATTTATTGATATTATGTTTATGTCTTACTTGGAATTAATTACTTCTGCTAGCCATGATCCCATTACCTTTCTGTATATTGTAATTTTCTCGTTGACATTAGTTATTGTTTTTATGAGGTGATTATTGTTGTGATTTGTACGATTTTCAATAAAGTTTTTCGGGAAGAAAAAAACCTTTCCTTCCATTACCAGTTTATACATTGTTTTTTTCTTGTTGAAAGATGACATTAGTTATTGATTTTTTTTTTTTTATCTTTTTTTTTTTTTAATGGAATGCTTACTGTTGTGATTCTCATTTTATATGATGCTCAATAAAGTTCTATGGCGTGTGGTGCCACCTAAAGATATATATATATATATATATTATATATAATATATATATATATATATATAATATATATAATAATATATATATATATAATTAATAATAATATATTTTAAAACACCCACGAAATTAAATTAGCATTCATAACATGAAGATTCTTTAATGATTTTTATATTATTTCCACTAATATGCCAACTTACAAAAACACATTGCTATTTGCTGCAAGATTTTAAAAGTGCATAAAACTATTGTACACACAAGAAGTTGGGAGATTTTAACCAAACTTTGTTAAAACTTATTTATTTTTATTTTTTTATCACATCAAGAGTTCATTGTCAAGGACAACATGGCCCATAATTTCAGTTAGAAATGAATATTTTGGGTGGCTGTACAGCCCCTAGGACAGGGGTGGGCAAACTATGGCCTGGAACCATAAGTGGCTTGCTAAACTATTCTATCTGGCCCCCACACTGGAATAAACATCATCCCATTGGTGAAAATGAAAAACCACAGTTTTAAAATAAAATCTCCAAAATGTTCTGTTTCAAAGTAACTTTAAATCAAGATTAAGGCTTGTTTTGGCTTTGACATGTCCAGATCCCATGTTATTTCTTTCTTTTATGAAGTGAATCACCAAAACACACTACAGATCTGCTCCTGGTCCGGCCTCTGTGAAAATTTAGAACCTTTGTATCATTAAATCATTATTCACTAGTAAACCCCCGGTAACTCTTCAGTTCTTACCTGAAATCATTTGTCTGAATGATGAAATATCAAACAACTTCTTTGGGTAAAAATATTCATAACGAGCAAGTCTTTCCCACCTTTACATTAACTAACTGCACTACAGCCAGCATGAACAAAAAAAAAAGTCACAGATGTTCAAAGTGATAAGATATTAAAAGGAGGCTTATCTCATTGGATAAGCTTATAACTTTAATTTACGTCATTTCAAAGTACCACTTCTGCTTACATCAGGATAGTGTACATTAAATAATATACAATGATTTCTAAAATCATACTTTTGACATTTCCATGCTGGTAATTTACTTACAAACACAGAACCTACAAAACAGAAGTTTAACATTTTAAGTTTTAGTAATAAGAAAAATGTTGTGTATGTTCTGAAACAGCATGCAATTGAAACAAATTTAATTTCATGAACAGTTTTATTAGTTTGTCAGCAGTTACAGAGAATACCCTATATTATCCTGATTTGTCAGATAATACAGTCTGCACGGTTATCTGTGTGATTACAAAAAGGCGCCTTAAATCAGTGAAGATTTAGACGTTTTGGAAGGATTGACTCAGTCATCATGCTTTAACTTTCTGATCTTTCCCTTGTGGCGGTCGATCTCGCGCTGCAGACGTTCAATCTCCTTTTTATGGTGATCGATTTCCTCCTCATGGTGATGCCTTAACGCAGCCAGCTGCTCCTTTTCTTTACGCCTTATGTGAAAGTAAACAAAAACACAGGGTCAAGCAAGTAGCACAAAACATCAATTAAAAAATACCAAGGCAATCAGTAATGTTGTAATTGGTTGATGCAGAATAAAAAGACACATACTTGAAGTACATCTCTTCCTCAGCAGCCTGCCTCTTTCCCATGGCTCCACCTGCTTCTCTAATAGAACCTCCGCCTCCTCCACCTTTCCCTGCACCTTGACCCAGTTCACCCAGCTGAGAAAGGAGCACAGATCACAAAAATATTCACTAAATTAATTTGTGCAAAAAGTTCACAAAAGCTTTTTTTTTTTAAACTTTAGATGGCTTTTATGACAACTCTCAGAAGGGTCTGACTGTTATACAAATATTTTAACAAATACAGTTAGAGAAGTGTTAAATTCTTACAGATTCAAAAAGTTTTTGATACCACCAGCTATTTTCATAAAAACGTCCTTATTGTGGTCATGCAACCAATGAAAATGTTTGGTCTGATGTTTTATTTTTCTCCAAAATAACCTTCCTTCTTCCATATTTATTTGAATTTAAATATATTTTGTGTGAGTTTTATTACCATGACAGGGAGATAAAGCTTCATATCTTGAGGGTCATTTCTAAATTTAGCCAAAAATTATATTTATTGATGTAAATATACTAATACTAAATTTTTTTCCTTGTTCATTTGCAAAATTAAAAAAAATACGAATTCCAATGGGGAGTCAGAAAGTCTTAAGAATAATAAAAGCTTTAATGTTCTTATAGAAATACTATATTTACAATGAGTGTTCGTTTCCAATTGTATTCTTCTTTAAAAAAAAAAAAAAAAAAAAAAAGTCACGTAGATTTATTTTCCTGACGCCATTTGTTTTCTTGGCTCCCTGGTTCGTTCTGTTGCGCACATTATCCATACGTAGTCATATACTTATATGGCTGTTCTTGTCTCATTTTAAATAAAGTTGGAACAAAAAAAAACTTTAGTTTCAAAGGACGTGAGGTAAAAGGAAGAATGAGATATAAACGATAAATGAAGGTCAAAACTTTCTATAACAAGCAAAGAAAGATAATAGGCTAGATTTTCAGAATCTACATTTTTGCTAATTATCAAAATACATTTGACATTATGAAAATAAGTTCAATAAAACTTACTTAATTTCACCGCAACACCACCAGTTAGATTCTAACTTATCATCGAATCGATATGATGAAGGAATCCATTTAACTATTTTAATAGTTAATTGCTTTAAATATTGTATGTAATGCATACAATTTTGCAATTATTAGTGCAAATGAGCTTCCGCTAGCAAACACGCAAGGCTAAATGATGTAAATGAAATGACTCTAGAATAAACTGTCCTCCATTCAAGAAGACAGTCGAGCAATGTAATGCCAGGCTTTGTATAAATTACCTGGTCAGATGACATTCTCAGCTGAGAGGTGACAAAACTCCTGATACTAGGCCTGAGGAACCTCGCCATGTTTGATTCTCCTAAATGAAAACAGCGCTGACACTGGAGCTTGTCCTTGTCCGCAGAAAAACACTGTAAAGGATCAAACCATTAACGCGGGTGACTCTACACGTGTCCTCACGTTCACAAAATCAAGATATTGAAATATAAAAATTTTTTAAATGCTTATATTATCACTTAAACATTGTAAAGTGAATACAAAATGCAGTAGATAAGTTAAACATACGTGCAAGGAAATGGAGGTGCGCGTTTCGTAATGGTACAGTCTCAAAATGACAGCGGTTTTTGCGTTTTTCATCCACCAGAAGGTGCTGAATCCTTCATTTCAATCTTTTAAAAAAGCGCTTTTCCCGAAATTATATAAAGAAATGTATTAATATTTTAGATTTTGCTGTAGTTTATGACAAAAATATGTTCGAGAAAACAAAAGAGAATATTTAAATGGTGTAAAAAACCATACACCTTCGTTGGAATAAATGTGCTCTTAATGATAAATCCATAATATGTATATTTCAGTTAATCTTTTATGCGGTATTAATGGAAATTGCAGTTAAAATAAATACAACCCTGTCATCATCAGTATATAATATAGTTCAACCATTGATATATCATTTGGTTCAACATTTAATAAATATCAATGCAGAGGGTGGAAAAAATCAGAACTTTCAATATGCATTCAATAACTTTATTTAAACACACCAAAGACAGCAAACAATCCTCCTCAAACAAACCAAACTCTGGCTCATGTATTGACACCTTTCCAAAATCCCCATTGCTCATCAGCCAAGATAATCAAGAAAAGAAACTGAGCTTTGAATTAACTTAATTTTTTAAACCAAATTCAACCCCCTTCTTTTCCTTTACAATTCTCCCCATCACAAACCAATAGTTACATATTTACATTTGGACCCTTGGTGGAAAGCAAGTGCTACAGAAAAAGTAAAACCCGTCCACTCTTTTAGCACAAATTAAAAATCTCAATTCTAACTTTGAATCAAAGTCTTTGCACTGCTTTATTTACAATTAAAACTAGAGAATTAGAGGCACTCATCTTTTTTTTTTTCCTAAAAAGGTGACCAAGCCTCTGCACAGCTTCTTAAACAAAATATTGAATTTGAGGAAATTGCCTTTTCGTAGAAACTCTCCACAGAGCTTGCCAGAAAAAAAAGTCAAGAAGGGGAGGAAAAATATCAATAACTGGCCTTTGCATTAATTAAAAAAAAATTATATTAAAATTATGGATATCATTTTGGCCTCCCAATCTAAAAGATTTTTTTCTCCATCTCTGAAATAAGTTGTTAATTCAAAAAGTCAAGTTTTCTCAAAAAATATATCAGTTCAAGGTGGTAAATCCATCCATACTCTGTCAATATTGTCTTCTTTTAAAAGATAAATTCAGATAAATCTCTAACAAGTACATGGGAGATTTCAGAGAAAATAAGACCAAAAGTCATAACGAAAACAAATTTTTAAGGCCAAAATTTTGGTTTTGTGTGAAATAAAAGAAACTAATGGAAAATATGTCCCGAAAAGGCTAAAAATAAGTTAAAACAAGATGGGGGCTGATGGGAAGAACATCCGGATGTGTCACAGGGCCAGGAGAGGTCTGCGAAAGCCCTTTGGAGGAGGCAGCGGTCGCCGCTCCTCCTTCCAGCCCTGTCAGTCCTGCTTCACATTGCCCAGGGCTCTAAGGCGCTCCAGGAGAGGAGGGTGAGAGTAGTGCCACATGGAGAACAACCAGTCTGCAACTGGGAAGCCCAGGTTGTCCTTGTTGAGCTTGATAAGGGCCGAGTAGAGCTGTGAAGCCTTACCCATGCCGCGCGCAAAAGCATCTGCCTGGAACTCAAATCGTCGACTCAGCACCGTTAGACAGAAAGACAGCAGCTGTGAAGACAAGAAAACATTATAATTTTGAAAGTTTCATTTAAACATTTTGGGATTCTATAATCACCTCATTGTAAGGAGAAAAGATGAACTGGAAGATAATCATCAAGCCAATTAAAGTGGGCTGGGTGTTGGTGAATCCAAAAGCCACAAACAATTCCTTGCGTCCAATCAGCACAGCAAACAGAGAGAAACACAGGAAGGAATTCATCTGTGGAGAAAATATACAGACTTGTGATTTTATTTTTCAAAAATTGTGTAAAATGTATAACCAAATCTGGAAAAAAAAAACAAGTTGGTGGAATTGTTACCTGACTGATGACAATATTCTTGACTGTATGACCAAGCTTCCAATGGCCAAGCTCATGACCCAAGACAGCGAGGATCTCTTGGTTGTTGCATCCTTGCTTCTTGTTCTGGTCAAGTAAAATGAATCCAATTGTTGAGCAAAATAGGTTACCAGTTTACATAATCTGAGTTTTTTTTTTTTTTTAAACAATAAGAATATTTTAATTCACCAACAAGTCAGATTCTAGTTTCTACAAAAATACTACTTAAAGTCCCACTACGATTGTCATGTGATCTATGGTGAAAGCGTTCCTGTGGTCTTTTAATGATGCAGTTTTTATCCAAAAAAAAGCAATGTTGTTTTCTAGGATATAGTTTCGGAAGAGCAGCAGAAATTCATCTCCAAGTTGTGTATGGCACAAAGAAATCCCACCCCCTTCCGCTCTATGTTCAGATCTGGGACCTTGTGGCCGCCCTGCATATTTTCCACATAAAAAATAAGCTCTTTTCTAAAACAGAATTGTATGTCACTCTACATAGAGAGTGGAACCGAACAGCCAGTTTCACTACAGAACTTTCTCTGGAGGTTGAGGATTTTTCTCCTCCACCTTCTCCCGAGGCCGGCGCTCATGGTCCAGACTGAGAGGAACCCGTGTCTCAGTGGTAAAATGAAGCTAGCATCATAAGCTAATAAAGGTTAACGTTTTAAGCAAACGATGCAAAGAGAAATGATCATTGCAAATCCATCACAAGGACAGAGTTCACTGGATTAACAATTTCACTCAAACTACTGTTGCCTAACTTCCATGTGCACTGAAAAGTTGGGTAACACATTTTTTTTTTCACAATCAAAGGCAATGCTCCAACGAGCCATGCTGAAGCTAACACGATAACGACAGACTGCTGCAGAATCAAAGATGGGCGAGGCTTTAATACTGGAGCTGCAAAGAATGATGACGTGAAACCTCTGAAATGACGTGGGACTTAAACCAGTGGATCAATCAGAAATTCAACTGTAATACCTTGTTTCAACCTGTAAGGGGCAGCACACAGGTGGTTTATAATTTAAGAAATGAAAGTCTATTTTAAATTGTAAAAATTGTGGCAAGGACCAACAGACAGTGCCTTTAAAGTTCCATTTATAGAAGTCAACAGCCAAATAAAGCTGATACTGTTTGGTTACCCTTTAATGTATGTCCTATATTATCAGAAAAATGCCATAAAAATAGAATTGGAGCGGTTTTTTAAGTTTTAAGATGTTTATGCAGACACTATCATTGTTTTCTGATTTAAAAGAGAAACTTTTCCAACCTTGGGCTTAGTTTTGGACTCATTTATGGTCTCGTCACTCTCCGTTTCCTCAGGCTGCGGCTCCCCAGCTTTGTTGAGAGGCGAGTAGTCTTCCAACAGAGTGTCAAACAGCACAATGCGCTTGTTTTTAAAAAACCCGTAGAAGTAAGCATTGCTGTGGGACGAACGTTTGGAACCTGAAATTATAGTTAAGTTTTAGAGTTTTTTTTAAATAAAATGAAATAACAAGGAGCAAAAGAGAAAAAAAAAATCAGGAAATTACCTTCAACTACATAAATCTTCGTCAGAGGGAAGCTAATACTTTTAGCCATATCTTCGATTGCAGTCTTTAACTCTCCTTCTGGCAACGGGGTGAACTTGTCAAACAGAGGAGCAATGTAATCAGCATAGATGGTTACCAGTACCTTAAAACAGATGAGAACAGATGAGAGAATTAACACCAAACAGACAAAAAAAGCACACTTCAGAATGTGAATTAAATGACTTTATGCTACTAACCAGAGACACAGCAAGAGTAAAAAGCCAAGCATAAATGAAGAAGTAGTCTCCGCCAATTTTTATAATGTACAACAGCAGAGAGGTCACAGGGAGCAGGATACACTGGGTCACAACAAACTTCTTCATGGCATCTTTGAGAAAGAATCCCAAAGTCTGAAGGGAAGATCAGACGTCAGTTCAAAAGAAAGAAAAAGGAAAAAATAGAAAATAGAATTGGTAATTTTACAACATCTCTTTGCAAGAAAAAGCTAGATTCTCTAAGTTTATACATGTCAAACTCAGGGATGTAGAATCAACATACCTGCTGGTTAAAGCCGTGTTTTTCCTCAATGACAAATGTGTTATACAGACTCCAAGGAAGTCCGGTCAAGGCACTAAACAGAGTGGCAAGTGTAAGAAAGACCAGGGACTGGGTTATCTCGTGCTCTGGGGTAAATCCAAAGCGAGTTGTTAGAGACCCAGCGATGTTCCACAGAAATGGGATTCCACCAAGCAGCAGGATCAGCTGAAAAGGTATTGGTAGATGAGCATCACTTTGAGAAACAATTTGACCAAAAAGAAAATCATTTTTTGACTCTTACCGTTCCTTCTGTCTCAGAATACAGTCCAGACCAAAAACTGAAGTTGCTTTTATCAAGCTGGTAAAGTCGCGACTTCTCAAAGGTGTCAGAATCCATGATCTTGCCAAGTTCCTGTGGTACATGTGTCGTGGATCTGTATGTCCTCCTCTACAAGGCAAAAAGAGACAGTGTTAGGAGAGAACAAAATAATAACTTAGAGAGGATCACATAGAGAAAACTTATTTATGTAAGCAACAAGCAAATTAGGTGGGTTTTACTCACTATATATATATAAAAGCTCAAAAAAACAATTAAACGGCATATTTCAAAATAAACTGTGAAAGCTAGATAAGTAAACGTTTTGTGTAATTGGATACATTTAATGATTTTTTTAAATAAATTTAATGAAGATACATTTTTTCTTCTACTTCTTATCTTGATATACAGTTTTGCTTTAATCTAACTTTTGTTTCATTTCCATCTGAAATCTACCAGTAAGATCAACGAATGACAAGAACAAACCTGTCTATAAGAAAGGTAGGCCTCCCAAAGATACACTGTCCACGAAAATCCCAAAACAGCGTAAAATATCTGCTTTTCCACCGGAAGATTAAGCATGGTTTCAAACATCTTGGCAGGTAATCTTTTTTGCTGCAACGCTATTTGGTTCAGTCCTTTTGCGAAACCTCGCTGGCAACAATGCTAACGCGGCTACACTTAGCTTCCGGTCAGCAACCGACGGACACACGTTTTAAACCCAAACCATGAAATAACGTTGGCAAGGTTAAACTGTTTGAGTCAAAGTCAAAACACAATCTTTGCACACAGTTTCCATTTCAAAATTGAGGCCTTGACGTTAAAAAATCGCTCCATTCATGGGAGATGCTAATGCGAGCCGTCGGAAATGCGCGTCGACGAAATCCATCCCCTGTAAACGCCTGATCAACATATGTGGTTCCGTGACAAATTGATTTTTTTCTTTTTAGTTTGAAAATTTCAAATAAAACTAACGTCAATTTTTTTTATTCAACGTTCCTTTATTCTTAATTTTCTAATAATTACTTTTTCTTTGTAGAATTTTAAATAGCTGCTTTGGGTTTGAACTATTTTTTTGTGTGTGATAAATCCTCAAAATGTGTGTAAGAATCAAAATTAAAAAGTTATGGTAGATTTGAAAATAATAAATTAACTACGACAGTATTTTGCAAATATATGTAGTTTTTAATTGAAAAAATGTATTCACCATTTCAAAAATAAGTAAAATCTGAAAAGGATTTTATTTGCTGGAATATCTCTTGTGAGATTTCACACTGTGGTAAAAATCATGTAAAACCATGGCCACATTCCATAAAAAATTACTGCAGATGTGCAATATGGGGAATTTTCCCCTAATATTTTAAGTCTACAAAACAAACAAAAAAAAAAAGCAAAATTTATACTGTGCACATAAGAAACTCAAGATATATTTAAAATATGTTTGGAATTTAGAGGGAAAAGTGTTCCAACTTCTCTGGAAGTCTAAAATTTACCCAACAAAAAGAAAATGTATGTATGTGCACAATTAGACTAATTGTGAGTGAAATTGTGGTTTTATTTTATTTAAAATAATTTGAAAAAAATGTATTCAAAAACAATTTTTTCACTTACTTTATTAGAAAGTGTTACATACATGGGCCCCACTGTCTGACCACTGCATCCAAACACTGATTTTATATAAACCGGGATGAAGAAAAAAAAAAAATCCAAACATGAACCTTGAGAACAGTGCAGTCAAGAAATATTTTAAGTCACATTTTCACAAAAGTGAAAAGGCATTCGCATTGCGCTACTGACCATTTCTAACAATCTGAAGAGCTGTACATTTACCTTGGAGCACTACAATATTTACACTTGTGGTGATGAGATGAAATGTCAAGAGGATTCTGACTGAAGTCTGAAATGCAGTCACACTGGATCGTATCTGCCTTTAGCTAATGGTTTACAAAACTTTAATTTGGCACCTTACAAAAGAAAAATACATATTAAATTGTGAATCAAACAAAAATACTGATACATATCTTATGAAGATACTAAGTCATCTGCCAGAAGCAAAGTCAAAATGAAGCTAACTGCCAAGAAGCAGTTTACTGTTGTTGGTGTCTGATGGGAAAGGTCAGGCAGGGTGGTGCACACGGGTCTCCCCAGGACCACCACTGGTCTGAGGAACTGAAGCTGCTTGATGGCCAGGTCCCCACACCCAGCTAGTGCTTTGTCCAAGATGGACTTCAAGTTTTGGATCGATGTGAAGTCTCCAGCGGTGCTGCTGGACTTCAGCAGTGGGGAATGAGTCCGCCTGCTGCGGGTGTGAGAGATTCCCAGGTGGTGGTTCTCTTTGACCGAGCCGCTGCGTTTGATCGTGTCTCGCCGCTTCACGAGGACCTCTTCGTCTTTCGGAGCGGTTTCTTGGATGAACTTCAAAAAGGAGGACTCAAAGCCAATGGGCTTGTAGGCAGTGATGTCAAACGAGTGCTCGGGAGTGTCTGGCTGGGGGCTGTCCTTCACGTTTGAGGGCTGTTCGGAGATTTCATTTTTGCGTTTCAGAGGCAGGCGAACAGGAGGGGGGCTTGGCGCGGCCGACCCGTTCAGCATTTTACAATCCTCTATGTGTTCTGGTGTGTCCTGCGAGCTCTGCTCGGGGGACAAGCGTAGTGAATACGGAGGTGAGAGGTCAACTGTGACAGTACGCAGGAGAGGCCTGATTTGATCTAAGCTTAATCTCTCTTCGAGTTTGGGAGAGCTCTGTAGTGCTACTGGTAATTCCTCAGGGTTTTCATCTGTGCTTGCTTCACCTTCAAGTACCTCGTTTGAACCATCAAGGACTTCATTTGCCTCAACAGATGGCGGCTCCTCCTTCTCCTCCTCTGTGGTTATCGGAGGATCCGACGAGTCCCCGTCCTGTGTCTCAGCTGGGACCAACGGCAGCTCTGTGGGTTCTGGCTGCTCCTCTGGGATTTCCGACGAGTCCCCGTCCTGTGTCCCAGCTGGAACTGACGGCAGCTCTTTGGGTTCTTGCTGCTCCACTGGGATTTCGGACGATTCCCCGTCCCGTGTCTCAGCTGGAACTGACGGCAGCTCTGTGGGTTCAGGTTGCACCTCGGGGTTTTCTGACTCTTCTCGGTTCTCTTCTTCTTGCACCTCTTCTGTCGCATCTGGCTCAGCAGACTTCCTCTGGATCAACTCTTCAAGCTTCTCGGCATTAAACACGAGGATGCATGCGTTTTTGAAAAGTTCTTCCCGGCCCAAACGGTGCACTTTCATGTAGTGGCGGTGCATGCTGTGCAGGTATGTCACCACAGAGTCACAGCCCTGGACCATGCATGGATAGGACATGCGCAAGCAGCGGTCTTGACACATCTGTAATGCTTCTTCCTGGGATCTTAAAGCAAAGCTGCTGACACTAACTTTTCTCGACCGCTTTGCCTCCGACTCTTTTTGCTTTTGTGAACTGTTGTGGCCTCTGTTCTCATCTGACTGAGCCGTTCCTTCTGTGTTTGAACTCTCATCTGCTGAACCGGAGTCTGTTCTCTGCTGACCCTCCTGTGAATTTACAAGCTTATTTTGGCATCCGGTGATAGACTTTTTGTGAGTGCTCTGAAGTCGAACCACCAGAGAATCGTAGTATTCGCAGTGACTGTAAAGCGTATGCTTCTTCAGAGCACTGCTATGACTGAAGGCTCTCGAGCAGCCCTCGTACTTGCATCTGATGAGCTCTGGAGGCTGCGAGTGGTAATCCCGCGTGTGGCGCACCAAGCTGCTTTTGAGGTGGTAGACAGCATGACAGTTAGCGAAGTGACATTTGAACTGGGGCTGAGGATCGTCCGGGTTGGGCTGGGCTCGTTTCCTCGTGGGCTCCCTTCGGACCTCCGGGCCCTGCGCATCAGAGTCTTTGTCCAACAGGAGTTGAGAGCGGTTGTAGCGGTGTATGAACTGTAGGTGGCGCACAAGGCCTCCCTGAGTGGAGAACGCTGCGTCACAGTTTTTCGCCACGCAATGGAAGGGCTTGCTGAATTTATCCAGGATGTAACACAGGTTACTTTTGGCTACTAAACGTCTTGTTCGGACCTGCTGCATGCTTTTGTTCTCGTCTTCGTCTTTCGGCTCCTCCTCTTTCCCCCCAGCTTCCTCTTCCCCTTCAGATGGAGAGTGAATGTCGGAGTTTTGTCCGTTCTCACTAATCAGACTGTTCGACTCCTGCTTGATTTCCAGGTTGCTGCTTTCTTTCTTTATCCCTTTTGGATCGTGGTTGGTGAAGAGTTGAGACTTTTTGTCTTGCTCTAGGTGCACCGTCCCACAGAATATTTCATCCACCAATGCCCCGCTCATTTTATGGACTTGAATGTAGTGAGCCCTGAGTACGTGTTTTTCTCTGTGACTCTTGGAGCAGAGTTGGCAGGAATAGGGTTTGAACGAGGTGGTTTTGAAAGAGGTCATTTTCCGGGCTTCTTCGAGGCTGCAGCCATGTTTGGAGATGTAGTGGCGCAGCAAACTGTAACTCTTGGCAGTTCTGAAGCCACACCCTTCGAACTCGCAGACGTACGGCTTTGCGCTACCTAGCGATTCGGAGCATTGGTCTGCTACCGTTTGCTCGTCAGACTTTTCATTGAGCAACATGAACGGATGCTTTGCCTTATTGATTAACTTTAAAGACGAGTCTTGGCTGGACTGAGGAAGCTCATTTGGCGAGCTTAGAGGCACAGAGTTCAAACTTAACCTACTCAACCCAAGAAGAATTTCTTTAAGTCCATCGTTTTTGGCATTTCGGCTCAAATAGCTCGTTTCGTTGCTTTTGGGGAGGTGGAAGGTATCTCGTCTGTTTCAACTGGTTTTAATGGAGACGAGTGCTCATCCGTATCTTCGTCTGCCGCCACATCCATCCCTTTGGAGCCCTGCTCTTTGTCGTGTTTGTGCTCTCTGTTCTCCAGCTTAAGGTGCTCCGGGTGTGCACATTTCAAGTGTCTCTGGACGTCTCTGGCTCTGGAAAAAGTCATGCCACACTTTTCAAAGCCGCAGGTGAACTTGCTGCCGTCAAAGCACACGGCCACGAGGGTCATCGTGGCTTTGGGCTCCTTGTTGGGGAAATCTTCAACAGAGGAGGCACAACTCACTGACGGAGGGATCAGGACTTCTCCGTTGACGCCGTCCTGTTCGCTCAGCTGGTTGACACCTGCTGGGGGCTCGACGATGACCTTAAAAAGTTTTCGCTTCGCCTTCCTCTGAGCCTCAAAGTCGTCTTGTGTGAAAGTTATCTTGTGTGTTGATAAATGCTTCAGAAATTCCTTTTTGGATAGGAAATATTTCTTACATTCGGTGCTGCAGCAGGTAAATGCTGCATCTCGGAAATGCTGCGCTTCATGGTGATACAGCTGCCCCAGGTCGGAGTAGGTGACGTAGCAGCCTTTGAGCTCGCATTGGTAGCTCAGCTGATAGCCGTGGGTCTGCTTGTGCGCGACCAGTTCGTTGGACGTGCCAAACTTTGCACCGCAGCCGACCACCACACACATGTATGGCTGATCCCCGTAGTGGGCCTGTCTATGTATGCGATGGTGGTAGGCCGAGATGAAATGCTTTCGACAAAACGCGCACTTTTCCCGTTTGTCTCTCATCTGGTGGAAGAACTTGACGTTATCGTCGCTTTTGTGATCCGACTTCAAGTGGACGTACAGATACTTGGCATGCTTGAAAATCCGCTTACACCTGGTTGCCGGACATGGATACTCGTCCCGGTTCTGCAGTTTGAAGTGCTGCTCGATGTACTCGAACGTTACGTGCTCGTCGTCGTATGGACTCTTATCTTTGGAGGTTTTGGCCTGCTGGACGATGTGTTGCAGGAGATCCGGATCGCGAGTGGAGTTGTAGTAGAGCACTAAGGACGGGTCTAAGGTGATCTCCCCAGGTTCTGTGTCCTCCTCCTCCTCTTTTACTTTGTTTTCTGATTGAATCGATTTCCCAATGTGTTTTTTCATGTGGGGGACGAGATCTTTTCTGCTCTTGAACTTTTCCAGACAAACAGGACAGAGGTGGTTGTTTTCCTGGGCGTGTCTTTTGGAGTGGTGAACGATCTGGGTGTCGGTGAATGCCCTCTTACAAATCTTACAGCAAAACTTTTCCCTTTTCACTTCCTTGGTTTCTGGGCAAGACTCTTTTTTGTCTTGATGACCTCCAAGTCCTCCGTTTATCCTGCTGTGGAGGTCACTCTCGACCCTCTTATGAACCTCAAGTTTTTTAGCCTTTTCTTGTTCTCCTTCTGACTCGGGATTCAGCCCCAGCAGGGAGTTGCAGTGATACTTCAGAGTTTTCCAGTCCCAAAACTCGGGGTCAAAAGGCCAGTAGGCTTTTAGTGCAAGGAGCAACTCACAGCGCAGCGAGTTGGGAATAACCTCGTTCTCTTGGTCGTATTTTTGGTCGGGCCGTAGGTAGAGTTCTTCCAGACAGGTGAAGGCTTCCTGGCTGGAGCCAAGCAGCAGCTCGGTGAGCTGGCAGGCACGCAACACTTCAAGATCGTTCCGAAGGAGACAAGATATTGTCTTGCAGACAGATATTCTGGTTTCAGAATCCTCCTGCTTTGGGAGTTGTAGGGCTTTGACACAAAGTTCCACTGAAGCAGGTGTTCCCAGTTCTTCTGCCTAAAGAGACAGAATATGAGATTATTGTATGTATAGAAACTATCTGGAAATGAAAGGAATTTTTCTGTGCACGCTCACCTCTGTTTGAATAACACGAACCAGGTAAAGCAAGTGTTGAACTGTTTTGGCAATGGCACCGAGCTGAAGACAACGTTCCAAAAGAGACACCAACGAAGGGTCGAGTCTCCTCTGTAGCTTACTCCACAGCAGAGTCAACTCCCTTTACAATTAAAACAACAAAACCTTAAAGCCCACCAACACGTTTTGATTCCTTCATGTTTTTAAATTAAACGGAGGCTACTGACCAGGAGCAGTACAGATTCTGCTGCTGCAGCTGCTGAGTTAGGAAAGTTGTGCAAAGGATGAAGGCGGTATTCTCTTCTCCTTCCATCTCCAAATTACACGTGATCTCCAGAACATCCTTACAGTCAAGTCTGGATATCTGAGGAAAACAAAAAGGGTCAGATCTCGAACAAAATAGACCTAGATTTTTATTTTTTACAAAAAAAATCCTGCATGTTTGGATAGAAAAAAAAAAGTTATCAAGAAGAAATCTTTAGTCACATTGTGCAGAAGCTGAAACAGCAGCTGTGTGCTAAATAAAGGCGGTTCTCCTTTTTGTCTTGCTCAGTTTCCACGTGTTTTTTAAGATGCAGAAATGAACGCAGACTCATATGCAAAATTTCCAGAATTACTTTGCAAATTTAATCTGACCGTTTCTTTGTAAAACTGTAAAAACCAGAAGAAAGTTGTTATAGAAGCAGAGTTTTAACATTTATTTTATGGAAAACTCCTTTTTTTAATGTTTCACTGATTGAAACAAAGGAAAAACACAATTTAAAAAAAAATCATTCATTCACTGACCAGAGAAAATTAAAGAAAATGATGCAGTGAGAGATATTGAAAGAAACCACAAAATACTAAGATTTTTTAATCAGTAATAATATTAATCCTTTCAAACAGAGTTCTGAGCTCAACTTGCATGACAATTGGAGGTTCTATTTTTGGAGACGTACATAAACCTAAACTGTTCTTTTTATTCTTTTACAGATCACTTTGATTTGTCATTTTTGCCGTCCTTATCTGTCAAATCACAGACATGTCGACTGGAGACAGGAAATGCAGATGGTTTGTGATGCGCAAAGACGCAAGTTTTTTATTTAAAAAAAAAAAAAAAATCAGAAAACTTTTCAATTCATTCAGACTTTTAACATTTTTCAATACAAAACATCTTTTTAATCCATAGTACTAGTTGTTTTGAAATAACATATGAAAATTTGCCCTGAAAAATCCAGATAAAAACAAGATTTTGAGTGTAAAACGTTGCCGTACCTCTATTATCGCCTCCTCGTTGGGTAGCAGGTGACAAAGAAGAGAGACGAAGGTTTGGCGAAACATCGCCTGGTTGGGAATGAAGCTGCACTCGCTGCAGGCTTTGGCCAACACGACCGCTTTTGCCACCTCGCCCATCTTCTCCAGATGTTTAACCCGCATCTCCATGAAGCCCTCGCCCTCCAAGATTATGTAAGCTTCAACTACAAACAAAGTTTTTTTTCAAAACTGAGAAAAAAAAAATCCAGAATGTTAAAAGTAATAGAAGAAAAATCAAACCTTCGTCTGGGTTGGTGGCCTGGCCGGTGAGGAGAGCAGTGAGGATGGGGTTGCTCCACGCGCCACCTTCTCCTGTGATCTGCAGCAAAGCTTGGAGGTCTGTGCTTCCGTACTGCAGTAAGTTGTCATGGGCAATCTGCAACACATTTTCTTACAATCACTTTCAATATAAAGATAAAGCTGTATGTAAATGAACTTTTACTGTCTGTTAGGAAAATGTGTTCATCTATTCAACGTCATTATTTGAGCTTGTTAGCTGAATATATCATCACATAATTTGTAGGAATGTTAGACATGATGTTTTCTGTTGCTGCGTTTGAGGCAAAACTGTTTCAAATGTGCAGACATTCAGCTGCAGCGTCTTCAAAACAAGTCCAGTTCTCACAGCAGATCCTGGAATCTCAAGGACGCAGACATGCAGTTTGTGGGAAGACGATAAGCCATTAACTGTATGAGAACAGACAGAGTGACCCCGCCCCCTCATGTTCCAAAGAGGAAGTACCTGCTGGTTCAAAGAAGACTTCTATTGAGAAAAAGAACAGCTATCACTCCGTTCTTATATTTGTTAGAATGACCATTCTTACCCTGCTACCTTTTTTCAAAATGTTCTTGATAATTTAAATTATTTTTTCCGTTTTTAGTGCAAGTTGTTCAAACTATAAACTGGCCAATCAGATGCCTCAATACAAATATGTGGAGCCTAGTGGCCCCCAGGTCGAACGTTCAAAACGTTTGATTCACAGATTTTCCAGAGCTCACTTTTTAAGTGAGTGGTTGCCATAGAAACATTGACTCAGACCAATCAATGCTTATTGACATCATCTGGCTCTAACATGACAAAAAAAAAAAAAAACGACAACTGATTGATTTAGTTTTGTTAGAGACTGAAGTGCCGCATTTTCCACACTATAAGGTGCACTTAAAAGCCATAATTTTAAAAAAAATTATTTTATAATCCGGAGCGCCTCATATGTGGATTAATTCTGGCCTTTTTTTTTTACTGATGTCGACGTGATTTTGAGAGGTACACGGCGTACGGTCAAAAAATATGTGTTTTTATTATTTATTTATTTTTTACGCGTTGCAAAGAAGGTTGGGTGTTCTTGTAAACACGCTAACACAGCTAACATGTAGCACTGTCAGACTGTGTTTTTTACGTGTTACTAACAAGGCTGGGGGTTGGCATTGATGTAGTAATGTTTGTCTTAGCGGTGTTACGTTTGTTTTTTCACAAATTGCAAACAAGTTTTGGAGTTACAGGTGTCGTAAATATACTAATGCTCCTAATGTATAACGTGTTATAAAGAAGCTCTAGACTAGAGTTACTGTGAATAGACCGCCAAATTCTCCCTCGTGTTTTTACAAGAATTCTCTGAGTTTTTATCTATCATTCTTTTAACTGGAGATTTTAATCTTCAAGTTGAAAACCTGGATGATCCTTTTGCCTCTGAGTTTTTAAATCTACACCATTATAGTGTGTTTTTAAGGTGACTGGTTTTATCCAGTAGGAGGCCTCAGTGAGAACTGTGACGAAACTGTACATAACTCCTGAAATGGAAGCAAATTTTATTGACATTTTAAACCAAACTCCTGCACAGATTCTACCAGTGTCCTGCGATTCTCTGACAGATGATCTTAATGACAGACTGAAGTCTGCCATTGATGAAAACAAAAATACTGAAACCGAACTTGGAGAAATGGGGCTTCTTTAAATCTAAAGAGAATCTGCAGACGAGCAGAGAGAAAGTTTAGAAAAACAAGTTTAACAGTCAATTATAACTTTTTAAAAGACCAACTAAAAACCTACAACCATGCAGTAAAACAGGCAAGAAAAGTTTATTTTTTAAAACTCATCACTGACAATAAACACAACCCCCAGTTTCCTTTTAAAACAATTGATTTTTTATTGAACAAAGATTTTGATAAATCTATCATACCTTACTCTCAAACTGCATGTGAGGACTTTGCAGAACCACTTTAGGAGTAAAGTCAATGCTATCAGATCTAACCTTCAACCGGTACATAGAACTAATGTTAGCAGGTCAGTGGCACCGTCTTTCCCGGTTGATGAGAAGACGCTTGGTCGAATTTTTTCCCAAGCAAAAACTACAACCTGCTTTTAGACCCCATCCCCACTTTTCTTTTTTTAATCATCGTTCTGAAGACAACAGAGAGAGGATTTTGCCCAAACTCAGTAATTTAAACATTTTTCAGTGTGTGAGAAATTTGGGCGTAGTCTTTGACTCTGAGCTGAATTTTATCCCACATATTAAAAATGTTGTGAAGACCGGTTTTTAACATCTCAAAAACATTGCCAGAGTCCCCCCGTTCCTCTCTCTAGCCAGCACAGAGGTGTTGATGCATACTTTTATTTTTAGTCGGTTAGATTATTGTAATGCCCTGCTCTCTAGTTTACCTAAAAAGTCTCTGTCAAATCTACAACTTCTTCAGAACTCGGCAGCATGAGTTCTGACGAGGATCAGGGGGCGGGAGCACATTACACCAGTTTTAAAATGGCTGCATTGGCTCGCTGTGCGTTTCAGGATCGATTTTTAAGTTGTCTTAATGGTTTATAAATGTTTTTATGGTCTTGGGCCCTCTTATTTAAGTGATTTGCTTTTAAGATATGAAGCCCGCAGACCCTGAGGTCCTCTGGCACCGGCCTCTAAGTTATTCCCAAGGTGAGGACCAAAACACATGGTAAGGCTTCGTTTCATCATTACGGTCCTCGTCTGTGGAACAGCCTGCCAGAGAACCTCAAAGCCATAGAGACCGTAGAAGAAGAGGCTCAAGACCCACCTTTTTAATCTGGCTTTTACCTGACCTGTTGGGTTTAAATTCTGTCCTTTTTTTTTTTTATTACTTACTTATCTAACTATTTATTTTTAATTTTCATGTGAATCTAATTTTTAATTATTTTAGTCTATTAACCCTGCTCTTACTATATTTATACTCACATTGTTTGTTTCTTTTAATTGTTTGAAACAATTTTAATTTATTTTATATATTTCAAAACCTCCAGTGTTTCCTCACGGGGATCCTCTGTTTCGGGGTTCCCTCTGGGGGTGTGCTGTTGTTGTGGTGCCTGTTCTCATTGGGGCGGCTGGGGCCTTACTCTGTAGAGTGGGCCCTGTGCTGCCCTGTGCTGGACGGGCGCTGCGGCGGTGGCCCCTGTGGTCAGACTGGGCCTTGGATTAGATGGATCCATGTAATGGTTACTTCACCGCAGTACCAAGCCAGACTGTTTTCTTAAGCTACAGTTCTTAAGTCTTTGTTCATTTTTTTTTTTTTTTTTTATATTATATTGAGGGAGAGAGAAGCTGGGGAAGGGAGGGGTACTCATTTTGTGTAAATGTACTTTTCTCCTTTTTAACACATTGTCTTTTTAATGTATTTTATTTGATTTTATGATAAGCGCTTTGAGCTTCTTTTGAATGAAAGGCGCTATATAAATAAATAAAGTTTGAGTTCTGAATGCATTTATTAAGGGCTTACTGATTGATGGATTCATCTATGAGTCTTTTGTCTCGCCCTTATAATTAGTTGCACCTTAAATATATAGCATGCATTTATAACAAGACCATCATTGACCTTGCAGCCTCTAATCTAGTGCAATTATAGCACAGAAAATGCGTAAAATCACTTTCTATGGGTGACATCACACTCACTCAGTCCAGTTCTCATAAACAGTCAAGGTGCTAAACCCTTATATGTGTTTGATCAGAATTCCTTTACTATTTGATTTTAAAAAGCCCCTCAGTGTGTAGATTGTAACTGTTGCGGTCACTTTTTTTGCAAGTAAAACTTTCCGCTTTATTGAATCTTTTTGTGTGTTAGGAGACTCAAGTATGAGCTCACGGCGCTCTTTTACAGTCCTCTCTTAGAAACATTTCTCAACAACATCACTAAAGGTTCTTTATACATTTACAACAAAAGTGTCTAAAGTTTAATAATTTATCTTTTCTATGCACAGTGAAACATTTCTTCCGCCTAGCTGGGTTTTTTTTTTCTCAAAAAGAAAGTCCATGAGCTGCTGAGCTGAAAATATGTGATTTTGCAGAAAGCTGGTGGCATGAAATAACACAAACATTATTGCAATACAAGCAAAACAAACTCTGGCTGCAAATAGACTTATGTGGTAACAGCAAATAGACCAATATTCAAAACTTTTGGTATCAAAGTGGGTGTGGCCAGAGTTTAACCCCAAAGAGGAAGTAGTCACAAGAAAATTCTGTGAAACTCAAAAAAACTTTTCACTTTTAAATTTGTTTGCAAATATGTCTGCAGAGCAATTATTAAATCCTAAAAATAATTTTTAATCACTAAAACTGGTTTGATCACCACAAACTTTTGTGCGAAAGTGCTGATTTCTGCAACACAAGGAACAGACTTTCATAGACTTAAGAAAGAACAGCTTCCACATCTCAGTGTGGAATCTGAACCACTGATATTTCTCAGCACATTTTAACAAGCACAAAAACAACACTGAAAACATGCCAGATGCAATGACTTTAGTTTAATCTTTAGAGATCAAAACAAGCTCACAATGAACAGAGAAAGATTCCATCTTCTGTGAATCCAGTTTAAAAGTTCCTGCAACATATTAACTTATGGATGTACAAAATCCCTCAGTACAGTATAATGTGACAAAAACTCTATTTTGCACATTGTAATCAGCTTTGTAGCTTTCAGTCTTAAACATTTATGTGGAAACATATCTTTATACAAAATAAATTAAGATAAATGTTGGCTACTAAACAAAGGAATTTAATCATATTTAACTATAAGTAAATCGAAATCGACTTGAACAATAAATAATTGGGTCTAAACAGAGTTCAGGCGGTCCTGATTCTGATTGTTGACATGATGTTCCGGTATTTACCACACCTCCAGAAAACAAACACCTCCAACTGATTTAACTGCAGCTCTACACCCAGCATGTGCTAAAAAGCTGAAGGCCATAAACTCAGAGGATTTACACACAACATGCTACAAACAGCAAAATAACTACCATTTCTATTTTTTTTACATTTATAAATGAAGCCAACTGTGATTGAAATCAGCAGGGAAACTGTTTCTGGATCACAGTCTATCCCGATTTTTATGTCTTTTTCTCCCTAAATTTGTTCTCATTTTGGGCGACAACTAAAGCACAATGACTTAAATCCTCATCAGTCCTGGAAATTGATTTGCAAGTTGCAAGTTGTAACCTTGCAAGTATAGCACGTTCAAAAGCTTGCTGTTACATGTCATACAGAAAGTGTTTACTACAGAGGAATTAGGACAAAGTAAACTTGACCCGGTGTTTTGCATCCCAGTTTGCATTTGAAACCAAAAAGATAAAAAAACGTATTTAAAGGTTCTTTACCTGAACAGATTGGTTGAACTGAACCCAGGCTTCAAATGGGATTTCATTCTCAGGCACTGACAGCAAAAGTTCAAAACAACTCCTGCAAGAGAGACCAACGAAACATGCTGGTTAAAAAGGCAAAATTATGTGAAAGTTAACAGATTTTAAAGCAAAACCTCAATGTAGTTCCAGATAAATGTTTTTCCCTCAATTAGAAGGAAAAATTTACCAATTCATATCATAGCCCCAATTTTTAGGTCAGAGCTGTAAAATAACACGAAAAACAAGGATATATTTATTAACTATAAGAATAAAACTTTTCAGACAAGCTGATATTTTTAGAACAAGCCCTTCAAAGTTTTTGACAGCGCCTCAGTAGCACATCTTAAGTAATCAAGCCAGTAAGCATTGATAAAAAAGGTAAATTGAGTTTTAAGGGAGAAAAATTAGCACAAATGAGCAATAAACACATAATTTAAATGCTTAACTGGCAGTTCTGAGTTCTCATGAAAAAAAACTGAGTTATATAAAATGAGATTCTATCACTTGCATCTTGATTTTGAAAAGATCCTCAAACATTCCTTTGATAACACTTTGTACTTTAGCATTGTGTAACATCAACTGAACTGCCTGCAGTTAAGATGACATTTCACTGGGCTGCTGTCTGTCTATTTTAGTTTAAACGTTTACTGTTTCTTCTTGAAGCTTTTAAAGACACATTTCAAGGAAATTTGTGTTTTGGGGTTTTAAACATGTTCTTGTGGCATTGTTTCATACGTAAATAAAGACAACAGTTTTTTTTTTTTGGTTTAAAACAGAATAATCATAATTAAAAGACCACTGGGAACAGTTTTACAGTAGATCATGGAGAATTTGGAGTGGGTCTTCTAGAGTTTAAAGGTCTGGAAACCAGGATCTGCTTGATGTGTCAAAGTCACAACAGTAACACTGTATTTACTGGTGTTATATCGATGTTTTTTCCCTTCCAGAGTAGCACGTGATACCAAAACTAAACAGTTTTAAATGTCAACTAAAGATTTACCTCATTAGAATGGCTTTTTATTTACGTTTTTTTCTTTTATTTGCTTGTTTTATTTATTTTTTGATCTGCCGTGAATGTATTTTATTACTCTTTGGAGATGTAAACTGATATTTTATCAACCAAATCTGCTTTGATGCCTTCTTGTTTGTTGAGAGAACTGGGAGTTCATTATAATCAGGAATTGAGCATAAAAAAACCCTCTTTGGAGGTCTTATCAAGGCTCTTGAGAATCTGGCTTCACTTTGGATGCTAAAAGGCCCAAATGTGAAATCCCCCCCAACTCTATTTCTTAATAAGGAAAACACTGTAAGGATTTACAAAAACAGGGATTTCACCCAAAAGGTCTTCAAGAGAACACTTTCTGAAGGACAGACTCCTTTGGAATGCAAAGTTTATTACTATGACACCTGCATCCACCAGAGGACACAGAAACTCGGCTCAGGACACCCAACCTAACATTAGCGAGATAGTAAAAATGGTGAGCAATATTGAAGCTATTCAGCCGTACAGTTTAGACCCAGATATCAGCTCAGGCGAGGAAACGAAGATGTAGGTGGATCTAGTCGTCTGCAAGTGGGATGCATTGGAATAGAGGGGAGCAGGGAGAGTGTGGCCCCCCCAGCATATTGAAAACAGGCATGGTGGTAGATCTCAATGATCAGGAAGGAGCACGCCTGCTCTGGGTCACTAATACAAGATTTTTCCAACATTATTTCTGCTCCTGATTCACAAAGATTTGAATAATTAAATCCTCCAAAAAGCTATTTTAACCTCAATTTTCTTTATATATTTCCACCATCAGGAAAGGAAAATGCCACAAGAACATGTTAAAAACACAACTTTCATCAGAGTGGATCTTTAAAATCTTATATTTGAAAAAACACAACACAAAAACTGTTTTATTTGTTGCACAAGGAACTACGGATGATTGATTTTCGTATATGTTTCTTCTGCTTTTGGGAGAATTATTCTTATCAAGACTATCGCTTTGCAGCAACTGTTCAGTCCCTTCAAACATATCGAAACTGTGTAAAATGTGAAACAAATGAAGGTGAAACACTCACCATATGTGAAGAACATATTCACATGCAGATATAAAGCAGTGCTGATGCGGCATTGGTTGGAAATGAAAAATGCTATTTTATCTATCAATTGCAGGTCGGATTGTTAACAAGAATTCAAAACACATTTTCAAATACAAAATATTTCTTCATGGGCACATTTTCTGCTGTAAAAATCAGTATCAATTACAAATTATAAAATAAGTGGAAGCAAAAAACAAATGTATTGATTGATTGTGGAGGTTTTCTAAATATTAGTGCAGATTAAAGGTGTTGTTTTTGTTGACATGATCCAAGTACCACTCAGGCTTTGTTATGTATTCAAGTCACAGATTTTATTTTTTTTGTACTTACAAAGCTAGTCTCTTTAAAACGAGGGCCACTCTGTCAGACTCGGCAGTGAGGTGAGATCGCGCTGCAGCAAAACAGTTAATGGACAGGCAGTAGACCTCCAGAAGCGGCAGACCGTGCTCCATGGAGTTCCTGCTCCCGGCATAGTGCATCAGCGCCTAAGCAGGGGCACAAGAAGACGAGGAAAAAAGAAAAGAAAACAGATGTGTAAACTGTTGGAAAAGAGATCAGAGGAGGAGATCAGATGGGAGTCGTCTGTCGGGGATGAAAGCAAAGGGAGGGCTCCTCTGAGGGGAAATGTCAGTCTGCACCTGATCGATCCCAGCTGACCGTCTGGAGCGAGCTACTCCTGATTAGGTCTAATGGGACTTCACTGGGCTGCATATTCCCACTGATTCTATGCGATAAAAACCAACGTTTTGTAAAATTATATTCAAAACACTTCTTACAGTCTGCAGCCGTTTAAAAGGGTCGTAAATTAACTTCAATTTATCTAAATCTTCTGCGCTCTATCCAAGTGAGCCAAAAATAAAAGTCCTGGCCCCGTGGGAGACACATCCGTGTGCTAATTACAGCAGCAGCTCTCCTGATTGGAATGGAGTTAACACTTTTTATTTAAAAGAAAATAAATACAAAAAAATATGTATTTTTTATGGAATCTCAAAATGTGTCCACTCCAATTGAATTTAAGTTTTTAATCTAAATGTCCAAATAACTGTATGTTTTCAACTGGTTTATTTACCTTCAGTGGAGCTCAAATGTCAGGGGTTCACTTAAAAACCAAAATAAAAGTACCAAAGGACTAGAGGGGTCACAGCTGCAGGTAGATTTTTTTTTTTGGCAAAGTGAGTTGTTAAACATGAAAGAAGGTGTAAATCAAATTTGACATAATTTATCTCAAATATTTTTTTAAATAAGTTTACATCTATTTTGGTCACTTTCAAAATGTTTGCACTTATTTGTCAATTTAAATTAATTGAAATACCAAAGGTTCTCATCTCTTTTGATTCATTACGGCTCAAATGAATGGGGGTGTGTTACGATCCCAACTGAAGGAAGGGAAGAATTATTTGGATTGAACCATGATAGGTTTTATTTTACTATATGATTTAGAATCTAAATACATGACTGAGCTCTTGACCCAGTATGTTAGCCAGACCTTTCTGGATCCGGTCTTTTATCAGTTCCTAGAGTCAGAACTAATCATGGAGAGCTGCATTTAGCTTCTATGCTCCACTGATCTGGAACAGACTTCCACAAAATCTTAGATCAGCTGAAACACTTTAAATCCAGATTTAAGACCCACCTGTTCTCAGCTGCATTTGTATTCAGAAGTTTACATCACTATTTATCTATGCTTGTTTTAAATCACGTTCTTTTTACTTTCTTTTAATTGTATGATCACACATTTACTATTTATCTTAATTGTTTCTTTTAATGTTTCATGTAAACCACTTTGAATTGTCTCTGTACATGAAACGTGCTCTATAAATAAACTTGCCTTGCCTATAAAGTGGACAACACACACGTGATGACATCAGTCCATCATAACAGTCCAATGTGTGGAAAAACTGAATTTTTGGAAGACATGTGACCAAAGAGTGTGGTATAACGTTTAATAATGTTCCATTTGTTTCATTTAATGCAGAAAAAGAACAGTAGGCTGAATTTTATTAAGTTAAAATGTAAATGGATTTACCATTGATTCTTGTTTACTTGATTGTTTGTACACATTTAATTTACACTTTGATTATTTTGCAAGAAATACAAGGATTCTGGAACACTTCTCTGTACTGTTCAAAACTCAAATATTTACCTTGAGTTACACTGGCTGAATTATTGACCCTGGAACGATTTTAGGCCAGTGAATCGGATCGTTCAAAATGAACCAAAATATTTTAAGAGTCGTATTGTCATCCACCAATTAAGATATGAATTGAGTCGTAGATCAAATGATTTCTTACACTTCTACAAATGAATAATAAGCTTATAATTAGCATTAAGTTTTTTTTTTTTTTTTTTTTTTATGTAAAGCACTTTCTGGTGATTTGTAATCGGAAAATGTATGAATAAAGTTAATTTTTACAATCCACTTGACAGAGGGATTTATCTGCATCATTATTGGGTGTTTTAAGCTAAATGTGAATATTTAAACATACTTTTGCTGCTTGTCATAATTATAGCATTGTTATTATTGAGATTTTACTCATTTCTACAACCAAACCTTCGTGCAAATCATCAGGAAACACATTTTCAATTTGCATGTGAAGGCAATCCCTGTTCAACAGAATGGCATCAAATGCATGGCCTCTAGCTGCAACACAGACACAGCAAATGGATTTTTATTTTTATCTTTCATTTAACTTATTAGCTAAAGCTGCTTTAGCATTCCTATCAAAATACCTGATAGTAAAAATGTTTAGGGACGGTGCCCCGCCCCATTTGCATGCAGTAATCCCTGATGTTCGATGTCAAACCAGCAAAAACATCTGGATTACAATTTATTGCGATAACTTTTATTTAAAAATCCAAAAGGCTAAACCAGAAAAAATATTCTAGAGCCCCTGCATGAATGACTTACACTTACAGATGCTATTAACTTATCGACCATTGAATTGGGATGGGGAACCGCGATTAATGCATGGAATTGTAAGCATTTACGATTATAAAAACAAAAATACACCCCGTGCATTTGTTGAACGATAAAAATGCTAACATTAAATCAACGATGCTATTAGCATGCCAGCGTCCCTCGGTTAATTTAGCTAGCAGCAGCGAAAAAAAACACAACCCAGGGGGAGCTAATGTGAAGCTAATGATAGCCTTAACGTTGCATGAACATGTTACCTGGCAGAAGTTGTCGCAGTACTCCGTCGAGGATGCCACGGAAACTGGTTGCTGCCTGAGGACGTCTTCGAAAGCCCTCAGCGTGGCAAGGAGGGTTTCCATTGCTATCAAGGTGTCTTCGGCCGAATCCAGGGCCCAGTCGCTCCATTCGTGCTCCGCTTCGACATTATTCTCCGCCATCTTCGTTCTCCGCCACGGCGCGTATGCAGTACAGTCTGGTGATGCCTTCAGTGACCCCCGGAATTTTCATTGACAGCACGTAAACTTGTTAAGAAATAAAAAGTTCAGAGGTTGGATGCACCAAAACACAAATATTTTTATTTCAAAACGAAAAATATTTTTTCACACTCTATTTGAAATCCTTCTACCAGACAAAAAGGGAGAACTCGCTTATAATTTGATCCTCTGCCTACCAACATTTTTTTCAGCCAACATGAACGAGTTTGGAAAAGAAACCCTATTTTCAAATAATTATTGCTTGAACTTGAAGTACACATGAAATACTTTAAAAATGCTGTACATCAAAATACAAGTATGTGGAAAAAATATACATTGTCAAAAGAATCTCAAATTAATGTGAATTTAAATTTATGGGGAATCTATATTAAAATGTTTTTGCAATATTTAAATATTTTCCTTTATTATTTTAACAGACGGATACAATCCCTCCTGTTATGACCCTAAAAATAAGCCTTGCATTCATAATTTGTACAAATATTTTTGTTTGTTTTTCTGTATTTGTTCACTCAGGTGGAAATGACTAATTGTTTATATTTATTTACTTACCCGTCCCAGCAGCTGCTGTTAAATAGGTTTTAATAAAATAAATTTCAAGATGTGATCTATTATGATATGACGTGAAAAATAAAGTTTTTTAAGCAGTCATTAAGTGTTGAAAGTGGAAGAATTTACATATTTTAGAATATTTCATTCAAAGCCCTTTTGGGGTCACATGGTTGCTGGAGCTTGTCCTGTTACTGTTGAGCAAAGGCAGGGAACACTCTGGACAGTCTGTTGCAGTGCACACAATCATTCCCACACACACATCCAAGGAAACATTAGAGTCACCAATAACCCTATTAAGAATGTTTTCCTCTTTCTTGAACTGTGGTTGGAAGCTGGAATGCCATTGCTCCACCACACATTATCTCTTAAAGAAAATATGGAAAGTTTTTCATAAACTAAAAAGTGCAACTTTAATAAAACTCAAGTGTACTTTAAAAAATGAACTTCAAGTGCATTACTTTTTGCCAAGGGACTGCTCATAAAGTCAATATTACTTGATATTGGTATACAGATTTAGCACAGATTAATGTATGAAGATTAACTGGAATAATTCACATTAAGGTTAAAGAGATGTACTCACAATAAACATTTTTAACAAGAAATAAAATCTACAGTGGAATTATAAAGTTGTTTTAAGTCTTTAGTCATGAATTTACCCTGATCATCTCATACTTTTGAGAATTTGTTTGAATCTTTAGTTATAAAACAAAAAACACCAATGTAAGGCACAGAATTGAAATTTTTATATTGAAATATTAAATTAATTGTTTTTTAATAATATGATAGCTCCAAATGTTAGAGCTTAGAATCTGTAAGTATGTTACATAAGTTTGTGTTTTTGTGTTGAAAAATATTATAACAACGGAATATTATTTTGGAAAAAAAAATAACTACCCAAAGACATGAAAACATTTGTACAAAAAATTAGGAATAAAGAAATTCTTATTTCTGTAATTATTTTTTAACATTCTTTGAGGTAGACAGGAAATGGCACCAATCTACTATTTATTTCTTTGTTCGTTTGCTTGTTTAAACAACTTTTCTTTTTAGTAGTTTAATAGTTATTATTTTTCTTTTTTATTATTATTATTTTCTATATAATTTTTTTTTATTTCTTTTTAAGTTTGTTTTTATTAATGAAAATAAAAACCTTAGACATATTTCTTGTTTTGTCTATTTTTTTTTTAAATTTAATTTAATTTAATTTTATTGTGGAGAAAAATAAATAAATAGAAAATGAGATCGCCCCCTGCAGGTGAGCAGAAGTACTTCACTATCCTTTGACTCGGAAGTACTTCTTTCTGCCTCACGTGGAAAAGGTAAGCAAAGTCTTAAAACCGATCTGCGTAAGTCATCATTACTTTACTTATTTAGCTTAAAATATAAATGTATCTCTTGATATAACGGATTTTGACGAAATTGCTTGTTTTACTTCCAAACGTAAAAGCTATTGGCTGTGATTATAAATGCTGAATCTTAGACAAACCTCGTGTTTTAAATATTGTTTACTGACTTTAAACCCATGAAGGCCAGGCCAAATTTGATATATTTTTGTGTATTTGTCTTCCCGGTGGGCAGAGCATCATGGGTAAATCCAAACAAACGGGGAACCACAAAAAGAAAAACTTAAAAACATTAAAGACGAAGCGCAGGACTAAAGATCTGGATCAGATCCACTCAGACTTGAAGCCAGAGACCGCAGCCAAGCTGTTGAACCAGGAGGTGGACTACGACGTCACGGGATGCGCCCAACATTACTGTTTACACTGCGCGTAAGTGGTACTGTTTGCGTCTTTACGCACCTAAATGTGATGTTTAAATTGGGGTTTCGGGACTGTAGTGACACTGTTTATTTTGACTTGCAGGAGATATTTCGTTGACATGAGATCCTTAAAGGAGCACTTCAAAACTAAAGTGCACAAGAAAAGGTAAGAGGGGAGTTTCTGGTCTTTGGCTCAACATCAACATGGACTGACTGTGTTTTCTCCATCCAGACTGAAGCAGCTCAAAGAGGAGCCCTACACCCAGGCCGAGGCAGACAGAGCAGCAGGCATGGGCTCCTACATTCCTCCAAAGATGATCGAAGTCAAGACACAAGCTGTGGAGGAGGACATGGACTGAAAAAAAAAGAAAACAGTCTGCTTTAACCTATCAACATGTAACGGAAATAAAATGTAGGGAGATAGTTTCAGCTATTTATTGTTTCTCCATCTATAACATCTATTGAATTGTGAAGTTTTAACTTTAGAGTTGAAAAGAAAGATGCATTTTTCTCTGCTCATTTTTTTAGTAACAGTTAAAAATACAATTCAGATAAATTGTGTTGAAAATTAAGTTCTGGATGCATCTGTTTTTTTTTAATTGGTTGATAAATTAAGACCAATTATTAAAAAATAAACATGTTTTTTTTTTTCATTATGCCACTTTGAACTGTTTAAGTCACTGAAGCTCTAGAATCTGTGAATAATCAATCCTGTAATTTCTTTTGTCTTAAATATTACAGAAACATCTGCAATTTGCAGCTACCATGTAATGAAAAATATAAATTTGCTATTTGTCAACTTCTTTAAAGTTCAATTGATTTGAGAAAGGAAAGGGTGGAAACACCACAATTACCGTATATGCATTAAGCCATCTAAACATCCCCTTTGAGGCCGGCTTTGTCAGGAAGGGGCTGTCTGGGTGTTTGAATCCTGGCTGAGACTTTTCTGTGTGGAGTTATACATTTTCTTTGTGCATGTTTGAGTTTTCTCCAGGCACCCCGGTTTCTTTCAGCAGACCAAAGACATGCTTCATAGGTTAATTGGTTACTCCAAGTGCCCTTAGGTGTGTGGGAGTAATTGTGCATCAGACTGGCGACCTGTCCAGGTTGAACCCCGCCCGTATCCAAGAGTAGCCAGGAGAGGCAGGCAATCCCAACAGGGATATAGCAGGTTAACCCTTCCGCTATCTTTGGGGTCCAGATGACTCCAACCATATATTGATGTGTGATTCCTTTCATGACAAATGTGGAAAAAGGTGGACAGGATTTTATGTCTGCCATGGACAGTATGAAACTCAAAAATCAAAGATAAAAAAAAGTTCAGCACACTGTCTTGTGGGGTCCAAATGACCCCACTTTTAATGTAAACAAGCCAAGGAGAGGTTTAAGAAGAGGGATGAATGGTGTTTTAGGAAGACAATATCAAACTATAACATTGAGTAGAGCAATTGGAGTTAAATATGTGTGCTGCCAAAGTGGTCTCTCATCCAGACCTGTTCCAAAAATATGCTATCTGATGCAAAACAACTAAGAAGACCTAAAATATTAATTAAAACCAGGAAATATTTAGTTGTACAGCCTTTAAAACAAGAAAACAAATCCACATCTCAATAATCCTAAAGTTTGTTGGCCAAAAGAATCTTAAAGAGATCATCGTTTGAAAATGTTTTTTCAGATGTCAACTGTTAATAATTATATTTTTTAAAAAAAACCTGAACTCTTTCATAAAAGGTTGTTTAAAAACTAAAACTATTTGCAAATCCTCTATGTACTCCTGCTGGTGGGTAAGGGAAGTTACTGTAGATAATGGTAGATGCCTCTGGCTCAGAAACATGTAATTACGGTCAGACTAGGCATTCTTTGCATGAATAAACTCAACCTACCCCTTTAAAAGTGGCTGGAAGCTTGTTTTTCAAAGTCAGAATGGACTAACTATGAACATCCAGTATTTGCCTTTCAAAATAAAACCACTCAATTTGGGTAAAGGTGTCAGATCACGGTAAATTAGTATATAATTTCTGTAAATAGTAAGGACGTTAGTTTGGAGTTATTTGCAATATCCTTCATTGGATGAAATTTTGGAGATCTAAAGCAGATATTTGTATTAAGTAAACAAATAGTAAATTTTGGATTTTATTTTGAAACTCATAATGTGAAATATCCGCTTTAGCCTTACAGTTCCATGGCTAACTCGACATTTCCTATAACACTCAGACGCTTCCAGATTCGATGTGGGGAATATCTGGGAGGCGAACTCACGTCTCCACTGCCTCTGCTGTGACTAACGGCGCACCGAACCTTCTGCGGACACGTTTTCCCACGCTCCGAGTAGAAATTCCGCCTCAAAATCCCTAAATTTACTATGCTAAGAGATGCTGTCCTCTAAATAGTTGTCCGATAATGGCCGCAGACGTGGATAAAAGGACTTCAGAGGAAGAGCGAAAGATAGAGGAGAATGCTCTCCGAACCCCGGCCTCTGGGTCCAGGTTCTACAGGGGGGTGTGGACCCTTATTATGCTCTGTGCTGTCCCTCTTGTTGCTTATGGGGTCAAGAACTACCAGGATACACTGCTCCTCAAACGTCACGTGAGACTTTTTAAGTGTTTACATCTCAGTTAAGATAACAACAAAAAGTTAAAAATAAATGATAGATTATGCAGTTAAAAAAAATCAGTAAAAGTTTGTATTTTTTCTGTTACTTCTTTCTTTAAATCAGCGTATGTTCGTGTAATTAGATGCACCATATGTGAAGCTTTACTAGCTCCTGCTGGTTTATGGGTGGGTGGGCTTGTCTCTCAGCTGGCAAACCCCCACCATCCTCAAAAAACCTCATCTGAACAAGTACAAAGGGATCTGAATCTTGTACCTCCCTTCCCCTCCATTGGACGGATGCAGGCAGGCATGCATCTCACTGGAAATCATTTTTTGATCTCCATCCAGGCAGGACTACCCCCTCCCCCCCAGCCCAGACCCCCACCGCCTCAATTTACTCATTATCGCAATTTCCGTACTGGCGCTTTCCCTGACATCTCCATGCATGCTTTTGACAAAAAAAGATAAAAGATTTGAAGTCTTCTTTGACTTACTGAAAGACTCCTGATAACCCAGTGTCACCTTTTCTTTTTTCTCTGCAGGAGGAGAGCGTTCGTGTTTTGGGTGCCGAGGGCCTTTTCCTTTTCTCCTCCTTGGACACAGATCATGACCTCTATCTCAGCCCTGAGGAGTTCAAACCAATTGCAGAAAAGCTCACAGGTTTAAGAGATTGTTCAAGTCATAAATCTTCCCTAAAGACCCACTCCGATCTTCTTTTGATCTTTTAATTATGATTATGTCATTTTTAGCCTAAATCTAAAAACTTGCATCTAAAGAAACTACATTACCCAGAATATTTCAGGGTTCCTAGTCAGGGTTTCTTTGCTGAAGAATAGCGATCATATATATAGATGGCAGAGATGGAGGGAATTATAACTTACGGTGAGTTCGATGACAGAAAAAATGACTCCAGCAAACAGTTAAGATGAAAGACTCTTGTTAAGTTCAAAAAGATGGTGGGGAAGTCATATGTTTATGCTCCAGATTCACAACAATTTGAATAAAGAAATGCAATTTTAGGTTTAATTTCCTCCATTGTCGCAAAAATACCACAAGAACATATTATAAGCACTATTAACTATCGGAGTGGGTCTTGAAATCACTATAAAAATGCTAACAAAAAGATTGTTCCTCAAAGGGATCAGCTCTCCGGTGGATGTGGACGAGGAAGTGATCCAAGACCCTGATGGAGAAACGTTGACCTTGGAGGCTAAAATGGAGCCCCTGCTGCTGGATTCTATGACCAAAAGCAAAGATGGCTTCCTTGGGGTAGGAAAAAAATGATATAAGTTAGTACAAGAGAGCAAAGCCATGGAACACTGACTGTACATTAGAACTGGACTGAATGACTCCTCCCCTCTCATGTTTCAAACAGGAAGTACCTGCTGCTAAAATCCCATAGAGGTCTATAGAGAAACAAATGGTTAATATTCTGTCACTATAACTATCGGAATAGCAATTCTTGCTCTGCTACCATTATAAACAAAGTCTTGACAATCTTTTCCTTAGTTCAAGTTATAAACTGACCAATCAGACGTCTTAATAAAAGTATGTGGTACCCCACATCCAACATTTGAAACGTTTGAGTGACAGATTCTCTCAAGCCTGCTTTCAAGAGGTAAGGCAATTGGTTGCCATAGAAACGGTTCAGCCCAATTTAGACCAATCTCTAGCGTCATCTGGTTTAAACCTGGCGGTGTTTATTTTGCAAAAGCAAATTACGGCTTAGTCAACTTCATTTAATTGGAACCGGAAGTAAATGATTTTCTTTAGATGATATCAGACTCACTCGGCCCAGTTCTCATATGCAGTCAATGGTATGTAATAATCCCTCCCACTTTTTGGCAGGTTTCCCACAGCTCTCTGAGTGGACTCCGCTCTTGGAAGAGCCCAGCCGTGCCTTCCTCTTCATTCTTCGCCAGTCAGTTCAGAGTGTTCCTGCCCCCAAAGAACAAGAAAGACGTGGGGGATACTTGGTGGGTGGTTCCCAGCGAGCTCAACATCTTTACTGGATATTTGCCCAACAACCGTTACCATCCTCCCACCCCAAAGGGAAAGGAGGTATCCTAAACATCCTGACTCTGCTGTGGAACTTCTGCTTTATGACTTTGCACTCAACCCGGTTTTTAACCATTTTTTTTCCTACAGGTTCTGATTCACTCCTTGCTGAGTTTGTTCCATCCTCGGCCCTTTGTCAAGTCTCGCTTCGCTCCTCAGGGCGCAGTTGCTTGCATTCGTGCCAAAAATGACTTTTACTATGACATCGTCTTCAGGTGAGGAGTCGGTCAGGAAGATGCAAAAACAACTGTCGATTTTAAACATTCAGACACCAATAAATTTAAAGTCCCATTACTTGTCACTTGTCACATACATAAGTGTGTGACAACTAACAGACAAAATAACAGTATACTGGAACACAACCGATTATTAGTATTAATATTAATAATATCACCATATAATAACACCAGTGGAACATCAAACTCTGGTAACATCCCATGCCAATTAATGTTATTAATGTTGTTCAAACAAGTTTGCTGTGTGGGAATCACCTGCTGCATTTTAAGTAGGACTTCTGGTAACCTATTGCTTTTCCTATCTGTTCTTCCATCACTGCAGTAATACCTCATTCATTTGCAAAGAAATGTTCCATATACAAATTTTCTCATGATGCACGCCATCAGACTACTTTTAGCGTGTAAGTTTCTGAAATGTAACCGAGAGAATCCCTTCTTCTCCAAAGCGAAAAGATTTTTCAGAATAAAAGTTCATCAGGCATCGTCATTTTGTTTCCTTGACTAAACTTTACAGCTCAAAGTGATTGATAAAAAACAAACAACCAAAAAAAAAACCAGTAGTGTATAATGTAGACGTAGGTAAAAAAAAATTATCATAACATTGGTTTTGTTGGAAAATAAAAAAAAACGTACCTGAAAGGTGAAACCGGTGTGGAACCAGACTGTAATTATGTTTGTTGGCGAGTGAGACGGTTCTACAAAGGAATAACTCACTTACTTGTGTTGCAAGCCACCTAGTGGTACTTTGTTGAACTGATTTAACTGGTAACTTTTCTTTTCAAACTGGATTCAAACAGGAAGTCAGGGTGATAGCTTTTGGATCCTTCATAACTAATATTTCTCCCCAAACGCTTCTTTTTTTCCTTGCAGGATTCATGCTGAATTCCAGCTCAACGATGTCCCAAATTTTCCCTTCTGGTTTACTCCGGGCCAATTCACCGGCAACATCATCCTTTCTAAAGACGCTTCCCACGTTCGACACTTCCACCTCTACGTTCCAAACGACAGGTGAGACCACTTTTTCTCGCTGTCGCACAACAGTTTTGTATCGTGATCCGGCATCACCACAAGCTTTTGTGCTGCAGAACTCTGAATGTGGACATGGAGTGGCTTTATGGAGCCAGCGAAAGCAGCAACATGGAGGTGGACATTGGATACCTGCCTCAGGTCCTACCATTAATTTTATGGTTTTTTTCTCAACTCAGTGCCAGAATTAGTCAGAATTATGTCACAAAATAAACTTTCTGTGACGTCCCTGAACTTTTCCATCCAGATGGAGCTACAATCCACAGGACCCTCCACTCCATCCATCATCCTGGATGAAGAGGGAAACGTCATTGATAGAAGAGACGGCAGCAGCGAGCCCATCCAGTTTGTGTTTGAGGAAATACGCTGGACCTCAGAGATCAGCCGGGAAGAAGCTGCTCGCCATCTGGAGGTCACATTTTACCCCTTTAAAAAGGTGACCACCTTGGCTTAAAAAAATGAAAACTTAAGGTGGATTCTCAGTGATGTGAGAAACCCATGTGTTTCTGCCCAGGTGCCATACTTTCCCTTCCCAGAAGCGTTCGAGAAAGCTGAGGCAGAGAAGAAGTTGGTGCATTCCATTCTCCTCTGGGGAGCTCTAGATGATCAGTCCTGCTGAGGTGAGACGATTTTAGATGATTTAGAGGCGCAAGCAGCAAAATCTGGTTTCAGGCTGCGGTTGTGTCTCAGATTTTTTCCACCTCATAAATAATCTAATTTGATGTGTTCTCGTGTTCTCCATCTTGGAGCCAAATAGAAAAAGCTCAACATCTAGGAAATGGTAGATTCTTTTGAATAAGCTAGAGGCTTCAAGGCTTTGAAATGAAAAATCAATTTTGGTTGTGTTTAAAACTGACTTAAAAGTTGTAAAAAGTAAGAAAAAAAGCATGGAAACAAGTGAAAAGATAAGTGCATATATGGAGGGATTTTGGTGCCATCATTCCAAGGGAAAAACTTTTTCTTGGTAGTGTAAAACTTTAATAATATATATATTTTTATTCTTAAAGTTGCATTAAGAAACAGTGAGTGCTGCACTTGAAATAATGGCAGAAAATCCCTCCATATGAGCAGATGAAATGTATCCAGTTTTACTCTTAAAAAAAAAAAAAAGATCTGATCCATTGTCATCTCTGCAGGTTCGGGGCGAACTCTCCGGGAGACGGTCCTGGAAAGTTCGCCCATCCTGGCTCTGCTCAACCAGAGCTTCATCAGCAGCTGGTCTCTGGTCAAGGAGCTGGAGAACATGCAGGTGAGCAACGATTATGAACGATTATCAATGCTAAAGACACACTCCGAGGAAAATTGTGTTTTTAACATGTTCTTGTGGCATTTTTCTAATGATTGAGGACATGTGAAGAAAATTAAGCTTAAACTTAGATTTCTGAGTATTTCTTTTATTCAAATTGTTGTGAATCGGGACCAATGAAAACATTTCTATCGTAAAAGTGTATTTGTGGTATATAAAATATACTGGGCGAGCTGCAAGCTTCCTGCTTGAAGTTCTCAGTGACAGAAAAGGGAAGTGGGGCGGGGTTTCTCCGCACCAGAAGAAAAGAACACGTTTTTTTCTAATTTTGGCTAAAAAATGCATAATAATAATGATAATTAAAAAACACTGGAGACACTTTTAAAGTAGATCTAATAGACACATTTCATGTTTTTTGTTTTTGTTACTAGGCTGATGTGCAGCATCCAGAGCTAAGTGAAAAGGCTCGCTTACACCTGGAAAAGTACAGTTTTCCTGTGGAGATGATGGTGGCGCTCCCCAACGGAACCATTGTAAGAATTTCTTGCGGTGTGAAATTGCAACTGTACCATAAATGAATGCCTATAGATCAGGAGTGCCATATTTGGTGGTAAAATGTGTGACGGCTATAATTCTTCAAATCCTTATTTTAACAAAAAATGCAAATGAGCAATAAATGACAATTTTTTTTCAATTTGATTTTTTTCATTTCTTCACATAAAACAGAAATTCATTTTTATTTGAATTACTGTAAATTTATATTTGAAGCCTAGACTAAATTCATAATTGATTTAATGGCAGGACCCAGTGGAAATTTGAATGTGGCCAGACTTTGGACATGCCATCAATAAAATTGAGCTGCAGATAGCAGAAAAAATAGAAGCTGATACTAATTGTTCTAATAAATGCTCATATTTCATCGCAAAAATGTTTCCAAACAATCTCCAGTTTGAGCTAATGTCTACATTTACATCTATGAAATCAACTATTACTATTCAGCGTTAAAAAATGTGTCTCTGTTTAGGTGCACCACATCAATGCAAACTACTTTCTGGATCAAACTGCAATGAAACCAGAGGAGGAAGGAGCGACTGTCAGCTTCTCGTCTGGGTTTGAGGACCCATCGACCTCAACGTACATGAATTTCCTGAAGAAGGGGCTGCAGAAAGCAAAGGAGTACACTGCACAGTAACACGCTTGCTGCTCCGAGGGAAGAGATAATCGTCCCACATTGAAGAAAACATCAATCATGTAAAGATTGAATGTCTGTGTTGGCAGCTGGAAAATGAATTTAGTATTCTCTTTACTATTTAATTTAATTTTTAGCTTTTTTATGGAGTTTTTTTTATATGTTTTTTTTTATTTTTGGATGTTGCATTAACAAAATATGGTACTCCCACTAGTGTTGAGCACAAATACCACATGGTTTCCTGTCATTTCGTTAGAATTGCACAATGGTTAACGGTGAATCTTCCAGCTGCAGAGTCATTCAGAGCCGGAGCGCTCTCTGGTTTCCTTCAGTTGCATTTCTGCAGTTTGTGAAGTCTTGGCCTGAAAGCTCAACCTGAGCCGGGCGAAGCCTGATGTCATTGCTGAAGCGTCTGACAGGAAACTCCCCGCTCTGACTCTCCTGACAAAAGCAGCAGGAAAACTGAAAAGGACTGCTATTTTTCCTTTTTTTTGTGCTCATAAATGAAATTCAAAAGACGTGGCAATACCAAAGAGCAACATATGAACCCTCCAGGTGGGTGTATGTCAACAAACAGCTGGTGTTTCTGGGTAAATAAAGAGATCTACTTGACATTTCAGTGTAACGCAGCAGTCTCACTCATCTGTTTTCTGTAATTCTGTAACTCATTTAAAGACCTACTCTGATTAAAACAAAAATGGTGTTTAAAACATGTTCTTATGGTATTTTTCTCATGATGGAGGACAAATATGAAGAAAAAGAAGCTTAAATTGCACTTGGAGAACTTGATTAAAGTTATTGTGAATCAGGAGTACAAACGTTTAGTTGGAAAAAGAGCTTATTTTTGATGTTAAAAATACAGTGGGGTAAAAAGTATTTAATCAGACACCAACTGTGCAACTTCTCCCACTTAAAAGATGAAAGGCCTGTAAATTTAATCATAGGTATACCTCAATTATGAGAGACAAAATGAGGGGAAAAATACAGAAAATCACATTGCCTGATTTTTAAAAGAATTTATTTGTAAATATGATGAAAAATACATATTTGGTCACTTACAAACAAGAATTCTGGCTAGATTTCTCAATATAGATAACGAGTTCAAACAGGTGCCATTAATTCAGTTAATGAGTGGAGGACAAAGGATCCTCTTACAGGAAAGTTTCAGGTCTGTGAGAGCCAGAAATCTTGCTTGTTTGTAGGTTACCAAGTACTAATGATGGGCATATGAAGCTTTCTTGAAGCACTGAAACCTTTCTTCTAATTGGTTTACTCAAGTGCAATGCTTCATGAAGTTTCATTTGCTCTAAGGGGACATTTAGTGGGCACAAAAAATAAAAGCAGAATTTGATCTGTGGCATTTTGACATATATGCAAATATAGTTTACAAAACATGTGCATTGCTGTATACTTTATCTGTTTGTCTTTGCTTATGTATTGATAAAAAAAAGATATTTGTGTGTGTGTAGGGGGACCGTATAAACTAATTTGCTTGTTTAATAATATTTTTCTCATTTTATCGATGATTTTTTGGTCACCAAGAATAAAAAAAGTGAGATATAAATGAATCTTGATTGATTCAAATGGTTCTGGTCTCTAAGGAGTGAAACAGGTGCTTCAATTAAAAATAAAATGTAAAAAATAAAACTTTTTTCTTTTTCTAAAAGCACATACCTGTGACAAAGCAGTGTCCCAGGGTGAAGCGTTTGGACAATGATCTTGCTTAATAGTATTGAGATCAGATCAGTGTGTTAATGGGGCAGAATATTTGTTTTATAATTATTAATTTTATTATTATTCGTCTAAATCTCCAGGCTTTCTTTAAACTTGACCTCATTCTAGTCTCACCGACCGCGACTCACCATCAAACTCCCACATTAAGAATGGAATCTGGGGGATTCATGCCGCTGTCGAGACTCGCGGAACAATCTGAACCCCTTCATGAATCAGTCACGTGGTATAGCCTGGCAGCGAAGCTTCGGACGTCATCATTTTCGGCTCCTGAAGCAAGCCTCGATGCACGCTTTGTGGAAGCTCCTCCTCCACTACTCGACATACATCTTGAACCCTCGATACAAAACGTCACATCACTACCAAATACTTATTTTTCTTCATAGTTTACAAATAAATTCTTTAAAAATCAGAAAATTTGATTTTCTGGATTTTTGCTCGATTTGTCTCTTTTAGTTGAGGTATACCCATGACCAAATTTACAGGCCTCTCATCTTTTTAAGTGGGAGAACTTGCACAATTGGTGGTTGATTAAATACTAATACCCACTGTACACCTGACAAGCCACAAGTTCTCTTCTTCACTCCACAACGGTGATGGGAAGGGGGAGCGGGGTTGCTCCGTGCAAACAGTCCTGCCAACTCAGACAAATTTCCTAATGAACTTCTTGCTGCTTTAGTGAAACTATTTACTAGAAAATTTATATATTTTTAATTTTGGCTAAATCAGAATTAAAAGACACTAAGAATGCATTTAAAATAACCAAAAACATAATCGGAGTGGGTCTTAAAGTGTAAAAAAGTCTATAGAGATGATGATTTCACATACATTTTGTTACCAAGTTATGTGAATTATATAAAAAGCCTTTCAATTTTATTATTTGTAATTTTTTCAACAAAATAAAACTATTGTTTCTTTGCAACAATCACACAGTAGTTCAGGTTTACATTGTGCTAGTTTTATTAACTAAGCCACAGTTTTGTACAATGTAAGCAAAGTTAGAGTAGGAGCATATATAGCAGCTGAATGACAAGACTGTAAATGTAAAGTCCTTTTTAATTTTTTTTTACCTTCGTTTGGAAACAGTGGTTTCCACACAACCATGATGGTTATGAGTGTATTTTTAAAATTGAAGAAACCCCCCCCACACACACACACAAATCTATGATTAGTGGTTAAAGGGAGGAGGGGATGGCTGTTGAGACAGCAGGCTGTACAGAAATGCAGATTTAAAAATAAGACTAAAAAGAAAAGAGCTGAAAGGCATCATGAAACTCAGAACATGCACAAACGGAACAGGCACAAAATGTGTCTTCATGAGGAAATAAGTTAGCAAAGTGCATACTTGTAACCTGCTTAGTTATAAAATAAAGATTTGAATGGTCTATTTTCATGGTGTATTAGCTCTTTTTACACCTGCAGAACCTGATTTGTCTGCAGAACCCACAGGAATGGCTCCTTCTTTGTTTCAGCTCTATGTGATAAGATAAATAAATCTGACTTTTTACATGGATGCTGTCATGGAATGAGCAGATTAGTGTTTGTGATAGAGTCTCTGTTCACTGAAGCCAATCAGTGGTAAGAAAGTCTGTCAGTGGAAATCCTCCGGTGAGCTCAGCTGAACGTCCACACCTCCAGCTCCATGATGTGGAAGTCGTCTGTTTCCGACAGGCAGCAGTTGTTGAAGGTGTAGCAGGGGCTGCTGCGGCCCACGTACAGGCTCTCATCCACCCACAGCCCGAAGTGACCACTGAGGACAGAAGGACAGACTTAAGAAAAGGAATCAGTCTTTCACTCATTAACATTGGGTACTTTTAGATTTGACACTGAACTCCTTCTGCCTCTGAATCCCATTCAGATCATCTTCTGATATATTTTAAAAGTAGTCTTTTATTTAGGATTTGAGCAGGAGGCACAAAGACAGTTCAGCCAAGCTAGCTATGCTACGCTAAGTTAGCATTCACAGAGTTACACTTCAGGGATCAATAACTCTTTTAAAATGTTTAAAACTGACAGAAAGTTAATCTTTGTCTTGAAGCAAGCAATGACCTACAAGGGTATTTTAAAAAGGTTTGGGTCATGTTCTCAGTGCTACCGACAGATGCTGTTGCAAAAACGAAGTGCTGTGTTTAAGCATTATATGACAAAAGAAAGTTAACAGAAGAAAAATAGGGAAAAAATTATTTCTTTTTTAAAATTGTATTTGTTTAATGAGTACAAAAGTATCAGATCGGAACTTGGCATTGGTAGATACTCCAAACTTAAATGACTTTTTCATGTCTGGCCCAAAAAAACCTGATCGGGACATCCACTTGTGTCATACCTAGAAATAATGCCCCTTTATTTTAAATATGATTAAGCTTCTTTATAACCAAGTTTAAAAGCATGTGAGCAAATTAAGGGGTATTAAGAAGAAACACAAAAAAGGGGAATTACCTGCCTCCACCAATGGCAAAGCAGTCCAAGTCTCCTTTGATGAAAAAGGAGTTTTCTCCAGTCCATTTGAAACACTAATAACACAAAAGAATCACAAAGTTCTGAAAAAATGGTCAAACACAGTCGTTTTCTTTATGTCTCTTCAGAAATTATAAATTTTAAAAACCAATCAATATATTAATTAAGTTCATAACAATCAAAACATTTAAAGAAACATCAAAACTCAAAACAGATTCTGAGCATTTTCCCTGATAAAACTGTAATGAATCTTTTCTATTTTTAACAAATTTTAATCAGGCTTCATCCTATTTGGAAAACACAAAAAAATTACACATTACAGCTTAAAATATAATCTTGCCACATGACTCAGAAACACTATTTTTAGTCTTTCCGCTCTGCAGTACTCCAAGTTTATCTGCTTTATTTATCTACCTTGTCATATCTTCTGTGAAAATCATGGAAAGTTTTAGGTTTTAGGCTCATCCAAACAGTTCCAGCAATACAAATTTGTCTTCTGTAGAAGACATTTCTAAACCTGCATACATCTGAATTGACTCCTTGGAACAGTTTTTTGTAGTTTTCTTGTAGTTTTTGGTGGATTTAAACAAATTACCGGACAAATAAGCAGTCAGGAGGTTAAGTTGGGCTTCCTTAAAGTGTTATTACCTTAAAGCGTGGGTGCAGCATGAAGAGAAACGTCTCTCCTGTGCCGTAGAAAGTCTCACTGGGTCTCAGTGGGTGAGACAGGAAGGCTCCAAAAACTTCATCAAGAGCATCTTTGATTACTATCAGTGCAGGAGAGTCTACTGCTCCCAGTTTTCGGTAGAGGGACTTGAGGCTGGCGCCGTGACGAGACGTGCTGTAGGTCAGCTGCCACGAGTGACCGACCGTCCGTGCTGGCAGCTCCTTATTCAGCTGAGAAAGAAGAAGGCGAAAAATGAATTCAGACGCCAAAGGCCACGCATGTCAGTATGAACAAACGTCAGGTTAAGTCGGGAAATAATTACACAAAGTAACTTCCAAGCTAAACTAAAGAGAGAAACAACAAACCAAACCAGCGGATTGATGTCTAAAATACTTGCTACGCCCAACTTATGGTTTAAATGAGAACACTTTTAAAGATTTGATCAAATATATACAGTACTTGGTTGTAAAACTGAGCCTCAACTGAGAGACATTTATTTCTCACTTTCATGGTTATTTAGTACACTTCCGCTTTCTGAAGAGTTTAACAATGAGAAAACCAAAAAAATACCCTGTTAGGTAGATGACATGACTCAATCACACATTAAACTGAAATTCACCAAAAAAAAAACATCTTAATATGACAGTTCTTGGAGAAAGTCTTCCTTAAAATAAAAACACATTTTACATTTCCTGTGCTTAAACAAACACTTCCTCTTTTGATACAGTCAAAAAAAAAAAAAAAAAAAAAAAAAAAAAAAAAAGAGTGTAAACATATTTGTAGTTGTTGTTGTACTTTTTTCTTATTTCTTAAGACTGCATTACTAATTCTTCATCGTTTCAGATCATAGATTTATTTTTAATATTTTCTGAAATTAAAATGAAGTACAGATGGTTACCTGATGAAAACTAGCCTTTTTTAAAATTAGAAAAACTTGTTTTAAATGATAAATACAATGTTTGAGTTTAATGACCAAGCTTGCATAATTCTAGGGAAAAAATAGTGAAGAAAAAGGAACCAAAAATTAACTAAGACATTACTGCTTTTATTTTTCTTGAGACTTAATTTTATTTTTGTAAGTATTTAAAATCCTAGTTTTGTTTCTGACTAAAAAGAGGGTTTTTAAATCAATATTATTATTATTGATCAAAAGTATTTGCTTTTAACTAGTCATCTAATATCTAAAATAAAAACTATTTTATCTAATTTTTATCTGATGATTTTCAGCTTTAAGGAAGGTTTTGAGAAAATTCCTTTTTAGAGTAATTTTTGCTTTTGTAAATGCTTTTTAAAGCTCGTTTTCACAAAGAATTTAAAGACAAAACTTGCATAAAGATTTAAACACACTCATAGTGCAAATGTATTTGAAATAATCAGGATTTTAAAGCTGTTTGGGATGGAGCCACTTACTTCTCTAACATGAGATTCCTCTAAAATTTGGCTTTTTTCCACAACTGAACTCAGTCCGTCAGGTTCCTTCTCACTGGCCAGGATCTGCTTGTCCTTACTGTCTTCCATCTTCAGCACCATCTGCCAAAACAAAAGAAAGTCTCATCCACGAGTGTGTTCGGCCTTAAACGGACTTCTCTCCGCTGCCCTGCTGCTCGACCATCCTCAGGGAAACCCGCTCACCTCCCAGTCATCAGCAGAGCTGCAGCGCCTCTGGAACATGGCTTCCTCCTCATCTTCCTCTCTGCCTTCGATCAGTACAAACCCCTCTTCGTCGTAGTCCGCCTCTCCCTCCTCCTCTCCGTCAATGATGCACAAGTCTGGCCGGCAGCGCTTCAGGTAGGCGTGCAGTTCGTCGGAGCTGCATCAGAAGAGAGAGACTCTCAGGATTATTGAAGCGACAAACGGCCGCTTCAGCTGAGACAGCGGACGATGCATAACACTCACTGTTGTGTATTTTTGAGCACAACACAGATGTAAATAAGTAATTTCTAGAAAAACGTTAAACTTTAACATTTTAAACAAGTTGGAGGAGGATCACAAAGTTAAAGAATCAGGAGATTACATTTTAGTCTGTCCCATTACTGAATAATTTTAAAATAATTTAAATAAATTGGTAGAGGCCAAACGGTCCATAATTTGAAATACATGGTAATTAAAATAAAAAAACTAAGGTGCATTGCTTAAATATTATCAAGCAAAATACTAGAATTTAAAAGCAACCAACCACTAAAAAAATACATTCTTGGACTTCGTTGGGAGTCACCTTTCACATAAGTAACTCATTTCAAAGCAGTTTTGAAACTTTTCAGTGAGTTAAACTTGAGTTTTCTTGGTTTAATGTGTATAAGTATACAAGTTAAGACAGAGCAAGAATTGTCTTTTAACCAAAGACGTTCATTTTAGAACTAATTTAATGAGGAGAGAAGAAGAGTCTGCAGAAACAAACCCTTCACAATCACAAGGTTTTTTTCCCTCAATTAAAAATGGTTATTATTTTTGAAACTAAGACAAATCAGATTAGTGATACTATCTATCCATCTATCCATCTTCCTCCTCTCATCCGGGACTGGGTTGTGGGAGCAGCAAAAGATGCCCAGACTTCCTTCACCCCGGTCACTTCCTTCAGCTCCTCTGGGGAAACCCTGAGTCTCTCCAGCGTGTCCTGGGTCTTCCCCGGGGCCTCTGCTCAGTGCCCAGAACACCTCCCCGGGAGGTGTCCAGGAGAAATCCTAGCAGATACCCGAGCCACCTAAACTGGCTCTTCTGGATGTGGAGGAGCAGCTGCTCCAAGCTCTCCGGGTGACCGAGCTTCTCACTCTATCTTTAAGGGAGTGCTCAGCTACAGAGAAAGCTCATTTTGACCTCCTTGTTTCGGTCATGACCCAGAGTATGACCATAGGTGAGTATTGGGATGAAGACTGACCGGTAAATTGAGAGCTTTGCTTTCTGGCTCAGCTCCATCTCCACCACAACAGACTGGTACAGAGACCGTACACGGCGGACATCGCTCCAATCTGCCAGTCAACCTCAAGCTCTGATCTTCCCTCATTCGTGAACATGACCACACGATACTCAAACTCCTTTACTTGGGTTGGTAACACTCCAACCACCAATTTTGTGATGCCAATAAGAAAATGATTTATTATTCTACTTTACGTTTTACGTCTGCTGCATTAAAAGAAAGACCAATCCGTCAATCATTACCATCTAAGATCCCTTTTATTAGTAGAACTTTAAATATTATCGTGGGATAGGGCTGCCACGATTAGTCACGATTGTTAAAAACAATCAGCGACTAATTAATTGTCTGATTTTGTTTGTGATCTCAGAACTACTGTGCGGGCTTTCTAATGCATCTGCCATTGTCTTTGACACGCATCCACAGTAATGCCAATTCGGGTCAATAGTGATGTCACAGGAAGTTCTAGGAAGACTTGGGTACCATAACAACACGCCAGCAGAGTTTGAAAGTGGGAGACATAAAACCATAAATCTATACAGTATCTGCAAGGCAGAACTTGTGTTCCATGGCAACACTATGGTGATGCACGAGTACCTGCAGAGGAAGGACGTTGTGACCGAGGATGATAACACTGGAGAGGGATCATCGTTAAGCTAAGCTAATATTAGCACAAACAGAGAGAAGACTTTGTAGCTAAATGTTACCTCTACCCCATTAGAATAAAATTACTCTCAAAAGGGAGTTGTGTGATTCATTAAAGGTTTAATAAACTACTGTCCTAATTGTGTTTATTTGCAGCTAGCATGTCACGTAAACACTTCAAGTTTAAAGCTAATGATGATCCAGCGCACACATGACCCAATTAATCTAAAAATTAATCTGTGATTACCGTATTTTCAGGAGTGCAAGTCGCAGTTTTTTTCATAGTTTAGCCAGGGGTGCGACTTATTTGTGATTTCTATTAGGCATAAATAAGTTCATAAATTTGTTATTTTCCCCGGATGGACACTGGTTTTCTTTCATTGGTTACAACAGCTAGAGGGCGCTGTATCCGAAGTATGAGTATTTGTTATTGACAGTGACAGAAGAAATGTCGTCCAAAACAAACATGTAAAGAATCAGATTGTTTTCCTCTTAAACTTTGCTATCTTTCTTATACAGATAAAAAGATTAGTGTTATTACTGGTGATTTGGTCCAATAAAAATCCTTGAATAACTTCAAAAAAAACATGAAACATTAGAATAGTGACAGAAATTTTAGTTTTTTACTTCTTAAACGATGTGGAGGTCTAAAATATTAGTTGGATGCTTTAATTTAATGATAAATACTTCAAAACTTTTCCATTTCCATTTTGTGATGAACTTTCATGATTTACCTTTCCTGTGACAAGGCGAGCCAGGAGTCCCGTCGTGTGGAGGTTTTGACTCCTCCCAGCAGCAGACCCTCTGAACCCTTCTTCTCCACCGGCGGCTGAACCCGCAGCCGCACAAACATCAACCTCCCAGAGGTACCGACTGATGACCTTCGAGGAACTAAAAGATAAAACCGACGTACGCTTACGAAAATAAAAGTCAAGTGATAAGTTGTGAATGAGAAAGATCTCCTACCTGCAGTTTGACTCTCCGTGTTGGCTTTACCCGCCTCCTCTTGACCTCCACAGCAGAAGGAGGCAGCGCTGCTGAGGACCGCCAACCCACCCACAGATTTCTCCGACAGCTCCCCGGGTGGGACGCCATCCAGCTCCCGTTCGACCTCCGCCATATCTCTGCTTTCTACCTCCTCTTCTTCAAAAGGTTCCTCGGTTAACTTTTCAGCAAATTGAGGACGAGCAGACGCCGAGGCAGGAAGGGACTCCCCCGCAGTTTGTTTTGGGACGCTTCCTAATCGATTTTTGACGTTCTTAAGCCTCTGGAAAACATTCTTTTGTTTTTTCCTAGAGTTAGATGAAACAAGAATATAGAATTTTAGTTATCTGCGGCGCTGTTTCAGTTAGACGGTGCTTGTGCTGACCTCTGCTTGGTGGTGTTGAAGTGAATGTGTGAAATATCAGAGAAGAAGGACACAGAGGCCAGATTGTCAATGGAGCAAGATAGAAAGTATTCCTCACAGCCGTGCTCCTTCACCAGAGGATGCTTCTTAAATGGGTCGAAGAAGATTTTGCTGGAGGTCACCAGCAAAATACCTGAAACTACGCCCTGATCATAAAAAAAAATACAGAAACAGAACACTTTAGCTATTAAATACAAGAAATCCAGGCTTTAGAAGAGTCTTTCTTCTTCCCACCTTTCTGTCAGTGATGTGGCGGCCAAACAGTTTCAGGTAGGACATGGCCTCTGGCCCCTCCCCCTGACATAACTCTGGGGGGAGGGCGAGCAAGCAGAGCTGTCCGTCAGGCAGAGGCACCGCTTCCACATCCTGTCCGAATCAGAGATAGGAGGAAAAATATGACCTCCAAGTGAGAAAATTTGTCTTTCAACGTGGAATTTGACTTTTCCTTTCTGTGCACTAAAATTTTTCAATTCGGAGTGTGCATTGGCAAGAGTCTGCCGATACGATACATATCACAATACCCGGTTCATGATGTGATTGTGATATGTAACGCGATAAATGAAAAGGCTGTACCTGAACAGTTTTAAACTCTTTTTTTTAAAGACTATGACTATAAAAAACTCTAGCTGAATATTAACCATTCTAATAAAATAGTAAAAATCATTTTTTAATCATCACAACATTAAGCACTGCAACTTCTGTGAACTTTAAGAAGCTAGATTTCTCTTTTTCTTCCATATTTTATATTTATTGCAATTTATCTTTATCCTCACACTGTCAGACAGTTGTGAAACACATTTCACTGCATATATTATGATATGTATGCATATGACAATACATTTTTAATTTAAAATTTGTATCTCATGTAAAAGTTGCTTTTACCAAAGCAAATCTGTGGGGCTTTTCTTTGGTACGTTAAGAAATATTTGTTCTTAAACAGTCAACATTGTCTGATTTTCACAATGAACTATTTATTCAGTATTTAAAAAAAACTGTAAAACAAAAGTAAGACACCCATAAATATTAAATATTGCTATGTCACCATTTTAAATGGATACAAGTATCGCCAAAGAAGTATCACGGTATATCGCTAAATTGTTTTTTTCCCTACATCCCTTGTCTCAATTGTTTCTATGGGAAGAGCATTGCTTAATCTCCTTTATGAAAACTTGTACCAATTACTGTTAAAAACATCAAAACTCATCAGAGTTCCTCAAACTTTATGATTTTAATTTGAAGAAAAACTAAAAATTGTACCAAAAATGATTTTAAAAAATTTATTCTCTGAATTAAAAAAAGAAGAGATATATTTAGACATTTAAAAATAATTTAGTGACTCTAAATCCTTTTTTGTTCAGTGTTGTTGCTTCATTTGGTTGAGCAAAAACATTTTTAAAAATTGATTTAAACCTAAATATTAGCTAATACCTACAGACTATAAATACATGTTACAATCATTTTCATATGTTCTTGATGAGGAAACATTTCAAAGAAGTGACTACAATGTTTTCCACCTACCAGAAGTTTGTCATAATCGGCCTCTGGGGACGGCGACTGAGGCTGGGCGGTAAGCGTCTCAAAACAGTCGTGGTCGGCGTCCGGCTCTGGCTTCTCCGGAGGTCCGGATTGCGGTTCTGGCTGAGATGCATCTCCGGGGGGTTTGGTTAGTCCCTTAGCGATCAGCTGCTTCAAAACAGAAGCCATGAAAAGATCAGCTCTGGGGACTAAGTGTTCAACATGAGACACTTCCTCTTCTGCTGGCCTGCATGTTCCCCTCCTCCTCTCTCTGTTTACAGTCACTCCATGAGACCTGAGGGCTGTATATGTGAGGCTGAACACGTGCTTTTTGATGGTGAAAGAGGACGAACCTGTCAACTTCCTGATAAATCTTCCATTCAAAGGAACATGGGTGTGAAAAGTCTTCTTTTGGTCTACGTTTACAGAAATGAGCGCACAGCTGGCCTCACCTCTGGGGTCAAGAAAGTTGCAGATGAGTCGTGTTGCGTCTGAGACGTCGCGACGCCCATGCCCTCTTCTGCTGACGGGGCTGCGTCACCATTAAGCCGGGAAGCGACAATGAACGCTGTATTCTCCGGGAATCCCTACATTCATATACAAGAAAAAAAAAGAGACAACTTGTGACTTTTTTTGCTTGACTTTTTAAAAACAAAAGACGGTTCTTTGTTCCTGATGGCAGAAATCACACTGCAAAAACAGGCCCGAAGAAATATGTCAAAATTCTTTAAATTGTCTTTAAATAAGCAATAAGAAAATCTGTCAATGGGGTGACAAACATGGTCTTATTGAAAATCTTAAAGACCATTTTTCTTGCAAGACAGAAATAAGACAATTTTTCTTTAAACAAGGGCCGTGGTCCGGTGGAAGGGCGGTCAACCTCTGATCCGAAGGTTGAAGGTTCGGTTCTCTCCATGCCTGCTTATGTCTCAAAGTGTCCTTGGGCAAGTCATTGAACCCCGTATTGCTACTGGTGGTTATAGGTTTGCACCAGTGGAGCTGCCAACAGTGTAAGAATGGGACAGTAAAGCCTTTTGGGGCTTCTAAGAAGGTAGTGAAGCACTATACAAGTACTGTAAATGCCAGTACTGGGCGTTACTACGATACATATCGTGAAAGGGATAATAAGTGTGTATTATGACATTTCTCTTCTACCGTTTTGGTTTATTTTTATTGTTGAATTTCTGTGCAAAAATGTGTTTTCCTACAATTTTTTTTCTCATTTGTAACTATTCAGTTAAATGTTGCTTGAAAAAATAAAGTCAGAGAAAAGTAAGCAATGACATTTTGTCAGGTTTTTTTTCAGAAAATAACAAAAATATACTTTTTTGTGGTGAATCGCGATATATATCGTTATTATGATATAAAATAATATATATCATGATATACAATTTTTTCCAGATCGCCCAGCACGAGTATACGCCATTTACCATTTCTTAAGATTACGTTTTTGCGGCGCATTAAAAGACCTTTATCATGAAAAATCAACTTTTTAGAGCTTTTAAGTGTATTATAAGGTTAACTCCTCATGAAAAACAAACTCCAAAGTGGTATTTTACTCCATTCATGCATCTCTAAACCCTGCTCTCTCAAAAACCAGATCTTCTCAATCTGTAAAATGGAGAAGGTCATCACGCTGTGACGTCACAAAGTGAAGAACAACCCCTTCCAGGAAGAGTTTGTGCTGCCAATTCCGCCCCAAGGCTAACCTTCTCCGTGGAGCTAGTGGAGATCGGGAAGCACTTTCGTTTTATATTCACATCTATCAAAAGTTTCGATGTTTGTTTTCGTGGATGAAACGTAGACACGCTGATGAGGCCGTCTCAAGGATAACATCATGAAATGGGAGGCACTCACAAGGAGTGAAAGGCGGAGCCTCAGAGATCGAGTCGTCTTAGTAAAAAAGCTCATAAAAATAACTCGCATTTCATTAAAAAAATATGTTCTTTGGTGTGGGGAAGGTAATTTATTATCATATGGATATAGTTTACTCTGAAAGGCTTAAGAATAGCATGATATAACCCTTTAACAACAGGGACAGACATTCATTTTATTGGTTGACAGTTTCTCTGTGGCTCTGGATTTCTTCTAATATAAACAAAAGCTCCACTTTGTAACTCATCAGAGTAAGCTTCTGCATTTGCCTACGGGGTCCTGTTTGAGGGATCTGGCTTCTAAAAAATTGTAAAAACTCCTTAGCGATAGTAAAGGTATTTCAAAAAAACTTAATTTTAAACCTCAACCTTGTTATTATTATGATAAATATATATGAATGATTGCATTAATGACATTAATAAAACATAAACATTAAGAGAAAAAAGACTTTTACAAAAAATATAAAATAGTTTGTAACTTCTCAGAGGCTCACATGACTTCCTTTCAAAATAAAAGACACCCAGTGTCATTTATGACTATCTAATGTAGTAGTGATTAAAGAAAACTGTTAATTTTACCGTTTATGGAGCATCTCAGCCAGAAATGCGTAAATCTGACTAATTAAAATTAAAGCTAATTAATCTAATTAAGTGACTGGTTAGTTTAAAAATAGAAAATCAGCTTGTAATTTAATGAACTTTAATTCTGGTTGTGCTTACTGACCTCCAACTGATTTCCTGTGGAACATGGTGCACAAAAAACTGTCAAAATGTTTGTGATATAAACTGTCCTTCAACTATTTGTGAATGAGTTATATAAAGTTTACTACTTACTTTTTACTTTGCAGTTACTTCTAAAATTAAAGACCACAATGAAGTGGTGAAGGAGCCACATGTGGCCTCGAGCGGCAGATGCCTGGTATAAACTGACAGTCCAATAGTGCATCTGTCCACAGGCAAAATGACAAATGACATGACAGCCAATAATTACAGTAGCTTCACCCTATGGCAGTATTAAACAACAAATATGATCTTTCTTGACAATATCTGAACTATAACACAGTTTGATTAGATTTAACTCACATTTTCCACAATCAAAACAGTTTAATGTTGAATTTTTAAAAAGGCAGGTTAAAAGTACCTTGGTAAAAAAAGTCTAAAGTCTTCTCCTGTGGCTTTGTTTATTGCAGAATTTCTTTAAAACTCTTCCCGTGGTATCAAAGCACCGTAGAGCTCGTCTCTGAACCTTGAACACTCCCTGTCAAACTCTTTCAAGGCTATAAACTGCAACGCCAACAGAAGAGATCTCCCCAGCAACTCTAATCAGGTGTTACATAATAAAAGCAGCCGTAAATTCTCACGTCTCACCGGTTTACAGAACAATTTCACTCACCCTGGAGCTCATGCTGTCATCTGGTGGTCCACCTGCGGGCTCCTTTGCTCCTGCGGCGCCGCTTAGGTCCCAAGAAGTCCCTATAAGAGGGAAAAACCGAATTCATTTCTGTTCAGGACAATTGTCATATGATCTAGCTCATGCCTCACATGCCTCTCCATATGAAAATAACTTCATGCAAAGACATAAAACTGCAAAGAAATTTCAAATGACATGCAAATTCAAAGCTGTGTTTTCCCCACAGACAAGGCTGCAGGTGCCAAACTCCGCCGGATCACCTTGCAGGTAGTATTGCCGCAGCTTTGGGTTTCTGATGTGGGGGATGTGGTCGAGAGGCCGCGTCAGAACGGGCTGGTTCTGGAGCTGGCTGTCCGCGGCGGCCTCCTGCATCGTCTTCCAGGGGGGCTTTGCAAACTTTGGAGGCTGAGAGACGCCAGCAGGAAGCTTGGAACCCAGCCTGAAACACAAAAACACTCTCAGTCCCAGTTTGAAAAGAAATCTCCTGCACTCTTTACTCGACAGCCTGAATCTCATCGTCCAATATTGTTCAGATTCATTGCAAAAATAGCAACTTATTGTATTCGTGTATTAAACACCCACTCTGATCATTTTTTAAATTTATTTTAAAAGCATTCCCAGTTGTCTTTTAATTATGATTTTACCGTTTTTAGCTAAAATGTAAAAACTTCTATCGTTTTCAAAGACAGCTTCTGCAGAGCAGCAGGAGTTCACTTGAAATTCACCTCTGAATTGTGATGGGGATGTTAGTGAGGTGCTACCCCACCCCCTCTTCCCCTTTCCATTGCTGAGACATCTCTGTTTACATGCTCTCTCACTATTTTACAGACCCTCACACCTAGCAGTACTGGTACTTCTTCCTCTGATCCAAATCACCACTATTTGAACAAAAAATACTCAGAAATTCAATTTAAACTTAATTTCCTAAATATTTTTTTATCTGTTAACAGAAACATACAACAAAAACATGCCAAAAACACAATTTTCATTGAAGTGGGTTTTTAATCTGTGAGATAATTTTCTAGTTGTTGATTAAACCTTAAATTAGGAATACTGGACAAAATACAATCTATATATTAACACATCCTACAACAAGTGCCCAAAGCAACAGAGGAATGAAAGGAAAAACTGTCCAAAAGTCAGCACAGAAGATGTAACCACCTTTTAGAAAAATAGCTTTGAATTTGATTTTACATGTCCATTACCTGCATGAAGCCCAATGAGGCAAAATTCTTTGTGATTTTGGGCTATATAAATAAAATTGAATTGAATTGAATACATTGAAAAGGGAAACCGGGAGAAGTTTCAAACTTTTTTCTGGATCAGTTTGACCCAGAGCATTACGGGAAAATTTAATTACTTTATTTATTTATAGGGAAGGGGGGGTGCTTTTTTAATAAAAAATACAATAAAATATTACACATCTTTGTTTATAGCTCCACTTCACAATCAAAGTTATCTCAAAGCAAAACACAAAAGGTCAGAAGCATCAGCTCAAGGCTAATCCATTATTCCTATACTGATCCATCTGCTATAATCCAATTTAATCCAGATTATTTTATTAAAGCTAAATTGTCTTAACTGTCCAAACAAAAGCCTATATAAGCGATTGCTTCATAATGAGCTGGCAATGGGTAAAATGGTTACATTCAAGGCCTCCTGCTGCCCCTGGTAGTTGAGAATTTACATACTAATCTGGGTTTATTTGTTTACTAATACTGCATCAGACAGTATTTGTGCCAGTAAATTAAGAATCACCACTTTAAAGTGTTTTTAGGATGCATTTTCCTGATAGGAAAGTACTTGATGTGTGAATAATCAAATGGAGAAATGCTCGCCGTCTGCTCTGTGTTATTTATAGAGGAGTGGGAGTTGTCTATCCAATGAGGAGTCACAGTTTCAGGGAAGGCTGTTCTGCTTTCACCCACATGATGCTCTGATTGGAGTGGAAGCAACTCATGAAAAGTGTCAGTCTATTAGAAATATTTCTATAGTTCAACTTCTTGTTAGAGGCGTCCTCGTTAAAAACTCTGAACTCTCGCAGGTATTAAAAATAAAAGAAGAAATGCCAGCCTGTCTGCCGATCTTGTTTAGTTTTCTCACGCTTTAAGAAGCCTGACCTGCTTTTCACGTTGCAGAAGTAGCTGGTCCTCTGTGACTCAAGGTTCATGGCTCCTAAAGCCTCTGGTCGCCTCACAGATTGAGCCATTCTCGTTTTTATCGTCACTGTGCCGGCGGCAGGAGATACAGAGGGGTGAGGGAAGAGGGCGGCATTCTTCCTTCCTTGATCTCCATCCCTTATCTTTGCCCTGTGGTTACAGCACCTACAAAGACAGGAATGTGGACAGAAACATTCATCAGATTCAGGAAGTGAAAAAAAAAAACAAACACATGACCTATTGGGAATTTTTTTTTAAAACTCTTAAAGTATTTTGAAGCATAACCTTAAAACCAATTTGATATAATGCACCATTTTTGTAACATTTCACAGAAATGTAATTATTTATTATAGAACATTGAGCAGAATTTGCTAAAGTAACACAGATTTAACATCATATTAAACAATATTAGGATTAATCACTTGTTAATATCAACAAAAATAAATATATTTGACTAGAAAAGGTTACATTTACCTATTTATACTAAATTCCTGGGTCATGCCCCCTTGGGTGTAGATTTGAACGAACTGGATTAGCTTAAAGAACAGGCCCAACTAGCTTTATTTTACCTTTCAAATAACCCCTAAAAATCATTAATTGTTTGAATAAATATATTTATATTCTTTAAATGATAGCAGTTCAAATAGCGTTGAGATTTGAAGAGAACGCATTCAAGCGACATCACAGAATGATCGAGACAGCTAAGGCGGAAACACATGACATCGACAGCAAATGACAGAGAGATGAGTGGCACGCGGGACGCAACCTGCGCAGAGTTAGCTGACCTTTTTCTTGCCCGTGGATAAAGGCGAGTGTCGGTCACATGCGCATGTTTTCATAATGCAGTGTTGTGGTGGCTGCAGCTCCGCAGACACAGTAACATGATTAATATTCAAGCTCCGCCCAGCGTTTACAGCGCAATAAAGAGGCTGGTGGTGGGGGCAGATGGTTCCCATCTCCGGACTTCCGGAACGTTTGAGAGGACTCGACAAAAGCGGAAGTGGATAACAAGGTCTTATCTTGTATCCAGAGCTCAAGAGACATTTTTCATTCCTCTTCCTTGCTAAATTTTACATTAATAGACGCATATTTTATAACAAAATTCCAAAATAGTCTTTATTTCTGGTGGAGGTCAAACTATATATTAAACTAGTTATTTTTTCAAACAAACTAAAAATAGAAACGCTTTGAAATTTGTTCCCAACATAAAATAATGTAAGACAGTTTTTTTTTTTAATTGAACATGTGGTGGACCGAGCAGTAAAGGCAAGGACAGCCAAAAATGTATCAAAAATATTTACATTTATTTTCCAAAAAAAAGTTTTACAGAACAAAAATGGGCCCTTAAAAGAGGTCAAAGTAACAAACGTAACTGAAGCTTTAAACAGGAGGACAAAAAAAATCAAACTAAACATACCAACCCACAAACTTAAACTGACCTCCCTAATTGGAAACACAAGGGGACATTTATAGTGGCTGATCAGACCAACTAGAGACACACAAGGGGGAACTATAAAGAACTAGTCAACACCCACGCCCTAGTCAAAAAGGCCCAGCAGCGGCTGCACTTCCTGAGGGTGCTCAGGAAGCAGCGACTCCACCAAAAGCTGCTGGTGACTTTCTACCGCTCCACCATAGAGAGCCTGCTGACTTACGCCATGTCAGTCTGGCACTCTAGCTGCGCGGTGGCCGACAGGAAGAGGCTGCAGAAAGTGACAAACGCAACCCAAAAAATCATCGGCTGCCCTCTGCCCACAATGGCCTCCATTTACACCTCCCGCTGCCTCAACAGAGCCAGAAACATTGTCAAGGATAAAACCCACCCTGGTCACCACCTCTTCAAACTGCTGCCCTCTGGCAGACGGTACAGAGCCATACCAGCCAGAACAAACAGATTAAGGGACAGCTTTTTTCCAAAAGCCGTTACTGCACTAAATGTAAATAAGCAATAAACCCCGAATACCTGCACATCAATATGCAACTGTTGCACATCCGTACTGTCTCCCGTACCTTACTTTTTTGCACATACCTGTTTTTATTTGCACATATCTGTATAGTTAGATGTCCTCCTTCTATTTATTTTGTATTTTATTACCCTTCCCTGTTTGTGTTTTGTATTTTTTTGTCCACAATGGTGTGAGCTGTACCTAAATTTCATTGTGGCATCCACAATGACAATAAAGGCATTCAATTCAACTAAGACAACTACAGAAATACAGCAACACAAAATTAACTTGTCCATCCTAAAGTAAGCCAACAGAAAAATAGTGAAACTAATAAAGTAGAATGTAAACTAAATCAATGTTTAACAGAAAAATAGTTTCTCCTCCCCCGGGCAGTGGTTCAGTCCAATTAGTGTCCTGCTGCATATAAGGCCTCTGCTGTCTGGCTTGCGTTCTTTGTTGTCAGGCCTGACTTGGCATCTCCAGCAGCAGCAGCAGCAGCAGCAGCAGCAGCAGCAGCAGCAGCAGCAGCAGCAGCAGCAGCAGCAGCAGCAATGTGTTCCACAGCACCGGTAACTCAAAAAACAAAAAATTAAATTAATGAAATTAAATTGAAATAAAGCTTAAAATATCTCAATAAATGTATATTTTAAACCAAACAAATGTGTGTCTTAATTGAAAGAAAATTCAGGTGTATGTGCAGGTGAGTGTATGGTGCAGGTTACTGCCCTGATGGTGTGGCAGCGTAGGCAGCCATCACAGAACAACTGAACTTGACAGAACATGGCTTAAGCGGCAAGAAAAGAAAAAATCAGACAGTGTTTACAGCCATCAAAACAATAAAACACAATAATCACAAGAGAAAGAAAAGAACTAAAAAACGTGAACAAATAAATAAATAGTCTGCAAGGTGCTACAGATGTCAACTCAACACTGTTCTTATACTTTCATATATATGCAGTACAGTTTTTATATAATTGATAATGCTATTAATGTATCATATATATTTTTTAAGATTCAATGTGGCTTAGGGATTTCAAATAAGATTTCAGTTCAATCAAAAAAAAAACTTAAAGATGGGAATTGTTTTCATCACTCTTTGTTTGTGTATGAAAAACTTGACCAAACATAGGATTAAATTATAGCAGAGTTCTTCTGTTTTGGATGGTAGAAGAGCTCCAAATGTAATATTCTCTAGAGTTAAAGGACCTGGAATTTTAATTTTTGGATGTATCCAAGTGTGTTTGTTACTCCAGAAGAGTTGTGTTTTGGAACAGCTAAAAAATATATGGTCTATTGTCTAATGTAAGATAGTTACTGCGACACAAATGACCCCCTTTCGGCCTTTTGTTGTTGGTTAATTGAAATAGCGCAATACTTGGGAATGAGACTAGATTTGTGGAGGGGGAGAAAAAAACTTGAATGTGTACCTTGAGAGATATTGGTTAGAATTTGATTACATTTCAATATTTATCTTAATTGTTTAATTAATTATTATTAATTATTAATTATTAAATCTAATCTCTGTTAATAAACTAAAGCTTATCATTTTGTAAGCTCTTGCTATTTGAGAAAAAAAAAACGTACATGAATCAAATGAGTGAATCTTATCTTATGTACAGGTATCTAGTTGCCTGAAATTAAATACTTCTAACTCCATTGTGCTTGTCACCATCACCAGAGGGCGCCATTGAGAAGATTCCTCTCTGTTATGATCGTGACGTTCTCCAGGCAGCCAATCAGATCCGAGGACAGGGAGGCACAGGCTACCGGCCTAATGAACTACTGTGAAAGACAAGAGACAGAAGTGAAAATCCCTGAACCGTGAACGCTTCGACCTTTCCGGTATCATTCTAATGTAAGTTAAATTGCTGTCGCATTTTTTTGAATTTAGCAAAGATAAGAAGCTGGTTATTTATTTCAGCAGTGGGTCAAACCAAACGGTGGTTGTTGATGCCGCTAAGCTAACTTCTGTGTTTAAAAGCCAAATTCAAGCTAGCTAACCACCGGCTGCTGAAACCCAAAAGAAAGCAAGTAATTAAAATATAACACATGTTTTTATGCGTATATGAGAGAATGTTTTCCTCTTATTGTTAGAACTGTAACCATGCCCGACTGTCGGCTATGAGAACAATCGGCGTCTGAGGTCGGCTAGCCTCTTTAGCTCACATCATTTTTGAAAATTTATTTAGTTAGAGGAGATTAAAGCAGAAATGCTTTTATTTTTTAGGTTTGTCGGTGCCAAATTTACCCCCAAAAACTTAATTTAGCATTTTAATACTTTTCAAACGTATTTTGTAACCTGTAGTGTCACACTTAGCATCGTGCTGCTTTATTATTGCCCTAAATACTTTTTTTTAGTTCAATTATATTCTGTTTCAATCATTTATACTTCGATAAAATCGTGTCTTTTAATACATTGCAAAGTGGAAAACTGATTTAAATGTAACTTTTTGTTTGTAAAGAAAAAAAAGGCAAGATTTTAAAAGTATTCTAAATAAAAACCTAAGATGTAATGGAAGAATTTCAAAGTCACTGGATTTCCATAGTCTTTATATCAACATAAAAGGCTTCAAGAGACCTTTCAGTTTATATCGAGATAATTTAAATAGTTATGTCATTTTAAATTATCACATGTAGGGCACTATTTTCTTCCTGAACTAACAGTTCAGGAACAAAACAATACAACTAGTTTGATCTGAACCAAAGAAAAGTGTTTTAAGTGGCGTAATTTCTTTTTTCGTTTTGCCCCCAAAAAAGGACATCTTATTGCAAAGCTTGTGAAAAGATCTGCAAGAATTAAATGACAAAAAGTAAATAAAAATCTAACTTAATCAATGGCTGACATTTGCTACTTGGATATAACGGATTGTGAATTAGATCATGTTTTTTTTTCTCATGAAATTTGCAGGAAATGCAGAAAACAACAACAATAATTGACTGACTAGTAGATAATTAGTCATCAATCTACTTGCCCTAAGAAGCTGATAGTGGGGTCTTGTGAACCATAATTCCATCTATTTTCTTAACTAATGTCCATCATTTCATCAGGAAAACTTCTGTGAACAGATGAAAAAAATTGATAAGCAGGTTAAACAGATACACATGGTGTATTTGAATTTATGCCAAAAAACAGAAAAACAAGGAATACGTCAGCCTTGCTTGCATGTGTGATTGCTGATCTGGCAGAAAATATCCAGTAGCTAATCTGGGTCATGCGTGCAGCTACATGAATGTTGGGAATTTATGTGTTTCATTGATCAAAATTGACCCTTCAATGCAGATTTTTTTTCCCCATATATGCTAAAGCCTGAGTTGTAGGAAAAAAAAAAAAAAGCTCTGTATAATAAATATGCTGCAATACTTATGTTTACTTTATAACGCTCGGAAATGAAAAATAAGACAGAATTTGTGCAACCACACAAAAAGGTAGCTGTTTATTCGGCATAAAGTTGTCCTCCTTTCAACTTATACCTAAACTAATTACCATTTAAATCCTAAGTTCAAACACTTAACATGACATCTGTTAACTGAGCTGCTTCATCTCCAGACGCCGCGAGCACCCAGCACTGCTGTGCAACTTTAACGGATGACACTGAGCAGCCATCAGCATGGAAACACAAGCAGTAAGTCTATTTTAAAAACTTTCCGAAATTCCAAATACAGCAGAAGGGCACTCCATGTTTTTGTGTATGTTTTGCAGGAAGTTATACCCATCTGGCAGAATAAACCTCATGGATCAACTCGCAGTGTTGTGAGAAGAATAGGCTCCACTCTTCCACTCAAACCTCCACAGAGAGCATGCTTCCAGGTTTACTCAATATTCTCTGATATTCTTTTAAATTTCAAACTATGCGTGAGTTTTGTTAATTTGCTGTGTCTGTGTCACAGGAGTTACCTGGTTTGCCTTCTCTCCGTCCCGCTGATGGACCTATGGTTCCTACTCTAGCAGATATCGCTTGGATTGTTGCAGATGAGGAGGAGACGTATGCCAGAGTGAGGTAAAGCTGCCAACTCCATCACAAAGTTGGGACACATTATTATTATTCTAATATCAATTTAATATTTATGTTGTGATTTAGTGGGCATAAATATGACTTGTAGAAAAAGCAATGTTTTAGCTACTTATGCTTCAGTCTTTGACGAAGCTCATTTTTCTGGATGCTAATCTCCTGTTTCCATTTTTTGTAAGGAGTGACACACGCCCTCTGAAACACGAATGGAGGCCCACGCCGCTCCTGGTTCTCCACAGGAACTCATCTGTGCCTAACTTCCGGCGGGAAGGCAAAAGGATGGAGGGGCTCAGGAAGCCCGGCGTGACGGCTCTCAACCGCACCACAGCCCTGCAGGATGAGCTCAGCAAACTCCGAGCTCAGATCGCCAAGATTGTTGCAAACGATACAGGTTGGTAAAGCGGAATACATTTTTAATCGGTGATGTTGAAGGCCCACAAATATGCTCCTGATATTGTGGCTTTAAATAACTTTTCTAAGCTTGCTGTGGGTTGTTGACTCTTTTTTTATGGCTGTCATGTTTGTTTAGACAGCTGCCCCGATTTTGCTTAAGCTTCTAAGTATTTGCTCTCAGTTTGTAGGTCAGTGAGTAAAGCTTGCCTCTTCAGTTCTGTGCTGGTTGGTCACCTGTTCAACAGAAGCTTAATGAAAAGGGTTCAGACCCTCAGTCCGAGTCCTGTTTGTTTATTGCCATCTATTAAAAATCTTATAAGTTTACAAACTGATAACGTTGTAACCATCTGTATTTAAAGACCCACTGCAATGAAAATCGTCCTTTTTTTTGTTTTTTAAAATGTTCCTGTAGCATTTTTTTTAGTAGTAGACTTGTATAAAATCATTTACGATTAAAACTGAGTTTCTGAGTATTTCTTAATTCAAATTACATGGGTTCAAAGAACCAGATTCTTGAAAATGCTCAGACTAATGAAATGGGCGTGTGAAATTCTTCTTCTTTCCCTTCGCTCACGTTTAGGCGTGCGAGACATGATGAACGTTAAACACTCTTGCTGTAGCGAATTGCGATTCTGGTTCAAAACTGTATTGATCCAATATTGCTCATTGTTAACTTGAGGCTGTAACCTCACTCTCCTCAAACTACTGATGCTGAACATTTCCCTCCTGCTTATTTTACGTTGTACTGGGTAATACTCGCCCCTGCTGGTCTTGGATCTCCTCTGATTGGCCAATTTCTCAGTGTATCGCACGTTAGCTGACTTTTAAGGAGATTGTTGTTTGGAGCCATGACCCTGCTTCCTCTCTGTGCACAGAAAATCGGACAGGCAGGGAGATTTACCAACACAGAGAAAAGACTTCACCTTAGTGTCAATTCCCAACATTATCTGAGTGGTATAATTAGCCATTTGCTAGTTCATATTTTGTTTACAAAGATGTACAGTGTTCACATAAATTATTTGTTTTTGCCTTTTGTCATTTCAAAGCCAAAAACAACTTAAGGAAAGTTTGTATTTTAAAAATGTTTTATTTGAAAGTATTAAACTTTATCCTGAAGCTCCGAAATATGTGAATAGGTACTGTAATTTTGAAACATATTCTAGTATCGTAAAATAAAATTAAGAGGTATATTGAACTCCTTTGAAATTTGTTTAAAGTTTTTTTTTGTCTTTAAAAAAAAAATACCAGAAATTTGTCATACTTCTCTTATCTACCCTAAATTCCTATAATCGCGTTTAACAAAGAGAAAATGTGATCAGCCGGGAGCTGTAAACTATGAAGGTTGACTGTAAATGCTTTTAATGTGTTTTGTGTCTTAAATTTCTATTGGTTACAGCTGACAGAAGCTGGAATCGGCTCCAGATTGTTTTCAATGTTCGACTTCGAGGACTGATAGAATTTGTGATTCCAGGCTCCAACCCCCTGACCCCCGATCTTCTCTCGCCCGATGATACGAGCATGAGCTTCTCCATGGCGCCCTTCGAGACCGCGCCCTACCAGCCGTCGGCCATCGCTCCCGCCTCCTTCGTCATCAGCGACGTGACGGAGGAAGACGAGGACGAGGAAGAGGAAAACGACAAAGACGTGGTCTCCGTGGTGTCGGAGCTAGTCCCTGACCCCCTGCCGCCGGTCTCCATGACTGCATCGGCGACCTTCGATCTGGATCGCCCAAGTATGGACTTCCAGGAGGCGGAGGAGGACACGGTGTCGCTGTCCAAGTCTACCAGCTTTGCTGATGTCATGGACATCCTGAAGGACATGAACCGCATGAAAATGAGCAAAGACAGGTCAGAGGGGTTGTGTAATATTTCCTCATCAGTAGTGACGCATTCTTCATGATATTTCTCATTTTTTAGGTATAACAGAGGCTGCACATCTCTTCGAGAAGAAGATTCTGCCACGTTGATTTCTGAAGCTCTGAGGAAAAAGTTTGTCCTGAAAGAAGAAGACACAGCTGCTGTCAAAAGAAAGTAGAAAACCCAAATCCTGCTGCTTCATGTAAGTTGATAAAGCTGCTGGGTTCTAAATTCTTCTTTTTTGGAGGGAGAAAATATTTCTGGCTTTTTCCCCTTTTTACTATCAATTTTAGGCCTTTTTTTCTTTTTTTTTTTTTGTTACACTTCTTTCCTTTCAGAGCTGAAGCAAAAGCTTCCACCAGAGTTGGAATATAGACTTATTTCTATCAGAATCAACACTTGATTGAAGTAATTTATTCTCCATTTCAATTATTACATCTATGGGATTTTTTTTCTAAGAGGGCTTTGAGTGGAAATATGTTCCTCTCCTATCTTATATGCTTGTTTTCTATATAGTTTTTGAATAAAGAAGTGTAACATACTTGAACTCATTTCCTAAACGGCTGAAAAGCTGTCGTGTGCGCACAGAAATGTAGTTTATCACGGTGTGTATGAACGAAATTCACTGCAGCTTTCATGGCTCTTTTTGTGTGTGTTTAACTATAGATAGCCAAACATTAAACCCATTTTCAAACGAAACGTACCCAAAGTTCACAACATAAGGGGTAAAATTGTATTATTTTTGATTGAAATAAAGCAGTTTAAGAAGCATATAGTTATATTAAGTCTAGGAAAAATGTGCAGAACTTGACCAACTTCTAAAAAGTTCAAATTAATGATTAGCTTTTACAAAATCATATCCTGCAAAATGTCAAAAATCTCTGTGGAAACGTCATTTATAAATTCTTCCCACAGATTTCCTCTCAATGCTTCAGATTTTCTAGGTTTGTCGTCCTGAACGAGCCGTTATTTAGTCCTTGAACACCTTGAAGTTTATCTCGTAGAAGAAAATAATTGCTAAATCTGTAGGTCATGCTGGCTGGGTCTGTGGGTTTAGATGCCAAGGCATCTTATCTCTTCCCAAAGAAGAGGAGCTGCTGCGTTAGTTTTTGAATTTCTTCTATACTTGAGTGCATGTAATCATTGTAACATTTAACCCTCAGAACCATGTGTATGTTTCTTTTTTTTTGTGTGTGTGTGTGTCATGCAACAATTTGTAAATAAAGATTGTGCAGATGTTTTTCCAAGTTTGGGGTCTTGTTTATTTTGGAGCATGCAATGACAAGTGCCACCACATGAGGGAAGCACTGAGCTTTTTTTTCTTCAATGTTCCTTTCAAATTTGTAAAACATTTTATGCTGATTTTCAGCAAATCATTAAGGATAAAGGAAGAAAAAAATTGCAATGAAAATATTACGTTTCAAAGCGTTTGAGGTTTTCTCAGGTCAAAACCAGGAGGGATTTGTGCTTCTTACATGTTTTTCTTGGGTTGTCAGTAAAAATTTCTTGCATTAACCTGTGATATAAAATACTTCTTTAGTTCTGAACCCATTAAAACTGAAGCTAAACCTTTAAACAATTTTCTGATTTAACCTTAAATAACCCACAAACTATTTTCTTCTGGACTTTTAAAGTGAATTTGGCAACTTTTTTGTTTTTTTCATTTTGGATAGCAGCAGGCACAACATAAAAAATACAATAAATTGAAAAGAATACTTAAAAATAACGCATCTCCACATTGACCCCCTGTGTTCTCCAGGGTTTTACACAGCATTTTTACATTCTGGTTGGATGATTTTCATTTATTTATTTACAAATGTACGATAAATGGACAAGCGGATACTAGTTAGTCATTCAATAAATAACCACCTGTAATAAATAGACATTTATAGGGATGAGTTTATAAAATAAAGTGAATTAAAAGTAACATTTTTGGCTGAATTATTAAAATCAACTTCTGAAACAAATGAAGTGTGTGGCATTGAGGTGAAGAGGCCCTGCAGGTGGTGACTGCATCCCCTCTTCACTTGATTAACTGCATTAGCAACACTTCCAGTCTTCTGTTTTCCAGTACAGTATTATTGGTAACCCACATTATTTCCCATTTCCTCCTCCTCTTCTTTCCCTGGATGCTCTGGGCCCTCAGTGATTCACAGTCTATTTTCTGTTCCGAGTCCTTGGCCTACTTTGTCCCTCTTCACCTCCACGGTGGACTTTCTACCTTTTTTGGATGCAGGGAGAAGTCTGTGGAGGACTCTGTTAATAGGGCTGGATGGCAAATGAGCTCAGTTAAAACTATAAATACAGGAACTCAGTTCAATGTGACATTGGCACATTTTCTTCTACTTGTCGGAGAGGATTGAAGCAGTTTGCTCCTATTTGTTACTCTTTTTTGCGTTTTAATCAGAAGTGAAATAATTCTGGTGAGTCTTTGCAGCATCAGCAGAATCCCATGGAACCACAAGGGCCAGAATCTCCAGCCAAGCTAATGCTCCACAGTCAGAGCAGTCGGGCATGAAAATGCTTCAACAGGTAGATGATTTGTCTTCTTGACTGGTCAGCATGGCTCCTCATTTCCCTTTGCCTCAAAGCTTTCTATCAACGTCTTCTTACATCCCCAGAAGCTCGTATGACAAAAGCTTTTCTGCAGCAACCAGCTCGAAAAAAAACTCTTTGTTCAGTCAGGAAAATGAAAAAGTTGTTTTTAGAGTTGTGATTTGTGTGGACTAATAAAAATAATTAAAAGATGAGAAAAAATAAAAAAAATCAAGATTTAAATTAAGGAGAAGAAAACATAATAAGTCTTAATAAATAACATATTACATTGTATGAAAGGGGACAAAAGTGACCAACTTTAGAACACTTTTGACCTGTTCAGGAATTTTAAAGTATTTATTAACACTAAATTATCTTTGTCTCAATGGGAATACACCAGGGATGCCACAATTCTGTCTTATGTTGCTCTATTGAAATGAATAGTGGGGAGAGGGACTTGTTGCATCACTAGAGCGTGTTTATGTTGAAAGTGTCAAATGTGCTTAATTTAAGAAAGATTTGTTATTTAGTGTTTATTACATTACATCAGGCTTTGTAGAAGTCAAATGAAACTTGTTTTTTTTATTGTAAGCAAACAAGCGAATTTAAAAAAAAAAACATTTTTCTGTATTTTCATGTTTTTGTTTTGGAAAACACAATTCAAATATGAAACTACAGTTGACGGGAAAATGAAACTTTGCATCCCTAGAACAAACAGCCTGCCTCATTAATATTAAATTAATGAGTCAGGTTGAACTCATATTCTAATCAAAGTCATTCTGACTGAAAATGACATTTTTGACAGGGTTATCTTGCTTTTATATATTTAAGAAAATCTACTGTAGTAAGGGGATTTTATTTTGACACCTTAGATGGTGTCAAAAAATAAATAAATTAGAGTTCCTATTTACAGAAAAATATGGCTTTTTTATTATGGGATTTTTGTAAAGATTTAAAATCTATATTTTATGAATTACTGACTTCATGGTCACAAAAATATAGAGTGTACTTTTTCTTTTTCCAAACTATTTATAAAGCACTTTTCTCTGGGGTCAAATCAGCTTAAGGTGAACGAAGAACCAGATTGACCAAATTATAAGTGAAAAAAATAGAACATTTGAAAACCAGACATTGTAAATGAAAACCTTTTTGAAAATTTCTTTTTTTTTTAGTTACTCTATCCGTCATTCAAATCTACAATCTGGCTTTTTGTTCACTTTAAATTTGACCAATTCTTTCATTTAGCAGCAACACAAAGTGCTTTACAGGTTTAAAACAATAAAAAAATAAAATTATAAAACACTTATCGCATGTTAAAAGAGACAGAAAATGACAATTCACCCTCCGCAGTGGGGGTTAGTCCCTAAAATAATTATTTTGGACAAACCTAACACTTTAAATGCCCTTATAATTGGAGGGGTAGGGAGAAGCTGAGTGGAAGAATTCGTGTTTGGCCTAAAAGATTAGAAGGGACTTACAGGATCTTTATGGGTTTTGGTCAGAAAGAAACTTGACCAAATGGATCCTTTAGAATGAAAAGTTGAAGACCCCGGGGACAGACAAATCTAGCATTGCTACAAGTTATTTTTTTATCAGGTTCTTTTTTATTTTATATATAAACTGATCTGAAAGGTTCCAAAGGAAAACATTATGGAAGAATTAAAGGGAAGAAAAAGTAAATGTGAAAAACTGTTGTCAGAGAGGCCATTAAAGGAAAATTAATTACCAGGTAATGTTAGCACAGATATGACATAAGGGACTAAATTGTTTATCCAATTCCTTAGATAAACAAAATTTACATTCTGTCTACAAATGTGTTCATAAAACAAAACAAAAAACCCCTGTGCTTTAACTCCACACTGACATAATGTGGGCAAGACGCTTTAACTGTGTCTGAAACCGAGAGAGACAAATCTGCAGAATGTGCAAACACGTAACAGCTTTTATGCTTTTGTCTGCATGCTCAGTTGGAGTGTCATCTTCCACTTTGTCTCATAGCAACGGCCGTCTGAATGAAGCGCGGACCGGGAGGATGACAAGGGTCTGGGGGAAGACGAGAGCTCATCTGCTGCTCCCATCCGCCCACCTTCCCCAAGTTTCACCCACATGTCCCCCCGGCGTCATCAAGACTCAAAACTCACATGTATGACTCACAATAGCGACAGCTCCACAAGAGCTCCATTGAATTCACTCTGCTGTTTCTATTTTGGGTCGTCTGAAGTGTTTTTTTTCTCAATAGTTGGTCTGCCCTTTAAAGATGATTGCTTTGTGATGCAAAGTAAATTGTATCTATAAGTGGATTTCCAGACTCAAGTGTGGTATTGCCCTGTCTCTTAATTAAGACGGTGACAAACCTGTTGCTCCAAAATGTCTCTGGAACATTCAGGAAAAGAGCAAATTACCATATTTTCTTAACCTTTGATTAGTATTTTACTTCATATTTGTATCAAACCAAGTTCTTACAGCAAATAATAAACCTTCTCAGCCAACCTTGGAGAAAAATTTCCATGACAGAAAACATGAGCAAGAATACCCTTTATTGTCTCCTTCTGTTTCCCCTAAAGCTATAAATCCTATTTTGATAAATATTGATAAGAATTCCCTCATGAGGTCCAGATAGTAGCTCGATATTATGTCCTGGTGGCGGTCATTCATTAAAAATTAGGTCAGAACAATTAAAGACGTTCTTAAATCCCATTTACAAATTGATCTAAAACACTTCATGAGTTTTCTTTTGTTGGCCTATTTATTTAAAAAAAAAAAACATGAATATGTTTTAATATGTAAGGATGAGTTTTTTTTTTTCATTTCACAAAAAGAATAAATTAAAGAAATTTGCTAAAAATTAGGTTATCTTCAGGTCTGATCTGATCAAAAAAATTATAATAGGTCAGAAAACATGCAGTAATTTAAAAAATGTATTTTAACCCTCTTTTTCAATATGTATTATATTCATATCCAACATTTAGTTTTGGACTGTCATGCTCCACAAGCAACAAGGAAAAATAAAAGTAATTTTCCTAAATAAATCTTGAAATCAGATTTACTATCAATTAAGGAAGTAAAGCTTAATGCTGTTTGGATATTTCACTTCAAAATGAGGTCAGATTGTATTTTTATTATGTGGTGTGATCGGCTAAGAAAGAAGGAAAAGTTTGTTGTTTGTAAAATATCTATTTCATGATCTAAACCTTCCTTAAAAACCTGTTGTATATCTTGCTCCATGTTTTCTACCCTGGAGTTCATCGTTATTCCACTAGAGCAGGGGTGGGCAAACTACGGCCCGGGGGCCACATGCGGCCCCTTAAGCTACTTAATGTGGCCCTCCAAATTAAAATACATTGACAAAAATCCAAATTATTGTTTTATTTTCATTGTATTCTGGTTTCTTCCCATGAATGGTGTTGTTTCTCTGACGTTCGTGTGTGTTCCTTTGTGAGTCAGATGGTGATCTTTCGGATTATTCCTACACCACATAAATGCAGCATTTCTTTGAGTTCACATTTTCCTCTGAAGAACATCAACCCATTGGATCACCCAAAAGAGAACAAAATCAAAATTTAGAAAATTAAAACTCCCCAATTTCTGTTTTAAATTAATATATGTGAATTGGAATCCAAATTAAAGCATGTTTTTCTCTAAATTCCATATTATTTTTTTAGTTTATGAGGTTGATTACCCAATCTCTCCTTCCATCTGCTCCTTGTCCGGCCCTCATGCCAAATTTTAGAACCCTATGTGGCCCACGAGTCAAAACAATTGCCCACCCCTGCACTAGAGGCAGTAGAAGGGCTTTTCCTGTTCATTTCAAAATGGCTCCTCCCATCAAATCTCAAAAACACTTTTGGTGGGAAAACGCAAAATTTGACACAGTGGATAAATAAGGTGTTTTTTCTTGAACACTCATGTCAATGTTTTTTCTTCTTAAGCTCACATTGTTGTGAGAAAATTTACTAAATCACCCAACATATTGTAATGATTAATACCTCTTAAAAATGTTGGCATTTTTTATGGACTTTATTAAATGATTTAAAATATCTTTATTCCCATCAGAATTAATTTTTGTATGTTTTCTATATAGTGGGGTTCACAGGGTTAAAGATTTGCTCATAATAGAACTAGCATAGCAACATTTAAATTAAGTCATGTTTTAGGTCTTCACCATCATTCAAATATTTTTGTTCAGGGCATGAGCTGAGCATCTGTGACATGTTAAATAAAATGTTGGTGTTGTTAATAAGCAGTAATACCATTGACTATAGATGAGAAGTGGACCAAGTAAGTGTCACCCATAGCAAATGGCTTTTAATTAAACTTTTAATTAATTAAAGTGAACATTTAAACAGATTATTCACAATATCCACAATTATAGAAAATAAGCCGATTTGTCATCACCAACAGGAAAATTAAGATTACACTTTTCCTCGGCATGTTCTGAGCTGTTTTCCACCTGTTGCCGTCCAGATGAAGACCTGAGGATGCGACCCATGGAAAGGAGCAGCTGGCGGTCACTCTCATAACGTTAACAAAGCACCGTCAAATCCAACCCATCAACAATCCTGAACAGCAACACTCTGTCATCAGTCCACATCCAGAGAGCCATCTGACAGAATGTTCAATATCTCAGTCGGCTGAAATTAACACGTCGGAGGTGTCAGATCCTGAGAGGTGCGGAGCGTTTGTGAATCAGTGCAGATACATCAGGCAAAGTTTAAAACGCTATTATGACTCTGCAGTGCAGGAAACCATGCAAGCTTGCAAAAAATCTGCCTCTTTATTCCTTAATTCATGTCTTAAAGTTACCAAGGAATCAATCGCGGCTCTTGAGTTTAAAAAAAGTTAATTGAGATTTGTGAAAGAGATTCTGGTTTCCATGTAAACACTTTTAAGCAAAACCAAACTAATCACAAGCTGTCTCTAGGGGCAACCTCATCATAAAAGGAAAGAATGAAGCTGCATTAGGAAGACACATTTATGGTATAATGGTCATGCCATAAGAGGAAGTTTCCTTAAATAAAAATAAAAGCTATGTGCTTTCTCAATTTACAAACAGAACTATAATTACTCAATTACTCAATAGGGCACATCATTTAGAAATCCCATTATGGTTTAGATCTAATTTTCATCAAAGTAACACACATGTGTTCATCAAAGAAACTTCCTGTAGCAGGAATTGAACGATTTTTGTGAATGAAGCATTTGTTGTTTTAGATTTTTATGTAGACATTTTAACATTTGTTCAGGGACTACAGATGAAAAATAGCAAAATAGTGGCACATCTTAATGATGTGTCCTAGAGAAATTAAATCCATTTTAAGGATTATAAATGTAAATTGTGCTAATTTCATGTTTTTCTGGACACTTTCACATCCCACGTTTGTTTCCTCAGACTGTTTACTTTTTCTGTTTAAGTTGTTAGTAGGCTGCTAGAAGTTAGAAGCTGGGGAAAGAACGGTGCACTGGATTCTGTCCTCAATTTTTTTGTATCTACTCCACTATTCTTTATCATTCATTTTTCATTTCCATGCCTCTGTTTGGGGAGGTGCGATTCATTCATCCTCTTTCCCACTCCATGACACCATGGACAATTACCGGTGTGAATCTCATTGAGATAACTGTGTTGTAATATTGGGTTATAAAAATAAAACTGAATTGAACCGGAGTTTGCAACCCCTGACTTTCCTGAAGCTCTATACTGTGAATGCAAGCAAACCTTCCATCAAAACAACGAATGGAATCAAATAATGTTCCCTATAATTGTGGTGTTTTCCAATGATGGGGCACTATAAATACACTGACCTTTGCTTAGGTGCAGTTGTTTTGTTTTCTGAGTCGGACAATCCTTTTTCATGTTTACAGTTTTTCAGGCACTAAAATGAAAACTAAACTCACAAAATGTTCTATTTAAGTTTTAATCTAAATAAAAACATGTTTTCACCCAGATTTGATGTTATTTCTTTCTCTTATGAGGTGGATTACAAAAACTGTATTTGGTCTTTGCTTCAGTCACATTTTAGAGCCCCTGTCAAAAAGTTTGTCCACCCCTGTTCTAAACCAGCAGACAATATGAAGATGAAACCGCTTTGAGCATACAGGACAGAATTAGGTGCTACAAAAATAGTGTCGAGCGTCCAGAGAAATTGTCTTTAAATATATTATTACAGAAATAGGCGAGTTTTAGCGCTTTGGTTCATTGGGTTTATTTTTGGAAAGAGCAGTCACACACATACTACCTACCTGGGTCTCATTACGTTGTCGTCCCCTGCAGAGACTGTTCTGATGGTGCTCATAATAAGATCGCTAATTAGCCCTGGTTCTTGGGGAATCCATTTCCCCGTTACTGTTTTTCCTATGTGCGTATCTTTGTGAGTTTAATGTCAGATCAGGTTACTCAGAACTGTTTGGCTTTGAGCTGAAGACGCACAAACTCACACTTTTAGATGTTGGGCATTTAAAAAGGGCAACTCCAGCAAATGCTAATAAACTGATTAAACCATTAGTTCTTCCTAATAGTCCTCTCGTAGGAAATTATTGGAATTTCGACGTCAAATATCTGCAATTTGCGCTGAAATGAGACTATTTCCAGAACCACAACAGTTTTGATCTTGTTAAATAATGGGAGTCCCGTCGTGCTGAATAAAAAAAGATTAATTATATAGAGCAAGCTGCTCAGAGTTAATTACTACATTAGGAATCGGCTTCTCAGAATGTCTGTTTTGTAATAAATCTGACTCAATAGAAACAGATGGATCTTTAGCTTGCGAAGCCTCCATATGTTGGTTCTTTTCATCACTTTTCTTTGGCTTTGAGCGTTATGATGCTCGTGGCAGGACTAAACGCTCAACAGGTCGTCTTGGCTCCTGAGATTCATGCGAACAGCATGTGCGAGAACACGAAAAGTGAAATCCCAGAATAGCCTGGAAACACTTTGAGTTTCCGATGGGGCTGAGAAACCACCAAAAGAGGCAAAATTGGGAGTTTGGCACATGCGAGTCTGACAGTCTGTCTGAAGGAGGCTTTTATTACCTCCTTTACCTCAAGACGAGATGAGTGGAAATGAACCCTTCAGGCAGAATGCGCTCTAGATTTTTGAAAGCTTCAGATGAATTGATTCAAAAGCAGTTTGACATTGAAAGCATTTCTTTAAGGGGGAATTATCAAAACACTAGCATGACTTTTGCTGTATTTGGGATAAGATTTGCCAAAAAGCAACATTTACCTGTAGATTTAAAGTTTATATAAGGGTAATTACACAGAAAAGTTTCCTATGCAATCTGTTGGACACTTAATTTAATGCAGTTATGTCAATTTAGCTGTTTAGAGTAAATTGGATAATACCTATTCTAAGGGACTTTTACTGTTTTATTGTTTTTCTGGCATTCTCTAGCAATTTGAGGCTGTGATTTGATGCTTCGCAAATAAACTTAGCCAAATTAAATAACGGTATAGACTGTCCTTAAAAAGAGTTCAAGTTTCAAAAGAGTCTTCTCTGTATAATAGGTTTAAAAGATACCAGGACAACAAAAATATTTTAAAAAAAGGATTTAGTTTTATTCGTTTTATTCAAATTGGGTGACAAATCTGAAAAAAACCTAAATATTTAAGCTTTTCTTATCAGTAAAGAGAAATAAAAACACAGTTTAAGTCATTCTTGATTTAAAGATTATTTTATATTTTATTGCAGATTGGAGTAACTTTAAAATTATTTTAAATAAATACATGGTATTACCTTTAAAGATTATCACTCTGATAAAAATTGTACTTTTGGGTTTTTTTTTTACATGTTGGGATTTTCTTATGATGGGGGACATATGTAAAGAAAATAAGGCTTAAAATCACATTTCTGATTATTTCTTCATTCAAATTGGTGTGAATCAGGAGGACACAAAAAATACTGCTTGAAAAAGAGTTTATTTGTGACGTCATGAATACAAGCTGCATAGATCCATGAACATCTTTGTTTTCCTCATCCGAGCTGCCATTAGATGATGATACCATAGATGGTGATGGTTGTATTTTATTATGTACCTTAACATGATGGCCGCCTTTATTTTTATCAGGTTCTTCTATGAAAACAAAGAATTCTATTCTATTCTATTCTATTCTATTCTATTCTATTCTATTCTATTCTATTCTATTCTATTCTATTCTATTCTATTCTATTCTGTCTGGCTCAAAACTGTACTGCTGGATGGTTCTAATTTTGCTCACCACTTCAGTTCCTCTGCTGATGTTAGATTTGGGCTGTGAGGCTGTAAGCGGAAGAAAAAAAACAGTAAAAATGTGTGTTTTTGTGTTTTTAACATGTGCATGTTGCATTTTTCTCGTGATGGGAACATAAATTAACTAAATTAAGCTCAAAACTACATTTCTGATAATTTTTTTTTTATTATTATTAATATACGGTTGGGGTGGTTAGGGGCTGTAAGTGAGCAGAAGAGTATGTGGACAGGAAGAGGGGCGGGGTTGCTCTGCACCACAACTCAGAAATGAATTTCTAATGAACTCCTTCTTCTCTGCAGAAACTCTTCTCTCAGAAAACAACACAAAGTGTTTGATTTTGCCTAAAAACGGCCCAATCATAATTAAAAGACCTTTGATTTTACAACAGATCAAAAGAGGATCGGAGTGGGACTTTAAAAAGAAAGGAAAATGTGATTACCATGTGGTGAACCAGCAACTGTTAGCCATGGAAACTGCACAAGTGGGCCCTTTACTCTGTCTTAATGAAACCTTTCACTTGGAATAATTAACCCCCATCATTCTGCTCTTCCGTCTTCTCCTCCCTCACAATGAAAGTCCAGCAGAGGAAGCAGAAAATCACACTCCTCCCTCCCTGCTGCTCTCATCTCCTCCTCAGATCAAATGTTTTTCTTTTTGCTATTATGATTCACAAACACCACTCGCCAAACGGGCGCACATGCAGAAATATTCCTCTGATTCATGCTTCAGTTGACCCCTCTACTGTCTGGGATGCTTTCAGCGGGGAGTGTTCCAGCACTTTAAGGAAAAGCAGCTTATTTATGATTTTTAATCAGGTTTTGTTGACACTTTTACCGTTTACAGTCAGATTATTGAGATTTTTCTTCATTAGGTCACACAAACCCCATAGGAATACTTTACCTTAAATTTCCTTTCATTATTTACAGAATTTTAGCAACTGGCTGTCCGATACTTTCTGAGTTCACTCAACAGTTGATGCGGCTACTTCTGTTCTCTGACATCAGTAAAAGTGTCAGATATCCAGGCATCCCCATCGCCATTACACCGCCTTTCTGTTCTTTTTAGATTATGTTTTCGTCTTTGACGTCCCTCCAAAGTGCTTCCAGTGATGCGTTTCCTCTTGTGAAGTCTCCTTTTTGTGATAGATTTCAGAAATGATATGTCAACCATTTGGGATGTGGTGGAGATGAGAAAAAGAAAAGCTTCAAAATGTCCTTAAGTAAAATTGCGTTCCTGGAACATTACATTTGACATTTTCTTTAACCACACGTTGTTTTGCTCCATAAATTCCGGCATTTTAGAGATTTAAAGTCACAGTTGCAATTCTGACTATAGATTCTGGCTTTAGAATTCTTGTTCTGACAGAGGATGAGTTCTATTTGAAGACTAATTTAATCTCTCAATGAAAAAGGCACATTTATTGGTGCATATCTCCAAAAAATACCAGTTGACTACAACTCTGGAATTAATCTTTTCTTGCTGGAAACAGAACTGACAGATTCTATTGAAATAGATGCATAAAAAAGAAAAAAAAATCCCTTCTTTTTTATCTAATTCTAGGGAATCTGTGTAGCACTTAGAGGTTTGTATTGGCACGAGTAAAGTCAATACGACACATATTGCGATACCAAAACCAATGGCGATGCGATATGTGTTATAAACATATATTCCAAGACTGTACCTGAACAATTTCTATCTATCTATCTCTCTCTTTTTTTTTTTTTTTTTTTTAAAGATTATGACTCTTCATGAATATTAATCCATTGTAATAAAATGGTGAAATTCATTTTATATATTGAAGTTGCTTTTACCCAGGCAAATTCATGGTGCTTTTCTAAATTATTTAAATTTGTTGTTAAACATTGTCTGATTTCCAAAATAAAATATTTTTTCAGTATAAGAAAAAAAAGTGGAAAAATAAAGTAGAACACTGAAGGACGCTCATAAATGAGGAATTAAATATTGCCATGTCAGCCTTTTAAATCGATACAAGTATCGCCAAATAAAGTATCGCGACACATCTGCAAATTAATTTGCTCCTCCACCCCTAGAAGAACTTGTTCATTTTCATTCCAAGTGAATGAGCATGTAAAGCTGAGGGTTTGTGTGAATAAAGACTTTTCCTAAAATAGCATGAAATTGGGAATCTCTGCTGTCATCAGGCAAGAAAAGAAACTGGAGGAGTTATCGCTTTTTAGGAGTGTGTTGGTGTTTGTATTCCTGTCAGAGTGAGGAGGCTGCAGTCTGGCGCCTGCCTCCTTTGTCCTGCAATTTAACTTCAAGGACATCACTGAAGGAGCCTGGAGGGAGGCGGCGTGATGCATCACTACAATGAATATTTCACCTTTCCCACGTGGGGAGGGAAGGAGCTCATATTCTATAGCAAATGAGGAAATACTACAGTGTCTTAGAGGGTTTTATTAAATGAACCAACATTTAAATGTGCTTTGTCACTCTATGTGTCTCAACAGCAGGCGGTTCATTTGTGTGCCGTTTGCTTTAGACTGAACAGTACATCCTTGGAGCTGGAGCCCTAAACTGCAAGTCATCTCTTGAAGTTTTCTTCCACAGATTATTGCAGCGTGTTTTCCAAAAATAAATACACAAATAAAAACACTTTTTTTTTTTTTTAAATAAATCTGCTTTGCTTAAAGCAGTTTAACTCATCCGCACACAATAAATGGGAATGCAAAACGACTTGTTGCTTCAAATTTTAAAACCCACATCTGGATTTTTGAGGGAAAATTTGAACACTAAACTGACTTTTAACTTTATGAGCCAAAAAATTCAGCAAATCCCAATTTTACCCCTTACATGGGGAGGGGAAAATAATCCATTTTACATTTATTCACAATATTTTTATTGTATAAAGCAGTAGGGAAAGTTTACAAAGTTCATAACTCACTATAAAGAGTTATTTTGCCAATCAGTGTTAATTTGCATAATTTCTGATGTATATGTAGAGCAATTACTCTTAAAATTTTCTTCAAAAACTTCTCAACATAATTATTTCAGCTGTTTTCTGCCAAGTTGGCACGTTTTACCCTACATAGAATAATTTATTTAAAAAAAAATCATAGAAATTGCATTAAAAGTTAAGGAATCTTAACTAATTAGCTTTTTACACACCATATTCAGTCATCTCAGAATGTTTGAAGAATGGTTCCTGAAATAATAGATGTCCTAATATTCTTCCTCAGTTCTTCTCTCGGGTCTTAAAATTAGGATAGGTGGTGATGAAAGATAGATCTTTAAACAGACAGAATCTTAATTTGTTTTTAAATCTTTTATTTTTTTTTAAATCTTCATGTCTTCATTTGATATTTTGGCTAAAAGAGTTGACCATAAGTGATGTATTAAGTCTGACTCGTGGATGTTTATTTTTAGCGCGTCTTGGACCTAAACTTTGGCAGATCTGACTGCGTGGTAACTCTCCTCCTTCCGTGTGATGCTCCTCTTTCAGCTCTCCGCCCATCAGACTGTTGGCACTGTCATTACGCGCGGCGAGCGGCGTGGACTTGGAGACGTCTTGAAGATTTACGCACGACGCTGCTACGAACGCGAGCATTTCAGAGGGAAGGGGCGCCTTTTAAAGCCTGACCAAACACCAGAAAACTTCCCTCCGACAAGCCTTCTGCCAAACGTTGACGTTTTTATCGCGGATAACGCAGACTTTTCTTTCTTTCTCTTCTTTATCCCGGGGTGACTTTAAGAGAAAAGCAGTGGAACGATGTTAACAGTCAAAACAGGAGCCAAACTCTGAAGGGCAGCGGTGATTTTTTTCTTTTTTTCAAATAGAGATCATTAAAAGAGAGGATGATCCCGCCGGCAAACGCAATTCAGGAGGACAGCGGGGGCAACGAGGAGGACCGGGACCAGGATGAGACGCCAAAATCCCCAACGACGAGCAACAGCCAAAAGGAAACCAAGGTAGGACATGATCTGCTGTTTCCTCACTTGAAAAAGTAGAAATTCAGCTCTCCTTTAAGTGATAAGTTTTCAACTTAACATTTAAAAGTTGTTTCAGTTCGAATAAGCTGTTTTAAGGAAGCCAAACTCGTAATTTTAATAGATTTTAAAATGAAAATAAACAACAAAGAGGATAAAACTCAAATTTTTGTGATCATTTGATGAATTTATTAAAGAGTAACTACATTAAAGGGATAAGAATCACTCAAAATTGCTTAAAAAGTGTTTTTTACACTAAAAGTTGAAGGTTAGAGGATAAACTGGCTAAAGAAAGTGTAATAATTTCAAACTTAAGGTTTAATTATGCTTAAATTGTTTAAAATATGGTGAAAATAACAGTTTTCTATATTAAATTTATCTAATTTGCCATGCTGCTGTCAAAAGGTCAAGTTCCGTTTGCATCTGTTATATTTAGAGCATCCACGAAAGCCCTTGAACACTGGAATTCCGGCACCTTTTTGTAGCCTAAATTCATAAATATAGTGTATTCTCGTCCCCTCTTGATGCAGGCTATAGCAATATAGATCCCCCGCAGCCTGAGGCAGTTCAGCATGTGGGTCACATGTTGCTCAGACTCTAATTAGCAGCACATTATTGGACGAGTCATCAGGGTAAGGGATGGCAGCAGAAGCTCTCTTGTCACCTCCACTCCCACACAAAAGGCTTCTGTTCTCCTTCCAGTGGAATGACAGTTTTGTGGAGCACTTGCTGCTCAGTCCTCTGTAAAGACGGCGACCCGATCAATGTGTCATGAGATTTTATGAAGTGAGTTCAGCTGTCGTAGTAAAAGTAAAACTTTGTATTTTCATTCCTCCTTTAAGAATACTGTGAGGCCCGAACATCAAAAACGCAAGGTGAGCCCCCCCCCTCATCACGCTGAAGTGAACTGCACCATATATCTGTCCATCAGACCTGCATGTGCTTTTACATGAACGATATCTCTCTGAAGTCAAACGTCTATGAATATTTGATGTAGATCTCTCGGATGAACCGAGCTCCATCATCACCATCATATATTCAGAGGGAAATTCTTGTTTCGGGCTGCATGAATAATTAAGAAACAAACATTTATGGAAATGATTGGATAATTTCATTAACAGCTTTGGCAGGTTTGATCACTAGATCTGCATTAACCCTTCATGATTACCATAAACTCATAGATTAAACTAACAAATAAAGCATGGAAACGTCATCGTTGTGAGCCTATATTAGAGAAATATGAAATGTTGATTGAAAATGTGCTTAAAGTGCTCAAGGTGAGAGAGTTTGCTGTTGAAAGATGCACAGAACGCTCCAAAAAACATCAAATATTTCTTTAGTCATTTTATTTCTATAGTCAAGTTTTCAAAAGAGTTTCTTTGGGACTGAACTGTAAGAAGACACTGGAAAAACAATGATCTTGGTTTGATTGCCTTTCGATGACAGTGTGAAAGCAAATGGACTTCTCAGTCAATCGAAGACCAGAGAAAGTATCGCATTTTTCTAACTGTAAGTCACACTTTTTGGGCAAATTTATCTTAAAAAATACAGGACCACAATTGGACATTTCACCTTGAAAGGCTAATGATAGTAACAGAGTAGATACCAATAACGGACTGAATATATTCACACCTCACTACCGTAACACGCTGATGCTTATTTAGCTTCAGGAAACATAGGAGGAATCCAGTAAACGATTCAGCCAAACTTAGCGTAAGACTGAGTAAAGTAACAAACAGCTGTTTGAGCTGGAATTTATTGAAGACAGGAAACAACTGGAAGATATACGGTATTCTACATCTAAAATGAAAGTTTTTTGCTGATCATCACTGGCTCACTGGAGAAATATAATGTTGGGGGGAGCTGTTGGCATCGTGCTTACGTCAGCACGTTTCCAACCGCTTGTTTTTGTGGGTATGGGAGAGGCTACTGCAGAAAGCGCAGGTTTTTAGAGGATAACTCTTAAATACATGAACGGATCAAAATAGCACTTTGGGGTTCTTTATAGTGAGGAATGAACAGTAAAATGCATTTAAAACCTCAAAAAGTTTAATTTTCATGGTAGGGTCCCTTTAAGGTCCCCCTTCTATGAAAATCATGTTTTTTGAGTTTTTAACATGTATGTGTGGCATTTTTCGTATGACAGAGAACAAATGTAATGAGAAATTTTTTCGCTTTTGCATATCCGAGTATTTCTCCTTTTAAATCGCTGTCAATCAAACTGTCTCCAAAAATCTCTGTTTGAATTCATGAGTAGTTAATACATCACGATTGCTCTGCTGCACATACGCAAACCTCCTCGTCTGTTCCAGCTAGCGTGCCGAGCTCCGGTTCCGGAGAAAAGAAGATGATCTTCCCGTTGATTGCAGTCAAATGAGCCGCATTTCCGTGTTCAAATCAGCTGTCACTGGATTTTTTTGTGTGAGTTTCATACAATACTTGCTTTAGCAGGACTGAAAACACGGGAAAAATCTCCACTAGACTCCACGGAGCTTACTGATGTGACCACGGAAATCCAAACCGTTGACGGTAGTTGTAAAGAATCGGTGAAAGTTCGGGGGGGGATAGAGCAGCTCCTCTCAGCTCCAAAAGTCACGCCCATCCAGAGGATATTTTCCAGAGGAAGGCTTCAGATCAACATGAAAAATAGCTTTTTAAGACATTTAGGTTGTGGAATTTTGGTTAAAAACTTAATAATCATAATTAAAACACTACTGAGAGCGTTTGTTTTTTTTTTAATAAAAAAATTGTCATAGAGAGGCGTCAAGAGAGGCATAGACTGATGTAGTGGGGAGATTCTGGAGATTTTAAAATCCAACTTCCCTCAGAATCAGAAAAGTTAAAAAAAAAAAATAAAAAGACTTAATTACTTTTTTCTTTGCGGCTTCCAAGTGACCCACAGACCAGTGACGGTCCATGTCCCAGCGGTTGAAGACCACTGATCCAACTGGATTATATTTCTAGAAATTACAGTCTGTTATTTGTATTAGCTTCTCTAAAGTTTTAGTAGGTGTATGACATGAAATATGTTGTCTTTTCATATCTCAACACCCACACTGGTCACTTTAAAGCCAGCTTTTACTTCTTTTCCCATCAGGTGAAACTGCTGTGCACCATCAGGCTGCAGGACCTCGCATTTACATTAATGTTGGCTCTTTTGTTCCATGATTACTCGTGTGTGCGTGTCTCCGTGTGTGTGGGTGATAGCCACAGAGAAAGGGTTGGGGATTGATTGTTTCTACAGCGAGCAGTGGAATTGATTCACCGTGACACAGCTGCAGCGACTCCAAACAATTTGCTGTCAGATGCTGCAAAAATGACAAGCGCGAACATCATGCGTGCACATTGTTGATTCATCTAAAAATAGTTTCGTTTGAGCCTGTAATTTAGTGTCAAGTGTGCCTCCATACAGGTGCTTTGTTGTAAACACAGAGGAGGGCAAACTTGAGCCGTGTGACACAACTTAGTGGATAATCACAACTCATTCTCTGCTTGTCAAACACATAATCTACTTGAGCTATAAAACCGCATTATGGTATTGCTTCCTAAATACAGTGTTTCATCTCCACGTTAATTGTAGATGGGGAACATTGTGTGCAGCATAGAGGAAAGGAATGATGGGATGAATTATGATATATGGGGCTAAGTAATTTTGAATGTGGTGGGATCAGGAGTACCTGACAGCTACACTGCTGTCTACAACAGGCCTTATAACTGCCCTTACAGGTGGATACGGTCTGTCTGCAGGTGAAAAATGGGCAAATCTACTGATACAAAATGGATTTGAAAATGTAAAACTTCACATTTTAACCTAGAGCACTATCGCTGGGTGATTTTCACCCGAGTAAAAGTATTCACATGATGTTCAATATGTTGCATTTCTCTGAGTATCATGGTCCCTGAGTAAAATCTCATATGAATGGGTGGACCAAAGACTGAGTCTCCTGTATCATTATTTATTTTTGTAGGATTTTTTTCTTCTCAAATTTCTAATTTTTCAGTCATTTTAAAGCCTGTTTTTAGGATTTCTTCCTTCGTATTTATTATCTATTTTGTTACATGAACCACAGTTAAAAATGAAAAAAATAACTACTTTAATTTATTAGTCATATTTTGAACTATATTAGTGAGAAATACTTTTTATTGGGTATTTTATATCAGGTAAAAATTACCCGGCAAAAGCGATGTTGTAAATTTTTATATTGCAAGTGTTCTAGGGTTAAACAGGGAAAAGCTCTCCTAGAGTTAGCATCCCGAAAACTCCACATCTGAAAAACATGGGATGTGATGACAAGTTAAAAAGTAAAAGTTGATATTCTGTTCAGATTTTGCAGGTACAGATATGGATTCTGTTGCGAACTTAAATGTTTTATTCTCAGTTTACTGGTCAACTGATCCACTTTCCTGCCTTCAGATGTAAATGAAAGTAAACGAAAGAACAAGGTGACCCATGCAGGTGCCTGAAATGACCCCTTCAGAGAGGAACCAGCTTTGGTGTCACTCCAGAGAACCTAGAGGAGATGCTTAAGGGGGGGGGGTCTTCCTCTTTGGTTTGCAGCAGTATACACTCACTGGCCAGTTTATTAAGCACATCTGTCAATCACATGGCAGCAAATTAATGTATTTATGCATGCATCAAGATGATCTGCTGCACAGATCTGAGCATCAGAATGGAGCAGAAAGGTGATTGAATTGACTCTGAATGTGGCATGTTTTAGAAACTGTTGATCTACTGGCATTTTCACCCACAACCATCTCGAGGTTTACTGAGAATGGTCAGAAAAAGAGAAAATATCCAGTGAGCTGCAATTGTGTTGACGGAAATATTGAGGTCAGAAGAGAATGGTCAGACTGGTTCCAGCTGATAGAAAAGCAACAGTAACTCAAACAACCACTAGTTTACAACCGAAGTCTGCAGAAGAGCATCTCTGACCGTACAGCACCCTTGAGGCAGATGGACTACAGCAGCAGAAGAGCCCACTGGTGCATTTCCTGCCAGCTAAGAACAGGAAACTGAGGCTAATTCACACAAGATCACTAAAACTGGACAATAGAAGATTGAAATGAATGCTTTCTGGTCTGATGAATGTCCGTTTCTGCCGCCACATTTATCTATTCTATTCTGTCTTGTATTAACGGCTCAGACTGGTGGTGGTGGTATAATGGTGTGGGGGACATTTTTTTGGCACACTTTGGACCCAAATGAGCATAGTTACAATGCCAGAGCCTAACTAAGTATTGTTGCTAACCATGTTCATCCCTTTAAGACCACAGTGTACCAATCTTTTGATGCCTACTCCAACCATTTCATAAAGCTAATTATCTCAGACTGGTTTCTTGAACTCAAATGACCTCCACAGTCACCAGATCTATGATGCTATCATGTCAACATGGACCAAACTCTCTGATGAATGTTTCCAGTGCCCTATTGAATCTATGCCACCAAGGATTAAGGTCATTCTGGTACTAAGGTGTGCCTAATAAAGTGGCGATGAGTGTATGTGTGAAACCAGATTTATAGATTAAACATCAGAATTTTTATCATTTGAGAACTTTTATCTGTCAGTTAAATCCTCTTGAAAAAATGATTTATTGATCAATTAAACCAGAAAATGTGGATTATCCCTCAAAATGAGGAGCTACACATCGACATATTGGGTTATAAAGTGTTTCCTCTTCATTTGTCTTGGCTCCATTTTCCTTTCGCCTCTCTCTGCTTTCAGCTGCAACGCCTCAAACGCTCGCTGTCCTTCAAAACCAAGAGCATCCGCAGCAAAAGCGCCGACAATTTCTTCCGAAACAGCAGCGAGAACAAGACGGAGCTCCTCTCGGAGGTGAGCAGCAGCACGGGCCATCTCTGCAACATCGGGATGGCCCCTCCGCACGCCACCAACCTCCCCATTCCCCCGGTGCCCCCGGCAATCCCCTGCGCTCCTCCACCGACGTCGCGCTCCCAGTCGCGCAACCCTCTGCAAGTCGACTCAGCGGGACACTGCTTCATGGAGCACATCTTCAAAAAGCCCACCTTCTGTGATGTCTGCAACCACATGATCGTAGGTGAGGCCCCCACGCAGCCATTTCTAATTTAATCCAATGGTACAAAGGATTATTATTCATTAAAAAGTTATGAAATATCAAACCAACAACAGAATATTTGTGTACTAGATTAGTTTGTAAATACAAACAACTGGAACCTGCATCCGACCTTTCTATTCCCCCACCGTAAACACTTCCTGTCAGCTGTCAGCCGACTGTGCCAGCTCCTCAGCCTCTCACCAGATGCTCTGGCTTCTCTGGCTGCAAACCTTCCTGCTACCTCTCACTTCTGAGGGACACAAACTCTTTGTATCAATGGCTCATGATAGCATGATCATAACAAGGGCTGATGGACCATCTGCTCGGAGAACAAGTTAAGCAGGTAAAAAATAACAGATCTGAGACCTCAGAAGGTAAAACAAAAAATACTCCTGCACACTTAAATTTACAACTTCACAAGTTATTTTTGGGACAACTCATTCATGAAAAACACTAGTTTAAACTCCACAACTGACAGCATCTATCAAAAGACGGACAAGAAGATATGCAAACAAGATGGATTTAACATTTTAAAGACCCACACAAAGATTAAAGAAATAACAGTGATTTATTGAAGACAAGATGACTCATTTTGATTGTCAAATGTAATTTTCTGGGCTAGATAAAGTTATTTTCTGCACACTAACAATCTTAGGACCCCCTTTCAAACCAGTTTTGATTTACAAGGTTTGCTGATCTAAACCAAACTAGATAATCAGGCGTGTTGGAGCTCAAACTATGTCTGTTACATCTGATAACGTTTTGAAGAGAGTGCTGACGGTATGTGATGTCAGAGCGTTTGGTTCTGTGATTCGGTTTGTGATCCACTGTTCTTCATCAGTCCTGCTGTAGGAGGAACGTGGTAAAAAAGAGGCAGGATTACATTACATGGTGCTGTCAGAATCCTAATATATACAAAAGAGAGTGTAATAATAAAAGGGGTATTCATTATATAAATGACATCCACGTTTTAATCAAACATTAAAATTTTAAATGTGCAGAGAGATATGTTCTTTTTTTATTTCAAATTAAAATAGTTACTTTTCTGTTTTATTTTGGCATTGTTTTCCGCTGTTTCTAGTGTTGATGGAGTTTTTTTTTCTAAATTGGAGCAAAAAAAATATTTTTGTTCTTTTTGTTTTTTGTGCTGAGCTGGAGGATGTAGTTTTTGCTGTGTTGATGGAGGGGTGATATGCAAATGTGAGCACCAGATTAGCAGACTGAGTCAAAAGAAGACAACTTTTGTAGGTGAAACTTGTAAAAAACAAAAACAAAAAAATTTAGTTTTTTTTTTTTTTTTTAAATAAAACCTTTTATCTAATTTGAATTGACCTTTTTTCTTTTTCTTTCTTAAATGCCACTTTTTTAAGGGTTCAATATGTATCACTTTAAATTTTCAACTAAAATATGCATTTAGAAGATGCACAAGTTTATAAAACTACTTGGATTCATACATTTCTCTACAAATTTGAATAAAAACAAAGAAAAAATATAGATATTCATGCAGGACAGCCTTTATATTAGATGTAGTGAAACTACAGAGTTAAAATGAAATAAAGATTTTGTGCTGTGGTTAAACTGATCCCCATTTTTAGCTGAAATCTTTTTTAAAGTCACTGTTTTAAAATAAATGTGGCCAATTCTCATTAAAAACATTAGTTTAGCATACTCAGTGTCCACAAAGGCTTAACTTCTAAATTACAGGCTAACTTCCTTTTACATGACAAGGAATATATGGAATAATACAACATATTGTCATTTTTTGCACAAGTTTATAATCCTCTGACATCCTTCGGTTGAAAATTGGTCCATTCATTGATCATTTATCAAAGCTGTTGATCCATTGCTTCTCCAAATGTCTGTTAACATCCCAGAAAAGCATTTTGGGCTTTGGAAAGATGAGGTTTGATTCTGGTGTGGGGCCATCGTCCACTCACGCAACAGTAAATGTCGACACTCAGACTTTAGGAAATCAGAAATAAAAATGTTGATTTTGAGTCACAACCAAACAGGAAACTAATCAGAGGTGCATATAGCTGATTAAATTAGCCAGTTAGGAAGACAGCATTTGATGTTTAGGTGTAAAGGAAAAGGAAAAAAAAAAACTTTTCAAAGTAAAAGTCTGAGAATTTATGATGCTGACATTAGAACATAGACTTTACAGAGAATCTATGAAGCCATATTTAAAGTTATCAAACTGCAAAATGCTTTATATTAAACTATTAGGGTTTGACAAATTGTATAGCCTTTCAATTCTACAGGAACAAGACTCATTAAGTCATAAATTATGCTACAAACTTTCCCTTAGATGCAATAAAAAAAGTTTGGCACTGATTCTGCAGTTTTTCTAATTGGATTGCGTGACTATAACTAAAAGGCAGTGGAATAGAGCTCTGAGTCAGAACAGTGAGGAGCTAAAAAAAGGAGCTTTCAGACATGTGGATCGCTCCAAGGCCAAAGTCATGAACGTAGTGGATAAATTACCATGACAGACAGTATTAGATTCTCAAAATATTTTAAAAATTAGTAATAATTTGATTTAGAAGTGTACAGAGTGGATCTAACAGAGGAATGTACAGTGTTGGTGAAGCCCTGAAGGATGGTTCTAAAGTTGCAGAAGCTCATGCAGTCTCCTGAACCCTACAAAAAAAAAATTATGTATATAGATTCTGGTCTGAAAGTGATCATGTTAGCTGTATCATGGAAATCTGAGCCTCTGATATGAAAAGGAAACTAGTAAAGACCACATGAGGAGTCTGGAGTTTGTTTTAGCCGAAGTGTCAGAGAACTCTTATTTTGAAGGAGGTCAGAATCATGAAGGAAAGCCATTAGAAGATGACCTACAGCTACATGGACGTTCATGGTAAAGGGAAACAACAGTGTTGCTCTGAGGAGGCAGGTCAAGACCAATAGGGTCAGAGAATTTGAGATAATAATATGTTTTTGCCAAGAATTCTTTAAAACTAAAAAAAAAGTGCTAATAAGGAAGATGTTTGTTCCAACTAGATTAAAAGTGACAAGACAGATCAAGATGACTGCTGGGTCATTTTAGGGTCTCTTGTTCTCCAGAAGGTCAGCAGCAGGGTCTCTAAAGTTCCAAAGGACCTTCTAATTTGACATATACATATACAATATACATGTATATACATGTATATTTTATTTTTTGCTTTTTTGTTTAAGAAAAATGCCAAATAACTTTAAAATCCCAGGATAAAATTGTTCTTGGGTTCTCCAGGGTTAAAGCGACAGCAAAACCTCTCAAAAAACCCTTCAGATGATCATGAAAAGAGCACAAATATTCTCTATTTTTACAAACTTGAACAGAAAGGATTTCAACACATTTGACTGTTGGAAGTTTAGGCACCAAGCATCCAGACTACAGGGTTATTTCCAGCCTCCTAATATTCCTCTGCATTTTCAGTGTAGAAAATTAAGAAAAAACGTGATGTAATTCCATTTACATTTCATCCTTTAATGAATCAATAAATCATATTGTCATTTTATTTCATGCAGCTCATTCTCTTGGGTCCTCGTGCATGCTGTAGTCATTTTCCAGAACTATCAATGATACTTCTTATTGCAGTCTGAAAATTAGAGTAATTTTTTTCTCTTTCATTAATCCACACAGAACGAGGGTAGTCCGTGCTCTGACTGTAAAGGTTTATTGAGTTTAGATTTTTTTTTTTTTATAACTGAAATGAATGCTAATAGTGTTATGTTTCCACTATTACTACTTTTCTAGTGCCATTTGTTTGCTTTAGGTCAGATCATAAGTTTTCTTTTTGCTTCTTTTAGTGTCATCTTAAAGACCAATTTAAAGGAAAACTGTTTTTAACATTTTCTTATGACATTTTCTGACAATGGAGGGAATATATGAAGAAAATCAGGATTAAAATAGCATTTCTGAGGATTTATTTATTTAAATTGCTGTAAATCAGGAGCAGACAAAGAAAATTCTGTTTGAAAAAATGTCTTTATGATGTAGATAATACATCTCCTTGCTCCGCTTCATTCTGATGCATCCGCACTCGCAGACAATAGATCTATTTTTGATTTCCTGAGTGTGTAAACAGAAAAATCTCAGCAATAGGGAATGGATAAAGGGGCGGAGTTATGCCCACAACTCAAAGATACATTTCTAAAGAACAACAGCCACTCTGAAGAATGGTGTAATCGTATTAAAAGATCAATAGGAATGCTTTTAAAATAGATCAGAAGATGACAAACTTTAGTTAATTTATTAAACCCTTTAATAGTGATTTGTAATTTCCTGATTAATTAATTAACTTCTGTGGTATGCAATATTTGACGAAAATGCGTATTTTAGAATCTTCTGTTGCCTTAATAATAATGAACTCCCGTTTTCCAGTATTTTCAGTTAAACAGCACCATCAATTTAGCCATTTTCATTAAGAAATCTAATATTTCAAAACAGCTTTCCTCCTAAAATACAAACCCTGTTGTATGTATGATTTCGCATCCTCAATATTTCCACAACTTTATGTTTTTTTACACTTTCTCTGTACATTTTTAGGTAATCTCTCCACTTTTAACAGACTTCTAACATCTTTATCATTTGGTTTTCCTATTGTAGAAAATGAATGCGTCAGCTTATTGTTATTCTGGAACGCATTAGTCAACCGTTCCCACAGTCGATGCTTAGTCAAGAATCCTCGGGCAGCAGCTTTTATTGGATGAATTCAAAACTACTTTAGTTTTTTACTGAATTTTGAGATGCTGGAATGTCTGGCTGTTATTATAAAGAGATTTATTTCATTTAAAAGTCTAGTTATACTGAGTGACTATAGGTGCTCGCAACAAATCCCCCCTTTTTGATTATTCTTAAATTATATTTTGCAACTGTGAGTCATGTGTTCATAAAGAAGAACCGACTCATTTGAAGTCTGAAAAATCCTTAAAGTATTTATGTTGGGTTTTTTTTCTGAAAAATCTCTCTCCGTGAGGAGGTAGAGCTCATGAAAACATAACTGACTGATCCTTTTCATGCCCTCTGCCTTTTTCTGGTTCATTACTAGACATTGCATCAAGATCACAGATTTGAACAGCCTTTTTTTTTTTTTTTTCTTCAGGCACGACGGCCAAGCATGTGGTGTTCCTGGCGGGAAACACGGCGAAACACGGCCTTCGGTGCAAAGCCTGCAAGATGAGCCTCCACCACAAATGTGAGAACGGGGTTGGACAGCAGCGCTGCATGGGGAAACTGGTAAGACGCATCAAGCCAGCAGAAGATTCTGGACTTAAAAGAATTCAGGAAAATCAAAAACTCAAAATGCCAGAACTGCCTGTTGGACTGTTTCCTCAGCAGAATGTGCTTGTTCAGAAGTCTCACTTGATGTATCAGCGTACTGATGCATCTGTTACCGTCATCCATCCTCATCATGACTGTTGTATCTTCACCCTGTTGAGGAATACAGACGGCTGTTAAAAATGCTGAGCGTCTCTTTAAGCCATTGAAAGTTCTTCTGTGAGGCTAATATGATTTCCCCGAAGCAACATAATGAAGGTCATGTGGCAGTTTAATGTGAGTGGCATTTCAAGGTAATTATTAAAAAGTCTCTATAACCATAAATTTATTAAATTTGGCTGCTGTACTTTGAAAGGCAATTTCGTGAATTCTCGTCTTCCCGTCTGACCTCGTTTTTGAAAACAAAATTAGGTTAAAAAAAATCTCTATTTGCTGCATTCAATGCTTTGAAAAACAAAGTTAAGTAACCACATTTCTTCATAGTGAATATGAATTTATATTTGTGTTATGACAACAAAAAGTCACAGTTTTTAAATCAAATTTCACAGAGAGAAAATATCTGCAGAGATAATGCATACGTCTATATTTTTGAATCATTTAAATAATGATAATAATAATGTCAGGAGGGTTACATTGTCACTTGTTAAGATCTGTTAATATTTTAACCAGTAATCTCCGTAATGAATGACCGTTTTCCTTACCCCCATCCCCACGCGGATGTCACTGCACGCTAAAAAGAAACACTGTAGCTGCCTGAAATATGTTAAAATAAGAATTTGTTTAAATGTAATTCTCAAGACTTAAAATATGTCGCTGAAGAGTTTTTTTTGCACGTTTTTTTTTTTTAAGCATAAAAACCCTTTCCGTAACCGGGATTCGAACTCAGGCCTCCGCAGGGGGAAACAGCGTCTGACAACCAAGCTCACATTTGTTAAATGGGCTGCATGGTGGATGAGTTGACACGCCTTCCCGGTGTTTGAAATTTAATGATTTCCATTGTTAAGGATTTAAAATGAGAAAAAGAAAACTCTGTATTAAAACTCGCGAGGCCCTGGAAAAACTCACTATTTATAATATCTTTAATAGAAATTAAATCGACGCGTCCTCAAAATCTTCTCACGACAAAAACAACATTTCCTCTGGATTAATCCAGCCTCCTCGTCTACTTGATCCTCTATGAATGGACATGTTATTTTGCTTTCTTCGTGGTGGAAACGTGCAGTATCTAATGTGAATGTTCTCTAAATGTTAATGAAGAACTCAGATTTGAACATCCTTCACTTTAAAAAGGGGCGGAGACATCAGGAACTCCAAGTTTCCTGAAGAAAACCTGCTCCAGACCAGGTTTCGTTCACAGACTCAGTTGCCATAGTGATTGATTCTGAGTTCAGCTTAACCCACTTCTTGAAACAGGCTTGGTCTCGCCGACTTTCACGTGTTTAAGTTATCTCTTTTTCTGAAACCGAAAACTCAGAAAACTCAATTTGGAGTTCACGAACTCAGAGTTCCAACAAACCTGCTTCTTGAATCCGGCCCCTGGAGTTGCCTATCCCAGGTCTAGATTCTGTCCAATCAACTTCTTTGCCTTGCGTTGAAGAATCCCAGTCAAACAAACCCTAAAAATATCCCAGAAGTCTTTACGAAAAAACCACTTTGCACTTCACTACATTAGCAAAATAAACCACAATGCATTGTGATTGAATAATTTTTCCAAAGAAAAATGTGTTTAAATGTAATTTTTAATAAACCATCAACATTTTCAACATCAGAACACAGTGGAGTAATAAATAGACGTCATAAGATGCTCAAATTGATTAGATTTTCAGTTTGTGAAATCGATGACATCAGATCTGCCGTTTACACAGAAAAAAGTAGTGAGCATGATGTCCTAAATACTTTTAAAATCCAGGCCACTAGATAGTCCTTTACTATATAGTATTTTAGCAGTTAGAGATTAAGGTGGGAATTTGAACATAGACGTCTGAGGCAAAGACACCTGATTGGATAGAATTGAGACCAATCAGAATGAACCTTCTCGTCTGTGAATGGCTAGTTTAGTGTCACAAGCTGCGTTTACATTACACGTTTGCGAAAAAACTTTATTGAAATTCTAGGAGTTTTGAAAAAACATATTTTCTAAATGACGCCGTTTCCATTAAATCATCATTTTGCGATAAAGCACAAACCAACTCACACGATAAGTCATTAAAAAGGAGAATTTATTATCGAAATTCCAAATTGCGAAGTTTCAGAGTTAATGGTAACGCACCTATTAACATCATGTAGAGATCAGATTTGAGAACACAAAGTCAAAGTAAAGAAGAAAAAGAGAGTCAAGACAATGTCTCTATAGAGAGCCGCTAAAGCAAAAATGTAATTTAAAACCAAAGAAAAACATTTTAAAAGAAAATTATTAATATTTTCATTTGTTACTTAGAAACTTTTGATTTTAAAATTGATTGCAATTTTGATTTAGAAACTGTGTCATTTTGTTCTCGTTGTGGTGGCACAAATATTACTTCACAAATAAAACCCCACAACAGTTTTTAAATGTAAAAATCATTTAAAAAAAATCATATATAAATGTATATAAATCCACAAATAGGAGAATTGCTTTTTTTTTTTTTAAATTAATTACAGCTTCTATAAGACTGACCTCTCAATAGAAGTTAAAATCATGCAATAAATGACATTTTTTTACCTTTTTGAAAGAAGATAATATTTATTTGCTTCACTTTAAACTCACATTCTTTAAGATGTAAAAGTCATCCATTAGAGGCTCAAATTATAGTAAATTTAAGGTCAATCTTGTCTTGAATCTTGCTTTTTTTGTTGTCTGTGGGGATAAACTGGCTTTATCTGTTGACTACTCTCAGATGAAATGATTTGCTTGGGGAGGCAGGTCTGTCAGGGTGGTCTGGATGCTTGTACAAGGAAGATCTCACACAGACAGTGAGCTAAATCATCACCAGGATGTGTTTCACTTTCATGGACATCCAGGAAACCAGCACTACTGAGAAGCACAGCCCACAGTCAAGACAAAAAAAAAAAAAGCACAGTTATAGTTTTTATATTCCAAAGGATATTGTTTGTGTTCAGAATTCATTAAACATAAAAATAAAATGATTAAATGTAGTTTAAAAGTAAAGGTGATGCTCCACACAGATTTGTTCCCCTCTTCTCTTGTTCCTGTTTCCACAAAGTTCATGTGGGATGAGGCTTGAAGATACTCTCAGGAGTGGAAAATGAGGTCCAGAGGTCAAGCATAAAAAGGGACTTTTACCCAGAGGAGTACAGCTCTAAATTCAACTAACTCTAAACTTGGATGCTTCTGCAGCCATGCTTGTTTGTCTTGGCACAAGGACCTCTTAGAAAGAAATAAAGTGACCTCATGTTCTGAGTCTTCACTAAACACAATTTATCCTCATTTTCTTCTAATATTTAGGAATAGTGTGTTTCTTTATTTGCAGAATCTTGTGGATTTAAGGTTTTTTCATTTGGTTACGTAACTGCACACAATAACTCAACTTGTTTAAATTGTAAGCGAGAGCGAGAAAGTCTCTGATTTATTTTTGGAAAATTACTTAAAGAGAAATAAACAATTTCTACAGGACTGATGTAACCGGGAGGCGTGCCAGTTTAGATGAAATTGTATAATAATCAATATGTGTCAGTGAATGCGAGAGTCACAGCGTGAAGCTCAGCTCGCGCCCCGACAGCGGGGCACATGTTGTCGTCAGTATCTGCTGCTGTGGCACCATTTGCAAAGTAGTTCGATTGATTTAGATTCAGGGCTGGAACTTCAGAGGGCGTTGAAAAAGGGAAGCCATTGCTGCCGTGGTTCATTTGTTTACAGTTTCCTTTAGTTCCTTCATGAAATTAAACACTTATTTGTTTATTCGTTAACTGATTTTTTAAGTGCATTATTAACAATTTGGTCTGAGTTAGATTCGATTGATTCCAAGAAGACTTTAAAGCTTTTGTAGAAAAGCTCCTTGAGTTAATTTTCTTATATTGCAGGGTTGTCAAACTCACTCGCACAGGGGGCCAAAATCCAAAACCCACCATAGGTCACAGGCTGAACAGGATTAACAATTACTTAATGCACTAAAAATACATTTTTAAAACTTTAAAAATGTAACAATTTTTTAATTTTATTTTCATTTTTATTATTACCTGAGTATTTTTTCTCCTCAAAAACATTGTGCTATAATACTGGGTGGAATTGATGGTGAACCTCAGCTTAAAGGCAGTGAGGTATTGGCTGTGACGACCCATTCTGGCATTATCTATTATGCTAACAGCACTTTTAGCTTCTACTGTTCACTTTGTCCTTAAACTAAACTCTTTGTGTGACAACCTTTTCTTTCATGAAATTACAAATCCGGGGCGGTGATTATGTCAGGAATGAAAGTTTGTGAAGGACGCAAAAGACATGATGGCAGGAATTTAAATAATAAAGTAAACCATGACAAAAGAAAATTGGGGTTAACCTGAACTAAAAGAGCGGAAATAGGAGGAACAGCATCAGACGGCCTGACTCAGAATAATTGAAAACCATAACTTCAGTAGAATGAGCACAAATTACCTGAAACAAAACCAGCTGTGGAGGATTATACCAGAAACATGGTGTGACTGTGATGGAGGGAGAAACCAAACCTATAAAAATAACTTATTTCTAGCAGTAATTTATCTTTTTTGATCTAAAAATGGTACATACCCATTCATGGAAATATAAGAAGCATATTCTGGTTATTGAGGGCAAAGTTTCATTGGAGCCTGTTCATTTAAGTATCAAATCAGTGCATCACTAAAACAGGAAAAAAAACCGAAATAACAGGAATGAGCTTAGACTGTAGTTGGGTTGTGTACCGGTAAAACAACACAAAAGTAACATGAAAAATATAAAATCTGAACAAAGAGATTTCCAGATTTAAGCGTCTTTAAAGAAGAAAAGTCCGTTTTCTTAGCATCCTCTAGTGCAGGGGCACGGGGCCAAAAATCCAAACACACCTTAGGTAACGGGTGATACAGGATAACCATTTTTTGAACACACTAAAACTAAATTTTTAAACATTACTATATATAAAAAGCAAGTAGAAATATTATTCCAGAATAAATCAATTTAAACCTTAAAAAACTTTCAATATTTTACTCTCTGTAAAAATATTATTTGTCAAAATTGTACAAGTTAGAAATAAATGCAAGATAACATAAAACCATCAATAACAATAAAATAAAATGATCTGGAGGGCCGGATAGGATGACCCGGCAGGCCAAATCCGGCCCCCGTGACTTGACTTTGACACGTGCACTAGGGGATTTCCATTTCACTTTAGTGTCTAAATTTACAACAAAAGTAAACAGACTCACATTCCCACTTCAATGAAAACGATTTTTTTGTGTGTTTTCAACTTGTTTTTGTGGCATTCTTCTGATTACATATAAAGAAAATCCATCCATCCTTCGTCTTCAGGGCACAACCTGTAAAGGTCATCACCCTGTCGCAAGGATATATAAAGAAAATTCAGCTTAAAATGGAAAAAAAAAAACTGTAAAAAAAACGAAAGCTCTCAGCAATGGGGGGTAAATGGGAAGGAGTTGCTCCATGGTAGGGGTCAAATTTTTAATTAATGAAGAGTCAAATTTCTAATGAACTACTGCCGCTCTGGCAACAGGGGGGGAAGGAGTGGCCCAGTAAAAAACTTTGCCTCCCCCAATTTTTAAGTTAATATTATAATCAATATTATCAAAGGATGAAGAAATAATTCAAAACAAAATAACAAAAGCAATATTTTTAATAAAAAAAAAAAACAGTAATGATAAAACTGTCAGAAATATCAATTTTTTTATCCTTTTAGTTGTAATGGTCTGCCAAAGCGTCATAAGTCTTTTGCCCCCCTCCTGCCTCCCCATACAAAATGTTCTGTCCTATAAAACGACACAGGTTTTTAGACTTTTTCTAAAAAAAAAACACATAATCATAATTTAAAATATATTCTAAAAAAACATATCATTGTAATTTAAAATATATTTTATTTATTTAAATTTTGCACAAACAAGAACAATATTATTTTAATAAGATATAACTGGCAGCTGTATAGCTTGTTTTTCCTTTATTTTGAAAGGACAGGCTCTAAAGCTTTCCAAGTAATATAAAAAAAGCTAATCGATTATTTGATTTTTATTACTTATGAAACTTATCAATTAACCTTTTATTTTAAAATCCAAATAATCTTTTTTTTTTAATAGAAGATTTATCACATTGTTTTTTCTTCTTTTGTAAAACCACGGTAGCAGCTACACCTGTCTTCTATTGCATTGGATTGCACGGGTGTACCTGTCTGAGTGGAGAGTGAGTGTATCATCCAGCAATTACTGTATGTCTGACATGTAACGGTCCACAGCTTATCACGTTTGAAGTCAGTTCAGAAATGTTCGACTGAGCACATTTTCATTGTCAGCGGGCCGCGCTGCCTGGGGTGTTGTGCATTGATTTGTTCCTGCTGTCTGTTGCTTCTCCTTTTTTTTAACCTTCTATTTTTTATTTTATTTATTTTTTTTTTTTAGCCAAAAGGCTTTCGGCGCTACTACAGCTCCCCACTACTGATCCAGGAACAGTATGGCTGCATAAAAGAAGTGCTACCCATCGGTGAGCAGTATGAATCTGGCTTCTGAGTGGGATGGAAAAGCATAAAAATGAAGTATTAACTCATCTCCCAGAGGAACTTTTGTGCTAGAGCGATGTTATGAACCAACTTTAGTTTTTGTATACGTCTCAGCTAAATTTAAGGCTTTGCATTTGTTTTCCTCCATGTTTTTGTATGTCTGATGTTTTTGTCCAAAGCCTGTGGCAACAAAGTGGATCCTGTATACGAAGCGCTGAGGTTTGGAACATCGCTGGCACAGAAGGCCAAGAGGGCCAGCGGCTCCGATTCTCCAAACAGAAACTCAGTAAGAACTCAACGTCTGTCCTTGATGTACATAGTTTACGGAAAGCTTTGCACTAAACTGGGGTGGCCGGCCTTTCTTTAATTTTTATCTCTCTCTCTCCAAAGCTGGGTTTATACTTCATGGCGATTCCATCAATCATATTGCGTCCCTACCACAGTTGTGTGGTCTGTATTTCAATATTATCTGGTTAGCTGTCTGCAACAAACTTCAGGGCTGCTGACGCAATTTTCTCAGCTGTTTGCCATTTTATTTATAGTGACATATTTCACTGGTGGGTTCAGGGTTTAAATCCCAGGTTCAACAGTTATTATGTCCTTTGATACATTCAAATGACAAATTCAATGAATCTGTTTGTTGTTTTAAATTTTACTTTTGTTAAACTGAATATACATTTTAACTTTTTCCATTTATTAAATGTGTCTTATATCATTATACATTTTTCACTCATTTATTGCAGGTTTACGATCTAAAATTAACCAAACGATGGGCAAAATTCACAAAGAAGGGATGTTTTAAGAATGTTTTAAGAACTTTTCTGTCTTTTTGAAACTCTTAGAGATCAATTGACAAGGTCTACAGCCAATCAGGATGCAGAACACAGTGCAATGTGGAAATAAATAAATAGAAACATGCAAAATTGCACTAAAAATGTCCGTAAAACAGCAACACAGCAAAAGATTAACATCCATATAGTGAAAAAATCCAATTAATTCATCTGACCTCTCAGAATTTACCTAATATGTAATTGAGCCACAAGAGGGCCCAAGTCCGGTTCAGTTTTTTTTTTTAGCAAGGGCATCCGGCCTTGAACTTTCAGTCAAACCACCTGTGTGAACCAATGAAGCATGGAATGTGACAGAATGTGCCAAAAAGTGAATAACAACTTAAGTTTTAAAATATTAAAAAATTATTAAATACAATTCCTCCGATATTAAGTGAACTGTGTAAGTATATGAGGACACATCAAAAAGCATTTAAGTTCTCATCTTCAATTAATGAAACATAATTATGTCCAAGAATGTTAAAGATTTTGATTAGACACGTCAAACTTCCCTATTAGATCAAATGTTTTTCACATTAAAAATTCGCCTTAGGTCATGATATTTATACAACATTTTGTTGTATTTGCTCTATTTATAATGTAATCTTTCTAGATTCAGCTTCTTTAATGTATGAATTAAGTTTTTTTCCATAACCAGACACTGTAACTGATGGTCTATATAGATACTGCCCCTGCAGGGCTGTAAACACTACCAATAAAGGCAGCGAGCTGCTGGCTCTCATGATTTTAGGAGGCTGTTGCATCTCCGAGAACAGATCAGACTGGTTCCAGCCAACTTGTTTTTCACAGCTTCTCATCTAATTTGTGGTGAACCGCGTCTGGATGTGTGCATTTGAAAGCTGATGAGTTGGGGCCTTTCTCTGCTGTCCTGTGCAGCTGCCAGAGAGAGGAGTGTGTGTGTGTGTCAGATCAAAAGCACTGAGATTTTTTTGTCTGTTTCTAAACCGCCTGTCCGTGCAGACTGTCTGTCCCTGGCAAAAGCTTATGTGTTTTTGTTTTTAATTCTTTAATCAATATGTGTCTAATTGCCGTCCTCCTTAATTCTGCAGATCAGTGAGTTGGATAAGGTTTCTGAGGAAGTTCTGGCCCACAGCAGTAGGCAGGAGCTGTCGAGAAAGCACAGCGATGACGGTGAGTTTTTGCTGTGTGTTTGGATTAAAGCCACACAGTGACAGAGCCAAAACACATTCACTCTTCTCACAAGAATGCTGCAGCACTAATTTCTGTCTCCATAAAACATGGCAGAAGACTCTTCATCTTCGCAGTGACCTGGACTCACTTTTTATTGGTTGTGCTTTCTAACTTTCACTCTTGGAATCTTCACAATGGTTTGGTTGTAACAAAAAAACCCTAGAAATTCAATTCCAAAAGTTCAAAATAATAAAGTTAAACCTATAAAAGTGACCTGGTACAAATAACATTTTTAAATTTTTAAATTAAATTCATGTTTTTAAGATTTTTTAACAAAAAATGACTTTTTTTTGTGTATTCTTATTTTCAGCCAAGAAAACTGTGAAATTGAATGTAATTTTTTTCAACCAAAGTGGTACATTTAACACCTATAATAATTTTAAAAGCACGTTTCCTTATAATTACTTCTTTTCTTTTTTAATATTTTAATATTCTGGGTAAATTTCTGAGCTTTGAAAGCAGGTTTGCGTCTCGGAATGTGGAGTTTGCATGGAGCTAAAAGGGGTGGCCCCACATTAAACCATTCAGCCCTCTCAGGGAAGGCATTGCAAAGTTTTCAACAGCTAAATGCTTACTACCTATTACTACCCTATTTGATAATTTTCCCTTTATCCATTTTTTTCTGATGCTAAAGCTTCATTTGGCCCTGAAATGGTTAAGAAGAAGTAAAAAAAATGAAGAGGTGTCTTTCACCACATTTTTATTTGTCTTTATTTTGTCATTTTTATTAAAAAAGATCTCTAAGACAGAGTAATCAAAAGTAATATGTTGGCAAATAAATATACGTCAAGTATTTCTCTCAATAATTGCACACATTTTTGACATAAATGTTAAATTGTTTTTGGTGTGCTGATTATTAATGTAGATTTAACTTTTTTCTGTTTGCACAGTTTTTTACGTTTTTCCGAAATACATTAATAAAATTATTTTGACACAAACCTATAAAAAAAAAGATTTAAAGTAAATCAGTAACTATTGCTGTCACTTATGATTTCTTATGATTTCTTTAAAAAATTACAAAACACACATTAACACATGTAAATACCCTGTATGTACTATGTAGAAGCTTAATGTGTGCAGCATAAATACCCAGTAGGTATAATATAAATACCCAGTTAGTACCACATAAGTATGAACCAAACAGTACCATATAAATACACAGCAAGTACCCTGTAAGTTTGGAGTAGGTACCAAAAAGTACAGTGTAAATACTACTTAAATACTCTGTAAGTACTGTACTTAAAATGAAGTGTTACCCACAAAATCTAATACTTCAGATTTTTGTTTTTGTGTTTTTATTACACCTAAGGCATATCATAAATAAAGGATGACAAATAGGTCAATTTTTTATTGGTGATGCACAATAAGTCGACTAAATATTGTTATTTTTGTGTTTTTTTTATTTAATTGTGTTTTTACATGTAATACTTTGCTAAATAAGTGTTTGTACTTCAGTTTTTACAGTTATTGAAAATGGGACAGAGCGTTACCACCTGACAGACAGCAAATCTGTGGACGGTTTACCGGTAAGAAATTTTGTGAAACTACTGCGTCTTTTTCAGAGGTCTGTATACGTCAAATTACCCTCTGTTGTGTGTAAACCATTGTAGAACTACAGGGCTTTAAGTCTAGTTTGATTTTTAAAAAGTTTTCCTTCTTTGTTTTTACCCATTAGGTAAAACATTGCATGATGTTTCTGAATATTGTCATGTTTTGTTTTTACTTTCTATTACATTTTGTCTGCAGTGAGCATTGCAGTAACGTTTTTTTTTAAACCAGTGATCTGTTCCGATCAGATTAGTAAAAATCCTCTACTCCAGAACAATTATTAATGTTTCTGTCTCCCATACTTTTTAATTGCCTCTTAGGGATGTCATTTTATAGTTAATCTGTAAATTAATTCATTATTTTAATCTACTAACCATGTTTTTACTATTATCATATTTATATTATTTAAGTATTTTTTATTTTCTTTAATACTTTTTATTTATTTTAAACTCCAGAGTTTCCTCACAGGGATCCACTGTTCTGGGGGGGTTGTTGCTGCGGTGCCTGTTCTCATTGGGAGGGCTGGGGTCCAGCTATCAGTAGTAGGTCTTTATTCACTGATTGATACATGTCAGACAGGTAAACAGGACATTTTGTGTAACTGAGAATAATTAAATGAACAGTACAGTTTGATTTTGTCAGGATGGAGGTCTGTGAACTGGCAGATTAGTTGTTCCAGAAAGAGTATAAATAAAAATAGAATTGGTCCTAAAACAGAACCTTGAGGTATCCCACATGACAGCTGCACAGTAAAAGATTTATTGTCAGAAGCGTTACAGCACATGAAGGATTTTCCAAGCATTTTCTGTACTGTTCACAAAGTAAATCCTCTGAGAACTGATCGTCTTTGACCATCGCCTGAACCGTGGATTAGTCTGAGAACTGATGCTGGGCCAGCTCGCTCCGCATCCATTAGACACTCTTCCCCCTTACGTCCATCCTCAGTGCTGAACTTCCCAGGACTCTTGTGGAAAAATCTCAGCTTCAACAAATCAAGCCTGAACTGACGTGACCGCTGGTCTGCGCTGAGACAGAGAAGCCTTGACTTTAATATTTGGATCAACAGCTGCAGAGTTTTTCTGATGCAGCCTGAATCTGAACAAAACAGAAACCTCTGCAAGAGTGTCACCACCTCCCGTTGGGTAGTGATAAATATTTCATGATCAGGCTTCACAAGTCCTCTCCATCCTCTGCCGCATGGCAGCGTTAGTGTGCATCACAGCTCTTTTGTACACGTTGCTGAGCTTATCTGTGCTGTTTACTTTAATAGTTTAACATGTTTATGCAAGTTGTCAACAGTGAAAAGGTCCCACAGATAGCTGGACAAACACAAATATGAACAAATACCCGTACAAGGCCAAACCGTCCATACACCAACACCTATCCTCTGCAGACTGGTGGTCCAGTGTAATCCATTTCAGGAAGAAAGTTTGAAATGCTTTGAGCAGCCTTATCAGGCAGGACCGAGCACAGCTGGCAGCGGGAGATTTGTCTGTCAGACGACAGATCCATTAGCTCAAGCTGCTGGTCGGACAGATGGAGGCTCTGCAGGGTAATGAGCAGAGAAAAATGCTCAAAAATTTCCTCCACCGCCAGAGGAGATGCTCTGATATTTCATGGTAGTTTCACATGTTGTGTAAAAACCTAGTGAGTTAAGTTTCAGGTGTTAAAAAATATGTGTGTGAAAAGGAGTGAAAGTAAGAAAATGTAAGCTTTTCTCAAAAATTGCTGATTTTTGGGAAGTCTTATGTCCAAAGTTCAATTCAGATCTCAAGCTGCTAAGTAAGAACAGGCCTTGTTTCATCACAGAATGTCTCTTATGCTACGTTTGCACCAGGTGTGCGACGGGTTTAGCACAAGGTGTTCACACTGGACAAGCAGGGAGGGGCTTCTTCTTCCTTTTCTACTGTTCACTAGCACATCTCTGCCACCTAGAGTTTGAAGAAGCTTGGTTAACAATGTCAAATCATCACAATTCTAGCAAATTTGGCTCCAGGCTTTTTCTTTCACAGCTCTTTTCCGATGTATGAAAGACTTGATGTCATTTAATTTCAGTCGGGCAGAAACTGCACCTAATAATTCCTCCTCCATTAAACAGATGGTACTTCCATACATCACTACCAAATTTGACTCCCTAATTTGTCCACTAGTTTGCGTTCAATGGCCACCCGTTTTGCATGTCGTCGTAGGAACTTGTGTATTTACGCATATTTTCATTGACTTTTCATTGGATGGTGTTGCTTGTACGAGCATTGCCGAGGCGGTGTGAACGCAGCTTGAAACAACCAGTCGAACATCAATTGGTATTTTTCTCTGTGGGTTAAATGCAACATGAAAAAAAAATTAGGTGAAATAAATCATTTTTTTGTAAATATATCTAACAGGAAACACAATAGAGAAAACAAAATAAATTCACAAATTCCTTGTCCAATGTGAAACATCAGGGCAACTTAAAAACTCATGTTGACTGTCTTGTAATCTATTGTTGAAGTGTTCCTTGTTATCTTTTAATTATTATGCTGTTCTTAGCCAAAATCAAAAACCTGTTGTTTTCTAGGACGTAGTTTCTGCAGAGCTGCAGTATTTCATTAGATATAGAAATATGTGACATAAAGTGTTGTAGAAAGGGGTGGGAACACACTAGACTTTTCCTGTACCCACTCATTTTTAAGCACATTTATTTTTGTTATACTTGTATATTTTTAGCTCTTGTGTTTAATTTGATTTTGCGCTAATGTTTAAAAAAAAAAAAAAGTTAAGTTGCCGTAGAGCACCCTCCGCCCCATTGTTACGGCGTCAGGCAAAAAGGAACCCAGTAGCAGGAAGGACTTAAAACAGATAGGGAATTAACAAAATCGTTTAATAATCAAAACTGTTGTCCAAAGAGAACCCAAATAGCCTAGGAGAACACCAAAAGACCATTACTTAAATACCTGACATACTAATGACAAACGTAATGCAGCTGTGGCAACCAGGTGAGGGCAAAGGAGGAGGGGCAAACACTGCTGAACGTAACACCCATTGCAGAGCAGGGCAGGGAGTTTGTGGCCCGCCAAGTGTATTTTCTACATCACAAAAAGGTCTTTTTCCAACAGTATTTTTTCATCTGCTCCTAAACAATCACAGTTAGAGAAAATAAATACTTAGTAATGCAATTTTGGGCTTCATTTTCTTTATGTATGTCCCCTATCATCAGAAAAATACTACAAGAACATGTTAAAAACACCAAAAAATAAACTTTTCATTGGAGTGGGTCTTTAAGTCTAAGTCTCTGAAATCCAGTCCTGTAATGTTGCTCAAGCCAACTGAACAGCCGGCAGATTTTGTATTTCCATTAAAAGGGGGTTTGGTAGCAGTATGGATGCTTGGAAAGCGTTGTTGTTTCCATGAGGCTGCAGATCGCTGTGAAAATCCTCCCCTATGACTCTTGGAGACCATCTCTGGAGAACAAAATGCTAGAAGACACTTGGCACCCGATCAAAAACTCATCAATGTCCAAAAAAGAAGCAGAGTTTCCTTCCTGTTAGCACACAGGATATCCTTTAGGTGGGAAAAAACACACCCGCCACTTTTCTCAGCAGGTGTGAAAAACTCCTATGCCACTTCACAGGCTGTCCCCCCCGCTAGTTGTGTTAGTGAAAACTTCCTTCCCACCTACACACATCCGATTTTAACTTCGTGAGAACTCCATGCTATTGTGGTTGTAGCTGAACAGATTGCAGAGTGCTATAAACAGCACCTCGGTCCATCAGCGTGCCGTAAACACAAACGTCTCTGTCTAGTTTTCACTATTTTAAGGAGCAGCTGTTCAAAGAGTCTGCCGACAGATTTACTTTATGACTGTTTATGTCACTTTTTATCTGTGTCTTGTGGGGCAGACTCAGCTGCAGAAGGACATGCTCAAGCTCAACACCTACGTGGCCTTGTATGACTACGCCGCTCAGGGGAGCCATGACCTGGAGATGAGGTTGGCTAACACACAAACGCCCACACGCAAACACAAAAGATAACAGCTGCTGGACCAGAACTGATCAATACATCACCTCTTCTTGACGGTGGATGAGATGCTCCGACTGATTGACTCTGACATGCCTGCAATGATTTTTCTCTAGTTGTCTTTTGTTCATATGAGAAAAAAACAAAAAAAAAGTCTTGGTTTATGCAATCCAGTCTCATCAGTGTGATTGTAGTGGAGATGGAAAGGCAAGATTTATAATCAGCCATCATCACCGTAGTCTAAAATCATGCAGACAAACTAAGCTTCCCGCAGGGTCTTAAAAAGTTCTAAAAGCATTGAATTTGAAAATAATTCTATAATCTTTAATTTTGTCATATAAGCCTAAAAAATTCTATTGTGTTTTTACTAAATTTACTACATAAGTACTGTAGTTTTTGTTTGTTTAGGAGCTCTGTGAATTCCAGCAAGAACACAAAGCAGGAAGTTCCTCTTGATTTGTTTCTCTCCTTAAGTTTTTCACCATGCGTCAGTTTTCCACTCTGAATAAAAGATAGGTCGCTTTTTTTACATTTAACCTTAAAATGATCTGCGATAATTATTAAAAAAAAACCAAAGAAAAAGTAATCCATTATCAGGTGCTGTTGAATCCCAATCAGAGCAAAAATAATATAGAAACATTACACACTTCAGAAATTAATATCTATCCAAAGATATATCAGACAACAGGATAGTTAGGGTTCACGGGTTGCTGGAGCCTGTCCCAGCTTCTTTTGGGTGAAGACGGGACACACCTTGGAAAGATTGCCAGGCTGTCGCAGGGTACAAAATCACTTCCACACAAATCATTCACACCTGAGGACAATTTAGAATCCTCAGTTCTTTTTTGTTTTTGGACTGTAGGTGGAAGCTGGAGTGCCCGGAGAAAACCCACACATGCATGAGGAGAACATGCAAACTCTAGAGAAATTAACAAAAGAGTACAAAGCTGCAGCAACTCTGGAAAACATAACCAAAATACAAGAAATCCAGAAATAAAGAAAATAATTACAACGAAGATCTTAGTAATAATCTACTACAGCTGTACTTGATTTATGTCATTAGGACCTGTGTTCCACACAAGTACGTATGTTAGTAAAATGTATGTGGACGTTTTTGTCAATTCTGTATTAATAAATATTAATTTTATCAAAGCAAACTTTATTTATAAGGCACTTTTTATAAACACAAAATTCTACGAATGATTTAAAAAAAAACATTTTTCAACTTAAAAAAACAAAATCCTAAATATTTTCCTTTTGTCATGAACTGGAGGTATAGGACCCAGAATGCAGGAAATTAGGCATAACGATTGAACTTTTCATTAAATTAACCCAAAGGTGACAAAAATCCACGGAGCAACAAAAAAGGTGACAAAGTAGATGACCTGACCAACTGAAAACAAGACAATTAGAGATAATTATAAACACCTGTCGATGATTAGCATGATCCTAGAGTGTCTAAGTCAAAACATGACCAAAAACACCACTTAGAAACCAAACTAAACCACAGAAATTCACTTTTAAGCAAAACAGATGCATACATGTTGCCAAAAATGTAATGTTTAATGAAAATGAAAGAGCTATGCTGCTCTGAACTGTTTGGTGCGATGGCCAGCTGAGATGATGAAACTATCAGAGCTGTGTTATCCAGTAATAAATAGAATTCCCTCCATGTGTTTGTAGTGATCAGACTGCAGATTAAATACTCCTGTTAATGTTTATATTGGTTTTAAACTATGTTTAATGACCCACTCGGATCATCTTCTGTTTATTTTCAAAGTGTACCCCTGTGGTCTTTTAATTGTGATTATGCTGTTTTTAGGTCAAATGAAAAAACCTGTGTCGTTTACTAGGACTTAGTTTCTGCAGTGCAGCTGTAGTTTGTTGGAAATTTGCCTCAGAGTTGTGGGCGGGACTGTTGGTGCAGAGCAGCCCTGCCTCCCTATTCCTACTATTCCTACTCCCTACAGCCAACATGTCATCGTTTTTGGACATGTTGGCTGTTCCCATTAAATCACGGGTCCCCAACCGGACGCAGAACCAGGTTAGAGTTAGGGCACTGGTCCAGGTCCTGAGGGTTGGGGACCCCTGATTAGTGTTCATTTTTTCCCTGTCTGTGGCCCGGTACCAAGTGGACCGGTACTAGCTCATGTCTTGAAGGTTGGAAACCTGTGATCTACTGGGCACGTCAAAAAACGTCAAGTTGGGGACTCTCAAAACGTCCAAAAGTGGCACAGAGGGGGCCCAAACCATATGACATATGACAAGTTGGGAATGAGAATGTATTGATTTACAAACTCTCTAGCCAGCTTACAGCCCCTCACAACCCAAAGCTTTGTTTTCACTAAACTGCCTGGTACGGTACGATAAGGAGTGGTAAAGTCCAGTTAATTCTGGTGAGCATTTCTACTCAGTTAAGCCTTGGTCCCAATTGAGCAGTTTGTTTTCACAGCACATGCGTGGTGTGGACTGCTAGCGTGTCATTGCATCATTGTAGTTCGACAACAAGAAAAGCAACAATGGAGGTCATCCAGCTTGCTTTACTTTTTATACATCATGTGTAACATTAATTTAATGTTGTTTGATAGAAGATTGCGGGTGACTAAAAAGAGTACCGCGATAAAAAGGAAAATGGAAACACTAGCTTAGTGCTATTTTGGTGCTTGCTAATGTTATCACTTTCTGCCAATTAGCGGACGGCTACAGCGGTCCGTTCCATTTTTTATGGACCTACAATAGATGGGGGCCCTCAAGAGGTATGGGTCGGAACTGTTTAATGGGTATATTTTACAATGAAAACACTCTAAATACCAAACCAGACAGTACTGGACCGTTTACTGGTGCAACAAAGATGCTAAGCAACATTAGAGCTTTCCAGCTGTACAGTTTTTAGCCGGATGCTAGCTAAGATGAGGAGAACAAGAGGTACATGGGATGCATCGGAATCGACTTGAGAAGGGAGCTTGTGCACCTTGTATTGCGTTGTATTTTTTACATAAAAAAATTGATCTTTTACAAACAGCATTTATTCATCTACTCCTGATTAACAAAAGTAGAACAAAAAAAAATATTTTCCGAAACACAATTTTATGCTCAGTTTTCAGAACTGCCACAATAACAGGTTAAAAACACTGAAAGCTTTCTAAAAAGCTGCACAAGCACCAGATTCAGCATTCTCTGCTCTCAATTACACATAAATGTGACTGCTTAATCTCCGACAGATCGGGTCTAACTGAATGCTTTCTAAGAGGACTCATCTGTTTAAATCTCCAGTATCTATGGACATCACGCGCAGCATTCTTTCAAAGAGGCTCTCAGGAAAGAACAGTCCTTCAGCCTAAGTGCCAATTTGTTCAGGCGTCCTGCTGAAACCTCCTGTGGATTTAAGGATGAGATGGTGCTCTCGCTCTCTGCCGGTCTCTTCAGTTCGCAGACACACAAACGCACTCCACTGTGCTTCGTCTTCTCTTCAACTGACAGAAACTTCAATCGCTCCTCATTTAAAATTCATTGACCGCCTCATTAGGACTGCCAGGCCATCGATGCCATTCGTCTTGAGATGCGGTTCACGTGGAGGTTTTAATCTTGGGCTCAGCAGAGGGGAGTCAATAAATCAAACACACAAATTAGGAGCATTTTTAAATAATAAAGTTAAGGCTTTAAATACAGCGGTAGTTAGAAGTTAGAAAGTATTCCACGTTCTGTGGACGTCACAAACTCAGATGACAAAATCACTTTAGGTTACATAGATATGTAACAGAATTATTAAGCATTATGGGTATTTTATATTTAGTAATTGATATTATGAACTTGATTTGTTTTTCTGTTCTGGACTAAAAGCTTTTTCTAAGACAATATGAACTATCAAAGAATGGCCAGACTAATTTTTGTTATCTTAGTTGTTCTGCTTTGTTAAAAAACACTTGTTTATGCTGAAGATTTTAGATAGTGATTATTTCTATGAAACATACTTGGACGACGCTAGAAGCTATTCAAAGCCGTGTTCATAACAAAATAATCAATGCAGCCTTTGACTATAATACTGTAACTTCCTGAATTAAACCATATTCGCATAATACACCCAAATGTATTATCGTTATTTATTTTAGCAATTTCTAAAGTTAGAAGTTTTAATCTAGCTGTCAGAAACAGGCAGATATTTGATATTTCAAGTTTTTGTTTATGTATTCATATTTTTAATGTATTTTATTTTTTCTATTTTGTATTTAATTATCTTTTAAATTAGCTTTTAGTTATTTATATCCATCAATTAAGCTTTATTTATTTATTTATGTTTTTCTTTAATTTTTTGTGAGGATCTTTAGTTTTGTAATGTAATTTACAACGTTAAGCCCTTTGTGTTTCATGCGTATGAAAAGTGCTTTACAAATAAAGTTAGATTTGATTTGCAGTAAGATGTTTTACAACTGTGCTGGAAAACAATCTGTGCAAAAAAGAGAAAAAAACAATACATTTTTAAAATTGTATTTTTATGTCATTGCAGAGCTGGAGACAGAATCTTACTGGTTGACGACTCCAACAACGACTGGTGGAAGGTACGGTTGAAAACCCAACAAGTGTCCCATATTACTCCTCCCTGACCATGCTTAAATTTTGAAAGCGTCCAGAAACAGTAGAGATCTGTGACGCGGAGGCATGACAGATAATTTAGGAAGATGGAGGTTGCTTCCACCAGACCGTGAAGAAACTCATTACAGGCATCTGGCCTATTTAGGAATTACATAAGACATTTAGATGTGCACCACATTAATGTCTGGTGACTTTAGAGAATGAGCAGTTTTTTGAGAATTTTTTTAGATTTGTATATTTAAAAGAAATGAAATGTCGTTTTTGAGAAGTTTTAATTCCAAAACCAGTTTTTTATTTATTTTTCTCTTTACAGGGGGTAATCGAGGACCGAATCGGTTTCTTCCCATCAGCCTTTGCTCATCAGCTGCGGGCTGAAGACCAGGTCTTCAGGTGCACCAGAGCTTTTATTGGCTGCAAGGAGCAAAGTCAGCTCACCCTGAAGGAGGGACAGGTGAAGATATCTGATCGTTTTTCCCATTAGGTGAATTATTTGGAATCCACTCGTGACAGCATTTTGCTAACTCCCAGTGTTCCCAAAGAGGATCATTTAATGGAAATACTCAAAAGGAGTCAAAAAGCTGAGGATCTCTCTCAAGAGTTACTATATTAAAGTGGCACTATGTCATGACACAAGTTACCCGAACCCCTTTTTCCCACTGTGCAGCACTGGGCATGCTGGGGGTCAGATAAGGCTTTACAGTAAGCAGCCCCAGTGGAGATGAAACCGCAAGATGAATTGCTGACCTGTTGACTCTCTTTTCCATTCACACTGCCCGGGGGAAGGTTCTGTAGAATCCTTTGAACAAAAATGCAAGCAATGAGGGTTCTGACCCATAAAGAAAGAGTTTTAGAAAGCTGCTACGACTAAAGAAAAGCAAAATTATATTCTTCAAAAGTTCATACTGTTTTCCAGAAAGGAAGTAAAAACTGAATATAAGTGGAAAAGAAAAATGACGAAATTAGGAAAGGGAACTGTTTGGCAATATTTGAAATCCGCGACCAGCGAGTCTGCTCGTTTCAATGTGCTGTTTTAATTTTCTTGAAGAAACGTTTGTGCAAATTTAGGAAAATGTGGCTTTTTCTTCAATAAAAATTGTGCTTTTGGTGTTCTTGTGGTAATTTCCTGATGATGGAGGACACATAAAAAGAAAATGAAGCTAAAAATGCAATTTCTGTGTCATTACTTTAAATTAAAATCAATGTGAATCAAGAGGAGACAGAAAATGTTTAAACAAGAACATATTTGTGATGTAGAAAGCTCTGAGCCTTGAGGTCTCAGTTATGGATGACAGGAAGAGGAGACAGGGTTGCTTCATGCCAAGTGTCCCACCCCTAACCATAAACTATGTCTAAAGCATAAACTAACTTTTTTTTTAAATTTTGGCTAAAATCAGTACAGTTAAAATTAAAAGAACACTGGGAATGCCTTAAAAAGATCAAAAGATGATCATAGTGGGACTTTAAATGCCGTGTGGCTAACAAGCAGGGATGTGCAGAGGAATTTAGAGGGGCTCAAAGTCAGAAAAGGGCAACAAAAATGTACATTTTATTTTGTATTTTAAACAATATGGAAATTAAGTAAATTTCAAAAATAAAGCACTAATAGATAACTACCCAGCCATGAGACCTGTGTAGGTGAAAGAGATTTGCAAACAAATTATTGTCAACACGAATTAATTCACCTTATTATAGACTGAAGCAATGAAACACTGGAGGTTCTTTATTTTGGAATTATGCTGAATACATAGTTAACATGACTCAAGTTTAATACAAATTGTAATATTTTAAACACATGCTTTTCATCATTAGAATACTGAGATCAATAAGGACATGTCATGTTGTCCTACTTTTGGTGTTTAGTTTTTCAGCGGTGGTTCTGGTCATGCTCTGACTCCTGTCAGTCACTTCAGCGGCATGCTAATCATCCACAGCTGTCTTCATTTTTGCTAATTGTCCTCAGTGTATAAAAGTGGTTTTCAAGTCTGCATTTTGGGTCCTACTGGTTTTGACTATGTGCCTCTTGTTCTATAGTCACAGTCAGCAAAACTATTTTTTTTTTTCTTTTTTTTTTTTTTTTTTTGTGTGTGCGCGCGCATCTTATGCTCTAAACACTTTTATTATGATTGTCAAGATTTTCATACAAAATACTGTGAAACTTAATGATACAGAATTTAAAGAAGAAAATTCTAATCAGAAAGCATCACATTAAACTGATAAATTTGGTCTCAGACCTGTGGTGAGGAAGCTCTGAACTTTACTCGAGTGTTTTATTTTATACCTAGTGCCAAGTTTCCTGCCCCGTATGATCAGTGTGCTGTCTTGACGAGACGGTCTCCGTCATCTGGTAATCCCCGGAAGAAAATGGATACAAAAGAATACTGTGGGGATTTTATTGCATCTTTTTCTTGTATCATTAACAATGTTAATTTATATTAATACAAAAACAAAGAGGCACTAGGGCACTTTTTTAATACCAGATAAAAAGGGCAGGTGCTCAAGCATCCCAAAGGCCGATGTGTGCACGTGCCTGCTAATACAGGCAGCTGTGACAGCTCAAGAGGTCCCCATATGAGTGGGTGGAGTTACAGTCAAAAAGTAGAACTAAAGAAAAACTCCAGTTATAGCAACAACTGTTCTTTTGTTCCTGGTTATATGATTTCCTCTTACACCAATTTCATGAAAATGTTTTGTGAAAAAAAAAAAAAAGTTTTTCTGCTCAGGGGTTTTAGCTTTGACATTTTCACCTTTGCTCAGTTTCAGTCACTCCTCGTGTAAAAATAGTTTTTTATAATCCAAACAAAATTGTTTTTTGAATAGATTAAATAGATTCTTACCTAATCAAATCCTGTTGAGTTGCTATGTAATTATGGAACATGTGAATCAAAATTGAATTGAGTCAGTCGTTTGGCAGCTAAGGTGGACACATTTACAGGTGTCGGGCAGGAAGATTACAAAAACAGAAATAAGTAGATAGTTGAAACAACCTAAAATAACAGAGACTGAAGCCTCTGAGATCTGGGTGGAACTGTTGATGTGGAGCAAGCCTCCATTTCCCATCATCCATCTGTTTACACGATCTCCCTCTAAATTACAGCCCCACAAACCCCCAGCCTAACATTAATGGTGCAACAAAGATGCCGAGCAATTATTGGAAACATCCAGTTACAATACAGTTTTAAGCCAGACGCCAGCTCGGGTCAGGAAAACCCAGATGTACATGTATCTTTTTGTCTGCAATTGAATACATCAGAATGGAGTGGAGCAGAGAGCTTGTGGCCACAAATTTGATCTTTTTCAAACTGAATTTTTTTTTAGTTTACATCTGATTCACAATGATTTGCATAAAGAAAAACTCAGAAATGCAAAATTTAAGCTAAATTTTCTTAATTTATGCTCTCCGTAACGAGAAAAGTTCTACAAGGACATTAAAAAGTGGGTTTAAAAGCTTTTATACTTTTAACTCAACTGTTAATTTAGAGTTTTCTCCCTCAGATCTGTGTCGGCAGTGAGATAGAACGCAACGGCTTCATCAGAGTGACGAGCGGAAAGAAGAGGGGTTATGTGCCGTGTGACGTCCTGGAGATCATCTGAGACAAAGCCAGCACTGGGAAAAAAAACATGACAAAATAGTGGGACGGGACCGGCCGCCTGATGAGGAACGGAGAAAGCATCCGCCGCAGGGGAGGAACTTCACTTCACCGGAGGCTGAAGTTCAAACCCGACGCAAGCGGTTGTGGTTTGTCACCGAGCACTTTGGTTTGCTGCAGGTCTCCCTCTCTGCACAGAGTCAAACCCCGAGACGACAAACTGCTTCTGGTTTTCTAGAGGGCAGGAGATCACTGTGTCACTGATTTTATTGAACTTTTTAAAATGTTTTTCTGTGTTCCTGTTAAGCGTCCTTCACCTTCGATCCTTTTCATAAAAAGGGCTGCCAGCTAGTTTTTATGGCTCAGAAACAAACACTTATTTTTTTTGTGTTTTCCATGAAAATGTTTGTCACAGTGCCAAGTAGCAGCAGTATTTTACTTTTTTACATTCCATTCAATTTGGGACAGTGATGGAAACTATGATTATAAATAATGAAAACAAAGAATTAAATCCCCTTTAATTGTTTAGAAAAAAATTCCTTTCAGATTAAAAAATAAGAGTTCCTGTTTTCTCATGCATGGTGAAAATTAGCTAAACACCAGGAAAGAAGGGAAACGATAACGGAGAGGGTTTTTTTCTTTTTTTAAGGGAATTGCCCAATTCTAATGTAATAAAACCCTCTTTGGTTTTTCAGATACTCAACAGATTCTTTGATTTCAATGAGACATTCTCTGCCATCACAATTTTCTTAGATACTAATGGAATGATTCGCTTCAGTTAAAATACCAACGGAGAACAGCAGACAACAGCTTTGGGTTATGGAGTTTATGAAGCAGAGAAAATAAAAGATCATTTAAAGCCCTAAACCAGTGGTCTGCAACCTGAAACCCCAGAGCCACATGACCTATGACCCCTCCTATTTATCTCTGTGGTCAAAAAAATAATATCTTTATAATTTTTTTTTAAAGTAACTTTTTTTAGACGATAAAGCCAATAAGGCAAAACAAAACAGTCAAAAAGTCTAAATTGATTCAACTCATTCATAAACAGTGGTACAGAACACTCCCCCTGGCTCTTGACTACATTACCCATGATGCTCCAGCAATCCATCAAACCATTCATAATTTACCAAACGTTTGACAGATTTTTGAGCGCCATGTACCACAAAAAATCAGCTTGAGATCAATCAAAGTTCATACTTAAGGCACACCTTATGACAATCCACCCTAATTATTGAACTAAATTTGAGGACTTTAAGTGTGTCATATGTTCCAAAAATGCAATAATGGTCACTTAGTTTTCATTTAATTTTACAAATTTCTGGCTGAGATGAACCAATATCATCTACAGTTGCTGCATTGAAGTGATCCTATTTGGATGCATTTTATTTTGAAAGAAGTCATGTAAACGTCTGTTAAAAGTTAAAAACTATTTAATATATTAATATATATATAATGCATAATTTAAAAATTACATGACAAAAACTATAGTTTCTCAAATTTTTCATGAAGTAACGTAAACCAGTGTCTTATTTTTTAAGAGTGAAGTAAAACTTTGTGGCTTCTATTGGTTAGTGGGAAATCGACCCCAAATCAATCAATCAAATAATCAAACAATCATATGTTATTAATCACAAGGCAAACTAGTGGACAACACATACAAGACATATTTCCCATTGGTGGGAAATTTTTGATGATGTCAAAAATCAAGAATCTTTGATCTGTGTCGCATTACGACGACATAATGGCTCTTTATCCTTTAACAGCCTAAAAAAGAAGAAAAAAATCAAGTAAAAAAATGTTTTTTTCTGCTGCTTATTGCTTTGGGGGAGTGACACACAATATTTTTAAAAACTTGCTTTCTAAATGTGCTTTACCATTTGGTTGAGCACTTAAATATAAGGTTAATTGTTGAAGGTTGCAGACCTCTGCCCTAAACAACGTGGCAAAAATGAGACTAGTTAGTATTCATCAAAGACTATAAAAAGTATACATATTTTTAATAGTTGGTCCCCCATCATTATTACGGTCATCAAAACTAAAATAAAAAATCACATTAAAAAGTTTTTTTTTTTTGTCATTTCCACTCTGCATAATTTTTTTAGATGTAGATTTTTTGACTTTTTAAAAAGGTTTTATTTATTTATTTATGATGAACTTTAACTGTCATGTTTTCTTTTTTTAAGAGCGATAGTACTACACTAAAATTCTAACAAAAGGTTGTTTTTTATTAATTTAAGATACCTGGTGTGCTTAAAAAAATGCAGCCTATGGACTGTTAAGTTTAGTATTTAGTTAGATCATTTTAAACTAGAGCACTCATGCAGTTTTTTTTTTTCAGCTCAGACCATTCTAAACGGCTCTTTTTTGGTTGTTTTTTAGAATTAATTTTGTTTTTTTTTTGTTTTTTTTTTATTTAAGTTATTTTGCATCGAAGTAAAAAAAAAAAGTATGCCTTTTGAAGGTTTGCTGTGCACTGAAACTCTTTGTTGTACGTCATGTGTGAACACAAATAAAGAGTTATATTACAGCAAAATGTCCCATATCCTCTAAAACTCTTACTTTTTATGCTTTAAAGCAGGGCTGCTCATTCCTGGTCCTCGAGATCTACCACCTGACTATTTCCAGATCTCCAAGCCCTGCACCTGCTTGATTGGCTCAGTCAGATGTCTCCACAATCTGATTGAAAGGACACACCTTCCAGGTAATCAGCAGCAAGCAGTACAGGGAGAGCTGGAAAACAGGCAGGGTGGTAGATCTTGAGGACCAGGAATGAGCAGCCCTGCTTTAAAGGAAGATATCTCTTTATTCAGAAGATATTAGAGAAGTTTTCAAATTATTTTTTTTCACTTTCCAAACTTTCTTTTAAGTTTAAAAAAAGAGCAGCTCATGGAGAAGATATTTTCCAGACATCCTGCGAGGAGAAGCCAACTAAAGATCTTCAATAATCCTTTTAAGCAGCCCCTCAACATTTCTGATGCACTGCCTATTTAGCGCCAAAACCTTTATTTTGAAATAGATAAAAGTGTTGAATGCAAATAGAAATGTTAAGATAAAAAATATTTTGAACTTCCATTAATTTAGACTGTGTTAAATAAATTTAATGTTTTTTGGGGTTTGAGTTTGGTCCTGCTTTGTGTAAAAGTTCAAATTCTTGACTCTAGCACCACCTGCAGATTGATTATGATATAAAATGTGTTTAGTATTTTTTTGTAATGATTAAAAAACAGCAATGAATCAACAAACATTTTTCTGCTAAGAGTCTCGCCAGCTCATAAATAGCACACAGCTTTACACGGATTAAGAGGCACGTGGACATCTTTGTCACTTTGGGTTAAATATCTGAATTTATTCTGATTAAACGAGAAAGAAAGGCACAAATTTGCTTGATCTTAATTTTCAGCATGAATATGGACTATAAGCTGGTGATCGTTCTGACATTTGATCTAAAGGTGTTCAGTCATAGTGAAACCTTAAAAAAGACTCATGTGGCTCCGAGCCTCTGGTTGCAGACAAACGCTTATATGAAACTATGAGGAACCACACACACCACATATTCTGTAGGCAGATCCTTCATGTCCAAATACTCACACATGCATAAAGTTCCACATATAGGTGCTTTTTCCAAGCATCAGATCTGCTTTAAGACTGTTTTTAGGGTATAAATTTACAAATTTTAGGAAATGTTGGGGGGACAATTGTCTAAATTGGCTGAGCTGAAGCATCACATGCTTGCAGCAGATTTGTTGGCTGCACATCAATGAGGTAAACTGCATATTTGACATGGTTGCTGTGGAGACCATGGAGAGATTGTTTGCTCATTATGTTCAAAGAACCAGTTCAAGATTTTTGTGAGTTGCGTAACGTGGTGGACTGTCCTGCTGGAATCAGAAAATAAAAACACTGTCATACAGGGGATGAATATCATTAAGGTAAATGTGGTACTTTGAGGTCTACAAAGCTATAAAAGTAATAATATATACAAAGGTTTTTGGGGCTAATCTGGAGTTTAGCTCATATTTGAGTAACACACTAAATATTTTTGCAACATTGGCATGAATTAGGGATTTTTATTTAGTAATTTTACAACAAATTTTTTCTGAAAATTTAAGTTAACTTCAGCACTCTATCATAGTAATTTGAAAACATTTTCACTCGTTTGCAAATTTAACATTATGCAAATAGCTTTTGCATTTACAGCAAATCCCTTCAGCATCTTTAGCAACTACTTTCAGCAAAAAGCATTCACACTAGCATTATCGTAGGCAATGCAACTTTTCTAGTTATTATAGGGTTTAATAGAGAGGTAATACAGTCATTAATGTCCCCTGTGTTTTGGCAGAGTTTCAATGGACTTTGCATAAGAGTTTCATGTTTATCAAACATTTTAGAAATAAATTGTTAATTGAAGAAAAATATATTTCTTGAAACAGAGAAGTGGGATTTTGTGGCTTTCGTTGAGTTTTGGTCAGTAAAAAAACTGGCCTTTTCAAGTGCTTGTAGTCACCAATATGACTGCTCTCACTTCCTTTGTTCTTTTCTTTCATTCTAGCTAACAATTTAGTCACACATCTGACACCTTCCTCCACCGCTTCCAACCTTCTCAAACGTCTCTTCCCACACTTCTCGTTCCTCTCAAGTGTCCCTATTCCTCAAATTTAAGGGTGTTTACACAACAAACTTTCCACTCACAGTGTTTAAATTTGCTTTTCAAACTTGAGCTCTTCATTTTGTCCTAAACGGCTGATTTTAAGGACTTCCTGCAATAAAACTCATTCTGATTAATCTCTTTTTTTTTTAACCACTTGCTTGCGCGGGAAAGCATTGTCACGCTTTGAGTGTGGTTTCAGTAGGTTCAGTTTGTTCACACTTGAGTGTTATTATTTCCTCTAAAATCAACCAATGTTTGACAGATGTGGACAAATACCATCTTAAAGTTGTAAAAAAAAAAATAGAAATACATTTAAAAGATGTGGTGAAAATGTTTTTCTGCATGCTTTAACAATCGTGGTGTGAAGTTGTGGACATAAGCTGTGACTGTAGACCTTATGTTGTCACAGAGTAAATACAGAAATACTTTTAAGTTTTTTAGACAAACTCTACTCCAAATTTGAAAAACAATTAATTATTCCTGTTAAGTCTATTAACTGTTTGGGCTATCTTTTAGTTTTTGTTCAGAAGTGTATTTTCACTGTACTCAGAAAGCATGCGATTCTTCTAAAAATGGACTGGGGTACTCCTGTGCTCCAGCTCAGCCAGAACAGTACCCCCCGCAACCCCAGACAAGCAGCCCACCACCACCCAGGAGTTCTGAGCATCCCCCCCCCAACCCAGGGCCCCCCAAAGATGACCTGCCCACTGGAGATCCAGGAGAGGGCAAGAGAGAGAGAGAGCGGAGGAGCCCAAAGCTAAAGCTATGGGACAACCATGGAAGGGGGGACCCCTGCAACACATGATAAATGTCGTCCAGAGCAACCACGGACTTTAAGTCCGAGACCAAGACCCCAATCATGTGGATTTGTGAATTTATATTAAGTGTTTTCATTAATATATATTTGTGAAACGGAGCATGTGCATTTGTGAAATAGACTGTGCATTTTTGAATTATGAGACTGATTTGGCCTCATACCAGAGTGTCCCAGGGCCAGGAGTGGCCCCAGGTGCAGATGGGCTGCCCATTTGCTCCTGGGGCTGATGGACTGTCATAATGTTGATTTTCTCCTGTGTTAAAATACTGATTTGCAGAAGTAGCATACAAATACATTATTTAAAAAAAATCTTACAATGTGATTTCCATTTTTTTTAAATTATTTCTCTCACAATGGATATGCACCTAAAAAATATTTTTAACCCCTCCAGGATTTCTAAGAGGGAGAACAAGCAACAAAAGATGTTAAAATACTTATTTACCTCACTGTATGCCACAATTTATAGTAATTTAAATGTCAACAGAGTGACAAATGACTACAGAGATAAATGCAGGTTCTCACAAATTCTCACACATAATATCACAAACATCATGGGAAACACAATAAAAGACATTGATGCTGAACTTTTATTTATACCTGGTCATGACCCCTTCAGACCTCTAAGGGGAAATTTAGAGTCACAATCACATGTGTTAAATTAATATTTTGTTCCTGTGGGGTGAAACTGAAGTGTCAACCATGAAAAGGTCTGACAACAAGGACCAACCCACCGCTCCCCACTGCAGATGTTGCACCATCACCGACATCTATGTACTTTTTCTGTTTCAATGTACTCATTGCTGTGCTGCAAGATTGACAAAACTTGACAGTTTTTTTTTTTCAAATTGTTCAGAAGAAAAAAAAAAAACGAAGAAGGTGAGAATGATGACTCATGTGAAATTGACACCTCTTTTTTTAAGTTTAGCTATGCACACACACAGTGACACATCGCCCAGGGCCCTAACACCCTCCCCCTAGAAAGAAGAAACCCCAAATGCGAAAAGAAAAAAGAACAACCTGGGGTGAACATGGGGCAGCTGGGAGAATCTGGACCCCCCCATCCAATGCCCCCACCATATGAGGGAGGGAATCGGGACAGGCAGAGTGAGACTCCAGGAGGTCAACATCCGGGACCACAGACCTCAAAGGCTCAGGTATTGAGCGGGGGGGACCTGGTCCACCATTTGATCAACCTCAGCAGCACAACAAACCAAGCCTTGAAGCTCTTCCAATGTGGCACCTGGCTCCTGCTCCATCAAAGTGACAGCCAGGCAGGGCAGCACAAGCCCCCTAACAGAAGGGGGAACATCAGCGATGTCATTCCCCAAGATGATCTGGACACCATTAACGGGTAAAGTTGGACCACGCCCCCATTGATCAGAACAAAGCACAAGTCTACGGCGAGGGACAATCAAGACATCCAGGCTCATTCCCATGACAGGAATCTCAGAGCCTGCAGATGTTGCATCAGAAAATGCGTCACACAATATCTTGACATGCACCAGATCCCCACCACCAACCATTGACACCAAACCCTCAGACACAAACGGCGAATAAGACTGTTGTCCGGAAAGCTGTCCGTTCCTGGGACTGCTCTGTGAGGGAAACCTGCCAATTACCCTTACAGAGGTCAATGGTTAAGAACTTTGCCTTTCCCAGATGCTCAACAAGATAGTCAATTCTGGGGGTTGGGTAGGAATCAAGTTTTGACACTGAATTTAGATATCGAAAATCAATGCAAAATCTGATGGTTCCATCTTTCTTAGGGACCAACACGACTGGATGACACCACTCACTCTTTGATGGCTTGATTACTCAAAGAGACAGCATGTGATCCACTTCTTTCTTTAGTGGAACCAGTAAGCGCTCTGGTACTCTGTAACTCATCCGCCTCTGTTGCGTGTTTTTTCAGCATGATGTAGTGGTACACCAAGCTTGTGTGTCCTGGACATTCCTGGAAGACTTCTGAATGAATCAATGCTTTCACCTGAGCTTGTTGGTTTGAAGCAAGATGGCTTAAATCTAAGGTGGTGGACACTGATGATGGCAGGAATTCATCCAGTTCTTCCTCCTCACTGACATCTCTGATCAGCAGTCCCATTGAGTCGTCTGCAGTCCTGGAAACCCATTCTTTAAGAAGGTTAACATGGAGCACGCGAGTTGAACGTTTATGACCTGGAGTGGAAACCTGATATGCTGTGGCTCCAAGTCTCTTTTGCACCTCAAAGGGGCCTTGCCATTTAGCTAGTAATTTGCTGTCACTGGTTGGTAACATTACTAGGACTTTCTGACCTGGCAGGAAACTCCTTTGGTGGACTTTTTGATCATATCACCTCTTTTGGTGTCTCTGGGCATCAGCCTGAGCCAACTCGCTCATCCTCTGCAGCTTCTCTCTCATCTGGAGAACATACAGAATCACATTAACAGGTATTGTTGGATGTCTGCATGCACTCCAGGCCAATAGAAGGGTTTTGTAACATGAGAGATGGTCTTGTGCGTCCCTAGGTGGCCAGCCTAAGGAATCGTGTGGCCTCGGCTGAGGACAGCATCTCTAACAACCTGGGGACAACCAGTTGCTTCAATTTACCTTGTTGATGGTAAAGAACTCCATTGTCCACGAAAAACTCCCTCTTTGACCTCCCAGCCATTTCTGCTGCTTTCTTAAAACAAGAAGACAGAGTTGGGTCATTTTTCTGCATTTTGACAATGTCAGTCGGTAACTTGAAGCCCAAACCCATTTCTGGAGTTGCTTCAACAGGTTGGTCTATCACAGTGTGTTTAAATTTCTCCAATTACGCTTTTTGCGGGACTTCCAAGGTTTTGACTCAAGCTCAGCGTCATAGAAAGGTAAAGCAGAGCGAATTCTACTCACTCTTTGCGGCGGCGGTGTCCCCACAGCACTGGTAACTCAAAAAACACAACATTAATGAAAGGAAATTGAAATAAAGCTTAAAATATGTCAATAAATTGATATTTTAAACCAAAGAAATGTGGGTCTTGTAATTGAAAAAATAAATATCTAAAGGTGCATGTGCAGGTGAGTGTTTGGTGCAGGTAACTGCCCTGATGGGATGGCAGTGTAGGCAGCCATCACGCAGAGACATGCAACTGCATGTTCTGAAAGTCCGATGCTAAGAAATCTGTTCATTAAAATAATTGTGTCAAAAGCTTTGGACAAGTCAATGAAATGCAAAGCACATTGATCTTGTTTACCAAGTGCCATCACACATACATTTGCACATGGTTGAATGGGACTGTGACTGAAAGCCGCTTTGGGCCTTCTAAGAAGGTAATAAAGTGCTAAACAATAGATTTTGTCATATTAAGTCAGTCAGTGTGCAAAGGGTAATGCATTCATTAAGCTAAAAATTGCAATTATTTTTAAATAACTGGAGTTTTTGTGGAATGTTAAATACATATAACAATAAAATCTGGAATTTTTGTAGAAATTTCAATGACAAAAAAGAGCAAAATCAGAAAAAAGAGAAAAAGCAGTGTCTATTCACACAACAATAGCATTTATCACCCCACAGAACCAAAGAATACACATGCACTAACTCCTATGACCAACACAAATAATAAGGATAAAGTCTAATTTTAGATTTTAATCCTTTGAAAGGATTAAGTCAGAAAAAATGTAATACTTAAAAGCAGATGTTTCCTTTATACGAAAATCCATTTTAAATTGTTTTTTTTTTTTTTTTATCAACTTTCAAAAATTCCAAAGAAAATCTTGTTTTTTGGTATTTTAACATCTTTTTGTAGCTTTTTTGCTAACGATGAAGGTCATTCATTAAAAAAATATGGATTGGCAAAAGTCTGGCAATATGACTCATTGAGGTACACATGTCACGACACAATATATATCCTGATATGTCACAAGACAGTACCGGAGACAATATTTCACTTTTTTTTAAATAATGTCTTAATAAAAGCTTTATCTGAATATTTTTTAACATTTCACATAAAAACAATATTGTTCACCAGTCCATTTTCTAAGCCTGCTTTTCCCCTTTAAAGCAAACTAGAGTCACAGTCACACACCCATACACATTCAAAAAAAAAAAATGTAAAAAAATAATGAAAATTTTTTTAATGATCGTAATTTTGCTTAATTTCTAAACCAAAAACTTTTCATATTGATAAAAATAAAAAAAAAAAACCCACAAAGATTAAATGTGTCTTAACCAGTAATGTTTCATATGTGTAGTCGAGTAAGATGCTCAACTACATTTTTGCTCATACATAATTGATTAAGCATCGTCTTGGCAGCATTTCATATCGAATCAATATTGTCTTAAACCCCTTAAAACAACTTTTTTTTTTATTTAAAATGTCAATATCTTACATCAAAAGACTGCTGGGACCGCTTTTATGAAAGTTTAACAGAGGATTGGAGTGGGACTTTATCATTTGTTTGCAAAATAGAAAATATGCCGATCACATTTGATCATTTATGGATTGAAGTTAATAAATGTACCTAAAATGGAAATTTCTTAGAAGAGAACCAACAATTGATGAGTGGGATGTTTGTGGAACAGGAAGGCAGATCTGTGGTCAATAGCAACAAACTTGTGGTATATAAAATGCTCCGCTTCTCCACCAAAGCTCACACTTTCAGCCCACTGATATCTGCAAGCGATGGAGACCTCCTCTGTGCTTCTTCTGGCCGTCTTGGTGATGTCAGGTGGGGTGTTTGCTCTTTTAAAAGCATCTGTTTACTGTTTGCCATTGTGTCCCTTTTATTTCTGTTTTTTACCTCCACAGTCTGGACGATAAGTGAAACCGGCCGGGTGACGGTCAATGATGAAGACCAGCTGGAGGCCTCCGCAGAGGCGGTAATGTGGCAGTCTATTAGTAAATGTTTTGGTGATCATTTTTATATAAGAAGTCACTAAAACTGTGCGCTGGAACTGTTTAACTTTGTTGTAAAAATTCAAATACTCAAAATCAAGACACAGAATTTAGCAAAATTTTCAGTTAAAACAAATTCATTTCATGCTTGTTTTTTTTTTTTTAACAAAAATCTCAAATAAAAACAAAAAAACTGAAGTTATCTCAGCTTTTAAATTGACTCATTTTTAAACTCCATATGTAAAAAGTAAATGGAAACCTTTACTAAACAAAATGCAATCAAATGTAAACTTTATTTACCTATTAAAGGATTTCTTATCAGTAAAAAAAATGACTTCGCTTTTTTTTTTTTTTTTTTTAAGATGGGGATTCAGTCAAAAAAAGCACCACTGCTTTAAAGCTTTAATAATTATTCTCCAGAGGTATTTATCGTGCTTCTCTGCTTTTGGCAAAAGTTTCCAGGAATGTGTTGGGGGTGTAAGTGGATGCTGAACAAGGTGAAGGCAGCTTTGGGAAACACCACCAAAGTTGAGGTAAAACATTTAAATCAGTATTAAGCCTCATAAACAAAGTCAGGACAATCACTTCTTTCTTTTTCCCCCACAGAAAATAAAACCAGTGCTCTTAAGAGGCTGTGATGAGATTGGATTCCTGAAAAAGAAGTGTAAACAATTTTTGTTGAAACATCTTGGGGTTCTAATCGAGGAGCTCACAACCACAGATGACGTGAAGACGATCTGTGTGAACGTGAAAGTGTGCAGGTGAGTGCTTGCTGTCATCTTAGGTCCTCAGAACTTCTCCGTTCCATTGAAATTATTTTAATCGTCTGCGTTTTCTGATTTTCAGCTCGAAGGGGCTTCTCGATCTGACCCCAATTCCAAAAGAAGAAGGCCTGAGGAATATTTTGCTGAACTAAATATTTTTTGAGTAAATTAATCAGGTCACTTTCATCCATTTTGCTTTTGTTTCTAGATTTCCTTCCTGCATTTCTGTATTTGAGCAAATCTGATTTTGACTGTAAACTGCATTAAAGACTCACTCTGATGAAAACTGTGTTTTTGGTGATTTCAATTTGTGGTATTTTTTTGACAATGGAGGACATATGTTAAGAAAATAAAGTTTAAAACTGAATTTCTGAGTACTGTACTTTCCGGAGTATAAGCTGCTGTTTTTATTGTTTAGCCAGGGGTGCGACTTATACTTAGAAGCAACTTATTTGTAATTTTTGTTTTACATAAAATCCATAAATAGGCCCTTTAACAGTTGTTTCCAGTAACAACCACTAGAAGGCGCTGTGTTTTCTTCTGACAATGCCAGAAGAAGTATCGTCCAAAACAAACATGGAGGAGAATCTGATTGTTTTCTTCTTGAATTTAGATATTTTTCTCATTTGCATAGAAACTTGCATAGACCAGAGTGACTTATAGATTGTTTTCTTCTTCTTGATTAGATGTTTTTTGCTCCTGCGATTTATACTCCAGTGCCACTTATAATCCAGAAAATACTTTTTTTTTCTTTATTCAAAACTCTGTGAATCAGAAGCATATGAAAAAAATTACTTTTGAAAAAAAGAGTTTGTGATGTGAAAAATAAACTGGGAGGGCCATAAACTCCTTACTCTGAGTTTCCAGAAACAGGGAGAGGGAAGGGGGCTAAAAACGTTTTTGGCTAAAAACGGCTTAACCGAAGTTCCACTGAGAACTCTTTTACAATCGATCAAAAAATGGATCTTCAAGGTAGTTTCTCCAAGACAAACTTTAAAATTAGGATTTTTTTTTGTAAAAAAAACTAGCTAAACCCTGAAGCACACTTGTGTAATACACATCTTTTTTTTTTTTTTACATTTTCATATAAAACCAAATAAACACCATATAGAGCATCCAGAAATGTTTGTGGAAACCCGGAGATCTTATTCTGACAATCCTCAACAGACGTCTTTAGAAACTAGACTTCCAAGAATAAAACTGAACACGAATCCCTTTAATCGCTCTTTAATTCTAGTCACAATCATTAACACTTTATAGAGATAACTTGATGGATTCTTTGAAAAAAACTTTCACTCCAAGATGAGACGATCTTCATGAGGAGGCTGCAGCAGCAACAGAGAGCAGGCATTTGGAGCTTCTGTCCAGGAAGCGTCCGTGTGGCTGACTCCTGTCCCACACCTGCTTTAAGAAGTCTCGGTCCAGTTTGTTCAAACCCTGAGAGCAAATATGGAGATCCTGGACCAGCTCTGCTAAATCCTCCAATTCTTCGCTGCTCCAGGGTCCTGACACCTGACAACCTGACAAAAAAATAAACTTTAAGTACGGAAATGTGTAGAAACTATGTAGATTTGTTTTGACTCATTTGTCAATGTCATATAGACACAAAGCAGTTGCTTCTATGTTCTGGTTGAGACAAACCTTTAAGGTTTAGAAGAGTCAGCGGTCGAGAAGCGACTCTCAGGGATGCGAGCAGGCTGTGAAGCCCCGCCGAGGTCACGGACGGGTTTCCTGACAGGTTGAGACTCACTAATGTGGGACACGACTGCAGGCACCTTGAGGAAAAGAAAACAGGAAGCAAATCAGGAAAAGACATTACGCATCAGCTCACCGAGAAGAAAAGCTAACAAACAAAAACAAACCTGGCTAAGGCGGACATGCTGCTGTCACTCAATCCATTGGCTGCCAGACTCAGCTGGACGAGAGGACACTCCTAATGGAAACAGAAGCATGACAGACTCCCTTCTGTGAAAATGCTGTTTTAAACATGTTCTTGTGGTATTTAATATTTATATATTTATGTATTAAGAAAATTAGGCTTAAAATGGCTTTTTGGAATATTTTTTTATTCAGATTAATGCATTTTGCCGCATTGATAATGTTAGTTTGGGGTGTGCGGCAAAGCATATAAACATATGGGTGACAGGAAGTGGGGGAGGGCTACTCTGCACCAGCACACGAGAGGTGTGGACGGAGGCATCCGTTTTGCCCCACTCCACCAATTTTAATGGCACCCCTCCATGGCAATCAAGTGGATGGTGGTCATGTCGGATCCAGTCTCCCGCCGTGGCACGGATTGGGTGGGTCAGGAGCCGGTGCAGGGGCGGCTGGGGTGTCCGGGGGATTTCTGTACTCTTCATCTGACGTTAATTTTCTGTACGGTGGGGGAGTTTATCCCATCTGAGCTGGGAGGACTGTGTCCTCGGGGTGTGGGCAGGGCTCTCTGCAACCGGAGCCCTGGTCTCTTCATTTGCTGTCCCTGGGTCCGGTCGGGGGCCCCTCGCCAGTCATTGGTGTCAGCCCTCCCTGACGGGTGGCCGGTTTTAGCCTCTTCCCCCTTTCGGGTTTGGTGGGGGTGCAGAGTGGGCTGATCGTGGGTGGCTCTGGCTGGCTTCTGGGGGTGAGAACTCCCGTCTTGGTACCGGCGTACATCTTGGGTAGTCGGGGCCTCCTACATGGTTGGAGCTCCTGCCCTGCTCAATCTCTGTTCTCTCTGCCTCTTGGCTTATGCCTGCTACTCATAGTAGGGGTCTAGTATGCCTGTGGGTGGTTGCTCCTGGGCATCTGACCCATGGGGGGGCCCGGCGGGGGTGGGGTGGTTGGCTCCCTGCTCTCACTGGAGCCTTTGGTGTGATCAAGTACACATCAGAAGACACAATCACTTAATTTACCTGCTCACTTGTTCTTTTTGAACATGGGCATGATGGATGTTTTATTTATATTTAGAAAAATAAAGTATGGGCGGGACACAGGAAATAAACATAGTTTTTAAAAAAAATGTTGACTATAAACGGCATAATCATAATTATAAGATTGCTTTGAAAAAACATTTTCAAACATGATCAGAGAGGGTTTTTTTTACCACAGCGCCGCGGGGGGGGCTCACCTGGTTCAGGACTTTAGCGAGGTGTTCCAGTGCCGGGCTGTCCGTAGGCCCTCTGCGGACAGCCGACAGGTCCAGGTGTGTGAGACAGCGCAGCGGCAGAGTCTTTAGGACCAGCTCGAAGCCAGTGGAGCCCAGTGCATTGTGGGACATGCACACCGATTTTAGATGGCCCGAAGCTTTAAAAAAAAAAGAAAAGAAAGAAATCGTATCAGGTGGAGACGAGTTAAAATAAACGCAAGGAGGAGCAGAAGACAAAAAAGACTCACCTGCGAGGGCGCCGGCGAGCAGCAGGCGATGCTGCTGCAGGAATCGAGCCGTGAGGCCGCAGGCCTGCAGAGACAGCTTGGTAAGTAGAGGGCATCTGGACAGCAGACAGGACAGAGACTCGGATATGCCGTCGCCCAAAAGGTTCATGCTGAGATCCAGATCCTCCAGGCACTGTAAGAGTCAGACACATGAGATCATGAGTAAGGCTGAGTCTAAAGAATCCATTAATCAATCTGAATTGATCAGAGTCCAGTAAACCGACCTTTATCCATTTCCTTTTTTGCCACCCCAAAAAAATATTTTCCAGTTTGAGACATTTGTTGAGACATGCTTTGTCAAAACCTGCAGTTTCAATGTTATTGTGTTAATAGTATAATGTGATAATTTCACAAATAAATCTTAAAGTCCGCAAACAGTATCAGATTCTGGAGCATTATTTTATAAATATAAATCTTACAAATGAAATTGTAAGATTTGTTATTGTAAATAAGAACATGTTTTTAATAGCTCACCTGCTTACATAAAGATTTACTAATAATAAAAAAAGAAGTGCTACACATTCTGCCTATTTTTAGTCTATATACTTAAAAGCCAAAGTTACTCTGAATGAGAATAGAAAACATTATACCGCCTCCAAAACTTCCTGTTGTGCTTTGCGATCAAAATGACTTTGTGGCTGGTGGTTTTCATTACAATTTAAAGTGACAAAAAAAAAAAAAAAGCATTGGCAATACCAAATTGGCGCCAATAATTTTTTATAGTCCTAACCCTAACCACAGTTTTAACTCAAAAGCGTTCTCGATGAGCCGCTTTTCTCCTTCAGAATCTACTAGAATTACACTGATTGTGCGAACAGTTGAAAAGTTACAATAAATCAAAGAACATAAACACATATTTTTAAGCTTTAAAAAAAAAAAATTCTAGTGTAAAAATGATGAGTTTATCTTATTCCGATCATATATTCAGGTATATTTTTTAAATTCAGATGTCAGCATCTGCTGTAATGTTTACCGGAAACGCAGGGTGGCTTTGTCCCTTCAAGGTGTCGACGGCCTTTTCCAGCCCCTCCCCCGTCACGGAATTGGCAGAAATGTCCAGCAGCCGGAGTCGGGGCATGGTGGTCGCCGCAGCAACCAGTTCAGGAAGCAGGGCGTCGGAGAGGCGATTGCCGGAGAGGCGGAGCTCTGTGAGGCTGTCTTGGAGTTTGAGGGCTCGCAGCAGCGGGTTGAGGGAGGAGGGGGACAAACTGAGGCCGCACAGCGACACAGCCGAGCTGCCGTCCTGGGCCTCGCACAGTCGGGTTACGCGCCTGTTCTCGTCTGCGAGGGAGACGCTGGGGTCACGACTTGATGGCGGTAAAATTCAGTAGAAGTGCGTTTTTCATGTACAGAAACAATTCAAAGTGCTCACCCTCCGAGAGGCTCTGGCAGGCCTTCTTGTAGCGCTCAGGGAGGGGAGGAAGATCCCAGGAGCAGACTTCCGCCAGAACCTTCGGCACAAACCGCACCGTCAGTCAAACGAACTGGAATGATTTTCAAGTTCGACCGGCTCACCTCTTCGTTGGTTTGCAGGACGGACAGCAGCGGGTCCTGGGGGGAGAGCAGGGCGCCTTCTTTCTGCAGCGAGAGGCGTGGCAGGAGCCCGCATTTCTGGTAGTAGCGCTGAGCCGCCTGCTCGCACAACCACAACACGGTCACCGCCTCACTGGAACAACAACATGCTTGTTCAGCAAAACTGACAGAGAATGATCAGTGCTGTTCAAATTGATCAAAACGTTTGATTGGGACCTTTGCGGGACGGGGATGAGGAACACGTCCTCCTTCACTCTGACTCTCATTCTGATTGGAGGAGGCAGAGATGCAGGAATGGAGGCTGCCGCAGTTTGTGATGGAAGCTTCAACAAAACATGAAAGGAACACAAATTACAAGTGCACAATGTTGATTTAGTCAATAATCAATATTTTTATCAATTTTATTATTTTATTTTATCTATCTAAATTAAAATAAAAAAACTACTACGACAGACTTGTTTTTTAGTATTAAAAGAAGATAACACTTTAAAATAAAAACACACAAAATTATTTAAAATAATGATTTAAATAATAATCATTAGAAAATTATACACAGAATATATAAAACTAAATAAAAACAAAAATAAATGAAATAAAATTTTTAAAAAAATGTCTAAAAAAGAAAAAATAAAACAACACAAATACAGCAAACATGAGAGGCAAAACAATGCAATCATAAACAATATTAAATCTGCAGGTAAATTATAAAAAAAAAAAAGTTTGCTTTTCTAACCTGAATGTGTATTTGTGGAGGCGGTGAGGGCGTGTCCGGCATGAAGTCCCCCTCATGTGCGACGGTGGGGCTGTGCGGCCGGCTCACCTCCCGTCGACCTAACCTGACCATCCCTGACATCTGCGTCATTTTGACCTGATGAGGCCTCGGCACGCCGTTCCGTCTCTGCGAGAGGCTGCGGCTGAAGGAGGAGGAGGAGGAGGAGGAGGAGGTCGCTGCAGGACAGGGAGAGAATTTGGGCAATTGGACAACATTCACTAAAAATGTGGCAATAAAAAAACTAACAAAACAGAAAAACATCTGTACCTTTGCTGGCTGTTTCTGGGATGAATGTCTTGTTTTGACTTTTTGCAGAAGTTTCCTCTCCGTTCGACTCCCGCAGTCTCCTCTTTTTCTTCGGCTGCGTTTCTCCAACATCATCTTCCAGCCAGTCGTCAGCCACGTACTCCTCCTCCGGGACCAGCGCCGATCTGCTGCTGGAGGAGGCGACGGCTGTGCTAGTGGAGATCTGGGGCAGTGAGTGAAGCGTTTTGGCGCTGCCTAAGCTGCGGATGGCGCTGTGGTATTCCTCTCGGCCGAACACGGACGGAGCGGGGTTGCTTTCTCGCGCTGAGCTCAGCGCTGCGGTCGACTCCTGGTGGTTCTGACTGGGGGCTGGCGGGTGAGGATGTCGGGGACGGACGGGTCGGAGAGGGCTGACGGGACAGTCGCTTTCATCTGAGCTGCTGCTGTCAATCTAAAGCAAACAATCTGTTAAATCTTAATCTGGATTTTTGTTGTGTTGGAGTATTGTTACCGACTCACCCCGTACAAAAGAGCCGTCTCTGCTCCTCTGGTTCTTTGCCTCCGAGACGGGCCAAAACTCCGCTGCCGTTCAGGGCTGGCGGGTGCCGCTCTCCCGGAACAGTCTTGGCTGGAAGAACAGCTCCCTCTAGAGGCGGAGAGAGGCTCAGAGTTCTCCGCATCGAACAGCTGGCTGTCCTGCAGGGCGTCGAAAGGCTTGGCTTTGACCGGAGCCGCTTGTACTGTGACGGTTAGAGGCGGAGAACAGTTTCAGAGCACACATGGACGCGGTGAACATGATGAACTGATGTGAGGGATGTACCTCCTCCAGCCAGAGCCTTCCTCAGCAGCTTCTCCGTGGCTACACACTCCTGCCTGGTGTCCCCGTCCAGCTCTCTGCCGTAGGTCCTCTGCCACTGACGCAGGGTGTCCAGAGCAGTTTCACCCTGATGAAGAAGAGAAAAAAAACTTTTTTATTAGCAATTGTGTCATTTAAAGCAATAAAAGTGGATTTATTTTTTGCAGAGAATTGAAATTATTGCATTTAAGACTTATGCTTCTCTTATATTTCTCACAGAGATGATAGAAACTGTAAAAACTAATAAAAAGGTTTTATGGCAAAATAGATGTAAATAACAGAAAAAGTTGCTTTATTCTTAAGTATATTTAGCATTTTAGACTCAAACTAGAATTCTCCATCATTTAAAAAAGAGCTTAAAGATTTTTTTGAAATGGAATTATGAGAGAAATTACAAGAGTTACGATTTTAAGTGACCATTTCACTCCTAAAGTCTGACAAAATAAAATTGAGCAACACATCGTTTTTTAAAGCTTTGGAATAAAATCCTGAATAACTTAAAACTTATACACAGTTTTCAATTTTAATTTGAAATATTTTTTTAAGCTTTTTGCATATGTTACCTAATTAACAATTAATAATTTATTTACTTAAACACAAATACAAGTTTGGTGGGGTTTTTTTAAAATAAAAGCTATTATAATTAATTAAAACAATAAAGCCGTTATTTTTGTCTGTTTTAAAAAGTAGATTTTGTAAAAAAATAAAAATAAAAATAAAAAACACTACTAAATCAAAAAGGATGAAATGCTTTTCAATTTACATAAATGTAAAACGCTGCATTTCTTGGAGAGTTTTTCATTTGACCTGTAGAGACTCTGCTGGAGTTATTTTTGAGCTCAAAAATCAAATAAGGATTACTGGGATCATGCTGACACATCCCAGCAGGAGGGCAATAATGTGGAACATCACAGGGAATAATAAATGACAAAAGGATGAGGGAAAAACGATGCAAAAATGATGTAATAAATCTGTCACTAAATGTTTTTAAAAAGTGCAGGAAGTGTACTAGAAAGTTATTGAATTTGAAGTTTGTACATGCTTTTGCTTATGATTTCCTGTGGGGATTAAAGAGAAAAGAGAACGCACACAAACGCACCCTGGAGTTCTGCAGTGTGACAGATGCTCCTCGCTCCACCAGCAGCCTCGCAACTCCAAAGTTACCACAAGTGAGGGCGTCATGCAGAGGAGTCACCCCCTCGCACAGGGGGCCGCCGGCGTCGTTGATGTTTGCCCCCCGCTCCAGCAGCACGGCAACAACATCTGCACGACACACGCAAACTTAGCAACGCAAACACAGGAAAGTCACTGAATTTGCTTTTGAGAAGCCGTTACCATAGTGACCATGGTTGCAGGCTTCGTGAAGGGGGGTCCACCCGCAGTAGTCCCTGGGGTTCACTGGGTGACCCTGACAAAAAAATTACTTTCAATGAACCTTTTTTTCTTATAAAATGTATTTTGCTCATTGCAGACATTTTCTGACAAAACCTTGTATTTTATCGAGACTGAAATCAAAGCTGAAGGAACCGCTTCCACTGGGCTCTACATCTATCATACCAAAAAACAATGTTGGTTGCTCTAATATTTTTCTCGGTAAACAGCCTAATGCCTCATAAATTTATGACTTTAACTTATAGCTTAAGAAATCACAACTTTATTCCTGTAAAATTAGAACTTTTTTCTAGTCATTTTACTCTCATAAATTCTTGTCTTATTTTTGATAATTTCACTAAGTTATTGTTGTACATTTTTTTACTTGTTTTCATGTCAAAACTGTTCTCTCAAAAAATTACAACTTTTTTTATTATTTTGACTTTATTCTCACATATTTTTACTTTTTTCTCATGAATTAATTTTCATAAAATGATGACTGTTATTTTCTTATTTTATTGTAATTTTTTTTAACTTTTCATTTCATAATGTTACAACTTTATTCACCTAATTTTGGGGATTCTAATGTTGCAACTTTTTTGTCGAAAAAATAATACAAATAATAAATAAAAATATTTTTTTATAAATTTTTAACTTTTTTTCATAATGTTACAACTTTATTCTGGTTAAAAAACATCACTTTTTTTCTTATAATATTATGACATAACCATCATAAATAGTTGACTTTTTAAAATAAATTTAAAACTTAAAAAAATAATAATGTATGACTTTATTCATGTATCTTTTATTCTTTTTTTACATAGTGTTAAGATTTTTAAAAAATTACATCTTTTTTCTTATAATTTTACGACTATTCTTGTACATTTTTGACTTGTCCCATAATGTCACAACCTAATTTTGTAAGTATGCACATTTTTTTGCCATAATTTCGACTTTTTCTTCTAACAATATTCCCACTTTTTTTTTTTAGTAAAGTTACAACTTTTATATCATAATTTTTTACTTTATTCTGGAATTTTTCACTTTTTTTCTTATAATTTTACCACTTTATTCTCTTAAATTCCTGTATTTGTATATATGGTTCCCTTAATACTGCGTTGTATAAACGGGATTTTCATTGAAACGTTTTTCATCAAAATTGAAAAGCAGATTGTTTTTTTTTCTCACCTGTTCAACCAGGAATTGAACCTGCTTCAAGTTTCCATCTATACACGCTCTGTGGAGAGACGTCTCTCCCTTCTCATTCCTCTTGTTCCACTGAAATGTAGAAAAAGTTTAACAAATCAGATTAGGATTAAAAAAGAGAAAGGGGAGGAAAAAACGGCTGCTGCCTGAAAGACTCACCCTTCCTGTCCTCCTTTTTCCCGGCACCATCTTCTCGTAACCCTCCAGATCCTCGTCTACAGATCAGTCACGTTAGATAAACATGAAGTCAAACAAAAGTTAGAATTGACGGTTGATCAAAACCAGCTCTGTGTTGGTACCTGAGTCTGACAGAATGACATCACTGTCATCCAAAGGTTCACTGTTGTCCATCTCCTCCTCATCCTCCTCTTCACCATCACTTCCGTCTGGGTTCCAGCCCTCTGAGGCACACAGCTCCTGCAGCCTCGCTTCAGTGTCATCAGCGCTCGCCGCGCCGCAGCGCCTCTGAGACGCCAGCCAAAGTCTCAGCACTCGTTTCTGCAGCTCAATTGAACGTTACATCAATTAGCAAATGACCTTTAATACATATTTTTTTTCATGGTTGCTTTCAGACTCACCTGCAGTCTTGCGAGCCCCGCCGCCTCAGCACACCGTAGAGCAGAGCTGTAGCTGCTGTCAACGCCCTCAAGGGGGCAGCCACTGTCCTCCTGACTTGCTGCGATGTTCAGCCATGTTTTACACTCCTGACAGACGGGAAGATCAAGCAGTCATTGGATAATTATTTCTTATCCCCTTTTCAAAGAAGAAATCAGGGGTCAAATCAGGGTCAGCTTAAAGTAAACAAATATATATATATATATATATATATATATATACAAATGGTTTTTAAACTCTAAAGAACATTTGAAAGATTTAATGGAAATTAGGGCTGGGCGATATAGAAGTTTTTTATATGTTTTCTTTCATTGACAAACCCTAAAATATTAATAACGAATTGTTAAATTTGAAGAAATACTCAAAACTTAGGAAAAAAAACTATATGATTTAAACTGTTTCCAAATTAAAAAAAAAAAAAAAGAAGTCTTTTTGTAACAGCTGCTGTCTAGTTTTTGAGCCCAGAGTCAACCAGAACACAATTAACATTTTGTAACAGAGGTCAGAGGGACGCCATTTCCATTCCACACAGCGTGTGGTTGCCACCGCCTGTGTCATCCTTCCTCTAATGTGAAGTAGTAAGGCTTAAGAATGGGTTCAGACAGAGTAACTCGAGGGTCAGTCTGAGGACACTTTTCCTCCAACAGCTGCAAAAGAATGGATCCTTGAACAAGTGCTTGGCAATATGTAAAAATTGTGTATCACGATATGAATTATTTTGTATCACAATAAGGATATATATCACAATAAACCACAAGTTATTATCTGAAAAAAAAATGGAAAAGAATGTCTTTATTTATTTTTCTCTAACTTTATTTTTTCAAGTAACATTTAACTGAATTGTCACAAATGAGAAACATTTTTTTAAAGTGCACGACAGTTTCAAGTTTCTTAGTAGAAAAACCCCATTTTTCCACAAAAGTTTAGCAATAAAAGCAATAGAAATGAGAAAGAGAACGATAAACACTCAAATCATCTGAAAATTGGCATCTCAAAGTTTCTTAATAACCGGCTCATGATGCATAAGAAATGTCTCCTCAATGCCACAATTACTTTAAATAAATCGAGGCGTGCCACCATAAATATGCAAAGGTTCAAATCAAGAGTTTTTTTAATGTTGTAATTGTTTTAACAAGGTTGATAACAAACTTTACTGGTTTTATGTTTACATTGTCAATTTATCCACTTATCAATTACTGCTCTTCCTTTACCTTTATATATTGCTTTTTACCTTTTACAATTTTAATAAAATTCTAGTTTTCATTTATGATTATATACATATATTTTTTATTTGCTAATTTTACTCAGATTTTAAGGACACAGATTTACCACCTGTCCAGGCACTTTAGAAGAAATGAAAAATATCACTTTTTTCAATTTCAAATTATTTTATAATTTACATTTTTTTTTCCACATTTTCAATCTTTCTTTCAAGATGACGGCGTGTACTTTTGAGTTTAAACCTGGATTCAAATTGTTTTTTTGGTTTTTTTTTCAAAATTTAAAATGTATATTTTATACATTTACAGTAGCTGCTTTTCCATTGACTTTGAAATTGCACAAATTGGATTTGTGATAATAAATTCACCCAATGGAGCGCAGAAATTTAGAAAAACACTGAAATTTAACAAAAAAAAGTGTTTGTGTTTGGAGGAGGTGGATTTTAAGTGTACTAAATTGATATATTTAACAAAACTGCAACGGAAACAATTCAAAATAAATAAATAGAACGAGTCACGTGACAAACAGTGACTACACAGCAGGTCTACACGAGGTCCCACAGCATCACACCGCTCATCAAAAGTTGAGCATGTCATGCAGAATTTTAAAATCAACAGCTCCTCTGTAAAATCACTAACCACAATTTCTCAAAATTGCTTCATCCGTAGCTGCCGTTCTATAGCCTGAACTAAACGCCAACGTCTCCTTTGATAGATGATGATGAGCGCTATAGAAATCTGAATGTATCTGCTGTAAATCAAAGTATTGTTCACATCCGTGTTTTCTAATGACTTATCGCATTTGTGTTTATTCGCATAATTGTGATTTAATGGAAAGTGTAATTGCAAAATTTTTTTGAATTTTGATAAAGTCCCACCTCTACAGAGTTTCCCTGCCGTAGGGCCAGCTCCTTCCTGTAGTGCTCCACCGCTTTCCCGTGCTGCCTCAGATCCGTGTACGTGGCGGCGAGAGAGACGTGGATGACGGCCAACTCCCTGGCAGGCTTTCCCATCTCTTCAGCTCCCTTCAGCTAAAGCGCAAAAAAAAATTAAATGAAGAATTGTAGGGCCAACGTGTTCAGCGACAGACTTCTGATGCTTCTCACTTGAGCTTGGTAGGCATCCAGAGCTTTGCTGTAGCATCCAACCTTACAGCAGAGGTCCCCCAGCTGCTCCGCCAGCTCCACGGCCTGGCGGGGGCCCAGCCTCTTGCCCTGATCTTCACCCAAGTCTTCCTCTAGTTTACAGCCCCGATCAGCTGAGGAGATTTTACTGAGATTAAAAGGAATAATTTAAAAAGGCAAAGAGTGAGTAAATGAAAAACTCTTACCGTATTTGAAGGCTTTCTTTACAGCCATTCTGTCCTGTGGCTGCTGGGACCCCAGCAGGAGGGCCTTCTTCAAGGATCGTCTGGCTGCTACAAAATCCCCGAGAGACAGCTGCACCTGCTCACAACCATTCGCAGCGTGAGCTACTCACACTAGACCCTGTGGATGCACAGCCGCAGAGAGCAGCGGCGGAGACGCTACCTTGCCAATGCAGTGAAAGCACTCGCTCTCGATGAATTTGTCCTTCATCTTGCGGGCGCACTCTTTGGCCTGCTCCAAGCACCGCACGGCGTTGGAGTGCTCGCCGTTACGGAAAAAGATATTGCCCAGGTTGAAGTTTGCCCGGTAGAGATCTTCCAGGAGCTGGCTCTTCTTTTAAAAGTCAGAGGAACGGGAGGATCTCAGAGTAGCCTAGCATTGATGAACGACAACAGAGCCGATGTTTGGTTTGTTCTTACTCTGCAATAAAGACGCTGCGTCGGATGAACTCGCTGCAGCGTTTGGACTCCCCCAGGTGATCACAGACGATACCCAGATTGAGAAAAAGACGAGCTTTCATCTCAGCAATCTCTCTTTCGGGCACAGTACCTGCAGGTTACAAAAAATTCTCGTAATATTCTTACAGAAGCCAAAAACATATTTTCTTGTGATAAGGAGATAATAAAAAAATATATTATAGCTTCCCTCCTCCTTTACCACATTGAAATACTTTGCCTTCTCTAAGTCTTTTTACTTTGTGGTTAACAACAAAAACAACAGAAGAAAACAATTCACCAAAGTTGTTTTTTTTTTATTAGTGGATCTACGTTTTACAGCCCAACTCAGTCTGCTATTATATTCTTTTCTAATTTTTCTACAATCCACAACAAAACAAAACACAATTAAATGAATCAATTATAAACTGATAGGTTCTTCTGGTGTTCAGCAGGCAGAGACGCTCGTCTGCAAAGGGTTCTGTCGGTTCTTTCCTTGAAACTCCTGAAGCGGTCTGCCTGATGCGTTCACTGACATCTACAGCAAAACAAAGCAGTTGATCAGAAAAACTGTCAAACATCAGAAGAACGGATCCATTTATAATTGATTAATTTAACAGTGTCAACATTTTTTCTGAAAAACAGCTTCATTTTGCTGTGGATTTAAAAATGACAAAAGTATTGTAGCAGTCTGAGTTGGGTTGTTTGGGTTGTTCAGTGAACGCACCACGTGGAGACGCTCGTCGACCCTGTCGCTGGGGTTGAGGGAAATATAAGGAAAGGTTTGGTGTATGACACAGAATTAAGGCGCTTGAACAGTGTAGATCTACTAATAAATTTAAAAAAATAGACTAAAAATTACTTTTGTGGAGTGTTTTCTTCTGTTGTTAACCACAAAATAAAAAAACAGGTAAACTCTTGCCGTCTCGGTGTGGGAAGGGGAGAGAGGGTAGCTACAGTATATTCTTCATCATATTGTTATCACGAGACAGTGAATTTTATTATTACAAGAAAAGTGATTAAATGAAAGTTGGTCGGGCCGTTTTCAGCTTCTGTAGTTTCTTGCTAAATCAAATTGTTTAAACATTAAATAATCAATGGGAGGATTAGTCCCTCGAGATGCCACATCTCATTTCATCTGGGTTCAATAAGACACTCAAATCATTTGGGATCATTGAAACAAAAACAGGTTTTAAATGACTTGAAAGAGCTCCCCTAAATAAGATCAAAGGGTGTACAGAAGTATGAAGGTTATTCCATTCAAAAACACTAAAAGTGTGTTTTTCTGATTTTCTATGAAACTTGGAGATGTGAAAATAAATGTGATCAGTGTGACAGAGATTGTGTTGTGAACGGAACGGTACTAAATATTGATTTGGATGATGATGTCATCTTGGAGCTAACCACCAACCCATCTGCTGACACATAGTTCATAGTGTGTCATAAAGGAGCAGCAAACCTCCCAATCGCTCATCCACAATAGCCAGGCTCTTCCTGAAAGCATCCTCTGCCTTCCTCAAGCTGCTCTTGGATTGGTCCGATTCATAGCAAAAGAGGTAGGTCCGACCGATGGTGGCCAGAGCTCGTTGCTCCTCGGCATGGTCGTCTACAGAGCGAGCCAGGTCCAGATGACATTGCTGGTGCTGGTGGAACACAGATCTATGTTGGTGTCTGAAACCTGACTGTTGTCCTCTTTGCTCCCCAGGTTTACTCACTTTCAGTGCAGCTCTGGTGTTCCCCATCTCTGCAAAGCACTCTCCTATTTTGCGGTTTGCCACAGCTCGTCCAATCACATCACCTAAGCTCTCAGACAGCATCAGCTCCTGCTGATGTTCTCCGATGGCTGCCACGTAATCACCTACAAAAACAAACATACTTGTAATGATACACACAAAACAAGTTTCCTAAACTGCTAATTGATCAAGGCTGAATACCATTCCTGGACAGCAGCTCTCCCAGCTGGTTGCAGATGTTGGCTTCCTCCCTTAAATTCTTACTAGCTTGAGCTTTACTTTTAGCCTTCTGCAGCACTGCGAGCGGAAATCAAAACATTCGGTTGACGCACGCGCCCTTTACCATTAGCAAAACGTATACAAAGTGAGCAATACTTACGCTTGATTTCCCGCAAGGAGCTCATTCTGGTTCTCTTTGCTAGCACAGCAGCTTCACTTTAGCTTAGCGCCGCTGAGAAAACTACCGCCAGTTCGCACATCAATACGAGATCAGACGTTTCTCTTAATTTTAATGTCAGGATTTTCGTCAATCAGCGGACGTTTCTTAAGTACACACGTGTCCGATTGTGTGTGATCTGTTAGCAATACATAAAAACCTGGATATCAAATACAAAGATGAACACTTGGCTGTTTTTAGCTTTCATTTCACAATAAACTTCAGATTGCCGCGCCAGGAAGAAGTGTCACTTGATCCTTTTACGAGGGTTAAGGTTTTCCCAAATCTTTGCCTTACAGGCTAAACTATTACTGAAAAAAAATATTTAAAAATATCAACCCCCCTACTTTTGTGGCTCACTTCCCCTCTGAATGCTTAATTATCATCAAACAATAATATATACAATTTAAACGGTGAAAACTCGGTGATTTCATGTGAGTGTGTTGTGCCTTTCAGTCTTTACGTTGGGTTTATAAATATTATTTGTTCGCGACCGATAATTGGCCAGTTAGTTTGTGACGTATGAATAGAGCAGAGAATAAGAAACCCGCCCTTATTTAATTATCATGTTTTATGGAAACATGCGCAGTTCAGACTCAAGACTTTTAAATTGCGTAAACTATCAAAAACAAATAACTTAAAACATATCGATGTGTGAAACTGACATTAGGTACAAAAGTAGCTAACTCGTTTTTTTCCTTTACCACAGCGCCCTCTTGTGGACACATCCATACCTCAACAAAAAGGGTGACAAATGTTTTTTTTTTAACAAACTTTTTTGTAAACTTCAGTTTCAGAGCAACATCTATAAGACCGGGTTGTCTATATAAATAATATTGAATTAGTTTAAACAAAATAAAAACATAAACAAACATAAAATAACAGGTGTAGAAGCAAAAAAAAAAAAATACATACAATGAGTAAATAAAAGTAGGATAAAAAAAATTGCACATTTTACATTTTAAACGATTATATATTGAAAACAAATTTCAGGACAGCTTTTTTTTTTTTTTTTAAATTAATAATGGATTTAATATGTAGTCTGACTTCCACCACAAATAAAGAAAACTTTTGAATTTTTTTTAGAAAATTTGTGGATGTAAAATTTAGCAAGTAAAATAGATAGATTTATTAAAAATTGAAACAGAAAAATCTTATACTGGTTGAAGCCAAACAACACAGCCTTCCAAAGTAAAGAAAAGGAGAGTGCAAGCTTGTAATAAAAGAAATCACAGAAGACTTGCCAAAATGGATGAATGTTTCTTGTGAACAATTAAAAAGGTACACAAAGTGTCAAGGTTGACAATATTTTTTCGTCTGAGGTATTTTATTGATGCATGTAATGAAAACATTAAGAGCATAATTTTATTTTATTTTATGCGAGTTTTAATTTTGATCATATTTTATATTTTATTAATCTTCCTCAAAAAAAAATATTTATTTATTTATTCATTCACTCACACATACACTTACAATCAAAAAATGATTAAATTGACTATGATAATTAAATGAGAAAGCCGTCCCTGTGACTTCTCTGCTTGAGTCGTCTTGTTTTGTTCCTTCATCAAAAGGATCTAGAAATTTGAAACACAAGCAAAAACAATGCCTGGGATTATTTGAACTAGTTTTTGAGGCTGACACAGATGCAGCTAACCCAAATTCACGATGTTATAATCCAGCTGTTCAGCCTGCCAGAGAGAGAGAGAGAGAGGAGAGGAGGAAAAAAAGAAATAAATAAATAACTAGAATAAGTGAGGAGGAGAACACGTGGCCAAGCAGATGCTGACGATGGTAGACCAGCTTATTCAGTCACATATCCATGCCAATTTTTTAGCTGTTTTTGAATGAAACTGGTGACTTTTCTTTTAAGCAGTCTTAATAAAGCTGATTTTTCCAAGCTGCTTGTTGTCTTGCTTTTGTTTGGTTCTGCACAGACGTTTTCCTGTGTTTGGGCATCCAGAGAACCTTGTTCCCTTTGAGAACAAATCAGTGAAAAAAACACCCCAGCAGGAGGTTATAAAGAGAAATAAATAAATAAAAAGCTCTGCCTGCAAGTTACAGAAACGCTTCATTATTTTTATTTAGTTCCCCCTCTTTGGAGCGTGTCAGCAGGAAGCTGAACATCAGAGGCATCCCAGATCACAGAGTTTTCTCTCAGCCTGTGTGCCTGCCTGTATCTTTAGACCACTACCTTACAAATGAGCATGCTGCGTCCCTGAGAGAGCTGCTGATTCTGGGCGGTGCAAAGTGGAGTATATCACATCTGAGTGCAGCAGAGCACAGAGAGGCAGGCACATCCGCCGCTGTAGGGATCAAATCTGTACCATCTGACGCTTAAGGATTTATGGGTTTAGTCAAAATTGCTTTTCCCACTGTGGAGATTAAGCACCGTAGGATGTTTTCCACTCAGGCCGGAGAATAGCCCAGTTTAGCTGCAGCTGCTGTGAACAGTTTTTCTCCTTCTTATCAGCTCGGTGCTGAAGGAGGGAATGTCTCAGGAGGATAGAGTGCCCCAAACCCTGGCGGGGAGTAGATTCTGACTGACAGGAGAGGCGCGTCCTCTGGGGAATGTAAGCCATGCAAGTGGATGCCGTCCTTGTTTTCTTCTGGGTTTGGCTCGCCGGCGCAGCTGGAAAGATGGTTCAGTCGAGAGGTCACAAGCTGGAAACTTACAAACAAAGCAGGTAATGGCAACATAGAGGTTAATGTGCATGAAATGCAAATAATGATAATAATGTGATGCTTTCATTCACTGGATCACTAAAAGAAAAGTTTTTATTCTGAAATCTGCTCACAGCTTAACTTCACTTTTTCCTTGTAGATTTTCTTTAAAGGTGTGGGTCTCTGTTTCCTGTCTCACCTGTATCTCTCCTCCCTCCTCGCCTGAAATGCTTTAGACAGCAGATTGGAGACATGAGAGAGGGAGACCTAAATCCCTGCATCTATTTATGAACAACCGCCGCTCTGTTCTATTGCCCCACAATTGCTTCAGGGCAGTTAACGTGCCGTTCTCCTGATGGCACCACTTAAAGTCAATGTCTTTTTCCAGGTGATTGTGTCGACTAAATTTCACACGAAAGCATCTCTTTGGATCTCTTAATGGCAACTGATCTAGATGTGACATCGACCAAAACCTCCGAACATCTATATTATTGATCACACAGACAGCAACAGTGGTTTAAATGAAGAAATAGGCTTGTTTTGGAGTGAAACATTATTAAACTTAGAGGCAAGAATCAGTTTTATTAACTGATTACGCAATCCTAACCAATATGATGTATGTATCAATTCAGCTTTAATATGAAATAATTATCTTAGAAAAGTTAAATTGGCATTATTAATTGATCTAAATATTAGATTTACAATTATTTAAAAAAAATAAATGCAGCTTGCTTAAAATATTATAAAATTGAAGGTTTGAATCAAACTGAGAGAAAAAAAAATCTTGAAATTTAATATATGAAAATAGTTGCATAAAAATAAAAATATGTTTTCTCTTTTTTGGGTAGAAAGTTTGCACCTCTTTTGTCAGCATCTACTTTGTGTCTGATCAGCTAATTGATTGAAAATAAAGTCCAGCTTCATGCATTAAACATGCTGTGTTTTGCTTTAATGTGTCAAATGAAAATCAGAAAAAGCAAATTTACCCTTTAGAGGCGAAAATTATGTTGGTTTATTTTTTATGCAGGAAAAAAAAACAGTTTGAGTTTACGATTCAACCTCCCAGTCTTAAACTTTCAGTAAATATCACATTAACAACTGTTTACTCTTTGACACTCTGAGCTTCCTCTGAAGTTTGCCTCATTTAAATACTGTCTGTGGGAATTTCTGCATAAATAAGCGCATTTAAAATCATGTGCCCGGTTTTTTAAAGTTCAGGATCAGATGAAGTTCAAAGCGCTGAGTCAGTTTGAGGGCTTGTTTGAAAACCCGGTCTTAGCAAATCTGTCACATATTATCATCATCTTTGAAAAAAGGAAAAAATCTTTTGTTACAAGATTAAATTTGTGATTGTTTTCCAGAAAAAACTCCTTTAGATGACTTTTGCTGACAGCTTCAGTCACTGAAAACTCAAGATATTTACCGTACTCTAAAAACAAACATTTTTAAGGGGAGTTCTTCATTTTTAGATGTATTTTCTACAGATTTTAAAATCAAAGTGTGATCAACAAGCAAAATCTCACATTACTTGCAAACCAGAATAATAAATATGGTTACCATAGCTACGTAGCCCTGCCGAAACCTGATGGAGTTGAGCTGAAAAATTAGTAAAATGTCCACATTCTTTCTCAAAAATGTCTCAAACCTCAACCTTAAGATGTGTTTATATTTTTTACTTTTGCTGTTTTTTTAAATGACTTTTAAAAAAGCAATTTTCAAAAAGAAAAAAGTTACATAAAATCACTCCCCCAGTCCTCGTTACCACATTACTATTTCAAGTCCTCATTTGAGTCCCAGCACGATTCAGATGGTCATTAGACCATCTTAGGGTGAAAAAAACAGCCTCTGCATAATCTTTAAATGCCAGAACTGTTTCATTATCAAGTCAGCACTTTGTTATTTTTCCTTTTTTCTCCCCAGTTAGTTAAAAGTCGCCTCACACCGGTCTCCTCCCCGCTGACTTGCACAGTCTGTGAATACAAATCAAATGTAAATCTGTCATCGCTCTGCTGCAAGGGGCAAAAATCCCAACCACCCCTCCATTCCTGTCTCTCCCCTCGACTCCCACTCCTTTGAGTGTGAAATTGTGAGAAGCATCCCCGGTTCAGCTGGCGTGAGTTTGTGGGAGTTCTCGCATGATGACTTTCTTTAGCCGTCACCTTCTGGAAATGAGGATCTGTAGGCAAATATAAACACTGAGATTCATTTAAAGGAGGACCAAAAATATCTGAAGATAATTTAGGTTCAAATTTGTTCTTTTTTATTTCTTCTTCGTATGTGTTTTCTGAGTCTGCATGCATTAATGTGGCCAGAATGACCTCAGCAGAAATTTGGCCCAGTAACCGCAATAATGCCCCAGCGGTGATGTTTTCCTGCACAGTGCAGCCGACGCAGCCTCAAATCCCAGATGACAGCGGTGTGCAGCAGACGGCCTGTCTGCCGTGTGCTGCAGGCAGTCAGGCAGGCAGGGCGTCAGGCAGGCAGAGAGGGGATTGGAGAGGCATTTCTGCCAAGAGGATTATAGGAGGCAGCTTCTGGATAGAGGCAGATGTGCAGCATCCACTTCTCAACCCAGCCGTCAGTGAAATGTGTTTTATTTTGGTGTTGTTTTTCTTTTGTTTGTGTGCTGAGGTTAGCGCCTGTGCCTGCCTTTCATCTTCCCCTCTTTTCCTGCAGCATTTCCTGCGTGTCTGCGGTTGTCACAGGGATTTGGCTTTGTCTGTCACAGCATGCTCCACTCTATTAATCCATTTTAGGGTTTTTGGAATTCATCATTCTGGCTCTCCTCCTGCTTATGGCGTCCAAATTACGCTTGAACAGCGACTATACAATATATAGTGACGCAAGGGAGGAAATTTGCCTTTTTGGTCATTTACATAAAAAAATGTTAGTGATGTAATAGGGTTGAGCTTAATGAATATATATTTTCTTGAAAATCTATCTTTTTTATACAGTTTTATGTACTTTAATCACATTTCTGTTTAAATTTTCACTTTTTTTTATTTTAATAGTTGTACTTGTTTGACTCTGGTTATCAAACGTTCACTTTTGTGTAGCTTAAACACCCACTCCAATGAAATTGTGTTTTTAACAAGTACTTGTGGAATTTTATTATAATGGAGGACATTGATTTAAAAAAAAAGCTAAAAAATAGCATTTCTAATAATTTTTTTTATTCCAATCTTTGTGAATCAGATGAAAAATGTTCTCAGCATCAGTGAGTGGAGGAAGGGGGCGGGGTGATCAACAGTCCCGCCCACACTGAATTTCCATCAAACAGCTCTGCAGAAACTATGTCTTAGAAAATGGTTTAAGCTAAATGAATCCAAACATCAACAAAACAAATGCTGCAGTTTCTAAAATGACCACCAGGGACTGGTTTCAGAAGAGAGCAATTACCAATTCACTTCCATGCTACACAATCCAACTTAACCGCAAAAATAGCTTTTAAATTGTCTAATAGCAAGAATTTATTAGATTTGTTTATATTAATGACAACTGTTGAATAGTTGATCTATGTAAAATTATAATTTTTTAAAGTCTTTTGTTAAAGAACAAATTTGTGCATCGTTAGAGGCACCTTTTTTATTATTTTAACTCCCGCTTTGCTTTATGTCCTACCATTTTTAAAATGATTTAACCCATTAACAACCAAACTCATTTTACCTCAAAATTAAAATTATGTGGAAAATACCAGTTACCAAGTTGACAACAGAAAACAATTCAGACATTTTTCCGTACATTTGGGTTCTTATGGGTTGAGATAGGAGGTGTAAACTCCAGTCAGAATGGCTGCACCGCCTCATCATTTTTGGGGTTCACATATAGCAGATACTGTGACTAGTTATTTCACAACAAAAGAATACAGTTAGCAAAACTTTGGCAAGTTGTTATGAACACGAGTTCTGAAAACTCATTCAATATTGTATCGTACTGACTTAAATTATTGCACTTAATGTGTAAAACTTATATTTTCCAATTTTAACAATTCAGAATGCTTTTTCATTCCAAAAAATCCAAGTTGTTTTGTTTTTTTTTTTTTAAGTGTAGGGCAGGGTATCGTCAATAACTTCCAGAATCAGTTTGATTCGCAAGAGCCTGGATCAATTCAATTCAGTTTTTTTTATTCTTTCAATCGTCTCAGTTCAATTCAATTCAAATTTGAGTTTACACAGTTTACATGTTTGGACACATTTGTTTAGAAATACATTAATAATCTGTAGATATATTTTGAAGATTTCCATTTTAATATGATACAGTTCACAAACTGTATCAAAAAATTTAGTAAAATTATAATGAGATTGTTTGTACCAAACAGTGTTACGTAGGTTCATAAACAAGAAGCTCCAACAATTGTTCTGCCTCTCCTGGAGGGTGTTTCAGTTTGGCCACTAGGTGGCAATCGTGCTATAAAATTACACCATATTCCAGAAGAAGAAGAAAATATGAACAAAAAACTGTGTTTTAGACCACAAATAGTTACTTAAAAAATATTTCCGTGAAAGAGTTTGGAAAATTCACGCCTGTGAATATATAAAGATATCCATTTAGTCAGCAAAGTATGTTTAGGTCAACCAAGCTTTAGCATTAGCCGTTCTATGGGAAATCCATTAAATGCATAAAGCTAGCGGACTTAGATCAATCTATACTTTTATGGATTGATTATTGATCTATTAAGTTTAGATTAATTCATCGATTTTATCAACCCAGTCCAATTCAATACCCTACAAGTGAAGAAATAACACAAGTTAATGCGTGTGTATGGTTATAAATTACATCATAATGTTGTAAATATGAACTAAACTGGCAGTGGCATTTAACTCTATCCTGTACCAGATGCAGCTAAAGTCCCTAAGAATTAATATGACTAGAGGAAAAAGGAAACCTAACAATTTATAATAATTTTTAACTGTAGTAACATCTATATCAACCTAAATATTTACATTTCAAATATATATCAAAGTAGGAATTCTTTGGGTTTTTAATTAAAAACTTTCATTTTAAAAGGGAAGAAATTAACATAATTTTTATATTTATTTTTGTTTGCTTCGACAGGCTAAGAAGAGACACCAGGATGGAAGGAGGAGGTGGTCACAAATCTGGCAGGCAAGTTTCAAAACCCTTAAAAGTCTCTATAAATGAAGTGTGGTGCTGAGTAGTTTCCTCCATAACTGAAGGATGTTCTGGTTTGACAGCCCAATTTATAAGAGAAGCCCAGACCTGACCAAATCTCCAATGACGAAATCCGAGCAGCTCCTCAGGATAGACGACCACGATTTCACCATGAGGCCAGCGTTTGGAGGTCAGAAAAGTTTAATTTCAAGAAACATGGTAAAAGTGTTGAAAGGTTTTGGCTAAGCTAATCCTCAAGCTTTGGCAGATTTTCAAATTAAAGCTCTTTTCTCCTGTAAATTATTTTATTTTGACAGAAGAATTGTGTCCAGACAGATGAGCACAGGCTTTAGTGTCACGGCATTATTACGATGTAAACATCTATATTTTTAGTCTTTTTTCTCATTTTCTACAGATAATCCCCCAAACAACAAGACTCTTATTTATCAGAAAGAAGTCAGCTATGACGACCTTCAATTCAAAACACTTCTCTTTTTTTATTTTATCACAGCTCCTCTAATCACGCAACAATCTGCTGTGAAAACTCGTAGAGTGACCTTTAACAGAATCTTTTTGTGGCGTCCAATTTAGAAAAGAAAAAAAAAAAAAAGGGCTGGATTTCATCCATCACTGCATCAACTTTGATCCACTATTATGACCTGATTGTATTTGTGCACTGTCGGAGGATGATGATGTTGATGCAGAGTAGAGGGGATGAAATAGGTCAAAACAAGAAACAAAGCCGGGCTGTCACTGTCGTGACACAAGCAGTTGCTCTATATTTGTAAAATTCATCCTCTTTGAAAAGCCTTACATTGTCAGGAGGGACAAACATATATAGTCAATGTAACAACACACGTAGCTTAAAGTATAGTGACGTATTCATAACCAAGCAAACAAATATATAATTTCTTTTAGGTCCTCCAATTCCTGTTGGAGTTGATGTTCAGGTTGAAAGTCTGGATACGATTTCTGAGGTTGACATGGTACGTATAAAACATTCATATGGATAGATGGATGGATGGATGGATGGATGAATGGATGGAAGAAATGCCTGTCTTGTCATTGTCCACATGTACAGTGATATTAAATGCGGTCATCATGTCAATACAAATAATGATAAAATACAAAATATAAACATATAGGTCATGTACCTTAGTATGGAAGCGTTTGTGACTCATAATTAAAAAAAAAAGTTAATAATGGAAATCCTTTTCATTTTTGAATTACTTGTCTCTTAAATAGAAGAGACACTGCTCATTCTGTGACATAATTAAAATGATAAAGAAAATGGCATTTAACGTTTCATTTTCAAATTTTTTTTCTAGTAAATTTGTACCAAAATTCAATTAGAAATATCACATTTGAAAATTAAAATGGATTAATAGAAATTCTTTTTCATTTTCACAATGTTACTGCATTACTTATAAGTGAAAAAGGAATCCTCCAAACTGCGTTTCCATTCTCTACGTCAACACCACTCATTCTGTGACATAATTAAAGTGACAAAGCCAATGAAGACTGCTTTTTTGTTTTCACATGTCGCCACAACAGAAACAAATCACAAGATCTTCTTTTTTACAGTCACTTCTTGCCATTCCTTTGACTCCAGCGAATCGTCCAAAAACATGATTTCTTTTATTTCTTTAAACAGAAAATGTCACTTTGTTGCCTCGTGGAGTGGAGACCTGAATCTGCTCCTGATTAGCAGGGTTAAACTCCAGGGTAAAAACATTTCTCTGTCTTTCCTCTAGGACTTCACCATGACCTTGTATCTGCGCCACTACTGGAAGGACGAGCGGCTGTCGTTTCCAAGTTCCAACAATCAGAGCATGACCTTTGACAGTCGCCTGGTGAAGAAAATTTGGGTTCCCGATATGTTCTTTGTCCACTCTAAACGCTCCTTCATCCACGACACGACCACAGACAACGTCATGCTGAGGGTCTACCCTGACGGCAATGTCCTCTACAGTCTCAGGTAAACTCAACACCTGCAGCTAAAAGAAACGACACTTGAACCTCGTTTCCATTCGGTCCAGTCCAGGATTTTGAGCATTTCCATTATTTTTTAAAAATGATGCGTCTCTTAAAGTGTTTGGGCCATTGGCCGTAGTTTGCCCACCCCTGTTCTATCTAGATGACTTCCATTGTTGTTGTTGGTTTCACCTCGCATGCGTCGAGACGGTGCAACTTTAAATTGAAAATCTCACTTGAATTGACCATTTAAAACCGAACCAGACCGGTTCGGAAACTAAGCTTGTAATTCTTTTTATTTTGATATCTGCTGACTCAAATGAGTTTCATCTTAATTAGAACCCATTGTTTTAAGCAAAGGAATGTTTTTTACAACAAAAAAATACTTGAACATTTTCTGGTTGCTTCTGTTGACCATTCAAAGATCAAATCCACAATGATGAAAATCGTGTTTTTAACTTGTTCTAGTGGCATTTTTCTGATGATGGAGGTCATTATTATAGAAAATGAAGCTCATATTTTAAATTCAAAGTATTTCTTTATTCAAATCAGGAGCAGACGATTGAAAAAGATTGTATATGTGATGTAGAAAAGTTCAACGGATGGACCTCAAGCTCCCTGTTCTGCTGTTCAGCAACGAGGAGGGGTTGGACCACGCCAACTCACACAACTCAGAGGCGAGAACCACTGCCACTTTGCAGAAACTATGTCGTAGAAAACAACACAAGTTTTCTGATTTTGTCTAAAACCGGCATGACTAAAAAAAACACTGGGAACACTTTTATAATAGATCAAAAGTGAATCTTTTACGACTTCTGTTAAGTTTTCCCAAAAGTCATACCTCAATAAATTGTTGAACCTCTTTTGAAAAATCTCCATTTGAGAAAGACATTCACACCCACCACCCACTTCTGACCACTGCTAAATTATTCAAAGGAAAACATGTCAGTAAATCTGTTGCCAAGGTCAAACTGAGGGCTGCAGCTCTGATCTGACTGAACTTCTCAAATGTTTTGGTGCCTAGCAACCTCGATGAAGGAAGATCTCACGGGTCATGTTTTACTCTTGCTTGGAAAAAGTTCAACACAGAAGTTCAAAACACAACTCTGGTTATTTACCACTTTTTCAGCAGGAGCTGCCAATCCCAGAGTTTGATGGACGCTTGGTCTAGTTTTGTATCAGCAGCATCTGGACACCATGACCCTAAAATAGTCACATCATTTTACTATTTTTAGAGCAATAACATGAGCAAAAATGAGTCGTGCATCAAAATAATGAGAGTTCAGCTGATTTTAATTGACCAGAAGCTGAAATGCTGCTGGCTTTGATAGTCAGGATTGAAAAATCTGGGGTGAATAAAATTTTAGAGGTGAAGGAAATCTGGAAACTTGGTCACTGCTGTGAACTGAAACTTATAAACAAATTTTCCAGTTGCTACTCAACACACAATACATTTCTAAGACGTAAAATGAAAAATCTGAGCTAAATCTAAAAGCCTTAATGATTCACTTCGATCATCTTTAATCTATTGTAAAAGCGTTCCCAATAGTCCCAAATTTGGTTATGATTATGCAGATTTTAGCCAAATCTGCATAATGAGAGCGACTATTAGAAATTCCCTTCAGTGTTGTGGGTGAGACTTTTGCCGCCTCTATTTCCCATCATTCCTCTATTTATACGCTTTCCCACTAGCTTACAGCTCCTCACAACCTAACATTAGTGGTGCAACAAAAATGGCGAGCAACATTGAAGCTATCCAGCCGTACAGGTTTGAACCAGTTGTCAGCCCGGATGAGGAAGATGAAGATCTATTTGTCAAACGAAGTGGAGTAGGGAACTTGTGGTTAGTGAATTTTTTCTACCACTCTTGATTCACATGATTTTTTTTTATTTGAATTTTTATCTACATACTAGATATGTCCTCTATCATCAGAAAAATGCGACAATGAATCTACGTGGGTCTTTAAATTTTAGTAAAGTTAAACAAAAATCATTAAACTTGCTCCACAAACAATCAAATATTTACTGAAATATTGTTAAATGGCGCAGGATATTGAAAAAAGGTTACCTTTTCTTATGAAAAAATAAGAAAATAAAAATGTTAACAAAAAATAAAAAAAATGAAGAATTACATCTTAATTTAATTTAAATCTAAAATTTAAAGTAAAAGTGAATTAATCTGAGGCAACCAGAGAATCTCTTGTTTGTTGTTGCATCCCAATCAATCTTTCATCTCTTCTGCTCAAACGGTTTTCCACTCAGAGTCACGGTCACTGCCATGTGCAACATGGACCTCAGCCGCTTCCCTCTGGACACGCAGACCTGCTCGCTGGAGATCGAGAGCTGTGAGTCAATCGATCGGTCAAATGTGGAAAATGCAGAGGGAAAGAAAGTGTGTAAACACAGATTAAAGACAAATGTACGTAAGAGCAGAGAAAACAATTGACAAAACTTGTTTTTTCAAATTAAATGTAGATACTTTTTGGTCAGTTTTCTTCCAAAAACATCCATGTTGTTGTGGGCAGCACAAAGAGTTTTTTCTTGCACATTCCTGGAACTTACATGTCAACTTCACATGCCAGGCGTTGCACAGAATCCCATAATCCCATGAAAGTTTCTTGGCTCACCCCAGCTTCTGAGGGAGGACACTTTTTCTAGTTTAAGCTCCTCGTCTCTTGCATCATCACCAGGATTTCATCACTTTTAACTACAGGAAATGTTAAAAATACCACACTTGCTTCTTTACTTTAGGGAAAAATTGGAAAAGTTTGAGTTCTTGTCCTTTTTTTTCAATATTTGCTGTTTAAATTGTCTTTATTTCCCACGTCTCCAACAGATGCGTACACGGATGATGACTTGATGTTGTACTGGAAAAAAGGCAACGAATCCCTGAACACAGATGACAGAATCTCTCTGTCTCAGTTCCTCATTCAGAAATTTCACACCACCACAAAGCTGGCTTTCTACAGCAGCACAGGTATCACCATTTTGTGTCAGAAATACAAAACGTGTTCAACAATTTGTTAATTTTCTTTGTGTGATGTCTCAAACCAGAAGAATGTTTTGTGGTTAATCAGTGTCCCTTAATGTCAGACCAAGTATGATGTTCTAAAATGTAATCCTTGAGGCAAAACTAAATGAATTAAGCTCTTGCCAACCACTTACACAATCCTGGAAATCCAGCGTCGAACACTGCAGCTTTCTCTTAACCACCATGACAATTCCAGCAACCTGAAGCATAAAAAGGGATTTTGTGTGATATCTCTCCCTAACAGAGTAGCTGCCTCAATTGTTAATACAATTCATCTGCAGCCAGCACATGACAAAGTGTATATAATGGTGGCGCGTCTCCTTCCCAGGCTGGTACAACCGTTTGTACATCCACTTCACCCTGCGGCGCCATATATTCTTCTTCCTGCTGCAGACCTACTTCCCTGCTACTTTAATGGTCATGCTGTCCTGGGTGTCCTTCTGGATCGACCGCAGAGCTGTCCCTGCCAGGGTGCCGCTAGGTAGGCATGAATGGATCCCTGTGCGTCAAACACTAATTAAAGCCGTGTCACACTGTAGCACATTGTTGGTAATGTTGTGATGCAAACGGGATATGTGTAATTCATGTGTTTCATTCATCAATCTGTGCAGATGTGGTTCGAGGATTTTGGCCGAGGGGGTCTTTGCGTGTTCAAAATGTTTGGTCGGTTTAGAATTACGCAATTTATGCCTCTTTAACATAATTCATTTGCAATTATTACATAAGTCTTGTGCAAATCTGCATGATTTTTGTGCGACGCATGCACAAATCTGTGGCTTTCCACGACCGTTCAACCTATGTCCACATATGTCTGACTGACTTTTTGCAGATGTACCATCGATGTGTAGCTTCTAAATCCCGTACACTGCTCACATATCCTGTTAAATATACTTAACTGATGCACGAATCACTGATAAATTGCATATAAACAGCACATTAACCACGCACGGAGGGCGGGTCGCAGGAGCGGGGCCGGGTATGGCGTGTGCGAATGTGACTGGACGCAAGCTTGACCGTTCTTGCAGATCTCCCCAGTTGCGGCTTCAGCTGGGGGTCCCCCATCTTGGCGGGTATCCCTCCTGGCGAGCTGCCTCGGCTGGTGCCTAACAGCTGACGTAGGACTGGAGCAGACCAGGGGAATAGTTGAATTAAAACAAAGCATTGCGAGGGCTTATGGCGGGCACTGACCATGGTGCTGACGCGTGTTCTTTGCTTGGTTTATTTGTACTTCTTCCGTGGTTTTGACGTAGTTCATTAATGATATTGTTTAAACCTCCGAGTTGAGTTGGCCGACACGACCAAATAAGGGGCTTTGAAGCTTCTTCATACAAATCTTCTGCAGCTCATCTCACATTCATTTCAACACTTATTCCTTTCCTGTTGTAATATGTTTGTCTTTTATTTAGTTTTCTTTGGCGATCATCATAACATATTTTTCCATAAAATATCTGTGAAAGTTTCAAGTAAAAAAAAACACAACTTTTCTCACTTTTTGACATATAATTATTCACATATGACCAATTTTAATTCATACAAAACGTGCAAATTTTGGGTAGCGGCGATGTGATACAGTCTGGGATTTTCGTAAATCCTTAAAGACCCACTCTGATCATTTTTTTATTTATTCCCAAGTGTTCCCAGTGTTTTTTTAATTGTGATTATGCCGTCTTTAGTTAAAGTAAAAAAAAAAAAACTTCTAGGACATAATTTCTGAAGAGTGGAAGTAGGTTATTAGAATTTCAATAATGAGCTGTGAGTGGAACCTTTGCCGCTCCTTATATCCCATCATCCCTCTTTCTACACCCTCTACCGCTAGCTTACAGCCCCTCACACCCCCAACCTAACATTACCGGTGCAGCAAAAATGATGAGTGTTACTGGAACTATCCGGTCGTACGGTTTTGAGGCAGAAAACAAAGAAGTACATAGGTCGTGTCGTTCACAACTTGATGCATCAGAATGGAGCAGAGTAAGGAGCTTATGGCCTACCTATCATATTTTCTATATCACTAATACTCTCTTTTTAAAACTGTATTTTTTCATCTTGGTCCGATGCACAGCAATTTGAATTAAGAAATATCATGAAATGCAATTTTAAGAATAATTTTATTGCTATGTGTCCTCCATCATCAGAAAAATTACAAGAACAGGTTTAGTCTTAATATTTGAAAAGATAACAAATGATGCAATGATTATTTCTATTACCGGTATATATCCTATTGAACGGAATTGTATGCATAATAACACTGTTGTTATATTTTCCTTCAAACCATAAACGTTTGGGTGGTAAAAAATGTTTTTCTTCCTCCTACTGCCTTTGGAGCTATGTAAATCATATCAATTGTTTATGCATGATATCTGTTAAATAATTGTACACAAGCTTGGAATAAATTACACAAATAAAATAGAATCAAGTTGTTTGTGTCAAGAAAGTTCATTTTAAAGTTCTTTTTGGCAGTATTCTAAGTGCATCTTCAGGATTTGAATAAAGTAAACAACATTCTGTTCCAGACTCCATTCTATTACTTATCAATGTGACAAAGGAGCATTTCATTTCTGAAGTTGAGATACAGTCTGCAACAACCGCATCGTTTTTTCCTTCACTGCTCTTCATTCTGCTGTCCCATACTGTTTCAGACCTTTATAAAATTAGATTTAAAATTTCCCTTTTGAGTCATAATGTCCATAAAAATACATTAAAAAAGAAGAAAGTTGAAGTTTGATCAGAAACACTTGTAAAAGCAACAGTAAAAAATACACATGAAGTATATTTGCAATACATATTAAAATTGCATAATTAATATTTACGCTCCCAGCCAATCCAGGAAATGGAAGCACATGGGATGACTAACCTGAGTGTTTCTCCCCTCCAGGCATCACCACAGTGCTGACCATGTCCACCATCATCACTGGGGTCAATGCCTCCATGCCTCGGGTCTCTTACATTAAAGCGGTGGACATTTACCTTTGGGTCAGCTTCGTCTTTGTCTTCCTCTCGGTCATCGAGTATGCGGCAGTCAACTACCTCTCAACGGTGCAGGAGAGGAAAGAGAGGAAGCTGAGGGAAAGAGTAAGTACTAATCACATTATCTTTTGGATTTTTCATATTTAAATGGATTTTTAGCCTCTTTTTCACTCTTTAAGCAGAAACTCTCTATGGTCAAAGTTTTTGGGAGAAAGATGCTCTCGCTTAAAAGCAATCCTCACATTTTTAAGATGAATATATAAAACATTAATGTTGTAGTTTTATCTTAAGTGATGTGTTATAATAGTGAATTAACTGCTTGACAAATAAGACAGTTCCTACCAAAGGAAAAATTAAATATTAAAAACAAGTCAAAGGGAAAATGTGAGCAGCTTAAAAGTCAACATGGAGAAAACTGGCCTGAATTTATATTAAAATTTTTACATGTCTGAATATCTTAAACTAAAAGATACATGAGTAAATAATTTATGAATAATGCCAATCCACAGATGAATATTTTCTAAATTGGCTCACTTTAAGCCGCTCTCGGGGCTGCGGTAAATTATTTCTGGGACTGCAATAATCTTCATCTGCCAACTGCTGTGGCATATGGAGCCAAATTGCCCACATACCCCAAGGAAGGTTTCCAGCACAAACATTATTTTCTATAAATATTTCATCTCCAAAACTACGTCAAAGAAACTAAAAGTTTCTGTCTCCTTTGGGGAACTCTGATGACCTCACGAGGAAAACTCAGCGTTTCTTGCGTTTTATGTCCTGCAGCACTTCTGGACCATATTGTTTTCGCATTTCTCCTTTCTAACTGCATGTTTGAGCAAAAGTTTGCATGAATCTAGAGTCCAGTAAAAAAATTTTTAGGCGTAGTGAACAAACCCCCCCCCCAAAAAAAGAATGAATGGCGCCCAAAATCTCTTAATGCGTCACATAAAAAAAATCTAAATTCACAACTAAAAACCAAAACAAATGTGTCAGTGCTGTCCTAAGGAAGTAATAATATTATTATGGGATAGCTACAGGACCTACGGCTTGGTGGCCATTTTCTGGCAAAGTGTGAAATTTGACAATTTTCATATTTTTTCACAATATGGTGGAAAAAAAAGTTTGTCCGAGCAATCTTCATGACATTTCAAAAACATGCCACCAGGTTAGCGGTTAGCCAACGTTTAGTTGACCTTTGACCTCAAGAAGAGGCCGCCATCTTGAGTTTGAAAAAAACAGTTTTGAGGGATTTCGATCTATTGCCTCCTAACTCATCTAGCATCCTTCAGAAGCTGCTTTGGAAAACCTGGTGGTTTTAAAGTTTGTAGATTTTGAACAGTGTTAGCATGGCGAGCTAGCAAGAGTTGAGTTTTCCTGTTACTTGCTTCTTTTTACACAGAACATTGTGAAAAATGTAACATGAATCCTTGGCTCAAGCTGAACAAAACAATAGGCTATGATATACAATATAAATATATTAGGAATGTGGGCGTGGCTAACAAAAACCTTGGTTGCCAAGGAAATCCAAAAGTTTACTTTTGCTGATTCTTCTAAAAATGATAAAATTTTGTTAATCACTACCAGTTGACCAAAAAAATAAATGGTTGCTATGGTGATAAAACCAACAGAAAATCCGCAATTGAAAAAAAAAAAAAAGTTTTATTTTCAATGCTGCACCTTCCATGCAGGGAGAGGCAGGGCGGTAGAGTATACAGCAGTCAGCGGGGGGAGGTCAAAAGGACGAGCCGAGGACGGGGGTGGGTAGCACCTGTGGGTCATACAACACCGCTCGTCGCTTTAATATTTACTGTTTCTTTACTCAGCTGCCGTGCACATGTGGCATCGGAAACCCTGACGAAATGATGATCGACCCCCAGATCACCGGGTATGGGTCCATGGATGTGAACACCACCGGAAACTATGGGATGCCAGAAAACGGTGGCCGCCAGGACCAAATTCTGGCTCAGGTGGCTCTGAATGACCCACAGATTGCAAGCCGAGTGAAGCCCTCCAGAGGTTACGTTAACATCTGGATAGACACCCATGCGATCGACAAGTACTCGAGGGTGGTCTTTCCCGGAGCTTACATCCTCTTCAACATCATCTACTGGTCCATATACTCATAAGACGAGATGCGTGAAGCCTCGTTGTCAACAAGATCTCGGCCCAGTTGTGCGGCAGCAGAACCTTCATGTTGCACATGCTTTCCAGAAACTGCTCTATGAAAGCACGCGGCTCCTTAGCAGATGGCTTTCCATTGCCTTGTTGACCCGGCTACTTAAAGCAGAAAAGTTTAAAAAAAAAAACAGGAAATGGGACAGTTGTTCTCAATGTGTACACTATTCCATTAAAGCTTTTTTTTCCCATTCAGGTTGTAGCTAAAAACAAAATGATTGGACGGATCAGAGATGCGCAAACACGGACATATAAAGTTTGAAGGCTAAACTTCGATCTCCGTCCACATTCGCAGTTGAATAGAAACTGGCTTGAGAAAGGAATCTCTATCCACGCAAACTGTACATGACAATCAGCGAAACAACTGCGTGGAATGGTGACACATTGGGATGTTGCTTTATTTGTTATAATCAACACCTCTAATCCAGCACCATGTGTATTTGACTGTAAATGACTTGGAAAAAAATCTACATGCCAGTATTTTTACCATGACCCTCTTAATGAGTTATACATCCTCTGAGTTGCTCCCTATAAAGCCCATCCAGCCAGATTTGCAGGTCATTTTTGGGGAAAACCTTAAAAGGGCAATGCCATCTTACCATCTATTTTCTGAGTCCGCTGAATCCTTTTTAGTGTCACAGGGTTGCTGGAGCCAATCCCACTTCATACTGTTGGATGAAGGTGGGATACACCCTGGACAGGTTGCTGGTCTATTGCAGGGCCACACACCCACTTTCACACCTTTTGAGTCCCAGTTAACCTATGAAGCATGCTTTTAGACTGTAGGAAGAAACTGGAGTTCCCGGAGAAAATTCAAGCATGCACAGAGAGAACATGAAAACTTCACTCAGCAGGGACCCATCTGGGATTTGACCCAGGATTTCTTGCTGAGAGGCAAGAGTGCTACAAGACTGTGCAGCCCCCTGTAGAGCTGTGCACCGCTGTTTATTTAAAACATTCCGTAATGTTCTTAGAGTTTTGAGGTAATATTTTTGAGTTTCTCAAAATACTTCAGGGAAAAACTTCTCCAACTTATCTTTATGAATCTTGGAGCTGCTTTTGGAGCATTGACTGTATATGAGAACTGGATTAAGTGACCCCCCCTGGTGTTTTTGTCATAAAGAAATCAAGTAATCACTAGCTCCAAGATGCCAAAGCCATGAAAACTTGTATTGAGAGACAAACAGCAATTGTCAGGATTATTCATTCTTGTTTTGCTACTTTTTTTTTTTATATCTTCTCGCTAATCTATTTTTTATGATATTTTATCTGTAGTCCAAGTCATTCAAGTATTAAACAGACAAATCAGATGCCTCATGTGGTTTAGACTTCCAACAAGCTCACTCCTGATTGGCCAGAGTGGTTTTTCGTTGAAACAATGAGTCAAATTGACTTGAACCAATCACTGCTTACTGATGATTTCTGATTCCAACATGGCATTGTCCCTATTGCGAAAAAATTGATACAGAATGAGCTTTAAGTCTCACTCCAACTGTTTATTTTTTCTATTGTAAAATCATTCCCAGTGATCTTTTAATTATGATTAAGCCGTTTTTAGCTAAAATCTAAATTCCTGTGTTGTTTTTTTTTTTTTTTTTAAGATTTATTGTCCGCAGCGCACCAGAAGTTCACCAGAAATGCCACTATTTTTCCCATTAACCATTTGTTCCCACTTTCTCCTGCTAGCAACAAGTCCTCACTAGTCCAAGTAAACATTTACGTAGCAAAAAATGAAAAACAGCGAGCAATATCAGAGCTATTCAGCCGTGCGGTTTTGAGTCAAATGCCAGCTCAGAATAGCTAAAATGAAGACTTAAATGGATATATTTGTCTTCAAAGGGATTTAGAATAGGAGGAGGACTTTGGCAGTCATAAACCCGAGCTTTTTCAAACAATCGGTTTTCATCTGCTTATGATCTAATAGGATTTGAATAAAGAAATTCTCAGAAAATTAGTTTTAATCTTAAATAATTGTATAGATGTCCTCCATTATGAGAGAGACACTGCAAGAACACATTCAAAACAACCAAAAGCATGATTTTCACTGGGATGGGTCTTTTCAGTGAATGACATCCAGCTCTCATATACAGCACAGTCAATAGCTTCAACCCTCCTCTCCATGTTTGGTTGTGCCCTCTAACATCAATGGTTTGTAATGCTTTTCCTTTAAAAACACACTAATATGTTTATTTGGGTTAAAACTGATAATTTGAGTAGATCTGGAAGGTTGTGGGTCTATGATGTCAACATAACTGAAACCCCCACTTTGAGCTTTAAGACTTTAAGACTTTGAGCTGTTTGTTTCTTGAGAGTTCTGGATCCTGTAAAAAAAAAAAAAAAATCAGAAATCTCCAAATGCTATTTGGGGAATTGTATTTTTAGCTGGAAAATATCTTTTGTGATTTATTTGATTATTGTGTTAAATAATGCCAACATGAACTCGTGTACATGGAACAGAAACTCTTCATACACCAAAGGAACTTCATCCAGTAGTCAAGATTACACTTTTAAGTCTTATCTTTTTAATTTTGTGGTCGGGAGGTTTGCATTCTTTCTACAATATAATCCATATTCCTCCCATTTTCTCTCTCCTGTTCAGCACTGCAAGCTCATTGTGATGTGCAGTTTTTGTCTTTGGGCTTATTTATATTTCTCCATAGCAGAAAAATATCAGACACACATCAAATTTAAAGAGAAAACAGTTATGCTTTTTAGATTTTGTTTTATTTAGTTATCCACTATTTACAGCTGTGTCAAAACAAAATATTTTGAAAGCTCAGAACTTATTTAAAAGCTTCTGTATGACCCTAGATAGGTCAAAAACTGAATATTGTATAACAGAAAATAATGAATAAACATGTAAAAAACAATTTATTCTGCATGATTACACATTCAACAGAACCAGTATTTTATTTTTGTATAACATTAAGACAATCATTTAGTTGAAATGTATTTAAATCGGAACTTTATATTCTAGCAGAGACTTTTCTTAAACTGGACCACTTTTTTTTTTCATTTGCTTCACAGTTTCTGGTGTTTCCAAACACTGAATGTCCCAAATCTTTTCCCGTAGACTCAAAAATATCCAAGAGGTCATTGTTGACGCAAATACTGCAAGGTGCCCAGCTGCATAACAAACCCAAATTTAGCAGCAGAAGCATTCATGCATGTCCTTGCTCTGAGGAAGTTTTAACCGAGCGAACCTGTAGTTGGAAGACCGCTCTACCTCCAGAGTATCTGTAGTCCTGATTTCAAATCAGGTTTTGCAAAGACAGAGTTTTCATGAAATGTTTGTGCTTAAAGTTTGTCGTACTTGTACGATTCAAATGTGTACACTATTTATTTTTGTATAGGAAACACCATTTATCGAAAAATACTCTTTGAATGAAACAAATCTGATAGTGATGCAAATAATAATATTTATGATCCACGTTAAAATTTGTGTCAAGCTTAGTTTAAAAAAATGTAAGCACAGAATACACCCCCTAGTGGATGTAACAGTTATTGCATTGATTTCACAAACGTGTTGTTCAGTTATAACTACATTACAGCAAATTAATCTAATTTTCAAATCCTATATTATTATTATTCCTTTTATTGTTTCAGTTTTCATAGCATGTCAAATCGTGTCCTTCAATGGCACATTTTCTTATGAGCTTTGTATTGTTTTGATGCAAAGTTGCTGCAATGTGACTTCAGAATAAAAAGAAAAAAAAGAAAAATTCAAGTGTAAAATAAAATAATTAGAGCCTCTATTTTAACATTTCCTGTTATTCTTTTTCTGTTTTAAATAAACGGAGGCGAATCTCCTTTGTTTGCTATTGTGAGGCTTCAAGGTTCAAACTGTGACCTGTTAGTTGCTAGCTGTTCATCTTCAAAACTGTTTTCTTTAGGTGAAAGATATGTCAATATCTTTTAGTGTTTTTTTTTTTTCTGGTCAAGCATACAAACGCTGAGCTTAACTGATGTGGGAAATGTTTAATAAATGTTTTGTTTTGCACACGTGTTTCTTTTTATGTGAGCTTCTGCATGAATCAGTGCAGATGTATCCATCAGTGTTTATTAAAATCTTATCTTTAAAAGGAAAGTGAGGGGGATTAAAGCTAGAATCAGGAGAAGTTACAGATATTTTCAGTGAAAGACTCTTTTGGGTTTGAAATCTTAAAAAAAGGAAAAATTTCTCTTTCTTTCACAAAATATTTAAGTCACTCTGAACTCCACCAGTAATTGCTTCAGGGTTTTTTTTTGCATCTTTCCCTGGCACAGCTATTATTGCAAGTAAAAATAAAAATTTAACTTGTTTATCTGCATAACATTTAATACTATTAAGAACTCTTGTAAAAAGGGGGTAACGGGTTTTGAACAAATTGAATTATTTTAGGTAACCCCTTATGGTTACAAAAAATACGGTAAGGTTCACTGAATTAGCTCTGATTTAATTTTGGTTTGTTAGATTTATGCATTTCTGGCAGAGATTCACCAAAAACTGAAAATATACAGTTATTTTTACCCATTGCTGTCATCGTACTATACTATATTTGCAGCATTGAGATGATCCAATGTGACACAAACAGTCTTTTATTTTTGAAAGGAAGTCATAGGAACATTTGTGAAAAGTTATAAGCTATTTCATATTTTGGTAAAAGGGTAAATTCTACTGATTTCTTTATGACAAAAAAAAGAATATCTCATTTATATTTATAATAATAGGAACAATATAAACACAAATTGGTGTCTTAATTCTCTAAAAGAGATACATTTTTTTGGCTTTTGCTGGGTTATGGTCAGTAGAAAATCAACTCAAATGGCTCTTAAAGCATTGAAGGCAGCTGACTGCTGATATCCGATATTCTTAACAATTCAATTAAACCTCAGAAAGTGAAGAGTCTAGCCTCCTGGAAAGCCTCAGTATCATCCAGCAACGTTCGTACTGGATTATTAAGAGCCATTTTCCCCCCATTGTGTTGTTGTTTCATGACTCAATTCATCACAAGTCTGCTACCGCTGTGAAGCAACATGTGTTCTTCGGTTTCGCCTAAAAGCTATCAATCATGGGAAGATTTGCGGCTCAACGCATCCTTCGGAGCAGTGCTTTCTGCCCCGGAGTCACTTCTCTCTCCTGCTTCAGCTTGGCTCGACTGAAGTCCTCCCTCATTTGCTGGAGCAGATCCGGGCAGCACACGACATCCACAGCTGTCATAGCCAGAGCCGTGGCTGTCCTCAGGGTGAACAGCTGGGCCCTTTCAGCTCCTGGCGCGTGACAAGAGAGCAATGGACAAGACGCCATATAAACAGTTAGATATCCTCACATGGTCCTTCGTTTTTCTCATGTCAGCGTGCAGCCACACCTGCTGCTTCAGTGTATTCCTCCGTGTGGTTCAACGCTGCAGAGCCGATGGAGAAGAAAGGATGAATGCCAGGAACGATGAATGATACGTTGCCAAAGTCGGTGGAACCTGCCAGATTTGTCACAAATTAACACTGAACTTTACTTGTCAAGATCCAGACAAATTATACATACCAGAGAAAACGTCAGGCTGCTCTGAGAACTCAATCCCCAAAGTCTTTCCGTTACTTTCATACAGGTTTGCCAGGGTGGCGTTAGGCAAAATGTTATAATAAGTGTGGGTAGGATAGATTATCTCCACCTATAAAGGGGGAAAAAAAATACTAAATTTCTTCCATGTCTCAGAAAGCCTCAGTTTGATGTTTTTTTTCCAGTGCTGCTTAAATTGGATCCAAAAGAGAATCGAGTCAAGAAAAGATTACATTCTTGAAAAACAAAGTACAGTGAAGCTAGAAAGCATCAGTGTTTTGCATGTTCTAGAAAAAAAGCCTGTCTGGATTACAAATAGAAATAGAAACAGCTGAAAGCTAATGTTACATTATGTAACAGCAGCACCAGAGTGCAGCACCTGGAGCATGATGGTTCCTACCACTGCTTTAATTGCGTACACATTAGTGATCAGGGGAACAGCACACCTGACAGCCGGTTGCCAGAGCAGCGGCCCTGAAGCACGCCTCAGCCTTGGCCTTCAGGTCGACGAGATCTCTGAGCAGCGGCGTGCGCAGATAGAACTCCAGCTCTGTATAGGCGGGGATGATTTTGGGCTTCACCCCTCCGTTTTTGATGATGCCTGCAGGAGCAACGAGGAGGGTTGGAATCCGATATGGTTACAGAGAAGTAAAGATGTTGGAGAAGATCCCATCAACACTTCAGCTGTGCCACTTTGTTGCTGATTACACACTGGATGAATGCAACAAAACCAGAACTTTGTTGTTCTCCCTCTTTGAAGAGGTGAATGAATTAGAACCAAAAAGAACCAAACCATGGAAACAACACCTCCACAAATGCTAAAAAAAAAAAAATCAGACATCAACACTATTAGCAGCAACCTCGTAACATTAGACTAAATGTTATGCATTATCACTATGGAGTGTGGGAACAATTACAACTTTTTATTTTGAAGTGAAAGGTTCCCTCTCTGTTTCCTCACTGGCTCTTTTATACAAAAATAAACTTTCTAAATACGTATGTTTATGTTATCTTTGCTAGTTTTAATTTAGCGGTTGGAATATACCAGATTTTTTTAGACATGTGACCGAACAGCTTGACATGCGTCAAGAATGAGTAGGATGTGTCGTCTATAATCAAAAATTTTTTCAAAATAAAATTTCCTTAAAAATCAGATTAAAAGTAAAATAATAAATGTGGGTTGTTTATTTTTTTTCTGCAGCCCAGTACCGACTCTCCTACATTCTAAAGGGTAACCAAACAGGGAAGTTGGAGGCTGACTCCACCCACAGCCGATATGTGAAAATCCAGTCAGAGGAGTGGGGCTGGGACACAGGACTGTTGTGATTAATGGAGCGGCAGATCATGACGAGAGACTTCTGAAATAACATGGAACTTGAATAGTTTCACTATTCACAAAAATGGACTGTAATACATCAATTCAACCTGTAGGGGGCAGCACACAGATGGTTTTTGACTATATTTTCAAGAATTTGACAAGTTTGTTTTAATTTGTCAAAAAATTGGCAATAACCAACAGACAGCACTTCTAAAGCCCCATCATAGAGGTAAAAAAAATATGATTTGGGGTTTGATTACCCTTAAAGGGTAACCAAACCAGGAAGGTGGAGACTGACTCCACCCACAGCTGAAATGTGAAAATCCAGTCAGAGAGGTGGGGCTTGGGGGCAGGACTGTTATCATTGCTGGAGCTGCAGATCATGACGTCAGACTTCTGAAACTTACATGGTTTGACCAATCACAAAATTAAACTGTAATACCTCATTTCAACTGGTAGGGGGCAGCATACAGATGGTTTTTGACTATATTTTGAAGAATTAAACTTTTTTTATGTCAATTTGTCAAAAATGTGGCTATGACCAACAGACAGTACTTTTAAAGCCCCATTTATAGATGTCAAGATATTTTTTTCTCATTTATTGTTGAAATAATCAAAAATAAATAAAAATGAATGACTTAAGCAGAAAAATAACATTGTGTAACTTTTGTGAAGATCAAAGCTGTTTTCTTATCCTCACCGTGAAGTTTCCATTCCGGTTTGAGCTGCTGCCTGAGCGCAGACAGGTTGTTGTATGCCAGCACAGCCGCATCTAGAGCGTTCACCCCTTCCCAAGGATATGCCGAGGCATGCGATGCTTTCCCATGGTACTTCACTGCCACTCTGTGAAACAACAGCACCAAGGATTGGTTAGTCTACAAAACCAAAAGCATCCATTGTTACCCACTGTGTTCTCTCTCTTATAAAAAAAAAAAACGCTTGACTTCCCAGTAAAATACATTTTACTTTGGAGACAGCAATCATAGTAATGATCCTAAGCCTCGCAGAACGGAAATATGCTAATTCTCCAAATACTTCCTCCCACAGAGCAGAAGCATCCATGTGAGTTTGATTGGTGATTGTAAATTGCCTGTAGGAGGGAGTTTGTGCTCGAATGCTCGTTTGCTGCGGCGCTGCCTTGAGAGGAAAAAGGGACCTGTGCAGGCTGTAATCTGCTCCTCACCACATGACAGCTGGGGAAGGAGCTAATAAATCAGGTATGCAAAAGACAGGGGTGACATTTTCTCAAATATAAACCAATTCAACAGTCTTGTATTTTGGAAATGTCAAAATAAAGCATATAAAAGGGATTATTAAAGTAAAAGCCATCTGAAAAAAAAGGTGTTTTCTTTCATTTGAGCACAGAAAGCGTACTCTTCGATTGTAACTGTGGGCAGAAATGAGGCGTCCTGCTGAGCTGGATGAGCCATGAAGACGAGGTCTAGATCAGAGAAGGCCCCAGCTTGGATGAGATCGATCTTTCCTCCAATAGCTTCCTCTGCAGGAGTTCCTAAGACAGTTATCTGAAAAAAAAAATTAAGTCATAATTATTAGCTTCGCCATGTCAATTTAAGGGTTTTATGACATGCTCTGAACAAAGGCTACTCTGCTGTCTAATTGCTGTAAAGATATCCTACTATTCTTTCTGACGCATTTACGCATAAATGTCTGGTCTCAAACAAACCTTGGATTAATCTGACAAAGATAAAAATAAGTTTTCATCAAGTTTATTTTAGACAATGTAAGCACACAATATACCTGCAAGTGGATCTTAGAGTTATTGCACCATTATTGCATTGATTTGGTGAGTGGCAGAATTGACTGTATAAGAGAACTGGACTGAGCGAGTGTGACGTTACCCATAGAAAATGGCTTGCTTCCGGTTCCGACCAAATGAAGTCAATTCAGTTAATTCAGTCAATTCAGTAAAATGACTTCCTGTTTTTATAGCAAAAGTTGTGGGGTCACACTGTCCAGTTCTCTTATACAGCCTATGGATGGGAGTAGTTCAATTTTCATTTTCCAAATATTATCACAAAATAACTACAATTTTTTTTTAATATTGCCGCATTGCATCACCTTCACTACATTTCCTCTGCAGCAATGCTACAAGTTCTGTGCATTTCAGGTACACTAGGTGGTTAGCAAAGGCTTATGCTAATAGCTGTGTTTGTTAGCTTGCTTCTTTAGCTGGGTAGCTAACTAGCTGACCAGAGCGAGCTAGCTTTGGTTAAGTCAATGAGGTCAATACAAGTAGAGATGGCAAGCAGGCTTTTTACTATTGTCCAAGATACGTAAAGAGTGATACCATATTGGAATGGGATAAAAACAATGAGACAGGTCTTGGCAGACACAGTAAAATGACCATAAAATGCTCAAATTTTGCTCTGATTTAAAAAAAAAACACACTCATCATCAGAAAAAGAATTCAGAGGTCATGGTAATAATATTTTTTACAAAGTGCAACAAATGAACGGCATTTCAAACTTTTTTATAAATAAATAAGTTATTATATAGGAATGCAATGCACACATGGTGCATGGTTGTGGTTTTATTCAAATCTACACACAGACTAAGATTTACACAACCTGTTGGACTCTTTCGTCTGTGTTTATAAATGAATCGTTGGGTAGCCGACATCGCCGTAGACCGCTAGATCAGCGGAACGCTGTGTGAGCCGACTGAGAACAGAGCAGGCCGGTCAACAGCTGTTCCAGTCCCGATGACCCCGCAGACGGGACAGAAGGCTCAGTGAGCACTTCATACACGGCCCCAGAGCAGCGAGGCCCGGGCGGCACTCACTTTAAAGCATGCAGCGGCTGGGACTTATTATATAGCCGGAGCCAGTCGTGAAGCAACGCCGTTGGATGAATTCACCCGGTGGGGTGAAACGAAATATAGAAAAATAAAACAAAACAAAAAAAAAAATCTTTCCGGAAAACGTGGAAATAGTGCAAAGTCTAAAACTGCCATTGACTTTGAACAGGCTACAAGATCAGCCTAAATGCTCACTATTGAGAGTAAATTGAGAGTTTTTTAGAAGTCCTTCTTTATCAACTGAAAGCAATTATTTACTAGTAAAAAGTTCTATTCTTCTTTTTCCAGCTCTGTTTGTACAATTGCAACACAGCAGTAAACGGGCATCTATCCCATTCCAATATGGCGTCCAACTTTGCATACGCAACAAGCTAGCATGCCATCTCTAGTGATATTAACCTCATTGGGTTTAATACCAAGAAACAAAATTGAACCATTGGGTTGAAAACAGAACTAAACCAAAGGTAAAAAAACTAAAAAGACAAAACTTCATTTTTTATTATTAGAGGTTGTATTGTATGAAGAACCAAAATGACTGACAAATCTACAAACTTAATAATCGCTGAAATCATCTTTACAATATGGCCAAATGTTATTTATACTGATTTACAAGCGACCAAGCACAAAAATTGATGGAAATTCATGTTGGCCACGTGTAATACGCGCGGCTAAAATGCACATCAGTGCATCGCCCGCACGCATTTTAACCTTGACTCTACCCCATCCTAATTCTGTGAAGTCATTTCCTTAAAATATAGTATGAGTCTGACAATGAAAGTAAAATCTTTAATTCAATATATATTTTTACTTTATTTAAAAATGATTTTAAATTTGTTGTTTATACTGTTTGTTGTTGTTTTTCCTCATATGCCGGAGAACTGCTTTATAGATAAAGTTATTCTATTTGATTCTATTCTAAAATGTCAAATATGATCTAAAGAGCTGAAAAAGTTTTTTTTTTGGGGGTAAATTACTCAACTATTAGAGTGTGACAACAAGGCATCAAGATTTTGACTCCCAACAAGGTTTGTTACATTTGGCGGTTAAATTAAAGTAAACATTTCTTGTAAACACTAAAATTTAAGGAACGTTTATATTTCCTTAGTTAATATGATTTACCCTAAGTTATAAATATAAGACTTTATTCTCATCTGTAACGGTTACGACTTTTTTCTTGTAAACTTATCCGATTTAATGTCCAAATTAGTTTATTTCTTTTTGCAAACTGGCCCTAATACTCCGTCGTATGTAACTGAGTCAGTGGATTCTGAAAGTTAATTTTACTTTCAGCATAAATTACTAAATTTTCCTTCAAAAGTCAATGAGTCACATGTGCATTGTTCCTTTAAGACGGTGGTACCTTCACGGACACTGGGAGTTCAGACTGACCCTCCAAAGCTGCTTTCAGTCCCACTGCGGCCGCAGCACCGACCTCTGCTATCAGGTTGTGCCCGCACGCGTGCCCTATGTCCGGCAGCGCGTCGTACTCACACAGAAAACCCACGTTGAGCACCGGCTTCCCTGCTTCGGCGCCGACCGGTCCCCAGCTTGCTCGGAACGCGGTCGGTAGTTTAAAGTGGTCTTCCACCGTCCACGCGCCACCTCGCTGCGAGAAGAAACGGACCAGCGTGTCGTGCGCTCGCGTCTCGTCACCGGCGAGCTCAGGGTGGCTCCAAATGTCCCGACTTAAAGTATGGAGCTCATTCTGGATGGAATCAATATGAATCCGGACCGTGTCTTTCAATCGCTGTAGCTCATCCATGATTCCGCATGCAGAGTGAGCACCTGAATAGCCCGAAATAAACTTTTTTTGCTGATTGTCGTGAATGCACCATGGCTCAAGGAGATCACACCCGCGAGAACTAAATGATACTAAACCTTTTCACAATAAAATACATTTCATGCAAGGATTTAGTTTATTACGGTATCTTTTTTTTTATCAATCTTTTCAGCCTTTAAACAATTTTTTTATCTTATTTATTTTTAAGTGCATGTAACAAATGCTAAAATTTTTATATAAACCATAAAAAAACACTTCAAATCAGGTACCATATTTTTCCCCTCTTGTCCTCCAAAAATAATCTGAGGCGTTTAGTTGAGTTTTTGCTTATTTTAGTCTTTAAGTATCAACTTATATTTTCTCAGACAAAATTAGAAACTATGCGGCAACTTTAAGTCAGAGTAAAAGTGTAATAGTTTAATGTTTTCCTTTTTCTTTCTTTTCTTTTTTTTTTTTTTTCTAACAATAAATCAATTTAAGATCCTCCATCACAAAAGCAAAACTTGAAATGGAAGGGTTGCCCCCCAGTGGGCAAACTGCAAATCAAAATATAGTTATGACATGTCATTACAGTAATAAAATATCATATAAGCCAAATTATTGTCAAAGTTACTGTTTATAATTATTAAAATCAAGGCAAAAAACAAACTCATAAACAAATATATTGTAATATATTGTAGTACTGTACTGTAATATTCTCTACAAAAAACCCACTGAACTTTATTGTAATCATTTTATAGATAAGAACAACGATTTATAAATTGCGTACATTGCAAAATGTGTTTATTGCTTCTCCCCATTAATACACTAGAGGGACTCAGAGTAGCATCATTGAAATACACGTGCAAATTGTCCATGCCTTTAATGCACTCAGAATTCATTTCTCTAATGCAGTTTTTAATGGTTTGGTTGTGTGAAAGAAGAGAAGCTGTGTCATTATTTTTAATTTATTCATTGATTTGCCTGCTGCACTTATATAGGTTCATCAAGGAAACAATGCTTCCCTTTTTCTCAATTTGACCTGGAAATCGAGGTCAATTAGGTGGTGTTTTATTAAAGCTCCACAGCCGTCCCACTCAGCAAAGGTGCGGAGAGAGCAGGTGTGCACGCATGTGTTTTCTGATGCGATTCGAGCCGGAAGTTAATTGGGAGTGGTTGCAATCGTTTGCAGAAGCAGACATGTTAGATAGAACAAGTAAGCTGACACTGCGGCAGCCTCCTGGCATGGCTGTCAGCTAACCCTACTCCCCCCGCCTCAGTGATGCTGAGGCCAATCATAGCGTTTCAATTAGGAAAGGACCCATGTGTCATCCCAGCGTCTTAATCCGGGATGTGAACATGTGTTTACGTTCACAGGATAATTCCCCGCAGTGAAACCATTTTCCATGAACTTTCATGAGTCAAAATGTGTGGAAAAAAAAACTCACACAAAAAAGCAGAACTTGCCAGAAGGATCTTTATCTTGATAACTCAAGACACATTTATATCTGAATTCTGCTATGTGTGTCAAACAAAAACTCAGGGAAACATAGAGGTTGAAGCAAAGGTTATCATAGCGAGCTGGATTGATGTATGAGTTCTGACATGACGAGAACACGAGCTGCAACAGCAGGATGCCCTTAAGGAGGGCAGGCTTGACAGCTCCGGTGAATGAATGTCCCCCTGATGACAGCATGTTTGAAACGGGAGAATGGGCAAACAACATTATTTGCTTAGGTGGGTGCCGTATAGGCGAATGAAGAGGTAAATGAGGGTAAAGGTATTCCCAAAGATCCTAATCTCTCACTTTAAAAATGTCAAAATGCTTGTTTTTCTTTTTGTACCATTGACTGTATAAGAGAACTGGACTAAATGACCCCTCCCACCCTAACATTCCAAACAGGGACTACCAGCGAATTATATAGGCTGGAGACACTAACCTGTTACCATTGTCCAAGATATGTTTAAGTCCCCCTACAACAATTTTTTTAATTTTCTTGAAACGTTCCCAGTTTCTAACAAAAATTCCACATCCTAAATGTCTTATAAAGCCATTTTTTTTCCTGTTGATCTGAAGCCATCTTTTCCAAAAATTCCTCTGTGTGGGCGTGGCTTATGGTGCTGAGCTGTGTAACCCCGCCTCTTATCCCTCCAGACGTGCTAGCGAGACACACACTTTGAAACTTAATAAAAATAAAATAAGACATGACCATTTAGGCTGCATTGCACCAGAGAGCAGCACTAGCTGAAGTTCATAACCGATTTTATGCTAGTACATGCTGATTGTTGAATTCACTTGAACAAGAAATCAAAATGAAATGAAATGCCAGAATATAGAGGGGGTCTAATCACAGGTCAGTTTGTAAATGCGTGCAGCCAGTGCTGACTTTTTTAGATGCAGACAAAGGGTTACATTTAGGACAACGGTTAAACCACCTAGTGGTTCGTGAGCGGAGCTGCAATAAACAAAGCAGCGGCACTCCTTATAGTGCCGCTGCTGCTGCGGCTCAGCGCTCCTTAGTGGATCAAACGTGGACAGCATATTTGTGACAGCTAATGGTATTTTACTTTCAGTTTCTTCTTAAATATGTGAGGCCAACTTAAAAAAAATGTCCAGTCTTGGACGCACTTAAAATACAAAAGTGATCAGATCTTTATTTTCATTCTATGGACTTATTTTTCTTTGATGGTCTGAAGAACCTTTTGAGTCTAAGAACAAGAGAAAAGTTTGAGAAAAGTGTATAAAGTGAGGAGTTTTACAGTCTTAAAACATCTCAATTGTACTTCCCAGATTTCACCAATTGCAGTTTATTTTTAGAATTTAACCCCTGCGATAAATTAGGGAAAACTACAGTCAATCTGTGAGTCAACACACAATGTTGTCGTTTCTAACTTATCCTTTTCATCAGATGCTCCGTTATTAGGGATTTTCTTTTTTATGTATTTTCTAATCTAAATCACTCACAGCGGTTAGACACTTTAGTTTTTGCTCTATAGGTTTCCTCCTCACAGCTAAAACTGGATTTAATCCTAAAATTGTCGTTCTAATTTCCATCCCATTTTTATCGACAGCTTTTCTTGGCTCCCAATTTACCTATAAACAAAGTAAGTGTGACAGGTTAAATCGAATCTTTCATGCGACGGAGGTCTCTTTCTTTTTCCTCCTGCTTCCATGTTCCTCCGTTCTTTGTTCCTTCATGCCCCCTGTAACCCCCTCCTTTTTCCTCTTTGTGTGTGTTGGCGCCGAGCCTCAATCATATCCAATCAGCTTAATCGGCTGATGTCTATCCTCTGAGCAGGCTTATTTGTGCGTCTCCCTCGTTTTGTAAAGCTCAGTCTCAGTTCATTTGGATGTAATTCAGAAAGCTTTTTTTTTTTCCATCTTCAGTCAACCTCGGCGAAATCTCCAAAACACAAACCAGCCATAAATCCATCATTTTACATGCTTACCGGCACATCAGTGGCCTTCCTTTGAACTCTAATCCAATTGTAATGGTTGAAACTTAGTGTTGAAGTTCAAGACGTGCTCTGAATGTCTGTGGATTAAAACATTGTGGTTAGAAGGCCAAACTGGAGGTGAAAAGAACAAGCTTTCCAGTGCTTAACAGGGAAACTTAATGGAAGAGTTAAGCTTTAGTCCCTGTGTATCCCTCTGTAAAGGACTTTGTGATTTTATCTGTAGAAGATTAAGTAGAAAACAAAACTGAATTGATTGCATATTAAATACTAGATTATAGAACAGTGGACCTTAATGAAATGTTCAGAAATGATCAGAAATAATTATGATTTATGCAACAAAGGCTGTTTTGGTTAAGCTATGGTGGCTCATAGCTTGAGTTAAAATAATTTTCATCTTGTTCTCCTATGTGAAATAATCTGCAACTACAATATGTTGTATTATACAATTTTAACTTAATTTTTTTACTTGCTTAATTTTTTTGATTACTTTTCCCAATTCAATTTTATTTATATAGACCAAAATCCCAAAGAAATTTTGCCTCATTGGGCTTCATACAGTCCCACAAAAAGACTCTTTCCCCCTTTTGTCATCAGTCTGTAAAAAAATGAGATTAGAGTCATTTAGAAGTTTTCAAATATCTTCTGTTTTTTTTCCCCCGCATGTTATGCTAGTTCTGCTTATAGTCTTCTCCCTCTTAAAAAATCCATCTGTATAATATGTTCATAGTACCTTCCTCAATCATTATGTATATATATATATCTTGGTCATTAACCTGTATATGGTCTCACCTTTATATATCTGATCTGTAAATACTGTCCATATCCTGTATAACTAGCTGTACCATACTTATTTATCATAATATTTATACCACATGCTCTTACTGCCTATTGCACTTCTGGTTAGATACCAAACTGCATTTCGTTGCCCTGTACATGTACATGTGTAATGACAATAAAGTTGAATCTAATCTAATCTAATAAGAGTTGAAGTTTTAAAGCATTTGAAATTAGTTTCTGAAACTCATTTCCACAGAGAATATCACATTTTTGGTCAGAAAGAAGCAAGAGGACCTGGATGCAGACATCAACATCCAGAACCAGAAGGAAAAGGAAGTACCCCATACTGCTAAAAAGTTGGAATCTATGAATAACGACAGGGTGGGAACAAAAGGATGCCAGGTCTTTTTATGGAAATTAATTTTTTCAGCCTACAGAGGTCTCAATTGTGTGGACACTATACAATCAGAGTGAAATGAAGATGTGGCAGGCTAGTCCAGTGAGCACAGGGCCCACTACAGGACGTCAGGCCCTCAGGCCACCTTCATGAAGTCTGTTCCTGATTGTTTGGGTAGAGACATTCACACCAGTGGCCCTCTGGAGGTCATTCTGTAGGGCACGAGCAGTGCTCAGCCTGTTCCTCCTTGCACAGAGGAGCAGGTATGGGTCCTGCTGAGGGGTTGAGGATCTTCTACAGCCCTGTCCAGCTCTCTGAGAATAACCACCAGTCTCCTGAAATCTCCTCCATGTTCTGGAGATTGTGCTGGGAGACACATTAAACCTTCTTGCTGCAGCACGTGTGGATGTTCCATCCTGGAGAAGTTGGACAACCTGTGCAACTTCTGTAAGGTTAAGGAATCTCCTCATACTGCCATAGAGAGAATTACACAAGCCAAAATCAGCACGAGTGGAAAACCAGCCAAAAAAGATCAAGAGGGAGAAACTTGAAATGACCTCCACATGTAACACCAGTCCTGTTTGGAGGGTTTTTTTAATTGTTGCCACTGAAGTGCACCTGTTGTTAATTCCATGAACACCAATACAGCTGAAATTGATTAACGAGGCCCTCAGCTGCTGAACCAACGAGAAAATTATCAGACAGATTTAATCAATTCATGCCAGGCCCAATAAAAAAAGTGTTCCTTTAACTTTTGTGAGCAGTGTATATCTTCATATATCCCAAGTCAATATATAACTTTTTTTTTTTGTTAAAGAGTAGGACTTTAAAAAAAACTTTGCCAAATTATTAATTCACCTTTGTATGAATTACATTATTTTCATTATCATAGCATTAACGTACCAAATTTATATATATATAAACTGTGTGCACTAACATGTTTTTTTCACCTTTTAAGGTTTAAATATTGATTTTTTACAATTTTGAACACTTTTGATCAGGGTTTTGGTTAGGGATCGGGTTAAATGTATTATTTCTGTTTCCAGCTGATAATGTCAAGTGCCATTTTGTCTGCACCAAGTTCCAAAGTCTATGGTATCGCAAAAGAAGTAGCCACCCACATCACCATGATAACCAAATATGGCTGACGAAAAAGCAATTAACTCAAATGCAAACAATTTTTAAAATGCTCCAAATGGTGGACAGGCAAACTGCCCAGGGTGTATCCCTGGCCTTCATCCTTCAGTAACTGGACAGGCCCCAGAATCCCCGTGGTCCTGACCAGGAACAAACGGGTGAAGAAAATGGAGGAACGGGTAATTGAAAAAGCTTTTCATGCTTCTTTGCTGTGTCTCAGCTGACAATCCAGAGAGGAGCAAACACTTTACAAATACAAAACTGTGAAATAGCTGGACCGATTTACCAGAATCTTTATTACAAATATATATTTTTTAATTAAATCATCTATATCATCACTCACTGCTGGGGTTTATTCCAGTCACTTTAGGGGGAAGGTATCCATTTCAAAATAAGATTGTCATGAACATGGTGAGACAGAACATGACAAAAGCATGACAAAACGTAAGCAGAGAATCATGACAAGTATTGCTTAACAGTCAAAATTAATTTTTTGTCCAAAAGAAAAAAAAAAGTTTTTCCTTAACTCTGTTTAGAAATCTTAAATACAGTTTTGTGATATTTATTTTACATTTATCTATTATTTATTGAAATTAGTTTGTTAGTTTGTTGATTTGGTTTTTTTAGGGTGAAGTTTAGCATCTCTTAAAGATCCACACCAATGAAAATGTTATTTTTGGTGTTTTTACATGTCCTTGTAACATTTTTATGAAGATGGCAAACATATAAAAAGAAAATTGAGATTAAAATTGCATTTTTGAGTTTTTCTTAATTTAAATCCTTGTGAATCAGGTGCAGACAAAAAACTGTTCTTTGAAAAAGAGCTTATTTGTAATATATATGGGTGAGCTACAAACTTCCTGTTCTTCGTCAGTTGTAGAATGCAGGAAGGTAAGGGAAGAGGGGCGGGGTTGCTCCATGCCAACAATCCCACCCGCAACTTGAAGGTGAATTTCTATTGAACTGTCACTCTGAAGAAATTAAATCCTAAAAAAAATCAACATTTAGATTTTGGCTTAAAACAGCATAATCATAATTAAATATACTACTGGAGCGCTTTTAAGATAATTGGAGGGGATCTTTAAACTTCCAGCTGACTGAAGGAAGTGAGTTAAACTAGTTCCATCCTGTCAGCTGAAGATGAACAAAATGAACGCTAGGAATGGCCCGTCCTGGCCCAGCACAGCTCACATTAGCGCAGAAAGCTGCTTGATAGTTAGAAACTCTTCCCCGAGGGACTGAGCGATGTGTGTCTGTGTGCAAGTGTGTGTAAAGTTGACAGTCCCGCTCCCGTCATTAATGTCACATCAGTGCACACACTGTGCTTCTGCGTTCGCCAAGCTGGAGAACATTAACACCTCCATTTATCACGTTGTCTCGCATCTTCAGCGGGTGTAGTGGGGGTGGGATTTACACTCCACCACGTTTGCTCTCGTTCTTGAGTGGTTCAAGCTCCAAGCCTGATCTCCTGAGCGTAATGTACTGCAGAAAACAATTTTCTTTTACTATTCCTGACAACAGGAAGCCGTCCTGTTTGGATTCAATTACCAGTTGTTTCTCAGAGGCTGTGTAATCTACATTTCCATGTAAATTCATTTTATTCTATTTGTAATTGGAATTTTTATTTTAATTAAATTCACTCTGTAATATCATCAGCGATGCTTGTTTTGACTTTGAGAGAAAAACATAATATAAAAGTTGTTTATTAGCTCTTCTGAAACTGTTTATACATTTTTTAATTAAAAGAATGCATTCTAGTTGGAGACAGTAAGCTTTAAATGGTTAAAATAGGCTTACAAGAGCTATTTTAATTATTTTTGCTATCTTGAGGTACACTGCAGAAAGAGACCCCTTAAAAAGAAGTTCTAAAAACACACAACACACTCACTAGAGATAGAGACACCTAGATATCTAAATCATGGCTATTTCAAAGCTTACAGCTTTAGATTTGCATTATGCATCTGATAGACATAAATTCATAGAGGTCTAATGTATATCGCAGTTTAGATCTCTGTCAGAGGACTTTCCCACGGCTAACTGCATCGCGGTCCCATCATGGCTTGTGTGTTGTAAACGGAAGTTTCTCCCAACATGATGTCTAAAAGTTATTTAATAATAATAAAAAATAATAATAAATTTTATTTATCAGGCGCCTTTCACGGAACTCAAGGTCACCGAACAAGGATAAAAGCACAAATATAAAAATATAAAAACATTGGTGCTAATTTAAGCTTAAGAAATAAATAAATAAAGAGATGTATTGCAGTCATGAGGAGTAGGCCATTCTGAAAAGATGGGTTTTGAGGCTGGAAATGAAGAGAGGGAGTGAGTCCATAGTCCTGAGGTCGGGTGGAAGGGAGTTCCATAGTTGTGGGGCAGAGCGACTGAAAGCCCTGCTTCCCATGGTGACGAGTCGAGCGGTGGGGATGACAAGTTGGAGGGAGGACGAGGACCTGAGGGAGCGGACTGGGGTGGCGACTTGGAGTAGGTCGGAGAGATATGGCGGGGCGAGGTTATGAATGGCTTTGTGGGTTAGGAGAAGGATTTTGTAAGTGATCCGGTAGGTGATGGGGAGCCAGTGAAGCTGCTTGGTAGTTAGAAACTCTTCCCCGAGGGAATAGACATATAGATATCTCTTAGTTATCTGAGAAACGTCTGAATGTCTATCAAAGCATGGCACAAGTTTTTATAGAACATCAACAGATACCTAATAGACATCTTCTTTACATGTCTACTGGGCATCTAAAATCTGAGACACCTCTGTTTAGTTACCCTATTAGATGTCTCCAATAGTGTTTTGCATATAGAGGTCTTCTAGACATCAGTAGACATCTGGAGGTATAAGGTTTAATTGAACATCAACAGTAGATAACTATTAAATACTTAACAGAACTAACAAAAATCTAGCTTAGATGTCTACTGGATATCACAGACACCTCTGTTTAGTTACCCTATTAGATGTTGTAACGTCCAAGCAAAGCCCTCAAACTAAGGCTAACAAGGTCCAACCCCAAACCCCAAACTAAAATAACAAAACCCAGCAGCATAAGACTGCTGAGGACATTCATTCATCATTCATTCATCTTCTTGGATGCTTTTTCCCTTTTGGGGTTGCCGGAGCCTAACCCGACTACTGATGGGCAAAGGTAGGTTTCACCCTGAACAAGTCACCAGTCTGATGCAGGGCCACAGTTACACACTCATTCTTACACATCTAGGGGCAATTTAGTCACCAATTAACTTATGAAGCATGTTTTTGGACCATGTTTGAAAACCCACCAATGCACAGGAGAACATGCAAACTCCAGATGGCAAGGTCCCCAATTGGAGGTTCTGTTTCAGATCCACCAGTCGAAATTTGAATCAGAGCTGTGAGACAAGAGTGCGCCACCGTGCAGCCGTCTCTGCTGAGGAGAGAGAGGGTAAAAGTAAACAAAACAAACCAGCACAACACCAACTAAACCCAATCAGCTCCTCCGCCTGCTGCTCTGCTCCCTGCCTAACTTGGTGAGGCCTCCTCCGTCTTAAGTACCTGGGAGGTGCTAATTAAGATCTTTTGCCCCACGTGCCAGGTGAGCAGAATGGGAGGGCATATTGAAAAGGTGCAGCACAGCAAGCAGAACGTAACAAATGTCTGCCAATAGTGTTCTATATGCAGTAGTGTTCTGCATATCTCTATATGGGATGTCTATTACATCTATCAGCAGACATCTGGATATCTATTAATGTGGGGTGCAAGGTTTAATTGAACATCAACAGTAGATATCTATTAGATATCCAATAGTCCTAATAAACATCTACTTTAGATGTCTATTGGAAATCTACTGGACATCTCAGACACCTCTATTTAGTTACCCTATGAGATGTCTACCAATAGTGTTCTGCATATAAAGGTCTCCCATCAGTAGACATCTAATCTTGTGATATTTTTAGATGTCTAGAGTTTTTTTTTTTTTAACACTAAAAAGACAAAAAATAGAAAATCCAGGTCAAACATGTTTATATCATTCTGATTTTGGTTTGTTGTCATCCATTTTCTCTTTTTACTATCAAATGTAAACATGAAAACATTTGTGTAAAGTCCACTTTTTTTTCTCGTATGTAAATGCAAGTCTAAACTTTTAGAACTTTGCCTCTGAACAGAGACTAGACACTGTTGTGCACCACAAGATAAGAAAATGCGCTTTAAACTCAATCTAACATTAATCCACTCTGACAATATATTAAACCTTTCACACTTCTACAGGTGTGGATTTTCTTCTGCTTCCTCCCACAGTTCAATAATATGTTTCATAGATCAGCTGCTGTCTGCAAATTGCTCCTGTTTGTTTGGCCCTGTGACCTGATTAGGGTATACTCCACCTTTAGCAGTAGCAGGATTGGAACCAGCAACCCTGTGACCCCAAAAAGGGATTTAATTGGTTCTGAATAAATGTAAAATTCCAGTATTTATTTTTTTTAATTAGTAAATGTTTTTTTTATAAAGTACTCGAGTAGACTTTTAAAAATATCCCAAGATTAGACAGCAAATACATGTGTAGTACAACTCTAAATGTAGATATCTTTCAGAACACTATTGCTAGACATCTAATGGAGGAACAAAATAGAGTTGTCAGAGATGTAAGCCCAATCCAAATTCTTCCCTTCTCCTAAGCCCTTGTCCCCTCCCTTTCATTTGGCCCTCCAAACTCCCCTTCAAATGGAGGAGAGTGGAGAAGGGAAGAATTCGGACTGGGCTGTAGACATCTACAGTAGATCTGTATTAGGTATCTGATAGTTTCTGCAGTGTGGCAGGAGTCAATTAGAAATTCACCTCTGAGTTTTGGTAAGCCTGCCCCCACTTCCCATCACCTACATGTTTATATTTTCTCCTGCTAGCTTACAGCCCCTCAAGACCTCAACCCAACATTACCAGTGCAACAAAAATGGGGGAAAATTTAAGAGCTAATCAGCTTTTAAAGCAGCTCAGACAAGAAAAAGAAAGACGTAGAATGAAGAAATTCACAGAAATACAATTTTATCTTATCATATATATTCTATCATAAGTGATATACCACAAGAAGATGTTGAAAACACAAAAACCCATTTTCATCTGTGTGCGTCTTTAAAAAAAAATTGCAGATGGAATAACAAAAATTGTTTGACCAAGAATTCCTATGTTTAGAAAAAAAAAATTCTAGTAACTAAAAGACGTTTTCTTAAAGTAGGATTATTTTATTACCAAAAAATAAAATAAGATTTAAGATTCCGTTTTTGCAGTGCCTAGATTTATCTGATGGTTCATCCTCAGGCTCCTCCTCCAAAATCCTGAGGCATCCGTGCCTTTCTTTTGTTTGACAGCTTGCTCCACTAACATCAGCCTTTGTTTGCAATTTGGCGAACAGTAGGAACTCAGCCAACAGCCTCCACCCGTGAACCGTGAAGAGCTACAACCAGCAGGGCTGCAAGGACTCACATGTGCTCCTTCCTACAAAGTAACAAAACAAGCAAAGACAGTTTGCATTTGTGGCATTAAAATACGACTTTTTGGTTTATTTTTATGCAAACTAAATTGTTTAAGCTCACATCTAAAATCCTGATTTGGCTTTGCACTGTAGGGCAGGATTCATTTTAAATTTTGATTTCCCCCCCACCCCTCTGTGCATGAGAGGTGAGAAACACCCTCCTCCTCTTCAGATGGATTCAAATGCTTAAATTAAACAAAGAACATGATGATTTGCATCCAAAAATCTTTGAGTTCAGTAGGGAGACCACACAGGGGATTAGTGCTTCCCTGCAACAGAAGAAAACCCTTTGGCAACACATAGGGAATGTTAGCTTCTACAACGCTGCATGAAATCTGTGAGAAGGGGGCAGTTATTCACAAACAGAGCAACACTTCGGAGGCTTTTTCCTCGATTCTTTCCCATTTTCACTGCGGGAAACGTGGCTGTAAACTTCCTATTGCTTTTAAAAGTAATTGGAATAATTTAAAGACAAAAAAAAAGAAAACACAAATTAACAAAACCAGTAAGATTTAATTATAAAAAAATAAATTTGAATTATTCTGCCCATTTTCTCTCTTTAAGTGCACTAAAATAACATTTTTCATGTTTTATGGTTGACAATGAAAAGTTAAGTCGAAGTTATTTATTTAAATATTAAGAATTATTATACAGTGGAAAATCCCATTACAAAAGGTTTTTTCTTAATGAATGTTCAAAATATGCTCCTTATCACACACCGATCCTAAAATTTTTAAAATGTTTTAATCTCGTGATGTTATATCGCTCTAACACATACTAAACATGAATGAACAAGAAGCTCCAGCTTGTATGAAATCAAAACATTAGAAGCTTTGATTTGCTCTAACAGTTTTAGCCGATTCACATACTTTTCAATCAGATTCAATGCAGAATCAACCATATTTCATAACAAATCACCAAAATATGACTGAATGGTTTCATTTTGTGGCTGTGAGTGTTGTAAATGATCTGAGGGACAAAAGCCAAAGCAGTCGATCAAAAGGATAACAGGGTTTATCAAGAGTATTAGTGAGAGCGTCTGTCACATCTCTGAGCCGACACATCTGGGAAAAGTGAAGTGTTAATTGGAAGCTGCTTGGGGAGCTGTGGGTGTCTTCTTTGTGTTGTCAATAATGTGATTGCTACAGCGTTACAATTCTGGATAATGGACACACTTGACATCCCTTGTGACCTAGTTTACGAGAAAAAAAAGCAAGTATTAATGGGACACTGGCAGCTTTATGACTCATGTTCCTGCCTTGTACATCCTTTTGTTTTTACTTTTTCTTTAGTCATTTGACTATTCAATAACAGAGGTTTAAAAAAATGTATATCTTTCAAATTATTTTGAGACCTGTCCATCATTCTCTCCAAGAGCAGATAGGTTGAATAAAAAATAAAAAAAAACATAAATTCAAAATAAATCCTCAACTCACTTTTTCAACAATGCTTTTCCAAATTGTTTTCAGATAATTGTTTCAAAATCCCCTTAGAGCATCTTGTGTTTGGCTTAACATGTCAAGGTGAATGCACCATATTTTTTTAAAGATGAAAAAGGTGAAGATTGGTTGATCTAGCTGATAGAAATTTTCAAGCTTGAATGGAACAGGAGGTAAAAAAAACATTGATGCTTCATGGACGACTTTTGACTACAACCATATGTTCATTCCAAACACCTACGATGGGAGAAAAGTTAGAACTTTGGGTTTTGTTGTTAAATATTTTACAACAGCACTGAACTTGATTGAGAAAATAAACTCAAAATGAGCTACATTACAATAACAACAGAACTACTTTTAGTTAGTAATCTGATAGGGGGACAGTGGCTCAGGTAGTAGAGGAGATCAGAAAATGATCAAAGGATAGGCGGTTCGAGCCTCACTACTGCCAGCCAACTGACGTTGTGTCCTTGGGCAAGACACTTAACCCTACTTGCCTCCAGTGTGGCTCCACTGGAATGTGAATGTCTCAGTGATGGTCAGAGGGGCTGTAGGTGCAAACGGGCAGCGATGCCTAAGTCAGCCTGCCCTAGAGCAGCCCTGGTTACAATAGTAGCTTACCATCACCAAGTATGAATGAATAATGGATATTCATTGTAAGCACTTTAAGCATCTAGAAAAGCACAGATAAATTTAATCTTTTATTTTTATTGACTCATCTGGTTTATTTCAAGCATAGATTCTGGACAATACAGGACAACAAAAAAACAGATTTTTCAAAATCATTACAGAAATGATGAAATGCATTGATTAGAAAAAACAAAGACTCCGTTATGTCATATTTGATTCATTTATTATAGTAATTATTAGCTCAAGTCAAGTAGAGTTTGATTGTTTGCTTGAAAAGGAGTGGGAAGACACAAATTTATATAATCTCATCCCTATAGTTACTTCATTTAACAGTTTTGCATAGTTTTTGTAATCTGGTTCTAGCTCAAACTATCCTTGTAATTGATGGAGTGAAGTCATTCTAAGCAAAAAATATGTTTTCTTTTGTTTATGGCAAATAAAGGTAAACCCCAAAAAGACAAATATTGGGAGACATATCTCTGTAAGACTGCTTTATTCTAAGGGTGTGGGCGGTTTCTTTAAATATTAGCAAATAAAGGTTAAAATCTGTTTTGTTTACCCATTTGCTTCAGCAACAATGTGTCACCCGGCAGCTGGTACAATGCTCTCTGCAGCATGGGAGCTAATAGCTAAAAAAAGCCTCCACTTCAGACAAACATTTAACTAAATAATGTAAATTGTTGGCACATCTTTGTAAATAAGCAGCAAAAACGTTTTTTTTCACTTATAAAAACACATTAATTTAAAAAAAATAAATTTTCCTAATATTAACTGATTTGATTTCTATATTTACGCCATTTTGTTGAATTATGCAATGACAAAATCCTAATATTCAAAACATTTTGAACTTTGACAGCATCTATTGGTTCCTTTTTGAAAGTGATTTCTGTTTGAGTAGAAATAGTAAAAACCAGATTTTTATTTTTAAAAACTCATGCTTCTAAGCCCTATTTTCTGCTCCATTTGCATTCATATTTTTTTAACCATTCCTTTGGGTTTTTGTGATTTAACAGACTCCCTTTTTCATGTAAATAAATAAAATCCAGATGGCTGTTGGGATACTATTGACGCCTCAAAAGCTGAGCGATTTTACACCTATAGGTGTAAAATCCTTATACTACACAGTAAAAATCCATAAAATATTCTTTTTTTTTTTTTTTTAAAGCTTAGTCAAATTTAAGGATAAACCGTTTAACATGCAAACAGGCTAAGAAAAGCCAAATTGTCCTGCTGAATGTTCCGATGACAAGAGAGGAGAAAAACAGATCATCTGCTGATTTCATTATGGGAACAGGTGCCGCAGCGTGGCACATCATTAATCAATCAAAACTTAACAATGAACTCTCAGCTCTGGTGGTCAGGGCCTTTAACCTCATCCATGAACGTGTATCTGAGAGATTGATGAGGGCTTAACCTGACTTTCAAAACTGTGTTTAACCAGTCATGTCCGAACGCCACAAAAACAAAAAAAAAGACCTCAAGTGACTTCAAACCAAAAGGTTCCAGTCTGAAGATCAAATTTAATAGAAAATTGCAATAAAAGGTCAGTGAAACTGTAAAATAAATTGGATAAATCTGTAAATCTTATTTGTCTTTTTTCCGTAAACAAATATGAGCACATTTACGTCAAGTCCTTCCCACATACATAATTTCAGTCCAAGAAGCCTCCATAAATGTCCAGAATCAGCTCCCACCAATAGCGCAGTGACAGATTTCAGAAGGCAGCTGTCTGATGTTTCTTAGAAAGCAATGCTGCTAAAATGAAACAGAAACAAACAATAAATTAACCGCTTAGAGAGAAGTATTAGAGTAATTTTAGCATTCTTTATTTTAACTATCTATTAAAAATGTAATTGCTTCACATTGTACGTGCTCTAAAATGAAACTCCCACTTAAAAAGTTGCCTTAAAATAACTTATTCTAAACTTCACTTGAGTCCACATTATTTTGTGTGATGCCTCCTGGTTTTATTGTTGTAGAAAATCGAAGAATTGCACTTAAAATTCAAATAGAAGCTAACCAGAAAACATAATTTCAATTTTTTAAACCTGAAATCTGTGTAAAATATTAATTTTAACTAATTGAAAATGAGAAATGTTTCAGCAAAAGACAGAATTTATGCAGCATTCCAAATCTGTAATAATTGATATTCAAGAAAAATAATGTTCTAAACCAAACGTGTGATAATAGGTTCTTAGATGAGATCAAAGAATTATTAGGCGTTTTTCTGTATCAAATCATACATGTTTTTTTTTTTTAATCAGAAAGAAACTTTTCTGGCAGAGGGGGAGTACAGGAGGTCCACATGCGTTTGAATTATTTAAAGTTGGCAGTTCGTTTCTTACCAGACCGGTGCTGATTCTGCACTGTGGTGCTGTCTATTTGTCATCCTTCACAGATGATTGAAAGTTTAGAGCACATGCAAGCTGTGAAGTGATAGGAAGTGGGCGGTTTGATGAGCATAAAGTGAAGGATCATCTGTGTCCAGCACGGCTGGTGGTTGGTTGCCAGCAGGCTTGTTCATACTCTGCAGCCATCAATCTACTTTCCAGCACAGATGGTGGTGACTGACTTTGGAGGAGGAGGTTTGATCTCTACCTGACAAGGATTACTTTAAATCTTTAGTGTTGTCACTTCTATAGGAACTATCAATTTAGTCAAATTTAAGAAAATTGATTGGTAAATCTTATTTTTTTTGCTTGTTTTATTCCATAAGGGGAAGGCAAGTTTATTTGTGTTGCACATGTCATGTACAAAAACAATGAAAAGTGCTTTAAACAAAATCCACTCATATTAAAAGAGTGATAATTCGAATAAGATTTAAACAAAAGTTTAAATGAATTGAATTTAAATTAAGCATAGATAAACAGTGTGGATGTAAACTTTTGAATATAAACCAATCAAATTCAGCTGGGAACAGGTGAGTCTTCAACCTGGATTTAAATATTTCAGCTGATCTCAGGCTTTCTGGAAGTCTGTTCCAGAAATATGGGGCATAGAATCTGAATGCAGCTTCTCCATGTTTGGTTTTGACTCTAGAAACTGACAAAAGACTGGATCCATTTGACCGGAGAGGTCTGACTGGTACCTACAGGTGGTCAATAAAGTATTTTAGTACTAAATTATTGAAAGCTTTATAAACCAGCAACAAAACTTTAAAGTCTATCCTCTGGCAGACATGCAGCCAGTGTGAAGACCTCAGAACTGGACGGATGTGGTCTAGTTTTGTGATCCTTGCAGGGACCTGAGAAGCAGAATTCTGAATAAGCTGATTGATTTTTAGGTAATCTTGTAAAAGTAACGTCAACAAAAGATGAATGCATTAACTAGTTTGAACAAGTCCTGTTTAGACATCAGATCTTTAATCCTTAAAATATTTTTGGGATGATAGCTTAATTTTGTGACTTTACTTCTTTTTTTTTTTTTAATGAAAACAATTGTTTTTTTTTTTTCATTTAAAGGCACTATAGTGGCTATTTGGAATTTTTACCAAAGTGCAACAATGTTTATCCTCCTTTAAAAGTCAGGGTAAAAAATGTCAACTGTGACCATTGTCCCCAATAAAAGGGTTAATGTTCAAATGTTAATGTTCAACAGCAGTAAAATAAAGTTTAAACCGATAATGTTTAAAGTGGAAAGAGAAAGTTGGAGACTGAAATGTTCAAACTGGCTTGAATTTAAATGCCCTCAACAGCAGTGGGATTTAGTGACTTGGAGCGGTTAAAATGTCACAAGAGAAGCCAGTGGAAATGTCACCTGCAACAATTTGCTTATCTTATTGCTAACCTTTTAGGGAAAAGGTCCAGGCACACATATACCTGACATTATGACCTGGACCCTTAAGCGTTATGCTGCACAACAAAGATTTGTAAAAAAATAAATAAATAAAATGAACATAGATAAATAAAAATGTACTGACTTAAAAATACACATTGCAAACTTTTCTTTATATTTTATTTTTTGCAAACATGAACATATTAAATTTTAAAAAAAAGAATAGACATGAAAACAAGTACTAAATAAAGAGGAAAAGTTGTTTAGACTTTTAAATGTTGCTCTTTAAGCATTAAAAATGTCAACATTCTTGAAATACTGGCTAAGAATATCTTGAGGGTTTTCCTTTTCCTGCAATATACTAAAACGTTTTTTATAGGATGTCACTATTTTGCAACTAATCATCACAAATTTATCTTTAACATACTCTAGTTTTGTTCAAAATTATGTTGTGATGATTAAAAAAGTGCAAGACAACAAACACTTTTATCTTAAATATGTTTAACCCATGTTTGACCCATTGCAGCACAGTTTCTATCATGAGCTCAGACTAAAGGTCATCGTGCATAAAGTGAGTCCCTCTCCAAAAGGTGAGAGTGTTCCGACACTGTATTTGCCAATATTGGATGAGCAAACATGAAAAGGTGAGCAGAATATGAGTGGGTAGACTCCGAATGAGAAGTTAGAGGGAAATGCAGGAATCAAAGGAAAATACTAGATTACAAAAAGTAGTTTAAATTTAGTTCAAATTAAAAAAATAAAAAAACTCAATGAAACGATACTTTTCTGTAAGATTTTAGTTTTTAAAGTAGTTTATAAAGCAAATAGTTTAATCAAAATGTTCTATATATCAATATGAAACAAAAAGATATTTTTTGCTTAAACTTTCTGAAATATATGTATTGCTTAAGTGTTTTCACTTATGTGATTTCTATGCATCCATTTGTATAAAGCACTCAGCTGTAAAAAACAATCAGAACACATTAAATCCTTCTGAAATTAAATAATTTGGATTAACCTGCTTCAAGAATTTCATAGAAAAATAAGCAATTTTTGTCTTTATATTTTATAAAAAGCTTTTGACCCATCTAAAGTGTAACAGAGAAGCAACATTTTATATATTCATGGATCAAGCCAGATGGAGGCCCAACCCTTGTAGGCTGGCCACATCAGCCTCCTCTAGGCAATATAGCTCGCTAAATTTCTCAAGAGAATCTCAACAGAGAGAAAATTTGGTTTTCGAAAACTAATTGCCTGAAGTCCCTCCCCTGCTGGAGGAGCCGGCTGCAAAAAAAACATAATTTGCACCCGAAGTCATTAGCTTAGACCTAACCGAACCCCCTATTTAAGCTTTCAACCTTTTTTTCACTTTGACATACCGTAACTGCTACATGATCAGCTGATTCACAGAGAAAAAGCAGCAAAAAAAAGCGGCACTTTCTAAACAAGTGTTGTACAAATTTGAACACGTGTTAATATTGACTTGAAAAAAAGTAAAACGAATTAACGTTCCCATTTGGAGCTCATCTCGCGCACTAAACTGTTGGACAGTTACAGTTTATTCACATTTAAAAGCTCAAAAGCTGATAGTTCTGAAGAGTTTTTAAAATATCGTTTTTGAAAGGGTTTCCTAAAGTTTAGGAAATTTCCTCTTACACATCCGGCTAAAGTTGCAAAGTTTCTGCTTCCGGCTGGAGATTCAATTCAATTCAATTTTATTTATATAGCTCAAAATCACAAAAGAATTGTCTCATTGGGCTTCACGCCGGTAATTTTAGAAGCAGGTCAGTCGAAGTCAAAAGCTCACCACCTACACTGAAAACAGTGTCCAGAAAACTGCTTTCCCTTCCTGAGGTCCGGGACTTTGCTAGAATCTGTCCTGATGCCACGTGTATTGATAGACACTCTTGGGCTTGAACTTGATATTCATTATTGACAAACTATGATGAGCACAGAAGTCCAGCAACAAAAAGCTACTCAGGTTCTGATAAGGGAGAACATTCCTACCAATTATGCCCTTCGTGGGTATTGAAGTCCCTTGGGAGGACAACAGAGTTCCCTGTTGGGGCCCCTCCATCACCCTTTTGGCAGACATCACAAAAGCCAGGAACTCCAAACTGCTTTTCGCCCATAAACCGAAGACACAGTCCCCCACCTGAAGCCAAAGGGACCTGACCCTCTCGTACACACTTAGCAGCTCAACTGGGGGCTCACAAGCACTATGTGCAACTCGAGAATGGTAGAGTCCAACGACTCTTGAAGGAAAACCCAACTATCCTGGTGACACTGATCTGGGCCCAGAAGTAGAATCTTTCTCTGTACTTTTCATGAACCGCTTTTAGTCTGGCTCGTCACCCAGGACTTGTCTGACATGGGAGACACTGAAAGGGGCAAAAGCCCCAGACAGCTTAGCAAATCTACATATATGTACATGTAAATGTTTATATGCACATACAGGTGTTATTTAATGTTCATATTTATATTTTGTATTTGTCTATATATCTAATTATTTATTCATATGTTTCTGTTAGAATTCAATTTAATTTTATTAATAAAGCCTAATATCATAACACAATTGTCTCTTGAGGTGTACACATACGAACTGTTTTCTTCTGTTTTCAGTGCTTCTAATTCAGCTTATCCTACTCGGAACATTACAATTTGGTTTGTGTGTGAGCTGTATCTGTATTGTGCTGACATGTTTGTGTGGGAAGGTTTTTGGAACCAAAAGCATGTTTGGATTGTTGAGTGTGTCTTCCAATTGTAGTAAGATCTGCAGTATCTATGGAAAAATGATTACTTAACCCCTTAAGCTTTGACAACAGAAAAATTTCCCAACCAAAAAATAAAATAAAATAAAAAATGCAAAACTAATCCTAATATATAAAAATAAAGACACAATTATAATTGAGAAATATGTTAAAAACCAAAATAAACCTACCCTTTTCGTTGAAAAAACCCTAACACTTTTTTATATTACATAATTTAATGTAAATTAATCGCAAAAATCATGTCATTTTTTGAACTTATTAATCCTACCTACTTTATGACATAGAATTTTATGTGGATCTGATCAAATTGACCTACTCATATAACTAAACCCTCCCAATTCTATAGATTTTTAATATTTACTTTTGTATTTTATAAATAATAAAATTAACAGTTTGAAATGTTGCATTTATGCAACAAAAGGGACTCATAAATACAGACATCATAAATCATTTGTGGTTATGTGTTTTATTGTTGCCTTTAAAAGTAAATTTTTACCAATTTTATTTATTTCTCTAGGACAATGCACATCAAATTAACCCAGGCTTTTTTGTCCCCTGAAAGATGTTAAAAATTAATATAAAACATATAATAGAACAGGTTCATGGAATCATCAGTTACTAGTATTCCTATATGGATTTGTCCAGCATTTTAACTTAAACCGGATATATTACTTTAAAATATCAAACATAGACAACATTGAATAATATAATTTATAAAAAAAAAAAGCTATTTCAATACATATGACAAATTGGTCATTACAGTGGGGGCATGCACTTTTCATAAAGGTCAATTTTTTACATTTAAGTGTTTATTTCAGAGTTCACTTAGTGAATTTTCATAAGGAAAAGGTGCATTTCTCTTTAGCATGATGTTTGTTTTGGTTATATTAACTTAAAATGTTCAGTGTGTAGTAGAAAATGGCTTTAATTTGAAGAGATATCATATTTGTTTTGTATTGTAATATTTATCCACTCAAACGGTTAATTTTTGTGTTTTTTGCCAAAGTTTTCACATTATCTCCTTTTTTTCACAGTAGTTACAAGTATTTCTGCACTTTTATAAAAATGTGTTTGTGAATGACACTAATGCTGAAAACTAAGATGAGAAAAGGAAAATAGTGAAATTGTAATTAGCTGGGACAAAATATAAAATCTAAACACAATACGAATGAAAACATGGAGGAAACTTTCAGAAAAGGTTTCCAAGTTAATATTTTTTCAGCTCTGGTCACATTTTGGACAGTATTTTAGCAACAAAAAGTGAAATTTTAGAGAAAACTGATACATTTTAAAAAGGAGGGGAATGAAGTTTTCTCGTATCCTCTTTGACTTGTGTTCAGGAAATGCGGATGCTGAAGGGATAAAAATAAAAATTCAATTTCACAACTCCCCTTCTCCCTGACAGAAAAGTGCAGGGTGATTACAGGTAAAGTGACTGCTGGTGTCATGGCAGTCAGGTTCATTTGAGAGGTTTTTTTTTGTCAGTCTGTGAAACTCTACAGCTGCGAGAAGGGCAAATGAATGATTCACCGGCTATGAATACACCAGAGGCACAGCACGGCTATTCCAGATGATACTTTGCTCTTTTGCAGGGATGAAGTGTCACAAATGTCACAGAAGTTTGATGCCATATACTCAGACTTTTTGTCACTGCTATGACAGAAAAACATGAAGCATAACAAACTGAGGACAAAAAAACAGTTAGCTGAGCATTTCTGCCTGAGTTACTCATACTGGCCTGTAGCATCTATCTCAGAGTGTTAGTTCGAATGAACATTCACTCAACCACACACTAAGTCTGTGTGATCACAGTTGCTGGGATAAAAATGTCTAAATGGTGCATGAAAAAAGATTAATTTTCACTGTTTTATATTTAAACAATAATGATTTATAACCATTGACTGTATTTCAGAACTGGACTGAGCATTAACTGTATAAAGAACAGGACAAAGCAGTTGTTTAAGGGTCATATATATATATATATATATATATATATATATATATATATATATATATATATATATATATAATACAAACTTTCCAGGATAAAATATTGCATTACATTATGGGATTTTTTTTTTGTTAATACTGATACTTGAAGAACACAAGAGTGCCATCCATAAAATCTCCTATATTCTGGACAAGTTCGACTCTATCAATCCTAATTTAATAAATGTGAGGTAATGATGTCGTCATTTTAGAGAAGAACATGTACAATAGCTCACCTGTTTAAATAAAGGTTTAAAATAAAATGAATAAATAAATGAATACAAATAAACAAAGCATTTCTGCCTCGGATTAAATCTTTGTCTCTTTTTATTTCCAAATTCTTCAAGAAAATCTATATTTATGAGATATTTTTGCTAAATTAAATTAAACTAGCTAATCTTTTTTTTCCGTATTTCTAATTTAGCTGTTAAATACTACCACTTCCAAAAAATAATAATGTTGACGGTTTTAATGATGTTTTAAGTAATTCCATACGAATTTTTTCTCTAAAAAACTTTAAATTATCAAGTGAAGATGTTTTACAGTTTCTTGTGCTTTCACCTTAAGTGTGTTTAGGTGAAATTAATGTTAACTATTTAAATTGTCTTGGGAACCCCAATTTTGCACTTACTTTCCAGTTATTGCTGTTAACTTACTAAATAAGTAAGTCAGTCTGAGTTTTAGTACAACTTTTCATATCTGTTGTTGTTTCCCTCATTGGTTTTGAGTGAAAGTGTGGTGACAGAAAGAATCCCATGATGGGTTTAAGTGGAAACGTTTAGCTATTTTGGGTAGAACATCAACGATGATCATTTAAAACATATAATGGTTTTGCAATCTCTACGACTTTGCAGCGTGAATTATGGTTATGGTTGATTCCCGCATTTTCTCAGCTCTTCCCATCATGCTGGAAAAAAGGGAGGGAGCGTCTGATTAAATGAAAGTGACTCTGATGGCGGAAAATATTCCTCTTTAGCAAATTCCTCTCAAACTAATTTGATTTACGCTGCCTCACCTCGGTTGTAAGAAGTTTGCAGGTGACAGAATCTAGCAGTGTTGGATTAGGGAGCAGTTCATAGTTGCCACTATTCACCCGCAGCCTCCTCCCCATCCCTATTTGTGCCTCTCTTCCTCCTTACACGTCCTCCTCTTCTTCCTCCCATCCCCTGGAAACAGGCTCACCACAGACAAAAAGCTTTCTTTAGCATCTCATCAGTTTGCACATTGCGCGTGTGAACGCATCATTTTTCATTCTCCAAATGCTGCTTGAATTTTTATTCGACTCTAAGAGAAAATGATTTGGAAAAAAAAAAAAAAAAAGAAAACCACACTTCTAGTAACTTCCATTAACGTGCAAGTACACTTTTGAGGACTTGCAAAGTAACGATCCCATAATGCGGGGAGCCACTCACATAACAACCGCTTGTAAATGGAGAGAGATCAATGCAGAACAGGGAGCGTAATGGTGCTTTCATGTGGGAATCTGCGAAAAAATCAATGGCTTTAAGTCATTTGCAATGCCCAAACAATGATGCATGTGAAACAAAAGCAGCACTCCACCGCAAACAAGTCAATGTATGCACTTGTATTTGTAATTGCTGAACCCTAATTATTATATTATATAGACGCCACTCTTGAGTCTCTCATGACAGAAGCGTTTAATGTTCCACAACAAGTAGCTGCTTGAATCTGCATCAAGCCCAGTGCTTCATGAGATAACTGGATGGCTCCCCAGCCCCATTTGTTCTGCCAAAACTGAAACCTGGCATCACGCGGAGAGGCTTTCATTGTTTTCCTATGATGCTGCATGGCCACATCTCATGTCATCAGTGAGATAAATGTAATCTAGGAGATAGCAGTGCCGAGGGTTCACGGTGGAAATAATTGCCCAGCTGCACAAGGAAAGAAAATAACTCTTAATAGTGTGTGTATGGGACCCCCAACTGCTGCAAATAGACAGTGAAGGATATTCTGAGTCGGCCTGAGCAGCACTGCCAGGATTCAATTGTAGTCCACAAAATTACACTGTGTGATGAAGATGCCCATTTCAGGATCAGCGTGAGAGTACGAGATGCATTTCACAAACGGTTGAAGAAACAGTTGCACAGATCTGCATGAAGACTTGCGTCACTTTCTAGCTGTTTTACTTGAGGAAAAATACACACATTCATTGATTCATAAAAAATAAACACCCGTGTTGTATTTTATTTAGTGACTCTGGTATTATTAAGCAAAGGAGGATTTTACTCAAAACCTATTTCGATAAAAATAGATTTTTATCATGTTTTTGTGGCATTTTTCTGATGATAGAGATAAAAAATAGCTTTAAAAAATTCAGCTTAACTTTTGTTTTTTTTTTAATTCAAATTTAGAATCACAAGTAGATAAAAAAAATGTCATCTAAAAAATAAGTTGAAAATACGTACAATCTCCTTGTTCTGCTCCCTTCTGATGCATCCACTTGCAGACAAATAGATCCAAGCACGTCTTTGTATTAATGACGGTAATGGGCGTTGGGATCAGGCCCCACGCCAATGGCTCCGCCCACAGCTCTGAGACAGATATCTAAGGAACTTCTGCCAAACTGCAGAAACTATGTCCTAGGAAAGGATACAGGTTTTTGTGTTTTTGTTCTAAAAATGGAATAATCTTAATTAAATTCATGCCCAGGTCTCCCTTAAAAAGAGATGTAGTCTAAATTGGATTTCCTGGTAAAATAAAGGTTAAATAAAAATAAACCTATCTACATCCTTCACATTCCTACAACATATAAAAGGCAGTCATTTCAGAAATTGGAATTTGTTTATTTTCTGTTTTAATGAGCATGATTAGATTCATGATTACAACTTTTTCAATTTAAATTTATATAAAGGTTGTACTTTTCAAAGAATTTAACCCCACCAACAATTTTTTCGTAAAATCGTTCCCAGTGGTCTTTTAATTATGATCATGTAGTTCACAGTCAAAACCAAAACGCTTTTCTCGTTTTATTAAGGCATCCACTGTATTTTCTGCAGAGCAGCAGGAGTTCATCAGAAATTTGCCTCTGGGTTGTGGAGGGAACTGTTAGCGTGGAAGTAAGGCTCCACTAATTTCCCATCAGCCTTTTATTTCCCCTCTCTCCCAATAGCTTATAGCACCTCACAAGTAAGGATGTAGCGATTCTTCGTGAATCTGTTAGAGAACGATTTAAACTCCTCAAAATGTTCATCGTTGCAGAAAATGTTGAAAATCGATTTGTCTCGACCTGTGCCTAAATTTAGAAATGCAGAGCTGATGACATTTCTTCATGCAGGCTCGCTGTGAGTGTGTGCGCGTAGCGGACGGGCTGTGGACTCTTCAGCTGCGCTCCTCTCCTGGGAAATTCTTGCAACTCCTTCGGATTTAAAAGTTTCTCATAAGTCAGCCCCGCCGGGATTTTGAGATGTTGGGATCACAACTATCAACGAAAATTCGAGCAAATACCGAGATTTGTCCCTCACCCTGCAACTTCACATTTTCATTGCAACCCTGACTAATCTACCGTGACAACAGTCATGGGTGACAACGCAGCTTCGTGACTGTTTCTCTTCTGACTCCTTCCTGAGAGCTGTGCTCTTTTTTATTAACCCCCTTTATTCCTCTGGGCTTTTTTTACTGCAAGTTGTTGTGTGAACAGTCGTTTGCGCTGAGTGCAAGCGCGGGCGAGCGCTAAGCGGGCACAGGTGCGGGGCGGCCTGTCATACGTGAACCACAACATGAACCGAGTATGAAAGGATTTTTAATCTTTTTAATACTATGTATAATTATTTATTTGTATTGTATCATCTTCTGCTTGTAAAAGAGACAGTTTGATGTAAGTGGCTAAAAGAAAACATACTTAGCCTTAAAATACCTTAAATTCATTGTGTTGAGAAAAAAAGAATCGAAAAAAAAAATCAAAAATCACCTCTTTAAAACTGTGAATGAATCGACTGAATCGTTACATCTCTACACACTGTGTGTATTTTCTTTCATTTATTTTTATCACAATTTTTAAAATTTATTCACTGGTTAATGTTGTCCAACTAACTTAATTTCACTTAAGTTCGTAGGACTTTATTTTATCTCAAGTAAGTCATTATTTTTGAATCATTTTGCTAAAACACTTTTGAGTTGGTAAATTTATTTATTCCAATTTTTAAAACAATTCAAGAGTAATTTTTTTTCTTTTTTCTCTTTTTATTTATTATTTTTTTTATGTTTGATCCAAAACGATAACTTTTTCATTAAAGAGATAAAAACGATTTTTTTTTTTTTAACTAATTTTTTTCTGTGACGTTGGTAGTTCAGTCTTCTGGTGTTCGGTCTTTTGCCGTGCCTTTCTGTCCCGCAGGGTCTGTTGTGTTGCTCGTAAAGAGGTGTGAATGATGCACCTCCGACCACGTGACCAGCAGGCGCACAAAGCGCGCTCCTTATAGAGACGCTCTCCTCCAAACCCACACACGCCCGTCTGCTGCGCGCCTGTCTCTGCCGCCTCACACTCTGCGTGTCTGATGAGTTCTCCCGGGATTATTCACAACATCCACCACAAAAGAAAAAAGAAAAACATCCTTTCGGTTCAGTTTTTGGATTTTCCTTTCACTTTTTATAACTAACTTGGGACCATTTACACTGGAAATTAAGGAAAATCCAATAAAGGTAAGCACCATGCAATTAAAAATATTATTATCATTTCAAATGGTGATTTAAATTTTAAATAGCTTTTTCTGGAGTCAGCATATGTCTTAAATCAAAAGTATGATGTAAACATGAGAGGTGAATCACAAAATTGTTGACACCAATTGTTCATAGTTCATTGATCAGCTTTGTTCCTGTCTCCCTTGATGCCTTATTAATTCTGTAATGAGTGGGGGGGCTGCATGATCTCCTTTAATTAATAGGACGTCTGTCCTACATACTTAATGTGGTGATTTTCCCCGAGGCGGCACAGGTTTATCAACTGTTCAGTTTCCCACTATTGTCTGGGATGCATCTGTTTTGGAAGTCAGCTGGTTGATGTCAGCATGTCGGTTTTTTTCACCTCATTAATCATGACTAAGCAATATAGTTTGATAGAAAAAAAAAAAAAAATGAAGATGTTTTCTTTTTTTTTTTTTGTAGATGTCTCATGGCTAGGTGTTCCTCAACTTGCCACTGAGCGTCTCTTCTTCTTGGAGAACCATGACTGTACCCAGGATAACCCAAACCACGATGAGTACGCTCGCAACAGGTGTCCGGTATCTGGGCTCCAACGACGCCAGCTACGACGACCCCTCCACCAACTCCGGCTTGGTCAAGAACGGCCTCCGCTTTGAGAAGCACCCCTCCCTCAGCAGCTCCTTTCCGGAATTTTTCCCCGAAAGCAAAGAGGTCTTTTTCGCCGCCGTCTCTCCCATCTTTCCCATCAACGTGTCCGAACTGGGAAATGCTACATCCGTGGAGATTGGAGGAGCACCTCAGTGCTCCGAGAACGTTGCAGACAATCTGGAGTGCTTCATGATCCTCACGCCCAGCCAGCAGCTGGCGATCGCCATCTTGGCTCTCACGCTGGGAACGTTCACCGTGCTGGAAAACCTGGTGGTGCTCTGCGTGATCCTGCACTCCCAAACGCTTCGATCCCGCCCGTCCTACCACTTCATCGGCAGCCTGGCTGTGGCCGACCTGATCGGAAGCATCATCTTCGTCTACAGTTTCTTGGACTTTCACGTCCTCCACCGAAAGGACAGCCCGAACATCTTCCTCTTCAAGCTGGCGGGGGTCATCGCCTCCTTCACCGCCTCTGTGGGCAGCTTGTTCCTCACGGCAATTGACCGTTACATCTCCATCCACAGACCCATGGCATACAAGCGCATCGTCACGAAGACCAAAGCGGTCACTGCCTTCAGCATGATGTGGACCATCTCCATCGTCATCTCCCTTCTGCCGCTACTGGGCTGGAACTGCAAGAACCTCGGGACGGTCTGCTCCGATATTTTCCCTCTGATCGACCAGAAATACTTGATGTTCTGGATCGGAGTGACCAGCATCCTGGTGCTGTTCATCATCTACGCCTACATGTTCATCCTGTGGAAGTCCCACCACCACGCGGTCCGCATGCTGAGCCGCAGCTCTCAGAGGAGCGTGATCATCCAAACCCCGGAGGGGAGCAAAGTCCAAATGGTGAGGCCAGACCAGGCCCGGATGGACCTGCGTCTGGCCAAAACTCTGGTCCTGATTCTGGTGGCCCTCATCATTTGCTGGGGCCCGCTACTCGTCATCATGGTCTACGACCTTTTCGGGAAGGTGAACGACTTCATCAAGACAGTGTTCGCCTTTTGCAGCATGCTGTGCCTGCTCAACTCCACCGTCAACCCCATCATCTACGCCATGAGGAGCAAGGACGTGCGCAGGGCTCTCCTCAACATCTGCCATTTGTGGCGGGGAACGTCGCCGTCCCTGGACAGCAGCGCCGAGAGCGACTGGAACATCAGGAGCTTGAGGGCCTCCGCCGTCAGGGTGGGGAACGCTGGAAGAGGTTGCAGAAAGACAAAAATAAAAGTCGCACAGGCCACGGTTTCTGGTGCGACCGAGTCTTCTGCGGCAGAGCCGGTCTAGAAGACGCTCCGACACAACAGTTGGATGAAGGTGTAAAGCAGCTTCCATCCTGTTTGCACGTGGCTTCGTGACAAGAAATGTGCCAAAACTACACACAAAAAAGGACTTTTTCAAGCTGGAATTGTAAAACTATGTAAAGATTTCATGCTGTTATTTTTGCTTTAGCTTGAATGTCAAGAAGTTCAAAGAAATCTGCTTTTTCTGTACTTTTTTAAACAAATAAAAGTGCAACTTGGCACTGAATTATGTTAAACACGTAAAAAAAACCTGCTAAATAGTGCTTTAAAATGTATTTTTTCTATAGCCATCTCAACTCTTTATAGTTTTTTTTCAGTTATGTTAATTTTTATTTTAATTCTCGCCATTTATATTTATTTATTAAGCTAATTTATTTACTTAATTCATTAATACAAGAAGCTACTATTGTAAAATACTTGATTTATAAGTTTTATTTATAACATTTTATTTTTAGGATTATTTAGGAGTAGCTAATTTTATTTAATGTACTTAAATATTTCTAGTTAAGCTACAGCTTATAGCAATTTAAACAAAGCCATGTGCATTTTATTGTAAAAAATCAGGTCTGCCTGATAATTCTGTAACAGTATTTCAAATTGTATTTTGTGCTACTAAAATATTTATATTTGTCCTGTTTTATTTATTGTATCAACATGTCTGAAAACTTTTGTTTTTCACAATAAAACAACAAAAACATCTAATTAGCTTGTGGTATATGTGCATTAAACTACAACATTCATATGTGACTTTTTTGCTGGGATTTTTCAACAATTTAACACAATATGTATAAAAAAAATCTATGTTGGACGATTCTCGTCACCCTAGAGGGTGCACTGATCCTCATTTTTCAACAGTTTCTGACCTACAAACAGCGCTGAGGTGAGGAGGTATTTTGTCATTTTTGGAGGTCACTTATTCTATGGAAGAGTTATTTTTGTATCAAAGGCCTGCAGGTTATTATTTTAATCAAAATCAAACAGAAAACAATTCAGGATCTTAATGTTTAAGTTATCTTTCAAGCTATACCCAGGCTTTAACCTAGCTTTGGAACTTTGGGCTGGTTGTTACATCTAAGAAAATATGTTGGACCTTTATAAGTGGTCATATTTTATGAAAAAAGACATAAAATAAATCTTATGATGCAGAAAAAGAACATTCTGATGAAGAAATGGATTCCCCTTGTGATTAAAAATAATGACAAATGTTGATCTAGTTTCAGGTCAGCATTGATAGACCCGGCTGTATTGATTTGTAATTACACTCAATGAATAATAGAGTGTGAGTGGTAGAGACTAATTCTTTGATTTTTCACTTCCACTGCACAGATCTGCTGTACATAACATTTCAAATAAACATTTAATTTAAGTGTTTTGACTGTTTTAAAGGGAGAAAAAAAATCCAAACTTATACACATTTTTATTTTATTTAAGATTTCTTTTTTAGATTAAACTGAATTTAAAGCAATAAAAATGTCAGTTAGCTGTCAAAGTTTCTCTTAAACTGTTAATTACTCTTAAATCCAATCTACAACCTGCCTGCCCTAACCTTAAATTTCAGTTAATCTCAGTTTGAACCAGACAAGAATTTTCTGTTTTAAAACAAACACAAATTATGAACCTCCCACCCCCATGCCCGACAATAAGAAAAACAAATTTTAGTTTTCGCTATTGTAAATAAGAACGTGTTTTAATAGCTAACCTGGTTAAATTAAGGTTACATAAAGAGTATTCTCAGAATTTACTTTGGCTAACACTTAACATTATGACAAACAAATTCACTTGATGCAGAAAGTTTGGACAGAATTATCACAAAACCTTAAAACAAAACCATTTTTCGTTATTCAAAAAATAAATAAAAACTTTCATTTATTATTGCGAGTGTATATGTTGCCATATCTCAAACAAAAGAGGCCATAAAGTTCAGTTTTAAAATGTTATGTAGAAGTGGGTCAGATTTAGGGGACTTTAATATCATTAAGGACCTGAGTGGAATGATTTTGATGGTTCTCCTTGGTTTTGGCTAGACTACATGAATACAATTTGTAGAGGGTGAAGGCATGAATCAAATTCTAATAAACTTTTGTTAAAGAAGAAGTTCTCAGAGTCCCGCCATTTGACTGAGACGGTAAAAACTAGTTTGATTTTAGCTCTATTGTGAGCTTTGATGACGCTAAGATTTCTGGCTTCTTCTAAAAAGAAGCTCTTCAAATAGATTTTTTAATTCCTTCCCATTTCCAGAAGCTTCTGTCTTTCTGTCTTGCTATTGTTTACCTAAGGGAAGTTTTCTTGACTCAAAGAGTTGGCCTGTTCTAAGCAGTCTTCATGATAGTTCAATAACAGAGCTATATAAGGATGATCAACTAAATAACATGAACACTAGTGAGCATAATCTTATAAAGAGGGAGGTTAAGCACCAGCTTTTTATACACAATCCCAATTGATTTTTTTCTTCTTATGCAGTATTTAAACAACAAAAAAATAACCAAAAGTAAAAAAAAAAAAAATGGACACAATTTTAACATTAAAAAATAAAGCAAGACAGGACAAGTTTACATTTGTTGTTATCCAACACTGCCCCTTGTGGTAGATACGGGCATTGACTGTAAAGGTCTAGAATGTGCACGAGCGCATAGGTTGTTGTCGGTTTGACTCCAATAGGCAATACTTAAATGAAAACCGATTCAAAGTGATAGATTTGGTCAACATATTGTGTTTTGTCATTATTTTGTTACGCTGGTGCTTCGGTACGACCCATAATGCGCCGCGTTCGCCGTTCGTGACGTCACAGGCCGGAGAAGACAGACGGGTCTAAGTAGCACAAGCTAGCTCGCCTGTGTAACGGTATACAGTCGGCTCTCGGCTGGGTACATCGTCACTTTAACTTTTGGAAAGCAACTTCCAGAGCCACGCAAGTTGGTTGAAACTGTGGACTTGAGTCGCTGCCATCCAAAAAGGGTAAAACTATTTATTCTTAATCAATAACAACATTTAGAATGCACTTTCGGGGCAACTCTAGCCGCGGCTAACGTTAGCTTTGTTTTCTTTTTTTATTATTTTGGCTAGCGCCTTAAGCTAACATTAGCTCGCTACCTGACATTTAAAGCCTGAGCTGCGCACAATGTTCAACGTGTATTATCCCGCACAGAGAGCCGAACTTTCCGTCAAAGATTAAACTTGTGTTTAAACCAGGCTTTGCTGAAAGAGTAACAAAGGCTAGTCGTTATCTTTGGAAACGTTATCGCCTTGTGTGTGTGTTTTGGTGTTGTGTTTTTGATCCATCGTCCACCTTTAACCTACTAGTCATGGCGTGTGGAGCCACCCTGAAGAGGAGCATGGATTTCGACCCGCTGGCAAATCCCACTTCCCCGAAAAGACGGAGATGCATCCCGGTTGCTCCATCGTCCTCAGCCCCTAGGAAGTATCTCCGGATGGAGCCCTCGCCATTTGGAGAATCCTCTTCAAAACTTAGTGCAGGTATTTCTACTAATGTTGTACAAATATGTTTTAGAACAATGGTCTAACACATATGACTAATCTTTTATTTTTAAATCCACTAGAACAAATTCTCCACAGCATCAAACAAGAATATAAACGCATCCACAAGAGGAAGCATCTAGATGGAAGCTACCATCAGTCAGAGTGTTGCTATTCTCCTGAATCCCCATCACAGTCCTCCAGCATGCCAGGTGGGTGGAGTACCAACGCCCAACTGTGGAGAAAGATATGAAACTAAACTGGTTTTTGTGATATACACAGGAACATCTTCAGGTGGCATCTCCCCTACTAGAAAAGAGCAACCCCTATTTACCCTCAGACAAGTCGGAATGATCTGCGAACGCCTGCTGAAAGAAAGGGAAGAGAAGGTCCGTGAGGAATACGAAGAAACCATGACTTCAAAATTGGCAGGTTGGTTGAATTTTTTTTTTTTTTAATTCCAGATTCAAAACGACAGAAAAGGTAGTATTTTGAGTGATCTGCACCGTGATGCTTTGGAGCCACATGTAGCTCTCTTGTTAGACAATAATACAAACATTTCTTTTTCAAAAAGTAAAATTTTTCTGTTGTCGCATTAAATGAAAAAAAGATAAGGTAATCATTATTTAACCCATTAAAGGTCAACTCCAGTTAAAGTGTTGTTTTTGACGTTTTTAACATATTTGTAGCATTTTCTCATGATGAAGAACATATGTAAAAGATATTAAGATTAAAGCTGAATTTCTTTATTCAAATCGTGTTAGATCAGGAGCAGACAAAAACCCATGGTTTAAAAAAGCTCAGGTTTTTATGACGCAGAAGCCGCCATAAGTCTACCTTCTACGCTCAAATCGGCTGGGGCCGACGCTAATGCTTGCGTGGAGTTGTGAGGGTCTGTAAGCTAGTGGGAGATGGTGTAAACGAAGTAATCCTGGGATATCAACGTAGGTTTGTCCCGCACACAACCCAGAGGCAAATCTCTAACAAGTTCCTGCTTCGCTTCAGAAAAGATGTCTTAAAAAATCACGCAGGCTTTTTTGTTTTGGCCAGAAACTGTGTAATCATAATTGAAAAAAAAACACTGGGAGAAATTTTAAATAGGTCAAAAGATTATTGAAGCGGGACTTTAACAAGAAATCATGCATGCAACACTCTACTCTTTTCCTGACTACAATACCCATAATGCTCCAACAATCTATCAAGTGGTGTAGCTTCATAGTTTATCAAAGTCGAACATTTTTGACAGATTTTTGATTGCTGTGTAGAACAGAAAATCTATTTGAGGTCAGTGAGCACAACCAAAATTCATATTTAAAGTGATTATAAAGCAGACCGTTTATAAATTGAACAAAATTCAAGGACTTAAGACAAGGGCCACTTAGTAAGTTCTGATTTAAGTTGGTTAGATTTACAAATTGATAAAGTACTGCTACATTTGGGGGCGGCTGTGGTGCAGTGGTAGGGCAGTTGTCTCATGATCGTAAGATGGTGAGTTCGATTCCCTGCCCGCCCATGTGTCGAAGTGTCCTTGGGCAAGACACTGTACCCTAAATTGCCCCTGGTGGGAGGTTGGCGCCAGTGTTCGGCAGCGGAGCCACCACCAGTGTATGAATGTGTGTGTGACTGGGGGAATGGGTCTGTGACTGTGAAGCGCTTTGAGCCCTCGAAGGAGGGTAGCAAGTGCTATACAAGTATACGCCATTTACCATTTACATTTGCTGCACTGTGATAATGCTATGGAGCACATGGTGTCTTTTATTACGTAAGGAAGTTATACGAACCTCAAAGGCTCGTATGACTCTTTCTGTATTTATAATTATGTTTTCTTTATGCAAAAACAATAGTTTAGTAGTTAATTTTAATGGTCAAACAGTTGCTTTAAGATATTATAATCATAATCAACTTGGTTGAAACCATTGACTGTATATAAGAAATGGGCTGAGTGAATGTGACATCAACAGACGATCCTTACTTGCGGCTCCAATCATTGAAGTTAATTTAGTCGCCATTTTTCCACAATACGGACACCGCCGTGTTGGAGCCAGAAATGGAGATTGTTCTGAGTATGTCTGAGTTGACGTTTCTATGGCAACCACTATCAGCAGTGAGCTTGTTGAAAGTCCTTTCCCCTTCCACTTGAAAGCATAACGTTCAACATGCTTAAATTGAGGAGTCTCATTGGCCAGTTCATAACTTGAAAAAACTTTCTCTGCAAAAACTATCATGGAAAAAAAATAGGATTAGCAAGAATTTGTTTAACCCTCGTGCTCTCTTATGGGGTCCAGATGATCCCACCCTAACATTTAGGCGTTATCCCTTCCATGACAAAGGTGGACACAGTGCTTCGTCTCTTCAATGTTATAAACTAACTCTGTATTTTCCTTTCTGCTCTTCAGAACAGTACGACACTTTTGTGAAGTTTACACACGATCAGTTGATGCGACGATTCGGGGAGCAGCCTGCGAGCTGTGAGTTCTTTTCACAATCTATCGTAAAGTTTTACCCCAACACATCTGATCTCCGAGATCTGATTTCCTCCTCCTTCTTCTCCAGATGTTTCCTGAGTGTGGCCCAGAACCTTTGCGAGACGGCCCTTCTCTTGCTGCGAGCTCCCACGCGTCATCTCCAAGAGGAAAAAAAAAAAAAGCTTGTTCGAAGAGATTCAGTTCAGCTCGTTTCAAATGAAAGTTTTCTTACTGTGCCATATATCTGTCTTCGGGCAAAGGTTCACATGAAGCTTCTTTTTTTCTCTCAGTTCGTACCACTCTTAAGCAACTAGGTGCTTCCTAATGTCAGTTAGTGGACCCTGTTTGGCCTCCATTCATCCAGCCGTTCTCATACCTCCAGTTATCTCACTTTTGTAAGGATTTCCAGCATTCCAGGCCTTCCCACTTGCCTCTTGTTACATGTAAATACAATCTTAAAGTTTTTACACACAAGGTTTGTTGGGGAGTCTTGCAGGGAGTGGAAGCTGGAACAGAGGTTGTGTTTGCAGTTGGTTCCCCCAGTTTGTTGCTTTTTTTAAGAAAAAAAACTGAGCATAAAGTCACATTACTCTCCCCCTCCCCACCAGTGTTTATTTATTTGGATTTGTTCTGCTGGTATCACTTTCAACTAATTGTACTTCACATGGAAACAACAATAAAGATCTAATGTTTAATTTTAACTTGTGCAACATTGGAATTTTCATTTTAACGATGCGATTGATCATTAAATCCCAGCATTTTAATTAGTTATTTAAAGACTCACTCCATCATTTTTTTTAAACTATTTTTAACTAAATTTAAAAAAGCTAAGTCATCGTTTCTGCCGTGTTAGTTGTGGGCGGGGAGCAATCCTGTTCCCCTTCCATCACCAATAACTGAGCTCTCAGTTAGCATGCTCTCCTGCAAGCTTACAGCCCTTCACACCCCAACCTAACAGTGCTGTGCAAAAAAATTGCGAGCAATATTGGAGCTAAGGTTTTGAGCCAGCTCAGATAAAAAAATAAATAAATAAAGACATACATGGATCTAGTAGTCTACAAACAGATGTCAGAAAAAAGTGGCAGAGCAGGAAATTTGTGGCCTGCCCAGTGTATTTTCTACATCACAAATAGCAGTTTTTTTTTTTGGTTCAGGATTCAAAAAAAAAAAAAAAGTTTTTCGGATTAAAATTTGGAGTATTTTGCAGTTAGCTAGGAATGCAACTTATTTTCTAGTGCGATTTCTACTAACATCCACTAGAGGGCACTGTAGGTTTGTATATCATTGTTTGCCACTGAAAGCAAAGCAGAAGAAGAACCACTCAGTTTAGTTGACTTGTTAGCATGTTCTTTAGGCTACGATTATCTGAATAATTGTGTAATTAATACACTCATTCTTTTTATATCCAGGAATTTAAATGTGTTTTTTGGCATGTGCAACTTTAGCCTCATTTCTACTAAACAACTCAGTCTGGTATTTTCAGTGTTTCCATTGTAAAATTGACCCATTAAACAGTTCCGGCCCGTACCTCTTGAGGGCCCCCATCCGCCTTTCTTGTCGCACTACAACGGAAAACGTTCTACAATAGGCACGTGCCGTGAAAACAAACCACTCAGTGGGGGCGAGGCTTAACTGAGCAGAAATACTTCCAGAATTACTGGTCTGTACCGTACTATTCCTTACCAGACCGGACCGGACCACTCTGTGGAAATGGGGCTTTATAGTGCTGAAAATATAGTACTCAGCGGTACAATTTTCCCTATAAATGTCCTCCATTGTGAGAAAAATGCCATAAGAACATGTTTAAAACACAATTTCATTGGAGTGGGTCTTTAAATGATGATAAATTGCTCACAAAGTGACCTACATTTTCCTGATAGAACATTGCAGTGTGAACCACAGACACCAGTAATCTGTCTCTGATAAAGCCTTTATTAGTGGAAAAACAAATCCATATTGACAAGAACAAAGTGACAAAAACAGCTGTGAGAGTTTCCGCTATCAGCAGCCTCCCCACGTGAGGCGCGCCACATGGTCGGTCTTCTGCTTCGTCGACTTCACAAAGCCCAGAAACTCCAGCTCGGACACGGCGCGGATGAAACGGGCGCTACGGAGGGGAAGAGGTTAAGGAGGAAACCCGGACTTTGAGGGATCAACTCGGCACAACCGCTTTCACTTTAAGGAGTGGATAATGTTTGGAGATACTCGACATTTAATCTGAACCATGCTTTACTTTACCTTTCAAAATAAAAGCAAAGTGACTGCTATTTTAATTTACCTTTAAAAATAAAATAAAAAATATTTTTATGATTATAATTCATTTAAAAAAAATCATTTTATTTTTTTAATGTAGGTTAAAAAAAACTTAGGCTGAATGAGATTTGAGGCTTAAAAGGTGAAACTACTTTGAGAATTCACTATTTTTGTGCCTTTTTTCCAGCAGTTTTGGTAAATTTGTTGAAGTAAATAGTTGATGCCCCTCAGTTTTTACAAAAGCTCACTGAAAAGGGTTATAAATCCAAATCGATTAGGAAATCATTAAAAATTATTAAATTATTATGAAAACTAAAAAACAAGGATAAAAGGCCTCCATGTCATGAAAAGATTGAAAATATAGACATTTTAAAAAATGTTTTTTTCTTTTGTTAGTTTCACAATCAATCCTAAAATCCGTCAATTTTTAAAGGCTAAAAAGTGTCAAATGAATAGTAGACAAACGGCCTAAAGTAATCTTCAAAGACATGAAGGATTAGAAACAGATGTCTAACTTTTGAATACATTTGATTTGTCTAATTTTGGTCAGTTTTAACTCCTTTTATTAGCTATATTTGCTAATTCCGTTCACTCGTGTCAATGGTGTGAACTCCGTCTTTGATTACTATAAATGAGTTGTCACAAGCTCTTCCCCCAAAAATGTTTACGTTTTTTTTAATCACCTAATTAATTTTTCAGTTATTTAAAATGTTTCAGAATTGAGAAAAAGAGAATAAAATTTCCAATAAGGATACTGTTGACTTCATCCACTTTACCGAAAGCGTCCTCGTTTGGGTCGACGCCCTCAGCTGCAGAAACCACCGTGGCGTAGGCCTGGAAACGAGCAAACGGTGCACCAAAGAGAGCAATTTTCTAATTAATGAAACAAAAAGCTTTCATTTCTGTTTTCTCCTTAAACCCAAACAAGTTGTATATTATTTGATGTAATTTGTTTGTGTGTGTCATACAAACGTACTTCTAGCCAGTCGTACAGGTTAATCAGTCGACCACACTCCAGATGGAGCTTGTAGGCGATGCAGATATCAGGGGCGGCACTGGAGAGCGTCCCGTCTTCTGTCTTCAGCGAGTCATTCTGAGACAACAGAAACCACATCACATTAACCTATACCTTCTGGTGGAAGAGTCCTTCCAGCAGTTTACAGACATTCAGCATCACAGAGCAGCTGTACCTCCAGATAATGGTCTGGATTGCTGAGTGCGACCTGGATGGAAGTGCGCGGCGTGGCGTTGAGGTGGTGTTTGACGGTGGCGACCGAACTGTAGTAACAGACTTCATGCAGAGGCTGGGACTCTGGAGGCCACAGGTGGCTCCTGAGGGAAACGTGATAACAAAAAACACTGTCCGTTTTTGGCATTTTTGCTGTATTCCATTTAAGTCACACTCTGATCATCTGTTGATCGATTGTTAAATTGGTCTTTTAATAAAAACATGATAAAACTTTAGTTTTTAGAACATAATTTCTGCAGAGCGGCAGGAGTTTATTAGAAACTTCCGTTGGCGCAGAGCAACCCCGCCCCCCTTTCCATCTCCCACTAGCTTAAAGTCCCCCTCCCCCATCTAACACTGTGGAGAGAAAATAAACTCACTGGGTTTGTGTGTGTGCATAAATCTTGATATATAACTTGCATCTGCCGGTTTGTGTGTAACTTTGGATTTGTGTGCATAATTCTTGATGCGTACAACACATTTAGTGCAAAACTTTATGTACTTGCAAATATGTGCTCACATGTCAAAAATCAAAAACGTATAAAATACAATTAACACACGCACAACTTGAAATCACAGCAGCTTAAAAACTAACTACAATACGGCTCCTACCCGTCTTTAAAAAGTACACAAAAATCTCCTGACACACACATGGAGTGAAAATAGACTCACCCCGATTTGTGTGTGCATCATTCTTGATTTGTGCATCTATTTTCTCTCCATACAACGGACAAAACCATATTTACACACAGATCAATTACAAGTGTACGAGGGGTTGTGAGACACTCCAGATTTGTGTGTAAATGAATGATGCGTTTAAATGCTGCTAGAATGCTGGGTCATTAGAGTTTTCTTATCAGCAGCTTTGAACTTAGATTGTAAATAATATTTAGTTAAACCTCAACATTTTTCCGCGTTCTTAAACAAATATGCCTCAATAATTAAGATTTTTTTTAAAAAGTCTAAATATGAGTTTTTAAATTTCATCTTTTTTTTTTTTAGTTTTCCAGAAATCTAGTCATCTACAAGTGAAAGCCAACAGTCCAGTCCACTAATATTTTCTACGTCATCAATGTCCTTTTTTTTCAAACAAGCTTTCTTCATCTACACTCGATTCTTAATTATTTGAATAAAGAAATACTCAGCGATGCAAATTTTAAGATTAATTTGCTTTTTAAATGTCCTCTATCGTCACAAGAATACAATTTTCCTCAAAAGGGGCCTTTAAAAAAGACCAAAGGGGGATTTTTCTTACCTCACCAAACCGTCAATAAAATCAACAGTTTCATTCCTCAGGATCTCAAATGAACTCAATTTCTTGGATCTACGAGACTCTTTCATCTCCAGCAGAGTCTGCAGGAAAATCCTCTGTTAGTTCCGCTTTTATTTTTTAGTTTATTTGACCGTTTTACTTCCTATAAATCCCAGTTACCTTTTGTAGCTGGAACAGATCCGTTTTCTTTGGGAGGTTTTTCACTGGCGAAACAAGACACTCATCCTCAATGGGGGCCACATCCGTGGAAGCTGTGGAAAGAAATTTAAAAAATAAAGTTAAGTGGACAAAAAAGTATGTATTGTCCTAACTACCAGCGAAATACATTTGGTATCCCTCTAAAGTCTTCTTTAGTTACCAAAATGAGTTAATTTAGTAGTATTTGGAGATATTAAGGTTTAAAAATTGGATGCCGTTTACCATCCAGCTGCTGGAACCTGCAGAGCAGCTCCTCCAGCTGCTTCAGCGCATTCTTCATCTTCTTGGATCTGACGGAGCGCAAGATCTCCGCACACTTCTGCAGCAACAGAAGTAGCTCGTCTTTGGCCCGCATCCTGACGAGACGAAAAGATTATCCACTGTCACAACCGTACAGAAACCACTCTTTAACCTGCAAGATCTATACGTTTGCTGCCCTCTAGTGGCGACACGTCCGTCTGCATCACGGCTCATTTGAGGCTCCGCTTACTTTAAAAGCTTCATGGCAGATTGATAATTCTCCTGCTCCCACACGTTCGACCTCAGACATGTCTCGTGGAGCTCCCTGATCTGCGGCAGAAAAACACATTAAAGGCGCGATAAAGGAGGATAAATGCGGAGGAGGAGTAGATCCTCACCTGTTTTCCGAGAAGATGCCGAGGCAGAGCGGAGGTCAGAGTGTGGAGACACCTCAGGACGGGATAGTAGTTCTTGTGATATTTGTGGAGGTTCTTCATCAGTTTGTGACACACTTCCTAAAAGGAAGAAAATAAATAACAGTATCAATAAAATGCGTTGTTTCGTAAAACTGAAGAGTTTAACGTTAACACGGGTTGGAAAGGAGCGTTCAAGCCACCGCCTCTGATGAGAAGTCGATGTAACCTTCTACATGCACATTCTAAGATTGTGTTCAAAACTTGCGTAGTCTATAAAAGTACAAACGTGCATATAAAGTTAACCCTTTAACATCGTCCTTTGATTTTCAACCGTTAACATGATCAACGTTATTCCAGCAGTTTCTGAAGGAGAAAAGTGGTTAATAAGTTCCAGTATGTTAAACATTTTGTGTTTAAGCTTCACCGGTGACGCTTCTGGTGTTCAAGGGTTAAACCAGTTAAATCTTGACCAATCAGGGACTCGGATTTGGTAGTGACACAAAGATTGCGTCCCTTTTCATTCACAAAAGGGCCAACCGTTTCAAATTTGATCATGAAGGAGAAATTGATAATCGCGGTTTGTGCCCGGACGAAATGATACGACACCAAGTCTTCCACATAACGAAATAGAGCTGTGAAAGATTTGTGCCATTTCCCACCAAGCCTCTTCCAACTGTAAGTGTAAAAAAAAAAAAAGAAGAAGAAGCCCCTCCCTGCTTGTCCAGTGTGAATGTAGCATAAGCAAAAACTCCACCTTCAAATACGAGTCGTCTTTCATCAGGTTGACTTGTTCCTCAGCTTCCTGTCTCTCTACATACCTGGAAAACAAATAAGCTACGTTACAAACATAAACTCCAACTAAGTTTGAGTAACTGGAGCCAGGACAGTTTAAAGGGTGGCCACTAGGTGGATTTTTTTGAAGAAAGCAAATGGATCAATATTCCCTGAAAAGTAAATAAATAAAAAAATATATTTCAGCCTGCTTCTTTTTCGTTTCTTAGTGTGGGTGTGGCCTTTTGATTGACAAGTGACCATTCAATCAGCAACCCAACAACTGTAAGACTCAACTGTCACATCCATTTGCTGACAAATTAAAAAATAAATAAATAAAATAAGTATTGACTGTATATAGAGAACTGGACAGTGACACCTTCACACTGGTGTTCCAAACAAGAAGTACCTTCTGACTCAGAGAAGCCAAAATTCTTCAGAGTTCTATCGAGAAGTAAACAGCTATTACTCAGTCATTCTACTGGTCAGAATAAATATTGCTCTGAATCTTTTTTTTTTTAAACACAGAGTTGTTAAGAGTTAAGAGTTGTTGCCATAAACATTCAGATCGACTCTGACCAATCAGTATTCACAGACAACATCCGTATCACAAAAAATAAATAAATAAATAAATAGCATATGAATTTACATAATTTGGTTGGAGCCAGGTGCAACTCATTTTCTATGGGTGACCTAACACTTCCTTGGTCCAGCTCTCATATACAGTCAAAAACAGAGGGTCTCTTGGTACCTCTTGAATGACGGTAGCTGTCTGATCCTCTCCAGGTCACTGTGATCCAGCTGCGTGGCATTGCGCAGAGCCACCTCCTTCCCGCAGCACAGCACGCTGAGAGGCTGCGCATAAAAGTGCTCCAGGAGAGCCAGCTGCACGCCAAAGAAACAGGAAGTGACTACTCGTTCAGACAGAAGAGGAGCCTTCAGGTGATCACCTGTACTCACCTGTAAGCCTTTTATGAAATTTCTGACGGAAAAATCATGAAAGAAGAAGATACTGACGAGCACGCTTAGCACTTTTTCTGTCAGTTTAAAGGGAAAATGATGCGTCAGGATGAACTGCAAATAAAAAAAAAATGCATAGATTTAATAGATTTTGCAAAGGCAGTTAACAATTCTCTTTGTAAAAGATTTAGTTAATAACAACCCCACACCCCTTTCCCCTCCCCCTTTCCGAGAGCTTGGAGCTCAGCGTATTTTCTACGTCACAATTATGATCTTTTCCAAACTGCATTTTTTTGTCTGCTCAAGATTTACAACAATTTAAATGAAAAAACATTCAGAAATGCTATTTAAGACTTCATTTTCTTAATATATATACAGTATATATATATATATATCCATTATCAGGACAAATGCCCAAAGACTCTGCTAAAAACTCCTGAAACATGATTTTTCATCAGTGTGTCCTTGAGTTTGAAAGGGTTTTTCTGGAAGTTCATCTTCAGGTGATAACCTTATCGATGACCGTGGCGAGATGCTCCGTGCAGGAGAGCGACTGGAAGAGTTGGATGCACAGCAGGGAGGAAACGGAGTGAGGCAGCATGTGCTGGATGGTGCTGGGTGACGTGGCGATCCCAAAAATGAACATGAGCGGCAGGCGATGGATGTACCGGCTGTGGATTAAAAAAAAAAAAAAAAAAAAAAAAAAAAAAAAAATCACTTCTGGTAAATGCAAATGTCTTCACGCATTTCCTCACCTGCAGATCTGTATGAAGTCCTGAAGAACTTTGGGGTTAAAAGCTTCCATATCTTTAAAAACCACAACAACAGGAGGCAGCTGCTCTGGCTGGTCCATGACTGAGGAGGGACGCTTTTTCCCAGGAGTGACATTACTGGATTTCTTTAATACAAAAACAAGCAATAATCACTTTCTAAAGAAAAAAACGTTTTGGTTATTTTTGCACATTTGTGGAATCTTCCCCACCTTTGTTCTACAAATATACCAGTCACAAAGTGTTGTGAGTGAACAGTGCACACTTTTCTGGACTTGATCGGCTTCATCCTCATCGTCCACGGCCACGACTGTGTCCATTAACCCCTCGAGGACCCTCTTCATCAAATGCTTTAGTGCTGCAAAAATCAAGCAGATCCTCTTGACTGAAAGCTTCGTGGGGAGACTATTAGAAAATAAAGAGAAGTATTTATGTCCTACCTCCACATTCCTTGGCATGCAGGGAGACCACATAAGGAGTGACGGACTGTCGGAGTAGGTCTGACAGGCTGTTGAAGGTCAGGTCATGGTCGGGAACGTTGACACCTGAAAGACAGTCAAAAAGAGACGTCAAACCGCAGCAAAACACGTGAAGTTTCAACAGGTTCCTGGAGAACTCCCGCCACTTACCCAGCATTAGAGCAGCAGTAGGGATTTCACTGGCCCTCATCTGCGATGCCCAGTCGCTGTGACGACGAGTGGAGGAACACTTCCTGCTGAAGTCCAGTAGACTGTCCAGGATTTTCCGGTGGAGTTCATCCTGCAAAACCTTAACAAAACACACACAACAAACATTTTTTTTATTTAAAAAACAAACATATTAAACCACACATTGTATATGAAGGATTCGTTTTGTTGTTATTAATGTATTTGTTTATTTATTTCTCTACAAAAGCAGTTACTCATTTGATTAGAGACCGTGCTCTCCAAAATATTTTCTAATTAGTTTTCTTTGTGCCATTTTGGTTTCTGGGGTGTAGAACATTTTGAGTTTTTTTTTGAAAGGCAATATAAGGGTCTCTGTGACCTTTAGGGTTAGAGCCCTGTCCTAGACACCTTAAGGTTAGGATTTAGGTCAAGTGTGTGCTTCAACCCTGGAAGTTGGGAGAAAAGGCAAATAGAATGGAATGGAATGGAATGGAATGAATGGAATAGAATAGAATAGAATAGAATAGAATAGAATAGAATAGAATAGAATAGAATAGAATAGAATAGAATAGAATAGAATAGAATAGAATAACTTTATTCATCCCAAGCTGGGAAATTTGGCTGTTGCAGCATTAGAAACAGAATAAGACAAACAGGTTTGTTTTAAATTACTCTCAGCAATGTTTTTCATTACACAATGTTGTAAATGCAAACACGGTTCTTGTGGTTCTTTTATATAACATTTCTTGTGTTTAAAACTTTGTTTATTTATTTTATTTATCTATTTATTACTATTTGGATTTGGTTCATTTTGTTTATTGTTTCAAACAAGAGATATACATCTATAAATAGATATCAGACTTTGGATAAATAATTGTGATTTAATTGGAAAACTAAATGTAAAAGAAGATACATATCCATACATGTACATCCACATTCTCGTGTAAATTATGCCATTATAATTTCTCCTAATAATAAATAGACGTATTTGTACTTATAGATACAATATATGACACAGTGAGTCCATTAAATGTGATTTTTTTTAAAGAGTTTTACTATTTCTTTGAAAGGGAGTGAAATAAAGCAATTTTATAAACTATTATTATTAACCTTTTTTTTTTTTTTTACATCATTATTGTGTAAAACTTAAATATAGAGCTATTCATACTATATTTTAGAAGTTCAAATTGGTGACAGTGTTAATTATTTTAATTAATTTTGATCAGGCACCCAAGTCGATACCTAAATTGGCTTCCACCTAAAAAATACTAGGAGAAATCACTTTTTAGGCAAATAAATATTTTCTCTTTTGCACTTCTTACCTCAGTTTCAGTCTTAATCTGGTTCCATAGATCCTGGCAGAGTTTGAAGCGCCTTTGCCCGCTTTCAGGACCCTCGCAGTCGTGAATAAAATAACTTTCTATGTAGAAAACAAAAAATAAAAACGTGTTCGCGTGGAACCAGGGAAGGAATCGTACACACTGATCGAGACTCCTCACCCTGACTGAGATCCTGCTTCTTCCTCTTCTTCGGACTGGGCTTAAAAACAAAGCATCCCTGAGGAAAACACAAATAAAGTAACTCGTTTACAAAAAGTATATATCGCTGCCATCTTTTTTTTCTTTCTTTCTTTTTGTCCACAACTTCAACAAGGTCCGCGTGCAGCAGAAAACATTACCTTTGAGACAGATGACGTAGACATCTTTGAACTAACTTGGACGATGACCACCGATTTTCCGAAGATCCAATCTGTCAATAAACTCGTAATTTAGTGAAATCCCGAATGCATTTCTTCCTATGTCGTCTTTTTCCCGCTAAATTGACGTAGAGCCGTTTAGCCAATCAAACGAGGGCAAAAAGAACGCCCCACCCAACCGGAAAGCGTTACTTTTGTGTACCCCGTTTAGTTTAGGTTTTTTTTTTGTTTGTTTTTTTTTAATCTTAAATCAAAATCAATATTTTTCGAATTCATATTTTTTCTTATGAAAAAAACTTTTTCAAATAAAATAAAAATAAAATAAAATTTTCAAATAAAGAAAAATAAATTAATAAAGATTGATTTAAAAATTAAAAAAGAAAACTAAGTTAAGCCACACGTAATACACATTTATAGATAACATTAAATAATAAATAAGCTATTATTAAATAATACTATTTTTAATACTTAATAATTCATCAAAAACACTATTGGTCTAAGGTTTTAGAGGACTTTTTAAATTAAAAAGTATTGTGTAATGTCATGATTGATTTTTATATTAAAGCTTAGAGCAAATAATTAACTGGACTTATTAAAAGGAATCACTTTATCGACCACAATGTATGTAGGCTCCTGTGGTAGGTGTCTTTATATATGGTGCTTCTTGCTATAATGCTATTTTATCATGTTTGTTTTGTTTTATTGTGGTTTTTCGATTTTTTTAACCTAAAATTAATTTTTTTTTACATAAATATAACTTCCAATTTACCCCATAGAATAGTTTCTTGATATGATAGAACTCAGTAATCTAAAATTGTTTGCATCAAAATGCTCAGAATCCTCTGTTCTATTACATCTTTGAAATCTCAAATGTATTTCATTTATTTTTTTACAAATTGTTTCTTTAGTCTAAAAAAATCTGATTATTTTTAAAAAAGAATATCCATAGAACTGATTATTATTTTTTTCTGTTGCAATTTTATTTTGGAAATTAATGTCAATGCAAAACCACATATTGCATCAAGCCACTTATTTTGTCCAATTAACATGTGATTTATTACAAAGGATTGACCAATAATTAATTAAAGAAATTAAACAATCCTTCAAAGGCAATATAATTTTTTGTTAATTCTAATTCTATTTTTTATTATTATGATTCCCTGTAAAATATTTTCAAATATTACCAAAAAATATATGAAACAAGCTGCTCCTCTTGGACCTTCTACTTGTGTTATCTTGTGGGATCCAGATGACCCCACCCTTGCTTTCTGTGTTATCCTCCCATGACAAAGGTGGGCAGGATTTCATGTCTTCCATGGAAATAGGTAAAAAATCAAACATCATCGAAAAAAAAAAAAAGTTCAGTACATTGCTTTGTGGGTTGCAGATGACCCCACTACCAATGTTAACGTGCTAAGATACCACAAGGGTAAAAAAAAAAAAAAAAACTGTATAAATGTTTTGTTGCTTTGAATTTTATTAAGAGTTTTTTCCATTAGTTTTTGTTAAAAATTATAAAACAAAGAATGAACCAAAGTACTAAGAAAAAAAAAGGCAGGACATTTTCTTGGTATTTTACAAAAGAACCAGTAACATTTTATTGAACACTTTGTGGAAGACATGTAAATATTACAGATAAGTCTACTAGTGTTGAAAAAGGATGAAATAAATACAAACAGAACTTGAAATCCCATAGGGATATATAAAAACATAGTTTTCTTTTAAAAGTCTCCATTTAGCAAAAAGAAAAAAAACATTTTCAGTACTAAGCATAAATACAAACATGTTTCTAAAATCTATGCCCTATAGATTACCTGGTTATTATAGCTAACATACATAATTAAAATCATACGAGATCATTTTTAATGACGTACAAAATAGGCAATTTTGTTTGTTATTGTGACCGTTAATGCTAACAGTTGGAAATTCGGATGAATCATGAAACAAACCATTCTGCAGCATAGCTTCTCAAATCCTGAGTAAGGTTGAGTCGGAAATCAAACGTGGGGCTACGATGTGCTGTAAAGCCACCTTTTTACTATAACCATCGGCTTCATATGTTGTAGCTGCTTGAGCAAAAGATCAGCACCATCTGACAAGGTTTTATCTATGACTATTTTGACATTGTTAGCAGATTTCAGATGCAGGGGGTTTCTGAAATCGATGGGTTTCTCAATGCCCCTGATCTCATCTGCGGTTTTACTTCTCGCTGAGGATTTCGCTCTGTGAGTTTGCTGCCGTTTACATGGCACCTCACAGCTAGGCTTTTCGTTTGACTTCCGTTTAGAAGAGTTTGTCGTCTCTGAGGTTTCCAAGAACTTAAGGAAAGAATCCTCAAGCCCCAAAGGCTTAAAAGGCCCTGGCGTGGCCCCGTCATCACGTTGCTCTTGATCAGCAGGGGTACCAGGATTTGAGTTCTCCCTTGAATTGTTAACAGTCGAGCGGTTTCTGAGGGTCTGTATTCTCTGTGGACAAGCTGGTGTGGGATGTGCGGGTTTCCTTGGACGCCCTCTCTTAACCCCTGGGTCTATGACAGTGGAAGCGTGCGATTCTGCGCCATCATCGTTGGACAACTTGGTGTCCTCTTGGTCTACTTTGTCGGCCATCGGCTCCTCAGTTTTCTGCTCACTTTGCTTTCTGCTGTCGTCTGGCTCCGTCTCCTCAGAGGACGAAGCCGACACGGTTTCCGATTTCTCAGCTTCTTTGAATCTGGAGCGTGAATACTTTTTGCAGAAAATGAACTGACTCCTCTGGTCTTCAATGTATTTCTCAGTGAGGCCATGAGTGGTATAATGCTTAAAAATACTTCTCTCTGCCCGCTCTACAGCGTCGCAGCCAACAATCATGCATGGGTATTGCAGAGAAGACTTCTTAGTGCACATGGCTGACGCCTCTTCATGTGATTTTAAAGTTGGCTTGCCGAAACTTGTCCAGTGTTCAGCGGGCTTACAGTCTTTCTTTTTAGTGTTTTTCTTTTTGGATTTTAATTTATTTTCTACATTCTCTTTCCCGTTGTTCATCCCGGGGAAGAGCCCGATGGATTTACTCCTCCTTCCATCAGTTGCTTTGGGATCATAAACGTAGTTGTGTTTCTTGATCAGATGCCGAAGGAGATTGGATTTTGTAGTGTACACACGGTCACACCCATCATACTCGCACCGGAAGGTCGGGTCAACTGAGCCGCTCTCGGAAATAGCGATTTCCTTGTGGTAGTTCTTGATGTGCTCGATATACTTGTCCACGGAGTCAAATGGGAGGGCGCACTCTGTGCGATCACAGTTAAAAGTCCCTATGGTCATGCTAGCCATCATAGAGGTGGCTTTGTCACGAGTGAACTTGTGAAGTAAGAGGTAATGCTGCACTAACCGTGTGATTCCCATAAACACTCTGGAGCAGTTTTTTCACCTGACACCTGACTTCATTGTCCTTTACTATTGTTGGTTCTATGCTTTCTGGCACATTGTTCACGCTCGTGTTTTCAGCGTCTGAGTCAACTTCGTTTGGAGGCAGCGACGCCTGATGCATGGCTCTGTAGTGGAGAATCAAGTTGTGCTGAATTGTGAACGCTGCGGTGCATCCTTCATGTACACAGCGGTATGGTCTGTACGGACTATAGGCATTGTCTGTGTCGCTCATTTTGAGACTTGCCTTCTTGGGAAGTTTCTCTTTCTTCTCCTTGGTTGGTGTGCTTTTAGAGCTGCTGGGTCTTTCTGGGGATGATAATGTGGATTCGTTTGAGGAATTTGGTTCTTTCACTTTACTCTGTGACAAACTGGATTTTTCTTGCTGCGCCTTGGCTTTACCAGCTGGACTGAGTTTTTCTTTCAAACTGGATATAACTTTAGTGTCTGGTCTTTTCTTTAGCTCTGGTTTAGGTTTCTTAGGGTTTTTTTCAGCTAACTTCTCCACGGGAGCCTTTTCAGGCAAATAACTCTGAGGCGATGGCAATCGTGTGACAGTTAAAACCTCAGGAGTGGAGGTCTTCTTTATTTCGTCACCCAAAGTGATTTCAGGAATATTTGAAGGTTTAGTTTCTTCTGGTTGAGGTGCAATTGCAACATCAAGTGGCTCTTGCTTTATCAAGGGCATAGCCGGTTTAGAATGAGCTGTAGCACTGCTGTTGGGTTCACTATTGGAACAGTTATTGGGAGTTTCATCCTTATTCAGTCGGAAAGCACGTCTGTTGCGAGCGTTTATCTTCAATTTTTGCATTTCTGCTTTGGACAACCTGTGGACTTTTTCGTAGTGGATTCTCAGCCCTGTTGTTCTTGTGAACGTTTTGGCACATATCTGACAGGGATATGGAGACAGCTTTGATGGGGTTCTCTTCAACTCTTCTATCATTTCGCTAGAATAGTCGTGCATTTTGCTCAAGTGTTTGAATAAAGCCTCTTTTGTCATGAACGAGAAATCACAGTCTGCCTGGTCACATTTAAAAGGTTTGGGCAACTTTTCAGTGGGTTTTTCCTCTTTCTTATTGGGTGTTTTGCTTTTTTCTTTTTCAGAAGCTGACTCGCTCTTTTTTGCACTCTTCTGTGACAACATCGCATTTCGCATCTTCTCTTGCGCAGCTTCAATTAGGTCCATCTTTTGGAAGGCATGAGACATTTCCACAAGGTTATCCTCCTGATAAGGTCCAACAAGGGGTGGGTTAACCATCTCTGTTGTGTTCTCCTGCTGGTTTTCTTGAGAGACTGAGACGGAACTGGATTGGTCCATTATGTTCGTACTCTGGGGCTCCTGTTTTAGCATCAGAGATGAAGTCAAAGTGGTCAAGCCACAAGATTCCTGCAAGAAATCCCCATTTGGCATGTTGTAGATGGCTCCGTTTGCATCGGGAACATGAGGGTCATTGAGGAAATCGAGAAATGATGTTGGCAGGTCCGCTGTCAAGTCAACTTCATCCAAAGGTCTGCACTGAGAGCGCTTGGACAGATGACCGCCAAGAGATTTGGTGCTTGTGAACTCTCTGAAACACCTCCTACAGATGACCTTGCCATCCTTAATGATTGCTGGCCACTTCGTGCGCTTGCTCAACCTGCTGCGTTTTCCTCTCTGTGCGTCAGAGTCACCACCCTTCTCATCTGAAGGGTTAGCTTCAAAGTCAGCATTGGGACAATCATCATCCCCGTGGAACTCGCTGTGAACGGCACTGTGTGGACTCATCACGCCGTCCACAGAGCTTTCCATCTGGTCGTAGCCAGGCGTTGACACGTTTTCTGTTTTAATAATTTCATTTGGAGCTTTTGGAGGAACTGGAGGCTCTGGGCTCAGGCATTTCATCGGAATATCGACTGAGGAGCACTGAGTGAGACAGGAGCTTTCGCTTGGAGCAAATGGAGTGTGGTAGCCTCCTTCAGGAAGGCTGTCAATGGTTGAGATGCTGTTTCCACTATCAAAGTGCCCTGAAATATTTGCAGCACTTTTCCTCACGTCTACATTCTCTCCAGTACCATCAGGTTGCATAAGTCCATACTGATGCCCTCCATTGTGCATTTGCCCAGCATTGTCAAGCATTAAGGAACTAGACACATACTGGGACATCAGACTTGAATCTGAGGGAGTTTGCGACATTGCAGATCCATGTACAACTGCCACCGAATGATCTCTGTCTGATGGGTGAGGCATTGCGGTTTGATAAGGGTCTGGCTGCCAATGGGGGTAGCTGCGTGATGGGTATTCGTTCATATGAAAGGCATCCGGATAGCAGTTGTTCATGGGAGCTGAGGACCATGACTGAGGCATGTCTGACGGCATCATTACGTTCTGATTGTTGGGGCACCCCCAAGATGGGTACAGTGTGGGATTGACCATTGGAGTAATAGGCACCGGCTCCATAGATCCAGGATAACACTGAGTTGGAGGGGTCGAGCATTCCGCGGAATAATCCATTTGTTGCACCCCTGGTTTGTTGCATAGTATTCCTGGTTGGGTTGACGGTCTGTTCCCCTTTTTGGCTGTAATTTTAGCCACTTTGTTGTATTTCTTTGCCAATTTCCAATCTTCAAATATTTCAGGATGTTGCTTCTTCACATGCCGGGACAAACTTTTGTTTGTGCTGTATGCTCTGGAGCAGTCAGTAGACGGGCAGCAATGCAGGTTCTCTTCGCTGCCCGGAGGAACCGCAGCGGATGTGCTACAGGGGTAGCCTTGCAATGAACATGGAACTTCCATCTTTATCTGACTAGGAGAAATGATTGGTGGAACTGCATTTGGAAATTCGCCGTTTTGCCCGTCATTTGGTAAGTTTTCCCGCAAACTCACGGCAGGGATTTCTGCACTGGGAACAGGATACACCTGAGGAATGTCACCCTGCCCAGGTATGTTGTGATGGACATGTTGGGCGTCTGGTTGCAGGTTAGCGTTAGCAGGCGTGGGAGTGGGATTGGTCAGTGGAGTGTAGCATTTCTCAGGTTCTTTCATTTCAGGACCTGCCATTGAATTTAGCATGTTTTCAATTGAGTGTTTGACTTTCATGGAAACGGCCTCTTTAGCCATCTCCGCTGATCCCCATGGTGATGCGTTTGCTTTTGATGGGTCACCCACATAAACATCGGAATAATTTTTTTCATGGCTAAAAGCAACAGAAGGCGTATCTTCTTTGCTTAGAGTCATTGGAGGTGGTGGCGGTGGTGGTTGTGCTTCTGGAGGGGCAGCAGAGGCCTGACCAGCTACTGCGTAATTTAGATTATGATAATCTTGGTGAGATAAAAATTCTGATTGAGAATAGAAAATCTTGCCACAGTTATCGGTTTGACAAGTGTAGGTAAGATAATGCTGAGCCTCATGATCGTACAACAGATACGCTTCACTGAACACTTGGCCGCAGTTTGGGAACATGCACTGGGCCTTGAACTCAGAGTGCGTTTTCCTATGCATAAGAAGTTCAGAATTGGAATTAAAACTAGCCTTGCAATCCAGCTGTATACAAATATAGGGTTTGGTGCCACAGTGCATCTGCAAATGGTCGTTAAGGTGCCGGACGTTCACAAACTGCCTCCTGCAGTATTGACACACCACTTTCTGTTTTTGTATTTCTAAAAACCTCATGGCCTCCTCGTCGTCCTTGTGAGATCTAACGTGAGCCATAAGATTGCGGAAAAACTTGAAAGCCTTCGAGCAGTTTTTCACCGGGCAGAAACAGTCCTGACTGATCTGCGAGTCGGAAGCGGGTGGCTCTATCTTAACGTGGGGGCCCAACTGCCCGGGGATTTGGGATTCGCCTCTACCGGGGCTCATGTGCGTCTTAACTGCGAGCTTCGAAATCTTCGAGGGACTTTTTGGGGACTGAGGCGGTTTCCCCACCTTTCTCGCAGCTTTCATTGCAGCTAGTCTCTCTTTGCATGATTGCTTCACATGTGATGCTACATGGGGCTCTAAAATCTCCCTACTCTCAAAACTATCAGCGCAAATTGGACAAAGGTACATCCCATCTTTGAAATGTTTCTGTGCGTGGCGAACAATTCGGTGACCTAAGAACTCTTTATCACATAAAACACAATACTGCATATAGGCCCGCCAGTTTCTGAAGCGAGCAGAGACGAAACCCTGCTCTCTGAGTTTCTTAGCCTCTCTGTTTTTCTCCTTTTCATCTGTAATTTCATTCAGTTCATTTGTAGTGGTCAACAGGAAGTCCTCCAAATCTTTGTACTCAGGGAGTTTGCCGAGTGCACTCTCCACCTCCTGTTCATCTGTGTCATTGAGTGTGTCAATAGATGAGACAATGGCGGCCTCCTCGCCCATCAACGCTAAGCAGTTGCGCTTCAGCGTTTTCCAGTCCCAGAACTCCGGATCAAAAGGCCACTGTGTCTTCAAGGCCAGCAGTAACTCGCACCGTAGAGAATTGGGCACCGGTAGGCTCGCCTCTTCCTCGGACTTCTGGTCGGGCTCATTGTACAGTGACTCCACAGCGTAATACGATTCAACAGTAGGCTGCAGGAGGAACTCGGTCAGCTGGCACGCCCGCTTCACCTCTAGGTCGGTTGGCAGGAGGCAGTAAATTGTCTTACAGATGGTAGATTTACTGTCTTTGTGATCGCTGGAGGTCATTTTTAGAGCTTGAATGCACATTTCGACACAAACCGGGAGCCCCACCTCTCCAACCTATAAGAAATACAAATATAAACACGATTCATTAGGGTTTGAAGCAGATTCTGTTCAAACATAATCATCATAAACGTCATTATTAAAGTCCCGGTTCAATGAAAATGTGTTTTAACTTGTTCTTGTGTCATTTTTCTGATGATGTAGGACATTTTCAAAAGTGCCATTTGAAAAAGAGCTCATTTGTGATGTAGAAAATACACTTTTCTCTTTTCCAAGCTCAACAGGGAGAGGACAGGGTTGACCCACCCCAACAGTCCCGCCCATAACTCAGAAGCAAACTTCTAATAAACTATTGCTGTTTTGCAGAAATATGTCCGTTTTTTTTATGATTATTTTGGCTATAAACGCCATAATCCCAAATTAAAAAAACACTGAGAACGCTTTAAAAATGCATCAAAAGATGTCCTTAAGACCCATTTTGACCTGTTTGTTGTTCTTTTCTGAGTAGCAGAATAAAGGGCCTATATCATGCTATACTTAATTCCATTTATATGATAATGTTTTACCTTTGGCACACTAAAGAACATACTTTTTAATTAAATATTAGTCATTTTAGCAAGCTCCTTTTCCTAACGGGAAGTAAGACGTCTCGATCTCTGAGGCTCCGTCTTTTAATCCTAGTGGGTGCCGCCCATTTCATGACGTAACCCAGAGCTTGTCTCTGTAGTTTGTCTGCAATTTGCCAACAAAAACAAACAACAACAGAACTTGTTGTCACTTGGATCAGGTGTAAGAGGAACCGCGTCTTCTCAAAGTCTATACTAAAATGAAAGCGCTCCACAGAGAAAGTGTTTGTTGGCTTGGGGAGCGGTGCAGGCAGCGCAGACTCTTCCCGGAAGGAGCTGTTCCTCCACATTCATACGTATGAACGTGGAAGAACAGGGTTTTAGAGGAATACTCAGAGATGTGTGAATGGAGCAAAATACTTCTTTGGTTGTTTTTAACATTATATAATACACTTAAAAGCTTGAAAAAGTTGATTTATGCATCATATAGCCGCTTTAAAATTCATTACCAAATATTACTTTAGTTGTCAAAATTCTTACTTCATTCTGGATGACTTTAATGAGAAACAGGACGTGACAGACACTGGTGCAGAGGAGAGCCATCTCTTTGCTGTGACTGAGGAATGAATCGGCAGACGACTCCAGCCGCATGAGAAGTTTACTCCAAAACAATGTGAGTTCCCTGTAGAGGTCGACAAAAAGAATCAGTTAAGGTAGATACAAAAAAAGGTTGAAACCAGATCATCTAGCACTGTTTGTAATGAAACTAGAATTGATTTAATTTCCTTTTTATTTATTTTGTATTTGACATGAAAAAATCTAGCTAAATCTGCAAACTGTTGATTTTTCTAAGGATTTGTACATGCAAAAGAAAACTATACTACTCACCAAGCACAGTAAACTTCCCCTTGGAGGAGCTGCCGCTTGAGAAAAGTTGTACACAGACAGAGCGCTCCCTTCTCATCACCCTCTGACTCCAAGTTACAGATCATTTCCAGAGCATCTTTACAGTCTATTGGCGAAATCTGTTAGAGATAAAGCCAGACATGAAAAAGGAAAAACAATAAGAAGATGTATAAGAAAATCAGTAAAAAAATCAGTAATAACAAATAAACAATTCTCTTCTCTAAATTGATTTCTTTAAAATGGCAACAGGAATTCTTTCTGATGTTTTTAACAGGTGGGTACTTTATCTAGAGCCTGAGGGGTCAAGTCTGAAATTCTGTGGATGGGGCGTGACTGGTGTATCCAAATGCCTGTTGTGCTTTTTTCCCATGCAACTTAAAAAAAGGAAAGTTCTTTGCACTAAAACTCTACAATTTGAGGGAAAAATCAACAAAAACGGATCCTCACCTCTTCCATCAGCTGCTCCTGACTTTTTGTCATGCAGGCGCAGAGCAAATAGGTTTGTTTGAAGTTTCCCTGTCCTTCAAATCCTGGATATTCCGAGCACACCTTTGCAAGGACAGCAGCTTTCTCCACACTGTCCACTTTGATGAGATGCTTTATCCGCATGTTGAGTAGCGTGGGACCCTCCAACTCCAGATACTGATGGACTAAAAGACCAAAAAACTTCAGAAAAGCTCAAACGATTTGGTTTTTTTAAACTAAACTGATGTTAAAGGTGAAGCACTAACCATGTTCAGTTGGAGGAGTTTGATTGGACAGGATGCTACTCAACGTGGCGTTGGCCCAAACACCATCCTGCTGTGCCATAGATGTGAGCAGGCGGAGCGGCGTGCTCCCACTTTCTTGCAAAAGGCTGTGTGCCACCTGCAGCAAAGCATCGACGAGTTTGAAAATTTTGGCAGTTAAACCTTGAAGTAGGTTATGACATCGCAATCATATAGTTTTCTACATAAACACTTACTTAAACCAGTTTTACACAAAGTACCTCAAACTGTACATCATCATTTGTGGGACACTGACCTTCATGGAGGACTGGAACTCCTCCCATAAGGCACCGGGGACATGCTGGGGCAGTAGAAGCAGCAGCTCCGCACAGCTCCTGTGAATCAAATGGCCGCTTGTTAGAGCAGATTTAGGTCAACAGCAATCACAAAACCTAAAAAAGGTTGCAGGGAAATCGGTGAAAAACTTAAGAAAAAAGTCTAATGTCCTCAAATAAAAAATACAGGAAACAAAATATTTTTCTCTGAAAAGTCTGCCAACAGAACATGTAAAATTCATCTTGGTAATATTTCTTAAAATCAGTTTCTGCCCTTTTAGGCCACAGTGAATCCTAAAAATGAGCTATAAACGTTCATATTTTAGTCTAATGTTCTGGTAATTGCAAAAATCATGTCTTAAGATAAATGGGTATTTTCCAGAAAGCTAGCAACAGTTTTCCCCTTAATATATTTTCAGAGCTAAAACAGTCCAACTATCCTTATTTTTACAGCATAATCCTCTTAAAGTTAGACCACAATTACACATTTTAAGATATATTTGTCCTAAAAATGAGATATAAATGTATGTTTCATTTCTAACTTCTGTCCTGCTGTTGTTAAATGTTTTGTACTGCATTAGGAGTCAAATTAAAACTTTCCAGATTAACATTAACTGTAAACAAATAAAACTTCTGCCTAAAAATGTTATTTAAACTTTTTTAAAACTTGTTTCATTAGAAATATTGCCAAAAACAAGTTGTTTTCAAACTGACACTTGGAGAAAATTAAGATTCATTAACTTAAACTGAGTGGTTACATCTTGATAAAAAGCTATTAGTAAGTTATTTTGGTATTTTATCAAGTGTGATAAGATATCTAAACAAGAAATACGAAACAAGATATTTAAACAAGAAATACGAAACAAGTACTTGGATTTTATGTTTTTTGCAATAACCAGCAGGATGTCCTAGCAATTCAAATCCTTGTTACTATTTTTTTTATTCTGTTACTAAACATTTTTTGGTGTAATAGACAAAAAATAATGTGGTAACAGTTTTGGCACGAAAAACATTTTAATCTCTATATTTTCTTTAATTTTTTGTTATATTCTGTTTCTATTTCAACAACAGTGTTTATAACAAATACAATATTTCATAGTTTTAATTTTTGCACAAAATAAAAGTGTTAAGGAGTTGTAGCCCAGGAATAAGAGCACAAGAGCAGTCTGTACCATTAATAATAATTTTTTTTTAAAATGCACGGTGGTGCAGTGGTTAGCGCTCTTGCCTCACAGCAAGAAGGCCCTGGTTCAAATCCCAGCTGTGGGGGATCAGAAACATCAACTGGGACCTTTCTGTGTGGAGTTTGCATGTTCTCCCCGTGCATGCGTGGGTTCTCACCGGGTACTCCGGCTTCCTCCCGCCGTCCAAAAACATGCTTCATAGGTTAATTGGTTACTGTAAATTGCCCGTACGTGTGACTGTGTGTGTGATTGTGGCCCTGCAACAGACTGGCAACCTGTCCAGGGTAAAACTCTGGCTTCGCCCATCAGCAGCCGGGTTAGGTTCCGGCACCCCCGCGACCCCAAAAAGGGACAAAGCGGTTAAGGAAGATGAATGAATGAATTAAAAAACATTTAAAGTAACAAATTGTGGCATTTAAGTCATTTTATGATCATGTACTGATAGGAAACCTGCATCCCATCACTACTGTTCCCATTTTACGTCTTTTCCTTAATTCACACAGTCAAATCCACCCACTATTTTTTTTACCCACAATACACTGGGGCTAGAGTTTTATTTCAGCGGCATTCACACTGTGAGTGAAGAGGCAGCCCGGTCATTTGTTTGGTTCGCACAAGAGCCATTCTCGTCTGCCAAACGACTATTCATAGAAAAGAAAGAACACTTTGGATGCTTTTAGTTTGAAAGATGTGACCATATTAGGAAGGCTTTATATAAATAATCACATCACTTACTCTCTATTTTAAAATTTATTCATTTTGGAGGCCGTGAATCCTTCTGAAATTAAACACTTTTCCTTGTTGATTTACTATTAAATCCACACTAAAGGACTATGAAAATGTCCCATCTTACATTAATAGGAGAGGGAAACTGACAGGAAGTGAAGCCTTGTTTTCTAAGCTACACCTGTTATACTTCTTTTTTTTTTTTACTCACAGTGCTAACTTTTCAAGTAGGAGTGGCACATTTTCACACGCAGAGGAGAGACAGGAAGAAGCCTTCGCGAAACTGAGGATGGCCACGGTGTAAACCTCCAGCAAAGGCAGCGGATCCTCGTCTGTTTTCCAACGGCTGGCGTGCTCCACCAGGACCTAAAGGGGCAACAGGCAAACAGGTGGTATTAGACAAAAAGTTCTGGAGGAAAGCTGAAATGATCCAATAGGTGAATGTAAGGAATCCATTTTAAGGAACATTTTAAGATCAATTCAGTCAAAAATTATTCTCGATTGATCCATTATAAAAGCTTTCCCAGTGGTCTTTTCAATATGATTATGATGTTTGTAGCCAAAATTAAAAAAAAACTTCTAGGACATAGTGCCTGCAGAGCAGCAGGAGTTAATCTCACCTACAAATTGGGGGCGGAATTTTAGTGTAAGTCCGCCCCTTCCATTCATCCATCTGTTTACACATTCTCCCTATTGATAGTCTCCCTTCCCCCTCATGTTCCAAACAAGAAGTACCTGCTGGTCTCTTAAATTAAACTCACTTACTCAGTCATTGTATTTGTCAGAATAACCATTCTTGCTCTGGTACCTCTTTTTAACATGTTCATGCTAAACCTACATTGTTTTTCAATATATTTAAATTATAAATTGACCAATCAGAAGCCTTGTTAAACATGCCCGTTGGCCCCCTCCTTCAAGGTTCAAAACATTTGATTGACAGACTCTACCGAGTCACTTTCAGTGAAAGGAGTGTGGCTTTCCAACAAGCTCACTCCTGATTAGCGAGAGTGGTTGCTATAGAAACGTTGATCGAATCGGACCAATCACTGCTTACTAACGTCATCTGGTTCCAACATGGTGACTGGCGACTGAATTGACATCATTAGAACAGAAAGTAAGGCATTTTCTATGGGTTAAATCACAGGCGCTTTATCCATCTCCATATATACAGTCAATGTACCCCACACACCAGTGCAACCGGAGCAACTTACTGGTGCAACAAAAATCGCGAGCAATTTTGTAGCTATCCAGCTGTACAGTTTAAAGCCAGCTCGAATGTGCATGGATCTAGTCTTCTACACATGGATGCTTCAGAATGTTGTACCTTGTGGCTTGCCGTAGTAGCTTCTAAGTCACAACTGCAAGCTTTTCAAATGCTCCTGATTCACAACAATTTGAAGAAATAAATGTTCAGAAGATGTTTTAGGCTGAATTTACTTTACATATGTCCTCCATCACATGAAAAATGCAACAAGAACATTTTGAAAACTTTTCATCAGACTTAGTCTTTAAAATATATACAAGGAAAATAAATAAAAATTAGAGGTCTTTGGGGGGTAATGTAAATATTAATACTTTAAGACTATTTTAAAGCCATTTTTAAGGCTTAAAGGAACATACACTAATTAAATGTATATAGTTCCTACAAATGTGTAGTTATAAATGACACTAATCCTAAAGCTTCAACACTTTTTGCTCTATTTTATTCTACAAAAATACTTTCCCTTTGTAAATAAATAAATAAATAATAATAATAATTAAAAAGAATTGTTGATAGAAGGCTGAGATGCTTCAGAGCTCAAACGACCCCCAAACAGTGCTGCACATGCATGGATGTCGTCTATCGAGCTAATTGATGTTGGAGGATGTAATGGAGTCCTCTGACACACTTTCCTCTCATTCAGATGGTTTTGCACCGGTTTCAAGCCTCACGCGGGCGATGGTTCCCATCACGTAATAACTCATGTGATCCGCTTTAATAATTAGTGCAAAAGGCCCGAGCTAGCATCCTAAACGAGGGAGGAAATGTCCATCTGCTCTTTCAAACAACCTAAAAAGTAACCTCGTTCTTTATATATTTATTAGCGTGGAAAGTCGACGAGCATCCAGCTGCACGCGTTTCACTGTTTCCGTTGCTATCAGGCGGGGATATTTCGCTGCACATCAGCACAATCCTGCAAAATTTCGCTAACGCAGCTATCCATTTTTTTTCTTCTTCTTTCTTTTTTTTGCACAGCATGACCACTGCACAGGGCAGGGGGACCCAGCATACCAGCTAGCAACAATCATCTGCTATTAGCTCTCTGGCCTGGAAAATACGTGTAATTCTTGCACCGTTGGGAGACCTCACCGGCGTCTTTGCGTCTCCTAAATAGTCAGACTTTGCAAAAACGTGCACGTCACGCACAAACATCCTACAGAGACGTGGTGAAATCACCCGGGGAGGTTTTTTCCCCCCTCATCTCCAAAATGCCAATTAGCTAGCTAGGCTGCTAGCCCCCTTAGCTACATTGTTGTAGCCAACGTAGACGCGCATCCTCGGCCAGGAAGCCAGAGGGGCTGCAGGCTACCCCGGGATGAGCAGCAGGATCTCCCCGCCACTAACCTGGCAAAAGTCCTGGCAGAAGAGCAGGGAGGCCTCCAACGAGGACTTTGTGCTCTCTTTCAACGCCGTGGTCAGAGCCTGGAAGCGCTCGCGGAGCTCCTCGATAGCTTTCGGCGTATCATATTCCTTCTCTGTCTCCCCCTCCGCCATCTTCACAACAATCACGACCGCGTACGCACAGATGTTACGCTGCCAGACGGGCACACGCACGCGCACGCAGGGGGGGAAGGGAGAGCACACATCGTGCTCCGCATTCAGACCCCTGATTTCCAACCAACACGCTCCGTGGATTCGCCCATCGGGAAACACGAATGGTTTTTCCCAGCCAGGGATTAAGAGAAAAAAAAAAAACAAAAACAGGCCTTTCCAATGACTGGGATGGAGCTGAAGTGTTCCCATGGTAAAAACATATTAATAAAGTATGTATTAAGAACTAGCTACTATAAGAGCACAAATATATTTTTAAAATGATGAAGTTTTTAACCAGAATCACAACAGCCTTATTTAACAGATGTTCCCAAAGGAGATGAAAAAACAACAACTTTAAATTGCATTTCTGACTATTTATTCAAAATCATTGTGAATCAGGAGCAGACAAAAAAAAAAATGGTGTTGGAAAAAGCTTGTACGTATGACGTAAAAGCTACTATGGCAAGATACAAACTACTTTTCTGTGTCCGAGCTGTTTCAAAAGTGTACGGCTAGATAACTCCAATATTGGACACCATTTTTGTTGCACCAATGCTAGGTTGAGTGTGTGGGGTGCATTGACAGTATAGCACCTGTGACGTTCCCCATAGAAAAGGCCTTACCTCCGGTAATCAAAATGAAATCAAATTAGCCACCATTTTTCTGCAACAAGGACGTCGCCATGTTGGAATCAGACAACGTTAGTAATTGGCTAATCAGGAGGGAGCTTGTTGGAAGGCCACACCCTTTCCACTGAACACGGGCTTGGGAGAATCTGTCAATCAATTGTTCAATGTGAGGGCCAGTGGGAACCACATGCTGTTACTGAGGCGCCTGATTGACAGTTTATAACTTGAAAGACTTGAGATAAAGAAAAAATATATAGTTTTAGTAAGATCATGTTAAAAAAGAGGTAGAGCAAGGATTGTTATTCTGATAAATATAATTACTGAGTCATAGCTGTTTATTTTTCAACAGAAGTCTATGAGATCTTGGCTTTCTGAGACCAGCGGGTACTTCCTGTTTGGAATGCAAGGTTGGAGGAGTAACGTCAGTTCTCTTAGACTATCAATGCTAGGGGGCTGTAAGCCAGTAGGAGATAGTGTAAACTACGGTGGCCGTGAAGTGCAAATCACATAAACAAATAACTCAATGCAAAAACATTTTAGAGAGGAAATTTAATAAACGCAAAACAAAATATAAAAAACAGCATTATATTTCAGAAAACAAAACAAAATTCAAGAAATCACAATTCCAGAAACATTTTCCGGTTCCCGTAAAAAAGAAAAAAATAATTCGGAGAGTAAAAGTAATTTACAGAAATCAAAGTCAAATGTTAAAAAACAAAACCCAATGAAAAACTGGAACATGAGACATCACTGATTGGATGATGATGTTACTCCATCATTTCAACTGAAAGTTATTTGACACAAAAAGATACTGGATATCATGATCTAATCAGCAACATTCCATAGTGACTTCCTGTTCCAGTTTCTCTTTGTGTTTCATTTTTCTATCGTTTCATTTTGTATTCTGGAATTTCTTTTTTTTTTCCAAAATATTGTTTTTGTTTTTGTTTTTTTTTTTCCAAAATGTAAATTTGTTTTGCATTTTTCCAATTTGTCATGTAATCTTCAAAATGTTTTTACATCAAGTGATTTGCTGATGGGATTTGCAATTCAGGGCCAACGTACTAAATATATGGACTATGGGAAGTGGACAGGCTTACTGGGCCCAAAGTCCCACCCACAACTCAGAGGCAAAATTCTAATAAACTCTTTGCGCTCTGCAGAAGCACAGGCTGTTTTTGATTTTGAAAAAAAAAAAAACCTGCATTATCATAATTAAAAGACAATTGGGAACACTTTGAAAGAGATGAGGTCTTTTAGTTCACCCACCTAAAAGCCTAACTTCAAAATGTGTTCAAAATGTCTATAAATGAAAGAAAATGTACAAAGAAATTGTTTTAGATTATAGGGATGAGGGGTCTTAAATGTCCTTGGATGTTCAAACAAATTATAAATGTAAGGGTGTGTGCACTTGGATGTTGTATAGTAATGTTTTCTGATTATAATCAATGAGTACTACACAATTAGTTACTTGCCTGTGATGTGTAATAATGATTTCTGTCGTAGAACCGTAACCTATTCTGATAATCAATCAACACTTCATATTTGAAACAAATTATGGCAACTATATAAAAGTTAAGTCAAACATAATAGAAATTTGGTTATATAAGTATAACTTCTTTGTGCACAAATGCGCTTTGTAAGGAATGAACTAGCAAACAAGTGTGCTTATTTGACCTATCACTTTTGTTTAATGTGTTCAATGTGTGTGAAGTGTGCGCACCCACTAGGCATTGAACCATTTATTAGATACCTAAATCGTGGTTATTTTAAAGCTCACAGCCATAGATATGCATATTGCATCTGATAGACCTCAATCATGGTCTAGATCTCAAGCAGACGACTTCCCCACAGCTAATTGCATCACGGTTCTATCATGCCATCCGCATGATAAACACGCCATTTGGATAGTTTCCTCCTACTGGACACAATGTCTATTAGTTATCTAGTATACATCTACAATAAATGTATGAAAGATGACTATTTGTCATCTAATAGACATCTACAATAGATGTACAATAGATGACTAATATACAATGATTATTGTCTACTAGTCGTCTAATAGAAATCTACTGTCAACTGAACATTTCAACACCTCTATTTTGTTACTCTATTAAATGTTTACCACTAGTGTTCTGCATTGCTACTTCTAGTGAGGATAGAACTTTGTGATAACTAATTGTCTGTGAGCAAACAGACTGCATGGTGGTGTAGTGGTTAGCTCTTCGGAAATGTGCACGTTCATGTGTGGATTTCTCACGCTTTCTCCCAAAGTTTCATAACTCGCAGTCTTCTTTTTTGTGTTTGTGTGGCCCTGTGACAAACTGGTGACCTGATTAGGGTATACTCCACCTTCAACAGTAACTGGATTGGAATCACCAAACCTGTGACTCCAAAAGGGATTTGGTGGTTTCTGAAGATGAATGGATTGATGTAATTCAGTAGTTCCCTTTTTTTAACTAGTTAATGTTTAAAAAAAAGTAAAAGTATTCCAAGATTAGATGTGTAGTAGACCTCTACATGTAGATGGCTTTCAGAATACTATTGATAAACATCTAATAGAATAACAAAATAGAGTTGTAGCGTTAGGTATCTAATAGACATCCTTTGGTTATAAGTGCAAATATGTCTATGATTAAAGAATAATTATAATGTGAAGAAGATGGCATCAGCTTTTACTTTACTTTCCAATCAATTATATTTCTTAAATAGTTTGAATGGATCTGTTTTTTTCATCTTTTATTTTTATATTTTGATTTTGTTGCTTGAAATAAACCAATAAATTGCTTAAAACCTTTCACCTTTTACTTCTTTAACTGAATCTTGACTTTAGGCTCCAGCAGAAGTAGAGCTTCTAGGATTCTCAAGTGGTTCATATGGAACGGACTGGACCAAAAAGAGAGACATTTACTTTAGTTAAATCCATGGAGAAACTTGTGCAAAGCAAAGCTGCTTTAAAGACCTGAAAATGAGATCAATGTGTCTACTTCCTGGTTTTTCTCAGGACAGCAGCAGCGTCTTTGTTTGGTGAGTTCAGCGTGTTGACAATTACAGCCGTCTAAATCTGCTGGAGATAAAGGCACAAATAAGCCACTTTAGGTTCGACGCCATATCTTTATATTTTAAATTTTTTTCTTCACCGTTTGAGAGTGGGGGGCATGAAAGGCTTCAAGAAATCTTCCTTCAATGAAGTAATCTTCCAGCTAAAATTCGGCAATTGTTGTTTAATAAATGCAAGAAGATTGGATTTTTAAGTTGTGAAGAAAAAATGGCAACAAATGTATTGTCTTTATGAAACCAAATGAAGCTATAAATACCGTGTGACCACACGTTACCCCACAAAAACACCTGTACACTGACACCTGTACATTATCATAAACTCCACAGTGGTTTTCTGAAACATAACAGTGAAAAAAAAAGAAATTTCACTAAAGCAATAATAAAAAAAACCTAAGCCAAGTCCTCAATCCATAAAAAATTTGAATTGATTGTGCTCAGATTTTAAGGAGAAAAGTCAAAATACTTGGTGCACTCACTTTGTTCCAAAACACTGTCATGTAGAGTAAACCGCTAACAGTTTTTTTTCTTTTAAACTTCATGTTTTTCAACTATAGGCTAAAACTGGGACTCAGGGGCTTGGTGGTGCAGTGTTTGGCCTGATACTGGGATATTGTAGGTATGAGTCCTTGGTCAAATCATACCATATATCTTGCAACTCGATACTTAGTTTTAGGAAGCTGGATTACGACATCCAACTACTAAAATGATTCTGGCCTTCACATGTCAAGGCATCTCACATGAAGAGAACAAATGTTTGCTGAACAGCCTATAGTTTATTTGATTGTATGGTTTGATTTTATCTTTCTAATTTTCAGTTTGATTTCTTATATTAACGTTTGGTTTTTCCAAAGTTTTCTTTTCCTGACAGTTGATTAACACATTCTCGAGCAGAAAGTTTTATTACTTTTAAAGAAAACAATAAATCAACAACATTTACCAGTGTAAAAATGACATCTAGCTACATTTTACAGATACAAGAGTTTGTCAAAAATACTATCAACTGTGGCCAAAAACAAGTAGTTTGCAGTAAAGAAGAGCTTGTGCTTTTATTTTTGAAAAGAACCAATTTCTATTGCAAAGCTGAGCACAGATTGATGACTTCTCATTGATCACATCTTGTGATAATAGCAGGTGCTGCAGTGACACTCCGTATGGTTTCTCAGTGGGATGTCATCTACGATTGTCTGAAAGAGGAAGTTAAGAGGAAAGGGAATTAAAAACAAGATAATGTTCACTTTTAAAACTTTAAAGACCCACGCTGATCTTTTGATCTATTTTTAAAGTGTTTCCAATGGTCCTCTAATTATGTTTATGCTGTTTTAAAAAGTTTCTGCAGAGCGGAAGTAGTTCATTAGAAATTCAACTCTGAGTTGAGGGTGGGACCATTGGTGCAAAGCAACACCGCCGTCTTTCACTCCCGTTATTAAGAGCTCAGAGAAGGGTGTTTTCAAACAGAACTTTTTTTGTCTGATTCACAATGATTTGAATACAATCTAAATCTAAATTTTCTTGATATCAATTATGTTAAAAATGCTACAAGACCATGTAAAAAACAGCATTTTTATCAGAGTGGATCTTTAGTATACAAGTTAAAGAAAGCTCAGTGGCCCTGTGAAAGAGTGTCTGCCCAGATACTGGAAGGTTGTAAGTTCAAGTCCAGGCTGAGTCATACCTAAAACTCAGTGTTACTACTTGACACTCATCATTAAGGGGTTGGATTTGGGTCTTAAACTATGGAGCTAAACCAGGTTCCAATATAACTTGAAACCCAAATAAATCAAATTGGTAAAAAAGTAAAATATCCAGAACTTTTTGCTATTCTAAAATAAACTTAGTTATTTTCAGTTTCAAATGTTCTCGTTTTTCAGGTTTAAAAACTCAAAATAAATTAACGTCTGCAGGACTGAAGGACTTCAGGACTTAAAGTTTAAACTGTCATTTTTTTTTTAAATTAAAGTAATAAATCGTAGTTGTACATTGTATTTCAGCATGAACATACTGAAACTAATGAATTTATAAAAAAATGCATTATGTCAATTTATTACTTCCTTACTTCAACATCTATTAAAATATCTTTATCTGATCAAAAGAAACATAAAAAATCAGCAAAATGAAAGAATCGTAGTACTCTAAAGAAAAGAATAATATAGGCATTTTGCTACACAAAAGCACTTGAGTGATCTATTTTCCTCTAAATTTTTTTCTGTAAACATTTTCTCATTATAATGCATATTTTTGAGGGGGAAAAAAACAAGCAATGTCTAATACAGTAAATATTGTTTTAAATGTTTCATGGACAAACCTGACATTAACAATATCAATGAAACAAAAAAGCACAACAGAAACACTCTACAGACACACTGAATCTTAAGAAAGTAAAATTACTCTTGTTTCAAGAATATTTTTCTAATTTTCTGTTTTTTTCACAAAAAAAATGTATCAAGAACATTGTTCAAAATAATTTAGGTTGCTTACATTTGGCTTACAAATTACTTCCCTTTTTTTTTTCAAAAATTCTGGTACAACCATTTTTTTTTTTTTACCAGTACTTGATTGTCAGTTTTTTTTTTTTTTTTTGCTAATTCAAATAAAATCTGCAATCTGCAATTAGGGTAATAATGCTTGCCTTATTTCTGAGGGGGCTGATTTTCAAAATAATAGCTCTTGGAAGAACTTTTATTTTGTTGTGAAAAAGAGGCCTTTTTCCTCACAACCATATTTATTGTTGAAATGTTTAATTTGAATCAACGTACCAATGTTTGAGAGCACTTAGATTTAGAAAAAATATTTGTAGATATTTAATTAAAAAACGTTTATGAGAATATTTATAATTTGACATTAAGTGAAAGATAGTATAGCATTTTTTAAATAAAATGCTGTATTCTACCAAATTGGGAAAAAAAAGGCAAAGTGTTTGACTTTTGCTTAAGAGTTTAATCTTAAAATCAGGTAAAAATATATATTTGAGTCCCATTTAAATGCTCAAATTTCCTCCATAGTTAGGTTGAAGACCATATGTGACTTTCTGTGAAGGACAAAAGCTCCACACGGCAAGCCCCAGCGTTCCCCATACCTCGTGGCTGTGCTTTGCAACGCAGCACGTTGCCTCTGAGGTGATGTTCTTTGGAACCGTCATGGTCTGCATGGCTCGCAGAGGTGTTGGGTACGCTCTGGAGAAGCAGCAACCCTTGCACTGGTAGACCGGTTTACCTTCCCTTGAAAAGAAAACGTTGTTCTCCAGCCGGCATTCCATGCAGCCCACTGAATTTAGAAAGAAGGTTCTTTTTTTTGGAACCATACCCACAAAATTTTAACTTTTATTTTGAAACAATTCTTACAATTTGAGGAATCAAGGTTGGAGTAGGTGTCCGCCGTCCAGAGAAGAACAGACATCAGCAGAACAGACACTTCAGCTGATTTTAAAAAGCCCATCAGAGGAACAGCAGGTGTCTAGACATTTGGAGACAAATTCAAAGACTTAATCAGATAAAATTCACCAAAACCACAAAAATCAAACAGTAAAAATGTGTTACCATAGTGTGGAAAAGTTTCTCCTTCATCCCTCTGATCTGCAGGACTCCTTTAGAATCGAGGGCTTCAGCTTCATTTCCTTTTATACCAGCAATCCTGGCGACTTCCTGTATGTTTCTGGACCGGGCCTACGTTATCGTTAATCTCAGTGACTCATTGGGCGCTTTGCCTCCTCTCCTCTAATCTGCTAAATGCTCTAAATAATGAAAATACATTATGGAAACTTGTAATGGACCTCCAGCATCCTGATACAGAGTGAACATTTAATCCCTGGATTTTGGTTACCTGGTAACCAAGAGTTGTTATCATTTGTCAGGTCAGCTGCAGATGGTAATGAGGGGGTTCTTCAGCGTTTCGGAGCAGTAAGACCATTTGCACATGCATTGTTTTTTATTAACAAATGAAAAAAGATTGTCTCATTCTGTCAGGGTTAAAGGTTTCCTTATTGATGAATATTCTGCATTAAGGACAGATGTGGATTCATCTGTTTCAAAGATGAAAATTAAAATAGATTACTGATTTTTTTCCAGTTACAAAGTAAAATACATTTCTTTCTTCTAAAACCTAAACTCTTATTTGATATGCTGTTTTTTTTATTGTCATCATTTCACTTTGTTATTTAAGTTTTTGAGACATAAATATCTTAGACTAATCTTAGACTTAACTATTGTATCCCAGATGTGACATTTGTTTCTTAGTTTTTAAATTAATTGATTAATTAAATCCATGGATGTGTAAAGAGGTTAAATGGTTCACATTTAGATTTTTAAAGCTTTATATTTGTTTAAATGGAAACTAAGCATGTTAAGTATTTTCATTTCACTGGTAATGTCAAGTCAATGGCTGCATGGGGGTATAGTGGTTAGCGCTCTTGCTGTGATGGTTTAAATCCAGGCTCTGTAGGATCATATGCATACATAGACTTTTTCTCCTCTGATAGATGATGATGCATGCGGATGGATGGATGTCCAAACAGGAGTTTTTAGCTGTTGCTATTACAAGGGGATCATCTATCTATGAAAACAAAAAGACATTTAGGCAATTAAACGCTTACATCATATAAGAAACTGTTTTTAAATGCACATGGGAGACAGATAGAAAGCCTCAACAGCCTGGCACCTCCTCAAAAATGTCATTAATTCATACAGTGCATCATGAAAGGGTCAAAGCGCTTCACTTTTTCCACAGTTTTTCTTTTTTACAGCCTTATTCCAAAGGTGATGCAGTTCATCCATGTCCTTGAGATTCTACACCCCAGAAAGACCTTGTAAAAAAAGGTTTATTGATCGTTTTTGTAAATGTATTTAAAATTCCAAACCTGAGGTATTACTGTAGGATGAAAAATTTGGCATTTTTAAAATTGTATTCTGATTTTATGTACAACAGCTGTTGCAAACTGGAAAAGCTTTCCAACTTTAAGACCAAATTGGAGTTTTCTAACCTTATGCCATCATTAGGAATCTAATTATTTTGTTCAATGTTTGTGCTTATTATTAATTATGAGATATTTTATAGCTTGCAATTGATTGTTTTCTTGTTCTTCCCCCGTCAGAGAAGTGCAGAAGCAGGTCATGCCAGAGTAAATTGAGGAAAGACATGCACAATATACATATATATATATATATATATATATATATATATGTCATTACCTGAATTTCCCTGAGGACTGCCAAAGGGATTAATAAAGTATTTTCTATTCTATTCTATTCTATTCTATTCTATTCTATTCTATTCTATTCTATTCTATTCTATTCTATTCTATTCTATTCTATTCTATTATATATATATATATATATATTGTGCATGTCTTTCCTCAATATATATATATATATATATATATATATATATATATATATATATATATATATATACACACACACACACGCGAGGTTCCACATTTTAAAAGACGGTTTGCATCAGATATATTTTTTGTAGTACCACATTTAACCACTAGATGAAGTCAAGAGTCAAACACACAATGTCTAAATCTCAAATATACTTTATTTATTTTTGCCCAAACAATCTTTACGCTTAGTGGTTGTACTCGCATTGTCAACTATTTATTCTTTACAGACCTTTTAAATTTTCACTATTCACATTTATCTTAAAATCAGAAACCTTTTATATGTGTGAGAGAACTTATTGCACAAATCTTCAACAGTTTGTCTTAATTTTAACGATGACTTTGTAACACAAACAAAGAATTTGAGGGATATTAAGGATGTTACGTCAGCTTTTCTTGCAGCTTATTTTGGTGGTCAAGAGGAAGAGACATGTTCTTCATGGGAAAAGACTTTTAGATCAAACTCAGTTGCATTTTCTTTCTTTATTGGGCAAAATGTTGTTTTTGAATCTGATTTAAGTGCACCGCTGATACTTTCTTGACTGTGGCTGAACTCAAATGAAATTGAGTCCATGATTTGGTAAGTTTATTAAATTGTGAGTGAATTTAATTCTTAAAAAAAGACATCACTTGGAAGAAATGTTTTCATATTTGTTCAAAGATGCACGGCAAGTTTTCACCCAGGCGCCCCTGTGGCCAGATGTATGTAATTATGCGTTTGTTGGTCTGACCCCACCCAGTCCTGATTTATCCATAACATATAAATAAGAAATGTAGGATTTATAGCTTTGTGCCTCTAAGGTCCTCTAAGGTCATTCAATTCATTCAACATCTTCTTGTCCCTTTCGGGGTCTCGGGGGTGCCAGAGCCTAACCTGGCTACTGATGGACAAAGGCAGGATACACCCTGGACAGGTCGCCAGTCTATCGCAGGCCTCTAAGGTCTTTTTATTTCAATATGACATTTTGAATTTTTAGCAAATATATGTTTAAGTGAGTCTTGTCTCATGCATTGCTGTATTCTCCAAATCCCTCCCAACCTTGCTGTGCTTCACACAAAGTTTGATGTCAATTTTAAAGTGTGCACAAAAGAGTGTATCTTTTTCTGCAGACTTTTTTCTTGATAAATACATTTTGCATGCACGTTTCCTTTTTTGAGATCTTTACATAAAGACTCCAGGTGATTGTTTCTGAAAAATGTCAAACATTTGGGCTTCAATCATCTATGCCTCTTTGCTTGTTGCTGTTTAAAGACCCGCTCTGATGAAAATGTGAGTGCTTTTAATATGTTCTTGTGGCATTTTTTTCTGATGATACACAACATATTTTAAGAAAATTAAGTTAAAAATAACATTTTTGAGTATATTTTTACTCAAATTGTTATGAATCAGGAGCAGAAGAAAAAATGCTGTTTAAAAAAAATTGTATTTGTTACATAGAAAATATGCTGGGGGTTGTTCTGATGCATGCACTTGAAGACAATTAGATCCACATACCTCTATATTTTCCTCATCTGAGTTGAAATCTGATTCAAAACTTTACGGTTGGATAGCTCCAATACTGCTCACCATTTTTGTTGGGCCTGTGATAATAAACAGAGGGTCTGAGGGGCCATAAGCCAGTGGGAGAGAGTGTAAACGGAGAGCTCTCAACAACGGAGAAGGGAAGGGGTGGGGTTACTCCGCACCAACAACTTAGAGGTTTCTAATAGACTACTGCTGCTCTGCAAAAACAATGTCTAAGAAAACGAGATAGTTTCTTTTTTAATATTTAGGCTAAAAACGACATAACATAATTGAAAGACCACTGAGAACCCATCTGAAATAGATTAAAAGATTATCAAAGTGGGACTTAAAGGTAGAGATATGGAGTGCATCTTGAAAAGTACATTTCAGAGTAGAGCACTCAACATTCGCCTTTTAATCACAAGACCTCTTCCTCTTTGGTGAAAATCTTTAATAGAACATTTACAATGATCTAGATAATAAAACCTATAGAAATCCAGACCTAAAAGAGTTTTTAACCTTTTTTTAGAACCAGAAAAAAATCAACAAGCCACCTAGAGGTTGCAATCAATCTGCTTAAAACCATTTTACTATCTAAAGTTTGGTAAAAAAAAAAAAAAAAAAAAAAAAAGAGTTGTTTAAAGTTTTTCTTCAACAAGTCAATATATTACTATTATTCAGAAGAGTGGTTCTCAGTATCCCCCTCAGATGATGACTTTTATATACACAAAAGCCCTGCCAAGCAAATCAACCAGAACTCAACATAGTGATCCCTGAGTAAAAAATGTCAATCTTTGTGGGATGTTATACAACCACAATTAAGAGGAGTGGAGACTTTGTCTGATTTAGAGGCCACAGCAATGATTTTTTTTGTACAATTTTCTGCTTTAAATTGCTTTTATTGATTACCTAATACCACTATCTTCTCCCCTGTACCATACATCCATTCATACATCTTCAGAACCAGCTGAATCCCTTTTTGAGTCTCGGGCTTGCTTGAATCAACCCAGCTGTTGAGCAAAGGTGGGGTACACCCTGCTGTTGTAGGGCCACAGAAAAAAATCACATGCATACCTCAGGGCAGTTTAGTATCACCAATCATACCTTGTCAGGTATAAAAAATAATTTTTTTTATATAAATGAAAATAGTAATAAATTGTTGAATTTTTAAGTTGTAGTCCAGAGAAAGGTCAATACTCAATTTAGTAAAATTGGAAAATATATCAAATAAACAACGTATAACATTTCTCAAAATATTTTAAATGTTCTTTTCATAATGTTTTTTCTATTTTTTATCTTTGCCGTTGCAAAATCTCACTTGATACATTTTCTAAGTAAAAAATACCATCTGCATGAATAAACTATGAGAAAATTAATTTTGCTAATAGGAATGTTATCAGTCAATAATTGGCAATCATTCCACAAAAAATCTCTAAATGAAAACAATCACATGTTTTTTAATATGTACTTACATGTACATTATATTATGACACTGTCATGGTGACCTGAGAGCTCCCAAACAGTTTCTTATTGTTGATTATCCCAATGGAAAAATCTCAAATATTTGAGATGAGGTGACATTGAGATCTGAGAGATCAACAAGACAAAGAAAATCCATGAGATGGGTAAACGTTTTACCTTTTTATAAACTAAAAAATTCACACTGCTTTCCAATGAATAGTATGTCAGTCATTTTTAATCTATTTATTTTTTAATCTGAATAAGATTTTTCTACGTGGGACATTTTTTAAAAGATGCGTTTTAGTCGCTCCAGCACAGCTTGCCACTGCATGGCCTAAAAAAGAGGCCGACATCTCCTCTGATAGATGATGAGCGCTAGAGTAGTGCTGCAGCAGACATTTGACTTCTGTAAATAAAAGTATTGTTCTCATTTGTCACCATGTTTTTGAATGACTTATTGCGTGAGTTGGTTTGTTTATTCGCATATGATTGAATGGAAACAGGTTAATTGTGATTTTTTTTTTTCAAAATTTCTAGAATTTCAATAGAGTTTTAAGCTTTTTAGTGTGCTATAATGTTAACTCCTCATGACAAACAACCCCAAAACTGTATTATGCTCCTCATGCATCTCTGACCATTTCTATAAAACCATGCGTTCTGATCACCAGCCCCTCCCAATCTACAAAAACTAGTTGGTCCTCACATTGTGATGTCACAAAGTGGGGAGTAGTCCCCTTCTAGGGAGAGTCTGCACTGCTGGCACTGCCCTAACACACACAAACACTTTCTCCACAGAGTTTGTGGTGATTTGCTCTCATTTTATATGCACATAAGCACATCCATCTTTGCAAGTTTTGATGTTTTTTGTTTTAAATGGGCAAAATGCAGACACACTACCAGCTTCAGGCTGATGTCACTAAATGGGCGGCGCTCAAAAGGTGCAAGAGGCGGAGTTGTCTTTCTTCCAGAAAATAACTTGCAAAGAAATAACCAATGTTTTATTAAAAACTTGTTCTTTAGTTTCCCAAAGGCAATATATTATCATATTTATAGATACAGTTTACTCTGAAAGGCTCAAGGTTTGAATGATATAGGCACTTTAATATTGAGGTCATATTGATTTTCTGTATTTTTTGTTTGTGTGTTTGAAATGTATGTATCTGTACTAAAATTATGTTTTTAGCAGTACATAATAGCTAAAATATTAAATAAAAATTAACCTTTCTTTTGAACATACTTTTCTTTTGTCTTCATTACTCGGTTTCTGTTTTTTTTTCTTCTTTTTTTTTTTTGGTCACATTTTTACCATCAGGTCGCCTTTATAGTTAACAAAATGCAACAACTTGATCTTTTTTTTCCTTCGTCGTCATTATATTTGTCCTGAACAAACGTTTCATGGTGATAAAATTACTCTTCGCTGTCGCTGTTGCTGCTGCTGCTGGATGTTGTGGTTGGCCTGCTGTTCTACTGTACGCATACAAGGCAAGCCCGTGCAGGACGGTCCAAGAAACCCCATCGACGAGACAAAACTCGAGGCGTGAACGTGGCAGCCATTTTACATCATCAACAGTGAATGACTGAAGCCGGACAAGTGCCGGGAGTTTTACACTTTTTCTCTATTTTAAATATCACATTTCTCTTCCTCTATAATCAGCACTATTCACCTTGGTGTGCCAGCGGAAGGTAGGACGAATACTTCTAATTGGTCACATGAATTATGCCTAATAAGTGCTCCAAACTCTGTATCGTGCGGTGTTCTTTCAAACAATGTGGAAACTGGTGGTAGGGAACGAGTTGTCCAGACCGGCTTTTTGAAAATGGACTCTTCCTATGTGGCGGCACGTCGAGTAACCACGCATCTAGCTGGCCATACCCCAAGCTTCCACGGCCTTGTTGCATTCATTTACATTTCAAAGCAGCTTTTTGTAATGTAGTTGTGTTTGTACCACCAAATGACGCTCAAACAATGGCCCGACTGATTCAGCGTTCGAATTAGCATGCTAGCTCCAGTTAGCCCATTTTGACAGATCATGTAACTGACACGCTCATTGTCATCTTATGCTAATACAACCTAAATGACAAAAGCCAATGTGTTCAAAAGTTTGGGAGCAGGTCTTAGTCCGGTGGTTGCACGAATAGTCGCTAATTTCAAAAATAACAACGACAGGCCCGTGGAAAGAAATTGGACACAAAAGTAATGTTATTGTCCCAACGAGTTAGCTTGATTGCTGTAATATTAGCTGCGCGAACTAGCACAGAAAGCTAGCTTACTTCAGTTTGTGCCAACTTGCCACTTCCCGTCAAAAATAACTTAATAACAGTTGGTTTAGAGAAAAGGTTTAAGGAACGGTGTTAAATTGGTGACCTTCGTTTTAATGTTGGAAGTTCAGCGGTACATTTACTGGACGGATAATGTAAGTAGTGAAAGCACGTGCTTAGGAGCTTGACTTGCAGACAATTTTGGTCGCCGAATTCGCGGCTTAGTGAAGCTACAGTTAACGAAGACCAAATTTGGGTAAAAAAAATATTCGATCGTTAGCTATGATTCTATTCACGTTTAGTATAGCGTCATATGCTAATAGTAACCAAATGTGCCGATGTGCCTTTGCTAATGAAGTAGCGTAAAAAACATGATCATGATTGGAATAATGTTAGAATGGATCACAACAGTGACACATTTAACCGTGCCGATAGTTTTGTGCTACGAAATGCACATATCGAAATGTGAACACTTTATTCCTGGTCAGTCACCGGAAACCGGGACTCTGTCTTTGGAAATCGCAGCCTTGCATGTGCTGAATTCAGCAGGGATGGATCGGCTCAACGCCTAATTTGAATAACATAGTAGATGAATCTGTTTTAACACTTTACGCCAAGATGATTGTGATTTACCAAAATGAAATATTAATTAAAATACAGTGGTGAGCACATGTTTTTCTCTTAATATTGTGGGGAAACACCCACGTGGATGTAAGCCAGCATTATTTTATAGGAAATTTGTTGTCACAACTTACCAGTCTATTATATTACATTTACATTATTATTTGTTTTTTCACAAACTTAATTAAAGATTAAATTAATTAAAATGGGAGGCTTCAAAGAAAATGTATTTAATAGGATACTTCTCGTATATGACTTGTACAATAACCTGGACACAACAGTATGGGAAAATTTCATATCATCAAAAAAAAGATTAAATGATTTTTCTTTATTTGTTGCCAAATTCTTTTGCAGACTGAACTCTTTTAAACACAACCAAAGACTTGACCCAAGATTAATTTGGCTCATTGCATTTATACAGATTTCTGGAGACATGGCCACAGAGCATATTAATGGAAATGGTCCAGAAGAACCAATGGACACCTCTGCTGCAGTTACCCATTCTGAGCACTTCCAGACTTTATTAGAAGCTGGTTTACCACAGAAAGTTGCTGAAAAACTAGATGAAATTTACATAGCAGGTAAGACATTGTGAATATATTTGCATAAATTATATGCAATTTTCTTTTATTATTATTATAATATATCAATTATTGTATGTGTTGTATCAATTTTTGTATGTGTTGTCATCTTAATCGCTTTTTGAACAGGGGAATTTGAATCCTAAAGCAACTTTTTGTGGTTTCCCACCAAAATGGGTACTGCAGTTCTTCAAATTCGAGTCCACGTCATCTGTGAAAAAAGAAATTAAATAAAGTTCAAGCTACCAGCATTTTTCCTCAAAATATTTGCATGATTACTGGTGTTGTGGCTAACGAATTGCTCTTCAATGAGCCTTAATACACATCCAATCTGATTCTGAATTATTCCAAAGTTTTTTTTTTTTTTTTTTTTTTCTTGTTTGTATGAAACTATTGTTCTCTATAATTCTGGGTATTTGTTTTAGATTTCATGTATATTGAATAGATATCTATTTATTTGATCTATTTGAATTTTGCTTGGTTCCAGAAAACTTTTTTACACAACTGGACAATACGGACAATTATCTAAAACAATACAAATTCCTGTATTTGAACTTACAGTGAAGCAATGTTTTTTCTAAAATTGTCCAAAAGAGATCTTCAAATTTATGTGTAGTCAATAAATTGATCAGAGTATTCTGTCAGTCAAGTTACATTTTGAAAATTTATTTATTATTAGTTTATTCCCAGCCCTAGTCCATCGGCTTCAGCAGTTCTTAAACTGTTTTTTGTCCCCACATCTAGAGTATGACTACTCTGGCCTTTTCAGTCTCACTTCAAATAAACGTATTAATGAATAGGTCTTAAGAAAGCCACAGCTGAGGAGGTTCTGCTTTATCAAGTTGAATTCTCATATTACTCTTAAATATTTCCCCATGATATCCCATTTCAGGTGGAAAATCCATATTTACTTTTAATTCCATCATCAGATAAAGCTGAGGATAATCTTATTTACAAGTTTAGTAAACATTTATTAAGATAGCAAGATTTTACATAAATGTTGGTTCCAAAAAAGAGAAGTTTTTTTTTTTTTTTTTAAAATTCTGTCTGCTACTTGCTGATTTATTTTTTCTCTCCTGTGTTCAACCTTCAGGTTTGGTGTCACACAGTGACTTAGACGATCGAGCAATTGAGGCTCTAAAAGAATTCAACGAGGAAGGTGCTCTCCAAGTCCTTTCACAATTCAAGGACAGCGACCTCTCACATGTTCAGGTGAGTTTGAAGGACCTCTGCTTTTCCAGCACAGGTGATGTTCAGTTAAAGGTTTCTGTTATTTGATCATATTTTAAGTTTGTGGATTTACATATTGTTTTTCTTTTAGAATAAAAGTGCCTTTCTTTGTGGTGTGATGAAGACGTACAGACAAAGAGAGAAACAGGGGACCAAAGTGTCAGACACAAGTAAAGGACCCGATGAAGCCAAAATCAAAGTAAGAATTAGCTTTGATTAATGTAGAGCAGGGATTGTGAAACTTAATGTGGATTTTAAAATGTTGCTGCTGTGATTTCTGTAGGCTTTGCTGGAGAGAACTGGTTACACGCTTGATGTGACAACCGGACAGAGGAAGTATGGGGGTCCTCCACCAGAGTCTGCCCACTCAGGGGGTCAGCCCACTATCGGTACAGAGGTAAAAAGTTTTCAGCATTTTCTTCCTAGTGCCCTCCTGGTGTCCAAATGATGAAGCAGTTTTTTTTTTCCTATAGTAACCATGGTTACAGTGATAGTTTACCGCTAAGAGCTGAATGGATGCCCCTTCTGTTTGTCATCTTCCATGCTTATTCAGAGAGCTTATCTAATCCTGCTTTTGCTTTCTTACATCAACAGATATTTGTCGGGAAAATCCCCAGAGACCTCTTTGAGGACGAGCTGGTTCCGCTGTTCGAGAGGGCCGGGCCCATCTGGGACCTGCGCCTGATGATGGATCCCCTCAGTGGCCTGAACAGAGGCTATGCCTTTGTCACTTTCTGCACTAAAGAAGCCGCGCAGCAGGCTGTCAAATTGGTCGGTGCTCCCGATAGAACATAGAACCTAAGGAACTTTTGTCTCTAGACTTTTGGGACCCTAACCTTATTTTGTGCTTTTGCAGTGCAACAACAGTGAAATCCGACCGGGTAAGCACATCGGCGTGTGCATTTCTGTGGCCAATAACAGACTGTTTGTTGGATCCATCCCCAAGAGCAAAACAAAAGAGCAGATTATTGAAGAGTTTTCAAAGGTTACAGGTAAGGCCATCACACATTTGACATGGATCTTTGTTTTAACAAATCACATGTGGAATTGTTTAAGAATTTGACATTGATTTTCCACAGGGAAGAAAAAACCCAAAAGAATTCTGTTATACTGTCCACTATTTAGATGTGAGAGAAGGCAAAATACATCTGTACCTGCTTGGTTTATTATTTTCCACAATTGATTCCAAAATATAATCAGATCAGAGTTTAGAACACTTTGAATTGAGTGGTATGATGGCAAAGAACTTTGAACTTTTGTTCACCTCTTCAAATTAATTTTACTCAACAAATGTGTATCATCTTTATTTATTTAAACAAGTCACTCATTTTGTTCATTTTTTGAAGCATCTGTGAACTGTATAGTTAGGAAAAAATGTTTTAAAAACATCTGAGTGCAGTTTTGCCTCCCAAGGACAAGTCCATGTGGTCATTTTTAGGATGTGGGTGTGGCTTAAAAAAATAGATTGACCTAAATTTGAATCCTGTAGTCTGTGTTTTATTTAAATGTGAAAATGTAGTTTAGGGCAGGTGGGGTACACCATCAACATTGATTTTATCCGTTTCATGTTCCTTTGAGCCGTTCAAAAAAGCATGTTGTGCTTTGATTCTTCTGACTGACACATTTTTGGTGATTGGGAGCAAATAACTCATGTTTGTCCTTCCCCCCCCTTATTGTTTTTCCCCCCACAGAGGGTCTAAATGATGTCATATTGTATCACCAGCCGGACGACAAGAAGAAGAACCGTGGTTTTTGCTTTCTAGAGTATGAAGACCACAAGACGGCGGCTCAGGCTCGCCGCCGACTGATGAGCGGAAAGGTGAAGGTGTGGGGAAATGTGGTCACCGTGGAGTGGGCGGATCCCATCGAGGACCCGGATCCAGAGGTCATGGCTAAGGTCAGAAATGGAACGTTATTGCAAAAAAGTGTTTTGCAAAGGAAAAAAATAGAAGTTCTGAACCTTTTTTTTTATTTTCCTCAGGTCAAGGTGCTGTTTGTGAGGAACTTGGCAAGTGCCGTTACAGAGGAGCTGCTGGAAAAGACCTTCAGTCAGTTTGGCAAACTAGAAAGAGTGAAAAAACTGAAAGACTACGCCTTCATCCACTTTGAGGAAAGAGACAGTGCTGTGAAGGTAATCTTGAAGCTGTTTCAATTTACAGCCCAAGGAAGTTTAATTTACGAGATAAATGTGTCATATAGATGAAAACATCTTTGAACATCAGCGTGTCTGATTTAACGCAGGCTTTAAGTGACCTCAACGGTAAAGACTTAGAGGGAGAGCACATTGAGATCGTCTTCGCCAAACCTCCTGACCAGAAGAGGAAAGAACGCAAAGCCCAGAGACAAGCTGCCAAAACGCAAATGTAAGCAGAAATGACCGTAGTCTACGCCTGCAATCTGAACTCTTCCAGCAACTCAGTGATGTATGTTTGTGTTTCCCCCAGGTATGATGAATACTATTACTATGGGCCCCCACACATGCCACCACCCACAAGAGGCCGAGGTAGAGGTGGGCGGGGCGGTTATTCTTACCCTCACGATTTTTACGGCTATGAAGACTATTACGATTTCTACGGTTATGATTACCACAACTACCGGGGGGGTTATGATGACCCATACTATGGCTATGAGGACTTCCAGGGGTCTGGGAGAGGACGGGAGCCAGGGGAGGGGTCGGAGGGCTGGCAGGACAACCGGGCGCCGTCACACCGAGGGGGCGAGTGGGTTTTTCCCAGAGAGGAACCCTCGGAGCAATCAGAAGTAAAAAGAACTGAATTTTTTTTTATTACTAAGTTACAGTATTTTCTGCACTATAAGGCACACCGGATTATACAGTACGAATCAATGGTTGCTCTATTTTTGAATTTATGTCATTATGGCATTTAATAAATGCAAGACAAAAAAAAATCAGTCAGACTTAAACTTGGATCACAGTAGCTCTATGGCTGTGTCAGAATCCCCTCCCTAATTTCTAAAAAACTATAGGGCGAGACTATCTAGTGCCCTGGATTTTAATAGCATTCCCGACACCATACTTGCTCCTTTTTTTTTTTTTAACAGCAAGTATGATGTCACAGTAACATTCACAAAATAAAATCTAACCAATACATCCATTTAACTGCATCTGTTTATGACTCCACTGTGATGACGAAAACATTTATCTTTATTAAAAGAATTACATTTAAATTAATTTTTTGGTAAAAATTGTTTTACCGCAATGCATTGTGGTCTATATTCCCTAATTTAGTGAGTATCGATGCACCCTAGTTTTTCGCAAAAACTTTGGGAGATTTCTAGTGCACTCAATTTTGGAATGGCAGATTCTGACAGCGCTACAAAATGGCGAACGCACTATATAGTGTACTATACAATACATATACTGTACTATAGTGCTGGTGTATTCATACCGCCTGTACTTCCCAACTTCATTTGCAAAATATGTAAAAAATAAAAAAAGACCAATACTCAAAAAATAAAACTTGACTGTGACTAGTTAGCTGTTAGCTTATGCACAATACTTTTCACTACCAGCTTTGTTTCGTAAACGGACAAATACAGCTAAACAAACGATACTGTGATTATGCAAACTCTGAACCTTGTTAGTAACATGTTAAAACTACACACTTCGACACGGCTACACGTTAACATATATGCAATAACACCAAACCAGTATGACATAGCGCTGCATACGTCTCATTATGGGTAACAAAAACCAGAAATAACCCACAGATGCTCAGTTTTTAAAGACAATATAATTGTGCTTTATAGTGTGAAAAATAAACTCCTAAAGCAAGTCCAAAGAACATTAAACATTCATTTGTTTATAAATATTCTGAAACTGTTAGCTCCATAGTATTGTTTTCAGGTATGCAAATGTTTACTTTAAACATTATAAGTAAAACTTTTTAAATAAAATATAATTTTTATTGGTTACTTTGAAAAAGTGTAAAGTAAGTTATGTTTTTTATTTTTAACTTAATCCCCAACTCTTTGTTGTTACTGCAGGTAAACGGGGCCGAGGGCGATCCTGACCTGTTACCACGAATACTGACTTGATGTGTGGGGTTACACCATAAGCTGCAATGGATGTTGAAATGACGAGCAAGATGAAAAGGTCCAATGATATTCCAGCCTTACAGAAGACCCCCTCCCCCATTAGTTTGTCTATGTTGCTATTTCATTTAATAACCCCACTTTTTGTCCCCATTAAAAAAGAGCCACCTTATTATAGAGAAAAAAAAGATAGATGGTCAGATGAATTGACTTACCCTCACTACAGCCTCTTTGCCCTGAGTGGCAGGGCTTTATGAAATGCCCTTACAATCCACCCCCTCCCCTGTCCCTGAACATGCCATTTAAAAAAGAAAAAAAATGAGAATAATTATTGAAGAAATTGCACTTTTTAAGTTCTTAGGTTTGAAGTGGCTCAAATGAGCTTGATGCTATTGTATATTTTTGTGCTAATCGCAATTTTTATTGTGGAATATCCATGTTATTCTGAAACGTTTGATCTGGATGTTTGAAATACAACATTTGCAGGGTTTTAGGGTGTACCCACCTGGCATGGATAAGTCAGGCATTCCAGGAAAGTGGTTCTTTTCAGAACTTGTCTTTAAAGGGTAAGTTGACTACCTCAGTACAGAGGACTAAACTACCCGGCCTGTACTGTAAATAGGGAAACTTTATTGATAAAAGCAGGGCTTGCTTTCGTACAAAATATGCACAAGAGCTGCAGCGCAAAAAAAAAAAAAAAAACAAAAAAAACACAATTATGTACGTAATGTAATATACTCCTTTTAGCTGCAGCTCTGGAGACTGCAAACAGTCAAGCTGGGCATGCAAAACATTCTCATATGATGAGTCTGAACAAGCCCTGCTTTTATCCCATTCAACTGAATTAGCCACCCTGCTTCTTCAGAGTATGTAGTTACTGGTTGTATAGTTTTTTTGGAAAATGTTACGTTTTTGTAAAAGCTTAAACGTCACAGGCATTCAACTGCCTTTGATTAAAAAAAACAGAAAAAAACAACAAAAATGAAGCCCTGCAGTGTCCCTTTTATGCCACTGTGTTATTTCAGTGGGTTTTGTTGTTTTTTTTAATGAAAAAACATGTCAGCCAGTTAAAATGATTTCAAACAATCTTCCATTGTGATCTGAAATGATCCCTTACCAGCTTCCAAGGTTGTAGCCATACGAGAAGTTTCCCTGACAGGATGACGGAGTTGCCATATCTTCCAGTGGGTGAAGCAGACGGGTGGAGGGTGTGGGTCCCACAGTGGCAGAAGGGGATACTGCAGTGAAATGATTTGTATTTCCAGGTATAGCATACAGGAAACTGCTCTTCAATCCCAGTTTTCTATACAGTTAACTCCCTCAATAAGAACATAACAACCACCTTTTGAAAAAAGGAAAAAAAAAACATGTTAGCAGTTTTAAACTATTGTTGGTGGCCAACAACGTTTTTTGCATTCCTGCAAATAAATTGTTTTATACTGTAAAATGGAGGTGAGTGTAACTTATTTTTGTAATAAAGTTTTTGATTTTCCATCCGTGTCTTACTCTTTAGTTAAAATTCGTTTAGTTTTCTATTTGAAGTTTCCCACTTTTGAAAGTTTTGGGTTTGAAGTTGGATAAAATATATATTTAGCAGCTTCTAGTTAATAAGCAATGTACATTTGAGAAAAATTTAAAGTATAGAAGAAAATTCCACTGAATATTTTTTTTTTTCTGGCTGAAAAGTATTAAGTTTCGTTAAGTTTTTTTTCTTAATATGTCCAACGATTGTATTGACGTACAATTGCATCTACAGACATTGGTCAGTTTGAATATTTCTGGAAACAAGTGACCATTAGGAGAGCAGCTTTGACTTCACTGTTGACCTGCAACAAATAGAAACTTGTTTTCGGATATAGAAATCAGTATAACTGTTTCTAAATATATATATATTTTTAATTGATTTGAAAAGAAACCTTGCATACCTTCGGGACAGGTTTTAAAAATTCAAAAAATATCTACTACATATAAATTGAGGTGTTTTTATTTTTTTCTCATTGTTAATGAAAGTGATTAAAATTACATTAAAGCCTCAATTTAATCATATTTGTGATCCATTGTTAAAAGCATTCCCAATGTTTTTTTTTTATCAATTATGATGAATCCCCCCCCCCCCCCCAAAAAAAAAAAAAAATCATTAGAAATTCATTTCAAACTTGTGGGCCGAACTCTTGGCGTGAAGCAACTCCACCGCTCTTCCCCTCCCCGTTCTAGAGCAAAATAGGAACTTCGTGACCTGCCTAGCAAATTCTCTACATCCCAAATGAGTTCTTTTGTGAACTGCATTTTTTCATATAATCCTGATTCACGTAGATTTGAATAACGCAATACTCTGAAATTAAATGTTTAGCTTAAATTTCCATTTAAAAAACATGAAAAATCGCCATAAAAACACGTCAAAGACACATTTAACAGTCTTTATTAAAATTAAAAATCAAGAAATTCTATTTGTTCCAATATCCTATCCATAAATAAGTTTTCCAATAATTTGTTTCACAGTTTTTGATATTGAAAATTAGTTTCCTCAGAATATATATATATTTTTTTAATTAATTTATTGACTAATAATTTTAAGCTATCCACCTTATTCCTGGGGCCTCTGATGTAAACCGGGTTATGGGGGCAACTTCCGGTATAGCAACCGGAAGTCACACAGCGCTATTTGTTTCCATTGAAAGTTGGCGATTTTGTTAGCTTTAGCGGTGCATAGAAACTTTAGAAGCGTGTTTTACTTAATCCCTCAAAAGTTTCAAAAATAGCTTTACGCAGCTCGTGGTTGTTCTAACACCCAAACTAAATTAAATTGGTGGCATAAGGAGCATTGTGTGGAACATGGGCCGCTGACGAAGAGGGAGAGCAGCTGTCCTCCTCGGTACAGATTTTACCGTCCATCGGGCGAGGATGTAGTCAGAAGGATTTGGCTCCAAATGTAAATCTTAAGAAGCCACTTAAGACTTTACATGTATGTTCGTTTCATTTTGTGGATAAAGTACCCACGGAGGAAAATCCGTATCCGACGTTCTGGTTGGGTTACTCCAGACCACCAGAGAAGAAGAGACGCCGGGTACTGCAGAGACCTGACAGCGCGGTGAATTTGCTGCAGCGTCACAAGAACAGGGACGATATATCCTGTGTAATTGCTGCATCTCCCTGGTATTAACTATTAAAAAATTACCGATGTTTAAACCACAGCTGACTTTGTCAAAACATGAAACGGGCTAAAGCTACACTGCGCGATGCAACCCTCATTGGCTCTCGCATCATGTAAACACAAGCACGTAAAACGATAAAGTTACAATTGATCAGCACTGTGTGGTAACTCCGGCAGAAATAATCATGTATGAAGGTATTGATATGCCTCGGAGCTTTAATATTGTTCAGAGCTTCAACATCTGCCGCAACCGAACTGAGAAAGTAGCTAAAAATGCTACTATATGTTATGTTTGGACATTTTTTAAGCTCATCCTTCAATTTTAACAGCACCAGAATTGTTACGTCGCCTCTTTAAAGACATGACAGCTGGTGTTTCCACATTTATATGTAGTTATAGATCCAAAACAAGGGGGATTGCGCTGTCGGCTCTACAGTTGTAATGTAAATAAATGCTACTTCCGGCGTCTACAGGAAGTATCACACATAATTCACGCAAAGGCTCATGGGGCATAGGAATAAGGTGGATACTACTTAGGAACTCTGGAATGTACCAACAGTGGAATATACCAAAATTGAATCACACATTAATCAAAACAGATTATTTTTTATTTATTAATCAGATTTCTATTTGAATAAAGAATGCATTTTTGCATCAAATTAAAATATATATTTTTAACAATAAAGAAAATGAAATCGTATTTAATTCAGAAAACAAATGATTAAGCAAAAATCGATCCTATTCCTTACTTATCTAAACACAGGTTTTATGTTTTGAAGACGCCTTCATGAGCATTTTTAAACCTGCGTGGATTTCATTGATGGTCTCATGGATGAGCCGCTAAATCCTAACAGTTCTCCAGATAAAGGCGGCCTTCATGCCTGGAAGTCAGTAAACTACAGGAGCCAGGAGATGCAGCGGGCGGAGCGGCGGAGGTGACATCACCACGGTCCGGTGTTGACATCCACGTTCACGGGCAGAGATGGCAGCCCGCACCGCTGCAGCCTCACAAACCAAACGCAGAGCTCTCATTTAATCTCCTAACAGCTGCGCGCAGCCATCACCAAACCCTCCTGTCTGTTTCTGCTCATTCTCGATGGCGCAGCACCCTTAAAGACCCTCCGCGGCTCCTGTAAGTCTTCAAATTTATGAAATTCTGCACGAAACGACCCGGATGGAGGCATTTTTTCCTATAAAGGTTGTAGATTAGAGGATGGGCTCCATCAGGATTTTCCTGCAGAACATCAGGTTCCGTATGAAGCTGGACCGGGTCAGACAGCTGGGTCGCCAGTACCCCGTCTTCTGCTTCCTGCTGCTGGTCTTACTGCTGTCCACCCTTCTTTTAAACAGGTGCGCCGTTTTACCCACAATCCCCCTCTTTTTGTTTTTCCCGTCGCGTGTTTATTTCCCTGCTTTCCACAGATATCTCCACATTATAATGGTGTTCTGGTCGTTTCTGGCTGGAGTGGTCACCTTCTATTGCTCGTTAGGGCCCGAATCTCTGCTGCCCAACATGCTGGTCTCCATGAAACCAAAGAGCAAAGTGAGTAAACAAACATGTAAACAAAGTGGTCAAAGTACAACGGTGTCAACTAAAGTCAGTGGTCCATTATTGATCGTTCCTTGAGATCATTGACCCAATCAAAAACCAAAGTATTTGGGTCAAGTAAGTCTTTAACATTTGAAAAACAAAATATAAGTAAATAAAAACTAACTAAATGCATAAAAATAAAAAAAATCTGAAGAGGACAATTGTTACAAAAAAACCTCAACAATAAAACAAAATGTAAGTAAATATTTTGGTTTATATTTTTGATGATTTTTATTTTTATTTTCATGAATTAATTAATTTCTACACCACAATGCTTTCAAAATAAAATTCATAAAATGTTTAAATTTTTGGAATTAGTTTCTATTTCCCAGTTTGTCTGACCGTTCCTTTCAATCATCCTCTTTCTGTCTCTAAAAAATATTTAAATGCTATGAAAAAAAACAAACATATTTTAAGTTCACATAGAAATGCTTCTACTGGGTATCACCTGCTCAGGTTATATAGTTTTCCAATACATTCATAGTTTTCTAATGCATTCATCTTTACGAATGAGAAAAAGTAATATTTTTAGTTTAAAGCATAAATCAACTTCTTAATCAAACATCTTACCTTGAAGATCAATATATTTGGAGTTTGCTGTGGGAAAGCTTTTATTGTGAAAATGTTTGCTTGAATAACCACTTTATTTAACTGTGCTTTATTTTCATCTGCTTACTCATTAGTTTTTCCACACTTAATTTCTACATAAACGGCTCATTTTAAATGAGAAATTTTCATCTTTTCCTATAACTAGAGATTTAATGCTTGGATGCTTTGCAGCTACATAAAATACATTTAAAATGCACACTTGCTTGTTTTTATTATTATTTTTTTGTGTGCAAGATTTATGTTTTTTTAAATATTATTTTTAAGCAGACAGCTAAAAGAAATCATTAAATTTGTACATTTAAACAACGTCCCACTTTGTCAAATGTTAAGCTGTCTCATCTCATGCATTACCACTGAGCCTTGATGTGATTTACATAAAAAAATGACAAACAAATGTGTACGCTAAAAGATTTTCAAACAGTTCAAGCATTTCCACAATATGTAATATTTCATTTAAAAAAGCGTGAAAGTAATTATTTCTCCCAAAATAGAATTCTAATGTTTTATTGAATAGATTTTACAATAATTTGATTTCTAAAATCCATTTATAATTTGTATAATTGTATGCAGATTGTTCACGAGGGATTGGTTCAAAAATTTAATCTAAATTTGATTTTCAAAAACATTTTTCTAGTGGGGAAAATCATTTTTGAACAAAAAAGGCAAAATAAATAAATAAAAATTGACAAACAAAAAAGTCATCTTGAAAATATGGAATTATAATCGTTCCTAACCTCTAAAACGAAACTTTTTTTAATTTCAATTTGCAGAAACGCTTATTCTTTACAGTGTTTGTCTTACAACTGCTTACTTTTGATTGAAATAGGATGTATTTTCTTAAAACTTCTGGCACAATCTCCATAGTTTCATAGACTGAGTTGTTTCAGAGCAGCACTGAAGTCTTAACAGTAAATGTTCTGTCGCAGCCGTTCCAGCAGGAGCTGTTTCCTTTGGGCCACAGCTGTGCTGTTTGTGGGAAAACCAAATGTAAAAGACACAGGTGTGTGACCATGTGACTATAGATGCATTTCAAGATGTTGTTTATGTCCCTGGTAGATGCTAAATACACAAAAAAACATTTGATTTTGATATTAAAAAACTGAAACTATGAGAAATAGATCTTTAAGATAAGCTAACTTTTTTCCTCTTTTTTTGTTCTCATTTTACTTAATTAAAAAGAAATATTTATTTTATGAGTTATTGTCATAGTATTTATTATTATTATTATTAATTCAAATAGGAGTTGCACTGCCCTCTAGTGGTCAGAAGTGTTCTTAATGATTGAACGTTTTTCCCAATTCAGACCTACTTTGCTGCTGGAAAATTATCAACCCTGGCTCGACTTGAGAATTCCATCTAAGGTAGATGCTTCTCTGTCTGAGGTAAATTTCACTTTTTTAAAAAAAGATATATCTGTTAAAAATAATATTAGATTAAAAAAAATAATTTTTTTCAACAGATTCTGGAGCTAGTTTTGGAAAACTTTGTATATCCTTGGTATAGGTGAGCAGTTTAATTCTGTGCTTAGCTTTAATGTGTGATTTGCAGAGATTAGTGTGACTGTAATTAGTTTTGTTTTGTTTTAGGGAGATCACAGATGACGAAGCTTTTGTTGACGAGCTGCGGGTGACTCTGCGATTTTTTTCGGCTGTTTTGGTTCGTCGAATCCAGAAGGTGAAATATAACCCTCAGAATCCTCCTTTTTTTTCTTTTTCCTCAAAACTGGTAATTTTTTTTCTCTTTAAGGTGGATGTGGCTTCCCTCATCACCCAAAAGCTGCTTAAAGTCTCAATGAAACATATTGAAATAATAAGCAAAGCCAGACTAAAAGGTATCACTGAAACCGCTTCAGTCTATTTTTGTTTTCCTCTGTGATTTGATGAGATTATTTTTCTGTGTTTCCACACAGTAAAGACCGCAGAGCATCTTCAACAAGCCGCTCTAGAGGAGTACGGTCCTGATCTCCACATGGCGCTTCGCAGTCGCAGAGACGAGCTTCTTTACCTCCGGAAGCTGACCGAAGTGCTTTTTCCTCACATCCTTCCGCCCAAAGCTACAGACTGCAGGTAGACGAGCCGCTGCGGCTGTGATATAGTAACACCACCAGTCCCCAAACCCCACAACCTCCATTTTTTTCCGTTTTATTCACAATCTGATCCTGAAAGAAGTTTAATTTTGAAAAACTGGTTGATTCTCCCCATCACATCTGAATCTTTCTTCTTTAAACGGCTGTGCCAATCGCTAAAATGAAATCCCCAAGCTAGCAAAGTTTACAAGAAAAATCCACACATATTTGGAAAGTTTCTTTTTGCAAAAAGGAACCGGAAGAAGAGCTTTGGACTTCAAAATAAAAGAAAGTTAAGAGATAAAAACCCCTCCAAATATGGATTTATTGTGACCTTAAATTCCACACACCATAGTAATAATGAATAATAATTAGCAATGTTAAGATGATGCTGCTAATAAAGTTTTCCAAACTCTGGTTTTATGATTTTATATAGAAAATAAAATTTTTAGTGACCTTTTTTTTTTTTGAAGTTGGCATCAGACTTTTTTTTTAACCACCACTTTGACAGCTGTGGATTAAAGGAAACACTATGTAATAGTTTATTGGTTCCTACACCAAATCTAGTTTAAACAATATGAAAAATGAACTTAACCCTCAAAAGTAAAAAAAAACTGGAAGGTAAGAAAAAAAAAAAAGAATCAGACGCTCGCTTCATCCTCATACAGCCAGGTTGAATTCCTCTCCTTTACGACATGAGTTCACTGCATAAAGTCGCTCTGCTGAACAGATACAAAAACATTTCTTTCTCTTTGCTTTTCTCTTTGCTTTTTCCTTCCTGCCGCTTTGCATCTTTGCTGCTCTCAGATCTCTTACACTCCTGATAAGAGAAGTCTTGGCTGGTTCTGTCTTCCTTCCTTCTATGGACTACTTGGCTGATCCTGTGAGTGCAGACGCCACCTGCTGCTATATTTCTTTTACTGATCGTTTGTCATTCCTGTAAGGTTTATTTTTGCAAATATTCAGCAACATTTGATTTGAATTTGCATTTCAGGACACAGTGAATCATTTAATCTTGTTATTCATCGACAATTCTCCTGTGAGTATACCCTGAATTGTGTTTCATTCTTTGTAATTTGCCTTCATGATGCAGGTGCAAATATTAACTTATAATTTTTATTTTTTTGGATTTTTTGATTTGGAAGCCCGAGGAAGCAACAGAGCCCAGCTCCACACTGGTGCCGTTTCTACAGAAGTATTCTGACGCTCGCAACAAAAAGCCCTCTGTGAGTGTTTCTAGAGCTGATGAAGGATTCACTTGGATGAAAATGCTGTTTTTAACATGTTCTTATGGCATTTTACTGATGATGTGCAACATTTATTTAAAAAAAATCTTTTCTTACTGTTTTTTAATTCAATTTGTTGTAAATCAGGAGTAGATGAAAGAATGCAGTTTGAAAGGAGCGTATTTGTGAATCCCATCTCCGCTTCATTTTAATCCACTTGCAGACAAATAGATCCATGAACGTCTTTGTTTTAGTCTCTTGCTCAGATTTGTACGTCTGGATAGCTCTGATATTCCTCGCCATTTTTGTTGAAAGTGAGTCTGTGTGTCTTCTCTGTTTTTTTTTTTTAAGGTGCTGAAGTTAGAGCTGAAGGAAATCAGAGAGCAGCAGGACCTCCTCTTCCGTTTCATGAATTTCCTAAAACAAGAGGGGGCGGTCCACGTGCTTCAATTCTGCCTTACAGTTGGTAAGTTCACCCCCACCTACCCTGAAGCTACTATTACTTACATCAGTTCTGTCTATTCAGAAAACGCCTTCTTGACTTTCCCAGAGGAATTCAACGACAGGATTCTGTGCCCAGAGCTGTCCGACACAGAGAAGATGATGCTTCACGAGGAGGTGAAGAAGATCTACGAGACGTACTGCTTGGATGAGAGCATTGATAAGATCCGCTTTGACCCCTTTATTGTGGAGGAGATACGAAATAGTAAGAAACCAGAGCATTTTTCTCACCTAGCATGTGATTAAGTTAGGGCAACGTTTTAAAAATGTATTAGATGATGATTTCTATTCACTATGAGACATTTTTTAATTAAAAAATGAAATGTATTTGCAGGTTTTCTTTAGATCATGGTTAATTTTTCACCAATTGCTGCTACATTCTGGATTTTGTATTACAGTATTACATTAAGGATTACCAGATGGTCTGATATATTCCCAAAGGTTTTTTGGGTTAGGAATTTTTAAAATCTTCAAAAAACTATTCATGGAAGTTATTTGATTTAATAAGATTGCTTAAGACTTTGTTGTCAGCATAAAATAGACATTCTTTATGTTATGATTTATTAAAAAGTTTCATAAAAGAAACTCAAATACAGAACAGAAGGTGTCCAAGACTAAAACCCTGTGGAACTCCCCGACTGAGTCTCACAGGTTTGGGAAAAAAGTCAAACCTATTTAATACTATAAAAGCAAGTTTACTGTTATTTGTATCAAAAATAAGTTTAACATGATCAGGACAAAAATGAGAGACAAAATGTTGTTTGCATGTTTGGCTAATGGAGTTTCAGGTTTGTGGTTTTTTCAATATTCAGAATGCCTCAAAACTATAATTGTGAAATATTTTGGTTACAAATCTCTAATTAAACTGTAAAAACGTCAGTAATTTCTACAGAAAAAAATGGAAAATCTTGAGAGTTAGCAACCACAATCATGAAAAAATGATTGTTTAATTAACTGGTAACTTCCTTAAAGTCATAAATGTTTAAGAGTTTTGTTATTATGGTAAAATTTTGACAACCTAAACTGCCATTTTTTTAACTGTAAATTTTACAATATTTGTTTTATGGTGTAGATGAAACTTAATTTTTTAAAATAAAATCTAATTCAAATTTTCTATATGTAATGGACATCAACAGCGATTGCCTAATTTCTGAGATTTTATCTTTCTTCTCTTAGCATTCTACCTGTGCCCGTCCCCAGCCTGGTTTAAATACAAGGTTGTTTCAAGAAAAACAAAAACTCTGCCAAACCAAATGTGTGAACCAGTGAAATCTGATTTGCTGTTCCAAAAGCTGAACGAGGACATTTGATTGTTTATTCTCTCTCCAGTTGCCACAGGGCCGTACACTCAGGTGGTGAAGCTACAAACCATGCGGTGTTTGTTTGAGGCGTACGAGCACGTCCTGTCGCTCCTGGAGGACGTTTTCACGCCTATGTTTTGTCACAGTGATGAGGTCAGTGTCCTTCAAAATTAATATTGTTATTTATTAGTCCAAAATTACTAATGTATTAAATCTCCCATTAATGTGGGCTCTACAAGGACATTTTTTCAACACAAACATAATAATTGTTCTACTATCGTGCGTTTAATATATATTTTCCTTTTTTCTACCCAATATTTGAATTCCTACATTTAATTCTGCTATTTTAACCTTTAGATGAGCAGAATTAAACTACTACTTCCATTTTTAGCTTTTCATTTTAGACTGTAATATTCTAGTTTAGCTTTTAATAATGTTTCCACTGTTTTATGCTGCGCTCATATGATTCAGGTGGCGAATCTGCATCCTCTTGTTCAAATGTGTTCAAATTGGGACCTTGTATAAAAAGCCAATTCATAATAATTCCTTTTTTTTCTTTAATCTAAAGCTGAATAAATGTATTCTTTTTCTTGTTTTCCTGCAGTATTTTCGGCAGCTTTTACGAGGGGCGGAGTCTCCTGCCAGAAACTCCAGAATGAGCAGGTAGAGTTTGTGTTTTTTCTTTATTAAGAAAAAAGACATGTTGCTTTAAAATAATTTTCTTGCCAATAAAAATCCTTCACTTCCTTCAATATCTTATTTAAAGCCAATTCCTTCCAGTACTCCTTTAGGTTTTGCCTTAAAAGCTACTTTATGTTTCAAAATTTCAAAATAAAAGCTGCTAAATTGAACCAAAAACGAAATAAATATTAGAAATAGCTGTAGGATCACTTTGTGTTTTCCGTCACGGAGGGCGGTGGACGCCATCTCCTCTTCCACTAACTCCTTGTGCATATTATTCCAGAAATAGCGTCAGTTTGGATGACATTCGGTGAGTATGAGGCATCCGTGTGCTGATCAAAACAGTGGCTGGCTTCAGCAGGGCTGCACGCAAAATCCAAGACACCTCATCTTGCAAAAAAAAAAAAAAAATGCAATAGAATATCATTTTTTATTAAAAAAAAAAAGATACATGACATGGTTTGGATTTCTTGCCATCTGAGTTTAGTTTATTGAGCGAATATATAAAAAAATAGTTTGTGAAAATAAAGGTTTTGTCTCAGTTAGCTTCTTTTTTAGTCATACTTTGTGGTTTTTGTGATGAATATTAGCATAAATGTGTCCATCTATGAGTCTGAACATGCATTTTGTGACTGAGAAGATCCTCTCCGCTGCCTGTTTATTCACTCGTTCCTCCATCTGGCTTCCACCGTGCCGTGTTTGTGATGTCCACTCTGATTCCGTGACCGCCATACTGCCTGCCCCCCCTCCCGGTATGGTCCGCGGTCCTCTTCCCTCCTCTTGCCCCGTGGGGACGTGACCCTGTTCCGCTTATAGTTCCTGGGACTGGAGCCCCGAGTCCCTTTCTTCACCCTTCACCGCCTCTGGCAGTTCTTCACCTGCATCCTTTAACTCCCATCATGCCCAGTCCACGTTCACAAACTTCCCATACGGCTCGCTATCCCACCGCCACTCATCGCCCAAGTAAGTCGGGGGGCCATTTGTGTTGCAGTGGTGTCCGTGTGTGACTCCTCCCAGTTTGAGACCTGCATGGTAGGCCGACTGCATGAACGCCTGCTTTTGTCCTGGGTTTGCTCGCCATCTTACTTGCGGTTTTATTCTGTTAATAAAATTTAAAATGTCTTCATAAACTTTTACAGTAAATTTGTGAATCTCGTTGACTTTTTTTAACGCTTTATCAGCATCTCAAGCCTTAGTTGTTGTACGATGACTGTGTGTTGTGGTATTTCTGCTTGACCCCCCCCTTCCCTTCGCCATTCGTTTCTGCTTCTTCTTCTTCACGTCCTCGTTACTCCGTTCACACCTCCCTCCCTTCAAAAGTAATTGTTCTGTGTCCTCGTCTGAACTCGCAGGAGCTCGTCAAAGAGGGGCGAGACCTTCGGGATCAGCCGCATTGGCAGTAAGATCAAAGGCGTGTTCAAGAGCACCACCATGGAGGGGGCCATGCTGCCGTCCTACGGGCTGGTGGAAGGAGAGGATGACGTGGTGAGACCACGACCGCTCTTATCAGTTTGACTTTTATTTTGAAAGGAAAACCTCAACTATGACAGGATTAGTGATAAAAACATCAATAAAAATACGTGGAAATCATGAAGCAACATTTCAGCTTTTAATTTTTCCAATTGTAATTACAGTTTTTCCCAAATGCTAAAACCCATTTTCTGAAACATTTAACCGATTTAACCAAACATCAAACACAATTTTCAAAATTTAAGCTAAATATACAAAATTCTTGACTCTTGAGTCAAAAGCTCACTTACAGGTAAGAATCAAGACTCTGTTGTCAAAACTTACACACAGACATCAAACACAACACACTACACATGAAAACACCAAACACGATTTTCAAAATATGAGCTAAATGTACAAAATACTTGACTCTCGGTCAAAATCTCACTTTGAGTTCATAATGAAGACTCACTCATCAAACTAACAACATGCAACAATCACAAAACATACACAACAAAACACTTGACACTGTTCACAAAATGGTTTACATAGAGGTATGTCCACCCCCCACCACACACACACACCCCAGAGGGAATAAACAGTAAAAAGTATCAGGGATTAATTTTTATTTTCACCATAGTTATAGATTCACATTCATTGCATTTCATCATCTTGTCTCTGTGCGTGATCAGGCCAGAGGACTTCATCAACTTCTCAATGTTCTCCCTAGCCAGAACACAGGAACACATCACTTTCCTGCATAAGACTGTCTAGCAGCTCTGTAAAACAATGCAAAGAGTAAATGAAAGAAAGAATATGCATTGCAAAGTTTACAATAAAATGTAAGAAAAGCATTTTTTGTAATGTCTAAATTAAGTACACATTTTGACATCTGTAAAAAAATGCTCATTATTCATTGTAAATAAGATCTGAATCAGCAGGACTGAGAATTGTTACAGTAATGCAAATTACAAAATAGTATCTCATTTACTGTAAATTTTACTGTAAGATATTGAATAGATAAAGGGATTTCACTCAAATTGTATTACAGTATTTTATCACAAACTTAAAAAAATATGTATTTGTATGCAAATAGACATTTGGTACTGTCTTGATCCATTTTTACTATAAGTAAAATGTACCTTCAATTCATATTCTTACAATTATCTCAGTTTGTTCTCACCTGTTTTCCCTTTTATATATCCGTACAATTGATGCCACAGTGACCCGGCTGAGTTGGGGGTTGACCCTTTGACCCACTTCTCTCATGGTCATTCCATGAACCAACACATGGTCAATTACTGTGGCCCGGATTGCATCAGAAATTGTTGTCCTTTGTCTGGGTCTTGGAGCGACTCTAGGTTCTGGTCTTGGTGCGGGTCTGGGCCTGGGTTCGGGTCTGGGTGAGGGTGCGGGTCAAGGTGGGGGTCTGGGTTTAAATTGCCTTTCTCTACTTGCCATCTCTCATCAGCTTTTCTGTTGCTCCAGAACTTTCCTTATATTCACTGCAGTTAATTTGAAACAAGTGTCTTCAGTTTTGACCAGTTGTGTGTTGATGGTGATGGTTGTGTTGGAACAGAGCTTGAGTTTTGACTCTTTGTGTTAAAGTTTTGCACCTTGTGTGCTGTGAATGCCAGCTGTGTTTTAAAAGTGAGAATGTGTTTTGTGTTCTGCAAAGAGTGAATTAGAGTTTTGCAAATTGTGTGTTAACTGCAAATTGTGTTTTAGGTTTTGACCAAAGAGTCATGTTTTTGAGAAAAGAGTTAAAGCAGTTGATCAGCTGGTTTGGAGAATGGCACTCAGTGTTTTAGCAATTGGGAAAAACTGTAATAATGACTGGTCACAATCATACTATTTTTCAATATTTGTCATCAATTCATCTAATTTTGAAACAATTTTATAATAGTATTGGTGAATATGAATCTATTTGATTAACAAATTATCTCAGACAGATCAATCAGGTTGGATAAATCAATTCATTCATTGATTAATCATTACACCCTAATCAAATTTATATTAAAATGTAAACATTTTTATAAACTTTACTTACATTTTATTGAACTTTTCAATCAGTGCTTTTGTCTTAAGAACAAGGGAGAGTTACAACATCTCATAAACAAATGTGGCACATATTCATACATAAATGCAATAGATGGTGGACAGAAAAAGACAAAGACAGGAGGAAAAAAAAGGTTTTAACTGAGCTTCCATTAATCTTTTAACTCATTTATTTATTCTCAAGTTTGGGTATACAAATATACCCATGTCCACTGTCATAAATATTATATACCATATAATAAGTTATTCATTAAACAACCTTAAAATAAATAATGTAAATCTTCTTTTGCTCCATTTTTCATTAAAGACATTCTCCACGTAAGGGATGGCGCATAAATGTGTTTTCATTAATTTTTCCCTCCTTTTATTGTTGGTTATTTGATATTTTTCCAATTTATTGTGAGTATTTTTCTTTAAATTATTAGTAATACACGTGGTTCATGTCTTCATAAAACATCATATCATACCAAGCAGCTATAGTAGTTTAATTGGAGGAATTTCTTTTTTAATTTTTTTTAATTAATCTCTTTTTTTTTAAACTGATTTATTTAATTTATGCTTCAGTTTAATATTTTTGTTAAAGCAACATAATTATCTTATGGATGATTTCAGTTTTTGAAATGTCACTTGAGTAATATTTTATAATAGTATAGATTTCTGCCACAAGGGGGCGTTGGTGAGTAAAGAAATCAGCAGCAGTTTAACCCTAGAAAACTCATGGGGTCACATTTGGCTATTGTTATTTATCCATTTTCTTTATGTATCAAAGTTTTTTTTTTTTACATTTTTGTTGATTTTTAATTCTGTTAAATCTGGAGTAAAGTGTTAGAACTTTGGTCTTCTTTTATTGTCACTAAAATAAGCAGCTTTTTACATATATATTTATATATATAAAAAAAATCATAAAAATCACAGTCAATAAATGTGGGAATAGCAATTCTTAAATTTTCCATATTTGAGCAGATTGTGGCTTTAGTGTTTGTTTCAAATGGTAAAGAAAATATTTAAAATGTTATTTTATTATCGCTTCATATCTTCAACTTAAAAACATATATATATAATTTAATATTATAATTTATATATAATTTAAGGTTATCCTATTTTTGCAAGGATGTATATAAATATATTTTTTAGAAATGTGCTTGAGTTTCATCCATCTGGTGCCTTCACCTCTATCGTGTCCTAACGTCACAATGCTAGATGGACTAGTCCAGCTGCATTTGCGAGCATGCATGGGCGCCACGAGGAACTGTCTATAAAGGTCAGAGAGAAAATGCTGAATAGGCACAGATTAAAGTTTGGACTAAAAATGGAACATCTCCAGGGAGCACCTTCGAATCCATTTTTCCGAAGCAAGAAGATAAAGATAGCACGGAGCCATCCCACCGGACAGCCAAGGTGGACATTCATCAGAGCTGCACGGCTTCCAAGATCAGGTGGAAGCTCTAGAAGAGCAAGAAAACTGAGAAAAACATCCAGATTTCTGGTCTTTCACAGGTAGAGGAGGCCATGATGGTGATGGAGGATGACTCGCCCATGGAGGCAGCCTCCACCCCCAGCACCCCCCGAAACCTGTCGGCCTGGAGCATCTCCATCCCGTACATAGACTTCTATGACGATGACGTGAAGAGGGAGAGGATTCCCGTGTTCTGCATCGATGTGGAACGCAATGACCGGAAGGCCGGTATGAAGATCACAAAGAGAAAACTTGATTTTGAGGGTTTCTGTCTTCTGTCAGAACCACTGAAACTCTCAGCCAAGAGGGGGAATTTTAGTCCTCTGAGACGTAAGTAAGTAAATGGTTGATAACTTTAGCTCAGAAATCTTTCTGTCGATGTTCCTGCAGTCGGACATGAAACTGAGCACTGGTCGGTGTACAGGAGATATTTGGAGTTCTACGTCCTTGAGTCAAAGCTCACAGAGTTTCATGGTAAGTTTTAGAGTTTTCCAATGATAAAGTTATTTTCTTAAGTTGTAAAAGAAAGAAAATCGTCTAAAAGTGATTGAAAATGGTTTGTTCTAATCTGTAGATGGACCTCAGGGCATAATCCTGGGACCACTTAATACGTTTTAGAATTTGACTTTTTGTAGTTGTATCAGAGAATGACCCTCAGGAGAATTTCTCTGCTGCTTAGAGAAGTTAATATCCTAAATGTAGTCGGATTTCTTTCTAACCAGCAATGAAAAGACAAATTCTTTTTCCTTTGGACACAAAGAGTAAAGGTTTAATATCATACATAAGCTTAACTCATGGTTTTAAGTTTGGGTCAAATTGATCCGTTCTACTTATGAAAAAAGAAAAAGACTAATATCAGCACCAAAATGGAAATATCTTGATTTTATTTATTTAAAGACAAAGCTGGAACAGAAAACCACAATTTATTTGATCTGGTGATGTTTGACCCACTTACCTTTTTACAAAAATACTGTAATCATCACCGTAGGTAGAAAACTGACAGGAAATTTATTGATTTTATTTATTTCGTGCAGAAGATGTAACAGAAAACCACAATTTATTTGACCCGATGATGTTGAAATTGACCCATTTCCCTTTTTTAGTCGGCATCAAAAATATCAAATTGACTTGAAACTTGTTGATTTTATATATTTGGTAAAGATGCTCCAAAAAAAAAAATGCATTTGATAAAACGACGTTTTGGGTCAAATTGACCTACTTACCTTTCTGAAACATACCATAATAATCATTAAATATATAAAACTGTCAGGAAACTTTGATTTTGTTTATTTAGTGAAGAAGCTGGAACCGAAAGGAAAAAAAAAACATATTAGATCAGGAGATGTTTGGGTCAAATTGACCTATTCATTTTTTTTAGTCTCCGCCAAAATATAAAACTAACTTCAAATTTGCTGATTTTATTTAATAAAGCAACTCCAACCAGAAAAAAAAAAAAAAAAAGTTGTTTTAGATGTGTGGGTCAATTTGACCCAAATGCATCAGCGTTCAATTAAAACAATGCTTTCTTGTAAGTTTACTTTTTTCTACCTTCAAACATTCTGTCTTCAACAATTATATATATTTTTATATCATTTTGAAATTAAACTTTTTTCTTTTTACACTTTTTAAAATAAATATATTTATTTGGTTTTATTTTTTGTGGGTTTTGTTTTACGGTTTAAGCTTTTGTGTCTCCTTTGATGCCTTGAATTCCCCTGTGTAGGACTTTTCTAAATAGTTGTTTCTTTCTGATCAACATCTCAGTGATAGTGTTTTCTAAATGTGGCGCCCTCTGCAGGTTCCTTTCCAGATGCACAGCTGCCATCAAAGAGAATCATCGGTCCAAAGAATTACGAGTTCTTGACATCCAAGCGGGAAGAGTTCCAGGAATACCTTCAGGTACTGAGGACTGCTGCTTCTGCACGGATCCTTTACAGTAAATTATGATTTTTGTTTTGATGCTTTTTAAACCTAAAAACTGATAAAAACAATAAAAAAACTGGTGAATATTCCTTAGTTTTATTTTTCTCAATGTCAGGTGTGAATTTTGGAGTGAATGTCATCCATTTTTGGTGTGTTTTTGCAGAAACTCCTGCAGCATCCTGAGCTCAGCAACAGTCAGCTGCTGGCGGACTTCCTGTCTCCTTACAGCATGGAGTCTCAGTTTCTGGACAAGATGTTACCAGATGTGAACCTGGGTACAGTATGAGTTCTTTCTGAGCACGAGATCATTTATATTTGTAGTGTCAAACATGTTTGGCTTTCCTGGAGGACCTCTTGCTGCAGAACGTAAGATTAATCGTGTTTGTTTTCCAGGAAAAATCATTAAAGCGGTTCCCAGCAAACTGATAAAAGAGGTACGACTCACATTCCTAACGGCGATGGCTCCTCAACTCAAACTTTTCACTCAACAGAAAAAAAAAAGAAAAAATATTAATAATCTGTAATTTTTTTAAATATGTGTTTTATTGTGTAGAAAGGGCAGCATCTGGAGCCTTTCATTCAGTCTTACTTCAACTCCTGTGAGTCTCCCAAACCCAAACCCAGCCGCCCAGAACTCACTATCCTGAGCCCGACTTCAGAAAATGACAAGAAGGTCGGCTGTTTGGGTTTTTCTTCAAGTCTTTTTAGAACAAAATCCAACCTCTATATCATTTTTGTTGTTTTAATTTGAACGTTTCAGCTCCATATTCTATTTCTTAGTGCTTCATTTGTTTTTAAGTGAAATAAAGTTTATTTTAGGAGCAGCTTTAAAAGTTTAATTTTATATCATTTAAAGTTGATGGTTCGTTTTAACCGTTTTTTGATCTGAAAGAAGATTTTTTTTAATTATTATTCTTAATTCTATCTCAGCTTTTCAACGAAGTCTTCAAAAACAACGCAAACCGCTCTGAGACGACAGACAAGCGACACAATCAGAATTACTTCATGGAGATGATCACCGTTGAAGGGGTGTACGACTACCTGATGTATGTAGGTGAGTCAAAGCCGTCTGTCTCCGTCAAATCTACTCCTCTTCATCGTTATGGGAAATACGTAAACAGACTTTTTTGTGACTAAAAAAAAAAGATCCAAATAATGCAAAGTCTTGTCGTCTCCTGCAAAGATAAACATCGCAGCTCTTAATTTGAAATCTCTAAAACAAAGGAGCAGAACATGGTTGTGTTCTTGACCTCCATTGTTCTGCTTCCTTTGTAAACTGAGATGTTGTTGCAGCTTGGAGAGATAAGATCCAGACAATCCAGAACATCTGTAAGGGATCTGTAAAAAAAAAAAAAAAAAAAAAGTGAATTTCCATCTGTTGAGGCGCCTTTTCTAACATAAAAAACAACTGTGCTGCATTAGAGGAGTGCATGAGGGTCTGAAAAGGGGAAAAGAAAAGCAAAAAAAAAAAATATTATAGTTTAAGCTGACATGCTCCCTGAAGCTGATCTAGCTAATATAGTTACATTTTCTGCTGGTATTTTTTTTCCACCCAGACCCTATTTTGCCTCTGAAAGATCCTTCGTTCCCCTCGTCTGATCTGAAATCTGTCTCAAAATCGTACGCCTAGTACGATATGGCTCGCAATTTTCATTGCAAAACAACACAACGGGGCTGTCAACTAGAAGGAAATCCCTCAGTACAGGCAAGGGGGGCGGGGTTGCTCTGCATCAACATTCCCGCCCACAACTCGGAGTGAATTTCCGAAGAACTACTGCCGTTCTGCAGAGAAAAACAATACATAATTTTTAATTTTGGCTAAAAACTGCATAATCATAATAAAAGATCACTGAAAACGCTTTAAAAATAGATTAAAAGATTGTCGGAGTGGGAATTCAAACAGATTAGCTAAAGAAGTTGAAGGAAGGAGGAAATGAAGTCTAACCTTTGGGCTGTTCCCACTTCCAATGAAAAGTCTTTGATAGCTGAGTCCTTTCTTTCTCTCCTCGTCACCCGCAACAGGCCGAGTCGTCTTTCACATCCCCGATTGGCTGCACCACCTGCTGATGGGCGGCAGGATCCTGTTCAAGAACACTCTGGAGGCCTACACAGACCACTACCTGCAGTACAAACTCAACCAGGTGGTCCAGGAGCACCGGCTCGTCTCCCTCATCACTCTGCTCCGAGGTAATGCAGGAATCTTTCATAAAAAGAACATTTTTAGTTTTTAACCGCATCTTTTTTTTTTTGTGTAGACACGGTTTTTTGTGAGAGAAGTCCTCCTCGCTCGGCCCAGGACAAACAAAGTAGAGCCAAAAGGACGTTTGAGGAGATGATGAACTATATTCCAGGTATAAATCCAGCTGTTCCTGCTGTTTGCTCCTTCTCATCTCCACGTTAAATGTGGGAATTCCTCCACAGACGTCTTGGGGAAATGTATCGGAGAGGACGCCAAGTACGAAGGAGTGCGTCTTCTTTTTGACGGACTGCAGCAGCCAGTTCTCAACAAACAGGTGAGAAAAAAACAAAACTCCAAAACATTTAAGTTCTTGGTCTGTTCGTGTGATTCCAGCGGGTCTAAATGCTTTTCTCTGCTCTTTTCTGTCAGCTGACTTATGTGCTGCTGGATATCACCATTCAGGAGCTTTTTCCAGAACTAAACAAGGTAAAAGTATTCCAAGAGGGGGAAAAAAAGGAAAATTTACACCAAGAATGTGTGCAGTTTGTGCAAAAATTGATTTTCCATCATCTGAGAGCAACAAAGCTTAACTGAACCTTAGAAGAAGGACTTTCTGAAGGATTAACACTTAAATCTCACAGAAAATTGTGATTAAAATGGTTTTGTGTCATTTTCTTTATTAATTATGTTGCTTAAAAAAGACATTAAAAATAGTTATTTTTGTCCCGCAGGTACAGAAGGAGGCCTCCCTGTTGCCCCACTGGATGTAAAAATCACAAACTTATGCTCTAATTTTTCCTCTAAGACATTGGATCTCCAGATGTGACTGAAACACCAACTGCATCCGTTTATATAAAGAAATGAAGCATAAATTTTAATTTAATATTTGTACATTCTGTGTACTCTTTGCCTTTAACACCTCTGTTGCTTTAACACATTTTTTCATTAACAGTTTCTGTTTTGTTTACTTTTCCCTGTTTTTTTCCCTCAAAAAGTGACAAATTTTTTACCAAAACAACATTCTAGTCAAAACTTATTGTCTAAATATTTTATTTTTCACTACAAGAAAATAAAAGTTTCTGCCTTTTTATCTTTTTTTTCTCAGATTGCAAAGCATGAAATAAAAAAAAAGATACATAATTTACAAATTGTCTTTTTTTGACATGATTTAACGTATAGTTTGATTCACTTTTTACTCCTTTCAGACATCAAAACAAATTTAAATTTAAAATATACTTTACATTTTTGCATGCATATGAAAAAAAAGCATAAGCTGTAAAAATTAAACATTAGCCTATAGTAAAGCACGGTGGTGGCGGTATCATGGTATGTAGCCAGTTTGAAAGTAGAGTATTGCAGCTGGCAAGCCACTTGGATGACTGGTGAGACACTAACTACTCATCCAAGTTCCAGTTTTGTTGACATTTTCCATTTTTTCCCCTAAAAGTAACAAATTTAAGCAAAAACAACATTCTAGTCAAAACTTATTGTCTAAATATTTTATTTTTCATTACAAGAAAATAAGAGTTTCTGCTTTTTTTTAATCATTTTTTCACAGATTGCAAAGCATGAAATAAAAAATACAAATACAAAAAATACAGAATTTAGAAAATGTCTTAAAGCTCTTGACAATGTTTGATAGTTTTTTTTTTTTACTCCTTTCAGACCTAAAAAAATGGAAAAATGTAGTTTTTGAAACACATTTTTGAGTAAATATGAAAATTTAAAAAACGTACTGCAAATTTTGTTTTAGAATTAAGATATACAAAATACACAGTAGACTACAGTAAAGCACAGTGGTGGCACTATCATGGTATGTAGCCACTTAAGTAGCAGTATATTGCATCTGGACTTGGAAATCTTACGCATTTTGCAACTTGAATGGATGGTAAACATTACCATTATCCAAGTTCCTGTTTTGTTAACATTTGTTTTTTTTTTTCTCTAAAAGTGACAAATTTAACTGAAAAATGACATCCTAGTCAAAACTAATTGTCTAAACATTTTATATTTTATCACAAGAAAATTAAAATTACAGAATTTGTATCTTTTCCCCTTAGATTACAAAGCATCAAATAAAACAAATGTGTTTTTTCCCCTTAATGTTTGATAAAGCTGTTACCGTACTCCTTTCAGGCCGTAAAACAAATGAGAAATTTACTTTTATAAAATAGTTTTTAGTAAATATGAACATATTTCAAACATATTTGCAACTTTTGCATGGGATAACAGAAAATACAAATGAAGCATAAGCTGTAGAAAATACACATTAGCCTATAATGAAGCACAGTGGTGACACTATCATAGTATGTAGCCACTTTGGTAGTAAAATACTGTAACCAAGAGGCAACTTGGAGTGGTGAAATGTTTAAAGAAGTTTTTAAGTTCAGATTCAATGAGTCAACTTTATAGACGTCTAATACTGCGCTTTTCAATGAAGTTCAGCTTCTTAATCCTCTACTTAAACTAAAGTTGGAAAACTTTAATTTCCTAAATAAAGAGCAACAAAGAGTTTTTAAGCGAGCCTGTGCAGCACACGGCCCCCCAGGTGATGCAGAACAACAGAAATCTGCTTCTATTTTTGTGTTGTGTGTCAATCATCTACACTGGTGGATAAAGACGAGCCAGACGGCATCCATATAAACAAGTTTTTCAAGAAAGTAACTGCTGTTAGTAACCGTTTGTTAATTTCACCCAACCAGCTGAGCCATCCATCGTTTCTTTCTATGATTTTAGTTCTGGTAAGAAAACAACTAAAGATCATCAGAGAATGATTATCATCAGTGGATATAATACCGATATAGTCAGTAAGAGGTGACACAAACATGAGGACAGTTTTGTTGTATGGAAAAGCGACAAACATTGCACAAATGATGGCAACTGCAAATGTTAAGGTTATGAAGGAGAAAAGAGTCTTCTCGGGCAAATTGTTGCAGGAGGAGTCGTAGCGTCTTGACTATCCTGCCAGATGGGTGATCCACGTCGCACTTGATGTCATGTATTTTCCTTGGCTGGCATCTATCGTAGGTGACCGGTGACTATTGATTACATCATTGACGTAATCAACGTCACTATTATTTTTTTCCCATATCTTTTCTCGACCGGAGGGTGGGGCGCTCCTGCCTCAGGTGGAGGAGTTTAAAACCTAGTGACGCCCCTGTCGTTTACTTTTTTTAAATTTTATTTTAAAGGCAGTTTGAAGGCAAACCTGTGGTTTATGTCTTGATTGACCCGTCAAGCTCCTTCATTGTTGATCAGAAAAGTTCTGCGTCAGATGCCTAGATTCAGGAAAAGACACAGACTCAGCAGAATCAGGCCCAAACTGGGAGCTGCAGAAGCTGCAGAGTTCCTGAAGGTGATGCGGCCTTCCACTCCAGGGTACACGCGTCCTATGTCCTTGATGTATTCGGCAAAAACCGAAATGTCCAAATTACCTGGAGATAGAAGAGAAACCCATAATTAATTGCTCTGAACGTTAATCCCTAAAGGGATTAAAAAATAAATACTATGAAGGAAAAACAAAGATTTTTAAGAACAGGGAGGACAAGAAGTAATGATATTAGAAGTTAGTTTTAACAATATTGAGTATTTTTTTGGGGTTGTTTCTGATGAATTAATGATAAATTCATGTTGTTTGTCTGGGCTGTTTTCGTGTACTTTATTGACGATCCCTTCCTGCCTCTGCAGCTCAGAAAAGGAAGATCTTATTTATCAAAAAAACTCCAGCTGTAACTCATTTTTTGCATCAGCACGAACAAAAATAAACAAGGTCATTTCAGATCATCTTATAGCTTTTGATAGCAGATGAGGTCAGTCTCCAGCCTTTTGTTGTTTTTTTAATTAGAACAAAAAAAAACTTTTTTTTTTTAACCCAATACGCTTCCATAAGTGTGGAAAAAATAAACGTCTTCGGTAAAAGTTGCTTCTTACCCGAGTTATGCTTCAATAATTCATCTGAGATCACGCTGTAGCCATCGCCTCCACCCACCATGAATGAGTTCATGACCACGGTGTACACCTTTTGCGGGTCCAGCGGTTCAAACGTGGGAACGCGGCATTCTGTGCAACGTATCGACAGCGACACGACACGCTGGTTAACGGGTTTGGAGAGGTCGTACTCCACACGGATACCTGGAGGATGGAAGGAGAAAAATTGATACAAGGATTCTGTTTAAACTTTAGAGCACAACGACTTTTGCTAAACAGCCTTTTAGGTGACTAGAATTCTTTGTCATTGTTCATGGTTTCAATGCTCCTGTCTCAGGAGTGTCTGCCATTATAAAGCTCTTCCTGAATAGCCTATGTTTGGCTCATTTAGCCAAGTACAGCTCATTAGCTTGACTTCCTGTTTTTTGTATTTAATGTTATTATATTGGCTCAAAGAATGTCAGACCAATTGGTTGACACTATTGGTGAAAAGTTTTGATGATTGAACATGATTGTGCTCACATGGCAGCCTTATTTTTCCATGCAATCTTATTCTATAATCTTGGCATTAATATGACTAAAAGTCAATGTTTCTCTCCAAATGTATACCTTAAATCTAAAACTAGGATAAGTAGAGGTTAATATTCTTTTCATGTCTAGTCTAAAGACGAGTTGGAGAGCCTCTGACCTGAAACTTGAAGAAATTCTCCCGACATTCCTCCGTATCTGTGAACAGAATGCTCAAAAGCCTTTTTCACCGTAGATCCTTTCAGCTGCACCAAGTCAAAAGTTCCTCCAAACGGCAAGACGCTGAGAATCTCTTCCATCGTGATGGAACCTGTGAAAAAAAAAAATACAAAATCAACTTCCTGTACAGAGTATATTTTTGCTATGATGCACCCACGTTGGAAAAACCACCTAAAAAAAAGTACCATTCTTTCTGCGTTCGTCGATTGTTGCTCGTATGGCTCCACTGTTGAGCATACAAACACCCACGTGATTCCACTGCAGGTCGCTGGAATACCTGATGTAGTTGTATATCTAATATCAAAAGGAAAATAAAAGTCAGGAAGTCACTTCAACATTTGACCCCTCCTGGTATTGTTATGATTAGTCTGAAAACATTCTGACAATTGAATCACCGGTATCACTTCCACAGTAAAAACAGTGTCCTAACGACAAACATGGAAGAGATGGACAGATGATTTAGTCATAACAGCCCTTATGGGCTGAAAATGGAAAAACCTGTGAGGCCCCGCAGACGGGCCACACCTAATATCAAGGTGGTAGAGCGCTCTGTGAGCCCATAGAGCAAGGGTCTGCAACCTTTAATGCTAAAAAAAAAGTCATTTGGTCCATTTTCATAAAAAACTAAATCTACTGAGATACAATGTCCCTTTTAACTGTTAAGAAAATACACTTAATTTATGTTTTTGCAGCGATTAAGCCACTCATTTATAAAACGTAACTTTTGAGTGTTTCCAATAACTGATTTATAACTGTTATATTTATTTTATATTACTTTTGACAAATTCCTTTCAGAATAAACTACATTCCATGTCAAATAAGATCTTGAACATTAGATTTACTTACTTTATAACCATCTCTGGAAAGCAATTAAACATAAGATAAGAATAAACATATTAAAACACTGACAATAGATTATTATTTTACCATCAATTCGGTTAGTTGACTGACATGGGTGATTTTTAATGTTACGTAATTTTCACTCGTGTAAGATCTCCTCAGTTTAAAAATAATTGGCAAACGTTAACTGACAAAACAATTGTTTATTAAAAATTTTAGCTTTTTTCTTCAAACCCCAAAAGCCACAATGGAGGAAAAAAAAGAGCCACTTGTGAGTCCATGACCCTCGGGGTACAGAGTCCAGCCGTGGAGCAAAAATCTTTATGCAAATTTTCCTACAGGCATGCTGCAGGCGACAGGTACTTAAAGAAGGAAAACCGTTTTTTTTGTGTTTTTAACATGATCTTGTAGCACTTTATTTGATAGAGGAACTGTATAAAAGAATAATTTGATGTATTTCTTAATTAGAATCAGGACCAGATGCTTGAAAATGCTCAGACAAATGGGCGTGCTTAAGTCTCCTCTCTCTCTCTGCACACCCAGACAAGCGCACTCTGAGGTGTGCGAGGTGTTTAGATAGCACAAAACTGTGAAACTGGTTGATCCAATATTTCTCAACCGCTAATGTTAGCTTGAGGCTATAAGCCGCGGAAGCGCAGTTTTCAGTGACGTGGAGGGGGGCGTGGTTGCTCTGTGTCCCGCCCACAAACCAGAACTGTATTTCTAATGAGCTACTGCACCTGTGCCTTAAATATGTTTTTGATTTTGGCTAAAAACTTCATAATCAAAAGATCACTGGTAGGGATTTTATAATAGAAAACAATCTGGTTGGAGTTTGACTTTAAATAAGGGCAAGTGATGCTAAGTTCACACCGGGCTCAGAAATGTGCCACTTCCAATGAAAAGTCTACGCAAACCACATGATCAAAGTCGAGGCCCGGGGGCCGGATCCGGCCTGCCGGGTCATTCTATCCGACTCTCCAGATCATTTTATTTTATTGTTATTAATTGATGATATCTTGCACTTTTTTCTAACTTGTATAATTCTGATAACATATAGTTTTATGGAGAGTAAAATATTCCAGCCTTTTTGTTATTCTTAGTAATGTTAAAGGTTGAGTTTTAAAAATTTAAGTTTTAGTGTGGTCAATAAATATTTCTCCTGTTCGGCCCGCGAGTTTTTCACCCCTGATGTAAACGCTCATATATGCACGTTTTGGGCTTTTGCGTTCAAACTTCTCACGTCCAAATGCCGCTGCAAAAGTTTTTAAGTCACTTTTTGGGCTCTATGTACAGTCGGGACATTAAAAGATAAACCAGTTGAACTTTGACCAATAGGGGACTCATTTGATATTTGATAAAATAATAAATAATAAAAACAGGAAATAGAAACATAAACGGCTTTCTGAGCTGAAGAGTGAGAATCAAAACTAACACTATTTACCATTGCATCACAGATGAGGTTTCCCAGGTTACATTCCCTGAATCGACACTCTTCAAATGTTCCATTCAGGTAGACTAAAGTTTGTCCGATGTATTTAGAAGAGAACTGTTCCAAGCCCTTCTTCCACTTCTCAACATCCAACAAGATCTCTGGATCTGAGGGGAGAATCTGCCATGAGTCTGCTCTTCCTGTTATGACAAATACGAGAGGCGAGTGTTTACCTTGAGGGATGCTGCTGTTCATCAGGATCGGGTTTCCAACGGCTTTTACAACATTCCCAGAATCGTCGAACGTCACCTTCAGGTATCCCAGATACTTCCCGAAGGCGAACGCCTGGACCACCGGCACTATTCTCCCGTCGTCGGAGCTCACAGTGAAAGGATAAGGACCTCTCGGCACTTCGGTAGAAGGAGGCTTTCCTGTTGATAAAAAGGGCTGTGGTTTCACACTGTTCTGCATGTTTCCTGTTGCAGCAGAAGTTGCTTCTAGAAAAGCACCTGTGTACAGGAACGTGTTGGTGTGTCCTCCGATCACTACATCGATTCCTCTCACACGCTTGGCGATGTCTTTGTCCACTTCGAAACCGGAATGTCCCAGAGCGATGATCTTATTCACACCCAGCTTCTCTAGCTCGTCGACCTGGTACTGGAGGGCTTCTACCTCATCCTCAAACTTCAGATAGGGGCCTGAAAACATGCAGAAAACGAAACCCAACATGTAATCAAAAGCATCCTTTCACAACAAAAGCATCAAGCTTCAATTAAAGACCCACTTCAAAATAAAAATAAATCTTGTTTTTACCGTTTTTAAACGTCTTGTAGCATTTTTCTCATGACAGAGGACCAATATAAAGAAAATGATTAAAAAAATGATTTTCTGTTTTTTTAAAGAAACAAGGTCCCAGAAAACAACACAGTTTTCAAGATATCTAAGATAAAGTCAAATTAATTATAATTAAAATACCACTGGGAATGCGTTTAAAATAGATCAAAAGATGATTACACTTCTGCAGTCATAATCACATAACCAATATAGATATCATTATTCTTATGCTATAATGATGCAGTTTTCCCTGCTTGTTTTAAGCGATTGAACCAAAACTTTTCATTCAAAAGTGGGAAACATTAAATTTAGCTTGTTTTTTTCAGTCATTCTGCAGATTTTAAACCTTCTTCTTCACAACCAGTTTCCTCCGTTCACACAAAAACATCCTTCATGCACCTGTTCCACCATGAAGTAAATATAACTTCTATTATTCTTGAATATTTCTGTATATAAATGCTTTTTGTGCAAATATTTTTTGCAGACTAGAACCAGTCAAAATACCTCAGCATTTATTACAGTTCCTGATAGTGGAAACAAAATCAATTTTATGGCCATTTATAATAACTACATAGACATTTTTAGCCTCTATAGTGAGTCCGAAGCAAAAAGTGTTCAAATTTAACTCCAAATCCTTGCAAGAAAAGTGTAAATTCAGCCAAAAATACAACCCGCTTTCAGAGTTTGGAGCTTACCTGGAGCAGATAAGACAGGGGTTTCTTTGGTGGTGTAACCAATCACAGCTACCCTCTCTGTGCCCACATTAAAAACAGCATATGGTCTGTAGTAGCGGCTCATGTTTGCAACCAGATTGTGGAGCGGTTTGATGGTGGCACACACTACTGAGAAGTTCACGCGCTGCAGGAAGTTTTGGGTCAGACTGTCCACTCCATTGTCAAACTCGTGGTTTCCAAAAGTCTATGAATAAAAAAGTGGATTTCATCATTAAGTTTTTGTCCAAATCAGCATGTAAGGAATTTTGTTGGAGAAAAGTTCTTACTTTTTTCTTACCATGACGTCATAACCAAGTTTGTTCATAAAATGCGCCGCTTCTTTGCCTTTGTAGTAGTTGAACCACACCGTTCCCTGAAATTGATCTCCTGCGTCCAGAAACAGCACGTGCCTCTCCTTTCTCCGGATCTCTGTCACTTTGGTGAACATCCTGGCGACACCCGCGAAGCACGGGCCCGCGCCTTCGTGACATTTGGACGAGTCCTCGCTGGTCTCCTCGACGCGAGCGTGGACGTCGTTAGTGTGGAGCAGAGTCACCTCGAAGCCGGACGCTTCGACCCACGAGACCAGGCGGAGAAGGAGACAGAGCAAAGCGCCGAGGGCGCCGCGGCGCCCACGCGGAGTCATGCTGCGGCTGTGCGTAAAAGCGCACTGTTGAGCCAAGAGCGCAAGGAGCGGAGAAGGCGCGGCTTCATCCAGGACAGTGAGGAGGGTTTACAAGATTTACAAAAAAAAGAGGGTTTACAAAAAAAAAAAAAAAGATTGAAAAGAATAGAAAGAGCTTTTAAAAAGTGTCAAATGTGTTTTCTGAGACTTATATTATAATTCTTGAAGTTTTCTTTTAACAACTGAGACATCGATTATTTTCTATCACCACATTAACGGATATGTGTATATATATATATATATATATATATATATATATATATATATATATATATGTGTGTATATTTAATTTTTCCACGTGACCCCATGAACAGAAACTGTTATTTCAGCTAAAACAAAATAAAAGTGGAATAAATAAAATCTGATTTTTTTTTTTTTGTTTATAACATGTTTTATCGTTATTAGTTATATATTAAAAAAATAAATTCAGCCTATTGACGTGACTGACCTAAAAATTAGCGCCTCACAGTGGTGAAAATAAGCATTACATCACACTTGGCAATGAGGCTCATTTTCAAACAAGCATAAACATTTAGCTAACTCAAACTCTCTTAATTTGCAACATTTAAACAATGAAAATATATTTTTTAGCATCAATTTTTGAAGATCTTATGTCATTTATACCAGAATTTTACAAAAATTAAACTTTTTCCTAAATCAATTGTGTTTAAGATTTTTTTTTATTGTGGAAAATCCACAGGTATGTAAAACTTGGTATGTATGAAAAAAGTGTTTTCTGAGTCACCAGGGAGAATTGAAAAAAAAAAAATAAAGATAAAAAATGTTTAAAAAAAAGTATTTCTTGCAATGTAAGCTGGATTTTTATCTCAACCCCTCCCTTCCTTTCTCTTACCTCTTAAAATTAAAGTTATGTTCCAACCTTGTGATAGTGTGTTCAAGAACACACTAAACATGTATGTTGCCCACAGTGTTCACAATGGACAAACAGCGAGAGGCTATTGAAGAGGTGCAAATCATGCTCCAGACTTTTTCTTTCACAGCTCTATTCTGATATACAAAAGAGTTGGGACAATCAGAATTCTTCCTTTCTCCATACTCCTCCATTTTTTAGGACATTTGTAGTGGAAGTGGTGTCAAAAATGTATTTTTTAAGATCCCACCCTCCAAGCGGAAGAACACACAGCCCTCTATCGCCACAGAGGAAAACTGCTTTTCTTCCTGTGGGTGCACAGAAGTTTCCATTTAAATGTAAGCAATGATTTTGTGTTCGAGAATGATTTTTTTAAATGTTATACATCTGCTGTCATTATGTAAATATAAGCACTGGAAGCTTTGAGCTAACGCTAGCTGACCGGCGACTATTGATGGCATTATCGAGCGGAAGTGACGTCAGAATTCTGAGAGACTATTTTTCTCCGTTTGGAGGGCTAAATGTAGGGGAAGGGAAGACCCTTGTGATAGTGTCATAAATCTTTCCATCTGGGCTCAATCTGCAATTATGAATTTCTCCGCCATGCTCAATTTTGCAACGGTTCCATACATCACTTTCAAATTCAGGTTCCTGATTGGTCAAAGTTTAACCTTGTTTACCTTCCAACCCGTACTGAATTACTCCACGTTTTGCACGAAGAGCTTAAAAAAGTTGTAGAGTGAATGTGAGTGTTTTGCCTGAAACGAGCATTTACGCATGTTTCCATTTGAAGTGGTCGCTTGAACGCCGACGTTGGTGTGAGCATAGCTTAAGATCCAGGTTAGGGCTAAGGTCGCTCAAATTTTTAATTTTATTTGCTATTTTCTTATGAGCTTTATGCAATAAAAGCACATCAGTTAATTACTGATAATGATTTTTTTTTTAGATTTAGTACAACAACTGATCACTTTCGATCGTGACAAATAAGTTTTTAATCATTTTTGTAATTTTTTTTCAACAGAATTTATGGGATCTCTACATGACTAATTAGACAGACGTGTAACTGACATGGATCTTCTGCATCAATGTCCGTTATCAAATGAGGCAGACTTCATTAGCAAGTCTCTTTGTGTGGAAACTTTTACACAACAGGGTGAGATGAGCATCTGTCGTTGTGAGTGTGCTGCTATGATTAAATCATGCTGCACGCTGATGAGCTGCCAGCATCAAAGTTCTGCAGCGAGGTGTCCATGTCCAAGCGCCGATTCAAAAGAAGTGAAATAGGACAGGAACCAGCCGCGGGAGCGTTTTTTAAACTTTTACATCACGGGTTAAGGTCCAGACGTCTATGGAGTTGATTTAACGACCTTCATGTGGTTGCCAGCGCTCAGCGTCAGTGAACCGTGCGCTCCATTCCAACACCAGAAGATTCATCAGTTCACCAAGTGATTGATGTGCAGCATCTCTCGCGTTTGCCAGAACTGCCACGGGCTGCGTGTGATGCTGTGACACTTGTGTTGACACAGATACAAGCCAGATGGTGTTTCACTCGTGAAGCGTAAACATTCTTCACACCTTAACGTCCCCGAGCGCTCCTCACTGCAACCAGCTCCTCTTTAGGATAGTTAAAGCTTTTGACTTCTCCTGCTATAGCATCATTTCTCAGAACGGGTCAAAATAAAGTAGAACGGAGTAGAGTTTCACCAGCAAATGATCTGTTCAGTCAATGTTTCTAGACTCTTCCAGAAAATCAGAGGAAGAGTCTCTACACATAAAAACAATGGGTAACCCTAAATAAAGCCTGCAAATCGGCATAAATAATAATAAACTGAGAGATGTTAAACCAGATGAACTTCCTGTCAGGACGGGTCATCATCAGGGAAGCCGGTTTTACCTGAACTCTTCCATCCAAGAACATTTACGTCCTTCAACAAAAACAGTATCAAAGAGTTAAGTCACATTCTTGGTTTTTAACAGTTTTTGCCATTGAATGTATATAGAGAACTGGACTGACTGACCCACCCTCCCTTATGTTTCAAACAGGAAGTGCCCACTGGTTCCAAGAAGCTAAAATCCAATAGATTTCTATTAAGAAACAAGCAGCGATTATTCAGTCATTATATTTGTCAAAATAACCATTCTTCCTTCTTTCGCTTGTTAACATGTTCTTACTAATACCGTTTTATTTTTCATATTTTCTGTAGCGCAAGTTATTCATGTTAAAAACTTAACAGTTCAACGCCTCAACAGACAATGTTATGAACATTTGAAAAGTTTGATTGAAATAATCTCCCAAGACCGCCTTCGAGTGGCAGGGGTGTGGCCTTCCAACAGACTTCTGATTGGCGAGAGTGGTTGCCATAGAAACAATGCTTCAGACTGAATGGGACCAATCACAAATTACTGATGTTGTCTGGTTATAACATGGCAGTGTTGCAAAAAGATGTGAATTGAAATGAATGATTTTCTCTGGGTGATGTCACACTCACTAGGTCCAGTTGTAATTTACAGTCAATGGTTTTTGCAGAATTCCATTAAAAAAGAATTTAAAAAGGAAAGAAAATCAACAAAAATCTATTAGAAAAAAGATATAGAGACTGATTGAACTTAGTATCTTCATCATCCTAATACTGTTTACATTTGAACCCTTTGGTGCATGGTGGTCACTACAGTGGACAGCTACTATAAAGTTTCTTTCTCTTTTTTTGCTTTCTTTTCTGAGAGGGATAAATTCATGCATCAGTGAGTAAAATTTCAAGACAAAAGTGATCTCATGCTTATTAACAAAAACATCAGACAGGTAGGTTCTTTACAAAGTGTTTTACAGTATTTTAGACTTCATTAATACAGTACATAAATGTTTAGATTTTAACTCAATTTTGCTTTTTACACATATTAGGAAAAATCACTGAGACATAATAAATAAAACAATAAAATCAGCTCATTTATATTTTATATAATTTTTGCTCATTAAAAACAATATATAAGGGGAAAAAATAAATTTAGTTGCTTAAGCTACATTTAGCAACACAGAACAATATTATCAGTTTGAAAAACATAATATATTATTCAAATGAATTGAGGTTCTTTGCATAATTTGGCTCGTGGTGCAATTTATTCTCAGGTGCGACTTATATGTGGTTTTTAAAAATAAATAGCAAATATCACTAGAGGGTACTGTTGGGGTGTGTATCAGTATTTGCTACTGACAGCAATGCAAAAGAAGACGCGCTGCACATTCTTACGCCGGGCTTGGCTGTATTGCTCATAAACCACACAGAGGATGAGGAATTTAATGGATTTAGTGATAAAAAGAGTTTTTAGTTTTTAGTCTTCATGCTATGGTTATCCTAAAAATTGTAAAGTAAATTGTTTGGATAAAAAGTTAATTATGTTGCGCTAAAATACAAACTTCCCCCTATGTTTCATGAAGCTAAATAAGCTACAATGTGCCAACGTAGTGAAAGCGTGTTTATATTCAGTCGGTTAAATATGTCGTTATCACTTTCTGCCAATCAGCAGGTGGCTACAGCGGCTCCGCCAAATCATTCCGTTCCACTCTTCAATGGAGCTACAGTTTGTGGTTTTTAATGAGTCCATTTTACAATTGAAACGCTCAAAATACCAGATCGTATCGCTCATTGAAAAAGAGGCTTCATTGTTATCTATTCTGTTATTATGATTTGCCTTTCAAGATGAAATGTCCACTCATGTTCTTGTATTATTTTTTAATTAGATTTATTCTAAAAGTGCAACTTGTACTCCAGTGTTACTAATGTAAGACCTTTTTTTTACATGCATTTTTTTTACGTCTATAACTTACACTCCAGTCAATTCTAGTGACAAAAATACAGTAATAATGAACATTTTTTTGAAGAAAAAAAACATAGGATTTAAAATGATAAAACACTTTAAGAAATTTTAAATTCTGCTCTAACATCCAATTTACCATTCCTATAATTTGAACTGTGGATCCCTGGAGGCTCAGAGTTACCCTGGCACAATGAGGTTGCTGGTTGTATTTCATCTCTGTGCTTGTCATGCTGTTTTTCACACTCCTTCAGGCCTAATCTGCACCGTTGCTGAACGTGTTATCAGCACTTGTCTGCTCTCTGAGAATTGTCTTCAGCAGACATTCAAACAAAACCACAGAAACCCCTCCCCCCATACCTCCAGGAAAGCGGTTCGTCACATTCGTCTCAGCTCAAGTTCATTCTTTATCAAACTTGCGAAAGGACAATTACAACCAGTGAATCCCTGATTGGTTGCTGCTTAAAATTGACTCTTTTTGAGCTTTATTCTAAGAGGTAAAGACGTCCATATCACTTCTAGCTGCCGTTTTTCTTCTCAGAGGCGATTTGACTTTAAAAACTCCACACTGCCTGGAGTGAGTTTCCCGTACGAACATTCTCTAAATGGACTTCCACTCAGGCCGGACTTACCGCAGCAACATTTGCCAGTTATCTCCCCCACTTAACTCATTTCCTGTCACATGTCTCGCCCAAGGGGGGTAAAACACTGCTTTACACCGCACACTCGCTATGGACATTCCCTCCTCTCGTCTTTCTCTGCCGAAGGTTTGAAACGCTCCGCCACTGAGCAGAATCTCCACAAATGGGCCAAAAAAAGAAAAATGAGCACAATCCCCTACATGATGACTGCAGCTTCTTTCTCTCTGATTATCAGATTTGGAAAGTTTTGAGCTCCCAGATGTAAATAAAAGCCCATATCTCTCTCTCTCAATGCATTTTTAGCTGGAGGCCGATGAGAGCTGATTGGCGGAGAAGATAGCGCGCCGTCCCATTAGACCCGGCGAGGGCACACATCTTCTGTGGCGTGTCAACAAGCGTCCTATATTTCTTTCTCTCATTTCACTCGTGTGTTGCCTTCAGATTGTGAATAGTGTTGGAGGAAGGCGAGAGACTGCGGCGGGGCTGGTGAGCGTAACACGTTAGGCGGGAAAAGAAAACGACCTTACAAATGGCGCCTGCTTTAGTCCAGAAATATAATATAAATGTGATAAAGTGTAAAAATTTTTTAGATTATTTCTCACAAATTTAAATAAAATATGGGATTTTCTGAAAATAAAAAAAAAGGTTTGATTGTTAATAGGAGAAAAAGTGTTCAGTATGGTTGTTTTACTTGACTATTATGATCTCTTCAGGATTCAGTTTCATCTCAACTGATAAAATCTTATTAGCCTTCAACAATAGAGTATTAGGGCCACCATGAAAGAAAAATATATTCGTATACAAGAATAAAGTCATAAAAAAAAGGAGAAAAACGTAAACATTTTATGAAAAATAAGTCACAGTTTCACAACAAAAGAAGTTCAATATGTGAGAATAAAGTTGTAAAAAATGATTTAAAAAAAGTAAAAAAAAATGTTACAAAAATGAAGCTGGACAACTATGAGAAAAAATGTAAAGAATTAATCAATTAAAAAAAGGGGAAAGATAGTCAACATTTTTACAAGACAAAAGTTGCAAAATTATAAGAAAAAAATGTATATTTAATTAGAATAAAGTTGTTAGTCAAGTAGAAAAAAGGTCAACAATTCACAAGAATAAAAACGTTTTAAAATTATGAGAAAAAATAAATAAATTTATGACAATAAAGTTGTAAGAGTATGAGAATTTTTTATTTTACATTACAGGAATAAAGTAATAAAATTATGAGACAAAAATGTCAACGATTTATTTACAAGAATAAAGTTGCAAAACAATGAGAAAAGACTAAATAATTACCAAAAATGAAGTCACAGAAGTATGATAAAAAAGTAGAAAAATCATGCGAAAGAAACTCAACATTTTACAAAAATATATTAAAAACATTGTAAGAAAAAGTTATAGATTTGCAAGAAAAAAGTAATAAAAAATGAGAAAAAAGTAAAAAAATTAACGTTGTAAAGTTATGAGCAAAAAGCTATCATTTTAATAAGAATAAGGTTGTAAGACTAAAGACGTAATCGTTAGAGAAAAATTTAAAAGATTTATGAGAGAAAAGTTGTTTAAGAGTTTAAGAGAAAAAGTAAAAAATTAAAAGAAATAAAGTCATAAAATTAATAGAAAAAAAGTCAAAAATTTATGAATATAAAGTTGTAAAACAATGAGAACAAAGGTCCACATTTCGCAAGAATAAAGCCATAAAATAATGAGAAAAGACTAAATATTTTCCAAAAATAAAGTCACAAAAGTATGAGAAAAAAATAACAAAATTTCATAAACATAGTTGTACAATTATGAAAAAAGTTACAATAGTAAAGTCGCAAACTTATGAATAAAAAGTGGTAATTTTACAAGAATTAAGTACGAGAAAAATGGTCAAAAAATAATGAGAATAAAGTCACAAAATTATGAGAAAAAAATGTATATTTAACAAGAATAAAGTTGAGAAAAAAGGTCAATGTCTCACAACAGCAAAGTCATAAAACTGAAAAAAAAACGCAATAATTTTTACAAGAAAAAAATCGTAAAATTATGAAAAAAAAGTTTTAAATATTTCTGAGAATAAACTTGTAGATTTTTTTGCAGATAAAAAAATGTTGTTTACTAAGAAAATTATAAACAAATAGAAAACCAATATTGTGTTTCAATGTGAGATGTGAAGTACATTTTAAGCAGTTAGCGTCCGCTAGCTAGCTAACGTTTTATTATAATTTTTATGACACTGAAAAGAATTTGCAGGAAACGGAGGCTCTTCAGAAAAAGATTTTTGACCCACGAGGAACATTCCTGTGATAAACTAAAGCCTTATGGCATCACCATAAAATAGACTTTATACTCATTTTTTTTTTTTTTCTTCCTATAGTGGTCTTACTACTCTGTTGTATAAGCAGAATGAAGAAAATATGGACCGATACTTGAAAAAAATTGTCATGCCTTCCTTAAGTATGAAAACACAAAATAGTGCTTTAGTGGAAGTTATGTCTCACTATGAATCACAGATTTTTGAGATTCACTATCTCCCTCTGCTTATTTTTTTAAAATCTGCAACGCACAGCTGTGGCGGCAAAAACTTTCAGGCCCCAGATTCCAAACAAGGCCGACCTCGCAGCTCAGCTTGGTCCGTCCTCCCGTGTTTCATCTCATAAACGCATGGATAAGAAGGAGCCATTCCCTACAGCGATGGTTCTGGGTTTGTGGAGTGGGAGGGTTTAATCTCCCGGCAACATGGGATCTGGCCTGATTTAGGTTTGCCCTATTTGGTCGGAGCTGCTACAGCTGTCATTTATGGAGGATGGAGGGAGATGACCACAATGAGGAGCGCGCTGCCCTGAAATGTGATTTGACATCGCTGGGATGAGAATCATTTCAGATCTTTAGGTTTTTGCCAGATTTGAGTGTGTTCAGTCTTAGATACTTCAGGAAGTTGTGAGAGATGACAATTCAATATTATGTCAGAAAAGTCCCAGTAAAACAAATTTATGACATTTTTATAAATGTTTTTGAACAGAATTGTCTGGTTGTAAAGTGAGCTCTGACTTCCTGCAGAGACTGTACAAATGAAGTCATGTTCACCAGTCTGCAAATGTGTTATACAGTCAAAAGGAACATTTATCCCATTAACTCTGGAGATGTCACTGGTGACATCATAATGACAAGCTTTTAGACAACACCTCGACTGTTTGTGTAATCTGATTCTGAGAGGAGAGAAGTGTCTTTACACTGAAATGCAACACATGTAGTACTAAATGTTAAAGAGAAAAAGCACTTTCACACTGAGCCATTTGGTCCAAACTATTTGGCAGCTGTAAAGACTCACCTGAATTCTTGCAAACTCTCCTCTACTTAAGAACGAGGATTCTGGTCTGCTTGTAGAAAAGACTTTTTGTCTGATGACAAACAGAAGTAAATTAGAATAATAATAATAATAACATAGAGGATATAAGTGTGCATTTTTGCATTTTGTGCAGGAGAAACAACATTGTCAAAAAGTTTTGAAAATGTAGCATAGAAGTGTGCGGAGAAGAGGTCAGAGACATCAGAGAACTTCTGTTTAGTTTTCTTTAAATAAAATCATATTAGTTGTCATTTCAGTAAATAGCGCCCCCACATGGTAAGCTGCTGTAACTGCATTTACAGACGAGCTGCGAAAGGAAGTCTTGTCTTTTAACATTCCTAACTGGACTTGAATCTGTGGGTTTTTCCAAGAATGAGAGAATAAACGTCAAGAAGCTAAGCTAACCACGAACAATGGTTAACCTTAATGGTCTTTTGCTGTACAGCAAAGAGATTAACCCTCTGTAACATTTTAGAAACTTTAAAGACCCACTCCAATCGTACTGATCAAGTGGGGAACTAATGTCTTGCCATAGTTTGAGTTTATTGATTGTTTCAAGCATGGTCAATTACAACAAATTTCAATCAACATAAACGAATCACATATATAAATAACCAAAATTGAGTCACAATCAGATTTAGAGAATATACATCCTCTTTGATTTCCTTGTTTTCCATTATATAAACTAAACAGTGGTTGCTAATAGTAGCTTCAACATCACAAGTACAAGCATTTTCCAATTATTTTATTAGGGGGGGTTTCTGCGATTTACAATGATTTGAATAAAGAAATACTCAGAAGTGTAATATTGATTTTAAGTTTCTATAGACAGACTTTATTATCTATTGAAGGAAAATAAATTCATCTTTCAACACAGCAGAGCACATTAAAACTCAATTAAATTAGCAAAATTATGAAAATAAAATAAGAAAAAACGTAAAATTAAGAAATACATGAAAAAATGATAAAGATCACAGAAATCAGAAAACCCCCCGAATGTGATTGTGTCCTTTGTCCTCCATTTTGAGAAAAATGCCAGAAGAATACAATTTTCAGCAGAGTGGGTCTTTCAAAACTGCGATTACTCAGACATTTGTTATGACGTCATTGAGCTTGTCTTCACCCTAACCAAATTTTTTCCACACTAAGATGTTTCTATAATAAAACCATATCCAGATTCACACTGCTTCCCATCCTGAATGACAACAGATCCATCTGAGGCCACTGAGGAGCTTCAGTGAAGCAATTGGAGTCACTGCAGCAGTTATCAGGTTTAACTCTGCATTCCTGTGACTGCATTCCTGTTAGGACTTTTGCATCAGATGTAAAAAGATAAAAGAAACACTTCATCCTTTTACTTGTTTTGCTGATTTGGAGCTAGTTTTTCTCTTCTGTGGCCAGCTGTGACCTCACTAAATCAAAGTCAGGAAAATTGCTGGACTATGACATAAGAGCGGACTCTGCGCAAGAAATACAGAAATACCCAGAAATACAGTGTTCCCTCGTTTATTGCAGTGCTACCATTCAAAAAATAACTGCGATAGAGAAAATTTGAGAAGAAGTTTTACAGATGTTTTCAGGCTGTAAAACCTCACACTACACTTTTCTCAGACAGACAAGAACATTTCTCTGTAGTAAAAGATGAAAAAAAATATCTGATCGCGATCAAAGATTTATGTAACACTATTAAACTGAATGCTGAGTGCATGAGACAATGAGTGTTAAGGTCTACAGTCAATCAGGATGCAGAACACAGTGCAGTGTAAATAAAAATCATGCAAAACTGCACTGAAAAAAATCCCACATCAGTACACCAGCGTACCCAGTAAAATTTTTGATAAATGTTACAGCAGAGTGGAAATATGTTTTTGATCTTAGAAGTTTGATTATTTATTTTGAGACTGAACAGTTTAACATTAAAGAAAGTTTTTGGTTAACTGACTCAACCGAACTAAACAGACCGAACGTTCCTCGTCTACAATCGCCTCTACACACTGTTTGATAGTTTATATGTCCTCTAATAAAAGACAGGATTTCAAAACAAAAGTTCAAACATGCAGAGAGCATAAATGCAATACATTGAAGTTCTTTTCCATTCATCTCCATCAACGTATGAAGTCCTCAGTTCCGCTTTTAAACAGGTTGAAAGGACAGAGTAAAAAGTGTACGTTCTGAGAAATTGATGGAGCTTTCTCGTGAATGAAAGCCTCAGAGCTCCATCAGACAGTAGAGATGCTGGAGGACTTCCATCAAAGGACACTTTCTTCACATCTATTGGAGGGTGAATAGAATCTGTTCTTTTAATTGTAATCATTTTAATAGTTGTGCAACAAAGATTGATTTCTGCTCTGATATTTGTAACCTTCAACTGAAAATAAAGTTTCCATCTTTATCTATAGTATGGGATATTGGAGACAATACTCAGACAGATGTTTGTCTCTCCGATTGACGTAAGGACGTCTTTCCAGTTTATGCGGTTGTTCCACGTATGAACCCATTGGAAGACTGTGAGGAAGAAGATTTAGATAAATTTCCAATAACTGCTACACAATTATTATGTTAGTATGAGAGTTTTGCATGAATGTGGTCGGGGTAAAATTGTGAAAAAATATCAGTTACTTTGAAATTAAATGTAACAAATATTGCATCTTTCTAATTCATTTAGATCAAAAATTAAGGGGAATGTATGGAATATTATATCTGGGGCCACATCATTATTTTTTATTAAAAAATATTGTCAACAATTATTTTCTTGCAAAATTTAAATAAATTCTACTCAAGCTTTGATTGATTGATTGGTGTTTCTCAAGCATAGATTATGAAAAATACAGGACAAAACACATAATTATTTCAAACTCATTACAGAAATAATGAAATGCATCGATTAAAAAAAAACACTTATGTCAGATTTGGTTAATTGATTTTTGTACTTATTACCTAAAGTCAGTAGAGTTTGATTTATTGCTTAAAAAGGAGTGGGAAGAGGCAAATTTATATAATCCCATCCCTACTTAGTTACTCTCTTTTACAGTTTTGGATAGTTATGTAACTCGGTTGTAGAGATCATTTTTAAAAAATTGTGAAATTGTATGATGTCCTGTTTTATCTTTGGTAAGAACAAAGAGATGATGCCTTCAATGGCAGCAGGAGCAGATTCACAGCTTGGTTGTGACTGGCGGTGACCCACTGCCAAACTTAATGACTGCTCCGTTCACACGTCAGACTGAGGAAAAGTGGCAGCGTTCCACGAGTGTGAACTCTTCCTCCACAATCCTCCGTCGCTGTGTTAATAAAAGCTGTATTCCTTCTATCCGGACAAATCTGACACAAATAGAATCTTTAAAAGACAGGTCGGGAATAACATGATTTTTAAGTATCTTCTTGTTTGATGAATTGAGTCAAAACTACTAAAAAGGCAGAAAATACAGCAAAAGCTGAAACTGATGATACCGTTTTACTTTTTCATGATAAACATATTTCCTCAGTGGAAAAAAATCATAGAAAAACAGAAATTTGCTCAACAATCAAGTTAAAGGTGAGCGGCTGCAGGAAAAAGAACTGTAAGCAAAAGGCTGGATCCCAGAGGGGACGGAAATTTACTCAGCTGAACACAAGATTCAGGGCTTTGTTAAAAACAAACAGTGGCTGGCATTTGCTTTTTTTCTTAACTATGGCAACACACGAGGAAGCCAAACTCCACGAGGCGTTTAAGGACCACCTTGGAAAACTTACAGCAAGGGTGGAGGGGGGCAAACAAACTCATCTGTGTTTTACTTTCAGATTTGTCTTTCACTGAAGCTCAAGTTTACAGAACAAAAGATTTCCTGCGTTAAAGTTGTTGTCAGAGAATAAACCTGATCAAGACGTACATTTTTAGATTAAAACATTAATATTCTATTAGATGAAGACATTTTAACTGAAAATCCTCTAATCCCACATGAATAAATGCATGAAATTATATCTGGAAAGATTTTTCACATTCAAAGCCGTTTCTGAGTCTTAAAAAAAAGCTGATCTTGGTTTCTGATTTGAAACATTACACTTAAAGGAAACGTTTTTTTTCACAAAAAAAAACCCAAACAAGTGTTCCTCCAAAACCCATCTCAAATCATATAAAAAATATAATAAAGGTATAGCTTAAAAATACTGAAGCTGATAGCCAGGTAAAAGTTTTGCTAAATGTCAAATTATGTTAAACTAAAAAAAAAACAAAAACAAACTTTGGTTAGCTAAAACAGCTGGCATATAACTGAAAAAAATACCTAAACCTCAAAATATTCTAAAAAATTGAAAAAGAAAATTTTTAAATTAGCCAAAACAGTTAATTAGTAAATATTAGCCTCACTTCAAAACAGCTTTCAAAAAAACTTAAAAAGAAAAGCCTATATTAGCCAAAACAGCTAGCATGTAGCTGAAACACTAGCTAAGCTCAAAAACAGCCAAAGAAGTCTAAATAAATTCCAAAATAGTCCAAAAAGCAAGCAGCATACCATATTTTAAAAACATAACATTTTGACATAATTATGAATAATGAAAAAGGCAGGAATATTACTCCAGAATAAATCAACTTAAACCTCAAATGACTTTCAATTTTTACTGTCCATAAAAATATATGTTGTCAAGTGTCAGGGATTGTGGTGGAGGACCCAAATGCAGGAGACCAGACTTGGTGGCAGAAACATAAACGTTTACTAAATCAACTTAAACAGGACAAAACCAGGAGACCAAACCAGTGCCATGACAGAACGTAGACGAGCAGATGACCTGACAATCAGGAACTGAAAACCAAATACTTAAATACACTGAGGTTGATTAACTAAATGAAGACAGCTGTGGATGATTAACCTGAACGTGGTGAAACTGACAGAGAAAACAGAACATGACAAAACATAAGCACTGAATCATGACAATTAGGCATTAATAACAATAAAATAAAAAGATCTGGAGGGCCAGATATAATTACCCGGAGGGCCAGATCTGGCCCTTGGCCCTCAACTTTGATAAATGTGGCTTAAGGGATGTCATAAAAACAGAACGTACCATTGTTGTGTGTGGTAAGTTTACTGTGTAGTATTTGTTATGATAGTGAAAGTGGTATACACTTATGACATAAGGGGGATGCTGTCGTACGGTCCTTACGCCGTTAGTGAGGTGTGCGCACTGGCTCCTTAGTCACTATGCAAGAATGTTGTGTAGAGCCCTTTCTACACTCACTGGCCCTGGTTAGGAAGGCTGAAAATGTGAAAACTCTGTAACACATGCCTGCGTCTCACCAACTTCATGCTTATTTACCTTTACGGGTTGTTTAAGTGTTCACTATGACCTGTTTCCTGCAGTATGCCCATAGAAAAATGTGCATGAACATTATTTTTTGTTCTACTTTCTCATCAAGAATTCTACAACTTTTTTTATTTTTGTGCAGACCACCGGCATGCCCCCTATACCGGTTTGCCTATTTCTTGCCTGTAGGCAGCCCATATTAACGCATAAGACAGTGACATGCAGTCAGGGGAGCTTCAAAAATAAATTTAAAAAAATCCATAAATAAAACAAGTTTCATTGCGTCATTGTAATACGACAACTAAAAAACTAACAACAGTGGAGGTCATGTAGTATCTAGTCTTTTTATTGCTATACTTCTGGTACGTTGTGTGTAACAGGAATTTAATGTTGTTTGAAAGAAGATTTAAACTGCAAAAACCTGAATGGTTACCAGCCTTTGAAATGTTAGCTTGAAAGACCGCTATATTGGCGCTTTCTCATGTCGTCATCACTTTTTGCCAATCAGTGGGTGGCAACAGTGGCTCCGCCCCAACCGTTCCGTTCCACTTTTTAATGGACCTACAACCGATGGGAAAACCAGATCCAACGACAATAGCAAATGTTAAACTTTAAGAATAAAGCAAGCTGAAACATCACAAAGCAAATACAAAGCTATCATCAAAGAAGCGTGGACATGCAGAAGATATGGTTTACATTCATATTAAGGTGGGGGCCGTGAAATATCGACTTGGTGGTTGCAAATGGCCCGCAGGCTGCCAGTTTGAGACCCCTGGTTTAATGTGTCCATTTTATATTGAAAAAGTGGAAATGAGGCTTTAATTGTAGCAAGTTATTTTAAAATGTTTTCTACCATCATTTTCTAAATTGATTTTAACCCCTAAACTCAAGAATTTGTTTAGACACGTCACTGGCTGTGATCTACATTGAGACAGACAGACTTTTAAAACTGAAGAGTTGCATAGGCCAGTAGAAAAGTCGTTTGAGTCGTATAGGAGAGGGTTTCATTATTATTATATCTTAGATTTGGGCTTTTGCTCCATTATCCCTTTAACCGCCGTTTTGCTCCAGCAATGAAATTGCTAAATAATTTCAGTTTTAACTTCTTTTTGTTAAACTTCATGTTTCACAGATCAAAGAACCTTTGTCTCATTTAACTTTAAGCATCTAAGTCATCCACTTTCACCTTCAGCTGCTTTATTAAAGTAGAATGAAGATTGAAGCCCCCCTTCCCCTCATCGCTCTGAGCCCCCAGAGATTTAAGCAGCGCCCCTGGCTCCTAATCCATCTTAATATTCTCCATAAGGCCATTTAATTCAACTTTCATGGCACCTAAAAAGTGACATCTGCGTGATCCAAGGTTATCACAGCACTTTGGGGATTCTGTGCGTAAAATGGGTCATTTTGGAGCCAAATGATGAGCTTTATGGTGCATAAATATGACGCAGATAAAGGAAAAACGGGGCACTATGACCCAGCAGGTAGTCCATACTTTATGACAGAGGGGAGGGAGTTGATGGGGGGGGGGATCAGTTGTTTGATGCCAGAGTCTGTGGAGAAACGGAGACTTTGGGTTGGCTCATCATTCGACCACAGGGGGCCTGACGAGTCACAGCTCTGGAGAACTTCTGTCCTACATGCGGATTATCTGTGACATCCTTCCAGATGTTCAGACGCGCTGCTCAACATTTATGGTCACTTTTTTACGTTTTCTGACACTTTGGAGTTCCACAGCGCGGATTTGGGAAATTTGGAGCTGGATGGATATTTGATTGGAAAATTTGCGAGCAAGAGAACCATGGAGAGGAACGGAGCGCGTTTTTGCAACTCAGGCTGGAGGTGTCATTTCTCCGGGCAGATGGCGCGGATAAGGTGGCGTTTATCAAGAAGGAGGGCACTTGTTTAATGCACAAAAAAAGGAGTATCTTTAAAGTTATGGAGCTTCTAGGTCAAGTTGAGCCACCCACAAACTCCACAAACTACAGCCTGTTTCCGGATCCATCCACCGGGGAGGAGAGCGCAGAGAGTCTGTGGTACCAGATCAGCCTGGCTGTCATCCTGTCGCTCATCACGCTCGCCACCACGTTATCCAACGCCTTCGTGATCGCGACTATCTCCCAGTCAAAGAAACTCCAAACTCCGGCTAACTTTCTGATCGCCTCTCTGGCGATCACCGACCTGCTGGTGTCCATCCTGGTGATGCCCATCTGCGTCCTCTACACGGTCATCCACACCTGGACTCTGGGGCAGATCATCTGCGACATCTGGCTGTCCTCCGACATCACCTGCTGCACCGCATCCATCCTCCACCTGTGCGTCATCGCGCTGGATAGGTACTGGGCCATCACGGACGCGGTGGAGTACTCCAAAAAGCGCACGCCGGCGCGCGCGGCGGGGATGGTGGCCACGGCGTGGGTGATCGCCATCTCCATCTCGCTGCCGCCTCTTTTCTGGCGGCAGGTGAAGGCGGAGGAGCTGACCAGCTGCAGCGTCAACACGGACCATATTTTCTACACCATCTACTCCACCTTTGGGGCTTTCTACATCCCTACGTTGCTGCTGATCGTCCTCTACGGGCGGATTTACGTGGAGGCGCGCAAGCGCATCCTCAAGCAGTCCCCGAGGAAGGTCGGGAAGAGACTCACCTCCGCGCACCTGGTCACCAATTCCCCTGGGTCGGTGGCGTCCACCACCTCCCTGCAGTGCGGGAGGCACGACACCCCATCCAGCGACACCGGCTCGTCCACGAGCGACAACCAGGTGAAAGTGACCGTCTCCGACGCGCTCCTGGAGAAAAAGCGCATCTCCGCGGCTCGGGAGCGCAAAGCCACCAAGACTCTGGGGATCATCCTGGGCGCCTACATCGTTTGCTGGCTCCCGTTTTTCATCTATACCCTGCTGGTGGCCACTTGCGACACGTGCTTCCACCCCGACCTGTTCGACTTCTTCACCTGGCTGGGATACCTGAACTCCCTCATTAACCCGATCATCTACACCATGTCCAACGACGACTTCAAGAAAGCTTTCCAGAAACTGGTGCGCTTTAGGTGCTGCAGATCCTGAGCTCTTCTTTGCATCTCCAATAAGATTTATTTACGTTTTTTCTAATTAAATAAAAATCTCAAAAATGAGTTGCATGCAAAAGACAGAAAAGATCAGTTTTGTGTGGATAAGATCATAAAATTGAACTGGATTACTAATGTAAATAGAAAAAAAGAGAAAAGTTGTTTCAAAATTAAGTAAAAAGAAAAATAAATAAAAGTATGAAAGACAAATGTATTAAAACTATTTTTATAGACTGAAAAAAAACACATTTTTCCATTCTGTGTGTGGTAAGAATCAATGTTCCCATGCAGCTGTAGGGATGCAAACAAGGATCAACAATTGGATTTTCTTGCAACTTTTGTTAAAAAAATAAAAAGATTTCTGTGCACATAAACCAGGAAAAAAACAAACATATTTTGCTGTTCAGGTTTGCTGGAGTCTCCAACTCTGCAGAACACGTTCACTTATTGGACTATTCGGCATTGCTTTGTTCTGACTGGATTTTCTATTCTCCCTGAAGAAAAATAGATTTAAAAAAATGCTACAAGTTGTCATGTGATGGGAATGTGCAATAAAGGTTGTAAAGGTTTTATTCTTCAATTTTCAGTCTGACACATTGAAACTCTTGTAGAATGGGGACTTTGAGGGGAATTAGCTTCATTCTGTTGTACTACTTCAATTTCTTACCAGTTTTCTGCTCTCCTACGAGCAGAAAATGACACATTTTGATGTTTTTTATGAGCTACTGTGATCCAAAGAAACAGAAAAAAACAATTATCTGTTGCTCACACTCAATCAAGAAGAACATGAATATTTCATTAATAATAGAATAAAAATAACAGCTTTTTTTTTGCAAACAATACTCAATTATTTTCCTTTAAATTCACTTGATGTATGAGAGGAATCCAAACGAGCAGTCCTTCACAGCCTCGGTAGATCTTGTTCCAACAAATACCTTTTTTTATCATCTCAGAGTGAAATACTGTGGACATTTAAGGTCAAGACAAAGAAGCCACTTTCAAAGGAGCAGGAAAGGTCACAGATGCACAGAACATTCCACCGTTCCCACATACAAGTTCTGTCTCAGACATGAAAACAAAAGAAAAGATCAGACATAACGTTCTTTTAAATCAGACTACGTCTGTGAGAATCAGTATAAAGGCCTAAGGAAAGCTAAGTCACAATGAATTTCATAAAAAAAAATGTGTTATTGAAGTCAGAACATTTTTGCTTATAGAAAAACCTTTTAAACTGTTTATTACTAAGACTTGTTGCAATTTTCAGACACTAAAGAGCCCAAAAATGTGTTTAGGAAAAACTTTTGTATAAAATGTCGCAAATGCTGTTCTGATCTTTATTTCTTTCTTCACAATTAAGCTAAATCTCTATAAGAATCCTCGCAACAGCTGAAATGACAGACAGAAAAGCTGTTGTTTGGTATCTTTTAGTTTATATTTGTTTGCTTAAATCCCATTTCTGCACAAATGAGTGTATCAAAAGGAAACTAAAGGCAAGATAATCAAATCATCTTTTATATCGCTGAATGTTTATGGCAGTACACCATGTACCAGTGCGTCCAAAAACAGGAGGATCAATCACCGTCTCTGATATTTGCTGCTTTTTTTTATGTTTGTACATAAATGTCATTTTCCCAAAGTCCCATCAGGGTCAATCTTATGTCCCCAGCACAGATTTCTGTGCATTTTTAAGTTTCACTCTACAATAAGGTTATTTCAACTAAAAAAAACAAGACTTTGGATTCTATCCTTAAAGACCCACTGTGATTTAAAAAAATGTGATTTTTGGTATATTTAAAATGTTTTTGCTACATTTTTCTGATAATGGAGGACATACGTTAAGAAAATTAGATTTAAAGTTGCGTTTCTGAGTATTTCTGTATTCAAGTTGTTGTGAATCTGGAGCAAAAGAAAAAGTGATGTTTGAAAAAAAAAAGTGTATTTATGACAGAAAAGGTTCTGGGTGGGCCACATGCTTCCTGCTCTGAGTTCTAAGCAATGGGAAGGGGAACATTAGCCGTTAGAACGTTAGCAGTCACTCTGCTAACGGTCCCACCAAAAACTCAAAGACAAATTTCTAATGAACTACTGCCACTCTGCAGGAACTATGTCCTTGAAAACGACAGGTTTTCTGAATTTGGCTAAAAACAAAATCATCATCATTAAAAGACCTCTGGGAACGCTTTTGAAATAGATCAAAAAGATGATCGGAGTGGGACTGTAGTCTCAATCATGTGGGCTGTTAATGGACACTAAATCAAATCTTTTTTGGACAACCCCTCCAATGTCCAACACCAGACAAGCAATGCCAGCTTGGGTTGAGTTCAGGCCTCTTCTGATTGGTTAAAACACTCATATTAGCCATCTTTCAATAAGCTTATTGTCACTTTTTCAATATACAAGAACAGAGTTTATAGCTTATAGGTAAAATGTGTAAGTCACATTTAATTATAAGAATGTATTTTATCGTATTATTTTATTAGGCATAAAAATACAAAAATAGATGTAGACATTTACTGGCAACCTTGATGGAAAGAGAAGGTTGGTGCATTATCTTAATTTAGTGCTGCAGTACCACTTTTAAACACCAGTTGCCGCTCTTTTAGTAAAAATGACACTATCTGCTCTAAAAAACCTGGAGATTTAAATTTCTCTGTAATTTTTAACTACTGCTCCTACATCATTATTCTAAGGAATTTGTGTTTGATGTAAATGTATTTTACCGTTAAAACAAAAAAAAAAAGAAAAAACATTTCCTAAAATCATAATGATAACCAGTTTTTCAGCAGACTCCTGGCCAGTTCAAAAAATGTCTCTAGCAAACTTAGTAACAACATTTATGATGTCTTCCAATTAACCCTTTATTCTTTAGATTACCATAATTCTTCAACTTTATACGCAATAAACAAATTCCCAATGGATTCTGAAGTGGAGAAAAGCAGCTTCACTCTGATATACAACACTTTACATTAAGTGTTGTATATGGTGCAAAGTAGCTATGAAGGACCCTTTTCATCATGTCAGAATCAGCTGATTCATCTTTATATTTGATTTATTTCAAACATTTAACAGATTTTGATCGCATTAACAGTCAGCTACAGTACATCAAAAAGTGTTATTTAGGAGCTGCCGGCGACATCTCCAGTATTAAAGCGTTAAACCAAAAAATTTGGAACCAGATTTTTTTACTCTAGTCGTTTTAAAAAATAAACTGCATCCACTGCTGCCGGGTATCAACGTATCAAAAAAAAGCAAAAACAATCCTGCAGTCCTGAAAAACAAAGAAAGCTTGAAAGCTCACTTTTTCTCGCTTAATACTTGTTTTAAACATATAACAGTAAAAAATCAAATTAATAAACACACCAAAATTAATACTTCTTTGAAGGGCACACAAAATCTGATGCACCAGTCATGAGTTTTACAAAACCAACTACTAGAGAGAAAATGTTCGTTCCAAAGAAGCTTTCTCTTCCATCCGCTGAATGTGCTGCATTGGGAATCTGTCACAGGTCTGCCATGTCGGCCGTGTCTGCTGTGGAGTGAAGGACGCAACAGCTAGTGAGGCTGAACACGTGGATAATGAAGCTATAAAGTATTCGTTCAGTGGATGTGGTCTTGGTTAGCAGCTTTATTGTTTCACCTTCCTGATTAAAGAAAGGTTTGTAGCATTCATCACCTGAAAAGTGGCCATCTAAGAGGCCATCTGCCATTAATAAAGAACTCCAGCAAGGTGATAACAGCTGACCTTGTGAGGAATAAAGCCAGTCAGCAGCTTATTAGCTGGCATGGAAGGGTAAAGAAACTGAGGGTGAATCACAGTTTGACTAATTTAGATATCTTAAATTCATTCAGATTGACATGTTGAGATTTTGCAGGGAAATTTTCAATAATCTTTTCTTGCTGCATTTATTGAAACTATTTTATTCAATAAGACATTTAGATGTGCATTACAGACACATTTTTAATGCAAATTCGTGACATGAATAAGATGTAAGCAGAACCTTTTGGTAGAGCCGTAAACTTACGCTACGACTCCATCCATTCCAGGAAAAAAAACGGTTTGTTACTCTGTCAATGTTGGGCAAAGGGGAGCTAAAGGTGAAACGATTTACTGCCTCATTAATACCCGCAAACACTAATCTGAGCCCATGTGTGGAGGAAGGTGTCACTTAGGTGCTGCATTTTATAGTGTGTGTGTGTGAAATCATAGCCCCAGTCATGCATGTTCTTAGCTTGCTCCACAGCAGTTCTGTGGCCACAAGCAGTTTCTCTTGCTTTTCTGCTGCATCAATGCCAAGTTGGCTAAAGCTTCCCAGAAATTTACAGGAGTTTGTCCTGCAGCTCACCTGTACTTCTCTGTGGTGACCCATCTGTGCTTTACAATCGTGCTCTGAGATTTTTCTGCAGCCGACATAAAGCAAAGAAAAAAAAAGATACAATAAAGTTACTCGTTTGCGAATTGATCAAACATGTCTGAAAAGTAAAACATCGTTTGGGGTTATGGCTGTTTTATGGCCCGAGCATCTCTGATTATAAATGCATTCCAGTTACCCTGGCGTGACCTCTGTTCCACTGCACATTGGTGCTGCAGAAAGGCTCATTGCTCACAGCATGGTGTGTTTTTTTCGCACGTAAATATTAGTCAAATAAATTAGGCCATTTATCCTGAACGGAGAATATTAATGGTTAGTGTACAGAGGTCGTTCTGGTTTGAAGAGGTTGCTTTTTGTTCCCAGTATCAAATAGTTGTGCAAAAAAAAAAAAAAAAAAAAGAAATATTAAAACTAAACAACAAACAGAAAAAGGAATTCACAAATCCCAAAAAAGCACATATATGTGTGTGTGTGTGTGCATCTATGTATGGAAACATGGACTAAAAAACCTACATATTCATAAAAAGCAATACAGCAGTACTGCTGAAAGATTTTGGGTTTAAAATCATAATCATAGTCCCATTCACCCATCCACAAATATATTCATACAAGGATGGGAGCAAGACTGCCATGCAAAGCATTCAAAGTTTAGCCTAAATTACAAAAGGGTTTATATAAATATACATCTTGTGTGTCAGAAGACCCTTAATCCCCCCATAAAATATGCCCAACACAAGATGTCTTAAGCTCTTCTGTTTACTCAGCTGTTGGACAAGCACAAAAAAAAAAAAAAAAGCACTAGCTGCCACGCACGCAAGGCACCAGCTAGCCAAGCATGTGACTACCTCACATTAGAGGTACTAGCTAGCATGAAAGGCACCAACTAGCATGTAAGACACTAGGTAGACATGCAAGGCACTAGTGATTATGCAAGACAGTAGTAACATGCCAAGAAAGTCTCTAGCTGGCATGCAAGGCATTGACTTACCATGCAAGGCATCAGCTAGCCATGTAAGGCACTAGTTAGCCATACAAGGCACTAGCCAGAATGCGAGGCATCAGCTGGCTAAGCAAGTCACTAGCTAGCATGCAAGTTACTAGCTCGCATGAAAGGCACTAGCTGCTATGCAAGGCATATACTAGACCTGTAACGGCTATTCGATTAGCAAATGCATGCGCAAATATTACATCACTTCCCTAAGCAACTTTACGATCAGAGTATGTCTTTGGATTTTATTAACAATAATAACATATTAAAATATTTATGATAATGATAATGTTTTACGTATGCTAATGTTTATTTTAATGATAGCAAAAAATAAACCAAATGAAAAAAAGAAAAGATGAGAATCAGGACTGAGATCATGAGATGTTTGAGATGATTGAGATCTAAAGATGTTTTCTTCTAGTTCTGTATTTCGTCTGATGGAAGTTTCATCTCCGCTGCATGTGGATTCAGCGCCATTTACTTACTTTTTATTTTGGCTAACGCAGACACATATTAGTGGCAAATGCGGCTGCAGCAGCCCGTGAAAGCTCCTAAAAGTAAAATCTTCACACTTTTCCTCTTTTCCTGTTGTCAACATAATAAATAAAACAATCAAAGAGAGAAAATGTCTCCAAACAGTTTAGCTGTCATTACATTATGCATAGTGGATTTTTTCATCATCTGTATTGACAACAATATACAATTATACAGTGTTGCATTTACGCGACCTTCTTTATTGTATGCAGTCGTAATTCTGTCTGGGGAAGCTCTCTGTTGTTGAAGAAAACATACATTTGTGTAATGGCTCAAACTGTTACAAAGGAGGCAGAACTGTTGGGAAAGGCTACAGGCAGATCTTTAAATAAAAATCATTTTAATCTTATGGTAATAAATTGCAAGGTTTACAATCATGACACAATAAGCGTACACAATATACGAATTATGGGAGTAAATCTTAATCAAACTGCCGCAAATTTAGTCACAAAGAGGAAGAGTCGTAACATTTGCATACGAGTATAAAACCATATTTCTAAAACAATACATTTTCTGCTGAGATTGAAATACTAACCCTTAGAATGACAAAAACGTCCAAAATGAGGGTATAATGAGCTTGCCGCATGCTAAAATGACTTTCACCTTTTGCAGCATGGTTGAACTTTTCCTGCTGATACTTTGACTGCACATTACATTTACCATGAGAGAGAAACCTACTGTTATTTAACATGGAACCCGTGGGAGTTACAAAGTTGTTCTTGGCTGACATTTGAGCCGAACTGGCGATGCCTCAGCTCAAAGGTCAGCTTTAGCCCGTCTTTGTAAGGAGACAGGAAGCAGACAGAGAACATCTCGCAGGAACTCCTTTCATTTCTTCCCCACCATGCCGGTATTTCCTTTACATTTGTCGGATCGTTGTTTTAACATGAGCCTCATCCATGACAGTCACACAGGTGATTATTTCATCTGTGTTTTCTGACAGCAACGATGGGCGATTTTCCAACCTTACCACACCTCATATAAACAGATTTATGTTTTTTTCCTTGAGAGTTTTTCCACAATAACATCCTCTATAATTTACATTTTGTCTGTTGACCTTTAGGAATTAAGCATTAGAAAGAGCACTGAGATGGAAAATTGTGCAACAGCAAAACAAATTTAGAATTTCTTGGCTTCTTGTTATGTTAATTATCAGGTTTACAACCCTATAAATCAGGTTTGGATGCATTTTCTCACAAAATTTAACACAAGTTCATAGTAATTATTTAGGAAAACAATTCATCTTCAATTTATCCATATAACTTGAAGCAGCGATAAGCCTGCTGACTTTCCTCAAAGGACAGTAGGGGCGGCGCCTCCGCTTTGGAGCACTTACACAAAAAAATCCACACAGAACAAATTATTTCCACCTCAGAACGCAGAGTCTTTCCCCACTGTGGTACATAAAATCCATCTACACAGTTACAACATTTAAACCTCTTGACAGTTGAAATCAATAACATCGACTTTCTCATTACTACGGCTCTGGTCAATGGATGGATGCATAAGGCAGCAAGTGGATTACTTTTTTCTTTTATTGATTGCTGGAAGAAGAAAAAGTCACAGCAGCTGCTTGTTGTCTCTCAAGTAAACTTGAGGCAGTAAATTTTGTGACTGAGCAATGGACAACCACACAGAGAGAAGTTAGAGAGCCACCGGGACAGCTTGTGCAGTCGAAGCTGTCGAAATATCAAGGAGGAGTTTAGTTTATCTTTAACATTACAGTAAAGCCATCTAACATGGTGAAGGTAATCTTTAACCCTTAAACCCCATTCTTTCAACTACCATAACTCTTCAACCGTTTATGCAATTAACATAATTCCATCAGATGCTTTTGCTAACCCAATTAACAGAAATCAGCAGATTCTGTCGCTGAGAGAAGTGGCTTTGCACTATTACGCAACACTTTACGTTAGCATATAGGTGCAAATGGTCAAAGAGTTATAGCATGTCAAAGGGTGTATGTTATTTAGGTGTTGCTAGCACCATGCCTAGTGTTGAAAGGGTTAAAGAAACCAGATAAATAGTCTTTATCACAGCATGCTGCCTTCATGACCGTGGTTTCTTTGGACGTTCAGGGTGCCAGAAGACTTAATTTCCTGTTGTGACTCCGTTAATTTAAACAAAGGCTGATGAGGGGCTGTGATATCGACAGACTAACAGAACAGAGGAGTGATTGTTTTATGGTGCAGTGACTAATGAAGTAACACTGTGGAATTATCCTGAAGAAGAATGAACAACAGCGCTGAATGTGTGAATGAATTTTTCTCTTATATAAGACTGTCTTTTATTTTGTAGTATTTTTTTCTTTTCTGTTGGTTGTATTATTTTCAAGATACATTTTTATTTACTTCCACAAAGGCCTTCAGGAGAGCACAGAAGCACTCATCCTGGTAGAGCATGCGGTAGGTCCTAAGAACCAGAGCGATAGAGGCCCAGATCTGCCATACCTGTTAAGACCGAAGGTGGAAGGTTGAGTAAAAAGGTGCCGAATACATGGAGCGCCACGACCAAGTGGCTGGAATAGTTTATAGCAAGGGTTGACAACCTTAAACAGTAAAAGAGCCATTGGGGCTTGTTTTCTACTGATCAAAACACATAGAGACACATCTTTTGTCTTTAGGAAATTTTGAATTGCATTCATGATTTTTTTTTGTAATAAATATAAATTATGTCCATTTTTTGGCACGAACAAAAGCAAAAATATAAAAAGAACCTAGCATCTCTTGAAATGTGTGTTGTTGGGTTTTTTTTTTTTTACTACGTGTGACATAAGCTTATTTTCAAAATAAAAGATGCTCTGATCCATCATCTCAGTGCAGGTCTGGACAGCTGGTAATAAATATTATCCAGCATAAGATAATACGTGCTTTTGACTCAAAAGATACAACTTTTTAACAAAGTTTTTATTTACATACTGTGCAACTGTGCATTCTGGAGGTAGCATCGAGCAAACAAAAATTCATCAAGTTAACAGGGATTTAAAAACCTGCACAGTTTATCATCTATGTGCACCTCAGCCATCAATTTATACATGTAACTAATCTAAATTAATAAATGATAAGTGATCCTCACTATAAAAATTTTCTTTGTTAAAATGTATAAATTTATTTTTTTTTTTTTTCCCTCTTTGTTCTCAGCCGTCTTAAACTGCTGGGTTTTGTTGTTTTAGCTTAGGGTTGGACCTTGGTAGTCTTTTTCCTGGCTTTTGCGGGCTTTGTTTATTTGTTTTCTTTAGGCATTTTTGGTTAGGCAGCCCCTAGCAGGGAGCTGCTGACTCCGACGGTCAACATGGCTGGGCCAGCAGTCTCCCTGACTCATTTTATGTTTGGCCAAGGAGAGATAAAAGAGCCACATGTGGCTTTGGGGCTGCAGGTTAAAGACCCCTGGTTTATAGGAACATGTGTGTGGAATCTGGACTAGAAATCCCAAGGTCAAAGTGGGAAATACCTTGGAAAGTGGTAGAGAAGGAAAGATCCTGTGGGACTTCCAGATACGGACAGACTGGGCGGTAATGGCAAAGCAACCAGACCATAGTGGTGGTATAAGGACAGAGGAAAACATTTCCCTGATGTGGCAACACCAAGGGATGCCAGCATCAGGAAGAACTGGAGATATTCTAGGGAGTCATGGAAGAACTGGAGAAAGCTTAGATGTTGAAAGCAACAGTTGTGCTTGTGGTAATTTGAGAGTTTGGACCAGTGACCCCCAAACTAGAAGAGTGGCTCCAGATGATCCTTGGAAAAACCATAAACATCTCAGTCCAGAGAAAGTGCAGTGTTAGGAACAGTAAAATACTGCACAGTAGGGATAAAGATCATCATGTAGGTGGCAATACTTTTAGATTCACAAATCAAGATCAACGATTCACAGATTCCAACTATTTCATGTATTATGTGTCAATGGTTGCTATATTATTTGTCCTTTCACTGGATGCTTGAAAATTAAAATAGTACGCTTTTAAACACCATAATTGTCAGAACTAATTTCCGTAAACTTAACTTTAGTGTCTTTTTTTCATCTACGAACTACACTTAGTAGCTTCACTATGAAAATGAGAACCTTTACTTCTGGTGACAGTAGTGGATACAGTTTGCTTAAGTACTTAAAATATATTGTTATTTTGCACCTATGGTGTAGTAATTACATTGCCTGAAGTGTGTTTTTATTATCCTCTACTAAATTTATAAAAGTTGTATCAGATAGTGGGAAGGTAATCGGCAATCTTTGAAATCACAAATATTTATGCTATTTTTTTCCTGAAACAGATCATGGATACCCAAGAATCCAGATAATCATTCCAGACCTCAAATAGAGAATAGAATAAAATAGTATTTATTTGCCATTGCACACTTGTACAGTGGAATTAAAAATAGCAATCCCCTTTTCCAAGTACATAGGTAATAACAATAAAATATAAAAGAAAAGTATGAAAACAAAGTGCTAGTGCTTAATTAAAATATTTCTATTAAAATATATAAATATAAATTCTAAAGTAATAAAAAACAACTACCCACCTCCTATTTCGCAAACATCATACATACTATTGCACTAACACCTTCAAGTTGAATTTAAACACACAATTGATCTTACTCTTTTTTTTAATATATGCAAATATGCATTTTTTTTTACTTTAGCTATAGACTAGAGAATAATTTCTTTCTAACATTAAAACATGAAATAAAAAAATAATAATTAACTTTTTTCTAAAAGAAAACCAAATTCACAAGATTAACTTATGTGCTTTCATTTTGTTTTTTATCTGAATATTTCCATTTTGAGACAACTGAAAAAAGCTCCAGCAGGAACAATCCAGCACATCCAGACCAGATGCTGTGAAAAAAATAAAACAAAAAAGAAAAAGAAAAAAACGCAGTACAAAGCACCCCACTCGAAATACTTTCATAGGGAGGTTCAACACTTCCATCAGGAGTTCTTTACACATCTCTTGCACTTTAACAGTGTTAGATAAATCTCAATAAAGGGAAGATTTTGTCCATTATGCCTGGGTTTTGTCAAGCACTCAGACGTCCAAGCGCTTCCACAAAAATCCTAAGTGCATGATAAAACGGCGTCCCCTGGCAAAAGCTTAGACGCGCACGCCAACAGCTAATGACAACATGCTATCCAAAACACTGCTTATGTTTTCCATCTTAGCGGCAGCTTATGTGCTCGTCTGATCTGGCTGTTCAATCTGGTGCTGTGGGTTTGATGGGGAGCTTTTATAAATCTTGCATATTAGAAGCAAAAACAAACAGAAAACAGTTTTTTTGGGGGGAGAAATTCTTATCTAAATCTCTCTAAACAGGTTATGTCTTTTAAATCTGTATTTTCCTCCTCATTTTCTGTGTCAACGTATCAAATGTTAAATGGCTATATTGATTTAGCATAATTAAATAGCATGTTTCAATTTTTTTTATATATTTGATCTAAAGGGATTCTTCAGTGATATTCCTGTAAGTGCCATCCTTATTTTTACTTTTTCTAGTTTTGTTCGTCTATTTTTTGCATGTATAGCGTTAGTTTTTTAAAATTATTTCTTGATTGAATATATGCGTGTGTGAAAGTTCAGTTTGTGTTGTCGAGCGTTGCAGGAAATCTTTTTTTGTTCCAGTAAAGTTGGATGTTTGTCTGATGAAATGGTAAAACAATTTTTCCTTCGATTACGTGATTTGAAGAAAATTGTTTCCTAAAGCAACGACTCAAATTGTTTGTAAAGAGATTAAAGCTTAAGTTCTATCAGTTGAAATCAAATTCCACGCTGCGGTGGGAGCAGGAATGCGTCAACCCACTGCGCCGCTAAATCAGAGTTTAAATTGTGCTGCTTTAGGCAGAGAATAAAAACCATCCAATTATATTCAATATGCAGCTACACAAAAACGCTTTTAGATGAAAGTCATTACATGTGATCAGAAAAGTTTCTTTAGACCGTCCAGATAACCAGTTTACCTTTACACATAGAAAATGTAATTTTTGATTATTAACAAACTGATTTCAAAGATTCATTCTGATGAAACTTGAGTTTTTGGTATTTTTAACATCTTCTTATGGCATTTTGCTAATCATGAATGACATAAATGAAGAAAATTAAGTATTAAGTATTTATTCAAATTGTTGTGAATCAGGAGCAGAAGGAAAAAAATGTTTGAAAAAACTTGTAGCTTTTTGTTAATATTAGGTTGGGGGTATGAGGGGCTGTAAGCTAGCGTGAAAAAGTGTAAACAGATGGATGATGGGAATTGGAGCGGGCTTACTCCATGCCAGACCTGCACGCAACTCAAAGGCAAATTTCTAATGAACTTCTGCTGTTCTGCAGAATCCTAGAAAACGACACAGTTAAAAAAAAAAAAATGTTGTCTAAAAACTTCATAATCATATTTAAAAGACAAATAATGATTTAAGGAGAGACAAAATAAAAAGATACAAGAATAAAACAGAAAAGTGAAGGGAACTTTGACACCATATGGAGAAACATCAAAGAAAAGTGCTTTACCTTTTGCTTTTTTCTCTGTGAAGAAAAGAAGAATAAAACCATCTAGTTTATTTCTAATCTTAATTTTATTTAGTTGTGAGAAAAATATTGTAAGATGCATCCAAAACTTTAACTTTTAACACTCTGTTTTAACTCCCTTTATCAATCAAGAAAATGCGAATAAAGAGAAAAAAAAAAAAATAAGAGAAATAAAATTGACTTGAATCAAAACAGCACCAACTCTTCAAATGATTACAGTTTTTGAAAGAACTTGTCTGGTAGGTTGATCCAATCAATATGCAGATATAACCACAGATCTGACATCTGTCTGTGTCTTAATCCCAGATGCAAAATCTATAAGAACCATTATAAGAAATCAGGCTTCTAATATATATATATATATATATATACATACATATTTGTGTATATATGTATATTTATGATGACTGTTTTCCCTTTGACTATTTTTGACAAAAAAACTACAGACTAATCCAAGGAAAACAAAATAAAGGAACTTTCATTCATGCTGCAGATAAAGATCCTTATTTTATTGTTACCAATTTTAACTTAATTATTGTTTGTCTGATTTGTAGTATTTAAAAGAGATTGCTCACAAGTGGTACTAAATTGGAGTCTTTAGGTTCTTAATTAACTAGGTCTGGGTTTATAAAACCAATTAATTGATCTGAATCTAAGTGTTTAAATGTGCGAACTCAAAATGTCATTAAATCAAATCGAATTGAGTGGATCAATTGAATCGCAAAAAAAATTGGAATTGAATCAATCCAGGCTCTGATGGATCGAATCAAATCTGGAAATTATTGCCGTTACCCAGCCCTATTCTTCACCCCGTGAAGATTATTTCCAATAATAGATAAAAAAATATTCTTTAGTGTTTATTCCTTTTAAGGAGATGCTAAATTGCGTGGAGTCCTGGATTAAATGAAACAGTACAAATTAGTGAAATGTGTGTAAAAAACAAAAAAAATAAGGCCAGTCAAATATAAAACGGTACATTTGTAAGGATGCGTTTAATATTAAGGATTTTTCCTTGAATTGCATTATAGTGTTTTATAGTTTATTCTAAAATACCCTCAGAACATAGATAACTATATATAAGAACCACTGGCTGAGGTTAGTGCTGCAAATTCCTTGTCCTGAAATTCCACTGGCCAGTAGTTATAAGGGTTAAAAATACATTTATGAAAAAAAAAGAAGAATTCAAGCCAGATATACAACTGAGATGGGAATTGCAGTAGCCTCTCTGCAATCTGAGCAGCTCTGATTCTGATGCCTCTCACCTTAACACTTTTACAACTGTAATTGGCAAGTAGGTAATTGATTCGATTCAAGCGAAGCAGAAAGAGCATGAAGGCCATCCAAAAAATCAAACGGAACGAATGCAGCTTGTTCAATACCAGTGACGGGCGCCTGTTTTGCTCCCGCGGTGACATCAACATTCCAAAAACCCCATTTTTTACCAGGTCACTGTTGTTATTTGTGCTCACAGATGATGAAGAAAATAATAAATTAGGAGCTAAAACAGAAAATATTTATGTTTATAACTGATGAAACAGATGTTCTCCTTTTATTACTTTTGCTTTTTAACTTGGTACATAAGAAAACAGTCATTCTGGTCATTTTCTTGGAAATATTTAAAATACCTAAAAAAAAAAAAAAAAAAAAAAAAATACACTAGAACAAGACGCTCTCTTCTGAGTGAAAATCCTGCAGAGCCCCTGATCCCCAAATGTGTAAACGTAACCTATCCAGAACAGAAATGCTAAAGCTCCACATTTCATTTCTAATTTTTCCTCACACATTCAGGATATTTGCGGTTGAAAATGACGCATCTCCGAAACACAGTCAGGACGTGCTTGCCGTCAGCTGACACACTTTACAGGTTTATGCTCCACGGTGGATTTATGTTTCTGTGCTGCTGCTGTGGGCTGTAAGCAAGCGTGGATTAACAACCAGGACAGAAATGCATGCGTGATGTGCTGTCAGTTGACCTGACCTCCTTCTCTATTTTTCACTCTCTTTCTTTCTCTTTGTTCCTTTGCCATTCCCCTCTTTTTCTCCTCGTTCAACCCTGCTTCTTTTAACTTTTCACTCTACGATGCGGACCGTTCATGTCTTCACTACTTTTCAAGACGTGGAAATCACATGTAACATGTCATATGCTGAGCTGCAATTTCATCAACAGCTGTCGTCTCACTTTTGATCTCTACTTCCTTCATCTTGCCTTGTCGATAAATTCTTCTGCATGGGACTTTACTCTCAAAAGGTTTATTTTCTTTCAAATCTGAGGGCAGAAATTATTTTTTTTTACTGTATGTTTTGCTGCTCTCCGTCTCCCTCAAACTCAGATGGCCCACACTTGTGTGTACATTTGTCCCGCTTCCCCTAAAAATTGTGTTGCTCTCCTCAAACTTACAGATGTTCTGCTCTCTGGTTTGGCTCTTATTAACTGCTGCATTTTTATCCTGTTTGCTTTTCAGAAAACTTCTGATTTTTCGGTGCAATTGCACAACAATGTTTTTTTTAAAGCACTTATACTAAAGTTTTCCTAGAAGCTGGTCTGTTCAGCATTGCTCTTCTGTAGTTGTCTGGATATGGTGCCCTGCTTTTTAGCCAGAAGGTGGATTACAGAGTAATGACCTTTAATGAAATTTGTAGAATTGTAAAGCTAATTCCCAACATTGAGTAGTGAGAATGTGTGACCAGACAGCTAAAGTACAAAGCTAAAAGTTGAAACATGTTTAGCAGTTCGAGGAAAACGGAGAAGTGGAGATTTGTGGTGAAAAAGAGACTTGAGAATGAGAGGAACCCCAGAGGAACGGCATATTCCAAAGAGCAGAGGTGAAGAAGGGTGGGTCAACGGTTCAGAGAAAAGTAAAGTGTGAAGAAGAAGAGGTAAGCAGGTTGGTATTGCTGGAGATAAGTGTGAGATTTGGTACGTGGCAAGAGTGTCAACCAGAATGCAAGATTTACAAGGTGTTGTAAAGGAAAAGTCAGAAGTAAGAGCGGAAGGTAGCAGAGATGAAGATTTTGAAGTTCTTTGGCAGTGACGGATGGATTGGATCCTCACTTTGGACACTGAAGGACAAGTATTGATGGGGCTTTGGAAATAAAGGAAAACCAAAGATTGCATAGTTTCAAAGAGAAAAAGTGAATATTTAATGGTACACAGGTGGGTAAGGCTTCATTTTACAGCATGGTACTTACTGCTGACTAGATACCTCGATGGTACCTACAAGGTACTTGCATTGTACCTACAATCTACAGGATACCTATTGGGTGGTTATGTGTTACTTACATATTATTTACGTGGCACATTTACTTACCACATGAATTTATGGTGCGGCCGTCGTGCAGCGGTAAGGCGGTTGACTCCTGATCTTAAAATTGCGAGTTCGATTCCCTCCTTGCCCGCCCATATGTCGAAGTGTCCTTGCGCCTCTGGTGGAAGGTTGGCGCCAGTGTTTGGCAGCGGAGCCACCACTAGCGTGTGAATATATGTGTGAATGGGTGAAAAGGTCTGTGAGTGTGAAGCGTTTTGGACCTTCGAAGGAGGGTAGAAAGCGCCATACAAGTATACGCCATTTACCATTTAAGGTACTTAAAAGGTACTTTCATGTGTACCTACCTTCTTCTTACACATGGTAAATACCATGAAACACACATTAACTTTTCATATGACTACGTTGTCAAAAAGTACTTCTATCATATAGAGGGCATGACATTAAGATCTTTAGATCATCAAAAGCTTTCCATTTTTTCCTTTCTCCGACCCACCTTATCCAGATTTTTTTCTACTTTGAGATAGTCTCTGAAAGTGGCAGTCAAATGTCATATTTTAGTCCAGACAGAAGTTGGCTTCAGTAAAACTCATAAACCCCCCCCCCCCCCCCACCCCGCGCTAAATTTAGAACTTTGTGGAATGCCATTTTCAGCCCCTCAATCATTCAGTTGAAAGAGCACATTGCAAAGACACATTGTAGACTTGACCACAAAAATGGGATGTAGTGAGATTAACAAAGGTTTACACACTCAAAAGCACAGTACTACTGTTGGCATTTATTAAAAAAAAATGGGACTTGTAATATTTAAGCCTTTTTCCTCTCCTGTCTTGGACATTAAAGTGGCACAGTATAAACACTTAAAGCAGAAACGGACTGAAAAGTAGGTTATTGTAAGAAAAAGAACCAAAACATTTTCTTACTTAATTGAAATGCAACGATGTCTGAAGAAATGGCTTTGAGTATCATCCAATGAGCATCAGAGTGGATGCCTTTTTGGAAGGCATGTAGCCTCTGGCCTTTGAGGCACTGACCATATGTAATTACACTATCACTGGTTTGAGCTGGTGTAGACTTTCCCTACATGTAATCCTTGACTTTCCTTCATTTTATGTCAATACTTCCTTAAAAGAGCGCTGTCGGACAGACCAAACTATGTAAATATATATAAATATATATTCTTCTCAGTATAAATATAAATGTGGCTGAATATTCATGTAATAGACAACACAGAGATTGTTAGTGAATTATCATTAGATTATGAATTAAATTTCCATACCAAAAACATGGAGTGGGCTATGACAATTCAGGAATCTTCAGTTACAGATTTCAATTCAAAACTTGAGCTGATTAGCTTGAATAAAACTGAGAGCAAGTGGTTCAGATTTTACTTTCTACCAGAACTGTTGCACATGCTGCCCTCTGTTGGTGCTTTAGAAATTTGGGCAACTGTGGTGCAACATAAGGACAATGTGAGGAACATGAATATAAAATTAAAAAAACATGCTCATCCTAAGTTCTTATATCGTTATATCCTCTGTATTTTTTCAAATCTCAGCAATCATAATTACTAGAGGTGTAACATATAATCGACCAAATTGATGAATCAATTTATACTTTTAGAAGTCAGCCAACCAGATCAACCTGTCAGAGGCGAATTGTTAATCAAATCAACCTATACCACTTAAAATAGTTTAGAAATGAAATAAATCAGTTATTTTGATCTTGGAAAATACAATTTAGAATGAGTTGTGGTAGGTTTATTTCACCATAGCATTAAAACAGCCAAGTGTCATCACAGCGGATAACACATGTAATGACAGCAAAAAATGATCAACAGTCCAATGTGTAGAAACACTTTAAGTAACGCAAAGATGTGACCATACAGTGTGAGATCATGTTCTAATAAGGTACCATTTGTGTTTTGCTGTGGAAAAAACAACAGTGGGATGTACTATATGAAATCAAAATGTGAATGGATTTATCATTAATTCTTGTTTACTTGCTTGTGCACACATTTAATTCACACTTGATTATCTTGCAAGAAATACAAGGAATGTGGAAAACTTCCCCTGCACTGTTAAGATATTTATCTGAGTCCTTTTGGTTGAATTCTTGGCTAAATATGTCCTAAATCAATTTTCAAATAGTTCAAAATGAACCAAGATTGACCATAAATCATATCAATAACCACAAGTTATGATATGAATAAAATATGAGAAAAAGAACTGGATGAGTATTTGTTATCAGCTTTGAAGAACGATAATCATTTTGTCACATTATGTGGTGGGTAGGATGTTTGAACGCTATGCGACGACAACCACAATGGAAAGTGGACCAGCATGTAGAACACGATTTTCGATTGATCTTTGCAAATACATTTATCGCTGGAGTTAGGTTATAAAATTAAACGTGACGGAAGCAGTTTTATTTATTTATTTATTTACAAGAGTCATAGATATTTTAAGGCTGTAACATCCCTAATTACACACCAAATACACTTTTCTCAGACTAAAATTAAGAGTTACACACTTTTCTCTTTAGTTTAAATCTTCAAAAGTTCAAACCTTCATGAACTCTGGTGGGAACCACACACCCCAGTGTCTTAATTTATTGTAGATAGAAACAAAGCCAAAGGATTATTGAACTACTTTAAAACACAAGATCATTTTGATAGATTACATAAGAACATCAGCTGCGACCTTTAAAGCCAGGTCGCTATCTGACTGTAGCACAGTCACTTAGTTCACTGACAGTGACACTTTCAATGCAGCAGATCTTACAGATCACTGTGATAATCAGCCCAGAGTGGATTTCCTCAAAGAGAAGTGTTACGACGTGCTTGACTCTAATATTAGACAGCTCACCCTGAGGCGCTCATCTTCTCCACTCACCAATAGAAGATCAAAAGCTGTGGAAACGCAAGACATGTTATATTTGAATCTTTAGATGGACCTGTGCAGAGAGTGGTAATAATGAGCTTGGAAAATTGTAATGTCTTTATTTCATGCCTGTCTTGGCAGTTTTACAGCCAATCATAAAAAAGAAAAACATGTTTTATTGAAAACAAAACATTTAAAAAATCAAGCAAAATAAGAATTCTCCAAGTATTCTGATAATAATAGTACATATTTCAAACAAACTGATTTCTTGAAAAGACTACTTGTCTAATTTATCTTCTGCAGTTTTAGACATAAATGTTTCTGACAAGGTTTTGTTTTAAAAATGACTCCAAATCTACTATCATACATATTTACCTAAAAAAAGAAAAAAAAAGGAACATTATATGAAAAATACCTTTAAACAGCTCCTCTCTGCCAAGGTTAACAAGATTATGACAGCTAAAATGCTAAGCTAATTACTCAAGTATTAGCTTAGCTTTTTTTCCATAGTGATTTAACCAGTCCTTATTGAAGTGCATCTTTAAACCAATCAAATTAAGGACAAAATATACATGTAATTACAAATTAGTGGCATTTAGCATGGAGGAATCCAACTATCTAGCTAAGCTAAAAACATCTAAGTTAATAAAAAAAAGGTTATAAACAACTTTTTATGTGTTTTTAAGGTGTTTAAGTAAACATAGGTTCATGAAAAAAGTATTTTTAATTACATATTACTGAAAATTAGCCACATTTTTGTCACACAGGGTGCCATTTTCAAAACTGATTGATTTTTCGTGTAGAATATAGCACAAAAAATGTTGCAAATACATTTCGATATAAATATAACAGCCGGTGGTCTGTTCTGCATAATTATGTGTCTGTTGTCCTTCCACACTGTTTCAATTTATCCATAGAAGGTCAGTGTTAGTAGGAAATAAACATGCAAAGATTTATAAGCAGCTTTAATCAGCCAGTCAGGAAACAGATTATGGAGATGTCAGCAGGGATGAAATAGCCTTGTTTGCCTACAGCACGGTTTGCCCCTCATAAAATGCTACCTTGTGGCAGTGGAAGGATTTGAGAGTGATCCCAGCAGCTAGGCAGCCTGGGGCAAATACCCTTGATGGGGATCTTATCAAAGACCCATCCTATGACGAGCCAAACTTAGAGCAGTTCAAATGTTTCTTATGGAATCAACGAAAGGTCTGTTATGCTGCCCAAACTGACGTTACTTGCTGTATTTTAACTACACAAAACCATTGAAATTCAAGAAATAAAAACCACAATTTCGCAATGACAGTGTTTCCATTAAAATATAATTATTCCAATAAACACAACCCAATGCATGCAATAAGTATTTCAAAAACATGGCGACGGATGTAAACAAAACTTTGATTTACAGCATTTACATTCAAATTTCTGTCATGGCACTAATGCTCATCCTGATGTATCAAAAGAGACATTGGCGTCTTATTCAATCCATGGAGCAACAAGCTACATGGGAGTGGCTACAGATGAAGAGATTTTGGGAAATTGTGGTTGGTGATTTTGCAGAGTAGCTGTGGTTCCAACTATCCCACACGACACGCTCAACTTTTAATGAGCTATGTGGATGAACTATGTGATGTTGTGGGACCTCTGGCGGTGTCCACTAAGTGTGGTATCCAGTTGTTGGTCACGTGATAATTTCATTTGAAAAAAGAAGTGTTTCCATTGCAGTTTTGTGAAATATGTCAATTTTGATAGGCCTAAAATCTTGCATTCAATAAATCCAAGATTTTTTGAAATTGTCAGGTTTCCATTAGGTGAACTTCAGGTGAAAAGATTTAGATTAGGGAGGTCGTTCCCACTGTTTACACCCTTCCAGGTGTCATTGTTATTGCCAACATGGTTGGAAATGTCTTCTCGTAGAACAGAGAAAAAATAGAAAAAATTAGCAATCATGAATGAGCCTCCCGCCAGAGTGCAAAAGAGTCAAACCCTTTTAAAAAAGTTGGGTTTTTAGAAGCCAAACTATGTGTTAAGGCAACCCCTACCGTCTTTATCCATTACCATTCAGCCTATCCCAATAGCTTGGGATCTATACCAGGGTGAGGTAGCATGTCCCCATGGTTAGAGTCAGTTTTCATGTGCTATTGAGCCACACACCCCTGACCACCTCTCACATTTAATGTCCTTTTCCCCTTGTAGTCCTTCCTGCAGGTAGTGAACGTTTGGGAAGGCGATCCCATTTAGTCTCTTTAAGCTGAACCTGGACCCATTGGAAGAGGTCCAACCAAGTATTGGACTTCTGTGGGTCTCCATCAGAACACATAGCAATAGGACCCCTAAGTAGAAGCTCAACGGTCAAATATGCAGTTGTCCCGCTTGATCTTCACATGTGTGTGTTGGCCATACAGGTGAAGAAAAGGGCAAAACTTTTATCTAATCACCTGGTGATGAGTGGAGTTCAGTGGCAGAGAAAAATACCGGGCAGACTTGCAGACTCAATGAATTGTCAGGTTGGTGGTGAGTTGTTGACTTCGACCTAGGATTTTGAAAAAAGGGAGACCTCGAGGGTGTTGGAACGTCTTCCACCGAGGAAGTAGTGAATGGCCTAGCCCATCACACAAGCTTCAGTCCCACAGGTAACCGAAAAGCTGTTCAGTGGGTAGGCCACAAACCTTCCTGGGTCATACAAGGTTCAATGTCAATGTGAAAATTGCACAAACAAATATACCTTTCTTGCATACATTTTCTATAGAAATACAGACGCTTGCTTTAAGTTTTCATCTGCTTGACACTACTTTTTTGTACGTAGAAGTCTTTATAAGTTATGCTCTTGAAGGTTATTAATCGTTTTAGCTCAAATTTGATCCCTTTTTTGTCTATTCATCACAGCATCAGGTATTTAAATAAAAAATATTATTTTAATGAGGTGCATAATTTGTCTTTTGCAGACACATCTTGACTGAATCTAATTAAATTATGTTTTCTTGGTGATGACAACCCCAACTTTTATTTTAGAATAATATAAAGTTTACCCTGAATAATTTCAGTGGACAACCTTCAGGTCATTATACAGTGGCCAAAGGTCAAGCTTGTTTGCATAAAATTATTCCAGAGTCAAGTGTAGAATACAAATTTGGATCAGGAGTCACAAAAGCAGGTTGATTTGGCCATAAATAAAACATTTGGCAATGATGATGTGCAACAGTTGTTTATGTTCTAGTTGTTTGTATTTTGAGTGAACATCTGAAAATCTTACAGAAGTTTACATTAAAGCTAAAATGATTTACTTAAATTTAACTGAGATATCAGATTTTTTTATTGGGTGTAATCCCGAAGGATTAACGTCATAAAGTAAAAACGTGCAGTGTCAGATGACAACTCAATAGAATCACTTTAAAAAAGAAATGTCAAAATTGAATAAATAAATCTGTGCTTTCAAATAGGAATAGGACTATTATTCATTCTTTAATATTCCAATGTTCTTGTGGTTGCTGATTTAAAATAAGATTTTGCAACCACGTGGTATCCACAATGGAAAAGAAGAATTATATTGATCCTGACCCTTGACTCTCCTCTTCAAGGGGGAGATGAAATGTAAATAACAAATCTAAAATTCAATGCATGGCTGATGCAAGTGCTCTTTTATCTTAGACAGTTTAGCCATTGTTATTCAGAGGAAAGCAAAAAAGGCAAACAGCGAGACAGTATGAATGTTAAAATAGGTCAATTTTAAAATAATACAAAATGTAAAGAAATGTGAACAGTCATAGATAGATTTCTGTTAAAGAAAATGTTAAAAAGACTATTTGACTTTATTATTAATACTTGTCTCTTGACATCCATCAGATTTAGAAGCTTTTTGTACAGAACATCGGCAGGTTTAAAGATAAAATAAAAAAAAAGGTCCTAAAAATGTCTTTGATTTCACCTGATAGTAAGTGCTTGAACACAAAAATTAGGTGGCACCACAGAATGTACTGATGTAACTTAACTTTATATGTATGTAAAGACAAATCAGTAATCGCAATACGTTAATAAAGGCATATTGTTAGGACATGACATGCACACAAAAATACACAATACCTAAAGCCAACGGTCCACAGCCTTTTTTGGGCCACAGATCAGTTTAATGACAGACAATGTTTCCATGGAGTAGCCTGGACAAGGCTGAAACTGGTACTCAATTTTTTTTAGCTTCTGATTTTCCTAAAATTTCAAAATAAAAGTTTCAAAATGTTAGACTGGGTTTCATGTAGGACAATCGTGATAAATAGGTTTTCCTTTACTTTTTCCTTAACTGTTAAAGTGGCAGCTAAAAGAAAAAAAAAAAAACAGACACTGACTTTGGCCTCATCCAACTTTAAGGTGTGAATGATAAATGCTGAATGCTGTATATAGATAACAGATAAAAATGATAGAAAGTGTATACTTTATTAGCAGCATCTTCGTAACATTAGAGAAGGGCTGGGTGATAAATTCAAATTTGTTGTTTTAGATTATTTATTTTAGGGAAATGTGGGAAAAAAATAAAAATAAATTCGCTTCCTTCCACTCCGTTTCAAGTGATCCATTTGTGATTGATTATGTGATGTTATTTCATGCATTATATCCTGATTGCTTGAAATAAATCATTTGAGTCATTCATTCATTCATTCATTCATTAGAAGTCGAAGGCTCTTTTACCGTCTCCTGGAAATGTTCAATGGTCCAGACCAGTCTAGAACCTTGCATTTGGTCTGTATTCAGACTGGCATCTACCTACCGGAGATTTCAGTTTCAAACTAAAGCTTGTAAACAAAACTGTGTGATTACAGATTTCTTCGGTAATAAGCCAAGATTTACGAGGGTGGGGCAAAGCGACAAGAGGCAGAAATGATAAAACACTTTGCAATCCTTGTCAAGATACAGTAGTTCACTGATTCAAACTTTAAATTTTGCTGAACAATTTTGAACGTCTGTATCAAGGTCAGGTACAACACTTTTTACTGCTACTTTGGTACAGCGGAAGCTTGCTGCAAGGGGGTTACTGAGGAGACGACGGCTAAGAAGGTGCTCTGATAAGTGTTTATGATGTATAGATTGTCTGAAAAACGATGTGAGAAGCAATGTGCATCACGTTAAAAGTTGTTTTAATGAGCCTGCATTAATCCAACCACATTTCAAAGAGTTGTTGTTGCATTGTTGCTGGACCTAAAGATGAGTCAGAGACTAGTGTCAGCTTGGGTGTATTCAGACTCGAAATTTGTTCCAGATTATCGGGGGAAAAGAACCCTGGTTCACTTTAAGAAAACCAAATGTGTTTAGTCTGAACACATCCTATGACACATAATCAAGGTGAATGTCTTGACATTTGTCAAGAGTGAGTCATAGACAGATGAATCTGGGAGTTTTACTACATAAAACATAGGCCAGAATCAGATGGTAAAGAAAATGAAAGCTAGTAATGGATTCATTTTCTGTGTGGCCCAGTACTAAGTGACCTGGGGTTTCACTGCCCAAAGCAACAGTTGTCAGCATCTGTAACATCAATCTTTTACAAAAATTGCCAAGCCTGTTACTCAAAGGGGCTAACCTTGTTTTTAAGATGTAGGCCTTTAAGATTAGGATCTAAAGAATTGACTAATAACACACAAGGCTGATCTCCCCAAAGACGAGTGAAGAGACAGGCTCCTGCTGTCTGTGCTAATTTCTTTCAGCTCGGTCATTACAGCTCAAAGAAAGCTTGTTTTTAAGAATTAAGTAAAAGACTGCTTTTAACTGACTCTGTTAAGAGCAATCTGAGAAATAAAGATTTAATGTATCTACCCTTATCTCTCTAAAAGCATCAAGGTTAAGAGAAAACGAAGCATGTGAACTTAATTGGTATGAAACCACCAACCAGCCTGTTTTCAGGGGACGTGCAGCACACAACAAAAATCCAATCCTGACCTCACATGGTTCTTATAATCACCGAGGGGTTACAGATTTACAGCGACACAGAGGAAATACAGTGTTGGGAGGGAGGGAAAAATCTCCGGGACAACACTAGGCTCAGTGTCACTTATCCGTCTCGTGCTATTGTGTAGAGAGCTAGAAGATCCCCAAGTTCACTCATCTGACAGATGAAGGTCCAGAAGGTTACTAACAGGATGAGGTCAGGTGGCCACGTGGCCCCACGAGGATTACAAGCAGCAAGAAGAAGGTAAAGAGATTAGACTCAAAACAGACCCTTCTTTTTTAACCTCATCAGTGTAGCCACGTCGGGGATGTAGAAGGAGACTGTGGATTTTTGTTTGCACCCCAATATTTTGTCCTTCTTCCTCCCTCCCTTTGCTCACTCACTGCTCATCCATCCATGAAGAAAACTACAAGGATCCAACTACACCCAGGAAATAATCACTGCGGAGAGGGTGCCAGAGCGCAAATATAAGAGTGGACTATGCTACAAGTTTGGCGGCACAAATGAGGAGGCTCCTTCATCCTAATTTGACGGACTTGAAATAAACAGGCTCTGGATTTGACTCCATTTTCTTCACAAATGATTACTTGGGGCTTGAAGGACACATAGAATCCCCCATCATGCTTTTGAAGTCTGGAGTCCTCTTCGCTGTGTGTCTGTTTACCCTCCAAGCAAGTAAAACCAGAGGTAAGGAGTAAGACAAGAACACGTTGGATCCGATTTTGTGAGTATGATAGGTTTAAATGTAGGTTCTACAACTGCCAGAATCATTTCTGATCAAGAGAAGGTTCACTTTTTTTTGGTTGTAAAAATTAGAGATATTTTCACTCGCCAGATTTAGCAAAATATCGGCTAAAACTCAGAACAATGTTTAATTCTAGGAGGTCAAACGACAAATGGCGACAGTGCCATTTTTGAGCTCGTTAAAAGTTATAGTGATTTAAACTGGTGGGACATACAATAAGTTTTTGCTTATACAGATAATAATAATGTTGGGTTCATCACTGACTGTTATTTTCAGTGTGATGTGGCCGGGTGAGCTCATTAGACAGAAGGAAACAAAAGCTATTCTGTTCACTGAGTCCCGGGACACTAATCTTTTCTGGCTTGTAATTCTGCGGTGAGGCCTTTTTGCGGCTGCAGTGGGCTTTCAGGCCTGTTCCAACTCTCCCTCCTCTGGCGCAATGCTCGTGCCAGTGTGTGTACGTATCGGGGGCCACCAGCTTTACAAATTCCCTACAACTTATGTAGAACGTCTACTCCTGAAACGCTTCAATATACCTCAAACCATTTGATGAAAACATTTGTTGAGTTGCATTGTTTGCATGCTTTTCATACTAGGCTAGATTTGGATTAAAGGAAAACAACAAACTCAGTATTTTTAGGCCATAGGACAGTATCTGCGGCTCAATTTTTTAGGCTAACGAGTGATAACTTTTATAGCACTGGAGGAACACATTTGCAGCGCTGGAAGCTTTTAAACGTTGATTGAATTTTGACTTAATGCTTCAGTTCATATTTAATCTCAGACCAATAACTACTAAATTCATGTGGTTGGATGTTGGAGCTGCACATAGAGGACAATGATAGAATCGCCATGTCATCACAACAAAGGCTTTAATAATTTTGTATACCTATGTTCCCTTATAATTAGTTACACCACAACTTTCAGTTTAGAAGTGAACCGTATGTTACACTATTGAACCAAACTGTCAAAAGTGTATCATTGCACCCCAACTGTGTATCAGGGTTTTTACATTTAGTGTCAAAAAGATTTATTATTTATTGAAATTACACCAGGCTAAGTATGAGAAAACTTAAAGGATTTTCTTAATTGCTACTAGCCTATTATCAAATTAAACAAGCATTTTTTCTTTTTTTTTTGTTTGTTTTCGAACACAAATCATATATTGAACTAAAAAAAAAGAAAGTGACCCAAGAATTGGGGTTTGACCGAATCGTGAAGAAAGTGAATTGTTGCATCCCCAGTAATGATTATTATAACTTTTTCAAAGATTATATTTCAGAACCATTGGATCAAAAATAAATCATTTTAACATTGTTATTTCGAGTTAAATATCCAAATGTTGTGCTTTCAGTTTGAAAAAATAATGCTAAAGACTTTATTTAAAATAAAATTCCACACCAGGCCCTGTGACAATGACTAACAGTCAAGAAATCATCAAACTGAAGCTGAGAGGTGGTTTGGGGCAAGGCTCCAAATGTGTCAATCCCTTTAAAAACACTTTCCACACCAACTGCTATCCTCGTAGTAGTAGATGTTGTTGTGGATAGTTACTGTTTTGATCCATCCTTATAAACAGTTTTGCCAAATAACATGATGAACCCATCATAGCAGGGATCTAGCATTTTCAGTTTACTGCTTACATAAAGGAATGTTCTGCTCTGGGCTGGTGCCTTCATTTACATTTATAGAAGGATGAAGACATGAGTGTTTAGGTTACCTGGATGCCAAGAACATAAAACAGTTGCCAAGTGACAAGTAAATCCAATGATGGGACGTTAATTAAAGAGGAACACTATATGATTCAGTAATCACAGAAAGGAGGCTAACCTTAGTGTTAAACCACACAGCTTAAGGTGTACGGATGCAACACATTTTCATTAAAACCAGAAGGTCGGTTAGAACTCCATTTGATGTGCTCTGAGGAAATAAATTCAATATATTTGCATTAATTTTTTGAGGGGAAGAGTGGGTTGACTTTCAAATGTAGTTTACGTTTTTATCAAATTTTTCAATTTTACCTCATTGACTTAAACCACATATATTATGCTCAAGTTACTTTTTTCATTGTACATTCCTTTTGTTTAACTAAAAATAGGGTTTTGTAAATAAAACCCTCACTTTTTATTATAATCTGTTTAAAAATATGAATTTGTGTGTATGAATGTTCTGGTGCAATATTTCAATAACACAGTTTGTTAAAAGCACAACTGTAACAGGTCTTTATTCATAATAATTATACTGGCCTTATTTTTTTTTCCTTTTTTGATTATTTTGTTTTCCTGCTTTGCTTAATTTCCCAACCTGCAAGAGGATTTATTTTCTCTTTAGTTCAAGGGACTGAAATCCTGGCTTATTGTTGTAACTGGTACTCAGTGCCAGTTAGCATCACAAAAGGATTTTTGTAAAAGTTAATTTGTTGTTGTCTCAAACAGTGTGAAATGACACACTGACCTTTAATATGGTTTCATGGGAATCACAAGGAAATGTCTCACAAAAAAAACCAAATGAAAAAACCTTATATTTCTTTCTCTTGTTTTGAGCTTTTAAAATATTCCTAAACATGTCACAGCTGATGTGACTCTTGCTAACACAAGCAGTTTGAGTTTTTATGACTTCATTTACAACAGAACCATCTCCTTTATCCTTAAGCTTACACATTTAACTCTCTACATTTTGTTTGAGAATTCCAGACATACTGTGAGCCAAAAAAAGTTTTTGAATACCTTGTGATTTTGCAAGTTCTCCCATTTAGAAATCAGGGAGGGGTCGGAAATTTTTATCTTGGGTGCATGTCGTCTGTGAGAGACAAGATTAGCAAAAAAAAAAAAAAATTGTAGGGTTTAAAAAAAAAAAATATTTGTAGGCTGCACATCAGTATTTGAACACTCGTCTATCAGCGAAAATTCTGACCCTCTGTTAATCCACCCCCATTCCACTTATTATGCTAAATTTGAGGTGCCTGTCCCCATTCAATCAGTGAGCCTCCAACTATCAACATGGCGAAGACCAAAGAGAAGTCCAAAGACACCAGAGACAAATTTGTAGGCCTCCACAAGAATAATAAGGGTTATGGAGAGACAGTCAAGCAGTTTATGATATCTTCTACAGTGGCAGCAGTAGCATACAAATAAATTAGCTAAAAAAATCTCACAATGGACATGTACCTAAGGTGAAAATTTCAGACCTCTCCATGATTTCTAAATAAGAGAACTTGCAGAATGACAGGGTGTTCAAGTACGTATTTGCCTCAATGTAGCTAAATTACATAAACCGACTTAATTATTAATGTCCACAAAGGAAAAACAATGTATATGTATGTAGACCTTTATTAGTCGCCCATCTTCTTTAGCATCAAAAGTCTTTGTCATTTATGATATCTTCTACAGCAAGCATTGAAAACCTGACTTAAGATATAGTCACATACAGTGGTCGACCCATACGAGTGATATGGGTTTTTTGATTGATCTGGCCCGTGGAGGTTTAAGAGAGGAACAGCCGGATCGAGGTGCATCCCAAGGGCAGTGCAGGTTATTACATTTGGGTGACCCTGTGGTACGGTACCCTTATGCCAAGTTGTTAGTAAAGCATTAGTCACGAGTGCCTTTATGGCTAGATATGGGTTGTCTGAAGAAAATTAGGCAAACCTGTGTCGGGCATGCAAGGAGCATGCACTTATCATGTGAACAGCACTTACCTTTATTTGCCAAATGAAGTAATCTGTAGAAAAACAGCACCGGTACACCTGGTTTTTGTAATTATCAGTCTTTTGCAATTATCAGTCATTTGAAGGAACCATGTTGTATAGAGAAAGAGTTGGGAACCTGATCTGCTAAATGCCAGGTAAAGCATCAAAAAATTAAATCAGATCATGAATCAAAATGCAGAAAATCTGTCAGTGTTAAAAAAAAAAGTTGATTCCTATTTTAAAAGGGCAAATGGCATATACTTATATAGTACTTTTCTACCTTGATTTAAGGCCCAAAGAGCTTTAAAGTCCTATTCACTCATATACACACATTCACACACTGATGGCAGCTCCTCTACAAACACTGGCCCCAACTTCAACCACCAGGAGCAATGTGGAGTTCAGTGTCTTGTTCAAGAGCACTTTGACCATGTGTGGGTTAGGGAGGATCCGGACCTGAAATCCTCTGAAGGTCAATCGCTCTACCTCTGAGCCTCTTAGATTTAAAAAAAATTGCTGATACAAAGCAGAAATATTTCTTTGTGGTACTACCCCACGGAGAAAATTGTTGAAAATTGGTTGAGAGTAGTTTTTGTAATTCCATTCTTGATTCAGAAAAAGACGCTAATATGTGCCATTGTTGTTTAAAAAGAAACTCTTCTATTGCAGAACTTCATGACCATGGTATCTTTGGACTCAGAGATGCAAAGTACCGGCACTTTCTGGAAGCTTCAAACCAATCAGACACGCAACCAATGTCAGAGCAGAGCAGGACACGTATCGGATTAAGAGGTCAACGCTCTTCACCACAGGCGTCAAAGTGTGCCCGCAGGAGACAGTTAAAGCAGTGATCGGCAGCCATCGCGCCTATTACAAACTCAGAGGTAAAGGAAAAACTCAAGAGCTGAGAAGCTGACATGAAAACAACACATAGAAACATGTCCTATTGCCATGGAGATGGATTGTTGGTCATTGCAGGTGTTTGGGGGGTTGTTCTGTAATCAAACTGAGCACCAGTACCTCTTATAGCACGGTTTTAATTGGAAGTAATAATAGTGTTGCTTCAGAGATGAGAAATCTGAGGAAGAAATTCCCCATAGGCATCAAGATATTGAGCAATTTGATGCTTGCTTTACCCACAGAAGATGAGACCAATAGTAGCTTTGGGGATTTTGTGGTTAAGAATTTTACTAATTACTACAATTTAATTAAGAACTTCTACTAATGAATTCTGACATGGACAACATTTTAAAAAATGCTTTTTTTGGTGCACTCAACAATGTTATTATTTTATATCAGTATATCAGTATCACTCCTTAGTGTTTTAATAAATGCATAATTTATAGCAGAATACTATGCAGCCCTGCGGTGAATTCTATTCTGTAAGGTCTAAAAAGTCTGTAAGACATACTTTTTAACCAACGTCATTTTTTAATATTTTTACCAATATTTCTGTATTTTCATTTATCGGTTACTGACATTTTTCTGTTTGATTTGCTTTATTTTTTACATTTTTTTGGGGGGGTGTTATTTCTTCAGTTTGTCAAGAGGCAATTTGGGAAGCATTTCGTATCTTTCTGGACAGAGTGCCAAACCCAGAGGAGTACAGGGTATGGGTTTACACATGCCAGGAGGAAAACCTCTGCATGGATGACCTGGCCCAGAATTTCAGCAGCTCTCAGGAGCATCTGGACCTTGTTGCCAAAGTGAGCAGCAAAATATTTCAAGTAGTTCATTAGAAATTACTTTCAATTTGCTAAACCCTCTTTTTTCTTTTTGCAGAGAGTTGCAGAGCAAGCTGAAAGTGAAGGGTAGGTGTGGGTGTTATTGGTGTTTGATAGTATTTTGTTAATAAATGGCTCACTTTTGCTTTATATTTTAGAGAAGGTTCTAAAGAAAACTGTTTTACGCATCATAAAAAATTATGGAGCCGCTGCAGCACCAAGAAGTTATTCTTATTGTTTATCAGTATAAAGAAAATAACTAACGGTGCACACAATACCCTCTCTTGTACATATGACAGTCCTGACATATCTAAAATATGGGGAGCCTATAATTCCAAGAATGGAACAGTTTCTATTTCGTGTGTATTTTATAAATCACTCATGCCTAAAAGATTAATTTGCACTCTTGAGAAAGATCACCATAACACTTTTTTCTCCTCTAACTTCAAATTATGGAGTTCTCAAAAAAGGGGAATTTTTCAACATGTGAACATAATGTTAACATTTTTTAGACATTAAGATAAATAACTCTAGTCCACAAGATTAATAGCAGAATTGTTATTTTCCTTCATCTTAAAAATTCTTAGAACAAAACTTTTACATCCAATTTATGAAGTCTTTCCCAGGGAGGGAATAGTTTTTATTCTGTCAGCACAAACTAAGCCACTCGTGTCCCAAAGATTAATAGATTGGAAGGGAAATCTTGCTATTGTTTTCGTTCTGGTGAAAGATCAAAATGAAAAGCTTTTTATCACAAGTTAAAATATATATTTTTTTGTTTTTTTGCACACAAGGATATCCAAATTAAGGACTATTATTTAAATCTTAGAAGGGGGACGGTTTCTAGGATGTGTTCCATACAACAAAAGCGTTAGTCACAACTGTCCTTAGATGTGGATACGAGCTGTGAACAAATGGACAACCCAAAACCCTGCAGCACCAACACATTCTCAGTCCCAAGTCGTCACATATTGATGTCTGTTTGAGGACCCCTCCGCATCACTTTTTGGGTGTCCCCAAGTTGTTGTTTTTGCATACTGTCAGGGATTGCAGTGGAGGACCCAAATGCAGGAGACCAGACTTGGTGGCAGAAACATAAACTAAAACATTTACTAAACCTTAAACAGGACAAACCCAGGACCAGTGACGTGACAGAACATATGATGAGCAGATGACCTGACAATAAGAAACTGACCAGACACTTAATACACTGAGGTTGATTAACTAAATGAAGACAGCTGTGGATGATTAACCGGAACGTGGTGAGACTGACAGGGAAAACAGAACATGACAAAACCTAAGCACTGAATCATGACACATACTGGCTGTTCCTATTAAATCACGGGTCCCCCAACCTCCGGGCATCGAACCAGAACCGGTCCAGTACCACGACATGAAGAACACCGGTACCCTAACCCGACACCGGACCAGATGGCGTATGGGATCCGAATCAGTACAGATGCGGTACTGGGCGCGAACCAGATGTACCAGACGTGAACCAGTGCCGGGTTAAGGTTAGGATATTGGTACTGGGGCTGGACACTTACCAAGGTTGGGGAATCCCAAAATGTCATAAAGTGACACGGAAGGGGCCAAATTACCCAAATGTCAATCTGTGACAACTTGAGGATGAGAATGTGTTGGCAGCACATGCATTTGACTTAGGCAAAATCATGAAAATTAAATGCGTCTAAGATGTTTTTTTCTTATTAACCTTTTAACATTGTAGCTATAGCTTCAGTTTTGATTTTCTTTTAACTGTTTTTTTTCTGTTTGTTTCTTTTTTACTCTGTTTGTTTAACTGCAAATAACGTAATTCCCGGAAATAACACCTTTGTTCAGATATGCAACACCTTAACAGTAAAGTCTTAACACAATCGATGTAAATCAGCTCATACTGTCGTTAAGAAAAGCGGTTTTGAGCTGTTACGCAACACTTAACATTACTGTATATTGTTGCGTTGCAACAAAGCCGATATGAAAAGCTGCTTTTCTCTGCATCAAAATTAGCTAGTCACAGTGATCACGCAAACGGTCGAAGAGTTAGAGGTGTGTCAAGAGCATGTGCTATTCAGGTGTCACCAACGACATGGTATTAAAGGGTTAAAGCAATGAAATAATTTCATGTCTTCAATATACTTTTTTAGATTTCCATCATAAAACTAAAGACTTATTAGAGTAATTTCTTTTTCAGCTATGTAACTGGAACTCCAGAGCCTGGCAGTGATTGTAAGTCACTCATTAATTTATTAAACACATCTAAATGATTAAATGAATTCATCAGGTGTTGGTAAAGTGCACTGTTATCTAACTGGAGTTGCTGTTGAAACTCAGGCTCCTGGACTCCACCTCTGATTCTACTTCCGACTGAGGCCGATGTGGTAAGTTGGTTAGTGGTTTCAAACAACGCTACTGTCGCACCCTGTGGTCCTGTTAATCTGTATCGTATGTCTTTCCCCATCAGATCAAAAAGTATCCTGAAGATGCAGAAAACAACTATGAAGAATATGTGGTTGAGTTCAGCATCACCGTTGCAGACCCGGCGTACAGCAAACTGCTCAGCAACCCTGAGGTTCAGCAGTACGAAGATGTTGCCAGAGAGCTCAGAGAAAAGGTGCGAATTTTTAACAAATGAATCTTTGTCGATTTTAGAGCACTAGAGCTGTTTGGTTCACTGTGCTGTTATGCAACTGAGAGCTGGATGTAAATACCAGCTCCTGTAATATTACCAGGTGTAAAACTCACCCTGATTGATTTAACAGCTTTACGGTTGCAACCTGAGGATTTACGATAATCTCAATGACTGTGGGCCTGGAATAGTAAGATCCAATCATATAGATTATCACGGAGTAAATACAAGGCACTGAAAGAGACGCTAAACTGCACGACAACTTTTATTGGCTTAATGGCACTAAAGAGAAACTTTGTTTGGAAAAATTTACCTCGCTGGCATTTGTTGACGTTTGCGAATCCCATCTCAAAGTTTTATCCATTTGCATTAGTAGTCTTTTGCTATGTCAGGGTTTACCTTTTACAGCCTTGCTGTTTTGCGAATGTTTTTGCACAATTTTTTTATAGTACATTAATTGACTAACTGTGTCAATCTCCTCCTCGCCCCATCTTTAGTACAGTAAAGAATGTGTTAGCTATAATTCCATAATCCTGGGCCTTTTTCCTATAAGATTTAAACTTCAGTGTAAAAAATAAGGGGTGTGTATTGGCAAGAGTCTGGAGATACAATATATATTGAGATACTTATCTCACGATACGATACGTATCGCGATGTAGCCCGAGCTAAATTAGAACAACTTTTTTTAAGCTGAAACTTCCTGCATGACTCGCAGCACAGCTGTTTGGTTCGCTTGTTTTTATCTGAGCCCGGTACAAAGCACCGCAATCTCCATTTTTGTATGATACTGGAAGCAACCTGGCGTTTTGGTTTGGTACGCATTCCAGGTAAAAACAAATAAGTACATATCTCATGAACACAAAAACCATAAAGCTGACTCAACATTTAACACAAGTTGGTTCTCGCAAAATCTTGTTGTTTTTTTCAATGTGATTCAGCTGCCAACTAGTGATCTGGGATTTAGGTGGAAAACAAAAGAAACACACTAAAGGATGCTCATGAATATATAATTAAATATAATTCTGTCAGAATTCAATGCAAGTATTGCCAAATTAAATATTGCGGGTTAAAACAGGAGAAAAAAATGTTACTTTCTATTTGAGAAAAGTGTATAATAGTGTGTAGTGAGGGATTTTACTACCTCAAAACTTCTGTAGTAATCATAAAAAATAAGGTAGATACTTTGTGATTTTGTCTATTGCGGTTTTTAGAATGTACAGTAACTTCCGTGATAAACGAGGGACCTCAGTATACATTTGTCTGACTCTTTTCATTTGAAGCACAACTTATTCTTTATTCATATTACACTGAGAAGTTAGATAAGAACACTGCTCTATTTTTTCTAAGATTTTGGAAATTTCTATGCAAATCTATAATTTATTTAGCTGTCAAAATATCAAAGCGCCATGATCTGGTCTACTCATTTCCGAGTATTAACACAGACAAAAAATGTTGAGTTTGTCATTTCTGTCACAGCAACTTTCCTCCTTTTTCTCTGCAGATGCGCCATGTGTTTGAAAAAGTTCCAGGATTCAAGGAGATTCGCATTCTGGGATTTCGGTGGGTAGAATGAAGTTTTTGCACAAAGTTTTCCTTGAGATTTGATTAAAGTTGTTTACTTCTCTCATGACAAAAATTTGAAAGGAAGGATTGCAATTTCCCCTTAATACTTTTATTTTCCTCAAGAAAAAAGAATATTATCTTTTGGCCTAAGGTTTAGAAATATCCTCTTGCCAAAACATGCATAACAAATCATCTTGTTCCCGATGGGATTTTTTTTTGTTTTTTTATGTGCTTGATTAGATTGGAGGATGTGTCAGTGCGATGCGCTGTGGTCTTTAATGGAGAAACAGAGCTTAGTGATGACCCTGAGGGTTTGGAGGATCCCAACCAAGAGGCAGGCGAGGATGTAAATGCTCCAAAATTAAGGCACATCATTGTCAAGGCCTTAAGAAGGGAGCCGTCGTTACTTATGGACATACAGACACTCAACTTTGAAGCAGGTGAGCAAAATCTTCATCGCTGATGTTAATGTCGAGATAAAAAGCTCTTCAGGTGTTCTCGTGCTTTTGTTTCAGTAAACACAGTTTATCCACTTGCTGAATTTAAAATAAACCCTCTTGAGACCTCGTCGTCTGATGATACCAAGGCAAAGGACCAAAGTCTGGCAAAGAGTTTATTCCCCACTGTGACAGTGCTGGAAAACTCTCTTGATGTCTCTACCATCAAACCAGAATCCCACCCCTTTGTGCCCTTCATCTCAACTTCCACTACCACTCCTGTAGCGGAAGGGTCACCAGAACAAGATACAATACTGGAAACCTTTATAAAACTAAGGAGGACGCTGAAGGGAAGGTGAAGATGCCAAATGGGCGTTATAGTGGAGGTCAGGCAGAGTCGGAGGAGCTAGCGAGAGAAGGTAAGTCCATTGTTGTTTAAATTTCAAGTTCAGATGACAAGAGTCCAGAAAATGTTGCATTGTGTGTGGCATGGGTCTGCAACCTTCTGAAAGAGTTATTTGGGTTGATTTCTCACTGACCACAACCACAAAGTCTTCACCCATTAAAAAAATAGGATACATATTTGTATATATGCTATTGTTACTACTATGAAAAACATTAATGAACTGTCGCGATGAATAAAACTAGACTAGCATGAATAAAACACAAACATTAAAAGAAAATATCTTTTCTTTTTTAACTTTTTGACAGAAGTTCCTTTCAAAGTAAAAGACACCCTGCTACACATGCTCATCTCAGTGCAGCAAGTAAGTAGTAGCAAGTGTATTGACAGGAGTGATTAAATCAAAAATAGTTAATTTCACTGTTGTTGGTTCATCTCTGCCAGAAATGTAAATCTAACAAACCAAAAGGAAATCCAAGGTAATTAAGTTACCCCTGCTATATTTTTCAAACACACCTAAAATTCCTTAATTTTTTAAAAAATAGAAAATTTGTTTAATAATTCTGTACAACTTGATACTGCTTGTGCTTATTGACATCCATTGATTTTTTTGTAGTACATGACAGGACGCATAAAAATGTGTCAAAATGTTGTAGTTTGACTTGTGATACACATCCTTCAACTGCTTGTAAATGAATTCAAGTTTCAATTAGTTGGTTTACATTTTTTAATAAGAGAGCCACAATGGAGGGGTAAAAGAGCCAAATGTGGCTCCGGGGCTGCATGTTGCAGACCCTGGTATATGGCATGGACTTTAGTGGGCTCAATTTCCTTATTTCCTGAATACTTACAGTCTTAACTATCATCATTAGAGTTGTATTTAATATTTACTAGGAAAAGCTAATATCTACATGCAGGAGATATATATGAGAAACAAATAGACAGTAAAATATTGGAAAAAGACAGAAGAAATGATACCCTTAAGAAAAATAAGGTATGTAATATAGTGCAAAAAATAATTTCCAGATAATTATTCAATTTAAATATTAATACAACTATGAAAAGCACGATTTTACATGTTTAGTTCCAATTTTAAAAGCAACTTGATCAAGTTATAACAATACAATTGATTAGATTTACCATTGAAGTCACTTCATTTTCCTCGGATAATTGCTATGTCAATAAAGAACTCTCATTTTATTCAGGAAATGGAAAATTCAGCACAATTAGACTTGGTGGTTTGTTTTCACACCTGCTGATGCTCCTTGCTGAGGCAATACAACGTATCTGGAAGCCCTATAACACGCAGACTCCTGCAAGGGGTTGAATCGTTACAGACCCACGCTGTGCAGACAAACTAACCTAAAGAGCAAGAACTTCAATATGCACTGACACATCTGTGTCAGGATGAGAACATCTCTTTCCATTGTTTTGTCTGTTATAGATATTTTGTCTCACTTTAGTACAATTACAAAAATTGTAACGAGATCTGACTTAAGACGAGAAAAGAAAGCAATTATGAATTTTTCTTACAGATGATTGAAATGTTTTTATTCTTCCAAGAAGTATTTCAATTATGTGTAAATAATGCAAACGCGTTTTTTATTTGCAAACAATCAAGCATGATACATAGTTTTTTTTTAACCATATTTAGCAAAGCTAAATGAAAGATGACTAGAAAGCATATCTCACCAGTGTGAAGCAAATAAACTGATATGCAGAGTGCAGACGCAATCAGGGAGTTTGTTGTTAGTATGTGTTATAGTGAAAATAACAGCTCATAGTTTACAATAACTGAGGGGAAAATCCTGTTGGGGATGTTAGGTGATGTTTCATAGGGTGAACACTTGCAACTTTTTTATTGACCATCACAAAAACATTGAGTAGATCCAAGATTCTAGAAAAGCACACCCTCAAAAGTCTTAAGATATCAATTAGAAAAAAATAAGAAAATTGGAGTTAACAATATTTTTATCAAACTTTGCATACTTTGACAATACGTGACTATACACCAAATACACACAGATCCATAAAAAATTGCTTAAAGTTCCACTTCAACTGTATTTTTAATCTATTGCAAAATTGTTCCCAGTAGCCTTTTAATTATGATTATGCAGTTTTCAGCTAAAATATTTCTGTAGCACAGAAGGAATTATTCAGAAATTAACCCCTGAGTTTTGAGAGAGACTGTCAGTCACCCTATGTGAATATACCACCATCACAGTTTCTGCGTCACAAACATGAGCTTTTTCAAATTGTGGATTTATTCTTCTTCTGATCCATCACCACTTAAATAAAAAGTACAGAAACACAGTTTTAGTCTTAAATTATTTCACATATGTGCTCCATCATGAGAAAAAGGCTCCAAGAACCAGTAAAAACACCATTTTAATTGGAGTTGGTCCTTCATGTTCTTTTTTTCATTTGAATTCACAGAATCTCTGACTATTATAAGCCAAACATTAATTACCTTGGATCCATATGTCAAAACATAGTTCAACAGTCAAGTTCTCTCAACACACACAGTTGGTGATGATCTTGGACTAAGGCCCAATCTGAATTCTTCCCTTCTCTCTAGCCATTTTCCCTACACCTCCATTTGTAGGGGCATTTGTAGTGGAGGGGATTTTTGGGGTCATCTGGACCCCATAAGAGAGCACAAGGGTTAAGAGCCTACCCTCCAAGCGGAAGGATACAAAGTCCTCCATAGCGAGGTGGTGAGGAGAAGTGCATTTCTTCACGTGGGTGCGCTCTTAAGCACAGAAGTTTACTCTTTGACTTTCTTTTTTTAGCATGATTTTTTTTTTTTAAATCATAAAACCGGTGCTTTAAAGTATATTCGAGCGCTGGAAGCTCCGCACTAATGTAGCTGACTGGCAACTATTGTTGAGGTCATCGAGTGGGAGTGGCATTCTAATTTGGGGACACAATTATTCCATAACTCTCCATTTGGAAGGCTTAATGTTGGGGTAGGGAGAAGGGAAGAAATTGGATTGGGCCCAATTCCACGTTCTAAGCTGGAGTATAAGCTGCGTTAGATGTTATCTGACATTAATTGCTGCCTATTTATCTTTTCTTTTAAAAGAGCCCCAATCAGTTGAAGGGATTGACACAGATCATTCAAAGCAAGAAGAGGACCACCTCTATGCTGTACCCGAAGACTCTCAGTCTGAGGAAAATTTGACTACTGCTGCTGAAACCACTGTCCCTCCACAGTTTACAGCTCCAACACTTAAGGAGACATTAGTCACAGTGGCAGGACCAGTTTCCTCCCCTCCTCACCCTGAAGATTCAGTTCAAGGCATTGAAGCCAACAAAGAGGTAGAGCCTCCACCATTGCAGACAGATAGAGGTGAAACCCCCGATGATGGAAGTGATTTGAAGGAAAACTTCAACAGTGTGGCCCCGGGCACCGCTGACTTCCCTGTGGAGAACTCAAGTTCTCGAGAAGAAGTATTGCCAACCCAGAACAGGACGGTGGTGGTGGAAGTGATCGACTCACTGGGAGAAGAAAGTGGTAGCGGATTTGCGTCAGAGTCAGATGAACGTCCATACGAATCTACAGCCGCACCGGCCAGACAAGTCAGCACACCTTTGATGACTGCTGTGGACAAGAGCAAAGAGCTGGTGGTTTTCTTTAGCTTGAGGGTCACTAACATGATGTTTTCTGATGACCTGTTCAACAAGAGCTCGCCTGAATATAAATCACTGGAGAATACCTTTCTTGAACTGGTAGGTACACAAGCCTTTGCGCTGGACATATTTCTACTCCATACTTCATTCTCATACTTCCTTCTGTGAGCTTCACTTATATCTGAAGTGATCTGCGCAATTCAACTTTGCTTTTCATGTTATAGTAGAGAAAAAAAAGTGTTGAAGAAAATCTCTGAAGTGGTGCTTAAAAATTGCTTTTGGTATAAAAGTGAGGATGTACTCTACAAAAAGGCCTTATCCTCACACTATTTAGTTCTTCAAACTTTCAGCAGTTTTGACAATCTCTTTAACCAAAAAACAATGTTTTCCAGGGAGGGTTGTAAAATACACCAGTCGTCAACTTTTTAGTGTAATTTGCAGTATGCAGAAATGTTTCTCTGAAGGAGCCACCGTGTTGAAGCTAAAGACAGAAAAAGAAATTCAAATGTTCTGTTTTGCTTAGACACAGCACCCCGGGTCCAGAAAGTCACCGAACCCTGGAGCATCCAGTAAATCTGGAACTAAGAGACCAACTACTTTAGCATCTATTCCGGTATTTTTTGTATTTTTATCTCGATAACAAATCTACTTCTCCAATGCCTCGTCGAGCACCTGGCTTTTCTACTTTTCTAACTAACTTTTTGAATGCAGTACCTACAACTATGAAAGCAACCACTGTTCTAACATTTCTGAGAAGCTATGCTTTCAATATCAAACCTTTCTTTCATTCATGCCTCTTGAGTTATATGTGATTCTTACACTAACTTCTGTGTGAGTTCTGCCTTAATGTTAATGTGTTTCTAACACACACTGGAAAAATAATAGCTTTATAAGCCAATAAGTTGAATTTTAGTCATATGATTCATTTTTTCTTGAACAATGATTAAGTTCTTGTCAAACTAGTTTACACACAGTTGGATGAGATTACTAGCAGTGTCAAAACTGCATTATATGGGGATATCACTGCTGGTGCACCATTGGCACTGTTGTTTTGTGTGTCAGAGCTTACTATAAGACAGGAAAACCCCAGGGGACAAAGACAAATTAGATTACAGAGACTAACACAGCAAGTGTGCCAGCGGAAACCTTCAAAAGAACTCCATTCTTCAGACTAATGACAGATTAATCTTTACAAATGCAGAAAAAAAAGGCTGTTTTATGAGGACCTACAAAATAAAATATCAATGAATGGAGACACAAATAAGAATCTGGCATTTCATAAAATGTGAAGAAATTTGTTTTGCACAAATGTTGTATGGGTGTAGCACAAAATGCAGTACTTTTCAGGCACAGTATACTAAATTACCAGTAACATTGAGATTCTTTGAAAATTAGTTTTTTTTTTTTTTAAGTATTTTCCTAAAACATCTTTGCTTACAAGTTATTGTTAACAGTTACAGCCCAATGAGATACACTGACAAATTGAAGATATAACTGAAGTTGGGTATAACTGAAATTTGAGAACATCAAACTGTAATGACAGTTGTAATTTAAAATCATGTCAAATAAACCCCTAAGCATTTAATGTTTCTGCTTCATCAGCCTTTATAAGTTTTGGACTCAATGCATTATGGTAATGTTACACACCGACAGACAAGAATCTAAAGTTTTTGATTTACTCCCCATCTACAATTTTGTTACATTTTATTTTTCCCCATAATACATCCTCTTGAATTTTGGTTAGTCGAATGGTCACATGACCTAGCATGCTAGTAAGCTAATATACTAGACCCTCTGGTATTTGGTATGAAAAGGAAAACAAGCATTTCCTTGTTTATGTAATCTGTGGCCGGATTTACAAAGTATTGCTCTGAGAAATGTAAGTGTGAGATTAGATTAAGTATCTTATTTGTGTTGTAATATAACAGGAAGTAAACAAAAAAAAAAACATCTTTATTAGCATTCTCTTGCATTATTTAAGCTTGCATCTGTGATGCCTTAAAACTTTGACGGAAAGATTGATTAAGATGACTGATGTGGTTTCATGGTCTTAGGCTTAGCATGTTAGCTTTTTGCAAATTGTGTTTTTCATAACTGGTTTTCTTGGTACAGAAAAGACAAATAAGCTAGCTCTGGGTAGTCTGAATCATGGGACCTTTGTCTGCTTTAGTCATTGGTTTGTGACTTGAATGTAAGAGGCTTTGCGTAATTCCAGTCAGTGCCAACACATACACATTGTGCTAATAATGGTTTCAATCTTCTTAGTGGGATACCAGTCAGGTTTGTACATGCTGAAGTGACTGGGTTACCTGATGCAAACGTACCATATTTGTGTAGGACTGTAACTGCAATAAAAATAGTCAATATTATTTCTATTTTGTTTTATCTGAGTTTTTTTTAAACAATTTCAGTACTTGTACTTATTTTCAGAAAAGTCACATTTTAGTGTTATTTCTACTGATAGATGTATCATGTTGATCCATGGATATAGAGCTAGAAATATCCAACAGATAAAAATCTTAATTCATTGATTAAAGACACTCCATCTCCAAGTTTTACTGGTTGCCCAAACCACATTTTCTGCTTCCCAGTGTGCTAAATGCTAAGGGTATTATTAGCTACCTGGCAAAATTTAAGTGATCAGATGTTTGAACCGGTGAGTACTTTAATTATTGTGTAAACTATCTATATATTTTTGGTAACCATTTAGGAGTTGTCAACAACTCGTCCTTTAAATGGGCTTTTTTTAAAAAAAAAAAAAAAAGAAAACATGGCATCCGCTTCAAAATAATGAATAAGGAGCCCATTTAAATGGACATAGTGAAATTTATGTTCACATTTATATATATATATTATTATAATATTTATATATATATATATATATATATATATATATATATATATATATATATATATATATATATATATATATAAACTTGTTTGATTTTCCTTTCTTACTCCTGTACCTACTGGTTTGTGAAGCAACCATTAAAATTGTACATGGAGTTTGGATTTTTTTTTTTATTTAGTTGATCATATAAAAGCCTTAAGTGACATAATATAGCAAGTATGTAGTTTGGGGGAATGTTTTGCTTTTTATTTTGAAATGATAACCAGTAGATACATGTGTAACTTTGTGTGGATTTATGTGTTCGTGGCATGTTGTGCATGAATGTATGCGTGTACACAACAAATAAATAAATCACAGTAACCGTAGGCGCAGTAGTTTTGAGGTATTTTGTTGTGAGAAAAGGCAGTTTGTAAGTCTCCAAGCATGATAAGTCTTTGACATTGTGCCCTGAAAGAAAATGTAGCTACACAACAAACTGCGGTTGTTATTACCCATGTGTTCTCTGCCTCATCTGTAGCCACTGTAAGCTAAAGAAAAGTAGGCCTCTATGAACACTAGTGATAGGTGCGGTAACCCGATCAGAGCAAAACTCCTTAAGGCTTCTTATCTCAAGCACAACACCCAGGCCTGTTATTAAAGTATCGTAATCTCTCTCTCACACCGAGGCGATTTGATGGTTGCTTCGCGTGAAAGTGAAAGTGGAGTGGTTAGAAAGAGAGTGGTGTAGATCGATGACATTGCTGCAGGTCCATTACTTCAGCTGGCTGACTTCCTCCGCATCCTGAATAACTCAGAGGCCATCCGTCTAAAGTCTTACAAGATTGGTTTCTCAGCTATCTGAGCCGTACGTCTAAGTGTGGGAGGATACAATAAATGAGAAAATGTGAACGTTAAAGTTAGCTTAAAGAATAGTTTTTCGAAAAACACAAAAAAATGTCCTTTAGCGATTTAATTTGAATGGATCAACAAGTACAGACTTAATGGAAATGGCTCTCTTGCGTGACATCTTTATCAACTACAAATGTAAAAAGTAAAGATTTTAGGTTGCTGCAAAACTTAAATTGCTCCTTTCCTTTTAATGCAATCAGACTGATAAAATATGTAACCAGCATTAGTCTGTTTTCCTGTGAATTCTCTTTTTTTTCCATCTTGTGTTTTCTGATGTTTTAGTGATTAGTGTAGTGCCTTCCTTATGTTGCTTCTAAATCTAACAACAATTATGTTCCAGATTTTATTTCACCGCTTGCATTTATGCAAGCTTGATGCTTGGATTAACATTTAATTATACACTATTTATATAATTTATAGAGCAAAACGTGTCTGGAATAATTTAATATCTGCAAGCCCTTACATTTTTTTGTACCTTAGCAGAATGTTCACACTAACAACTGTGTATGGATGTGTATTATTTTGTTGTAATTTAAAATAGTTCCATTTATAAATTTTCTTTTTTCTAAAAAAAAAAAGGAATTCTGCCAACTTTTCCGCTTTTGCTTAATTCTGGAACTCCATGGCAAATTGGTCTCTAACAAGTTTAACATTTACATAAAATGGAGTACTTAAATAATATGCTTTTCTTTTCTTTTGTGCAGCTTTTGCCATATTTACAGACCAATTTGACTGGATTCAAGCAGCTGGAGATTCTCAACTTCAGGAATGGGAGTGTTGTGGTAAACAGCCGGATGAAACTGGACAAGCCGGTACCTTATAATGTCACAGAAGCTGTGCACTGTGTGCTCGAAGACTTTTGCAGTGCAGCATATAAACGGCTCGACATCGAGATTGACAGTCGCTCTTTGGAGGTTGAACCTGGTGAGACTTCTTGTTGGCAACAAAAACAACTGTTTTCTTCATCATTTATTCTTGATCATTTTGTTAAGGCAAACTTATAAATGTAAAATTTTCTTCAAAATTACAAACAAAAAGAAAAAGATGAAAGAAAAACATTCTGAAAAAACATCAGTATTTGCAGAGTCCCCATTCAATTTTACCCAGCATGCATCTGTTTGCAATCTTTTGGTATCACTCAATAAAACAAAACGGTGGTTGGATGAATTCATGGCTGTAAGTGACCTCATTAAAAGCATGCCTTATGTAAAGAAGACGCTTCCACTCAACATCAATCAAAATGTCCTTCAAGCCTCTTCTGAACCTACAGACATTAAGAGTCTTCATTAATATTAATAAGCTTTTCTCTACCCCTCTGCTCTGTCTTTCACCTTTGTCTTCTATGCTGCCGTTCTGTGTTCCATGGCTCAAGCTGACCAAGCAGATCCCTGTAAATTCCTGGCCTGCAATGAGTTTTCCCGCTGTGTGGTGAACAGCTGGACCAATGAAGCAGAGTGTCTGTGCGATCCTGGTTACAGCACTGTTGATGGATTGCCTTGCCAGAGCACCTGTTATTTGCAGCCTGACTACTGCATGAATGGAGGCCAATGTGAAATAATTCCAGGCCATGGAGTCACCTGCAGGTACACAGTTCATGACTGGCAGAAGGTTATGCCCCTAAGACGGCTTCTATTTTGAAAAGTACGGCTTTGCTGATGCTACAGTCACAAATACAACTGCCACATGTGATGGAAAGGTATCAGCAGAATCTTCAAGTTTCAATAAAGCCGCCCAATTTTTGTTTTTTAAAGTTACTGGCTTGGTAAGGAATTGGAGTCAGGCATTGGGGATGACGCCATTACAAAATTGGCCAATAGTTGGGTGGCCACAGGGAGGTGGCAGCCGGATCGCCAGCGGGCAGCTGCTCTGATTGGACAATGTGTAAATATATCTGGTTGGTGGCCATTCACATCAAGTGCCACTGATCACCCAGAGTATATAAAAAGCATTCGCAACTCAGATTTTGAGCACACATTATAATCATGTCATTTTACAAATTTTTAAACAACAAGCGTCCCAAGGAAGGACAATGTGCTGTCTTCCTCGTATTCTTCTCAGCATCAACCGCAATTTGTCAATTTGCAGGTCTCGGAGTCGCTGTGATATTATCAATGCTATAATGATCAATCCTCTCTATGGTGGCTGGTAGTGCTGGGCAATATGGAAAAAAATTATATAACAATATAAAATATGTTTTATCACAATAACAATATATATCACGATATATGGCAAAAAAGTATATTTTCAGCGATTCTTAGCTTACTATTTTAAGTAACAGATAATTGAATAGTCACAATTGAGAAACAAACATTTTAGTGTAGCAAAATAAATCAAATGAGAACAGATGTGGTTGAGATACAGCATCCTTCACATTTGTTCCAAAAAATCATCAAAGGTATTTAAACTGATAAAAAAAAAACATTTTATGAAAAATATTTTTTAAGTACACAGCAGTTTGATGTTTGAGTAGAAAAAAACATTTTTGCACAAAATTCTGCTAGAATTACATCAAATGCATCAATTGTTGAAGACTTATCAAAACAATATAAACACTGGAGCTAAAACTTCGATGTTAAAGCTAATTTAGAAGAATGTCACGATAGACACTTTTCTATCGCCCACGCGATATGTATCGTCATATCGCCCAGCACTAGTGGCCGGGATCGCCAGATTGACATCTGGTCATTGCCGGGCTCCCGGCCCCTATCAACAGTCCTTGTTGAGTGTTTGCGCTGGTACCATATGATTTCTAACAATCGGACAGTGGCAGTGGGATGCCAGCATGGGGTATAGGAGTGGTAGTCTGAAATCAGCCAATCATCAGAAAATGTAATAATACTAATAATAATGGATTTGATTTATCTGCACTTTTCCAGGTGCTCAAAGTATTGAGTATCCATTATTCATTCCCTCTTCATTCATACTTGGTGATGGTAAGCTACTGATGTAGCCACAACTGCCCTAGGGCGTCTGACAGAGGCGCGGCTGCCAGTACACTCCTCTACGGCCCCTCTGACCATCACCGGGACATTCATACGCATTCACTCACTAGTGGAGCCACACTGGAGGCAGGGAGGGTTATCCTTCGATCATTGGCAGACCTGCTCTACCACCTGAGCCACCTTAAGGACTTTGGACACTGTCCTATCAGTCAAATATTGCGTTGCTGCCTTCCGGGCACCTGCCTGTCACTAGACTGCCACCCCCTGACCCCCAAATGTGCCCAGGCAGCCCCTGACTAATGTCAAAAAGTCATCCAGGTATCATACAATTTTTAACTTTTTTTTTACAACTTCCGCAGCCACCGTGTGGCTTGTAAAAGTGCGACTGCCACCACATGGCCATCTGCTGAATTTGCTGAAAAACTTGCATTTAGGTCGCTGTGCGGTGGCAGAAATGTGATTGCAGTCTAAGGCACATAAGACTTTGTTTATTTCAGCAAGATAAGTCTTTTGTTAAGCATTTCAGCATTCTGGATACTTCATAAATGTTACTATGAGTGTGTCTGTTTTATTTGTTTCAGATGTCCTGTTGGTAAATACTGGCACTATCATGGAGAACGCTGCACCGAGCTGGTATCGGTGCCTCTGGATCCGTCACTCATCGTTACCTGCCTGGTGGGGAGTCTTTGCCTTGTTTGCGCAGTCATTGGCGTTTTGATATTCATCAACAAGAAATGTGTGAAAACCAGGAAGGCAGTGACTTTAGTGTGAGTCATATCCTATTTTTATTTCCAACTCATTTTTCAAAACTGTTAGTTCCAAGGGTGGTACAAGTGTATTATGTTCACTTCTTCATGTGTCCTTACATTATAGGCACACCCTTGCTCCCTATGCCTTTGAGAATACTCTGAGGGAGAACCCAGTATTTGAGAATGATGATGGCATCTTAACTCACGTGTCCACATTACCTTGTCCTTCAAGCTCAGTCTCTTCTCAGTCCCAGCAGTCTGAACAAGAGCATTTTGCCTCGATTGAAAATATACACCTGAGTATTGAGGTACTCTGTGCAGTGCTGCACAGCAATCTAATATTACTACTAACCCAATTCAATTACTACTAAAATATTCAAACAAACCAATTACTCTTTATCTCAGGACTAACACCTCATTCTTGCTCTAACTTTGCAACTTTCCTAGATATATTTTCTTCTTTTTCAAAATCACAAAGCAGCTTAACATGCACAACTGCAGAAACTCTGACTTGTCCATCCTCTTTTTGCGTTGTTTTTAAGCTTCCTTATGCAAGTTTTAGAGAAGTGCTTGCTTTTGTCTATGTTTTGTCTGGTTAGAGCTTTTTCTGGGTCGATAACATTAAGGGGCACATTCACACCAGGCCTGAGCATTTGGTTTAGAAATGTGCTGTGGGTGGGACGATTCATATGATTCAAGAAAACCATGTTGGTTCACATAGAGCAATTGCTATGGTTTACTCTCGAATAGGGCTGGGTTGTATGGCCATATACATTATTTAGACAATAGAAATAGATATTGTTTTATATGAAGCTATATCATTTACGACAAGGTTAGGCATTTTACTTTATTATCTTACATCAAAATGTGCCTCATGTGGCAAAAACAAAATTGAGTAATAGAATAATTTTCACTAGTCAACCAAGAGGATTTTGTGTATAAAAAAGTTGCAACTTCTGTCAGACAGATGTGGTTTGGAGAAGATGGACCACACCAGACAACATTATATATGAAATTTGTGGCTCCCAGTAATATGCAGGACAAAGAACCCCTTTGTCAGGAAAGCCAAGTCAGACAGGATGCTATTTTTGGCACAACACCTGTTCAATAACAGACTCCATAAAAACAAACTTATTCAATCTCCTGTGCAAGAATCACACAAAAAAATACAAAGAAAGACAATCCGCAACAACCAAAAAAGCAGCATTGTGTGATGGCACAGGCACTGGTTAAAACCTCCAAATCCCGTGTCTCCGTCTAAAGACCTTTACAGTGTGGATAATGCTATATGTTAAACTATTTAAATAGCAGATGCTTTCATAACCAACTTGGATGTCTAGGAAGAAAAAATTTTCCAAATAAAATACTCGGTTTTTATGCAAGTATTTAGGCAAGTATTACAAAGTATACCCTCCTTCCCTTTCAAAGAAGAAAAAGAAAATTATTTTAAAAATTCAAATAAAAATAAAAAAAACTTGCAATGTGAAAGCAAAACCAAACAGGTGTAGGTGAAAGTTTCCACTTTTATCTGGCCAATAATTCCAATGAATTGTCCCGGTCTGAATGTGCCTTCAAATGAAACCCAGCCAACTCTAAACCTTTGTGCCGTCTGCCTTCACAGATCCCCCGACAACTCTACACAACAAGATCCGAAAAGTTAGTCTCAGAAATGGTGGACTTTCATCACTGTATACCACACAATGAGGTAGAGTTCTCTTGTTTTTGTTTTTTTTTTTGTTTTTTTTAAGAGTTTACATACTTTTGTCACCAATAAATAAAAAAAAATAAATAAAAAAATAATGTATAATATTGTAAATATTTTTCAGCTGTATGACGTATCCAAAGGTAAAACATCTTTGCATAAAACAGTTGATTTTTCTCTCACAAACCAAATCACTCTGAACTTTTCACATGAAAGTATTTACTTTAACCAGATAGATAAATTCTTTAACAGCGAGACATGTAGCTGTGGATCAGTGTCATTGAATATTCCTAGCAGACGATTGGTTTTCATGACAACTTTATGGTGCCGCATCCTAAATCATCTGTCCCTCTTTCTGTCTGTAGATGTGGCGACTGCCAAACGAGAACAGGACTTGTTGTCTTTTAAGAGCATCGGACAGCGACTGTTTTGAAGTGACGGTTCTTTGACAACAGCGTGAATGGATCTACTTACATCAGGAACAGAAGAAAGAAAGGCAGGCACTGCTGTTATACTGTGTAGTTTGCGAGTACAGGTGGGCGACCTGAATTGTTCATAGTTCATAAATGTCTCGTTAGACGACGAGCTACGAAGATCAAGCGTGTTCAAGGAAAAGCTAATATTTATTTCATGTGTCGAGTTGTAGGAACATTTCCTGTGCGTCCTTTGCAAGGGTTCTTTCCTCACAATGAGGTATTTATTATTTACAGATTGATGGGCTTGGCTGTGTCTTAGCTGTTGTACAATTGTCTATTTTATGCCATTCCTTAACACTGTTGTGTCCCAAAAAGAGAATGTACTGTATAAGCTTGTTTATAGAAATACTGGCAGCAGTCAGTGTGTTCCAATGCACAACTTTCACCACTAATCATGTGTTGTGACTTGGACATATTTTTTTACATTAAAAAAAACAAGATAAAGTCTCTTTTTTATTAAAAAGAACTGTGGAGTTCTCTTTCTTTCTGTTTCTTTTTTCCTTGTTAAAGTCTTACTATCCGAATGAAATTTTTAATAAAATGGGCGCTTGATTACACCAAGAAAGAATTTAAATAAAAAAAAAAAAGGGGATGAAACTGGTATAGTAAAACATTCATAATCTGAAAACATGGTGATAATTTACTAACTAGCAAACTTTGATTCTTAAGCTTTCTCAAGTGGAAAACAGATTTTTATAAACCGTATTTTCCAGAGTATGTCTTACCGGAGTTTAAGTCGCAAGACCAAAAAAAGCCTAATCAAGAAGAAGAAAACCATATATAAGTCGCTCTAGAGTATAAGTCAAACTTTTAGGAGAAAAGTCAAATGTTTCAGAACAAATCCGCCAAGCCCGGCGTATAAAAACAATTAAAGAAAGACAATACAAATCTTTTGATCAGCATAAGAAAAATATTAAAGTTTAAGAGGAAAACAATCAGATTCTCCTTCATGTTTGTTGTGGACGACACTTCTCCTGCCACTGTCAGTAGCAATTACTTCGGATGCAGAGCCCTCTAGCAGTTGTTAGAGGAAGCAGACGCTAAAAGACAACCGATGTTTACTGGGAATAAATATAGGACCTTTTTGATGTCTAAAAAAACACGCACAAATAGGTCGCTCCTGAATATAAGTCGCACCCCTGGCTAAATTATGCAAAACTGTGACTTATACTCCGAAAAACACGTTAAGTTTTAAATAACATTTCAGATCTGTTCATATCATGGATGGTAATTAGGAGAAAGGTGATAAGCAACAAGTTTTGCTATTTTATTTCAGTCAACGTGCAATGAAGACTTACGATTGCTTTTATTGCAAGAATTAATCAACAGTAAATCTGATCATTAAATGTGTATCAACAAAGAAGCCATTTCTTTTATTAATCACTAAAAAAAATAATTATCAACACATATTGACTTTGTAGGTAGGCAATAAGGTAAGCAAGATGGACGGTTGTTTTTCTACTTGTTCTACTCTTTTCTACCTCTGTTCCAAATTTCTGCTGCTTCTGTTACCTAGTGTAGTTATATAGAGCGCTCAGGCTGTGACTGGAACTTCTTTTAGAGGTGTCTGTTTTATTTGAATGGACACTCTCCAGCCAATAAGAATTGTGTACTCACTGGAACCATGATATAAAAGCTGTGAATTTATTGATCTTCTAGTAGTGTTTAGGAGGAACCTTAACCCATGACAACAGAGTGGAAAAATTATTTGGCCCGGATCGAATCCTGAACCTTGATATGAAAACAAGATCTACTATGTTGTTATTACGAGAAAATAGTTAAAAGTAGGGTACGCCAATTTCGGCGAATGTCACACATTTCACAAAATGAAAACTTAATTAACACAAGCATTTTACCATGACTATTTTTGAATTCACTATGTTCTGGTAATGAAAATTTTGATGGTATTTAAAAAAAAAAAAAAAAAAAAACATTTAAATTCTTGTCCCCCCTTGCCAAAATTGTTTTAACACAATGCATTGTGGTCCATATTTTCAAATCTCGTGAGCATCAATGCACACTAGCTTTAGCAGAGAGTTCTGGGAAATTTCTAGGGCACTGGGTTTGGAATTGTATTATCCGAGAGCACTGGTCTACATTATGGTGAACACACTATAGTGCACTATGAAGTGAATAATAAAAGGAATTCGGACAAAACTGTAAATAGGTGAAAACAGACCGACCAAAATACACTGCGTCTTAAAAACTTGTCATTTGAAAAATGGCAAAAATAAGTGTGGTAAGGGAGATTTTGTAAATGTTTTTTTTATGAATTTATAATACCCAGCATTGCACAAGGTGTACTTACCACATTATTGGATGCTTTTAATACTCTTTCCGCACGGAAGTTGCCGCCCGCTGGAAGGATTTTTTTTATGGTTTTATCTGAACTTCTCTTGGTTTTCTGAACGGAAATAAATGCTAACAATCTTCATAGCTATCAATGGAAAAAAAAAAAATAAAAAAACGGATATATTTTATCTTCTTTAGTTCTCCAAAAACTGTACATATACCCATTATTAATATTGAACTGACGACAACACACTCTAAAATGATTTTTTGGAGGAAATGGAAAGGACCAAGTGAGAGAATTAGCCAGTATGAAACAGGAAGTAGTACTCATAGGAAGCGGTACTTTTCAAATTAAAACAAAAACAATAAAATGGAAAATTATATATACATAAAATGACTTCAATTGGAGCTAAATGTAACAAGTCTATGAATCATAAAATATATTATTTTTGTTTTGGTTGCAAGGCCTAAAAAAAATTAAATAAAAAACTGAATTATGTGGATTTTAACCACCTCAGATTTTTTTCTCGCTAACAACTGTTTGTTATTCTATATTTTTTAATAGTCACATCAACAACCCCCAAATGATCAAAAAACATTAAAAAAAAACCCTACACCATGATCATATTTATGTTTATTTTGTATAGTTTTCCAGAGCAAAGTCAACAGAAAATACAATTCTGAAATCAGCACTTACTTAATCAGAAGTTTTAATGCATAGATTTGAATCTGAAAAAGCATTTGACTCACAAAGAAAATGATTCAAATTCTTACAACTGAACAAGTGTTGAGCACTGAGCTAAATTAAATGTTTAATGAATAAAAACACAGAAGCACACACGCAAAAGACATTTTTGCTCTTTAAAACATCAGCACACAGAGAAACTGCAAACAATAAAGAATTCTTTTAGTTAGGTATTTTAAGTCTTTTGAGATGTTTAGAAAACATAAGAAGAAAGGCTCAAAAGCAGATTTTTTATTTTTATATTTTTATAAAGTAAATGTATTAATAGACAAAAAATAGATATAATACTCAATTTTACCTGCTGGTATCAATCGTGCAAGGAAATAGAATCCTTAAATTCCCAGGTCATACTAAATTTGTCTTAGGTTTCGCTAAATTAATTAATAATAAAGTAAAAGTGGAAAAACTATATCATTGCAAAAGATCAAGGTTTTATATTAAACCAATTTAGACTTACAGTGCAAATATTTTGTAAATTAAGGCCACAGTAATGGATTTTAGATTAAAAAAGCAACAATATAAATTGTTCACTACAAACTTAAACTCAGAAACAAATGAAAAAAAAAGGTAAATGAAGGAAGATAATCGGGTGGATAAAACTTGAAGATGATGAGAAAATTGCAAAAACACAATTCCAACACAATTCTTTAATGTGTATTAGTGTTATGTTGAAAAGAGGAAAAACAATTTTTAGGGGTGTTCAGTGAAGGAGACTTTGCAGCATGGCAGTGGCATAGGTTGGACGGGCCTGTTTGTTCTCTATGGCCTTCTTCAGATACTGAATTCCACCACAGCGTTCCCAGATCTCCTCAAATTGCCTGGGCAATATCTCAGCCCCTCGCTTCCTGGTAAGACCCGTCTCCTCCAGGCTGAGCTCACACATCTCCATGTCGTCTTTACCTTTATGTTAGAGATCAAAGGAGATTAGATGAAATGAAATGAGACAAAGTCAGGTCAAGTTAAATCAAAATAATTTACATTAAATTAAATTAAATCAAAAAAAATTTTTTTCAGCTGAAATTTTACTACAACAAATGCAACACAGGTCGTGAATTCATGCTCAAATTTTATTTTGACAGAGTTTTTAAACGGATAAGAACTTTTTGGAATAAGAATGTAATTTTCTGTTAATTTTTTTCTGTGGGCTAAGTGGTAGATCAACATTTTTTTGGGTTAAAAATGCAAACAAAGCTTTGACATAATTACAACCTCTTCCTTTTGAGGTTTCGCAACACAACATTGTTGTTTGCAACGCTTGCACTTGCAAAGCTTTTACTTTCTTTTATCTATAATTTTATACTAAAACAAAATATTAGTTGTAAAAAAAATCCAAAATGATCTCAATATTATACTGCCTGACACAAAAAAGTGATTGTTTAAAGATCATTTCTAACATTTGTATTTTTTTTCCTTTTTTTTTTAAAATGAAAAAATTTTTTGGGAAACTTTTAGAAAGTTTGATGTTGCAAGAAAAATATATTCGTAAAATGAAGAAATTAAAAACGCTGCAAACATGTGAACTCACAAACTTCTAATGAGTAAAAATGGCACTTGTGCATCAATTTCCTGCAAGTTGCAAATCGCTTCCACAAGATTTTAATGCTATCAACTTTTCAGCTATGAAACGTTGTCACTATTTAAAAACCTCTTTTACAAAAGTTATGACCCCCTAAGCGTTTCTCACAGTGAGAAGCAAAATGAGAGAATTTAAATTAGAATTAAATGCAAAAATATATTTGCGACATAAATCTAGAGTAACCCAAATTACGAAAGTTATGTCCCCCTAAGCCTTTCTCACAGTGAGAAGCAAAAGGTTTTAAATGAGAGAATTTAAATTAGAATTAAATGCAAAAATACATTTTGCAACGTAAATCTACAGTAACCCAGACAAAGCATCAAAATTTTAATATTTTTGACTTCTACTACCTTTACCTGAGATATTTCACATAAATATCCTGGATCAAAGCAGCTGACTCACCAGCTACCAACACAATAGGCTGTTTGTCTGGATGAAGTTCCATCTGTCTGGCTATCCACGGCCCGTCAAAGTGGGCGTACCACCAGCCCTTCTTTTTGTTCTGGGGGTCCTTGTACTGGTCGGCAGGTCGGATGAAGGGAATGCGAAAGTAACGCTGCTGGCGGTTCATGGCCACCTCCTGATGCTGAGCCGTCGTCGGAGGAGCCGGGTTCTGTTCGGCTGCAGGGCGAGCATTAGAGAAGTGAGTTAGTGTTGGCGGTAGAGGAGCTGCTGACTGGCTGCTGCTTAAGAACTTATATTTGTAACATTTCATGCTTTCTTATTAAGGAGCAGAGTTTAAGCTGAGCAAAAACAGAGTTTCCAAAACAGGAGATCAAACCAAACACAGAAGAGGCAAAACAGGGAAAGTTAGTAACACCTTGACAGGAACGATTTTTTTAAAAACGATTGTGAAGCTTTTATGACCTCTCACATAACAGAACAAAAGGAAAAAAAGTAATATTAAATAAATAAGTAAAAAAGTAATATTAAATGTTACCATTACTCTCAAAACCTAACATTTGCTCAAAGAAAAGCAACGCAAAAAAATGCTGTGAAATTTGAGGTTTACATTTAGGATTTGTATTGATCCAATGGATAATCTCAAAGACCCACTTCAATGAAAACTGTGTTTTTGGTGTATATAGCATGTTCTCGTAGCATTTTCCTCACAATAGTGGACAAATATAAATAAAATTAAGCCAAAAAATTGCATTTCTGATTATTTCTTTATTCAAATAGTTGTGAATCAGGAGGAGACGAAGAAATGCCATTTGAAAAATCTTGTTGTTGTTTAGTTGAAAATACAATGAACGACTAGATCCATGTATGTCTTCGTTTTCATTGTCTGAGCTGGAATCCGGCCCTAAAAGTGTGCGGCTGGATAACTCCAATATTGCTCACAATTTTTGTTTCACCAGGGATGTTAGGTTGGGAGAGCATGTAAACAGTTAGTTCTCAGTTATGGGTGATGAGAAGAGGGGTCGGAGTTCCCGCCCACAACTCAGAAGCAAATTTTGAGTGAACTTTTGCTGCTCTGCAGAAACTATGTCCTAGAAAATGACACAGATTTGTTGACTTTGACAGAAAAAAAAAATCATAAAGAAAGACTAGGGGGAATACTTTTAAAATAAATCAAAAGATGATCAGTGTGAGACTTTAAAAAAACAGTGATTGAGAGAATTCTCCACCAACCATAGTCCGTGACAGATTTTGGAGCCCTCTGATCACTGCCATCATCGTCACGTTTCTTGTTCTTGGCCTTCCATGCATGATAGACCTTCAGGCGACGGTGGAACTCCTCTCTGCAGGCTGCCAGCAGCTCAATATCTGCACACACACACCAAAATTTTAAAACACAGACATTTTTTTTTCATTTTTGGGAGGGTTTGCTTCATTTATTAATCTTTTTAGCATTTCTATTAAGGTTTAAAGTAAGAAGTAAATTTATTTAATTATTCTTGGTTAAAAAATGCTTTTGCAAGAAACAGTGTTTTAGCATTCGTTGCACTAAATCAATGCTTTGTTCTCACAATTCTCCTGGCTTTGTGTGCTGCTGCAGCAGAAAAGGAGCAGCAAAAAAAGGAAAAAGAATTCAGCCTCAAACAAGATCACAGATTAATATTTAATTGCTCTCATTGAACTGCAAATGATTCATTTTAGAGCTCGCTGGACCATCACAGCTTGCGGTGCAAAGATATATTTCATCAACTGATCCAATGGCTGAGTTTGATCATAACAACTTCTATAAAAAATAAAAATCAGTTCAAGTTCTACTGAAAAAAAAACTGTCTTTAAAGCTATTTTTTCAATTTGAATGATCTAATTATTATATTATTAAGGTGAACCTCCAGCTTAACCAGTTCCAACCTCCACCTATAGGGGGCAATGCACACAAAAATGCCTTCAATTTTTGTCCAAAATACAAAAACTAGTGCACATAACTAATCAAAAAAAAAAACTCAAGTTTGTCCGAATTCCTTAACCCCTTAAAGACTATATACCAGGGGTCTCCAACCTTTTCTGCTCAGTGAGCTACTTTTACATAGTGAAACAGGCGGAGATCTAGTTGCATATGAAAACTTGTTCACACTTCAAATTTTCACACTTAACAATTGAAAACATTAAAGTTAGAACAAAAGAAAATTTGTTTTGAAAACTTTCTTAACTTTCACGTATAATTCTGTCAGTGAGAAGCCTGGCACTGCATAGATTGGACCAGAGAGCTGTAAGCAGGAGTGGATCCACTGATGGAGTCATTTAAATGCTCATCTGTCAGTCTGGTTCTGAATTTGACTTGATGACATTCATGTCTATTTAAACGTAAAACACTTTTTTAAAAATAAAAACTAAATCATGAATTGTAATTTGGTTGTTTGTTACATTTTTTAAGCACTTACACTTGCTTTGTGACCAATAACTGAATGCCACGCTCAGCTGAGGGCCGAAAGCGTCACACAGCTCAATAAAAGTTGAGCGTGTCATGCTGAATTGTTGGATCCACAGCTCCTCTTTAAAATCTTCATCTGTAACCGCTCCCACGAAGCTCGCTGTTCTATAGCCTGAATAAGACGCCGACGTCTCCTTTGATAGATGATGATGAGCGCTAGTGCCAAGGCAGAAATTTGAATATAACTGCTGTAAACCAAGTATTGTTCCATTTTTTTTAATGATTTATTGCATGAGTTGGTTTGTTTCTACTTGCACAATAATAATTTAATGGAAAAAGTGTCATTGCAAACTTGTTTTTTCTTTTCCATTTTAGAATTTCAATCAAGTTTCCCACAGATGTGTAAAGGATGCATAAAGTCAAATTTGATCCTCATTAGTGAACCTCTGTGGTTCTAAGGAGATTTAGGGTAAATTCTACCATCGTTCAAGCAATATTTTACTAGTATTATATCCTAACATGATGCCTTTTGGCTGTGCCTGATGCATTTTGGCGTTTATCGTCTCTCACAATCAGTACAAATGTGTGTCTTTGGTCAGAATACAGCGTTAGCATAGAAGCATCTGCATGTGAGCCAGCAGAGAGGCTTCTGCTTCCCTAAACCAGGAGAAGGCTGGCTGCCCACAACCAGCACAAGCCTCCTTTCTCCCATAATCCAACCATCATTCCATCTTTCCTTTTAAAAAACAAGCTGATGAGCCTCAGCAGCTGCAGGAGCATCCTCTTTGGAATTTTTTTTTTTTTTTTTTGGAAGGATATGTTCCCGCTTTGTGCAGCCAAAGTCTGAGCATTTTAATAGCCACTTTGGCAACAAAAAGAAAAGTAGAGAAAAGTTGAAAAGCATCCATCTAACAGTAAAAAATGAATATTTGCACACAGCACATTAATGAAGGAGCGAAATAGCAAAATTACACATTTTCTTTCAGAATGTAACTTGTAACTGGAATCGTGGTTTCTCACCACAAGAAGTGTTGATGACATCCCGCAGCTCGGCATACTTCCACTTGCTGAGATCATACTTTTTCACACCAGCTGCAGCTTTGGTTGCCTGCACCTGAGGACCCCTGCAGCAGAGGATTGTGGGTGAGACGGGGAACATACGGAAGATAAGGGAGGATGGATGAGGGCTCGAAGTATCTGAGCTAGACTGTTTCAATTCAACACCGAATATAACCCAGATTTTTTCTTAAAGTGTTAAAAAAAAGGTGAACATTCAACAAAAAAAATGGGGTTTAATACAATTTACGAGCAACACTAGCAAGAAAATGGTTATTAAAAATAAAAAAAGTAAGTCTTAAAACTACAATATTTTTATACTTTATACTGTTAAAGTTTCAGCTGCGTAGCAGACCTCTGCCAAGCTCTGAGATTACGCCTCCAGCCCCCCTGCTGAAATAAAGCCGATAATTCCATAATAGGAAGGAAGGATTTGTCTGTTCTAATTACAGTCAGCGCAGCGTCTCTGGACGAAGGATTGATCCACAAATCATTAGATTACCGTCGTGAATTCTAACCGTCGGTGATGATTCTCTGTCATCCAGGTGGTGTTACCACCGGGTTCTGTTCTTCAGGATGACTGGACTTTAGAGGTTGATCTAGAAGACGTTTCACCGTTTGTCTGAGTGGCTTTTTTGGTTCTAACAGCTGATGAGGATGTAAGGTTTTCGTGTGTCTTTAGATGTGTGGTCCAGAGCCCGTTGTAACCCTTTTGGGGTCAGGGGTCCTGTTGGAGCCAACCTATCTTACAGTTGGGTGAAGGCGGGGTACATTCTAAAAAGGTCACCAGTCTGTGCACGCTCACATGCACACCTAGGGGCAATTTAGAGCCACCGATTAACCTCTCATGCATGTTTCTGGACTGTGGAAGGAAACCGGACTGCCAGACGAAAACCCACCTACGTATGAGAAGAACTTGAGCCTTGTTGTCACCGAGCGGTCCAGTTCAGTATTTGGAGCGTTTCCATTGTGAAATGGACCCATTAAACAGTACCGACCCCTACCTCTTGGGGACCCCCCATCGGTTTTGTCCAAACACATGGAAGAACTAGAGCCTATAGCTTTAGCTAGCTAACAATTCTATTAAGAACTAAAGTTTTGTCTGAATTCCTAAACCCCTAGAAGACTATATAGTACAGTTCTATCCAGTGACCTGATTCTATTACATTTAGGACACATGCTCGTTACTTTTTTCTTTTAAACTGCAAATTTTACTTCACTCGTTAGGAGAAAAAAAAAAGTGAAAAGTGGAACAGAAAATCTGCTGTATCCACCCTTTGATTGGCAGAAATTGATGACAACATTAGAAAGCACAAATATAACGCTTTTTTAAGCTATTGTTTCCAATGTTTCAAGGCATTCGGGTTTTGCAGTTTCCTGTTTACACTTTTGTTCATAAGTCTTTATTAAAAATGTCTTTAAACAACAGCAGAACAGGTCTGCGGGGGAACTGTGAACGTTCCTTGTCATCCTTGGCGACGGTGTGATACAGGATGAGCTAGCAGCATGCTAGCGGTCTACAACACACATGTGCCGTGAAAACAAACCGCACAGTGGAAGCAGAATTAACTGGACCGTACCGCACAATTCCTTACCGTACTGTATCAGACCGCTCAGTGGAAACGAGGCTATACAAACTCAACACAAAAAGGCCTCAGTCGGAAGTCGAACCAGAACCTCTTTGCTGTGAGGCGACTGCGCTCTGCTGGCTCAGTGGTGATTGTACTCATTAGTGGTTTATTGTGTACATGTCTCCAGTAGATCCCATTCTGTGAATTTATTCATTTATTTATTTTTGAACATCCACAAAAGCAGCATCACAGGTAGCAGGACAGCAGCTAGATGTCCGCCTGAGTTGTTTTTTTGTTTTTTTTTTAAAATCTCAGTCCTTCAGATCATTGACTATATAAGAGAACTGGATCGAGTGAGAGTGATGTCCCCCCCAAAAAAATGGCTTAATTCTGGCTCCAACTAAATGAAGTAAATTCAGTCGCTATTTTTTCCCCAATAAGGAAGTCGCCATGTTGGAGCCAAAAATCGTCAGTCAGCTGTCAACCTGGTTTAACTTTTAATGTGTTTTCAATGGCTCCCCGTTTTGTATGTAGAGCTCGCAAACGGATTCAAAACTTCTGTAGTGACACATGAACATGAGAGTTTTGATGCAGAAGCCCGAAACATGCACATACGAGCGTTTACATGGGCTTTTCGTTGGAAGCGGTTGCTTGAACGCATGTTTCCGAGCCCAGTGTGAGCGTAGCTCATCAGAACTAAGGAAGCTGCTCGGATGAACAGTAAAACATATTCTAGACCGACCTTTTCAGTCGAGTAGAGAACGGACGGACTGAAAACATCAACCTGAAACAGAATCATTGTCCTCTTGGCTGGTGTGCAACAGTGATAGAGCAGAACTGGAAGCTTTGCTTTTGTTGTAGACAGGAATTAAGATGGGGAGCAAAAGGTCAGTTTGAGTTTTTGGCAGAAGCGGATTAGGAAATGATTTGTAGCTGGAAGGGAAGGGAGGTCCAGATCCTGTGGACATCCACAAGCAGCCACTGTGAGCCGTTTCTGATAACAGAAACCCGTTTAGGAAATGACAGAGACCCTTTTATGGTTCAAACTGCAGTCCAAGAGGCAGAAAGAAACTGTCTGTCTTAAAAAGAAAAAAAAAAAGACTTGAGATAATAAAGGAGAAATAAATAATGGTTTAATTATTAGTACAATATTAGTAAATTAGTAATGTAACCCAATGATTCTTTAATACTAGTTTTATTTTAGAAACAAAGCTTTTTAGTAACAATTGTTTTATTTCTATGGGCCACCATAACACAGTGAAAAATTGTTGTAAATTATGGGAAGAAAGTCAAAATTATACTAGAATAAAGTTGTAAACATTTTTTTTAAAAAGTCAAAATTTTACCAGGATAAAGTTGTAAAATTATTAATAAAAAGTACAATTTTTACAAGAAAAAGGTTGTAAAATTATGGAAGAAGAGCAAAAATGTAGAATAAAGTTGTTTAAAAAAGGAAAAAATATTTGTTTTAAAGAAAGTTAGATTTAGTTTTAAATGTTAAATGGGATGGAAATCACACTGCTCAAAAATATATATTTTCAGATTGACGTTTTAATTTTCATGAATGTTATTGTTTTCATTAAATTGTGCAATTTGCTCTCATTTTATTAGATTAATTAAAAATATTAAAAAAAACATTTTTTCTTGTAAAGTCTCAAATGTATTATTTTTTTCTCATAAAATGTTAAATTCTTTCTCCTAAATTGACTTAATTCTCATAAAATTTTGACTTTTTCATTATAATTTTACAACTTTTTTTCCTATAAATTTACTCTTTATTAAATATAATAATATTATTAATATTAATATTTATTAATGCATTTTCTTTTATGGTGGAGTAATACTGTCACTAAAAGCTGCATTTATTCCCTCAAATAAAATGGATTCCATTTTCATTGTGTCCCTATATTTCCACAAGTCAAACAAATTAGGATTTTTTTGTGGCCTAATTTGTCTTTTATAACAAATTTAATCATTTTCTGTAACCAACCAGTGATCTAAAGAGACATTAACAAGCTCACTGTTACATATTTGTTCAGATTAGTTTGGATTAACTGTCTTAAAAGTAAACTAATAACTAATATGAAAAAAATGGTGAAGCCATATTTATCTACAAATAAACCATTTTTGAATAAAGATCTTCTTTTTCTGCTTTAATTCATGTTTGTTCTATGAATCGGATAAATCATCTCCACAGTTATCCACCCCTTTCTGTTTGAAGGATCAACTTTTCTTATAGATGACAGAGATTTGCAAAGAGATTTGCGAACATTTCCTTTAAACTAGCAAAATCTGCTATTATTTGGGACTGTTTTAATTTCTATTGCATGTAGGATTAGACACTACAACTGGGATTAAGAGAATATCTATGACAGATGTCAGCTACGCTTGGAGCTGAAGTCTTACATGGCTCTGGCTGAGGACGAAGAGATAGGAAGATCTGAAAAAGAGTCATCACTGAGGGAAACACGGAAACAGGAGACAGGCGGTTACATTCATTTTGCAGAGGTCAGTGGGGGTCAGCACTCTTTCTGCGTTGCATGACAATACCTGCGCAGGCTGGCGTCGCCCTGGCCTTCCTCGGTGATGAGCTCGGCCTCGCTCTGAGCGATCCTCATCGCCAGCTCCCGGTCTCGCCGCTCCTGCTCCAGTATGGTGGCACGCTGGGCCTGCTCCTCGCGCTCCACGGCCAGCTGGATTTCCAGCTCCGCCTGCAAACATGCAAACCACAGCAACAAGGTGGTTGCATGAAATCTGCTAAAAACCAAATAAAAGACTTGGCATATCTCAACAGTGCCCTGCAGTGTGACTATAGCTTTATTAGACCTATTTCTTCAATTTGCTAAGCAGCTATTAAAGCTGTGAAGAACCTTGTGTTTAAACCATTGACTGTATAAGAGAGCTGAACTGAGTGGCCCCGCCCCCTCTGGCATTCCAAACGGGAAGTACCTGCTGGCTCCAAGAAGCCAAAATCCTATAGACTTCTATTTAGCTGTTCTTGACAATCCTCACTTTAGCTTTTTCAGAGTATTTTGTGTCCCAACCTGAATAACTTTTTCTTCTTCTTTTCTCTTTTTTCGGTCTTCCTCCTCCTGTTTTCGCTTCAGCTCCATCTCTGCTTTGCTAAAAAAAGATCAAATTAAAACACAAGTTTTACACCTGCTAAGAACTCATGGCCAAGTTCACTTTTTTTTTTAAATCCCTCACAGTCTCCTGTCGTCTTCTTCCTGTTTGCGTCGTTGCTCTTCCTTTTCTCTGGTCTTCCTCTCTTTGTCCATCTCCTCCTCGATGTGCTTCAGTCTCTCCACCTCATCCTCCTCCTGCTTCTTCTTCTTTATGGAGGACAGCAGCTGCTCTGAGTGTTTCACCAGCTTCTGGTATTCTGTGTCGATCTCCTTCCAGGTCATTATTGAGGTCTGAGGTGTTCAATAAAGAAAAAATATAGTAAAAAACAAATCATTTATTTAATCAATCAAATCAATCATTTCATTTATCTTGAAGGCCACTTTTTGACACAGCAGAGAGAAAATACATAAAGAATGCAATATTACAAAGTAATGTGGGTTAATTATATAAAAAATGTAAATAATATATCAATAATATGACAAATTATATTATATAAAATATAATTAAAATATGAAATATAATTTTAATATATTAAAAAAATATATTAAAGTATTAACAATATTACAAAAATATTACTATAAAAATGTAAAAAAAAACATTAATGATATTAAAAAATATAAAAAAATAATTGTACAATTTATAATTTATAAACAAAACTTACATTACAAAATACAGTTGTTTAAAAATATACTTAAAAATATCAACAATATTACATAAATAGTACTAACAAAAATATATTAAAAAAATAAATTATCATTAATATTAAGAAATAATTTTTATTAAAAATACTTGTACCAACATAACAAAATAAACGTATTTAAGAAATATTTAAATATTTATATACAAATGATCAACAATATTACAAAATATTACAATTACATTTTTTAAAATATATTTAAAAACATAAACAAAATAAAATATAATATGATGTTTGAATTATAAATATATTTTTATAATGATCAAAAATCATAATAAAAAAAAAAAACAAAATAACAAATTTAACACCAATAAATAATGTAAAAGACGGACATTTTACAGTTCGACATGAGCTGAAGCGTAATTCATCAGAAAGTGCCAAAAGACTCGACACACACATCTGTTTGCCTGTTTGCACAGCGAGCATTTCCATGTGGTGACAAGCCGGACACTGACTGACAGCGTGTCTGTCATTTGCCCTTTGCAGCCACAATGCTCCGTTCTCCACCCACACGTCAAACAATCAGCAGTGGGAGAAGTGATCACCCCATTGTGGGGCTTCATTACACTCCGCTCCTAACAGTGAGTCGAGAACGACGGGATGACAAGGTCTTGTCCCCGATGTATAGCGGTCTGAGCGACAGCCAATGGCGCCTCATGCATTATTCACTCCGAGAAGCCGTGCCAGAAGCAATTTCTCAACATCCAGAATGCCATAATTGTTGACAGTCTGGATGCTAAAGGGCTAAAAGTTGGAAATTGAAAAGATGGAGGGGCTGTTTTGGTATAGAGGAGAGACAAAGCGCCGCGAGTCACTGGTTCCTTTGTGTCAGTAGGATATAAAAAGAAAAAAAAAAGCCACAATAATTATTTCCGTTGATTGCACACATGAAACTGCGGAGCGAAAAAGTCTTAGCAATTATTTGCTGGACCTAGGAGGTGCAATAAGAAGGGTGCATATTGCACGGGGATTACACAAAGCACTTCTAATCATTTAGCATAATACCCTCAATAAATAAAATTACTGCTGAAGAGTCTTCTTCACTGATAAACTTTTTTTTTTTTATCCTGAGGCGATTATTGATTTGTGGAACAGAAAGAAAGACCACAACTCCCCCCTGGGATCAGTCATGGTTTGTCATATAAAGTAAGTCTGTAACTGTGAAGCACATACCCATACCATGAAATGTAGCACATATGCTTTAGCAAACATTTGTGGATTTCTCTGTTTAACAAAAGTACTAGTGCTGTCAATTCATTTAAAAATGAATAAGATTACTCACACTTTTGGGTTGTGATTAATCACAGTTAATCATGATTACGTTTTACAAGGTAAATTTTATACGACAATATGCAAGAAAATATTTCCTTTCATTTTCCTTCTCATAGTAAAAAAAAATTAACTCAGAAGTGTAATTTGTGTGCACAAAACATATGAACAATAAGATAAGGAGAACTCTAAAGACTTTCATGTATGCAGTATTACTCCAAAAAACAAAGATTCTGGAATACAGCCATAAGAAACAAACGCTGTGTTTCTGTGCTTTAACTGGTCCAGGTGAATACTCGATTCTGATTGGCTGCTGTGTGTAGATGCACATCTAAAAAAGAAGTTCCGCTCACAATGTTCTAAATGTGCAGGCTTCTTCAAAATACATTTTTGTTTCATGATCTGGACAAAAAACAGTAAGAGGTGAACTTTCTCCCTATAATGACGATCAGCATTTATATGTATCACTTCCCTTTCCCGCATTATTTTAGATCACTTCTGGCTCAGCCACGCATTGTCAAGTTATTGAGACAACGGGCAGCATTACCTACAATATCAAGTTGTCTTCCTTTTAAGAACAAGCAATCTAAAATACAAGAATAAGGTAAAAAAATCAATTGAATATTTATTTATTTATGTCGTAAGGGACAATGTTATAAGCTGTAAATTGAGCATTATCAGAAATTAATGCACGTCATGGAAGCCTAAATCATCCAACACGAAGACAGTTGCTCCGCTGAGTGTAATTAATAAATATTAACGCATTAAGTTTTATGAATTAATGGCATTGACACAGCTCACGATAACTTATATTGTTATTTATAGGCGTTCTTTTTCTATTTGGTCTGAACTTTAATCACAAGTTCCCTTTGATATCATTACTAATCACACATCAAGGCCACCTGCAAGGTCTGATCTACCAACCCTAAGACGTGCTAGGGCCAGGAGGCGCTGCTCGTCTCTACAGCGACGTTGTGTATTCACGGATGTTTGAATGATGAACTTGGCAAATCAAGTTCATTGGCAAATTGGCAAAATCAGCTTTTCATACCCACAGAATGTTGAAACTGATGCCACATTTAAAAGTGTTTTTCTTCAGAATGTTTTGGTTTTGGCTTTCAAACATTAAACAGTGAGACCACCATATGGAAAACCCTATATGAGGCATGTCTTTCACCCCAATACAATTGTCTATTGAAAATCTAGAACATGAAACAAACTGAATTTTTCCCAGTATCCCTAACATTTTCTGAGTAGTATAATTAGAAAAGCTTCACGAGGAACAGTAAAGCAGCCAGTGTCTCACCTTTATCTTGGCTAACAGCGCGTCTAATGCAGAACGAGCTCCCTGAACTTGCTTGCTCATTCTCCTGCTTTCCCTCCTATCATTTTGGGAGGAAAAATATCCGGTAATTTCACAGACAGCCACAAGAGGGCACTCTAGGCTTACACTGCGATATCCGATACCCCTTAACAATTAGCGAGTTAAACAGTAAACGTTAGCTTACAAGGAAAACAGAGAAGACTAAAGACAAATGCCCCCCAAAAGAAAATCATATGCTGCAGACTACAAGCTGCAAGTAGTGAAATTTGCAGCTGAAAACGGTAATCGAGCAGCAGAGAGAAAGTTTGGAGTAAGTGAAAAACTTGTTAGGGACTGGCGTAAAGCGGAGGCTACTCTTACAGCCATGAAGAAAACAAAAAAAGCTAATCGCGGTCACAAAGCTAGATGGCCACAGCTAGAGAAAGAAGTTCATCAGTGGGTGCTTGAACAACGTGCCGCGGGGAGAGGCTTGTCAACGGTGCAGTTGCGTCTCCATGCCCAGGTTGTTGCCAAGGCGATGAATCTTAAGGACTTTGCGGGAGGACCTTCCTGGTGTTTCCGCTTCATGCAACGCAATCGGCTCTCAATCAGAGCACGGACAACTGTGTCCCAAACACTGCCAGCAGACTTCCAAGCCAAGATCGATAGTTTCCGCGAGTTTGTTCAAAAGCAAGTAACTGAGCACAACGTGACACCGGATCACATCATCAACATGGACGAAGTCCCCCTTACTTTTGACATCCCCATGGGTCGAAGTGTCGAAGAGAAAGGCAAAAGAGCGTGAATATAGTGACAACTGGCCACGAAAAATCACACTTCACGGTGGTGCTAGCATGTTGTGGAGATGGAATAAAATTGCCACCATTGATCGTTTTTAAACGAAAAACCATGCCAAAGATCCAACCTCCCTCTGATGTTGTCATGGCCGTAAATGAAAAGGGGTGGATGGATCAAGAAATGATGAACTTTTGGCTTACAAAATGCTACACGAAGCGCCCGGATGGCTTCTTCAGAACACGCAAAGCCCTGCTTGTGATGGACAGCATGCGAGCGCACATCACGCCACAGTCCAAAGCAAAACTCAAAGTTTTTAATTCCATACCTGCAATCATCCCCGGAGGCTTAACGAAAGTACTCCAGCCGCTCGACATCTCGGTAAACCGGAGCTTTAAGGCAGCATTGCGTCGCCTGTGGGAGCAGTGGATGACGGACGGCGAGCATAGCTTCACGGCAACCGGGAGGATGCGCCAAGCTACTTTTCTGCAAGTCATGGAATGGATCAGCCAAGCATGGGCTTCAGTGACAACCGAGACCATCCTGTCTGGATTCAGAAAGGCTGGAATAATTGGAACTGGAGCTGATTCCGAGACAGAAGATAGCCGCGAAGAAGTGGAACCCCCGCTTCGTCTTCCTCTGGCACTGGCGGAGTTATTCAGAAGTGACACCGAGGACGAAGAGTTTAACGGATTTAGCGATGTGGAGTGAGATTACGTGCAAAATTGATGAGTTCTTTAGGCTATAGTTAAATAAAACTGTTATTATTACTGTTATTGTTACTGTTATTATTTTGTTGTTAAAACTGTTGTTACTGTTATTTTATAAATGCTACAATTTTTCGTTTTTTTCATGACGCTAATATGTGAATATGTGTTGACACATATGCAGCATGTTCTCTATTCTCTTATTAATGTTATAACTTACCTTGCAGGATGATGTATTGTAGTTTTTTCAACCAGTTTGTAAAATAAATTACTTGAAAAAAACGCGACTTATACTCCAGTGCGACTTATGTATGGTTTTTTCTTCTTTGTTATGCATTTTTTGGCCCCTGCGACTTATACACCGGTGCGACTTATAGTCCGGAAAATACGGTAGTATAATTAGAAAAGCTTCACGATTAACAGTAAAGCAGTAAAGCAGCCAGTGTCTCACCTTTATCTTGGCTAACAGCGCGTCTATGGCAGAACCGAGCTCCTGAACTTGCTTGCTCATCTCCTGCTTTCCCTCCTTCAGCCCGGTCACCACCTCATTTAACCGTTCCATGTGTTTTTTGAGGTTTCGAACCTTCACCATGCCGTCGATCCTAACCCAGGAGACAAAAGGGCTGTTAGGTTTGCATTCCTTAAAGTGCTTTTCTTGATTCAAATTATATTCATACATGTTTATAGATGTGACTAAAAGTCCCTCAATGTTTACACCCAGATAAAAATAGATTTTTAAGTATAAAAACCAATATGATTCTCCATATTATTTCTGTTTTTGTCAAATATAGCAAATCAGCTTGGTGTGTATTTGCGAGAACACAGTGTACATTTGTCAGGGTTTGTGTTCTGATGTGTTTTCTATTTTGGTTTGGATTCTGGGTTAATCTTCTGCTTTTTTAAGGCCTGTTCTCACTGATTCGTTTGTCCCGGTGCTGGTTTGGGACGTGATGAAAGTGTTGCTCCATGTAAGACTTGCTTACAGAGAGTGATGTGGACGTGCGGGTTTGTTATTGTCCAACTGTAACTACAGACCAGGAAACTGCAAACTTCAACACTAAAAAAAACTTAGATGGAGCTTAAGTTTTGTTTCACCTGTTAGAAACCGCAACACAAGTCCATCTTTTCACTACCAGTATTCTCTTTTAGAATTTAAAAATTTGAACTTTTGCTTCAGCAGCGTTAAATAACATGAAAATATACAGATATGATAGTGTTTTATTAGACTTTCAAATATTCTTATTTTAATCTTAATAACACATATGAGCTACTTTACACTAAGACACCCTGTGTTATATCTGTCACAGCAAATGTATTTTAATGAAAACTGTTAAACAATTTAAATTAAAAAATACATTTTATTTTAAATATAATTCAACGTTGATGGACGTCATCCTTTTCTTTCCTTGCTTATGGTGACTTAAATCTAAATTTGACTTAAATAGCTCAGGAACCAGCAGAAATCATTTAGAGTATGTAAAAATACATATTTTTTGTTTTATCCTCTGGACAGAAACTGAACATTGATTTTCAGTGTTATAATATTTGCTTTAGATTAAACAGAGCTTAAAGAAGATTAAACTTTAATCAATATATTGCTCAGTTTTTGAAATGTGTACATTCTCTCTTTGTTAGCATTCGGCTACCAGTTTAGCAATCCGGTTAGCCATACAGCTAGCAAAGTTAAGTCACGTTAATCCCCAGATGTTGTTGTAGTTTTCCAAAATAAAACTTCCTATTGGATCAGAATATAATTAAACTGAAATAAGCTAAGTTACTCCTATAAAGGATTGGTATATCACACAAGGTAATGCTATGTTAATAGCGATATTAAAAACTTTATCCTATGAGTATAATTAAGCATACATTTAACAGACTAAATTCAAATCAGTGCTCACTAAGTAATCCTTCTTTTTAAATTACTATTATTTTATTTACTTCTTCCAGTGAGCTAAGAATAAGGGGTAATAGTGCCACCTGTAACTCTGAGGCCTTACGGGCAGACCCCTGCACTAGACAGACTTCACCAGAATTGAGCAATCCAAGAACAAAAATAATGTGTAAATGTATTATAAAAAAATATCTATCAACAAATACTTTTTCAATAAAGCAAGTAGTCATTTAAAGCATAAATAACAATAGACAAGTTATACTAACCATCAAGTTACGAAAATTAGCTTAACTTTTCCCACCAAAAGTGTTTTGGGATTTCACGGAGGCAGCCATTTTAAAATGGGCAGGAAAAGCCCTTCTACTGCCCCTAGTGGAGTGATGATAAACTGTAAGAACAACTAAAGAACAAAAAAAAAGTCCTTTTTATCCATACTTATCAAACTAGTTGTTAGAATGAAACTTTAAATGCAATGTTTTTAAGTATTTTTTCGTTTAATAAAAAGTATTACATTTAGTATCATCAAAGCAAACTGGTGTACTTTAGCTGTTTTGTGTTTGTATAATTTGTAATGGCTAATAAATCTTGTAGTATTTATTCCATGTTTAGTTTATAATTTGCTTTATTTCTAATAAATATACGTTGAAACATTGCCATAACAATGACTAATAATATCAATTTAAATCTGTAAAATCAGAATTTCAGAATCTAAATGATCGCTTTGACTGAAATTTGATTGAAATTTGTTTCTAAGAATCAGACTTATTTTTATTGTCTTAAAATTGTAAATTGTTACAAAATATGTTTTAAAAATGGGAACAAAATCTCACAAACTGAACTCAAAAGTGGGGGAAACTCACCGTGGCTTATGCTTCTTCTTACACAACCACATGCGGACAGTCTTCTGTATCTTAATGCATGCCACCGCTCTGTATCTCATTTTGTTTCGGACTGTTGGGAACAGCAAAGAAAAGCTGCATCACTTTGGTTTATGGTTAGGAGCCAACAGAACCAGAGTGTAATCATGGAGTGCTGTCTTAATAGAACGAAACTTTCAGTCATGTGAAATGAAAATACAGTTAAGTGTTGAAGTAAATAACCAAAGCCCAGAGTGCTCTGTTACAGCTGTAATGCAATTTCCTCTGATGCTTGCACACAAATATCCTGGTGCAAGACTGCACTTTACTTCACGCTGGATGTCGATAGTATGGAGTGAAGAGGAGCAGCTCCTTCTGGCCAGAGGCTGCTTCTTTCAGTATTTTCAAGGAAACAAAAAAAAAGTGTGACAGCAGTGTCAAAACACGGCCTTGAGGCCAGCTGGAGCCCTCGCATAACAACAATTATAAGAGCAAAACGGAGAGGAGAGTTTTTACTGGAATATATGAAAATTTGTCTTTAGCTACGTGTACACCAGGGATTTAACACACGATCCTGTTCATCCCATGGTGTTCACACTCGACCAGCAGGGAGGGGCTTCTTCTTCTTTTCCTGTTTACTAGCGAATGTCCTCCACCTACAGTTGGAAGAAGCTTGATATGAATTGTTCTGCAAATCTAAAAAATGTGAGCACGAAACGGAAGCGATTCGGTTCATTGTTAGTGTCCTTGCAATGACATGATATCAGGAGAGTGGAATTGGTTTCACTACGTTCTTAGTTTGGCGAGTTTTACCTCGTCACTACCAAGTCTCTAGTTGGTCAAAGTTCAACCTGGATTAGTTGGTAACACGCAATCAGTGGTCATTGTATGTACAGCTTGAAAACAATCGGAAAAACTTGTGAAAGCGAGAGTTTTGAACACAGAACCCCAAAACGTGTGTTCACATAGATGTTTCATTGGAAGTGGACACTCAAGTAGAAAAGTTAGTGTATTAAACTTACGCTTGATGACTGACAGGCAACACCACTGGACCTTCTTCCAGCGGCTGCACAACAACCACTTGTTGACCTTCTTCAGCAGTTCCGCGAGGTGGTCCGGATCGGACTTCATGATCTGATCGAACTCTGCAAACTGATGCCCACAATGAACAGAAATTAGGTTTACAGCACAGTAAAGAAGTTGGTAATCTTAAATGGTATCGCCTTAAAGACCCACTCTGATGTAAATCCTGTTTTTGGAGTTTTTAACTTGTTCTTGTAGCGTTTTCTAATGATGGATGACTTATGTAAAGACAGTTAAGCTCTTAGCATTTATTTATTCAAATGGTTGAGCAGATGACAAATTGCTGTTATAAAAAATCATATTTGTGGTGTAGAACATACACAAGGTGGGCCACAAGCTCCCTGCAATGGGTGAGGGGAATGGGGGATGGGGTTGCTCTATGCTAACAACTCAGGAGATTTTCTAATGAAAGGTTGCTGCTCTTCAAAATTACAGATTTTTTAAAATTTTGTAAAATCACAATTTAAAAAAACTGTGAATCCTTTAAAATAAATCAAAAGATGATTAGAGTGGGTTTTTAAGTAATTATCTGCTGGGATTTTTTTTTACCTTTCCTGGGCGGAAGAAGACTTTGGTCAATCCAAACTTGAAGTCATTATCGTTTAGGCCGAGGGCTTTGAATAAAGCCTGTGAAGAACACATTTAAATTCAGTGACACCGTGGCATTGCCCCCCGAATAAGTTACTGAACCCAATAATTAGACTTCATCTTAAACAGAAAGCGGTTATTTAAATCTATATGCATGAAATCTACAGTAGAAGGAGGGTGCTCAGCTTATGCACCTTACAAAAGAGGCGTGGATTCAGCCGTGTGAGCTTCTCAGGCATGTACGCCTTATACATGTTGTAGAGCTCATGGAAGGGGGCCCTGGAGGGGAACCCCCCCTGCATCAGGTCCAACACTGACACCATTCCTGGACAAGACAAACACACGATGGCGATATGGAAATGAGATTCCTCTGTCTGCACTGCAGCACCACATCAGAGTTCATTGTGGGAAATCAAGCATGAATACGGGAGGAAGTCCATTACTTAGAATGCACTGCAGGGACGGGGGGTTTGCATTGACTTCCAAATGAATGGATCTGAACAATGACAACAGTTTAGATGGAAAGGTTTTCATATGCAACAGGAAAAATAAAAAGCCTCCTTAACTCTTTCATCAACAAAAATGGACAGAAAAAACACATTTCTTGGAATTAGGATGTCTTTTAAACCTTTTAATCAAATCTACAAAATTGTAATATCATTTTTTATATAGATAGTATCAAATATGCTACTTTGGGTGACTTTGCTCAAAACAATGTTAGTTTAACATGCAAAAATATTGATACCACATTTACCCAAACCCTCAAAATTTGATCCACACGTTTTAAACAATGTGTAAACAAATTAAAAAGAATTATTTATTAACAAATACTGCATTTTTCAATGAAACAAGTAGTCATTTAAAACAATAAATAACAATGGATGAGTCATTTTTATCATAAAGTTTTGAAAGTTAGCTAAACTTTTTCCCGCCAAAAGTGTTCCTGAGATTTCATGGAAGCAACTATTTAGCAGGAAAGCAGGAAAAAAAACCTTCTACTGCCCTTAGTGGGATGTAGATGAACTACAGGAAAGAATTTATGGACTCACTTATATGGGTTTTAAAGCAAAGTTTGGATCATGCTGATGAGATAGAGGTCTCAGAAATAAGTTTATCAAATGTGAAACAAATGAAATAAGGTTAAATAACTTCACTGATGTCTCAATGAATGTGTTAAGTATAAAAAGCTGCTTTGATAACTGATATAATTCAGAAAACTCCTTTTTTAAAGGTAAAATTAATAAAATTAGAATTTTGCTAACAGACTAAACTATAAGAAGAAGATATTTTTGATGCTTTTATTTAGCTTTTTTTAAATTGACATACCAGCACACTGCAGCTGTGAGAGGATTAGAGCTCCTTCAAACTGGTGACTGACCATCTTCAAATTGGGTTTCACGCATCGAATGAAACTTGAGCCCTACAAAAGAATAAAACAGCACATATATAAACCTGTACTTTACATTAGTACCTAATCAGACACACGTGTCCTAAACCCTCAATAGTCCCTGAACTTTCAGATCAAAACTGCTGTTTGCAATGACGCAGGAATGACCCCCAATTAGCCTTTATTTCCTTTAAAAATCTAACATGAAGGCTTCAGCAAGCTCTTGGGTTTGACCCTTTTGGTTTAAAATAAACATAACAAGAATTGTGATACGCCTTGGAATAAATCCTTGGAACTTTTTTTTACATAGATCAGTGGAGCTTAGAAATTTTCCCCATTATTTTGCTTTGTTTATGGATTTATCCCTTTTTATTTTGACTATACACGATTTATCTTTGTTATAAAAACAAAAGCGTCTAATCTCAATTTTCATGATTTTTGCAGAAAAAAATGACAAAATTTACCACTCAGAATTAAGTTATTTTGGTCAGTTTTAGATAGAAAAAAAATCATTTAAATGAAGCAAATGACTAAGTAAAAAAAATTAAAGCTAAAAAAGCTCCTGGACTACTAAAGGTTAATATGGGGACACAAACACAACACGTGTGCTACCGAAACAAATGCACAATCTCAAAAAAGTTTAATGAACTTAATGAAAGTGTTTTTACTCACTGTGCTGCGAAGCTTATCAAGCAGTAAGTTCAGCTGAGTCTGTTTGAGGTAAGAGACAAAAAAGTGCATGTTAATTTTTGTTTGTTTTAAAATCCATTAAAAAAAATCCATGTATTAAGAGAACAAATGTAAATCCAGAATAACTTGAAACTAATATTTGAAAAGTAAATGATAAAAGAAGCATTTCAGCTTGTATTTAAACTGTATTTTCTCTTTGAAAATGTGTTTTTCTTTCTCTGAGTCAACTTTCACACTCGTTTCTTGAATTCTCAAGCTGGTAAAACTAATAAAAAAACTTGAATAAAAACATGAAAGCAGTGATGAAAACAACAAATAATTAATCACTTTTTTAGAGCAAAACACGAGGACTACAAATTGTTTTTCCAAGAATCTTAAGAGAACTTGAATCATAACAGCTGACAAAGAAAGAGAGTACACCTCAACACAATTTTTGTATCTTGACCAAAATTATTTTTGTCTATGTTTCATTTTTAGTAAAAAACAAACAAAAAAAAAAACAGGAAATCAATTTGAATTCAGACAAATTTGCTTAAGAATAGATACGGCTCACATATTGTTATTGTCATATGAATAGTCTTGAAGGCGACTCTAACCTTGAATTTGTTGCCAACGCTGATGAAGCTGAGCTTGCCCGCCTTCTGTTTGGAGTCCTTGAAAGTGCTGGAGTTCTCAAACAGTTGACGAACAAATTTGTCTTTTGATTCGCACACTAAACTCTCCAAGGACATGTGGAGTGCGTCATTATTCTTCTCCACGAACCGTGTCTGTCAACACATACACACATGCACACGCCTTTACGTCCATTTGTGTCGACGCCAGCTTTTCTTACATATTGATAAAGTACAAGACGGATGAAGAATGACAGTCCTTTCACTTAAACTCTGATTTTTTTTTTTTTTTTAAATGTTACATATTTAATTGATATCTGTAAATAAATCAGGTGAATAATAATATTGTTATGAGATATATAAAGTTGTAAATATATAGATATGAAACATATATTAAATATTACAGTTTCATAGCAGACGGCTCCTGCAAAGTGTCTGATGATAAAGCCTTCATCATCGCGAAGATTTCTGTGGACGGCTAGTTTCGACTTCCTCGGAACCTAAAAAGGAAAAAAAGAAAGAAACTAAAACTTTCTCATAAATATGTACAAAGGTGTCACAATTAACTCTAGGTCAGAGTAATTTGTCCATCTGTTAGTAAGTCAAAAAGGTCAAACACTAATTGAAACATCAACGTTAAACATTCTATCTTTTTGTCAAAGATTACAAAATGATAACAAAAAACTTCTTTTAGCATTGCAAAAATATAAAAAGCAATATTTAAACTAAAATCATGAGTCCCTGAAATTATTTGATGTGGCCCTGTATTGTGTATACACCCCGTCAGCACTCAGGTCTTAGCCAAAATATACGCTGTATCTATCCTATGGCAAGAAGAAATTCAGATTTTTGGAAAAGCCAGTTTAAAAAAAATAGACCCGACGTATCTTACTGAATGCCATGAATCATAAGTTTTAAAGGTGGAATTAATTTGTGAGATTAAAGGAATTCAGAGTTTCGTCTGGTCGGTTTTAAAATGAACAACAATAACAATAATAAAACTGTTTGAAATGCACATTTTTGAAATCCTTTCATTTGTGATGGACTTCCATTCTGTTGTTTGGCACCCTTCCTCAGTCTTCTGCCCCCTTTTTGCCCCTCATATAAAACGTTGTAGCTCCACCCCTGTCTGAACGTAAACCTATAAAAGTGTAACAAAAAAATTGTACGTTTTAAATGTTTTTTCTTTACCCTTCTATATAACTAAAAGACTTTGCTCATGCAGTGACAACAACATGGCTGAAAGGATTTTGTACTTGCAGATACGAGACAGACTGACAATAGCAACAAAGGCAGCAACAAGAGGAGGTGGTGGGGGGGTTAAGACTGCGTCATCCACCAAACTGCTCATACAAACTGGGAGAGGAAAAGTGATCACAATACATGTTTTTGTCTAACAAAAGAACAATAAAAAACAAAAAGCAAGGACGAGTGTCCGACCGTGAGCCTGAAGTGCTCTTTGTGCTTGCTGTGAATTGCCAGAGCAAAGTGTTGGTCACTGGGCTGAGGGAGACGATTCTCTTCATCCAAGATGTCTAAAATGCCCACCGTCTTGGACTCCACTAGATCTGAAAACAACAAATGTAAAATATACGTTCATGAAAACACTTCTGAGAAATCCGTTCAACCAAAACAGGGAATAAATTGTTTGTAAATAATAAGTGATAAATACCTTTTTTACTCTTCTATGAGCCATTGATTACAAAAAAACTTATTAGGAAGATTTTGATTCAATTAGGCTGAATTGAATTAAATTGGTTTAATTTAATAAATACTGTATAATATTTATATCTAGTTAAACTTTATTCGGGTTTAATTTTTTAATAAGAAAATAGAATCTGTTTTAAACTGGCACCAAATTAAATAGAATCTAAATAATATAAAGGGTAACATCATTTCAGTAAACAATAAAACCTGCACTCTGGCTTGTTTGTTCTGACATTTAACAGCATATATTTGATTTTGACAAAAATATATAATTGTATTTCCGGTTTCCACAGAAAAACTTTAATTGTACATACAAATCCAGCTGCTGTAAATCCATCAATAAAGTTTAAAATAATGTAAAATAACAAAAAATTGAGCTATCAGTTATCTTTCTAAATGAATTTCAGTGTTTTTTTTTCTTTCATTTTAAGGACAAAACTCTAAAGTCATTTTTGCTGGCACATTTTAACAATGAAGTAGACAAATAAGAAGAAATAATTAATGAAATGGTAATTTGCGGAAATAAAATAATTATAACATGCAAACACAAAAGCTGCTAATTAATCATAATGACATGAATTATAGTGTGTTAGATAAAAAAAAAAAAAAAAAAAAAGATTACCAGTAAATATAGATGGCAGACGGAGACTGAGTATTATTTTAGGTTAAACAGGCATAAAATCCCTTCAGAAAAACATACTAATCATCATTTCCGAGTGACATTTAAACATGCTAATAGTGGCTAAGTGTAGGTGGCCACATTGTTATTAGTATTTCAAACATTAGTATTTATTTCACACAATTTCACTACTTTGTGGCTACAGATCGTGTTTTGTTTGTACAATTAAAAAATTACATGTCTATTAATTATTGATTTTTCTACAAAAGTTTGAATTTTGAGAGTTTAAACAAGAGAGAAAAGTGTAAAAATGTTCATGTCTAATCCTAATCCTGTGATTTTACTTCTTTTCTAGGTTTTTACAAGTTCGTGTCCACAATTTAGTATTTCATTTGTACGATTTAACAATTTCAAAGCTAAAATATCTTTTTTTAGCGTGTCATCAACTGGTTTCCAGCAGTCATTTGTGCATTTTATTTGACAAATCTTTTACTTTTTTAATTCTACATATAACCTCGTCTTAGCCGGCATCTGCACCCCAGAATGCAGCTTCTGTTCTGATGAATCTTGAAGTAATGATATTATTAAAAATATGCAAAGTGATTAAGTACTAAAATACGCGACAGCAGTTGTTTATTTAACATTTTCAAACTCCAGATCATTTCAGAAGTCTTAAGCAAATCTCTCTGTTTACTGTTCCTTTTATTCAAATAAAAAAAATATTCTCATCAGGATGCTCATTTAGCCGCACTTTTGAATTATTCATCCACCATTATGTTTACAAAATAATGTGCGGACCAAGGACCTTGGGGAACAAAAAAAAAGAATCTGCATGAACAAGCACCTGCGCATAAATCCTGAAGATTGATGAGTGAATTAATGGCCAACTCAAATGGTCATTTGCAAGTCATAAATGTTGCTCATTGCTGTCAGTTAGCAACACACCTGAACCAGCGCAGCCTTTGAAATACAAATCCCCCTGCATCAGCCCGATCGGTGGACTGCGTCATCGTAAGAACTCGTTTGAGGGCAGAACATAAGCTAAACAAGTGGGTATAATTTCCGCAGCTTCTCATCTCACAAAAGAGACCATAAAATCCAGAAAACACTGAGCGCGCTCACTGTCCACAGAGACAGGGATAGGCCAGCTATGAGGATGAAAAGCAGTCAGTATTTTTGCCCCCCCCCACTCTGAAGTGGATCCTGGAGGAATGGCTATAATGAATGGCATGTGGGTGAGGTAATAATACACTTGAGCCGACCACAGAGATATGTGTGGGAAGCACAGGCAGCCATATCTCAGTTGGAGCGTGTTGCATTTTGCTGCAAAAGCTGCCATTTCTGATCATCCCAGGCAGGGCCGGATGTAGGAATGGTAAAAAAAAAAAAAAAAAAAAAAAAAAAAAAAAAGACAGGATGGACGGCTGGAGAGACGGACAAATAAAAAGGCATTAAAAGTTTAAAAAAAAGTTAAATCCAGCCTCAACGAGAGACAAACCAGTGTCGTGTTTGTGCATGTCCCAAGCCCAGTAAATGCAAATATAGGAAAATTCTACATAAAAGGTCTTAAACAAATAGATCAAAGGATAAAATAGATTCATGGATAGTCTGGCCGAATCCGAGTTCTTCCCCTTCCCATTCGGCTTCTCCCTCCACCTCCAATTGTAGAGGCATTTGGAGAGGTAGGGGTGTCCATGACAGGTTTTTTAAGGGTTAACCCTCACAGCGGAGGATGGCAGAACCCTCAGCTGTGAGGGTGTTCTGCGTCGCTCTGTGCCGCGGAGGAAAAGCGCTTTTCTTCATGTGGATGCGCTCTGAAGCACAGAAGTCTGAATTTAAATGGAAGTGATGACTATTTGTTTTAGTATGGTCTTTTTAAAGTCACAAAATTCCCAGCAAACATTTCAATGTGGGCCCATATGGTTTACCTTAGGGCTGAATTGGTGGACCCCCAGTGGGTTAGTCCGCTTGTTCCACAGTGGCCCCACACTGGCTTGAGTGGGCACTCAGTATTCGGGCTCACTGGGCAGCAGAGCTCGCTAACTTGCTACGCTGTCCACCGGGCGGATGGTTAGCGTAAGGACCCAGATCACTTTGTCTCCACCTAAGCCAGTGTGGGCCACCATGGGACCCACAGACAAACCCACCTGGGGCCCACATTGAAATGTTCGCTGGGGCTGCTGTTGTTATGAATTTCTGAGCGCTAGCATCTCCAAGCTAACGTAGCCTACCGGCCATTATTGATGACGTCATCGAATGGGAGAAACGTACAAATTTGACACTGACTATGTCCGAATTCCCACCCTAATCCTTCACTCCTAAGAAACGGTATAAAGACTACAGTATATAGTGCCCTGGATTTTAAAAGCAATTCGGACGCATGCTCACTATTTTACCTTTGTTTTGCTAAACACTGCATATGAACTCAATGATTTCTCAAACTAAAAATCGAATCAATACGAAACATTTCACGACGTCCATTTGTGACTCCACTGTGTTCTGATGATGAAAATGTGGATGGTTTGTTAAAAAAATACATTTAAACAGGTTTCTTTATTTATTTATTTTTTTTGCAAAAATTGTTTAACGTCAATGCATTGTAGTCTACAGTCGCTAATGTTGTGAGCATCGATGCACAAAGTTTTTTTGCAAAGAGTTCTGGGAAACTTTAGTGCACTCAGTTTTGGAGTTTGTAGATTCTGACAGCACTACAAAATGGCTAACGCACTATATAGTGCACTATGCAGTGAGTGGGGAAGGAATTCTGACATAACCTATTTTTCCATAACTTTCCGTTCGGAGGGTTAAATGTACGGATAGGGAGAGGGGAAGAATTCGGATTCGGCTATGAACTGATATGATGATTTCATGGTTTTTTATGTATTTTAGGGGTTTGGAGAGATATGACACCCCAGATTCTCACCAAACCTGGACAACCCCCCGTACCTCAATAGTGGGGAAGGCTAAATCATTGTCTGATCCCAGAATGTTGATCTGATGGCCTGCAAAAATATGCTAAATCATCATCTAATCAGCTTCTACAGATGTCATTTTTTGGATTTTGAGTTAGCTCAGTGTGTGGTTTTAAACTAAAGCTTTTATTCATGTCCGGAAGTGTAGAACTTACCTATGCAGTCTTGGTTATCAACATAATGCACCTCACTCACTCCCAGCCCTTCCTTTTGATAAAGTTCTTGCTCCTATATTTATAAGACATAACAAATAGAACACAATTTTAAAAAGAAGACAAATTCTGATTTTTTAAAGATTATTTTCCATTGAAAAAAAAAAAAAAAAAAAAAAATCAAAACAACAACACTTCTAATAACAAAGAGGTAAAAAAAAAGTGTTAGCACTTGTGGTATCAATAACAAATTTGGGAAACAATACCAGCACACAATAATTAACAAGCCTCCAGAGAAATTACAACTCTGACAAAAGTGCACCGAAGAGATGGAAGGAAAATGAGAAAGCCAGCCACTTCCTCCCGGATCATGATATTTGGCAACATGACGTGGCTTGTTTCCCAGCATGAGTATAACCACACACCGAATCATCTCAATCCACCGGATGCTCACCCACCTCCTTCAGAATGCGCTCGTTGAAGAACTGCTGTAGTTTCTCATTGCAGTAATTGATGCAGAACTGCTCAAAGCTGTTGTGCTCAAAATACTCTGAGAGCAGAGGGAGAAAAAAACATCCATTTCAATTAATTTCCAAAATGAAAGGATTTGCTAAGCCTGTGTATATTAATTATGACAGGAGGAAAAATGATGTCTCAAGCCAGAACCCTGGAAATGAGGTGCATTCGGGCATTTCAATGAGGAAAAACCTGTCTCTTTATTGGATTTTATTTTGGTAAAACCTTAGAAATAGCATCAAAATGATTTCAATTTGTTTTTTTACTAAACATAAATCGTGGGTCAGATGTTAAAGACCCACTTGGATCATCTTTTGATCTATTTTCAAAGTGTTCACTGTGTCTTTTTAAAATTATGACTATGATGATTTTAGCCAAAATTTAAAAGTGACCATTTCTAGGACATATTTTCTGCCAAACGGCACTAGTTGGTTTGAATTGTGGGAGGACCCCGTGATGCAGAGCAACCCCGCCCCCTATCTCTTTGTCACTGCTGAGAGCTCTCTGTTGACATGCTCTCCTGCTAGCTTACAGCCCCTCTCATCCCCCAACCAAATATTAGCAGTGCAACAAAAATTGGAGCTATCCAGTCGTACAGTTTTGAGTCAGATATCAGCTAGGACAAGGAAAACAAAGACGTACTTGGATCTAGTCATCTACAAGTGGGTGCATCAAGCTACAAGAGGTCAATTCCAATGAAAAGTCAATGTAAATGCGAGTTTAGGCTTCTGTCTTCAAAATTCTTGCACTCATGCGTAGCTATGTACGTTTTTATGACTGTTTTTCGCAGTGAACGCACATTAAAAATTAAAACAGGTTGAACTTTGACCAATCAGGATTTGGAAATGAGGAATTGACATTTCACAAAAAATTCACATAAATGCCAACCATTTGAAAATTGATCAAGGAGAAGAAATTGATAAATCTTTTTTTTCCAGAAGGGAATTCCACGACAGCAAGTCTTTCTTATATCGGAACAGAGCTGTGAAAGAAAAAACCTGGAGCAAGATTCTTGAAATTTACACCACTTTAACATTTCACACTAACTCTGTAGGTGGCGAACAAGCGGGATTAAACAGTAGAAAAAGAAAAGCAGAAGAAGAAGTCCTTTCCTGTTTATGCTACACATTCTCACCCTCAACTCCCAACAAGAACCATTTGTTGACGTATGTTTCAGGCTCCCTCTGGATCACTTTTTGACATTTTGGGTATTCCCAACTTGCCGTTTTTTGACGTGCTGGCTGTTCCCATTAAATCAGGGGTCCCCAACCCTGGCCACAAACCAGTCTAAGGGTGGCTTGGTAGCGGGCCATAGACGCTAATCAGGGGTGTGCAACCCTTGGGACGTGGTACCAGATGCAGTACCAGATGTGGTCCTAAACACAGTAACGGACATGTAACCGGTACCGGGTTAGGAGAACTGGAGTTCGGATCCTACCCTTCACATCCTGAGGGTTGGCCCCCCCCTGATTAGCGTCTATGTATTAAGCCACCCTCAGATTGGTTTGTCCAGGGTTGGGAACACCTAATTTAGTAGAACAGCCAGCACGTCAAAAAACAACGAGTTGGGGAAACACAAAACGTCAAAAAGTGACGTGGAAGGGGCCCGAACCATCCGACTATATATGACGAGTTGGGAGTGGGATGCGTTTGTTTATGTAGTGTGAACACCAAGGGCTAAAACTGTTTCTGAACGGCAGTTACATGCTTTAGAATGGAGAGAGGCAGGGAGCTTGTGGTCCGCCGATTCCATTTTCTACGTAACAAATATTCTCTTCTTTGAATTTCATTTTTTGTTTGCTCTTGATTCATGAGGATTTGAATGGGGAATCACTCATAAATGCAAGTTTAAGCTTAAATTTCTCAATATATATCCTCCATCATCAGAAAAATACCACAATAGCATGTTAAAAACACATAATTTTCATCAGTGTTTTAAATAGCTCTTTGTCTAAATCTGCAATAATCTGATAGCTTCAAAAAATTGCACATAGAATTACCAAATCCAGCAATGTCCAACACGCCGATGAAGTTAGAGGAGGCCTGGAAGGGGAAGCACTGGTTGACTCGCTTGACCACGTGATCAAAGAGGCGGCTGTACACCGCTTTGGCCAGGGCGTCCCGGGCATTGTTCGCCTGTTCCACCTTTAGAGGCACCCTGGAGAGACGCACAAAGTGGGACAGTGAGAGAAATTTGGAAACTGGGACATGCTGGTCTCCTATTAAGCCTCTCTCTTATGTTTACTTTCTTCATTCAGCCCCATTTCTAACGTGGAAGCAAATATTTGGTTGTGCCACTTTTTTTTTTTTTTGGGGGCAGGATGGCTTCCCCTTTGTGAATTTATACAAGCTAGGATTTTGAAGACAAAAAAAAAAACTAAGACGTGAGCCTCAAACATTTGGTGTAACCTCTAAAAGAACTTAAACATTTTTTTCTTTTGGTTGAAATTATTTAAAGGGGTTGACTTATTTGACAAAGTGCAGCTCCGCAGTGACTGAGAGTTCAGCAAAGGCTTTCCCAACTGGGAGGAAGTTGAATTGAAAATGAAAGAAGCTCTTCTTTTTTTTTTTTTTTTTTTTGCTTTGTTATGCCTTTTTTTAACTCCTCTTTTGATATTCAACTCTATCTTCTCCAAAGAAAACCTCATCCATTACAAAAACTCCTCATCCATTTATGCTCAAACTGAATACTCCATTTCTATACGGTAAAAACTATAGATGGAAGATTTTTTTTTACAGCTGATTATTGCAGCTAAGTTTTAGATCTACTTAAAGACTATGTTACACCCTCCCACCCCCTTTCTGTTATCCTCAGCTTCCCTGGGGGGTGTCGGTGGATTTGTCTGTCGGTTGGATTTGTCTTGGTAACAAAGACAGTTCCCCTTCGCTCCACCTCCTCCCCAGACCCACGGGGGGGCTTCACTGTACTGCGGCCACGCTCCCCTGCCTTCTCAGATACGGCCTGCATTATTAATGCAGAGAAAACACTTCCAGGCCGGCCCAGCATCTGGCCCCTTTTGAAATATTCATCTAGAAAAACCTGGTTACCCCCACCCCAATATTCATAGAGTGAATACAGCAAACTCCATTTATCATAATCGTGCATCGGTTTCTTCTAGTCATTTTACTAATTATTAGCTTAAAATATTTTTTTCTGAACTAAATAATCTGATGGAGTGGTGGAGTATATATTTTTTTTTTAACAAATTCAAAGATGCTCAAACTTTTTGCTTAGAATCTCACTTGATAACTGTGCCTTTGGCGCCCCCTGCTGTAGTGAGCATAACCCTGGTAGTCAGGCTGACCCGCAAGTCGTCCTTATCCAAACCCAACAGATCGGCGCAGTACTCCAGAGTCTGGTCTGAGTGGTTCTTTAAGATACAACCACCTGAAACAAAAAGACAAAGCATTTAAAAAAAAAAGAGCAACAAAAAGTGAAACAGTAACATTAAAGTCATGGTTGTGAGTTCCCTGTATTGAGAATGAACAATGTCTCACCTGCCAAAGTAGTTGGTGACTTTTTTTTCTACGAGGCAAATTTAAGTTTTTTTGCATTTGGGGCTTGATGTGTGTTAATTTAGAACCAGTTCAGTTTCAGCCCTGGTCACATCTAGCTTCTCACCTCCTTGTACTTTGCGCTGTCGTAAGGCTGAAGCGGTGTGCCCCCCCCCCTTCTTCTTCTTCATGTTTTCTCTTTCTTACTTTTTTTTTTAACCAGCAGTTGGCATCCAATGTGATGTTGATAAACGCGCTTTATTTACACAATCGTGGTTACAAAAATTAAACTTTAGACTTTAAAAGACATACGGAAATGTTTTAAATTGTAACATCGGTCCAGTACTCTAACCCAGTATCAGTACCCTAACCCTGTACCGGTTCACGTTCAGTACTGCGCCTTGTACCAGGTTGGGTCCGGTACCGCATCTGGTACTGAGTCCAGTATCACATTTGGTACCGCGTTTGGTCCGGTACTGCATCTGGTACAGCGTCCGATATCGCATCCGGTATCAGGTCTGTTACTGGGTCGGGTCCGAAACCGCATCTGGTACAGCGTCCAGTATCAGTTCTGGTATCATGTCCAGTATTATGTCAGGTACAGAGTCGGGTCCAGTGTCTGTTCCAATTCTGAACCCGCTATCGCGTCCAGTACCAGGTCCAGTATTGGGTCGGGTCCGGTACCGAATCTGGTACGGCGTCCAGTATCGGGTCCAATATTGTACAGCGTCGGGTCCTGTGTCCGGTACCGCTTCCGTGATTGTGACGGGACTGCTCTTCAGGACATCTTCAGGGTATTGGGTTAAGGAACCCTGACTCGGCACCAGCCGCGTCCTGAAGAGCAGTCCACATGTAGTTCCCCGTCTGGAGGGCTACGGATCTTTGATTTTACCCCACCAGATTAGGGTTGGGATAACAGTACAGGTCCGGTCTGGTCCGTCCGCGTCCAAGGGTTAGGCACCGCTGATTAGTGTCTGTCGTGCGGTACCAAGCCTCCCTCAGACCGGTACCGGTTCATGGCCTGGAGGTTGTGGACCCCTGATTTAATGGGGACAGCCAGCATGTTAAAAAAATGATTGACGTGGAGGAGTCCCGAACCAAACGTCAATATGTGACGATGCGGAAACGGGAAAGTGTTGCAAAAGTACATTCATGAGTCTTTTTATTCAAATCATCGTGAATCAGGGGCAGATGAAAAAATGCTTTGTGCAACAGATTTGTGACGTAGAGAATGATGATAGGAGTGCAATTAATTGCTAATTAATTGTTTATCACTGAGCTTGAAAAAAAAAAAATCCTAATTAAATGTGAATTTTCTATGTATTTTTTTTAAATAAAACTTGCACTTTGAGAAACATTTAATCAAAAATATATCCAAATTCAACATGATAACATGATCAAAACTATCTTAAATAAAAGATTTTTACTACTTTTTTTGTTTTTTTTGGAACTGCCAGATTCAAACATCTCAACCTGCACTTCTGCACACATTTGCAGCTCAAATCTCTGCTTCACCTGAAGAACTTCCTGTTTCCTCAAAGTCGATGTTTCCCAGATGCAGGACGCCGGAGACGACCCGGAACAGGTCCAGCTTCTCCGTGTCGTCCAGACCGATCTTCTTCATGGCCACACACATCCTGTTGAAATCTCCCTGGTCGTCTACAAGGGGGTCCTTCAGAGCGCCCAACTTCAGATGCTGGAAGAAGAAAAATCCCCCGCAGAAATTATTTAAAAACCCAATTTACTTACAAATAAAGTCTTAAAATATTCCAAAAAGCCTTTAAGGCAGATGGGAAACAATCACAGCAAAATAAAAGCGTAGAAAGAAAATCATGCAGATAATGATTATGCAGAAAGACGGATGCTGAACCTCCTTAAACAAGAAAATGACAGAGCCTCAGGAATAATTAGAAATATAAGAAAGCCTGAGTGATGAATGTAAACAGAACTGATGTGAATTATAAAAGAGAAATATACTGGAAATAAACTGAAGAGCACTTGAAGACTGATAGTTAATTATACACTCAATTATAAGATGAATTAATCACAAATTAAATGATCAAGAGTTGTCTAAAATTATTTCCCTCATTATACACTAAACCAACAGAATGCAATTTGACGCTTGAGTCTGTTGAGTTCATGCTAACGTTCTTACTGCTTTCAGAAATGGGAAAGAATATAATTTCACTGCCTAGTATTTAATCTGCAGTTGTAAAAACTTTGCAAAGTAGAACAAACAACAGAGTGAAAACTGAATCCAAAACTTATTTATGCATGCTAGAAACTATGAATACATGCTTATTGATTTGCACGGCAAAAGAAGGAAAATAAATCTGAAAAAGCAGAAACGTCACCTTATTGTCCTGCAGGTTAGAAACAAAAATGACAGGTGGCATAATGATGTTAGTGACATTTTAAACATTGAAAAACTTCCTTGTTAAAAAGTCTGAACACTTAAAACTAGCTTCATTTAAACAATGGCTTATCAGAAAAATATACATGGTGGTGTAGTGGTTAGCGCTCTCGCCTCATAGCGAGAAAGCTGTTGTTTGAGCCCCAGCAGGAACCTTTCTGTGTGGAGTTTGCATGCTCTCCCTGTGGTTTTCTCTCACAGTCCATAAACATGCTTCATAAGTTAATTAATGACTCTAAATTGTTACTAGATGTGTGTTTATGTTGCCCTGGGACAAACTGGCAGGCTGCACCTCGCCTTAGCCCCGCAGAAGCTCGAATAGGCCCAAGCAACTCCATGATCCTGAAAGAGGATCCAGTGGGTTCTTAAGATGGATGGAAATAAATCTGAAAGCACATTTTCAAAATATCCAAGAATCTTCTGATGCAATTTTGTTAAATTGATCATGACTCTCAAATCAGCCTTATATAACCCTTTAACACCTTACATGGATGGTGTTAACGGTTGAAAAGTTACAGTGAAACAAAGAACATAAACACTGGAGCTCTGGTGTTAAAGGGTTAATGGGGAAAAATCCCAAACAAAATATGATGATATTAGGAGCACTGGAAAATATGAAATGCATCTGTGTTATCAACCTTTAGCAAAAATTACCTCAAAACAAAACAGAAATGTTTAAATCCCACTCCTTTTATCTTTTGATCAATTGTGGTCTATTAATTATGAGTATGATAATTTTAGCTAACATTTTAAAACCTGTTAGCACTTCGTTTTTGCAGCAGATGTTTCATTCGAAATTTGCCTCTGAGTTGTGGTTGGGGCAGTTGGTGTGGAGCAACCCTGCTCCCCTTCCTCTCCTTGTTGCTGAGAGCTCTCTGTTTACACTTTCTCCCACTCCCTCACTCCCCTAACCTAACTTTACAGGTGCAGCGAAAATTGCGAGCAATATTGAAGTTATCCAGGCGTGCAGTTTTGAGCCAGATACCAGCTCAGACGAGAAAAACTAAGACGTACATGGATCTAATTGTCTGCAGGAGCATGCATCAGAACGGAGCGGAGCAAGGTGCTTGTGGACCGCCCCCATTTTTGTCTGATTCACAATAATTTGAAGGAAAAACGTTCTCTGAAAATGTAATATTTTCTTTAGAGATGTCCTCCACAATCAGAAAAATATGAAAAACATAATTTTCATCAGAGTGGGTCTTCAAATGCAGACAGAAAAAGCAACGACTAAAATAAGTGTTCATTTGTTCTCATGCAGATGTAGAAAATGCAAAACAGGTTTGGGCCTTTGGGGCTGCTGTGTCCTGTGATCTCTTCCTCACACTACCTCTGATCCCCTACGAGTCTCCCGAATCTCGGAATATCACAAAAGAATAAACTGAGACGGAGAAATGAGAGAATGTGCATAATTAGTCCCAGAGAGAGAGCAGTACACCACAGTTATTCTTGTAATTGTTTCACAATATTAATTACTTGTCTGCTGCAGGCTCAGCAACCCAGCGAGGTGTTACTTTTTCTAAGTCATCTATAATTCATCAAATGCAAAGAAATGAACTCAATATCTTTTGGCAAAAACAATATTAATTAAAAACATATTCGTTTGAATTGACAGTGTCAGTAAAACAATTTGAAAAAGCTCATCATTTGAAGCAAAATGATGAGGTGTGGGATTGGAATAAGGGGAGGAGCCTAAACAGATTACCTCAGGACTCTTGCGACTCTGCATGATTTGTTTGTCGGAGTCTTTGCTGGCAAAGTATCTGGTACATCCTCGGTTCAGGTACTGCCAAAAAAAGAAGAAAAACAACTTAAAAATTTGCTAATATATGTAACATTTATAGTGTGAATTTAGTCATTTCACTAAAATAGAATAGTTGACGGGTTTGGAGTGACTGTCTGCTGATAAAGGAGTCATTCTGAGAACTTCTAAGTGAAGAACATCTTTATTTTAAAGCAAAACCTGCTGAAACACATGTTCACGTTCCCTCAAGTTATACATTGTTGATATTAGACTTTAAATTAAGGCTAAGACAAACTGCCACTAAAGCCTTAGGCCATCAACTTCACAGCAATCAGCCAACGCATGAATCATAATCTTGTGGTTTAGTTCATACAAAAGCTGACTAGTTTTGCTTGTTAATCAGTAACTGCGATGAACTTCTGAGTGGTGTTTATATCTTTCAAGCAAAGCGATTATGTCCAGCATTTATTTTTAATAGAGCTGAACGATAGAAAATCTTGTGATATGCGATATTAGTGATGAATAATCTATTTAATTAGCTGAATACGTCAAACTGCCATAGGATTCTTTTTGCATGTGTAAACGTTTAAAGTAGCCATTTATTGCAATATAAGCTGTCATTTTGATGTTGCGATTACGATAAATTTGCGATGTATTGTGCAGACCTAATTTTAACATGAACAATTTCTTACACAAACACCTGAATGCACAGGTACAACATGAGGCAGCAAAGGAAGTGGTACTAAACAGAACCAGGAAGTACAATGGCAAAAAAAAAACCCAGATGGAAATGCAGTCTCTATTGTGCTACAAGATATGATATAAGATATATAGATTTCTAGTAACTCTATTAACCTCTATTTCTTTTTATTTGTTAGGTAGTTAGTTTGCTACATCATCGTGTACTCTTATCGGTTTAAATAAATTCAGGATGGCCATGGTGTAGCAGTAGGGCAGTCGACCACTGATTGGAAGATTCCAGGTTTGATTCCCGCCTTGCCCGCCCATGTGTTGAAGTGTCTTTGAGATACTGAACCCCAACATGCCTCTGGTGGAAGTTTTGGTCCCAGTGTTTGGCAGTGGAGCCGCCACCAGTGTGTGAATGTCTGTGTAAATGTATTCACACGTCCCACATTTTGCTTCGATGGCCATGAGACCCTAGCAATTAGAAATTGCTCTGAAGTATAAACCGAGTATTAGTCACATGTACGCGTACGGGTGCTGAGGGTTTTTAGGTTGTCTGGGCCCATTGAGGGTTGTAAAGTGGGGTAACTGCATCTTACAGAAGTGCAGGTATCACCAAAAAGGGAAACGAACGAAATGGAACGAACCATTACACATATGCCCAAAACTTTATAATCGAAATAATTTAAAAAAAACATAATTTCACAATACACCGTTTCCATTAACTCCTAATTATGAGAATAGGCACAAACTCAAGTGATAAGTCATTCAAAACCATGGCGACAAATGAGAATAAATATTGTTTTAAGCTGTTTCACAAAAAGGGAGCATTTGATGGGTGTCACAGCATTGGCTGGCACGTGCTGTACACCAAGACCATTGATAGTCTCTATATATGTCATCATCTATCAAAGGAGACGTCTGCATCTTATTCAAGCATAGCTGCTCCCTACAATGATGCAGTTTGGAAAAAAAAGGAAAAATGTGCATGAATATTCTCACTTTACGAGTTCATCTGTTGGTCTACACCCTTAATTTTTTTTGAGGACCACCTGCGTGTCCTGTACAGATTTGTACATATTCACAGCCCATATTCAACCTTAGGAGAAGGCCTAAAATGTCAGATGAAATAAAAAAATAAAAAGAGAAAATATTTTTTCTGCTAAATTACAGATCGTTTTTTTCAAAGAAACATATTTAACATTTTTTGTAACCGTTTGGTTCAAATGGGACTAATCAAGTTTCTAACAACATCCGATCACATTTCTGAGGATCTTTTCAAACATTTGCTGATTGAAGTACAACTGTTTAGAACAATTCTTGTCTGATTTGATTCGATTGTCCCGTACTGACCCTGAAGCTGTCTGGAGAGTCCAGGTGTAAAGTCTTCTTCAGTTCCTCCGACGCTCCGGCGCACAGTCGGTAGAAGATGTGGTAATTCCTCTCGTCGTTACTTCTGCATGCAAATCCTGGACTTCTCCAGCAGGTAATGCGATACAAATCCACCAACAACAGCATTCTGCTGGCACAAAAAAAAACTTCAACGGAGATCTAAAAATGTATTTGTCAAATAGAAATATTAGACCATTTCTGACCTTATCATTAAAGTGGATCTCAACAAACTTCCCAAAGCGACTGCTGTTATTATTCCGGACTGTTTTTGCATTTCCAAAAGCCTCCAGAAGAGGATTGGCTGAAGAAAAGAAACATCTTGATTACCTAAAATGCATTTACAGATGATAAACATTTGATTATAGATTACCTTCTACAATTCTCTCATCAATATCTTGGCCACTTCCATAAGTTGTGGTCAGATACCTGCAAAAAAGTGATTTTAATATTTTAAGTAATTAGGACCTTTGCATTTTAACTAAGTAGTATCTTTATATCATAAATAAAATCATACATCATCAGTGCATCATTTGTGAAATTTTAAAATAAAATTCTCTAAATGAGTAAAAACATTAAAATTATGTGCTTAACAACTAAAAAATGTTATCCTTCCAAGTTTGGTAACAAATCAAATCAAATCAAACTTAATTTATAAAATACATTTCTGACATATGAACATTTTTTTAACTTAATAGACAAAAGAAAAAAGTAAGACTTTCAAACACACACACCAAACCAATTTAAGCTGAAATAATTTACAGCCAAATTAACTAATAAAAAGGGGTAAAAATTGAAGAGGGAAAACAGAAAGCAGCATTAAGCATGTGCTTGTGGATGAAAATTTACCTCAGAACAAACTTGGTGTTTTCTGTCTTTCCAGCCCCAGATTCCCCAGAAACTATGATCGACTGGCTCATCTTTAGAACCTTCATATCTCTGTAGGCTTTGTCCGCTGCAACAATAGTACAGGGTTAATACAAGTTTATTCAAGGTAAATCTAAGACTTTTCAGGACCTTTTTAAAATCATGTATGTCAAAAAATATCAATTTTTCAGTTTATTTCCCATTGTATTAATTTATTCCCATTTTATAGTCAAAGCTGTAGCTTCTTATCTTGTTGTTTGTAATCTATGCCCTCATGCTTTGAAGCTCTTCTTTTTCCTTTTTCAAATGTAGTCTATTGGTGCATAACAACTGGTTCTCCTTCTATTTATTTACATAATTTGATAAAAAATAATTGTGCATATGATTTTAACTTTCCTTTTGAATTTTTTCAATTCATTTCAATTGAAAATTCAAAATCTTGACATGAAATGTAAAATGGAGAAGTTTCTTGCAGCACAATTTTTAAGGCTCAGCTGTCAAAATTCAAAATTCAAGACTTTAGAAACTTATAATTCATACATTCAATGCTTTTCAGACCAAGTAATACTTGTGCTATTAAAGGCATTTTTACTTTAAAAGTGGGGTCATCTGGATCCCACAAGACGGCACACTGAAGTCTTTTTTGAGGATTCATTATCCTCATTGATGTCAGTTGCAGACATAAAAATCCTATCCACGTTTGTCATGGGAGGGATCACACATCAATATAAGAGTGTGGTCATCTGGACCCCATAAGAGAGTACCAGGGTTAAGACCCTGTGGGAACCATAATAAAAACATCATCTATTTGATCATCTGATCTATTTTCAAATCATTCTCAGTGGTCTTCTTAATTAGGAAAATGCCCTTTTACCCTCCCAAAAAAGTCAATTTTTTGAGATATACTGTAGTTTTTGAGGAGCATCAGTGTTTAATTTGAAATTTGCTTCAAATTTGCTGTATTTTCGACTTATCAAATATGCTCTTTTTCAAACAAACTGTGTTTGTCTCCTTCTGATTCACAATTTGAATCAAGAAACACTCATAAATGCAATTTTAAGCTTAATTTTCTTTATATATGTCTTCCATGATCATAAAAAATGCCACAAGAACATGTTAAAAACACCAAAAACACAATTTTCATCAGACTGGGTATTTAATTAAATACCAAAGGACAATTGAAAACCTCTTGTGCCCTTTATAAATCCTTTTCCCCCAACTGGGTGTTTAAAGAAATATATTTCCTCTCAGATTAACCTCTGTCTTATCTTATGAACTTGAAAAGAGACATGAGTTATCACAAGGAGGCAACTCCACTGATTCCACAATGCTAGTCAGCTTCCTGCTTTTAGAACTATATTGAGCTGTTTTAAAGCGGTCAGTGTTGATTAATAAAAAACACAAGAGGCTTTTTAACAAGCGCATCAACAGTCATGGAGAAGAAGTGTAAATCTGCAATAAACCAAACCAAAAAAAGAAAAGTTTCTATAAGTCTTACTGTTCTGATTGCAAAAACAAAACAACAAAAGGTTAGCTTGTTTTTGTCGCCACAAGGCAGCTGTGAACCCTCACCTATAGCGAAAACATGTGGTGGCAGAGTGCCCAAGGACTTCCCGCGGTAGGACTTGATAGCTTCAGTGCCGTACAGTTTTGGAATGTCATAGTAAGGATTGACAGCTATCAGGATGTTAGCCACGTAGGTCTGCAGAGAAAGGACAGAATTTAAGGTTCCATATATGAACAGAGAAAGACACCTTCTAACTGAGGGTTGGCGACCACACCTTCACTTGTTTTAATGTCTTACTTTCCTCATATACCAGCTGTTTTAAAATTTCTAGCTTTCCTCTTGTCGAGTAACACTTCCCTCTTTACCAGCTGGTCTTTTCCCTCCTGGGAATCATGTATATGGATCCTTTTAGCTTTCCAACCTGCTACCTGATCTAGCTAGTAACATCTTTGACACCAATTACTGTATATGAGGAGTGGACTTAGTGACCCCTCCCCTGCCTTGTTCCAAACAGGAAGTACTTACTGACTCCAAGAAGTCGAAATCCCACAGACTAGAAATAAATCAGTTATTATCAGAGAAACCATTTCTGCTAATTTTGTTAACGTGTTCTCGATAATTCTAATACATTTTTTTTTTTTTTTGCATTGCAGGTTATTCAAGCTATAAACTGACCAATCAGATGCCTCAGTGAAAGTATGTAAGTCTCACATGGACCTTTCAAAATGTCTGACAGATTTGAGGTATGTGGACTGTCAACAGGCCCAAAAAAGTCTGGATCCACATGACGGCATATTTTTCTTAAAAAAAATGGCGACTTTATTGACTTCATTTAGTTGGAACCAGAATCAAGTCATTTTCTGTGGGTGATGTCATATTCACTCTGTCCAGCTCTCTGATACAGTCAATTGCGATGCCATTCTTAGAAAATGGCAGACTTCTCGCTCAAACCAAATGAAGTCAATTCAGTCACAATTTGTTCACATTATGGGCGTCGCTGTGCAGGGGCGAAGCTAGAACCTTTCATATGGGGGGCGGGCAGAAGATTTTGGAAGACTGACAAATGAGAACAGCCGAGTACAAATGAAAGGATCAAAAAGAACACATTCTCACTCCCAACTTCCCATATATAGAAGTATAATTCGGGTCCCTCCGCGTTGTTTTGTTTTACCGACTCATCGTTTTTGACATGTTGGCTGCTCCCCAACCTCCACACTGTGAACCTGTACCAGTCCAAGGGCTGCTTGGTAGGTGCTAATCATGGGTCCCCAACCCGGACCGGACCGGTACCCTAACCCAGTTCCAGTCCGCGTCCCAAGGGTCAGGGACCCCTGACTCCTGAATAGCCATCATGTCAAAAAACAACCTCTCAACACGTCAAAAAGTGACGTAAAAGGGGGCCTGAACCATACCTTCATATATGACGAGTTGGGAGTCAAAATGTGCAGAAAATAGATGAAAAAAGTGTAAAATACATTGTTTGAGGGGCTCTAAATGTCATAAAACTATTTGCTTGGGGTTTAAATTTTTTCCTGGGGGTCAACTGCCTACCTTGTAACCCCGGTAGCTATGCCCCAGTTGTCATGTTAGAGACAAGCATTAGTAAGTCCAAAACAGTCTGAGTCAACGTTTCTATGGCAACTAGTCTCACTAATCAGGGATGAGCATGTTAAATAGCCAAACCCCTTTTATTGAAAGCAGGCTCGGAGTATTTGTCAAACATTGCGAGCGTTCGCAGTGGGGGCCAGCGGGCACCAAATGCTTTTATTGAGGCATCTGATTGGTCAGTTTAAAATTTGAATAACTTATGATAAGGAAGAACTTGCAAGAACATGTTCAAAAAATGTATCAGAGCAAGTATGGTTATTCTGACAAATAGAATGACTGCATTAAAGCAGTTTATTTCTCATTAGAAAGCTATGGGGTTTGGCTTCTTGGAGCCAGTGGGTACTTCCTGTTTGTGAAGTCCAGTTCTCATATACAGTCATTTTTGACACAAAAGGGAAAAGAGTAAAATAAAGAGAGTCATACGTAGATGTGATCTTTGTTGTACCGCACTCTGACATTGTTGAGAAGAGTGGCCTCGTTCAAGTACATAAGTGAACCTGTCCAGACAAAAGAGCACAGTTAAGAGGAAATCCTTTCAAAATAAAATGACTGGTGCGAGTAAATACTCACAGTTGTCGTCTACGTGTTTGTTGACATCATCCTCTGCTGGGAAGACATGGCTCATGGGAGCGAGAAAAGTCTGCAACATCAATCATTGGAAGTTGTTCACAACCAGATACCACAAGTGTCTACACTAATTTGGGATTATCCATTGTTAGTCTTTAGGAAAACTTATGATTCCAAAATTAAAGTTGAACATATTGTAGTTACGCATGAACATAAAACATTTACAGCGCTTAAAGATCAAAGTAATGATTTGGGGTGTGACATGCTGGCAGACTAAATTAGATACTGATGTTCTCATTGCATTGTTTAAGAGTTTGTGTTCATGGAAATAAGCTCAATGGAACAAGTCAGCTGTGAAAGAAACAGGGGGAGAGACATGGCAGGGTGATGAATAATTTGGTGGAGCAACAGGATCTGAGCACCTGGCCGGGTTAGAGAGTGGCGAGCAAACGGCGCCGATATGCCTCCAGCTAAAGTGCTGGAGACGTAGTTGTACATCGACGTAACGAACAAACTCAATCTGTGTTTGATCCTCGTGAAACATTGTGTGTATCAATGCTGGTTGTCAGCGCGACCATTCTGTGCAATGATGTGTGGTTTATTACAACAAGAAGTCTGTAAGCGTAAACAGAGGGAGCTTTGTCAGGCAGGATCAGTCAGCCGCAATAATGAGCACGTGAAACATGTGACCAATGAAAAGTGGCATAAAGGTGACAAGAATGACGGTCACGTTTGAGACTCGGACACTAATGAGCTAAAAAAAAAATTGTTTCATTGGTCCACTGAACATAATGACGTTTATGTTTTATTAAAAGGGACAGGACAGATTTAAAATAAGATCATTTTCTCCCTGAAGAGTCCATATCATTTCTAAGAAGCTAGAATCCATTAAGTTGTATGGAAAAACAAACATCCACAACAGAGTGAGCTCAAAATACCAAGAAAATACAAAATAAAAAACACTTTCAGAATTGTTTGTGTAAGTTTTCCTGTAATAATCTATAGGCTGATTTACGTGTGTCTGTAATAAAGACAGAAGAGTGAAATTACATGTAAATCAGCAGCAGTTGGAACCACAGTAAAGACATATGAGATTTCAAAAGAAGTTAAGTCATAAAAAACCTTCAAAAACCCCAAACATTTGAGCTCATTAAAAAGCATAAGTTTGTAACTGATATTTGAAATTTTAACTCAAATATAGTTTAACAAATACTTATGCAATTAGAAAAGTAATAGGATGAATAAACTAAAAAAGGTTGTTTTCTTAAAAGGAGAGATTGCTAAAGTTTTCAAAATAAAGCACTGATAATTTAACTTATTCGTTTTAGTTGTGTTCCATCTTAAATAGCAATAGGTAAATAATGAAACAAGCCTTTAAAGACCCTCTCCAAATATCTTTGACATATTTTAAAGGCGTTTAAAGTTGTCTCTTAATTAAAATTATGCAGTTTTTAGCCTAACTCAAAAGCCTGTCATTTCCTTGGACATAGTTTCTGCAGAACAGCAGCAGTTCGTTAGAAATTTGTCTCTCGAAATTTGTTCCCCCTCCCCGCTGCTGACAGCTCTCCGTGTACATGCTCCCCAACCAAACATTAGCAACAAAAATGGCAAGCTATATTGGAGCCAATTAGCCATACAGTTTTGAGCCAGTTCTGGCAAGGAAAACGTCAACAAGTAAATGTATCAGAATGGGGCGGAGCTTGTGGCCCACCCAGTATGATTTCTACACCACAAATAGATCTTTTTTAAACTGCTTTTTTTCGACTGCTCCTGATTCACAACGATTTCAATAAAGAAATACTACGAAATGCAATTTCAGAGCTAAATTATGCTTGTTTTAATCCATCATCAGAAAAATACCACAATAAATGTGGGTCTTTAAGAACATTATCAACATAATGGTTAGTTGGGATAGGCTCCAGCAACCCCTTGACCCCGAGTTAAGAGGATGGATGGATGGATGTAATAGTTGTCAATGGTGTGCTTGAGTCAAATTCACTTTAGACTAAACAAACACGGCGGGTCTTTTGCAAGCAAAGACGGTGCTTGAATTTGAATATATTTCACAGACTTCCTGTTTTTGGTTTTACTGTATGTTTGCTCAGGGATTACAGCACTAGCAGCGCGTCAGGAGAAACAAAGCAGTGAGCTGGGGGGCACCGAAGAACATACATGTTGTAAACATCAGAGGCCGGGCTGCAGCAGACACGTGACGGCTCAGGTGGAACAGGTGGCCTTTACCTCCTGAAGGACCGCTCTGCGCCTAGGCAACGCTATCAGCACACCTGCTGCTGCTCCTGCTCATTAATTTATGCGGCTGTACCTGTGGTCCCTCGTGTTTCTCACATTTCAAACATTGTTGTGCAAACGCCTTACGACCTGGAGTCACACTTTAGTGTTTCAAGGGCTTATTTTCATGTCTTTGGGGTTTAAAAATGTGCTTTTTCACGATTGGGGATGAGGATTCATGGATTAAACAGAATCTTAATAAAGTAAAAATACCCTGTTTTATTTTCTGTCTTAGAAGAAAAATGAATTTATCAATAAAGTTTTTCAAAATAATCCTATTTTAGTCATTCAATTTTTTTTTCTTAAAACAAAAATTCAGGGTATGAACATTTTTTTTTACTTCATTAGCAGATTTATTTTACTTATTTAAAGAATATTTGACTAATTTAAAGTGTGGTCAGTGAATGCATCCCTGTAAACTGAGAGTAACAGTTGGATTGTACGTGCGCTCCTCTGGGTTTGGTATAACCCACCTTTCCTCTCTGGTTCAGTGGCTCAATGGTGAGCGTGTCGGCTCCTATGTCGACCATCACTCCTAACTGGAACCCCTCGGTGGGGTGGGGCGCCCACACTGGCTTCCCGTCCTCCATGGTTCACCTCCAGCACCAGTCCAGCTACAAGGCTGTGGAGAGTCCAAGTAGAACCGAATCACATCAAAGTAACAAAACTTAAAGTTTGATCTGAGATCAGATTCAATACAAAATAAAACCAAAAATACTAATTTACACCCTTATTTTATGTAACAATAAAACATCTGTGTTTGTTTTTTTTAAATAGAAATGTATTGATCGTCAAACAAAAGAATTAATGCGATTAACAAGTTTACAATATGATTTAACGTCTTATTCAACTCAATTTGTCAAAATTTTATCAACCAATTTTTTTTGGATAACAATAAAAGTGTTTTCACTACGGCTGCCACGATTAGTCGACTAATAGATGACTAATTTGATAGTCGATTAGTCGTTACTTTATATTATATCGAGTCAGATTGTAGTGAAGTGGAAAGTTATAATGGCATTATGCTAGCTTTTTGGACTGTTTTGACATTTATTACGGTTTTTTAGACTATTTTGGAGTTAAGCTAGTATTTCAGCTGTATGCTAGCTGTTTTGGCTAACTTAGGCTTTTTTTCATTTTTTAGGCTGATTTATCATTTAACTAATATTTTAGCAGGCTGTCAGCTCCAGCATTTTTTATCCATCAAGTTCAGCGTTTTTAGTAATCAATTTCAGCATCGTCAGCAATCAGCATTATCATCTTCAGCGGCAGATTTCAGCTTACAGCATTCATAGTAACATTATCGCAGGTAATGTTATATTACTAGTTTTAAGTTAATTTAAAGCTAATGATGGTTAAGATGTGTGTTTTACATACACTTTGCCCATGACCCGATTAGTCGACTAATCGTAAAAAGATAATCGGTGGATTAGTCGACTATTAAAAGAATCGTTTGTGGCAGCTCTAGTTTTCACATAACTAGAGTTTAAAGATGAATAAACTTGAACTTTGTATTATGAAGATCACAAAATATTACACCAAAACTGAAAAAAGCTGTTCTTGTAAAAAAAAAAAAAAAGATAAAAAAAAAAAAAAAAAACCATTGTTCACACTTTGATAAATTGTATTGCTATTTCAAATTAAAAATTACACAAATAAAAAACAAAACAAATAATTCACAATTTCAACCCCACTTTCATGGATTAAAAAAGTGTTATTTTATGATCACTATTTTTTATTAATTAGAATGAGAAACCCTTTGCATCTAATCCAACATAATAGATTAATAAGAATGAATGATCAGCTTGATTAAATGTGACATAGCCCAGTCCCCTGCATTATGTTACTGGGAGTGGACCAGCTGCCGCTGTCCGCTTCGCTCTCCATTAACCTGTTGTTGCCCCGTCTGATCTCGTAAGAGAAGATTTTCTGTGTCAGCGCAACAGGAGCTGCAATCCCTACTGAAGACAAACAGTCTGAGAGTTTCAGGCCGTTCTGTGGATACACAAAGAAAAGTAAAAAAAAAAAAAAGTAAATACTTAAAATAGAGAAAATGAGACAGAAGCTGCTATCTCACTATGTTTTTATACAATACGGATGTTTTGGAGAAACATACAATACCCTTGGTTAATATAACGTGACATTATGATAAGTAAAACCCAAACAACAAGAAGTCAGTTTTGCAGATTTGCTCCGATTTTCCTGGTCAAAAAACGTTCAACCAAACTTTCACTGGAATAAATGATTCAAAACAATATTTTATTTGTAGGTATTAAAGATATTGTAGTAAGAGACTTCTAAGGTTTCTATCACAAAAACATTGTTTTTAATTTTTTTGTGTGACAGACTGGTGACCTATTCTGGGTGTATCACACTTTGTGATAGGCTCCTGCAATCTAGTGACCCTGAAATGGTTCAGCGAGTTCTAAGAATGGATGGCTCATTGAATGTACATGAGAACTGGACTGAGTGACCCTGATGTTTCAGACAGGAAGTACCCACTGGTTCCAAAACGCCAAAATCCCTTAGACTCTTATTAAGAAATGAACAGCTTTTACTCGGCAGTTAGATTTGTCTAAGTAACCAGTCTTGCTTGTCTTTTTTTTTATTCTTCTGTAGTGAAGGTTATTCAAATTATAAAGTGACAAATCAGATGCCTAAGTAAAAGTAGGCGGTCTCACGACTAATGTTTGAAACGTTTGATTGACAGATTCTCCCGAGCTCGCTTTCAAGTGGAGCGGTTGCCGTAGAAATGATGACTAAGACTGAGACAGACTAATCTCTGTTCTCTGATGATTTCTGGCTCCAACATGGCAGCATCTGTAATGCAAAAAAAAAAAAAAAAACGGTGACGTAATTGTATTATTTTCTTTTGCTCCTGAAGTAAGGAATGTTCTATAGGTGACGTCACACTCGGTCCAGTTCTCATATACAGTCAATGATGGGGGATTGATGGATGGAATTTTTTGTGTATTCTTACTAAAAACAGATTTATTAGAAATTAAATGTTTTAAATCTATAAAACAGTTTAGAAGGATAAAGATAAAAGGGATTTTCTTATCTTTTCTCTTTTTTTTGGTCAAAACAACCTTCATTTACAAGACGCAAAAAACATTTAGGTTGTTTTTTGTTGTCTTTTTTTTTATGTAATTTTGAACCAAAACAAACTTCTGTATACTTTTAATGTCAGTGAATAAATTATAACTTTTTTTTCCAGAAATGTCTACCTTTGTTAACAGTAAAGCACTGATGATGGGAAAGACTTAATATTAGAATCCCAAAGCCTCATTGTTGTTGTTCTGTGACAGCCACTCTCTCATGGAACATCTGACCCCTCAACCCCTTAAAAAAGAAAAAAAAATGGCAGAGATGTCAAAGTAAGCTAAAGCAACATTTTACATCTCCAAGGACTACTGAGAATAATTCTCTGCACCTCAAACCCCAACTAGAATGAAAAGTATTAATAAAAGTGAAATTTCAAAAGCTTTTGAACCCTAGTGGTGGAACGCTGAGTCACCAGGAAGTAAAATTCAGTCGTTAATGCTCAATTTCCACATTGGAAAACACCAGTTTGAGCAAAAAAGATGCCTATATCTTCACATTACTGTGAGATGTTAAATCTGAAAACACAAGCAGACTTTGTTGGGATAAAAACAACAGAAAGTTTAGTTTCTGAATCTTTGATCGACAACCTTCAAGTGCCTCACCAAGGCTGTGTGTGGGAGACGAGTGATAAGCATGAAGCTTGACTAAAGTTTCCTACTTTCATCCAAGGTTAACTAAGCTAGAAATCTTTTCTGCCAAAAAGAAAAACGTCACTGACCAAAATGCATCATTGCACAGCCGCACGCCAAAACAGTGACACGAAGTGACGTGAAATGAGTCCGGTCACTTCAGATCTGCTCTGGAAGCGTGCCTCGGCGTGAGAACATGGAATCAGAGGTGCTCCGAACGTGACCGACGCCAGGGAGAAACTTTGACTCTGCAGCTTTAAATCCTCTTAACGTTTGACCCTAATCCAGACGGAGAGGCGAGGGCACTTCCAGGGAGAGCCCAGGTGAGCAGAAAGTAAGCCGCCCGTGGAACATCAATGAAATAAGAAGGCGAGCCAGCAAGAAATATGAACACGTCACACACACACTGGATCATACACACATTCAGTGTGTATGGGTAAAGCGGTGAAGCTGGCCTGCCTGTTATTTCCTTCCACTTGTTTCCTGTCAGCTTCCAGGCTAAAGGGACATGGAAAATGGAGTGAGGATAAAAAGTGGCTCCAACGATGACATATTTGGAGGTAAATGTCCTGAAAAAGCACAGCCTAACACCACAACCTATTTCAGGGTTGTATATCTGTCAAAATATCCAAGAATATAAACATAATAAAACCAATTTAGACCCTAACCTATTGTTGAATGGGACATAAATAAATAATAAATGAAAACTGGTAGATTTTTTTTCTCAAAAACAGGTGTGTTTTTATACATATATAAATAAAAACAATTTTTTAAAAGATTTAATTTTTATTTTAAAGAATGTTTAACATTAGACGCAATACATTTTAAATTGATACAATTTTCCACTCTTAGAAAAAAGATTTGTAACTAAGAAGTTTGGACTAATATGCATAAAGGGAGGAAAAGTGCCATTAATAAGTATTAACACAAAATAAATCATTGGTGTCAATAAAGTTTTGAGGAAAAAAAAATTAGGCAAAGTTTAAACAACAACAACAAAAAACTTACGGCTTTAATGCTTCACACGGTTAACGAGCAGCGACTTCTCGGTCCGTTTCTGCCCGGGGGGGTTCCTCGGCAGGAGCTGCAGGCCGCCTCTTCGCCACCTCCTGCACCGGTGAGCATCGCTGACGTCACCACCGAGAGGCGTTGACTTGTTGCTCGTAAAACTCAGCGTCCAACTTGTGTTGAAGTGTTTTTTGTTCGTTTTTTAACCTCCTCCCACTATGTTTTATGTTTTTTATTTTTTGTAATCTAAATATAGTATTGTGAACTTACTGAATAAACCTATAATAACTGTAGTAATTATTATTTTGTATTTTTTCAAACCACTTGAACCTCGCACGCGGAAAATGCTCAGCCAATCAGCGGGCAGCCCTGAAAACAGTACAAATGCTGTCTTGACGGTCGTTAATATTTCAAAAGCAGGTAATTTAAAACTTTTGAGAGAGTTTTGGAGGAGACACTCAATCCACAACTGAAACACTGGCTGCCACGGGGTCTGTGTATCTAATTAGGACAAAGATGCTTGTGTGTGGGATGATCTCTTGTTACAGGCCCTACTATGACACCATTTTGAACATGTAAATAGAAAAAGGAGGACATTTAAAAAGACAATAAAAAGTTTCAGAAAACGTATACCTTTACTCTGGGCCACATTATTTCAATATTTGAAGTAAATTGTACAAAAAGGCATAAATTTAAAAAACTTTTAATTTTAGGACCCCAGGCCTGTTGAAGATGCAGAACTCTAATCATGGACAATGGCTCCCTCAAGCGGTCAGACAGGGAATAACGTCTTCCAAATGTGTAGGAATCATCAAAAAAAAAAAAAAAAAAAAAAAAAAAACAGTGATGAACTCTTAAATTATTTGTTCGAAGTATTTTTTAGAATCTACATGTAAAAAAAATATGTCTAACTTTTCAGAATGAGTTTAAATTTTTTTCTACTAATTTTACAACTGAATATAAGCAAATTATTAAAATGCTCTTTTTTGTATCTCTGCAAGAGATATATATATCTATATATATATATATATATATATATATATATATACATATGTACAAAATTGAGGTATTCAGCTTGTTTTGTGATTTCTTTATGCGACATTTGCATTTAACATAAAATAAAAACGTGACAGAACCAGTATGATCACACATAATAAATGACCAAACTCTAACTAAAAATTCCTTAAGTTTTTTTTAACATTCTACTTTCATATCATCAGGCCCTCATTAATGCCATTCCCTCCAGATTTTCCCATCCAATTATGTGTGGGGCCCCAACTGCTTCAGACTTTATCTGTGAACTGTTTATAAATCTCTCCCTCAAAGATATCTCACCACATTCTGTGGTGCTCGGGGAGAAGCAGGCGATGTGTCTGTTCAGAGTGCTCAAAGCTCATTCGAACCTTTACAAGCTGGAAATACTACTGTTCTTTTTGCCTTGAAGCCTCTTCAACAGGTAAGCAGCAAGAGGTTTAGACAAAAATTTTTTTTTTTTAGTTTTAAATAAAGTTTTTTGAGGGTTTCTCTAACTCTACAAAAAATTGCTAAAATTTCAATAATTATTCCCTTTTGTTTTTTTTTACAGTATATCCATCTACCCGGTCTTTACTGGAGGATGTCAGGAAAGATGTTGCTTTCTGCAACAATAATGTCCATATTGCTAAATTTTCTACCAACACAGCCTTCATTTGGTCAACTCCTGACAGAAGACTCTTGCACTGTTCAGATCCTTGTCCCTGGACTAAAAGGCATGACTTTTCTGCAGATAAACACTGTCGCTGATAAAAGCTACAGATATCTGATGGAGTAAATGTGATTGTTTTTTACTTAAGGAGAACCAGGAGACAAAGGGCAGAAAGGAACACCTGGCAGGCCAGGAAGAGTTGGACCTCCTGGAGAGATGGGTAAACTTGTTTTTTTTTTTTATGTTACATTTTTATTCATTCTGTTACAAGGATTAGTCCTCAAACCGTGCAGGAAAATGAAATCCTGCACAAGCAGATTTAGTCATTCCCTAAATAAAACTAAAAAACACTCGTAGGTATTTACTTATAGAAAAACTGGGGCAAAGATCAAATTTTTTTGGACTGATAATGTGCTGTTACATGGTGAGCAGGCCAATCAGAGATGTCCAAGTGTTTACATCAGGGATGAGAGGGTGGAGGGGAGGAGGGTTTGGGGAGTCCAGACAAGAGACATGTTTATCGAGGAGTTTAAGTACACTGAACATTAAACACAAGAGAAGAATCTCATCCTTAACTTTTATATCAAGTAATTTACCTTCTTTTTTTCTGACAGATTTATTCATCTGGACTAAATATTCTTGCTTTTCTTTACAGGACAACATGGCCTTAAGGGACAGAAAGGCATCATGGGACGCTTTGGAAAAGTCGGTCCACCTGGAATGAAAGGTGACTCATAAATTTGTCAAATAAGTGCTTGATCTCTATTGATTTTGTAGTTTTTTCCACTTAAAAAGTGTTACATCTAATATCAAGTTCATTTGAATCTAAATGTATTTGCATTTCATTGAGGCAAATGAGTACTGTGGCAAAACCCTTAAAAGCACAGAGGTCAGAGGTCAGATGTAGTTTATGAGCAGGTTTCTGTACAAATCAGGGGAAATTTAGCTTCACTCTTCTTTACAAATGACTTTTAAATCATTAAGATTTGTTGCTTAGCAACTCTGAGCTTCTATAGGATTCAGGTTTGGACCTCGCTCCATGACCTCAATTTGCTACTTCTTCAGCCATTCCTTGGTTGCCTTAGCAAGATGTTTTGGGTCATTATCTTGTTGGGACACCCGTCTATGACCTGTTTTACGCCCCTGGCTTAAGGAGGTTCTCACAGGGTTTGACAGAAGATGGTTCCATCCTTTCTCCAATCCACACGGTGAAAAAGCCCTGTGCGAAAAAAAAAGAAGAAAAAAATGTACTCTAGGACGACGTCAGGCGGAGCTTCAGGAATCGAGTCGTTTTACTTCTGGGTAGAAAAAACTCACGAAAAATAACTAATATTTGATAAATAGTTAGTTTTTTTGTTCCAAAGGTAATATATGAACATATATATGGATATAGTTCACTCTGAAAGGCTTAAGAAAATCATGATATGACCCCTAAAATCACAAATGTGTTAATTAGCAAACTTCAGGCAGATCTGCTCGAACCTTCTTTAGCAGGGCTACTATGAGAGTACTGTAAGATTTTAAACCATTGGGGTACATAGTATTATTGATGTATCGCTTATCCACTAACAACCGTCGTGTTTATTGGGGCTATTTAATCATTTTTGAAACCCCAGACGTTTAGGTGGACTGATGGTCATGTTGTAGTTCTTTAGTTGATACCTTAACCTTGTTTCTTGCTGATAGTTTTTTAGTCCATTTCGCTGTAGATTTACAATCTTCTCCCTTAAACCCACTGAAAGCTCTTTCCATATTTGTGAGTTTGGAGTCTGACCCATTCTATGGAAGGTGTCTTTTCTACAGGTGATTAGTTCAAGCAGGTGTCTTCAGTTCAGGAGGAAGATTGATTAGGAGAGTCTAATGCCTCATTTCCACTTAGGAGTCCAGAACCGGAGCTGGACAGTATTTTGAGTGTTTCCATTATAAAATTGACTCATTTGGCTGGACCGATTCGTATCATTTAGTCCCATGTTGGTTGTAGGTCCATAGATTAATACAACGGAATAATTAGGGCGGAGCTACTGTCGTCACACAATGAAATCCATTGATTAGCGGAAAGGTTTTACAACAACACCCAGCACTTCTCCTGGCTCAAGTTCCAAGCCGAAAGTTTTGTCCTCTTTTCGGATGTATTCATCTTCACCTCCCGCAATCTTCTTGCAAAGAATATTACATTTTGTCAATGAGCATTCCCCCCTATTGAATACTGGTCCCCACTAGGGGCCGGAAATGAGCCAAATCCTCAAATATACCGCCATAGTGGCACCCTTCTGATGCACAGCTATGTCATCGGTCTACACCGTGCATGAACCTTGATGGGCCAACACTCAATGGAAACACTCACTTGAACTGTCCAGACCATTCTGAACTGGTCCGGTCCAGACCGATCAGTGAAATCAAGCCATAACTGGTCTGTATGAGCCAGACTATTACTAGGAGATCAAACACTCGTTTCCCTCAATGACATGCAAATACATTAATATGTATGTTTTGAAGTCAATTTCTTTAAAAAATAAAAAGGAAAATTATTGAAAAACAATGATATATTTTTTGTCTCAGGGGCAAAAGGTGACATGGGTGATCCTGGTCCTAAGGGACCCAATGGAGAGCCAGGTAAAAACTTTAGTTTGCACATTTATTGTGTTTTCCAATTTGGCGTTTTTCACAATAAAAGGTGAACTTTTGACCACATTTTTGTTTAACTAGGTGTTCCATGCGAGTGCACACCAATGAGAAGGATGATTGGAGAAATGGACATTCTCGTGGCCCAGCTGTCCTCAGAACTAAAATTCATAAAAAATGGTAAAAGTCAAGCATCCTTTCTTCATTTACTTTGGTGTCCAGACAACTTTTTTACCACTGATTTATAACTGCTTGAAATATTACAACATTTGTCAATGTAAAAATTGTATGGAAATACAAGTGCTCATTTTTCAGCCCTGCCCTCCCCTGCAGCTGTTGCTGGCATAAAAGAGACAGACAGTAAGGTGTATCTGTTGGTGAAGGAAGAGAAGCGGTACGCCGACGCCAAAGTCTCCTGTCAGGCGAGGGGAGGGCACCTGGCCATGCCGAAGGACGAGGGCGCCAACGCGGCCATCGCCGGGTGCATAGCAGAAGCCGGCCTGAGCAGGGTCTACATCGGCATTCATGACCTGGACCGCGAGGGGATTTTCACCTACGTGGATCGCTCTCCCATGACCACCTTCAGCAGATGGAGAAAAGGCGAGCCTAACAATGCATACGATGACGAAGACTGCGCCGAGATGACGGCCTCTGGAGAGTGGACTGATGTGGCCTGCCACCTCACCATGTATTTTATTTGTGAATTTGACAAAGACATTATCTAAATCTAGTTAATAGACGAGTAAAACAGCTTAAAAACTGATTTTTATAACAACAAAACAACAGATTTTCCTCTTTCTTTCTTGAACTAGCAGGCTATTTATTATTTATCTTGAAAAGCAGCCTGATTTATGTTGGATTTAACTATTCCAAGTGCATCCCTAATCTCGTTCTCAATGATTCATTAGTGTTTCCCAGGCAGTCTATTGAGCCTTTTTGTTATGCAAGCAATTCTGTAACAGTGTAGTGGAGAAAAATGGCAAATAAGCAAAAACCTGTGAATTAAAAGAAAAAAAAAATCCAATTATTGACAGAATCTGGTCTCAGCTGAGTGCTTTTAATCAAACAAACATACTGCAGTGGGCTTATTCATTCAAATTTGCTTCATATTTTGTGGTAGTTGTAGCTGCATTGCAATAAACACTGATAGTTGATTTAAAACAAGTGGAATAAGGTGTTTATTACTGTACACTGTTGAGTCAAATGCGTTTTTCTTTTGTTTTTATGTTGTATTTGGTTTAATTCTTGACAAAGTTTCATCATTTATTCAGGAGGCTGTTTTTGTGCAGACCAAAACGTTCAATCCCCATTAAACTCGACAGTACTTTAATGACTGGAGGTATTTATTGTGTTTGACGTGTCTTAGTAACTTTTCTTTATTGTGATGTTGTTTGCAAAATGATTAATCATTTAGGTTATGCTTTCTGCCTAAAAAACAATACATTTTGATTCTAAAAGACGTAAGTCTAGCAAACTTCTGCTCTATTTATTAACTGGAAACATCATTTTTAGAGACAAACTTTAACTATTACATTTGGTTCATCTGAATATTTGAGTTAAATGAATTATAGGGGGACAAAAAACGTATTTAAAAGTAACTGCACTTAAAAAGAAGACAGGTCTGTGATGGTCACAGATAAACATGAGCCTTGAGAAACGGAATGAAAAAAAAAATCACTTTGATTTTAAATAATTTATTTGCAGAACAAGGCAGAAAATAAGTATTTAGTCAAAAACAAAAGGTCACCTCAATATTTTTCGATGTAGCCCTGGTTGTCAATTACAGAGGTCAAAGGTATTCTGTAGCTGCTGTTTTGGTCCATGAGCTGCGAGGGTTTGGAGTTGTTGCTGGTAAACACAGACTTCAACTTCTTCCATAGATTCGCTATGGCAGTGGTCCCCAACCAACAGATTCTCTCAAGCAACTCTTTCAAGCACTGAGCTGTAAAGTTTAACTAAGGAGGCAAAATGACTGAAAAATCTTTTGGTTTTGAAGATGAGAGGATTCTTCTGGTTACATTTCGGTCACCTGATTGCTCAAAGTAGTCTGGCGGCGTGCAACATGAGAAAAATCGTATGTGGAAGGTTCTTTGAAAAATAAATAATTGATTAGATCAGGGACGGAAGAACAGACTTAAACGACATAATAAAGAAAAAAAAACAGGCTACCAGAAGTTCTACTTAACCCTTTAACACCCGAGGCGTCGCTGGTGACGCGTAACCACAAAGACTCAAACACACGGTAACTTTTTAACCGTTAACAAGATCAGCGCCATCCAGCAGATTCTGGAGGAGAAAAGGGGCTCGTGTTAAAAATAAAAAAAATACAGTAAATCAAAGAACATAAACACTTGAGCTCCGGTGTTAAAGGGTTAAAATATGGATTAATCGCACACTGAGCCTGTTTGCATAACATTCATGGTGCAAAGCTGCTTTTCTCAGTAACCAAATCAGCTGATTTAAGCGGAATGTGTAAAGACTGTTGGCAGTTTGATGTCCCACTGGTTTTGTTTCATGGTGCTATTATTAAGATTAATAAAGTTACATTGTCACTTTGTCATTGCATTGATATGCAACACTTCCCAGTATATAGTAAAGTCTTTACACTTTGCACATAAATCAGCTAATTTGGTTACTGAGAAAAGCAGCTTTGCGCCACAATGCAACGTTTTGTTGCAATCAATTTTTAGTACTTTATTCTTTTTAATTTCTCAGTTTAGATCATTTTTTCACAAAAAACGGAAAATTTGATAAATGGCGTGCTGCGTTGTCACGGTAACATGACAATGCGCCACTGAGCCGGCACCGACCGTATAGCTGCAGCGGTAAATGAAAGCGATATATAAGTTGATGGTAACGATATGTTAAATACTGCATCAGTTCAGAGAGAGAGTTCACCTCTTCCCGCTTGTTTCTGTCCAGAAGATGACACAAAAATTTGATTTAAAGAAGCTTTCGCAGTGATACAGAACGTTTGGGATGTGTGACCGGAACTTCCTTTTTAGGTGTGCATTATCACCGTAGTTTATCATTTTTTAATCCCCTCCCAGCAGCCAATCAGAATTGAATATTCACCCAGACCATGGTATTAGTAAGGGATAATGTCTGAACAAGTGTGCATTATCAGTAATAAACACACTCTATGGAAGCTTGAACCACCTGAGGCCAAGTGTGTTCATTTCTGAATTTTTAGTACTATCTCAGTTTAGATGGCCCTTTCTCAAAAAACTGTGGTGTGCGTTGTCAGAGCTGGCCGAGCCGGCACCGACCTTGACTGGAGCGGCAAAGGAAAGCAATATATACACTAACAGTCACGATTGGTTAAATAAAGCCTCAGTGAAGATGGAAAGTTCACATCTTACAGCCTTTTTTTCTCCAAATGATGATGCAAAAGTTTGTTTTTAAAGAAGCAGTGATATAAATTATTAAGGCAATGCGACCGGAACTCCTTTTTTAGGTGTGCATTATCACTGTGAATTAATCCACACCCAGCAGCCAATCAGAATTGAGGTTAAACCCAGGACATGCTATAATTGGGCGTTACTGCAGACATTTTCGGTAAGGGTTAAACACAGGGGTGCCTGGGTCATTCTGACCCAAAACTCTATAACAAACAGCTACTGCATGAAGAATAAAAGCCCCCATACTTCAGGTCTAGGGTCACTTTTTGATTTAATGGTTTTTGACGTGTTTCAGAGTTACGAGATCATCAACCAGATAAACTTTTTTTTGTTTTTCATTTTACTATCTCATTGTGCTTTTATAAAAATGACTAAATCCCACTCACGTGAGGATTATTTTCTTTATTATTTGTGAATCGTCCTAAATTAAAGAAAGGACTTTAAGAACTACACGTTACTCTAGTTTTTTTGTTTCTCTTTAAAACCTTGCCAGGCAGGGCTTGCATACTTAATAACAGACTGTCCCAGTGATCAGGAGAACAAGCAGCCCTGTGTTGCAGGAAAGTTCAAACCTGCAGGGATTCAGCTTTGGAAAAACATGAATGAAGGAAGGGATTTATGCTGCCTTAGGTCAACATATATATATTTTTAATATTTGAAATAAACATTGGACCGTAATTTCGTTGTAAAAACAGAAAAACGTGTCTTTAGTGGGTTTTCTATTTTTTTTTTTAAATATATTTTTCTGCTTCTGGAAAAAGCAAACCTGAAGAGCGAGCCGGGGCGCCATCGGATTCCCTCTAGTTTATGGCTGGAACAACTACGGAACGGCAGATCTTTGCACGCAGCATTTCAATTAACGTCTCCCACTTGTGCGGGACTTGTTGAGGGAGCGCCATTCGTTCGAAAACACCTCTGTCATCAATCACTGTCTGCGAGACGCATTGAGTTACTACTGCTTTCCACTTTGATGGGTAATTCCCACAGAGACGAACCGGCCCACTTGATCAAGTGCAGTGAGCCTCAGAGACAGATCACACTGTACGCATTCACTTCAATCACTCAACAATGAAAAAAAGGGGAAAAAAAAAAGATCTCCTATTCAAACTAAAACTGGGACAAATGGATTTCCATTAAGCGGACAGTGAATCCGTAGGAGGATTGGGCTGCTGCGGGCCCGGAGTGAAGCAAATCACATGGTGGAGGAGAGGAGAACGCGCCCTGTCAGCAGGTTGAGGATGTAAAGCCCCCCGCGAGGGGAGCGTCTGACACCTGAGTTTTCTAACCATGAAAGATAGCAATGCTGTTGCAGGTGACAATTTTATTAGATGGAGAAAAATGCCCCTGTTCTTTTTCTCCCGCTGTATTAGAGATTGACCAGCTGGAGTTTAGGGGAAAAAAAGAAACTTGCCTGATTTGGCTTTGAATTCGAGCATCAATTAAGTTGATCAAACTTTTCCTTGCAGCTCAGATTTTAGCGTCTGTTATTACAGTTTGTGCCATGAGATGGAGACAGAGACAGACATTTGGCTGCATTTTGCATCCACTAGCTCTTCACTGTTATGGTCCCTCACAATTTACTCCCCTTGTCTCCACGTCCGATCCCTCATGAATCCGAAAACACCAGCCGATCAGTTAATAAGGACCTTCCAGTCCAGCGCGTGTGACGAAAAAATGTCTGGAATTGTTCAGCCTATTGATTAAACATACATTTATAGGGGGTCACGTCCATCATTAATTCCAGTTTGACCTCACAAAACAACAGCAGTCCGGGCTTGAAACGCCTGTAAAAACATCGCACCCACCCCCCTTTCCAATGAGGCTGCGTAAAATGTAACCTTGCTCCCGCCTCGCCGGATGGACGGTGGCGTCCCGTTTGCGCCGGCGCTGTAGCAGCCTCTGCAGTGCTGAGTGGGACATCTGGTCTGGAGAGTGTAATGCTGAAACTCTGCAGCACTGCTCCCCTCGGAGGCGAGCATTTATATATATATGTATATATATATGCTGAGGTAGATGACTGCAAAATGTCACGAGGCAGAAAAGTCTGTAGCCGGAAAAAGAAGACATATGTTCATGAAGCGCATCATTCATGGACTTTACTCATTAACAATAGCTAGAAATGACTTTCATGCATGATCTCACTTGTTAGGGGAAGCAGCAATCCCTGGAGGGAAAGCATGCCTCCTCTTTTGCTGCCAGCATGTCTGCCCGCCGTGGGAGTGGCTCCGACTGATACCCTCCAGTCGGGACGACTGGGGGCCGGTCGCTCCAATTGTTCGGGACCCCCGTTTTCCCCTGGCTATCATATCACCACGTCCTCTTGTTGACTCCTGCTCCCTACTGCTCGAGAGGGCCGCAGATTACTCTCTGCTCGACCCTCCCAGTACTTTCTTTCTGTCCGTGGGACCCCCCTCTGACAGATCCAGCCGTCCGCTCTCACAGGACGGCGCTGCAGCAGTGCAAACTGCATGACCTCAGCTTTTTGTTCTGCAGAAGTCTCTCCTCCCCTGCACACTCCACACCGCTCCCGGGCGCTCTTGACTCATCACTGTTGACTCAAACACGCTCCATTTAAATCGCTCCTCCTGGATGTCAACAAGCCATTTTACCCTTCTTGGGCAGATGGATCTTGATTTTGGACGTATAGAAGAACTAGACCGAATGAGTGTGATGTCACCCATAGTGAATAAGTAGAATTTACCGTATTATTGACATTACAAGCGCACTGAATTATAAGGGGCTCAATCAATGAACCGCCTATAGTCGAATTGAAGGCTGTATTACCCTGTTACTATGTACAATTTGCGCAGTATCCATGTTTGTTATTTTGGTCTTTCGTGATACACCTAATTCACAAGTGTTTCGAGAATCTAGTTTACGTAGAAAATATTTTGCATTGTACTTGATTTTTGCACCATGTACACAAATTTGTGGCTTTTATGACTATTCAACGTTTGTCTTATGGACTTTTCACGCATGTATCACTGAAGTATAACTTTTCACATTTCACACTAAAATTATGGATTTGACCCACAAATTGCTAAGAATTTTAATGTAAAGGGCACAATTTTTACACATTTTCATTCATTTCATTTTCATCTATTTCTTTCTTTATCTCATCTGCCACCATGATCCACAATAAACAAAGGGTCATACATGCACCATAAAAGAAACAGCAACAATGTAACGGATGAGTAAAAAGGAGCACAATGAAGACTAAGGTCTTATTATTCAAAAAACTACACAACTTTAGCTATCTAGATCACATACATCTACATAATACTTACATGTTTTTAAAACGACTTGTAATTTTCAAATACTACTTTTTTATACAGTCTTTTTAAAAGAAAAATTGTCTGAGAAACTTTTATTCTAATCATTAAGGAGTTGTAAACTTTTATTCCAGTAAACACAAAACCTCTTTGCCTTAATGAAGTCTGTGCAAAAGGTAAATAAAAGTCCCTTTCCTTCTATTTTTAAAATCAGTAACCAAATGAAATGTCCCACCAATATGCTCTGGAACTATTCTGTATTTAATCTTCCACATGGTCACAACTGCATTTAACTGAACAACATCTGGAAATTTGAGGCTGTTGGATTTAACAAAAAGTTCATGGGTGTGGTCTCTTGATCCTGTATGATTTATTATTCTCATAACTTTCTTTTGTACTTGGTTTAATCTATTAGTGTAACATTTGCAAGTATTTCCCCACACACCTCACTGCAATTAAAGAAGGTACACGATCATTAAGGAATTGTATAAAATATGTAAGGAAGCTTTATCTAGAATTTATTTTGCTCTATATAAAATACCAATGTTTTTACTTATTTTCTTACTTATGTAATCAATATAGAATTTACAACTAAGTTTATTATTAAGTACCACTCCTAAAAATTTTATATCAGAAACATTTTTAAAATATCTTCCGCAATTTAAATATTTCTATTTTCACCATAATTCCTTGTTCCAAAAATCTTACAACTTGCTTTTTACCCAATTTAAGGACTAATTTGTTTGCATTAAACCAGCTTTGTAATATAACCAGTTCATTTTCCATGTTTTTAGTGACTGATTCTAAATTATTCCCTGAACTGTAAACAGTCGTATCATAAGCAAATAAAAGAACATTCATAAATGTCATTGATAAATAGTATAAACACTTTAGGTCCAATTACAGAACCTTGTGGAATTCCAGACAATGCTATCATGGTTGATTTATTTGCATATTTTGTGACAAGTACACCCACACGTTTTAAGCAAAAAAACGGCCCAATGTGGGAAAAATGGACTGTTGTGTCTGTAGTATTTTTGTTCAGCAGTGATGGCCACAAAATGCTCATTGGACTTAATAAACACCTCCAATAGATGCTTAAATAACTCCAGAGCCACAGGTTGCAGAACCCTGGTCTAAAAGTAAAGTATAGGTCACTTATTTCGGATTCGTGAATTTCTGGCCAAGATGCACCAAAGATGGTAAAATAAAATGTTTTGTATTTATTCATATATATTTTTTTACCGCTGACATGACACTACCTACATTTGCTGCATTAAAATAATCAAACATGGTACAGGGAGTCTTTTATTTTGAAAGGATGTCATGCAAACCTTTGACAAACTGTATCAACTACTTCATTTTTTTTAACTGCTATTTTTTAAATGTATGATTGAATTATACACAAAAAGTATATTTATCATAATACCTGCAGTAACTGAAAAATAAATTATTTTTCTTCAAGGAGAGTTTATGTTTGCTTCTGGATTGTAGTCAGTAAGAAATGGACCTAAATGGCTCTTTAGTGTTGATGGCTGCAGATCCCTATCCTATAGTCAATGTTTGGAACTTTATTGTGACGAGGTTTCCCTCCCTGTCAGTGACAGAGGAAGGGACACTTTGAAACCGAACGCTTCTCCGCCGCCGCCGCCACTCTTTGATCTCCTGTGGACAGAAACGGTGCCGCTGAACTCTGTTTCAACTCCAACTCTGCTTTTCTTCAGCCCGACTTTCCCAGCCCACCAACAGCTGCAAAAATTCCAAAGATTATCAAGAATTTTTCTTTAGCAATTGCATTTAAAAAAAGCAAACAAACGAGGAAGATGCTCAGCTATTCCCCTGACTCCATGTTAGTGAGCTAGAAAACACACTTGCCAGGAGTTTATTGTGGTTGAAGGCGGAGATCACTGCACCCTCCCTGGAGCCAGCTCAGGGACCTTTCAGTAAAGAGCGCCGCGTCTGAGAAGAAACATGGAGTTCGCCGGCTTTCCTCTTCCGTGTCTCTAATTCTCTGTAAGCGAGACATATTCCTCGCCTTGCTACCTGCGGAGGAGATGAGGAGTCTGTGTGGAGAAAATTGCCTTTTTTTCGTGGAAGCATTAATTCAGATGTGTACCCTCGCTGTCTGAACATCACTCCCAACTCCTCTCTTCCCTGTTTTCTTTGCTTCCTTTCTTCCCCCCTTTTTTTTTGCTTCCCCTCTCCATCAATAAACCTCTGCTGTCTACAGCGGAGGAATAACTTATTCCCTGCGACTCCCTCCCTTTTCCCCTTTAAGCTTGTTTGGATTTTCATTGTTTGATCTGGCTTGATAAATAAGACAAATGCAGTAAGAAATTCATGGCTGCCCCATTTCATCAATAAATTATTAGTTTGCCACACTCCCCTTGGTGATTGATAGGTTGTGCATGCTCTGTATTGGAACCAGATGAATTCAATACAGTAGAATTCACACGGGAGCTGCAAAACATATCAACTCATGAAAAATTGAGGTCAACGGAAAATGTAGGAAAAAGTGCAGAAAAGAGGAAGGGAACAAAAGTTCCTCTTCTTTTTTTACTTTTTGTTCTACACTTTATGTAACAGACAAACATCAATTGAGAAAATTTACTTTTTCTGTGTTTTAGATAAACCCCAAGGATGGAGCCAGGGGCCAAATGAAGATGCAGAAACACAATGTGGACACAGGATCCAAACAATGGAGGCCGGTGTCCAGAACTTTCAAAGGCAACGTCTTTTATTTAATTTTTTAAATCTTTCTGTCTCATTATGATAATAAGGAAAAAACCTGTTGGCTTTTGATTACAAATTTATGTCTAGGGTTTCGATTTGGCACGCGTGTGCGAGCGCGCACCGGCGTACATTTCTCTGTGTGTTCTGGTAAAGTGATACCGCTCTGATGAGGGTTGGGAAAACAGAAAATCTTGCTCTTGGCAGGTGGAGGAGTTTCTTCCCGTGTGTGTGAGTGGTGGAGGTCTGCTCTGTAGAGTCCAAACTGAACACTTTGAAAATATCACCCCTTTCTGTGTGTGTGTGTGTGTTTTTATGTGTGAATATTAAACAGAACAAGACTTCAAACATTGTCTGGGGGGTTTAAATCATAGATGAATTCAATCAGGCTATTTTGTTGGATATGAGTGCAGAAAGCCAGAAAGTTAATTATGAAAGGGGGACTAGGATGCTTTTATTGTCTCGTGATGTGGGAATCAAACTGGTAATAAGTTATTAAACACAAGTAAGACAAACTACAGATCATTAAAGTGTTACAAAGCCCTTGTATTTCGCAGAGGATGCAATTTTTAACACCACTATCTTTTCTTTTCCTTTTTTTTTGTTTTGTTTTACCTTTAAGCATCCATTCTGATGTGTTTTCAACATGTTCTTTTGGAGAATTTCCAGTGATGGAGGTCATATATGAAGAAAATAGGCTACAGCTTAATTTTCTATTTCTGAGGTTTTTTCTTATTCAAATCACTATGAATCAGGAACAGACAAAATGTGATTTAAAAGGAGAATTAATGACAGAAAATAAGCTGGGCGAGTCACTCCCTGCTATGAGCTCTCTGCAATGGGGAGGGGAAGGAGGGCAGAATCCGTCCATTTCTCAGAGACAAATTACTATTAATCTACAGAAACTAAGTCCTAGAAAATTACACATTTTCAAAATTTTAGCAAAAAAATGACACAATCATACTTAAAAGACCATTAAACACTTAAAAGATTGGAAAAGTTTATACTCCACCTTTAGAATTCTGATTGATAACTGAAAGGACCCTATAACAATTTGAAAATACTGTTTTGTTTTGGGTTTTTTTTTTCAGCTTGCTTGTTTCTAAAACGGAGTATTCGGACCATTAAGTAAAAAATGAAAAAAAAATCTTATGAGAATAAAAGTGGTAAATTCACGACTTTTAATCTTAGAAGATTCATTTTTTCCCGTATCTTTCAGCTTCAAGCACAACCCAGATCCAACTTTGGTTCTTTTCTCGTGAATTAATTCCTTTTTTTAGGGGTAAATTTACTAAATTTTTTTCTCAAAAAATTATTGTTTTATGTAAATTTTCTAGATTTAAAGTAGTAAATTTAGGACTTTAAAGAGTTTAAATTTATGAGAAAAATTTCATACATTTATCTTAAGACTTTTTAAGTCATAAATATATGACTTTATTTTCTTAATTTTACAGTTATGACTTTTTTCGTAAATTTGTGAGATAATCTATAATAATCTAATTATTATATTATTGCTTGTAAATTGGCCCTAATACTCCATCGTTTGTTTCCACTTTTGCACGAGGCAATAAAACGTCGTTATTTAGAGAATCTGCAAGTCAGAGAAAATTCAGATACTTTGGACTTTTTTTTTTTTTTTTACATTTCAAGTGCTGTGTTCTCATTGTAATGTCATGAAGCAAATGTCAAACTGCTTTGAGGCTACAGCGCTGACAGGAAGCCCAGACCTGTGGCGGTTTGTGCGGACTGTGGAAAACACGTACCAAATGTAAAGAGCTCCAGGCTCACCTCGAGCAGTCCTGCTCTGTGGGCCTGTAAATCCAGGCTTCGAAGCAAAGAAAACACAACTGGTGAAAAAAAGTAGGTGTAAGCAGTAAAGGAAAACGTGTAAACTGGGAGAGACTTGGGCAAAGAGATAATCTGGGTAATGCACTGAGTCTGCCTCATCCTGGTGCGGTCCCCCCAATTCTTGAACGGATTTCACTTGACAATCCTCTTGAGACTGACGTTGTCTCTGCTAGTACTCCATCTACTCTGACCGCACTTTTTCCTTTGAGTGAATTTTTTTTAACTATAAGCTTTGAAACAACACTCTGTAAACAACCAGCTCATTTAGCCATATTGTGGCGTGTCCTCCCTGTGTTTACTAAACGTTTTTCCATGTTTTCCACAGCTTACTGACAGACTATTTAACCCTTTAAACACACACTCCAATGAAAATTGTTTTTTTTTTTGACTGGATACAGCTCTGATATTGTTCGCTGTTTTTTTGTGCTACGCTAATGCTAGCTTAGGGTTGTGAGGTGCCAAGCTAGCAGGAGAAAGTGTAAACAAAGAAATTTGCGTAGCTGACTTCCAAACAGTTCTACCCACAACCCAGTTGAGAACTTATGATTGTATGAGGAAAAAAATATTGTTGGAGTGCCAGAGCTCCAGTGTTGACATTCTTTCAGGCAACATAATTCTTCAACCATTTCTTAAACAGTTGCTCTGAGAGAAAAGCTGCCATTCACATCGATACAAGGTCGATATGGATTGCAGCTTGTCTCTGTCAGGATTCATTTGAATCCTGTTAATCGCAGGAACGTTGGAAGAGTTATGGAAGTTCAAAAACTGTGTGTAATTTCTGCGTCACCAGCAACATTTCCAGTGTTAATGAAAAACCTTTGCAGGTGTTTTGAACTAATTAGATGGGTGGGGTATCGAGGGTTAAACAATATATTATCTGTCTGTGATACAAAATTTTAAAATATCCAAAACTGAAATACTTAAAAGAGCAACTCTTAAAAATTGGGCATTTGATGTTTGATGAGCTCTGAATTTAATTTCTGGTTATTTTTTCATTCAAATTGTTGTGATTCAGGAGCAGGCAAAAAAAATTCTGTTTGTAAAACTGTTTATTTGTGACGTGGAAAGAACGGTGAACCCTACGGTGAAGCTCCCTGCTCCACTCCATTCTGATGCACCCGTAGATCCAGAAATCTGCCTTTGTTTCCCTGTAAGCTAGCAGGAGAGAATGTAAATAGAGAAGTGACGGGAAGTGGGGGCGGGGCTGCTTCATGCCCACATTCCTGCAGACTACACAGAGGCTAATTTCTAATGAACTCCAGTCACTCTGCAGAAACAATGTTCTAGAAAAAAGCAGATTCTTTGGGAACGCTTTTAAAATTGATCAAAAGATGATCAGATTGAGCCTTAGCATTCAGTCCATGTCTAATGATTCTTAAAAAAACATTTCACTTTAGAATTGAATGACAAGAAATCTTGGAAATTTTAACTCTGTACACATTTTTCAAGATAAAAGTGTGTTTTTACATTTTCTTTCACTTAGAAAATTCTAATATTTTTTGGTATTTTTAAAGTACAAGCAGCATTGTAGAACAGGTACATTCCCCATTGATGTCTGTGAGGAAAAGCACAAAATTTCTTCGTATTTGTAATAATTTTTCTGATTTATGACCATTTTAGTTTTTGTCATCAGTGAAATAACATCCTCCTCCAGTCATATTTTTTATTAAAAAGTTTATTTAGTCCTTCAGATCTTCACAGTGTCAAAAACTTAAAACAGCAAATAAAATCATGTAAAGTGTGATATATATTTAATTGTATTTAAAATCTTTAGGGGGGCAATTCAAATTTGAACGTATGAAGCTGTGAAATTATGTCACTCTTTGGCCTCTGAGATTTTGTTTCTATAATATTTTATTACAAATTGTACATATATGTGAACAAAATGTGCACAAACGGTGAATCATTTGGGGATAATCCACCAAATAGATCCTGACCGCGGCTGTGTCTGCAGCTCACTCCTCCCCCCAGGGGATGGGTCAAATCCAAACAAATCTCACACACCTATAGGTGCATGGCAACTAATGGGACTAATTTGTTAGCCATTTCTTCAAATATTTTGTATCAATGTTTCCTCCAATAAATTTTGCAGTGAATATTTTTATTTAACACTTTTTCGAGCTGACCTTCAGATTTTGTCATATTTAGGTGTTTTAACGAGCATCGTGCTCAAAAAACAACACAAAGACTTTTGTTTCTCTTTGATCTTTTTTGCCTTTTTATTCAAAAGTGTTGCATATAGATAAATATTAAATTAATTCTTGACTAAAAAGCAAAGATAAAGGAAACACCCCTCCAGCCAAACATGATCTAAATAAGCTTTTTTTTTTCTTCTTTATGCTCCTCTTGTGTCTTGCAACTCATCCTGTGCTGTTCATGCTTACTATTTAAATGGAAACACTTAAGGCAACAGATAAAGATTTAAACTCAGTGATGTGTTGCATTATTTACCTTCAGCTCGGATGCTGACAAAAATTATTTACAAGATAAAACCAGAGCAACGTCCAGCTCCGGTAATTTGTAAATGCATTGTGGGGGACAGACCATGTTTCAGCTGTGATCTGACCCGGGGCTGAACAAGTCGCAGTATTTGTGGCGGGGAGGCTGTAGCTCTGCGTTGTCCTTTCGTCCGTGGAACAACTCTAAATAAAGAAGCGACTCGACAGCGGCACGATCCTTCGTGAATTTAAACAGATGGATAAAACAGGGGAGGGAAGGAAGGAAGGAAGGGCAGTGAGGGAAAGAGAGCTCAAAAAGAGAGAGAAGGTGCAGAGGAGGGAAAGGGAGGATGAGGTAATTGTGATTAATCACTTTTCTCATCAAATAGGTCGTTCAGTGTTTAAAAAAAAAGGAAAAGGCTGATATGTGGAAGAACAGGGCAATTGTGGTTTGACAGTGGACTGATTTAGTAAATTATGAACATTTACCTGATATGTTTTTTAACAGCCTTTTAACTGATCTTCATATACTCATCAGACACGATCGTCTCAAGTCTAGAGTTTATGAAAAAATGTATTTGTTTACGCAGAAAAGATCCAGATAGGAAACAGAGGAAGAGTCTTTGACTTCAAAATAAATTAAATCAGATTCGCCAGACAATAAACAGGTTTTGTTCCAACACAACATAATAATAATAATAATGCATTCAATTCAGATATGAAGATGCTGCTAATAAAGTTTTTTTTTTTTGTATTTATCAGTAACATCCTTAAAGTCAGACGTAAAGTATTATATTTTTTGGGGGGTTTAACGATTCATGTCATAATTTGTGTTGCCAATACGATTCATAATCAATACTGATTCATTTTGATTTTTTAATTTGGGACATTTTTAGTCAAAAAACTAGTCACCTCAGTGGTACTACAAGATATATTGAATACCTTGTACCGAAATAGGCAAGGTTAAGTTTTCCAGATATCCTTGTATTTTCTTGCAAAATAATCAAACTTACAATACTAAATGGTACAAACAAACAAGTTAAAAAGAATTATGGGCAAATCTTTCACATTTCAGTTTTATAAAGTTCAGCCCATTGTTGTTTTTCGACATCAAAAAAATACATACATTAGAACATTCTAACACATTATATGGTCAGATTTCTCAATTCAAAGTCCTACCATACATTAGATTGTTGATTATATTTTGCATGTGTGTTGTCCGTTGTGATGTCACTTTGTTGTTCTTAGATTATAGTGAAATAAATCCATCGATTTATGTTACTTTGAAACCATTTTATAATAGTATGGGTCGATTTGATTTGATTACCAACTTGCCTCAGACAGATCGATCTGGTCGAATGAATTAATTAATAATTCATTTAGCAAAAACATGAGTAAAATGTAAATTTTTTTTAGATGGAAATAAATTCAGGAGTCAAGGGGTTAAATTGTGTCCGAACAAAACGTTACTAATGTTAAAACAAATTTTAACCTCTACCTCCACAATTCCTTTGGTTGTCTTTTTCACCAAATTCGATACCGTTTTTGGATAGAAATTGTAGAAGTGACCTGCTGATGGAAAGTTGAGGCTTTTCTACTTTTGACAGATGATGTGGTCCTCTAGTATTCATCATGTTGTACTGGTGTTCTGGTTACAGAAGGATAGGAGAGATACTGACAATTTACACCTGTCTTCTGGGTTACACCAGTCAACTGACAAACAACCATTAAATTACTAATGCAAGCGCCTGACTTGAGATACTCCTGTGAGGTGTCTGAGGTCTTCACCTGATCTATTGTTCAAATCTCAGCCACACAGTGAGACAACAGGGGTATGGTCAAGACACGCAGGAGGGGCTATATCTCAAATGACTCGTCTGTTGTCCTAGGAGAACTTCAGGAAGCAGAAATGGAAGAAGCTGTTTGGGCATTCTTGCTTAGACTCCTGCATTCAAACCCAAAAAATGCTAAATAAAAGTTATTGAAGGCCTCTGGATTTAGATTTTCTCAAACACACCAATAAGCAGTTTGGATGCGAAGACAGTATAGATCCCTGATCTTAGGGAGCAAAGCTGTATTGTCTCTGCCAACTCCTTTACTCTTTATTTGCATGCAACACTTCAAACTGAGGCTTAAAGCCTTTCAGCTGATCAGCTGAGGAGAAAAGTTGCTCACAAGCACATCAAAGCCCGACTGAAAGCTGAAACTCCTGAAACACGAGGATGTTTGACGATACCAGCCATAAGCTGTTTTGGGCTCATGGGGACAAATTAGTTGTTCGTGCTCAAACTCTGCTTTGTGCAATGTGTTATACTGCCCCAAATTGAACAAAAGCGGGATTTGGACTGTCTTGTTACAATGAACAAAGAGGTAAGAAAAAAAGAACAAGATTTATCGCACATATTTTATTACAACCTCAAGAATATTGTGCTAAACTGGATGGAAGGACACATATTTATTGTTTAAGTTTCTTGTTCTGTGTTCCTTTTACTTTTCAAGCCAATATTTAACAACAAATCCATTTAAATAAAGATCCATCATCTTTGGATCTCAGTTCTCTTTAAATTATGATTATGCTAATTTAAGCCCAAATAAAAAAAAACCTCACACATTTGACATTCACACAAAGAGAATGTTCACATGCAAACATATGGCATTCACACACACATACAACATTTAGAAGCAACGTTCACATGCAAAATATTCATACACAATCTCCAAATACAACACTCACATGCACACAATGTTCAGACACACAACTTTCACATTCACGCACAACGTCCACTCTTAGTGTCAAACATTCTAACACAACGGTCGCACACACAACATTTAAATAGACGCAAAATTCACAAGCACAATGTTAACAGATGCACACAACATTCACACACAACAGTCTCATTGTTACGGCTTTGGGCCGTCTGGGTTTGGCTCCTTTTTCTGTCCTGTCTATTTCTTTCTTCCAGGCACAGGTGCAGTGCTTCACATCAATTCCGACACGGAATAAAAGCCCCGCCATGGCTCCTCAAGGGGCGGCACTGGTCGTCTCCCTTAAAAGGGGAGACGACACCGGTTTCTTACATGTAGAACCTTTTATTCTGTGTTCCACAAAACCAAACGCCCACTGGACCAAAACAAGAACCATCCAGGAGAGAGGAGGAGGCGACGAAGCAGCGGTGGCGGAAAACCCTGCGATGTCAGAAGATCCCAGGACGTCCAAGGAGTGCCGCCCCTTGAGGAGCCATGGTGGGGCTTTTATTCCATGTCTGAATTGATGTGAAGCACTGCAAAGTTTGCACACACAACATTCACACACACATGACGTTCAAACACACCATTCAGACACAAAAAATTCACACACACATCGTTTATAAACACACACTCAGCATTTACACACAGAAAATTCACACGCACAATGTTCACTCACATAACATTCACACACGATGTTCACAAACACAAGGATTTTACAAATAACTTTCACACACAATGTTCACATGCAGAATATTTACACACAACATTCACACGCACACAAAAAAGTTCACACCCACAAAGTTTCATGCACAGACAACGTTCACACACATGATGTTTCTATCGACACACTCAACGTTCACACACAAACTCCTGCTGGCAGCGTTCAGTTTATAAAACATTTATATTGTTATTTCAACCCTTTCCCCTATTCTGAGTCATAAACAAATGCATTAAACATTGTTCTGGTTAAAGTAAAGCAGTTGTGGGGATTACTGATACTTCCACAAAATGAAAAAAAAAGAATTTCCTGTGAGCTGATGGCGGGACTGTGGAACAACTCCGCCCCCTTTTCTCCAATTCACAACGAATTAAGACAAGAAATACTCAAATTTTCTGCAATTTTAAGCTTATATTCTTAATTTGTCCTGCAAATATGCTACAAAAGAACAACTTTCATTGGAGTGTGTTTATCTATACTTTCATGTCTTAAAGATCAGTCTAGTTCCAGAGTACAGTGTGTAACGGTGAGGCTCCCAGAAGATGAGGATGAAGATGAGTTCACTCTTCATGCTCCAGACATGAGAACAGAGGTTGAGGTTTAAAAAAAAAGCTAAATATCCCATCCCTATTTCATCATTTTGATCAATCTGCAACTCATTATTGGCTCATGGTATAATTGCGGTAATCACCCATTTCATATTTGCGAAAAGATGACATATTTTCATTGACGTTGTGCAATTTTTCTTTCCCTCCTCCTCTTTCTGTTGTTCTCAGTGTTATGAATTTGTTTGCCAGCCTTTCCTTTTCCCTGTGGAGAGGAAGTACAATAAAATGATCTGTCACATTGATTAGACAAAAGATGAAGGGTTAAACACACCTGAGTGCAAAATAAACTCTATGTATTATGCATATGGAGACCATAGGTGCAGCCAGAGAGAAACCTGCACAAAACACATCATAAAATGCAACATTTATGGTTATAGTCCCATTATAAAGCGTGTTTGTATTCAATTTTTTTTTTTAGTTGATGAAGTAGGATCTAGGGCTATGTACAGATGTTTTTGCATGGATCCTTGCTTCTCTGAAATGACACTCATTTAAATACACTTATTTTGCTCTAATAATCCTCCAGGGACAGCGGTGCGACGCCGTGTAACTGTGATGAATGCGAACAATAGTTGGGCGATATTACCATTCCATGCAATTTCACTCGGCTTTGAAATGAGGAGCTATTGAATCTTATTTAAGCAATCAATAACCGTGAACATTTTGTTTTAATGAAAACTATCATTTCAGGCGGCGGCGATTACACCGCGGGGGAATGTTTGGGTGTGATGATAGTTTTTGCTGCCGTTTGCACTTTTGCTACAAAGCTATTCTTATTGGGATAATCATTGACTTCTTGGGGCCAGTTATGACCCTGGCTAAGGACATCGTCAATAGCCTAATTCATTACTTATTGCTTTGAGTCAAACATGCATGTTGCTGATTCAGATTGGATATGGATTGTGGGAAATGGTCATTGGGTGATAGAAAAGAGCAATAACAATCCCCGGACACCTTTTTGCAACTTGCAAAGTTTTCGTTTTTATAGACAAGCTCATGGCGGAAGTGAACATTTGAAACTTACCTCGAGTGTTAAAGATGTGTTTCCACTTCCAATAGTGTGAGAGGAACATAAAGTAACTGTAATTTCTGAAGATCTGGAAGACTAAATTAAAGAATAATCGTTGTGTTCGTATAGTTTCGTCTTGTACCTTCGAGGGCAAACAGACTGTCGCTGTCTGGTCGTCGGCAGCCTCATCATTTAGAGGGCTGTGAATAGTAATGAGGGATAACTGCGCCGCCATGACTCATAGCTGAGTTCAGACAGATTTCCTCCCACTCTGGTCCTGGCTTGTGAAACATCCCGCGTGTGCCGTATACGTTCAAGTGTACGGTTAGATATTGATGACCGAACTCAATTACATGATTACACTTTCAGCCACGATTTATTGCGGTGCATTCAAATGCTTTTCCGCAGACGGTTCACGGGTGAGACGGCGGCGCGCGCGTGATATTGACCCGTGTGGTCCGGGCCAAATAAAGAATAACGAGATTCCGCGTCTCTGCCAAGTGGAGATGTCCGCTGAGAGTTAGAGCAGACGATCTAAGAGGGAAGGATGACGGGCTTGAGCTCGATGAGCATTCATCAAACCTTCCCTTATAATCACCTGACTGACTTTTGTTGGGCTCTGTGAAGGTTGCCTGTACTTGTTTAAGGAGTTGATTGATTTCTTGACGGTGAGGTATGTCTGTGTTCTCGATGTCACGCAATTCCGGGAATCTTGGACAAGGGGATCTTTGTGTTCCCCGCCGTGGCATTGTGTTTGTACCAATCATTTGTTTTTATTTGGTGGAGATCTGCTGGGCATCTTTCTTAATTAATATTGTTGGAAATGCCGATACGGCTCAGGATGATTGATTAATTGTCTTCCTCTCCTTAAGAAATTAGTGATAAAAAAAATCAACCAAAAATTGACCACAGCATCGATCTATTCCTTTTTCTGTCCCAATGCAAGTCCATTTCATTTGGTTCCCATCCGGTTTTTGCCGTGATTGTATTCCCTGAAGCTTTGGTTGGCCATTACAAAGGCCTCAGTGTCCCCACGCAAGGTCAACTATAATCAACTCCAGACAATGTCACCGCCTTGCTTTTCCAGAGAGCTCGGCAGAAGAAGACGACTCCTCTGGGCTTTTAAGGACCTGCTGCATTATACCATTCAATTACTGTTCATTTGATAGTGTACAGCCATTAATCAGACAGAGATGTTCTGCTAGTCCTCAGCGGGGACAATGAACTGGGGGAAATTTATTCTGGCTTCCTGTCTGGGGCCACTGCTTTAGTGGTAAGAAGAGAAATGACACACCGGAGTGCACTGAAGCTTTGAAAGGAAAGACATCCCAGACTGAGGCGGTACTGTAGTCGTCTCCTTCAAGTGAAGCTCCTCACGTCACGCGATCCCGTCTTTGAATCTCAAAAAGAGATAGGCTTTGTCAGAGATTTACTGCATATGTGAGAGGGAATTACAAATTTGATATACACCAGGAAGGTGCAAAAGCTGACAGATTTACCGATGAGAGCGGCATATGCATGGAATATGACGAGATGATGATATGAGAAACTGATTTATGCTTTCCAGGAGGCTGGGAAGAGGGCGGTGCAGTATGGGCTCGGCTGCACGCAGTCGCGGACGTCCCTGTTTTTCAAGGGTAGGTTCATCAAGGCATGAAGCGGCGGGTAGTAGCTCACACACACACCGCCTCTGAGTTCCCCCCCTAATGCACCCATAAAAGCAACCACTAATACATTCTGCATTACCAGTCACTCCTTCACATTGCATGTCACAGGATACCACCGCTCAACATCTGGGAGAGCTTTGTGAGGGCTTTATGGAGAACAGCTGTCGGGGGTGCTTTTTCTTCTCCTCTGCCCTCATCTCCAGTGACTTGTTCTGGTATTAAAGGCACCTGCACATGAAGGTGTAGCATGCTGCGAGCCTGTGATTGTTCGCCGCTCTTTTTTATTTGCCGTTTCCGTTGCTACGCCGCTCCTGATTTGAAACTACTGAGGGGGCCGCAGGAATAAAGCTGTTACTATCAAAACACATTTTCCTTTCCCCCCGATTTCTTCTTTTCCATAGTATTGCATGTTCTGGCTTTTTTTTTTTATGACTGATCTAAAGGCAAGCTTGTTGGAACAAAAATGAAAAATGTGATGTGTACGTCACATTTCCCTGTGCCAAGTGAAGACTGTGACTTTCCGTTGATTCAAGCAATTTTATCCTAATTGCCAATGAAGCATGGGCTTTGGGTGTCGGGGGCTGTTTCAGCGGTTTCTTTAGCATCTCCAGCGGTCCCTTGTGAGAATTCCAAGGGTGGTTAAATGGAACGGGATGCGAATCCTTGCAGGTGGTTATCACCGTCTGCCCTTCAATCTGAGGTTCACTCTGTCAGTGTGACACCGGGAAAATCACCGGGTCCTGTGCTATTAGCAGGCCCCCTTGCCCAACTCACATCCCCTCTGAGCAGGAACAGATAAATCTGAAGAGAGAAGGACAAAAACAGCACCAAGAGTGAACAGACAAGTACAAATGTTTCTCAAAAGCTATAAGACTGCTGTACATTTATACATGTCATAAAAAAAATATCATATTGACAATACTTGAGTAACATTGTGGCACTGCCGATGCTTTTCCTTCCAGAATATCAATGTGCACTGCATGGGGGCATTTGAAATAAATCCCGCCACATTATTGTGTCTCGGCTGGAGGCCCTTCGCTCTCATTTTTCCAGTCTCTATCACATTATTTTGTTGTTGCTGCTTCTAAACGCGTCTGCATCCGTCTTAGCTCACGTCTGCGAGCTGCCACATTGGATCTGCCGATGATGTAGAACGCTCAGCAAAACTGGGAATTCTTTGCTTCTCTGGTGATGGGAAAAAAAGGCTGTGTGAGGAAAGTTATGAGAGAGAAATCAAACCATCAACATGTGAGAGTTTTTTCATTCCTAAGATAAAGTTTAAGTAAAATGACGACAACTTGCTTTCACCCAACAGTAGTTGAGATAGGCTCCAGCAACCCTTTGACTCCAATATGAATAAAGCTGGCTCGGAAAATAAATGAATGTATGAAAATCTGTTGATACCCTGCGGAGGACTGGCGAACCATGATTCTATGGTAGCTGGGATAGGCTCCAGCAACCCAGCGATCCAGAGAAAGAAAAAAAGCTTATTTGGAAAAGAATTGCATGAATGAAAAACTGTTAATGCCCTGCTTTGGCAAACAAGGCAGAATGAAAACCACCTTATACCCAATATTAGCTAGGAAAGGCCCCAGCAACCCCTTCGGCCTAAAAGGAATAAAACCAATTCAGAAAATATATGGATGTATGGAAAACTATTGACCCCCTGTGGTGGACTGGCGAACCATGAAAGGTTAACACAGCATTTTTACCCAGTTGTAGCTGGGATAGGCTCCAGCAATCCCATTATCCCAGAAGTAATAAAACAGTTTCAGAAAATGAAAGGATAGATGGACGGAAAACGGATGGAGACTGCAGAGATTTTTCCTCACATACATTTTAAATCATCAGATTTGGACTAAAATCAAATATTTCACTGTTCCTTTTTTTTGTTTTATTTGGGGGGGGGGGGGGGGGTGTTTGCTATGGGATAACTATGCTTGGTTCAAAAAATGGCCTGCAATTGGGAGCAATTTTAAACAATTGTTGCCGTGAATTGATGGATGATGAGAACAGTACTGGGTCAGCAGAAAACTTTTCACAACCTTCAGTTTACAACTGTTTTGGCCCAAATTGTCCTGCATGAAGGAACAGGAGAATATAGTCGAGATTACGTACACTTCTCTTTTGACATTTGAAAGAAAACGTTTTTTCCCTATAAAGTTAAAGTTTAATTAGTTCTCACACATCTAGGTGTGTGAGATTTGTTCTCTGCATTTGACCCATCCCCTTGGGGAGTGGTGAGCTGCAGACACAGCCGCACTCGGGAACTATTTGGTGGTTCAACCCCCAAATCCAACCCCTTAATGCTGAGTGTCAAGCAGGGAGGCTGGGTCTTTGGTATGACTAGGCCTGCATTTTAACTTACAACCTTTCAGTGTCAGGGCAGATTCTCTCCACAAGGCCACTGAGCTGAGCCTATATTTTTAAACTTGAATGCAAATTCAGAGACTAAGACAGAGTAAATTGGCTTTGCGCTGACATGCAACACTTGTATTTAATAATGTGTTGCATTTCAGTGCAAAGTCGATATGAAAAGTCACTTTTATAAGAGTCAATATCAGCTGATTCATATTGATTGGATAGATGGATCGAAGAGTTATGTTAGTGTGTAATTTAGGCGTCATCTCCGACGTCTCCAGTGTTAACGTGTTCAGAATTTGACAGAGTGGATGAACCAGTAATTATGTCGGATGTCAAAGTTGCACGAAAACTACATTTTATCAGTCAGTCATGCTCAAAGGTGGATCTTCAGAAAATTCACAACCTCATGTTGATTTTCCTGCTGAAAGGTTCTTGATTCCAAAGTCGTGTTAAAATGACTAACTTTTATCCGTTCCGTTTTGTTTTCTCCCCTTGTCTTTTGGATGCACATTGTTGTCTTCCAACAATGAAATTAAGATATACTCGCAGGGTTGAGATTCTCCTTGAAAAGTTATTGACACTGTGTACAATGGCCTTGTAATTTATGGCAATAGTTAAGGTCTATGACAGAAGTTGTAAAGCATCTTGACTGATCGGGCGGATGGGAGATGCGTGCAGTCATGCTATACTGCTGCCTGTATGCATGCACGACATGCAGAGAGTTTCTGCTGCTTTCTCTGTCATGGATAAATTACTCCTCACAGTCAAATTAAGTTGTTGTAAATCACTGTGTGGTCCTGAGCGTAGTCCTGAGTGATGACCTTTACGCCTCTTTGACTTTAATTCCTTTTTATGTTAATCACATCTGTATTATACCGACAATAAAACTGCGCCATATTCATAAAAAGTCATTATTTTGCAGGGCAGGAGCCAGGGACGAGTGCTGCACGAATTTGTTGACAGAGTGTTACCGAGTCTTGAGATGATGGCCTGATTCTTACATGTTCTCCTATAAACACTTTTCGTTTTTATTGTGTCTTTGGGTTTGTGAGCCAAGAAGAAACTTTGCGATTGAATATTTTTATTTGAATATCTTTATTCTCTCCGTAGAAATATTGCCACAAATGGTGCCCAGCACTCAGAGGCTGGGATATATCAATTGGAATGCTACCAAAAGAAGCTCTTATCCCATAACAATCATCACTCATGATTAGACGCCGCGGTGATGAGGCTGGCTTTTTTCCCACCGCCCAAAACCATGTCTCGTGGGTTTAATGGAGGCTCTGGGTTGCTCTAACATCTGAGTGGTTGTGCGTCTCTACATGTGGCCCCCTTTGATGGACTGGCGACTGTCCCCCTGTGACCCTAATTAGGACAAAGTGAGCATAGGTGATGGATGGACAGATGTGCAGGAAAAACCCCTTCACGGGGCATTTATGACAGGCACAAGTGATGCTTGCACTTAAACAAAGAAAGTAGGGCATCAATCAAGCACGGATTTTGTTCCTCCTAATAAAGTGGATGGAAATGTTTCCTTTCTGATATTTGTCATGTCATGAAAGGCACAATTGAGCCCCCCCCCCCCAAAAAAAAAAGTAAATTATTTTTTGTAAGAATCTAACTGGAGCGAGTGAGTGAGTGAGATATCATAGAAAATGGCTTACTTCTGGATCAAACACAATAAATTCAATTCAATCACCATTTTTTCGGATGTCCCTCTGTTAGAGCTGGATTACGCCAGTTAGTAGTGATAAGTCTTAAACAATTTGAATCTATAACAACTAGGGATGTCCTGATCCGATCAAGTGACTGGAAATCGGGCCCGATCACATGGTTGATGACTCAAAATCGGACGTTGTCCTCCAATCAGGATCGGATATTTATTGTATTCTTAGTATAATTAGCGCTTTATATTTCAATCTTATTTTTCCAGATAAATACTCCACTAGAAGTCTGCACGCCATTAACAGATCACAAAATGTCATTGCCGGAAAACGCAGCAGAAAACACAAACAGCATCAGCTCTAGCAGGAGGCAATAAAAACAATTCAGTAAAGCTAGCTAGGTGATTACAGATTCAGACTATTAACAACTTTTAAAAACACTTTACACTGACAGCAAGTGTTTCAGCAAGCTCTTTGTGCTGCCGACAGACAGACGGCTAATCAGCAGCTGCTAACTGCTAAATGCTAGCTCCGGGATTTAACTCCTTGGACCCGAGTTGTCCTTTCATATGCCTGTTTTATTTCTCTCACAGTAAAATAAAAGTTAAGAAATTAACTACTGTGGTATAAAACCAAAAATGTTATGTCTGAAGAACTTAAAAATAATCATTTAATCAAAAAAAAAACAAACTAATAAATGAAAACTAATAATGATATCAGCTATTATGAACACTCATCATCAAATTCATGCAAAAACAAAGTCATCATTCAATTTTTAAGAATTTTAAATGAGGACAGGAATCACATTTGGTTAAAAATGTTCAATAGCTCTGAAGATAATAAAGCTAAAGTCACTAAACTTTCTCACATTACTAATTATCACTTATATATAAGAAAATAGTTATTTTTTTCCTAGTTTATATTCGCTCTGTTTTTACTTGTTTATTAAAGCGACTTCACAGAAGAGTTCTATTTAAGATTCTAATGATAAAAAAAAAGGTTAATGTGATGAAAATAAAGGACAACCCAAATCTGTTTATTTACTTTGTTCATGTTTCAAATGTGTTACAAAAGTATTGGATCACGACTCGGTATCGGCAAATACGCAAAATCTGATTACTCGGAATCGGAACAAGCCCCCAAAAAATCGGGACATCCCTAATAGCAACCACTCTCACCAATCAGGAGTGAGCTTGTTGAAAATCCACACCCCCACCACATGAAACAATATGTAAAATAAAAGGTAGCAGAGGAAGACTGGTTATTTTGACAAATATGTTGACAGAGTACTGTATTTCCTGCACACCAGATTTGAAAGGCACACAGTCAATGAATTGCCTATTTTCAAACTTATGTCACATAAAAGGCTACGGTCACATATGCTAAAATGCCACTGTGCTGTGAACTAAAGGCCAGTTTTTCAGCAAATTCGGCAGGTGGTTGTATTTTTACATGCTGCATAGAGCCAGCCGAGGTCAGAAAAAGTTCAAATTCAGCGGCGACCAGGCACATTTGGATGTTGCGCAGTTGTTGGATGGTAAAGTAACTATAATTCTTGTTTGCAACATGTTTCACCTTAGTCACATTAGCTACATTAAAATATTTACAATACCCTCAACTCCCAACATTGTTTGCAACATGTAAAAAGAGACTGATACCCTATTGCTAAAAAAAAGCATTTTTTGTGACTTTGCTAACTCTTAATCTTGTTAGCTACATGAAAAAAACACAGTTCGACACCGTTACACATTAGCTGCATTAGCCTATTCACAAGAACCTAATTAATCCATATAATATATAATCCTTAAATATTAATATATGTATAAGGTGCTCCCAAATTGTAATGCATATTTTCTCTTATTGAAAAAAAATAAGAAAATTACATATAAATTGTTTAAAAAAAATCAACCATTGGGATGAGAAGGGGAAACTTTGTGTGGCCTCCGCTGCACTCCGATCGACGAGGTCCATGAAGTGTCCCACTAACTGGTTACACATTAGCTTTGATTGCCAGTTTGTTCCCCGCACCTTTGAACCGCGCCTCCAGATGAAAGTCAACCTTGTCCGCAGTGTGTCCACTGTAGAGCGCTGCTGCCGCGGCTTGTTCGCTCCGGGCACCATCAGGACCACAGTGTCTTTCCCATGCCAGAATGAGCCTTATGTATAATTCATCATGCAGCGAATCCTGTGACAGCACCCTGTCTGGACGACTTTAATTTAATGTCTCTTCTCTCCGTCTTTTGTGTCGACTTGGAGCATGATGGCCGTGCGCTCTGTCTTTGTTGTGTCCAAACTTTGATATTAACAGATCACCACTCAGTGCCTGTTCACCCCTTTGCCCCCTCCACCGCCGCCCTCTTTTTACAGAGTCATGAAATTGTAGGGCCACATTGTTAAGGACCAAAAGTCCTTGTTCTGTCTCCAGAGACCAGCTGTTCATCCCCCAAGCAGAGAGACGGTGTTGGAAACAAAATAAAAATGTGTTGCCTCTTGACAGCCCCTGCCTTGAGTGTAGGACCTCTCATTTCAGAGAAAATATTGCATAATTATTTCTAGTCATGAATATTACATGAAGCCTCACACTAGGCGCGTGGTAAGATGCCTAATTGCGGAGTTTAATTATTAAAGAGCAAAGGTCCTGAGCGGGTTTTGTGAGGAGCACTTTTGAAAAATTGTTTTCTTTTTTTTTGCAATTTTCTGATGAATTATTTTGGAGGCTTGTGTCTAATCAGCAGGCAAAGTGGACCAGACTAACTGCTCTTGAGAGAGTTTTATCTTTCCATAGAGAGAAATTACTATGCTGATTATATCCACTGAAATCATCTTATAGCTTAATGATATTAGACTGAATCAAAAAAGAAAAAAAAAAAACTTCTCTTGGTGGTGGATCAAGGGTGCAGTGATGGGTAGAATGCGGGACGCTGCTGTTGACCTTGGGGCGCAGCTTTAATATTTCTGTGTAACACGAGGGAGGGAAAGTGTGTGATGATATGTACTACTGTACTCAAGCAAAGCTAATTTTAAACAGCGTCTGGTCTACTTTAGACTTCATTTGAAGCACTTCAAGGAAAAAGTCCATGGAGGCTGACTAAACGGAATAACAAACTAGATTCCCCTCAAGTAGCCTCGATGCGCATCTGCCTGTGTAACTTGCACTTTCTCTGCAGCGTTTTCCATACCAGGGACACCCACACACAATATCTCCTTCTTTGTTATTATACAGAATATTTCATCATAAACAAACTCGGCGTGAAAACTCACAGATTTACATCAGTCCGAAGTTAAATCAACTTTTAGCTTTTTGAATCACTGAAACAAGCGCCTAATAAAAAGTGGCTGCTCTTGATGTATTCTTTAATATCAATGTAATTGCCGCTGTGTGGACGATAAAAGTAACTGACCCACTTAAATGAAGTCGTGTGCCCAGCTGTGAAAATTGTGGTTCAGCACAACTGTGGGATTCGATGCCAGATCATTACAACTGGTTCCCTTCATTCAACCTCCTACAAAATACATGGGGGTCTATCACATTTGAAATGCAGACATGCTGATTTTTTTCTTTTTCTTTGCAAGCCTGCTCTGGTGTTTAAATAATTGATTTTTAGTGGCAAAAAGGTTGCTTGAGTTGTATCTTTCATATAAATAATTCCTATGGTGTTTAGGAATGTGGCAACCTGGGAGTAACATATTAAGATGTGGACATTAGGGCAGGTCGGCAAAGTCACACTTCCAGATTTAAGTGCACTGAACCATTTATAAAAAGTATTACAGTTATGAAAGTTTTGTTTATCTCCATTCTGGTTTACTAAATACTTTGTGTGAAGAACCAAACCAAACTTCATTTACAAGTGAAACACGGGTCACAAACAGGCAGACGGGTGGGTCCAAGTGCACCAGGTTTCATTGGCATAGGAATGAAGCACAGTTAAAGGTCCACAAAGCTAAATCAGTCCGACAGGTGGAGATCAAAGGCAAGGCAAGGCAAGTTTATTTGTATAGCACATTTCATGTACAGAGACAATTCAAAGTGCTTTACATAACACATTACAAGAAACAATCAAAAGAAATAGTAATGTCATTCATTATTCAAATCATTAAAATAAAATTAAAAGAAAGTAAAAAGATTTTAATTTAAAACAAGCATAGATAAAAAGTGCGGACGTAAACTTTTGAATACATATTAATCAAACCCAAGCATGAGGGCATCAGAGAACAACCAGAGTGGTCAGGGTCTAGGCGAGGGTCGGGGCAGGCGGCAAACAATCAAAGTAGAAGACACCAGGGTCAGATGAAAAGGATCAGGATGGGAACGCTCAGGGATGCAGGCAGAGTGGCACAAACATCCCTAATGAGAGTCGGCTTGGTTGCAAATGGCACATTTGTTCTCATAATGTAAAAAAACGCTTCAACTTTCAAATTATTCAATTTAGACTCCCGAACGCACCAACTGATAACTTTAGAACACAGTTTTTTATTGATATTTATGTATTTTGAACAATATTTTCTCTAAAAACTTGAATTTACAAAAAAACCAAACTGTAAGTGCGTTTCGTTCCGCTGTAAGGTTGAGTCGTCTTACTGCGGAGTAAATATAACTGGCATATATTGGCGCTTTTTCTACATAAGGCACTTTACAAACAGTCCCATTCACCCATGAACATATTCATGGTGGAGCCCCCACCCTATGCAGCACCACTAGAGGCAATGTGGGGTTTTGCCTTGCCCAAGAACGCTTCACGATATGGACAGGTAAAGCTGGAAGTCAACTACTCTACCGCCTCACCATAGCTACCCATGATTGTGAATTGTGTAACAGGCCCTCTTGCTGTGAACCCGATGTATTTCCACTTACTTTAATTTTTAACTATCAATTAAACAGGAAGTCAAAGTGTTTTCTCTTGTTTCAATGTAAATCACTGTTGTCTTTTATTGCTTGTTCTTTAATTTTAAAATCACAAAAATTCTCTGAAAATTAGGTCATGCTTCTAAATACTACACATTCTTTGATAATCTTTATATGAAACTAACACAAGAAGAAGGAGAACAGATTAAAGCCTAAGCTTTCTATGAGGGTCATAGACAGAAATGATCGTATGGGGGGGGGGGGGGGGGGGGGGTGCAGGTGTGTCTTGCAGGTCCTTTGAGGCTCAAACATCCACCATCCTGAAAATGGAACACGCAATTGTCATGTGTATGATATCGTGAAGTGTTCGGAAGGTGACGCTGTCATATGTTGACCCGTAAAGACCCACACCCATTTTCCTTACAAACAAAACCATGCTGAAAATACCACAAACCAAGTTTACCACACAAAACCTTTCTGATGTTTTTCTGACACTGATGTCATCATGGATTCAGCAACTTATTTGAAAGGTCACTGTGCCCAAATGCTGTTGGGTGTGCAGGTGTTGCGTAAATACCCGCAGGATACCCACACGCTCTGATTATCTAATTTCCTCATTTCAAGGAGTGTGCACTGTTGAGACCCTAGGCCGTCTGGGTGTGTTCTGGGGGGTCTGCCTTTTTTCTCCTCCTCCTGCACAGGTGAAGGCGCTTGGAATTCAACAGAGATAAAAGATCCGCCTTAAGAGATCTTAAGGGCGACTCTTCCTGCCAGGTCCAGATCCATTTCTTTGCTTCCCTGCATTTGGTAATCTGTTTGGGTTTCTGTCTGTTGTGCCCTATTTAAAAAAATAGACGTACATTCCCAGACACTTAAGCAACAGTACATCTTCATATTAAAAGTACCTAAAGTGCTAGAATCTCCTTTGTCTCCACTTTTATTTATTATTATTTTTGTTTGTTTTGGTTTTTAACTTGTCCTTTCCACCAGCTGAGTGAGCAGGTAAGAGCTGAAGACCTCTTGTGTTGGACAGATTTTATTGTTACTATTGGGGGTTCTAGATCTTCAGACAGACAACGTTTATATGTGTATAAGCACCTTTGGTTTCTGAGGTTAGACTTTATTTTAAATAATTATGATTGTTATAAGTACATTGCATGATTTTGTTTCAGGACACTGCGCCGTCCACCAGCAGACCAGAGCCAGTCGAGCCATTTGTTAAGCTCCAGAGCCAGTCGTAACAAATTGGAGGCTCATCCGGGATACTATTATATATATTAATACTTGAACTGGCTCCTTGTGCAGGATTTGGGGGAAGGTTAAAACATTTTCAACATGCCTGCATCCCACCTACTTCACCCTACCCTCATGTGTTGTTTCATTGTTAGCTACGACCTGTTGCTTGCAGCACACCTGTAGAAAAAAAGTGTGCACGAACATTTTAACTCTACGGGGTCTCAGAGGAATCTACGACCTTGATGTTTGTCTGTCCCGTACAGGTTTTCTCCCTTTTTTCATAACCACCCATAAAGGCAGTAGTAGTGACTAAGGCTTTAAATAGTAGCATTTACTAAGTAAAACCAACGCTTATAAAAGGGTTTCTACTAGATAACAGACTGACTAGATTGAACACAAGTCTAATAGGGTTTTGGATCTTTAAGTGAATTGATAACAATTCAAGGTCATTTGATACAGAGGTTCCTGACTTTGCAGTGTCCCAAAACTCACAAGATAGACAGGCGGTGTAGTACAAAGACCTTTCACAACTGATCTCATTCGGTGCCACCAGGAGGCCACTTTTTCCCACTCCTTGTTCCAGCCTGCTGTCTGCGGCTAATGGCTGGAAGCACATCTAAAAGCTCTCAGTTTGATAACGTATTATGGAGTCAGAGAGCGAAGGAGGGGTGAGCTATATCGGCAGGACCATATACACTGATTATACAGGCATGAGGAAATGGTCTAAAAATAAAAACAAATGGCGATCAGCTCGATGATATCACTGACCCGCGATTGCTGATGGCAGGGTTTTTTGGCTGCATCCAGATGGTATAAGGCTTGGATGACGGTGGGAGTTGAGACTTACTGCTGTCCTCTCAACTGATGTCATGCCTAATAAAATAAAGGAAATTGGCTGCCTTTTTACAGTTGCAAAAATATGTGTTGAACATCAGATTAATATCACTGATGTTTTACTTCACTTCCTGTTATATAAAAAGACAAATCTTTGAAGTTTATTTCGTGATTCCTTTGTTCCTCAATCGTTTCTTCAATAAACTGCTCCTTTGCAGCCTCTTCCTGGAACATTAAGCACATGTATGTTTGTCCTTTTTTTCTTCTCTTTAGCTCCCTGCTGCTTTTCGGTTTCGATCCCTTCCCTTCTCACTCGCCTGTATCAGTGCCCAGACTAGCTGTCCTTAGTAAGATGGATGTGTGCACTCCCAGGGCAGATGGCCATGTTGTTACTCTGTGTACTCGGCTTACACTTTAACACCCAGCCGTCTTGTTTGGCCTGATGGGGCCACTGCCTGGGGAAAGGACCCTGGTGCTGCATGGTGTAGAAAAACATGTGTGCTGTGCAGCTAACTGTGGAAGCGCTCATCTGTTTTGTCTGAGGCCGGACGCTTGTGGAGTGAAACAGACACACAGATGAGATTGCCTTTTGGAGACACAGCTTTGTTTGTAAAGAAGTCTGTTGGGAAGCGGCTTTATGGCAAAAAGTGAGTTTCATATCTGATATCTGATGATACGAATCTGTAAAATAAATAAATATACATGACCCTTCCATTTTCTTCAAAACCAAATGTCTAATTATTGTCTACTTTCTTGTGATGTCACAAGAAAAAAATTATCAGATGTATTTGATCTGATGATGACAATTATCCAATGATAAGTTGTCCTATTAACATGCAAAAATCTCAGAGATGATGTTTCATTTGAATTGTCCATTGACCGCATCTGAGAAGGGAACCGGGCGAGTTTAGAGTCGACCATAGAAACCCACTACTTTTGGTTTTAAGGGAATTAAGTCAATTCAGACTCCATTTTTTTGTGACATGGATGTCACCATGTTGGAACCAGACGATGTCAGTAAGCAGTGATTCGTCCAAATCACTGTTGTCATACCGGCGCATGTGGTGTGTTCAAGAACACGCTCTATGCGGTTTTATGAACGGCCAGCTAGCGAGTGGTGCAGGGAGGGGTTTCGTCTTCTTTTGTGTTTTTACTGTTTCTGCTCCAGGCTTCTCGAGTCTTTTTGTCTGCTGTGGTGTGATAGTATTTTGGCTGGGCACAAACCGCAATTATTAATTTGTTCTTTGTGATCATGTTTTCAACAATTGCCACTTTTGAGTTTTAAAAAAAAAAGTCGCCCACAAGTCCCTATCAAATCTGAGTTCTCAATTGGTTATAGTGCTGCGTTGATAATGTTCAGCCTGTTGAACTTCCACCGCATGATCAATAAATTCCCGATTTGTACATAGAGCTCGTACACAGACTAACAAACTTGGGTAGCAACGCACGATCAGGAAGCAGAAGTCTGAAATCCTGGACTGCGCGCGTTTGCATAGACTTATAATGAAAAGGTTGCTTGAGAGCGAGTCGACGCGGCTGGTCTATGTGCACTTTGAGACGTCATTTCTATGGCAACCACTCTTTCACACCCCTACCACTTTATAACCACCCTGAAGTATAAATCACATCAACAATACACTCAATGCAAAAACACATTAAAAATCACAGAGACAATTAAATACGGACACAAGTAATAAAAAACTATGGAACCAATTTGGAAAGAAAAAAAATAGGAAAACAAAAGTAATTTATAATAATCAAAATGAATCAGTGATGTCTCATTATACCTACCTTCTCAAGTTTCTTATTTTGTTTTGCTTTTTAATATTTTATTTTGATGTGTGCAAATTACTTTTGTGTTTTTGAGTTTTAGGTTCTAAAACATAATGTTGCTAGCCATTTTTTTTGTTTAGCTTTTTTTGTTGTTATCATCTTTAATACGTTTGCAGTGATTTGTTGATGTGAATTGCACTTCTGGGGCCCATTTCAAGGAGCAGGTTTAACAAATGTAACAATTTAACAAAGTGTTTGACCCACTTTTACAGGTTTAAGTTACCTCAGTTTCTGATTCCAGAAACTCAGAGTTTTCCTTAATTCGGAGTTCAGGAACTCAGAGTTTTAACATAACCTGCTTCTTGAAACGGGTCCCTGGGACACCATCTTCTAGAGTAGTCGGCTTGTTTATTAATATGGCCCTGTATACAATTTTAAGAACGGGGTTCTTTTTGACAGTCAAGCAGATGGACCAATCGTTTTACTTAAAAGAACTTCAAACAACTTTGGAACAAGCATTTGACATTTTTAGAAAGTTGTTGAAGTGGGCTGAGTATTCTCTGGTGCGCATGTCCGCCCCTCTTCCTTGGTAATTTTGGCCAAGCAGAACTGAAAGGGTGACATCATAGATTATCTGTCTAGTTTATTATGTTAGAGTTTTACTATAAAAATTAAAAAAGGATGAACAACTAAAATATCTTCTCTTCCAACAATGCTTGGTGGGAGTTGTTTTAATATCAATGCAGAGATTTCTCTTTCTCTCTTAAGAGCCATCTTTTCACTGGTAAATTACACTGTATCATCTTCTGGACCTGTTTTTCATTTTTAACATTATAAACCTTTGTATGACCCATAGTTTGTTTCTTCTGTCTCTACCTTGCTTAGAAAACCCGAGCTTGGTGTCTCCATAGATGATAGATCATTCCACCCAGAGGGATTATATCAGTGAAATCACGCCTTTCGTTTGCAGATATGTACATCCAGCCAGGGATGTGCAGCTGTGCAAAATTGCCGTCTTTGTCCACCCTCCAACCACACAATTTCTTTCATTTCAATCGCAGCATGCAATCGGAATTTTGTCCCTTAGCCGGCGCTATCCCGTGTAATGAATGTGTCGCCCCAGAGGAGAGCGCTGTAATTGATTAAAAAAGCATAATGTTTTCCATGCCTCGGCGTAGCCGGCGATAAGAAAAGCTGTGATGTGCGAGCGAGGACGCACGCGGACGCCCCGAAAGCGCGCGCCGGCTGGATCTGCGCGTGCCGGACAGGACATCAGAGTTATCCGGGCTAATGAAGAAGCTGAGAGTGCGCCTCTGGCTCACAGTGGGAATGTGCGGTGAGGTCACTTCAAAGGCAGAATAATGACGGATTAAATCTTGATGGTGGACGGGCTTTAGTCTCCGTGGCAAAACCAGCCTGTCGCTTTCCATTTTATTAACAGATCACGGCAATCAGATCGGGTAAAAACGTGTCTGCATTAATTTCCCCTGTCTGTCTTAGTCGCTGCAAATCCTCTACATCCAGATTAGTGGATCTTGGCTGGCTGAGTGGAGGGCCTTTTTTCTCAACCCCTGATGGTGACACATTCTTTCATTAGTGTCAGCGGATGTCCCCATTTATCCACATTTTAATGGGCTCTCGTTTTCGCTGCAGTTTATTTTCACTTTGTGTTTTTTTTTTCCATGACAGCAATTTAGTCTTTTATAAAGAACAGCTGAAACACAACAATACCGATGGAATCTGCCTTTATTTCAGTCCAATCCAGCAAAATCAAAGTTTTATGTTTGAGAAAATCTTAGAGGAGGATAACATTCTGAAAGTGCTGACCTTCTATCACTTTAGTGTGTCACACTGTCAACTTTAAAGACCAATTCTGATGAAAATATGTGTTTTTAACATATTCTTGTGGCTTTTTTTCTGATAATGGAAGACATATATAAAGGAAATTAAACTTAAAACAGAATTTCTGAGTATTTCCTTTATAGAAATCATTGAGAATCAGGAGTAGACGAAAAAAAGTCTTGTAATCAAAAGTTTCAATGGGCCGGCCACATACAAGCCCATAGCAGGTCCTACACCTTGATGTTCCTGGGAAACCGATGTGTTTGTCTAACACAGGGGTCTGCAACCTTCAACACTTAAAGAGCCATTCGAGTCAGTTTCTCACCGATACTAACCCATGGGAGCCACAAATTCTTAAATCACGCTTTAGAAAAATAAGACATTGATTTGCACTAATATTTATTTGTTGCTATTATGATAACTATGAATGGAATATTGATTTTTGGTATAAATAAAACACAAACATAAAGAGAAAGTACCCTTTTTTCAAAATATGAAACAGTTTATAATAACTTTTGACAGAGATTCAGATGAAGTCCTTTCAGAATAAAATACATCCTTTGACACATCGCAATACATCAAAAGTAGTGATGGGTAGCGTGATGTTATTAGTAATTAAAAAAAAAAAAACTGTTTATTTGACCTTTTGTGGTGCATCTTTGCCTGAAATTTGAAAAACCAATCAACTATAATTAAATCGGAGCTGGTTTAGTGACCCTTGTTGTATTTTTGGTTCACTTGAACTCCTTGAATTTGTTCAAGACTATGAATTATGGTTGTGTTTACTGATCTCCACTTGAATTTAAAATTTTCTTAAAATCTGTATCAGTCCGGCTCAGAGCCGAACTGCTTGTTGGAGCGCTACAGCCACCATGGTCAGGAGCCTCACAGAGTTATTGACTATTTTTGTTTACTTTACTACTTACTTATATTTACAGCCACTTGTAATACTAAAACATTTTTTTTTTAACCCAAGAGCCACACTGGAAGGCTAAAAGAACCACATGAAGCTCCGGAGCCGCAGGTTGCTGGTCTAGCAGAAACCTTCCTCGTTCTGCCTTTTTCTGCACAAATCTGAACCAGCCAAAAATCCCCTAATAATACAATGTTTACGCTTACGTTTTTGAGAAATATCCAAGTTTTTATACTTTGCTCCAAAGCTGTCACAAATAGGCAGACAGCTGGATCCAAGTAAAGCGAGTGAAGCACAGCTAAAAGTCCACAAAGCTAAATCAGGGTCAGACGGGCAGAGGTCAAACACGAGGGCATCAGAGAACAACCAGAGATCAGAGTCCAGGCGAGGGTCAGGGCAGGGAGTAATTCTAGATTGAAAACGGCTGTGAGGCTTCTGGGAGTGACAGCAGGGGTTGATGGGAAGTGTAGTGTGGTGACACAGGAAGTGTAGTGTGGTGACACAGGAAGTGCTAGTACTCAGGTGATGGATCCCGCTGATGTCCACAGGGGGAGACAGGGGACTGATTCATGACAAAAGTATTCAACTGTTTCACACTTTTAGCAGAGAGATCCTTTTTTCTTTACTAAATTTCTTGAAAATGTTGATCTGCTTAATAATATGGAGCGTCCTTTGTAGAAGAAACTGAAGAAACTATGTTCTTAAAAATGACAAGTTTTTTTTAATTTTGGCTAAAAATGGCATAATCACAAATAAAAGACCAATAACAAAGCTTTGAAAACAGATCAAAAGAGGATCAGAGAGGGACTTCAAATTCTCGTTTAACACAATTTTCCTCGCGATCTTTGGAGAGCTTGTGAACGTATGCGGCATTCATCAACATCCAGGAGCTGCAGGAGTCATTTATTTCTCTCTTGACCCTCCAAATGCCGTCAGACACTCAGACGTTCTCATCTGTAACACATAGCAGCACTTATACTTACAGGTAATCTACTGCAACACTGGATGCTAACATAATTATTTGTGAAGTAGATGAATAATGTCTGGAAATGTCTCCTTCCTAACAGCATTCTCGTTACTTGAGGGGAGACCAAACCATGTTTTTTTTTGCTTTCAAACTGACTGCTGATTGGAAGGTCACAAGTTCACCCATATGCTAAAGTGTTCCTGGTGGTTATAGGTTGGCGCCATGATTAGCAGCGCAGCCGTCATCAGTGTGTAAATGAGACTATGACTGTAAAGTCCTTTGGGCCTTAAAGCAAAAACGTCCTATAGAAGTATAACGCCATTAACCACCAGATTACCATATTTACATGAGTTCAAAACAAGTTTGAATTCTTTTCTCTTTCTTTTCTGCTGAAAGCTGTTTGAGTGACAGAGTTTCAACAGAATTGTTAAGTTCTTAGATAAGCTTTGGGTTTGTGCTATACATGGGTTTAAGCTACACATCATAAGCCTTGTTTCCAGTAAGTGGTACTGTTCAGTTGAGTATTTTGAGTATTTTAAATATAATGGAGCCATTAAGCCAGTCCGCACTGTATCATTTTTGGACCCTTGTTGGTCGTGGGTCCATAGAAAAAAGGAATAGTCCAATAATGTTGAGCTTATGTTGAAATTGGCCATTACAACAAAAGAAAGCTCCAAGAAAGCGCCTTCGTTCCTCTTCGACGCCCACAATCTTAAAATTAAATACTTTGTATATACGAAGAACAAAAACCAGGCAGAAAAAATGAGCTGCTGGATGACGTTGTTGTTGTTAGCTTCACCCAGCATTCACCTTGACGGTCCAACTTTGAGTGGAAGCGCTCAGCTAAATTGCCTGGTCCATTCTAAACTGCACCGTGCCCTACCGCTCAGTGGAAACAAGGCTTTAAAGTCCACTCTGATCATCTTTTGATGATCACGTTGGACTATTAATTATGGTAATGCAGTTTTCGCCAAAAAATAAAACTGTCTTTAGAAAATGGTTTCGTTATTAGCGGCAAGGGTTCAAAAATTCGCCTCAGAGTCTGCTGATCCTGATTCAACATGATATAAATAAAAAAAAAATACACAGAAAGGCAGTTTTAATCTTAAATTCTTTTATTAGTGTCCTATATCTGCAAAAAAACGCCCCAATAACTTGTTAAAACACCAAAACACGTTATCAGAGTGCATCTTTGAAGCACGAATGTTCTTTTGAACTTTTATGTAATAAAGTGTTAAAAAAGCAGGAAATGGCTTTAGGAGATCCCAAAGGCAAAAAGATGCCTAAGAAGGTGAGTGAAACCTTTTAAACATATGTCATTAAAATTGTTTTCCTTTATGGAAGATATTGACCACGTCAAAAATCTATTTTGAATTTAAAAATATTATCCATATTTATTAGAAATTATTTTTAATAAGAAAAACAAAAAAAACTCCCTTTCCTTTTTTTCTTTTTCATTCCCATTCAGTCTATTTTTTCTTAACCAAAAAGAGCAAAATGCTTAAAGGCTGAAACGGGGGGATTACCCAAGCCGAAACTGGTTGTCCAGCCTGAGCCCGGAGATTCAGCCGAGCCTCAGAGCCTTGTTTGCTGGAGGCTCAGTGGCAGCTCCATTTCACCTGGGTTCTCCAATGTTTAATTGGCCTCATTATGTGATTAACTTTGCAAATATACCCTTTTGCCCCTCAAGGCACAGCTTTGAAAACTTGGCAGACCAAAAAAAAAAAAAACACCTTCCTTGAGTCAATCCGTCATCCAAACCGCAGCGTCAACATTAAAGCAGGCCACAGGAAAGTTTTCATTTTCCAGCAGAAATGTCTGTTAGAGTGTATTAACCTCTGTACGTTTGACTCAAACTGCACTAATCTATTCGCACTGAAATTCCTTCACTCTTTCAAGTGGAGATCTTTTGCATTTTGCAGATATTCCACCATCAAAAGTGTTCACATTGTAAGGCGGCGGTTCATCTTTTGTGTATGAGATGAAATCAGGTGTTGCCTTTACCTCTCCAATCCAGAAAGAGAAAAGCAGGACTCTAGCAAACACCATCTATTATTTTGGGAACTGCCTGCGTGTGGTTTTGTAGATATTGGTTTCATTTTGTGATCTCCTCTGAGACTCGTATGGAAAATGAAAGGAAGATGGGAGGAGAGGAAAAAAGAACACAACAATGTCTATGATGTTAATCTCTCCTGTCATCGCTGAAGTCTCACAGGTCCTCTGTGGTGACAGTCGGGATGAAATAGCTGGCAAAGTACCAATTCCACCAGAACGCTTGTTATTCGCTGGCTGGGTTGTGGGTTTGTTTCCTTGTTCACACGATGACATAAAAACAGGAACGTTTGTGTTTACGTGTTTTAGGGGGGGTTGTATACAAATGGGATTCATCATTTTTCATGCAAAGAGGTGACATCTCTCCGTCAGCCAATTTTGCGTTGGTAGCCCGGTCCCCTGGTTCATTGATATCTGCATTAGGGACCTTTGTTAAAGGTCTCATCTAAATGCATTGAAAAACGCCGTCCTCCTTCTGCTGTTAGGAGCGCGCCTGTGCGAAGATTTGCAGACTTGGCTTTGTCTACATTAAGGTTAGTCAATGTGGCACAACAATGTGCTGCCTCTAAACCTGGAAAAAAACAGCTTGTGAGAAAACCATCAACGGAGTCAATAGAGCAAGAAGCTCCGAGGCGCTCTCAGTGGTTGCAGCCACAAGTGGACTCCCTTGTTACCGTGGCGACTCTCGCAATGGAATTAATTTGGTACATTTATTCAAATGAAACTAACAGGTTGAAACCCGACCTGTGAACCTGCTTTGAGAAACGAAGGACAACCTCCAACGGGCGGAAACGAGGCTTGGATGAAGTGGGTTGAGGAAAATACATCAAGCAAAACATTTCAGAGTCACTTCATGTCAAGCTGCCCCCCCATCCATGCACTCGCGCTGTCCCACAGTTCATACCAACCCGACTACATCCCCTTACTCCTATTAAGGGGATTTAATTTGCAATTCCTGTCCGTCTATTTTACCGAGCCGCCGAGTGATACCGGAGAGGTGCCAAGGGGTTAATGTCTCTGTCAATCCAACAGGCCCCTAGCTACAATCTCATGGTTTAATTTCCACACAGATCCGAGTACCCTTGAGCTTTGAGAGCTCTCATTCACACACTTGAATCCAAATTGCTGCAATCTTACGAGGTGAGCAATTTCACAACTCTTTGCTTATGTGCAATGACTCCAGAAGGTACCTGAAAACTTAAGTGCAACTACACACGTGGGTCATCTAATGCCTCTAAAATGTTTAATGCAAGAGTAGCTTTTCCTGAATTCACAGCCTGTAGGTATGCAGGTTATCTCCTGGCACCCTAAGCAGATATATTAAGAATAGTAATTAATAAACTTGATCTTCTTAAATTGACTAATAATATGGTGCTTGAGGACATTCCTGCAGTTGGGTCCATAGGGATTTCATGAAAAGTCCATGGACTCACGCGATTGTTCTATAAGATTCAGCCGTATTGCCCTTGAACAATGCACTTTCAAATGACTTTCAAATTAATTTTTTCAATGAAATTGACATACCTTGCGCTGCATCAAAAATACAGTGACTGATATGAGGTCCCAGGATGTTTACAAAGAGAGTTGCACTGGGAGCACTCGTCACTGCCTGTCACCAGTTTAAAGAGGAAAATAGAAAAGTTTGACACACGCTGTTACGGATCTGTCCCACTTTTCAGCAACAAATTCATAAAAAATGAGATCTGGTACATGGAATTGTTTTGGTAAGAGCTTTTTAGCTTTTTATGAAAGGTAATGTGCTATTTAGAGCTCATCTTCATTTAAATGTAAAACCAATGCATATTTAAAGTTGTGTCTATCACTGTATGTGGAGACCCCAAAAAGAATAATTTCAATGTTTCTGTCTCATCTTAATCTTTTGAAAGTAGGGGTGTAACGAATAATCTACTTAATTGATGAATCGATTTGAATTTTTGGCCAAAGATGTCGTAATTAATTTTAAGTCAGTGAATTGGATTGTTCCGAATAAACCAATGTCAACTTTAAATTGTATCGCCAACCACCTAATTATGATATGAATTGAATCATTACACCCCTAACTGAAACCGACTTGTTGAGATTTACAGCGTCACTAATGATGAATTCCAAAGAGTCGATTGCAGAATACTCAATGAAAACAATTTGTATTAAATATTGTTCCTCATTAGGTCCACCAAGCAGTCTACGACCTTGCTATTTAGTGCAGGCCACTTGTATGCTTCATACAAGTCGGCCCATAATTACCTGTATGGGTAGTCATGGCCAAGATAAGGTTTTGTTTATCTATATAATTGATATATTTGGTAATTTTGCTCTGAAATTAGTGTTCTATTGAAACATGGCTGGTGAGACCTCCATTAATTTTACTAGATTGGTATAGAGTGGTTCTTCTTTTATCTTGGAGTTACATTCTACAAGTTGCTTGAGATAGACACAATTGGAAAAGTAGTCATCTTTAGTTTTAAAAATTATTATACATGTTTTATCCACGCATAGCTGGTAGTGAGTCAGACCTGGTCCCGGTGCATGTTGGACTGCGGCATGGATTGTCCCTTATCATAGTTAACAGTTTTATGGATAGAACTTCTATACGCACCCAGGACCTGGAAGCGGTCTGGTTTTGGGACCACAGAATTTACTTGCTTCTATTTGCAGATGATGTTGTCCTGATGGCTTCATCAAGCTAGGACCTCAGTATGCATTGGAGCGGTTTGCAGCTCAGTGGCTGGGATGAGGGTCAGCACATGTCTGAGGCCATGGTTCTCCAGAGAAAGGTAGCTTGCTCTCTCTCAATGGATGGAGTGCTGCTGCCTCAGGTGGAGGAGATTAAATATTTTGAGTTCTTGTTCATGACTGAGGGAAGATTGGAACGTGAGATTGACATGTAGATTGGAGCGGCGTCTGCCGTTATACAGTCGCGTACCGGTCCTTGGTGGTGAGGAGAGCACTGAGACAGAAAGCTCTCAATTTACCGGTCGATCTTTGTCAGTACTCACGAGTACTCATGAGCTCTGGGCCTTGATAGAAAGAACAAGATCTTGACCACAAGCGGCTGAAATGAGTTTCCTCCGGAGCGTGACTGGGCGCCCCCTTAGAGATAAGGTTAGAAGCTTGGTCACCCAGAGAGAGCTCGTAGTAGAGCTGCTTCTCCTTCTTATCGAGAGAAGCCAGGTGTGGTGCTCAGACATCTGGTTTGGATGCCTCCTGGACACCTCCCTGGGCGGGTCCCACTGGGTGGAGGCCTCAGGGAAGACCCAGGACATGCTGGAGAGACTGCGTCTCTGGGCTGGCGTGGGAACGCCTCAGGGTTCCCTCAGGGGAACTGGAGGAAGGGGTCAGGGTAAGGGAAGTCTGGGGATCCTTGCTTAGACTGTTGCCCCCGCAACCCGGTCCCAGATGATCGGAAGAAGATGGATAGATTAAATACATGTTTTAAGGCGTAAAACCCCTCATTAGGAACTTCTATACACTTTTCTAAGACATTACATTATTACACTTTTTAAATGGATTGATTAACAATGCTCTATAACCAATCAGGACGCAGAAAACTCCACATACAAAAATCTGCAAGACCGCGAATGGTTTGCCGCGAATACAGCAAGAACACTATAATCATGTACATTTTCTTTCTGTGCCCCTTCTTCCGTTTTAAATAACTTGTGTTTGTCTTTGCCCTTCATTTGAACCCCCAAAGCCTAAACAGTTGTTTGTGCCACAGCATTATTTTCCTACAAAAAAAAAAAAAACTGTGCAAAGTCTTGACAGAATGACTGATGAGCTGTTGTCGTGAATGTCAAAAGAAACTGTCTCTTGCACCTTATCACCCACCCCCACACTATCTGTTTAACAGAATGTACCAGATTTGGGGTCTTTATATAAAAAAAAAAAAAAAAAAAAAAAAAAAAAGCCATGGGGTTGTTGTGATAAGCAAGTGATAATAAAGGGCAGTAGCTGTAGCCCCTCGACTGGCATGGAGGAGCAGGAATGCTGGGAGCTGCTGAGGGACATCCATTCATGCATGGTCTCTTATCTTTATCTGGATAGGAGGAAAATTAGCCCTTTTATGTACTTACACTATGCCACCGTCACGACCACCATATTTCCTCATGCCTTCAGCCATGGAGAAGAAATATAAAGAGGTAATCAAGTTAAATAGACCTTTTGTTTAAGGTCATGGTGGAAATGTTCGGAGTCATTTATCAGCACAAATATTCTTTTCGGTACAATTTTTTTCTTTATATGACGATTACAGTTTTAGTTGTATGCTCAGTGACATATATAAGAACTGGACTAAGTGACTTCCTGCTTCCTCCACTGGTTCCAAGAGGTCAAAATCCCATAGACTTCTATTGAGACATAAACTTTTGTTACTCTGTCTTCTTGTCATTCTTGCTCTGCAACCTTTTTTTAATCATGTTCATGGTATACCTCTTTTTTTTTTCCCATTATGTATTTCATATTTAGTTCAAGTTCTAAACTAGCCAATCAGATGATTCCATAATAGATAGATTTCCAGCAGATTTTGTAGCAGTTTGCCTCTTTTAATTGGTAGAGGTGTGGCCTTCCAACAAGCTAACTCCTGAATGGGCAGTGGTTGCCATAGAAATGTTAATTCTTACCAATCATTGGTGACTGACAATTTCCGGTTCAACATTTTGTATTGCAACAAAATGGCGACTAAATTAACGTAATTCAATTTTTTATGGGTGACATCACACTTACTCTGCCCAGTTCTCATTTACAGTAATGTGTATGCTGCCCTTGAATGTCACTTTTCTTCATGTGGTAAAAATTAAAGTTTTAATAATGTTTTTCATTTTCTGCTGAACAATGAGTTAGAGCGATGGCGTATTAGCGCAACTGTAAAAATAAATATTTGCGAGAATGTAATTGTAAGTAGTTTATGATAAAGTTAGAATTTCATAAATTTTAAGTTTAGAATTTACAAGATTAAAGGCTTACATTTGTGAAACAACAGTCTATTTACTAAGAAAATATAAACAACAAAAAATGAATCAATATTGTGTTTCATTAGATACTTATGAAGTGTACAATGTTAGGCTACAAGACAAAGTAGGTCATAAGATTCAGAAGAACATTCTTGACCCACTAGGACAGGGGTAGGGAACCCTGGTCCCTGAGAGCCACATTCCTGCACGTTTTCTACCATACCCTGCTCTGGCATGTTCTTATTGGCTGAACACACCTGAACCAGGTCATCAGTGTAGACCCAGGTAATCATGACAATTACCTGGGTCAGGTGTGTTCAGCCAATGCCAGAGCAGGGTATGGTAGAAAACATGCAGGAATGTGGCTCTTGAGGACCAGGGTTCCCTACCCCTGCACTAGGAGTAGATTTCCAGCAGGCAAACCGTATACACCACCAGTAGTGTAGTTGCACAGGCCCAAATGCATTACGGCACATGATAAAAAAAAATCCATAAATGACTACATAGATGGAATTAGTCGGCATTTAATGTGGATGGAGGCTTATTACATCTTTTTATCATAAATTTATGACTTTATTCTTGTCAAATTATGTTTTATTTTCTCAAAGGTTGTGACTTTTTAGGGGGGAAATCCTCTGGTTTGGTGAGGCAAATTTCCCAAACAATGCCTTTTTAAGGGGTTTCCTTGCTTGGAACTTGACTCGCAAGCCTGCCAACATAGATGAAGGATGAAAAGATCTGATTCAAGTTTAAGGAATGGCTTTTACGTCTGTGTCAGTCATACTAGATGTTTGCAAATTGCCCATTTTCCCTGATGATCTACTCATTCCATCTTTTTTCTCTACGTGGTTTTCTTCCAACAAACTCTTTCACTCAATTTTTCCCCATTTCCGTGTAGAATCCTCTTCAGACATTTCCCACATGTGGTGTTAGCCTCATGCTCTCCATTTCCTCAGATACGAATCAGGTTTGAAATATTTGTTTTGCGTGATGGAAAGCTGAGAAAGAGACAAAGCACCGCGCTAAATGTCAGGGACGATGAGGTGGGTCGGGCTGGCTGTGCTGCTGCGATTAGGCCTGTCTTTGCACGACATCATCACCAACTCTGACACCATCAAATCGACTGCACGACTTTTTCCGGGGGGGTTAAGTCTTGCTGCACAGCTGCTACTAGACATGTTATTTACTTACACTTTTAGTATTAAACTATAAGGATATAAGGACAATATGCTATAATAAAACCGTTTCAACAAGAGATATAAAGGTATTTTACAGTGTCTCAGGATGACCCAAATGCAGCACAAAACAGGCTTGGTTGAAGTGAAGGATTTGTAGTTTTAATTAACTACAGACTAAAGAAAAAACCTGCAAAGCAAAATGACTAATCACAGTAAAAAGAAGCCATAACTACATGTAACAAAACTGAAAAGACACTCCAACATTAAATTCTGAAACAGAGACACCAAAATACAGTTCAAACAAATTAACACGGAGTCCAGGCCGCTGTGTGTGCACCACTCCATGAAGAAGCACAGGTGAGTGGGTGGAGTCCTCCAGGAAAACCACACCCAACCTGCACAGAAACCAAAAGATGTGCATTTTTATGTTATTGGCAAACAAGAAAATGGGCAATGCAGATTTTGTAATCAAGCTGAAATAATTGAACATGTTGTTGGAAAGTAGACGGGATAGTTTGTGTAGGGAAATCTTCAAAAAGCAACTTTAAAATTTGCAAATAAAATGGGAGTTGGATCCAGTTTTAGCAGATAACAAAAGTTAATGGTTGATTAAATTCTCAGATGAATAAGAATAATTAGTAGAATTGAGGTTTCATTGGTTGGGACGACAGGTACAGGAAAACAACCATCGCGGTCCACACTCATTCCAGTAGGTGGCAGTAATGCACCTTTTTAGTTGTTTGCAATGGCCAATTAAAACTACTGAAGAAGAGGAAACAAAAAAGTAACTGACACCGTGTCAGCCTTCTGTATATTTTGACAAATTGGTCATAAGATTTGTTTTAAACTAAAAGTAAAATATCCAATTTTTGTTGTTTTATAAACCAATTCCAGTCAACTTTCAACGTGTTCAGAGTGGTCTTTTAATTATGATTATGTTGGTTTTCAGCCAAAATCAAACTGTTTTCACAGAGCGACCCCACCCCCACTTCCATCACTTATCACTGAGAGCTCTCTGTTTACATCCTCTCTCGCTAGCTTACAGACCCTCACACCCCTAACCTAACATTACCAGTGCAACTAAATTGGCAAGCAATTTTGAGCCAGAGACCATCTCAAACGAGGAAAATGAAAGCAATTTGTCAACAAGAGGATTCATCAGAATGAAGCAGAGCTTGTAGCAGCCCGCCTAGGATATTTTCCTTGTAACAAATCTGATTGAGATGATTGGGGTGTGTGTTGTGTGGTCTAACCATGTGATAACCCCCTTTTGTTTAATTACAGTATTTTAAACAAAACCACAATAAATGAATAAGACATATTTTTTGTCCACAAACAAACAAAACAGTCTAAAAGACCAAAAATGTCAGATTTTCTATCGTATCGATTTAGGTTAAAGAACTGGACTGTATCGCCATAAAGTTCGTCAAATCTTTTATGGATTGATTCATGTATCAAGATTTGTATCAAATTATATGGAGGGAAAGCTACACAACCACTTTTTTCTCAGGACGGGTATTAACCAAAAAAAAAATCCTTTGATGTAATCTTATTTAAACTAAAATATATGTTTGACATTCTGGTCTTATTGGAATAATCTGCCTCTAAATGCATTATAGTGATCTGGAGCGTTTGGGATGAATTGGATTACAGCGATCGTAACCAATGAAGGTGGCGCTTCATAAATAAACGGAATTGAATTGAAATTGAAGTGTCACCTGCCTGCTGTCAGCCGCCTGCATTTAGATGAAACCTCAACTGTCTAATGTAATATTGTCCAAAACAACAAAAAATACAAAACTCTGGAAAGATTGGCTGCAAAACAAGCCGGTCAGGTTACATGACCACATCTGAGATATTTGAACTTATTGAATGTTTTCGCTCCCATGATGCTTTGGAAGCACCTGCTGCATAAATTAAGGGATTTTGCTTACTAATAAGTAACACGATCTTGATTTATTCAGACTTATAGGACTGTTATGGAGTTGTTGCTTAAAGACCCACTTTGATGACAATTTTGACACGTTATAGGGGCCTTTTTCTGATGACAGAGGACATATAAAGAGTATTAAGCTTAAAATTGCATTTCTGGGTATTTATTTAGCCTAATTGTAGTGAATTAGGAGCAGACAAAAAAATGCAATTGGAATGATAATTTAGTTATGATGTAAAAAAATATGCTAAGCGGGTCACAAGCTCCCTCCATTCTGATGCATCCACCCAAAGATGATTAGATCCATGTACACAGTAAAAAGTGAAACGTTGGATTAATAAACAAAAGTTCTATAATTTATTGCATTTAATAATATTAGTTTTAATCAAATTCAGAATTTAAATGGAAAAAACCATCGACTCAAATTTTTAATTTGATGAAAAGTAATAATATCAAATGTAACAAATTAAAGAATTTTTGCTTATTGATCAAATGTTTTTTTACTTTTTCAGTGTAGGTTGGGGGTGTGGTTGGCTGTAAGCTAGCAGGAGAGTTTATAAACAGAGAGCTCTCAGCGATAGGAAGGGGTATGGAGGTTGCCATGTGCCTCTGGTCCCGCCACAACTTGGAGGCTGATTTGCTATGAACTCCTGTCGCTCTCAGGATCTACGTCCTAGAAAACGACTGATTTTTTTTTTCTTGCTAAAAATGACATTTATAATAAAAAAACATTTTTGAAATAGATGAAAAGATTATCGTCTTAAAAGGCTTAAAAAAACATTCAAGATGACAAAAAAGGGTGTGGGGCGGGGTTTAATATAGTTTGGAAAGCAAGGATTCTTTTGATTGTAAACTGACTTAATCGCCATTTATTATAAGTCTACATCATCAGCAGCGGTTATTTGGATTTCTCTCACTGCATATTTTTCAGGTAAGTGAGACTGTTTTGGATTCACAATTTCAAAATCATTCCCAGGTTTGTCTTGTTGCACTTCTGTGACTCTTTAAAGAATAATACCCAAGATGGAACCTAAAAGCAGCTGTTTGAAGCAAAAAAAAAAAAAAAAAAATCGATAGAATCAGAAGCACAAAGAAGCTTCTTTCTGTGTTTTTTCTTTCCATTCTCAACATCTTTGTTCCAGTTCTGCGGCTCAGCCTTTTCAGGGACCAATGTGCAGTGATCCATGCTCTTAACACAGTTGAGAAAATAGTTTTTGAAAATTGGACCTTGAAGAATTTAGAGTGGGTGAGTAATTGGAGGTCAATTGAAAGCAATGCTCCACGACAGAGCCGAACCCAGAATGAAAGGAGGAGAGAGGAGGCGGCAGTGTCAATCAGCCGGCGTTTTGCCCGTGTTGCCCCTTAATTTAATCACTGTTTAATTACTGCTGTCCCCGGAGGGGCGCTCTGCTGGCTCCAGTTCCTGAGCTTTCCCTTCAACTGGCTGTGTGCACGAGTTTCGAACTAAAGCTTGGACACTCTTGGAAACCTCAGCAATATTTTAACCTTACCTCGGGGTCTCTTGCAAAAAAATCTGCTGATGATAATGTCAAGGGCAAGCACATATGCATATGTGAGATGAAAGGTGCCTGCAGGAGCAGAGACACCACAAACACACAAGTTTATCCAGTCAAGCAAGGGCAGCAAAAAGTGGAAGTGCCTTAAAAAATTGCTAACGACAACTACCCCTCATTCTGGGACCTAAATCTGCTCCGATCCATGATTGGAAATCACAGCTGGAAGTGTGGGTGTGGTCCGTGCAAATACTCTGTCGCATTCTATTTGTGTCAAATCAGCTTGAACCTTGTGGTTTCTCTGGATTAGCAGCACTTCAGAATCCACCTGGCGGTGCCGCCTTGGGAACGGCTCAGAGTTTTACCGCTGAGCCGCAGCGATCAATATGAATTTAGCATGGTAATGATCAGGTGTGGGGAAGTGTGGGTCTCCAGTGGCTCCCCCCACCAGTCTTCTTGTGATTCGTGGGACAGCACTCCAACTCCCAGAGGGCCGCAGATATCCCAGCTGAAGGTCTGTGCTGCACGTCAAATCTCAACGGAGGATTTACACCAGGAAACAAACAAGTACGACCGCCTAAGAGGCTGAGCAAGAAAAGCAGCTTCTACTACCGATGAAGCTGCTGACCACACGCATTTATGCGCAGGCACGTAAACACTAATAGCCCTCAGCTCCAGACTGTTCCTAGAGAAGCCTTGAAGAATCCTGGACCATGTTAAGGACATAATGGGGCAAACAGAGATGATGTGATGAGGAACTGTGTGCAACTGATGGAAGAGATGCTTTCTCAGGAGCCCCCGTGATGATGACTACTCTCTGGGAAGTAGAGTTGTCACAGTTGTGAGTCCAGGGTAATCAGACTAGAGTCTAGACGTTTTTGTTATTAGAGTTTGTATTTCTTTTCCCACATTTTCCCTTCTGCTGGACTGAAGGTGTTGAGGTGTGACAGTTATTTTTCTTTTGTACCTGACAACAGGTCTGGCATCTCTCCGGCTGGTCTCTCGTGGATGTTTCCGGACACCAAGAGGCAACTCGCTGAGATGACAGCACAGAATAATAAAACAGCATAACACTTGGTTGTTTTCATCCTCAAAGCTGCTAACATTTCTTCACTCCATGGGAGGCGTTGTTGACGTCAAAGCCAAATTGAAATGTCTGAAGTGAATTGTTGCAATGGAATTCCCTTTAAGACACAAGGGTCGAGGGCCGACTTGCTGGTTTTCCAAAAATCCTGTTTAATCTGCTCCTGAATACCTGATCAGGTGTGTTTAGCCAATAAGAAGCTTCAATGGCGGGTTGGTTGGAAAACGGATAGGGCACTGGCCCCCACCGCCTGGATTTGGACACCCCTGCTTTAAGAAGAGTCATTGGGTGTGTTATAGTCACATGCACCTGTAAGGAGGTTGACTCGTACAGGTGCAGGTTTTTAGGTTTGGTCGTAAAGTTGAACAGCCAGTTTAAGACGCATCTTATGGAGAGCGCTGGTCTTGCAGTTCCCTTGAGACCCGTTAAAAATTGTATGTATGATTGTCCTGCTTGTGGTTAGTCTATTGTGAAGTATTCATAAGGCTAACTTAAATACACACGTATACAGGTGACACTGTCGTACTATGCCCTTACGCCACACTATAGTCATTAGTAAAGTATTAGTCAAACTCTCCTTATTATATTCTGGAAATGAGAAATGGTCAAACCTGTACGTGCCGCACAAGGAGCACTCATTTCGTGAACAGTACTTTCAGGTCTCTTGCGCAGTACGTAGGGTTTGGGGGGTTAAGGAAATTAAAAATCTACTCGATTCTCCTGCGTCTCACCCATTTCATCCTTCCTATCCTTGCATGTTGTATAAGTAATCACTAGGACATGATAATCATGCATGCCTGTTGAAAAAAACATGTGTGAATGTTTTCACTCTACGGGTTGCCCAAGTGGTCTACAACCTCAATATTTTACGGGTGGTCTGTACAGGTTTGCCACCTGTAAGAGCAGTTGTGATGGATTCTTTACATACACTAATAGGTAAGCTCCTGAGCCAAATCTAGTTGTCATAGAGATGAACTGTCTGTATATGCAGAAGGTTTCAAGAAATCCACTCCTTTGGAAGAACATCTAGTGCTGAGTGTTGCCCAAATGTGCAAATGTACAAAGGCAATCTACTTGACAAAACCAGTCACCCAACCATTTATTAATTACGCTTAATAGATTTTGGTTTGCAAGGACAGATTTTCTAAGTAAGGAGTTTCTCCAGTCACCTCTTACAACACTTCTAGAAGCATAATCACCTCTGGATATCTAGGGTCTCGACTATGGAATGGTGCTTTCTCCAGGTTACACATCCTCCTGTAAGATTTTTAGATGCCATTCTGGTTAGATGACTGACAGAGTTGTTGGGTGTAGGACTGGCACAGAGGAAACTGGGGTTCATCTCTCAGGACATGCAATGGGTTTCATCCAGTGTGGGTCCTTAGGCAAGACCCTTGACACTGCTACCTAATTTGGTATCCCTGTGATTTGAAAATACAGGGTCGTGTCAGGAAGAGCATCTGGTGTAAAACCAAAACCATCCATGGCAACCCCTGATGGGATAAGCCAAAAGGCCAGCAACAACATCAGTAATCTGGTTAAATGACCTGTCCAGAGTGTACCCCAACAGTAGGCTCCAGCAACAGTTTTGGAAGATGGTAAACTGGCTCCTCTCTCTGTGGAGGTACTGTCAGTCTGTTTCAAGCTTTTCCTTGAATGTTTGAGCTTTTGTACATTATTTTTGAGGAATGCCCCACCAAAACAGCAAATGAAATTAAGCTCCAGCACATACACCCATAATACTATGTTTGCACTGGTTTTCATAATCCACCCCCTTGTAAAACCTGTTTGCTGACTTGTGTAACATTCTAGGAACCGGTACATCAACAAAGCAGTTTTTAACCTAGTAACTTCAACTCTCCTTTCGACGACACCCCCCCCAGTCAGGGCAGCATGGCTCGTGTTAATGCCTCCTACCTCTGACATTAATAAAGATGGAACATGTACAGGAAATTAAACTCTAACATACCTACTATAATGAGATCTTATCCATCATGATACTGTTTACCTCACGTTCAGATTACACGTCCAAATTGAAGCTCAATCAGAGTCCCATGCAACCCCATCGCCGAACCCCCCCTCTCCCAGCATTACTCTTCTAAATGGATGGATAAGTGAATGGGATTTAAATAAAGACTCTATATGTTAATGGGCAGGGCTTTGGCTCCCCTGTTGATTCACTCTCTGCTGTGGCACAGCAAAGGAAGTGGAAGGTGGTGGGGGGTGGAAAGCAAACAACCCACAGTGATGATGGATGTCGGTGGCGAGTTGTGCTCTTATGCACACATCTCATCTTCCTGTGGAATTAAAAATTCAAAAGGGAGAAAAATAAAAGATGTTGACCTCAGTAAATGTTTCAGGCGGACGTGTGTCCCGGTCGGCCACAAGAGGGAAGCAGGCAGTTGCAAAGATGATGAGAGGCTGTGAGGTGTATTAACTAAAATGTATTATTCTCAGGTTGCTTTTTTCATTTCAATACCCTATGATCTTTGGGAGTGAAGAGAAAAAAGCTTTATATACAAGGAGATGGGGAAGCACTAAATATAAAAGTACTGGCTTTTATAGATAATAAGGGTGTTCTGATCAAAGGTTCATGATGCTCAAAAAGAGCTAGGTTGCACTCTTGGAGGACCAAGTGCTCTCCAGCCAGGCAGAGTAAATTGCCAGATCATCTAATCAGAATTCAGATGGAAGATGTAAGTTTGCGGAGAATAATTGAAAACAGATTTAAGGGGCATCCATCTGGATATGGCAACACTCCTCTCCTTAGTAATATGTGGTGAATTTTAATCATATTTCTCATACAATAGTGTGTGGCGGTGGAGGCAGGGCGGTGTTCTCTAAATGAGGGCTCAAAGATACAGACAGAAAATTACTCAAAGGATATCTGAAGCAGCCTTTTCATTTGTTGCCCTCTTTGCCCGTTTCGTGCACAGGGAGGGTGGGGGGGACTGAAGCCCAACACTAGTGCATGTGGGATGTTATCAGTATGTGCTCAACATTGGTGTATGAGCCAATTAAACATGTATGGGTGGATGTTGGCCCCTCTCGACATGATAAGAATTATAATTCCAGACGGTGTGGTCCAGCTTGACCCGCTTCTCTTCAAGCCTGCAAGAAAAGGTTCAGTTAATGAACAGCCTCATGTACAGGCAGAGGAGCAGGATTAATACGCGCTCAGATTGGTGAAGTTGCAGAGATAAGAGGCGGTTGAATAAGTGTTCGGAACCAAATGGTGCTGTGAAAGTGTAATAGTGGGTGTGGAAGAGTTTCGGAGTGAATTAAAACGGAAGTCAGAAGTGGTTTTTAGAGAGAGTTTTGTGTTCAGCCCACAGCTTATTAATGTGGAGTTTACCAGTTCAGCAGTTCCACAGTTGACTGCTCACCACTCCACGGTTTTGGAAGCTTAAATAAGGTTCGAGTGCAGGTTTCTGTAACTTTACTGTCTTTTCAGCAGACATGGGGAATTCTATCATGGTGCAGTTTAACATCAGAGCCTCTGCTGAACCGTAGCACTGTTTACTCACTGGGCAGTTTGGTCCACACCAGTACGACACTGATGGGAATATGTCTCTAGTTGTAATATCGAAGGTGGCTATTAATGGATTTTGCTCAGGGGACTTTAAAAAGTGAAAAAAGAAATGTTAAGTTTTTAATTCCTGCAACCCAATTTGAGTGATTTAGGTTTTTTTTAAAGCTATGGATCAGTAGCTGCATTTTCTTTACACATACTATCAAAATTCTAGAAATATCGAAAAAACTTAATTTTGCAATTGCAATGGTTCCATTAAATCATAACGATATTTTGATTTTTAATAGATGTAATCAAATTTGGAGATGTCGGCATCTTCTTCAGACCATGGAGCGACAAACTCCTTTCATGTAGGAGTGGCTAGATAAAAGAATTTTGGGAAATTGGGGTTTGTGATTTTACAGAGGAGATCTGGATCCAACAATTCCACATGATGAGCTTTGTGATGCTGTGGGACCTCTTGTGGCCTCCACTAAGCGGGGCACCCAGTTGTTGGTCACATGGCTCATTTAATTTGAAAGACGTGTTTCCATTGGAGTTTTGCAAAAAATATAAATTTCGATACGTCTAACAAACCACATCCTCCAAGTACAAAAACCTTTTACAATAAATGTGAGTTTTTTTCGTAATTGTCATGTTTCCGTTTGGCAAATTTTATGTAGCTAAACCAATTTTTGCAATTTCACAGTCAATGGAAATGTAGCAAGAGATATTTACATCTATCTAAAGAACCACACATGATCCATGATTAAAGAAATTACGAAAAACAGAAAGTTATCTGTATTTTTTTAAATAGATTTATTTAAAAAGTAAAAGCTGATTGCTAATGGTACCTAGCACTACTTAAAAGGGATAATGAATCTACAACATATTTAAGTAGGAGTTAAATAATTAACTACTCCTTTAAATTGTCTAGTAAGCTACTACTGTAGTTTAAATGAGGATTCTCTCACTGTCTGTTAATGGTTTTTTAAGAAGTAGCCGTGATAAATTGTAATATCAGGATTATTAGTGTCCCAGAAATGATGATAGACTTGATGATTCACTTGTTGGGCAGGTTTTGCTTCACACCACCATTAATTATGTGACTCAAAATTTCATTTCAATAAAAAAAAAAACAATACTAAAGAATGTACTTTTTAAAAAAAAAAAAAAAGTGTAGTTGCAGAAACCAAAGCACAAATTCCTACTAGCGGGATGCTAATGCTAACTGTGGAACGCTAAAGCAGAAGTGTTGTAAAATCTAGTATTCTATAACCATGAGAAAATGTAGACCATTAACATCAACATTTTTTACTTAATCCTACTGTTAACGAGTGGCTTGCTCCAAATTTGGAACTAAGAGCGCTTAAGACCGCAGGACTTCTTAAAAATACAAGCCTTCTCCATATTTTAGTTAGACAGTTTTTTTATGAATAAAAGGCCATGTAGAAACAAAACAATAAACATTAAAGGGATTTTTGATACCAGGCTTTAAATATGCTAATTTTCGGCTTGGGAGTGGATGGGAAATGTATCCCTATTGCCGCCAGCCTCTAGTGGTTTTACAGGGTACTGCAACATCTGCTACTTGTAGTTTTCTATTTTATTTTGTCAAAAAAATGTATTTCACGAGTGTTGCACCACATTAACACTTGTTACACCTTTTCACCTTAACTTAATTCAATAAACACAGTGAAAATTATTAAAATTTAGGTCAAAAAGTTAAAATAAGTTTCAAAATGTCCGAGCAAGGCAAGTTTGACCATCTGAAAGATGCCAGTCAGATGTAAAGAAAAGCATGTTGTGGAAACTGAGCAGCTAAAGAGGTGTTGCAAGAGAAAAAGCTCCCTTTTCTTCACGTTAAGCATGCATTTTCCCCCCTTCTCTATACTTAGAAGTGCGTCGGTTGAAAGTTTGACATCTAGTTGTGTGTTTTCTTTTCAGCTGAGTGTTTTATTCTGCGACCTTCATCATCCTTTCTTCCAGCAGCACCGCCGATCCCCGTCTGACAGTGAAAATACTTGGGCAGAGAACACTGTCAATATGGCATTTGCAATTGCTGTTATTTCCCTCCAGACCTGGAGTCACACATTTGAAGCAATCCACTGAGGGCATAAAGAGAACCCATCAAACCTGCTACACTTCACCATCCCACCGCTGCTTTCAACAGTCTCAAATGAAGAAAAACACAAAGGGGGGAGAAAAAAAAAAGCATTGATAAAATACTGCTTTTGTGTGTTTTCCCCCTTATTTATTTCTGATCTTTGCTTGGTATGAACCAAACATTCCACACCTTGTAAAGAGACAGTTTGAGCTTCTTTAGGTGTAGTGTAAAAGATCCCTGTAAATCGGATTCTGTCGTTATTAAACTTTAGATTTTATACAAATAATACCTACTTTTTTTAGTCGATAGGCTAATGTTTGCTGTGTTGCAGGGGCTTCTACAAACATAAAATTGAAAAGAAAACTCCCGTAGCTCATCCAGGTAAATGATTTCTGATTCCACTGCAAACACACGGCTCAGTTAGATGCAGATTGCCGGTGAAAATTCACAGTTTGTGCAGAATAATAGCTTATCTGGAAATCCTGACCCCGGCACGGTCCATGGGACCTCAGACAAGATGCGTGTTTGAGAAGAAATGATCCAACAGTGAAGGTGATTGCTATAATGATAGATCCCCAACCACACATTTTTCACAAATGGAAACTTGGGATGTGGGCATGAAAAGAATCAGAAACGGCTGTATGGTGAGATGTGAAATCAGTTTTTGAAGAAATCTTTTCTTTTTTCTTTTCCATGCCGGTAACGCTTTAAGGCAGGGGGAAACTCGAGAGGAATCGTTCAGTCTGAATGCAAAAAAAAAAAAAAAAAAAAAGTCGGAAAAAAATGTTTGTGCAAATTCTTGTTTGAACTGTAAATTACGTCTTTGATCGATGGGTTTACATTCTGACATTTTGTGACATAATGCACCGCACAGGCTAAAATAGATGGACTACTTTCACATGCAGCTAACACTGAATATGAATGCTCTCATTCAATGCCATTTCCCTCTGATATGCAGAATGGAGAGTCTAACCTGAGGGTACGACAATATGATTAGAATGGGACATCAATTCCCCACCACACTCTTGGCCGCAGTGATAAAAATATAATACAATGATTTGGGGGGGGCAGCTTTAGTTCATTTATATTTCATAGCATATGAAAAAATAATCTGACCTTTAGACATTGTAGCCCACGGTCTGTGTGGAAGTTAGAAAACCTGCAACTCTGTGATGACTTCAAATTAACTGAATTACAGAAATGAGGAATAAAGACTAGATATTAAAAATCTAAAGTAAATGCAAAACGCTTTTGTTCACACAAATGTTCTGTTGAACTGTTGCTGGAATAAAAAGTTAGCTGCATTCAACTTTTAAAAGTTATATTTCTTTTACAGTTTCGTGGTGTTATGCTCCAAGTATTTTTTGTTACTGTATGTTATTTCTGGATCTCAACTATTTTAGTTTCTGTTTAGTCAAGTTTAAAATAAACCAGAAGAAGCAAATCTTTGAAATATTGATTACATTTGACAGGCACAGTTTATTAAGTTACCACTCATAACAATTGGCTTTAACTAAGATTTGGTTTGGTGATAGAACACTCCAACCCAACCACTGCTGGGACATGGGATCATTTGGTAAAACTCCTGAAATGAACCACCGGTGATATTGAACCAACAGACACCTTTCAAAGGTGCTGCAGCCCCAGACTTCACTACATTTTGCTAATCAGCTAAAAATGAGAGTTTTGTCTGCTTATTGAACCATTTTACTCAATTTGGATGCAGTAAAACAGCAATAGAATTAAATTACATTTACTGCATTTAACAGATTTGAAATATTTGCTAAGACTGAACACTCAAACATCAGTGACACCTATTTAACACGCATTATTTCACATATTGGAATTTTTTGACCATTTATGCAGTTAACATGAATCCAATGATTCGGATGCAGAGAAAAGCAGCTTTTCTTATTTGCTTTGCAACACATTGGTGGCCCAAAATAACCATATTGTGATATATCGCGATATTTACTCCAGTGTTTGATTCTCGATGAGTTCTCACCAAGTATTGATCTTTTATTTTCGTTTGAAGAGGCTGTAAAATGTTATATTTGTCATCCTTTAGTTGCGTTGCAAGACTGGCTGTCGTGAGCGCCGATGTGTTACTTGAATGTGAAGCTACTTGAATTATTCAATTTTTGTTCTGATGTTTACAACAATTTTGCACTAAGTAGTGGCCCTGCTTTTCATGTTTACTATTAACACTGAATTTTACAGAAAATTCCACTTCAATTGGCGTCAAAGCTTGTCAAAGACATTTATTGATTTCAAAAAAAGTGTTTAATTTTTGTTGCAAAAAATAAGACACACCGGTTGTTGTTTTTTGTGATGGTGGGGATATATCTCCCCCAAAAAATGCCTTTTTCTACATTATGTGAGTTACTAGAGATGATTTTGACCAATTATCGCAGTATCGAGATGAAACTCATGATATCGATATCATGAGTCATATATCATTATATTGTGAGGAAATCAGGAATTCCCAGCCCTAGTGAAGAGTAACGATCAACTCAACAAATTACTAACGTAAAATGTAAAGATTAACTCAATGCATTCCTAATGCAGATCATCTCTGCACACTATCATGTTAAGTGTAACAATCAACTTGACAAATTATTCATGTAAATGTAACAACTCAACACATTACTACACAAAGTATTGTATAATGACGTAAACCCAATATTCTCCATGTCAGTATCAACTGATTTACATTGTTTGTGTGAGCATTTTGGTGCCGTAAAGTATTGCATACCGGCGCAAAGGGGATTTTTTCCGTTTCTAATCTGCTGGAATAACATTAATTGCAAAAACGGTTGAAAAGTTGCAGTAATTGAAGGAATGTAACACGGTGAAGATTTAGCTCCGTTGTTAAAGGGTAAAGAATATACAGAACGTTCTATGAGAACGATCAACAGCAGATTGTTATAGAAGTGGCTACAGCAGAGGAATCGTTTTTTATACCAGCAGTTTTCTGATTCTTTCTATGTTGTCGTTTATTACTGCATGTTATTACACGGTTGCGATGTTTATATCTAACATGGAAATGCGGTGCTCACTATTCCGCTTTGAAGTCACAACCTTCATATCCATTCTGCTCTGCATCACCAAACCAAGGTGAAGGCGGATGCTGACACGTATTAACTTTGACCGTGGCCAAACATTTACATACACAAAACACAAAACCGCCTGGGCTGATGCCCCATAAACATGACACATGTGACACGGCTGTCATACACTAAAGAAGACAACGAGAGTGCGATTGTCTCGCTAACGTGCGCGCCTGTGTAGTGATGCGGCGTGTGCTTTGCATCCTGGGTTATTTTTGTGATCAGCAGGTCCATGTGGGGCGCGTTTATGCAGCCTCATTTTGACAAGGCTGCACTCGCTCCATCCCGCAGGTCAGCTGGGGTTTAATTGTCAGCCTTAAATATTCATGGGAGCATTGAGTAGATAAATGAAGGTATAAGCAGACTGTAAAATTTTCAATAGGTCAGGTGTCGCTGACGTTCCCAGATACAATTTACTGTACGATCTGACATTCACTGTAATGCCAATTAATATGTTAAGCGCATGGAGAGAAACCTAATGACATTTTCCATACATGCACTGTGAGGTATTTCACACTTAGATGGGTACCATTACTACTAAAGGTGCACTGCATTAAAAGGTGCTCTTTATAAGCATGTTTTATATAGATATAGATCTATATAATTCAGACACTGGCTATCACCTTTAGTTCCTTCAGTCATTACTTAGACTTTAGCTGGTATTATATTGGATAACCAAAAATGAGTGTATTGTATATGATTATATAGCAAAAATGATGAAAGTATGGGTGCTGTGCCAGAAGTTGGTGTAAAATAGAAATGATTACCAGGGAAATAATCGTTAAAATATAACAAAAACTTGTTTGTTACCGCAATTGTGAACGTAGACATTTATTAACATTAAAACAACAGCATCCTCAGGGGGTTTTCTGTGAACATAAAGAGCAAAATGAAACTAGAAATGGAAAGAGAGTTGATTAATATGTAACTAAATGATGTTCTTTACTGTTTTTCTGGGAGAATAGAGTTTGATGCTCTGTTGGAACATGGTGAGCATCAAATCTAGACTTATTCAGGCAAGGTTCCAAACCATGTGTGTCCAAAGTGTGGCCATATTTGGCCCACCAAAAGTCATCTTTTGGCCCACCAAGTCGTGGATGGAGAAACTGCGTAATGTTTAGTTAAAATGGTGTTTCAAAACTCTGTGACTGTAACATGCTCTGGGTGGCGCTGTTGGCACTTTGTTTGCAGGCAGCTATTCAATCAAATTTAAGCTTGAGCCACAGGTTTTCAACAGGACTGTATGTGTAGAACAGCTTAGCAACGTTCGTCCAAGCAGCAACTTCAAAATGAAAAGCCTAAATGTTTGTTTCGGGAGTCCGTATTAAAAACTCTTGCGATTCTGCCTAGATAAACTTATTTTTAAGACAATTTTGGTTGAACTTTAACAAATCAGGGACTTGTATTTGTTAGTGACTTATTAATGGTGTTTTAGTTAACATACAGTCGCGTCAACTTGATACAATTAATCATGACAGAGAAATTAATAACTGCGGTTTGTGTTCAGCTGGAATTCTTTGGCACAAGTCTTTCATATGTCGGAATAGAGCTGTAAGGGGAAAAAAAAAAAAAAAAAATCGCACAGCAAGACACACAAGATTTGTACCGCTTCGACATTTCACACCAGGCCTCTAGGTGACATACGCTGACATATGCTAGTAAACAATGCCTGGACATTCAAAAATTTACGATCAAACTTAAAGATAAACAAAAATAAGGAATTATCTAATTAATGACTGTCAAATGTTAATGTGGAAAAAGAGAAATATAATAGTGTGTGATACTATATATTATTATGTGAAAAGTAGAAAAAGAGATAAGTTTGAATAATCCCTTTTCAAAAGGTATTTTTTAGATTAGTCTAACACAGACTTTTCTCTTTTTCGTTTTAGTACAAGAAGGTGATTGTATTTGTTATTTTCATATTGTCTTTAAACGTTTCAAATAAATCACTTCACTTAAAAAAAGCACATTCAAGACCCCACGTCACAAGCCCTGTGTGAATGTAGCTTTAGACATATTACTGGAAGATTGGGATAAAGAGCATTTTATTTACCCACATACCCAAATAAAGTTCTTTGTGCACAGTCCCGCATCATTATACTCCCACCACGTTTCATCGCACTACATCTGCTTTTAAACAAAGAACCACAGTATTGCAGTAAAGACAACACAAGAAAAAACAGATTGAACAAGCTATTTATTTAGGTTTTTAATGAGCTTAGACACACATGTCTTCACATTTTTAGACTAGAAAACATCTTGCTTGAAATGGGTTCCAAGCAGCTCCAACCTTGGCTTGGATTCAAAAGCAGGCCTCTCAGAAATGATTTACCTTAGCAAAACAATCAAATGCCAAGTTAACCCAACTCCGCCGCACAGCTGTCCCCTCTCCTGCCAAGGTTAGCTTCCCTCGCGCTCTGAGCTTCCATCCTTCTCCTTAATGACTTATTTGATGATAATTAACCCTGAATCCTACAGAGACGGGCCAGTGTGAGATTGATGGCCTCGTCGGCCCGCAACACCTGTTCCGCTACAAGGCTCGCGGTAACCCAGCTATGGCCAAATATCTCTGCCTCGAAGGCCGGCGTGTTAATGTCAAAGACAAACACGGGTCCTCCCTGGTGGCGAGGGTGTTCTTTCTGGAGCAACACTCTGACCACAACCTCTGATTATGCTCATTATTCCACTCAGCGCCGCCTGCTCTATGAGGTGTCCCACGGTCCCTTTTGTCCCAATTAGCAGCGGTGTCCCTTTTAATGTCCATTCATCTGCAGGTACACAGACGTTCTCCAAACAAATGCTCTGAGTCAAAGACGCCTTATTTAAGCGAATTTTACAGAAAATCCATACAGATGGGGTGAGGAGAAAGAGTAGTCACAGCCAGACTTGTGGTTTCTGTTTAGCAAAGGCGACGTAAATTTCTGTTCAAGGTGTCTAGGAAACCATGGGAATGTGAATTATGCTAAGTTTTGCTTTTACGTCCATATTTGACTAAATTAAGCAGCTAGATGGTTCAGTTAGTAAAGTGCAGGACTGGCATACAGGAGATCTGGGTTCAATTCTCAAGGGGGTGCAATGAGCTGAATCCAGAGTATGGTCCTTAGGCAAGACTCTACGACAGGGTCATGGGTCTAGGTCTCCCTGTACCAGTCCCTAGCCTGGATAAAATACAAGATTGTGTCATACACATTCTCACCTCTAACTCATAGGCCCAATCTGAATTCTTCTCTTTTCCCAACCCCTCCTTTTGAAGGGGCTTGTGAAGTGCAAGTGGCGTCCGAAATATATTTTTAATATCCTCTCCTCCAAGCGGAAAGGAAACATACCCCTCCTGGAGGATATGCTTTTCTTTACGTGGGTGTGCTCTGAAGCACAGAAGTTTACATTTGAATGTATGTAATGACTTTGTTGTAGCATGACTGTTAAAGCTATAAAACTGCTGTTACATATATTCAAGCACTGGAAGCTCTGAGCTAATGCTAGCTGACCGGCGACTATCGGTGACTTCATCGAGCAAGAGTGACATCCAAAATTTGAGACACAATTTTCCCTATAACGCTCCATCTGAAGGGAGAAGGGAAGAATTTGGATTGGGCCAATAGGGACATACAGTTGGGCCCCCTCTGTGTTACGTTTTGGGTCTCCCCAAAGCCTGCTCCCATTAAATCAGGGGTCTCCGATCCTCTGGACACAGTACCAGATGCAGCATCAAACGCGGAACCAGTACATGGTTATGGTACCAGTTCCGCAACCGGTCTGCGTCCCAGTACAGGTCAGCATCCCGAGGGTTAGGGAGTACCATCTGTGACCCAGTACCAAGCGGCCCCTGGACCAGTGCCGGTTTGTAGCCCGGAGGTAGGAGACCCCTGATTTAATGGGAACAGCCAGCATGTTAAAAACGACGAGCTGAGGACAGCGGAAATGTCAAAAAGTGACCCGGATGGGCAGCACCAACAACACACACACACACACACCACACACGAGTATCACTGCATGCAAAAAGAACAACTGTAGCTGGCTGGAATATGTTAAAATAAGTATTTATTTAATTTTAATTCTCAAGAATAAAATAATAATCACATATATAGTTAAATATTTTCTTACCATATTAACTCTTCTCTCTAACGTGAACCTTGACCTTTGCAATGGAAGTCGACCACGCTAACCACTGCACTAAAATTTGATATATCTCTAATTTTGTTGTAGAGGGTTTAAAAAAAAAAAAAAGATTGCCAGTTAAATTCTTCTTCTCTGATGAAAAAAAGGGTAATTCTTTGACTGAAATGGGAAGGAGGGGAATTTCCAATCAAATGAATGTTAAAAAAAACAGACACACCTCTGCTTTGAGTTTGTACGACGGAGTATTAGGGTCACCGGAAAAAAAAAAAAGTAATATTACGACTTTTTTATCTCGTAGAATTACGACTTTAAATCTCGTAAATTTACGAGAAAAAAGTCGTAACTGCTAAATTATGAGAATAAAGTCGTATATTTATGACTTAAAAGTCATAGGCTAAATTTATGACTTTTAATCTCGTAAATATACGACTTTAAATCTCGTACATTTACGAGATAAAAGTCGTAACCGCTAAATTATGAGAATAAAGTCGTATATTTATGACTTTAAAAGTCATAGGTTAAATTTACAACTTTTAAAGTCGTAAATTTATGAGAAAAAACGTGTAAATTTACGGGATTTAAAGTCGTAAATCTTCGAGATTAAAAGTCGTAATTTAATGAGAAAAGAACCAAAGTTGTCTGTTTATCAGAGCCGTGCTTGAAGATGAAAGACGTGGAGAATCTGGTGTAGATTATGTCCAGATCGGTGTTAAAAACAAAGAAATTCTGAACCTTTTGGCGATTCAAAATCAAATTATTTCCGGGTTCGGTAGTGCGTGTGTTGTCTTGCGTATCTTCAAGTAAGCAAAAGAGGCGCTATCATTGTGTCAAACAGACTTTTTATTAACAGTCTCTTCTTACTACTACACTGTGCATGACTAGCGCTCATCTGCTGCTTACCACTTGCCGTGCACCGAACATGTGACCAGTCGCTTGGCCTTCTGGGTAATGCAGTTCGTAAACAGCTAACTTCAATACACAACAGTGCGGAGTTTCATATGTAAAATAAAGAGCTCAGAGATACACGTTCATCAGGACCGTCACTTTATTACATCTTTCATTTCCTTTCATTACCTTACATCATGTCTCTGTCATGCTCAGAAACCAAAAGAGAATGTAAACAGAGCTCCGGACGCCTCCTTCCCCAAATGAAACGTCCCGTCTCGACACAAAACAACATTGGGAAATGACAATAGTCTGTTACGTTAGAACAAGAACATTGAAAATTCCAAAAACTCGTCCTCTTCAGACGGAAGCATCCCAGAGTTGGAGGAGATCTGGTCTGTCAGAGGAAGAAATGACTGAAGTGGACAGCTGGAGGATATGGACCGCTTCATCAACGGGATCTGCAGAGATCCTGCAAGCACCATCAACGAATAAAACATTATTAACACTGTAAATCAAATAAAGGAACTTCCAAATATTTGAATATTTTAAACATTCAGTTTACCTGATGAAATCCAGACGCTTTTCACAGTTTGGTTGGTCTGCTTCAGTTCACGGCATAAATTCGCTGGAATGTAGACTCCCTCGATTTAATAAAGTTATGAGAAAAAGTCGTAAATCTACGAGATTAAAACTCATACATTTACGAGATTTAAAGTCGTATATCTACGAGAAAAAACTTGTAATATTACTAAACTCGTAAATTTACGAGATTTAAAGTCGTATATCTACGAGATTAAAAGTCGTAATATTCCTTTTTTTTTTTTTAGGTGACCCTAATACTCCGTCGTAAGTTTGTTTTTTCCTCCTCTTAATTTCTTTTTTCACCATAAGCCTTCCCCAGGGCTTGTTTTGCTACTTTATCCTTAATTTTTTAAAGAAGCACTAACAGATAACACTGAGCGGCCGTCTTTCTTCCCTCTGCCTACCTTTGACAGGTGCAAGAGGGGGCGCAAAAATCATTGCAATTTGGCACCCCTTCCAGGAAATGGCACATAGGCGGCCGCCCAGGTCCCTAATGCCTAGGGCCGGCCATGCAGAGGTGTCCCAAACCATATGTCTATATATGACGAGTTGGGAGTAAGAATGTGTTGGTCAGAAAAGCGATCTGGCGTATAACTCTGTGCCACTCTGAATGTGCGGCTCAGTAACAGCTAAAACACTGTGGTGACCCCCGAAGAGACATACCAAAAAGTGAACAACATTTGACAAAATTTTGCTTTGTTGTGGCCAAATACTGCAGTGAAAGCTTATTATTCAACTAGGCCTAAGTGTCATTTCTGGCTTTACACGTGTGCAACCTATTACCATGAACAAGTGTTTTAAAAATAAATTTTTTTCCCACTTTGAAAGTGTTCCCATCTCCTCCAGGTTAAAGTCCTAGTCTTCCTCTCATTATATGAGGGTGAAGCTGCGGCCCCTGTCATGTTTGCTACACAAGGGCTTTCGGGAGCGGTGGAAGTAATCGAATGCAGAAAAGTGTTTAATTTTTCATAAACAGAGGAACCACCGAATGCACACAACTAACAATGTACCCCAAAGCAGATGTAGAGCGTTTTTAATTTATGGAGAACCTAGCAAAATGGGCAGATGGAGCAAGAGGAGGTGGAGGCATGCTGAGGGACTCGACTTTTCTTTCTTCTCACCTCACAAACAAGAGAAGCCTGTGAGCGTGTGCCACGGCGCACACAAACACACCAACGCATGCACAAACGCAGAAATGCACCACCCCCACCGTTTGTGGGCACCCTTCCCATTCGCTCGCATCCTTCCTGCACAGCCGCACACACTCGGTGACGAGCGCTTTCCGAGCCCTCCTTCTCACATAATCCAAAACAAAACTTAGATTGATACGGCTTCCACCCACATACCGTTTTTTCCACCACCATCAGGCCTCAGCAGATACACTCAGACTGTGGGGGAAATCCTTTGGGGTTCTTTTGGATCCAGTTGAGAAAGAGCCCAGTAATGAACTGCTTCTTGTGCTCTGCAGAATCTGCAACAAGCAGACAGGCTTCATTCTGGTGGGCCATATGTAGGTATGAATATGCATGGGAATCTGTTCGACAGGCAACAAGCTCCACATATATGTGATGCCAAAGGTCACCGCTGTGAGCGGTGGAATTGGCTCTCTGTTGGGCGTGTGGAGTCATTCTTTGTATACTTGGACAACGTGGGCTGGCTACAAATCTTATGAGTGCTTGGCAAAATTCGACATGATGTCAACTGATAGTCAGAAAGCTGAAATTCACCTTTAATTATTGATAATAATAATATTTTAGAGATTTTAACAACAATTCACTTCATGTCATAGTTTGTACTTGCTGATATGATTCATAGTTAGTGTTGCTTCAATTCAATGACCAAAACTAACATCTTTAGACAAAAAACAGGACAGGTGAAGCTTTCCAGATTGCTTGTACTTCTTGCAAGATTATCAAGTGTAAATTAAATATGTGTACTAACAAACAAGTAAACAAGAATTCTTGTCAAATCAATTTACCTTTTATTTTCATAAAGTTCAGCCCACTCTTGTTTGTCTAGATTTGATTTTGATTTTTCATTTCCTTTTCTCGTCATTAGGATCTAAAACAATCACAAATTCAAATGATAGTCACTTACAAAAGAAAACTGCCAACCAAACTTGGCATAATTAGGAAAAATGTAAGTAGATTAAAACACAACAACAAAATGAATTAATCTATACACGGTTAACAATCCCGGACAAGCCCCCAATTGGTGCTATGCCTTTTTATGCCTAGTGGAATGTAAAGGAACATAATATAAAAAGATAACAATCTTAAACAAAAGATTGTCTATATAAATTTAACTACATAATTAGCAATAAAATGATAAATAACAACCAATAACTAAAAAGAGGTGAAGCAAAAAGGCTTCAAATAGACCAATTGGTGGTCTGACCCCCAGTGTACGCAAAAGAAAACACGATGGAGAGACAAACCGAGAACAGGAGTGCTAATACAGCAGGATGGGAGCATTGCATCACAGCTGGAATAAAGAAAAACTGGCCTAATATCGAAGTCAGACCTAAACCAACACATCAGTGGCTGCAGCACGCCACAGATGTGCGGTCCAGCCACAGGAGGACGCCAAGGGAGGCAGGAGCTAAACCGAGGAGCGAGTGGCTCCATCATCTGATAAACTACAGTTTGTGGCCTCCTGCCAGCATGAACGGACCGCTCGCTTATCCTAAAGTATGTTAAATAAAAACAATATTTAGATTGTGCCTCGGCACAGCGAGGCAGCTGACAGGCCGTCCACTTCTGCTGGTGAGCAGCTGAATACAGAAAAGCTAAGGAGTCAATAGAGCTGTTTTGTTACTGAAAAATAAAGTTTTGGATTCAGCTTTGTTTGTTTTAATATTAAACTAGAGCTTTGGTGTCAAAAGCGCTCAGTATGCTGGATGCTTGTTATGTGCTTAACCACAGAGTGGTGAACAAAAAGACACTTAGAGGTCTAAAACAGCCTCAGGCTTTTATAAAAACTGCAGAAATTAGATTGAAAGGAAGTCAAATGGAGAATCAGCAGTAAATTGCAGCCTTTTTAATTTAAACAAGAAATTTCTATTCCCCCCCCAACTTTTAGTTAACGATGAGTGTAACACATAACAAAAGCTTAGCCTTTGATTTTTTATGAGGATGAAAAGATTTCCAGAGTAATAAAAACTCATTTCATTTTTTTATTGAAAATGAAAGAAAAAGATTTATTTGGGCTTTTCTCTTTTTATGGAGAAACGTCTTTTTGGTCACATCCACAGAACGTTTGACCTCACTTCCTCTGAGAGAAAGAGCAGCTTGTATTTGGGAAAAATTATATTAAAATGACATTTAGAAGTGATTTAATATATATTTGTAAATATTTGGGAAAATTTGGGAAGTGCCCAGTTCTTTTTTATATTTAATTAACAATGTTTTTTTAAACTCTGGTCTTTATTTAATGGCGTAAAATGCAAAAGGGCATGTACTCCCCGTTTAAAGTGCTTCAATAGAATGCCCAAAACGCTTCACAGTCACAGTTCAATTCATACTAGTCCTGGGCTGATCAAATCAATTAATCGATCTGAATCGATCTAAGCTTAATAGATCAATAACCGATGCATAAAAAACAGATCGATCTAACGATCAATATTGATAAAGTCCAATAGCTTGATGCTAACAAATAACGGGATTCCTATAGGACGGCTAATGCTAACACATTGTTGACTAATTAAACATCTTTATACAGTGTATTCACAGACATGAATTTTACAAACACTTTTAGGGAATATTTTTAAAGTGACTATTGGTGGTCTAAAACAGTTTTTTACTAATACTTTCTTCATCTTCTGGAATAAGGTGTGATACTAGAGTGTGATCGCCACCTAGTGGTTAAACTAAAGTGTCCTCCAGGAGACGCAGAACAATTGTTGGAGCTTCTCCATTTGAAAATTCATGTAATACTGTATGCTATTAATGATCACATTATTATTATTTCACTAATACAGGGAGAAGGAAGCTTATGGCCCGCCCCAATGTAGTTGTGACATCACAAATGCACTATTTTTTCCAGAGGTAATTTTTTGTATGCTCTTAATTCACTGCAATTTGAATGTTAATTTGAGCTAAATTATCTTATTATATGTTCTCCTTCATCGAAAAAATAATTGGATTGGGTCTTTAAATAGTTATTTTAATTCTTAAAAAAGAAAACTCAGTGTTGCTACAACTAATGCTTCTGTTTTAGCTCTGCCTCCCGGTTATTCTTTTATCTGCAGCTGGCCGTCTGTCCTAACTTCGTCTATGAAGGTGGTTTTATGTCAGAGTTGAGTTCAGCCAAACAGTTTAATGTTTCTTTTTCATTCCCTATCGACTCGTCAACTCATTTCCAAACCCAAATTCTTCTAGTAAAATCAAAACAAAACAAAGCGAGGCAAGATCCGAGCGGCATTTTCACCCAGCGCCGCTATCTCCTGCTTGTTAACTATTTATTTGCTGTGACATTAGAGCAGCATTATCCTTCACCAAAACACATGTGTCCCCAGGCGTGGCCCAGACGGCCTCACTGTTCTGCAGTCTTTCTGCTGTAAATTCTCCACTTAAAATTTCATGATCTCCGCTCGGCAGGATACCACTTCCATCATGAGAGAGTTCTCAAACCTAATAACCGTTACTACTCTGGCACAGCCATCAAAAACCTATTTGTTTCAACAAAAGCACTCTCCCCCATGCAACGCTGCCGGGTAATAATGCCAGATAGGTTTTAAAGGCAATGAATTGTGGAATTACTATTTTCTCCTTCCTCTGTTTCTTTCTTTTTAACTCTCCATCTCTTTTTTCCCCCCAAAGACCATTATATTAAACACTTAATTATTCATTGGTAATGCTTGTCATAGTGAAATATTGTCTTGTGCCAATCTGAATGCATCATACTGCCTCTCTTCCTGAGGTTAATGGCGCCACCCTCCCTTGCATGGGCTTGACTAAATGCAGAGCACCTCATAAGTCAAAGTTCCCCGAGCAAGAGTGGGGAAGTCATCACCTCGAGAGATCTCTTTTCTCCTTCGGCATGTGGGTCGGTGAGATCATCCTTACAAGTTCCAGCTTAACACACACACAGTTATCCATGTCGGATCTTTATGGTTCCCTCTGAAGGATGGATGGGCTTGACGGAAGGGTTGCATCAGGCTTTTAAAGGTGAGGGGTGAATGGATCCCCTCTTCGTGGGGCGAACTCACCAGCCGAGCGCTCACTCCTTCAGGGACTGTTATGACTAAATTATGAGGCCGACATCCGTCATTCTCCTCCACCTGTTCAATGCAGACGGACATAAACAGCATTAAACAGATTACCGGAGAGCGCCGCGACAAGACTGCGGCTCAGGTCTGATTTGACGCCGAAGCATCCGACGAGAGCTAATGCACTTTGACGTGCAATATTTCCCTCGGCAAATACGCAGCGCTCACAAAAATGATAGTTTGGCACACTTAATCAGATTGTTGATTATCTGCCTGATGCTGCTAAAGTGAAATTAATTTTTAGTACTGGTTAGCTGTTGCATTGTGAGTAATGAGAAATCCTTGCGGAGCAAAAAGGGAAAGAAAGGTTTCCGTAAACTGGAATGCTGACACACCAGCAATTGCAAGATAATTAAAAAAAAAAAAAAAAAAAAAATTATTTAAATGTTCTAGTGCAGGGGTCTGCAACTTGAGGCTTCGGAGCCACAAGTGGCTCTTCTCTTCTATCTCTGGTTAAAGAAAATTGAAATGTTTTTTCTTTATTTTATAACAGAGCCCATTTCTCTGAGAATAAGAGACATTCATCAAATAAAAACAGTCAATTTAACCCATTCACAAACATTTGAAGAATCACATATATGACTCCACCAGACTCTTGACTACAGTACCCATAATCCTCCAACAATCCATCAAGCATTACAGCCATACTAAAACATTAAGACAGAGCTCCACGTATCACCAAACTTGAGGTCAATAAGCCAGGATTCACATACCAGATTATAAAATAGACTGTTTCATGGGTTTTAATTGTTCCATATGGTCCGAAAAACACATTAAGAGTCACTAATTAGCTCTGAATTATTTCAACATAACCAAGTTTATGAATTTCCAACAGAAACTATTGTCATGAAGTGGTGGTGAAGGACCCAAACGCAGGAGACAAGAGTAGTTGACAGAAACTTAAACATTTAACTCAAACATGGCAAAACAGTGTGAGACCAACGCAGTGACATAACAGAACAGATGAACTGAAAACCAGACACTTAAATGCTGTGATTGTGATCAACTAATTGAAGACAGGTGTGGATGATTAACCTAAACGGGGTGAGACTGAATGAAAACAGAACAAAAACCTAACCACTGAATCCTGACAACTATAGAATAAACTACATTTTTATTTATTACTGCTGATGTTAAACTACCTAATACAACATTTGCTGCAGTGAGATGATCTTATGTCTTTTATTTTGAAAAAAAGTCATGTCAAAAGTTCTAACCTGTTTCATATCTTGGAAAAATCTTGTAAATGTATGTTTTATTCATGCACAGAAAAACGAATTTGATGATATTTAGCAAAAAAGGTAAAAAAAAAAACATAAATAAAAAGGACTGACTCATTTTTGTAAGACTTTTTGTGGCACTCGCTGAGTTGTGGTTGGTGAGAAATCGACCAAATGTTGAAGGCAGCAGACCGCTGTCCTAGTCAATCAAACTTAACACACCTGTTTTAAATTATCATCTCACAAAATGAGTCATTCAGCAACATTCACATGTGATAAGAACGAGGGTAAAAACAAATTTTGAACGCGTTTTAGCCCATGGTGTTCACACTGAACTTTCACTACTGGAGATGCAACAATATTTGATATGAAACCAAATCGTTTGATACATGTTCAACGGTTCGGTGCGACATTTTTCATGATACGCATTTTATTTATTCAGTATCACTGTGCGCTGCCTTTAGCGTGTGTCTGTATATTCATGCCTCGAAGCTGAGCATGACTGCTCCCATCTCCCCCCTCCTGCCAGAAACTACTTTGCCCCTCCCCCAGAAGGCGGAGCCCAAAATGCTAAAAACAACAGAGACAGTCATAGCCGGAAGGGGTGAATGCAGTAGTTTTGTGGCCGTTGTCGGCGTGCGTTCGGTGGGGGGCCGCTTTCAGTAGAGAATCTATGCAAACGCGAGTAGAGCAGAATTTCGAATGGACTGTAAAACAAGAAGCAGGGGGTTAAAGGGGAAAACTGTGGATGGGATTGTGCCAAATTACACTAATTGGAACATGACCATCAATCCACACACAGGTCTGGGGCTCCAAACAAGATCCGACCTTGTGGGGTTTTCTTGATCAAACAGATCCAAATCAACACACAGGAGGTAGTTGATGATCTCACAGTCACCAATAAAAGCATTGCTAGCACCGATGGTTTAACATCTAGCAGTGCTCACGTAGTATAGAAGGCCCATACAGGCCTTCTTAAAGTTTCCAAATGATCACCTTCATGATTTAGATGAATGATCTCTTGTCGCATGAGAGCAAAAGTCAATGAGAGCTCAACTTTGGCGTCAACCTCCAGGTCAAGCATGGAGGTGGAAGCATTATGCTTTGTGGTGTGTTTCTGTTGAAGGCGACTTTCACCGATGGGAGGGAGGACAGTCGTGTTCCATTAAATCCTGTGTGAAAACTTCCTTCCTTCCAGCAAGAGGCTTAAAGTGGGTCATGGATGGATCTTTCAACAGGATCGTGACCTAAAATATACAGCCATGAGAACCAAGAAATGGCTGAAGAAGAATATCAAGATCATGGAGAGCTTCTGGACTTCAATTCTATAGAAAACTCAAAGCGGAGTCGCCATGCAACAGCTACTAAATCTTAATATTTAGAAGTCTTTGTAAGATCAAAATTTCTCCTGATATAAGTAGAAACCTGATCATCAACTATGAGAAACGTCTGACCTCTGTGCTTGCTAATAAGGATTTTGTCACAAAGTACTAAGTCTCTTTATTTCCTCCAGTGTAATACTTTAACTTAAAAGCCAGTATGGATCCCTGCTTTACAGTTCTGCTGTTAAACATGTATGACTTCATGTCAGCATATTAAAGGACGTGCCAGCAAAAGGAAAAGAAAAAAATAAAAAAGGATTCCCTGCTGGCTGTGTGCTTACCTCACCAAGTGGAGATCAGGTAAAGATCTCAAAGTAAAAAAAAAATAAAGGAGGCTGCAGTCTTTCTCAGCAGATTATGTGCACCCTCTCAGAGGGCTATAATGAATACAATGTGCTTACAATTTCTGATTTCATCTGAGTTTGCAGAAAAATGCACAACACTCCTGCAAAACAAGCGTGCCCGCATGGATTCCTATAGAAAAATGGGAGAAATCCGAACCTGAAAAGAGTCGGTATGTGTTTTTTTTCCTCTCATATTTTCAGATGCTCATAAAAAAAAAACTGAGCAGAGGGCACGTCTCCAGGGGCCAACACCAAATACCGTAGGAGGGTTTGCTTTTCAGACATTCGTTTTGTTAGTAGTTAATGACTTCTGAGGTCCGGCGGCACATCTGAGCGATGAAATTTCTGACCTTTGCTTCACGTCGCTCTCTCCTCACCGTCGAGCTCATTAGCCAGCCATCTAATCTCATTAAAAGATGCCGGGCAGAGATGGCACGGCGACAGGAAAGAGCCCCCTTCCTGCATCCTCGCCCCTCTCTTTCGGTTGGACCAAGAACAGAAACAGGTGTTGGAGCAGCCGCCAGCCTCCAGCCAGACGGACTTTTTGCAAACCCTGTACTCCGCTCGCCGCTTGGGCACGCCAGTATGCCTGCCATCCATTTTGCCTTTTATAACAGTTGGCGGTCGGAGGCTTTTATGTTGTTTTTGCTGATGCTTTGCTATTTAATTTGTCTTTGTCAAAGGAATCCTTTTGGATTCCCAGTTCCACTGAAATGTCTGCGCTCGGCTGCCAGCAGCCTCAAGACATAAAGCGAAAATTGCCACTTTTAAAGCTTCCAGCTACAATTTGAAGTAATTATTCATGACAAAGTTTTATTCAGGGTGGCTGTGAGGAAATAAAAAACCCTCAACGGTGACGTCTACTCCTGTAGACCTCTGGCAAGTAGTTCTGTCAAAAATCATGTTTTTGTTATATTTTCTAACCAAAAAAAATATATTTTAAAAATAGTGTTCTTATCTTATGTAATAAAGAGGTGAAGGAAAAACACACAAGTCACTTCTCTTTGTGGTTCATGTTCCAAGCTAGATTTATCGTCGCAGCTTGTTTAAGTAATCACCAGCATGCCAGCTCGCATTAGGGCCCTTTGTCAAGGTAATAACGCATTGTCATAGCTGTTAGGGAGAAAATATTAAAACATAGATCAGTGTTTAACAGTGCGTAATGGACTGAATCTGCATTCCCCTGTTTTCATTCCAGCTGGCCTTTGGCTGTTTTTACACTCATTTAGGACTTTAAATGAGTAAAAAAAAAAAAAAAAAAAAAGATCATGTTATTGCTTTTTTAATAAAAAAGTTAAAAGGCTGTTAAAACTGGGAATTAACCTATAGTTGAGTTCGCTGTTTAAAAGCATTTCTAGTTCAACTAAATTATTTTTTTATTCATAATTATGTATTTTAATGATTTAACCCTGTAAAGTCCACTAGGTCAAATAATCGATGGAAAAAGTCATATTTTTGGGGAATTGAGATGTCTCTGTAACCTTTTGATGAAATCTGCAAAAAGAAATTGCAATGCAATTTTTAAAAATGAGATATAGACAGTACCATTTATGATTTGTTGGACGATTTGGTTAGTTTTTGCTAAAAGCAATGTTAGTTTAAGATGAATTATCCTTTTTACTCTCTGTCAAGTTCAATTTCTTAACAAGATTACTATACAGAATTCATTCATTCATTCATTCATTCATTCATTCATTCATTCATTCATTCATTCATGCATTCATGCATCTTCTTGGCCACTTTGTCCTTTTGGGATTGTGGGCTATACAGCATTAGTTATCAGTTAATCTCACCCTAAAGTTTTGAAAATTAACTCAACTTTTTTGCGATTTCATGGAAGAAGCTATTTTGAAATGAGCAGAAAAATATGGAGAGAAAATAGTGTGTAACTTTGGATTTGTCTGTGCATAATTCTTGATTTGTAACTACATTTTGTGCATGAGTATAGAAATTATGAAAGTCAAAACAATACAGATGCACAAATTAAAACAACAGCTTGAAACTATCTATACATACAAATCTTGAAAAATTACGCTCAAATGGCTTGTTACGCTCAGACAAATCTCTTTTTATGTCTCCAAGATTAGTCCATAAGTGGTGCATTTAAATGACGCTAGATTGCTGGGTGTTGATGTAAAGGATTTAAACTTCCATGCTCAAAAATCTCACGTTAATGTGCTGCTATGCAAGTTTCTACCACCAGTTTTTAGATACTTCATACAAAAAAGCAGATTTAATGGATGACCTTTTTTTTTACATAGAGCATGAAATCCATTATATATATATATATATATATTTTTTTTTTTAACTCTGTGAACAAAATGTGCATCCATTAAACACCTGTTGATAGGTAAACTTATTTGAACTTGGACCAACCATGGACATGAATTTGGTTGTGGTGTTTGGATGGCATCCTTTTTAATTGAAGTAAAAGTTCAACCATTTGAAAATTGATCATGTGAGAGAAATTAACCATTAAGATTAAGATTAGGGTTAAGATTAAGAAAACCTTTATTATTATTGCGGATGAGCCTGGGCAGAATTACATGACACCTGTGAAAAAAAGAAAGCCAGTAGTAAGATTCACCAGATTTGCACGACTTGGACATTTCCCACCAAACATCTTGCAATTGCAGGTGGGAATATAAGATAGTAAGAAAAAAAGAAGAAGAAGCCCCTCCCTGTGTGTCCATTGTCAACACCATATGCATTTCAAGAATGTAATTTTATACACATTATAGTTATACAAATAGATTTTTATGCAAAGTTTTGATCAAGCTAATGAGACAGTTAAATGCATTTATCAAATATGATACAAGTGGTTATGTATGGTTTAGCAACAAGCTCATAATACTTATCTTTTTTATGCTGCGACCTTTATTCAAACTCTCCTTTGCTTTTTTATTTTTAGAAAGAATGCAAATGTGCTTGTTTGCTTAAACTCTGAATAAAGGAGTAAAAAAGCATGCCATATGTTTCATGAATAATTTTGATGGTTTTGTTAGTGGTCGGGCTGGGACGTTGTTTTGTTGTGTTGTGACATTTTCTAGTCCCGATAGTGCATTATTCAGAATGTTTTCAAAATCGTATAAAGTCATTTGTTAGCAGTAACTGTTTTATCCTGATTTTTTTAATTCTGAATTTTGAACTTTTGGAAAAGAAAAAAAAAAGTCAGAATTATTATGAAAAATTTGTTGATTCTTTATTTCAACCCATTGAAAGTCCAGTTTTAGCGGAGTGTATATCCATTTTCTGAATTTGCTGTATCCCTTTTGAGGTCACTGGGTTGGTGGATCTTATCTCAACTACTGTTGGGAGAAGTCTGTATATATATACATATATATATATAGTACATAAATAAATTAGGGCTATCAACATCAACAGCCTGGACGAAGAAAACAAAGACATACACAGATCCAGTCATTTAAAGTGGATTTATCAGAATGGAGCAGAGTGGGGATCTTGTGGCTTGCCGTTACAGGTCCTGCATCATAATTACAAACTCTCCAAAAGCGTTTTTATGTCTGCTCCTGCTTCAGAATGATTTAAACACAAGAATATTCAGAAATTATATTTTCGGCTTATGTATCCATCTTCTCCATCATCAGAAAAAATCCTACAAAAACATGTTAACCACAAAAACACGACTTTCATTTAAAAATTAAGGCCCAGGTTTTCTTGCAAGTAAATCTTGGTGTGTTTTGCTACAATGTTAACGTAAATATCCCTGCTAGAGGACCTAATAGGAGAAGGAATTTGTTTTTTTTTCTTTAAGCTTTTTCTTGAAAGCCAATACAACCAAACAAAGCTTTACCAATGTTTTCCATCCAATCAAACCTCTGAAATGTCCTTAACCCTTCCGCTCTCTTGGCTTGTCATCTGGACCCCACAAAACAGTGCACTGAACTTTTTTTTATCTTTGATCTTTGAGTTTCACTAACGTCCATGACAGACATAAAATCCTGTCCACCTTTGTCCACATTTGTCATGGAAGGAATCACACATCAATATATGGTTGGAGTCATCTGGACCCCAAAGATAGCGAACCACACATTGCTCCTGGTTGTTCTTGGTTGGCGCCGGGATAAAGGCTGTGAAGTCACCATCATTGTGTGAATGTGTTTGGGTGAATGGAATGTGACTTTAAAATGCTTTGGAACATTTTGTTTTCTTACGCCCCATTCACACTGGACGCGAAAGCGCCACGAAGCGGCGCGGAACGGAGTCCGCTTCCATTCGGCGCCCTTGTTATCCTATGGCGTCGTTCACACAAGGCGCGGAGCGGAGCGGCGCGGAGGGCCCGCGCGCTGCAGCGGATCGTTTCCGCGTCTGACCTATTTTGTGCGCGAGCCGCGAGCGTTCCGCGTCAATTCTGACCGGAAGTTGCATGAAAATACATGAGAAAATCCGGTTTCTTTTCAAAATATAACCAGTTTTTCACAATAAAATGCCGCGATTGACAAATGTGACCATGTTTTTGTGTCTAAACAGGCGGTAGACACGGATATAAACATACAATCACAACAAGCACGCAAACACGTGCGCGCGCGAGCACAGAGACACACAAAACAGACAGACACGCACACTTTTTTTTTTCTTTTTTCACAGACACGTACACACGCAGATCAACGTGGATAGACTCCGGTGCGGGGTGAGGAGTTTCGGGAGTTAATAAAACGAAAACAGAGAGACAGAGAGCAGCTCATCTTAGCAGAAACGGGGGATAATATTTATAAAACACACACAACACAGACAGACACAAGCGCGCACAGATCAACGCAGTGAGCCGACTCCGGAGCGAGTGGGCAGGGCTGCGGGATTTTGGGAAAGAAAAAGGAGATGCAGAGAGCTGCTCCTCTTAGCAGAAATATGGGTTAATAATTGTAGTTTATTAATTTACCCACACACAGACACCTGCGAGCGCGTGCGCACAGACACACACAAAACAGAGATGCACACGCGCGCGCACACGGATCAGTACAGTGGGCCGACAGAGCGGGTGGGCGGGGTTTTGAGAGAGCAGTTTTTCTTAGCAGGAACATGGGTTAATGTCTGTAGGCTATGAAATTATCAACCATGGTGGCAAAAACAAAAAAAGCTCTAGCAGAAGCGCCTGTGGACCGCCGCGGAAAAATGCACGTCTGGTGTGAACTACAGAGCGGAGCGGAAGCGGCGCGGACTCCGCTCCGCTCCGCTTCGCGGCGCTTCCGCGTCCAGTGTGACCCCGGCGTAAGCCAGTCCTTCATAAGTAAAAAAGGGGTTTTATAATTAAAGCTGGAAATTCTGACCTCATTTAGGCTAGACCAGCCATAGCAGTGACGCCTGTTTTTCCATACACACACGTGGCAAACACACCACCTGCTTATCATGGATAGTTGGTTATCCCGCTCAAGGTTCAATGAACCATCACTTGGAAAATCTACCTGTCTGATTGTCAGTCAGAGTATGTTTCCGTGCCAGGCTCCTGGGGCTCACCCCCAGGGATGGCTCTTTGGATCAGCTGTTGCTAGCTGAGCCAGCAGCTAACAGAGCACTGGGGAACTCCAGGTGGGTCTGATTAGCTCTCTATGGAAGAAAGGGGTCAAGGGAAGGCGGCTCAGGTTACCCTCGCAAAGTAAGAAAGGGAGTGGAAAAAAAGGGGAGGTGAAAGAGCATGGGAGTGTGCGGCTGAGAGGTTTGCACGGGAGAGAGTGGGGAATTAGACACATGTCGACAAAGGTCTCAATTTTCCTGCAATCAGCACGACTCCTGGCCTCGTCTTAATTGGTCAGAATGCTTTCCCTAATCCGTTGTCTGTTCTCCTCTGAGTATGTGTAGCTCTTTAAGCTCCGCTCTGAGCCACAGAAAACAGACAAAAACCCTAAAAAATAAAAAAGGGGCCTCTCATTGAGACCTAATCCAATTATATAACTGTTAGGAAACCATCAGTTGAGTTCCATGTCCCTCCTTAAAAGTAGTCGTGAACTGCGGCGACCTCTGCGATCCCAGAGAATGCTGTCTTGTTAAGACGCGCTGCAGGGACCCCTCATCCCCTCTTTTGATCTCCCTGACCACTCTTAGCGTGTTTGAAAAGGAGATAGCGGCAGCAGGTCCACATGTCATGGAGCTCTCATGCCCGCGGCAACACCATACAAGCAACCACTTTCATTGAAAAGTCTACAAAACACGTTTGTTTGCGTTTTGAACTTTCATGTTCAGAAAATCTCATGTAGCAACCGTCTTCAGGCTCTACATTCAAAAACAATGTACGAGTGTTGCAATTCAAGTTTGATCAATCAGGAACTCGGATTTGGCAGTGACATAGGGGTATTGTCCCTTTTAATTCGCTGCCAACTGTTTGAAAATTTATCATGAAGGAGAAATAAATAAGTGGTTTGTGTTCAGGCATTATTATATGACACCAAGTCATTCACATATTAGAACAGAGCTTGATGGAAAAAGGTCTGTAAGATTTGTACCATTTCAACATATTGCATCAGGCCTCTTCTATAGGGGTTGGACATGTGCTAGTTAGCAGTAGCAATCTGGTGGGAACACCTTATACTAAACACATGTTCTATGGATGATGTCTATTGACTGTATAAGTAAGATCTGGACTGAGCAACCCCTCCCTTCTTGTCAGGAAGGAACAGGAAGTACCGTCAGATAGGAAGAAGGCCAAAGTCCCACAGACTTCCATTGAGAAATACAGTTATTTCTCAGTCATTTTATTTGTCAGAATGATGCATTCTTTTTTGTCTTTTTCTTGCTAATCCTATTTTTTTTTAACGAAATTTTTTCTTTATTGCAAGTAAGTCAAGTTATAAACAGACCAATCAGATGCCTCAGTAAAAGCATGTGGTGCCCTCTGGCCCGCCTTGAACATTGATTGACAGCTTCTCCAGTGCTCGCTTTCAGTGGGAGGGGACTTCAATCAAGCCAGAACAAGCTAACTCGTGATTGGCGATAGCAGTTCCTCTAAAAACGTGACTAAGACCGACTTGGAGTAATCGCTGTGGAACGGCGACGATAGGTTGCAATATGGTGGTAGACGTATCAGGAAGTGACGGCGAGGGCTCTGGCCTGATTTCACAGAGGTTGGAGGTAATGCATTTCCTATGGGGGACCTCAACACTTAACATGTCCAGATCTTACTTATATACGGTCAATGGGGATATCACACCTGCTTGGTCCAGTTCTCTTAAGGAACATCGCCCTTAGCAACGTGCCTTAAAGCGACCACTTTCAATACAATACTTGTCCAGTGTGAACACCATATGCTAAACGCACGTCCAAGAAACCAATCTTAGAATGCTCCTCACATGCCCAGAGTAAACCAAGCATATTAAGGTACCTCAGGAATGGAGGTGCTTCATCGCTCTGTGGAAGGACCTTGTGTTTGCTTTGAGTTTAGACTTCATTAACTCTTTAATAGCCCTTTGTAGACAAAACTAAATAAAACAAAACACTATTTTCTGCCATATAAATTTACGGAGAATGTACCAAGGGGACCCATCTGATTTATTCATATTTGCAGAAACGCGCTTTGCCCCGTAGGTAATAATCTTTGCCTGTAAATACATGAATATGCATCACAACTTTCTGAGTCGTGCAACTCCAGTGTTCAAGGCCCTTCATTTTCCGGCTATAAGGCACCATAAACTTCTGATGTGCCCGACTGAAGTGACTAGGCCAGTGTGACATCACCTAAATGTTTGCTAAAGGGGGGGTGTGCACCGGCTGGCCCAATAACGTCCTGGTATAACGATCGAACAATGAAATTTAATCTGTGGCCTCCAGTCTACTTCCCATAAAAATGTGTTCTCTCATACAAAGTTCATTTCTATGAATATTAAAGCAGCATATCATCCATTGAATATTTCATTTGATCCGCACCTTTAATAATGCAAAATGAGAATGGAACATTTGCCCGTTTTCCAAGCTGATGACTTTGTCCACTAATACGTGTGTCACTTATTGCATTATGGGCGGCGGGATCTGTTAATAGAAGAGTTCAGAATCACACTTTGTCCGGTGCAGATTACAGCACGGCTCAGGGCTTCTTTTTTCTGTTGTCTTTTGGCATGCAGAGGGTCAGAATGATGAGGGGAATGGCGTCTGAAATAAAGGACAGTAAAAGCTCGCCTTTGAAACGTGCTGTCTAAGAAGAAATCTGAAGGGTTCAAACCCCTGCGGACAGGAGGAGGGGATGCTAACATTTATCAAATAATAAATGGGGAGTCATTATGTAAGCCCTTGCAGAAGTAGTTCGGATGACTTTCGATCCGTAGGTGTAAAGGAGTGGCATTATAATATTGCTGATAAAATGTGCAAACCTTGTATGACAAAGCCTTGAGGCGGTCTTTTTTTGCATTCATCCACTGACTGTATAATGGTACGTTCACCAGAGCATGTGACACGTCTTCTAAAAACATGTTCTTGAACGCTCATTTAGCCTATGCTATTCACACTGGATAAGCAGGGAGGGGCTTCTTTTTTTCCTTTTTCTGTTTAATAGTACATGTTTGCCACCTACAGCTTGTTGAGTGGAAGTAACATCCGAATTTGAGGAAACCATTTAGCCCTTCAATCTCTCCGTTTGGAGGGCTAAATGTAGGGATGGGGAATAATTAAGATTCCATCTATGTGTCACAATCCCATCTATGCAAAAACCACAATTATTCATTTCTCCTCCATGGTCAATTTTAAAAAAGGTTGCCCCTTTAGTGAATTAAAAATGGACACCATCCATAGGTCACTACCACATCTGGGTGTCTGATTGGTGAAAGTTCGACTTGGTCTAGCTTTCAATGTGTGTACGAAGAGACCAAAAACAACTTCAACAACTGCGTGAATCTAAGATATTTGAATGTCGAACCCCAAAAATTCAACTACGTAGATTTTTCACTGAAAGTTGACACTAGAACACGCAATGTGAACGTAGCTTCAGCGAACTGGACATAGCGACTGTGAAATCACCCCATAGAAAATGGCGTGTTTCCAGTTCCAACCAAAAGAGTTCAATTCAATTGCCATTTAGTCGCAAAACAGATGCCGCCATGTTGGAGCCAGATATTGTCAATAAACCGTGATTGGTCAGTATTTCTGTGACAGACACTCTTATCAATGAGTGAATGAGTTTATTGGAAATACCACCTGAAAGCAGGCCACAAAAAATGTATCAAATGTTTTAAACCGTATGTTTTTTTTTAAAGATTTGTGATCTTTATTGTGATCTCAATTTATAACTAAAATAACTTGAATTACAGAAAAAAAAATATCTAGAAAAAAATTGGATTAGCAATTAAAAAAAAAAAAGTCTTTGGGATTTTGGCTTCTTCCTGTTTGGAGCTCAGTCCAGCTCCCCTACAAAATCAATGGTTTCATCCTTGTCCTGTTCTCGTTGTGAGATCCCCTTCACTTAAGTTTCTTTCTTCTTCCTGCTCAAAAATTCTTTGTTCTGCATCTCCATCTATGTGATAATTGCATTGCCAGACCCCATTCTTAATTATTCCAGCATTAGGCAGCCGTTATACAGCCGATTATTGCTTGACTTCACAATTATATACTTTGTCTGATTGCTTTTTATCAGCGGGATACAATGGGCTCATTTGGAGCAGACAAGAAGATCACTGCAGCTCTATATAAATGATAACGGATGTGACAGCCTGCATTTGGCTTCTGTTCATGCGCTAACATCGCGTTGAAGTGCTTTCAATCTGACACACATCAGACGTGATAAAGTTGTATGGAAGTGTGCGCTACACAAATAGGCCTGACAAAAAAAAAAAAAAAAAAAAGTGTCTAGGGTCATTCAGAGTTTGAAGATTCGCTTTGATGCTTCTCTCCTTTTCCTAAAAAATAAATTCCTGGTAATTATCCAGTTTTGGTCCAAAGCTTTGACACCTTTCATGAAACACATATGCTTCACTCCAGCGTAACGTCTTTAAAGTGCAGATGAGTCACTCGATTTTTCGGTACAAGATGACGGAATGACTCCCTCTATCCCGTTTTTCATGTTCGGAAATCTTAGTAACACTAACATATTTAGAATGTGTTGCTAATTAGGAGCATCATATTTTATGTGCCGCTTTAAAAATGCGAGTCAGGCCTAATTACACAGCGATGTACACCTGGCACTAGCCCTTGATACCACATTCCTCTTGTCTTTAAAGCCTTGGCCCTGGCATCAAAGCTGCCTGCTTTTGATGATATTTTGGCTGCGACGTTCGCTGGCTGCGGCTAAAATGGGATTTGCATGTTGCACGTTAAAAAAAAAAAACTACAGCTCTTTATCGTCAGAGTATTAGATATATTTAAGTGTCACTAAAGATGCAAACAATAACCAATCTGAATTATCCTCTTATTAGAAATATTGCCTCTTCCTATGATAGTTGTGACTTTTGACTAAATTCAACACCTTCTGTAGGCTAGTTCACAACAGTCTGGATAAGTACACATTTTTGGACAGAACCAAACTGAAGGCTGTTCGGATGCCAACATCATTACAAACTAAATTGAGCTCAGGTATTGCCAGTCAGCTCACCAGATGTCATCTTCGATTAAAAAAACGGCTTTCATGACACCTGACAGTTTGGGCAGAACAGACTAATGAAGGGTAGAGGCCAGGATTCAAATGGAAGAGAACTGGCTACATTCTTTACACAGATGTGCATTTCCATATTTTGAACTGCAAATTCATTGCTTATTTTTTGCCCTTAATTGCTACAGAGTTTAGAAACAGCATAGAGTAATTTGGCAAGGTTCTGGGAAATGAAATACAAGTGAATCCACAAAACTGGAGCTGTGATTTATGGGGAAACAAATCCAAAGTTAAACAATGGTTGTCATAGATTTAGCTAGTTGCTAACTGCTGGATCAAATGCAATTCTTTTGGCTAAATTGCTTTGTTTGTCATTTTGCTTCATTAATTTAACTGTAACAGTCATTTCTAAGATAATTAAAGATGGATATGTTGAGAATGTTTTTGAGAGGGATAAGGATGGATCAAATCAGAAATGAATGAAGAGGTTGGTGTTAAACATTTTGGAAATAATTGGAGGGAATCAAATTGAGATGGATTAGATACATTCTAAGGGGCAATGGTTATGTTGGTAAAAGGATGTGGACGTTGGAGCAACCAGGAAGGAACCAAAGAGGAGTTTCATGGATGTAGTGAAGTATGATTGAGTAGGACACAGAGAAAAAGGTTAAATGGAAGCAGATGATTCACTATTGGGACCTCTAAAAGGAGCAGCAAAAACACATCTTTTTAATGAACACAATATGAATCCAAAAAATGTAGCAACCATTTGGTCAAAACAAGAAGAAAATGTAACAAGACTAAATTAAACGCTAATTAACAACTAGCTTATGAATTTCTTACAGATTCTGAAGCACAGAACAGAAATGTTCAGATTCAGTGCTAATCAGAACAATGCTCTCATCATTTCAATAAATCCTGAAATGTTCATCTGGTGTTGTTGTCTGCATTTTTTTTACCACATTTGACCAATCAGCCATCACCATTCTCTCTGTGCCAAATTTGGGGGACAGAGGCCCGGGTTGCATTGCATCAATTAAAAAAAAAAAGGTTGACGTCATAAGTTCCCTTTTTAGGAAGGCGGAGCCTCAGAGATCGAGTCGTTTTACTTCCAGGTATAAAAAAAGTTCACATAAATAACAAATATTTTATAAATAAATTGTTTTTTAGTGTTTTGAAAGTAAAATATGGTCATATGTATGGATATAGTTTACTCTAAAAAACATAAAAGCATGGTATGGCCCCTTTTAAAGGACACGGCTACAATCACATATCCAAAAATCCCATCAAGCAGTGACCTAAATAGATGCTTTTCAGCAAATTGCTGGTATTTGTATTCGGGAGTCGCATTTTTACACGTTGCAGGATGGCTTTGTTGGTGATTTAAGAAGTTAAAATTTGTTGGTGACCAGACAAATTCTCTTCAAAAGTTGACATCAGTCAGTGGCTGCTCACGCACATTTCGAGGTTATGCGGTAGCAGTTCAATGACAGGTGGGGATGACGGCGTTATGAATTTGGGTGACCACAAGTCGGCGGCAGCTGGAATTGTCAGCCACTAGGAACTCTGACTGGACGACGTGTAAATGTCTCCAGACGGTGGGAGTCCATACCAAGTGCTGCCATCTGCCAGCCACTACCAGGGGTATATTAAAAGTGCACCATACTGCACAACTGAAGGGCGCCATCTACATCAATAAAAAAAAAAAAAAAAAAAAAAAAAAAAAAAATCCTGAAGATTACTGCTACATCAGCCCGAAATTTGGTAGATGTTTTTATGACCATCGCATTAACTAACTTTATTTCTAACATAAAAGTAACTTGCTGTGACTTTAGTCACGTTGCTATCAGAGGACTAAGTTTCAAGGACTTGTAAGAGTACAAAACTATCTTCCATCCTTCCATGATGGCAGCCATTGGTATTAACTATCCTTTCTCTGACACACTTATGTAATACTTTGCATTCTCTTCCTCTCCTTCAGCCATCTTGATGCCTTCTTTTAGTACAGCCATCAGCTTAATCTGGTTTTGACTTCCATTTTTGTTTTCCTCAAGTTTTACAGAAGATTATTTTACTGACACAATGCCCTATATAGAGTTTGAACAGGTCGTGTCAATAATTTTTCCAGACCAGTCACTAACATTGATCAGTTTTACTTGGAACCACAGGAAATGTAAATTTCACTTAATAAAAGTCACCCAAAGGAACATCTGTTTGGGTTATTTATTTGAAAATGGGAAAGTCTTGTTTTAAATTTAATTTTGAAATAGCATTTGGGATAGTAATCTCATCCACTAAAAGATCCTTAATTATGTTTCTTAACGTCCAAGAAGTTTCCAGTCTTCTTTTTTAATATAAATATCAGGGACATTCAAAGATAATTTCCCTTCAGAGATGACAGAAACTGTAACCACAGCTGTCACTGCTATCCACTATTTTCTTTGTCATCCTTCTTTACGTTGATTCATGTGACCCTTCTTCCACTACCTGTGCCCACACTGCTTTAACAAACACGTACACAGCAGTCATTGTCCATGCAGCAGGACATACATCAAGACCATCGCGCGGACATCAAAGATCAAATTACACCTCTCACTATGAGACGCATTGATAACCCCTATGTCAGTAGGAATCCAATCAAAATCTAAATTGTGCCCCACCGAAACGGCCCCCTTGATTAGTTCTCCAATAAAATCCATTTCCTGCCCTCGTGCCTATTTTAGACAGTTTATTTCCCCTGTGGTACCAAGCAATAGGTCTTACTAGGACTTCCATCTGAGAATGCCGAGTGTGATGTCTGTCTGTCTAGAGTGCTTTACAAAGGCTTGATACTTTTGTCTGCCCTCCTGCCCATTCCCAGTGATTAAACAGGCCCTACTCTGGGCTTTTCCAATATTTACTGTAGGGTCTACCTTTTGTGTCTACACTGGATTAAAAAAAAATAGGTTTCAGTGAATTGTTGCCCTTTTTTTTCCATCTAAGTTTTGTATTGTGGAAATGTTTCGTATAGAGAAATAGCTTAGTGTTTGTCCTGATGTATCAAGTCCTTCTATACTATGTTATATTTACTATGTGGTGCAATAATCATGTACATTTGGTTGTAGTACCTCCAGTACTGCTGTGCTTTTCCGCACTTTAAATCTTTAACCTCTAAGTGTTAGTTGATGATGAAGAAAGTGATCAAAAGACTCAATTAGAGTTTAGTCAATTTAATAAAAGTTGGATGAAACTTGTACGGAGATCTCTGGGTCTCGGGGCATGCCAGATAAAGAGTTATAAAATAAGGTTTGCTCATATATGTTGAAGGCAGGGTTTATTTGGCTCCAGGCTAATTTTTTGTCAGGAAAGAAGGAACCCCAAAAACTTTAACACCTTGTATAGTCACCAAATGTAAAGAGTGAGTGGTCAATGTCTCTGGCCCTGCTCCAACCAACAAGGTAATTTATGGCTTTGTTTGTCAGTGGAAAAGTACTTATTAGTATGGAAGTTTTTTTAAGTCATAATCCAAAGTATTATTCATTATTCAATGGACAATTCAATGTGCAAATTCATTATGCACTTTGAAAATGCATTTTTCAATTGACAATTCAATATTCGAATTAGGCTTTTAATATGAAAGTACATTTAGCAATTTAAAATTCAATATCAACTTTTACAATTCAGTATTAAAATTTTAAGAATAAAATATTGAATAAAAACAAACTCAATTGCATCACATATCATCATGGGTTTCTAAAGTCATACTTCAAATGACAATGCATTTTGCAATTTACAATTCAATATTTAAAAATGACTTTTAAATACATGGTTTGCTTTAAATTAATTTTAAAGTAACTTAAAATCTATTGCATAGAAAATTCCCATGCTCGGTTTGAGTCAAAACTCAAATCAACTTGCAAAACAGCGCCCCCTGTTGATATGCATTCTGATTTTTATCCAGGTGATTCAAGTGGGTCGAAATTCTAATTGCTTTGCCTTCTGTCAGACGCTCATCAAGGAGAGGCCTTCCACCTCCCTACATTTGCTAAATCCTGCCTCCACTTCCTTTCGACCAATTAAAAATATTAAAGACTCAACAAACCATCTGTGTTGTTTGGTGTCTGAAGTTAGAGGAGAGAATGCTATCTGCTAAAGAGTTAGCTTCTATCTGGATGACTTGCACTGTAACCGCTGTGTGAAAGCTCTAAAAGAGATTTTCTAGCACATCTTTAGAGCTGCTGTGAACTTTAGACAGCAGCGGTCCTTAACCCTCGGGCCGCTGAAAGGTACCGATATCGGTCCGTGTGTCACTTGGTACCGGGACACAGACAGAAAAAAAGAAAAAAAAACGAGTCCATGTGTTCACAACAAAATATAAAGGTAGTATAGCATAAATATATAAAAAGCCTTCATTTAGTACAAAAACCCATCACATTCTAACCTATGTTATCTTTAGGGTGTACTCACCATCAATGTTGCTCTTCATTGTGGCTCCCTAAATTGAATTTGTGCACAAATTGTTTCCAAACACTACATTGATCTTTTGGTTAAACCTCTATCATCCAAGAGTAGAAATTTGGACCAATAAAGTGCCTGAAAAAGGAACATTTCTTTGCGATGTGGTCTGATTAATCGTCAACTCTTTGCTCAATAAAGCCCCGTAGGTCATGCTTACTCTGAGACTACATTTGTTTGATCCGGGGCATCAGGTGGCCCCGCTGGTTAAAGGGGCACTTCACTGATTTTACACAGTTCACTTGTCACAAGAGCTTCTTCTCAGTCTGTAAAAAGCAGTGGTGTAATTGCCCCTGTGAAGCCGGGGGAAGCTCAAACACTCGAGACTTCAAATATTAAAAAGGATATGCATTATAAAAATGATATTTAGGGTTAAAGAAAGGTTAGTTGATGGTTCTAGTCTCCACGTGGTAAGAGAATGTATAAGTGATTTAAATGACATTTTCTGTCTCGGTCATCAAATATTGAAATAAAAACGCTTGGTTAGCCACAGAGGCTAAACTATAATGATGGCAATGTGTCAAATTTTAGGTTAAATATAATTTGTTGTAGATTGAAAATTAGCAATTAAAAACAATTGAAGAAGTTCCATGTATCCATCTTTAAATGGGAGAGTAAAGAGTTAAACGCCGATAATCCTGCACAAGAAATGAAAGAAGTGATTTATCTCCAGACTTGAATAAACATGATTTGTTTACTTAGGGACGCCCCTTTAAGTCACAGTCTCGTCCAGGTTCAACGGCTTCCTGTCACGTCCAGTGTAAAACCTTGACACGATGACATGTGGAGGCAATCGTGTCACAAATATAAAAGTTTAGTGCAATGGAAATGGACCATTCCGGGTTGTTTTACAGCAGAATTACCTCATTTATGGTATTGACATTATTGACCTCCTCGCAGCTGTGGAAGAGATTCTGGTGACCTCAGCCCGTAAACACACAGCGGGGGATCAATACACCAAAGTCAGAGTTCACTCAGCTCCTCCAGGCCAGGTTGATTGCAGAACGTACTCCATTAAAAATGTCCGAAGCCCGACAGTCAAACAGGATTTGGCTCAGATGTCGGACAGAACCCGGACAAAGTAGCTGGACACACACTGGCTGTAATTCGGTTTGTTTTGGAGGCTTTGATTGCAGGTGCACACACGCCATTCTGAGGGGCGAGCAGGTATGTTTAAGGTTAAAGTCAATAGAAAAACTTTCTGTCTAAAGAAAGAATTCCTTGGTCACTCAAATGTGTTTGTCCACGGACAGCTGTTGTTTCAATTCTGTGGCCGTGCCCCCTTCATGACCTGGTTACTTTACTGCTGCTTAAGACTTAGAAAAATCCACCTATGTGGGGGTTTACCCGAATGGGTGCCTTAGGTTGCTGGCCCATGGAGTGACCACACAATTAACAGTCTGATTGCATGATTGTACGTAGAGCCCAAAAACGCAATAAGCCTCAACACACTTTGAACGCAGAAGCCTGTAATGCGCTTGGCAATGGTTACTTGAACACGCCTGGCCGAGGCCAGTGTGAACGTAGCGCTTAAGGCCTAAGGTACAAGTACTGACTTCTTACAGACGATTCACAAATAGTGCATGCACAGGGTGTGTAGGTGATGCATAAGTGCCTGTAGCATTCCAATAGAATGTCCACACAAACTACGGTCTGATTTTCTGACTTCAGAAGAAAAAGTTAGCCAAAATTCCTGATTAAAAATGTCTTAAGAACCAACAAACTCACCCACATAAAGTTTCAAAGGTAGGGCATTCTTGAAAGGACAATTCTCCACCTACTTCACCTTTACATACCTTTGCGTGTTGTATAGCTTTTAGGTAAGACTTGTTGCTTGTGCATGTACATTTTGGCTGTTCAGGCTCAATGAATGGTCTATTACCTTGCTTTCTGTGCGGGCCATCTGCTTGCACTACACACTTAACCCATTTTTCACCCAAAGAAAGCCTTTTCGTAGCATTAAGGGTAGTTGTGACTGATACCACTTACACACTGGCCTTGGCAATGCGCGTTCAAGTAGCCACATGTGAAGAAAAATTTGTAGACGCATATATATGTGCGCATTTCAGTCTTCTGTGTTCAAAACTCTAGTTTTACACAGTGCTGGGCAAGTTTTTAAGACAATTTTTGGGAACTACGTACAAAATGCGTGGCAGTTGAAGACACGTTGAAAGATAAACCAGTTGAACTTTGACCAATAAGGGACTCAGTTTCAGCAGTGACACATTGGTATGGCCTTTTGAATTCACAGAAGAGCCAATGGTTTTAAATTGATAATGGAGGAGTATTTGATAATTGCGGTTTGTGACTGATTGGAATTATGACACCCAGTCTTTTATATATCGGAATAGAACTGTCAAAGAAAATGTCTGCAAGAGTGCAAATATTTGCACTGTCTTGATATTTCAAACCAAACTTCTTCACTCTCACGTATTGACATTTGGTTAACGACCCCTCCACATCAGTTTTTGACGTTTAGGGTGTCCCCTACTTGGTGGACCAGAATAGGTGCAGTACCAGACGCGTAGCACACCAGTGCCCAAACCCAAGTTTGGACCAGATGCGTCACCAGACCCAAACCGGTACCGGGTTAAGGTTAGGGTACCAGTACTGGGTTAGGTTACCAGTACTTGACGTGTTTTGAGGACCAGTGCACATCCGGTACTGCATGTGGTACCCCATCCTGTACCGCATCCAGAAGGTTGCGGACCCTTCCTTTTACGAACAGCAAGCACTTCAAAAACCAACCAGTAGAGGACACACAAAATGTCAAAAAGTTATGCAGAAGGGGCCTTAACCAAACGTCAATATGTGACGACTTGGGGATGAGAATATGTTGGTATGTTTGCTTGTTTCGGCTAAAATTCCAGTGAGAATCCCATATCCTAAAACTGTATTCCAGAGAGCACGTTTAGCATGTTCTTGAATGTACAAACACTAGCCTGGTGTGAATGTGGTGAAAGGCTTTAGAATCCCACTTGTGATAGTCATCCTTCTGAAAAAAAAAGGAAGTTTTTTGGTGGCACCTCTTCATGTGGAGACACCTGTCGTCATTACACTAACTGTCCATTTTGTCTCATGAATGAAAGGCTTACAGAATGAAATTAGGCATTTGAGTTACCACCGCCATGTTGATTCATTTTAGACACGGGAGGTCCAGAGTAATTGCATTTTTCTCCCATTTGAGCACCACCCCGACTTACGCACACATCCCTTCATGAACGGGACTATCTGTTGGCTACCCCCCCCTTGCCTGTATCTGTCCATTTCTCCCCACCGTCCCACACTCTCCTCATCAGTCACGTCATCCATTTCCTTCCCTCCGTTCCTGCTCTGCTCCAGCTCCCCTGTCATCCATTCATCCTTCCAGTCTGCAGCCGAGACTCTTAGCCTTTTTATTTACTAAGATAAAGCCATAATGGTTCCCTTTGTGCTACCGGTGGCCACTCATCCGTGGAAACCCAGTCAACAGATAAATACTTCTTTTCTCCATTTTCCTTTGTCACCACCTGGGTTCAATTAGCCCGAGTCACAGTCGTTTAATGAATGTCCTCTGTGGCCTTTGCTCTGCTCGGCTCCTTTTTTCGACTGTTTAACTTTGAAAGCTTTGCTCGGCTCTGCCTGTGGATGTGTGCGCCGAGAGCTGGTGGGCTTCGGGATGAGGAGTGTGACACGTTTTGTTTACCGACTGATAAATGGATGTATAATGCAAGCAGATAAAGGTTTACAAAGGATGGGGGGGCTTGAGCGAATGGCTGGAGTTGCAAAGAGGCAAGTGGTACATCTCTCCCTCCACTAAGCTGTCCAAAGCTGTGACATGTGGACGACATTCTGTCCATCTCTTTGCTCTCCATCCCCCCTCCCTCTCACGTTTCTCTCATCCTCTGCCCCTCTTTCTGCAGATAGATATTTTTATTTCTTGGCACCTCAGCTTAGATAGGCCATTGGGTTCCTGTCTGCTGGGGCAGCTGGTTGGGGGTTGGAAAAGGATGAAGGATAACTAGATTCAATCGGGCGTTGCAAATCAACTTTTCCACCAGCATCCTGGGAGGACCTGATAATACAGGTTTCTAATATCTGACCTGTCTGGCAGAGAAGAGGGGAAAGAGAGAAGAAGGAAGGGGAGCGGAGGGAGAAAAAAAAAAGATGAGAGCAATGGAGGCAAGAGAGACCAATGAACACATTGATTTGATACGGCTAATAGCTCTGCAGTTGATAAGCGCAGTGGCGCCAGACACAAAAATGAAAGGCTGGCAGCAGAGGGAAATAAATTGGGTCTAGCTTTTTGCTCTCGTCCGTTTGGTGATGTGTCGGAGGGGTTTTGGCAGACGGGGCTTCGGCGAGGTTTCCTGCTTGTGTATCTTTATCTGACATGCTTCATCCCGTCCGCCTGTGTACGACTTGAAAACCCTAAACACATTCAGGTGTGCTTGAGTCGGGCTCAGATCTCTGAAGGCGTTAAACAAGACAGACGGCAGCCTGAAAAATTCAGACTGAGCCTCAAATTGCTTTTGACTTTCCTTGTATTTTTTTGTTTGGATGAAACTTGTATGTTACACATAAAAATAGAAAACTTTGTCGTCTTCTGAATTACAAGAAAAATGAAAACTAATTTAACCTGTAACTTACATGTTGTGTCCATTGACTGTATAAGAACTGGACTGAGTAAGTATGACATCACACAGAAAATGTCTTGTTTCCAATGAAGTCAAATAAATTCATTTGCCATTTTCATTCCAAGTTGGAGTCAGACGGTAACCACTCTCACCGGTCAGGAGTGAGCTTGTTGGAAGGCCACACCCCTACCATTTGAAAGCGGGATTGAGAGAATCTGTTAACGTTTCAAATGCTCAGCCAGCAGAGCAAGAGCAAGAAAGGGTATTTTGACAAATAACTCCTGAGTAATAATATTTTTGTTTCTCTATGGGATTTGGACTTTTCGGGATCAGTGGGCACTTACTATATGGAACCGGAATCGGTCACTCTGTCCAGTTCATATATACAGTCAATTATGTGCCCATTTAGCTTTCAGGCTATCCGCCATTTTGTAGTGTTTTCTGCATCTACGGCTATGTCTGAATTTAAACCCTAATCCCTAACTACTTAATAACTATAAAGTGCAGGAATATCTAGTCTGGAATTTAAAAGCAATTAGAACACCATGCTCACTATTTTTCTCTTATGATGTCACCAATTTCACAAAGTGAAAATCTAATAATGCAAGCATTTTATGATGTCTGATGTTTATGAATTAATTGTGTTGTGATGATGATAACGTGGATGATTCATTAAAAAAAAAAAAAATAAATAAATAAATATATTTAGCTAAATGTATTCAAACCCAATGCATTGTGGTCTATATTAGCCAATGCGGTGTGCATCAATGCACACTATGTTTTTGCAAGCACTTCTGGGAAATCTCTAGAGCACTTGATTTGGGAAATTTAAATTCCGACAGCTACAAAATGGCGAATGCACCATATAGTGAGTAGTGAAGGAATTTGGACACAGCCTACAATTCCAAATTCCAGTGCCTTGAAAGTTTCCCAGAAGTCTCTGTGAAAAACCAGTGCATATCGATTCTCACTAGATTAGCTAACATAGACCACGATGTAATGAATTCTTCATTAAAAAAAAAAAAGTGTTTTTAGGCCTATTGTCCAAGTTCTCATCGTCAAAATTAGTGGATTGATATTCTCTGTAATTTTCTCAAATATATCAAGTTTTGAAGTAATATTTGCAGTTAAAAAAAAAAAAGAAATTATGTGTATGTGTCCGAGTTGCCTTGAATTCCACCGCTATATATTTCTTTAGGAAATAGGGAGTAGTGGGGAAATGTGCACATCGCCATTGTTACTGCTCTTGACAAGAAAGTCATGTTAACTTGCTAGCTATAGCTAGGAGGCTGGATGTATCTTTTGGCAGAATTTCCCAATTTGATACATCTTCACTTTTTAAGTCACAATTTCAGCGAAAATAGTAGTCTTAACAGTAGTCTATGTATGTGCAAACCAGTAAGGACTTTGTTTCTAAAGTCTAAAAGTTACATGAGTTCAGGCTTGCTAGCTTATGCTGTTTTGGACATTACAACAGCACTGTCTGAACTGCTCTTACAATGACATTCTTTACTTGTCCTTTTTTTTTGTTTTAACTATAACAAAACCATCAATTTAAACATGATGTTTCTTAAATTTGTACTTTAATAAATGTCTATTTGAAAACTATGCCAAAAAACCGAATCTCAAAAGATCCTCACTATTCTGCTACGTTACAAATTCAAGGTGTGACAAAACTTTTTTGCTTGGCTTTTCGGAAAACCGGTTCAATTTTTCATACATTTTTCTCCCCTCCTTTTGGTTCCAGAAAGACTTATTCCAATTATTTTGCTGAAGTCATAGCCGGGCACCATTACACAAGCTAAAATTCTTACTGAACCATACCTTTGCCTTGTAAAAAATGTTCTGTTTTGACATTAAGATGACAGCTGACAACTTGTAACCAAAAGTCTATGGTCTTCTACTTCCCTCAGGCTTGCCTAGACAGATGGGCAGAGCCTGCGGTGCCTGTGCAGTCTTCACGCTGTGTGACAGTACAGACAACGTCACTCTGACCTTTCCCGATGCTACCAGCAAAGAAGGAGCCGATGCAAGCACTAACGAGATACTGACATGGCTTGACAGCCAAGGGTGGCTCACAATTACCTTGGCGTAGAAAGCATGTCAGCGTGTGTAGGCGAACGCATGTGTGTGTGTGTTTGCAAAAGCACGGGGCACTTCCTGCATGTCTCTCGGAGCTCCAAAAACATATTTTTTTATAGACTACTATTATTAATTACTGATGTACGAAGGTTTGGAGAGGTTGGTCTCAAGCGTTTGTCATAACATTTTTATTTGAATATATTTTATAATAGGTTTCTCTATATGTAGTGTAGTATTTTTATATCCTCAATTACATAATTGATTAAAAATTACTATGAAATTAAGCTTCATTTGTAGCTTTATGCAGATTATTTCATAAGTAGATGATCTGATTTGTCATTGACAGCAGTTTATTAAGTGGATAATGGATTTATCTCTTGGTTATTATCCTTGTGTTCTTCTTGAATATCTTCGATGACTTTTAGATTAGTGTCAGTAAACCAATTGAATCATTGGTCAAGAAATTGAAAAAGATACTTTGATCATCTTTTGATCAAATTTAAAAGCATTTCCGGTGATATTTTCATTATGATTAAGCTGGTTTTAGTCACAAAAAAAGTCCTTTTCTTGGACATTTTTTTGAAGAGTGGCAGCAGTTAATCAGGACTTCTTCTGAGATGTGGGCGGGAAATTTGCCCAGAGTCACCCCAACCCTGTATTGGATAAAGAAATATTCAGAAATGTAGTTCAAGTTTTTACGTTTTATCTTTCATCTAAAAAATTGCCATAAGAACTTGTTAAAAAACACCCAAAACCCAATTTTCATTGTTCTTTAATTAGTCAAATAATTAGTCAAATAACTTGACAAAAAAAAAAAAAGTATTACTGCACAATGGAAACTTGTTTGCAAAAATAGCTCCCTGGAAAAGCACTCTTTTAACTTAGTTGAGTTTTTGTTTGCAAGAGCTTTTAGCTGACATTTCTATCTTTTAATTGTGATTTATTTAAAATGCTTGAACATGTTTTATTTTGTCTACCTGCTGTAAGCAACTTAATCAGTTGGTTTTGTCTTGTTTTTACTTTGTAAGTCGTTCCCTGTAAAAAAGTATGATATATATAAAGATGAACTTACTTACTTTACTGCGCAAAAACAAATTCACAACAGTGTTTCTACAAATTAAAATAGCAACAAGTGTGCTGCACAAAAGATACACATTGACTGAGTACTAATCCAAATTAAAATACTACTGCTCATGCCGCAAAAACAACCTCAAAACATGGCCAACTATTAAAGGTATTATAATATTGTTGCATAAACTGTATTATATATTATCACAAAACTGATGCAATTTCATCCTGAAGTAAGCAGCTTGTTTTTTTTGCTTTCATGTAAATATCCTTGTCAACTATCTTTTTTTTCTTCTTTTTTTTTTGTATTAGTATCATCACCATTTCATTTAAAAACCATGATTTATCATCTTTTTTGACAGGTGAAAGGTCAGTGAAGCATGGCATTGCTAAGATACCTCAGTACAGAAAGTAATTATGTGCTGATATAAATTGACTCGGATATTAGCGTGAAAAATGACAAATCATTTAAAGACAAAAATGTGCTACTAACAAGGTTAGAAGTTAGCATTGTCACAATAATGTTTGTTTTATCAGTCTGTATTTTTTTTTACATGTTGCCAACAGGGTTTGGAGTTACAGGATTTGTGATATGCTAACGTTGCTAACGCTTCTATCGTGTAGCAGTGTCTAACAGTATTTTTATTTTTTGTGAAATGAACAAGGTTGGGAGAGTCACAATTGTTTAAGTGATATCAGTCTGTTTTTTTAGTTTTGCAAAGAAAAGATTGGGAGTTACAGGTTTTGTGAATATGCTAAAGCGGCTAATACGTCTGACGTGGCTAATGTGTAGCATGTTACAAACAACTTTTAAAAATATTGTGAACGCAGTTAATTTAGTTTGATTGACTGATGGACTTATCTCTGACTCTTGTTTTGCTAAATGTGTTTGGTATACCTTATGTATGACAAAAACTTTGGAAATAGACTATTCAGTAAAGGTGTGTCTTATAATCCGGTGTTGTCTGTGGTACAGAAAATACAGTAAGGTTTAAATTTGTTTTATATTTGGAAGACAAACTTTCTTATTTTTTTTTTTTTATAAATCAACAGATTTAGGTGTGTAGTTGAGATCTCTGCTACGTTCAAAAACCTTGTATCTTTTCCCCAAGTTCATATGAAAACAAAATGGGTAAAAACATTCTTTATTCAGTTCAGATGGTGTAAAACAAGGATTTTTTTTTTTTAGCACAAAGTTATTAAATCTAGGTTGGAGTTGACACAAACTGCATGTTTCTGATCTGCCCGCTCCTTGCTCCATCAAATTCACTCCTGGCTATATGACATCAAAGCAAGTGCATTGAGTATTCCAATAATCCACGATAGGGGAGGAGAATGGCATCAAAGGTGGAAGGAACTCCAAACGGGAAGTGGGGTCGGGACCTTTCTCTGCAGCCTGGATGATAAAAAGACGGATTTGAGCTCAGAACAAAGGAAGAGCATCGCAGGACTTTGGAGTCACATCTGAACAACATCCAGCAGACAGTCAGATTGAAGCGCACACTGAGAAAACTGTGGACGACTTAAGAGAGCACAAGATCTTATTGCATAGAGGTCATTCTATAGCCATAAAAAAAGCACACTGGTTAAAGAACAACCATTGCCTTTTAGGAATTTACACAAACCAAACAAAAGCGGTTTGTATCAAAACTGTGTAAAGGCTTTGCTGTGCTTCAGCTGATGGAATCTCTTGCAGTGTTGACTCTAGGGCTGAGGTGGGAATCAACAGTGTATAGATCATCCATAGATCCAACCGCAACCCTTACTATTACATATATTATGCTTGAATGGTTACTATATGTTTGTTTTTTTGATGAATATGCAAAAAGTTCAACATTATGTACTATCATTTATACCTAGTATTTCCCCCTTATTCGACACAAACATGCCGATCTGTAAATATGCCGAATATGTGAATGGGGAGAACCCCCACCCCCCTGCTCCCTCCCTCCACGCTCTGGAGGGGGCTTCGTTGTGCGGAGATACACCTCAGCAGCGCAGCTCCTCCTTCTGCAAACAAAAAAAATGCAAACATTTTATGGTTGTCCAAGTTTTTGTTACAAACCGGAAGAGTCAGTCATGTAACTGAGACAAATCTGCAAATACGTGAAACCGCAAATAAAGAAACTCGAATGGGGGGGGGGGGGGGGTGCATTGTATTTATTTTTATTTACACTTTATGTCGTTTTTTTAAATTGTGAGAGTGTCCTGTTTCCATTAGGTGTATTTATTAGCTCAAATTCAATTCATATCAGTAGAAATGCAACTCTTGTTGTTTTGTGTTTTCACATCCTTAAAGTTTTTTTGTAAACAGATAAGAACTGAAGTAAATGAAGATGCAGCAACACCTAAATAAAAATGTAACAACTAGAAAACAGTCACAGGCCTTTCATCTGAACTGAAAGCACTTTCCAACAGACATATGTTACAAATTGACTTTTTTTTTATCTTTATTGGAAATATCAACAAACCTCACTTGAGATTATCATTTTGGCGATGCGTTCAAGGACGGTCTCTCCATCATGCTAGCTGACAGTCATTAAGATATGAGATATTTGTAATATTTTTAATTTCATTTTCATCACATCATTTGAAACAAATGGCAAACAGCCATGTTGTCTGGAGTAAAAGTTTTAGCATAGTTTGCCAGATGTGCGACTTGTACTTTTATAGAGGGCAGTGTAGGAGTGTGTCAGTATTTGATACTGACAGCAATGCAGAAGAAGTGCCATCAAATTTCTTAGTTTACAAAACTAAATCACAACAATTGTCTTCTACCAAATGAGGATTATAAAGGCGATTAAAAATCTGTTATGCTGAGGTGTAAATCAGGCTGCAGAGCCTGTCCATCAGGGCCTGTGGACCTTGAGAGAGTCTTAAAGGTTTATCTCCACGCCATCCATGTGTCACTACCAAACCCTAGCTTCTACCTGGCTTAACTTTTAACACGCGTGCAATGGCTGTATGTTTTGTACGTACATCCAGAAAACTAAGTTTTGAATGTAGAAGCTTGAAACGCAGGTTTACATGGACATTGTTCAAAGTGGCTGCTTGAGGGCGGTGTAAACGAAGTTTGAAACATCTTGCTGCTAGACTGCCACATGTTACACTCAAAACGCATCGCACGACCTTTAATTGTGTCTGTACATTGACTTAACATTGAAATTGGATGCCCTTGCTGCGCAAATCGTGTTTGATGTGAACGTAGCTAAAAAAACTACAGATGTGGATCATCTGAGCGACAGCCTCATGGAATTAGAGTGAACTCTTCTAAATTAAGTGATAAGAGGAAGCTAGTAAATAAAGTAATCTATTGAAATTCTTGCTCCGACTTTCAGTGTACTGTCATAATCACTATTACTGCTTGCTGGACATCATAACATGGTTTTGTCAGATTCTCTGATCTCTTGGTGAACTCAGGAGAACCGGAGCCATCATCCCTCCTCTACAGGAAAACGGTCCAATTTCCAACCAAGTAAATCAAAGGGAAGCTGCAGCCACTTTGCTGAGCTGGTGTCATAGCTAACCACAGTGTCTCAGAGGTCTGGGTGCTGCTATTGAACCGTCTGTGGAGCTTTAGTGGCAAGCTGGACATGCAACATTTATCTACCCCCAAACTCTGATTACTGCAATCCCACACAGGACACGCTGTCATTTTATTTATCAGTCTTCTCTGATGTCCCGCTCTAAACGTTCTTAATTTTCCAGCCTCGCCTTGAGCCGGATTGATTGAAATTCATGAAATGGGCGAGTTATTTGACACAGGACTGATGGGCAGCGCAGGTCATCCGGTGGATTGATATTTCAAAAACTATCCTACCAAGCTTTTAAAATTCCTGCCTATCCTCTCCCTGTGAGTGCAGTGTATTCTTAACAGTGATCCATTGTGGTGCCTATGACAAGAAAATAATGTATTTCTCCCAGAGTCTATCACAGAAATGACTTTGGAGGTAAGAGGAGGAAAGAGGCTCGAGATCAATACGTTTCAGGCGCCTCTGAGTGTTTTTGAAACTGCATTTCCACCTTCGTTTGAGTTGTTTTGACCTTGATCTCCGCCAAGATATCTCTGCTGCTTGCCAGATTTTGCTACCCTGTGATTATCCTGTACAGCATGAAAGATAACCTGCGCGGCGAGCTCCATTTTTTTTTCTTCTTCTTCCCCGGCCCCCCTCTCGGCAGCTCTTGCCATTATCTTGCCAATCGAAAAGAAAAAAAACCCGAACAAAAGATGTCACAGCTCGGCCATCGCACACCTACATCCCGCGTGCGCCCCTCATTATTATTATTATCCCCTTGCTGTCTAACGGTTCCTAATAATTGAATTTAAATGGAGAAAGGCAAAGCGGAGCACTCTTTTTAGGGCTTTGTTAACATGCTATCATTGGGGGCCCTGATGGGTTTAATGCGACACATTTTAAGCGATCAATCCTGGAGAGAATCGCGAAAAAGGAGGTGAAAATACAATTAGAGGGGAATTACAAAATGTTCTGATAATTAGTTTTACCACAAATTGCTCCATCTCTTTTTCAGAGAGCATGTTAGAGATGTACAGTTCTTGCATTCATCCCAGGCTGTATTTGCAGGTAGTTCGTGCGACGTCCGGGGCCATCCGCTTCGGAACGTAGGAAACGATGCATGATGGGAATTCTTCCAACATAAACATCCAGCCGTCACCCCCCTCCCAGGTGATCGCTCAAAGAGAGGTGCTCATTGAGGCGTCAATAGACAGAAACACATGTTGTGACAGTTCACACGGCGCTATTCGGCGGATGCAAAAATGAAATGATACGCCACAGCCAGGGAGCCCTCCCAATGAAAACAAAATCGGGGCATTAGCATGTTTCAGCTGTGCCTCAATCAGGGTTTTCCTGCTGGATCTGGTTCCCTCAGTGGGACTGGAGCCATATGGAAGAGGAAGAAGAAAAAAAAAAGCAACCCCCCCATGAGGATATTAGATCGCTTTTAGAGAAAATTCCCTCCCCACTCCATTTGCATCCTTCACGAGTTAGTCAAGCAAAACAAAAAATATATATTGTTCCTTGTGGTTGTGCGGTGCCAAGACAAATAGTGCTAGACTCTCTGATAGATGCTTGGCAGGTCTCTGCTGGAAGTTTGAATGAGACGGAACCCGTTCAATAGAAAAGCTTTAGTCAGAATTCATCCCAGATTGAGTTCATAAATAAATCGTATCGAATCTAAAAGCAGACACCTGCAGAGTCAGTTCACATCATCCCGAACGCAGAAATTGTTCCCTCATTCGTGGATCGTTTTCTGGGAGAAAATTGTGCAAGTTTGTATGAGTGATATCAACAGAATAGACGGCGGCGATGGCAGGCGGAGAACAAAATGCATTACATTTTCATTATGATCAGAGCAACGCGGCACATTGTAAGGTGAGCTCTCGGTGCACCCCATTTATTCTGAATGAAGGAGGCGGCTGCTAAAGTTCAGTGACCTAAAAATACGACGGTGCGCCGCCGTCGATGAAGTCATCAGATGGAAAAGATTATATACTGTACGTTGATGTAAGACCTGAATGCAGTGGAAAAATATGCACATGCAGTTAGACACTGTATGGAAGTGACAGAGGGGCAAAGGTATTCGGCTTAGAGGGTAAATAAGAGTCATTTTGTGACCAATTGATATAAAAATATACATATTTTTTCCCAAATTAACATTAAGATGTCCAACTGTTGATCTATAGTAAATATTGCAATTATATCAAATTTTGTTAAGAGAAGAAATAAATGTGTGCTTTATTTTTTCAATAGTGGAGTTATGGAATATTTTGGGTGCATTTTTTTGGTACAGGAAGTGACAGACATTGCATTAGTTCAGGGGTCTGCAACCTTTCATGCTAAAAGAGTTATTTAGTCCAGTTTCTCACAGACCAGAACCACCAAGAGCCACAAAAATGCCCAATATTTATGCTTTTTGCCAGTTAAACATTTTTATTAATAAATTTAGTTTTTAAATATTAAACTAATACATTACAACAGTGTCTCTATATTGTCATTTCTTTTATGTCTGACGGCAGCACACACTAGTTCCTTTCAAAATAAAACCCCCTAAAGAGCGTGTCAGCAGCTTTTCTTTTATTAAAAATGCAAGGCATTCAAGCATGATTTTTTTTTATCATTATGCTTTTTGTGTGCTTTTTTCCTTTTAATCTAAAAAAAAAATAAGCATTTTAGTAGAATGTATTCATTAAAAAAAACTCAACATTTTTCGAATAACCTGAGCTTTTTATTGAAAACACACAAATGTTAATTATTTTCCATCATTTTAAAAACCAAATTTGTTCAAAACTTTAACTACTTTAGTATAATTTACCAAAATGATTATTATTAAAAAAAATGTTTGACAAGATATAACTTAAACATAAAATTTAAAGTCTGTCCAATTTACTGATTTTTGATTGGCTGTGGGCAACAAGCTCTCATCATAAATCATAAGCCCCTTTCAGAGTCTACTGGATTTGTGGGGGGACAAAATAACTGAAGAATATGTAAAGCCTGGATCTCACCTATACTCCCCCCTTATGTCAGGGGTGTTAAGCTCAATAGCGCAGAGGGCCAAAATCCAAAATACACCTTAAGTTGCTGAACCGAACATGAAAAACATATAGAGAACACATTAAAAAAACTATATCGTCAAAACTTTTAAAAAGTAACTTTTTTAACATTTATGAGTAAAAACAGAGAGGAATATTATTCCAAAATAAATCAACTTAATCTTTAAATAATTTTCAATATTTTACTAACCAAAATAATATATTCTGCCAAAACTATACATATTCTGTATGTTAGAAAGATAATATTGGGCAGTTTATAATAATAATATAAATTGATGTGGTATAGTTACCCCGCGGGCCGGATCCGGCCCCTGGGCCTTGACTTTGACACGTGTGCCCTACGTGCTAAAATAGTTGGCAACAACCTGTCACCTGCAGCATGCCCAGAGAAGAAAATATGCACCAACATTCTGGCTTTACAGACTCACCAATTGTTCTACGACCTAGATATTTTGTGCAGGCCGTCTGTGCACCCCATCCGGATTTGCCCATTTTTTGGCCCACAGACAGTCCGCATCCAGTTGTCATGTGCAGAGAAAAGATTTCATCATAGTCTTTCCTTTTTTCATTTTGCCATATTTTTATTTAACATGTCTTCCTTGAACCTTATAATTAAAAAAGAAGCGTTTGTTAAGATTTTATTAACTTTAGTAACTGCATGATGCTCCGTTTAACCCTTCCAGGGGTTGTTTGTATGATCTGGGCAAACTAAATATGGCAATTAAACCTTCAGTAGAGGCTCTCAGACTCAGAGAAGCACGCATGCATCGCTCCACAAACATATCAAACATTTATGTGTGCTGATATGCTGAGTCCCTTTGAAAGCAGTGGCTCGGATTGTGACAAACATAAAAAGCTGCTTTCATGTTTTGCATGTTTGGTTTGGTCCGATCACGCAAACTGTGTTGATGGGTTCTGCATTCATGGTGAGGGGCAGACAACGACCTTTCACCTTTTTCAGCATTTTAAAACCCCATTCAAAATATACTACATTTTTACATATTTAGGCCAAAGAAATAAGAAAGAAAATACAAAATCGAACCCTGCACTCCTATTTAAACAGCGTTTTAATTTTGCTTTTAAAAACTGTAAAATACTAGACAGTATTTATGTAACTTCCAAAGAAAAGACATGTAAGTCAGGAAGAGGGCATACAGATGCATGTTTTCTGTATGTGACCCTGCAAGGAGACGATGGCAGCACCATGCTGGCGGCAACAACCTAAATAAGGACATTTGAAGATCCTGATGGAAATTTATCAACGTTGTTCCAAGAAAAGATGTTCAGAACAGTATATTATAAAAAAAAAAATGTCATTGAGGTGTCGGATGAGAATGGATAACAGAAGGTCACCTGACCATCGACGACCCAGAAGGACATGGTGACAGCCAATAACACAACAACCCAGCATCTGACAAAGTGTAAAGGAGACCTTACTGTATGTGCTCATCATAGCCTGTAGTTCTAAGCCAAAGCTCTGACATGATGCAACTAAGGATAGGTATTTGGATTTTTACCAGTGCCAAACCAGTACTTTTGAAACAGTTGTGGTTCCTTAATGGTGCTGGATCTGATTATGTTTATTTCTTTCTGCACCATGAGTGAAAGGGAGGGAAAGGATGATGATATCCCTGTGATATCACCGTATGTTTCAAAAAGAAAGTCAGTAATGTTCTTTAAGCCCCTATAATTGAAATGACGTTTCAATATTCTACCAGCCCAATAACATCGGTCCGTTAATAACAGTAGTACATTATCTGGTGGGGCGCGTATAATTACCCAAAGAGCCAGATACGGCCCCCGGGCCTTGACCTTGACTCATCATTTAAGTACTTACCTACCCTCGGAGTATCGATTACAATAAGGACATTCCTAATAGCTGTTTGTTCTCGGTTGGAATTCTATGACACCAAGTCCTTCATATATGGGAATAGAGCTGTGAAAGAAGAGGCCTGGAGCAAGATTTTCAGGATTTGCACCACTTCCTCTTCAAACTGTGAGTGTGTGCACTAGTATTTTGTAGCGACAGTCCAGGGTAAACACCTAAAAGTGCATTCAAGAACATGGTGAATACAGGTTTTTGAAGGAGCATGAAATGCCCGGTGTGCATGTAGGATGACGGTTTGAGCTGCTGCGTTTTCACACATACAAACACGTATTTTACCGCTCAGTCCCACATTGTCTGTCTTTGTTTTTGAGCATTGTGTATTTCACTCTTATCCATCAAGTCAGTGATTTAGCATTTTTGCTGTGAAGTCCAGCAGAACTTTTTCTCATTTTGGATTCCCGGAACCTAAAAAAAAAAAATCAAAAATAGCTTACCATTTTGATTTTTGCTTCACCTCATGATTATGAGGCAAAAAAAAAAACTCAGGTATGAAGGAAAACGTTATTGAAATGTTGATTCTCTGGTGTTTGGTGTAAAAGCTTTAAGAAGCTTGTAATATTACATGAAAACTTGTTAATTTGGGCTTTTATTGTACGGTTTTTAAAAAACAACATTCAATAAACAGGAACTTTTCCAAATTTACTGTCACGTCATCCTGTTTTTCACTGAAGTCACCAATAGTTTAAAACATAATATTAAATGTACATCTCCTGTTTTTCTTGGTTTCTTCTCCTTTAAAAATAAATCTGACAGTAAGGTCATGTTTCTGCTCTGACCATGTAGCCTCGGGTTGCGTTGCTCGCACCGACAGTAGTTGAGATTTCCCTAATGTCAGAATTTTTCACCTCCTTCCTGGTCGGCGCTCCTGCTTTTCAGTAAAAACCAGTCAGAGCCCCGACAGATGAAACAAGACAGAACCTTTAGGTGTCGTAACAAATAAGTCAAGGTCTGGATTTAGCATGCATAATTCACTCCAGCAAGGCACTTACTGCCGCGGAAAAAAATTGGAATATTTAAGCCAACAGATATATGCATTGTGGCACTTAAATAAGTAATACATCTTGGTCCCAAGTGTTCTCACATTGGAGAAGAAAAGGTTGCTCAGAATACAAGTCTGAAGCACAGGCTGTCCTTTTACAGCTGTGTACCACACCAAACCAAATTCATATTCTTCAAAATGGATTTCAAATGCAATGTTTGAAAATAGTTTGCTCAATATTTTGGATGTGGCTCTAAAAATCATGATCAGCTTAAAGAGATTGAAAAAACATGTTGTAAATGTGAAAAATGGACATAGTTATAAGAAAAGAGTAAACATTTTAAACCATATATATATAAATATATATATATATATATATATATATATATATACACACAAAAATGTTTAGTAAATTTTCAATTTTTTTTACTTCTCTCTCTTTGTTTTCAGTCCTCGATTTAATCTTTCTGTGGGGCTTTGAGCCTATTGGCTACTGCTTGTCTTTGTCCAGATGATGAAACTAAAGTTCGTTTTAAAGAAACATGTGATATGGAACTATTGGGCTATTTGACTGGAACTTCTTTTTTAGGTGTGGTTAATCACTGTGGATCAACACTTTTTAATCAATACCCAGCAGCCAATCAGAATTGAGTTTTCAACTAAACCATGGTATAAAATAGTAATAACATTCTGACACAGGCGGTGTCAATAATTGGGAAGCAAAATTCACCTGATGTCAGTCATGTCTCAGTGGCCAAAAGGCTACAACTAAAAATTAGGCTGAACTCTAAAAAAAACAAAAAGTTTGTATTGAATTGGTAAAATAACCAACCTCATAAAGAAAATCGAGGGATATGTGAAAAAATAAATTAAAAAATTTCAGAATAGCTGTTGTTACAAAATCATTATTTCCTTTGGTAACAGTTTTTGGTTTCTATTTTTTCATTTCACATTTTTAGAATTTCTTCAAAACTATTTTTTTAATTTATAGTTTTTATTGAGTTTCAATTATTTCTTTCAAGTTTATGTTAAGTTTCAGAATAAAACTGTGTTCGTATTTGGATATATTTCTATCAAGTATGCAGAATCACGCTGTTTTCAATCTTTTTTTTCGTATTAATATTTGGCTTTTCATTTACTTTGAGCTAATTAGAATTTCACTCCTCAAATTTTTGATCCACTCAAGTATTTTTATTGTGAAATAATTCATTTTTTTGGACAAAATCTCTTTTTTTAAAGAAATTCTCAAACTTCAATAATTTAGACAATTTAGCTTGTTTTTATTAATCCTAAGTCTGCCAAAAACAAAGAAAAAGTGCTTAAAACTGAGCCGTGCCCGGAGGGGGGACGTTCTCGCTCTTCTGCCAAACTCTTAAGTCAGTCTCTTGCTCCGACCCACGAGTTCCTCACGCAGAGAGCTCCTGCCATGCTTTTTCAAATGCTAATGACCAACAGTGCTGAAAGCCTCAAATTGGGCCAAGCAATTCAGCCTGTGGTGTTTGGTGAGGCCCCGCTCGTGTTGGAGACTGTGGACTCCCCCCTCTGCCACGGCCTCCACCCTCCGTGGTCTTTTGTGTGGTGCAGTAATAGGCACAGATGTTCCTCTTGCCTCACACAGGGCCACTTTTCCCCCCTAATCGCCACCTTGTATGCGGACGGCTTGCACCTGTCTCAGCAGCTTTCTTCTCGCTCCTGTACCCCCCCCTCACTCCTCTTCTTTCTCTATCCACCGCTCCTCCAGCAACGAAGTGATCGCCGTCCCCAAAGAGACAAAAGAATTCAAATCCTGCTTCCAGACTGGCTAATTATTTCTAAAAAACGAAAAAGTTTCTTTGTGATTTAAAAACTGGTTAAAGCCTGAAATAGTGGGACCACTTTCCCCTCCAGCTGGAGGAGAGTTTGGAAACCCGACGTCCTCCGCATCAGCTCAGCCAAACCTCAACACTGATGGGGCATTTAGGCGACCTCTCTTCCCCCTCCCGGACCAAAGTATTGAGGTGCGCAGTCAGGGCTGGCGTAGAAATTGGACCAAAGTGCAGTTTGCTGCATAGCTCCTGTGGCTGAGTGTGATTTACCATCATCTTCAAATGGCACTTTCACGCTGAGTGTGGAAATGTGTCAAAATTTGTTCTCTACAGGCAACAGGGAGGAGAAAAAAGAAAAAAAAAAAAATCGCATGATTTTCATTGAGGCTTTCTCCAGCAAAGAAACTTTGATAAGTATCGTAATCACCTTGAAATGAGGGCGCACCGGGTGCTAGTGTAAGCTAATAGCACATTTTCTGTTAGTTAAGCTTAGAGTTAAGGTAGCAAAAGCAACTTTAGTGGGAACGTTTAATCAAAAGCATCAGGTAACTCCACTCTACCACGGAACAATACTTTTGAATTGTTCAGTCAGTTTCTTCCGTTTACATTTTTTGTGTTGCACATTTCTGACAGATGTCACTATTTAAACGTGTACTTTCCATTTATGCTGCAATTGTGTAAAACAAGTACATAAAAGCTTTTGGTTTTACATATGGATGCTTTGATAGACAAAACTTTGAAGTACTTTTAATGGAAGCTCAGTGATTTTTTGTGTCTAATTGTGATTTTCAATAGTGAGCAACAGTTTAGTCATTCAGATCACAAAAGTAGATCCAATAGGAGGCACTTTCAGTGGGACTATTGTCTGTGACCAAATCTTAACTTCCTGGGTTAAAACAACATTTTAGTTGTTTTCAATGCCAAATTTATTTGCTGCTTTAAGGTTTTTTTTTTTTTAATTTGTAAAAATGGGAAATAAAAACAAACCAGGAAGAACTAAATGCTGCAGTGCCTTAAGAGGCCACTGGAGGCAGTTTTCGGTGAGCTACAATTTCCCAAAATGAATTTGACACCAAAAATAATACACTTTGTCACTGTTTTTTAAAATTATTTTCCATTCACGTTTTTTAAGAAAAAATATAATTTCATTTATTCAAACATTATTGAGTTTGTTAGTTTAAATTATACTTTCATACCAAATCATAGCTTGTAGAAATGCAGACTTCATCTCCCTGAAGGTCATAGACATACAGCTGTGAGGAGAGGCTAACCTCCCATGTGAGTGTGTGTTTCCAAAACACCATAACTGAATGGGATTTTCAAAGGCTAAAAGATACTTTTTTCATTGGTAGTTTGTGTTGGCATCCTACGAGTGTTGTATGGGCACTTGCATCTCACCTGCACACCTCGTGTGTCAGCATTTGGACGTGGCCAGTAAGGACCCAGTACATGTACCTTACTAACGACCTGAGTGGGACATAACGGTGCCATACGACAGCATCACCCATAAGTCGTAAGAACGGGTAACTTCGTTATCCTTACAAATATTTTACAGTACAAACACACAACAATCAAACATTCCATTGCATGACGTTCCTTGAGTGAATTGCAAGACACACCTATGCTCCCCTTAAGATGTGGCAAGTCCTGTCTACAACCCTTTACGGGCCAAGACCACCCAAAAACCTGCAGGACTTGTACAGGTCAACTAGTTGTCCGAATGCCTGAGACTATGACCTAGAACACTGGATTGTCGCTGTGTGCATCAATGTGCTTCTTTCATTCTGGTGGCACACAGGCTTTTTATTAAGTGCTTGACTACTTGTTGACACTGTCCTGTTATGCAGAGGACTAATTTACATAATATCTCAGAGATAAAGCTAATTTTAAAATACGATAATATTATAACTAAGTGGTCTACAAAGACGAACAATTCATATTATAAAAAAGTAATAGATCTGTGACATAGAACTTTCATTTGAGATCACAACTACTGTCTGCATAAGGATAGGCAACTCCAGGCCTCGAGGGCTGCATTCCTGCATGGTTTCCAACATACCCTGCTCTGGCATGTTCTAGTTGCCTGGAGACACCTTAACCAGGTGATCAGTCATGACTAGGGCTTGGATATCTTAAAATCATGAAGACCCTATGGCCCTCAAGGCCTGGAGCTGCCTATCCCTGGCATAGAACGACTGCTGCTGTAAGATTACAAAGAATTCAACAGGTTGTTGAGACCTTCAAAAACTTAAAGCCAATGCAGGAAAGGCTGATCCCAAAAAATCCATTTAATGAAGCTTGAACTGAATGTATTTGCTGCAGCATCCACAGGAGACTCATGCAGACACTGTGCGCTGCGCCATCGGTACAAAGCGATTATGAGGCCTCTTGTCGGCTGTTTGATTGCTCCTCTCAAAGGGCAATGCCCTGCAGAAGCTAGGATGCAGGATAATTAGTGTTGTGACTGCACTCAGGAACATGTCTGCAACAGCCCACAGGCCTCTTTGGTCAGTTTGACTTGATGCACACCAAAGAAGCAGCACTTACCGAGCCAATCAAGCGAATTATTGCACATTACAAGAGTTGTTTTTGATGATATATTCACGCAGCGTATGTAGAACAAGACTACCGACTCGGTGACAGTGACGGCAGCCTTACCTTCCGTCTGCTGAGCGGCCTAATTCATATTCTGTGGAGGCTGGAAACTTCCAAGGTTATAAAACAGAACACTGTCATCTCATTACATTGCACGCGCTTTGTTAATTTGATTTGCCACTATCGCAGTGCGCCAGTTTAATTGCGCTTCATTTATTTTGATTGAATTTCATAAAATTGAATGTTCAAGAGGTAAACATGCTATTGTTGGCCTCTCATGGAAGTCTCTCCCTTGTGAGTATTTTAGATCCCATTTCTGTTTGGTGCTGCTATTCATATACACATCGTATGTGCAAACGGGAAAAAAATGAGGGGAAAACAATCTATTCGTAACTGGTTGACCAATTGTTAAAAACGTTGCTGCAGCTGAAGTGAACAAAGTCAAATATATGAACATAGGATAGAGAGATCTAAAGAAACCTCACATGTCACCATGCTTTTTTGAATAATGCCTCTAAAAACTATGGTGTGGCCCTGAGAAAAAAAATGGCGCCCTGTCCTGGAAAACAGATGGTGGATCAGAACCGCATCCCTTTGCAGTGTTATGATTTCAAAACTGAGGTACAGATCAGTTTTTACAGAAATTGGAACGATAATTTAACGTTAGCTCTTATTTTTAGTTCATTTGTGTTCAAATAAAAGGTAGGAGACCTAGTGGAAGACAAGATGGTAGCTGAAATTCATTACCGGAATGAAGTCCAGAACCGGAATATCAACAAACCCCCCCATGTCTCCTCCCCTACTCATCCACATTTCGGTCAAATACTCTTGTTTTTGGTTTAAAAAGTCCTATAACCAACGACCTAAACAGATACTTTTTATTTTTGCATTTCAAGTTTCGAACCTTTAACCTGAGCTGTTTCGGTCAAGACCTACAATGGTCTTTGACATACTGTAACTCCTCACAAGATCAATGTGATCTGCTTTTGTGCTGGTAAGCAACACATTAAAGCAGCTTTTCCCCGATATTACAACATAATATAAAGTGTCACATTCCGGCACAAAGCTGATAGACGATGATCGCGCGAAAGGTTGAAGCTAACTGCAGTCAAACGTAAACAAAAGTTTTGATGTAAAAGTCTTAAGAGTTCTATAAATCTGAACCCTTGCTAATATCATTTAATAGAGTGTTTACCTTCTTTTGACACAGTTTAAGCTAAAAAAAGTTTTTATAAAAGTCTGAAATCTTGCAGAATTTCTGCTTACAGTTAAGGATTTTCAGCTGCCAGCTTGTCTGCCACCAATTGAATAAAAGGGGTTTTCCATCTTTGACAAAGTTACTGCGCTATTTTGTGTTTATTTATTTTTTTAATCTTTTAAGGCACAGAGGTGGCAAAGGAAGTCTTTATTAATTTATTAAAATTCCGTCCGCTCTTTAAACACCATGAAGCATGGTTGGACAATAACTGCAGAGCCAAAACAGTGCAAAAAAGGAACAAGAAGAAGCAAATACATATTTAAACCATTTGAAAATTTTCTTTATCAAGTCTTACGGACAAAAAAAAAAATTTGCACCTGTGTTTAACCCTTTGACACCTGAGGCGTCTCCAGTGACACTTAAGCACAAAATCTTTGACGTATTCTAACTTTTCAACTGTTAACATGATCAACGTAATATCAGCAGATTCTGAAGGACAGAAGTGGCGAGGTTTAGTGACTAATACAATTACAGTAAATCAAAGAACATGAACAGCGGAGCTCCGGTTTTAAAGGGTTAAAGGCAAAATTTGATGAAAATACTTTTTTTTTTATATATATCTTCCTGTGGCATTTTAATTATTATGCAGGACATATGTTAAGCTCAAAATGGTACTTCTGAGTATTTCTTCATTCAAATCACTGTAAATCAGGACCAGACAAAAAATTGACAGACAAAACTTATGTCAAATGATCCAATGCTTCATTTTTTACAGTGTAGTGTGGATAACACCTCAGTAGATTGATGACCATTTTTGTTGCACCGGTTACCTTTAGTTTTGGGAGTGTGGGGGGCTGTAAGCTCGCACCGACAGCCTCCCCCAAATCTCAGAGGCCAATTTCTAATGAACTTCTACTGCCCTGAAGAAACTATGATTTTGATTTTGTCCAATAGCAACATAATCCTACTTAAAAGACCACTTTAAGAACTAAAGATGCTTCAAAGAGCTTTCAAAGTTCCGGCAACAGCTAGAATAGGAATAGTAAAGCACAATTACCTGCGTTCACAGAGATGCATTTGCATTGCGTGATTAGGTGATCGACATACTTTCCCAGCATTCCCGTGTCACACAAAACATTTGCGGTGTCTTTGCAGGCCCTAATGAATATTGAGCGTTCTATCTCTTTTGCCTTCCAATTAATGAATAGATGTTGGTAATTAATTGACGGATGCCTTTCTCACATGACATGTTCCATATCCATCACTAAGTTAAAAATAAATTGAAATCGATACGGCCAGCAGACTCTCAGGACGGTGTCGGAGCTTCCTTTGGAGGGACCCGGGCAAAGTCTGAATAACAGCTATTGATCCCCGGGAGGAATATTCTCTTTTTTATCACCTTCACTCGTCAACATGCACCGCATGCGCACAACTGCACACACAAACACAAGATAAGTGTTTTGTTCCCCCTCTTTTCTCATAGTTAGTCGCATTGGCAGTCCCTGACAAAACCCCCTTCTTGTTTACCCTTATCGCCCCATCCCCCGATAAGAAATCCGAAAAGATCAGAAAGTCAAGGAAAAAAAAAAGCCAGATAAAAGCTGGCACTTTTTCCGTTTATATTTCGCAGACTCTGACCAGTAAACCCCCCTCTTTTCTCCTATAGTAGGTGGCCATTGTGTAAACAGCTCCTTGAAAAACAAATGGCTCCCTAAATCGTTGTAAAGAGCTCGATCCAAGCGGGGGCCCGGGCAGAGAGGGGACTGGAGATAACGTGTGTCAGCAAACATTGACTGGGCTTTATCACAATGAGCTTTCTGTGCTGGAGGAGCCGGGAGGCCGGCCAGCAAGTCGTCCTCAACGGAGAGCACGCATTCCTACAGGTCAGCGCTCGGGGTTATGTGTGCGGGAGTTTGTTTACGCTCTGGTTGTTTAGACGACCAAGAAAAGGAAAAAAAAAATGTTTCTTTTTTTTTTTTTTTTTGGCTACCTGCTACCTCGTTTTGTCTGCTTTGACCTGTGATAAGTTCAACAGAAAAGCAGTGTTAGCAGTTCCAACCGCGACGACCGTTTGTTTACCTTTATTTAAACAGTGTAATAAATCAGAGGAGGAACATCTGGTGTGGCCAGAGTCAAAGAGGATACACATTTTTTTTTTGGCTTTTAACTGAGTGGGTCACACTCGGTTGCTTGCTGAGAGGGCGAGAGTTGAGCGCTAAAGGACAAAACAGGGAATTAAGTTTCATACAAGCATGAAGGGGCTTACTCACATAACAAATGGCAACTGAGGAGGAAGGCGCACTAAAAGCACTCAGGGTGATTCCGCTTCAGCTGTGAGGTTAGCCTGCAGGCATTTTTTCATCTCGGTTCATGACTTGGGGAGGTTTTTTTTTTTTTTTTCTGAAGAGTTTTCTGCTCGGTTCTTCTCGGAAGTCTGACGGCTTTCAGAGCCTGGTGTCTGCTGGCTGGTCTGCAACTGACCTGCAGGAACGCACCTCCACCAACAGATGTCAGCCTTTCCAGCTGTTTACCCAGCAGGCCTTGGTTTCCAGGAGCCACAATTAGCAATGCAAAGGATATGCTGATTCCAGATTTACTTTGATATACATCATGTATGTTAATTTGATTCTTTATTGATCCCCATAGGGGGGAAAAAAGGCTCTTTTTGTGTCACCCCTCAGGGGAGGTCAGAGACATGGATTGAAACACGCCGTCCCGCCCCCTCATCTTCTCCTCCTCACCAGCCCACTCCCAGCTCACCGGGAGCACCAAGGGACCGGCTGTCTCGTTGTGTGACACTCCATAGGCCCATGTCGGTTTGAACCTGGGCTCTGTGATTGAAGGTAGTTCCTCCATGAATTATGCGACGCAGAAACCGAGGGGGGGAAATAAATAAACAAATAAGGCTGGGTGATGGGGAATGCTGATCCTCCGCATTTCCTTACTGGCGGTCAACACCGTCCTGTCCATAAATATCGCCGTTCACTCCTCACGTCGCATAATGCCGAGAGCTTAATCCTGTTTAGCTGTCAGGCCTGTGATAACTCCTGGGATTCGCCGCTACTGTTATCGTATTTATCCAGCGATGACAGATTAGTGGGCGGTAAATGTGCCTCACATACAGTGGACATTTCCCTGATGGGTACAGCGTGTTTTGGGAAGGGTTTAGAGTTGTAGCAGAGGCCGCATTTTTTATTTATTTCTTTGTTCCTGTTGGTGTCGAATCGGAAATTAATGAAAATGAAATCAATAAGCCAGCTGCAAGCTGGAATAATATGAATCCTGGCTGTTAGTCTGACAGTGAATAATAATGATCTTATTGAATGAACCTGCATGTTATGACTGGTGGGTGTGAAGCAGCAAAAAATGTGGCTGGATGTACACAATCTTACACTGTAATTTTGTATGTGTTGTAAATTTTAGGATACCACTATTAAAATATGAAAACTACAAACTACAGTGTACATTTTGGCGTGAAAAAAGTTATTCTTTCATAAGTCACATGACAGACCTATTAGATGTCAAAGTCAGAGGCGTACACAGCCTTACTCAAGCTTGGGCCACACTTATGTCTGGAAAAAAAGGAGTATCATTTAATGTCATTTAGCGCTTTTTGCTTAACAAGTTTGTTTTTTAAACTTCCTTGGATGCATGACTACCCAATACTTAGGCCGTGTCAGAATTCTTCCCCTATCCCTACATTTAGCCCTCTAAAAAAAGAGTTATGAAAAAAAACGTGTCCACAAATCTCGCTGCAGCAGCAGCGGCGCCCCCCCATGGAAGGGATCAAACGCGGACAGCATTTTTGTGACAGCTAATGGTATCTTACTTTCAGTTTATTTTTAAATACTTCAGTCCAGTAAAAAGTCCAGTCTTGGACGCAATTAAAATAAGAGCGGGCAATGCAAGCATCCGGCTCCGTCCTGTTGAAAAATGTCTCTTTTTCTGACGTTGCTGTGACCAATAAATCCAATCCTTTTTTTCCCAAATTCCTTGGGAAAATAACGAAAGGGAACATCAGTATGGCCTTTCACTGAATTACAATCCTTAACAGCACAGAAGTGGGACGTTATATTATCTTTTAGGGCCCTGCCAGCTGCATCCAGGTTAGCTAGCTACAGCGACGTATGAAAGTTTTTCTCGGGCACTTTGAGTGACAGCGACTTAAAAGGAGAAATACTCAGAAATGCAAACATTAAATGATTTCTTATGATATTTTTTCTCTTTCAGATGAAAAATGCCACACATACATGTTAAAAACTCAAAAAACATGATTTTCATTGGAAGGGGACATTAAAGGAAAAATGACAGAGATATTTTGTATCATTTTGTAACCTAACATGTTTATCAAAATGTATTAATTTAATTCACAACATTTGCTTAATTCACCTTAAAATCTGCTTACACAAGTCTGTAAGGATTTATATATTATATATATATATATATACACACACAAAAATTTTAGGAACCCTGTCTGATCATTTTCTTGTTGGTTAAACAGCTGAGGGCCTCGTTAACCAATTCAGCTGTATTGGTGTTGTTGATGGAATTAACAACAGGTGCACTTCAGTGGCAACAATTAGAAAACCCTCCAAACAGGACTGGCGTTACATGTGGAGGTCATTTCAAGTTTCTCCCTCTTGATCTTTTTTGGCTGGTTTTCCACTCGTGCTGATTTTGGCTTGTGTAATTCTCTCTACTGGCAGTATGAGGAGATTCCTTAACCCTACAGAAGTTGCACAGGTTGTCCAACTTCTCCAGGATGGAACATCCACACGTGCTGCAGCAAGAAGGTTTAATGTGTCTCCCAGCACAATCTCCAGAACATGAAGGAGATTTCAGGACACTGGTGGTTATTCTGGGAGAGCTGGACAGGGCCGTAGAAGGTCCTCAACCCCTCAGCAGGACCCATACCTGCTCCTTTGTGCAAGGAAGAACAGGCTGAGCACTGCTCGTGCCCTACAGAAATACCTCCAGAGGACCACTGGTGTCAATGTCTCTACAAACAATCAGGAACAGACTTCATGAAGGTGGCCTGAGGGCCCCACGTCCTGTAGTGGGCCCTGTGCTCACTGCCCAGCACCGTGGAGCTCCACTGGCTTTTTCTCAAGAACACCAGAATTGGCAAGTCCGCCGCTGGCGCCCTGTATTTTTCACAGACTAGAGCAGGTTCATCCTGAGCACCTGTGACATGAAAGAGTCTGAAGAAGACAAGGAGAACGTTATGCTGCCTGCAACATGTTCAACATGACAGGTTTGGTGGTGGGTCAGTGATGGTCTGGGGAGGCATATCCATGGAGGGACGCACAGACCTCTACTGCCTAGGAAATGGTGCTCTGACTGATATAAGGTATCCAGATGAAATCCTTGAACCCATTGTCAGACCCTACGCTGGTGCAGTAGGTCCTGGTTTCCTCCTAATGCACAACAATGCCCGGCCTCATGTGGCAAGAGTATGCAGGCAGTACCTGGAGAATGAAGGAATTGAAACAATTGAATGACCTTCATGATCCCCTGACTTAAACCCAATAGAACATCTCTGGGACATTATGTTTGGGTCCATTAGGCGCCACCAGGTTGCTCCTCAGACTGTTCAACAGCTCAGGGATGTCCTCACACAGATATGGGAGGAAATGCCACAAGACACCATTCGTCGTCTCATTAAGAGCATGTCGCAACGTTGTCAAGCATGCATACAAGCTCGTGGGGGTCACACAAGATACTGAAAAGCATTTTGAGTTGCAGAAATTAAGTTTTGGAGAAAATGGACAAACCTGCCACATCTTTATTTTAATCTGATTTTATGGTGTCTATACGATTGAGCCCTCTGTAGGCTGAAAACTTTTATTTCCATCAAAATACTTGGCATCCTTTTGTTTCTAAGACACTGCTCTGTCGTTATTTGTATAGATATCCAACTTCATATTGAGATCTGATGGATCTAATGTGTTTCTTTAAAGTGCTCCTTTAATTTTTGTGAGCAGTGTGTGTGTGTGTGCAACTTTCTTTTGGGTTTCCAAGATAGAGTGATGGGGTTCAGCTTTCTTGGAAAAATAAGATAAAAAAAAAAAAAAGATTATTCTCATGAGCTGTACAAACAAAACACAGACACACATTCAAGGTAGCTGAAAAGCAAAGCTCTTTCCTTCCAGGCAGGAGCTTGTCTAAGAATCTAGGAGGAAGGTGGAGACCTCTTCAGATCTGGCTGCTATTAACAGACTTGTGATCTGCCTGTGTTTACCCACCTTCAGTACACTGGTACTTGGGGCTGTGTGGAGCAGGGGACACAAGACTCAGTCTCTTTGAAGTGAACTGAAGTTGATCCCTCAGACTACACTCTTGCTAATCGCATCGTCTTTATTTCTTTTTTGTCTCTCTTATTGACCCAACCCCCTTCAGCTTTCTCTCTATTCCCGTCTTCTTTAGTACATGAGATGGAGGAATATATGAGACTCTTTTTTTGAATTCTCTATGATCTTACAGACACTAGTGATACATATCATGTTTTTGTTACCGTGATCAAAAAGGAGTTTTTTTTTAGAGAAAAAGGCCAAGTGCTCTTAACCCTATTAATATCAGATCTGCAATTCTGAGATCCATATCTCATTGGCAGGATCCAAACTTTCCTTTAAAACCTATTGTTTAGAACTTGGTCCATGTGTTCTGCCATGCAGCTCATCATCTTTCCACTAGGGGCAGTAGAAGGGCTTTTCTTGCTCATTTTAAAATGGGTGCTCTCATGAAATCTCAAAAACACTTTTGGCAGGAAACGTTTGCGATTTTTCAAAACTTCATGGTGAAAATAACTAATTTAATGTTATTTAGGTATTTTGATTACTACTTGTTGTATCAGTGCTAAATTTGTTGATAATTAATTGTTTATAATATGTAAAGCTGCATGTATCAAACTTGAAACAATGGAAATAAAGTGGTAATTACATCACATAATTACAACAATCATTAATATTTTTCATCTTAAACTAACACTGTTGTGGGAAAATGTACAAAATATCACCCAACATATCATACTATCTATACCTAATAACATATATAAATTTATACAGTTTCAATTCAATTCAATTCAATTTTATTTATATAGCCCAATATCACAAATTCAATTTGCCTCATTGGGCTTCATGCCTGCAGTTTTTACAGATGCACAGATGGAGTCATAAAATATGCACAATAGGTAAAAACTAAACAGACTATAAAGAACAGGTCATCCCTGTCCTTAGACCCTCCCTCGCGGTAAGGAAAAACTCCTAAAAAAAACCTGAGTCAGGAAAAAAAAGAAGAAACCTTAGGGATTCCCACATGAGGGAGAGATCCCATCCCAGGACGGACAGGCGATACCAGAACGGTTAAAGAAAAGTTAGCTGCTAAAACTGCATATATGAGTAGAGTTCATTCATATAGAGCTGAGTTCATTCATATAGAGCTGAGGGACAAGTGATGATTAAGTCCATAGTCCAGATGAGGCAGAACTGCAGACCACGACCAGGAGCAGGAGGACAGACGACCCACCAGGAATCACTCCCACTCAGAGATGCAGGATGGTGACGGATGGTGACGGGGCTTCATCCAGATGGGCGGGGCTTCGTCAGGATCACCAACAAGTCTCCCGGAAACTGCAATCTCTCCCGGTCTCCCACAGGGGAGTCGGAGAGAAGGAAAAACATGTGAATTATACTGCACCACCAACAAAGGCATACAATTAGAAGTAAATAAAAAAGTAGAGGAGAGGAGAGGTAGATGGAAAAGAGGACAGAGCCCCAGTGCACCATACTTTTCCCAGCTTCTAACTTCTAGCAGCCTTCTATGTTATTATGTAGAGAATATACATATTTCATCATTTATATTTCAAGCATATATTGGAGAAGTATGTGATTATAATAATTATTTCCCCAAACTTCAGAGCAGTATGGGAGCATTATGTTAATTATTCTATGATTACTGGCTAGTCTGGCAGAACGCCTGTCCAAATAGGAATGTTTTAAGGCTAGTTTTGAAGGTAGAAACTGTACCTGCCTCTCTGACATGGGCTGGGAGCTTATTCCATAGAACAGGAGCTTGATAACTGAAGGTTCTACCTCCGACTGTACTTTTAAAAATTCTAGGAACTACAAGCAGTCCTGCATTCTGTGAGCGAAGCGTTCTGATTGGCTGGTAAGGAACTATGAGATCTCTAATATAGGATGGGGCCACACCATTCAGAGCCTTATATGTTAACAGGAGGATTTTGAACTTTACTCTAAATTCAACTGGGAGCCAGTGGAGAGAAGCCAACACAGGAGTGATGTGTTCTCTTCTGCTAGTTCCTGCTAACAATCTTGCTGCTGCATTCTGGACAAGCTGAAGACCTTTTAAAGAACTTTTAGGGCATGCTATCAGTAAAGAGTTACAGTAATCCAGTCTCGACGTAACAAATGCATGGATGAGTTTTTCAGCATCACTTTTAGATAACATATTTTAATCTTAGCGATATTGCGTAGGTGAAAAAATGCAGTTTTACAAGCTTGAGATATTTGAGCATTAAATGATAAATCCTGGTCAAATAAGACCCCTAAGTTTCTGACTGAAGAATTGGGAGCAATATTTACACCATCCAAGGAGACTATCTTATCTGAGAGAGCATCTCTCAGGTGTTTAGGACCCAGTATCATGACCTCAGTTTTCTCTGGGTTCAGAAGGAGGTAATTAATTTCATCCAGGACTTAATGTCTCTAATGCAGGAATTCAGTTTTTCTAGGTGGTCATTCTGATCTGGTTTAATGGATAAATACAGCTGCGTATCATCTGCATAACAGTGGAAATTAATGCTGTGTTTCCTGATTATGTCTCCTAAGGGCAGCATGTAAAGCATGAATAGGATGGGCCCTAAAACTGAGCCCTGTGGGACTCCGTAGCTAACTCGAGTACAATGAGAGGACTGTCCATTTACGTGAACAAACTGGTGTCTATCAGATAGATAGGATTCAAACCACTGGAGGGCAGATCCTTTGATCCCTATGTCATGCTCTAGTCTATGGAGTAAGATGCTGTGGTCAATAGTATCAAAGGCTGCGCTGAGGTCTAACAGGACCAGAACAGAGATTAGTCCCTTTTCTGAAGCTAATAGCAAATCATTGGTAACTCTGACCAGTGCAGTTTCAGTGCTATGGTGAGGTCTGAAACCCGACTGAAAATCCTCAAAGTGATTGTTGTCCTGTAGGTGGCACTGCAGCTGCTTTACCACAACTCTTTCTAGGATTTTAGATATGAATGGGAGATTAGATATTGGTCTATAGTTGGCCAGAATGTCAGGATCCAGGCTGGGCTTTTTCAAAAGAGGTTTAACAACAGCACATTTAAAAGACTGAGGCACATAACAGTTTCCAGGGAGGCATTTATTATGGTTAGAATAGATTCACTGATTAGGGGGAAGATTTCTTTAAAAAGTTTAGTGGGGATTGGGTCTAGGAGACAAGTGGAAGTTTTAGAAGATGTAATAACTGATGCTATTTCTGCTTGGTCCACAGCAGTAAAGCAATCTAATGTTACAGACATTTCTATGGATGTTTTCCTTTCTACCATTTTAATTTGCTCAGGGGTAATGGTAGGAATAACCTTGTTCAATTTGCATCTGATATTTGAGATTTTATCATCAAAGAATGTAACAAAGTCTTCAGAGCTGAGGCAGCAGGAATATGTGGTTCAACCGAGCTGTGGCTGCTGGTCAGCCTGGCTATGGTACTAAAGAGAAATCGTGGATTATTTGCATTTTCTGCTATTAAAGATGAGTAATATTGAGTTCTCGCTTTACGCAGGGATTTTTTATAGCTTAAGAGGCTGCATTTCCAAGCATTCAGAGAGTGCTCTGAGCCAGAACGGCGCCATTTTCTTTCTAATTTACGAGTTATTTGTTTGAGGGAACGTGTTTCAGCGTTAAACCATGGTGCTACTCTGTTTTGTCTAACAAGCTTGAGTTTCAGAGGGGCAACAGCATCAAGGGTTCCTCTGAGGGCTTGCATGGTATCATTGACAAACTGCTCATTATCAACGGGGCTTAAAGAGCTCTGAGAGTATTTATCTAACATGTTACTAAACATTGGTTGGACTGAGAGTTTAAATTCAGATACAGAACGGTCAGATAATGTTCGTTTCAGCTCTTTCTTAATCACTGGAGCTATGGTGTTTTCTAATATAAACTGATAGGTAATTAAAAAATGATCAGAAAGTATGGGGTTGTGAGGATGGACACTCAGATGACTAATCTCTATGCCATAAGTTAAAACAAGGTCCAGGGTGTGCTTGTGACAGTGGGTGGGTTCATTTACATTTTGTGTGAAACCAACATTTTCTAATAAGGCTGCAAAAGCATTCCCAAGACAGTCATTACAGTCATCTAAATGAATATTAAAATCTCCTGTCATTAGGATATTATCAGAGTGAAGAACAACAGCTGATAAAAAATCTGAAAACTCTGTTAAAAATTCTGAATACGGGCCGGGAGGGCGATAAATAATTATGAATAAGAATGCTTTTTCAGTATATAAGAATGCTTTTTCAGTTTGGTTCTATTGGGGCGGGTAATAAGTATTTAATTTAAAGAATCTGAATTTTCTGTAAATTCCTTGATCTAATGGGTTTTGAAGGATTAATTTGACATGTTATGATGGCAGCAATTGTCGTTTCTTTGTGGACTTGGCGTCGGTGAAGCAACTGTATTGACACTTGAGTTAGAGATTAGTTTATTTTCTTTTCTCTGCCATGTGTATGTGTGTATTTTTTTCCACAGGTATTCAATATTTAGCCGTGTGCAGCTTGGAACACCTGTCTGTTGTTGTAATTACTTTGATTACACCTACCACAGAGTATTTCAGCAGACTGGAGAGCGGAGCCAATTTCACCTGCAGAGAATTTCAATTCCAACCCCAAAACAAGTAAGGAAAAAAATGGAATATCTGATTAGTCAAGGGATATTCAAATGCAGCCCCTTTTGTATGTGACTGTAATAAGCAACTAGGATGCACGTTGGTGTGTGAAGTTCTCACTTCCTTTCACTTTTGATTAGTTTTGGCTTGATGGCTGGCGGTCCGCATCCAGACGGGAGACGATCCGGGGAGCCTCGCCGCCCTCCCAGAAGACGGGAGGTTGCCTGATTCGGAACAAATGCTCACAAACAGAAACAAAAAACACGCCAGAGGGACCCGGCGTGTGTGAGGGGCTCCCGCTTTTGGGCTGGAGAAGGGGGCGAGGGCGGCGGGTAGTGAACTGCGCCGAGGTAGAACGTGCAGTCATGGGCATCTTCCGCTTCATGACGCTAGTCAGGAAAACTGACAAGCCAAAGCTGATTTTTATTCTGCAGCTACAGGAAAGAAAAATAATGGAGCTCCCACCCTGAACACCATCCAATCAGCCCCCAAACCCACAAACTGCACCAGGAGGGAATTTGCCTGCCCCTTTACATTCCTTGTCATTCTCCTTTTCTGTCCTTACATACCCTCTTCTTATGTAATTGGACCTCACAACCTTTACATTATCACTACCTTATGGACAGATTTTTTTTTCTTCCAAAAACTAGCATGCAATTATAATGTTCTAGCTGCCACAAACATCCTCTACAAATTATACGGCATCCTGTTTTTCCGCTTTAGATGAGTTTATGATCTTACATGGCACCCTGGTGTTCCTTGTATAATGCATCTACTTCCTTTTGTGTTTTTCTATCCTTTATTTACTCTGCCGGCCAAAGCTTGAAGGCTGCTCGAGTTGCATCTTGTTTTCCACCATCTGCGAAGGGATTTTAATCCTACAACAACGAGAAACAATCGATGCTACAAACTTTAAATTAAGGATCTTTTGGTTAAAGCTAGCGCCGGACGTAAACATTCTCGCAGAGACAGCGCAAACACACCTGCGGTTTGTTGAGCTAAGATGCGGACAAATAAATTGAGGGAGTAAACGCGTACAATTACGGATGACAGCTCTGTGAGATGTCTGGAAGTAGTTTCTGAATTCTGCACGGAGTACGCTGCCTGTCATACGAGCCGACTCCAAGAGTGGGTAAAGTGGGACAGATGTTGAGGGTTAAAGAGGCCCCTATGGGGCTCTGAGAATGACGGTTTGGCAGGGAGCGGAGGACAATAAAGAGAGGAGACGGAGAGGTTCTTCTTTCAGTACACCTGACCCACTCCTGCCCTGGAGCCTCTTGGACTTCATCTCAGAGGAAGCCAAGGTGCCCTCTTACGTGCCAACTGTTCATTTACATTTACAGGATTCAAGCAGGAAGGTAAACTATAGGCTCCCTGAGGAGGGAGAAACAAAGGTGGGTTTCAAATATTCAAAAGATTTCTGGTGCTTCAGAGAACTTCAAAGTAAGAAAAAGAACATTAAAGTGCATGTTAAAGTGTCCACTTATCAATTTCCAAATCATCGAGGGGTTGGATCAATACCTGTCCACATGAATGTCATGATATGCCTTTGAAGAAAAAAGTAAGATTTGTTCTTCCTGGGTTGCAACTTCTCACACCCCCTTTAAGGTTTGTATAATATTCCTTGTGTTGTCTTTCGGGTAAAAAGTGACCCACTACCATGTTTACCTGCCTCAAAAAACTCTATCATTAGAATAAAATGATGCCTTGTTTTAATCTACAAGTTAGTTGTGCACCACTGTGATACAAAGATCTTATGGGTCATTTTTGACCCATGAATCGCAGGCTTTTGAACACCAGGAAAAAATCAAAGACAACTTACAAACTCTCTCTAATTTAATCAAAATACACACACACCTGCATACTAGGGATGTCCCAATCAGATTTTTTTGGGCCCGATCCGATTACGAGTCGTTCAATTTTGTGGATTTGCCGATTTGGTCCAGATCTGATACTTTTGTAACACATTTAAAATGTGAATAAATTAAAGAAACAGATTTGCGTTGCCCCTCATTTATATTTCATTAACCTTCTATAATTATCAAAAACTTAAATGGAACAATTCAGTGAAGTAGCTTTAATAAACAAGTAAAAATAGAGCAAATATAAACTAGAACCAAAAAAAAAGTTCTTGTTATAAGTGATAATCATGTCAAAAAGTTTAGTGACTTTAGCTTTAATATCTTTAGAACTATTGAACATTTTTAAACAAATGTGATTCCTGTCCTCATTTAAAATTCATAGAAATAAATGATGACTTTGTTTTAGCATAAAGTTGATGATGAGTGTTCATGACTAGCTCATGTCATTTAGTTTTCATTTATTTGTTGTGTTTTTTTTTCGTTTTTTTTTTAGATTATGTGCTTCTTTTTAAAATTCTTATAATAATAAATAATAATAATAATTATTATTATATTGTATTATTATTATAATAACAGGCATATCAAAGGACACCTCGGGTCCTAAGGAGTTAAATCACAGCTCTGGCATGTAGTTAGCAGCTACTGTTTAGTCTTCTGTCTGCAGCACAAAGAGCTTAACGTTAAAAAGAAACAAAAAGTCTGTCTTTTTCCGTTGAAAGGCCTTTAGAGGTTGCTGTTGTCAGAGGCAACTGCTCTCACTTTAAAGCATTTTTAAAAGAGTTATTAATCCCAGAAATCTGAATCTCTGTGAAAAACTAGCTAGCTTGACAGAAGTGTTTACGTTAGCCTTCTGCTTGAACTGCAGCCATTTTCTGCTGCGTTTTCCAGGAATAACATTTTGTGATCTTTTGATGACATGCAGACTTCAAGTAGAGTATATCCGGAATAATAAGAGTGGAATATAAAGTGCTGATCATAATAAGAATAAATGTAATGTCCAATCCTGATTGGACAACAAAGTCTGATTTCGATCGAGTCATCAACCACGTGAACCACTCGATTTTCGATTACATGATTGGATCGGAACATCCCTACTGCACACCTTCCAGGCAGCAGCCTGTATCATGTAACTTAAAATGCAATAAAAAAAATAATAAATAAATGTTGGTAAATTCTTAAATAAGAGGTTACTTCATAATGCACAATAGATTTTAAAGGGTAACACAACGGGACAGTTGGTGGCGGACTCCAAATTTGAAAAATGCAAAAAAAGGGGCGGGCTGAGAGGGGGAGCTGTGGTTCGTATCTCTGATTGGCAGTGAGGCTAGCTTTAGGTAACTTCGTCACTCTGTGTTTTCAGTATGCATATGGTACATAACAAAGTGATTAAAAAAAAAGAGCTAATTAATTCCAGTTTCACTACAAAACCTTCGGTGGGATTCTTCTACTAGAGGCAAGCGCTCATGGTCCTCATGGAAGCGGACCTGTGTATGATGCTTGCATCATAGCTAATAAAGGCTAACGCATTAAACAAATAATCCCAAGTGAAACGTTCATTGCAAAATCCCATCACCAGGACGGAGTTTGCTGGATTCAATGCCAACTGGACTAAACTACTGGTGCCTAAGTCCACTGGAACGTTTTGCAAGCTAGTAGATTTTTGTTAGCCATGCTAAACTAACACGATGACGAACAAAGATGGGCGGGGCTTTTATACTGGAGCTGCAGAGCGAGATGACGTGAAACTTCTGAAATAAAGTGAGACTTACACCAGCTGACCAATCACAAAATTCAACCATTATACATTGTTTCAGCCTGTAGGGGGCAGCATACAGATGGTTTTAGACCATCATTTCAGGAATTAAACTAGTTTATTTACAATTGTCAAAAATGTGGCAAGGACAAACAGGCAGCACTTTTAAAACCCCATTTATAGAGGTTAACAGCCTAAAGAAGTTGATTTAGAGTTTGGTTACTTTTTAAGTCTTAATATTAATGAAGCTGCTTTATTTTGGGGCTTTGGTAAAGTGGGTCGTTTTTAAACCGGGAATTGAAAAAACCTTTGAACACCGGGAAAAATTCAAAGGCCACAAACACACTTTCTTTAATGAATACAAACACACACACCTACATACTCACACTTCCTTTGTCTTGTATAAATAGAAAATATACAAGAGTGAAATGAATTGAGTTAAATTCATAAGTCACAGGTTGTTTCGTGATGCACAATACATTTTAGATCTAAAATTTAATGAAGTTGCTTTATTTAATGGCTTTGGTGTTGTGGGTCATTTTTGACCCGTGAAATGTAAAAGCTTTCAAACACCAGGAAATGATCAAAGGCCACACACAAACTCTCTGTAATTTACACATATACACACACCTATTCACACACACACACAAACTCATATTTCTTTTGTCTTGTGTAACTAAAAAATATAATTTAAAGAAATAAAATAAATCGGAGTAAATTCAAAAGTAGCAGGTTGTTTTATCATGAACAAAAGATTATAAATCTAAAATTTATTGAAGTTGCTTTATTTTGGGTGGATCATTTTTGACCCACAGAACAAGGGGAGTAAACAGAATGTTAAGATCGCACAAGGGATAGTACACGAAATTATGTGTATTAATATTTTAAATTATTAATACCATATTTGGGGAAAATAGTGTTTGTGCTTGTCCCTATTTCCTTTAATCAAACAACATCCTGAGTCTTTCTGGCAAAAGCATTGCTTTGGCAGATTGGCATTACCACTGGATCCTGCATAATTGCGGGCTGCAGATGACAGAGCACAGCAGACCTTCCGCGGGTTTTTACGTTTCACTGGAGTTTGCGTACGCCATGTTTAGTCGAGTGGAAAATTGTTTTCTGCGTGAAGCCAACAGGTGGACTCATTAGAGTCAACATAATTATGGCAGCCATTCCTCTCTGCAATTAGAAATATTGATCATTTACATATCATCTCAAACCATGTTGAAGACCGTTTTTCCCTTCTTTTTTTCACTCCCAAATGTGTCCGAAGCCAAACATCTGCAGTATGTGCTGGCCTTATTTACACTGTTTGTGTTTTGCTACAGAATACTCATGTTTATATGCTCATGGGAGAATATTTTTTTTTTTTAAATAAGACTTAGACCAGGGGTCTTCATCATAAGGCTCTGGGACCACATGCGGCTCCTCAAATGCTCTATTACGGTTCTTGTGCTTTAAAGAAAACTGCTGCTGGTTTGATAAATAATTGTTTTCATTTTAGGAAATTCAATTTTCTATTTAGATTTATAACATGTCAGATACTTAATATTAAATTAAGTTTGAAGCACTTTTTCTGTTGTACAACGGTGTGTAGTTGCTGTTCAGAGGCAAAAATCTTAAGATATATTTTGGCAACTACACGTATAGATTAAAAAAGCGGATTTTACCACCAATGTTGTCAGTGCTTATACAGTATTTGACAATGATAGGAGAAAAAGCATGACAAAGCACCAAAGTCATAATGATCTAAAATGCAATGTTTGGTTTGACTTTCTTGCATTTGAATCACGTAAATTTCCTGCATATGGTGGACATTTCATCAACACAGGGGTCATTTTATTTGGAAGCAATTGAAAAGATTTAGCATTTTTTGAAGATTTTAAAGCTCAGACTATTCATTTGTTGAGGTTAGGATGGACTTCCAGTTTTATTTTGTAATTTCTGCCTTGTGTATTTTCTTCTTGGCTTTACTTCCTCTGTTCGTGCCTGCCTGTTTTGTTGTTTTCCACACCTGCATTAAAGGGTAGATCACTTCATGTAGTAAAGTTACATTTAAGTTTAATGGAGTTTTTGCTGAACCTGAGTTTTACTTTGAAAATCTTTCTTCCATCATCTTTTTACTAATATTTGGTTCTTGTATTATTTAGCAATTTATTGATAGACATATACTTTTTTTTTATCTTTTTATAGAACTCTGACCTCAGACATACATTCAGTCCATTTGAGGGACTAGACCAGGGGTCACCAACCTTTTTGAACGTGAGGGCTACTTCCTGGGTACAGAGTCATACGAAGGGCTACCATTTTGAAATAACAAATTTTGCATAGGTAGCTTTACATTATTAATTATGAATAATGATATGAATATGATATTTCTCATAATAATTATCAACAATGACAACAAGCTAGGAAACAGATATCAATGTTGAGCATTTTATTAATCTCAGAAATTGTTAAATTTTCAGATGATCACTTGCATTTCATGGAAAAACGTCCCATTTGCACTATGTTTATCAGTAATTTAATGTTAAAAAAATCAACTTACACAGTTTTAAGCAATACATTTTGAACTAAGGTCGGCATTTAAACAAATTGAATGATCTTTGAACAGGAGTAGGTCAGAGGTCACCTAAACTTATCTGAAGTTTGTGTATCATGAACATATTTTTAAGACGTTTTAACTTTCAAATTTATGTAAATGTGAGTGTGATTTAAAAAAAAAACCAACTGAAGAAAATTTTATTTTAGGTGCAGCTCACAAGTGAGTTGTGTTATTTTTAGAAGAGATCTGAGGGCCCCTTGTGGGGTCCTTGAGGGCTACCTGGTGCCCGCGGGCACCACGTTGGTGACCCCTGGACTAGACCATCTCCCATTAGCACTAGGGAGGTGCTGATTTCATCTATTAGTATAACTAAAAATAAGAGCTGTTTCAGGCTATTCTATGTTCTTATTGTTTAAGAATAAATACATGTAACCAATCAGATCCTTGTAGGACTGCTTTGTTGGAATGTATTGATTTTTCATGCTGCCTTCCAACCCTTCTTGTGGCAGCCAGAAAGAACAGATGTACGTGACTTTTTCCATTGTATAGGTCAATGTTTAAAAAAAGATGATTAGCACCAGGTTTGTGGTGTCAAAGCACCAATGACATCAATATGGCTTGAGGGTTATGTCTGTGGAGGTTGTGGCAGGAAACTCCTACTCATTCTTTGCTGTCCATCTGCTTGTCTTTTCCATCCATCAGGGTGTTTTTTCCACCCTCTTTTATTCTCTCTCTTTTTTTTTTTATTAATAATATTTGTCAAACTCCTAAAGCCTGATGAATCTATTTAAAGCTTCCTTTTCTGGCTGGAATTATCATTTTACAAAGTGTTGGGATTTAGTAACTGGTGGTGTGGGATTCGATATGCAGGAGGCCAGGCTTGATGGCAAAAACAGAAACAAAAAGTGACTAAGCAGATGACCTGACAATGAAGGACTAAATGAAGACAGCTGTGATGATCAGCCATGACCTGGTGAGAATGACAGTGAAAAACAAATACACATAATAAACACAAGTCCAAGTAAAGAACTCTAACAATCTCATTTTCTGTTATGTAGTACTCATGGCTTCGCCTCAACTGCTCTTATAGATGGAGATGGTCTGTCTGAAGGCAGAAAATGGGTAAATCTGTACTGGGCATGCAGGTGGTCCGCATGAAATAGAAAGGTCTTAGACCATTCCTAGACCCTGTAGGACTAAAATAGTAACAGGTATTTTTTCAACTGCCACATTGCGAGCAACAGGTTGGGGCAAACACTGACATAATACTCAAAGATAAAGTAAGGATGAAGGTAAAGATGTAGGTACGTTTTATGAGGTTTTCTCCACAAATCCTTGGACTCTGCAAGGAGCCCATAAATGCTGTTCATGTGATAAGAGCGTGCTCCTTACGTACTCCGTACTGGCTTGGCCATTTTTTGTCCACTGCCTGTATCAAGTCTTAAGGACATTTGTGATGAATACTTTACCATTGACTAGAGGACGTTGAAAGGGCACCGTACAACATTGTTACCAGTACATCATAAGTGCTTGCAGTTTACGTTAGTACTAAAAATACTTCACAATATTTACCATTTTCTCGAAGTCTCTTGAGGTAGCCGTTTGAGCCATAAAGGATTTGTTAGACATGGACGTATGATTCCGGCTCCCTCTTTGTCACTTTTTGGTGTTTTGGGTGCCCCCAACTCATCGTTTTTTGATGTGCTGGCCTTTCCCATTAAATCACAGGTCTCCAACCCTCAGGACACTGTACTGGGATACCGGATGCAATGCCAGTACTGCAATGGTTTACCCTACCAAGTTAGGGTACTGGTATTGGTGCAGCCGTGTTGCAGTAGTAACACGGCTACTACACACACACACATCCACCCCCATTTGGAAGATTGCAGGTTCAATTCCTGCCTTGTCCGCCCATGTGTCGAAGTGTCCTTGGGGAAGATACTTAACTCCACATTTACTGTTACCTAGTTTAGATACCAGTACTGGATTAGGGTTAGGATATCTGTCCAGTCCATGTTCCAAGGGTTGGGGACTCCTGATTAGTGTATGCATTTTTTTCCCTGTTGGTGACCCGGTACTAAGCGGCGCTTGAATCAGTACTGGTTTGCAGCTTGGAGGTTGTGGACCCCTGATTTAATGGGAACAGCCAAGAGATCCAAAACATTAAAAAGTGATGCGTTGAGTGCCCTAACTATAGGTCCAAAAATGGCGAGTTGGGAGTGAGAATACATTGCCAAGACATACCTGTGCTCCCCTTGAGATGTGCCTTGAACCAGCCGCTCCTCTCTACAAGCCTCCATGGACCTGGACAACCCAAAAACCCACAAAACCTAACCTATACCTTTATCCAATTACAGATGCTTCTATGCACTCTTCTGTCCTTTGAGCTTCTCATGCATTTCTGAACATTTGTGGCGGTACATCACACAACTCAAACATTCCTTGATAGATTAAAGTGGAACCTACCTCTGTAGGTTCATCAGCTGATGAAAAATGAATTGATGTAAAAATGTACCTTGAGCATCCCGGACAAATACATCCATAAGCCACTTACGTGGATAAGCTAAGTGGCAAACCTTACTCATTGCTTTTAATATGCCTCACTGGTACTCAAAGGAGGGAAAGCAGCAGAGATATGATGTACCCTTTGGCTCCCCTTCATTAATCTCAATAAAACAATTGACCTCTGAATGGCTTATTCCTGCCCTGGACCATTAGGCTGCATGACCAATGTTTTAAATATTAAGCAGGCTCTGTAAAATTTGATCAAATGTTTGGCGAACGACATAAGGCACAGAACACTCCTGGGCTTATTCTCTTACTCTTTTGTCGTAAATGATAGATATGTTTTTATTAGGCAAAATGCTGCTTTAAGCAGCATTAGTCTATTATTATTTGCTTTTAGCTTGCATTACTTAAGAGATGGTAGAATCTTGCAAGATCATCATTCTTTTTTATTCCTACCTTTTGACAATTAACTGGCATGTTTCTGGAGTGGATGTGAAAGATTTACAGAGACCTTCCGTGCAAGCCTCAATCAGTCCTTAAGAAGATCTGCTGCCATTTCTCCGTTGTTCTTTCCTCCCTTCTTTTAAACCCTTGCAGTGGTGTGTCCTGCACCTCACAACATACAGTAATTTGTCTCTGATTAAAATTTCTGCTGAGCTTTGAAGTCTATACTGGTATTCTGCGCTGAAGTGGTCTTCCTTGGTGAAAAATTGAAAGCCTTTTCATCTCAGAGGGCTTAAAGGGTCAAAGGAACACCAAATAACCCTCCCTGTTGTGTTTCTTTTTTCTCTCTCTCTTCCTCAGAAGCTTGTAACAAACTGCGCCTTTGTCAAACGTGGCCTCTGTCAGGCCGGGGCTGGTGGGGCTGCCCTCAGGTTCAGGCTTTTGAGACCCTGTCAGCTTGAAAATGGGGTCTGCTTTATTTCACCCCCTGACCTGCGGCATTAAAAAGAGCCACGCAGGAAAAACAGAGAGATATATGATACACAAAGGCCTTGTGGAACTCCAAGACTGGGAAATGAGGAAGCAGAAAACTGCAGAGTGAGCAGAAAATGAAGGAGCTTATACACCACAGTTCCTAGTTTAGGGTGAATCAAGGTTACCACATCTTGAGATCGAAGTCGTAAAGTTTACTCCCTGTTTTTCATGGCAGAATCGTCAATATCAATAAAAACCTGGATGTCAAAGAGTTACAAGCTTTTGAACAACTTCTTCTGCTTGAACATTTTGATTTAAAGAGGCAGAAAACACATAAAAAGAAGTTGGTCAGAAAGGAAAAACAATCTCAGCTGCTGACAAGGACCCAACTATCTTTTAAAAGAAATTAAAAGCTAACAGAGTTTGGTATTTAGATTAGAAATATACTTGTTTGGACCTGAATTAGGATTGACAAAGCCATTACCTATACGATCCTCTGTTTCTGGGAGAAATTGGAATCCATTGGATGAATTCTCAAGATTGGCCAATCTGCATTAAATGAATTAAATTGATTGACTCAGAGATGTTGTTGCACAGACAATCAATCTGAAGAGGGACAATTCGGATAGCATTCATGTGACGACTGAGAGAGATGGCCGTCCCATTGTTTTGAGGTTGTGAAGTCACCCCGCCCTTGACCTTGGGGCTGTCCAGGGTTTGTGGGACACATGCTCATATGTTGGATATCAGAAAAGCCAAAGCTTTCAAAGTGCGGGTCGAAGGGTCAGCATCAGCCTCACAAGCATTAATGGGTAACCTTCGGAAAAATGGTGGAAGGGGAGAGAGGGATGGAAGGAGAAGAGGAAAAACACGAAAGATGGGGTGAGTTGAGTGGCAGAGAGAAAACTGCAAAGCCCTGAGAGAATGGAGTCCGAGACCTGTTTCTCCAAGATAACAGAGATTGGCCTATGGAAATGCATCCATCACAAGGCCACTAAGCCGAAGCCTTCTTTTGTGTTTCCATGTCGGGTAGGAGAGTAAGATGAGGGAGGGAAGTCAGGGGAGGGGGCTGCATGGCTGGAAACAGGGGTTGAAGGAGGGGGGTATGAGGGAAGAGGAGGGGTTGCTCAGGCCATCTTGGCATGGACAAGTGAGATGGGAATGCTCTATTGCTTATTCAACAGGAAGCAGATCTAGGAGAAGATAGACCCCCCCACCCACCCCCAGTGTTTGGAATGGTGGATTGGTGGGGGTTGGCTACAGCTGGAGCACAGATTTGTAATTTTGTTAAAGGATCCAGTTTAAGACAGACCTTGTATGTTCTGGGCACTCTAGATGAAAAACCTCAAAATATTTGATTTCTTGAATTGTTCATGGTGGAGTTTTGCATTGATACTTTCAATTCCTAATGTCTGTTGTTCAGGTTTTTAAAGTTTGAGTAACAGCACACTAGTTGGCGGTGACGGCACCAAAGAGGGTCCCATTTGTAAACTTTGTAACACCTAAGAGTTGACTGGCGACACCTAAAAAACACACGCCCTTTAACATAATGCAACTCTGACTATTTATAGCTGATTCTGACGTGGGGCTTTGCCCAGATATGCTAACGTGAAGAGATGCACAGTTGCTTTTCACTGTGACCGAATCAACTGACTTATGTTGATTGCTTGAACACTTCGCTACGGTGAAGTGTTTAAGCTCAAAGCTAGTCTTTGCTTCAGAATCCACTGGAAGTTTGTTAACTGCGAGAAGAGTTACAATAGTCAAAAGAGCGTCAACGGTTAGCACTAAAACTCTGAAGCAGGGGGTATCCAAATCCAGGCCTCGAGGGCTGGTCTCCTACATGTTTTACAACCAAACGCACCTGATCCAGGTAATCACCAGCAGATAGGGCAGGGTTCTAGAAAACTAGCAAGACGACGGCCCTCAGGGCCTGGATTTGGGCACCCCTGCTTCCCTTTTACTGACGGTACCCAAGGATGGTGAACGCGTCCGGAAACACAGTAGGGGGGCAACGTTCACTTCTGCTATTGGCCCAGAGATTGATCACAGGACCTCTATCCTGTTTAGAGTAAAAGGGGCAGTGCCATGGCACACCTCTGCAAAGGGTCAGTGCCACCAAAAGACCCCTGATGCACACTGGGGCTGGAAACTGATGTACTTACTAAAGGTAGGCCTTAAAGTATCTTCACCTTTCATTGCACTGAAGATCTTTGCTGTCTCCAGACTTAAGCTACATACACCCGGGGCAACTGACACATGTTCAAGAAAGCACTAACCGCGGGTTCTTTGAATACGCTTTCAGCATATAATGGTCACACTGGATCGTTGTTACCAGATAGTTAGAAGCTGGAAGAGGTTTGGTGCGAAATGATGAATTGGTGCAAATCTCACGAATCTTGCACCAGGCTTTTTCTTTCACAGCTCTACTCCAATACATGAGAGACATAGTGTTATAGAATTCCGTCCGGGCACAAAGCATTATTAATAATTTCTCCCACATGTTTAATTTTCAGACAGCTGGCATTTTAATGAATCAAAAAGGACGCGACCCATCCATCACTACCAAAAATTCAGTGATTAGTCAGAGTTGAAGTGACTTAGCTTTCAATGTGCATTCAATATCAGGGTGTGACTCAAAATATTATTTGTACACAAAAATGTTGAAACCAGAAGCCCAAAACACACAAACCCACGTTAACATAGACTTTTCATTGAAAGTGGTCACTTAAATAGCCTGGTGTGAATGTAACATTACAGACAAAGGGCCAACTGCATCCTTCTGTCTTACAGTCTGCCTATTTCCCGCCATCCACCTGCGGTACTCTCCCGCACAAGAGACAATCTCCCTGCCGTCCACGTCTGTCTGCGCTTTCTTGTCCTGATGACTTGTGTTCTGAATTAAAAGTGGCACAGGGATGCATTTAAATTAATACATCTACCTTCAGCTTTTCACTTTCTCCATCTTTGTTCCTTCTTCACCCTCAGGCTTTTTAATTTCCAGCGGTCCCTCTCTTGGTTTTAGTCCGTCCTGGAGACAGATGCACCACAGGCGCTTTAAAGCTGTGTAATATATACATTATTCATGCCGCTGCACAAAAGGTGCTCATTAAACTTTACCCAGCCATTGGAGTCGGCCGTCATAGATTGGAAGTGTTGCCCGTATCACAAATGTCACAGCAGATTGACAGAATCTTGCAAAGGTATTTGATTTGAAAATGGTTTTGATTTAACTCCCGAGTGATTTGCATGCAGCTTTTAGTGTTGTCAGCTTCGTGCTTATGCTTTTCAGGACCTGAATAACTGAATAGACGGAGGATTCATGAATTTTTGTTTGCACAAAACAGAGTACATTTGTTTAGACCAACTTTGGTTTGGAACAAATAAGCAGATGAAATATATGCATTTGAGCTGTTATATTTCTCAATATTTCCATCACTTGCAACAAACTGGCGACCTGTTCAGGGTATAACCCATCTTTGCTAAACAGTAGCTGGTTTGGTGCCAGCAGCCCCATAAACCAGTAAAGGATTCAGCAGGTTCTGAAGATGGATGGATTGCTATCATTTAGTGTGTCCTGAATTTTTTTTTTTTAGATCTCATAAATGTTTAGTTTCTAGAGTCAAGGGTTGGGTTTTGAGGAAAACAGGATAAGTGGGGTTGCATAGAACTTCCCTTCACTCAAGCAACCTTCTCTGAGAGGACACTTTTACACCCATATTTTTTTTATTTATTTATTTTTTTGCTTAATGTTTTTTTTTTTTTACCTTAATGTCCTAAAAAGAAATTGAATGGTTGCTTTTTATTGCTTAAAAAATGTTGGGACGATAATCTCATCATTCATGAAATTCTGAATTCAAAATTTTTTTTGAGAATTTCTTTATTAAATTTGTTGTAAATCAGGAACAGATGGAAAAATGCCATTTGAGAAAGAGCTTATTTGTGATGTAAAAAATACACAGGGCAGGCTTCAAGCTCTGCTCTAAACTAGTTGGAGAGCGTAATGAACGACTGCCACTCTACACAAACTATGTCCTTATAAAACGACAAGTTTTTTTTTGTTTTTTGGCAAAGAATGACATAATTATTATCGTAAGATTACTAGGAGTTCTTTTAAAAAAGATCAAAAGATGATCAAAGAGGGCTTATAATATTCTACAACTGTTGAATTATTCCCATAACCGCCCAGATTCAGAGAGAAAATCTAAAATGACCTCAGTAAGATTACAACCACTCATTTTTTATGCAATATTCATAATGAAGTTGTTAAATTAGTTAACTCCCTTGAATTAATACTGTTCAACATTTAAAATCATCCAAATGAATAAAGGTATTTTTAATCAAACGTGTGAACAGCTATAGATCTACACTACATTCATTATACCTGTAGGAGTACTCCAGATTACCCACAAATTGGGATACCAATGAACTTTTTTTAATAGTCTGGAGGATCTTGTAAAATATGAAACACTGCTAATATCATATAAAGCCTTTAACTACATATTGCCAAATTTCCATGTCCTGAGGGACAGAAAAATGCAAATTACTAATGTTGTGTTTCCAAAAAAAAATTGGAATAGTCTGGGGTTTGAACTAACGCCATGCTTACATCTGAATTACTTGACGACTCACTATTGAGTGCACTAAATAATGTTTGCCATTTTGTAGTGCTGTCTGAATCTACAACCTCAAAATGCAGTGTCCTAGAAATTTCCCACAATTCTCAGCAAAAAATGCTCACTGGATTTGGAAAAATGGACCACAATGCATTGCGTTTGAAAATATTTTACAGTAAAAAAATCATTCAATGTAGTACAGTATCCCCCCCGTTATTCGTGGAGATTAGGGAAATTTCCCTCCTTGAAAAATCCTGCAGCTCCGGCATCTCCTTCTGAAGCAAAAGTTTCATAAAATTGTCTTGAGTTGTCTAAATTTTTGTGACAGGAGTCAGTGGAAACAAAAACGCAAAACTGCGAATAAAAAAACCATAAATAAGTGGGGGAACACTGTAAAACATGATGTCTAAATAGCTTATAAAATCCAGGGCACTACTCCTGCACTATATAGGTTTATACACACATACATATATATATATATATGTATATAGATATATATGTATATAGATATATATGTATACTAATTATCAACATGTATATATAATAAATAAATATATATACTGCAGTTTGGTTCAACCACTAACATATATTATAGTTTGTTAACCCCAGCAGCGATTCTAAGTACACAAGCAACCATGAAGGGCACGGGGGTGCACGACCTGCCTTTCTTCTCTTTAGCTTGAGTCTCAGTAGAGCATTCATCCCTTAATAATAAAACACTTAACCCTCTTGTACTGTCCATAAAAGGCTTTGCTGGCAGGTACAGTAAGCTGGTGAGACTAACAAAAGCTCAACGCGAGCTGAGAAAAACATCCACACGGGGAAATGAGCTGTCATTACAGTGGCAAGGCAGCACTCAGGCACTTGTATATGCTTTTCTCATCTGTTTGCTCCCCCAAGGCCTTCTTCCACTCATAAATACATAATTATGCCCACCACCCGCGTGATGGTTTCTGTTTTCATCAACTGTCAGAAATGACCTGAATTACCCATCACCGGCTGACCTAAAATGCTGCCGCTGGATATGTTAATCATGGCTTACATAACAACCAGGTCCTTCTTTCTGTAGTGGCCTAAACGGCTTGTAAACGTGTGTCTCTTTCAAATAGCACCTGTCACAGAGACAACAAAATATTGAAATAACGAACGAGGGAATAAAATCTGCATCCATAAATGAGCCTCGACGTTGACATTTCTCTGCAGGAGGTAGGCTGAGCTAAACAATTTTTCATGTTGAACATGACAGAGAAAACAGAGAAGCAAAAAAAATCAAATAAAAAAGCCTCATAGCCCTGAAAGCCATGACCTGAACTTACTCAATGTACCGCGTGAACACAAAAACAACAACCTATGTTGACGACATTGTTTTCCTGAAGGGTTCTTTTAAAAATGTTTTGACAGTCTTTTTAAATATGTATTTATGAAGATATAGATTTGGAGAATACAAAAAAGTATTTTGAGACCTTTCTCCAATCCAATCCATTTCTAATTAAATCTTTGTTCCTGTTGGGTTTGCTCTGTACACCTTTGCTTTTGAACATGTTCATGTTAAAGCTTTGGAGGGCTCTCACACTGGGTTACTTTTGCAGACTTGATACATTGATAGGTGGTTGACCTGTATGGGTGCTGCAGGTTTTTGGGTTTTCAAGGCCCGCGGAGGGTCATTGTCACAAACAGCTGGTTCCACGTGCTGCAAGTTTGAAAGTCCACAAAACTAGAGCAGGGTCAGACAGGGAGAGGTCAATCATATGCAAGCATTCAAAAAGAGAGTACAGTCAGAGTCCGGGCGAGGGTCAGGGCAAGCAGCAGGCAATGAAGGGTTAGAAACAGAAAATATATATCGAAAGCACCGATATAGCACTATGTGAGCGATTGTGTTTTCGTCTTTACGGCGATCTGCAATCTTCTTTCAAGCAACATTAAAGCAACATTAAATTCCTGTTATACACAATGTACAAAAAGTAAAGCAAGAAAAAGACGAGCTGCTGGATGACATCCATTGTTGTTGCTTTTCTAGTTGTTGAACTACAATGACGCAATGAATTAACTGGTCCATCCCGTAATACTCCTCCCATACTGGTGGAAACTAAGTGGAAACAAGGCTAAAGTAAACTATTGGAGAAATCAAAGTGCAGACCATACAGCCCAGTGTGAATGTTTCTTTAATCCCTCCAGGTTAGTCATGGTTTTATGGTTTGTACATATACATCAGGAAATTCTTTTCCTCTTCTGAACCATTTAAAACTCAATATTTGACATTTTCTGCCACTTATTTTAATGATGGGGACATTCTGAGTAGTAGGAAATCACCTTCTCATGTCTATCTCAGACGTGTGCAAGTACATTAACACATGCGTTTGTCTGCAAATTAGGAAAAAATTAATTGGTTACATTTGCTGTCAGCACAAAGCATCAAAGCAACAAGTTGTCTTTTTTTAATGGTGTAATCTCATTAGCAGCAATTACAACTGATCATTGTGGTTTATTGTGTGAGGCAATATATCCTAAAGCTACAGTGCTCTCAAGCTTGTTTCCACATACCACTAGTTAGGTTTCCCTCCACCGTTTTTTTTTTTTTTTCTTTGCATAAACAGTGCCTGCAGTCAGAGTCTGCTCTGATCAAAGGGACAAATCTATCCAGGAGCAATCAGGTTGGTGCGCTAGCCTTGGCTGCTGACAACTCCAGGCTCTTTGATCAGAAATATATCATCTTCAGCAGCCTGCCTGCCTGGATGCCTTTTGTCTGGGGCCAGGAAATAGGGGGGAAGTGATATCTCCCTTTTGGTGCTCTTCTTCACTACTGCGCCTTTTGGCAGACAAGATGAAAGCTACCCCAGTTATAAGGGAAAATACCCCCAATGAACTTGAGAGAAGCATCTCGAGGTGCTTCCATCCCATACATCAAGTCTAAATCTCCGACTGCTGTCTATGCATAATGGGACAGAAGATATTGTCAATTTCTCCTTTCTCGCCCCCTTCTTTCCCGCTGAAATGAGACTTTGGAGGAGATGGCGTGCCGGTGCGATTGAGGTCACGTCCAAAAGCATCCATCTCCCTTTCTCCCGATTCTGTAACTGCACTTCTAATAACACGGCACAGAAAGTAAAAGTGAATGACCGGGCCTCTAAGCATGCCTCCTGCGCCCCTTCCCTGCTTTCAACCCCTCGATTGTGAGCTAAACCAACCCCCCCCCCCTCTTTCACCCAGCTTGAGGAGGCGGAACAGAAGATGCTGAATGATGGACAGGTGTGCAGGCATTGTGCTGTTCTGCTCTGCACTGAAGGAGATCATTGATTTGCATTACGGCTCGGCACCGAAAACACAAACGCCCCCATCCACATCTCGCTGTTCCACCCCTATAACCGCACCACCTCCCACATGGCAGCCCGCTCCGAATCAAAGAACCAGTGTTTATCTCACTTCCTGTCTTCTATGAGGGTGGGGTGTTATCTCCAGCTTGTGGTAGCAGCTCACCTGACCTGACCTGAGAGGGAAAGCTATCGGGCCCTCCCTGCCAATGATTTCAAATCTATGCCACAGCAACAAGGGAATATACATGCCCCACCCTTACTAGCCTCTGCACTCACTGGTGCATTACCCAATCACATCGACAGCTTACAGCTATGATGGAATGGCACCAATCTGCCATTTGGTTACATTTTACCTCAAAATTTAAAAATGTTTATTTGCTTTAAAACGTTCGGTTCAGAGCAACCAAGAGTTATTAAAATATTTTAACACACCTTGGAATGAACCATATGATAATTTTATATAGAGGAGATTCGCCACATTTTTAAAAATGTTTTTTAACACATTTTTTTAACATTGTATTGAGTTTGTCTTAATTTACCTTCTTTTATTTTATTTTACATTTGAGTACTATATTTAAAAACTTGTTTAAATGTAATTTTTGAACAAACCATCCACTTTTCCACCATCAGAACACAGTGGAGTCATAAATAAACGTTGTGATATGTTCATATTGATTCAATTTTGACTTTGTCAAATTGGTGACATCATATCCGGCGTTTAGAAAAATGAAAGAAAAGTAGTTAGCATCGTGACCAAATTGCCTTTAAAATCCAGGGCACTGTATAGACATACACCACAGTTCTTTGGTATTTAGGGATTAGTGTGGGAATGTTTGAAGTGTTAGCCAAGCTAGAAATGTTAGCCATGCAAAAAGTGTTAGCCATGCTAGAAGCCATGTTAGAGGCGTTAACCATGCTTGAAAGGTCATCTATGTTACCAGTGTTAGTCATGGTAGAAGTGTTAGCTATGTTGCAAGTGTAAGTCGTGGTGAAAATTTTAGCCATGGTAGAAACATTAGCATTGTTAGAAGCGTTAGCCATGCTAGAAGTATTAGCAATTGTAGAAACGTTAGCATAATACTCCAAACTTGTTTGGAGCAGGTAAATGACAGGCTGATACAGCTTACACAAACGGTTTTGAGCCTTTGGAATCTCGCAACCTTAGTAACACGTACAAAACGCAGTCAGACACCATTAGATGGTAGCCACAAAGGTATTCACAATAGCATATTTCGTTAGCATATTCACAATAACACCCAACAGTGTTACCAACTCATAAAAAATAACAGACTGACATTTTGAGTAAGCGTTGTGTACCTGTAAAAATTGTTTCGACATCAGTAAACACAACCAGAATTATTAAGGCGCACTGTCTTTTTTGAAAAAAATACTTTTTAGTGAACTTCATTGTGCATAAAATAGGATACTCATTGTAATCAAGTCTCTGCAGTACTCTTGTTTTCTATAAATTATTTTAAAATTTTTATTTTAGTTTTTGGGATTTAACCAGTAAAAATTGATGCAATTTACTACTCAGAATTTGGATTTTTAAATGTTTTACAGTTCCAGGTTTTTTTAATGTAATTATTGAGTAATATAATAAAGAAATACCACAAAAGATTAAGCTTGGGTTATAATAGAAATATAGATAAAGCTTTGTCATGAAAAACTGTTTTAGAGGTAAAACATTGGAGCAAAAGTGCTCAAAAAGGGTTAAATGAGGGTTGGTGAGAAATACTTTTTCAGGCTTTCTTTGTTGTGTTTCTCCACTCATACCTGTACCCAAGTAAATCAAAGCAATTTCACCTGGAATATATCGCTTTCCTCTGAAGTGCACCTGAAAAAAACAACACCCTGTGGAGCTGGTGCTGCTTATAACTGTAATCCCCTGTGTCAACAGCCTGAGAAGCAGATCAGGTGTCTTTAAGCTCATCCACCTGTCAGTAAGCTTTTCCAGCAATTACACATCTGTCAAGTGTCACCTTTCTCAGCTCTCACTTGAAAAGGGTTGTGTCAAGCAGTCAGCCATTACTGCAGCCCAAATGAAGTCTGCATTGTTTAGTACCTGCAGGAAGTGGCGGTGGCGTGGAAGAGTGAGCAGGCTCTCCACAAAGTGACTGAGTGGCCACGCTAATGGTTAGCTTCGGTAATGTATTTTTTTCCTTCATATCCCCTTATATTTCTTAGAGTTAGAATGGGAACAAGTGTTTTCTTTTTTGTTTGGAACGCTAAGCCTTGACACATTCTTTAGTTTTGTCCAAAGGCAGCAGCTTTAGTTTGATTTTACTCATCTTCAGACTGCCAATTATGCCAGACAAAAATGAGTAGATTGTGTAGGGTTTCAGTGTACAATAGGGATGTGAATCTTACAGCAAGTCACGATTCGATTCGATTCCGATTCTTGGGGTGCCGATTCGATTCTGAAACGATTCTCGATTCTCGATTCAGACATTTAAAACATAAAGGAAAAATTTTAATAAAAAAAATAAATGTATTTATGATACTGTGCAAATTTATATTATTCAGACCCTCAAGGATTTCACAGAAGATTAATATGATTGTTCTGGCCCGAAATGGCCGATGTTGCAGCAGCTTTTGTAAAAAGTTGCAATGTGTTTGAATATATACATATTTTTAAAAGCACCTAAAAATTTAAATTATGAAATACAAATCATATTCTCATGTTCCAATTCTTTTTATTATGACATATGCACAAAGTAAATACAGCACAGCATCATCCCCTTGAGCTGTCATTTAACTTGAATTGAACTGTCAAACATAAAATGAATTTTGGTCTTTCCTGCTAACATAACCCAAATGTGTTGATTTAAACATATTTTAGAGTAAAATATTTCCAGTGAAAAATCATGAACTTAAAAACATGATAAACAGATGAATCCTCAGATGTTCTCAGGGATCTTCCTCTTTATCTATTTCAAAAGCATCACTGCTGAGTTGCTGGTAGAGGAAGACAAAGACTTTGAGGAGCTGATCTGGTTATATTGATCTGCTCTGTTTTAAAGAAGCTTCTCTCAGGTGTCTGTAGGTTTGTTGTGGAGGAGGTTCTATACTGAATTCTTTTCCTGCAGACTCTAAATTCTTCATTTACATTACCAGTTAAAGTGAAATAGTTCCAGATTTCCAGAGTCTCTCTCTGTATTTCTCTTCATACTCGGTACCTGTTGTGGCAGCACTGTGTCCCGCGCAATATAACAGACTGATCTGTACCTGCGCCCCCCGTGCCGCGTGCGCGCCCGGGGACAGCGCATCTACACTCCCGCGTGCACGCAGCGCATGCTCACCTGCGGGGTGACCGTTCACGCGCGTTATGAAGAGAAAAAGTGTGAGAGGATAATATAGAACTATAATTAAAGAGAGCACGGCCGAGTCGGAAGGGAAACGGTCACGTGATCATCCATGACTGTTGTCACGGTAGATTGATCTCAATAAAGTTGCGGTGAAAATAAAAAGCTGCAAGGTGCGCAACAAATCTCGGGGTTTGATTGGATTTGCATTAAAAGTTGTTATCGAAACATCAGGAAATCCTGGAGGGACGAATGATTTCAACAGTATGAAGGCAGAGAAAGACTTTTCAAACTTTAAGCTCCGGTGATGGACGAGATATGAGCGCGAGCATTTGAAGTGGTCCCGAAGTGTCTGATTTAGCAGATTTTACACACTGCACGTCATGTCAAGCTCCTTACCCCGGGATTTGTGGAATCCGAAGTGAGCCCATACATTTGCCAATTTATAACGGGACAGGAGGAGTCTTTTTTTCTCTCATGTTGCGTAGCGCGCGCTCTCAGTAAGCTCCGCTCGCCTCCAGGGAAAACAAACTACGGTAGCCGTTTCCGGACAAACACTACGGCTTGCAAGTAAGCTAGCAGGTTCGAGCCATTAAATAAAACATATAAATGCAGGAATATGGCGGGAGGGGGCGAATCGATTCTTGGATATTTAGAATCGATTCTGAATCGTTAAAAATGAGAATCTAGATTCGAATGTGAATCGATTTTTTCCGACACCCCTAGTGTACAATTGAACATAGATCAGGTATAGACAATTGCAGACAATTACATTTCTGTAACTTTATCTAAACTTTGTTCTACAAAATAAAAGAAGAGGATAAAGCATTTTTACCTTTTAATCTTAACTAATTAAAGACCCACTCTAATGAAAATAGTGATTTGAACATGTTCTTGTAGCATTTTTCCCATGATGGCAGATATGTATAAAATATTTAAAAAATAAAGTGTGTTTGAGTATTTCTTTATTCAAATCGTGTTGGATCAGAAGGTGATGAAAACTGACATAAACGAGTCAAAGTCATCCTTTTTCGCTCTATGTGTTCGCTCTACGCTAAGGTTAGCTTGGGCTTGTGAGACGCTTGTCGCTAGTGGGATGTTTGTAAACAAAGGAATGCTGGGAAATTAGTGAGACTCATTTTCATGCCAACAGTACCACCCAAAAGTACATTTCTAATCAGCTCCTGCAGCTCTGTAGAAAATATGTTTTAAAAAATGAAACTTGTGACTTTAGCTAAAATCGCCAAAGGCTTATCATAATTAAAAGACCACTGGGAATGATTTTATAATAGAAAACATTGTAGTTGGAGTAGGACTTTGATGCTACATTCACACTGAGATTGGAAACAAACACTTGAGTGACCGATTTCAATGAAACATCTACTGTATGTAAATGATCAAAAATGCATGATTCAAGGTTCCGCTTTCAATACTAACGTTTACACGTCGCTATGCAAGTTCTTACGTCCGTCTACATTCAAAACATATAGCCATTGAATGTACATTGAAAGTTAAACCAGTTTAACCAGTAAACTTTGGAAAATCATTGTGTGGCTGGCGTTCTGTTTTAATTCACAGAAGTCTCTACTGAACCACATGACCCCAAAGCGCTTTTAACAATCCATGTCCAGCACGTTCTTGAATGCCTGGTGCGCACGTAGCTTAACTGCCTTAAAAACAAACGCCCTTTGACTTACTGTGACACTTAAAAAGTTTACTCAATATAAATCAACTTTTTTTGATTGATTATGCAAGGATCTTCCTAAATCTGCTTTTCTCTGCCTTAGAATCCGTTGGAACTACATTAAACAGTTGAAGAGTTATGGAGAATTCAAAGAATGTTTGAAGGGTTAAGTAAGAATCACCACAAAGCTTTACAGGTTTGTAAACTCTATATGCAATCTACATCTCCAATAAACAATTCACAACCAGTAATCTTAAATGCTCATGAAATTATATGAAGATCTTTTTGATAAACTTAAAAGTAGTGAACCCAGGATTGAGCCTAGTGGTACTCCCACAGAAAATTGTTTATAGAACTGAGTTAGAATCATTTTTACAATTTTAGCATACAGCTAAAGATCGGTTGTTGAGCAAAAATGCTCAAAATGTTGTGCAAGTTTCTCTTATTTTTGAGTCCCTCCCCCAAATCCAGCGCATTGGGTCAACCCCATATGGATGCGTGTGACCAAAGCTTTAACAGTCATTTGTTTGCTTGAAACGTTGAATAAATTTAAACTTAAACTTACTAGATTGAACTTGTTCTATATTTAGTTTATGTCTTCTGCTTTTCATGATGTTGACATTCAGATAAATTCTACAGTCAAGAATATTGATCAGTTGTGATGTCATAGGCTGTTTGCAACTCGAGACAAGCTGGTTTTGAATTCCTGAAATAAGATAGTTTGTCAGAAACTAGCAACAAGTGTTTAGAAGAGTTAAAAAATAAATTGTTCTATTGCTTCAAAATAAAATTTGGAGGGAGTTTGGGAATTTTGTTCAACAAAGAATGTAAATCTAATTATAGGAGGTATTAAATCAGGGGTGGGCAAACTTTTTGATTTGTGGGCCAGAAAGGGTTCTAAAATTTGGCATAAGGGCCGGACAAGGAGCAGATGGAAGGAGAGATTTGGTAATGAACCACATAAACTAAAAATATGATATGGAATTTAGATAAAAACACGCTTTAATTTGGATTAAAGTTCACATATATTCATTTAAAAACAGAAAATTTGGGAATATTAATTTCTAAATTTTGATTTTTGTTCTCTTTTTGGTGATCCAATGGGTTGATGTTCTTCAGCGGAAAATGCGAACTCAAAGAAATATGAAAAATCACCTTCTGACTCAGAAAAAAACACACACGAACGCCAGAGAAACAACACCATTCATGAGAAGGAACCAGAAATACAATGAAAATAAAACAATAATTAGGATTTTTGATTCAATGTATTTTAATTTGGAGGGCCTGATTAAGTAGTTTAAAGGGCCGCATGTGGCCCCCAGGCCATAGTTTGCCCACCCCTGTATTAACTGGTCTAAAAGTAGAGTAGTTTTTTCCACCCTTTTCCATTTTTGCATTCTCATTGCATAATATATTACAATTTCTGTAATAAATTTATCACATTATTTCCTAGATAAAACATTTTTGTTTTGAAAAAAATTTGTATCTTAGGTTTTTCAGGATTAAACTGGAATATTGGACTGCACAGTACCATAGTCGCAACCATAATCCCGATGGCGTGCAAAAGGTTATTCCACACATTTTCCGGGGTCTTCACCCTCAGTCACATGAATATTTCAGAACATGTTATTGTCTGAAAGGCTCTTTGGACGCTGTCCCTCCTTTTCATCCTGTTGTGATGGCTATTAACACCAGTCTTCGGTGCTCTCTCGGCTGAATTTTGAATTACAGGTACCGTACCGCGTATTAAAAGCTTACAAGGAAAAAAAAAAAAAAACAGAATCTGGGTCACTTTAATGGTCTCGTCCGTCAAACTGCTACATCTCCCACGGCCTGAGATGCAAGGCGCATTGTCAAGTATTAATGAAGAAAATGTCCCGGTAGGAATGGTGTTTGTCAAACCAAATTACATACGTTCAGCCGGAAAGGTGAGGATTAATCTTTCAAATCCCTTCTGGATGTGTAGGAAGAACCATATAGCCCAACGTGAAAAAAAAAAAAAAAATGAAGTCCCCTGACGCTGACTGGAGTTGGCTAAGCAGAAGCATTGTGCTGCAGGACGCCATGACAGAAAACATGCAAATATGCTGACATCAAAATAGTACCTTCTGTGGCTGCAGCAAATACACTTAAACAAAAACTGGGACTGAATTTATCGCAGTGGACTGTCAGCGACGGTTGGGTTCATAATTGGCTTTTCTATTTCTGGCCTTTTTATCGAATATATAATTCGGTGATAAACATAATGCAGCAGAAAAAAGCCTGCTTGACAATAATGTCTTGCTTAGGTGGTTTAACAACAGCAGTATTTTCAAACCCATTGCAGATGTCTCTTTCATATTTATCGTAATCTCACAGACAAAAAAAAAGCCAATAAAAAAACTGCTTAGTCAAATCTGCTCATTTAAAAACCACCAGATAAACATGCGAGCAAAAACTCTATTCTTGTGCAGCCAACTGCACATCAGTAGCCTTGTATTTTCTAACAAAAAAAAAGACTTTTTTCCACAAATGGATTTGCAGTGATGGTTGAAGCTTTTTTGTCCCGCGTGGCGCTGTTATTTTGATACACAGAGCAAAAATAATTCTCAGTCAATTAAACGGGATTGATAATACAGAGGAGCCGCTGCTGTGAGAACGGCAGAGCGGTCCACATCCGCGCTCATTTGTGGTGGGGATTTGGCGTGCCAGGGGAAAGAAGTGCTGGAGGTGAATTTGCCCCCCCCTTCCATCGCTTCTGCTAGTGTCTTGCTGAGATTTAAATAAGCCTAAAGATTACTTGAGGGCCTTTGAATGCAAATTTTGGTGTATGCGTAAAGCCCCTCCTGTAAACCTCAGCCTTATCATTTGCCTCCCAGATTAGGGCCTGTCTGAGATGGGGAATCTGGCTCCAGGCCCCCCAATAAACTGTCGGCCAGGGGGCCACTCCAGGAAGAGGGAGGGAAGGAGGGAGGGGGGGCTGCTGCGGGTAAATGTGCCAAGGTCAATCGCTGCGGCACTCAGAATGGCAAAAAGCAACTGTAAGTGCAACGTCCAGGAGTTTATTGATTTGTTTGTTAGGCCAGATATTCTAAAATCTGAACAGATTAGACACTATTGATTGAAGAAATTAAAAACTAACTTATTTTATCCTTTTTATCTTTTGTAAAATAATTCCCAGTGTTCGTTTTATTTATGATTGTGCCGTTTTTACCCAAAACCAGAAATCTTGTGCCATCTTCAGGACTACGTTTCTGCAGAGTGGCAAGAGGCTGACTCTACTCTCAGCCTAAAAAAATGCCAAAATAGAGGCGGGGCTAGTGGAGGCAGACTGAGTGGTGGAGGTGTGGCTTGGATCTTGAATTGACAGTTTGGTTATCTTATGGCAGCTTACACTGGGTCTTCTATATTGAGAGTCGTATTGAACAAAGAGATTTAAGTTTCCTTCACAGAATTTTCTGAGGAGGTTGAAGTTATTTCGCCTGCTCCAGAACCTTATTGTTTCAAGCTGCTGGATCAATACGCTGCTTTTGCAACGCCCCACATGGGCGGGGCACAGATGGGTGGGGCTGAGCATGATCACATGAAAGTTCTGGAACCTACGCCAGTTGACCAATCACAAAACTGAATTGTAATACCATGTTTCAACCTGTAGGGGTCAGTAGTCAGACTGTTTTTGACTATATTTTCAGGATTTTTTTTTTTTTTTTTGCCAAATATTTGGCAAGGATCAACAGTCAGCACCATTTATAGAAGTTAACAGTAAAAAAAATGTGGATTTATTGTTTTGTTCCTTTAGATATTTGAGTTCTGGGGGGTCCCCTCTAAATACTTTTAATACTGTGACTGCCCCGCCTTCCAAGCACTATGATCTGCAAAGATACACAATCAACTAAAGAAATAAAACCTAAAAGAAGAAAAACCTTTGCAAGTGACAAAAACAACAAGCCCCAACAAAAAATACAAAAATACCCTTTTTTTTTTAAGTCAAGTGTCTATTCGCACGTAATTTTCTAAAAAACGTGCGTCCAGTGCCCAACTGTTTCTTTGGCCACACGGACCCAAAGGAAACAGTTAAGGTTAGGATTAAACCACCAAATGGTTCCTGAGTGCAGCTGTTTCTGCAGCTCGCCACTCCTCCAGGGGTTGGACCAAATCCGGAGAATACATGTCACGCACCTATATATGAGCATGACAGCAAATGGGACTATGTTTTTAAGTTTTAAATACGCTCAGCCAGCAACAAAATCCAGCCTTGGACGCACTTACTGTAACAGAAGTGCGGGCAATGCAGCAGTGTGCAACTTGGCTGCACGTAGTATGTGTGGCCAACATGAATTTCCATCACGTTTTTAACTGGTCCCACGTAAAAATATTCAACGGACATTGGCCTTTAGTCTTAATAAGGACAAAAATATAAAAAGGTGGAAATACAGGCAGATGGTCAAATAGACATACAGATAAAAAAGAAACAATAGAAGATAAATGCAGCCTCCTGTCCCAGACCTGGTAAATACAGAAGGTAGTTTAAGGAGGAATTTACAAAAAACTTATAAGACTTAGATGTATAGATAGATGAACTGATATGATGATGACATGATTTTCTTTGCATGTTATTCCACCTACACCCAACAGTGGGACTGGCTAATCTCTATGCATAACTCCATTACTGTCTTCTTTACATTGACTCCCAGTTACATTTAAAATTGATTTTAAGATTTTACTTCTAGTTTTCAACTCTTTTATTATTATTCTTTGTCTGCAATATATATAATAATATCTGTATGACTGGTTATGTTTTATACCTTTTGTGAAACACTGTGATTTTATCTAGAAAAGGTGCTATAGAAGGAAACACTTACTAACTTAACTCTCTATTTCCATGCTTTCCCTCTAGCTTACAGTCCCTCACACCTCTAACCTAACATTACTGGTGTTACAAAACTGGTGACCAATATTGAAGCTATCTAATTGCACAGTTTTGATCCAGATTCCAGCTTGGAAAACTGGAAAACTAAGACGTGGATGAATCTATTTGTCCGCAAGTGGTTGTTTCAGAATGGAGTTTGTGGTCCGCACAGAGTGTTTTCTACGTCACAAATATGATCTTTTTCAAACTGCATTTTTACATCGGTTCCTGATTCACAGTGAATAAAGAATTACTCATAAATGTAATTTTAAGCTTCATTAAATGCCGCAAGAACAAGTTAAAAACATAATTTTCATCGGAGTGTCTTTAAAGAAAAACTGACAATAAATGTCTTGCAGCCCATGAATTAGAGAACACTTTGGTGTGCAGCTACAACATTTGGCTCAATATCCTCTTTTTTTTTTTTTTTTTTAATGAACAGATGCTTAGAATGGCTTTGAAAGGTATATTGGCTCTGGAAGAAAAAAAAATTCCAAGAGTATTTATGTCCTGAGACATGAAAGGATTCTGGCTTGTGGATGCATTTATATTTGAATGGCACCCACTTCATTACTTAATGATTTCAAAAGGCTGTTAGGAAGCTGAGCGGGAGCCAACAAACCCATGACCCTGCTGAATCAATGTGTTTAACAGGCACAGGCTCCGCTTTGGGTAGCTCACATCATGGGAATACAGCCTCTCTCTGGAACTGATGAAGGAACATCAGGCCAGATTAAAATCAGCAAATTTCTGAAAAAGGAAATAAAGCAAGACTTCTGAGATTTGACATAATGATTTCTTTTTCTTATTTTTATTTTGTTTCTGTCTTTCTTTGCTCACCAAGAGTAACTTTTAGGGGAAAAAAAGTAAACCTATAGCTTAGTACCTGCCTAAAACTAAACATGCCAGCAGAAAAAGGCGATCCAGAGAGACGCGCATTATGAAACACAAGTAATGGAATTCTGTCATTCAGACTGAGGTTGTGTTGACATTGATGTTGCTCCCCGGTTCATTTAAACATATGGATTGCAGGAGCGGACAGCCTCCGTACACATGTAGGATATAAAATAGCACCGGAGTGTGTATCAAGTTTGTTATTATCCAGATGTCAGCGTATTTGTGTTGCTACCCAACTGTTAATCTGACAATCACGCAGGAATATTTGAAAAAAAGATGCTGACAAAGAACATCGGGAGACGTTGACGTCATTTAGAAACATGGCGTATAATAGACATTAAAGCAATGAATGATTTAGAGAAATGTGTTTAATTTTCATTTTCTCTACTTTTTATAAATTTCATTATAAATTAAAGAAACTTTTTTTGAAAGGGGCTTCGGTCAATTATAAAAACGCCTTATATGTAAAAGAATAAATACATATTTTCTTACTATGTATATTTATTTTTCATAAACAAGTGTTACAAGCAACAATCAGCAGATCATGCTATCATATATTGTGTAGCCAAAAGTGTTACAACTACCCACATGATCATTTTATAAACATTCCTAACAAATATAAAGATAGAGTTTGAATCCATTTGATAAATTGTTTATACTTTTTTGAACTTGTGTTTGTATAGAAAGTCTTGAAAGATAAATATGTGCCTCTAATATGGAATTCAAATACTGTAAGCTTGTATTGATGATTTCTTAATCTTTGTCAATAATGGCATTAATATTGACTTAAAAATTGGGGTGGGACAACACTTATGCTACGGGATCCCCTGTAGTTCTTACCCGGTGTTTTATAATCCAATGAACCTGATTGTCCAATAAGTACAAAGAATCGTACAAACAAAGGTGGCACTTCTTCAGAATCAGCTGGAATTATGTTGATCGTGTTGATGGTTGAATAGTTACAGTATGTTAAAGATTTTACGTTTAAGCGTCACCGGCGACGCCTCCGGTGTGGAAACAATCATTACAAATCCCATCACCTAGACAGAATTTTCTTGATTCAATGCCATTTGCGCTAAACCACTGTTTACCTAACTTCCAAGTCCACTGTAGTTGATCAAGCCAGAAGATTTTTGACAACTGAATCAAAGCACCTACGAGTAAGGATGTAACGATTCTTCGAGAATCGGTAAAAAAAACGATTCAAACTCGTCAACTTGTTCATCGATGCTGAAAATTCAAAAATATATTCGTCGAGGCCTGTGCTTGAATTTAGAAAAATGCAGAGCAGATGACAGCTGCACATGCAGGCGCACCTGTGTGTGTGAGGGTGCTTACACAATGGCCGCCCAAACAAGTGGACACTTTCAATAAAAAGTCAATGCAAACGGGCACACACCAGAATTCCTGGCCGCTCTCACACAGATATCGGCAGCGAGGACATTCTTCTTCTATTGTATTTTTTCTGTTCATTAGCTCTCCTCTACCACCTACAATAGGGAGAACCTTGGAGCAAAAAAATCAGTGAAAATCCCCCATCTCTTACTCCAAGCTTTTTTGTTTTCAGAACTCTGTTCCTTTATTGTCTGCCTGAGTCTCACATTAATCCACAATGATTAATTTCTCTTTCGTGTTCATGTTTGGTACTTCCGTGCTTTGAACCGGACGCTACCACTCACCGCTCCCAAATCAGAGTCCCTGATTGGTCATTGTGTTGAATCGGGTTGACCATTCAGTACACACTTAGCGGCTGGGGTTGCGCTGAGCGGGCACGGAGCAGTCCGTCACATGGATCACAACATGAATCGAGTCTGAAAGGATTTGTGATCATTTCAATATTATGGATAATCGTCTATTTGTTTTGAATCCTTTCTCTTAGTCGGAAAACATTTTGATGTAAGCGGCAAAAAGGAAACATACTTGGCCTCAAAATACCTTCAATTCTTTATGTTGAAAAAAAAAATGAAATTGTGATTTAAAATTGTAAATCAAATCAAATCTGGCTTGACTGAATCCTTACATCCCTACCTTACAGCCATGTTGAAGCCAACATGAAAACAACCGATCGTTACAGAATCAAAAATAGTATGATGATGTGAAACCTCTGAAATGTCTTAGGATTTACACCAGTTAACCAAAATTCAACTGTAATACCTCGATTCATCCTGTAGGGGACAACCCACAGAAGGTTTTTGACATTATTTCAGGAACTAAACATGTTTATTTTAAATGGTCAAAAATGTGACAAGGACCAACAGACAGCAACATTTATAGAGGTCAACTGCCAAAAAGAGTTGATTTAATGTTTGTTTATCCTTTAATGTTTTTGAGAGAATATTGCAGATGGCGAAGGCGGATACGGCCACTTTCGTGGCGCTTTCGTTTGTCGTAATGACCTTCCACAAATCAACAAGTCTCAACAGTTCGCTACCTTAACTGTTCTATAAATTTTTTTTTTTTATGAACCTACTACCAATGAGGGCCCAAAAATGGTACTGTTCAGTCCTGCTAAACGGGTCCATTTTATAATAGAACCGCTCAATGTACCGCACCGGGCCGTATCGTACTGCTTGATGGAAACCAGGCTTCTGAGACCCAATAGTTCTCAAAAGAATATCTGTGTGTAACCACAAACTTTGTGTTCTTCAAACCTTTCCTGTAGACTTCAGTATAAACTAATCCAAAGCTGTCTTGGAAACAGCTTTTACCAGTTATTGCTGGAAATTCAGCTTAAAGCAATTCTGTAGCGGCTTAAACGGCAAGTAATAATGGTACAGTACCGGCTCACTGCTAAGCAGCATGACTTTAGCGGTTACACTGCTCAAGGGCACTACTGCTTCGATATTCTGGGCGCATTCATTTACTTCACCATTGCTGAGGTTCTTATCTTGACTTAAATGCCCTAATTTCTCCAACCTATAAAAATAACTGTAAAAAGATATCAGCATATCATACCATTTAAATATTAGGTCTGCTGACTGCACTTCCACTCCCTGATGTTCATGGAGACTGTAAAAAGGGGACATTTCAACCTCCTACACTGTACGTTTGGCAGTGTGGGGGCCGCTGGTGTCACGGAGGACCCGCCTTGTCAAAAGGTCTGGGAAATTGAGGGAAGTCGGCGATGGTGGGAGGAAGAGCTGTGACAGCTCTGACTGATGCTGTTGACTATGCTCACTCTATAACACCACACACACACAGATACACCTCTTTCATCCCCTTTTCTATTCCACGTCCTTTTGTCATAACCCCACCCCCTCCTCCTCTCAGGTGCCGAGAAACAATGTGAATGAGGTCGAGGACATGAGGAACCCACCAGAGAGATAACAGATGTCACATGCCTCTTGCACTACGCTCTGGGGTGACTGTGTGTGTTTGTGTGGAAGTGTGTGCGCTTGCTGTGACAGGTAGTGCGTTGTGCTTGAAAGATAAAATAGAGCCTTTTGCTCCCAGAAGAAAATGGAATGAATGAGGATAATACAAGGAAGGAACGAAGGATAAAAAAGAAATGTAAAATATTCAAGATTGAAGACCCTCTCCTGTATAAAATTGTGTTCAATGCCCCGATATTGCATCAGTAATATTAGGTTGCTGTAAGCTAGCAGGAGATCACAGATGGATGATGGGAAAGGGGGCGGACTTACTCTGGACAAATGGTATCATTCACAACTCAGATGTGAATAAAGTCCTGCAGTGCTGCAGAAACTATGTCTTAGAAAGTGACAACATTTTTAAATTTTTTTCCAAATAATAAGACTGCTGGGAACACTTAAAATGGATAAAACAATTATTGGAGTGGGACTTTATTAAAAACTCAAGAAAGAAACCCAGAGATTTATCACAAACTAACAAATTATTTAAAAAATAAATGTATTCATTGTAAAAAAAATTATAAATAAAAGAGTAATGAACTTCAACCTCTCAATGGACCAAATGTAGTATTTCAGTTGCATGCTCTTTCATCATTCATTCATGGATCTTCTTGCCTACATTGGAAGTTCATAGTGTCCACACAGACTGAGGGGATTACATTTGGCCATCTATCATTCATTCATTCATCTTCTTGGCCGCTTTGTCCCTTTTGGGGTCGCGGGGTTGCTGGAGCCTAACCCGGTGACTGACGGGTGAAGGCAGGGTTCACCCTGGAAAAGGTCGCCAGTCTGTCGCAGAACCTCAACCACGCAACCATTCACTCTCACATTCATACTTAGGGGCAATTTAGAGTCACCCAATTAACCTATGAAGCATGTTTTTTTTTTTTGGATGATGGGAGGAAGCCGGACTCCTCGGTGATAACATGCAAACTCCACACAGAAAAGTCCCCCAGATGGTATTTCTGTTTCAGATCCACCAGCCGAGATTTGAACCGGAACCTCTTGCTGTGAGTTAAGAGCACTAACCACTGCGCCACCATGCAGTCTTTTTTTGGCCACCTAAGGACACCATAATTGCTACTTAGCTACATAAATGTATGCTTTCTGGGAAAATAGCACGACAACAATGACACACTCACCTGTGAATTAACTTATTAGAAACCCCAAGTGATAGCAGACGTACCCGTCCCTGAAACACATGAAAGTGATTCCCCGTGTGATGTCTTCCTCTTTGAAAATGTGCATATTCATTATTCAGGATGGCTTGCCAGATTAATAGAATATGGTGCAGATTAACCAGCGAGCCGTCTGGTGGTCTTGTCTTTTATCCATCTTAAAGAGTGTCACGCAGACACTTGAAGGCAGCTATCCCAGGTGGGTCTAGTGAAAGGAACAAGCTACTTTCATCTCTTTCTGTCCAATGCAAACAATTAGAGACCGCTAAATCTATTTTTTAAGGCTATGTATCTTTACAATTATTTATCTGTTGTTGCTTTGTAGTAAAACCTTTTTCTATAGGTTGTGCCTAATTAGGCTTTTGGGTTGCTATATTTTGAAAAAGTTTCTGTTACAACACCAATTAATGTTTATTTTTTCATATATTATAATTAATTTATATACAGTAAATTCTAACCAAGTTGATACATTTTCCCAAAATTATTGACCCTCTAAAAAGATTTAATAAGAGAAAAGACTTTAAGATTTGTCACAAAGGTAAAGCAGCTTGGAGAACTCCAGAACAGCAGGGGGCGCTGGAGCTGTTAACAGGGTCATTAAGGTAAAGCAATAGGTTATGAGAGACTGCTATTTTTATTTTGGTGGCAATACTGGCCCTTTTACGCCTCAAAAGTATAAAGTAGAATCGGGCGTCAATAATAGTTGTAGTCATTTTCAGAAGTTTGTTTGTTGTGTATAATGGTATTGTGACCTATTGGATTAAAAGAATGACATATCTGAGGTCCAATATCAAAATGGTTAAGATTGAGATAATGGTAAAAAGTAGAGTGAAGCTTAAAATTTGCACTCTTGCCAAAAAAATAGTATGAGCCCTTGAGAATCTTCATGCTGAAGAAAACAAACAAAACGAAATTCTTGATAATTGCAGTAGAAACATTAATCACAATTAGCTCTTACCAAAAAAATTAAGTGGACTAGAAATGTACTTAATCTATACTACATGTGAGACAGAATATTTGAAACATTCTTTTCTATACACCATCTACATAAACGAAAAATATTCCAATTTAGTCTGAAAAAGTATTAAGTTATTATAGGTCCTTCACATAGTCTATACTCTATAGTATCCTTGCTACACTAATACTCAAGTATACTAAACAGAATAAACTTAAAGTGTACTTCTTTTTGCTAAGGGAAAAAACTAAATGATGTAAAATAATGTAAAAATGATGTAAACTAGAGCAGGAAGTACAATAGTCGTCACATTTTGCACTTTACTGACATTTAAACTTAAATTGAGAAAACTTTTGAGACAACTTTGAAACTCACTTGAGAAAACTTCAAGACAGCTTTAAGACACGTTCAAGATGATTTTGAGATAACTTTAAGATGGGCTTAAGAAAACTTTAAAGCAAGCTAAAGAAAACTTTAAAACAGGCTTGAGACAATTTTGAGATAGCCTTGAGAAAACTTTAATTCCATCTCAAGACAACTTCAAGACAGGTTTGAGACAGTTTTCAGACACTAACCAAAAAAATAAAAAAAAAATGAGAGAAAATCAGGAATTCATTTTAAAAAATTAGCAAATAGCATACTTTGTAACCAGTGAAAGGACAACCTCAGCAAAGATTTCTGGGTGTTTTGGGAATAAAATGAAAAATTGTTTGGCACACCAAAATGATCCAAATTTGGCTCAAAAATCAGAGGTACTTTTGTTCTCCTTTTAACAGCCCTGATGCTTGAAGGAAGCCTTTATTTTGTATAAGGTGAATCTTGCACTGTTAGTAGCAGAGTCCCTGTCTAATACAGAATTCTGAGGAAAAAAAGTTGAGCTCAGAACTTTCCAGAGCTTCCAAAAACTAACAGTTGTGGCAAAAACCACGTCACTTCACACACATATCTTAATCAGTTTGTTATTAATGTTTTTGCGTCTCTCGGCCAAGCCATTTAACCTGCGCTGGTTCTTGAGGCTGGCGTGGTCTTTCATTTGAAGGTGATTTCACTCTTGGGATTGTGATGTGTTCCTTTCCGCAACGCTGAGAAACCACACCATGTGCGTGCTTCACATGTGTTGACAATTACTCCACCGGAGAAAGAAACAAGACTAGAAAGTGTACTTGAGCCTCTGTTACATAAGCCTACAATCAGAGGTTGTGGTAATAATTCAGATTATGGCAAGGACTAATCAAGGGAGTCTTTCATCTTGCAGTGTCACGAGGAGTTAATTCATCATCTTGCCACAGAGTTGTGTACTCTGACGCTGAGGTCTTTGGGGTTTGTAATGAGGATGTGACCTGAGCTTGTATACAGGTGAAATATGGCAGAATAGGTGAAAAAGTTTGTAAACGTACTTTGATATGTTTCCATAAATAAACAGCTTTTTGTTTCCTTTCTTTTTCACGCAAATAACCAAAAACTCCTCTTGACTTTTGTTTTTGGATCAGGATCACATACTGTATGTTTCACCATATTCCATATTCCATATTCTATTGTTCAGGTTGTCTTCGTACGCACCGGGTATTTGCTGTGTTCAAGAATGTTCTTCTTCTTTCAAACGCATTTAGCCCCTATATTCACACTGGACAAGCAAGGAGCGGCTTCTCTTTTTTCAGCCTTTTACTTGCCAATGTCCTACATCTACAGTTGGAAGAAACTTGGGCTGAATCCATTATCTCAACGGCTTCTCCCAACCCGTCCAATTGTTGGTGTATTTGGAGCACTAGTGGATTCTAAAAATGTTTATTTAAGAAGTAGCCAAAGAGAGTTGTAACTGTGTGTTCCTCCACCGCGAGGGTGATCCGTGTCATGCTATCTTGCATTTCTTCCCATGGGTGTGGCACAATAGTTTACATTCAAATGTGAGTAATGACTTTTTGTGGTTCAAGCAAGACTTTATAAAAGTAAAAAAAAAAAAAAAAAACAAAGTTATGTATTTTCTGAGTGCTGGCAGCTATGCTCTAACATAGATGACGTCATTGAGGGTTAGTAACGTCTGAATTTGAAGACGCTATTTTACCGTAACTCTCCAGATGGAGGGGAAAATGTAGGGGTAGGCCAACAATTTGGATTCGGCCTTAGTGCAAAATGTCAAAGTGGTGCAAAACGTACTCTTTCACAGCTCTATCCTGATATATAAAAGACTTGGTGTCACAGAATTCTTGCTGGGCAGAAACCACAATTATTAATTCAATTTCTTCATCAATTTTCAAATGGTTGGCACTTAAAAATGTACTCCATCAATACGTCCCTATGAAATCTGAGTCCTTGATTGGTTAAAGTTTGATCTTGTTTAACCTTTAGTATAAATTCAAAGGAACAAATGTATACATAGAAGCTGAAAACGGTGGAATAAACTATCTATCTATCTATCTATCTATCTATCTATCTATCTATCTATCTATCTATCTATCTATCTATCTATCTATCTATCTATCTATCTATCTATCTATCTATCTATCTATCTATCTATCTATCTATCTATCTATCTATCTATCTATCTATCTATCTATCTATCTGCACATTTGCGCAACTTTTAATTGGAAGTGGGTGTTTGAAAGGACAATGTCAGCGTAGCTCGACAGTCACTTTCTGGTGTGAGAGAAAGCCTTTGCTTCCTTCTGTTAACAACCAACTGCAGCGGTCTTCATTCCTCACATGGAGCCGAAGCAGCTCAAAGAACCACCGCAGGGACATTGTAAAAAAGGCCTTCACAGGATATTGAAATAATGAATGTTTGCAAAACAGGATAGCCCGACTCAAATCATTTCCTCGTGTATTTGTCCTGGGCGCTCATAAAGTCGTCTGAGAACACTCAAAGTTGTCTGCAGGCTGTGAATCCCATATAGCACAAGGCCCTTAAGAAAAGAAACATTACTGCTAACTACTCACTTATGTGGTCAGGTCTGCCAGGCAACCTGAATCTGCTCTGATTTTTGGCCTATCAGTTTTGAGACTTGGGGCACACAGGCAGTGAATTAATGGTCAGGAGATTTATTTGTTTGGTGTAATAAGGACTGTAAAACAGTAAGAGTTCTGTGCAGCCTTGCAGACCTCCTGCCCCGTGGGTACAATCAAATGCTACCAGTAAATCAATAGAGCTGGAAGAGGTTTTTATAACCCAGGTTTAACACTAAGCTCTAAGTGCTACAGTGGCAGGTCATTTGTTCATTATCCCAACTTATCACAATAAACAACGGTGACTCTGATTGGACCAACTATGAGAGGAAAAACTAAAGGGGACAAAAGACAAAAAAATAATCTCAGGTGGGCAACAGGGCTGCTAATAAGGGAGGAAGAGAGTGGGCAGGAGGCAGGGGAAAAACCAGAAGATTAACCGCTGTAATTAAGAACAGGAGCACAGAAAAGTATGGGACAGTGCAAGGAACAGATGTGTGTTGCTGGAGCTGTACAAGCTGTCAGTTTGGTCTAATGAGTCCTCTTCTCTAATCCTTAAATCACTGACACCTCTTTCAGGAGCCACCAACAGGACTTAGTTTTTCAAAGTTTAAATAGAAACTCTTTGTTTTTCGGTGAGCAGCTTTCTGACGTCGAACTGAAACAATAAAAGAATAGACAGGGCAGTCAAACAAGATAAAGGAAAAAGACACTAAAGACATAAAAAAAAAAACCAGAAAGTTTGGTCTCCATAACTACTTCCACTGGTGTCTAAGTGCAACATTTAAAACAATGTATTTATTTATTATATTCGAATGATACCAAATTTGAATGATTTGCAATGATACCAAAAACTCAATTAAAGATTGTAGTATCTCAACTGTACTTTACTTATAGTAAATAATAATCAGTAAATAATACGATTTAGGTTAGCACTTTGATACAAGCACCTAAAAAAAACAATTTGATCAACAAAGAATAAGGCTGAATTTTTAACACAGAATTAAAGTAACATTTTCTTTTACAGTTAAAAATAAAAGTCCATAAATATTTAATATTTGAGTAAATTCATACCAAACTAACACACTCAGTTCAGTTAGCATTTTTATTGCACTTTAATTTAGGATTTAAAAATGAGAACGTCTTAAACATATGTTCGTGATTCATGAACTTTAGATAAGTTTAGGTGACCTCTGACCTACACCAGTTCAAAATGTGACAAGATTTGTTTAAAAATGTGTCAGTTGATTTTTCTTTAACATTACATCATTGATTGACATGGTACAATATAGTGAAAATGGGATATTTTCCAATGAAATGCAGTGATCATCTGAAAATGTAACAATTACTGAGATGAATAAAGTGCTGAATATTGATTTCTGTCTCCTAGCTTGTTGTCATTGTTGATAATATGGTGAGAAATCAGTGTGTTCACATAGAAGAGTATCATTATTCATTATTAATAATGTATAACTAACTTAACTAAGAAAAATGTGTTATTTGAAAATGGTAGCCCTTTGTAAGACTCAGTGCCCATAAAGTAGCTCTTAGGTTCAAAGAGGTCGATGACCCCTGTGCTAGCGTCAGCCATCTTGGAAACCTGACCAAATGAGGTAGTTTAGATTAAATATTCAACCAAAAAAAATGTTTATGCTCCAAAAGTCAAAAAAATAAATACATAATATGTAGGCGTTCTAGATTACAAAAATGTGAAGTATTTAAACATAAAAATAAAATCAGATATAAAAGCCGAAGTTACAAGATTTTAACTTGAAATAAAAAAACAATTGTGGAAGTCATAACTTAAAGCTACAGCTCCACTTGTTCATCAAATGAGCTTGTGGTCTGTAATGTTATTAGAGTTATTTGAGTCCTGAGATACCATTCCATATAACTAAGCATAGTTAAGAAACTTAAAAGGATCTGTCTGTGCAAAAGAACCTGCAACATGCTAGAATTGGTATGATATTTAAACCCAGGCTTACAGAGCATAACTGTTCCGTCTCACTTATTCAAATGTATTGTGTTTAATTTATGACTCTCGTACAGGAGCTTGGCAACTGGAGTTTGTAATTATGCAACACAGCCCCCTCTTTTTACTCTGCAGCCGACACGCTACTACATAATTTACATGTCTATTAGCTCATCAATTACTCTGTAATTACTAAGATGCACAACCAGTTTTTTAGCATAATATAAAGCAAATCTTCAAATGAATAACTGAACAAACAAACAAGCACAAATATATGTTAATTGATATTTTGGGATGTGACCAGCAGTCTCCAACAGTTTTTTTTTCTCTTTTTTGTCTTTAATATTTAGAAAAGGCTTTATTTTCCTCCACATGTGTTTACACAAATTTCTCTGTTCTGCGGCCCGTCTCATGATTCATTACCGTGATTAATACGCCTATCATGTGGAACCAAAATTCTGTACCACTGCGTTGCAAGACTCATCGCCTCTCCCATAAGCCATCCCCAGGATGCAAAATGAAGCTGCGGGAATCTGTCCCTTCTCGCTCTCTCGCTCTCTTTCACTTGTTGATGAATTAATGACAGCGCGATTTTGGAAATGCATTAAGTGCAATAAGTATTTCTGTGTAAATAAAGAAAAAAACCACAGACAGTGATGTAGGACAGGGGCATTTATAGCCCAGCACACAGGCCTCCATTTGTATGCATTACAGAGAACAGGCTGTGAAACTAAAATATCTGCTAGAAGTAGACAATAAAAGTGCTGATGATCCTTCTGCAAAATGGCACGTATTCTAGTGAGATTTCAGATGGATGAACTACTGGAAAAGTCGCTCCAGACTATGTATATAAAAAAAGAAATCATATATAAGTCCAACTGCAGGAAAAGTCGCACTTTTGGGAGAAAAGTACCACGCTCCTAAAACTACTCCATCAGTGTAATGCTGTGTTCACACCTAATGCATCAAATTTACGTCTTGTGCCATTTTTTATGTTTTGCTGCCTGACCCAAAATTGTGTTCATAGACACTCCCACCACATGTGGAAGGAGCTACTGTCAGAAATTTACCATTGAAGCTATGCCTGTATATCTCATTTACAATGCATGGAAGATATGAATGACATTGAAAGATCGGGTGTATTTATTTGGAAGAGTTCCACAAAAGCATCGGTAATCATGTCGCCATGCCTGAGTTCAGGAACTCATTCAGGTGCACCATCTACTGTTGAAGCTCCATCTGAATGACGACAGCTTTCAGCGGGACTTCTGTCTTTGTGACCCTGTTTGATGACTTGCTGTATTGCATTAATCTGAGGAGGGAAAAATAGAGAATGAGAATAAAATCATTGTCTATATACAAATAAGAAAAATATCAAAAAGTTCAAGAGGAGTACAATCAGATTCTCCTCCATGTTGGTTTTGGATTCACATGCTGACCAGTTTACATATTCTCACTCCCAACTCATCATATATGGACGTATGGTTCGGGCCTCTTCCGCATCACTTTTTGAAGTTTTGGGTGTCCCCAATTAGTCGTTTTTTTTGACGTGCTGGGAGTTTTGATTAAATCATGGGTCCCCAACCCTCGGGATGCGGTATAGGATGCGTATCCAGTACCGGGTTAGGTTAGGGTTAAGCCTCGTTTCTACTGCATGTTCCAGACTGATCCACTCCTGGCCAGTTTAGAATAGTGTTGGATCATAAAGGCGCATGTGGGCCATACACATAGTTTTTTTTTTTTCCCTGTTCGTGGCCCGGTACCAGTTTGCAACCTGGAGGTTGGGGACCCCTGATGTAATGGGAAAGTCAGCACGATAAACAGTGACGTGGAAGAGGCCTGACCCAAATGTCCATATATGACGAGTTGGGATTGAGGATGCATTAGATCAGACGGTGCATCACTTCTTCCTCGTTGCTGGTACTGATAAACCCCTACAATGCCCTCTAGACATTGTTACTGGTAAAATAACATTTATTATTACATTGATTTGTTTTCTAAGTCTCACCCCCAACCAAACTATGCAAACAAATGTGACTTATCCTCCAAAAGATACAGAATGTAAAAGTAAAAGCTCAACATTTGAACAGTGCAGTTTTTTTTAAATACCTTCAAAAATCTGCCTTTTAGACATTTATTTGGCAAATCCTTGTTTCAGTAGTTGAGGTGCTAATTTCATCATAGGACCCAACTTTTACTTGGCCTACATAAAGTCAGCTTACTCAGCGATCCCTACAGTCATGCTGCTGGTGTTTCGGCTGCTTCAGGTCAGAGCAGTGATACATTCGTGGAAGTTAAGGAAAGTGGGGGTCTGGGACTTTGCGTGAAACAGAGATGAGCAATGGAAACTGCGGTCAGCACCAGAGAGCAGCTGCAACTCTTAAACAGGCGTGGACAAGACGAGAGAAAAAAGGAAAAAAAAGAAAGAAAGAAGTCTGAGGCCCTGAAAAGCGTCTATTTTGGGAGAGGACTTGGGGGAGAGGAGTGGGAACGTGGCCGAGCAGCAGTTCAGCAGCACATGTGGGTGTGCTCCGAGGCTTGTTGAGTGCTGAAGAAGCAGTGCAGGCTCAGCAAGAGCGCCGGAGATGCATGCGGGAAAGCGACTTCAAAAAAAAAAAAATCCAGTTTTTAATGTTCTGTACGCTTTGAGAGTTTCTGTGAAGCTGAACTGTACTCGTCCAGGAAAAAGACATGTGGTGAGCCGCCATTGCGTAATCCTCTTGAGACGCGGTTAGAGGCTCAAAAAAGAAAAGAGTGAAAGAGGGGAGGGGTGGGACTCCAGCCCGCTCTTTGTCCGTCAATAAAACCTGCCTCTTAAGTTTTGTCTTCCTCTTCGCACCTCTGACCCCAGAACGATGCCTAATTAAATCTTTCAGTTCAACTGAATGGATTTTTTGTGAACACACAAGAAAAAATGCCTCACATGTTGATATGTATATTAGCCTTATTGCTTTCGGGCTCCACTTATTGACAAGCATCGTCTGCCACCTCAAATTATTGTCTGCATAATTGATCCGATTGATTAAGCTCAATAAAAATAAGCAAAACGACTGTTTTAATGGGTGAAAATGTCTCCCAGGGATCATTGCTAATTATCTCCCTTCAGGGTTAGACTGTTTTGTTTTTTTGTGTTGGGTCGTGCACCGGCTGGCCCGAGCTGTTTACATTTTAATCTGGCTTTTATTTGTGTTTTGAGTTCCAAACATTCCTGCCATGAGACTGCAATCCCCTCATCTGCCCCTTGTCTCCGCAACGAAAATAAATGATTCGGTACCTAAGCCAGTCGGAAAGCCAAAGGTCGCAGGAGGTCAAAGCTGCAAAAGCCGACCAAATTAGGTTTGGGGACGCCAAATGCTCAGTTTCTCTATATTTGATTACTGGAGACTCATGATCCCTGAAAGAAAAAGCGGAAAAGAGTTATTGTTGACTTTGGGTTGACATCGGTGTGAAATCTGAAGGTGAACACAGACTTCAGTGATCCAGTAACCTTTTAACAGTTCCAGAGGAACTTTGTGTTTGCGTGGATGACAAAAGCTCCATATTCTGTGGGATGTGCAAAATTTTTATAGCTTACTTCAACTTTGAGAAAAAGATGACAAACAAACTGCTCTACTGTGTGTAGTTCTACTTATTATTAGGGGTGTAAGAAAATATTTTAATCAGTGAAATATCATAATATTTCATTTGGCGACAATTATATTGATTTTAAAATGCTGCCAAGATGATATTTAATTAAATATGTCTTGGAACATTTTTACTATTTCCACTAAAACCCCCGACCACTAGTTGGCAGCACTGCACACGTATGATAGATGAAAACCAGAAGTGACCTCTGAGTCTTGCAGTTGTTGTTAAATAGCGAAATATGCCATGTACTGCTCGGTTCTAACTAAGGATGAGTACTGACTACCGAAAATCTGTGCCAAGTTGGTACTGAAAGGTCACCCCAATTTATTAGTAAAAGGGGGAGGGGCTAAACTTTTTAGTCAATGTACCTATTTATTCCTAATAAGCCAACTCAGCACAATAAACAAATCTTTTGGATTTTGTGTGGTTTTTTGCTATAAAGTAGAAAAGAAAATTTCACGACATATAAGACATGTGACACACGTTCAAGAACACGCTAAATACACATCTACTGATTACTGGTAAATAGGGGTGTAAGAAAATATAGATTCAGTGAAATTCTTCATTTGGCAATATTTGTATTGATTTAAAATGCTTCCATGGTGATATTTAAAAAAAGAAAAACATTGGATAAATCTTGGATGACATTGGAATTTTACTGCACATTTTTTTTTTTTTTTTTTGATATAAGGATTATAGCCACAGCAAGCAAAACAGAAAGTAATAAAAGGTGGTATCAGTAATCTACCCAAGAAGCAGCTGATTGGTCAGTGAAATTGATGGGAAGTTTTATGGCAAAGTTTGTTTTTTCTTTTATTTGAAATTTTGATGCAGGAAGAACATCACTAATAATTCAAACTTTGTTGACAATAACTCTTAACATTTTTTAAATATAAAACATAAAATAGAAACAATATTCCCACTTTTCAGTTCAAAGTGTTGAGGCACATTGCTGTAATGGTTGAACAATTCATCAAGCAATGCATTCCTTACACCCAACTGGTCATACATGGATGAATGGTTCGGGCCCCTTCTGTGTCACTTTTTGATTTTGTTCCCCTAAAATCAGGGGTCCACAACCCCTGGGTTGTGAACCGGTACTGGTCCGAAGGCCACTTAGTGCCAGACCATAGACAGGAAAAAAAATCCATATGCTAATCAGGGGTCCCCAACCCTCGGGACGTGGACATGGAACCGGTACCCTTACCTGGTGTTACATCCTACCCATGGGGGAGGGAGAAAATAGGTTACATAAAGAAAAAAATGTTTAAGCCAGGATGCTTTAAGACTGACAGTGGAACCGTTTATTAGATTGACAGATACAGTGAGTGAACAGAATGGGACAAAAATGAGTAAAAGGAACAAGCTTAAATTCTCAGGCACTACCCACCATTTAATAAACAAAATGCATGCCTCAAAACATATAATGAAAAGTAGTAGCAAAACCGCTACACCAGAGGGACAAAAAATCAGAAATAAATATCCAAGAGATGTAACTAAGGCAAAACTATTAGTGAAAGGAAGAGTAAAAACGAAGAAGAAAGCCAGCATTACAAAAAGGCTTCCAAAGCCAAGACCTACAGCAGGGGCAAGCTGAGAAAACAGATTCCTCTCAAGGAAATTAGCAGCCACTGGAGCAGGGGCTGCTGGGGGTTTTATCCTTCCCTCCAAACCTGGTGATTGGTGGAGGGAAATAAGGCTGCAATCTCCTGGGGGGGGTCAGACTGCATGGAGGAGAAGCCCCTCTGGTGAGGACAAACATACAAAGACATGCACACATAAACACAAAAAGGTGGGACCTTAACACCCAGTTCCGCACTGCTACCATGTCCACTACCACGTCTTTTAACAAATCTGCTACCACATCCGTTACTACGTTTGCTACCATGTCCATTACTACATCTGCTACAGTGTCCGCTACCACGTCTATTACCACATCCGCTACCATGTCTGTTACTACATCCGTTACTACGTCTGTTACTACGTCTGTTACTACGTCCGTTACCAAATCTGCACCCACATCCATTACTACCTCTCTACCATGTCTATTGCCTCATCCGCAACCAGATCCATTAATACCATTGCTACCGTGTCCATTACTATGTCTGTTACTATATCCACTACCATGTCTGTTGCCAGATCCGCTACCACATTCGCTTCACATCCGTTACTACGTACATTAACACATCCGCTACCACATCCGTTTCTACGTTTGCTACCATGTCCATTACTACATCTGCTACAATGTCCGCTACCACGTCTATTACCACATCCGCTACCATGTCCGTTACTACATCCGTTACTACGTCTGTTACTACGTCCGTTACCAAATCTGCACCCACATCCATTACTACCTCTCTACCATGTCTATTGCCTCATCCGCTACCACATTCATTAATACCATTGCTACCGTGTCCATTACTTTGTCTGTTACTATATCCACTACCATGTCTGTTGCCAAATCCGCTACCACATCCGCTACCACGTCCATTAACACATCCGCTACCACGTCCGTTACTACGTTTGCTACCATGTCTTTTACTATGAACGTTACCACATCCGTTACTATGTCCACTACCCCGCCCTTAACAAATCACACATTCATCATTTGCTACCACGTTTGTCAAAAACGTCTGCTACCACGTCCATTACCACATCTGCTACCACGTCCGATACTACGTCCGTTACCAAATCTGCTACCACGTCTATTACCACATCCTCTACCACATCCGTTACTACGTTTGCCACCACGTCTTTTACTATGAACGTTACCATGTCCAGTACTATGTCCACTACCCCGTCCCTTACCAAATCAGCGACCACATTCATCATTTGCTACCACGTATGTCACAATATCCGCTACCACGTCTATTAACACATCCGCTACGACATCCGTTACGACATCCGCTACCACATCCGTTACTACGTCCGCTGCCACGTCTGTTAATGCGTCCGCTACTACAACCGTTACCACATTTGTTACCACATCTATGAACGTCCGTTACCCCGTCCTGAGAGTTGGGGACCCATGATTTACTAGGAGCAGCCACCTGGTCAAAAAATGACAAGTGGGACACACACAAAATGTTGAAAATTTACGCGGAAAGGGGGCAGAACCATGCACCCATATATAACGAATTGGAAGGGAGAATGTGTAGAATTAAGCTGTGCTAATTTATAGTGTACTAAAGTTGTACTTAATCATTTTTTACAGATTTTTCAGCACTATGTATCACATAAAATCTGTTCCAGATTTATTAGCACCACCAGTATTTAAACATAAGGCATTCCAGTCATTTCTGAGAAAAAGTGCGCCTTATTTGACAAAAGCTTAAACTCTTGCAGTTGAACTTTGACTAGACTGATTCGTTGAAGAAAAGTTAGCAGCTTTACATCACAGGCAACCTTCACCCATGAGCCTCTCTTGTGGAAATTAGGAATTTACCATCATGCATTGTAAATTTCCAGGTGATTTTATTTATTCTCCTGCGAACGCCGGAAATGTAGATTAGACGGATCAATGCTGGAGAGTTCACTTCTGTCCACCTAATCATTTGCTAATGGCTACTATCAATTGTCCTCCTATGGCTTCTGAAACAAACAGTCTTTCAATTAAAGGGAACAGACACATACTGTACCGAAGTATTGATTAAAAGTGTTCCAGCCTGGGGTTCCAGGTAAACGTATTGATCACGTCTTGCATGGTAAATTGGATTTATTTCACATCATCTGTCTTGGTTATTCATGTATTCATAACCGCTCAGTATTTTTTTTTTTAAGCATTTTAATGATATTGCTTTTGGATAAAATATTAACTGTCACCATTCTCTTTCCAAGAACAGTGTGTCCTTTTTTGCATCAAACCAAATAGTAAAATAAATCTGAGCAGACAGAGAGAATGGAAGAAAGAATAACAGACTATAATGTGTGGTGCTGCTTGGCCTGTTATGCGCAGCGTGGCTTGTAATGTCACACGGACACAACAGCCGCTTGCACTTTTTTTTGAGCTTGTCCCTTATTTATTTATTTGCTCTACAAGCCTTACCTGCGCCCACATCCTTGTGCCGCCATCGACATGTACAACAAAACAAAAGAAGATCTGCTTTTGGAGTGCCCTTATTTATTCATGATGCCCTGCAGTCTGCCTGTCCATTCCAGGTATTATTTCAATGTTTCTGTTTGGGTTTTTTTTTTTTTTCTTTCTTTCTTGAACAGTGACTGGCTCAAACAGACTTCCATATAAAAAACAGAGGTGGTGGTGATGCTTATGTATGAGGTGCAGCTATTTGTGCATTAATGCTTGCTACTGTCTCCAGGCTTATGTGAAAAACAAAGTATGGCGTTTTCTGTTTTCCTATTTTTTTTTGTTTGAAACAGGAATCTGTGCAATCATGGAGGACAATGTAAATAAGTTTCTGCAAAAAGTTTGTGGAAAACTATGATCTATGAAAATATGATCACTTTTTGACAATAACTAGATTTCATATACTGTACATTTAGCTAAAATCAAACATTTCTTGGTTTTAGCAAATTTACTTTTATTTTTTCTATATTTTTCCTTAAAATTTATTCCAATTTATTTGGTCCAAATCCCCGCCTCTTCGTAACTTATTATAGCTGTCTTTTGGCTGGGAACCAGTTCATGACGAGGGAATGGGTTAGCCAAGATCTTTCCATCAATCTGCCACTCCTTTAAGATCCACTCCAATGAAATTGGTGTTTTTAACATGTTCTTGTGGCAGAAGATTAACCTTAAAATGCTGTTTGAGTATTCCAATCAAAGGTCTACCGCTCTATGCTGCACTTCTATAATCTTAAAGAGTGAAAATAATAAATCTCCTTTGTTGTTGGTGACATCAAGTAGCACAGGCTGATTGAACTACCCTTACTCTTTGACCATTTAAGCGAATGACGAAATTACTCTTTACGAACTTTACTATCAAAGTGTTGCATATCGGCACAAAGCTGCTTTTCTGTGCTTCAGAATCCACTGGAGTTATGTTAATTGTATAAACGATTAAAGAATCACGGTAATTCAAAAACAATGTCAACACCAGAGCTAGTCCCGGTGTTAAAAAAATACATTTTTGAGGAACCCTGCTCGCTGAGACATTCCCTCCTTTGGAAACCCATAAGCTAACTTTGGCAGTTAGCTGGATTTCTTTCATCTGCTGATTTTCCAAACCCACTCAACCCCTTTTGGGGTAACAGGGATGCTGGGGCCTATCCCAGCTATGGTTGGGTTTGCCTGTCGGTTACAGGGATACACAACAACTCATATTCACTCCTAAAAGTGACCAACTGACCTTTAGGGCGTATTTTTGGTCTATGTGAGGAATCCAGAGCGTCCGGACAAAACTGAGAAACTGAGTCATAGCAACTGGACTTAAAATTTCCAAATTCAAGTGGCGTCAACAGGTAGGAGAACATAAAAACCCCACCAGGACCAACTACTACAGTGGAGCCTGAGTTTGCTAACTTATCACAACTATTTTAAAGTGAAGTGGACCCTTCCAGTGACTGAACTGCAGCAACACTTGTACATTTTTCACAGTAATTTTAACAAACATTTTTTTTTTTTTTTAGTTTTAGCAATTTTATCACTTTCTTTGGATCATCCTTGATAATTGTTATAGGTATGATAAAAAGTGAACAGTAATTTAGCATTATGCAAAAGGGATACCGGACCTTTAAATCACTTTAAAGCTCATGCAAAACACAACAACTGCACTGTAAGCTCTACTGGCATTGATGCTCACTGATGTACTCCGCCTCCCCTTGGGCCGACCTGTCTGGATCATCTTATCTAAATCCCATCCATCCATCCATCCATCCTATCACACACACACACTACACCATTATTCTCCATAATAAAACCGTCTTAGCTGAGGGAGGCTGTTTGATTGCGGCTAGCCAGCGACCTGACTATTCATCATAATATAATATTCCCCCTGCAGTCTGTACCTGTCTCCCACTGACAGGAGCGTATCACCCTGTGGGGTCGGCGGGGTCTCCCATCACTGTCCAACCGCCCAGTCTGACTGACGCAAATCCTATGGAATTGGCTGTTTTCAGCTCAGAACACGCGTCCCCTCCTGACACCGTCTGCAAGATCCCCCGGCAACAGTTTCACCTATAGAATCAATGCTACGTCCGTGGCCTATGGAAGCCATTGATCAGCGGCTCGTGTCGTGGCCTTTCATAAATTGAGACCTTTTTAGTAATGGCATGTTCCATCACGAACAGGAGGACGTGTGAGAGGAAGAGGCTGGGCGGCAGAGGTAAGACAGCCTGGTGTCACAGGTTTCAATAAAGCCGATTCTTATTGACAAAACGGCTCTGAAATGAAATCAGAGATGAAAAGAATCTGCCTTTGAAATTGACCTCAAACCCCAATGCAGCAATGGGTAATTGGTACAACTCTAGGGATTTTTGTTTCGTCCAAAATTGTCAAAGTAAACACTCAGTTGAAATTTGTGTTTAAAGCCAAAAAAAGAGTCTTTATAACTTTTTTAAGTTGACTTTTCCCATCTTGTGTTCATCTTTTTCTAAGTTGAAAATACCCTTCCAAAGTACCCATTAAAATTGACCGTAAACAGGTCGTTGTTTGAATTGATCCAGAAACGGTCACTGGAAGCTCACACACTTTTTTCTGGCTGCTCGCCTCTCAGAAATTCTGTTGTTTTACTCCAGTTGTGCACATTTAAGACTCTACAGACCAAAAACTAGTGGAAAACCACCATGCACTGACTCAAGCCTCAGTCCAACTGCCCTTATGGCTACATAGAAGCTGTCTCTGGGCAACAAATGGTCAAACCTACGAGGCAGGTGGCCACACGAAACAGCAAGGTTGTAGACCGCTCATTGAGTTAAAATGCTCATGCACATTTTATTCTAAGGCTATTCTGTGAGCGACATCTTGACAGCATTGCAGGTGTCTCTTGCAGTTCCCTTGAGGTTCTTCTGGCCACTTTAACGGACGTCATGAAAATGGAACATATGGTTGTTGTGCATCTGGTAAGTAGTCGTGAAGATCCTATAATTAATTCCCAACTCGACACATATTTAAATTTGGTTAAGGCCCCTCCGCTTTAAAAATTGACGATTTTGGGTGTTTTGTTTTTTGGCTCATTGTTTTTTACATTCTGGCTCTTCCCATTAAATTGTGAGTCCACTCCGGGCAGCGAAGCGGCCCAGTTTGCGTGGGGCGCTTCATCTGGTTCCAGGTTGGGTCCGGTTCCCTCATATTGTACTGTAACAAATAGTACAATAGCAAATCTTGCTCTGGTGTCTCTTTTTAACATGTTCTAGCTAAACCTAATTTTTAAAATTATAGTTTTTACTTTATTGCTGGTTTTTCAAGTTATGAACTGACCAATCATATGCCTCATTAAGAGCATGTAGTACCCTCAGGCCGCCCCACCTCAAACATTTCAAGTGTTTGACAAATTCTAGGACCAATAACTTCTTGCCAACATTGCCTGGTCCTAAAATTGGGCGATATCAGTACCACGGAAAAATGGTGACTCAGTTGACTTTATTGGAACCCGAGGTAACAGCCTTGTTTTGTGTATCTCTATCCATGTCAATGCTAAGCACAGTTGTGACGAAGGCCTAGGAAGGGGCGCACAGGTCCAGACAACTCAGAAACCCTTCAGCATCCGTTGGAGTCATATAGTTGCATTTAGTGCAGGGGTGTCCAAAGTCAGTCCTCGCGAGCCGGCCTCCTGTTGGTTTCCCAGAAATCCTGCCTTATCTGTTGTTGATTACCTGGATTACCAGTACGAAGCTTCAATGGCAGCTTGGTTGGAAAATATGTAGGACAGCGGCCCTCGAGGACTGACTCTGGACACCCCTGTTTTAGGGATTGAAATGAGAATCAATGTTTTACAGACATAAAAGTCAGAAGTTGCAACAGAAAACTCCAGGTTAACATTAATGCATTGCATTGCAATTGCAAGTTTTAAAGTAAGGGATTTTTTTCTCTTTTGCAATTTGGTTGAACATTTTTTTTAACCAGATCTGAATGAAAAACAAAAATGTCTGACTTGTTTGGGTTAAAGTAAATATTTTCTACAGGTATAAAAGCAGAGGGTGTCCTCTGTGTCCCACCTGTCTTCATTCACAGCGCTCCTCCTTCACATCCTCCTCTGCATAATGCGGCCTGTCGTCGGGTTGCCAGACGGCGGTCTGATGTGCTCTCAGTGTGCGCTCCTTCACATGCGCACATCAGCGCAGTCGAATGGAGTCACCCAAACTGACAGCAGATGGTGCTCTTCGGGTGCTGGATGTCTGATCCGTCCTCACAGCACCGCTCTCTGTGCGGTCTGTCATCGTCTGCCTCCGTCCTCCACCGGGGGGGGGGTTCTGGACCGCTGTCCCGAGTGCCATCATTTGCAGGAGAAGCTTGGCTCGGCCTCGGACCTTTTTATTGCGGGAGTTAGCAGGAAGCAAGTCAACGTGCAGCACGGATAGAGATCCCAGGGGCACCTTTTAATGATGTGGCTCAGTGATAAACCTGGGAAGACTGAAAACCGTCCATGTAGTGAGAAAAACAGACACTGGAGTTGTATATTGAGAAAGCCCACAGGAGGAGAGCATGGAAAGGAGCAAAAGTTCACAGATTTAAACACTCTTCAGACATTTGCACTCCAAATTTTTTGACATAGAAACAAGGCTTTAATCTAAATACACCTTAGCTTTAATAAAAAAATAAATAAAAACAAACAGTGCCATAAGTTATTTAGCTGTTCACAAGGTCTCTGATTTACTGAAGCAACGCCACGAGCCAATCAGGTTTATTGCAGCAATTTGAATACAATTTTTAGTGTAGACTCAGCAAAGCTGTATCGGTAGTCAATTACGAGCTGTCATAATGTGATGGAGGACAGTTTGTAATGATCCCCTTGCAATGCTAAATGTGTGACAGGCCACCTCTAAAAGGGTCAGTCGCTACGACCTTGAGTCACCGCAGGCTTCAAACGCGCAGGCCAGCCCGTGCAATCATTCCTCGCGCTCTCGCAGGGAAAATGTCAATGGAGTGTTTGTCTGCGGGCGCCGGTGCAGACAACCCTCCCGACGGTTCCCCATTCTCCTCACACCGTGGAAATCGATGCTGAGGTGATTCAGAAGTTCATTAAGAAAATGAGTCCCGAAAACTGTTTGGGGAAAAAAAAATGAGAGCAAAGATGACCGGCGGTGGAGCCTCACCTGAGTGACGACTACTGGGAGTCACCTGGACAATGGTAATACTCATCCATTATATTGGTCAAGAGTATTGATCACTTTCAAAGATTACATCAGGGATATTCCAGCTGTACAGTACTACAGTATAGTCGGTTTTACTGAAATAGAAATAAATATTTATTGAAATAAAGAAGAAACTGTGGATTTTACTGTAATGCGATATGCCAATTCATGTCTGCCGTCTCTTTTACTACTGGACTTGTCCAAAAAGTGTATTCATAAACCTGCTGCTCCAGCCCATTGACTGTATAGTAACTAGATTCAGAAATTCTGTTTTTTTTCCATGAAACTTTTCTGTAGTATAAGTTATTTAAGTTAAAAACTGACAAATAAGATATCCCTTAAGAGTAGGGAGCCAGCCCTGGGCATAGGGCCCTGGGCAGTCGCCTAGGTTACCATCTGCTGGAGAGAGTGAAAAATCACAATGATTATAAATACATTTGTATTGCTTTTTTTTACAATTTGACACACAACTCATTTAATCTGTACATGACAAAGTAATTAAAAAACATAAGTAAAATATCTAAAAAGTTTGACATAATAACTCTGCCTGGTTCGGCGCCCCTCCTTATCTGACGCTGCTGCTGTCTAAGGTAAGTAGAGGAGAGGAGGGGTGTGCGATGAAAAAACAGCAAAACAAGCCTTGAGGAAAGCTTAGAAGGAAAAAAAGAGGGAAGAGGAGAAAAAAGCTGTCTCAAAGCAGAGGTTAGTCTGTTTATTTACATACGATTGCTTGATACCCACTCCTGCATTTTGGTCAAAAAATACTATATTCTCCATTTAAAACTTCAACAACAGAGATTTTTCACCTCTTAACACTGAGATGCCTCTCTTAAGACCTATTTTTTATTTGTGCTTTATGGTGGCTCTGTGGTTAGGACTGTCGTCGAGAGGGGTTGCCATAGAAACGTTGACTCAGAACGACTCGGACCAGTCACTGCTTACTAGCGTTGTCTGGTTCCAATTTGGCAAAGTCTATATCGTGGAAAAAGGATGACTGAAATACCTTCATTTCTATAGGTGATGTCACATTTGCTCAGTTCAGTTATCTTATACTGTCAATACTCAAGTCCCATGTGGGAGGAGCAAATGTCAAAAGATATTTTTGCCTCATTGATACATTAGGGAAGACATGGATGAAACTGAGAAATAGGGACAATTTATTTTTAGGAGAACAAACGACAACGATCAGCTTCTCCGCCATGTTGGTTATGGACTCCACCCACTGATTACATCATCAACATGTCATGGACTAAAACTGAGTTCTTGATTGGTTGACACAACGAACAATGTTCAGCAAAGTTTAGATCTCTGATTGTATATGAGAACGAGACAGAGTGAGTGTGACATCACTATAGAAAATGGTTTACTTTAAGCAAGGAATCTAAGTCAATTCAATTGCCATTTTTTTTTGCACTGCAGATGCTGCTGTGTTGAGTGAGTATGACGTCACTCAGAAAATTATTTAAAGCTACAGAACTGACATTTTTTAGTTGTTGCTGTGTTGAGAAGATAAAGCCTGACGTCGTCAATAAGCAGTGATTGGCTCGAGTCAGAAGACTCGGGAGAATCTGTTAAACGTTTTGAAGATTAAAGACGTGGATCAGCGGGCACCACTGCTTTTATTGACGTATCTATTTGGTCAAATAGAATGATAGAAGAATAGCTGACTATTTCTCAATAGAAGTCAATGGGATTTTGGCTTCTTGGACCAGTGGGTATTTCCAATTTGGGGGCAAAGTTGCTCAGCCCCATACTCATATAAAGTCAAAAGTTCAGATATGTTGAATTCTGGTATGAATATAAAAATAAATATTACACTATTCGGCAACATTTTTGCAGTGCCTCTAGAGAATTGTGCAACGCCTGACTCAAAATGGAAGAACTCGGATCCCGTCTAGATATTGACACAACCGTTGTGCGACCCTAGGCATGTTTAAATTAAAAGTAAGGTCATTTGGACCCCAAAAGACAGCGCACTGAACTTTTTTAAAGGATTTTTCATCTTAACTGGTATCCATGGCAGACATAAAATCCCATCCACCTTTGTCATGGGTGGGATCACGCATCGATGTAAGGGTGGGGTGATCCAGACCCCATAAGAGAGCACAAGGGTTAACATTGAAACTGGACGCCCCAGCCACACGATTCCCATTCTGTGTGAACGCAGCTTAAGCTTGTGCAACTTTTGCATGGAAATATAAGCATCCGTTGTGTTTTTTTTTACCATTCCAGCCTGCTCCCTGTTGGATCGAGGCTGTGTGACTCCATCTCTGTGTAATGCGAACAAGTGAGTGTGTCAGAAATGATATCATCAGATGTCCTCACGCTCACATCACCGGGTACTAATACCTGTGACTCTGACAAAGACACAAAAAAAAGAGAGAGAGAGGAAGGGTACTTTGTGCCAGGAAACAACAGTGTCCTCTACGGCGCGTTCTCAGACAAACTGGCACTACACAGCCATGCTCCGCTGAAGATGTACGGTCTGCCCCATTTGACTTCATCACTGGGGAGTAATAAAAGCTTTGTGAGCAGCGGGGCCCTGTGCCGCGCTGCACTTGTGTGCGCCGAAACCTCCATCCGACAGGTGCTGCGGAGCGCGCATCAGCGCGCCCGGAACAGCTGGGGCCGGTCATCAGCGCTCAGTGGAGATGACATCAACTGACAAGTGTTCATCTGACTCATCTCCCGCTTCCTGGCTTCCACCCGGACGCCTGACACACACACGCTCTACCTACCAGACGCTCGCACGGGACCCGGGCCGGGCCGCGCTGCCGCCAGCGCCGAGTTAAGTAATACTGCGAGGCGGTGCCAAAACAGGAGGTGAGGTCACGCCAGTTTACTCGTCATCGAATTATTGACAAATATGATGCCTTGCCTGAATGCATCAGCAACACTTAAACATCTCAGGGAAAAAATGAGGCATCAAATATTAAGGACGGCACTAAAAAAATGGAGGAAAGAAATCGCAGAGGGTTGTGAATCAGACAAGGTCTTTTTCCTGCCTCGGACATAAAACAGTGATTTCTTTAATTACCAACTATAAAATCCACAGTATAATATTCTCACCCCCATCTTTTACAGGACTGGAGTCGTATGATTCTCTGGAGGTGACTGTATTAAGTTATGGAGAAGGGGAGGGGAATGGGGGTAAAGGTAATGCTAATCTATGAGTTCTTGTGAGTTCCTGAAAAAAAAAAGCAATTACTTAATTTATATATTAATATATCAGGTGAAGGTGAACCAGATAAAATATATGATTTGCCATTAAAGTGTGTGAAACATCACTTTGATAAAATTGAAAAAACTGACAGTTTTTTTTATTTTTCTGAAAAATTCATCTATAGATGTGCATCAAACCGTATGTTCAAAATAATTCTTTAATAAAAAAAAATGTTTCATACATTAATAAAAAGGTGACATTATAATACGTAACATTTTTGTCTGTGAGCTTTTCCTCTCCTCAATGCATCTGATAAGTGCGTACCGCCGCTGCACAACAACATTACATCATCTTCCTCCTTCCCGGCAAAGTGAGCCAAGGCACGATGAGATCAGCCTACCCCCCACCCCCCATCTAACCCCTCCCCCCCCCTTCCTTGTTATCCCAGTAGGACAGCAGACTGCTGTAGGACCTAAAAGATCCTCTCCCACAGTCAGAAAAACATGGAAGATGCTGTCTCACCTACACAGCCTGCAAACATGTGCACAGCTCAGGTTCATCCACAGGTGAGCTCTCTATTTCAGGTGCAGAAAAGAAATAAGACAAAAAAAAATCTGTTGAAGCTTTTAGGCAAACACAAATGTAGACTTGCAAAAAAAAAAAAAAAAATACCCCATGGTGTTTTCTGTGATCACAGAGCATACAAATCATTTTTTTTTTTTTTTTTTAGATCAAAGCCTCCTCGTAGCTTAGAGAGCTTATTGGGCTTAACTCTTTTTATAGCTTTCAGATACACTCCTAGTTTTAGTGCAAACACAAATCCAGACAGAATAGCTCCAATTAGTTTGTTGTATAACAAAAACAAATGTCTGCCTCAGATCTGTATTTTTTATCTCCATGTGATGCCAGTCTTTCTGCATGCTGGTCCGGGCACAAGGCTGCATCCTTACCCTGTGGGGTTTCTTAGTCCTCAGTTGTCATGAAGGACTCAGGTACATGAAGATGAATGAACAGATGAGCTGATTCTTGTCCTCAGTGACCCCTGCCCAGCTACTGTTACACCCCCCCCTTCCACCGTCCTCCCTTTGGATCCTTTCTCCCATTCTGGTTATCCTGTCTGTGACAGTGTAATGATGACGAAGAATAACCGGCGAGCATCCAACACCACAGAGGAGCCTTTTTAACGGTGCAGTAAAAAAAAAAAAGAGGGATGAAGCATGGTTGTCATCCGGAGTAGCCCCGGCAAATTACTAGAGAGTCGGGGAGCGGCGTGGAGATGACCGCTGCGGCGCTGGCACCGAGTCGCACCGTTTGTCAACATCAGTCCATCTGTCAACGTAATGCGGCGCGACAAATCAGCTCCGCCGCTGCTCCCTGCCGGCGGAGAAAAACACTAGCTGTACGAGAATCCACACACACATCAAAGTGTCCCTCACTGACCACCGTCTGATCCTCAGTTTAGGAGATATGTTGCTACGTTAAAATATTGTAAAGTGAAATACATTTGTTTTACATTTTGGCCCAATAATGCTGCTTTTTAGACTTTACAAATTGAATAAAAGGTCAACTTGTAGATGTGTATGGTATTTTCCACACTATACATTGGTTTATTAGTCAAACTGTCAATAAATAGTTTGTTTTTGAAGTTCTGTCATATATGTCTCACCGAACTATAAGCTACATTAGTAAGACAAAAAGAGTCAAAGGGAAGTCCATCAGTCAGATTTTAGTAACAACATCCACTGTAATTCCAGAACTTGTTTGTAACACGCTAAACGTTAGTATCATAAGTATCTATATACTGAGAATTATTTAAGTTACTGGAAAAAGGGACATAAAGGGATAGCCTTATATAAGCATTTGCTTCTGTCTATCCCTTTTTAAATATGCATTTATTGAATTCAGTTGGTGACTTTTCTTTTATAAAAGGTTATTACACTGATTTATTATTTAAGTCTTTTTTGTAATGTTTCACATGTTTGAAATAAAATTACATGAAAAAAAAACTTTTTAACTCCCAACATTGTTTGTTATAGAAAAAAAGCAGTAGGACCTTCTACATGCTAGCCGTGTTAGCTTATTCACAATAACACCTAACTAAACATTTTGCTTCAACATCAGTAAGCACAGCTTGAATTAATCTTTATATAACGCGATTGCATCAATAAATGGTGTATGTTTGAACTAATGTCCCACAAAAGGTCCACCAAACTATCACGTGCATCAAGTGATCGTTGGTTCACAAAGGATTCAAAGTCAGACTTTATTAATGACATAAACCATATTTCTAATCATTGTGACATGCTGGATGCTAGCATACAATACCTGTAACTCACCTAATTTAGAACATGTAAAAAACAGACTGATTACACAAAACAAATTTTACTGTGATTTTGTTGACTCCCAACCTCATAAATAACAAGTAAAAAAAAACACAGTAGGACATCGTACATGTTAGCGTATTTAAAAACATTCAAATTAACATTTAACAGAAAACCTCTCAAAATTTTCAACATCCATTAAAGGTAGTTTGGTACACCGAATATCAGGTGCATCAAGCGAAACAAAGGGGTCTGAGATAAGTCAAACTTTTTAACCGTGTAAACCCTAAATCTAATTCTTGTTTGTGAAATGCTACATGTTAGCATCATTAAAATATCTTTAACTCACAATATTGTTTACAACACGTAAAAAAATCAAACCATATCACTAAACCAAACGTAACTGTGGCTACGCCAGCCTCCAATCTTGTGCGTAACACAGTTTTGATTCTAAGTCTTCTTTGTGACATGCTACATGTTAGCATACTCGTAGTACAAAAAACAAAAAAACAATTCATAATACAAAAAGCTAAAAAAAAAACTAGACTGATGGCCTACGACTAAAAAAAGACTCCCAACCTTGTTAGTAACAAATAAAAAACAATGTTTAACACCGCTACCTGTTAGCCCTGCTAGCGCATTCAAAATAACAACCAACATGGTACTTTGACAATAAATTGCTTCAACATCGGTAACCTCAATCAATATTAATTCATTTGTAAAACGCTTCTGATTATAAGGGACTGTCAGATTTTTTTAAGCAAACCTCATCCTGCAGAAAATACATTAGATTGACAAAGTCTTCATCTCAAAGTCCGTCAACACAAACGTCTGTCCAATGAAAAAAGTAGCTTTTAGACGACTAGGTCCACGTAGACAAAACTGTTTTTAGTCACACACACAGACTTGCTTCTTGTCCTCCTGTGCATGAAATCAGCACCCAGACATCGCGGCCACGCTTCAACTTGTGCCTTTTGATTTCTTTCTACTTTTGTTGAGCCATTGTACGGACAAAAAAGGATTAGAAAAGAAAGGATGAAAGGGCAAGCTGCTGGCTTTCAAACATCCTGAAAATGCTACCCACGGTGATACGACACACCAGCCATGTCTCCGTTGAGCTCAAGAGAGGCGATGTCGCCCAGAGCAGTTTTATGCATGTACTCCAGGACACTTTGGAACATCACATTTTAAGGTGTGACTGTGGGGGATTTTATCTCCTTGCACAAGGGTGGCACACAGTTATCAACACTTATCTCCTCTGCATATGGCTTTCAGTCACCCCTTGATTAATGGACGTATAGATGCTGCACCTGTGCAAAAAGAGATCACCACTGAACATGAGGTGCTTGTGTAGTTCATTCAGTAAACATGAGCGAATCATTCATGAAGTCACTTCCTTGCAGTACAGCTGAGGACAGCCTGAAGGTGATGCAGCATATGGCAGCTGTGTGTGTGTTGATTTTCCTCAGAGGAGACAGAACCACACACACAAGTGCAACAGAGGAGATAACCTATGGAAATGCATGTTTGCCTCTGATGACATCACCGTCTTGGGGCATTTTCCATAGGCTGTCCTCTGTTGCTGTGGAGCGGCCTCCAACCAATCTTCGTGCCCCGCCTCTTGAAATGTATACAACATCAGAATGATGGGTGTCAGCGCTGGTGAGGGCTGATCCATAGGCCATGTTTCAAGCGATGTCACCCTCCGAGCCTCTTTGTAGTTTTTTTTTTTTTTTCTATTTTCCAATGGATAATTTCTGGAGTTTCTGGGAAATGGTCCAGGAGAATCCTGAGCAAGCCTCGAGAGGCTTTAATGTGACAAATTACAACTAAATGTCTCCTTTTAACTTTGGCTGGATTTCAATTGTACTACTAAGTGGTTCCCCTTCCTTTAAGCTTTTGAAAAGAAAGTTAAGGATTAGGGATGGATTTACAATAAAAAAAAAAAAAGAATTAAGTTGGAATCAACCTTTACTTTGAAATAATCAATCTAATAATCAACTCTATTATTTACTTTTCTTTGATAATAATTCTTGTTTTTATTCTAGGCTAAAAACTACTTTAATGCACTGTCAACCATTGGTCTGTTTTTGAATTTCAAGTTCTATATAGATATAGGGCGGACTGAACTATAAGGCACATTAAGTAAGACGAGACTGAATATTCATTAACTGCGTTTGCGCATTCACAATACTACTATGCTCACTATCTTGTATGTTAAAAAACATACAGATAATGCTAAAACTAACGCTAAAGTGAGTGTGCTAACTCCCAACTTTGTTGGTAACCTAAAAAATCTACATAATTAGAAACCTTACCGTATTTCACAATTGCATTCAACAATGTTTTTTAATACATGTATATAATTATTTACTACTCCATATATAAAGTGCTCTTGAATATAAGGTACAATGTTGCTTTTTTTTTGTCCGAAAAATGCTTTTAACTGCACTTTCTGCAGCGGAAAATGTTGTATTATAAATGTATCTAAGCTCTGGTTTTAAAAGGATTCTTTAAGTTTACTGTTTACAATTTGAAAGAACTATGAAAATGATTTTTTTTAAATAATCAAATCGCTTAAATTGCATTTGTGCTGAAATATGTACAATTTTAGAAGCTTGTTTAATTGGCAAGTGGGTTAGTCAATGGATGAACAAATAAAAAAAGTTTTAAACTCAACTTTGTCCCGCCCATTTGCCATTTCCAAAATGTTGAGTTGGGTGGAGCAAACATTAATAGTTTTGCTCCTCCCACGTTTTTGCTGGGCAGAAAAATCAATAAGTATGCTTTATAATAAGTATAAATATGTTATCCCAGAATAAATCAACTTGAACCTTAAATAACTTTCAATATTTGACTCTCCGTAAAAATATATTTTGTCAAAATCGTACAAGTTAGAAATAAATGCAAGATGACATTGTGACATTAAAAACAAAAAAAATAAAATTATCTGCGGCCCCCGGGCCTAGACATTGACATGTGATTTAGACTAAATTTTTGATGAAATAAACACATTTTTAGAAGTCTATTTTATTGTCAAGGGGGTTGACCAATGGACAGAAGACAAAAAAAGTCCTACCTATTTGCAATTTTCAAAACATCAAGTTGGGCGGAGCAAACGTATGCCCCTCCCACTTCAGCTTTCATTTTTGTTGTGCAGAAATCAATCAATGAGGTCAAAGGTTACAGGTCTATTGGGGGAATCAAGGGGTAAAATTTGGATTGAACCGTAAGGTCGTGTTTTTGTTCTGTACAAAGTGTTTATCAAAGATGTTTTCAGATGAAACTTGAGAATGACAGAAAAAAAAAAAAAAAAACGTGCATCTTTGTGCACGCTCTGTGATTCAACAGAGGAGAGAGCCTAGAGAAAAAAAAAAGTCAGACAGGGAAGTGCTGACAACACTGCCTTTAACTTGGTCTCCCTGCAGTCCATGCACAATACATGAAGTGTGCATGCCATAAATCCTCGGCTGTTTTGTTCAATACCCACACCTGACACCCGCTGAGGATCTATACCTGTCTTGAAATGCCTTTGTGCCCCCCCCCCCTTGTCACAGTGTCCCTTGGTAGACATTTGAAGAGTCGTGGGCAGCTAAAGCATTCTTTCTCGAGGGCTTTTGGAGAAAAAGGAGTTCAAGAGGTCAGAAATACGTGTTACTTTCCCACCGGTGCAGCGCTCAGGATCTGTCAGAGTGGCGTGTCAGGGAATGACAGCAAAAAGAAGGATGGCAAGAGAGGTAGATCAAACAGACAAAGGCCAGATTTCACAGCAAAAGCTTCAGATCAATGGGTTGCTGGGCTTTTGCTCCCTCCAAACACACACGTGCGAGCTCCAGTAAACACGCACAACTGGAGTTTTGGTGGAAAAACTGACCTATGCGGTGCCTGTCAGGAAGATTTGAGAAAGACATTACGAAACAAACACAGGAAAAAGATAGATGGAAGTCTCCAATGAGAGACCTCCATAGCCGTGTGTGAAGCGGGGGGTTCGCCTCCCCGCACTTGTCATCTTGACGAATGGATGTGGGTAACTGTCAATTAAAACGAAATCCCATTTGTGGAGTCAAATGAGGACGCCGTCGGTGAAACACACCGACCACAGTTTACAGGGAGCGTTTCCGCCCATAGACAGGGAGTTAATCCACACGCTGAGCTCCATACATGCAATACATCAACGAGACAACATTATCACTGGCTACACCTCTGAAAACTTCAACGTGATTAATTATAATTAATTAGTCAAATGCTGTGTATTGGCTAATTTATCATATTGTGTTATTCAAAATTAATCATCAAAATGAACTAGCAGCAGTGCTTGCGGTTTTTTTTTTGTTTTTTTTCTTCAAGTTTGGAAACTGTGCTAAATCAGCAAGTTGGAAGTGGAGCAGTTTCACTCATTCCCTAGAGATGACTCCAGACAGTCGTTGGTAAACAATTTAGTATCAGCCCTTCAGGAAATTCCACTAAATCGCCAGCACCCAACAAATCTGTTTTCATTTAAATGTCCGTCTAGCCTCTAGTTCCCTTTAAAGCACATTTGTTCCTTATAATCGATCTTCTATTGACATTTGTAACCTTGCTGAATAAGCTGTTTGTGTCTCTTGGTGCCTTTTTTTAATAAAGTGGAGTAATACTTGGAGCCTGACAAGAATGTAGATTTATTCAAATACTGTAAAAAAAAAAAAAAAAAAAGAGCTACAGGTATTTGATTTATTTTTTATATTGTCATCATAGAAGCTTGGCGGGTTTGACCTGAACAGGTGGTGCAGATTTTTGGGTTTTTCAGCCCATGAAGGTTCGTAGAGAGACGTATCTTAAGCTACGTTCACACCGCCTTCGGAAACATGGGTTGTAGAGATCATTTTCCCTGAAAAATCCATGTAAGTTTACATATATGTGTGTTTTGAACTTCTGCATTCAAAACTCTTGCATTTTTGTGCATATCTACAGACGTTTCTACAACCGTTTTTGGGTCTCAACTAGGGATGGGCAATACTGAGCATTTAGGTATTGATCCGATGCTGGCCAATATCGCCGATGTCAATACCAATATTGATTATTTTAATAAATGTGGTGGAAGTGACATGAGCCTCTAAATCTCAGTTGTTTTGTGAGTTTCAATTTTTACATTTTTTGATAAACATAAGGAAAGAATTAGGGCAAAATTTTAACACGCTCAAGAGGCTACATCTCCCGGCTGGCCTGGGAACGCCTCCGGGTCCCTCCAGAGGAGCTGGAGGAAGTGACAAGTTTGGACATCTTTGCTTGGACTGCTTCTCCTGCGACCCGGTCCTAGATGAACGGAATAAGATAAAGGGATGGAATTTCAATGGTTCAACTAGTCAAACACACGTTGAAACTTGGTTAAAATTGAACCAATCAGGGACTCCAGTTCGGTAGTAGCGTATGAATGGGGTTCCCACATTTACTTTTCGGATGTGTCGATCGATTATCCATTTTTACTTCTCGATTAATTTTTGATTACAGCTTGTTTTTTTTTTTTCACACAAAAAGACTATCATATTTAGTGTAGCGCAGAGGTGCTGTCATTTTAACCCAGAGCATCATGGGAGATGTAGTGCAAAAAACTGACACCTATGTCAGACAGACTCACGTCTCTGAGTGTCATTATTTTGTTAACTTTTTAAACACTCTGACATCTGATGCTGTGGGATGCTACACCACTAAACACGAGCTTTGGCTGTTATTTTTGTTGGAACCGACAGACTTTGAGCTGAATCAGAACAAGGAAGTGAGGACGTTAATCTCTTCTGATTGGTCAGATGGATGACATGTGATTAAGCCTCCAGGAATGAATGGTGGAGACAATTGAAGGGCCAAAACCTTTTTAAAAGTAAAGCTAGCGGCTAATTTTTCTGACTGTCATTCTGATCAAAGACTTTATAATCTTGCATTTCCCAAACTCAGTGTTAAATCAGGGCCTGTTCGGATGAACAGAGAGTGGATTTCCTGGTGATGGTAAATAGTTTTAGATAAGTGAAAATGGGTCATTTCCAACAGCATACCTGACCATCTATCACTGCACGCGTTCTAACCACAAGCAGACGCTTCAAACATAGGGTATCCAGGTGCTACACTGGATGACCAGGCTTAAGCCTTAAGTTTATTTGACAACTTTCATTTAGAAGTCATTTTTATAAGTATTCATAGTGTGTGGGATCATAGGTTGTATGTGTTAATGGAGGGGACTTTTTACTGTATATGTTTTTGTTTTTAAATGTAAACCGCTTTTTTTTTATAAATAAAGTTTTATTTGATTTGACCACACAAACTATGATTGTCTAATTTCTAACAGTCAGGACCCATGTAAGGAACATGCTTATCACATGAACATCAATAATGAACAGGAATTAGTTGGGGGACTTGGAAAAAAAATAAACATTTTTGACATGTCACCTTTAGGTAAAAGTAATAAATGTAACCTGTTGTCATAGAAAAAAAATTACATGGAGGAATGTTCTCTCTGTGGGTTAAATCGAGTGTTCTCTAACCTTTCATGCGAGCCACCTGCACGCCTCGTACAGGTTTGACCACTTCTCTGTATCCACCCATGAGGGAAGTTGTGACTAAGGCTCTAGTGATGACCTCAGCCGGGACTGAGGCCAAACTTCTGTGGAAAGTCATCGTCCTCATTAAGGGGCCGAGACCGAAAGCGGGGGTGAGAGCTCGAGAGCAGGCCTCATCGCCCCAATTAATGGCAACAGTTATTGCGTAAGCAAAACTCATGCGAGGCTGGAAGTCGATGCGTTTGTCTGAGTGCTGATAACGGTTTGTGAAAGTCTCATCGCATCACAGGAGGATTTCAAGAGCGCGACACTGAAGGACATCAATGCGGCATTATGGGTAATTAAAATGAGTGCTTCCCAGCCATTGCAATTAAATAAGAAAAAAAGTGTGTCTGGGTCTGTGTATGATTTGTGTCATTAATTTTCATTACCAGCCGTTTATTAACCTCTTTTTTTTATTTTGGAGAATCCTGATGGGAGATGCTTTCTGTGTATATCACACCTCGCTGTGTGTGTTTGTGCATCACCAGGTTTCACCTCCTACGGAATTTTTCCATTGGGGAAAATTTCATGTACAGCCCGGGAGACTGTAAAAGCTTGCATGTTTTTTTTTTCGCAGCACATCCATCAGCAGCCGGAAACGGCACGGGGGGGGCAGGCCAATAAAGGCAATATTATGGCTCGTGATTAAATAAGAAATTAAGTGATATTTCATCTCTTCTTATTAATTAGAAAATAGGTCTTCTGTGATGCAAATATTTATTTTAAGTAATAAAAGAGGACAAATTTGATGACATGGTGGCATAGATTATTATTGGATGCACACACTGCTCGCTCTTTTGTCAGTTGGCGTGAAGTGAGATCGTTTTTGACCCCAAAGATGTTAAGTAAATTTTACTAACATATTTTTCCTCCAAAAATGGTCATTTTTTGACATATGGGACTTCTAAAAAAAAAATAAATCAAAATCATGCAGTTCCAGTAGCAGCTCACTAGGGGGCAATGTTGCCTCAAAATACCTGATTAAAATGCAAAAAAAAAAGTTCTTAACACCTTCCTTTGCTGTTTTTTAAGACGTTTTCTAACATTTTTATGATTTTCGCTTCTTTAAACTCGAGATAGTATCTTGAGATTTCTCAATTGTTTTCTTATGTCATTTATCTATTTTGGTTCATGTCTGATGTGTTCTCAGCAACAAAAAATTTAGTTGTTTTTTTACAGATTGAACTGCACCAGATTTCATCAAGAAATAATCGATAGGTAAAAAGCCTTTTGTCTGTGAGAGATGGAAGAGATTAGTTTTAGTAGCCATAAGAGTAGGAAACCTGTGTTGTCTAAAATAAATTGAGAAATTGGTTTTGTCAGCTCTATGTGATTGCATTCTTTCAATTACTGTAATTTTTTTTAACAATTAATGTATTTTCAGTTGATTCTGAAGCAGAATTTCCAATATTCCTATTTTCCAATAGTAAGGTTTTAAACATTTTAAACATGGCTGGGTCAGCAGTTTCCTTGACTTTTTTATGTTTAGCCAAGGTTCCAATCTCTTTGGTTTGTCTTTTTGTTTGAACCAATACAGTATTTTTTTCATTTTATTCTTTCTTTGCAGATCAGGATTTTCATTTAATTAATATAATGTGTTTCTTTCATTCTTACTGGTGTCCAGTTTTTTTATATTATTGTCTCTTTCTCATTTTCCCCTACACATGAGGCACGTGTGTCTGTTGGGAACATCAATATACACAAGGAACTTGCATTAATTACACTCTGATGACATTTCCCTACTTCCTTTTTGAGAGTCTGCAGGTGAACGTGTTCAGTGGAGGTCAGCATTAAACCCAAACTCCTCGTGAAGATGCTCAGATGTAGAGAATCCTTACTTCTGGGGGATTAACGACACAATCTCAACCTCCATTCTTCCACATTCTTATTAAATGTCAGGAGTGGATCCTGGAGAATAAATACCTTTGCCCAGGAACTCCCCACCCTATCCCACCCCGCTCACCTGGCCCAAACTTTGATCAGTAATTTTCTAGTAACGAGATTTCTTTGATTTCATTAAATAGTCATTTCGCACCTGGAAGCCCAAGGCTTTGCCGAGATCAATGATCTAATCATGTTACCGTTAAGCCAATCGGCTTGAAAGTCCTCTGTGATATCCCTTTACTGTTTTAATGACTTAGTTCAGATTAAACAGGTTTTAGGAGCCAGGGATTAACGGACACTTTCACTGAGGTGGAGAAAGCTTTTTTTTTTTACTCTGATGCATAATTTATAGCAGAGAAAAGGGAAAGATTAAGGTGAGCCGTGTGGCCGCCACTCGACATCCACCGGTCAGTGATAATGGACGCCTCAATGAATTTCATTTCTTAATTCTTTTTAAATAAAACATGACAATTAACATCATTATCAGTATGGAAAGTGTCTCAAAGCTACTATTTTCTGTATTGGTTCATAAGTCACGTCGTCTTTGTAGAAAACGATGGATTTTTTCCAGACTCCTAATAATCGGAGCCAATTATTAAACTGCATTTCCCGATAATGACTTAATAATTGTGCCAATTTGCCGGACTTTAACGGGGAGATCAACATCTGATTTGTGCAATTATCCTTTTGTTTGTCGCATAAAACAAACTGATTCAGTTTTTCATAATTGGATAACAGTATTTTTTAACTGTGCAATTGAAATGCAATCCACATCGATAGAAATACACACGGCTCGGCTGTTTGTCTAAGAGGAAAAAAAAAACTTTATTTATTAGTAGTCAAACAAGACTCAAACTGTCTCCCCTGTGTGCTTGTTTGGCGACACGCGCTTCCTCAAACTTCTTCATCCGCAGCTGCCACAGAAAAAACATGCTAATGAACATAATGAAAGAGTCACATCTGCCAAAGAAAAGGAATCCTTCTGCTGGCATGAGCCTCTCGCCTGTAGCTTTGCGATGGTTCTGAAAAGTTAATTATGAATTGGAGACATGTGGCTGGATCTTTCAAAGCAAGTCCCCCCCCCCCCCCTCCCCTCCTCTCCTTCCCCTGGTCTGTTTTTGGCCACTTTCTTCAATCCCTGTCTTATTTTTTTTCCGATTGGATCTTTCCACACTGTTATGTGTCTTTAGGCACTGAGTCAATTGTTCCTACTTTAGAAAAAAACTGAAAGCACTAAAACCCTTTAAAAAGACTTGATAGTGCTACTGTCTTGTACAGACTGTCAGAAAGACACCCATATTTTTTGGGGGGGTTTAAGTAAATCGTATTTTCCAATAGTGTATCTTATAACTTCAAATAGTGGCCAGTTCCTAATAGACAGTAAAATACAGAATGGTACCGTACGTAAATCATGAGACAGCATGGTACTGTTGGTACCACACTGTCACATAATATCCAAAAGGATCAAATGGCCACAAATAGTAAGTGACAACACTGGTGGAGCATTCTTAGGTTGACTGAAACAACCAGTACAGCTGTGTAGTACACAGGTTTCAGAATCCGGGGACGGCCGCTGTCCCACATGTTATCCAACCAACCTGCCATTACAGCTTCTCATTGGTAAAACACAGGTAATCAACAGAAGACAAGGGAGGAGTTTCAGGAAAACCAACAAAAGGCCAGCCTTCGAGCCTGCCTAGTTGGGGCAGCCACGGTGTAGCGGTATGGTGGTCGACCGCAGATTGGAAAATTGCAAGTTCGATTCCCGCCTTGCCCGCTCATGTGCCAAAGTGTCCTTGGGCAAGATGCTGAACCCCAAGTTGCATCTGGTGGAAGGTTGGGGACAGTATTTGGAAGTGGAGCCACCATCAGCGTGTAAATGAGACTGTGACTGTAAAGTGCTTTGTGCCTTCAAGGAAGGTAAGAAAGTGCAATACAAGTATTAACCATTAGTATTAATAAAGCACTTTTACCATAAGTACAGAAACGGGCAACTTTGTTGGCAACAATCTCACCAGTACTGACCTGCACCAGTCCAAATTACCCACAAAAGTACTTACCAGTCCAACAACCTTTTTGTTTCGGCCTTGCAAAACGAAAAGAAACACAATAAATACCAAACTCACCCATATGCATATGACATGAGATTAGGTAAGGGACAGTAGGGTACAATACTGTATCAACTAACAGTAGACCCGACGCTTAACCCTTTATGACTGGTGATGTGGTCGACGACTCCTAAATACCACACGCTCTTTAAACTACATGAATTACGTAAATCAGTTGGTTTCATCGCGGAGAAAAGTGTTTTTTTTTTGCTTCAGAATCTTCGGGAATTACGTTAAATGGATAAACAGTTAAAGAGTTACGGTTGTCGCAATAATATTATCAGTGGTGTTATGTGGACCTCTTTGTTTTTCTTTCAGTTTTTCTTTCCATCTCCAGGTTATCCAGCTTACCCCAGAACATCAGGACTTAAAAGGCACTTTTTGGCTCCTCCCTCTCTCTTTCCCCATGGCCAGCAGCCGCACCAGCAGAACTGCTCTTGCCTGACTCAGCAGCCTTCTTTTCCTCTCCCCAGTTTGGTAGTGGTTTATTGGGAATAAATCTGGTTTTTCTTGTATCTCAAACACTTGATTGAGTCTTTTATGTTTCATCCACCGAGCCTGGATGTAACAAGTAGAGAAAAAGCTCTGGCCTTTAAGGGTTAACACTGGAGATGTCTAACACACGCTTTTTGACATATCGAAATTCCTTGACCGCTTAATCAACGTGAATCAGCTGATTTTGACGTAGAGGAAAGTGGTTCTTCATATTGGCTTTGCACCGCTATGCAATACATTAATAGTGTAGTGTGGATAACATCGCGAAGCCATTTTTCTTTTTGACTTAATAAGCCGATTTACAGTACGTTACTTGCTGAAGCACTTTACCAGCACAAGGCTAGTTTTCTTTGCGACAGGATTTGCTGGAATTATATTTATTTTATAAACGGTTGAAAAGTTACCATAGTCCAAAGAATGTAAACATTAAAGCTAAAGCTCCGATGATAAAGGAGACTGTACAACATCTTCAAGCAATTATTGGAGACAAAAAGAAATGGGTCACTACTAGAAGATGTACGGTATATTCTGAGTTGTTGAAGATATTTGTTTCATCTAAAAATTCCTTTTATTGCAGCTATTTAAAGTCATCCATCAATCTTTTAAACCTATTTAATCTCTTTTGGGATCACGGGATGCTGGAACTAATCTCAGCCACCATTGGGTCAAGGCAAGGTACACATTGGTCAACTTGCCACTCCATCAAGGGGCCATATTAGATAAGACAAAGATATACAAACATTTATGCACAACCCCCTCTTTATTTTTATTAGAGGTACTTGCTGTTCAGAAATGAATCACCATTTAGTTAGCCAGAGGACACTGTAGTTGAGCTTTTATTGGATCACCTGGCGCCTGTAAAAAGCCTCTGGTAAGCTCTTTCTGTTGACAGTATCAAATGGCTGAGTCATCTTGCCCGGACTAATCTAAAAGGCAATGAAGAGAGAGACAGAAAGCCCAAAAGCTTTATCTGCTTTAACACCTTTCCCTTTAAAAAAATAAAATGTTTCCATCCTAGCCCCTCTGGCTGGTTAATAGCCATGGTTTACGAGCGCCCGTCCTGCTTTTCCTGACAAGTTGTTTGAAGTGAATCAACGTTACAGTAGTAGAATAATTACAGACTAAAAGAAATGCAATCATAATTTTAATAAATCCTTAAAGGAAATGTGGACTTTGAAGGAAATTATAAGGTGAATGGAGAAATTATTACTGAAAAGAATGACAGTATAATGTTGCATTGGACAGGACTGTACTGGTACTGAATGAAGGGAGCATTTGGCTGCAATGTTGAGAAATATGAAGCCTTTGGGGTTTGATGTGTCATGAAAAGACTAAGCAGGTCTTCTTTTGGTGCGGAATAGAACTTTTTAACACAGAAGTCAACAGGAAATTGCTCTTTGTGTAACCACTCTAGTGGTCATTTGAGGAACTGCAAAATTGTGGTTGGATTTCAATCCAGGAGGAAACCAAGCATATTTTATGACCAAATAAACTCCAAACTAAATTGGACATATTTGTCTGATTGCTGAAAACAATCAGATTATTGGGTTATCCCATGACTTTATTATGGTCAGATTCTTCTTCTAGACAAAAAGAGATATCAAAATTCAATCAGAAGTTCTTTGTAAAGCTCCCTTGTGAGACGTATCCCATTACCTTTGGTACAAAAAGCTATTATAGTTTGTTAAAATTAATTTTTTCTGGAAAGATATCCTATTGGACATGAACGGGACCAAGCCGTTACCCATGTTTCCTCATAACCGTGAGTAAAGTGCCTGTTTGAACTAAAAAGAATGTAGTGGAAGCTTCAAATCCTGGACAGGTTTTCAAAACTGCCAAAGCTATTAAAAGCAATTTAAATAGCTTATAAAACTTCTCTACAGTTTTCAAAAACCATAGAAGTTGATTTTTAAATTATCGTTTAAAATCTACAAAAAAAGCTTTTAAAATCTATACTAATGTCTCCTCTTGTACTTTCTTTTGGGGTCCAGATGACCCAACCCGTATATTGAAGTGTGACAAAAGTGGACAAAGGTGGACAGGATTTTTATGTCTGCCACGGACACCAGTGAAAATCAAAAATCATTGAGAAAAACAAAATCGGCACACTATTTTGTGGGTTCCAGACGATAGGGCTGGGCGACACTTCGGGTGTCAATCCGATACCGGTCAATATCGCCGACATCGATACCAGTAACAATACTAATAACGATATTTTTTGTAAAATCTCAAGTTTTTTCAATTTCCATTAACAATTTTTTTTTGTAAGTTTCTTTTTTATTAATTTTAATAAGTTTATTTATTTTAATTACGTTTAAACTTAAAAACAGAATAAGGACAATATTTTCAATTAAATGAAAAATTGTTTATTAAAATAAAAACCTCTTGAAATTAAATGAAAGTGAAGAAACCAAGAGAAACAAGTAACTATGATACAAAATAAATCAAAATGTATAACAATAAAAAGAAACTCTGGTAGAAATATAAATAATTTGTAACTTCTTACCATTTAAATATAACAATAATAACTGTTGAAAAGTAACTTGTTAAAAATAACTCAGCATTTCATGGATTTCACAGGACTGGTGAGAGTGGTGAGGCAGCGACTCAGCTCCTTTTTGCAGAAAAGTTTCAAACAAGTGGAAATATCGATATCTGCTGGCTGGTGGCAATCCAATACTGATACCTACTTGAAATTAATATAATAATAATACATTTTATTTGAAGCGCCTTTAAGGCTCTGAAGCACACTGTACGGTTAAAAGCACAAATAAAACATATATTTAAATAGAACAAAATTAAAATGAAGTGGCAGAGGTGGTATATAAAACTATGATGGGTATGACAATTTGAACAGATGGGTTTTGAGCTTAATTTAAAGATGGACGTTCTGATGTTGGGGGGGTAGTGAGTTCCAGAGTTTGGGGGCAGAGCAGCTGAAGTTTGTGTAGGGTTTTTTGAGGAGGGCCAAAGAGGAGGGAGTTCCAGCAGTTGATACTGTGGACAAGGGTGGAGGTGGTATGGGTGGTGAGGGAGGGATGTAAACGGTTGAGGTTTCTCAGATGATAATATGCAGTATAATATGCATAATATGCAGTCCCATCATATCATATCATATCTGATACTTTGAATCGACCCACTCCCAACATTACTGTGGCCTGGCTAGGATAACAGAAGGACTAATTGCCAAAAAAATACAATTTTATAGCTGTTAATGTAACTTTCAAAGCAATTTAAATAGCTTTTAAGCTATTTAAAGCTCCACCTATTTTGTAATAAGATTAAATAGCCATCAGATCGCTGAAACTATTGTCAAAAGAATACAATTTGACTTTTGGGCTCCCCTGTGAGTAGTATGCTTTTACTTTTGGTACCAAAAGCTATTATAGTTAATTTATAATTGATTTTTTAATCATCCTGTTTGCCACAGGAAATGAATGGACCAAGCCATTACCCATGATTCCTCAAAAATATGGGACAGGTTCCTGTTTCTTCTGAAGGGGACCTACTAGAACAGGCGCCTACTTTACACGCGTCACCTGCTGTTGAGTGTAAATGTTGAAGTTTGACTTTGCTCTGGAAATGCTATTGTTCTTATAATAAAAAAAACTTTGCAAATACTTTAGGTGGTACTAGGAAAAGTATTAATGAACTAAAGCTCAGATCTATAAAAGAAACAATTAACTTTGAAATCTTGGTCATATAAATGGTAAAATATATTATGCAAAGTTTTAAAATGTTATCCAGAGGATTTAAAGAGCATTTGAACAGCTATTTCACTTGATTCATGAAACCTAAATGTACATCCATGATAAACGTAGTTTTTTTTTGGCTTTAAATAGCAATTGCTTCAAAAATGTTTAAAATCTTGATTGCTTTCAGCAATCAGACACAATTTCTTCAAAGAAATTGCAAATCTAGTACTTAATAAAACACGTAAATACCTAATTATTTAAGATATATTGCAATTTACTTGTAAAATCCTCTACCGTTCTGTCCTTTACATATTAAAAGTCTGCATATGTCTCCAATTTATGTCATTCTTAATTCTAAGTATCATTTCTGATTTAACATTTGAAAAAAATTGAAAAGCTGAATTAAAAAAACAATTAAGATAAAAGTCCCAAATATCTCAAAAATGTGCTTCAGAAAGCTTTGTGCTTCTTAAGTTACTATATAAAAGTCTGGCAGCAGAAAGCCCCCCCCCCAGTACTTTTTCTGCCAATTCGGCATTTTGCAGAAGACCAACACCTGTGTTCTAATTGTATACATAAGCTGCACTAATAGATGGTGACAGCTGTAGCCTGTAATTAGGACACAAAAATAAAAAATCTAGGAAAAGAAGAAGATTTAATCTCATCTAATTTTAACAAGAACATCTCTATTGAAGCAAAAACTGTACAATGAAACAGAAACAAAAAACATGCAGATCTATATGAAGCAGAAATGGGGAAAAAAAAAGATTGTTTTCTGTAGAAACCATGTCCGTTCCCCACTAACACATAATTAGTTAAGACCCGGCTTAGTCCACCTCAGGGAACGCAGCTCAGGATGTCGCATTAATGGAGGTGCTTTTGCCAAAGAGCACACCTGCTAATTCAGTGAAAAAATAAAGTGTGATTGTCAGAGCGCATTATTATGCCTGTCTGAAGATCAACATGCGATGAATACGTGGGCCATGGCGCGCAGCCTTCTGTCCACACACACTTTTCTGTTTCTAATGATTAATTATCATACCCAGGAGTTCAAATGTCAGCGTTGACTCGGAGATACAAATACCAGTCTGTGTTTGTTCTGCCGCACATTCCGATTCAACCCGGGAAGTTATTAATCAATTTCCCCCAACTCTTGTCATCAGCCTCCGTCTAATGACAGTTTGTGTTAATTGTGCCCGTTTATAAACTGGATCTCGGCATCGGAGGCAAGCTGTGCTAATCTCATCATCCTCATTTTCTTGCTCTGCACCACTAGGTTTAAAAATCAACTATTGATGTTCCTTATCACATTAGGTGAACTGCTTGATGGCAGCACACAGCTGCAGGCCGTTGGTATGGATATCCTATTGGTCTGATTTTCATTTATAGAGACTTTGTCATTTGTTTGAGCCCACACTATGCATCTAGATATAAACTATTAAAATTGTAAATTGCCATTTTGAATGGATTCCTGTTTTTTTTTTTTTTTTTTTAAGAATATATTTTATGGCCTAAAGTTACATTTCTGCACAGCGGTTTAAATTGCTAAATGGACTTAAAGTAAGCAGTGTGGGATCCACTCTGTATTTTTTTGAAAACAGAAAAACAACAACAGACATAGACCTTGAAGACCCAATCAGATCGGATCGGATCAGACCTAATGGGAGCCGCAAAACCTTTTTTTTTTCTCCTCTTAGGAAAATTTTACTCTACTTTGTATCATTGTTTTTTATAACAAATATTAATTATATTGATTTTTTTGCATGAACAAATAAAAAAATATTAAAAACTAGCATTTTCTCAAAGTGAAATTAATTTTTTTTACTTTCAACAGAAGCTTTCTTTCAAAATAAAAGACTTCCTGTCCCAAACAGGAAAATGCCAGTAAAGCTATTATATTCCTATAAAAGGTTTAAAACAATGCTAGACAAAATTGTATTTTTTCTTATTTTTCCTTAGGTCTGAATAGCTACTAACCATTGTTATGCAGCACAAGATAAAGTTAACTTTAAAGTCATAAAATAAACTCAGCAATAAAAAATATCTGACCTTTTTTTTTTAACCAAGTTTCTGCATATTTGTAATCTGTACATTCTGGAGGAAGTGAGGAGCAAACAAGGCGCAACTGTCAGCAGGGATATGAAAACCATTACCGTTGATCTACTAGATTCAGTTAAATGAAATAAATTAAATCAGTGCTAATTTAGCAACCCCTTACTTTTAAAAATTGCAGTTATTTTATTTTTCTTCAACAAGAGAGCCACTGTGTAGGGGCAAAAAAGCCTCATGTGGCTCCAGAGCCTCAGGTTGCAGACCTCTGTTCTAGGACATAGTTTCTGCAGAGTGGCAGTAGTTCATTAGAAATTCACCTCTGAATTGTGGGCGGGACTGTTGGTGCGGAAATACCCGCCCCCTCTTGCCTCACTGAGAGCCCGGGGCAGGGAGTTTGTGTGTATTCTCTACAACACAAATAGGCACTTTATCCAAATAGGATTTTTCTTACCTCATTTTTTATTAAAAAAAAAGAAAACTCAAATGAATTTTACCTTAATGTTCTTATTGTCTTCTATCATCAAAAAAAAAAAGCCACAAGAACATGTTCAAACACGAATAAATAAAGATATATGAAAACAAATGAAAAAAATTAAGATTTGCTCAGTGTTAGATTGGTAAAGCTTTTATATTTGCTGGATTAGATAGTTGGACCCAAAAAAGCTCAGACACCCCCACTGACTGTATATGAGAACTGGACTGAGCGATAAACAACACTTTAGTCATGTGCTCCACGTGTGTAATGCTAGCATACTTACATGTTGGATCAATAATGCCGATCGTCGTCTCTTTATACGATCAGACAACTCCGCTATAGACTTTCATGTATTTTAGCGCGGAGTTCGGACAGATTACTGCTGTTACCTTAAAATCCACGTTTGTTTCATTACAAACCGCGCACGCTGTCTGCGTCTACTTTAGAAAAATACGCACACAGCTTGAAGCTGTTCGGCCGCGGAAGCTCTGCCGGGTGTGAGCGCACAGGCAGCCCCTCTCATGCCCTCCCCTCTGCATGCGGAAAAGCAGCGGGGAAAGACAGAAAAGTGCACCCTGTGTTTGCGCTGTAGGCGGATAAAGACAAATCTAGGATTTAATGTCCAAAACTAGGAATTTAGGCTGAAAACTTACTTGTCCAGTAAAAACTGATAACGGTTTGGCGACGGCATCCTTTCCCTTTACTGTCATGCTCATGAAAAGCACCCCCTGGTGGACTTTTTTGGCATTATTTAAAGACATCGATTCAGGGAAAGATTAGACTGATAATGGTTTGTGAGCTGAAATATCGCGATAGTTCGCCATACCGTTATTTTGTCCCAGCACTATCGGACATTACCCTGCTGTTTTTGGATGTCATCTTTTACCATGACAAACCGTGACCTCACTTCCTGCAGTAGATCGGTGGCTGTGAGCCTGTAGCACAAGGCAAGAGGTCAGTGGCTTATGACCTGAATTCAAGCCCTAAAGGTGAAAGCAGACCGAACAGACGCAAAACTACTTATTTCAACCTCTTACGCAATTCACCAATGCTTTGAATCAGTGGTGCGGAAACATCAATTAAAATGTGGTGATTATAGCTAAATTTGTCATTAGCCTCGAGGTGGAAGTCACCACCACAAGAGTATCTGAATTTTAATCTAGCCACTTATAACCCTGCACACATTCGCATATACACACACTATATACACAGAATATTGCCGGTGGGACTTTGAAGAGCAGGAGATAGGTCTGAACTTGTTCCCTACTTGGGAGAAAATCAAATCCTGGTGCATTTTCATCCGCTGTCAGTGTCAGGCCTATATTTCTGCTGGGCCGGGCAGGAAATTAGGCTATTAAATTACAGCTTTTCACAGGGCCCTCATCATTTTGTCCTGCTATTCTACACTACAGATGTTCTATGAAAGTAAGTCATTGTAGTCATCTATCTTTCCTCTGGCTAAATACAGTCTTCCAGTGTGCCAATACTGCTCTTCCATTTCCAATCTTTTGCCTCTTCTCCTTGGATCTCTCTCTGTCACTCTCTTTCATCCCCATACTGATAGTTTGGCTTAATTTGTGCATGCATTCGGTTCAAGCGCAAAAAATCTATTCCAGGGAGGTCAGCAGGGGTCAGTGGTCAGGCCGGAGCCAGAGCAAAGTGGATTACTGGTTATCTTCCAGGCAACTTGGCTTCCATATTGGAACATCCGTGACCTAGATATCGCATGTGAGTTATGTCTCAAAACCAATCACAAGATTTGAAATGTGGGGCGACACCGAAGCATTAAAAAGAAAAAAAAATAAAGCAAATAGATTCATGCAATATGAACCTTATTTTTTTTGCCCCCCGACAAAAAAAAAAAAAAGCATTGGAAAGATTCATGCAGTTTAAAACTTCTCTCTAAGTGATGCATACAAAATATAGTTCTAATGGTTATGTCAGAATCCCCCCCAATCAGTATAGAGTGCACCATATAGTGTGTTTGCCATTTAGTACTACTAATTCCAAAAATAAGTGCATTAAAAACTAGCGTCAATGCTCACTAGATTAGCAAATATAGACCAATGCATTGCGGTCAAACAATTTTGAACAAAAAACGTGTTTAAACGTAATTTTTGAATAAACCATCCACATTTCACCGTCAGAACACCGTGAAGTCATAAATAAACGTCATGAAATGTTTGTATTCGTTCAATTTTCACAACGCAAAATCAATGTTTAGAAAAACGACAGAAAAGTAGTGAGCACAGTGTCCGAATTACCTTTAAAATCCAGATCACTATATAGTTTTTTAGTAGTTACGGAGGGATTCAGACAGAACCTTGATTATATAGAAACTACGGAAACAAGACAAAATGAGCACGTTTGATGGTTAATCCAAGACAACTGGCAACAATTATTTGGAAGCAGGACAGAAGAAAAGGGTGGAGCTAAACAGCACAGGAAGTCAAAATATCCAAACCACTATACACTAAATGAAGAAAATATAAATATAAATATATTCTATACCAGCACAAAACGAAAAGAAACTAAATTAATGCATACTGTACAGAATACCAGTATAGGATATTATATATATAGATATATATAAAAACAGATATTCAAAAATTGCTGATTTTTTTTCTGGCATTTCACTCTTCCGGTTCATCACAAAAACTCCAACAATTCAAAACCGTTGTAAAATTTTCTTTTGCATCTAAGGAGGTGCTGCGGTGTATCTACACAGCGGAGCGCGGAGAGAGTGCCAGTCCGCTACCTCCCCCTCGTCTCTCCATGGCCCTGTGTGGAGAAATGGCATCAGCTGACGTACAAGCAGCCAAAAATTTTTTTTTATATGATCGAGACGATAAATGTGAGGGATGATTATCATCTGGAGCTGGTGTTCATTATTTGATGAAGGAAGAGGCACACGCTCCTGGTTTTAATTTGCATTAGAAAAAATTATATTGCTACCGTACAGTCTTTTGTTTAGGAAAAAAAAAAGAAAACTTATGTTGACTAATACTCCAATATTCTATATTAAATGTTTTACAAATCATGATCAAAAGTGTTTTTGGTGAGTATGGATTGGTAACGGACATTCTTTGCCTGCAGGGGTTGGGTGGTGAGATGGGGGGGATATTCTCAGTATTGGCGGATGTCTCCGGTCCCTAACCCCCGCATACTGTATACCCTGTATACTGTATACCCTGTTTCCTGTTCCTCCAGGTTTTTGCTGCAAAGCTGACTGTAAATAAAACTTCTGCGTAAAGCTTGCATTGTGTTGCGGAGGGATGAACGCGACACTCAGACATAACAAAGGAGATGTAAACATTCCAATTGATTAAAGAATGTTTTTTTTGTGCGTGTGTTGAGGCACTGCTGACAGACAAGTGGAAATCTACCTAGAGACATGTCAGGATGCTCTTTAACCCTGCTGCTGGAATCTGGTCCCTCAGACTTCCCTCTGTCAGCTACAAAGGGATTTGTGGACCCTTGAAGGCCACCATACACAAGTTTACTAATATTTTCTGCAAAGCCTAAATTTTAAAGTTCTAGAGTTACTAAAAATCTATTTTTTTTCCCTGTGGTTGAGATGTGAGTAGACGCTGCCAAAAAGGTTTCTTCAGCCTTTGCACTTCAAAATATTGACGCCTCCGTGTGCTTTTTTTCTTTCTTCACTGTCATCAGAGAGTTTTGAAGATCTGACATCAAGCAGTGCAAGCACAAACACAGATATGTTTGTCTATGCAAATGGTGACATTCCAGCATCAGGATTATGAGTTTTTGAGGGGGAAAAGTGTAAATAAAACAAATGTCATCTGAATGATATTTACTCACTTGATTTGGTTTATTTCTTTAATTTATTTTAGATTTCTGTTTTCTAACGTTTACTTTTCCCAACTTGTCCAATCTCTCCGTTTTGCTTCCCTGTAAGTAGGGGTCATAACTCTTTATGGTTTGATTCGCCGGCTCCAAACTACATAATTAAGAGCCCCTCCGCCTTTTATTTTTAGCTTTGAATGACATTCCGGCAAATTTTTCCAATTGTGGTGATTTTATTCGTACATGACTGCGATGTCAGCTGTGGATCTTCAGGTTCAGAAAAAAGGGAGCACGTTACACAGCACTTTTATCAAGCTTTTGATCCAACAGCCACTGTTTCTTCTTTTCTCCTTCTCTTATTCTGCTCCTCCTGTCAGAAAAACTTCTCAGCAAATCTATCATCTCTCTGCCTCTCTCCTTTAACTCAACTTTGCTACTACGGGGCAAAGGTAGACTGAAGGAGGGAAAAAAGGATCTCATTATTTCAGACCGGCTGCTTATGCTTCATATCACCACTGCAAGAAGAAAAGCTCATTTTGAAGTAATTGATTTCAGCATCAGAAAAAAAACAAAAACAAAGGGAAAACGTTTATTTCTGTTTTTTCTGGACAGGTGTTCTGCTTTCCATCCATTTTTTATTTTTATTTTTGATAATAAATACTTAAAGGTTGGATGCATGACCTACCAATACATACACTTTTTCATTTGTGGGATCAAATAGGACCCCAAGTTGGAATAAATGGGTTTTTGCGGTAAACCTACTTAGGAAACTTATTTAGATTGATTTCATCAACAGAAAAGTGATTTTATCCATTTTTATATACATTGAATTACAAAACAATCAATTTTGTATAAAAAAAAAGTCTCTTGGTTTGCTAATTATTTAAGTTTTGGAACCCAAAGTGTTAAACACCACAGCTTGTTTCCCAATATGCGAGTATCCATAAGGGAGTGCCACAGGGCTCAATATTAGGACCACTTTTATTTATGATATATATTAATGACCTGGTCCAAAATGTGTCTGAAGCCTGAACACATCTTTACGCTAATGACACACTTATTTATGGTTTTGCTTCATCTCCTTCTAATGCTGTTCAGTCATTTGAAAAAGCTTTTGAAACATGCAAGTAAAATTACTTCTCAATGCTGACAAAGCAAAATTCATTTTATTTTCACATCATAGAAAAAGGACCACAACTTATATAAACAGAGGGAAAATGGAAGTTATTCATCTTTATAAGTATCTGGGTATTTTGCTTGATGACACTAAGTTTAAAACCCCTTGTTGTAACTCTAAAAAACTTACACTTAAACAAAGTGTATATAAAAAATATTGTTTTTCTTTTAAAGTTAAAAAGTGCCTTGTTGCTGCAACATTTTATTACTTCTAGATTATGGAGATTTGCTACGAGTGTTTAGAAACATTTCTGTTCTTTCTAAAGGAATAAAAACAATCCCATTAAAAATGTCATTTAATAACTAATTTGTATTTAAAGGGTTCAAAGTAGACAGGCAAAATGGTTGGCACTAACAAATTTCACCTCACCGCCTCTTCGAAAAAAGTGAGGACACGCCTGGTTTATGTTTTTTAGCACAATGTCAGTAAAAAAAAGACATCCATGGTGATCTTAGGAAGTTAAGTTCTGCTTTTCATCAACTCAGGAGTGCCTTAGGACTGTTTCAAAACAGTTTAGAATCCATCATTCCTGAGGAAGACAGATTATTCACAAACCCAATCTATTCAAGATGGCGCCCACTTTTAGCAAGTTCACCTCAAGTTCATCCCACTTTAAAAAAAAAGAAAAAAAATGAAGGCACTGCACAAAATATTTGGCATAAACAAATGTTTAAGGGTGGTTTGTCTAAAAAAGTCGCAAACAGAAATCTGCTGCTTTGCAAACAGAGCGTGGCGTGTTCGGTTTATGACAAAGCCACTCGTGGCACAAAGAAAATAAATAAATGTGATGTTTTAAACCACAAAAAAAGAGATATCCATCTCGGTTCTATAATGGAACATAGTTCCAGGTAATAATAAATACAGCATCCACTGTATCTAATTCAAGCTTAGCTGTCCTCCTGAATGTACCACCCGAAGATGTTAGGAAAGTGTTCTTATAGGTTTCTAAACACTTCAGCTCATCTCAGAAAGTATCTAAAACAGATTAAATCATCAAATGAGAACTTTTCACACCCACTGTTCAACCTTTAACAACGAGATGTAGCTAGCGACATCTAAATAGCACACTATCTTTGAGGTACCATAACTTTTTGACCATTTGGTATCAATCAGAAAAGCCACATTTATAAAGCCACAGATAAAAGAAGAGGGGCCCCAAAACTGAGCCTTGAGGAACTCCCGCTGAGCAGGACAGAAAAGATTATTGAGCATCACCTATCTGTATCGCCTGTGCTCTGTCCATAAGAAATGATTTGATCCAATGAGGAGATCTGTCTGAAAAATTAAATTGAATAACTATTGCAAGAAAGATGTCATGGTTAATGATGCTGGTTACGTGAACAGTTGAAGAGTTACGGTAGTCGAAAGAATCTCAAACCTGTAAATGATAGATCAATAAATAAACCTGAACAGATGAGTCGAACCACTAAAAGTGAATAAATAAATATGACCTAATCACATAGGTAAAGATACAGCCAGGTTAAAAAGGTAGGTCTGGAGGTGTCCTTTAAAATCACGTATATCAGATAGATAAGACGCCCCAGGACCATAAAAACAATTATAAACTTATATGCGCAAAATTGCTTCTCTTTACTTCAGAATCTGCTGGAAGTACGATGATTGTACAAACAGTTGAAGAGTTATGGTAGTCCAAACAACGTCAACAGTATAGCTAAAGCTCTGGTGCAATAGAAAATAAACCATCAGAATTAAAAACCACATTCAATATTTGTTAAACATGCTTTACATGTACAATAAGCTGTAAATATCCTTCCACTGGTCTTTGACCCATGAGTGTAGTTTAAATTACCATCATGGCTTTGTCCTCTATGGCATGGTGCAATTGGCATTCATTTGCAGCTAATGAGAAAGTCAAGCCTGTCCAATGATGTGCATACTTTTATCGCCTGTGTTGAGTAAGCACCAAAACGGAAAAACTTGAACGCGCCAGGGGTCACAATTTTTTGTTTTCCATTTATAGACAACAGTTTTTGCTAATCTGAGTCTGTATAATTAAGTTATATCAGTTTTTGGGCTTTTTGTACCTTTTTTGGGCCTCCTGGCTTCCTGTTTGCTGATTGTATCTATTTGTTCCACACTACTTTATAATTAGTCATATTCTATCTCGTCACCACACTGTAAAAAGGTCATTTCATAAAAAAAAAATAAATAATTGATGTTTTACAAAGTTTAAAATGAAATAATCTGCCAATGGAACTAATAGTGACTAATAGCCAACGAGTAGATGGAATGTCAAAAAAGAAGTGAGTTTTACTTAAAAAAAAGTGGGTACATATATACACCTCCCCTAATATATCCTATTTTAAGAGAAATAACAGTCCAACTGTCCTTATTTCTAGACCATAATCATTTTCAGGCTATAGTTACACATTTTATTTGTTTTTAAAAATATCTGCAAATTAGTCAAAGAAGTCCAATAAAACTTTCTTGAAACAAAACTTACTCTTTATCTCTAGATAAAACCTAAATGTTAAAGAAATAAAAGTGAGTTCCTATCAAGATATTGCTTATTTACTAAGAGGATAACTTAAAATTGTATTTGATGAAACCAGTTATTACATTTCACTTAAATATTACAAGTACGCTATTTTTGTTTTAAATAAAGTGTAATAGGATATTGTAACAAGAAACTAGACAAAAATAGTTTTGTGTTATTGCAGTGTAGATAGTTTTCCTTATGTTCCTGCTGGTTCTTCCAAAGTTTTCAGCCCAAGTCCTTGTTGTTTTGACCCAGTCTTTATCCCTCACCAAGCCTCTGTTTTTATAGACATTATTAGATTTATTTTACCAGACCTGGCCCTCCTCGTGGATTTATCTTTTGGACCCCCTTGAATTGCTCTGATTTTTTCTTTCATCTTTTCCAGACAGATTCGCCTTTTCTGTCTCACTTCCAGATCCAATGAAATGAAGTAAATTTAGTCCCCCATTTTCCCCGATATGGATGTAGCCATGTTGGATGTTTTCAGTAAGTCGGAGTTATCATTTCTTTGGCAACCACCCTCGCCACCAGGAGGGAGCTTGTTGGAAAACCACACCCCTATCACTTGAAAGCAGGATACACAAAATATGTCAATCAAATGTTTCAAAACATGGGGGGCATGAGGGCCAGTGGGCACCTTTTATGGAGGCATCTGATTGGTATAAGTTATTCAAACTGGCCAAAGAAAAAGCATAATATAAAATGAAGATTATCAAGATCATGTTAGAAAAAAATGGTAGCCGAGTAAAAATGGTTATTCTGGAAAATACAAAGACTGAGTTATAATTGTCTGTTTCTCAATAGAAGTCTGTGGGATTTTGGCTTATTAGAGCCAGAAGGTACTTCCTGTTTGGAACGCAAGGGGAAAAGGAATCAATCAGTCCAGTTCTCATAAACAGTCAATACCTTACAACAAATAACAAGAGAACGTTGCATTTTCAAGCGATTTCGTCCCACTTCTAAATATTCAATTCTAAATCCCGTTCATAAAGACGTAAAGTACGTATTTTTTCAAATTGTGAAAGAAGCAGATGAAAAGATGCTGTGTGGAAAAAGCTTGTAACTTCGACGTAGAAGCTATGTCGTAGACCACAAGCTCCCTCTTCTGTTCCGTTCTGAAGCATCCACTTGTAGACAAATAGATCCATTAACGTCTTCGTTTTCCTCCCTTAAGCTGGCATCCGGCTCAAACTTGGGGTTGTAATGGTCTGTAAAATAACAGGAGAGAGTGTAAACAGATGGATGATGGGAAATAGGGACGGGCTCACTCTGTTCCAATTACAGGTATGTATTGGTAAGAGTTTGGCGATGCGATACGTATCATGATAAACGTGTCTTGATGCATATCCTGATGTGTCCCAAGAAAGTACCAGAGACAATATTTCACTTTTTTTTATTGTTACATTTTTTACATAAATAAAATTGTAAAATAAATTGTATTTTATGATCAGAATATTAAAGGCTTTAACTATCTCATTCAAGTTGTGTTTTGACAGTCTGATCTATCCGCTGGCTGAATCAAAATCTTCATTCGTGCGCTTTGTGTGGGATTGCCCGTCTGGTCTAACTCATACTTCATTGAGACTTATCCATCCATCCATCCATCCATCTTCTTCATCCAGGACCAGGTCGCGGGGGCAGAGGTCTAAGCAAAGATGCCCAGACTTCCCTGACTCCAGTCACTTCCTCCAGCTCCTCTGGGGAGACCCTAAGGCGGTTGGCTTGTCTGTCTGGTCTCTGTATGAGAAGGAACTTGGTTCACAATAAGTCAGACCTGTTCCTGGTGGATGTTCGACCTCATGGGCCTCAGAGTACAGAGATTCACAGTACCAGTACCAACTTTGCACAACTTTTTTGTTCAGTATTCATCCTTAGCTAAAACTGAATTGTATATGTCTCATTTCACTGTGTAACAACAGCAACTGTGAGGCTCACCAGCTCCCATTATGGTCAAATCTAACACAACCTGCTTCTCGTGACATCTTGTTGTTGTTTTGCTGTAATATGGAGCTACTCAAAGAGTGTGCTGTGCTGCCAACTAGTGGTCTGGGGTTTAAGTGGAAAGCAAAAGTAAGACGTTGCACTTATAAATAATTATCCCATTTTAAATCAATACAAGTATGTATCGCAATATTTTACTAAAACAATATTTTCTTACGCCCCTAGTTCCAACAGTTCCACCTACAACTCACATGGAAATTTCTGATGAACTACTATTGCTTTGCAGAAAGCATGTCCAAGAAAATAGTTTGCAAAACATTTTTGGCAAAAAGGGACATATCTAATTAAGAATGCTGAGAACGCTTTTAAAATAAATCAAAATTTGACAGGAGTGGAAATTTAAATTTAGACTGTCAAGCCTTGAAGAACCGAACCATGAGCTGTGTTTCTCTTTCATAGCCAGTGTGTATCTTTAGCTCGGCACACTGCGATCCCAAACTGTTTGAACCATCAAAACGGAGCAGACACTTATGACAATGGCAGACAAGAGGCCATGTGAAAGAGCGCTTTTTAAAAATCTAACCTGTCAGACAAGGTTGCAGGGTCCTAGCCTGTCTGCCAGCAGATATGACACGTCACCGGGGAGCACATCTTCTGGGAATGGACTCAAACAAAAGAGTTGGCACCTCTGTCTTTTCCCGCTCCCCTCTTTTATCCCACTCCAACTGCAACATAAATGGAACATAAAAAGAGAGTTTTGATTGATATTTTTACAGAGGAGTCGTGAAACTTTAATTCCACAAGTCCCAGGTAGGATAGGGATTACTGCCAAGAGCTACACTTAGCTTCCATGGATGCCTCCCTGAAAGTAGATGAAGAGAAGTATTAAATGATTCATGGAAACTTAGCCCATGAAATCCAGAACATAAGTAGCCTCCGGCCCGCGCGCGCGCCCGCCGACCTCACACCGCAGCCCCACATCACATATGTGTGCTTGCTCATGTGGAACGTGCGCCTTTGCTGCAGCTTAATTTGAGTTCCCACCGAGTGAGCACGCCGGCCTGCGAGGGAGCGCACACCCAGGTGACTGGTTTCCAGTTCAGAGCAAGTTTGAGGCACACTGGGAGGGCATTTATATGCACTCAGCACATCTTTATCCCACAGGCCAAAATTTACAAATAGATCTTAAACGAGGGCCTCTGCTGCAATTTTCCAACGCAGTGACCCATTCTGCAGAAGTCCAATAGCTGGTCCCCGCGTGACAATTAAAATAAATCACATTTGAACAGAGTTTGCCATATGTATTCACGCTTCATCAGTAAGTGAATTGATGTAAATGATTTATCCGAGGGAACTTAAATACCAGCCAGTGTGACACGGGACAAGCAACCCTGCAGCAGCGGCACTTGTCCATGCTTTTAAAAGGCTCGCTGTGAGCAATACAGTGACAGCTATATGATGAATGTATAGATGGAGGGAGGACAGCATCAGTCATTTTGAACAGAGCTTTAAAACCTTCATTTGTAGCACTGGAGTACCTTTCAAACTGCATTCTCAAATCATTTATAACTACAGAGAGAATCTTATGCTTGTAAGGCTTAGTGGTCTAAATATATATACATATATATATTATATATATATATATATATATATATATATATATATATATTATATATATATATAGTGAAGGTTCATAATGAGTGAGTGGACAATGGGAGTTTTTTTTTTCCTTGCAAGATGTATATTTTTCCTTATTTTTTTTTAGTTACTTTTTTTTTTTTGTAAAAGTTGGTTAAACCAGTACAGTTGCTTCAACCAATCAAAAAAAATATAACTAAATTAAACTAAACTAGACAAGACAAGATTGGACAGGACTGACCAGACACAATAGGGCAGTGTTTCTCCCGCGGCGTGGGAGATGGTCAGGTGTACCGTGGCAAATAACCAATTTTCACATATGTAAACATTTACCATCACTAGGGAATCCGCTCTGCGTTCATCCAAACGGGCCCTGATTTAACTCTGGTAGATAGTTTAAATATGCAAGATTGTAAAATATTTTTTTTCAATGTTTCTATAAATGACTTTTAATCAGAATAATGTTACCGCAATCTGGCGCAAAACCAGCTGCAAGCTCGGCTTTTCAGAAAGTTCCGCCCCCTTCAACTGTCTCCACCAATCATTGTTGGAGGCTTGATCACATGTCATAAATCTGACCAATCAGAAGTGGTTAACGTTCTCACTTCCTTGTTCCTTTTCGGCTCATAAATCTCTCGGTTTCTAACAAAAAACAGCCGTACAGCTCGTGTTTAGCGTGTAACTTCCTGCAGATCCGGTGTCAGACAGTTTAAGAAGTGAACAAAAGAATGAAGCTCAGAAACGTGAGTATATCCGGAATACGCGCGAGTTTATACACTACATCCCCAGGATGCATTGGGGTAAAGCAGACTTTCTCAAATGGTGGGGGGCGCGGTGCGACCCAGGGATCATTACCATTTATTTAGTTACTAACAGTTGATCGGAGGACAGACAGTGACCGGGATATCCACACAGAGAGAAGAATATTGAATTAAACCTCAAGAATTGTGATGGAAAATATTTAACGGAAGATGAAAGAAACAACGGAGAGAAATAGAGTGCGCGTGCTGGGGGAGGGGGATGTACAGGCGCAAGAGCTGAGGAGAGAGAGAGAGAGAGAGAACATCAACACAAAACCTTCAAGAAACTCGACATAGAAAAGAAGAAAAAACTGGAACCATTTGACTTTTTTTGACAGTATGAAGGAACAGAGTTTGCAGGAAATCCTTCTATATGTGTAGATATATTCTATATTTATTATATACATATATATATATAGAGAGAGAGAGAGAAGACCGAGAGAAGAAACCAAATTTCAATCTCAAAGCTGAGACTTCTTTGTCTTTCTTAATTGTATTGTGAATGAAAGCCCTTATTTATTAGTTTTTCACAATTTTAAATTGTATTTTTGGTTGTGGTTGCAGAGTTTTGTTTCACTTCAAATGTGTTTAAAAGGAAAAACTTAAAATGTATTGAGTTAAAAATTGAATAGTTAATAGTTCTTATTTTCATTGATTTTGTACATTCTCTCTGGAAGGGATAAAAACAACATAAACATAATAGACACTTTAAATGAATGAAAAATGTTTACATTATGGACTTTGTGCATAATCTTATATAATAGTTTATGATAAATTAAATTAAAAGCAAAAAACAACATAAAAAGTCATTTTGCAGCTGAAAAAGCCGCTGTTTTCAGAAGCTAATGCAAAGAACCAGATTTTTTGAGAAAAGCCCAGAATTCCCATCACGACTGTGGAGGGAACAAGGAAAGATTGTTGTTTTTACTTTGAAAGTTTTGGAAGTATTCTTAAAAAGAAAGCATTATTAAAACTGATTATTTATAAGTTTTTTTTAAATTTTTTTTTTAATCATTTTTTAATGATAATAAATGTAGACTGTTTTGAAGAGGTATATAAGTTTAACTTGAGAAAATTGACTAATGGTACCAATGATATTCGCAGCAGAAAAGTTGTGTTTGTGTGTGTGGAGGGGGGTACGAGATTTGACATTGAGAAACATTGGGTTTAAAATGACAGCGCCTCTTTGCTTGCAATGACGCTTCCGCACTTATTTAAAAATGTAATTAGATTGTACATCATACAATTAAACTTTTTACCTTTTGGATACTAGTGTGCCGCGGGACTTTTTTTCATTGAAAAAGTGTACTTTGGCTCAAAAAAGGTTGAAAAACACTGCAATAGGGAAACTTATATAGACAGGGTCAAACCATATGGGACAAGAGGAAGTAACTAACCACAAACTCTAACAAATGAAACTACGACAGCAAAACAGATAAAATACAAACTATACACATCTAAATAATCATAATCATCTTCAAATAATTGAAATATTTTACATTCAAAGAAACAAATAAAGTCCAGTAGAAGTGTTGGGAATCCCTGCAGTCTTGCCGGTGGAATATCCCAACCTCCTCCGCTGATTATGGTAGATGTGGAGCACCTGATAAGAAACTCAGAAAACAAACAAAAGTAAATTAACTGTATTTTCACTTAAAATAAATCAGATGTGTGCACCCATGCAACTTATTTTAAATAAAGAAAGTAAATGTTTTAAAGAAAAAGAAAACACTAACACCTATGTGGTGGTTTGAGGCTCAACCACCATATATATATATAGATATAGATATATATATCTATACATAATCTTTATATATATAGTATATATATATATATATATATCATATATATATATCTATATATATATATATATATAATATATTATATATATTATATATATATATATATATATATATTATATATTATATATATCTCCAGTGAGGCGTCTTCATCTCCATGTCCATCTCCATCAAGAGTAAGTTCATTTGATGCTTGCCTACAATAAAGCCAATTAAGCAGTCTCTGCATCGACTGTACATGAAAACTGGACAGAGTGAGTTTGACGTCACTCATAGGAAATAACTGTCTTTAATAGCCGGTTAAATAGCCAGCTTTGTCCAAATAAAATCAATTTAGTCCCCATTTTTTTTTGTGATACGGATGCCACCATGTTGGAGCCTGACATGGTCAATAAACAGTGGTTAGTCCGACTTGTCGTTTCTATGGCAATGACTATTCACATTGATTAGGATTTAGCTTGTTTGAAGGCCACACCCCTGCAAATGGGCTCAGGAGAATTTGTCAATCAAATGTTTGACGAGGGATTTTTATTGAATGGCCAATTTAGATGAAAAAATTAGATTTGCAAAAACCTGGCTATATTGGCTGACCATTTCGCAACAGAAGTCTATGGGGTTTTGGTTTAAAATGTGAAGGCGGAGGGGCCACCCAGTCCAATTCTTATATAAAGTCAATGGTTTCTCCGATTCAAGAGGACCTGGTGGCAAACAAGATGGTGACTGAAAATCATTAGCTGGAAACAGAAACAACCAAACATCAGTTGCCGGACGTGTAAATTCCATAAGATTTCAGAGTTGTAGCCACTTCTATTAAACTTTTTTTTTTTAAGTTCAGGGTTGGCTTAAAATGTGTCTTAAAATTCTTTATTAAAGGATATTAACAGATTCTTAAAACTTTTACACTGGAGCTTCTTTGCAGATCAGCTAATTCACTTTGATTGTGTAAGGGGCTATGGTATGTGTAAAAGCGTTGTAGATTTTGGCAAAAAAAAAGCTTAAAACGCAAAAACTCGCCAGTTATATTAGCCTTTATTCTGGGCTGCACCAAATAGTAGTGGTTAGCGTTCTCACCTGACAGAGAGAAGGGTTCGAATCCCGGCTGGACCTTTCTGTATGGAGATTGCTTTTTCTCCAAGTTTTCTCCCTGGGTCTAAATTATGCTTATAGTTGAACTGGTGAGTCTAAATATTCCCTTGGTGTGGTTTTGAGGGTGCCCTGCGACGGACTTGCGACCTACGCAGGGTGTGCATCATACACCCAGCAGTGGCTGTGATAGGCTCCAGCAACTGTGACCTCAAAAGGGATTGAGCTGGCTTGGAAAGTAGATGGATGGCTTAGATGGATCATTACTGTCAAGCAGCACTGTAGACACATTTGTGAATTTCACTGAGAACATGCCGAAACAACAAATCCTCCCACTCTACCTCCCTCTCCATGTGTCTGAGATTTTCTGGCCTAATTGATAGGAAGAAAAACACAGAAATGCAACAAACCATAATTTAGATGTTGATTATAAAAAACACTATCACAGTGGGTTATTTTGCCTAACAAACACAAAAGATGGTATTTCTCTTTGAAGCCTGGATGGGTTTTTTACTGCGAGTGGTCATTCCGACTCAGAGCCATTAAACACATATGTAACTTGTGAAGCAAAATGATGAAAAGAAGAGAACTGCCACTGGGCTATAAAGTGGTGCCATAATGAATAGCCCACTCTTGAACCTTATACTCCAGCATCAAGAGTGGGGGGGGGCATCGTGGGCTTTCTTCACTTTTTATTAAAAACGACAGAAACTGTAGTTAAAATGTCTTTTGATTAAAATGGCAAAGCGTAGCTGCTGCTCTAAAGATCACCCCGCGCTCATGCGACGCTTCTCACGCAGTTTCCCTCGCAGACCCCCACAGCCATTAAAATGATATGAATATGTTGCCCACTGTGTATAACAAGTCACCTTCCTCCTGATTTGGGTATCCTCTTCCTCGCCCGCCACCTCACCCTCATCAGCTTACTTTTTCTGCTTTTGATTAATCCTGTCTCATTTGAGATTTGGAAACTATCAATGGGAATTATTCAAATCCCCAAGGTATGAAATAGCTATGAGGAAGCTGCGGAAGACACTCATTAACCCCAAATGGTGAGAAGCCCACTGCAAGTCTCCAGGAATTCCCTCTGTCACTGAAATCTGATTAGTTATGGTGTCTGTACTTAATCCCATTTTGAAGGTAGAAGTTAATTTTGCCCAGAGTGCACACAATAGTTCAAGAGACAGTGAAGAGCCTTCAAAAGTAGACAGTGAAGTTTGAAGTTTATTTGGTTCTTAAAATGGTACATATTTACTACTTTTGAACAATAATCAACATTAACAGAGTATAATACCCAGATATTAATCTCTGAGTCACACTGGTTGGATTTTTGGCTCAAGATGTCTTGGTTTAATTTTAGGTCAGTGAATCAGATCATTCAGAAAGAACCATATCGACAATGAAACTTATCAGAAACCACAACTGATATGAATTGAATCCTTGAAAAGATAAATTTTTATACCCCTGTTTGTATAAACTCATAAACTTTAGTTGCCCTCATTGAACCATTTAGACCAGAGGGTTGTGATCAGTGTAAACAGATAGAGGACTGGAATCTGCTGGAGTGCCAGCAATACAGAAAGTTCTGCTTTCTCAATTGTACTTACCGGGTTTGATGAATGGTAAACTTCTTGGAAAAATGGGAAAGAAGATGTTCAACACCATGTTCATCTTCTTGCACTAGAACTGCCCCAACTCCACAATCAAAGGCAACAACCTCCAATTTAAAGGGACGCTCAAAATCTGGAGCTGCCAAGACAGGGACCACTGCAAAGAAGAGCTTTGACAGAAGTAAAGGCATTCTGGTATTCAGGTCATTCCTAACAAACAATGGAGTTGCTTGTGGTTCTGAGGGCCGGAAAATCAAGGATGGCTAACCTTTGCAGTCAGGGGGATGAATTTGGTCCTGGTCTACTTCTTTCCCCAAGTAGGTGACAGTAGCCTTACCAAAGTCACATTTGACTAAGTTCAAGGGGAGAAAGCTCTACTTAGCCGCTAAAAAAAAAAAAAAACTGTCACATTTTGTACATTTTCTTTTCAAGATTTAGAATAAACAAAAATGTCATCAGCATAGACTTCAGTTTCTCACTCCAGAAAGAACTTTGTGCATGACACGTTGGAATGTTGCAGGTGCGTTTTTAAGACCGAATGACATGCAGTGTATCAGGTGTAACGATGGGTCAACAGAACTTCCCATTATCCTTTGAGAAGATCTAATCTAAGATCAAAACATGCTGAACCAACTTAGTCAACAAAATCTGCAAACAGGAGGGGGAAGAACAAGGAAAGACGGAAAAACTGTAGAAGACAAAAGAAAAAAGAAAAATAATCCAGAAGTACAAATGAAACAAAACATTCTGCCTCAGCCAGAACAGTCAACCCCACCCTTATGGGGGTTTTTAGGTTGTCTGATCCCATGGAAGATCGTAGACATCCACATCTTAAGGAGTACAGGTGTATCTAGCAGTTCCCTTGAGACTCATACGGTTCCCTTAAGTGACATAATGAAAATGGAATGTACCATTGTTGTGTATGTGGTAAATGCATTGGGAAGTATTTGCAAAGATAATGTAAGTTGCACGCACTTATGATAAACGGGTGATGGTATCATAGAGTCCTTTATGCCACAATCTTGTCATTCGTAAGGTATGCGTACTGGCTCCTTACCGAGCGTGCGCAAACGCTGCATGCTAGGGGTGTGCAGGTGATAAACAAGTGCCTGTAGGATGCACACACAAAACATATTCTGATCGTCTAATTTCTAGGACTAAGGCTGTGGTCAAGGAGTCTTGAAGGCCCGGGTCTTACCTTCCTCAGCCTTGAGTGTTGTGTAACACCAGGCTAACAGGTTGCAGCATGCCCATAGAAAAAATGTTCACGAACAATCTTATGACTAAGGCATGTGACTTTGTCCCTAGTATTGCCTTACTATTTGACATTTTAACATTATTATATCATTTAGTGATTTTTCAAGCCTTCGTTCCAAAAAACAGAAAGGCATCTCCATTTTACATGTAGTTCTTGACCTACATGATTCAAACATAAAAAATATCTCTCAAATTTTAGTGCTCCACTCTTCTTCAAAAAGCAACAGCACTCTCAAGGGTCAAGTACTTTTAACCCTTGTTCTATCTTAAGTATGTTAACATTAAACGTGGGGTCATCTGGACCCCACAAGACAGCACACTGAAGTTCACTGGTGTCCCTGGCAGACATAAAATCCTGTCTGCCTTTGTCATATTTTTTTGTAGGGCGATGCAACAGACAATGGGTCAAAGCGAAAACTGAAACAAGCATAGATAAGTATGGGTGAAGTAAAATGGTGTATACTTGTAGATGGGTAAGTATGGATTTTGTGACATTCAAGTGACAAGTACTGCCTGTTGTCTACTTCTTTCTTACCAAAATGTTAGAATTTAGGAAATTAGACAATCAGAACAAAGTATACGGGCATTCTATGGTCGCCATCCCGTGAGAGCGGAATTTTCACATGGTCAGTAAGTTGCTAGTAGCCACACCTTACTGACAACAAGAGTGTGATGTAAGGACAACATACAATAAAATTACCCATATGTGTATGAAACTTACATTAGCCATACAAATACTTCACAGTATACTTACCATACACACAACAATCATACATTTTCACTTGAGGCCGTAAGAGCCACAGGGGAACTTTAAGATCCTGCCCCTTGGGTCCACAACCCTCCATGGGGACCTGGCAACCATATAGGTCAAACCCCTCGGTTGGGTGCATGTGACTATAAGGCCTATATGGTCATACTCCACGAAACTTTGTTTCATTAAAATGTCGTATTTCTGTCTCATTAAAACAAAGTGTTATATTGTCATTTACTTTATCTGTACCATTACTGTTAAAGTTCTTTTATTAACAAAACCAATGGAGAAGGCAAACAGGAAAAGATACATTAAGACATCGGCCAACTTTGTTCCCCTTTGTCACGAAAGAGTGAATCCAATAGCAAGATACGCTCATATAGATTTACTCACTGGACTGCAGAGGTCTGTAAGCTCGCACAGACTGTTTTGTTCTATTGATCATTCTGTTGTAGTAGTTCGGCACTTCCACCCTCTGGGGCCTGCATTTATCTGGTCCCAAATAATGGACGACTTCTGCATAAAGTCATGAAATGTAACCACGGACATCACCGGAAAATATGAGGATCTTTCTATTTAAGGGAAAACTCCCCGTTCTTCCCTACAGGGACCTGTTCTCGCTGTAATTCTGGGTCCAAATTGGACCAACAGCTGCTGTATATGATTCCATAATTTGAGGCATAATATGTGCCATTAATGCCAGAGCACTCACAGGCATCAGAAACAGACAGTTCACGTGAAAGCTCTCAAGGATGTGCTCGGCTTATCCTCCGCCTTATTTCCCTGAAACATGGCACTGGCTGGTGCCGCCGCCATTCTCGTACATGCAGATGTCAATTACAGAGGTGGCAGAGAGTGGTGAGCTGTGCGCATCTGCCAGCGGATGATGTCTCCCTGAGCACCGGGCGAGCCAGTGAAGCATGAATCGCCATCAGTTGGCGAGCTGGAGTCAGGATGCCGAAGAAAAACAATGAATTTTATTCCCTACACTTAAAAAATGTGGTTTCTCTTTTAGCCCTTCATAGATCGTACAGCATAGAGGTTATATATTCCACACGTCAGTGTTGATGAAGGTGGGGGCCCTTCCTCATCACAGACAGGCCTCCGCATGCCCGCTGGGTTATTAGGCAAATACGCTACATTAGGAGAGACCAGCTCCAGCACTGTTGTCATCCAGAACATCTAGTTATCACATCTCATGCTCAACCACCTGCTGAGTTCACAGAGCCATCCCCATCCCCCATGACCCGCTTGTGTCTGTGTTTGTCTCTGCAGGAGACTTTGGATATGCTAAACACCCCCATACGGTCCAACTTTTCCAGCGCCACATCTCCCTCTGAAAATAGTGCGCTCACAACCCGCCGCATCTTTGCCCCTATGTGCAAACAAAGTACTTGTAAACTTTTTTGGTGACAGCATAGAGCAGACGTCTTCCAGTGGGGGTGTCTGTGGCAAAAAAACACGACTGTCTCCAAAAGCATCTGGCTCTAAGTGTGTGGATTACAGCGGTATACATTTGTATAATGCCTGTGATAATAGGATGAAGCAGCTACCGTGGGAGAAATCTGTATGGAGAATGGATTATTGCAAAGCTCTGCCTATGGGACGTGGAACCCAGGAGTTATCACAAGCAGTCAGCATCTCAAGTGGGTGCATTGCTTCAGAAAAGTACACTGAAACACCATTTTATGTTCCACTCCTTTGGAGAGAACACACACTGGAGCATGCGGATGTGACAGTTGTGTAGGCCATAGCAAGTAATTACTACAGTAGCACTTAAAAGGATGAGATATAGCGGCTCCATCTTGAATTTGCATCCACTCGCGGTCTTCTTTCATTGTCCTCTCATCCACGATACAGGAACCAGCCGGCGTACTTTTTTTCATTGATAAACGTTATAAAAAAAAAAGAAGGAGCGTTTGCATTTCCACGCACTCAAAAGCAATTACTGTCAATTTATACACATTTCATACAGACATGTTCCCAATTAGAGCCATTCCAAGGCGAGCCGATAAGATGAGCAGCGTTCACGTGGAACATCTGAGGTCTGAACAAACGCCGCCGTCCTGCTTTGCTCTCTTGATTCCTATCGTCGTCTACAGATCCGGCGTATTATGACGAGTTCAATAGGCGGCTCTCGCTCATTCCCCGCACGGCTAATTTCATTCTTAACAAGGGTGCTGTAGGGAGAAACAAATGTTTCTGTGCTGATAGGGCTGCTTTGATATGTGGTGACTGCACCGCCGTGCGTTCCAAATCCCTTTAACATAAAAGACAGACAGACATTTTTTTTCTTTGCATAATATTTTTTTTATTTTTCCTCGCGGTTCTAATAAAGTTACCCGTAAACCCATAACAAGATTCTATTTTTTCTTGTGAATTTTAAAATGGCATACTCTTTAATTCCTTTTATTGACTGGGATTGTTTTATGCCAGTCCATTTATGTGCCCTTCCTCAATTTGTCCTCTTTGCCGTTTTATGTAGGAAGAGAAATCTCCGATGACATCTCCGAATCTGCCCATTCATTAGCCCAAACAGGCTTATCTGCTTAAAGTCTTTGGCTAAGACCCCGTTCTGACTGAGGAATGACTCACCTCCATATTGCCTCGTTATTCACTAACAGCCACGGTTACGTCACCCTGTTACTGGCTGCTGGAGATTATGAAGCTATTTGTGCAAATCCGCTTCTTACATGATATTGAATGTGCTCGCGAGAGGTCTGTCTGCAAGGAGACGGCGAGTCCACGGCGGTCCAGAGGAGTTCAGCAGCCATTAGCGGGACGGAGAGACAGAGAAGGTGGAGGCAGGAGGATGATGGGGATGATAACAAGGACATTAGGTTTGCCGGATGAGTCAGAGGACAAACAACAGGACAGGCTATGAAGTTAAAAGATGATGCACATGTTTGTCATAACAGTGTGAAAGCATACATACTGCTTACTTGCAGTTTGGACACTGTCAGGGTGTTTTTAGGCCTGTTTGCTCCACACCAGAACTTTAAAAACTCTTTGGCACTTTAGTGTGAACAAACATAAACTTTTGTCCAAAGAAAATAGAGAATTCGATTTGCTTGCAAGTCAACTTGTGAGGTTTGGCCCCCGTGCGACCACAGACGGACTATCCAACAAGATGAAAGGTTCAAAGTGCACATCCATCCATCTTCAGAGCCAACTGAATCCCTCTCAAAGGTCAAGTCCACACTTGTGCTCTCTTAAGGGGTCCAGATGACCCCACCCTTATATTGATGTGTAATCCCTCCCATGACAACATGACTAAGGTGGACAAGATTTTATGTCTTCCACAGACACCTGTCAAGATAAAATTAAATTCTTGAAGAAAAAAAGTTTAGCGCGCTCTCTCGTGGGGTCCAGATGACCCCACTTTTAACGTGAACATGCTCAGGATTGCACAAGGGTTACCATGCAAATGTAGGTATAATTTAAAGATAACAAATTATGTAATTTTATGGACTATCAGTTGTTCAACAGCATAAGTCACAGCATCCAAAAAATGAATAATAATGTAAGGTGGAAAATAAATAGCATTAAGTCCTTCACATATTGGAGCAGAGCTGTGAAAGAATTGACCTGGAGCAAAATTTTAATCGCTTCAGTGTTTTACACCAAAATGGTGGTAGTGCCCAATACAACCATGGTAATACTGAGTACGACAGTCCAGTGTAAACACTATGGCATACCATAGGAATATAGCATAATGCTAGTTTCACCCTGGACACGGAAGCGGTGCGGAGCGAAGTGCGAGCGGCATCCGATCTCTCCTGCAATTCACACCAGACTCGCATTTTTCCACGATGGTCGACAGGTGCTCGTGCTTAAAATAGACCAGACAGTTGCAGTTGTACTGTGTACATTTTGACTAGTTTAAATGTAAAGACTATTTTAGCCAACAGGACCTGCCCATTCCAGTTTCCTATTTAGACCTAATTCTTTTATGATGTTACTTCCCTCTGTTACCATCTTCTTTTTTCTCTAAACTCCCCTCTTTTACCCCCCCAAAATTCCCTGTTCTTCTTTTCCGTCCAGTCCAACAGAAAAAAAAAAAGATACAAACTAAACAATATAAATATAGTTTAGCATGAAATACAACAGGGGTTTATATTCAGTAAACCCCTGTTGTGACAAAAAATCTGCCAAACACTAGAGGCTTTCATCCTGTATCTGTTTGCTCAGGTGTTGGACAGGACAAGTTAAAAAAAAAAAAATAGATCAGACGACAAAACGATCCACTGCACGGTGCGAGCCTTCCGTGGAGGACCGCGGCGCGCCGCACCTGGTGTGAACCACACCGTAGGATAACAAGGGCACTGAATGGAAGCCATCAGGTTGCCACAGAGTAACTTAAACACCATCACGTTCTCCTGAGAGTCACATAAAGTGTCAAATCAGCTTATCTTTAAAGTGGTCCACATCCACGAATCTAGTGACCATTGGTGTACGCTAGTTTTTCGCAAAGACTTCTAAAAAATTTAAAGTGCTCTTGATTTGGAATTTGTAGATTTAGATAGCACTAGAAAATGGCAAACTCACTATAGAGTTCACTGTATAGTGCATTCTATAGTGATTAGGAGGGGAATTCGGAAAAAACTCAAGTCTGTCAGATGATTCACTAGTTTTCTTTTATTAGTTTTTTTTTTTTTCCTCCTCAATGTTTGATTTCAGGAACACTGCCCCAAAAGAGCAGCTGTTGTAACTACAGATCTAAAACCAAACAAGTGTAAACATTTATTGATCAAATGAGTAAAACTATGCTGGTCTAAAAAGAGTTTTAGGTTCTTCATGTAAAAAAAAAATAAATAAATAAATAAGTCATTTTTGATGACATTTTATAATAAAAATCTTTATTTATATAGAATATGAAAACAGAAGAAAAAGCAAATGTTATATTTTTGATTGTTGCCTTTTAAGTCTTTAACATGAGTTAGCTTGATCATCTGTTAAGCACAATCTCTCATTTTGCTACTTCGCCTTGCAACAAGTTACAATGTGTATCTTTACCCGACTACACGCTAGATACACGTACACACGAGTTCCAGGAGGCACCATATCGTGTACATATAGCCAGAGGTAAGAATATCACAGCTACATACATGAAAATCATAGTTTTTTACCCATAGAACACTAGTGTGGTTTATGGATAAACAAGATAAATGCAATGTGATTTTTTTTTCTTTTTTACAGGAGAGGATACCTATCCATCAAATAATGTAAAAAAAAAAATGAATGCATGGTTTTTCTCCTGCAGAGATTGTGTGAAAGGGCAGAAGTAGTTTTAAAACAATACCACCCAGTCATGATTCAATGCAGTTTGATTTGATTTTTATTTTTTTCAAATTACTCTATTGTTTTGGTTTTTCTCTTGGTTCTAGGCTGCCTGGGGGTTTTCTTCACAACAGGGACATTTGGTTGGTTATTGTCTTGGCTTAAAAGCCTGTCTGAATTCTGCAGATCAATGGAGAATAACTCTGCTCCACCTAGAAGGAATAGCCAAAGGTTCAGGCTGAAAAGGAATGTTGGTGTGATGTTTGCTCATAAAGGAAAACCAAAGTTTAGTGAAAGTGAATGAAACTAAACCTGTCTATCCATCTGTCTGTCTGTCCATCCATCTGTCATTTTCTAAACCAGAAAAAACTCAAATTGAATTAAAGATTGATTTTAGTATGATGAGATCGATGCTCGCGATACTCGCAGCGTTTCTTCACTACATACAGTAAAGAATTTGCATTTAATTATGGAGTTCATGAAGCTCTGCATCTATCTGTCTGTAATGTTGCCAGATTGGACCAAAAAAAGCCCAATTTGAGTAAATCCCCGCCCAACTTGTCCGGGAAACTGCCCAATCTGGCAACACTGTCTGTCTAAGTAAAAGGCGCACCATCCCCCATTTTTCACCTTACCCCTCCCCCTCCCTGTGTCATCAGAGTCATTAACGAACCACATATTTGCACCAATGGCAGCATTTCTTGTTGAGTTGTTTACATTTTTTTATTTTTTACTTTTGTTTACTTTTTTCACTAGTGACTTTGATATTTCATTATTGTCTTTTTCAAAATATGCTTGTGCTGCTAATTCTTGAACCTCAACTAATTCTGAAGCAGAAAAAAAGCACCTTTACGCTGATAGGCAAAAGTGGCTTACATCGTTATGCAACACTTTACATCTGTAAAAGCCCCCTTTCCTCCACGTCTAATGGAATTATGTCAATTGCATAAACGGATGAAAAGTTCTACTAGTTAAAAAAGGATGTCTCATTTTACTATCACTGGTGAAAGTTCCGTAGTTAAAGGGTTAAAGTTCAGCAAATAATACAAAACATAATTGACACTACTATTGTTGACACTACTATTCAGTATAAAAATAAAACATAAATGCATTTCTAATGTTTGTGTAATGATTTAAAATTGTCTGTTGCGCGTTTTGTTCTACGTTTAATCTGAATACAGATCCTGCAGCAGATTGGAAACAAGCTGTAGACCTCTGACCAGGCAAGAGGAGTTAAACACCACACCGTTCCCGATAAGCTTATCTCAGTTGTAGGCGCTTGTATGACTGCTTAAAGCTACGGTCCCCCAATTGGGATCCCATAATTCTAGCATTTATCGTTTTGGGAGCAGCGTTCACTTTGGAGGAATGGCGCCCTGGTTGTGGACTCAATCACAGCACGAGGGGATGTCAGCGCAGAGGGCGCTCCCCGTGAATCACACACTGAAAGGCTATCAACCCAAACCTCCAAGGTCCACTGGCAACTCATCAGTCATGGCGGTGTAGACCGGGCCACAGACTGATCAGCTATACACACTCTCTGGTCACCGGGGACGCTGGCCAGCTCAGCCTCTCGGTCTGTCTCTCCTGCATCTGTAAGTCCGAGGAATTTGCTGGAACAACAGCCCTGGATCTCAAGGTTAAAGTTTGACTTTGCATTGGGAAGTTGGCTCTGCCTAAATTATACATGAAGACACTATTGCCTCCCTTTGTCACTCTGACTGTTTTTATTGCCTAAACATATGTATTGAGCAATAGTTGGTTTTTTTTTCTTTTATTTGCAGAAAAAGAATTTCTAGTAGGTTGCAAAAGTCACTCACCGCTCCTTAAGAGTATACTGTTTGTAGGTCAGTTTCACAGTACAGACCGCCTCTATTTAGAGTCACCAATCATTCTATGAGGCCTGATTCTGGACTGTGGGAGGAACCCGGAGTGTCCCGAAAAAACCCACACATGCACGGTGAGAATATGCAAATGTTCACACAGAAAGATCCCACCTATGCAACCCTTCACTTAAAAAAAATGACACATTTCTACCATGATACGGTCAATGAGGTACAGGGAAAACATGTGCACCAGTCACAAGATATAATAATATCCATTTACATGATTACATGAACAGATTAATAATTTTCTTTATTTTTAATGAAAAATGAGCTTCAATTGACATCTGATTTTGAATCATATAAATGTCAACAAAGATCACTTTGTGTCGCAGAATGAAAAAGGGGTGCAAGACAATGGGTGTTTATGCTTCTCCAATAAAAAAAATGGGTAGATAAGAGGCTACAAAGTGATACGGTTTGGATCCACCCTAATTTCCACTCATTCATTCATTGTCTAAATCCATTGAATCTTTTTTACCTTGGGCTCAAACTTCATTTGATCTGGCCGCGCCGGAGCTCCGTATCTGTTTTGTTGGCTTCCGATTTTTGCCGCTGGAGTTGAGCTGGAGCACTTTTGTGTGAAGTTGGGGCAGTTGACGACCCAAACTGGAAATCAGTGAGTGTGAAGTGCATCCAGAACATTTTTCAAAATAAAATTTATTTTTCACTGTACTCACAGTTTTCACCTTGTAAACATTAGGTCATTGTTACAAACAACCCCCGGTCTTCCCTACTTGTTGCACAATACGTGTAACTCAGTCAAATATGTTCATTGAAGCCTATTTAAGAAAAAAGTATTAATAACATTTCCATGCTTACCCATTGATGAGTCACACAGAAAAGGAAGTGTTGTGAATATAATTTAAATTCAAAATCAGCAGAATGAGAGTTGGTACTTCCTATATAAATGTAATAAAATGCATACTTCCTGGGAATAGCATAAAACTATAAATGTTATAAAAGTTATTTCGTGAACAAACGTGACCTTGATTTAATTGGAACAGCTTGCGTGTCAAAATACGACACCTAAAATGTCAATTTTGACGTGAAGGTTTCCTTAACTTGGACTCGGGTAAAGTGATAGATTATATAAACACCTTGATCATGTAAATAATCAAAGAGCAATAGTATGTCAAAGACTATGTATTGTGTACTGTGTTGCCGGTGACAACTCTGGTCTTGTTTTTTTTAACTTTCATTTTGTATTAATTTTATTTCATTTAGTAACCATAAATAACATCGAAATAATTAAATATAAACATAAAACAATTAACAAATGGAAAGGAACAGAAATAAGAAAAATTATATGCTAAATCAACAACATTAAATCAAAATACAGTGTTTATCAAACAAAGAAAATTAAAAGGATTTTTAACGTAAGTATTAAGGACATATAGGCAAAATCAATACATATTTACATAAACAGTTGTTTACACAAACCCTCATTTAATTCTATTTCCCTATACCGAGTCCAGTGGCATTAACTACATACGTTTTTTGAAATTTGAAATTATGTTTCTAAATATTATTTCTAATATTTGATTAAGTTCTCCCTCATAATAAAACTTTAAAAGACCACAATTGTTTTTGATTTCCTGTCCAGTTTCTTCCATATGTTGGGGTCGTATACTGAGATTGAGCTCTCCAACACTTTTGTTCTAAATCCTTGTTTTCTGAATACTTCATGTACTTTTAAGTCGATATCACTTTGTCTTTTATTGAGTGTGCCTTGTACATAAGTTTGAGAATATTAAAATCAAGTAGGTCACTAAACTTTAGTATTTTCAGGTGACTGAATAAATGTGATGATGGGTCTCTATATTTACTTCCTGTAACTATTCTTATTGCCGTCTTTTATAATGTTAAGATTGAAGTTAAATAAAGGCTAAACAGTGAAATAAAGAAAGAAAAACCAAGAACTTTATTTTTTTACGTTTTTGAAACTTTGACCCACCGCTTGTCCTCCACTCTTTCATTTCAACTTTTCCAATTACAGTTTCTCAAAGTTTTAGAGTATTATACGCCCAGTTTATCACTTCCTCTCTGGCTTATTCGAGCCCACTGCCCCTGCAGACAGCATGCGCCCCTCTACTCCGCCATGCACCGCGCTCACGTTTAGCGCACCCACCGAAGCCACATTAGAAAATAGACGATATTACAATTTCACACATCTAGCGTTATCCTTTTGCCTCACTCCGATTCACCTGTGGCCAAGCAATATTCCTCAAGTAAGCAAAATAATAAGTTATTACCATAATGTTTGAATAAAAAAAGGAGGTTGTAAAGAAACAGGAGGTTTTTTTGAGGAGGGGTAGTGTTGAGGGAGGAGAAATATTTGATTAATCTTCTTAACACGTTTCATGTGCAGATTCTTTGAGTTAATTTCAAGGACCATGCCTAAAGGAGATTACCTCCCCGTGCTCCTGCACATTTGCTCATGAGTGATTTTGTTTATTCATGTTTTATATTATAATGCTCCTCCTGCCGTCTGCAGCCGCACAACCGCCGGCAAAAATGCAATTTATTTTCTGCGCTGCACACGATGGAGACAGCTGATAATGTCGCCAGGAAATATGAAGACTGCTGGGACGGGACCAAACAGCCTGCTATTTATGTATGGAATACAAACAAAATATTTGGTGCCGGTTCTCCTAACCCGCATCTACATATTAAACACACACTCTGCCACCAAAAAAAAAAAAAAAAAAAAAAAGTTGTGATATTGAATTCTAGTCTACTTTTTTCTTTTTTTTTTAATGTGTGTGTTTTGATTTACATATCTGACAGCGGATCAGCATGCATCCGCCATAACACGGATCATTATGGAGGCTCGTAAAAGGTCAAAGATGGCGTTCCCAGAGGTTGCTCCTACCCAGTCGCCAATCACACTTATCATCAGCGGCTTATTCCAAACTCATCTCATATATATTTATATATATGCCCGCCTCGTATGAAAACCCATCAACAGTATGTTGTCATGACATATACGGCGCCACCCACTCATATTTCACCGGCGCGATTCAGTTTATGAACACGCATCAAACTCTCTTTCATCACTCCTGCTAATGCGGATTTATCTGTCCCACCGCAAGTGATGGGAAGGACTGACGCCGGTGTTTACAGAGAGCCCCGCGCCGACGGGGATGACGGGCGGCACTCTTTTTGCCCGGGCGCAGAGGAGCCCCTCCGGTGATGGCAGGATTTATGCCCATCCCCCGCGCAAGAACGCATTGTCTCCGGGCGGATCGTTGGGCCTGTCCTTGCTTTATTGATCTCGCTCCTCACAAGTTCGCAACTTCGGCGTTCCTGGTGCTCCGCTTGACAGAAGAGAGATTTAGTGGAGGGATGAGGTCAGATAAAGGAAGAAGGATGAGGGGAAAGGGTGAGAAGGAGAGCGGCGGAGGCAGGAGAGAATGAGTTGAGGGAAATAAGGGAAGAGAAGGAGGAAAGAATAAAAGAAGCAGATCAAGGAGAGAGTTAGTTCAGACCAGGTCGCCCAAGATTGATTGTTGTGTGTAAAAGGTTGCAGAATTGGCTTTTGGTACAGAAGAAGTCGACCAGTAAACATTTCGGTGGTTCTTAAACGCACCAGTCGTGAGAGCGCTCCCAAACTGTCCACACATCAAGAAGTTCAGGCTCTCTAACACCAGAGCTGACATGACGATGTCGTAGGGTATAAACAAATGAACCAATACAAAACTGTTTACAAAAAGATTTAAAGTTACAGTTTGTTTGGTAAAATGGTTCAGTTTTTATGCGCAGGTGTGAACACAGATAAGCTCTTCCAGGATGCCAGGATCAAAGTTCACTTGCAAGGGAACTTGGGTGTGTTTCAGTGACCATGTGAATGCACTCAGACTAATTTGACTAGAAACAAATATTCACAAATCCCTTTGTAGGAAAACTTTAAACTGAAGGCTGAACTTGACTGTGGGGCAGTGGTTTGCATTTTTACCTCACTGTGTGAAAGTTCAAGTCCAAGATAAGTTCTTTCTTTATGGAGTTTGTGTTCTCCCTATGCATCTGTGCATTTTCCAGGAACAATGGTTTCCTCTTGCAATCTAAAAAAGCTCCCTAGTGGGTTGTTGCTGACTTCAAATTTTTGTTTAGATGTGAATATGTGGCCCAACACTGGCTAGGATAGGCTCCAGCAAACCCCAAGACCCTCAAAAGGGTTAAAATAAAAAAAAGTTGATGGATGGCTATCTGGTATTTACTTTTTTACCTGGTTACTAATAATTCTGAGCAATACCACCCCCTAAATACCAGCTATATAACTGCTGTAGCTATCAAACCAAGGTGCGACTTTCACTCCAAAAAATCTGTCCAGCCATAAAAGTGTTTAGACACCTTTAAATTCACTAATTTTTTTTTCTGGGAGAAACTTCCCAACTACTACCAATCAAATATGCAGTGAACAAATAAAAAAATTGTTGCAAAACTTGAAGTTTGTTGGTTTGGACTGTTTTTTTGTGCAGGTGTAAAATGATTTTGCAAGGTTCTTGTACGTACCATTGACTGTATATTCACTGGAGATGTCAACCCCTCTTGTCTCGTGTTCCACATAGGAAGTACCTACTGGTTCCAAAAAATCAAAATCCATTAATAGCCTTTTCTTATAGTTCTATTTTCTATTGAGAGATAGATAGTTTTTACTTAGTCGGATATTTTTCTTCATTGCAAGTTATTCAAGGTATAAACTGACCAATCAGATGCCTCAGTAAAAGCATCTGGTGCTCGCTGACTCCGCCTCCAACGTTAACAGATTCTCTTTCAGTGGAAGGGGGGTTGACTTGAAACAAGCTCATTCGTGATTGGTGACAGTAGTTCCTCTAAAAACGTGACTCAGATCGACTCGAACCAATCACTGTCGACGGGTCAGTGAGCAACTTCTCAACCACTCCGTCAGCTCCAACATCACTGAGTCAGACTTCAGCTTTTAGCACTTTTAATATAACTGAGACACATCACCAACGTCATGTACACGACTTGTGCACAGATGTGTGAAAACACATGCTGACAGGCAAACATCCGAGTCCCGGCGCATTTAAAGCCATTAACCTCTTTCTGATCTTTTGGGCGATTTTTTTTTTTTTTTTTTGCCTTCAATCCGTTCTCCTAAAGTTCTCTTTTTATGTTTTTGAGTGCTGACCTGACGATAACATTAGAAACGGCAATTATGATTCTGACAAAGCCACGGGGAGTGTGAAGAAGCCAACTGAGAGGCTAAAGGGAGGCGTTGGCTTACATAAGGCCATGCATTCCTAATGTTTGTCAAACATCGCGCGGCCTGGTTTCCTTTGCGACCGAGAAACAGGAGCTTAAGAATCTCACTTATGAAAAGCTCCGCGCATTTGTTCTCCTAATGTGTACACAACTCATTTTTAATGGCTTCTCCGGTGCTCACTGACAAATCCACCGTCGGAACAATCATTAGCACCGCGTAAGGAGCTGCTCCTGGGCCCTTATCTTCTTAACTCCGCCATTGAAGTAATCATTTTAGAATTACGGGAGATCAGAGTGCAACTTTGGTTGATTACTCATGTGCCTTTATAAAAGAACGAAGCCTCAGAGAGCAGGAGAGACTTTTTTTTTTTAAATACACAGGAAAAAAAAGGGTTTTTTGAAGTTCTGAACAGGAGACTGAGATGTGCTGTCAGCGATGGATGCCTTTGATAACCAGACTTTTATTTTATTCCGTCTCTGCAGTCGCGGGAGAGAAGCAAAGACATATGAGGTGCGTGATCCAAAAATAAAATAGGTCATCAAATTACCCCAGTGATTGTGTGTACCTGCCCAATTATGATTGATCTTTCCCAGCGAAAACAAAGCGCTGGGTTTTATTTGCATGCCTAAAAAAAAAAACCCGTCTTTCTCCACTCCCTCGCAGTCCCAGCTCTATAATTATCTCAAATGTGAAATGCTATTTAGGTATTCATAATTTATTTCTGCGCGCGAGGAGGACACAATAGACGAGCGCTGAATGTTACTGCCAAGCCCCAGCTTTTTTTTTTCTCATCCTTTCATTTTTTTTTGTAAGTAATTGAAAATCTCATTTGCATGAAGAGAAAATCAAACTCATTTCCATACATGAGATCATAAAAAGATATCATCCAGTGTTTGTTGTTCCATATTTGATCTGAGAGTTTCAACCTAATGGCTTAAAGGTTGAGTTTGACGGTGCGTTTAAGGACGCATCGGTTGTTAGTGTTTGAACAGTTTTTTTTCACTCTTTTTAAAAACTTCCCAGAATGTGAATCTTCCCACATTCTCGGCTCAGCGGGACGTCGTGGATACATTAAGAGGACTGCGCCAGTCAGATCTAGTGATCAGAGGTGTCCCGTGCCGCCGCCTCCCCCCCAACTGACACAACCCCACGTATCCCGGAATGGCTTCTCCTTTTCATTAACTCACACAAACAACCCCGTCTATTCCAGGAGGGCACCATTAGAGACCAGACCTCTGTCTCTATTCCCTACTTGAAGCTCATTAATGCAGCCCCCCCAACACGGGCGGACACCGGGAAATATCAAACACCTCCACCCCTCCCCAGCCTCCTGCATTACTTCGTCTCTGCTTCGACAAATTTGGGAGGTATTTGACAGTTTTTGGGCAAATGTAAAACAAATTCTGATTTAAAAAATGGATTTAAATCCCCAGAAAATGTTTGTGCTAAAAAAAAAAATGGTTTTGAGATTATTTAATCTACGTTAACTTTAAAAAACTTCAAAGAATGGCTTCTTTTTTTATGTTTCATCTCAACTGTAAAACATCTTGCTTGTCTGATTCACTCGTTACTGTTTGAAATCCTGCGAGTAATTCCTTTTACTGTAAAATGTTTGCCAAGCGCGGACAAGCTTCTATAAAACCAGACTTTCTGTCCACGCTCTTAAGATCACAGAATAATCTCCACAAACTCTTCAACTGAAAATATTTGTAACCACCAAAGATTTTAAAAGGATCAAAGAAAAGGTCAAAAGTTCAAAGTAGTTGAGTCTGAATGATGATTTTGTTTAAATGTTATCTTTATTTTTGGAGGTAATTTGTATCCTTTAAATGGGATGTGTTGACTTTGTGTGGCTGCTAAGCCACCCGTGCACTGAAGATTTCTGATGCCAATGGTGCTTTCTGGTGAAATGAAGGTAAATGAAGGAAATCCGGATCTTAACAGCTAAAACCTTATGGCCGGGTCACAGCCACTATGTACCCTTGCAAGGATGAAATCTGGACATACATGAATATACATGGAAAAAGTTGTGGTCTTTACGTGAAGTTTTCACAGATGTATCACGAATGAGCCATGAATAAACCACGCTGAGCTCACGTAAACCCGCACGTCATTGAACTTCTTCACTTTGATATTCAAATTGGATAGAAATCACATCTCGTCAGCTCCCGTCGTGGACCTCCGCAATGTTTCGTTTTAATTAAACAATCGGATTCCCCTGATCCGCACCAGTTCAGAGTCAGATGCTAGGCCAGGGCCCCCCACCCCGCTGGTGTAGCTGCAGAGATGGGCGAAAAGGCTTGATGGACATCGGAATCGCATCCGTGTCAACTGTACCCGGCGCCTCTCCGTGACCCATCTCCCGCATGGCACCAGATACCACCCCACGAGAAACCTGATCAAAGTGTGTGTGACTTAGTGTATTTATGATGAAAGCAAGTTCAGTAGTTTACAACGCTTAAAAAAAATTGTAGAAACTAGGGATGTAACGGATCACAGAACTCATGGTTCGGATCGTGTCACGGTTTTAGGGTCACGGTTCAGATCATTTTTCGGATCAATAAAAAAAAAAAAACAGGAAAAAACAACAGGATAGAAGCTAAATTAATTTTTGGAAAAACTTCAAATCATATATTCAATAAGTATATAAAGTACTACACTAGGGCTGGGAATCTCAGGGTAACTCACGATGCGATTCACGATACATGGCTCTCGATACTGATGCATCTATAAAGCAAATATTCCAAAAACCATTATATGACCTTGGTAATCTATGATATCTATGATGGTGATCTATGATAAGTATTTTTAAAACAACTATTTTTAAAACAAAGATATGTTTTAATTTTCTGCAAAAACTTTCTTTGAACAATTTAAAACACGATATATTAATTGAATGCCCTTTCCAACGTGTCTTGAACATGTCTTTACAATAACATAGTTTAGGAAAAAATAAAGAAAGCTCCAGTTAAGAGCAAAAATGCAGCACATATCAAATGGTCTTCTCACTTCAAAAAACAAAATCTGTGGAAATAAAAATTCATAATGCTGCATTTTAATTCCTTTTACACTTTATGTTAGATAATGTATTATTATTATTGAGGCATAATATTAATGTCCAGCCCGTTAATCATTGTTTATTGTTTCTTATTTTACAGCGCCTGTATCCATATTCATTTCACCTCCTTTTTTTTACATTTTCCTGCACTTTCTGTCATAATCAACACTTCATTCATGTGCTCCACGTCTGTCCCGTGAGCACGCTTACCTGTTGGATCAATAACACCACAAGACGTCTTACTTGGACTAGAGTCTCACGTATTTTAGCGCTGTGTTTGGACAGGTTACAGCCGTTACCGCCCTTACAATCCATGTTTTTGTTGCATTACTTACGCAAGTTTGTTACATTAGAATGATCCGCGTCCTTCATTATGACGTCAAGGAAAGTTGTTGACGGAAGCTCCACCCACACACAGTGGGAGCTTCAGGTGAACAGACTTTAAAATAAACATGAAGGAGCTATTTGAGTGCTTGTTAAAACAAGGAGGATTTTCATGAATTTGACACAAATTCCATTAATGTGAACGGACAATTGATTTAAATTATGAGAGCCTGAGGTGTGTGTGGAGTGGTCCGCGGTACACACGTGTCCCAAACTGTGGCTTCTGATCCGTACAGACCACGGATTATCCGTGATCCGTTACACCCCTAGTAAAAACCCTGGTTGGCAAGGTTGATTTTTCTACAAACGAGTCAAACTTGACTGGAACTCAACAGATGAATGGATTAAATAAGAAACTACAGAAGTCTGTAACAGGTGATTCTATTAAATGATTGGGATTTTTGGTCCTTTCAGAAGTACATATGTTGTATATATATACATATACATAATCCATATAATTTCAAAGAGAAATCCTGAGCTTGGCAGCCTGAATCACCAGCAGCGCTGCATTGGATGCATGAAGTGCACGCTGCTGGATAGTGATAGTTGAATGTGTGACGACCTCCATCCAGCGGCTTGGGAAAGGACAACTGTCAAATGAAATGACATGAGGTGTATTTTATTTCTCTGTGCATCTGACCTAAGCATTTTGCCTCAGAAATATGTGGTGCGTATTCTGGTCCAGGGCTCCGGCGCGGGGTAATTGAAAAGCATTGCTCAGTGTAGCGTATGCACTCAGACATGCGATGAGGCCACCATTACGGCTCAGCGTGGCCTGGAGGGACGAGGGGATGACAGCGGCTGTGTGCCGCCATGGAAATTTTAGATTACAGGAACCCAAACTCTCTCCATCATCTCAGGTGGAGCCTGATGCAGTTATGTAAAATAAACTGTAAATACACAATGTTTTGTTCACGTTTTTTTTTTAATCAAAAGTACAACTTCTGAGTTTTTGTTAGAATTACTTTTTAAACTTTTGTTTCATCGGAAAGAAATTGAAGTGCATAACGGGGAAAATTGGCACTACGTTCCAAAATGTGTTTCACTCTGAAATATCATCCAAAATTATGATGTTTTTAAGTGACATTTGATCAGGTTCTCCTTGTGGTCCTTGAAAAGTAAAAGGATTTATTTGCAAGAACCACAACTTAAGACAAAGACAATCTAGGTATACAAGATAAGTTTAAGGAGAGTCCCTTTAATACTCTGAGTGCAGGCAGCTGTGACTGTTCGACAGGATAACACATAATCTTCTTTCTAATCCTACATTTTTTTAAAGAATGTTTCACTTATCACAAGTTATTTGAGTTATAAATGGACCAATTAGGGGCCTCAATAAACGAATGATTGTACGTTCACTTTTCAACAGGCAACAAGGGAACCACAAGACACACCTGCTCTGCTCCATTCTGATGCCTCCACTTGTAGATGACTAGATCAAAGTACGTATATGGGGTGAGGGACTGTAAGCTAGAGGGAGAGGACATAAACAGATGGATGATGGGAAGAGGGCGGGCTTACTCCACTTCAACAGTCCCGCCCACAACTCAAAGGTGAATTTCTGATGAACTCTAGCCGCTCCGCAGAAATTGTCCTAGAAAACTTTTAGAGGTTTTTGCCAAAAATTTCAGAATTATTAATTAGAAATTGATTAAAGACCATGGTTTGAAAATAGATCAAAAGATGGATCAGAGTGGGTCTTTAAGGACTTTAAATTTTTGAAAGCCTAAAGCTATCCCATACTTTCAACCCTAACACTCAGCATGTAAAAAAGTACATGAATAACCATACTTCAATAAGCAGACCGTTCCATCATGGTGCAGCATAAACAGTCAAACGATTCATTTATTTAGCTTAAATCTATATATACATAAACACACCAGAATTTAATTTTAAAAACCTGCATCCTTTCACTTTTCTGCAAATTTGACACAAACAAAATGAAAATGAAATTTTACACATCCTGCAAACATGTAAAACATCTTCACAAATTTGTGTTGTTGATCATTATACAGCTAAAAATTGTACAAATAAACAATTTACACAATCTAAGAATCTTCCTTTTATAAATATCTTTTTTTTTTTTTACAATAATTTAAGATGAAAATCAACAGAATAAATAGCCAAAATGAAGGAACATTTAAAAGAAAATGCAAAAAAAAAAAATTTATTGGATAAAGTTTACTTGCAGTTCTGTTATTGTGAGGATGTGCTCAATTTATTGTTATTCGTTTTGGATTGGGGCAAAAGCTTCCCTGTCAAAAGGCCCTGCAGGCAGAGAAGGAGCTCGAGGGCGGTTTATAGAGTGTGGGAATTTTCACTGCAGGATAGTCGGGTGGACTTAAAAAAACAAAAAAAAGTATGTCTCATACTGCACACTTTCACTTATAAAACCAACTGGAAACATGCCTGTACATTTCAGGGCGGTGCTGCTGAAAAAAGAGCATCAACCAGAGGTAAAAAACAAAGTTTAAAATGCATGAGTTCAAATTTTGTAATTTTTTTTTTTGATCTGTGCTGTCATCCGTTGTTTTATTGTGGAATTCACTCACTTTCTATAGTTGATTTCTACTGTTTGATTCATGGTGTGGTTCGGTTGGATTCACATTAGAGTTCACTTGCAAGTGAGCCGAGACTTTTAAGTAGGAGCAGAATTCACTTGTTTTGCTCTGCTTTTTTCTTCTGATTTCTTATTTTGCAGGACAATTTTTGTCCGTCTTCTCTTTTGACACCCAAATCACAACATGTATCTTTACAAATCTATCTTGGAAACTGAACTGGACCAAGCAGGCCTGCAGCAAATCTACGCAAAGTATAACTAACTACCTTTCCTGTCTAAGTCTTGCCAGACGTGAAGACTGCGAAAGCGGCTCCATCAGTATAACGTACAATGTTGACCATCATGACTAGAACGAGTGCATTGTTTTTCTTTGCACAATCAGCTCCGGGGCGCTTTTTGGGAGTCATTTCACAGCCTCTCTGTATTAGCTTGTTGAGTTTTTCCAAGTCAGCGACTCTGATGCCACCGCAGCAGCAACAGATGACTGCCCCCCAGACATTCAAGATATACAAGTTCCCCCAACCATTGGAATACCTACAGTATACAGCCTGGAGTAGATCAGAGTTCTTTGTCCTTCTTTGTATGCAGCCTCGGCATCCCATTATCATTCCGTCCCGCTGCACAGATGAACACACTGAGATTGTGCTCTATCACCTCCACCCCTTCTGGAGGAATGGAGACAGTAAATCCTCACCTCCTTCATCACTGCTACCATTTATTTACGCAGCTACGTCACCGCAGACGTTTTTTTTCCTTTTGAGGTGCTTACACACCAAACGCGATTCGCGCAACAAATTTGCATGCCCCGCCCCTCTTTCATAGCTACTCGCCACCTGTTAAAAAATGTGGAGAGGAGAAACCAGCGTTCTGTCTGTGTATATCTCACTTAGAATGAATGGGAGACACATTGATGTCGAGGAATGAGGTTTAGTTATTGTGAAGAGTTCAACAAAAACATTGATAATCATGTCTTCACGTTTGGGCTATGATTATTTTTAAAAGATTTTCCCAGTACAGGGGGCTGTGTCTGTATGACAGCCGCTTCCGCTGTGTTTGTGTGTCTCTGTTACTGAGCTTGTAGTCCACTGTATCGTAATAATCAGAGAGGGGAAATTTAGATTAGCAGACCTTTTTCCTTTTTTTATAATCACTTCGATGACTCCCGAGCAGGCAGCCCCCGCACTGTCTCTCTCTCTGCCAGCATATTGAGCGAGTCAGCTCTAAAACTCAATTTACAGTTAGCCAATGCGAAAGAACTGAATCTCTGAGAAAAGACAGAATTCAATCACTACTGTGGAGAGAAACATGGAAAGATTGTTTTTACTTTGTCTGGAAGTTTTGGAGGTATTCAAAAAAAAAAAAAAAAAAAAAGAGAGAATTAATAAAACTGATTATTTAGAAGTTTTTTATTATTATTATTCTTTATGATAATAAAAGTATGATATTTTGAGGAGATATACGTTTAATTTGAGCAAATTAACTGATACTAATGATGTTTTCAGCTGAGGGGGGGGGGTGTCTAAGAGAAAATACCTGAGAAACACTGGACAAGAGAAAACTATTTTTATTCAGTTTCAAATGTCTGTATTTACAGAACCTCCTTCATTTCTGAGCTGACAGCAGCGCACTCAACTCAAGGTTGGAGCGCGCGTTGCTACGCAAGTTTTAAAATCTGGTCTCAAGCTCTGCGCACAAATCGTGCACGCGCTGAGCGCGCGCTGAGTCTTCAACCTGGTTCAATATTTCACGCACAGTAGCAGCAGCGTTAATGAACGGTAAAAACACCATAGAAGAAGAATCTCCTCTCGACTGCTGCGTGCGTGACCGCGCTGCTCCGGTGTGGATACCACCTGCTGCGCGTGCGTTCATAAACCCGCGCAGACATGCGGCCGGTGTGGAAGCACCTTTGAAGATTCTGCTCGCTCGCGGGCATCACTCACGCACGCGGAAGTAGTCAGTCTCTCTCGCGAGGACTTTCTCTGCTCGTGGAGGAGGAAAAAGCGCTCGCGAGGGTCTGATTTATCCATGGAATATTTGATGCGTGCGCAGAATTGTCGCGTGGAACACGCTTTTTGACAAGCGGCAGGCTGTGTATCACGTGTTGTCACGTGGCGAAAGAGGAGCGGGGCCTGCGAATCCCGTTCAGTGAGAAAGCACTTCACAGCTTCATGGCTCCTCCTCCGCCCAGCTGACTGGAGGAATGAATTAAAGAGTGAGGAGGCTCGGACAGCCCGCCGATGTCCCGCCCTCCAGAGCCATATACCTTACCGTGATTGGTTCGGTTAGCTCCGCACACAACAACTGTCATTCATATCAGCCTTGCGGGCCGCACTAACAGTAATCTTTCATATGAAGACGAGGGCCGCAAATTATCATCCCGCGGGCCGCAGATTGCCCGCGGGCCGCGAGTTTGAGACCCCTGCCCTAGAGCATTTCCATGTTTGAATATGTATATGTTGCATTTTTCTGAGTGTCATGTGTTCCTGGGAAAAGTCTCCCATGTCCCAGGAATTGGTGGGCAAAGGTCAAGTCTCCAGTATCTTTTGTTGTTTGTTTGTTTTTAGGAATTCTTTCTTCTCAAATTCCTAATCGTCTTTGTAAATTTCAAGCATGTTTTTAGGATCTTCCTATGTTTTTATTTTCCATTTTGTTACATAAACCAGAAATAAAAAAAAATAGTATTTTGTCATATTTTGATCTATTTTTTATGACAAATACTTTTTGTTGCGTGCTATATATCAGGTAAAAATTACCAGGAAAATCTGATGGTATAACTTTTTATAGCCAAAGTGTTCTAGTCAAAATGCCCCATTTGTATATAGACAGGAATTTTTTAACATTTTTGTTTTTGTATATTCTTGTATCGTATTTTTTATTACTGTTTTTCCCTTTGACTGAATTAGGAATTTTTTGTTGTTGTTCTATAGTTTTCCCTAAAATAAAGTTTTAAAAAAAAAACTGTGCATTGATTTTTTTTCTTAATTTATGAATGGCTCGTCTTTTCTTTGAAATATTTCTGTTTCTGCATTTTTTTTAATTTCTTCTCGTAACTAATTGAAACAATCAAATTAAAAAATATATTACACACTCACTTACACACAGACTTTGAAGAACTGCAAAAAATGACTATCCCACTTGTGCTTTTTTTATGCTCTTATCAATAACCTCAGAATATGAGACAGTAAAACAATACACCTTAGGTCTTTTTTCCTAAATAACTCTTTCTTTTTTTTTAACCGTGTGGCCATTACACTGAGTGTGCTGTAAAGTCAGAGAGGCATGAATGCGCGGGTCTTCGTGTAATAAGCATATAATTAAACCCCTCTGACAATTACATCATGCATTATCAGCCGAAGCCAGATCCATTACTACGTGCGATCAATGACTCGGCCACAACTGGCCTCCTACTCTGACCACACCAGGGACCGTCAGCCAGTCAGCTCAGGCCTCTTCTCTGTACTTCAAGACCAGTAAGTGCTGTTAGTGACATCCAATACCGAGAATTTGAATGGAGAGAAGGAGGAGCGCCCGCTACTTAATGCTAGGTTAAGGGGAAGAAGCAAATGGGAATTAGGAGCAGCGAGGACTGTTAGGAGGTGGTGCAGCTACTTGCTGAAGCTCTGGAGTGTAATGATGAGTCATGCTGGAGTGAATTAGAGATGTGGTCCCTTTTCCTCTGCATTACCCGAGATGGCTATCCGTACTAATGAAATCCTCAAAGATTACAGAGGTCGAGTAAAGGCTAGCCCGGTGCTGAGTTGCATAATGATTATGAATTAAACATCAAAGGGGCTTCCAGCCAAGCATGCAAGCTCATCCAGAGAACTCTGAGCCCATAAACAATTCACATATGGAATATTTTAAACTTCTTTCAAACGGTAAGAAGTATGCAAGAAGTGAAATGCATCAGCCTCTACAAAGTTTAAGAACCCTTCCTTAATAGTACACTTACAGAACTTATAGTGCGCCTTATAATCCAGAGCGCCTTATATATTGATTGATTTTAGCTGTGCATATTGATGTTGAAGCAATTTTGATAAGTAAACGACGCGCTATGAAAATGTCAGTCTGTGTTATTTATGTATTTTTTTTTTGTTGGAAACAAGGTTTGGACTGAATCCGAATTCCTCTCCCATCCCAACAGCTTCTACAATTTAGCCCTTCAAGCAGGAGGTTTAGGAAAAATAATGTCTTCAAATTCGGACGTTACCAAACATAGATGACATCATCAAAAGTCGCCAGTCAGCGATGTTAGCCCGTAGTTGCTAGCGCTCTGAAAATACATATCATCGGTTTCATAACTTCAGAAAGTCATGCTATAATAAAAAAGTAGGTTACTTACATTTAAATGTAAACATCTGTGCTTCAGAGCACATCTTCGTGGAGAAATGTGTTTCTCCTCCACGACACTTCGTGACCTGGCTCACCCACTTAGTTAAGTTCCGTCGGCTAGTCCTTGAAAAAACAAACTTGGACACCCGTACTGCTCCAAATGCACCTACAATTGGGGATTGGAAGAAGCCATAAGGGGAAGGGAAGAATTTGGATTCTGCCTTGGTGTTTTAGTGAATATGCTAATGGAGCTAATTTGTAGCGCTGTCAAACTGTGTTTTTTGTTTTTGTACGAGATGCTAGCAAGGTTTTAGAGTTTGTGTAGTCCTAGTAACGTTTGTTTAACCGTTGCCTAGATTTTTTATGTGTCGCAAATATGGTTGGGATTTACAGGTATTTTGAATATACCGATACAGAAACGTATACTTGTGTCGGTCTGTGATTATTTTTTGACTTACCAACAAGGTTGAGGTTAGCATATTCACAACAACGTTTGTTTTAGCTGTATCTGTATGTTTCCTTACGTGTTGCAAAAAATATTGGCAGTTACAGGTATTGTGAATATGCTAATGCAGCTAATGTGTAGCTATGTCAGTTTGTTTGTTTATTTGTACCTGTTACAAACAGGGTTTCAGAATCACAGCGACATTTGTTTTAGTGGCATCAGTCCTTTTTTTTTGTTTGTTGTAAATAAGAATGCTTATTGTAAATATGCTAACATGGCTAACATGTAGTGTCTAACAAATTTTTTCACGTGCTACTAACAAGGTTGGGAGTTAGCTAAGTCACAGTAACGTTTGTTTTAGTGGTATCAGTGTATTTCTTTATGTGTTGCAAAAATGGTTGGCAGTTATTGTTAGTACATTAATACGGCCAATGTTTAGCGGTGTCAGATTTTATGCGTATGTGTTACTAGCGAAATTTCAGAGTTTGTGTAGTCATACTAACTTTTGTTTTAGGGTATCAGTCCATTTTTTTTTACATGTTACAAACAAGGTTGGGGGTTAAACAATTTGTGAAAAAGCTAACATAGCTAATGTGTCATAGTGTTGGACTGTGTTTTTTTTTTTTTTTACATGTCACCAATAATGTTGGGAGTTAGTGTACTCAAAGAAATATTTGTATAAGCATTATCAGTCTGTTTTTACATGTTCCAAACACAGATGAGAGTTTTGTAAGTATGCTAACATGATTAATGTGTAACAGTGTTGGACTGTGGTTTTTGTATGGGTCACTAACAAGAATGGAAGTTAGCGTAGTCACAGTCATGTTTGTTTTAGCAATTGTGTTATTTTGCGTGTTGCAAACTTGAAAGTTACAGGTATTTTAAATATGCTAATGTGGCTAATGTGTTGCGTGTTACAAACAAGTCATGAGCTATGTCAAAATTCCTTCCCTACTCACTATACAGTGCGTTCGCCATTTTGTACATTTTGCATTGTGGTTAAACAATTTTTGGGAAAAAACATTTTTAAATTAGATTTTTTTAATAAACCATCCACATTTTTATCATCAGAACACAGTAGAGTCAGAAATAGACATTGTAAAATGTTCTTATTGATTAGATTTTCACTTTGTGAAATCTGTGACATTATATATTAGTAAAGTACTGACCATGGTGTCTGAATTCCTTTTTAAATCCAGAGCACCATATAATCCCGCAGTATATAGTGTTTTTTAGTAGTTGGGGATTAGGCTGGAAATTCGGACATAGCCATAGAATTATTGTAGTAAAGTTTGATTGACTGACAAACATATCTGTGACTCTTTTCTTGTGTTCCCAGTGGTGTTTTAATTGAAATTAAGATGTTTTTAGCCTAGATTAAACATCTTTGTCGTTTTCTAGGACATAGTTTCTGCAGAGTGGCAGTAGTTCATCAGAAATTCACCTCTGAGTTGTGGGCAGCACTTCTAAGATTTAATTTCGCAGCAAGAACATGTTAAAAACTCGATTTCCATTAGAGTGGGTCTTAAACGGCATCGTTGGTCACCAACATGCGAGCCATCTGTCAATTAGACGAGAGACGGGTGTGAGGTTATAGTTTTGATCGGTGTGCCAAACCCCCCTCAGTCTGTCAGCTTGGTCTGAGTGAAGCAACCACAGGGTTTGTGAATAGATTAAATCAGCCCAACCTCTTCCTGGCTCCATCTGCTCCACCCCCCCCTCCCCTTCTAACTTATTCTGCTCTCCACCCTGCCCTCTCCTCATCCCCAACCCTTACATGTCCGTCCATTTCATCTTCTTTTCCCCCCTGTACTCTCCTTGCTTTTTTTTTTTTGCAGAAATGATTGCATTACACATCTATAGAGCATGCATTAGCCCCTTTTCTTCCGCCACGCCGTCTTCCCATTCTCTGGCCTGTCCATCCAGGAATTGGTTAAAGCAATGTTATTTCAGATTATACAGTTGTTAAAACTCATTTTAGGCTAACAACAGGACATCAAAAGCGGCGAAACCCGCACAGAGGGAGAGGACGGAGGTGTTGATGGAGTTTCTGGGCAGGTGAGAAATGGAGAAGGGGGCTCTGAAGAAAAGACCTGATCAGATGGAAGAGGAAGATTAGAGAGGGAATTATTAATGGGGCCAAGGGCCCTTCGGAGCAGGAGATTTGTTTGGGGGAGGATGCAAACCTAGTAATCGAGAAGGGAAAAAACTGATTTCCTTTCCTTTTGGCAGAATGTGAAATGGGAAGATAGGAGGATCTAAATGGGATGTATCATTTTAATCAGAAAATACAATATGGAAACCTTGGAGATTAAAAAGTACACTCAAATGATAAATTTACTATAGGGGGGAGCACATATACCACATACTGCCCTTTTTCCCAGAACACAGTTTCTTTTCTGTTTGCTTCCAGGTCACCCCGATGGGAGTTTGACTGATTGATGTCCTGGTGTCACGCCGGTTGACTTCATGGTTGCGTACCTCAGAAGAAGGGATGAGGTGTGCACCGTGGAGAGGGCAATCACAACCCTCTCAAGTCAAACTTCATTTCCAGGTTCCTCTCCCGGAGGACCGGCGCTCCGGCTGTAGCCACACACCTCGTGGGCTGAGTGGTCCGAGGGCAGGGGGGGTTTCAGCTGAAAGCCGCGACCCTTTGTAACAGAAAGTGCTTGTTTTGCTTTTGTGTCTGAATGGGGGGGATATAAGGAGTCCTGACCTCTGCTTTCCCAGGACTACCTGAAATCGGGCGGAGCTACCTGTGGCTTTTTACTCTCAATCTTGATCATTTCCCCTTTAACACCAACCAATTTGAATTTTCATGGGGTGCTTTAAAACACATTTGAGCTTAAATCCTGCTAGAAAAATATACATCTCAGATCAGACCTTGCCTTAGGATGCTGCTGGAGCCCTGCGAACTGCAGAGGCCTAGCGCTGTATTTATATTGGGGTTTTACATGATAAGAAGCAGATGGAGTATGTCAAGGATAAAAGGGAAGGAAGTATGAAGTATGACTAAGGTTATAATGATGAGGAGCCAAGACCCAGGAGACCAAATCCACATTTTCTCTGCCCTTCCCTGATGCTCTGTTTTCCATTTGCTATTTTTTCCCCCTCGTCTCTCTGAATGGTTGATCTTGAGGTATTTGTTTATTTAGCCTCAGACCAGATTCACACCAGATCAATGCTGCAAGAAAATAGCTCCCCTCCAGCAGTTATTGGTCGTATGGTGGGGGCTGAGGGCTGCTGGAAGCAAAGTTTAAAGCAGTGAAACGCTGAAACCAGACTAATATCAAGCCCATTTCTTCGTTCTTTAGCCCGCATCGATCGACAAGAATGTATGTTTAGCTGATCCTGTTCTGGACTCCCTTCTGCAAACAGACGGCAGTCGATACTGGCACATCGGCTTTGACTAACATCTATCCACGCTGTGCCAACAACCCCAGCTTCTGCTGCATGGCCACCGGAGCGCGGTGGAGTGAGACTTCACTCGGAAAGAAGCTGACAACTTCTTTGGCGTTAGCTGTGGCAAAACGGTGGTGACGGCCGCGGTTGTGACGCTAATGGGCAACACGGTCCTGCGTTGTCACGCGGCGCTGTTGTGGTGTCATCTCCGAGCCAGCCCGTCATGTTCAACTGCTGCCAGTGGGGTTCATTATGGATTTTCTCTAATGGTTTTTAGAGTTTTAATGGCAGGGTTTCGTATGAAGTGGGTAATGAATCACAAGATGTCATCCCTGGGCCTAATGAGGGTGCCCACTGTTTCTCAGAGACACGAGGAGGAGATGAGCTTCGCAGGCAGCTCCTGGAATTTGTCTTTATGTGTTTTTGTCTGTATGTGTTTTTTTTTTTTTTTTTTTTTTGTTTATGTGATGAATCATGCATCTCATTTAAGGAGAGATGCAAACAGCGCTTTCAAACAGTTGGTGCATTTTAGATTTGCATTTCAAGATGATTCTGAGCAGTGGGCATTTATCACCGCAAAAAGAAAAGATACCGGAGGGGACAAGCAGTGAATGGGAGGGATGTAAGTCTGTCCATGGGTTGCAGGTTTTTGGCTTGTCCAGGCTCAGGTACAGGCATAGGTATGTCTTGCAGTTTTGTTGAGGTTCTGTGTGGTAAATGCATCAAGAAGGTTTTCATAGAGCTACTATCAGTAAGGGTGATGCTGTAATGTGGTGCCGTTATGCCACGCTCTAGTCATTGGTGAGGTGTGAGTACTGACCTCTTGGTGATCGCGCGTAAATGCCATCCATTTGGACGGTCATAGGACACAAACAACACTAAATTTCTCAAATCTAACAGTCAGGTTGCACGCAGGGAGCACTAAATTATCGCGTGAACAGTGCTTACACCAGGGATGGGCAACTCCAGGCCTCAACGGCTGCAGTATCTGCATGATTTCCAGATATCCGAGCCCTACTCGTGACTGATTACCTGGTTCAGGTGTACCCAGCCAATTAGAACATGCCAGAGCGGGGTATGTTGGAAAACATGCAGTATTTCCTTTGGGCTGGAGTTGCTTATCCCTGGCTTGGACAATGATCACATATGCCAAAATGCCACGGCACAGCGATCTAAATGCAAGTATTTTAGTAAGTCGGCAGGTGGCTGCATGCCTGCATTTGTAATTGGAGGCAGCAGTCGCATTTTTACACAGAGAGGTTTTAAGAAAAAGTTAAAACATTTATGGCGACTGGATGATTTTCCTCTAAAGGTTGACAGTGGCCCGTGGCCGCCGGGCATGTCTTGAGGTTGCGTGTTGTTAGTCTAGTGACAGGTGGGAATGACGCTGTTACAAAATCAGGGCGGATCTCCGGCTGGTGGCGACTCTGACTGGACGATGTTTCAATGTCTCCAGTTGGCGGCCGTGCATTTCAAGTGCCAACAACTGTCCGGTAGCCCAGGTGTATGTATAAGACATCTGCCACCTACATTCATGAACATGCCAACAATTTTTTTTTACAAAATCGTGGCTGTATAAAATCTTAAAGATTCTGCTCAGGGCTGGCACTGGGCTACATGGTGCCCTAGGCAAAAGGGAATTTGGCGCCCCCTGCAGGGGGGAATTTGAATATCCTAACTGGGGCTCAAACCAGGCAACTCTTCGTTTCAACTGACTGACTGCACCACCACTCAGCCAACATCAAATGGGAAAGTTTCAGGATTTCCAATGTATTTGTGTTGAAAGAAAAACAGAAACCAGTGAAATTAACTGTAAATAAATATACGTAACAAAAGGTGTTGTAAAAAGGGGTGGGACCACACAAGAGTTTTCTTCTACCCACTCCTTCTCAAACACATTGTTTGGTATATTTTTATATTTGCATCTTTTTTTTCAATTCTTATATTTGTATTTTTTAATTCTTTTGTTTGAAATTTAAAAAAAAAAGTATTTTTTGACCAAAATGCAGCAATTTTATATAAGTAAAACAAACAAACAAACCTCTGCTTTGAGCCGGTGTTCCCTCCCCTTCTTTTTTTTCATCCTCAAAGTTTTAAAGAAGCATGAAAAGACACCACGCGCCCCTTCTAACAGATGGCATCTATGCCCAGGACCAGCCCTGATCCTGCTGATATACAGTAAATACTGGCAGTTGTTTTTGTGACCATATCATTCCTTAAACAGTCTACAGCATTTGGGGGAGGGTAGGAAAAGGTGAAAGATCTGTACGGCACACTTATCTTTCTCTTACTTCAACTCTTACCCACCCTTGCGTGTTGTTTAAGTGTTCACTATGACCTGTCTCCAGCAGCATTCAAATAGAAAAAGTGGTCTACAACCTTACCAACTCATAAGGGCAGTTATGACTAAAGCTGGCTGTGGCACAGGGGGGCTAAATCAACAAAACATTTAATTCTAAAAGTTTATGTAAGTATTGATGCAGGCTTGAAAAAGAAAAAGCATTCCAGTAATGTGCTGCATTCAGGCGATTTACTGAGGCTACTAAGTACTTTCACATTATTCAAAGAAAAAATTCTCAGTTTAAATACAATCGTATGTTACACCATTGAATCAAATCGTAGGGAAAATGAATTACAATGATAGTGTCAGACAAGTTTTCTGCCAAATTAAAGAAGGTTCTCTGATGTATTGGTCTATTATATTACTCCAGGCTTTTTAACAGCTAAGAAAAAGGATTTCTGTCATTTTTACCTGCAAATTTGGAAAAAATACATTTCTAAACTTTTTGGTTTTTGTAAATCACATATTATAACCAGAGTCATGACTCAAAAATTAGAATTTGAACCCAATCATGGAGAAATTAAATCATTGCATCCCAATTAAATATAACTGAAATTTAAAAAGCAGTAGACTGTACTCTACAAAATGAACCAACAATAACATTTGTGAAATGTATGTACAAGTGTGATAAGTACATGAAAATAAAAATACTTTTAAAATACAACAAGTAAAAGACAAGAGTTTCATATTTTGAGATTACTTCAATCATGAATTTTCTTTGCTTTGGTTGTAGCCTGTCTCTACGACTCGATTACATCATCAATAGTAGCCAGTCATCTACGTTAGCATGTAGCTGCTAACGTTAGAAATATATCCTAAAACAAAAACCATCACTTACATTAAAATGTAAACTTCTTTGCTTTAGAGCTCACCCACGTGAAGAAATCAATTTCTCTTCCACGCCATAAGTAAGACACGGATCACCGTATCAGTGTAGCTAGCTCCGAGTGCCTACGGCTCATACTTTAAAAAAAAAAAAAAAACTTTGAACGCCACTACAGCTTCAAATACCCCTACAATTGGAGCAATAGGGAGGAGTCAGGGGTGTAGGGAAGCAATTTGGATTCAGCCATGTATTTTATAGTGTCAAAGACATACAATTCCTTTCAACATGACCTCTAGAAAATACTTTGACGTACTCAGTCACTCAACTTCACATTCAAAAGAAAAAAACACTCGTTTCTTTGAGGCAGATGACAGCCTGCATTACTGTTGACAGGAATCATTTCAATTCATTCTCACCTTACACTTCATTCTGAGCATCACACATCACCTGATGAGTCTAATAAAATATAAAAAAGAAACCGCAGCAAATCCCGTGCTCATCAAGCACTTTTTACTTTTTTTTTGATGAAATGCTGCTATGCAGGTGGCGTTTTAAACCGCATGCATGTGCTGGTTCGATATTTTCACTCTGTCTCCTCTAAAGCAATAGACAGCTGTCTATTCTCACAAATTGGCAGACGGTGCTGACGCAATCAAAGTGCTAGAGGACTGCTTTATGAGGAAAAATGACAGCTAAAACCTAAAGGTCACATACGAAAAAAAAAATATAAAAGACATAACTTGTAAAGTTGCATTGCTTGCAATAATGCTAGTGTGAATGCTTTTTGCTGAAAATAGTCGACGTTTTGCTGAAAATGGTGTCGCAATTTACTTTCAATTGCTGAAGGGATTTGCTGAAAATCCAAAAGTTATTTTCAAAATGTTAAATTTGCTAAAAATTGGATATTTCGTTAAAAAAAACTATTAAAGAGGGCTGATTTTGAGGGATACATTTCTGAATAATTTGTAGTAAAAATGCTTAAAAATCCTTAATCCATGCCAATTTTGCAAAATACTTAGTGTGTTCCTTAAAAATGAGCTAAACCCCAAATTAGCCAAGCGGTAATATCCTGAACGACCTGAACATTTAAGTACAAAGATTGCTGAAAGTATGCTTGAGTTTTCACGTGTGGAAAAACGTACCAAAAGGAGCAGGATCACTGAAGCATCCACACTATAAAGAACCAGTTGAATGAACACATAAAAGAAGATGCAATGAAACATCTTTGGTGATACTCTTTCAAACTAAATCCCTAAATAATTAAATGCAGCAGTTTAACAGGTGAGGAAAAAGACAGAAAAGACCTCTAAGAGTTTCCTTTAAAATTGGCAAAAATCCTCCTGATAATTCAATCAAAAAAGTCGTTTCTATTGCTGGAATAAATTTGTCTCAAAAATCAAACTGTACCTCCACTAACCAGAAATGCATAATGCATCGCCTCTCAATGGTTTGACAACAATCACTCCTGTAACTATCGACCCCATAGTCTTCTAATAAGCTCCAATGAATAAATATAAGGCTTCCTGGAAAGGTAATTCTCAGACACTTCACATTTATTATTGGGGAATATTGTTTTCTTTAGCACATGTTGTCACAAAAGTTTTGAAATCAATCGGCTTGTGCCGAGTACTCACAGTTGGGCATCAAAAAGGCATTACTTGTCGACTGTTTTTAATTTCCAATCCATCTGACAAAAGGAGCTGAAATATGGAATCTCATTACTTTGAAAAACCAAAGAAGAGGGGGGTTGGGCCTACATAAATCATTTTATTTTTCATCTTACTCTGACAGTCTGTTCAGAACTGGACCAGGAAGACATGGCTGAGAAGGAGGGAAGAGAAGAGTGGAAATGGTATCTACGGTGACATCTGGAGATACAGAGGATTTTTTTACCCCAGTATTTACTCAGGATTTCATGGCTGATCAACTGAAGGGTGATTTTGAGCATGCAAAAAAGTAACAACATTTTTTTAAAAATTCCAAAAATTTGATTAAACTAGAAAAGTTGCATGATCTGCAATAATGGTGTGTGCTGTTTGCTGAATGTGGTCACTGAAGAGACTGAAGCTCTTTACTGACAATGCTGAAAAAAATTATTTTAATTGATAAATAATATTATAAATGTGCTAAATGTTTTGATACCAAACTTTCACAATTTGCAGAAAGTGCACAAAGAATTTAAAGGATTTCATGAAAATAGCACGTTCCTGAAATATTAGCTTACCTCCAAATTAGCCCAAAAACATCAGTGGACGTGAAATTAGCTAAAAAAGCTAGCACGTTACTAAAATACTTTCTTAACTCGGAATTAGCCAAAAAAAACCTCAGTAGATGTCAAATTAGCCGAAAAAGCTAACATGTTACAAAATGACTAGCTTAACTCAGAATTAGTCCCCAAAAAAACCGCAGTAGATGTCAAATTAGCAAAAAATTTTAGCATATCGCTAAATATATAAACTAAACTCAAAATTTGCCTTTAAAACCTCAATAGCATTAATCTCCTTAACATGTTGAACATTTTGATATCAAACTTGCATAAGTTACAGAAACTTCACAAATATTAGAAGAATTATGTGTGGCTAAAAATGTGTCAAAATTCAATTATTGTGTAAAAGTAAAAGCATGAAAGCCTATTGCATGCTGAATGTTTTTAATTGCATAAATTGCATTCATTTGACATTCATCTTCAATGGGGCTCGAAAATGGCATAAATTTGGTAAAATATTAAATGCTGTAAAATGTACAAATACCAAAGGTTCAATTGGAATGTCTTTAACAAGCTGAACGTTTGATACCAAAATTGCAGAAATTGCTAAAAAAGTGTGATTGAGTTCTTACGGATCAAAAAACATAGGGAAAAATAAATAAGGAATAGAAATAAAGAGAAACAGCATCCCTATTGACAAAAAAACACATTATTTAATCAAAATAATTGCCTTCAACACACACATGTGCTCATTTAGTTAAGTTGAAATTTGTTCTCCGCATTTGACGCAACCCCCTGGGGGAGTGGTGAGCCACAGACACAGCCGTTCTAAGTAACCATTTGGTGGTTTAACCCTCCAATCCACCCCCTCAATGCTGAATGTCAAGCTGGAAACCACTGGGTCCCATTTTATAGTCTGACTCAACCATGGATTCAAACTCACAACCTTCAACTCTCAGGTTGGACACTCTACCACAAGGCCACTTAAATTCCAAAAATGTAAATTAAGATCTTATTTTATACTAACATTTCATGTAAAGGGGATCAAAAGTGGCATTTATTGCTCCTTTAAATCCATTATTACTCCTTAGGGTAATAATTTATGTTTAGTTCCTGTAGTAAATGTATTTGTCGGGATAATGAACCAATGCAATCAGAAAAGAAGGCCTAAGCCAGTATAATTACAGCAAGTCATTATTTAACCATTACCTTTAGAAGGTGAGTTATTTGGAGCACATTGTCTCCTGTCGACCCACAAAATGCTACAAAACATCACCATCATACCTCACCTGTCAGAAATCTGTCAGCTATAGAGTTTGTCAGTGTTGTCACAAAAAAAAGGAAAAACGTATATCAGGTGGTCAGCTTTCTGCTTCTTGTTGTGTCATAGGTGAAACAGTATCTCAGGCCAGTCCTGAAGGCAGAGCACTCACTACATAGCATGTCTACCGTCCCCCCCGTCAATCGGATATCCCTTCCATCAGTCACTACTCTCACTTAGAGGAAGACATCAAAACTCCTGACATGCAGCCATCCAACCACATGGAGTTCCCACCAAACCCCTTCGGGCCATCTTTCTTTTGACTGCACCATCATTCAAACATGTAGGAATGTCTTTGTTTGCGAATGGGAAAGCTTGGAGCTGCATTCAGAGAGGTTCAGGTAAATCTCTATTGGAGAAAAAAGTATCTTGCACTAAAAAAAACGAGGTTCATAATTGTTCTCGGTTGGTTTTAGAACTCATCTACTGAATTCTAGGAGTTAAACATCACAACCGTATTGAGACACGTCATAAACACAACCAACACTTGGAAACATTTGTATTAAACAGGCATACAAAGTCTACAACAACCATCTAGCTATGTGTTTATTTGTGCACCACTAAAGTATGTTTGATTAGTTTATAAGATAGAACAATACTTTGTAGTTTTCATTTCAAAGAATGCTTGGGTATGTTCATATTGGATGGAAATAGGTAACGTATTTCCAAACAAGGTTGGACCACACGCGGCACCCAATCATAAAACCAGTGCCATATCTGTTTGATATACTACTCACCATGCCAACAGAGCCAGATTAGGCCCAAATATGTCTGCTGTGTGGGCCATTTTATCTACATTGGCCTGCTGCAGTCATACATGTAGGTCACGGACACTGTCCAATCACCACAACTAGGAATCATCTATTGGTGCTTTTCCATTAGCGATGAGTTAGTGAGATTTGGTTTTGGCTCTACTTGAATTTAAGGTGTTTCAATTAGGTGAGGTACTTAGCTGGGACTTTGCTTTTTATTATTCCTTGCCTCTTCAAAGCAAGATTAATCTGGTTGGACACAGTTTACAGACATCATGGCAGGACCTGTGCCCATGGCTCTGCCTTCTCATCTATAAACTGCAGTAAAAGGTGGTGTTTGTGTTTTCTCAAATTTGCTAAATTGAGGCTACATATATAGAAGTAGTACTCTAGTGCAACCAATGAGACTGTGCCAATTAACATCGAGTCAAGATGAGTCTAGTTGAAAATGCTAGTTAAAATTGACCATATCAGCTTCTGCGTTTATTCAAAAAACAAGTCAGATGGTCCTGTGTTCAAAAGGGACCAGTGGTTGTTTGAGATTGGTCATTTTTTACAGAAGGGTGATATGTAAACAGAGTTCATTTGGCAGAAAACCATATATGGTATCATAGTACTGTGGTATGGTATCATAATAGTAGTGTTTTGAACCATTGATACATTGGAAGGGTGCAGAGTTTTTTTTTACATATATCTGGCCACAATTATTCAGCCCCTTATTCCCTGTTCAAAGGAGAGGTTCAGCTAAGTTCACACCACCCTTGGCAACACACATTCAGGTGGCCACTTACAATAAAAAGTCTATGGAAACGTTTCAGGCTTTTGTATTGAAAACTCTTGCATTTCCATATATAGCTATATGATTTTTTTCTACAACTAACTTTTCATGTCCCCAATTCACTCTGTCTTGGGGTCCGAAAAGGATGCATAACAAAAGTGATGAGCTCCACGTCCCCTGCGTACCAAAGGCTGGAACACACATGGCAGATTTACAAATTTATTAGATGGAAAACAACAACAGCTAGAGTTGGCTTTAGAGTGGACCAAGGCCAAACTGAAAACCAAAACAAGACCTACAGAAGAAAACCAAATCTTACCTGCTAAAATTGAATAGACCAAAAGAAAATAACTAGCCTCTTAACGTAAAAAAAACCCGGAGAAAACGTGGGTCAAAGAAAATGGCAGTCCACTCCAATAACTCTAATATTCATAATTGGCTTTGGGAGAGGTGGGAGATGTGGAACGAGACTTCTTGAGTCTTCTTCCTGGAGCCTTTTTTAGTAGGTGTTTTTTTCTGGCAGCCAATCCACACCTGCCACTGGAACACCACACCAATTGTAGTCCACCACTCATACGCTGGTGTAGCACCACCGGCCAATCACAGTTCGGCACCCACACACTGCTGGAGGACATACACTAAAAAAGAAAATAACAAGAAGAAGATGTCCTGGGTGTAACAGTCTTCAGGTGCAACGTATAACAGTGGCCATTGAATGCACGTTTGCAAGTTAAACCAGGTCGATCAACCGGAGACTCGGACTTGGTAGTGACCAATGGATAATTCCCAGAAGTGTCAACTGTTTGATAGTCATGGCGGAGAAATTAATAATTGGGCTGTGTACGTTGTACGTTGCCAAGATCACCTGACAGTTATATATTGGAATAGAGTTGTTAAAGAAAAAGCCTGGAGCAAAATTTGCAAGATTTGGACCCCTTCAACATTTCGCACCAAGCCTCTTCCAACTGTACATGGCGGGCATGCTCTATAAACCAGTACAGAAAGAAAAAAAAAAGAAGAAGCCCCTCCCATTCTGTCCAGCGTGAGCACCATGGGTAGGGCACTTTTAAATGTGCTTCAAATACTGGATGTGTAAGTAGCTTCAAAGATGGCCCAACAATTAAAGGAGACTGGAGTCTAGTGAGTTTCACATGTATTTCATAAAACCTGCTATTTATTGTAAATGGGTGTCAATAAGAGTTGGGCCACTGGCCTACTAGAAAATATTTGGTATTCCAAAAGTTTAAATACTGTCCTGAAACTTATGGCATAAAACTTCTTTTGTATGTACCTTAATAGGCATATGACCATAAATCATCTTAGCAAAAATGTTGGTCTTTATGACACGTGTAACAGTAAGAAATAATTTAACCTAATATAAAACCTTAACCATCTAAAACATCAAGAAAGTGGAATGTACTGTAGTGCTTGGATGATACTTGTGTCTTACCCACTGCACTGTAAGAAAGTTCTTTTGCTTTTTGTTTTTGCAACATTAAAATATCACGGAGTGTTGCACTCAAGTTATGGCACTCTCGCTATAGGTCAAGGTTATCTGCTACCTCCTACGTGGTGAAATACACTTTTTAGCAGGTCTCCCAGCATGCCCAGCGGGACTCCCTGATCTGGTGTTCGATCAGCCAGAGAAGACTCATTTCACTCCGCTGCTCACTGAACTCACCCGGGCTGCCCAGAGCTGCTCAAATCAGGTTCCAGCCACTAATGTTTGCCTAGAGTGGCTGAGGGACCTACCCCCAGTGATCTGAAGTCGCTCATGCCTCTGGTGCTGCCATCCCCACGCACAAAGCAGTCTCAGTCTAGACGCTTCTCATTTGTTCCTACAAGATGATGAAACAAGTTATCAAATGCTGTAAGAACAGAGACATAACCCTTCGCCATCAGGAATCTCTTAGAGACGGATATCTGAAGGGAACGTCTCTTCTAACAACCTAGCGAGTCTAATCTGCCTTTGAACTTCTGTACATGTTCCACGAATGCAACGGCGCTGGTAGGCTAACTCCTCAGCTTTTCTTCTGATTCTTGACTCAAGCATCTGCTAAATGACTAATGAAAATGTAAGTAGTGTATGTTAAATGAGGTTCATACCAGAACAAAAAAAACAGATGTTAGCCCTGTCATTATAAGAGGGAAATTGCTGTGTCCACATGGATTTTTTAAAGTAATTTGAAACACAGCTCAAAGAGTGAAACAACACTTGCAGCCTTCATTCAGCTGCTTCTGATTATGCAAAGAAAACCTTTCAGCGCGCTTGACTTTTTTTTCCCCTTTTGCTTTTCTCCTTCCAGACGGGCTCGCCGAGACACATCCAGCAGAGAGTCATTCTGAAAGTTTATCAACAGCTCCGAGTCGATCCATCCTTCCTTTTTTGTGCTCTTCACTGAGTTTTCGCTATGGGGTTTCCTAGAAGAAAAAAAAAAGCGCTCTGTCATGGGCCTGTGGAGAGAAAATGGTGGAATTCATCTCATGCTGCGTCAGTGATAAAACTCCTGAGCGTGACACATCCAGCCTCAGATTACAAGCAGAGGATTCATTCCTGGCATTCTCCTCGTCTCTTTGGTTCTGGGTTGGCTTTGGGCAGGTTTCCATAGAATAATGGGGTCTATCGAGGAAAACTGGCTAGCATACAAAAGCATACTAGATACTGAAGAAGTGTCTATGCCACTGAGAAGATTGCTCTCATGCGTACAAGTATGAGGGGCACAATGTCCTTATACAAGTAGAATTTTATTATATAAGCTTTTCATACAGATTGTATTTTATAAAGACTTTCATTGTCTTTAATCACAGCTTTTTATTATTATTAAAAACTTTTGTTCTTTACGGCTAAGTCTACAGACCCTTTTCACAATGATGTCAGACAAAATAGGGATAGTGAATAGTTACTCACATTTAGATGCTAAACGCTGTTTGACACTATTTTGCTTAAAAAATAAAAGGTAACCTTACCAATTTCAACAGAAAAATGTGTAATTTTTATTTTTAAGAATGTCCTCCCGAACTGTATTTTCATTTCCTCTCATAGATCATTCAAAAATCTAAATACAAACGTAATAATCCTTCGATATCGAATGCTTTATTGAAAATATTGACCTTCTCTTGAGCAGATATTATTGTATTTTAATTGCTACTCAGGCCAAATTTACTTGTTGTTTTACGGGATATATTAGTGAATAATTGTAAAAACAGGAATGGTTTAGTTCTGTGTAAATGCTAAGAGCAGCTATCAAACCACGTATTTTCAAAATAAGAATGGCCAAGTAAAAAAAAAAATCATCTCTGCTTGAACGTATTTTATAACCTTCTGTGGAAATAGTCACTTTCATATTTTTGGCAACAGTTTCAATTAATTTGCTAATTTTTTTACCTTTGTTTTCCCGGAGATTAAACACAGTTGTGAGCAAAAGCAAAGAGGAGTGATGAGCTAACAGCAGCTCACTGACAGCAGTAGAAAACATTTCAAAAGTGATAAGTTTGACTTTAATGTCAGACATGCTGGAAGTGTCTGACTTTTGCTCTGTTTCCAATGATTATGTGAGCACGGAAATTTAGGCAACTTTTAACTGGTGAGAAAAGATTTTCTGCAGCTCCACGTCTCACACCCAAAGCTATTGCTAGCGTTAGCATTAGCACAGATTAAAAGAATAAAGTCATAATTTTACCATCATAATTAAACAAGCAGCATTCACTTAAGTACTTGTAACCTTTGTCTAACTTTAACCAGGTTGTCAGAGAGAAATAAACCCCGATCTATTTATTATCATCCATAGGAATTTGGGGAAGCAGCTGCAGCTGATTTCTGTAGGGAGGATTACTGACATTTGTATTCTGATTTGTGAACGATCTAAGAGGAAGAAACAAATACCAAGTATGACATTTGTAAAATAAATATTGTGCACATTTTGGTTACAATTGGTTGGGTTACCCTTTATTATTTACGTAAAATTGCTTTAAACTGCGTTCAGCTGTCAGCTTTGCCGTTCAAAACAATATAAGCCAGAAGCGACTCTGCACTCTCTGGCGATGTGTCATGTCACCTGAAAAGGCTCTATTGTTTAAGACCTGTGGCTTGCAGCAGTTGTGGGGAAAGGCATCTTAAGGAATATGTCAGATTGGTCAAAAATTGGCTGAAAGCAATGAATTTTCTCAAGAGGAGAGACTTTTTTAATTTAATGTCTAAACGCACAACACCTCTGTTGTTAAATGCTTCCTGTACCATCCATCTATTCATCATCTTCGAATACTTGCATATTTTTCATGCTCTAACTGGCTAGCACACCTGAACCAGGTAGTCAGTCATAAGTAGGGTTCAGATGAAATCCTGGTAACAGTGCAGCCCTCGAGGCCTGGAGTTGCCGATGCTACATCATTTTTGGGATCACTGGGCTTCTGGAGTGACCCCAACCAACTGTTGGGCGAAGGCAAGGTTTTTAGTCTGTTGCTTCGTCTCTCCATTTATTTGTAACAGTTACGGCACACACACCTAAAGAAAATTTCAATCAAGGATGTTTTTGGACTGTGGGAAGAAGAGTGTCCAGAAACAACCCACACATTCACAAGGAGAACACTCAAACTGCACACAGAAAGGTCCTTTCAAGGACTGAGAGGAGAGCAGGCCACTGATCCACTCTTCAACCTCACATTTGAACACCAACAAAATTCGACTGGCCACCAACCCCCGACAGTTGGTACCAGGCCACATAAAAACATAACCAACATTTTCTAATGATAATCTGATTCTGAAGAAAGTTTTTATCTTAAAAATATACTGGATTATCTCGACCAAATCTGACTCTTTCTTGACGGATGCCAAGTCCATCAGTCAAGTGTCAAAAATACCCAGCATCCCCATACATGACATCACATTTTGGGTTATATTACCATTGTAGTTAGTTCTGCTTAACTAGGGCCCTGTAACTACATGTATGGAGGGTTAGCTCAACTATTAGTTCAGGTTTTAAGCAGTGGCAGCAACGACTAGTCTGAAACCCCCAAACTTTCAAAGTTTGCTGAAAAATGTTCACAGAAAAGATCCAGTGAGGAAACAGAGCGAGAGCCTTCAAATAAAAAAAAAAAAATCTTATTTAAAAGACAAAAAACAAGAATCTTTACTTTAATGATGGATTTACTGGACACATTTTCTCACACACCATAATAATAATAATAATTTGGCAACTGACTGTCTAATGTTACGAGGATAATCCTAATAAAGTTGCTGTGGATTTATAGTTAGTATTATAATTAAGAAAATACCAGTTTTAGAGACCTGTTGTTGCACCTTTAAAATTGGATGAGGTTAACATTGGCTCTGACAGCTTTGGGTTAATGGATCTGTATCACATTTTAATGGCTCGCATTAAACCTGATTAAACTAAATCTACTGTACAAATAAAGGTTTGAAAATAAACTTTATCCTTAAAAGTTAAGGGACATTGACAGCTATAAAATAAATGAATAAAATGCAGACACCCATTTTTTACAGGCTGATCTGCAAAAATATTGTCTGACATCAAATGAGTCTGTGGCCTGAAAAAGCTGGTGACCACTGCTCTATTTGATATAAAATAGCCTAAATTCAGAGTCATCAGCTGATCTGTGAACTCCCCTTTGAGTGGCTGTAGCTGCAGAAGCGAATAGTGCTGACTAATGTCTCTGTCTGTGTGCCTGAATGGTGCCAGAGCTGATGTAACTCTGCCAGGAAACAGTCTGTTAACAGATATTTGAGTCACAGCGACTGCCAGCCAAGACAGAGCCACTCAATTCTTCAACTGACTTTTTTCTTTTCTTCTTCTCCTTCATCAAGACAGCGGGACACACGAGCAGACATGAAATACTTGCAGTCGGCGGTTGGTTTTGCGTTTTTCAAAAACACGGACAGGAAGCGACACTCGGACAAAACCCTCACTTCCTGTGTGGTAGCCAGGACAACTGTGGAAGCTCCCGCCTCTTTCGTTATAAATTGGAATCATTAATTGTGCCAGATTTGTGGAATTTCGTTTGAAGGTTTTCTGATGTGTCTGAGCGGGGATGAATAAGGGTCCCTCCCCCGGCCCGCGTACGCCAGCACTCTCTTTCTGACCATCTTGACCTTCAAAACTTTGCAGACGGAGACAGTTGTCTCCTCCCCTTCGATTGCTGTGTTAGAGAAATCCATTCCAGAGATCAGCTGAGAGAGCTGTCACAGTCACCCAGCAGCTTTAGTCTAACTAAATACCATCAACGTTTTTAAGCATCAGCGATGGAGTTATGGTTTTTGTTTTTGTCATTTGTGACTTTTACAGCAAGCAGTTCAAATACTGAAGCTACAACTAAAGCTGCGTTCACACCACCCATGTTCCAGCAGTCACGTCCAATGAAAATGCAAGTTTCTAAAATCTTTTTTGGACTCTACATAGAAATGGCCATTAAGCGTTTTGCTTTTAAACTAGACCGACTAATCTTTGACCAATCAGGGACTTGGATTTGATAGCGAGGAATGGACCAACTGTTGATCATAGAGGAGAAATTAATGATTGTGGTTTTTGCACAGACGGCATTATATGACGTCAAGTCTTTCATTTATCAGAATAAAGTTTTGAAAGAAAAATAATGTACTAATATTTGTGAGATTTGCACCACTTCAGTATTTCACAGCAAACCTTTTCCAACTGCAGCTGTTAGACATGTGATAGCAAACAGAGAAAGAGAAGAAGAAGTCCCTCCCTCCTAGTCCAGTGTGAACACTATGGGCTAAACTGGATTTAAGGAAATATGTTAAGCACTTTTTTGAACATGCAGCACATGCCAAGTGTGTCCATAGCTTTAAAAGAAATACACGATCTTTACCCCATTGAATGTATTTAAGAAATGGACAGATTAGCGTTCCAAAATGAAGTGCATGTTGGCTCCAACAAGCCAAAATACCATAGACTATAATAGAGTAATAAACATATTACTCAGTCTTTATATTTGTCAGATTAATCATTCTTGGTCTGATATATTTTTTTTAACATGTTTTTGTAAATTCTAACTTTTACATTATTTTTTCTGCAGTGCAACTCATTAAAATAATAAACTTACCGATCAGATGTCTCATGTTGTACTGTCGAATTGTTTGACAGATTCCCCGAGCCTGCTTTCAAGTGATAGAGGTGTGGACATCTAAGACGCTCAAAACCTGATCGGTGAGAGTGGTTACCATAGAAACAGCGACTCAGACCAACTTGAACCAATCACTGTTCACTGTTTTTTCCACCCAAAAAAGCACCTATGCATACAGCTATATGTTAAAATTGTTATCAGACAAGTGAGACTTTAGTGCAGAAATATACGGCTCACAAAAATTAAAGGAACACTTCTTTTATTGGGCCTGGCATGAACTGAATTAAACCTGTCTGATAATTTTCTTGTTGGTTAAGCAGCTGTGGGCCTCGTTAATCAATTTCAGCTGTATTGGTGTTGATGGAATTAACAACAGGTGCACTTCAGTGGCAACAATTAGAAAACCCTCCAAACAGGACTGCTGTTACATGTGGAGGTCATTTCAAGTTTCTCCCTCTTGATCTTTTTTGGCTGGTTTTCCACTCGGGCTGATTTTGTCTTGTGTAATTATCTCTACTGGCAGTATGAGGAGATTCCTTAACCCTACAGAAGTTGCACAGGTTGTCCAACTTCTCCAGGATGGCACATCCACACGTGCTGCAGCAAGAAGGTTTAATGTGTCTCCCAGCACAATCTCCAGAACATGGAGGAGATTTCAGGAGACTGCTGGTTATTCTGGGAGAGCTGGACAGGGCCGTAGAAGGTCCTCAACCCCTCAGCAGGACCCATACCTGCTCCTTTGTGCAAGGAGGAACAGGCTGAGCACTGCTCGTGCCCTACAGAATGACCTCCAGAGGGCCACTGGTGTGAATGTCTCTACCCAAACAATCAGGAACAGACTTCATGAAGGTGGCCTGAGGGCCCGACGTCCTGTAGTGGGCCCTGTGGTCACTGCCCAGCACCGTGGAGCTCCACTGGCATTTGCTCAAGAACACCAGAATTGGCAAGTCCGCCACTGGCACCCTGTACTTTTCACAGACAACAGCAGGTTCATCCTGAGCACCTGTGACATGAAAGAGTCTGGAGAAGACAAGGAGAACGTTCTGCTGCCTGCAACGTGGTTCAACATGACAGGTTTGATGGTGGGTCAGTGATGGTCTGGGGAGGCATATCCATGGAGGGACGCACAGACCTCTACTGCCTAGGAAATGGTGCTCTGACTGATATAAGGCATCCAGATGAAATCCTTAAACCCATTGACAGACCCTTCGCTGGTGCAGTAGGTCCTGGTTTCCTCCTAATGCACGACAATGCCCGGCCTCACGTGGCAAGAGTATGCAGGAAGTACCTGGAGGATGAAGGAGTTGAAACAATTGAATGGCCTTCAAGATCCTCTGACTTAAACCCAATAGAACATCTCTGGGACATTATGTTTGGGTCCATTAGGCACCGCCAGGTTGCTCCTCAGACTGTACAACAGCTCAGGGATGCCCTTACACAGATCTGGGAGGAAATGCCACAAGACACCATTCGTCGTCTCATTAGGAGCATGCCGCGATGTTATCAAGCATTCATACAAGCTCGTGGGGGCCACACGAGATACTGAAAAGGATTTTGAGTTGCAGAAATGAAGTTTTGGAGAAAATGGACTAGCCTGCCACATCTTTATTTCACTCTGATTTTATGGTGTCGACACAATTGAGCCTCTGTAGGCTAAAAACTTTTATTTCCTAAAAGACTTGGCATCCTTTTGTTTCTAAGACACTGCCCTGTCGTCATTTGTATATCCAACTTCATATTGAGATCTGATGGATCTAATGTGTTTCTTTAAAGTTTTTCTTTAATTTTTGTGAGCAGTGTATATTATGAAGAGAGTGAATGAGAGTCATCTGAGGTCTCATTGACAGACTAAGTTTTCATTTTTAGCAGATACAGTCCTGACTAAACTGTTTTCAGGCTCAATTTGCATGTTCAGCGGGGGAAGATGACTGTTTTTATGCGTCTGGCTTCCATCGCTTTTACAAGGCTGGGCTGCATTATGCAACCGTTTTTCACCGCCTTTCTCAGCTGATCCGGGAGGAGAACGTGAAGGCGTTGCCGGCACAGCTGAGAGTGCTGATTTCTCCTGCGAGTCCTAAGTCTGCCTCAAGGGCCTCTACTCAGTGGAACACATCTGGAAAAAAAAAAAATACTGGAAGGTATCCGGAGGGCATCCTGACTAATGTCCGTACCAACAGAACTACCTCCTTGAAGTGAAGGAGCGGCTAAGCTTTTCCATATTTATGAAAGGTTTGCTTCCATTGGTTGCTTTTGCACATATGCAACTATTCTGACACTCAACACCTTCAAACATCATTCTGCCAACAGACAAGCTAACAGAAATGTGGCATTATTTATACAGTTTATTAGCAATACATCACTGAACTGGAGGAGCCCAGAAAACAAAGAAAAAGCTGCTTTAATAACTTCTAGTCGGAGTGAGTAAAGATTGGATTGATTCCTCTGTAGTTGGACAGAGGTGCTGAACACTGCAGAAACTGCTAGTTATTAATTTATAGAATTAGTGGTTCAAATGAACAGAATGCTTTAATAAATCAGATGTTTAACTGTGATTAATTGCAGAGTATCACGTCAATTTCTCTCTTGACTGAGCCAAGCAAACGACAGAAATCAGTAATGAAGTGTTTGAGCTGTCGCTAAAAGCTTGTTTTCATTTTGTTTTGTTTTTTTATTTAAAGTGAAAAATAAGGACCTATTTATTTGTTTGTTTGCAAGCTTCGCATGATCTTTTTTGTTTATTTTAAGTTGTTAAAATTCTGAAGAACTTGTGGTTTGGTTTGAGGTGCAGCTTCTCAGTTTGGTGAGATGGTTTTCTTCTAAAACTGATGTCAACTGTACTCATTATTGTCAGATCGACTGTTAACTGGCACATCCAGACGAGCGCACATCCCTCCAGAACTCACTTCACTAGCTCCCTATCATTTTAGAGTTCAGTTTAAATTTGCACTTTTTCTTTTCAAAGCTCCTAATGGTCTTGCTCCAAATTACGTAATAAAAAACTCTAACTTTGTGTAGCCATTCTGGAGTTTTAAGGTCTGCTGACCACTTGAAGTGTCCAGATCATGACAAAATCCCTGGGGTGCACTTTTAGCCCCCCAGTTACTAATATTCATCATGATCTCAGACCTGAACAGTTTTAATAAGTCAAATCCAGCCTCAGAAAAAGTTCACCCTAGTTGCTTGTTTTGTTATCACACTGTTTCTTTGAATATTGTTTCATATTATATACAATATATGATCACATTAACATAAATCAAAACCTTGAATCTAAATAAAAACATAAAAATAGGAAAAGTCATAAAAAATCACTGAGATTCCATCAAATTGTGATGAACTGCCTATTTAGGAAGCAGGATCGCTATGTACTGAATATTCTAACCAGGGTCCATTTTGGTACTAAGAAACCATGGTTCGTCTGGATAATTTTCGAGGCGCACCAGATTGAGCTAAATTCGAGTGCTGCTGGTGCCGCAGTGGGGACTATATAGCAGAGCAGAGAGGCGGAGCTGATATGTTCAGCATTTGGCTGCACTTGCCTCGCTGATGCTGAAGGAGTTTCACTACTATACTGTATGTGCATTTCTTGCTACTTCTCTTTTATTTTGCTCTAGTGTCAATACAGGGATATCAATCCAATCTTTACCCAGTTTGAAACTAAAAAAAACTGACAACCTTCCCTGGAGGGTGCCTAATCCGTGGATAGGCGTCCTCTTATCTGGCTCAGGACCAGCATCAACCTAATATTATCCTTTTAAGAATAACTTTTTATACTTACATCTTATTATCGTTTGAATCTTTAATATAATTTTAATCTTTCATGTATTTTATTACTTTTATTTTTTGTTCTTATTTTTTTCTGTCTTTTTTTATTGCAAAACACTTTGGTAACCTAATGTAATTGTAAATGCTTTATTATATATATATAATAATATATATGTATGTGTATATGTAAATATTTAGGAGATTAATGTGATATAAGGCTGTCCAAAGAAAATTTTAAGTCATGTTTTATACAATAAATAAAAAGTAAACAAAAAAACAGTTGCATTAGCATGCTCATCTGTTGGTGGTCCTTTAAGCGCCTGTGCAGGTGAGGATTTAAATTCATGTCTGGTTTGACGAGGAGGAGCAGGAAGTGATTGGTTGAACTCTGCTGCAGTAAGGATCTTATGTCATGGATAAATATGAAGAATATGAACTTACAAAGATGAAATGTCAATTATATGACTTCACATGTCACATGTAAGCTAACACAACCTTTTTTTTTTGCAATACTAAAAAAAGATGGCAATTCCCATTGTGTTTTACAAAAATGTCAATTTAAAATCAATTGGGTTTTTTAAACTAAAGACATTTGAGATCAGGTTCAGTTTAGTAACTGCAATTCTTCACAACTTGGCTCCTCCGTATTTCTCCAGATCTGTTCCTCTTTCTGGAATTTTCCAGCGGATCACCACTACATCTTAAACTCCTAATTAGTGTTTAAATCTGGGCTTGAAAGTTAACATTTTAAGGGTAGCTCTTTATATGCCTCTGTAACTATCTTTAAATAACCTGTAGGGTGATGAAAGATTCCCTAAAATAAAATGTATTATTCATATTATTATAAATGCCACCGTGGAGCAGCCGTGCTTTTACTCCCTCAGTAAAGTATGACAAAACTGTGGTAATAAAAAGTTCGAACATGAAAATATTTATAAAAATGAGATTAATATCATATTAAACAATTATTAATGAACACAGGAAGACACATATTGCTTATTTTTTTTCCCATAGGACACCAAAAAAAGCCGCATTTGTAAACCCAAATGGTTTATTTTTGTAATGTCTTAATAATCTATCATTATTACCTTTATATTACTTTCATTAATATCCGCCTTCCTGTACTGTCCCGCGCTCAGCACTGCTGACCCTATACGACCCCGACACAACTTGACCATCTTCCCCTGAGCGGTTAATAGACAGCAGGCCTCTTTACGAGGTGAATTATAGCACCTGTGTGACTGTCTAATGTGGCAGGTCCCGACACAGAGATCACTCCAGAGGGGCTTGTCCGTGCAGACTAATGATGCAGACATTGTTAAATGATGGGAAATGTTAGTGAGGGAAGGACACAGGCCAGAGAGAAGAGAGCTGATTAGGCTTGATTGCCTCAGCATTGTTTCAGGGAAACGTATAGATGCCAGGTGCCCACACTTTTTCCGCATATTTTGAAATGACTAGCTCCAAAAGATTGATAAAAATATTTTATAAAATCACAATTTCATTTATGTACCTTAGACACACAGACCTAGAATGAAAAGTTGGGCATCCCAAGTAATCCCTACCTTTGCCTGATGGTAAGTAAGTCTGCCCCCTGTCACAGAGAATATTTAATTGGGATTTTTCTATGTCAATCAAGTGACTGTGAGGATGATGATTAGCTAACAGTATTTTTTTTTGCAAAAGAAAAAATTGCATATTTTTTTGTTTGTTCCTTTTTCATGGCCTGCAAATCTATCCACAGATCCAACAGTTGATTGTGATCAGTGTATTAAGCACACAACAACCTCAACAAGTCTTCTTCAAGGTGCTGATAAGTGAATTGATTTAAGATTTTTATGCTTTAAACATGCTTTTGTGGCATTTTTTCTGATGATAGAAGGAATATTTTAAAGAAATCATTCTTAAAATTGAATTTCAGAGTATTTTTTATTCAAAACATTGTGAATTTCAAGACCAGACGAGAAAAGGCAGTAAAAAATAACACATTTTTCCAGTTTTTTAAGATAATTTTACATTTAGCTGTTGCTTTAGCGTTAGCCTCTTTTTGGATCTATCGGAATTGTGGATCTACCAAGGCTTCTTTGTTTTAGCTATGTTCTAGCTATTTTTGCTAAATAGCTAACTATTTGGCTATGTCCAAATTCCCTCAGTATTTACTATAGGCGCATAGTTCACTATATTGTGCGTTCGCCATTTTGTGGTGCTGTCCGAATCTACAATTCCAAAATCAAGTGCCATAGAAATTTCCCAGAACTCTGCGCGAAAAACCCGTGCGGATCAATGCTCACTACATAAGCGAATATAGACCACAATGCATTGCGTTTGAACAACTTTTGTACATCATCATAAATAGACATCGTAAAATGTTTATGTTGATTAGATTTTCACTTTGAGAACTTGGTGATGTTATTTTCCCCATTTAGACAAAAAAACATGGTGAGCATGGTGTCCAAATTGCTTTTAAAATCCATCACACCAGATGGTCCTGTACTGCATAGTTTGGCATTAGGGTGGAAATTCTGACAAATTCTTACGGTTACATAAATTGACATTTAGCTTTTGTTTTAGCATTAAGCTAGCAAATTTGACTAATCTGCCTTCTACAGAGATGTTTTAAGCTAATTTGGAGTTTAGATAATATTTTAGCAGTATGCTAGCTGTTTTGGCTAATTTATCATGCTATTACAGCTTTTTTAGTTTATTGTGGCATTTCATCATTGTATTTGCAAGTTAGTCATTGTGCTTGCTAGTTTAGCTAATCTTGGTATTTCTTTATAAGCAATAGTTTGACACCTGAACTTAAATTTCAGTCAATTGCTTTAGCATTTTAAGTAAAATTTCTCAGATATTTACATTTCTGCTGGGGCAAGCATCAGCTGCGTCAACAACTTTAGCATTAACAAAATGGCTTCAGCAACTTTAGCTATCAGTTTCTTTAGCCATATTAACTTACAGCATTTACACTATTATTATCGCTGGCAATGAATGCAATATATCTAGTGAACTCCTGCTGCTCTGCAGAAACTACGTCCTAGAAAACACCACAGGCTTTCTTATTTTGGCCAAAAATGTAATAATTATAATGAAAAGGCTGCATTTAAACTAGATCAAAAGATGACAGAAGTGGGTCATTAAGAAGTCATATGAGAGCTGAATGTGAAATGGCCAGTGCAGAATTCTATAATAGCCTTTTAATTTTGGAAAAGAAGAAAAAAGAGGGAAATTTTAATAACAGATGTTAATAATTCCGAAGCTTTGAAGGAAATCTCTGTGACCATAGAGCTTTTCCTCTGGATTTTGGTTACATTCTGCCTCCTGCTGTTGGTGGTGAAGATATCCTCTCCCCGTTCACCTCCACCCCATTCTCCTCACCCTCCTTCAGCCTCTCCGTCTCCCCATTACCCTTTTTTTTTTTCCTTCCTGGACCTGAGACAGAGGACGCGTGATGACAGAGGTGTCAGCACAGGTCACCGTGATCCTCTCCTGCCGCTCTGTTCCCACTGGCTCAGGAGCTGAGACATTCCTCCTCTCTCTCAGTCTCCTCCAATCTCCTGGTGTTTCTCAGGATCTACATTCCTGCCCATCAAGAGCCCTCACTGTCTAGCCTCACAGGGTCTTGTTACACAGAAATGCGCGGGGAGAGAGAAGCCTGTGTGAAAGTTTTTCTTTTGTAATCCATGTTTTCTCAACCAGACTTTGTGTCTTTCTCTCTCATTATGTCCATACATCAGAATTTTACATTGTGTCCCTTCATCTATGTATCCATACAGGCTGTACAAATGCATAACTCACATACTGAGCAACAAAAGCAACAGTTTCCCAACATAATTCCAGGTAACTGTTGACCCTGGATTTTGTGTTCTTAAGAAAAAAAAAGAGTATTATTTTCCTTAAGCATAATACAAAAAAAGTCTTATATTTATGGGGTTAGATAGGGGTCAAAATGAAACATATTCAAACAAAGTTGCCTGCATAGAAACATAAACGCAAGTTTTACATTTAACATCTCTATGACATCATTGGGCATTCAGATCAAATCATGAGACATCAGTAAAATGTCCATGAATACTGTCTATTCCCTCTTTTTACTTCCTTTTTTCTTAAAAAAAAATTTGCTAGAAAATGAAAAGAGTTGATTTGTACACCAATAAATGTGGCATAATTGTACTATTTGTTTAACCCTTGAACACCTGAGGTTTAGCTCCAATTTTGACATTCTTTCAACTACCGTTGTTTTCAACCATTTACGCAATTAACGTGATTCCAACTGAGAAAAAAACTGCGTAGTGCTGACTTGCAATACTTTAGAAATGAAATATTTGTGTAATTAACACAAATTAGCTGATTTTATTGCAGAGAAATACAGCTTAGTGCCAATAAAGTTTCTTCGAATGAGCAATGTAACGAACGATTTACGTAAACTGTAGTTACGCAAGGTCAAAGATTATGTGTTACTTAGATGTCGCCGTCAATATCTCCGTTGTTAAAGGGTTAAATGTCTATTGTTTATGATGTCACTGCAGCGACATGAAGGTTTTTGACCATTTTTTTGGACCAATAATCTACATTAAGAAAAACTAAAAAAAAAAAAAAAAAGTTGTTTATAAAACTTGTAAACTGTTCATCAGTACCTGTTTGTACTTCATTCATTCAGTGGCATTTTCCTGGAGTAGAGCCCTATATGTGTTTAGGTGGACTTGATATGTGCTTGAGGTCTCATCACATCGTTTTGATAGTAATTTGATATGGACGGCTTATTCAAAACAAATACAATTTACAAACATCTTAAATGGAAAACTGAAGGTTGTATGAAATTTTTTCTTATATTTTCAGTCTCCACAACTTGTCCTATAAACATACGTTTCATTTTGACAGTAATCTGACCCCGTAATGTATTCACCATAGAAAAACAAACATGTTAAGCAGTTTTGATGCAACATTTATTTGAAAAAATATGTCTAGATGCACCCTGACATCTGAGAGCAGTGTTGTTCGAAGGTAGCGGGTTGTTGAACCATGCATGCAGCCATCCATCCATCTAGAAATTCATATTCCAGTAAGGGTCACAGCCGCTGCACCGAACTGCTCGCAGCACGCATTAGACTACAGTCACCGGGCGCTGACACGGCCAAGACAGATAAACAAATTCACACTTATATTCGCACCTCAAGGCAAATCTAGACTTTCCAATTCACCTTTGCTAGATCTCTTCGGACAAGCTGCTTGCATGAGTTCCAATAGAAATTTATGGAGGTTTGTGTGTAGCGAACCCCTGAGGTGGTCAGCAGCTCACAATCTCTGGGTTACTCGATTTTCTCTGATAAATGGTTGACTGACTTTATTCTATAGAGGGAAAGGGGCTCCTAATCTTCCAATAGAAACCCGTTTATTTGTTTCACTGGCAAAGTAATATAAATCAAAATATGAAAAAGTTTGATTATTAAGCTTTTATGAATTTGGAAGAAAAAAAGAAACCCACTACTAAAAAAGCAATTGATTGATATTCTACCCAACACAAGCTCGTACACTAAGCTGGTACCAGAGGAGATTTCATCCTGTCTAAAGCTAAAATCATGCATAAAGCCAATTATTATCCGTGCCTAAAGGCAAAAATTTTGAAAAGTGCCGGTGATGCAATGGTGTGTTAAGAAGTTTTTAAGTTAATTTCTCAAACACACAAAACAACATCCAAGGATCTCAATAAAAAAACACTATGAATCAAGGCTATGCATAGTCTAGATCAGGGGTGGGCAAACTATGGCCTGGGGGCCATATGCGGCCCCTAAAACCATTTAATTGTCCCCCAAACTGGAATTAATTGCTTTGATGATATTTATTTTAATTTTAATTCTGGGATCATAGATGGCGCACTATTAATGCATTTACTTTTGTTTAGATGCAAAAAGTAGAAGTGGAAAATTTGTAGATTTTCTGATGTTTAAAGTATAACAATTAATTTTCAATCAAAATTAAAATAAATGTTTTTGTTCAGATTGCATATTATTTTTTTCTCTTATGAGGTGAGATTACCAAAAAAAAATAAAAACATGGTCAAATTTTTTTGTCCCAGAAGTCAAATAGTTTGCCGACCCCTTGTCTGGATGAAGACGCAATAATACCTTGCACATTATGTGCATAATATGCTGTCAAAATCACTATTGCAAAACTCAGAAAGTCCACCGAAATTTAATTTGCTACAGTTCAAAATTTGGAAATTCTCCAATTAGAAGGTGAGGCCTCAACCTCCATGTTACCTGTTATCCTCAGAGGTTTCTTGTTTAAGCTGTCTGGTGGTCTCCATTTTATTTGAATCAATCCGACGAAGGCTTTATTCCCAAACTGTTAGCTGCTAGCTTTGCCTACTAAGGTCCCTGTTTTGCTATTCCACCTCAAAAACTTGTATCTTATATAAAAGAAAATGTTTTCTACTTGAATCAGGACTGGCCCTGGGCATAGGCTATCTAGGTGCCTAGTGTACCATCTGCTGAAGGGGGTGCCAAATCCCGATGATCCGGCTATATATGAATGGGGTTTTTTTTGTATTTTTTTTAGTTTGACACACCAGTCATTTCATGTAAAAAAAAAATAATAAAATGAAAGTAATAATTAAAAACGTAAATAAAAAAAAATCAAGAGTTGGACGTAATCAATAACTTTGTCCGATGCGGCGCCCAACATACCTGACGATGCTGCTGTTTAAGCTCAGTGGGGAGGGGGTAGAGTTGCTGGTTTAGGTGCTTTAAATCTTTAAAGGTGCCACTCTAGGAAAAATAAACTTTTAAGAGTATTATACTGTTCATTCCTCACTATAAACGATCCCAAAGCGATATTTTGATTCATTCACGCGCATTTCTGAGTAATCCTCTAAAAACCTACGCTCTCAACAGCAACCCCTCCCATACCCATGAAAACGAGTGAGACCTCACCTGCTTACATCACAAGGTGAGAAGAGCCCCTCCATGAAGAGTTTGCTCCGCCCCCAGGCTAAAACAAACACTTTCTGCGCAAAGCTAGAAGTGATCAGCTAGCTGTGCTAGAGAAAAGCAGTGCCAAAAAGATTGAGTCATTTTACTTCTGGGTCTGAAAAGATACTTAAAAAATGATTAATATTTCATAAATTTTTTGTGTGTTCAAAAGATAATATATGATAATAGGTATTGATATAGGTTACTCTGAAAGACTGAAGACACTCATGATATGGCCCCTGTAAGGATAAAAAAAAAAAATCAGCTAAACAAGCCCAGGGTGACAGAGTTAAGAGGAAAAAAGGAATGAAGAGGAAGAAAAACAGATTTAAAGCAGAGGTTTGTCTTTTTATTTAGATTGAGATGCTTGAAAATTCACCATCCCCCCTGCATTTTGGTCAAAAATATACTTGTTTTTGGTCGAAAAAGACAAATTAAACTGGTGACTTATTTTTTTTCCCTTTCTATCTCTAAACCTTTCACTTTTAAACTTTTAAGACTGAAGATGTCTTTGTAAAAACTTCACATGCCTGCTAGCATGAACTATATTGTGGTGCATCGGTTAGCGCTCCTGCCTTCTAGCACGAAGGCTCACGGTTGAAATCCAACCTGTTACGCCATGACCTTAAACAATAACCATAATTGATGTTAATAAAGATTTTAGAAATATATTAAATTCATACTTATGGCAACATATATTTTTGTTACAGACGGTGGTGGTGGTGGTGTCGTGGGGAGTTTCACCCAAGGGTGGGGGGCAATATCCTTTTTCCCCTGGCGCCACGCAGCCTGACTGCAATAAATACATAAAATCAGTTAGAACGTTTTCAAAGTAGTTAAATATGTACAAAGTGTACATTCTAATTGGTACTTTATTGGTCATTTTTGTTAAGTACAATTATAAAATAAACAAAAATTATCTGAAAAACCAAGTTTCTGATATATTCAACTGTTACTAACAGTTTCAAATTTTTAGAATACTTTTCAAAGTACAGTGACTCAAATCCTCTACTTTCATCAGTCGGCAGCGGGGATGTTTTATTCATGAAAAGAGTCTACATATATACAGCTGTCCGAAAGTTTTATTCAACCTGAATTCCTCTCTTATTCCAATTTTTTTCCAATATTACAGCCTTGCGCTGTATAGCCCCTCGCCCAGGGCAATATTAATGCCACTCTGACAGATGGTATTAAACAACAAAGCTAAAATCGGATTTATCTCCTCCCCATGAGTTCTCACTTTGCTAAAGTTGTCATTACCTGAGGGAGACGACAGCCAGAAAAGTCTCATTTTACCAGGATTTCAGAAGCTGGATACCTAGATCCTATATTTTTTATATTCAGTGTTTTAGATTCAATCTCCTCCACACCTTCCTCTCTTGGTTATGAAGTAACCCCTGCCATCCATGTTGGCTTCATTCCCTTGGCTAATCTCACATCATCGCATCAGGCCTGTTGTATTGATTTCTGGGGAAAGTAGCCCTAAATTGCTCTTCCTTTTGTCAATCTGAAGCTTGTTACCAGGCAACAGGATGACCCAGCTCTCTTGAACCCCCCCACCCTCACGTCCCCCCTAAAACACACACTAACACACTTGCGCTAAAGACAAACCCACACATCCTCAATTACACTTCTGCTATAGTGCCAAACCTGCAATCTGAGTGTATCTTTTCCCTCTAACGCGTGATGGGAGTCTTCGGTGCTGAAAAATAAGTCTCTACGCATGCAAAAATCAATGTAGGGGAACAATGTTTTCATTTGAAGTATAGATTTACATGAAATTCCTTGTGCAAGGCTTGGATTGGAAAAAAATAAAAATCTCAAGCAGATCAAGACATTGGAGAAATATTTAAAAAAAATGTTAAAAATCTGGAATTTTTGTTGGGTAAAAGAGGACACACAGTAAAATTGATCTATTCTTAAGGCCATTTATTAAAATATTATGTTTCCCATCAAAAGTGACAATTGTCAAAACAAACCCCGCAGAAGAGCTCAAGCTCAGACGAATTGTCGCCAATGGATTTGACTGATTGACCAGACACAATTGGTCAAACACAGTTGGTGATATAAATCAGTGGTCCCCAACCTTTTTCAGGCCATGGACCGATTTAAATTTTAAATTTGACCATTTCTTCATGGACTGGTCCGAACAGGTCAGAAGTTTGCATTTTTAAGCTTCTGTTTTCTGAGAATCATTTTCTAAATAAAATAATACTACAATAAGAGTCTAAAAATATCACTAGATAATTTTTATGTAGATGATGAAGATTCAATGAAACAAAGTTGTTGATTTGCAGAAATCGTTACTTATTTGAATAAAATTTAATTAAAGATAAATTAATTATTTTACCAGATTTTTCTCAGATTATCTTTCAGGGTGAAAAGATTGATCATATTTTGTCTTTACATAAATCCTCTTTCATTTGTGTTTTTTTTCAACACAAAGGAAAGGAGCATTTTCTGTGCTAACGTTATTGATGGATGCTAATTCAGCCTTGCAGAAACATTCTTCAATCTCCCTTTTACAAATCAGTAACTTTATTTGATTGAATCCTCATTCTCTCTAAAATGTTTGCTGCTGGTTTGAACTTTGTGATGTGAAATATCCCTTAGCGTCAAAGTGTAAGCTAACAACTGGACGCTAGCTTCAGCTACGTCTGACTATTAAGGTATGATGGATAAATAAAGTTAAAAAAAAGACGCAATTGTCATAAAACTAAATATATTATAAACGTGAATCCACCATGTCTGTAATTTTATTATCTGCGTGAGTGAAACATTGAGAATCTGTCACTATGTTTCAGACATTCTGCTAGATGAAAACTGCCTCACTAATTCCGTATGTTGAGGAAAACTCCCAGTTTTGAAGTGTTCTACTTTTGAAGTCAAAGTTTCTTCTTAAATTTCTTCAGTGACTCTTTTCTCCCCAAAGAAACTTTCCAAATATTTTTTGTTGTTTGGCTTTTGTATTTACCTTTGAGCTACTAGCTTAGCAATCTAGTTAGCCATCCTCGTTAGCTGTTTTAAGTCACATGACCCAGACGGATGTTGTGAACAGAATCCGGAAGTCTTTCAAAATAAAACTTCCTTCATGACCAGAAAATAAAATGAAAATCATCGAAGTTAGCGCATTTATATATTTTTTTCTGTCTGCGACCCACAGACCAGTGCTGGACCACTGAAATAAATCACATTTCGACAATGATCTCGTGTATTGCACAACCCCTGTTTCATTTGTCACAGCTTGAACCCCATCGGGTGAAGCGGAGGATCTTTACGGTGTGGATTCTCTCAAATTGTAATACACATTGATGGGTCCCGGTAGCCGGGAGACATGGGGTGGGGAACGGGAAGCATTTTAACATGACCGTGCCAACTGCTTGAGGACACACACGGCAAGATAGAAGCCAGTGTGTTTTTTTTTTTTTTTTTATTATTTTATTTTGGCACCAAAAGTGCAATATGTGTATCCCTCCTGTACCATCCGCACGGCTTCGACCATTAAGTTATTCCAAATAAACAAACCGGTGACAGAAAGGGATTGAGGTTTTAATGAGAAACAGCGGTGGAAATGAAACACTGGTTGCCCAGACAAATTGCTGTAATAACCATTTCTACTTAAAAGCTTTGGTAATAACTTACACGTCACTGCTTTATTGAGGTAGAGAGGGAGGGCGAAAAAAAAGGAAAGCAAATGCCTATCCACAGTGTTTCTGAATTAATATCTCATTTTGGTTGTGCATAATCATTTTTTTGGGCTCATTTTCAAAAGACAGGGGATTACGCACTAATTACATATTGCGTGGTGGGAATGTCTCCACTGGTGATGGATAAAAGTCCAGCTGCTCACAGGGAAGCTTTCCATTTCACTGAGGGGAACGCTGCTCTTTATCAATCAAGGTGGCCCCCACAGTGGAAAAAGATAATGACCCAAAGTTTTGTTTTGCCTTCTTTTGCACTGAATTTTTATCATTTAACTTTTGACAAACGTGGTTTGGAGGTATATTTGAAACACACAAAAAAAAGAACACCCTGAAAAAGAACCACCTTTCCACAAACTAAATGTTCTTCCGGAAATGATTCCAAATGTAGCCGTTTCTGTGAACGTGCCCTCGTATTTATGCATGTGTGTGTGTGTCTGCATGGCAGGGAGGCTGGGTTGATAGCCTCAGGCTGCACTCCTCGGTATGTATCAGATCCGGGCCTAATGAAGCTGAAAGCCTGGCATTTGTGAGGTGCATCTGCAGAGACACAGAGTGATGGGCATCTCATTCTGCTGCTCTTCCCAAGGGGGGTTCACACACATCTGAGGACCCGGCACGCGGTTTGCACATCAACTCGGCGCCTCCATTCAACCCTCCTATGCAGAAGGTCCTGCCACATATGTTGCCCATGCAATCTAGGAAGCATGCTTGAATTCTGCTGCAGATTCCAGTAATATCCAATCCTGGTGACACAAAGTATGTTGCATTGGACTGTTTCGATTGTTATTTTTTGGTACTTTTCCTTCAATAACACTCAGGTAGAAACCTTTCTTCTATTTGGTTTTGTTCAGTTGAAGAATAAATACAGTTATCTGAGCTGGTATTAGAAAATATACCTTTTTGTTCCTCTGATTTATTCAGACTATACCAAAAAATTAAACTAATCGTGTCAGAAAACAGTTTGAAAACTTGTTTATTTTTCTCTTACAGAAAAAAGTCAGAACCTATCCATTTAAAAGCTTTGATTTAGATATTTTTAAACTACGTTGAGACCTGTTAACCTTTGGACCGTGGTAACTTCTTTCTTGGATTTGGTCTCTTATAAATCTCTTAATAAATATACAATTTTAACTTTATAAACTGAGTGAGTCTTAAATGTTTGGTACAAGAATCCATTCCAAAAATTAAACTATAGACTATTAGATGGGATAATTAGTGTCAGTTGTGTCACATGACCACAGAGGACAGGATCAAGGGCACGACATTCTTGTCCAGGCGGTTAGCTGATGTGACCTGGGTCCTTCAGAAACATCTAATGTAATTTTAGAGATGAGGTCACCAATCTAATGGTGTTTTAAGTATTGCTTCATTGGGGCTACATGATCAAAACTATTGTCCTTTGAGGCTAAAGAGCTGCAGTGTTGCTTTCCTGATGGTGGTGAGGATGGAAATGGTACAGTTTGCAGTCTAAGACTCTACGATTAGTCACCACTACATGGAACCTGTGGACATCTTAGGTGTTACAAAGGCAGGTCTGACTGAGAAAACAGCCAAGACTAGGAATTTCACAGCTTGTAAGGGTGAGCAAAAACTCACCATAGAAATAGTGGGAGCCAAGTACCAAACCAGTACAAATTTGGTGAAGGACCTGGTGTAAGAAGTGTGAATGGGTTTCAGTTAACAAGAAATAGTAAATGCTACATAATCATACAGCATTTTTCTACTGTCCTTGAAGGCCCAGAGCGCTTTACAGTCACAGTCCCATTCACCCATTGACGCATACATTCGGCATGACGGCTCCACAGCCGAAAACTAGCCAATAACCATCAGGAGAAACGTAGGGTTTATTGCCTTGCCAAAGACACTTCGACACTGGGGCGGGCAAGGTAGGAACTGCACTTGCAATTGCAATCTTCCAATTGTGCGCCACGTCTGCACCACAGCCACCCCAAGAAAGTTCAACCGTTGGGTTTAGGTAGACAGTAGAAGGAAGTTAATAGCAGTCTATTTCATGGGGAGGATAATCTTACTGTGGAGGAAGATGGGGCAAAATACTGTAGAATCAGCTTTTAGATAGAGGTGTGTCCAGTGTGGGGCAGGTAAGGAAGAAATGTTGTAAGTGGGGAACTGGAAGTCCTAAGGTCAAGACAAAAGCTTTGGACAGGAAGTGGTCCCAAAGCAATCGCAGAACAATGTGGATGAAAGCTTAATGAATCTTAGTAGACAAAGACTCCTCCTTCTGTGCCTCGGGAGGTGGCCGAACGCATAAAAACTCAAGGCTGGTGGAATGGAATTACAAAAAACTGACGTTGAGTCTGATGTATCAGGAAAGTCAATGACCTCAACAGGCTAGTTGTTGATTTGATTTGTGCTATCCTAGCCATGTTTAAATGAAAAGTGGAGTCATCTGGACCCCACAAGACAGCGCGCTGGACTTTTTTTGACATTTTTTTTATCTTCAATGGTGTCCGTGGGAGACATGAAATCCTGTCCACCTTTGTCATGGGAGGAATCACACATTAATATAAGGGTGGGATCATTTATTCTGGATTTCATAAGATATCACAAGTTTTAAAGTCGAGTGGTGGCGAGAAAGTAACAGTGGTTGGATCTTTGTCTTGGCCTATTTCATGGATGGTTAACTAAGGGGCTAGAGTCACTTTACATATGTCCCTACCTAAGAAATTTTTGACAATAGAACTTACCAAGGTTGGGACATTTGGAAATAAAACTTGGATGTTTGTTTCCACCTATGTAATCTAATAGGAAACTCTTCTTCTGCAAACAGCACTACCCCACTGGCAATAATTTCTAGTTTGTATCGAGAAGAACTCTGTCACCTGTGCAGTGTAGGTCATGTAGGCACAATGATAGGTTGAGTTCATGCTTGGAACAACGATGTTTTGTATTATTTTGAGGCAGTGATTGCCTACAGTGATAAAAGGCTTCAGTGTGGCTGCGCTTCAAGCTGGAGTTCTGACACTGGTGATGAATGGGTCCCCCTCAACCTGCGCTGTGTGATAGAGATTGCAGAGGATATTCATATTTTGTGATGTAGCAAGGGAAGCTGCCAAAGGACATACCCAGCCAAGGAGTTGGAGGCAGCCTTGAGGTCAGTATGACCCCCATGAAAGGAGTGGTTGGTTTAACTCCTTCCATTTGCTGACCTGGGATCCTACAGGCAAGAATGCAGTCAACTGTATACAGGCAAAGAAGGAAAACCAGTCCTCTGGATGCAGAAGGCGAGTGTGGCCCAACATGACTAGTTGGGCACAGAGAGCAGGCGGATGATACCAAAGCTGGTTGTGAACAGCCAGCAGGGTCGGCTTATTGTTGGTGCTAGTAGTAATTGTGACTGAAACTGTGAATGACTGGAAGGAAATGTCACAACTGGCTAAAGCAACTGAGTCTGTAGTTAGCGTGAATTTGTATAGTTGTGTGTCAGCTGTGATTTTCAAGAATATCTGTGCCTGTACATAGCTGCACTTAAACAACTTTATTGCTCTCGACAATCGCCGTCCACCTCTTTTCCTCCATGTTCCATTTCTCATTATTTTTATTTGATCTCACATGTTGACGTGTTCCAATATCCAAACTGTGGAGATGATCAAATTACAGGCATTAATATGGCAAGTGAGTTCCAGGCAAGACGGCTGGGCCTCGTGTATTCATACATCTAAATATAGATTTAATAACAGTGGCCTGAAATGCTTACAGTGCACTCTGCAGCTCCTCCTTCTTCTCTCCTTATGCATGTAAACATCAAAAGACTCCTCCAAGAATGAAAGAAAGCGCTGCAGCTTGGCGACGCGCCTCACACTGTAATGAGCGCAGGACAGACGAATAAATGGCTGACCATTTGCTATGCGAGCGACATTAGCCACGTGGCTGGAGGAGACGCTCCCCGGCAGATTTCGTAAGAGGCGGAATAATAAGGAAGGGACCTTTTAACCAGCGGTGAACTGAGGCGAAAGTATTGCAACAAAAATCACTAATAGGCCACTTTCCTTTTTCTTCTTGACTTTCTCCTGCTGTGGAAACTCTACACACTATCAAGAGTGTGTTTCGTCCACTTATACTGCTTACGCTCATGAATAGTAGAGAGTTTGAGCATATCAGCAAAAGGAAGTGATGAAAAAAAGATGGGGAGCAAAAGTAGACACATTAAAACTGATACAGTTGTTCACGTCACTTTTTTGACATTTTGGGTGTCCCCAACTCAAATTATTTTTTGATGTGCCGGCTGCTCCGATTGTACGCAATACCGGGCGCAGAGCTAACCAACGGACGCGGCCGGTACCCTAACCTGGTACCCAAAACCAGCACCATAACCCTAGTCTGGCTTACGTCTGGTATTATGTCCAGACCGGGACGGGAACAGGTAACATGAGCCTATTAGTTACAACTGCTGCCATTGGTTGGTTATATAGAATTTTTGATACATTTAATAATATACTGCCCAGAACCAAATTTTGTGAAAAATAAAATATGTCAATTCAATACGGTTGAACGTGTGAACTGTATAAAATTATAATAAATATATTCAAATCATATAGATCATTAATGTATTTGTAGACAAATGTTTAAAATTGTGTAAACTCAAAATTAAATTGAATTGAAGAATCGGAAAAAAAAAAAAAAGGAATTGAATTGATTAATGCTCATGTGAATCAAATCATTTCAGGAATTTATAACCAACACCCAGCCCTATTTGATATAACCTGTTAGGTCGTTTTTATTATAGAAAGGAGAACACTCCAATGGAGATGAAAGTATTTTAGACAACATTTTTAAAACCACATTAAACCCTAAAGTGGTCCGCGTCCAGTACCACACCACATCCGCGTTCAGTAGCGGGTTATGGTCAGGGTGAGGATCCCAGTAAGGTCCACATCCCAGTACCGGATCGGTACCGATTTGTGGCCCGGAAGTTGAGGAGCCTTGATTTAATGGGAAAAGCCAGCACATCAAGAATGACGAGTTGGGGACGACCAAAATGTCAAAAAGGGTTGCAGAGGGGGCCTTGACCAAACATAAACATGTGACGACTTTGGAATGAACATACAAATCACACAACAATGGTATGTTCCATCGTCATGACAGCAATTGAGGTGGCCATCTGAGCCTGGTAGCAACTGCAGGATACAACTCTGCTTCTCTTAGGGTACAGTCACTCCCCTCTACAACTGTCTACGGGCCCGGACAACCCAAAACCCCACAGCACCTGCAGGTCAAGCCTCTACTCAGGTCCACACTAACAATATGTTCACTCTGCCCATGTGGGTTCAAGCAGCTGCTTATAATGAAACAACCAATAACAGAAATGTATGCGTGTATCAGAGTGTGGAATTAAACAGTGGAACACCCTCGGAAATCAATACAACCAATGTTTGAACATCATACTATTTAATGTAAACTAAAGAGAAGCTGTTGTCAAAATTGAAGATGGAAGAATATAAATTATAATTTAAACAATTATTGATTGTGAAATGGTTATTGTGGAAAACAATTTATAGGATTTACAGGTGAAAAGAGGAAAAATTGAAAGTTACTGGAATATTGTATTGTTTTGTTTAGATTAATATATTTTGAAATACTTGAAAAAGAAAAAGGGATGAGTTTTAATAAGATTTGATTCAATCTATCTCCTTTTCAAACATACATTTAGTTTTTGACTTTTCTTTTTATAAAGGGGATTGAATTGATCTTTTGCCTTTTTTAAGTCCTTTTTTTGTATTGTTTGAAATAAATTAATTAAAAAAAAAAAAATGTATACATATCCTGTAAGGATTTGACCATTGTAGTGCAGCCTGTTTGGATGACGTGTTGATTCTGAGTCACACCTGGGAGGAACACCGTCAACACTTATCTCTGGTCCTTCTCCAGCTCAAGAAAAAAAGGACGAAGAACAGATTGGGATCAACACAGTCAAGAATTCCCATCTTGTGCATTCTTGAATGTGCGTCACATGCTTTTGGGATGACTTTATAAACAAACTTATATTAAGATCGCTGCATTTCTTTAGCGCTTCTCACAAGATCTGCAAACAACCCCTTCCATTTGTCCCTGTGTCGCCTCCACTAGGTGCACTGAACATGTCCGACCTGTCTGACTCTGACATGGTGACTTCCAGCATTTCCTAATTACCTTTGGTTTTATAGCGAGACTTGTGTCAGTACCCTGCTCAATTTGTTCCTGTGAAATATGGCTCGGCCTTGGGTTCAAGAAGGGGGAGTAAACACAGCGCGCTGATTAATCAAGGCATGCAGGCTCAACCTCTGTTCTCAGAGGAGTCAATTCAATGACATGTTTTCACCTGGGACACATTCCAGTAGTCTGGAGCTGTTTCCTGTCCTTAATTACTTTCCTCATATCTCTCCTCAAATCTCCCTTTCAAGCTCTCTTTTGGTCGCAGCCACAGATTAAAAAGAAAAAGGTTCAAGAGTTTATGGTGCAGGAGACGAACGCAACATATTTTATTTACCCTTTAGGAAGAATAGATGTGTAAAGTTAGATGGAAGGCACATACAGCAATGGCTCTAAAAGGGGTTTCTTAAGGGGGCATTATTCATTTAGCACTCTAAATCTGTCTTCCTTTGGGCCATAAACTCCTTAACTTCATCCATGTTGACTATTTTATTCACATCCAAAAAATATATTTTTTTCAACTTTAACAAACAAATGTTTTATGTTTTATGTTAATTGAAGCTTTTAAATGGAGAACACACTAAGATGAGGACAAAATTTGTGCTTTCAAAGCTAAAATGGGAAATAGTTTCAAAATAAAAGCACATTTTTAAAAATTTAAATCAACCAATTTATTATTATTTATTATTATATGGACATAGAAAATAACATTTCACAAACAGCAGTTCTCTTTATTGCAATCACATTTTTAGATGTAGGTATTTTTTTTCTAAAGTTTCAGAATCTTATACTGGTGGAATTGTGAAAATTGGGTTCAAAAATGAATTTTCATGCATTTAAAGATCAATCTGTAACAATATTTTCCACAAAAAGGTCTCCACGTGACCAGATCTTTTCCATTAGTGACTCTAACTCACAAAATAATACATATCTCCTTATACATTCACTATCTCTGCAATTTCATTGTTCCTTGGATATTAAATCTGTCTTTTGATGGTTTAATCAGAAAACTGCTGTAGGACTTTTTCAAATGCCTAGAGAAAGAGGAGAATGAATTAGATGATGAATTTTGGCACATGTGGCACTTATCAAGATATTTTTTTTCTTGTTTCTCGCAGAAACAAGAGGAGAGGAGCTTCATTGGGACTGATACACTACGTCTCCAGCCGTCCGTCAGACGTACTCACGATGTGTCGAGTGAGGCTATAACCACTACTTACTATTGACACCAGGATGATACTATTGTTTGTGTTTGCTTTAAATCTGTGTTTACTTGATTTTGTCCCTGTATATTCTATTATTTGCTCCAGTGACATTCTAAATGTAGTCCTTCAGCTCTGCAGAGAACGTTTTTTAGTGCTGGATGTCCATCGATCTGTTAACGTCAATGTTGTTAAGTTGTGAGAATTGTATGTTTGGATGACATTCTTTAACAATGTTTTATGGACTCATGCAATCGTTTTAATAAATTTAAATTAAAAGGACACTGAACTTTTTCTAACACATTATCTTGGGGGGTTTTCTAGACTTTTGGGTTGGCCTGTCAAAGTAATTTTACAAATAAAGACTTAAGTTTGCCCTCGCTGTTTGACATATGTTAAAAAAATATTATATTCCAAAAATAGCACAAATACATTGAAAAATGGGTTTCATGTACTCTCCTAGTCAGATTTAAATCAGCTGTTCAGCTGTACCAAACATTAGCTCCACCTATGCAAGCAAAACTCAGGGGACAAGACAGTTTAAAACTGTGACAGTTGTTTGAACGTGTTCAAGATGATTTTTCTTTAGTTTAAAAACTCCTTTATTGTTTCAATCTCCAACAAAATAACATAGATTTCATTAACACATTTAGTTGCCGTGGAAGTTAAGTCTAAAAAAATCTGTAAACAAAAAAAAAAAGAAACAAAGAATTTCAAACTGGTTTTTAATTGCACTGTTTATGTGTTTAATTCTTTCGTCCAATTAAACTTAAATTTTTAAGTCATGAAACCCAATTTACCGTAAATGAGCCATCTAGTGGCTGTTTGGTAAACTGCCAAAGACTTTTTGTTTTATAATGTGGCTCAAACAGGAAGTACCCCTTTAAAAAGAAACAAATGTTATTTTTGCTCACCTCAAAAAAACAAGTTTTTAAATATTTCTATAAAAGTTGCTAAAATTTCCAAACATGGAGTACATATTATAAATAATGAAACAACTGAAAATATGCTCTATAGACCCACTCTAATAATAATTTCTCCAGTTGTTCATTAGAAATTTGCGTCTGAATTGTGGGCAGGATCACTGGTGCAGAGCAGTAATGCCCCCCTTCCCATCTCCCAGAGAGCTGTGTGTTAACACGTTCTCCTGCCAATCGTCTAAAAGTGGATCCATCAGAATGGAGCGGACCAGGGAGCTTGTTGTATTTTTTTACATAACAAATAAACAAATCTGCTCCTGATTTACAACCTTTTGAAAAAATGAACACTCAGAAATACATTTTTGAGCCTCCATCCTCAAAGAAATACCACAATTACATGTTTAAAAACATCAAAAGCAAAATTTTCATCGGAATGGGTCTTTAAAACTTAATGTCCTCCAGTTGTGGTACTTATTCTTGCGTGCATGCGAATGACACTGATATGCAACATGCTATAAACAAACAAAATGACACCAGGACTCCTAATAAAAGTTTACAGGCACAACATTTAAGGCCCTTTTTTTAAAGTGATCTAAAGCCTTTTATTGTCTCCACAGCCTGGGTAAGAAGGAAAGTGGGTTTTCTTACTATGAGCTATAAGACAATTACAAAGACAATTTCACGGGGAGGGTTTCTATAATCATCAGTGCATGCTGTTAACCCATATCGCAGTCAGTTTCATTTGGACTGAAGAGAATTCATTTGTACTTTATAACTTGCAATTTAGCTATTAGTAACTGCTCTCAATCAAAGATTTTGAAATGGGGAGAAAGGAGGAAGATGGGGGAAAAAAAAGGATAAAAAATTGGATTTAAAAAGCAAATAAAAGCTTCACAAGTCCAATAAATTGACTTAAATGATTCATCCAGTGGATATTCTGTTGTGCCTTTTTATCAATGCCTTGTCGAGACTCCAGCATAAACAGAAATCTTTTATAATCTGTTGACTCGTTCTTTTAGACTAAGCATAATTACTATGAAGTAAGGGGTTTCTATTTAAGTGGCAAACTTTTCCTTTTTTTTATTTTTTTTTTTAATGAAGGCCTTTTTGGCACCAAGCCACTTACAGTAATCCCCATTATGCATGCTCTCCATCAGCCAGCGATGTTGTTTTGATGAAATCATAACGAGTTATAATGAATGGAAATGAATGGATGTTTGCTGGATCAAAATAGCTCATAATTACCCCTGACAATACAGGTATGTCCTTTGCCTCCCTGGTTAAAATAATATATACTTAAAGTTCCAAGCTGCTCGCCCCCACCCTCATGGTCCCCATCTGACCCACCCTCTCTTGCTAAGCAGTTGCTACAAGCGCCTCGCTTTCCCCTTATGCTCCTGCCAGCCTGGTCCAAGATATGTGACGAATTCAATTCAAATTCAATTAAATGGTGGCTATTCTATTGCTTTTTATCTCCATAGCAACCATTTTATGTTTTAGTCGCCTGGTGGTGATGAACTTGTCTATGCCCTTTTTAGATAAATTGACAAAAGTAATTTTTTTGATTTCCTTGGCAACGGAGATTTCTTGCTAACCACGCCCAGATTCGCAATATCTTCATATCATATGACATCATTTCGTTCAGCTTGAGCCAGGGATTCATCTAGTAAATTTTCAATGTATTCTGGTAAAAAACGTGCAAGAAAAAGGCCTCTTTATCTAGCGTGTTACGCTAACCCCATTTAAAAAAATTTAAATCCAGTCTTTTCTAAGTTGCATCCAAATATGGAGTTATGATAGATTGAGTGTAAATTTGTAGAAGATACCAAGGTGATGTTTTGGAAATTTAAGATGGCGCCCTTACCAAAGTTAAAAGTCAACAAAACTTAATTTGTGGTTGTAGACATAACCGGTGCATGTCCTTCCATCTCGGTCTCTGTCTTGCTAATCTGTACAGGTCAGTCTTTCCCTCTTTACTACCCAACCTAGCATACAAGTCATCATAAGCCCCTTGTTTGGCCTTTGACACCTCTACTTTCACCTTACGCTGCATCTCCCTGTACTCCTGTCTATTCTCCTCAGTTCTCAGTGTCCCACTTCTTCTTAGCTAGCCTCTTGCTCTGTAAACACTCCTGCACCTCCTCATTCAACCACCAAGTCTCACCACTATAACCTGCTGATGTGTGGGTGAAATTTTACAAAGATTGCTTAAACAATAGTTGTTTTTTTTTTTTTTTTTCTCAAAAAGGTACCTTTTTGTCAAAAATTATCTGCCAAACCATAGATCCTGTGGCCATCCCATAATCAAATCAAAATCAAATCAAACTTTATCTATAAAAAATTACAATCGCAAACAATTAAAACTACAATTAAAAACCAACACTCAAGCTAAAATAAAAGACCAATCCACCTCCAATCCATTTGTACATATATTCCATGACCCCACAAATAATAATTACTCATGACTATTAACTTCTAATGACAGAACTTTCTTGAGATATTCCAGACACCTATGTTTGGGTTTTAGTTATTTGATTTTTCAAAAATTAGTTTTTTTGAGCTACAAAGGAGATTTTGGCCCCACCCACGTTTTTGATGTTTTCTCCCACTATGATGTCATCACTTTTTATGGTGCGCGGGGGGGTTGATCGCTAAGCTAAAAATTCCTTTCACCAGGTACATGCAAATTTTGTAGACAACCTAACATGGGTTTGTTAGGTTTGTTGAGGGGAGAGTGTAGTGGACGTAAACATCCCCCGTGCTCCTCGCCGTCTGTGGACTCCGTTAGCCTTCCCATGACAGGTGATCGCACATTAAAGCCAGATGATCCAGATGATTATCGGTTTAAATGAGATTCTCCCTTAAGCTCAGGTTTATTGTATTTAAAATATCAACGTGTTAATGAGGGTTTATGATTAATGAGTTTGTGCCACGCCGTGATAGACATGGCGATTAGGGCGACGAGGAGATGGAACCTGGCACCCACGGGGAGCACGGCAATTAGATTCTTCCAGATCAGAGGGTGCTGGCATAATGACCCGATTCTGGCAGCTTATTCTGTTCCTGATCTCTAATCGCGCTGGCCACTGGCATCCTTCGCTCACTCCTCTCCGCCGGCCGCGGCCGCCGGCCGCCGGCCGGCCCCTCTTCTCTGGTATGAATTAATGAAATAATGTTACAGGTCGAGTGACCACTCACACAGGGCTCTCCTGCTTTAGCAAGTACAATTACACAGTAAGTTTGATCGGCGGTGATAGATAAAACACCGGGAGCTCATAAATATGGATGCAGAGTCTGAGAAAATAAATTAACAGGGCCTGGCCTCGCCGCTGCCCCACTTAAACTGTCAATTACAGAGCTGACAGCAGCCTGCTGAAAGAGGCGCGGAAGGATGGGAGACGCGCTAACACACACACACTCATTAGGGCTGCGCATCGGAGATGATTTGGGAGCCTTGCAGCAAGTCACCTGCTTCATTATCAGCAGGCAGAGTTCATGTTTTGTGACATGTTTCAAGAGCTTCCAGTTATTAAGTAATGTCTGCTGCAGCGCAAACGCCAAAGCCCGACTCCCAGGTTCTTTCAGTGTAAATACAGCTCACCTGAAGTGGCTTTCCTGACAGTTTTTAGAATTTTGCAAAGAAATTTTTGCAGTGGACAAAAAAAAAAAAGAAAAAACTTTAGTATGAAACAGTTACACACTTTTTTTTCCCTGTAAAGAATCATGTTTTGCTGATTGTTCTAATTAAACTTTGAAATACTGTATGTTGTTGTTCACCTTTTGGCACATCCGTCAGAGATCGCCAATCAGTGAAAGTGACCACTAACACTTACTTTTCATTGTTTCGCACAGGTGGTCTGGCAGAAGGTTTTACATTGGATGCCTTCCTGACACAATCCTGTATTTTATCTGGGCTGGGGAGACCCAGATTTAGGGCCACTTGAGGCTACACGGTTTAGACATCAGCATGAAAGCTAGAACGGCATTCATGCCGGACACAATTTGCGCCTCCAATTCGGTTGCACCTCTTTCGCCGGGTATCAAATTTAGTGCTCAACATTTGCCCTAAAATGAACTTGACGCCCCAGCTGAAATAAAGGTGTTTCCATTAAATCATAATTAAGAAAAAAAAAAACAAAAGAAACAACAACAACAACTCATGGGTTAAGTCATTTGAAAGCACAGCGATGGATGTAACAATACTTACAGCAGATACATTTAAATCTCTGCCACAGCACTCGCTATAATAATCTATCAAAGGAGACGTTGGCGTCTTATTCGGCCAGGGAGTGGCAAGCTACATGGGAGTGGCTACGGATGAATCAGTTTTATTGCTGTCACTGTTGGTCATGTGAAAAGTGTTTCCATTGCAATTTCGCTAAATATGTCATTTCAGAACGCCTCAAAAACGACCTCTTCCAAGGGAAAAAACTTTTTTTTTTTTGACATATACACATTTTTTTCAAAATGGACTAATAGGCCGATTTACTTTTACAAATCCAATTTGCACAATCTCATAGTCGATGGAAATACGGCTATAAACAAGCTAAAAATATTTGGCTTCTCCTTAAGGCTTCAAGCTAACAAAAATATTTTTCAAGCAGCAAATTTGCCGCACAAATCGCGTTGGGTGTGAACGTGGCATACTTGTGTTTTCGCTTTAATAAAATCTAACATTTTTTCAATTTGACCTCAATTCCAAAAAAAATAAAAGATTATCAACTTCTTTTGTTGTTTGTCAAAATCTTTGATATTTATTTATTCCAGCATCAGTTAAGTCAAAATGAAGGAATAAGCTGCTTCATTCCTGCAATAGAGTCAAGCTTCTACATAAGATTTTTTTTGTGTCTGTCATTACAGGAAAAACTTTTTGGAAACGTGCTAAATAAAATACATTAACTTGGTCTTTATATGAAAGAGCAATAATTCCTTCACTAATCCAAGAAAAGAAAATATAACTTTTTGTCTCACTATTACCAACACTTGTGTCGTGTTTTGGCATCAGTGAACCTTTAAACCTCCTGGATTCGCTTTTCATTATTCTATGGGTACATTAAGGCCCCGGCTGTTACTTCCCCTCTTTCTAAACAGCAAAAGGACAAACCGGACAAATCTCACTAGCAAATCAGATTTTCTTCTCATATCAGCCGGTGGCGAGGGATCTGTGTCACCAGATCAGTGCCAATGCAGATGAACATGTAAGAAATGGATTGGAATGATGTGACTTTATATATATATATATATACTGTATATATATATATCCCCCCCCACAATGATTAAGCCACTGACAATTTAGTCGGTAAATTGTGCGTTGGCCGAATCGGGATTTCCGGGCAATTTCCTCGGGAGCCATTAAGCTGTTTACCAACTTGCCACGGGACGAGCGTTGCGGCGATGCTGCGAACGCTGCGAACGCTGCAAGCTTTCCTGCATCACATCGAGCCACTCCTAACTTGAAGCTCATTCAGAGCCTGTATTTTAAAGTTCAGGGGGTGCTTAAGTCAGTGGGACGGCGCTGTCGACAATGTGCCGGATGGATTATGCCACAAAGAATAAGTTGCCATAATGGGTTCATATTGATCAGAGTCATTGATGGAATGCAATATGTTTCACCGCCTTGTGGACAAATTCAATTTTATTGATGGAAGCGTGTCTAAAGGACCGAGGGTCTACCTATAACATACTGCATGTGGAAGGAACAAGAGATCGGTAGAAAGGGGGGATATTTTTACTCGGACTGAAGTAGAAAGAAGAACTGAAAAGAGGGTTTAACTGGGAGGAAAGATTTAAGAAAAAAATTGGGAAAAAAGAGCCAAAAAAACACACGTAGAAATAGTTGCAAGAGAAAGTATGTAAACCCTTTGGGAGTACCTCAATTTTGTACGAAACTGTTTTTTTTACAAGTTACGATGATGCCTAAATCACACCAAAATATGTTTTTTTGTGCTTTTATTGAACACAATCGTGTGTCCAGTTTATGCATAAAATCAAGTATTCCAAAGGGTTCACATAGTTTACCCTTCAACTGTAGATGAAAATACCGCTTTTTAAGAACATACATCCAATAAACATTGTGTTCTTGGTGTTTTTAGATTGGTCTTGTGGCATTTTTTCTGATGGAGGAAATACAGTGTATGAAACAAATTAGGCCCAAAATTGTATTTCTGATTTTTTTTTTCAAATCTTGAATCAGGAGCAGAATGTATAAAATACATTGGGAGAGCCACAAACTCCCTCCTCAACCCCATTCTGATGCATCCACTTCTAGACAAATAGATCCATGTACATCTTTGTTTTCCTCGTCTGAGCTGGCACCTGGTTCAAAACTGTACAGTGTTTTTCAATTTCAGGCAAACTAGAGTTCACTTAGAGAGTCTTTGATTGACAGGTGACAATCAAATCCTCAGCTGGCTGTGATCCAAACTACAGTCAAACTTGATTCCATATCAGGCCATGATGTTCCAAAACAATGACAGACTCAGACGACCTTACCCTCTATCTCTTTCACATTTTCTGGCCTGAAATGACAGTAGGGACTCTTTGACCGGGTTATCTGAGCCTGCAGCCAATTAGCTTTAGGCTTTGACATGCTGCATGTTCAGAGATGATCTTTAAACCTCCTTCTGGTTATTTTTTTCATATTAAAGGGTGTGCAGTGGTGCAGTGGTTTCGCCTAACAGCGGTAGGGTCATGGCTCGAATCTCAGCTGGGACTTTTCAATGTGGAGTTTGCATTTACATGTGTGGGTTTCCTCTGGGTTCTTTCTACAGTCAAAAAACAAACTTCATAGCTTATGCTAGGATAATAAATTCAACTGCCACCACACAGTTGGTAGACATTGGCATAATCTTCAAGATTTCATGCTGCCGCCCAATTTTTTTCAAAAAGGCAGCCGTCAGGTGTGCAGAACGGCCCGTTTTTCATACACCCCTAGGCTACTTGATGGCTGGCCAGTATATTTGTGCTCCTAACTTGTCACACATTGGCGTTTGGTTAAAGGCCCCTCTGCGTCACTCATCATTTTTTGACGTACTGGCTTTTCTCATCAAATCACAGGTCCCCAACCTCCGGGCCTGAACATGGAATTCACCAGCGCCCCACTGCCAGTACGTTGACCCTAACCCGGTACCAGTTTGCGTCTGGTACCGTATCTGACACCGGTACTGCGTCCCGGCAGTCAACATGCCCAAAAAGGACGAACTGATGACACTAAAATGTCAAAAAGTGACGTGGAGGGGTCCATAACCAAATGTCAATATATGACAAGTCGGGAGCGCTGGCGGCCAGTGGCACATGATATGGACAGCTGCCGTCCTGAAACATTTACATGTTGTAGAGTCAGTGCTGCTGACAGTGATTCAGACTGCTACCTCCGACCTAAGGTTATGACATTATCCACGCCTGTCACTGGCCTGCCACCTCATGATCTCCAAATTTTCCTTGACAGCCACTAACCCATGTCAGTTTTTCGATAATAATCGTCATATCGTCACAACTTTTTCTTGAAACCAATGCGGCCACCATGTGGCCCTGCATTAGACTGGCGAAATGTTTCGGGTATGTTCCATCCTCAGTAGCTAGGACAGACTCTAGCAACCCCAGAAATACAACCAGCAAGTTCTGGGATGGATGGATGGATGGACATTAGAATGACTAAGACCATCTTTGAATTGGCTCCAATCAATTTTAAATTGAGCACACTAGTCTGTGTTTTCCCCTACTTTGATTTTATTTTAATAAAACTTGAAAGACACTTTTTTATTTGACAGTAAGAAAGTGTTGGTTCCATGAAAAGGATTCAGCGGGCCACTGAATGGACCAGATGGGCCGATTTTCGCGGCGGCGACCAAAGGATAGATTAGTGGTTAATCTTGTTGCAGGGTTTCTTCTTTCCCCTCGGAAGCATTCCAGGAAACAAGATCCGATTTGAAATCCATCCAAATCTAATTAAAAACTCTCAATACAAAAAAAATAGGGGACGGGGGGTTGCTTTTTTGACAGTTTGATTGGGGGGATGAGAAGCACGGTGATGGAGAGCCTACTGTAACCGTTTCACAGAAGGCTTCATGTGGTGCTACTTCTCAGAGGGGGGGGGTTGCCTTTTGTTGTTATTGGAGACAGACAGGCATTCCTGATAAATGTGAAAATGTGTCAAAACTCGGGAGGGAAGCCGGGAAAGTACTAGAGGTAAAATTTGGCCTACTTGGGCGTCATTACAGCTATTGTGTGGCTGTCAGGAGTTCAAAGAATTGACTGTGCATCTTTGATGATCCAGTCAATGACTTCCTTTTTTTTTTGTTTTTTGTTTTTGGTTCTGTTCTACTTTTCAGGTTCAAGAACTTTCAGGTTGGAATATAAGAACACTCAGCAACACCTAAAATAACCGACGCTGAACTGCCGACTCGGCAGTAACTGGGCATGAAGCCACGGGGAAATGTGAGAGCGTCTGGCTTCTCATGGACGGGACTTCAAATGCTGTCTGACCACAGGCAGGAAAAAAAAGAGAAATCAATATTTCTTTACAGGCCTAGGAGGGTGAGGCCTTGCTTAATGCCCCAACAACAGGCTTTAGAGTCTTGTGTGTCCCGTAAACCTATCGGATCTCTGCAATCTCCAACTCTGCCTGGCGACAGGCCCTAGGTCCCGCTCCGGCCCCTATTGCAAGCCCCTCGTTCCTCCCCAAACAACTCCTCACTTCCCAGCGCTGTTAGCATTGTTAATGGCCATTGTTATGAATGACGACCTCTGCTCCTGCTCCTTTATTGGCAGGCCCGGGCAGGCAGATGGATAGGCCGCCGCTTCTTCTCTGCTATCAGGACAGCCCAGACGTTGGGGTCCAGGACTGGCGGAACAAAGTAGGAGGAATGATGCCCCATAGGGGAGGGGGAAAAAAGAGGGGGGTAGAAGCGACCAGAAAGGCAGGGAGAGGGGACAGGGATGAAGGAGTAGAGTCAAGGGAAGGAGGCGTCACAGACAAAAAAAAAAAAAAAACACTGAATAGGAGGGGGCAACAGACAAGGGTGAAGGAGCAAGGGAGCAATGGCAGGGAGCACGTCTCTCCTCCCCCGAATAAATTTGGAACTCCATTGTAAAGGTTGTAAGAGAGGAGTGTGGCTGCTGTCTCTGGCAGAGGCTTATATTCTCAGCAGCCTGTGGAGAGGAGGACGAGGAGGTGGGTGTATGAGAGGGGGGAGACACTGCCCCACTGCTGGCCCCCTGCCTGGCTCCCCTCCTCCTCCTCCTCCACGCCCCCTGATCCAGCACCCCTGCCTGGTGATGAATGGTGGTACTTGCTGAAAGTGAAGCCTGCTGGTGAGCCTTGGCTCAGACGGGGAGGCGAAAAGGGAGACGGCTCGGAGGAACTCAGCAAAAGGCCTGCCCTTCAATCGCCTGTGTACTCCTCAAGATGGCACACAAGAGGGGAAAAAAAAGGGGGTGGAGCTTCAATAGGTTTATTAAGACAATCAGAACTGTTCGGACACTGTGTGGTGTGAATCCTCCAAATCTGGCACCATTTTACTTGCAGAGCGCATATTGTGTAAAGATACATTCACACCGCCATTGGAAACAAACATTTAAGCAAACACTTCAAACAATTTCTATGGTTGGTTGAGCTCCACATGCCAAACACACAACCATTGAATGCGCATTGAAAGTGAAACCAGGTCAAACTTTGACCAATCAGGGACACTGACTTGGTAGTGATGTAAGGGTTAGCATTCCTTTTTATTCACGTGAGAACTACCAGGTTGAAAATTGACCATGGAGGAGAGATTAATCATTGTAGTTTGTGATCAGGCGGTGTTATACCAAGACTTTCATACGTCAGAATAGAGCAAGATTTGCAAGATAAACATCTTGCTACTGTATGTACTTGCGCTAGTATGAGGTAAAAAAGCTCCAGAATGCAGTGCAGGATGGCAGTCTTAGCAGTTTGGGGGTCAAAGGCAAAAATTTAAAACGGGGCCCTCTGCAGCAGTTGTATAAAATCCTTACCGAAGGTAAAAATTCTAATTTGGTCTGCGCGGCATACCTCACACCCTGTTAGTGGACACATATTTATTTTATCTTCATTAAACTGCACATCTTGTGATGGTAGGTGAGGCACCACTTCTTCTCCTGTGTTGCTGTCGTAGTAAATACTGATACACACACCTACAGTGCCCCTTTAGTTGTTGTTGTTATTTATTCTGTAAAAAATAGTTATGTAAAATCTATGGCCAAACTATGGAAAAAAAAATTTCCACCTGTCTGAAAAATTGTTTTGAATCAAACAAAAAAAAGTCATTTAAAAAGAAAACTGCACAAGCTCCGCCCCATTCTCATGTATCTACTTGTGGACGATTAGATTCATGTAAACCTTCATTTTATTTTTCCAAGTTGGTATCTGGCTTGAAACTGTATAATATTGCTCTCCAGTTTTGGGGAATCTGTAATTTTAAGTTGGGGTTGTGAGGGGGTGTAAGCTAACAGGAGAGAATGTAAACATAGAGCTCTCAACAACAGGGAAGGGAAAGAAGGTCAGGTTGTTCCACATCAACAGACCCAACCACAACTTAAGAGGCCAATTTCTAATGAACTACTGCCGTACTGCAGAAACTATGTTCTGTAAAATTAATTTTATGGCTAAAAAACAGCACAATCATCAAAGACCACAGGGAACGCTTTTAAAATAGATCAAAACATGATCAGAGTGGGTCTTTAAAGCCTTCCCCCATCTACCTGCTGAAGCAGAACAGCTCATCCTCACTGCTTATTGATCAAGCTCCCGTCCCCTATAACAGCCTATCACCTAATGTCAACCGTGACATTCACTATATCAGCATAAGCAATAATAGGTCACTCAAATATTGAATGCCTTTTCCGCTGACTACAATACAAACCGGGCAGTTTTCTGGACATATTTCTCACCATATTGGATTTTTATTTGATCATTTGCTGCAGTTTCCCACCAGACTCTCTCTTCTGTCCGTTCAAATGAAAAAATAAATACAAACAAACAACCACGCTTGATGCATGAGAGCAAAAAGGCAGAGATGGAGAAGGAAAAAAAAGTGGGAGGAGATGTGGAAAGAGCCTGGGGGCTGGCCCCTGTCCCGGCTCCCCCAGCCTCCCTGGATCACAGCCATCTGCCACAGCTGCTGCCTTGCTTTAACTGCCACTCTAATTGACAATGAACCCAGAGCCCTGTGATAATTGTGGCTGCTTGGTGACTTGGGCAGGTAATGCTTCCCTTTCAGGATTTATCAAGCCCCATCTGTTCCTCATAGTACTATATGTGACAGAAAAGCCCCCTCCTATGCACCAACCATCACCCACTCTTTCCTCCTCCTTTGGTACCCCCGTCCCCACCAAACAAATTATTCCTTTTCCTGCAATTGTAGTGGCCGGTGTGTAAAAAGTTGTATTTGTGTGGGGCGGAGCTCTTGTAGGACGCAGCGTCATGACCTCAGGGGAGGCCATACCCGCTGGAGGGTCACAGCACTGAAGCCAGTTTATTTGTTCAATTGTTAGCTAAAAATAAGAGACTTCTTGCAGTGGTCTGGACACGCCCCCTTTTCTTTGGGACGTGTTGGATGAGTCTTGAATACACTGCTCGAAGAAGGGTTAGGACACAGCTTAGGGGTGGACATGTGATGTCTTCGGGAAGGGCATATTAGTGACCGGCAAGAAATATCCAAGTCCCAGACTGCTTGGTGAGCCCATAGAGCGGAATTGTTCTAGAAAATGTATCTATGGGGATGCTGCGTCACAGATCGTGGTGAATGAAGCAGGTGAGACACACCTACTGCGAGAAAAGTAACGTACAGATTTTACGCTTTTTTTTCCAACACCCCTAAACCCAAGCACTAATGTTTTTCGTGCATGCATGACTTTTCTCCAGGTATCTGGCTTCCTACCACTGTCCAAAAATCAACACATTCTCATCCCCAAGTCGTCACATATTGATGCTTGGTTAAGGACCCTTCTGCATCAATTTTTGATTTTTTGGGTGTCCCCAACTTGTCATTTTTTGACTCACTGAATGTTCGTAAAATCAAGGGCCCGCAACCCTCGGGACACGGTACCGAAAGCGCACTGGTCCTTAGGACACGTCCAGTACCGGCACCCTAACCCGGTACTGGTTTGCGTCTGGACTGGTGTTGGGTTAGTGTACCGGTATCGGGTTTGGGTACCATTGCACTACACGTCACAGTACTGGACTGGTTCTGGTTCGCAGTCCCAAGGTTGGGGACCTGTTATTTAATGGGAAAACCCAAAACTTCAAAAAGTAATGCAGAGGGTTCCTTAACCAAATGTCAATATGTGACGACTTGGGAGTGAGAATGTGTAGCCAAAAACATGCGTCACAGGTTGATTGGTTACTGTAAATTGTCCCGAGGTGTGTATTTATACATGATTGTGGCCCTGCGACAGACTGGCGACTTGCCCAGGTTGTACCCTGTCTTTGGTTAGGCTCCGTCACCCCCGTGACCCCGAAAGAGAAAAAGTGGTTTAGAAAGTGGATGACATAGTGCATAGATAGATGGATGGAAATTGAAGGCTTTAATCTTTTTTTTTTTTACATTTTTCCTTTTAACAGATCCAAAAAAGGATCTAAACTGTGACTAAAACCATGACACGATCTGACCCGTGAATTTTGTGATCTGTTGCACCCCTACTACATGCACAACAATAGTACGTTCCTTTTTCATTATGTCCCATGAGGTGATTGTACAAGTCTCAAGGGGACTTTGAGACAAACTTGCAGCAACTCTTCTCTATGACCCCCCCATGGTCCTGGACAACCCAAAAACCCGTATCACCCCCACAAGTCAAACCCCAACACAAGTGTGTATGACTAAGGCTTTTGTTGGCCGTTCCAACCTCAATCCAACCGTTGTCAACCACACACGAACAGTTCTGACAACTGGAATGTACCCGTCCTTCTCATCGGGGGGGGGGGGGCAATTGAGCTCTCTGCAGCATTAGCAGATTTATTTGCTCATTTTATCACTTATCAAGTTCGTCAACCGTCGTACTCAATCTCCACCATCCATCCCCTCTTCCGCGACTTTGGCACGTCCAAAAATTGCAGGCCAGATAAACCGATCGATGCTCCTCAAAAGCCCTCCTTTCTGCCAATAATTGACGACTCCAATATGAGCTTGGTGGGAGTCTGTCTGACGAACCCGCAGAACCTCATAGTGGAGCGCTTTGCCTCCGTCAGCAAACAGCTGTTCTTCAGATGGAAGTCATTACACCGACAGACAGCCCTCATACAGGCATCAAAAAAAAAAAAAAAAACAGCTCTCCCAAGTCTCTGTGTAAGCAAAAAGATCTGCTCCTAGATAGTGCTCCATCAGAAGATGCACGCAGGAAGTGCACACCACTATGATTACGGCCGGCCGTGCCAAATGCTTTCTTCTATTGCCAGATTAATGTCAGATACTGGCAGATAACAGAAAAATATGTCAGCTGCACTTTCCAGAAATGGACAGATCTTGGCCATGTGCTCCCTAATTGTGGGCAGTGTTTTACCATCTGTTAGGACTAGATATCATTTCAGACAGAGTGATCGGATTTACTACGGATCTGCTGTCATTATCCTATAGGAAAAATATCTATTTATTGATTAGTTACGATTGGAATTGGATGGTAAAGTTTCATCAGTTGATGTACAAAATCACAATTTACATGGCCATACTTGTTTGTAAACTTTGCACTAAAAAAAACACAAAGCAAAACATGGTTTTACAAACCATTAAGCTCGCAAATTTATTCACACAAATAAAACCAACCGTCTGTAATTTAGCATTATTTCAGTGCATTAGGAACAGAACATTTAACTCAACCATAATTTCAGGCTTTAAATTAGCGCTTGGATGAGAAGACACTCTGAACAGCAGTGCTGTGTGGACACAGAAATATCACACAAGAGTGGGAAAATGTCATGTTGAGAGTTTATGAATATGGAACAGCCAAACAACCGAATCGCATTGAGCGCTGTTGATGTTTTAGCGTCTGGCTCTGTTGGTTGTATAGAAGCTGATGGATGAAAATGGATGTAATGCAAAAAAATTGAAGTGGTCATAGTGTCAAAATAAAGATATATGTTAAAAAACAAATTTTATTTTAACATATTATGACAGAAGATTGCTTTCTTTTTTTTATTATTTCCAGTCAGTCCCCTAATTTATGGATGTCTCCTAATGCCTCATCACTTTCAGAGCTGATTTCTGGATTTCAGGTGCAAGGACGTTTAAAGGCCTTCAAATCCTTCTCCCTCTAGATTTATCAGACATTCAATATCCAACTGGAAAAAAATTCTCCCTCAACGGCTGACACACGCACACAGACACTCAGAAATGCATCCTGCTGACAACCTCACCCCCCCACCTCCCCAGCTTCCTAATCCTTCCTCATCATGGCTGCCTGAGCCCTCAGGGTCCTGGTCATTTGCAGTATTTCTGCATCCACCATAAGATACTGCTGTGCTGCTTGGTCAGGTGTTTTTGTATGCTGTGCACTTTTGGATGGCTAAACTCCAAACTCACAGGGCGCTCACTTATGACCCAATGCTGGTGAATTGAACAAGCTCGACTCTTCTGTGTGGTTTATTTGAACTGCTGCTCACCTGGAGTGCTACATAGACAGCAAATGTATGAGTAGAAGCCTTAGGGTGCGTTCAGACTGGAAAAGTCCGTTGGTCCGGATGAGACCGCTTAATTTGGTCCGGATTGAGTCCTGAACCTGGTCTATATTCGGACTCTCCTAAAGCAGTGCTGACTCATTCCCTCAAAGATCTTCAAGGGAAATCCTCGCAGTGCTCCGCCCACAAACGCCAACAAATATTTGACCCCAAATTGAACACCGAAAGGTGAAGCAGCTCCACCCTTTATTGTTTTACACCCTGTTCTGGCGGTAATGACCTGTACGTGTTAAGTCCATACGTAAGCTTGAAGCAAACGATGATATAAGTTGGCTAATTGCACAGAGAGAAGTGACGTCTGAACTCTGACTCAAGGGAGAGGACAAAAGGCAACGATGCGGTCTTAATCAAAATGACGCCTGCATTAAAAATGTAGCTTTGCTCAACACGGGCAAAGATAAGAATCGATTTGAGCTGCTGATGATAGTTATCAACATTAATTATTGAATTAGTTCTCCATCAGACACTGTAAGTGCAGAGCTGCATCCTTCAGGGAAGAAACTCCACTAATGTACACTTCCAGTCCCTCCCTTCCTCCATCAATCTGCGTTCATATTCTCCTCTTTTTATGACTTCATATTTAGGTTCACAGTTTCTGTTCGTTTTCCTTTTGGAAAACAGAAATGAAGCCCACATCTGCAGTTTTAGCCATGGAGTCATGTGACTCGCCAACATTTGATCCCGGGTCCCATCAGGAACACTGTTTGGCTCCATGTGCATTAAGCCAACGTGACCTGAGTTATATCTCCTGTCCCGCTCAGAGAAAAGAACTCCCCACTGACCCCCCCAGCTGAAGGTGCTCTGCGATTACAAGCACTCCCTGCACTTTGAGGCTGCCGTAAGCCAACGTTGCAAGAGGTGAATGGCTCCCAATTAGCAAAAGCAAAGTTCATAAAGATTCTACCCCCGATCGCATTTCAAAGTTTTCAAATCAGATTTAAAAGATTTGATCATCATGTTTAAGTTTCTGGAGAAATTGCTTATACTTGTACAAAGATTTATTGATAAAATACCTGAAACAATATACTGTGCGCTAAGTTAGTACAAATAAATTGATAACTATTGTTAAAATTAAAATCAGGACACATATAAAGCATTAAAAGTCATGTCAATTTTCTTTGTAAAAAATGTATAGTTTTAACAGCTTTTATAAGTGAGCATAGAGTGGCATAGCCTTTGGGCATAAACAGAAAAAATCCCTTCGGAGCTTCTCCCCACTGCTGATTAGCTGAACTGTTTGATTCCAGGTTCTGATTGACCGCGCACATCAGATCGAGGCAATCAAGAGCCAGCAGTGCAGAGAGAGAAGGAAAAAAAAAAAGGACGGTGCGCCACCTGGATGGCGGCTAAGCTACACGCTAAGCCGCCTCTCCCTCGGCAGGACTCACTTGTTCAGTGGAAAAAAACAGAGATTGCTGCAAACGCTATGCTAGTGTTCAGGTTTTTAGTCTGTGCAGTCAAATGACTAAAGCCTTAGTAACATGCATCCTAATGTAAGCATCATCATATAAGCAGGTCTAATCGGTGATTAAAATAATGAACAATCTAAATGATGTACCTGCGTCTCACCTACGTATTCACCATTGCCTGTTGTATAAGTACCTGTTGCCTGCAGCATGTCCATATAAAACAAGAACATGAACATTTTTGCTCCATGGGCTCACAGAGTGGTCTAACAATAAGGGCAGTTGTTATATGCACCGGATTTATACTTGTATAGTGCTTTCTACCCTCTTTTGAGGGCCCAAAGTGCTTCACAGTCTCAGACCCATTCACCCATTCACACACACATTCATACACTTACATTTACACTATGCATTTCCCTTGTATCACCTAGAGAGTCTGTCACAAGACTGGTACATTATTCTTGAAGAAGAAGAAAGTATGAGCCAAAAATTGAGCTTTAGAACACAAATTGTTTTACGTGGAAGGGAAATCCCATTATACATTAGCATCAAGCTAGGGGAGTTTAGCTTTAAGTGTTAAATCGCCCAGTTCCTCTCCTCCCCTAGTTTCTAGAGGAATGACTTGACCTGCCACCCTCGTGTCGAGTAGCTCGTCCAAAACGTTGGCATTCAGGGCACATGCTCTCCTCTTCTTCACCCGAGTCCTTGTAAAATGTAAGTTTTCTGTTATAAATTATGCTATGTTTTTGTTGTTCCAATTTTTGTTGTCCATGGCAATATAAAATACAATTTTATAAATGTATATTACTAAAGCAGGGATAGGTAACTCTAGGCCTCGAGGGCTGCATCGTCTGCATTATTTTGAGATATCCAAGCCTCACTCAAAACGGATTACCTGGTGTGACTGATTATCAGGTGTGTCCAGCCAATTAGAGCATGCCAGAGTAGAGTATGATGGAATACATGTGGGAATGCGGCCCTCGAGGCCTGGAGTTGCCTATCCCTGTTTTAAAGTTAAAGTAAGATTTTATTTTGAAACCCACATCAGTATCCTGTTTCTCTGACTACGACTGCTAAATTGGCGCGTCAATGGACATGAAATCTAACTCCTGTGTAAAGCTTGAATTGCGTTGTGGAGGGACGGATGTCAGACGCAGACATGACGGGTGAAATGTAAAATCTCCAATTGATTAAATGAACATTCAATTGTTTTGTGTCAATGCAACAGAGACGCACCGCAGACGGACCACTTAAGGCAGTCGTGTCCAAAGTCAGTCCTTCAGGGCCAGTGTCTTGCACGTTTTCCCACCAACTTGCCGTAGAAGCTCTTTACTGGCCAAACAAAACTGATCCAGGTAATAAGCAGCAGATAAGGCGGGGTCTCTGGAAAAAAAAGCAGGTGATTGGCCCACGAGGACTGACTTTGGACACCTCTGACTTAAGGCTTTAGACTCATCAAACAAAAGATTGTGCAGTTTACATTAATAGCAGTTTTAGGCCTCATTAGCCTAAAAGGACTTTGATTTCCAGGAGAGTCTCTGTTTTGTTTCCCACAAATCTGTCAAGGACCCCTGAAAAAAAAAAAAAAAAAACAAGGAAAGAAGCATTAGACACTTGAATCTCGTTCAGTTTTCCAAAAATGTATTTGCTAAATTATTGCATTATCTTTGAGTAATTTAAATTTCAAATTTGACTTTTTACTTCACACACTGCTGTCAAGCTTTAAAGCATATTAAAAAAATGTTTTCAACTAACTTTCCACAGGTAACTCTAAACACCTGTCCTCTGTCCCTGTGCTGAAGGGCAAACAAGTGAGACAACCGGTTTAAGAAACTTGACTTACCTTAATAGTTTGTGACAGCCAGAGTCATCATTGGCCTTTTTGTACTATTTACCAGGTTTAATTGTTTGACGGTTCTCGTTTAAGCCGTGTCACTTCCAATCCTGTTTGTTTCCATAAAAGAGAGGCGATTTCCCCCGCGAAACGAGGAATTTACAAGCAGACGCCCTGCTGCAAGTGACCGAGCAAAAATCCAGATGCGGAGCTTCCTTTTCATTAGGACTTTCACTTCCTCTGCCTCCAGCTGCTTTTAAGTCGACGTCTCAAACCAAGACCTGATCGCACATTAGCGGGACCTTTGAAGTCTGTCATAAATAAGATCATCAAGGGAAACCGTACATGTAATCATCTTGGCTCACTTCACCAAGATGAGTCGTTGACTTATGATGACTTATTAGCACTCGCTCGGAGCAGGTAATGGAAGTGTAGCCAGACAGACTCCCACTTTACATGCCATGACGGCTCAACCTTCAAAAATCCCTGCGGCTGAGAGCAGTGGACTCAAGGGAGGGAATGAAACAGTAAGACCAAGAGAGGAACAGCCAGAGGGTAGAGATGAGTTTTTGGAAGGAGTCAGAAGATATAGAAAGATGAAAGACAACGCAATCAATAAGATGTGTTAGATAACAGATTCTGCTCTGGGTATCTCATTAATCGAAAGTTAGGCACATTATGCTGAGTAATACTTTATAACGCTGTGTCACCTGTGTTAATGAAATCTCAGCAAAGGTGAGATAAAAGTAAAACACCACGGAGAATAAAAGTTTCAGTGGAATCAGCAAAATGTGTGACAGAAGGTCGCCTACTGTACTTGAGCAGTGGTGTGAGAACAGTGGCAGCTTGTTGCAATGGGCTGAGACATTTTTTTGTAGAGGGGAAAAGTACAGCACTGATATTTGACCATGTTCTCTCAACACAGAGTATTAAGCATCTCCTACTATAAATTCAGATGGAAGATCCAGCTGCATGAAAATGGTGGAGACCAATCTACCATTTGTTACACAGGAGAGATTGAGTGGTTGTCTTGTCTTTATTCTACCTTACTTTTTGGACTTTACATACCGTACCTCTTGTCGGACTGCAAGTGTATATTGGCTATACCTATCCTAGTGACTTGGGGCAACCAGGAAGAGAGGAATCATTGGGGAAAGAAGACAGATATGGCTTTTAGCTGATGCTGATGAAGGGAGCAGGTCCATGGAGAAGCAGGAGTTGGAAAGAGTGTCAGGTTCTGGGTTTGTGCTCACGAGCTGGAAGAGTTACAACTGTGGAAGCGGTAAAACTACAAGGAGAAGCATTGAAGCAGCTAGAAATCACTAACTGGAGTACTTAGCTTAAGGTTGGAGTGATTGGCTAAGGCACAAGGTCGTCGTCCATGAGGTGGTGGTACATGGTAAATGGCATATACTTGTATAGCGCTTTCCTACCTTCCTCGATGGCCCAAAGCGCTTTACAGTCACAGACCCATTCACAGATTCACACACACGTTCACATACTGGTGGGGGCTCCGCTACCAAACATTGGATCCAACCTTCCACCACATGAGTCAGGAAGACCAGTATGGTGTGTGTTTGAGTTTTGCTTCTCGTAACACATGAGATGCACAGTGATCCTGCTCCTACCCTGCTTTGGTGGCTGTGCGGCAACCCCTAAGGACCACGGACAAACGGCCCACTTTATACTTCTGCAAAGAGACAAGCCACACCCACAAATAGATATAAGCCCAGAAATTGGTCATAGATTTATTTTATACACACAGACACACTGTTTAACTTTTTTTAGTTGAATTTTTTTTAAAGTAATTTGTAAGAATGACAATTGTGTTCACTTCAATGTGCTCAATCGTGCTATGAGATTTACCTTAAAGGTCTGCGTTTTACAAAAGAAATCCAAAATTAGTACTTAATATGAGACTTAAATGCAATTTTTAAAATTATTTTGAAATAAGGATTCTGATGCATCCTAGTATTAATTTATGCAAATATTTGATCCGTAATATAAACATATAAGCATCTGGATGGCTCAGTTGGCTGACTGTTGGGATATAAATCTCTGTTCCCTTCCTGGGACGTCCAATAAGCCTCATCGAGTGTAGGTCCTCAGGTGAGACCCTTCACGCTACTGCTTAACTCTGTGCCTGTCCCCAGCCTGGATATAATACAGAATGGACATCCGGCAATAAACTCTGTCAAACCACCTCTCTGAAACAGTGAAAGCTGATTAGCGACCTCTGATAAGATATGCAAAAGAGTGAAAATATAAATCTATATTTCATATATTTTTTAAACATTAAATGCCTGTTTTATAAGGGGTGGGGGTTGTCAACCTTGTTTTCTGAAAAAAAGTCAAGTTAATGAAAAAAAGGCAACATTTTTAATAACTTTTTGTATCTATTTTTTTTATTTTCATTTACAGTGTTAAAAAATCCAAATACCGATTTAATTTCTAATCAAAATCCTCATCTTATACACAATATTTTTTCTAAACCAACTACACCACTGTAGTACAGTCAACTATGACAATTGTGAAGTTTAGTCAACGTAAACTAAAGCGCACACATGATTAAAGCTGAAAAACATTTTATTTAAGCAATTACAGTGTTCCCTCGCTTACTTATGTTTCTTTATTTGTGGTTTTACGTATGCGTAGGTATTTTTTTAAGTCGAGTGACTCTTCCAGTGAGTCACAAAAATTCCTACAATTCAAGACATTTGTATGAAGTGCTTGCCCTTGAAGGAAGTGCTGCACTGCTGAGGTGTATCTCTGTACAATGGAGCTAAGCCCCCTCTTCGGCCTGGAGGGGGAGCACCCATCCGCGCTCCCTCTCCGCGAGAGTTTCCCCTCCTCTCTACATGCCCTGCATGGAGAAACGGCATCCGCTGATATGCTGAATAAGACAAAGGTAGAAGATAATTATCATCCAGAGAAGGTGTTTTTAATTTGATCAAGGAGGAAGGTGGCACTCCTGATTTTAAGACTCAGGGCACTCATCCTGACACTCCTCATTTGCGTCATAAAGTACGCTCTCGTTGCGGTATAGTCTTCTGTTCTGAAATATAAAACCCCTAAATTTGAGCAATACTGCGATATTCTTTGATACATTTTTTACAAAGCACGATCAGAAGCGTTTTTGGTGAGTAAAAGACATCCTTTTACCGCAGTTCCACGGATTCGGCATATTCGCGGATGCCTCTGATCCCTAACCCGACATATAAGGGGAATAACCATATATCATATATGTTTTTAACGAATTAATAATTTTGAATAACTTTCTGTTTCTGTTATGAGTTCATACCCAATTTTTTTATTCCATTTACATCTAGCAAAAATGTATGTATATATGTATATGTATATGTATATGTATATATATATATATATATATATATATATATATATATATTATATATATATATGTATGTGTGTGTGTGTGTGTGTATATATATATATATATATAATTTCTAATCTAAAATCCTCACAATATTTTTTTTCTAAAATGAAACTTCACAGTAGTCAACTGATACAATTATGATGTTTATTTGACTAATAACTGCAAAAATGACTAAAGCAAGCAACATTTTATTTAAGCAATTATGACTAAAATTAAATTGAATTTTGCTGTAAAATAAACTTTAGCTTACAGGATAAAACCTACATGTCACCTTGTCTGGAACATTCCAGTAATGCATCTAAATGACAGCTTTCATTGTCTATGGCAGCTTACAAACAGCCATGTTGATTTGTGTATAGCGGCCTGCTGTTTTAGGCTTTTATTCCATGCTTTCCATTTATAAGTGACCCACACCAATTTAGCAGCTTGTTGTTGGAGAAATGTGAACCTCATCAAACCCTGATAAACGAGTTCCCTGAAAGTTCCCCAGCCGTAGATGAGAACATACACACTTTCCTCAAACAGAGCCATGTTTTTATGAGTTAAGAGCCTGCTGCATAAATAGTCGCGGCAGATGTTGCCCATTAATAAACATTTTTTGGTGCGTCGTTGGTCGCTGCCGGGCTCAGTGAAGGATTTTCGCCTGAACCAGCAAACAACATTTGCTGTCACAGCTGTAGACTTCGATATATTGATCCTGATCCAGACACAGTTGTTTTATGGCTCACAGAAGACATGAGCCGCCGCTTTATTGTGCGCGGGATGCCGGCTTTGACATGAATCATCGGGAAGTTGCAGCTCACCTATAAAAATGTTTGCGGCTGTTTAATGCCGGAATCGACTTGTTAGGCTTGTGTTGAGCAATCCATGGAGGGGCGTGCGGATGCATCTGTAAAAAGAAGCTGGGATGACGGAAAGTTGGTAGAGCTGTTCTGTGGATGTGAATCACACAAACCAAACTGAAATTGATCCATCTCAGCATGGTATTTTACTAAGCACTAAAATGCTTGAATGAAGATGGATAGGATTTCCGAGAATCCAATCTGGAGGAGACCGGCTGGTCATTCTAGGATTTTTGTTGTTTGTTCCACAAGCAGTTTAATAGCGACAGATTTCACACGTCCTTGGATCACCTTCAAAAAAGGATATTATATGAACAATATTTATTCACGTCTTTCAGATTTGCCCCAAGACAACGTATTGGGTCACTGGCCTTTGACCTCCCTCTTCTCTAACTAATCAATATATCACGAAGCATGGTCCAATCAAGGTGAAATACACAAGATACGCCTCCTAATAACATATTTGCTGCCATAAATGTAAAGATTAATGATAACAAATGACCGAGCCATCCCTATGTATACCCCAGCTTCTCTCCCAATGCATGAAATTTCAGGCTAGCTGCGGCTTGTCTTCAGGTTCATTACCTCCACACACAAGCGCGGGGGTTTCAATCATTCCACCCAAAATATCACCCAGCACCAGTCTCTGCAGCCGCACAGCACACACAAAAACACATGGACGACACCTACTCCTCTCATAATGAAAACATAGGTTAGGCACACATTAATCAATGCAGACACCAAGTTCTATGAAATCTAAATGGGGTAAACATCCCTTGAGCATTCATTACTGGTTTGTCAGGCTTCAGAAATAATATATATAAATATATATATAAAAACTGAAATACATTAGTATATTGATTGTAATATAGGTTTTTATAGATGCCAGCCTTTACAAGGAAAACGATTGGTTCAAGCCTTATGCATTAAAAATTAACCATGACTTTAAAGGGGTTTACAACAAGATATACAAGTGAAATAAGCCAACGTGTTCAACATGTTCATGAGGGCGTTTAGGTTCAGAGCATGAATTTAGATTACATACATGTGCATGTACTGTTGTAATGAAAAGCATGTGGCTGTAAAATAGACAAGTTTATTTTATAGCTTCACTTTATTATTTAGTTGATTTTTGACAGTTGTTTGACCTTTTTGACAGAACTACGTGTTGGCAAATTAGTTGTTTGAAAAGTCATGCTTTAAAATCAGTGTCTCCAACCATTTATAGACCAAGGACTAGTTTAATGTCAGACAATATTTTCACCCAACTAGCCTGTACAACAACGAAGAAGATGTTTAACTTTTAAAAAACTAACCGTTTCAATCGAACTTCATCTTATTGAATCATAATTCTCTATAATGCTACGGTTACATATACAACTGCCAATGTTCGATGATTGGCAAAATCGTCAAGATTTCATTTTTGCCAAATTCTTTTAAAATCGTTGGCGTGGTCATGAATAGAGATGGTGGTAGTCAGGTGGTCATCAGGCACGCGGAAGGGCTCTTTTTAAATAAACCCCCAAGCTACCAGGAGATTGGTGGTCAATGCCATGATATGGACGGCCAACGTCCATATCAATGGCTGCAAACACCCTGTTGCCTGATTGTGTAATGGCAACATCCTCGCTTGTCACTGGACTGCCACAGTGTAACCTTTAAAATGGGTCCGCACTTACTCAAAAATAATCTGGTAGATGTAAAATTTTAACTTCTTTAAACCGGCCACTGCGTGGGGTGTAAGAATTCAACTCCAGAATCAGAGATTAACCAAAAAGAAATATTTGAATTGCCTTTTTTTACTTTTTTTTTCCTGGCCCTGTGTCAAGTGACCCATGGGTCGGTAGCATTCCGCGGCCTGGCGGACCAGTGCTTACATTTGTTAGTTGAAAATCCACCGTGCTGTTCTATTGAAAACTGAAAAGTGTGTATGTAAACCAGAAACCTAATCTTGAAAGCTTCTATTAGGCACTTTGGACATTGGCAGGTCAGAAGTGCAATAAAAACGAGCTAGAAGGCTGCTCTCCAAAAACATCATACTCATGACAGACATGAATCTAATCCCAGATCCCAAAGTTTCTTTTGATTAGTCTTAAAAAAAAAAAAAAATTGCATATTTTAATTTCTTCTTTTTTTATTCAGAGTCCCTACTCATATTTCAAACACACTGAATAATGGCTGATTGATGACAATACAAAACAGTTCTTTTTCTCTACTCTGTTTGTCACTAATTGTTCTGTTTATCAGTGGATTTGACGCCACATTGTTCGAAAATGTTAGATGAATGTGAAGCTTGTGGTGAATCAATAATTGAATTTTAAAACATTGGGAAAAACTTTTTAGCAGAACATTCTGTTTATCAAATTGTCTAATTATGTTGTTTGTTGAAATGTATATTAGTTCTCTGTTTTAGTTTTACTCTTGTCAAGGAACTAGCTTAAACTGACAAGAGTTATTGGCCGTATGTCACAGGTTAAATATGCATGGCATGATCCAGTTAGATAAAACCCTATTAGGAGTAAAAGAAAAAAAAATATTCCTAGTGATTAAATGTTTCTGTTACAGACAAAGTATGTCTGTTTTGGAAAAACAATGTTTCTGAAATTTCCGAATTTTAATGCAAATAAAACTTAGATCATTAAATCAGAAGGAGTCAATTTATTTACTTTGTCTTTTTGCTCAGGGCTTAAGTATGCATTAGATTGATTATATTTTATTTTAGAAATGAAAGGGTTACTTTTACAATTTTTAAGCCTTTAAAGAGAAATCTGAGTTATTTGAGGCTGGAGATGGTTCACTTTAGAGTCTAGTGTGAAAGCAAACCAATCCATCTAAAGTACAGAGTGACATTTTCATCATTAACCTCCCAACTAAGAGTCACCTGCCATTATAATTGTCAGCTTTAACACTGACACCTATGACAGTTACAGTGAAATAAAAAAGACATACTTGATGGTATAAAAGAAAACATAATCAATAAATAAACATGCTAAAAAGAACAAAAGATGAACTAAATGGAGCATGGGAGGGAAAGAAATAAAAAGAGAAAAAACAGTAAAATAACCCCCTAACCGTGATGTGGTACAGACAGGATCTGACTGTGACAAACAGAAAACCACTCATTAAACTAAGGCTGAGGACTAATTACGAAAAACAGGAACAGCTGAGTAATGGTGAAAAGCTTGAACCTGGTGCACTGTGTCAGAGTGAACATAACTGAACAAAAAACAGAGAAAAACTCCCAAAATATGTGTAAATGCTCACATATTGTTAAAAATAATAAAATAAAAAAAACTAGTAAATAAAATTTATATTTTCAAGTACTTAAATACAGCAAATTCTTTTGACTGTATCAATTTGTCACCATTGAAGCAAAAGAATGAACTTGGTAAATAAAGCATCACTCACCACGTGAAGAAAGCACTTATCAGTGCTGCCAGCAGTCATTAGAAGAAGACGTGAGAGACGGTAATGGCCGCCCTTTACTGTGGTGCAAATTACCTCGAAAAAGTCGCATGTCAGGCATATGCGACTGTTGACTTGTGAATACATAGCCAGTGATCAACATTGTTTAAAATGCTCATTTACATATGCATGCAACATTAATTCTATGCAAATGAAAATGTAGGACTAAGACATGTGACTTTGTATGGTGCTCAATGGTAGATAGATAGATAGATAGATAGATAGATAGATAGATAGATAGATAGATAGATAGATAGATAGATAGATAGATAGATAGATAGATAGATAGATAGATAGATAGATAGATAGATAGATAGATAGATAGATAGATCGATCGATCAGCGAGCAGGAATTTCGCAGCACATCAAAAGAGTGGCGGACTACCGGTTTGCCTGAAAAAGTGGAGGACTGAAGGTTGGGGAGCTCCGATTTAATAGGAAAAGCCAGCACGTCAAAAAATGACGATACCCAAAATGTCAATGTATGACGTGGAGGTCTTAACCGTACATTAAGATGTGACTTGGGAATAAAAATGTGTTGATGTGGGAAGATTTAGGCAAATATTGAAATTGGCGCTGATTAGGAACTGAAACCAAAGAACCGCTTTGGCACCAGAACCGCATAAAATCCAATCGATGCCCAACCCTAGAAAAAAGCCAAATTGCGTTGATAAAGTAACGTTAAATAACGCAGATTAAGTAACATAACATAATTTATGGAACTCTAGAGAATTCTGAAGCACATTAAAAGCCAACATTTTACAGTAGTGAAGTGCTTGCGCAATTACTCTACGTTAGCGGCGAAAAGCCAATAAAGTAGATTAGAGTAATGCCGAATAAAGTAACAAAAGATAAAGTAACATAATACAGTTTACAATAACATAAAGTGTTCCATATCCCTTTCTCCATGCCAGAAAACGATTGAAGAGTTACGGTACTTCAATGAGCGTGTGTTAGGCGCTGCTGGAGAAAGTTCTAGTGTTAATGGGTGAAAACATTTGACTGACCAGTATTATTTAGCCTTTGTTTTAGCTTGGTTTCTGATTCTTTGTATGATTGTAGCTCTATACTACAGCTTGTTAATTTTGTTTAGCTAATTTTGTATTAGTAGCATCACTAAAGTCTGTTTACATCATTATGGCTATCTCACAATTGTTGAACTACTTGAGCAATTAGCATTTCTGGTTAGCCAAATGCAACTAAATCTTGAACTTTAAAGTATTTTTAATGTTTGTAGTGTCATTACGGTAGTGTTGATGATTTAACTACTAATTTATTGATTTTTCACCTTTTCTTTACCTACCGATATTGTAGATATTTGCCTTGTTTTGCTTTCTAACAGCCCACTAGGCAGCTAAGTGCATTTTTTCCCCATATATTTATTTTCAGTAGTGTGTTGTTAAGCATGCATATACTAAAATATTTATAAAATTGTTTTATTTATTATTTATTCAATTGTAGTTTTGCCCAACTTTTTAGCATATAAGGGAAAGAGGATTTAACTGGTCCAAATTAAAAATCAAACGCATTGTCAAACTGGAAAGGCATTTTACTAATAATAAAAATACACACAAACAGACCTATAAATTCCTTTTCGCTCCTCAGTGTAAAATAAATTAGATTCAAACTGAGGTCCCTATAATTTCATGCTTTATAGGTGTGGTGAAACGAAGCGATGGCTATTCTCTGCACCAACATGAACATAAAGTCTAATAACATCTGGGTATCATCAATAATTCATCTTCAGAATGGACTCAGACAAACTGCACTCACACCTGCAGTCCCTGACTGATTTCTGCATCCATTTCATGCTCAGTAAGGAGGCAGTCTGGGAAAAGAAGAAACAGCAGGCTCAGCAAAAATAGTCGAGAATGACACCTTCCTTCCCCTTCCGTCATGTATCCCTCATCCTGTGCAAAAGCTTCCGGAGAAACCTGGAAGACACATGGTGACAGCCGTGCTCACAGAAAGATGATAACAAGGTGGGATGCATAACACATGAGAGAGATCGACATGTCATTACAGGCGGGACGAACGGGCTTCATCAAGCACTAATTTATTTGGGATGGCACGTTTGCACACACTTAGCTTTCAATGAATAATTTCTCACGTTTTTCTCTCAGATAAAATAAATAAACTGCAGTTGTTTTTTTTTTCTTGGATTATTCCATTTAATGTCCCTCTTCATTCTTTTTTATCTATTTTCAAAGTGTTCTCAGTGCTATTATAGTTATGATTTTTTTAATAAATTATCCACATTTTCAGAACACAGCAGAGACGTAGTAAATACTAATAGATGTAGTAACATTTTCGTATTGATTCAATTTTCAGGGCATTTAGAAAAACAAAATAGAAGTAGTGAGCACAGTGTCTGAATTGCTTTTAAATTTTAAGGCATAAATATATTACTGCACTCTATAGTTTATTGTTAGTTAGGCATTAGGGTGGGAATTTGGACATAGCCGTACAGTACTTGGATCTAGGCTATGTCCAAATTCTCACCCTAATTCCCTAATTACTAAAAAACTATATAATGCGGGACTATCTAATGACCTGGGCTTTAAACGCAGGTGCTCACTACTTTTCTTTCATTTTTCTAAACACCAAATATGACGTCACCAATTTCACAAAGTGAAAATCAAATCAATGCGAAGATTTCACTTCTGTTTGTGACCCCATTGTGTTTTTTGATAAAAATATGGAAGGGTTTATTTTATAAAAAGCGTTTAAACACGTTTTTTTTCTTTGCAAAAATTGTTCAACTGCAATGCATTGTGGTCTATATTCACTAATAATGTGAGCATTAATGCACGCTAGTTTTTTGCAAAGACTTCTGGCAGATTTCTGGTGCACTTGGTTTTGGAAATGCAGATTTGGACAGCACTGTGAAATGACAAACGAACTATGTAGTGCACTGTATAGTGAGTAGGGAAGGAGTTCGGAAATACCTATAGATTCAGTCATTTACAAGTGTATGCATTCGAATGGGGCGGAGCAGTGAGCTTATGCCCCGCCCATTATATTTTCTTTTCACAAATAGTCCTTTTTCCAACTGCAAATTTTCCTCTTCTCTGGGTTCATTTGAGTTAAAAAAAAATAGTCTGAAATGCAATTTTAAGCTTCATTATCAAAATAAATGTTCTCCGTCATCAGAAAAATGCCACAAGAACATGCTAAAATACCAAAACAAAATTTTCAGTAGAGTGGGTTTTTAACCTAAGAAATAGCATTTTTTTTAAGTTAAAGTTTATCCAATTAAATGAGTTTTGATTTTTAAATAAAGGTTGGGTGTTTTCGAAGAATAAACCCGTTTTTTTTGTTAAAGTTCAGGCTTCATTTTTTTTTTTTTTTTTTAATGGCTAACAACCAAGACCTGTGCATCCCTGCTGAAAAGGAAAAAGCTTTGGAGGAGGGTTTCCTGTTTGTAAGCTACAGTATTCCCATGCTAGCATCTTCTGGAGCTTCCCAGGAGTCCACAGGGATAATGCACGGGAACTGTTGGGAAAACAAATCTGCTGAGCTATTAAAAGTGCTTATAGAGAGCCAGAGGAGTGGGGTGCACATTGGTTTTCTCAGCATGCCTGTTAGCTAATAAAAATGCTTACATACAATCAGAGAAATACACAGGAGCAATCGATGTTTTATGCAACAACTCACACTGGTTTTGCAGTAGAAAAGGCAGAAAATCAGAAAAAAAAACCGCAAAGATTGCATTAATCTTGCGTGGTGATTTGCAACAATTATGTCATCCATCCACAGACAGACACAGAGAAGCAGAGATTGGCTAAATAATTCTTGGCTTGCGCTGTTGTTTTGACATCCAAAACCTCAGGAAAATAATTAGGGAGGTGGTTGTGGTGGGAAAGTGCCACCAAATGTAAATCCTGCACGCTTTGGCCCGGCCTCAACCTCTCCCCCAGCCCGGCAGCCCCGCGTGGGCTCGGGCGCTGTGCGCCGCGTCACCGTCCACATTCTCCTCTCCCTGCCCAATGTTCCATGACAACAAGGTGATTGGGACAGCAGAGGTTAGGCTGAACAGCTGCTTCCTGGGTTGAGAATTCCAGGCATTGAGGACCATCTGTCTATATGTTCACTGATGTATACGGGAGCCATCTATCAGGCTGCTAGCTCTGCAGCTGCCGGGGCCGTCACAGCCCCAGACTGCCACCCGCCTGCCCGCTTCCCTGCCCGCCCGCCGGCCCGCCCGCCTGCCTTCCTTCTCCCAGCCTCGGCCCCAACACAATGAGAGCTCCTTCTTCACTTTGTGTCACACAGAATGGGCTGATTTGATTAAGTCCCGGGCTCTCATTATGTTAGGTAGGGGTGTAGAATTTCAATGATAATCCATAATGCATGACCAGGGGTTTTGTTGCCATGGTGACATAAATTCAAGGTTACCAGCTCAGACGCATAATTGGGTGCGCATTGAGCGCTGAAGAGGTGCTGTTAAAATTCCCCTCATGAAAGTGGAGCATCAATCATGCTGTCGCAGATTGCAAAGTACTCATAATCAGATGAAATGCCTGGCAGAGACAGAACGTCACAACACGACCAGGCTTCCTACTCTTTGAAAACTAATCCAGCATTGTGAATTGGACTGGGAAACAACTTGTTTTTTTTTGTTATTTTGCTTATTGTTTTTATTCTCTCAGCACAAAAGAGCCCTCTTCTCTTTTTTTTTTTTTTTTTCCATAGCCAGTTAGTTGGTCTTAGTTCATTTGGCCCTTATCTTGGTCTCCCAGGCACCATATACCCCGAGTCTGTGTTGCTCCCCTGAAATGATGGAAATCAATTCTCACAAGAGATCAGGACCACTATGACAAGCTGAGCCTCCAGCTCCGGGCTCATCAGGCCCATTTGAACGGCAGACAAAAGAAAAGATTTCTGCCCCTCGTGTCTCCTGCTGAAATCCCGTAGAAAGGAAAAAAAAAAAAAGAAAAAAATCTGCTTTCTCCAGCCTCCACCACAGCTCTTTTATTGATGCTCCTTGTTTTTAAGGGCGGCTGGGAAGGAAGGAGGAAAGGGGGGGGTGTCGACAAGGGGATGTGGTTGCTTGGAGGCGTGTGCAGGATGGGTAGGGTGTTGGCCCCTTTAGAGAAAAAAAAAAAAAAACATTTTCCCCTCCCCTCCTTTTGATTTTCAGATTTCATTTGAAAATCTGTCACCACTAACTCCCCAAAAATGATCAAATTGAAATAATGAAATGATGTAAAGCCACATTTTTTGTCATTTTTATTTAAAAATGATCAGAAATGACAATTTTAACGTTATTTTTGGAGTCACACCTCCCATTTTTCTCCCTGTCTTGAAGTTGGCAGGCAATATCATTTCAATCATGTGTGCTCTATCCTGAAATACCCCCTCGTTAATCAATAGGGAGCTGCTATAATTCTCCTATGGTTAATAACCATAAATCAAATGAGATTCATAAACCATTAAGATGGTGCTTATTATCTCTTACACTAGGTAGTTCAGATATTCATGGCCTGGAGGCACTTGCCTTCAGCCCAATAATCTGCTCCATCTATGCAATATTTCCTCTTTTTATCACATGAATTATGTTTGGTGTCATAATTTACCAGGAGATTTCTCATCACAGGAGTCACTGATTGTGCCGGATTCACCCCCCCTCATCCCCCGGCCCTGCCCACACGCCATACCGCCTCGCACCCAGCTGGGGTTTCTTGAGATCCATGTCCACCACTGATGAGCAGGAACTGCAGGGACACACATTCTGTCATGGGGAACTTTCAGTCCAAGAGCTGATGCAGATGAACATTTCTACATCTGGTTAAAGATCTGAAGGCCGGGTCGCATAGCTACTAATTTATTTTACCCGTTAGTCTTAAGACTACTCTTGATTTGTTGATGGAACAAAAAATATTTGACAAACTTCAGATATCTAAACTCTGGAAACAAATACCTAAAATATGCCATCGCTGGACTGCTGCAACCAAACTTAAACAATGTCTCTGCACCCTACAACATATCGTAACACTTCGACATGATGCAATTCTTTGACATATCGTATCTTTTTGAAATATCGAAACTCTTCAAAATATCTAAAACTCTTTGACATATCGTTAAATCTTTGACATATTGTAGGTCTTACATATATCGTTACAATTTTTGACATATCGTAATTCTGACATGTCATAGTTCTTTGAGATATTGTAACTCCTTGACGTATCCTAACTCTTTGACAAATTGTAGGTCTTACATATATCATTACATTTTTGACATATCATTACATCTTTGACGTATCATACACTCTTTGAGATATCGTAACTCTTTCACATATTGTAACCCTTCAACACATCATAACTCTTTAACATCCTGAGTCTTTGACGTATCCTAACTCTTCGACATTTTGTAGCCCTTCGACATATCAAAACTCTTTGACATATTATTAATACTTTGATACATTATAACTCTTTGACATATCATACTTCTTTGACGTATCCTAACTCTTTGACATATTGTAGGTCTTACATATATCATTACATTTTTGACATATCGTTAAATCTTTGACGTATCATACACTCTTTGAGATATCGTAACTCTGACATATTGTAACCCTTCAACACATCATAACTTTTCAACATCCTGAGTCTTTGAGTATCAACATCCTGAGTACCGTTACCCTTTGACATATCAAAACTCTTCGACACACCTTAACTCTTTGACATATTGTTAATACTTTGATACATTATAACTCTTTGACATATTTTAACTTTTTGACTTATCGTAGTTCTTTGAAATATCGTTAAATCTTCGCAATACTTCGACATATTGTAACTGCGAAATATCGAATCTCTTCATAATACGTTTTTCACTTATTGTAGTTCTTTGACATATCGTTAAATCTTTGATATATCGTCAACACTTTGATACATCATAACTATTTGACATATTGAAGCTTTCTGACATATTGCTAACTCTTTGACATGTCGTAGGTCTTTGACATATCGAAACTCTTTAAATTTGTTAACACTTTGACGCATAATAATTCTGACATATTTAAATAAAACTAGTTCTGTGTGCGAGTGTGTCTATTTAAGCAAAACATGTGACTATCGTTCATCTTTACATAAATGACTGCGACAATCAAGTGGTTATTTTGTGAACTGCAATGACTTTGGTTTTCATTGCTCTTCAGTCAGGAAGTCAAAGGCAAACCTTTGTTAGTCAATGCAAAAACTTAAAATAACTCATCTTAGGCTAGTAGTTTCTCCACCACAAACTCTAGGTTGTGTTTTTTTACTCACAAAAGTCTGTTTTTTAGAAAAACAAAATGCCATTCCCAATCAACTGATATGTAGTAACTCCTCTTGAAAGTCTTCTGTCTGAAATTGGAGCAGTTTCACAAAATATTTCCAGACTTTAATCTCACTGGATGAAAAAAAAAAAAAAAAACATTTTTGCAGACGGGGGTGCACCTCCTGCAAACGTAGGAGGTATGGATGCAACTTACTTTTTTTTTTTTTTTTTTCAAGATACCAGCAAAACACAAATGGGAGTTTGTGCAGCGCTCAAGCGTCAAATTAAGACTCTTCAAGAAGACGTCTGCACACGCCCATCACAGCCAACCTTCAAAGACAGCGTGCAACTACAGAAGCCATTTATTTCAGAGTACAAAAGGAAACACTGTATTAAGAAGTAGTCTTTTACAAAAAAAGGGGGGAAGACAGACATCCTCTTTACAACTCCACCCCCCTCCAAATAATGCATTTGCTGCTTATAGTTCCAACGTTTCTCTCCTTTAAAGTGACTTGACAAGGTCTTTACAGGTTTTAAATCAAATTTTTAACGATCCCCGTCAATTTTTTTTGTTTTTGTTTTTTTTTTTTTTTTTTGCTCTGCTGGAGTTTGAGTTGTGGCTCCTCCAACCAGTCAATGTGAACTAAAACACAACGGCAAAAACAGGTAACTTAAAAAAAGGGAAAATAACTAGAAAGGAATAAACAAGGAAGGAACAATAAAACTGATATAAAAATCTACAAACAAGGAGTTCACACAGGCATTAAATAAATGGAAAAATATTCTAAAATAAAAGTTAACAGTTTGATAAAATTAAAAAACTCCAATAATAAGTCCAATAATATGTTTTTTTTTGTTAGTTCTAAGAATGTTTTTTTGCACTTTTTGTTTTCCTAATTGTAATTTATTTTGATTAAAGTGACAAAAAAGGCAAAAAAAGATAAGTTGATATGACTCATTTTAGAACAAAATGAAAAGACAGTCTTCCTGTTTGTTTGGCTTTCTTAATAAATCCCTGTAAAATCTAAAACTAGCTCTTATACTTAGCACATATATTAAATTTGTGGTTTCCAAAATCTCTGTCTACCATTTATTACATTTCAAAAAAGTTTCATTAAAATGTATCAAAAAAAAAAAGTTCAACCTGAATTTTTTTTTTTTTGGGCTTTGAGTCAATTTTTTTGTGAGTATGGACAAGCTCCTCTTATTATTTTTTCTGTATCTCTAGATCCTATTTCCTAATAAGACAAAGAAAAACCTTAACTGTGCTGATTTTTAGAAAAGCTTTGAAAGGAATCTGCGACTTGCGGTTGTGACCCCATGACCCCTCCTTTGTGGCTCTCTAGTTGAAGACAATAAAATATTTTACATTTTAAAAATTACAGTTTTTAGACCACAAAGCCCATCAACGAAAAATAAACAGTCGGATATGTCAAACTTCATTCCACCCTTTCACTAACAGTTGAAGTACGTATCATTCTGTGAGGCTCCTGACTACAGTACCCAGGGGCGCTCAAAAGGTGGATGATTCTAGGGGCCCAGACTGAGAGGGGCCCACAGAGGCCCCTAATAATGATGAAATGATAAAACAGAAAAAAAATTCTGTACATCATTAACAAATGTACAATCACAACTATTTTTTATTTTCAATGTCATGGTATCTATATAAATATGTTTATATTTTTGTTTTAGAAACATTAAGATCTTACATTGTGTCACTTTATTTTTTATTGACGTGATCTTAAAACAGTAAAATACATTTGTTTTTAACCACTCCTCACATGACATTAAATTATGAGGCCTTCTGTGTTTTATAAAACCTGCAAAAGGAACATCAGATGACAGTTAACTGAGGATTAAATCTATTAGAACTGTTTATTATTAGATGAAGTTTAAAGCACATGTTCTTATCTTCTGCTGCACAGCAATACCCATAGTTTCTGTTCAGATCCAAAGTTCATGAATGAGAGAAATGCATCATCATAAGTGACAGTACATTTACTGCTTTAGGAGGTCTTCTTGACACTGAATTTTATTTTTGAAAGGACCTGACATCAAAATTGTTCCATGGCCAAATGGAAAACATAATCTGTTATAGTTTAATTATTGTGAATATTTAAAAGTCAAATGTTATGAATAATTGGCCTAATGACCAGAAAACATTGTATTTTTATAAAGAATGTAGTGAGATTTTCCAGCTCAGTTCTATCTGTAAGAAAATGAACCAAATGATTCTGTTAGAGGTTACAGACCTCTGGTTTAGCTGTTGCATTAATAACAAAATACACATATACTTTATACTTGTATATGTTGTGTATGCTGACAGAGAAATATTCAGACTTTAAAATGTTGTCTATTAATGTCAAATGAAGCTATAACTGATATTTTATAAATGATTCAAACTCTACAAAACAAATTCAAATTATTGGTGATAAATCAATCAATCCTCCCTGTAATTATTTCCAGGATTAAATTAATAAACTCTAGGTTGGCTTCTTAAAAGTGAATAAACATAAAAAAATTTAAAAAAAAGACTTCTGAAGAGATCTTTGAAATGAACTGATCCAAAAGATTCGGTTCCCTAAAGAGTCAAAAATCATATCTGCAGTTTGCCAGAAAGCTGGACTTCAAAAATATTATTGGTGATTTTGGATATGAGAAGGTTTGACATTAGTATGTGGGTGAACAAAGTTGATCCAGGTTAAAAGGTTGAAAAAAACAGAAGCTTGACTTACTCATTTGTTTGTAATTCATAAGTTTAGTTTTATTTAAATTAGGATGAACCATATTTATCCATTTTTGTATTTTGATGATGCTTTTTTTACTGAGGTTTTTTTTTATCTCCACAAAGTATCTTTTTTCAATGAAAGAGTGTATTTATTATTTAAGAATCAATTTTACTGCGAATATATGAAATACATTTACTTTGTAAATAAATGTAACTGTATTCAGACTGCTCAGTTTTTCTCATACAGTACATGTCAGTTTTCATTGTGAAAAATACCATCATAATGCAGAATTTTATGCAAACCTGCATCAACAGATTTTGCTGCTGTGTTGGGGGGGGGCCTGTAAATATTATTTTCATGGGGCCCAAAAACTCTAGCAACGCCCCTGACAGTACCCATAATCCTCCAACAACCCATCACACAGTGCGGCTTCTTAGTTAACATAAAAACTTAGATTTTTATGTTCCTTGAACACAGAAAATCAATTGGAGTTCAGTCAGTACAACCGGAATTAAGGCGGACTAAATTTAAAGGTGGATTTGCTATTTTTAAGGATTTTATGTGCAAATCATGGTCCAAAAATCTAATAAGAGTCACTTAATTAGACCTGATTAAATGTTTGTTAGATTTACATATTTCTGACTGTGGTGTTCCAACAATAAATTAAATTGTATAAAATGACCAAAACAGTACCACTCCATTTTCTGCATTGAGGCGAACTTGTGTGGTACAGGATGTCTTTTATTTTGAAAAGAAGTAATGTAAACCCCTGTCAAAAGATATAAACCATTTTATTTAAAAAAAAAGTATATTTATGTTCATTTTTTTATGCAACAAAATCATAAAAGTAACTAAAAAAAAATCATATTTTTCTAAAGGGTGAAATAAGACTTTGTGGCTCCTATTGGGTTGTCATCAGTCAGGAAATAAACAAAATGGCTTTTTCAGTGTTGAAGAATAAGTAAAACAAAACACAAAAACTTAAAGCCTGATGAAAGAGATTGAATTAATAAAAATAAATAATAAATAAATCTTTGCAAGTATCAAATAGTTTGTATTTTACTATTTGAGTTTTCGTCCCATTGCATTTCTTCTACCTTCAAAAGAAAAAAAAGTATCATGAAGATAACATCACTGTCTGACAGATATGAGGGATGATTTTTTCTTTACTGGCTACACTTCCAGAGCGGCCTCTGCCTGACACCGCCGCTCTGATTCTCTAAATGAGTTCCTTATGAATTCAGAGCAGCTGTCAAACTTCATCATAACTTAAAGTATACTCAGGGACTGACTTTTTATGCTGGGCTGTAAGTCTTTCAGATTCTCTGCATTTTCTGATCGGGCTCTTCTCTGTGTGTGTGTGTGGAGAAGAGACTGCGTCCGAAAGGAAGGAAGGAAGGAAGAGATTCCCCTTTTTTTATTCCGTCCTCCACATGAACTCTTGGTTCTATCCCATATGTTATGTTCATCCATTTGTCCTGTACAGACAATGAACGTGTTCAGTCTGCGGTGGCCTTACATGAACTCACGTTCATGATCAACAAATAAACTGTGGTGAAATCAGACACACACAAAATCTCACCATGTCTTTAGTTTCTACTTTAAAGACCTTATTACATCTAACATAAGAACAAACTAGCTCTATATAGAAACTTTTCAATAAGATCGCATGACTTGTTTTATGACAATAAATCTTAAATGTCTTCATGAGTCATTTGATATGAAATAAAAAGTTATTTTTAGCTTACATTACATTTTAAAGAATAAATTGTAATTGTTATTGGTGAATGTGAAAGACTTAACTTTTATTTGACCCCACACACACCCCCCACCCCAATGTTCCAAACAGGAAGTACCAGATGGTTACAAGAAGCCGAAATTCACAGACTTCTAGAGAAATGAACAGCCATTATCCAGTCATTCTGTTTGCCAGAACCACCATTATGGAACTTCTACCCTTTATAACTTCTTCTTGATGATCTTGTTTTTTTTTATATATTTTTCTGTAGCGCAAGTTATTAAAGATTCCTCTAAGTCCCCTATCAAGTGGTATGGGTGTGGACGTCTAACAAACTCACTCCTGATTGGCGTATGAAAGGCGTATGATTGTAGTGGGACTATAACATTAAAACTGGGCACCCCTGCCGCACCAGTCGCGTTTGGTTAGAATAAATATGCTCCAGAAATAACGCCAGATTCACACCAAACGCGGAAGTGCTGCAGAGGTGCTGCGGAGCCGCTGCCCTTCCATTCGACGCCCCTGTTAGCTTATGGTGCAGTTCACACTAGACGTAAAATGCCGCGGTCCTCTAAGCGATTGTTTCGGCATCTGGTCTATTTTTTTCGAGCCACAAGTGATCCGTGTCAATCCTGGTGGGAAGTTACGCCAAACCACATGAGAAAATCCAGTGAATTTTCAAAATAAAACCAATTTTTCACAATAAAATACTGGGATTGACAAATGCGATCATATTTTTGTATCTAAACAGACTGTAGAGATGAAAATAAACACAAAATTAAACTAGAGTGTGGTGGGGGAGTGTCTAACAACACAATCAGGGAGAGAGGGGCAGAGAACAGTTCGCGACAAGTCAAGATGGACGATGTCAAATGAATTGTAGAAGCTCTAAATAACCCTAGCTGAGTAGAAGCGCCTGACGAGTGTCGCGAAAAAATAAGTATCTAGTGTGAACCGGAGGTGAAGCGGATCCCGCGCGCATTCCTATTCCACGTCCGGTGTGGATCCGGCGCAAGAATAATCGTACTGTTGTAGCACTTAGAATATGATTGTGGGGAAAAGTGTATAAATATACCAACTTTAAAGACATCAAACTATTTTTTGAGTAACACACCCCTAAGACAAAACATTACCAAATACAAAAGAGCAACACATCACAACTTATTTAAAGAAATTTTATCAAGAGATATGTAATTAGTTCAATAACAAGTGAACAACATCTTGTCTTCTATATTTTTTAACTTGAAGTGAAAAGGGCATTTTTCCTTTGTATTCAAACAACCGAAAAAGAGAGGAGAAGTGCAGTTGTAGAATCTAAACCAATGCCTGACAGATGTAAAAAAAAAGAGAAAAGGAGCAAAAGAGGAGGTATGCACAGGCCAAGCCTGCAGAGTGTCAACAAAGCCGTGCAAAGGCTTGTCACTCGTGGTCACTCCGCTCCCTGCTTGGTGACTGGAGAGGAATGTGCTGGTCATTCACCGCCTCCAATGGGCTGTGCTCCTTTGCCCCTTGCACTCTTTGCAACACCATTGTGAGGCCAGGAACATTGTTCAGGATGCCTCTTTTGTCCCTTTGGGTGTTTTGAGGTTCCTTTTCAGGACATACGCCGGGACCCCCGATATGCAGTCAGACCGCCGCTGCTCCCCAAACAGCTGTCTGGGATCAAGCTGAAGTCACGCTAAGCTGGCTCCCATTTGGCTCAAAGCTTTCCAGATGTTTATCCTTCGGAATTAGACCGCTTGTAAGGTAGATGTGGGTGGAATGATAATGCAGACCTTTTTTTTCTTAGGGTCTTAGGACTGAGATGACCCGACGTGAAGGTCTCTGGGTTTGATTGAATTAATCTCAGACGCTGTAAAAAAAAAAAAAAACCTTCCCACTGCTTTACGGATGACATCTCCAGTGAGCAAAACGTAGCCTCCCCCTATTGTACCATTTACAATGTCAAGGTTGCAGGGTCAGTGTCTTTGGCTTAGTTAAATTGGCATGTTCCATTTTTTTTTTCCCCCCTCGCCGATGGATTACTGACTTCGATGTTTAGTGTCACTTTCGTTTGAGCAGATAGGGAATAATACGAGGACAAGCTAAGGATTTAAGGCCAACGCACACAATTGAAGCATCTCAATAGATAGCCAAACACAGTGTGGCGGGGATTTGCATAACCTGGTCGGAGGCAGATAGGATAGAAAAACACTCTTTTGGACCTGACGGTCTGAAGGATCATTTGAGTGATTTATGCAGGAAATTGTATTTGCGGAGTAAGGGAGATAATTTAATAGAGCAAGGCCTGGCCTAGTCCTTAAGAACAGGGGGGGGGGGGCTCTTTGCTGAAAAATGATACAGCTTGCCATCGGGAGGGGGGGCTGATAAAGAAGGCCAATATTTACCGTGGATCTTTGCTGCTTCTATTTCCTGCCTTAGTCTTCCTGTTATCTCGTCAGGTTTCCGGAAAATGAGCAAACATATGATATGCATACGTATAAATATTTAATATATGCAAATATGGCCCGTTTCATTTCCTTTATGCAAATGGGGTGTCATTAGTATTTGAAAAAACGATGGTGAATCACAGGCCTTCCACCAAAGTTGAAATAATGACCAACAATCTGGACGGACCTTTCTGTTCTCTGACAAACAGTCTCTTATTTTGAAAAAATTCTCCAATGTGGCCCCTGGAAAACCTTATCAGTAACAACATTAGTGGAGCTGAGTTGTGTTACAAAGGCTGACCTCCCCTCACACCGCAACATAAACAAAACGAATGAAATGGAAGGAGAGTGTGTGTGTGTGTGTGTGCTGGACCCTCTCTAAGTGAATTGCCAGTGTTAACTACATGTGAACACGTGTGAAGAGCCGCATAAAAATATATCCTCAGTCCAGTAACTGATATAATTTGGCTAAGTACTCGGCTCCACCTCATTAGCCCGAGCCGGCGCGGTGTCCTTGCATCAACCCGCCGAGCGCCTCTTTGCATGCATCTGCACATGCGGGGCCATTCCTGATGTTTTAAGTACGGAAAGAGAGTCGGCCCCGGTTAATGTTGCATGCCAGCAGAGTAAGGGTCTCATTCTCTCTCTTTTTTTTCTTCAGCAGGTCTGTTAATGTTTATAGTCAGGAGGCCCAGGGGGCTCCAAACCCCTCGGACACAAAGAGCCTCTGTGTGCTGACGAGGTCACATCTGTCCAATGACTCTGTGCGCATACAGGGCGCGCTCTATGGGCCGTCAGCCGGGCCTGCTGCAACTGCCCCCTCCTTCTACTTCCATAACCCCCGCTCTGTGTGCTGCGGCTACGGTCAGCAGGCTTGACATTTCGCCACGTGAAGCTCAGCGTCACGGCATCTCATTCTCCCCGGAAAGACTTTACGAACTAGGGTGGTCAGCGTGTTACGTTGCCGTGACCGATGCCTGGTAAAAAAAGGCACCGTCATAAGGTTTTTTTAAGGAGTGTCCACAGAAGACTTTAGTTCTGACTTAATGGTCTTATCACGATTCAGAACACACACAAAAATGTTATTCAATGATAGTCCTTATGCTACGCTCACATCAAGCTCAGCAACATTCAAGCGACTATTTTCCATAAAAACTCTATAGACACTTGCAATTAAGTATGTTTCAGGCTTCAAAGTTCAAAACAATCGTGTTTACATTTTAAAACACAAGATTTTAAGAATTTGGGCTCTATGTACAAAAAGCACAACCATTAAATATGAGTTAAAAGTTACATCAGGTCAAACTTTGACCAATCGGGAACTTTGATTTGGTATTGATGTGTAGGTAGCGTCCCTTTTAATTCATAGAAGTGCCAACTGTTTGAAAATTGATCATCAAAATTTTATTTAATATTTGTGTTTTAAGGAGTAGTACGGTATGGACCAGTTAATTCTGGTAAGTGTTTCCACTCAGTTAAGCGTTACTCGGACTGAGCAGTTTGTTTTCATGGTGCATGCATGGTGTAGATTGTAGTGCCACAACTAGAAAAGCAACAACAAAGGAGGTCATCCATCAGCTCGTCTTTTAATTGTTTTATACATTGTGTCTAACAGAAATTTAATGTTGTTTGAACGAAGATTGTTGGCAGCTAAAAGAATACCGACGTGAAGAGGAAAACACAATTGCTATCTTAGCGCTATGTTGGTGATTTCTAATATCGTCATCACTTTCTGCAAATCAACGGGGTGGCTATGGTAGCTCTGCCCAAACCGTCCCGTTCTCTTTTTCTAAGTACCTACAGGAGGTATGGGTCAGTAATATTTAATGGGTCAATTTTGCATTGGAAATGCTCAAACTTGTGTTCCCAACCCAATCGGAGTGTTCCGGACTGCTCAGTGGAGACGAGGCTTTTGACACATGGACGGGAAAGGCAGGAACCTAACCTGCGATCGATCTATCAATCAAAGGTTGACTGCTCTAACTCTGGACCATGACCACAACAAGTCAGTGTGAACACCATATGCCAGCGGTGTCAAACTCCAGGCCTCGAGGGCCGGCCTCCTGTTGGTTTTCCAGAAATCCTGCATTATCTCCTGCTGATTACCTGGATCAGGTGTGTTTGGCCAATAAGGAGCTACAATGTAGGTAGGTTGGAAAACATGACAGGACACTGGCCCTTGAGGCCTGGAATTTGACACCCCAACCATATGCTAAAAGCACCATTTGAGGAAAAATACCAAAATACTCTGACTCAAAGTCCTTGGTGTGAGTGACCCAAACACGTTCTTGTTCTCTTTTGTGACACCTCAACAACATCAACACATAACAGAGTGGTTCTAAATGTATACCTTGTAATGGGCTCCAACGATGCCAATCAGATAGTGCGCAAGCAACTCTGTTACGCAATAAATGGTTGGGCCCGGTTAGGTTGGGAGGAGGGGAAACAACGTCTATCTGCCCGATCCCAGCTTGACTTGATATTGAGATATCAATGAGCGCCTTTGTTTGGTCCACTGCAACAAATTAGACACGCCAGCGCGGTAGGTTAATGTACACACTGCAGTCCTACCTGACCTGCATGCGGGATGGATTCTCATAAAGCAGAAGTTGCATTCCGCTCCGCTGCACGGGGGGAATGCGGCTCAGATGATGGAATGGCCGGGAAGGCCCTCAGGTGGAATGAAAATAATCTCTCCAAATGAAACAGGGATGTTGTCACGCGGCTAATGGAGGGAGAAATGCGGAGTTCGGTGCATTCAGACTGTAAACATGACCATAAACTGCACACAAGGAAAGCTTCCAGTCCGGTCGACCTTTGACCTGCTGGATAGTGTATGGGTTTAGGTGGTGCCAATGCACCCTGAGAGCCGTGGCACTTTGGGGACAAAGCAAGCAGGACCTTTCAGGGGACGACAATGACAGGAGAGGTTGGATGAGGTCAGGGTGGCGTGATACTATCCCATTGAGGCCTTAATTGCTCGTAGAGTGCCTATACGGTCCTTCTGTGCATCCACTGTGAAAAGAATATAATTTATGACAGGCAGGTTGAGGTTACAAGGGCTGGACTGTGCCTTGAAAGAGAAGGTATGCACGCTTGGCCCCTCCCGTGAGCTCAAGTGGCCCCAGTACGTACCAAACTGAGCTACGTGGGAGGCCACCCTGCATTCCCCTTGTTCTTACCTCTCCCTCTTCCTCTTACCGTCCATCTCTTTTTGTCCCCGCCCACTGCGACCTCACCGATCCCAGACCAGCTCATCCCGGCGCTCCCCGCAGCAGGATATCAATCTTAATGAAGCTGCCAGGCGAATGGTGTATCAACTTTAGTCCACAGACCTTGATAAGCATACCAATTCTCTGTAACAATACCCTGGGCAATAACCAGGACAATAAGGTCCCACAAAGGATGGACTTCAGAGACGTCGGAATTTTATGGGGTACTGTGCATGTGTGCACCAAACAGAGATAGAATTGGGTACATAAATTGTCAGCACATCAGCATGAGTGTGCAGGAGGGGCATTTCTTTCAATTGCACCATAGATATTGTAGATTTATTGGACATAAAACACAAAAAAGTTCAGAGATGTACGCTGGACTCTCAGCGACCAGTCCTGTCTCGTGCAGCATTTAGGCGATTGAAACCATTTCCCGTCAGGTCACTAAACTAGTGCAGGGACTGTTTTCTGTCACTTGTGTTCGTGTCGCATAGATGCGTCAGAAGAATAGTTTCATCTCCAAACCCAGAATGGTCTTGAGTGAGGAGCCCAGGCGCCTGCCTGCTTGTTGTTTTATTTTTGAGGGCGTTAGAGGACAATGTGTTACTGTTTGTCTGTTTGCATCTGGGGGGGATTTGGTCGCATGGGGCTGGGATGAACGCTTGGGTCTTTAATTTATTGTGGTGGGTTTATGTGGCTGTGACTATCGCGCACATTAGCGCCATTCCCCTGCTTTCATCTGCAGAGTTTTGGATTAGGATGAGGCAGAGAGAAAGATGCTAACCACAAACGTATTTGAGAAGGGGATGGCGAGAGGAGGGGGATTTCCATTCTGACTTCCTCACAGGGGCAGAAAGACATGTGGTAGGACGTTTGATGTCAGCCTGAAGGAATTTGTACAAGTGGTTCAAATGCTGACTGAACGCTTGTAAGTCCGCTCTGCTGAGCCATCTTCCAATACATTCCTGATATGATTTACTTACATCATTATTAGAGATCAGACCTCAAAGAAAATAGAAGAAAAAATCTGTTTAGCAAGCCTCTTTATTCACTCCCTATATCGGAGCTCTAGATCAGTCAAATATGCTGTCAGTGAACCATGGCTGTCACAGAAAAATGACAGATCATTGCTTTTCCAAGAGAGCTTCTTTTTCTGTGTAAAACATCATCAAAAAGGGGCTCAGTGCCAGCTTGCATGTTGCTTCTCCTTGCAGTTGCATCAAGCAGCATAAAATCTGAATTTAAGCCCAGTCTTACGAGATAAAATCTAATAAAAGTCTCAGAAAGGCAGAAATGGAAACATAAGTGAAATAATTTCCATTCAGTGTTTACTTTAAGAAAGTCTGGAACACATCAGATCAAATTTTTTATTTTTTTTTTCTGCTTTTGATAGTATAAAAAAAACCTGATAAGTAAGTTGAAATTCCCTTTGCAAAACACTAAGATTCCACCCACTAAAGAATTTAGTAATGTTTAAGTTACTAAGGCGACTGAGATAGTGGGGTATTAGTAGGGATCCAAGAATACAATTTCCCCCTAATTTAGTTCAAACTGCAATTGTTGGGTCACGGTTATGCTTTAGTTTGATATATGATTTGTGTATTCCAAACAGACAACAACATAATCAGAAAAATGCTCTTTAAAAATGTACTTATAGAAATTTTGGAAGAGAAAATTGTTGCATTTCCATTATATATATGCAAAAACTTTATCAAAATTATAGAAGTATATCATCGCAAACCTAATTTGTGCAATTTCATAGTCAGCTAGTGAAGGATTCCCTGTCAGTTGGCCTATGTTAAGTCTGGTGTAATGTAATAAAGCAATAAATGAATAAATAATAAATCCTTCTTTATTTTATCAATTGTTCAATGGGTTGTGACATCCTAAGCACTACTTATCACACGTTTTTTTTCTTTTTTTATTGTTCTGTTCTTTTGCATTAGACCCAACCCCGAAGGAAGCTATGAGAAGCAGCTGCAGCCTTCATAAACCCTCTTTTTTATTTAAACCTCCTCATCATGGTTAGCAACAAGCAGGAAAACTTTGGAGTTTTGATGTAATCAAAGGGTTACATGCGACAAAGTCACTGAAATGTAATCCTGTGTGTGAGATATTTGGAGTTTAAATGACAAAAAAAAAAAAAAAAAGTCTCAAAAGTCAAATTTGAAAAAAAGTTGTGATCACATTAGATTGTTTGGTGATATAGTGTTTAGTCCTCTTGCCTCACAGTAAGAAGGCACCCTGGTTAGAATCCCAGCTGGAATCTTTTCTGTGTAAAGTTTGCATGTGCTACCCGTGCACTGGTAAACTCTGGTTTACAGTCAGAAAAGATTCTTTGTAGGTGTATTGGTATGAAATAAATTGTCCTTATGTGTGCAAACGTGTGGCCCTGCAACAGACTGGCAATCTGTTTAGGGTGTTATAGTCATAGACCATAGTCTTTTTGTTAGTAAAGCTTTTGTCACAACTATCTTTAGAGCCAGTTGTTGCCCTTAGGCCTGTCTGCGGACCACAAACCAGCAACCCTGTATGGGGCGCTCAAGAGGTACGCACTTATCATGTGAACAGCACCTAGGAAGCACTTAAAACTCAATCTGTAGGACTGTCTCAAACGGGCAGACAGCTGGTTCCACATGCAGCAAGTTAAATAGTTCAAACAGGAACTAAGCATAGCTAAAAGTAGACAAGCTAGATAAAGGTCAGACAGGTAGAGGTCGATCACGAGCATGTAGTCATCCAAGAAGCGATTGGCTTAGGCAGGGTCCAGGCAAGGGTCAGGGCAGGCAGCAAGCAAACAGATAAAGTTCCAGAATGAAACGATGGTACTGAAGGCGGGGTGGCACAAAACCATACTTTGCACAGAGTAAGGCTATGTGGGCAGGTGGGTGACTGTCAGATTGGAGTCAGGTGAGTTAGAACAGAGGGAGAGTCAGAGCTCTGACTCCAGACAAGGACAAATCTGCGTCTCATGTACTTAATTCCTTCATATCCATGTATAAGTATTCACTGTAACCCATCATACCCATACCTGCAGCATACCCATAGAAAAATCTGTGCATGCTCCGTCCCGTGCGTGTCCTGTATCTGGTTGTATTTTTGACAGACAGGGCATATCTAGCCATAAGGACAGCTGTTAGAAAATCATTAACCCACCAGGTACTTTGCAGTTTTTGAGTACTCACAATTATTCCGATTCCTTGTTTGCGGCAATGTGAGCCGCAAAAAGTCACATCCAAGTGAATCATTTCTGAGTCTGATTAAAAGAGATCCGAGACCCTTGACCTCCAGCAGTGCAGCGTTCTCCTTCTTGATCTCTATCGGAGTTTGTGTAAGTTTGCGTACTTGTCAGTAGAGTCTGCCCCGGCACCTAAAACTCAACCCAAGATGACTTGTCCACATTGATGACGTTTATGTTGTCTTAAGCTAAAATAAATTACATTTAAGAACTGCTGTCGCAAACCAGATATTAATGAGTGCAAGCAGGATTTTTCTAAAACAAGGTTCCTTGGAAGCGCTAGACTTGTCTTCGGTTTTGCACAGAAGACCAAAAGACAAAGCTAGATACCCTAGATATCAATAAATCAAGCTTTCCCTAGATTTGATCACCAGGTGAGCTGTTCTGTATCGATCCATGCTTCAGGAAACAGCTCGCACACTCACAAGTATGGAATGTGGACACTAGAAATACAGTTTTGCAGGTGGCAGAAGGGAGACGGACCGTAATGATACTGTATATTTGATTTACACCCAGTAGGTGCTCAAGGGCTGACATTCAAATTACAGTTTGGTGGCAGAGATTTTAAAAAGGAGGTGAATTAGAGGCGAGCGAGCAGCTGAATGTCTTTGACACGGCTCTCGTTGCTCGCCTCCTTTGTCCCCGCTGATGTCCGGGGCCCCTCCAACCACGTCGAGGGTGCAAGGTGGGACCGTGCCGCATTTTAATTTCTCTTGTTTTTAGGCAGCAGGCTCCATCACTGTCAATAGCCCAAATAATAACCTTTCATTGGGGCACACACAGTGCTGATACTCTGCAATAAAGACGAGGTAGAGACGCGCAAAAAGGGGGAAAAAAAAAGGCCTCGTGCCCCCGCTGCTGTAATTTAGGGCACTCTTATCCACGCCATCAGCCCAGATTGTAATTCAAGAAGCAACAGTGTGGAGGGCCTGCTCCTTTTTTTATGCACAGCCATTATTGGGCCAGCGTGGATGCAGTAGTGGCTTTTAGCACAGGAGATGCCAGACGTAGATGGGTCGTCCAAGTGTTTTACAATTGAATGTGCTAAACCGCCGCCGCTGTGTAGCCACACAGGCAGCCAACGACAGGCCCCGATTCAGGGTTTCTCCGCCCTCCCCTCCCTGCTGTCCTCTGCTCTGGGCCTCGGTGATGGGCAGAGAGGACTGAGCTGTTATCCCCTCTGGTAATTACCACCATTAAAGCTAATCCTGGTCCAATTCAGGCCGCTTTTGTTTTGAGCTTTATCTCTTCAGTGCTGGAGAGTTTCTCCTTTCAGGGCGCGCACAAAGACACAGTTTTTAGAGTTTGTAATTATCTGTTATATCCTCTCGGCTGGGAATAGGATGAGAAGTACTGTGGATGGACAGGAGCATGTCTCCTTACTTTGGCTCCGCCCCTTCCCCCACACAGATTTCCCCCATTCAATATAACAGAGAAGATAATTGTTAAAAAAAAATGTAGATGTTATTGAGAGATTAACGAGATTGAGCATGAATTTATCAATCTCTGTGACAATACCGCAATAAATGTAATTACAGTCGGCCCTTATTAGCATGATGGTGACGCTGGGCCCCCTTAATTTTCCGCCGTAATTGTGGCTCTATTTTTATGAGGTGTTAACCGCTATTAATCACAGTGATGATTCGGTAAATGTAGCGCAAAGAATTTCCATTCAATTCCATTTCCTATCTCTCACATATCTGTCTGTTATCAGGAAAAATTACAGATCATTGTTACACAAAAGAGGAAAAGAGAGATGGATGGAAATCATTCCATGCAGAACTTATTTTAATAGACTTTTTTTTTATCTTTCTCCAGCAAATCAGGCTTGTGTCATAATTTCAAATTTGCCACTTCCTCTTCTATTTTTTTCTCTTCCTCCTCCAGCCGTAATGCTATGAGTTGGCAAATTGTGAGCTGTCAAAGTGACACCCTGCAGCTAGAAATCTATAATATCACACTGATAAATATGCTGTGTGTGTGATGGAAAGTCTGTTACATTAATTAGAGTGAATAGGGGGAATATGTCATGCACCCTTTTTTTTACTGTTGGTGGCAGTTCCCTGCCCATCAAGCTAGTTGGCGTCCTCGCCTTGGTCCTCCGGATTCAGGTGCGAGCAGCCGGGGTGCCGGCGCGCGTCGATAATAAGCCACCGGAATCCAGACCGCGGTGTGGTACAGGCAAGTGGCCTTGTTATATCCAGCAGCATTCACAGCCAGCTCTCCTCCCGCATGTCATCACTTTGCTTCCCTTGCCCGCTAACGGCTCACCGTCACTCCAGATGGCGCTCCGTTTTCTCGCTCCCCGGCCCGCTGTGCAGTGGGGGGTGGGGGCCTCCTCTGATTGGGCAGCCTCCACTGCTTCCCGAGCTGTCCGAGAAATGACTGACAAGCGTCTTGGGTGACACGGGCGCTGCGTCGATGCTACATTTCTGTCTATGGATGACAGGCCCCCGCTGGCGGGGCGCTCCCCGTCATTAGGTTTTGTCTGGATCGAACAGCTGTTTCTCAATCCTGATGTGAGTTTGATAAACTTTCTGTTGAAAAAATTCAAGTACTTTCTATCTACTTAGAAGTATCCAAGAATAAATAAAAATCTACCTTACATTCACTTTCAATACTACAAAAAAGAGCAATACAAATTATACAAAGTCAAAGTTGAGAGTTGTGAATACTAATGAGTAGCGTGTTACAAACAAGTTCTAGATTTCCAGTAAACAACCTTAATAAAATCTGATTTATACATGAACTTATCTGACTATTTTGTCTCACTTTCTACACCTTTTAGTTCTGTGCGCCTTAAAAAATGACATAATTTTGGAAATACACTATTTACTGTCACTGTGCCTTATAATCTGGTGTGCCATATAGCGCAGAAAATATGGTTTACATAAAGCACGCACAAGAAAAAACAATTTGTTCGTTCATTTTGTGTCAAAGTGTGAAATTTTGTGATTTTTAAAATAAAACTTTAGTTTGAGCAAACTTTCTAAAATGTCACACACAACAACAACAAAACAACAACAAACAAGTCTGCAACAACGTTTTGTTGACCTTTGACCTCAGTAAAAGCCTGCCATCTTGATTTTTCTAAACTTGTCGAGCATCCTCGAGAAGCTCCTTAGAAAAAGATGTCAGTCTTACAGTTTGTAGACTTTGAGCTCCGTTAGCATAAAAAGTTCTCAATATTGGCATTTTACTGTTATTCACACATTTTTTACCAGAATATCGTGAAAATGTAATACATGGATCGTTGGGTGGAGCTGAACGATAGAATAACATATGACTATATTATGAATGTGGGCGTGGTGAACAAAAACCTTCCGTTGCTAAGGAAATTCAAATGTTGATTTTGCCAAATTCTTCTAGAATTACATAGACCTATTCGTCTCTATCAGGTGATTAAAAAATAACATGGTTGCTATGGAGATAAAACCAACAGAAAAGCCTCCATTTTGAAAATATATATACATTTTTTTCCCATGAATTTATCTTGCGTAGATCTGACCAGCATAGTAGGGGTAAAAGGGGGAGTAAGGGGCGTGTACCATCCACCTTGCCAGTGAGGGTGTGTTGGGGTGGGTGCAACGGGGGTGGGTAGCGCCTACAACTCCACTCATGACTTTGACTTTATTTAATTAGGTCCCATCTTTCCCTTTAAATATATATCTGAAATTAAACTTTACTATCATCATGACAAAAATTCAATAAATATAAAACCATCAATAATGTTGGGAACACATGACAAAAGATTAGTTTATTATAGTGTGGTTAATGCATTGTCAATCATTTTAATGACAAAAAAATGTGTAATTGTCCCTGTATTTAAGAGAAACTATTTATTCTAACCCTTGTAATATATATTTATGTAAATAAAGTGATAAAATTTACTTTTTTGAGAATGTTTCCCGCCCTTTTTTTTCCACAACATGAATATCCAACATTCCAGTGATATTGAAAGTCAGCAGGACTTTCCTTTGTTGCAGTAGGGCTGTAGATATTCCCATTACAGATACTTGTTTTTCTCATCACCATGTACTGCCTAAAGCTTAATAATATCCACCAGCGTCTTTTTTTTTTTCTTTTCCCTGCAGAGAAGGAGTCGTGGAATGCCACCTGTGCTGACAGCTTCGCCTGATGAGGCTGAGTGACAGGAAGAGGGCTTGGTGGTCACACCACTGGAGGCAGCAGCAGCATGGTCGTCGTTTCTCGACCAGATGGTAGCTTTCAGGTGTGTGTTTGGACGCGTGGGAGCCCAGGAGTCTTCGCAAAAAGAAGAAAAGCAGACATCAGTCTCCCGCGCATCCGTCCACGCCGGTAGCTAATGGATACGCCGTTTCAGACACCCGCGGGCATCCAGCAAGGCACCAGCAGGAATCAAGCCTGTCATCCTTTTAGGCCACAGGCAGGGGTGAGGCGCAAGGAAGGTGTTAGGATTTTATGCATCATTATTTTTATTTTTGTTTCGGTCTTTTCTAACCGGAAAGATGCTCGCCTCTCCAATCCTACAAGGATTATAAATAAACATATTTGGTGTTTTCTGTTTTCCCACCGTCAGCCATCATCCCCTTTCCCAAAACACAAATGACTCCAATTTGCAGGGCCAGCCTGGAGCAATGGTGTCTGTTTTGCAAGCCAACCAAGGCCACTGCATTGTATCTAATTATTGTCCATTCGTACAAGAGAACCTTTCTTTTCCACTTGTTGCCGCCTCCCTCCAGACAGCTTGCGACGGGGCTTCTGAGGCTTCACAAACCTGATTTGTTTATCTTTGGTTGTGCCTTTAAGTAATCATAAAGCGTGATTAGGATTCTGCTGAGATTAGTCATCTGGCTGCAGGATGTAGAGGAGTCTCTCCGCTTGTTAGCGACTGGCTTTCTCAGCTCCCTGTGCTGCGGCTCAAAGTGTGCCGAGTGACACTGCTGCCCACTCACAGACAAAAATACCCCGTTAACTGGATGGCACATGAGACGTTTTCACCACAGGGTACACGCTTGTGTGCTTCTGTCCAACAGGAAGAATACAGTGTTGGTGAAGGCAAAACAGAGGCGGGAGCAAGAAAATATACAGGACACTGTCTTTTTTTTTTTTTTTTCTTTTTCCATACAATAGTGCCTTGTCAGATGGCATGGGAGTCGGAGCGAATAAATTGCACATTGCAGAAAGGAAGGCAGCGGCATTCCTGGCCTCCTCGGTGAAAGTCAAGAGCACCTTTCCCTCAGAGCAGAAAGTGTGAATATGTGGACAAACGTGGTGCTGAAAGCTACGACCGGGGAGCATGTGAGAAAAGTGAGCAGGGATATGTTGGACAAATGGGACTTTATCAGCTTCAGCTGCTAAACTCTTCAGATGCTCTAACTGAAGCCGACAGGGCTTCGCCTCTCTGGCTTCCTCTGTGGCCCTGCCTCTGTTTGTCTGCTCGGTCATGTTATAGTCATTAGTTCGCCGCGTCCTGCTGAGCCGCTAAAACACGTGACCGCTTCTGGAATCATTCATTTAGCGTTACAGGAAAGGAGTATTGAATGAAAATGAAACTTCTTATTGTGATGCTGTTCACACAGGTTTCAAGCAACCACTCCAATAAAAAGTCTCTGTAAACGTAGAGATTCATGTTTTGGGCTTCCACTTTCAAATATATTGCTTACAGAGTTTTTTATGACCATTTATGACATTAAGTCTTTCATGTATCGGAATTGAGCTGGGAAAGAAAACGGCTGGAGCAAGATTTGTGAGATTTGCAACCATCGATACATGCACAACTATTAGTTAATTATTTTAGTCTGTTTACCTTAGTTTAGTACTCAATTGTTGTTTATAACTTATGAATAATTTTATGTTTTTGGACAATTACTGGTGTGCAACTCACTGAGACAACCATGTTTTAATTTGGGCTAAAAGTGAACTGAGATGGGCTAATTCATCAAGTAACCACTACAGGGGAAATACAGGTCATGATTTATTTTAACCTGAAACACAGAAATCAACTTTCACAATCTTGTTTTCATGTATTCAGCCACATAAAATATTGGTACAGGTCACCTCACTTCTTGCAAAATTTTTTTCCATTTTTGGTTCAAATGGGTCACTTCACCAAGTAACCACTAGGGGAGTATACAACTTCCGATTTACTCTAATGTAAAATTTTAACAAGAAAATCAACTTTTACTATATTTTTTTTAACAAATAAAGTACAAGTTTATTTTACTTAAAGATTTCTTTAGTTTGAGCTTATTGTTGTGATGACTTTTCCAAATAAGATGGTGAAAGCTGTGAAGCTTGAAACCTGCCTTCAAATTGACCGTATTCAACCCAATGAGTCGTGAACACAACTGGCGTCCATTCATTTATGGTCATTGAGCTCAACAGAGTGAGGAAATGATCTTAGGTGGAGGGGGGGGTGGGGGGGTCAGCTGTGTGTTTGCTTAAGGCCAGACACACACTCGCACCTCCTCAGACACACAAACACAAGTTGTTGTTGTTTGGGTGTTTTTTTTTTTGTTTTTCTTTCACAAAACAGTTTATAGACAAGTCACCTCGGTACTGCTTTTTCGGGTCGTAGGAGGTGGAGATACCCACGGGACTGGAGGTGTGTTTGACAGCACCTCTGTGGATACAAGAAAGCCTCTGCGGTCACCAAGTCTACCAAAATACCAGGTACAAAAATGACCCATCTGATTGAGAAAATGTGGAAAAACAATGAGGAAAGTAGAACGATGTCATCTGGCAGAATATTGGATCCTTGCCATTGTATAGTTGCTTTTTCCTTGTCCTATTTGCCACAAGTTATCTGTAATGAACCTTGTTTACGCTTTAATTCCCCCACCTGAGTTCCAAACCTTGATGCTCTCATTCCTGACAACAGAATGGTGAGTGAATAGGCTCTAATTCTTGCTGTTTGGATGGCTTACCATTGCAATTTTTCAAAACACACTTCACAGGTCCTATACTCGTAGTGCCATCAAAGTCCCCCGGAGGAGAATTAGCATAGAGGAGTGTTTATGCTTTGCCTTGATAGTCCATTTGCTCTGGCAAACATCAAAGCACCGAGCATCAGCTTTTGTTGAATGTCATTTACCGTTGCACGAGATGTTTTGCTGAAACAAAGTGAATGAGGTTATCCCGGGTGCCTGCTGTTCGGCTGAAAGGGAAGCTGCCGATCCTTGGTGTTAAAGACCCACTCGGACGAAAATGGTATTTTTTTTGGTGTTTTGAACATGTTCTTGTGGTATCTTCTTTTTTGATGATATAGAACATATATTAAGAAAATTTGGCTTAAATTGCATTTTTGAGTATTAATTCATTCAAATCTTTGGGTGTATTCCGACTGGAGACATTTGGTCCTCTTAAAATGCACCAGAGTTTGTTTCCCAATTCGGAAAAACGTTTCAGTCTGAAAACGTGCAAGCTGAACTTCAGTTCCTGGACCCTGGTCCGGCAGCAGGAACCACTCCTGAACCCATCTTTTGAGGTGGTCTTGGTTAGTTTCCAATTGTACTGAACTTTGGTTCCTTGACCCTGGCCCGGTACCAGGGGCCGCTCTTAGACCGATCTTTGGAGGTGGTCTCAGTTTGTTTCCAGTTGGACTGAACTTTGATTTGTTTTGAAATTCCTCATTCTGAATATGGTCCTGCTGAGACCAGAACAACTGAACCAAAAGGGCCACCGTAGCCATTAGTAGCCGATGCAACAGCAGCTCATTGAAATGTGGTTGAATTAATTCAGGCTCTTAGGAACAACTTTAACATAACAGTAATAGTGTTAAAACCGGTTCATACAAACTTTCAAAATTAGTCAGCAAAATAAAAACTATTTTGTCAAGTGTTTGCAAAATGCAGCATCTCCATCTTTCTCTATTTGTTTTGATCTTTAGTCATGTGGCTTTATATTCAAGTTTTAGTCCGGAACTGAACGGAAATCTCTGCTGGAGCAGAAAGCGCTCATGAAGCTCAGAATTGTGCGCGGAGATGTATTATTTCTGCGTGGACTTTTGACATAGAATAAACGCAATAATCAGCAGAGCTGCACACATGGAGACGCGACAGAGGAGATGATTGAGAAGGTCTCAACCAATCAGAACACAGAACAGGGTGCACTGTTTGAAAAAACGCAGCAGCATAATTGCTTTGAGAGAATCAGCGAGATGCGAAACGTGAACTGAGATGTAGAAAGAAAACACAATATTCTGCTCTATTTAACAGAGATTTTGGGAGTTCAGATAGGGAGAATAAAAAACATGTTTTATGTGGGTTTTGATTTTTGTTGCCAGATGGAAAAAAAAAATTATGCCTTTCTGATATTGTTCAGCGGGCCAGACCAAACGTGGGGGCGGATCGGATCTGGCCCGCGGGCCGTAGTTTGCCCATGTCTGGAAAATTGCAGTTTCTTTGACTGGCTGTAAACATCATAATCATAATAAAAAAAAATCAAGATGATCGGATTGGGTTTTTAATGTCTGTGGCTTGGTTAATGCCACGCTGCCTGTACAGCGTCCATGTTGCCCCTTTCGGACGGACGCCGCAGAGCTAAGGTCTCTCGCCGCATCTCCATTTGGTTTCCATTTAACCCGTCTCACAGCTAATAAAAGACCCGGACAATTACGGAAAACTTCATATCCAGGAAATAGGCCAATTAAAGTAAAACCCTTGGAGCTCCTGCGGCCAGTGAACAGGGGGCAGGTTAAAAGGAAGAGAGGGATAATATGCAGAAAGGCAATGAGTCAAGCAGGAAGAGCAGCAGTTTTGGGTTTCAATCTGCCAGTTAATCTTCAAAAAGCAAGCTGGCAGTGTGCTGGCCACTGATAAAGGCCCCGGTCTGTCATCACACAGCCTCACCTCCAATCACTCAGCCCTCCTGTCAGGGCGTCATCTGAGATCTGGAAAAACAGCTAAGGGCAATGAAAAGGAGGGTTGCAGAGAGACGGCGGGGCGAAAGGGGCAGACGGGTCCGCTAAGCTTCTCCGCGCATGTTAAATTTGTAGACTCCCCTGACTGTACGGATATGAGCAAATGTGCTGTTCTGGCTTTTGCACGGACGTGTCTCGATCCATATCACAACCTGTTTCGCCACCGCTTCCTCACATGTAAGAAGGAGCTCCGTCCTGACTCGTAAAAACCAAATGCTGATTGTGTGATCATGGGTAATTGTGTGAGGGGAGGCCATAAAGGCGGAAAAAAGAGGGTGTATTAGGGTTTTGTGGTTGTGTTTTATGGGAAGGTGTGCTTTTTTTCTTTACATCGAGTGGTGGCTGTGCTGAAAGGTGAGAAGGAGAGGTATCAAAGAGCTGACTTTGTTGTTTAAAGGCAGTCCCCCTGAGGTAGACTCATGGTGAAAGACAATGTTTACTGCCTGCTGATTGACACTGTAAAGGCACCCAGATGGCACTGAAGAGCTAATTGGATGTGGCAAAAAGAGTCACTCGTCTCCAAGCCTTCAGAACTTCATTATTAATTTTGACGTAAAAATGATTCCAGTTTCCCTCTCTTTATTTAGAGAACTTAAATCTTCTTAACAAATACGGTGTGGAAATTGAACCGCTGCCTTAAATTTGACGAAAGACGCTCCTGTTAGATGCTTGTCTCTTTTAGTACCGTTGAATTTTGGTGATAAACAATATTCCCATTGGTGCACATTCTCTGTCTTTTGTTTCAAAGCAGAAAAAAAAGAACATGCAAAGAAAATGTAGCCTTCTTCTTTTTTTTATCAACCTCTATCATAACAATATTGGCTTTAAATCCTTTATATCAGAGATGTCAAACATGGTTTAATCCGGCTCAGTCATAAAGAGAAAAAAATATGAGGATGTTGAAAAAAAAACAAGTTTCTAGCACATTTCTGTGGCAAATTATGGTTATTTAAAGAAGTGACCGCAGTGCACAATTCCACCACTAGGGGAAGCAAAGGGAAAACAAAACAGGCATAACAAGAGATCAAGAAATGAACAGTATTTATTGGCAAGGGTGTGCCTCACTGCTGTTACCATAACTTACCATAATAATTATCAGGTTGGACACCACAAATACCAAAATATCATAAAAAAAATTAAAATAAAAACTCCAATAATAATAATACGTCATTAGGTTGTTTGAGGCATTTTTTTCCAAATGAGAAATAAACAAAAACAAAGCTAGAGATAACAAGTTGAGCAATGGTTATTTTGCTACTATGTTACGGGTTCCGCCCACTTGAGATCAGACTGGTTGAATGGAAACAGGCTTGCCACTCCTGCTTTATACAGCATTTATGTCTCAATCATTAACATTTTGTCCCAACCCAAGATCTTAAAAATTTCATCCTAATTAAACAGGTTTAAAATTGGTCTAATCTCTTGTTGGCCGTACAAATGAAGCTCTGTGATGGGGGCGTAATTACTGTTTATGGGTTTGAACTGAAGCCTGTCTAAAATAGCTTTAGCTGTGGGGCAGGAATGGTCAACTGCTAATTGGAAGGAGTATTGATTCCAGCGTTTGGCACTCTACATGTTCAAGCGTCCTTGAACAAGAACACTTTGCCCCTGATGATGGGTAAAATCTAAGCTCTTAAAAGATACAAAAAAAAAATGTAAATATTATCCATAAAGTTTTTTTTTGTCTCAATTGAGCAATAACTCAGTTAGACTCTTGGAGCCGACAGCTGTCCTTGTCCTGGAGTGTTTTCACAGCGATCTCTTTGATCTGCTCCAGTCGTTTTCTTTGAGTAGTCCACTTCAGTTGTCAGGTGAGGAAACTCGCATATCGCCGGCGCTGATCAAAGAAACAAATCTGTCGGCTTGCAAGTGAACCCTGGTGTGGTTAAGTGTCTGTGCGATGGTGTACCCAAGAGCAGCAGTCAACCAAAGAAAGTTACTGACACACTGAACATTTCTAAGATCTTACTGATTTTTTTAGTGCAATTGCTTTTTTTCTTTAGCAAATTGTTTTTCTGTGTCCTGATTGGCTGGAGAGCAAAGACAATCAATCTGTCCGTACTGAATACATTCAGCTTGCCAAATTTACACAAATCATATATTGCTTTCAGATCTTTTTTTTTCTCATTCTACTTAATTTATTGTTTGAACTTTGAGAATTTAAACAAGAAAGAAAAGTGAAAAATGTTTTTGTCTGTCTGAGAAAAAGTATAAAGTATGTAGTGAGGGGTTTTACAGCTTTAAAACATCTGCAAATATTGTTGAAAAAATAATAGGTGACTACTTCAGAGATTTCCCCTATCACAGATTAATTTTCTAACATAGTTCCTGCAATAAACGAGGCAATAAGAGAAACATGCCAAGCAAGAGCTGGAATCTGAAGAGGAACAAGTCATAAACGGGTTGGAAAATCTCAAACACAGTGCCCCCATTTGACCTTCATTTAGATTTAAAAATAAAACCCTAGTTTTCTTTGCAGTAAATTTGCACGGGTAATAAAATATAACCACAAGGGTGGAAAAAAAATAAAGCTGTTGGTCCTCTTCTGGTTCAACCAGTCTCTGCACTGAACCTCAAATCACTTTCAGATTTGTTCCCTTCGTGGACTCTCAGTCATAATATGTTCTGCAGTTATATATTTGTTTACTTCTTTTTTGTAAGCTCCCAGATCATTTCCAGGCCTTGAATCCAATAATATTTGGTTGAGCGTACATACACACTGCCACGGTAAGGTGAATCAGTCAATCTTTCAGTAGACCTCGGGTTAAAAAGGGTTATGCACAAATCCTTCAAACATCAAGACTGTTTTTTCACAGCTCTATTCCAATATATGAAAGACTGCGGCACATTTCTCCTCAGTGTTGCATTTTTTAGACGGTTGACACGTCATAACTAAATCTGAGTCCGCTTTGATCGATAAAGGTCTCACAGATGTGTGTAGTTGCGCGTGAATGCAAGAGTTTTGAAAACAGAAGCCTGAAATGTGCATATACAGGATTTTACATAGACTTTTTTATTAGAAGTGGTCGCTTGGAGACATGTCGCTGACTCCAGTGTGAAGGTAGCATTAGTGTCCATCTCCCATTTGAATCCAGAGGTGACTGCGGTGGTTTGGTCTTGGTTGGTTATGTGATCTGTGCTTACTCAGACTTGACCTTTTCTGTGCGGTCCCTCAGACAGCAGCCGACACCCCTGGACCTGCACCGTCTCATGTTTCTACAATGTTCATGATACCTTTTCTGTGTGTGGGCAGAAGAAGGAAATCCGTGCGCATCCATATAGTCTCGGCCTGTAATGCACTTATAATGGAAAACCCGCCGTACATGGTTTCATGAATGCGTATTCAGCCCCAGGAGCAGGTAGCAATAGGGAAGGGAATCTTCTTAATTTGGGTTTTTACTGTTTACCAGTCCTACAATGTACTTTATCAGCTCCCGCTAAAAAAAATCTGTTTAAATAATTCATTCTAATTAAAAGCTGTTTAAAAACTTGATTTATGGTTCAATGAAACATCCCAAATTGATGTGAACCTGTTTAAGACATGTTCACAGGACATGAGGCTAACTCCTTCTAAATTCAAGCTGTTAGCATATTCAAGTGGTTCATCCAATTTCTCTTGCATTTTTAGTGCATTGTGCTCTGTTCAGCACCAACATCACAGCAAATGAGACCAAGTCGCATGCAATTTACTCTGTTGTCACGTCGAGATGGGGAACATACCTCTGTCTCTTTGTGCAAGCTTTGCTGTCGCAGCAGTTGCTGTCAGTTTGAGCGCTGCCTGCCCCCAAATATAATAGGGTTTTCTTGACTGCCTCCCCAGGGACTGACTGGCAGTGAAGAATTCACCATGGCTCATTTGAAACAGTGGAGGGACGGGCCTCATAAAACTAGCTGCTCCATGTCTCCAGGCAGGTCTGAGGCATTCCAGAGGAGGTGTTAGTTTCACTGATAATACTTTCATGGAAAGACAGCGTGTAGGTGGACCATGCTGCCCGTTGTGTCTGGCTCCGTCTGAGACACAGGTCACAAAGGCTAAAGGAAGACTGTCTTAATGCTAAAATTGTATTTTAAGGGAAAATGGTTTGCTGCCAACACACTTTAAGTGTCTCTTTAAGATAACTTATAGTGTAGATTGATGTTTCTGGTTCAGGTTCGACCCTGTGTAAGCTAACTTGTATGAAGCTGTAGGAAGAGCAAAGAAGTAGCCCACTAGCTGCAACTACATTTGCATTTCTCCACAGATAAACAGACATCGCTGCCTTCAAGAAAATAGCTAATAAGATGTAACATTGCCTGATTTTAAGGACTGCTTAATGAGGAGCATGCATGCAATATTGCATTAGCTGTGACACAGAGAGACTCAGATAAAGCTGTTTAAAAGTAACAGATTATTGGTTTAAGTTGTTTCAGATTTATTGTTTTTATTTACAAAAAAAATAAATTTAAATTTAAATTTAGCTCATAAGCTTCTTGCAATTTAAGTGCTAACATACCAAAATCAAGAAGTAGCTAACATAACTGTTTTGTTAAGTTTGTGTAAATTTTTTTAAGACGACAAACATTTGAATTTGTTGCTAAACTAAATGTGTTATATGTAATTTAAGAGCTAAAATACCAAAGCCAGTAAGTTGCTAACACATTTTTTTTGTGTGTAAATGGATTTTGAGACAGCAAATGTTTACATTTGTTGCTAGACTGAATCTGTTGTAGCTTAGCTCACCATTAAGTTTAGCAAGTTGCTACAGTTTTATTAATAGTTTAGATAAAGTTTAAGCAGTAAAATACTAAAACCAGGCAGTTGCTAACTAACTTTATTGTGAAATGTGTGTAAACTGTTTTTAACACAACAAATAGTTGACTTTGTTACTAAACTAAGTCTGTTGTAGCTTAGCATGTTTCTACAGTTTTATTAATAATTTTGATAATATTTAAGCTTTAAAAAACCAAAGCAAGGAAGTTGTTTACATATTTTTTCGGGGAGGTTTATGTAAATGGTTTTAAGTGACAACACAGATTTGAATTCGAGCTAAGCTAAATCTGTTGTAACTTAGCTCACAGTGTAGCTTAGCTAAACAACATTAGCTGCGTTTCCATTACACATTTGCGCAAAACTTTATCGAAATTCAAGGAATTTCGAAAAACACAGTTTCAAAATGACACTGTTTCCGTTAAATCATAATTTAGCCATAAAGCCCAAACCAACTCACGCAATAAGCCATTAAAAACACGGTGATGGACGAAAACAAGTATTTATTTCATTTGATTCACTAAATAAGGAGCATTGCAGTGACGTCAAAGCACTGTCTGGTGAGCGAGTGCAGCACAGAGTCTTTTGACAGTCTCAGATTCACGTGAGAAAACTGTTCAGGGGTTTATAAAAAATAAACATTCTAGCAAGAAAGCTGCTGGACCCTTTTTCTGTTTGAAAACACGACAAGATCCATATTAGTCTGTCCCTGCACTCGCGCTCTTCCTCAAAGGAGACTTCTGCGTCTTACTCAGGCTCCAAGCTGCAGAAGTGCAGCTGCAGATGAAACAATGAGGAAATCTTGGTGATTTTATCATGGAGGAGCTGTATGATTCCGTATGACTCGCAACTTATAATGAGCTGTGAAGATGTTGGATCTCTGGTGACGCCCGCTGTGCTGCGCTCAGGACAACCACTTCATACTAAGTGTTTATATTTCAGTTTTGCGAAAAATATCTTCTTTGATACGCCCCAAATACCACCTCCTCCATGAGCACAAACTTTTTTTTGAAAAATGCGAGTTTTTTTTTCGAAATTGTAGTGTTTCCATTAGAAGAATTTATTATCCAAATTCCAATTTGCGAAATTTCAGAGTTAATGGAAACGCACCTACTGAGACAAGTTAGCAACAAAAGTAGTTTAGCATCTGCTCATTTGAAAGTAAAACTGCACATTGTTGTGGTGCCTTGGGTCTTTTTGTTTTTCTTTTCTTAGTTAAATTTAGAATTTTTTTTACAACCAAGCTTAGCTTACTTTCAATTAAATGCTCTTCAGAAAACCACAGTGAAGGAATGCCAGTTTTCCTTTACTTAAGTCTGTAGGATACTTTGAGCTCTAGGTTTTGCTCATTTTTGTTGATAGTGACATGTGGATGAACATATATATATGTATTTCACTTTTTATATTTTCTTTGAAGCCAAATTTTCAAAATAGTAATATCATTTCCAAAAACAACCAGTTAGTCAAAAGCTAATGTTCTGAAAACCTACTTTTCTGTGTTTTTCGTTTAGATTTCACATGCAAAACATGAAATTACACATTTCTGGATGTCTTCTAAAGAGACTACATACCAACAATGTCAAAAGCTGGTCATTTTGGTAAATACTGTTAGTGCTATATATGGTGTGCAGAAAAGTCCTGCGGCAATCTTTGTTGGCTTCTTGTGTCTCTGTAGATAAATCATTCATCGCGGTTTGGAGTTGGGCTCAGCATGGTAGGATAGATGGTTTTGGGAAGCGCTTGTTTCCATTTAAAAGAGAAAGTTATGCTTGTTGGCAAATATCAGAACTTCAAAGTTGGGTTTAAAAAAAAAAGTCGATTCTGGAAAGATTGGTTGCCATGATGAGGTCTCGGTGATTGATTTCAAATGGTTAGAAAAGCAAAGATCTAAATAAAGAGACACACAAGCAAGGAGAGGATATTTCTAATCCAGAAGAACATACAAAGCGGGAAACTAGCAATCTCAACTATATGATGGTGAGCTGACACTTACAAAAAGCATAAAATTAATTTAAATTTGGTATACAAATGATTTAAAAATAATACAAAAATTGCTCCAGATTTCCATGACCCCTTGTTTTGTTGGCGAGCAATACTGGAGCTCTCTAGCTGTACAGTTTTGAGCCAGACGCCAGTTCGGAAGAGGAAAACGAGTATACTATACTTTTCGGTCTACAAGTCGCATCGGAGTAAAAACGGCAGCAGCTAGAAGATGCATAAAAATTAAATACCAGTCACACTTCTGGGTGAGATGTATTTAACAAAATTCAGGAACAAGGACAGAAGTTTTATTATGAAAGGCAAATCATAACAGTGAGTAACAATAATAGACTGAATATATGCACGCTTCACTACCGTTGTTGCTCAGCTATTCTGTTTACATCCCGTAATGCCCAGTTATGGTGAGTGTTTTGGTCAAGGTGTTCCACTCCGAGCACAGTGCCTATTCAGACCGTGGAAACCCAGAGAAAACAAGAGCTCAGTCTGATTATAAATGAACCGAGACCACCTCGAAAGATGGGTCCGAGAGCAGTTCCTGGTTCTGGACAAGGGCTCGCTTGGATGCATTCACACTGAATATTTGTTCCGGATCATCGAGAGAAACTAACTCTGGTTCACTTTAAGTGAACCAAATGTTTCCAGCCTGAATACTCCTTAAGACTGAGCGGCATTTCTTCTACTGCATGGTTGTCAGTTGCAAATACAGGTAAATAAACCTACATTGTCCTCCAGTGATTATTGATACTTTTTTTTTAAATCACATAATAGTCGCATCTGAATATTACTCACACCATTGGCCAAACTATAATCAGAGTTTGGGAGCTCGGGGCCCACCCCCTGTGTCTTATATGTAACAAATCCAAACTTTTTTTAAACGTTGTTCTTTTATTTGTGCCTGGTTCACAACTATTTGAATAAAGAAATACTCTCAATTGCAATTATAAGCCTATGTCCTCCATTATCAGAAAAATACCACTTGAAAATGTTAAAAACACCAAAAACACAAGTTTAGAGGGAGTAAGCTGAACTTTAACAAGGAAGCTACATTTTTCATAGAGGATCTTGTTCCCTGGTCGACCTGATATCTTTTGAGTCACCTGGAGTGATATTCATCAGTGGCTCGCTCTCACAAACTCAAACCCAAAGGTTCAGGCACACACTATTAATCACACACTTTCATATTCACACTGCTTAACCGCATAGCCAGCATTTGTGGTATGAGGGGTTTCTTGTTGCTAGACAGCTGCATGCCTCGGCCTCCTCACAGCAGTCGACTGAGCTCCGAGGAGCTTGACAAAGAGGCTTAAAGTCTTCCCTAAGTCTCTCGCCCCTAGGTCGTCTGCATACCCTGAGCCGAGCTCTGGCAAAGGCCTGAATGCAAGTTTAACAGCTATAGTTACACCCCGGCAGGCCCCTGCCGCCGCTCTCGCTTGCATTACCATTTTTTCCCTGGGCTTCTTTGGTCTTATAGCCCGGCAACAGGTTACTCCGGTGCTCTCCTCTTGTTTCATAACACCATGAAAGTACTGACAGACATATTGCTACTGCTAAACATGAGTTTTACACAGTGTATCCGTGCATGCCGCTCCGTCTCCACCACGCTGTGTTTTACACTGGGATGTGACAGCTTTGAATCTATGGTGTTTTCCTCTTGAGTCTCTATAAACAGCTCGCTGTGAGTTGTTTTTCCTGGTCAGCTTGTGCAAACACATATCAGATAGTGTCTGTGAAGAATTGTCTGTTATATTGCTGGACAATAAATCATCCAAGTTTATAGTCTGTGCCAAACAAGTCATAGGCAGCCAGCAAGGCAAAGTGTGCCACATATGGTTTAAAAGTGCCTAAAAATGTGGTCTCAAATGGGTTGATGCGCAGTTTCCGTGGTGACCCCACCTGTGTTTTCCCACATTGATGTAGGTGGGGATTCAGTTGGATAGGATGCTAGCAAGCTCCTCTGTAGCATGCTAGCGAGCTCTTCTGTAGCATTCTGGCAAGCTCCACTGTAGCATTTCAGCGAGCTCCACTGTAGCATGCTAGCGAGCTCCTCTGTAGCATGCTAGCGAGCTCCACTGTAGCATTTTAGCTAGCTCCACTGTAGCATTTTAGCAAGCTCCACTGTAGCATTTTAGCGAGCTCCACTGTAGTATTTTAGCAAGCTCCACTGTAGCATTCTGGCGAGCTCCACTGTAGCATTTTAGCGAGCTCCACTGTAGTATGCAAGTGAGCTCCTCTATAGCATGCTAGCAAGCTCTTCTGTAGCATTTTGGCTAGCTCCACTGTAGCATTTTAGCAAGCTCCACTGTAGCATGCTAGCGAGCTCCTCTGTAGCATTCTGGCTAGCTCCACTGTAGCATTTTAACAAGCTCCTCTGCAGCATGCCATCTAGCCCCACTGTAGCAGGCTAACAGGTCCCTTGGTTTTAAACTAGCAAGCACCACTGTAGCATGCTAGTGAGCTCTGGTGTATCATTTTAGCGAGCTCCGCTGTAGCATGCTATCAAGCCCCACTCTCGCAGGCTAGAAAGTTCTGTTCAAGCAAGCTCAATTTCAGCACGCTAGCAAGTTCCACTGTAGCATGCTAGAAAGCTCCACTGTATCATTTTAGCTAGCTCCCTTGTAGCATGCTAGCAAGCTCTGCTGTACTGAGCTAACAAGCACCACTGTTGTGAGCTAGTGAACTCTGCTGCCCACTAGCCACTGGATAGCATAGCAAGCCTACCCACTGAGTGCCTACTTCAGCCAAATATTGGCAAACGCAGGTGGCGCCGCCACGGAAACTGCAGACAAACCAAATTGGGGTCCACATTTTTTGCCCACTTTTGAACCATACGGGGCCCACTTGGTTTTGTTGGCTGGTTATCTGCACACAAATAAATGGGGAAATGCCAATGTGCATGAATTTTAATAAATGCAAAAGTTATGCATGCAATTTTGAAACATGCATGCACATACAAAAAAAGCCTTTTTAGTGCATGTTTTCTGCAGTTGCATGCTTTGCACCTATGTCATTTTGAGTACACGCATGTGTGGGAGCTCAGTGTCGGCAGCTGGAAGCACTCAAGCTGCTGCTGCTGTTGCAGAGAGACAGGGGGAAGGAGAGAATGAAAGCTGCACGAGAAGGAGCGGCGACGAGGGGTACCAGCACAGGCTCTCCTTAACAGGGGCTGAGCTCTTGCAGAGTGAAAGCCCCTATAGAAAGAAAGCAGGGTCATCTCAGCGGCACAGCGTTGCACAGACAAACACACTCGCCTGCTCACAGGCCGGGGCGGAACAACACCAGGGCCAGCGTGAGTGCAGTGAGTGCACAGCAGCTCTCTTCAGGAAGCGGGTCTTGTTTAGACTTACTGCTATGTGCAAAGAATAATAAGGACCAGGACAATGTTGGTACAGACATGCAACACTCCCAGTCAACCTTTTATGTCTGCATGAATCTTCCTGTTCACTCGGACAGATACTCCCATTGTGAGACTGTAGATGAAAGCGGATTAGGCGTACCTGTGTTATGGTCAGCGCTGACGCTCCCACCTGGCTAGGGCCAAAACAGTCAGATGAAAGAGATGGTGGGTTTTTTTTCTAACTCACTGCAGGTATTTGGTTCTTTCGATGAGTTCACATCCTTTTCTTCTCGCCTCTTTTTCAAGCTTTGCTGTTTTTCCTTCTTTTCTTGGAAAGGTAATGAAGGGGAACTGAGTTCCTCATCTTCAGAGTGCCAAGGCTTTGATTTCCTCTGTGAAGTGGTAAAAGTTACAGTGCACAGCTGAACGTGTATGTTCAAGTATTTGGCAGAAATGCTACTTTTTTTTCTGTAAAAGCACATGTTTCAAAGTTATAAAACTAACAGCAAAAAGAACAAGTGTTTCCTGCTAGTTTTCTTCTTTTCATTCAAGCTTTGACTTTGTTTTTTCCATACAGATACGTTGGTGTAAAGCTACGTTGATGATGATGTTAGCAATGCGCTGTCAAGTGAACAATTCAAATGAAAAGTCAATGTGAACACACATTTTGGACTTCTGTGTTTAGAACCATCACCTTCATATGGAACGCTACACAAGTTCAATGACCTTTTTCAGGCTCTTCGTGTAAAATAGCCAGCCGTTAAACGCACATAGGTTATCTTTCCTTAAGGTGATGGACATTGCATTTTCACAGATTTCTTGATACTTTTCATTTACACAGTCCGCCATCCTGCTTGTCATGTTACCGGGCTTGGAATGCACATTCAAGAGACCACTTCCAATAAAAAGTCTATCTAAACATGTGTATTTGTGTGTTTTTGACTTCCATGTTCAAAACTCTTGCATTCATGCATCGCTACACAAGTTTCTAGAACCTTTTTTAAACTCTACGTGCAAAACGCGCAGCTATTGAACATACGTTGAAAATTAAGCTAGGTTATCTTTCCTAGAGGTGATAGAGATTGTATTTGCACCGACTTCTCGATACTTTTTGTTCACACAGTTCGCCATCTTGCTTGTCATGCTACCGGGGTCGGAATGCACATTCAAGTGACCACTTCCAATAAAAAGTCTATCTAAACAAGTGTATTTGTGTGTTTGTGGCTTCCGTGTTCAAAACTGTCACGTTCAAAACTGCAGCACTGATGCATCGCTACACACGTTTTTACAACCGTTTTCAGGCTCTACATGAAAAACGTGCAGTCATTGAAAATGCATTGAAAGTTAAACTAGGTTATCTTTCCTAGAGGTGATCAACATTGTATTGGCGAAAATTTCTTGATACACAGTCAGCCATCTTGCTTGTCATGTTGCATTTACACCAGACTTGGAAGTAGACGATCTTGCAGCCCCTTCCGATGAAAAGTCTATCGAACCCTTACGCTATCTTACGGGGTCCAGATGGCCCAAGCCTTTAATTGAGGTGTTATCCATCCCATGACAAATGTGGATGAAGGTGAACTGGATTTAAAGTCTAACACAGACACCAGTGAAAATCAAAAATCATAAAGTAAATAAAAAATTTGAGCAGACTGTCTTGTGGGGTCCAGGTGAGCCCACTCCCCACGTCAACATACCCACGATAGCAGAAGGGATAAACGTGTGTATTTGTGTGTTTTGGGCTTTCACGTTTAAAACTCTTGCATTCACGCTTCGCTATCCAAGTTTACAAGTTCATTTTCGGATTCTACGTATAATTCACAAGGCCACTGAATGAGCATCAACAGCTAAACAAGTTGGACTTGGACCAGTCTGGAATTCGGATTTGGTAGTGACCAACTAATCAACTAGTGACCAGCTAAATTTGTGCAAGGGCCAACTGTTTGAAAATTAGTCATTGGCCAGAATTATTTAACACAATGTCTTTGATTTATTAGAATGGAACTGTAAAAGAAAAAGCCTGGAGCCAGATTTGCACCATTTTGATATTTCCCATCAAGCCTCTTCCGTTATGGGGTTAGCGACAGTCCAGTGTGAACACCCTATACTAAAAACAGGTTCAAGAATCCCCATTCAGTGTCACCAGCATTGCATGTCCGGTGTGTACTTTGCATTAGAGAAAAAACACAATCAAACTCAAAGTCCTTGGTGTGAGTGACTCCAAGACATTCTTAATCCTCCTTGGCCTCAAACGGCTGTATACACACTTCAACATCATTGACATACAACACCATGATTCTGAATGTATACCTTTTTATGAGCTCCAACAATGCCAATCACATAGTGTGTTAATTTCACACCAAGACTCCTTCAACTGTAGGTGGGGGACATGCACTAAACTGTAGAAACATTCTTATTCCCAAGTTGTCACATATTGACTGGACTCCTGCACATCTAAAATTGACTTTTTGTGTGTCCCTAACTCTTCATCTCTTGATATGCTGGCTACTCCAATTAAATCAGGGTTCCCCAACCTCCAGGCCACAAACTGGCCCGGTATCCTGACCCTAACCTTAACCCGGTACCAGATGGGCATGTTACCAGATGTGGAACAGAACCAGTACCACAAACCGATATCCGAATTGTGCGCTTGGCATTATGCATGCCCGCTACCAGACACTACAGATTAGGGTTAGGGTACTGGGTCAGGGTTAGACTGTCAGCACTGGCCGTTTCCCAAGGACCGGTCCGCGTCTGACATAACGCCCAGCCCCCAATTTAATTGGAACAGCCAGAATATTCAATAAAAATGATGAGTTGGGGACGGCCATTACGTCAAAAAAAGACGTGGAGGGGTCCTTAACCAACCAGTAACATATGATAACTTGATAATAAGAATGTGTTGATAGAAAAAGATAAAGAATCCTCTCCTTGCTTGTCCATTGCTAATACCAGGGGCTCTATCAAAATGTTTCACTTATCGCATTCTTGAACATGCGTCAAATACTTGGTGTGAACGTAGCTTTAGCAACAAGTTTAGTTGGGAATACATTCCTGTTTTCTTTTGACAGAAACATCATCCCAACAATTTCTGAGTCACTCTGAAAGATCCTGTTACCCTTTCAACAAGCCGAGCAGCACTCCCCCCAGGGCTAAAGCCAGGGAAACATACCCAAATAGAAGCATAGAGACGAAAGGAAAAAATAAAAGCCTGAAACCAAAGACATCAAAAGTTTTGTAAAGGAAGAAAGCAGCCAGCAGTAAAAGCTCAGAACAGAGAATCACTTTGCGAAAGGGAAAAATTTCAAGTGTGAGGGTGTGAGAGTCCTCGACACAGTGGAAATCCTCGAGTTCATACCATGCTCCAATCAAAGTCCATTGACCTGGCAGCACTGTGACAAATTATCCCAGTGGCTCTACATATGACTCAATCAGCATGTTGGATAGCTTTCTGATGAGCAATATGTCTCCCCGTATATCAGCCAAACCACCTCCTGATGACTGCTTCAAGATGCAGTCTACACTTCTGTAAGTGAAGGGTGAAGGGACATCTTGAAATCAGCTCTTACGAATGCACCTGTTGACTGAAGAGCACCTTTAGAGAAGGTACTGCAGTTGGTTCTGGAACGATGAGAAAAGGCAAACAGACAGACGTGGCTGATATACGCCAGTTTCTTAAGTGACAAGCCACTCAAGATAACAACAAGAATATCTGAGAAGAGAATGAGAAATGGAAAAATTGCAGTACGATGATAGCAAGGGTTACCTGTTCACACAAGAAGTAAACACCATTTGTTTATAACTCTTTATGGAATCTGAAGCTGAGAAAAGCGGATTTGTGCTGATATGCAACACTTGATATTAGTATTGTTTTTACCAGTTAAACCAACTGATTCTAATGCAAGAAAAGCAGCTGTGTGTCAATATTTATGTCGCTTTTCTCCACTTCACTTGTTAAAATGCAAAATTATGCTGTATTTTGCAGAGCATTTGTTTTTTCCTGTCGCGGGCAACAGCTTAGGTATTAAAGAATTAAAAACCTTGATGATTGAAAAAGGAAGTTGAACTAAATAAGCTGATTTCTAAAAAGATTTTCAAAATGTCTACACTGAAAAAAGGGAAACAGATAAATCAACAAAAGATCTAATTTACTATATTTAGAATGACTAGTTTTCATCAAATTAAAGTTTTGGGTTGATGTTTTCTCAACTTAATTTTTTCAAATAAAAACTAATATTTTTAAAATGTTTTAAATTACAGAGCATTTATTGATTAATCAAATGTTTCACTTTTTACAGTGTATATACTAGGTGTGTCAAACTGTTTTGGTTCAGGGGCCACATTCAACCCGTCTGATCTCAAGTGGGCCGGACCAGAAACATAATAGTAAAATAACCTTTGGTCATCTTGTTATACGTAGCTTTTTTAAAAAAAAAGAACAGGAATTATTTACTTAGCACTTTCTAGAGTAAAATGCAATGCTTCAATTTAAATGGAAAGAACCGATGGCCAAATGAGGCACTGACACTTTGAAGTTAATACGTAAAAACAGATGTCAAAATAGATGGTGCTGCATTAATCACAACTAGTTCATCCTAAAAAAAGAAAAAAAAATTGGTAGAAAAGTAAACAGACAAAATAAAAGAAAAACGCCATAATCATGATGTCATTGTAGGTATAAGCAGCTGCGCACTGGTACGCATGCTTGTATTGTTTAGGTTTGAAGTACAAGTTGTCAAAAAGTTTTCTCTTAAAGGGTTAATTTGTTAACGCTACTGTTAGCATACATGTAACAGGAAGTGTACCTGCACAACAGTGTAAAAAATAGAAAAAAGGAAACCAAGTGTTTCTAAGAATGCCATCATCTGATACAAAAAAACCAATAATTCTCATGTATTTTGAAATAACTTTCAGCCAGAATTAATGGGGATTGCTTGCAGCTCGCGCACAAAATAGGCCAGACGCCGAAATGATCCGCTGCATTCCGCGGAGGACTGCGCCGCTCCCCGTCCGGTGTGAACCACATCATAGTTTAACAAGGGTCGAAAGGAAGCCAACTCTGTTCTGGCCGCTTTGTGGAACTTCCGGGTCTAGTGTGAACAAGGCGTAACATCCGGCAGTTCGTCTTTTTCTTGCTTTACTTTTTGTACATTGTGTATACCAGGAATTTAATGTTGTTTGAAAGAAGATTGTGGGCAACTAAGAAGAAAACTGCCATAAAGAGGAAAACGGAATCGCGAGCTTAGCACTATACTGGTGTTTTCTAATGTCATCATCACTTTCTGCCAATCAACAGGTAGCAACAGCGACTCCGCCCCAATTGCCCTGTTGTATTTTTCTATTGACCTACAACGGATGGGGGCCCCCAGAGGTACAGGCCGGAACGATTTCTTAGGTTCATTTAACAATGGAAACGCTCAAAATACCAGACCGAACCGGACCATGCCATACTGGACTGCTCAGTGGAAATGAGGCTCTAGTGGCCAACTGAACCAACTCGATACAAATCCTGATTAAGTCATTGTAAAAAAAAAAAAAGAAACGATAGAATAGTAAGCAATCGAAAGAGTTAGAGCCCTAGTGTGACCCTCTGTTTTGTGCTTATTGCGTAATCTTTGCACAGAGCAAGTAAAGGATGCCATCACTTCAAGCAGAAGTCCATCTGTTGCTGCCGTGGAGCACCTGTCACACAGGAGACACAAGCTGCTGGACACCTGATATGCTGCTGAAGGCTAGGGGATGGATTTTCTCTCGAGGAGCCATCAAACCCAGCAAAGCCCTGAACCATGAGTGAACATCTAAAGACCTACCTCTCCTCTAGTAATTGAATGTGCACTCTGAAGCAGAGCAGTAGGAATGCGTGGATACCTTGCTTGAGAGATTCTCCCAGGAGGTTGTCTATGGGGCGCTTCATTTAAGTTGCCCTCTGTCACATGGACAATCGGAAAGAAAGATGAAAGGTGGGGGGGGACGCAGGAGGGTCGGCTGCTCTGCGATGGTTGCTTGTGATGGCTGGGCGACCCCTCACCCCTGCCAGAGGAATGCTGGGTAACGGATAAGCCATCTGCAATGCTGAAACTGAGAACTTTGGGCCCCGGGGCTGTGAAAACTTTACCCAACCTGCAAACACTCTTCCACCTCAAACGTTCATTTAAAATTCATTTCCCCATATCACAAGTGAGGAATAAACCATAAAAAAGCATCATAAACACAGTCGTGATGTTTATGCGATTTCTATTTAAGCTTGTCTGCTGTAATGACATTTCCATCTGCCTTCAAAGCTGAGATCCAGCCATCCATTTATACGTTATAATTGGACATGTTGCACAAACCAGATTCCTGTGCTCAATGGAGCCTTTCATGGCACTCTAATCATATCAGACTCCACCAGACAACATCTATATTTACTTGTATCATGTCAGAGCAGGCCCAGAGCAAAACAAACTACTCTCACAATCCGCACGCCAGCAAACAACAAGAGCAGCAGGAGTCACAGAGTTCAGGACAGTGATCAGTTTACTGTCACCATCCCAATCCTGTGAACGAAAGCCACTTTTTTCTTTTCAAGCTGCAGCTCAAAAGAGTTGTAAAAAGTTAAAAGAAATCCGTCTCTCGCCAAAGCACAAGCGAGTTGCCGTTGCCTTTCTTCTCTGCGTGGTAGCTGCCTAGCCTAATGCTCGGCGGAAAGGACATTAGGCTGTAATTGTTTCTGAGGGAGCGGCGGTCCAAGCGTGGCCTGCTGTTAACTACCATATAAAATGCCCACATATTCAGAACAGCTGGGAACTTCTAAGAAAACAAAAGTGAGACGTAGATTTTCAACATTTGACTTCTTTTTTTTTTTCTTTTTGGGATGGAGTCACTTCTGCCTCTGCAGCTGCTTGGCCTTTTTAACCCCCCCCCCCCCCCCAGTCATGTCAGCACATGTCCACTGTCAGGGAGCAGTGCCAAGAAAGATCACTGTTTTCAATTATATTGCAGTAATTGTGCATGATAAACATGAGTCGAAAAATGATAATTAGCTCTAAACAGCATATGGTAAGCAGGACCATGCTGTAAAGTGGATAATATCCCCAGAAAACCCCTCAGTTAACAAGCAAATATTCTGACCCACAAAATACAATTAATTGTGAAGTCAGAATAAAGTTCATGATTATTTGATTCCAGTCCCGCTGCAGCATACAGTCCCTCACAACTATAGAAAACAGCTTCCACTTCTGAAACTTGAAAGTTTTAAGGTAATGTTCACTACTGTGTCATTTCATTGAGTTAGAAAAAAAATAGAAGAAAGTCAGAAGAAAGTGTTACTCAATGTAAAAACACCTGAATTGTGCTAAAGTATAATGTATGTGTAAAGAAAATTGAGTGAATGTAATTCATAAAGAAATGAATAGGTATTTTTCTGAGTATTAAAAAGTAAAAAAAATCTCTACTCTGAGCCCGAGTTTTATTTCATTATAAGCTTTTCCTGTTATATGTGGTGGGCAGCTGTCTAAAAGCAGGGCTCTCCATGGATACAAAGGTAAGGTCAATCAAGGTCTCAAAAATCCAATTGAGGTTGTTCAGAACAGTAAAAAGAAAAGGTGTCCAATCCCAGTCTTTGATGGCCGCTGTCCAACTTGTTTTCCATTCACCGTTAACCTTAAAGCTGCTGTGAATCACACAAAACCCAGGTATTGAGAACTAGGTAAGACATGGAGATTTAAAAGATACCAAACAGGACACCGGCCCTCAAGGACTGGTCTGGACACTCCTGGTCTAGATCATTTGGGAGAGAAGTCTACCCTGTGGGTGTTTGCCCCTATCTTGTTCTAGGGTCATTTAGGAGGGAAGCCCACCTTGTGGGGGTCTACTCCACTCCTTGTCTAGAATCATTTAGAATGACAGTGTACCCTATTGGGGTCTGCCCCACTCCTAGTCTGTGATCATTTAGGAGGGGAGAGTACCCTGTGGGGGTCTGCCCCATTCCTTGTCTACGATCATTTAGGAGGGGAGTGTGCCCCCTGGGGTCTGCACCACTCCTGGTCCATGATTATTTAGGAGGAGAGTGTACCCTGTGGAGGTCTTCCCCATTTCTTATCTTGGATCATGTGGGACAGGAGTTTATGCCTGGGGTCTGCTCCTGCTGAGAGACTCAAGCCCAACCTCTCTCATACTAATAGAACTTCTTGGATAAGTGGTGAAGTTTTTAAAAAGAAAAGACAGAAGTTGCTGATGCCCCAACTCAACAAAAACTCACTTAGAAGACTGGAAATCTCCATCAACAACATCTGGCTACATGACTGAGGAGCTACCACCTAATTTTTTAAAAGTTATGGGGACAGGTAGTCATTTTTTGTGGATCTGATGATTGGTAAGAGGTGTTACATAAGCAGGTGTGGTGGAAAGCATCAAGACAGGGAATGTACGAATATAGAACAGTAATGTTCATATTGACAATCTTCACCTTATGCCAGACACTCTGACATAGTTTGAAAACAGATTTTAAAGGTTTAACAAGATTACTAGACTTGATCCCAAGGTCTTCGAAGTAGGACCTTGTTAAATTAAATTTAATGTGAAAAAAAATTGTCGATGGCCTTAACCTGCCATGGCCAAAATATAGGGATTTGCAGTTGTGATGGCAAAAAGTCTCAGAAATTTCTTTTCCAACATCTGGTTTGACAGTTTGCCTTACAACAGACTGGTGACCTGTTCAGGATGTACCCTCTCATTGCCTAACAGTACCTGGGTTGGTTCCAGTAGTAGTGAACCAATACATTCTCATTCCCATGTCTTCACATATTGACGTTTAGTTAACAACCCTTCCACATCACTTTTTGATGTTTGGGTTGTCACCAACTCATCATTTTTTGACATACTGGCTGTTTGCAAAATCAAGGGTCCACAACCCCTGAGACAATGTACTGGATGCAGTACTGGATGCGGAAGCAGATGCGCTCTAGCCCTCAGGACACGTCCAGTACCACTACCCTAACCTTAACCGCATCTGGTTTGCGACCTGTACCACGTCTGGTCCTGGTTCTAGTCCGGTACCATATCTGGTGTAGTTTCGGGTTGGGTACCTGTACCAGGTTTGGGTACTGGTGCACCATGCATCACCGTCCTGGACCAATTCTGGTTCACTGCCCGACGGAACATCCAGTGCGTCAAAAAACGACGAGTTGAGGACACCTAAAACGTCAAAAACTGACGCAAAAGGGTCCTTAACCAAACGTCAATATGTGACAACTTGGGAGTGAGAATGTGTGGAGTTAAGTGCCATGCAAGTTAACCATTTGCTGACAAGAGAAGCTTTATCTAGTGGCACAAGAAGAGGCAAAATATTTGTGTTTTGAGGTGGTAAATTTGGTGCAACACGTTTTCTGTTAACAGCACAGGTCTCCTGTGTAAATGTGTAAAACTCCAGTGGTGTTGAGCAGACTGACAGATTTTATCTATTGGAGCTTTGATGGTTTCCACATTCACTTTTTTTTTAAAGTTTTAAATCTTTACATCATCCTCTTATACAATGGTCGTCTTCATTGGAAACACCTGTTTAGTTGAACTGGGATAGGCTGTTAATGCTTCTTCCAACCCCATGTCTATCTTTAAGCTTCTTCAGTGCCAATACAATCAAACAGGAAGACACATATTTCCTGCCTTTGGTCCATATGGAGCAAGAGAGGTAACATTCATGCTGAAGCCTTTACATTTTTTTTCCATCAACCTCCGACGCTCACTCATTTGTCTCTCTCATCCTCGCAGGTGTGTGTGAAGCGTGTGCGCTGGCTTTCACGGGGGAAAGCTAACTGCGTTTTGCGGGAGCTCTTGAGCTTCGCCTTGATCTAAATACAAAGCTCCGAGGTTCGTGTCGGTTCATGTTAGCTTTCCGGCGCAGCTCAAAGAGCTAATAGCGTTTAACGGAAAGAAGAATCACAGTGTGACACGACGGACTGACTAATGCATTAGCACGTGGCGGTTGTGTCGCGTTTTCCCCGGCGCCGCCCGTGTTACAACAGCGTTGGGCTCGTCCCTTGTTTTGATGGCAGCCCGTGTCACGGTTGGTTCTCGTGTTGTTTTGATCCCCGCTGTCAGGGCCCAGTGAGCTCACACTGACACAGCTGGCTTGGGTGGAGCTGCTGGGGGTACATGGGGAGAAGGACATGGGGAGTTGAAGGACATGGATTTGTGCCAAAGCATTTCATACATAGCGCATATCTTACAAGTGCAGCTGAGAATTAGAGATAGAGGACCCCCTCGCCCCTATGCTGCCCACCCCACCATCTGCCCGCCTGGGGCTGGGGCCTCTGTAGCTTTGCTTCCATATTACCAGGCATGACAGCCCTGCCCTCAATCAACCCCTCACACAATCACCCACACACACCTCTTTTTTCCCACTGAAACATGTCTATTGCTAATGTCAGCATAAATGAGAGATTACCGCCCTTTAGCAGAGGCAAAGGCAGAGGACAATATTTCCTTCTTTCTAATTTGCTCATACTCAAAGGGGCATGCATGGCCAGCAAAGGTTAGGTTGTAGCACGGATGTATGCAAGCCAATGAGTGTCAGTGGGTGGTAACGTGTCTTAGCAGAGGCTGTGGGGCCTCCACGTTGATATAATTAGAAACTTCCGTGCAGCGTTTGGAAGGGGGGCTAAGGCCAAAAAAAAAAAAGTCAGTTTCCTCTCGCTTGTTTTCTTAACGCAATTTATCTCTCTTTTCTGGTGACACGATCGGGGAGTTAACCGCCGAGTCCATCTTTGTGTCTCAACTTGCTCCCGTTTGTCTCTGCTGGTGTAAATCTCACATCCTGTTCCCCAGCAGCCAAACAAAACAGCAAGACTCTTTAAAACACATGGAGGGGAATCCCACATATCAGCAAGCGGTGACTTTTGACTGCGTCTACTCTCCTGGCTGGAACAGAAGCTGATGAGACAGCAAAATCATTTAGAGGGCTTTATAGATGAAGTAAATCAGGGTTTTAGTCCATATTTACTTCATCCACTATTTTGCTGCAAGGCTTTATCAGTTATATCTACTAATGGTTCATTTTTATTCAAAGTTCAGTGAAAATATACTCTTAAATAATAAATAAATGTGAGCTACTGATGAAATAATTGGAATTGTAAATAACATGCTTTAATCCTTTTTCTCCTCCATTCTACATAGTGGAGTCTGACATTTTAATTATATTAAATTATATTTAGTATTAGGGGCACCATAAAAAATACATTTATTGAGCAAAAATCTTAATTTGACAGGAATAAAGTTCCAACATAATGAGAAAAGTTGTTATTTTAAGAGAAAGAAGTAGTCATTTATGAGAATAAAGTTGCACCATTATGAGAAAGTCGTCATAATTTTACGAGAATAAAGTCGTAAAATATGACAAAACTTTTAACTTCATGAGAATAAAGCTGTAATTTTACAAGCATGACGTTATGAAATTATGAGAAAATTAATCCTAATTTTACAATATAAAAGTAGTAAATTTATGAGAAAAAAGTTGTAACATTAAGAAAAAGGTTGTAATTTTATGAGAATAAAATTGTTAAATTATGAGAAAAAAGTTTTAATTTATGAAAATAAAGTAGTAATTTTACAAGAATAAAGTCATAAAACTATGAGGAAAAGGTTGTAATTTTATCAGAATAAAAACTGCAAAATATGAAAGTCGTAATTTTTCAAGAACAAAAATATAGGTTATTTTAATAAATCGTTAATTGAGAATTTATGAGATTAGGAATACATTTATTAGAAAAACGGCTTTGTACAAAAAAATATATAACCAACGACAAAACAGAACCAATATTGTGTTTTAGTACGAGAGACAAAGGGTGCATTGTAAGCGTTCACTTTAGCAATGGTTTCACAAATGAGGAAATGGTAAATTTTTATTGAATAAATGTAATTCTATTGTAAGTTTAAGGACACTGAAAAGACACTGCGCCTCTACAGAAGAAGATTCTTGACCCTCAGAAAGTGGATTAGCAGTCTAGTTGTAGAGGTCCAAATGCATTATGGCTCAAACCAGATTCCTGTGATAAACTAAAGCCTAATGGCATCGCCATAAATGACTCCATTGGTGGTTTTCGTTGGCACATACTGTGGATGGATGCTTACATTATCTATTTTATTTTTTGAAAAGCATGGCTTTTTCCATATAAAATTATGACTTTTGTCTCATAATTTTACAACTTTATTAAAGTTCTTTCACAGTGCCCCAAATACTGTAGACCTTCCTTGGTATGCAGACAGGTACTGCTATATTGCGTTACTTGGTGCTAGGTCACAGATAAAAATACCTTGCCATAATTTACGCACTATCAGGCGCACTTAAAAGCCTTAAAGGGCCTGATTTTATATGCACATCCATCTTTGCAAAAGTTTGGATGTTGGCTGTTTTGTGGGTGAAACGTAGACACGCCGCCGAGGCCAGCTCTAGGATGAGGTCATGAAATGGGCGGCGTGAAAGGCGGAGCCTCAGAGATCAAGTTGTCTTACATCCAGCTAGGAAAAGAGGTTGCAAAAATAACTCATATTCATTGAAAAAATGTTCTTTAGTGTGTCAAAGGTAATATGCATACATATGGATATAGCTTACTCTCAAAGCTAAAGAATAGCATGATATACTCCTTTTTTTAATGACAGTAAATTTAAAATCTGGAATGTCTTATATATGGATTATTTCTGATTATATTATTTACTGATGTCGAAACAATTTTAAGTGATACACGGCACTCTTTCAAAATGTCAGTTTCTTTTTTTTTTTTTTTTTTTTTTTTTTTGAGTTGCAACCTGTAAACTCATCAACCTTAGTTTGGCTGCAAGTGACTATAGCTTAAGCTAGCCATTCCCTCAGTGCCAGCAATTCTACAACAGAACCGTTGTCCTAACAAAGTATGAACTCTTAAATACAATGAAGAACTTCTGTTAGTTGTGTTTCTATGCAGCCAAGATGTGTTTTTGAATCTCAAAATACCCTTCAAAGTTTAGCTAGCAAAACAAGAGTTGCTAGTGCCATAGCAGCTAACAGTCACCACCACCCACTCAAACATTTGAATGTAGGCGATATGAAAATAACTTTTTTTTATAGTGTTTTTTTATCTACTTTTTCTCAACAAACATCGTATTTTCAATGCTGTAGAAAAATGGAGAGGCCGAGCTAGCAGCTGAACATGCTCCTAGCCATTTGCTCAAGTGCTATTTATTTTACCCAGATGCTGGCGATGTGAGGAGACCCAGCGCGGCGCCTTTCATCATCATGTGTAGGGCCTCTTACTGAGCGCCTTCCAGACAATCAGCGAACACACTGAGTGGGAGTAACCACTGCCAGTTAAATAGAAATCCTACATTGAAGCATAGTCTTCTTTGGAAGAAAACGCTGTTTAAAGAAGAGGAAGATATTCTGCGGACTGGGTGAAGATAATTTCATTATCTAAAGGTCACCCTTCATTTACCACAGCCTGTCTCTATTTTTTCTCTAGTACCTTTTAATATGCATCACATCTTCAAATGCCACACATAATAGCTGAAAAGCAGCTGAATATCCATCCCTATCTTGTAAAAATACATCACTTTTATTTCTCTTTGAGGCTCCAACCAATATTTGCATCACTGTTCTATATGTTTTCGATGGCTTTCTCTGATTCATATTTTAATTTTTGTCAGACAGTGGTAAAAATATCAGCTTCTGACTAGACAGCCGTTTCTCATTAAACTTTCATTTCACATGAGATGTTCTGCTTATTCAAATCACACTCCTACATGGCAGGGAAACCAAGATCCAAGTTGGGGGAATCGCGCAATTTTCTTTTAAGTCATGCGCCTTTTAGAAAAGCAGTGATTTGGGAGAGGCCTCTTATAAATCATCGGTACAGTCTTTAAGATGTGGAGATACCTTACATCGGGTCGCCACCTCCTACATGAAAGCCCCTATGCATCTATAAATGACAGTTATTAGAAGGAACCTGTTGGCAGATCACAAAGAGAGAGAAAAAAAAGAAAACTCTGTGCCTTTTATCCTCCTACAGGCTGCTATAAATAAAGGCAGGTCACTAAAGATAGGCTGAGTGACTCATACACCTTCTCCTGGCCTGCTTCCCCTCTGCTGTGGCTGTCAGAAAGGGCTTGGCACACACACTTTCCCACATATTAAAGCTTCTAAAGGTAGAAGGGCTGTTTTGATTAGCTGATATTAAAGATTTCATTTCTTTAAAGACCCACTCTCATGAAAATAGTGTTTTTAAAGTATTCTTTCTGATGATGGAGTGCGTATTAAAAAAAATTATCTTAAATTTCATTTCCCAGTATTTCTTTATTGAACTGTTGTGAATCAGAAACAGACGAATTAATGGTTGAGAAAGATTTTATTTGTTATGTACAAAGCTCTATGTGGATGCAAACACTTGTAGACCATGCATGTCTTCGTTTTCTTCGTCCGAGCTGACCCAAAACTGTAATGTTGGACAGCTCCAAAATTGCTCACCATTTTTGTTACACTGGGTGGACCAACAGTCCTGTCCAGCCTATAACTCTTATAAATTTTGGCTCAAAAAAGGCCTAACCACAGTTAGAGACCTACTTTAATGAAAAAATATTGTTTTTTAACATGTTTTTAAGCATTTTTCTGATGATGGAGAAAAAAGACGCTTAAAATTACATTTTAAAGTGTTGTATTTGATAGATCGTGTTTGTTACTAAAAAAATTCCAAGTTCCCTACTGCGCTCCATCCTGATACAATGCAAACAGAAACCTCTCAAAGTTGCCCAGACTTCTCCAGCTCCTCTTGGGGTACTCTGAGACGTTCCCAGTTTAGCTGAAAGATAAAGGCCCAATCTGAATTCTTCTCTTCTCCCGACCCCTAAAGTTTGCCCTCCATATGCAGAGTTATGGAAAAATAGTGCCTTCTGCCCGATGACCTCATCAGTACTCGCCGGTCAGCTAGCGTTAGCGCGGAGCTTCCAGCTCTTGAATATACAAAACAGCAGTGGTTTTATCATTTTAAAAAAGTCATGCTACAACAAGAAGTTATTTTTTACATTTAAATGTAAACCTCTGTGGTTAAGAGCACACCCACGAAAAGAAAAGTGCGTCCTCCGAGGCACAGCACAATGTGGTTTACCATCGCAGCGGAGGACTCTGCTTCCTTCCGCTTGAAGGGTAGATATTAAAAAATATATATATTTTGTACACCAGTTACACTACAAATGCCCCAATAAATGAAGGAGTAGAGATAAAGGAAGAATTCCGATTGGTCCATAAATTGTGTTCTATTCTTTGCCAGGGCCTTTGCCTATTGGGACATGACTGGAACACCTCCCTAGGGAGGCGTCCCATCTGTGAACCGCCACCTTAACGTGGTGAAGGGTTTCAGAGATGGAGCGATCCTGGAAGCTAACCTGTCAGGAGTTTTTGCCCTTGGTGGGGTCTCACGTGGCAGATTGGTCCTGGGTCATGAGTCAGACAGAGACAGGTTAAGAGGTAAAGTGGTTAAAACCCAAAGATTCTGTAATGTCGCCCTGGATTCGCATGACCAGGGCCCCACTCTGAAGCTAGCCTGAGGTTCTTCCAACAGTTTCAGCCGAAGGAACGACTTGGGATCACTCCCCCGAGGGCCCACCACCTGTAGGAGAGCTCAGAAGGGGTCAGTGCAATGTTGCCTCAATAGCCCAAAACCCGGTCTTTTAACTTGTCTTTATTTTTCATTTTAGCTTAAAACAACACAATCATAATCAAAAGATCACGAGAGCACTTTTACAATAGCTCAAAATACTTTAATTTAGCTATTTAACTAGTGTAATCAAGGACATGAGTATATTGATCTTGGTGATGAATGAAAGGGTCGCTTCAAACATACCAGAGTGAATATTTCCGCTCCACAGGAGCTGTCACTCAACCTTCCTATCAGCTCTCACCATCGCGACAGAAAAACCAGTCAAAGTGACAAGTGACTCAGAATTAATCACCTTGTCTGGTTTGGTTGACATGTCCAGTCTTTGATTAATAATTACCTAACTGTCATAAGCCTCAAGGATTGAGTCATAATACCAGAATAAGCTGTGACCAGCGACGGTCCGCTCTGGCTGTACAATTAGCTCATGGCTTGGTTGGGCTGTGAAAACAGCGTCCCACCCCCCCATCTGTTGGGCTCCCGCACTGGCACACATGTAGAGTCTGCTTTATTGTACAACCTGGAAACAGGCTATCGTTTGGCTGAAGTTTGGTAGAGAGTGTGCCCGCACACATTCTCCTTTGCAACAGCCTGGCATCTGTCACAGCAGGAGGGAATGGGGGGGGGGAGACAGGCGTTCAGACAAAAACCACATAGGACACCCGGCAACACAAACTCCGCTCTGTTGTCTGCTGTGAGGGTAACCTTTTGACCTTTCTGACAGGTACACGGAGGGATCTCAAAGAAAGAGGAGAAGCCTCAGAGCAGGTCAGAAGCGTGCCCTCTCCATAGGTAGCTGTCGAACCCCTCACGGCTCCGGGGCCTCTCCCAGGAAGCCATAATTCTCCCCTCAGGAAGTGAGGTGCGTCCATGCCGGCGTCTACATCTGTCCGGGTGAGGAGCAGGTGGGCAAGAGGTCAGACGAGAGTAAGATACCTCTATCATGTTTTATGTATGACGTGTGGCGTGTGTTTGAATATTTACATGTGTCTGAAGGTGATGCAAATGGAGGGAAAAATGGGACAAGGTTAAGAGAGCCATGCTTCCTTTGTCAACAAAGACTTCCTGTAAACAGCTGAGCATGACGCAACGTTCAAAGCTGAACCGGTAACACCAAAAGATTCGCATAAATTAGCCTTTTAAAAATCAGCACTCACTTTTTGGACTAAACACGTCAATAATCACTTTTACCAATATTTATTCATTTGAAGATGACAAGTTAATGATTTTTGGGGTCTTTTTTTCACATCTTTTTAACAACAGGTGTGACCTTCATTAATTCCAACTCTTTCTTTGACTCTTTTTTTAACCGCTGATTTGTCTTAATCCTCCCCTTGATTGTAAGGAAAGAAATAACATGTTGAAGTATATAAATGATCGGCCCCCACCAAGTGGAGCTAAAAGCTTTTTGAGGTGATCCTCGTGAACTCTCCGAACACTTCCAAGCATATAATTAAAAGGTAGCGTCTAATTTTCGATGAGGAGTAAATTAGCACTCCGGCTTCATTGTTAAGTCGTGGCTGGTGGCACGCAGCCTGGGGAGATGGATTGAATGGATCAAAGAGGGTTGGACAGTCGCTGGATAATTTTGACAATAGGGTTCGGGGGGTATCATCCATCACTCAAGAGCTTACAGGAAAGTTTTGACAGGTAGAGGTCACGGCAATGTGGCAGGAGCCAACAGAGATGGATGCCTTTAATTTGGGTAATGAAGAGTTAACCATCTTGGGGGAGCAAGAGAAGCGTTAAATGGGAGAGCTATTCAACATTAAAAAAAAAAAAGTCTTATTTAATTCCTCCAGCCCTAATGAAAGACATGGAAACACAATCCTTGATTGACAATGAGGCCCCCTCTGTAATTCCCTGTAGACAGTTCACTTAAGTTCCCTCCCTTGTTAATCTCAAATATAATGAATTGCAAAACTAAGGTTAAACGTGGCACCATGAATTCATTATCACTAATACATTAGTCCGTGAGATGATTTACAGTGCGGTCTATCTCCTATTTTCATTAGCGGTGAATAACTTTGATTTGGCTTGATCTGCTCATCGTCATCATTAATCTCTCTTGTTGGTCATTGTTCTCCTTCATATCTGACCTCTTCGCTCAAAAATGAAAGAAAGAATGAAAAGGTGCCGCGGCAGACAGCCCCCCTGAAAATATTGTTCTACTTTCCGGTGCTAGCACAGAACCTCCCCTTTATCGCTTTCTCTGAAATCATATTCATCCCGAGCTGCCATTCAACTTCATCCTTGACCCTGGATCTATTGTTGCTTGACTTAATGGCAGTGCTCTCGCAGAGATAACAGTTAATGCTCTTCTCCTGCAGCAGAATACATGGACAAAGACAATCTTCCTGGAACCCTGTCTGCATGCTAAGCTTATATTTACTTGGCCCTTCTAAACGCCCATGTTGATGTATCATTCAATAAAGAAAGCAACTCTAATGTGTGTTTCACTTAGTGGCCAGTCTTTGTCGACTATCACATGCAGCGAGCATGGCTTTTTCTATTTCGAGCTATAAGGCCTAATTGACCAACACAGATGAAACTCTGTCAAGTTGGTACTGGTGCCAATGTGTACGATATTACTGGTCCTGCATAACAAGGTGGATTTCAAGGCTTTGTGTCAGACATGAGAATCATTTGTGATCTATTAAATTTTACCGTACTATTCTAGCCAGTCATTTCACCTTTCAAGCAGTTGTGGGATGGAATTGGTGAGGGTGCGTGAAACTTCAATCAAAATACAGAAAAAACAAAGCGAGAGAATTTTTGGCTGTACCTCTCAGAGAAAGATACCATTTGGTGGCCTACAATGAGAGCTCCAAGGAATTCCGGTGCATGGTGAAGCATTTTCCTTCCCCCCATGGCGCTGCTTTGTCACCTTTAAATATTCTGTAAATTATTGGTATGTTGTTTTTGTTTTTATGCACCATTTTTTATTATACCATTTCAAAACTACAAGTTCAGTATCAGCACTAGATAAAATCCAAACAGTATCCCTTTGAACTAAGGAGAAAAACTATAACTGTTACCTTCTTCTCTACACATTGACACAATGTTATCCTAATATAATACAAGTGCAAGTACTTTTTAAAATTTAAATGAAAAATACGTAAATATGGAAAGCAAAATCTTACTTTTTGTTGACATTGCAACATGCTAAATTTAGTCCTAAATTTGTTAACAAAACTGTTTTCTGGATTTATTGGTAACCACTAGCATCACTAGCATCTGTTGCTGTCCTGCTACAAATAATTGTCGTTCAAATTTGTGCATATCTTTTACCCAACCATCAGCTAGCCAAAGTGACAGGAAGGTCATGGGCCTAATAAAGAGTGTTTAAAGCTTTGGGCACGGCTAATTGGGTTGGTGTGTAAAGCTTCATGTCCCCCTAAAACCTGTCAAACTTGCAAAGATTAGCAAAAATTAAGGTAGCACTCTTCAGTTTTTAGTATATTGCAAGTATATTTAGCTTTGTTGATATTGTAACATCCTAAAGGTAGTGCTCTAAGGCCCTTAATCCTAAAACTGTATTATTATGATAAAGTACAAAATACAAAATGTTACCAATCATGCTAAAAATATTTTTCATCTAATTTGCTAATTTCAACATGTTAAATCCTTTAACTAGCAAGAGTGACAGGAAGGTCGTGCTCCTAATGCTAAAAGCTCCAGCCACTGGTAACTGGGGTGATGTGCAGAGGTTAGCATCCCCTTAAGACATGTCAAGTTAGCAATTATTAGCAACAATCAGGGTCGTGCTCTACAGCTTTTAGTGGCCGGTATTTTTTTTCCTTTTTTGTTGACATTGTAACCCGCTAAAGGTGTTGCTAAAAGGCTAGCAACACAGTTTTAGGGTTTATTTGGAAGCACTAGCCTCCATGTGCTTGGTGTCTCGCTACGTTTGTGCAAATTTGTGGGCATTCACTATAAGCCATCAGTCAGTCAGTATATAAAAGGAAGTCATGTGCTCCTAATGATAGCTTTTCAAGATGCAGCCATGGCTACTTGAGGTGATATGTACAGTCTACCTTCTCCATAAAATGTGTCAAGCTAGCACATATTAGCATTGAACGGGATAGCGAACAGCTTCTATCAGGCGACATTAAAAAAAGAGTACATTATACCTTTTTGTTGATATTGTAATATGCTGAAGGAAGGGCAACACGACTGTTTCTGGGTGAATTGGTAAATATCAACATTTTCTACTAATCTTTTTTATTGCAAATTTGTGTATTTTTTCAAGTAAAACCACGATCTAGCCAAAGTGACAGGAGGGTCATGTGCTCTTAATAACAGTTTTTAAAGCTTTTTTCTGATACTTGTTGTGTGCAGTCTAGCATCCCCTTAGTATGTCAAGCTAGCAGAGATCAGCCACAATTAGAGTAGTTTTACAGCTGTTAGTATGTAGCAAGTAAATTTTACTCTTTTTGTAATATGCTGAAAAGCTAACTATGTAGTTTCTGGTTGGATTCTTAGGCTTAAGTGCTATAAAATCCAAGTCTGATCTTCCTACAAAACAACTTCTCACAAATTTGTACATTTCTCTAAGTAAAGCCATCAGGTAGCCATAGCAACAGGAAGGTCACAAGCACCTAGTGATTTCTTCCAAAGCTGCAGCCATGGCTACTTGTGATGATGGGTACAGTCTAGCATCCCCATAAACATGCCAAGCTATTAGATTAGCCACAATTTGGGTAGTGCTCTACAGCTTCCTGTATACAACGAGTACATTTTACGTTTTTGCTGACATTGTAACATGCTAATGGTAGAACGAGGCTAAATTCAAATTCTTTCCCCACAGCTTCTCCCTACCCCTTACATTTAGCTCTCCAAACATAATGTTATGGAAAAGTAGTGACTTCCGATTTGGATATTACTCCCACTTGATGTGTAGTCAATAGTCACCAGTTATCTACATTAGCATATAGCTTTCAGTGCTTGGAAAATAGATAACATTGGTTTTGTTACTTTTAAAAGTCATGTTAAAACTAAAAAGTCATTAATTACATTAAATGTAAACTTCACTGCTTGAGAGCACACCCACACGAAGTCACATGTTTCTCCTCCATGACCCTCATGCAGAGGGATACAGACTAGGGCTAGCCCTTAAAAAAAAAATCAATTTTGGACATCAATATCCCTCCAAATGCCCTCATAATTAGAGGAATAGGGAGAAGCTGTAGAGGTAGGGGAAGAATTTGGATTCAGCCCTAAAAGGCTAACAAAACAGTTTGTGGATTTATTGGTAATTGTTAGCAGCCGTGTGCTTTCTATCTTTCTACACATAATTGTCATACATTTTTGTACATTACTCCAAGTAAAGCCAGAGTGGCAGGAAGGTCATGTGCTCATAATGATAGCTTGATTGAAGACATAGGTACTTTGAGGTGATGTGCATTGTATTATTACTTTCAAGCTAGCAGAGATTAGCCAATTTATAGTAGCACTCTGCTAGTATGCAGGATGTAAATGTAATGTTTGTTTTTTTTTTTTGGTAACAAGCTAAAGTTGGTGGTAAAAGACTAACAACACAGTTTCTTGCTTTTGTGGTCAAAATTAGTTTCTGACCAATTTGCTTATTTCTCTAAGTCTGGGTTTATTGGTTATTGTTAGCATCCATGTGCTTGCTATCGTTTTACAAATAATTTTTTAATGCATTTTTGTACATTTCTCTAAGTAGAGCCAGAGTGACAGAAAGGTCATGTGCTCCTAATGATAGCTTTTAAAACTTTAACCTCTGCTAATTGGGGTGATGTGTACAGTCTAGCGTCCCCTCAAGACATGTCAAGCTAGCAGACATTAGCCACAATTAGAGTCGCGCTCTTCAGCTTCTAGTGCTGCTTGGAAACCTCAAGGTATTTACTTGCAAGGGTCAGATTAATCCAGTGATGGACAGACAGAAGTCCAACGAGTCTGGATTTATCAAGACAGGTAATTTTACCCGCAAATCCAGGCAACTTTAAGAGTGCAGCTTTGCATTCTACACATCACCAGATGTGGCTTTTAAGCAGCTCCACTGCTTCAGACAGCTAATGTAAGATTTAGGCAGTCAGCTTGTTATATAAAAATACTTCAAACATAATGCCTCGGGATATTTTTCACATTTCTTAAAAAAAAAAAAAAAAAAAAAAAAACAAGAGGATGTTTAATACAAAAAAGAAAAAAAACAATTACTGAGAATAAAATCATTATGCTCTGTTGGCAAACAGTTTACTCTTGCATCACATTAAGTGCGCTTTAATGGTTCTCTGCAATTAACAAGACACTAATTATGTGTTGCTTCCTCTACAGGTTTATTTAAACAGTGTTTATGAACTGCTCTTTTTGATTCTCTCAAAGCTACACTGTTCCTTCATCCTGTTAGGAAACCTTTGAGATGTCTTACGTAAATAATTGCATTATAATGGGGTAAATTTCAAACGGCAAAAGAGAAAAAATTAAAACAGTCAAGAATGTAAAGAATCAAACTGTGAGAAGTTTTGTAGTGTAGATTCACATGAAAATAATAGGCCCCCTTGGCCAAAACACTATAGAACCCTGCGGTGGTTTCAGTGATGTTTCATCAAATGGAAACACGTATACATTTAGTCTATTTCGAGATGATCAAAAAGTGCTGAAGCTTACTCTCTGTTTCCTTGTTAGCCAGGGCGCCGGCTTCACAGGCACCTCTCATGTGTTTTCATTTGTGATGAAGCCTGTGAATTTAAGCAGAGCAGGAAACTCTGCCTTGTTAGAATGAATTGTCATCTCTGCTTGACAGACACTCGTAATGAGATTAGCGCAGGAATGTTTTAAAAGGGGGGTTGAGGAGGGGGACGTTGGAAATGAGAGAAGCTGTAATCCGCTCTTACACTTTTATGGCTAAATTCAGTCTCCCTGCGTGCTCTCTCACAACTTTGCTTTTCCTGTTCATTATCTGAATTATTTTAAGACTTCCACCTTGTAATCCTGAACTTGTTAAATCGGTTTAAAAAAAGGATGACAAATTTAACATTTCTTTTTGTTGGCTGTATTTAAGACCCACTTTGAAAATTTTGTTTTAATCATGCTCTTGTGGCCTTTTTCTACAATTATTGAGGACACTTCTAAGTGAATCAGTAACAAGCAAAAAAAAAAAAAAAAAAAATTTGAAAAAGATCATATTTGTTATATTAATTCCTGCTCCGCCCCATTTTGCAGACAACTAAATCCATGCATGTCTTAGTTTTACTTGTCATCTGGCTCAAAACTATACAGCTAGATAGCTCCAATGTTGTCGTCCTTTCTGTTAGCTTGTAAGCTAGCATGAGATCATGTAAACAGAAAGCTCTCAGCAACTGGAATGGAAACGGGTGTTACCCCGCACCAAGAGCGGCGCCACCTACAACTCAGATGCAATTTTTAAAGCCATGGTCAAAATTGCCCATATGGGTGGATATGGGTTGTTTATGGGCAAAAAATTGGCAAATCTGTCACAAGTCTTACTGTCATATCCTACTTGGCTCTGCTACAGACTGGTGACATGACCAGGGTTGTCCTGCCTTCATCCAGAAGTAGTGGGGAATGTCTCCGGCAATCCCGCAGGCCACAGCGGTGTAAGAAAATGGAAGGAAGTTCAGGACGAAAATACTTGTATCGCGACGCCATATTGAATTTCTATTTCTACCCTTTGATCTTGTGACTAAAAACGTTACTTGCCCAAAGCTGAGGCCCCATGCCTTGCCACGCCCGACGCCCAAATCGTGATGTGCCGCGATGCACCTTACAGCTTTTTTACATTGACTTAACATTGAACCTTAACCTCTACCGCGCGTGCCGCGCCCGATGTGAATGCACCATTATTGTGGCTGTACAAGTCTTAAGAGAACTGAAACAGACTAAAGCTGCCTTTCAACATCCAGCCGCACCTTTCTACGATTTTCAATGAGCTCACAAAAACCTGCAGCCCCCCCAGGGATCAGCCCTTATTCTGGTGCGTGCGACTTAGACATAATGAGCTCTGTAGAAACTATGTCCTAGAAAAAGACAAAGTTTTTTGGATTTTGACTAAAAACGGCAGAATTATAATTAAAAGACCAATGGGAACGCTTTTACATCAAAAGATGAAGGGAGTGGGTCTTAAGTTTAAAATTAATACATTAAACCTTTTATTTTCACAAAAATAAGTATCAGAGCAGTGGCTAAAAAATCTGCTAGAGCTCTCACACGTCCAATCATGAACTTCTTCACCTCATAAAGATGCAAGGAGACCAAAAGTATAAAGCTTAGAGGCACTTCTTACTAAAAAAATATATTATTGATTTCAGAATAGATAAACAGATTTGTGGGACCATGACTGCCCAGCACACAGCTTAGCTTTTCTATATCCCCCAACTCTCCTGCAGTGACCTTTACTATACAGATAAAAAATAAAAGCTTCTAGTGCAAAATGAAGGATGCTTTTGCAAAAGAGGAGATTTATGAAAAGCATTTCTTAGCCTGTCTTGGAAATCCTGAAGAGACATGAAGGAAAGGGCAGTGAGTTAGTATGTGGAGGGAGACACACTAAGACCCTGATATGGATGACATGCTTGAGAAAATAGCAGTCTATATGTGCATATATAATGCAAAAAAAGGTAGGGGGTGCTCCCTGAATTGGTACTGGCCTTTAGCAGTAAATATATTTAAAGAAACCGCTTATAAATGTTGATTTAGGAATGACTTTTAAGTAAATTGACGTATTTGGCGATGCCCTTCAATTTGTGAAAAATCAATGCTTTTATTGTGAAATTTGATATAGAGTTGGCCACAAAGGATGGTTTAACTGTTGAAAATAAAATAAAATGTTTTCATTTCAGCACACGAGATTATGATTGGTGGCTATGTATTTTGTAAAAATGTTACTTTTACATAAGTTATTTGTTCGTTTGGCGACGAATTCTGTTTAAGATGCATCCAGTGACCCACTATTTTCAACATTTATGATGTCACAGATCGGGAGACAGAGGCCCAGATGCAAGGACCAGACTGAGATTCAGGTCTTTAATAACAAAAAAAAAAAAATCACCTCAACAGAGGGAAACTAAAGGTGCTGCAAAACTATTTAAACTAGAAAAGCCCATGAGCACAGGGGAAAAACATACAAGACGAACCAACACTGAGGGAAGAAAGCAGTCAACTTAAATAGGGAGCAGCCTAATCAGGTAAGTGCAGACAGCTGTGTCACCTGCAGATCACAGGTAGGACCCACAGACTGCCTGCACAGAAAGCAAAGGTGAAACAAAACCAAACACACATAACATAACATGTGACATCAATATAAATCAGATACTTACATTTTCTGTATTGATCAATCAGGGCAAGTATTCTAACAATTTCCAAAACTATTTCATAAAAAAATATATCAACTTCACTCTTATGGTACCAGACAAGGGCAGACATTCCACCTTCCTTCTATCCAGAAGTCACAAGTTATGTTTTCACGGTGGCAACAAATTATTAAATGAGCTTCAGTTTTTAATAGGAAGATTCAATAAAAGTAGCCTAAAAAAGATTTTAATCTCAAGGTAAAACATTTTTTGATTTTGTTAAAAAATATATATGTTTACTCATTTAATAAAAAAAAAAAAAGACAATTCGATTGTGATTGGATTTTGGTAAATTTTCTTTTGCGTGTAAAAATACTTTTAGTTATTTTAGCAATCTTGGTATCAAATCATTCAGTTTGTTCAGGACATACTGCTTATATTTTTGGTTTTAAGCAAAATAGTCTTAATTGAAAATAAGTGATAAAGTTTTAAAAGGTCAAAATTTTAAATAGATTTGCAAAAATCTTTTAAATATAATCATGGGCTATGTTTTCAAGTTTTATAGAAATTTTCAAAAAAAATTTGAGTTTACCTAATATTTTGGCAACATACTAATATTTTGGCTAATTTGCTATCTTCTGGGATTTTTAGAGTTTAGCTTCTATTTTAACAAAAGGCTAACTTTTTACACTAATTTAGGTTACTGAAAAGTGTATGCTAACTTGGAGTTTAGCTAATATTTGAGCAACATGCTAACGTTTTTGACTCATTTAGTTTACTGAGGAATTTTTGAGGCTTAGATACTAATTAAGCAATGTGCTGTTTTTTTCTTGGCTAATTTCGGCCTCTAATTAGGGTTTTATGCTAATTTGGAGTTTAACTAACAATTGAGCAACATGCTAATGTTTTTGGACAGTTTGTTATCAACTGAGGTCTATAGCATAATTTAGAGTTTAACTTCTGTTTTAGCAACGTCCAAACACTTTTGAAAATTTTAGTTTACTGAGGAATTTTTGGCTATTTTGGAGTTTAGCTTAAGCAAATTTGGCATCCATTGAGGTTTTTTGGACTAATTTGGAGTTTGGCTCACAAGCAACACACTAAATATTTTTGCAAAATTGGAATGTATTAGAGATTTTTAAGCTATTTTTTTTACACTTCTTCAGCTCTCTTTCATAGTTCTTCAACAAAAATTCCAGTCTTTTAGCAAATTTAACATTTTGCAAATAGCTTTTGCGTTTTTAGCAAATCTCCTCGGCAATTAAAGTAAATTCCATCACTATTATTAGCAAAAAGTTTCAGCATCTTCAGTGACCACTTTTAGCAAAACCATTCATGCTAGCATTGTAACAGGTAATGCAACTTTTCTAGTTTGGAATTGTTATGTTAGCGTGATTTGGTTTATTGCTTTAGTTTCTTCCGTCTAGTTCATTTGTTTACTTTCTGTATTTGATTTCATTTTTCGACAGAGGTGTGTTACCATCTTGTATAAACCCAGATGAGTTTCTGTAATCACATGATTTTACTTTTTGTATTTTTATTTTGCTTGTATTTTTGTGTCCTGTTTATGTGTGTAAATAGATTTTTAAAAATGGTGGTGTTGTTATTATCATTCATGAACCTCGTTTTTGCTTTTTTTTGGGATCTTTTTTTTTCAAATCCATTGGGGGTACAACTAATTTCGACTCAGTTTTAGGTGGTTATTTGTCACCATATGTGGTTGGAGGGATTGATTTTCTCCCTCCCACCCACCACTCTGATGAAACCCCTCCTGGGGGGATGCTCTGGGGATTCATCTCTTGCTGATAACTTTGAGCTATCTTATCTGGTCGCTGTTCAAACAAGAGTGAATGCTCAGGTTTGCTTCTGGTGTTTGTCTCTCCGTGAGTCCATTTCTTCTTGTTTTTTGTTTTCAAGGTTGAAGCCTGATTGATGTTGCGTTTTTTTTCTTCTTCATTTCAGCTATTTCGGCACTACTTTTTCAATCACTTAAGAAAAAGTCACTCGGTAGCAGCGAATCTACGCGTATGTCTGGAGTAACTCAAATCATTAACCAAAACAAATGTGTCTGTCTTAAGGGTGTTTTCAACCCGTAATGTCACGTATTTTGTATCACTTTTCTGCCAGAAACCAGATGTTGATCAGACCCAGACAGGAGTCAGGGCAACATGGCCAGCATGAATGAGTGTGCACTAGACCTGTGAAAGCAGAGGACCTGACTGGAATCTGCAACAGATGCTGTCAGTAAGTGATCGATTCCCTGCTTTCCAAGGAGACGTGGTGCACAAATGAGAATCAAGCCTTCCCTCCTGGTCAAAAATCTTCATGTGTGCCACGCACGCCGAGTTTTCATTAGAACTGTGATTGCATGAGTACTTTTTTTTTTTTTTTTTTTTAGAAATTCTCTTTCTGACACCTAATAGACACTATGTGTCATTTGCGAGAATTGCTTTGAATCTAAACTGAATGCAGAAAACACAATACTGGATGCATGCAAATGTAACTGCAGACTGTATAGAGAGCCTGGTGCTGTTTAAGCTAAGAGTAGTTATATTTTATTTAGGGCTGGGAATCGATTAAAAGAATATTACTAATTAATCACAAACCTGGAAAAAAAAAATTAATCTCGATTAATCGCTATATTTGTGAATATTTTTTTTTTTACAGTTTGCGATTTTGTTTGCAAACCAGTGATTAACTAACTAATCGCGATTAATAGTGGAGGGCGTGTCTGTCCACTTTGAACTGCTCACCTCTCGCGGGCGGAACTTTTGCTGTAAACCACAGATTTTCTGCAGATTTTAGACATCAGTGTTCATTAATGTACAAAAATTAATGCAGATTCCCATCAGGATGACAGCTTTGTTAGGCTCCGCCCACTACAGCAGATCTTTTGCTCTGCCGCTTCAGTTGAAGGATCGACTTTTATCTTCCGCCTCATTTATTAAAAATTGTTTTTGTCTGAAAACTACATGTAAATGTATGTATTATCTCTTTAATATAAAAATATATCAATCGCAGAATATAAAATAGTATAAGCTTATTGTAGACAGAGTTTTACTCCGATGATCTCATTCTGCATGTCAGGACGCCTGAGGGTGTTAATCAATATTAAGGCGTTTATTGTGATTTGATTAATCGCGTGCATTAATGAGTTAACTTTCGCAGCTCTAATTTTATTTTGATAAATGTTTTATTCCATTTTTTTTCTGAATGGCTTTTTTTAAATAAGTAAAATATATTCTGAAGTCACTTTTTGGTTTGTATTTAACTTATTTTAATTTCAGTTTTACTCTAATTTTATGGCGTAATTGAGAAAAATTTTTTACAAACTACAAAAAACTACAGTCGCCAATCAGGAGTGAGGATTCTGATTGGTCAGTTTATAACTTGAATAACTGTCAATAAAGAAAATGTATCTTTATAAGAAATTAGGATTAGAAACAAGATGTTAAGAGGAAGGTATTAGAGGAAAAATGTTTTTCTGACAAATTAAATGACTGAATAGAAATATTTTTTAATAGAAGTCTATGGGATTTTTGACCTTTTTTGAACCCAGCAGTTCAAATCATTCCTATTTGGAACACAAAAGGGAAAGAGTTGTTATGTCCAGTGATTATACAGTCAATGAATCCAGATTTAGGTCCCCTTGTGACGACACAGTTAGCATTAAAGGTCTTGCCCAAGGGCCCCCACTGGATGAAAGCTTTGCCAACTTGGAAATTGAACCCTGATGTTCCCCTTAATAGTCACTTGTGGTCCCACACTTAACCAATGAAGTTATCCAGCCACTCCACACTAGCTTCAGTCTAAAATGTTGCATTGTTTTTGTGCATTAGAGTGAATTTGTGCTCACTTCCTTCAGTATCTGCTATTGTCTGTAACAAGCCACCTAGTGGATACTTGGTAAACAAACTTTTTGTTTTTGAATGTACTTCAATCGGGAAATCAACATTGGACATTGTATCAAAAAACAAAATAATAATAATAAATGGAGAAAAAAAAATTAATAAAACACATAGGCCCTAATTTGGGAAATACTTCTTCAAATCAGTACTAAATCTGAACTAAGTACATATTTATTACTGAGTGAAAAAGACACAATAATGGATGTGTCTACATTTAATGGCAAAAATATTTTCTTAAAAAAACACCAGCTCCCACAGCTAAAGAAAATATTTTTTATTTATTTGGATAAATGTATTATTCTTAATTTTTTAAACCACTCTGTCTACCCTCCTTACAAAGTTACATCACCTTTATACATTTGAGTGAATGGAGACTTGAATTGTTTAGTATCTACTATAGTTTGTAACAAGCCACCTAGTGGATACTAGTGAACTAAGCTGTCATATTCATTTTTAATATATTTCAAAAGGGAAGTCAATGTTGCAACTTGGTGTAGGTGCACATTTAAAAAAACAAAAAAGTATTCTGTACTCTTTTGAGGTATTTATTATTTGGTGGGACATAGTAGTGAAAAGTGAGAAGTAAAAATAAAAATTAAACAAAACACAAGGTGTTTTCATAGCTATGAGAATGAAAAATCCTGTTTCATGTTTTTTGTTCTAATGACTAAATAAAAATAGACTGAAGCATGTCGTGAAATCTCTTTTTAGCTTGGATTTAGCTGATTCCAAGTGCAGATTGAGTCCATAATTTTAGGATGTAACCAAAGAAAATTTGGTTTCTGACCCCTAATTGACACCGTGAGTCATTTGTTAGAACTCGATCTCATTATCTTTACTGAATATGAAGATGTCAAATTGGAAATACATTTTAAAACAAACATGTGGTTTTCCAGGCCCAGTTCCAAAAGTTAAAGTTTCATCTAAATTTTTTTTTAATGACAAAACAACATTTTAATAACATAAAAATGGACTACAGTGTGTTGTAAAGTATTATTTTTTTTGTTAATTCAACTTATTTTAACCTTTAATCTGTAAATTTAAGAGGTCATTGAAGAAAATGTGTTCACAAATTTGACATAAATGCTAAAGATATTTTTGAAACCACCAGGTACTTTGATTGATTTGGTACTGACTTGCTTTAGTATCAGTTATCATCTGTAACCAGCCACCTAGTGGATACTTAGTGAACTAACATATTACTTTCATTTTTGAACGTACTTCAAATAGGAAGTCAACATTGCCACACAGTAAAGATGCACATTATTAAGGGTTTTTATCATATACAATTAAAAAAAAATAAGATTTTTTTAATATAATACTTGAAAATATTCATTTATTTTTTATTTTTGGTTTTAAGTGGAAAATTCTTATCCCTGACAGTTAATTTAAAGACTTCTATGTTTCTCGCTTCAATTTTTCCAACACCAAGCAACAGAGAGGGAAGCGTATATACATGAATGAACCAAAAGCATGATCTGAAATGGCTGTTAAGAGGACATCAAGGGTGAAATAAGACGAAGAATCTTTCTTCTTTTAATTCTGGTGTTATCCCTGCTCACTAATTAAGGAGCTGACAAAATCCCGTCTCCAGAGTTGTCCACAGGGCACGGATTCTCAATTTGTCATGCTGCTTTGAACTGTCACAATTCAACTGGCAGCGCAAAGATCATAAACCAGTAAAACTTCAGAGCACAGGATGCGAATGAGTGTGACTAAGCACAGCGGAGGCCCCACATGAGCCTCTGCACACACTGGCCTGTAGTCAACACTATCTTATCTCACGAGGGGGGCAAGTCTAGGCAGGCCGGTGGGGAAGCAGAGCTAAAAAAAAAAAATTCTTAGAAAATGAGCGAAACTCAATAAACAGCTAAAAAAAAAAAAAAAGTCAGCTGTTCTGGTGTCCCTATCATCTTCACATAAAGTTGTTTTTATCAGGCTTGAATTATTGGGGTAACCGTTTTATTGGAGCTTGTCATGCCCTTCATGAGTAAACAAATTTGCTCCCGCTTCCTCGCGTCGTCTCCGGCAATCTGCGAGGGAGCAAGACCTAACCTGCAGCCACGCAATCCATCAGCATTAGCCCGGCGCAGTCTGCAGACTAAACACGCTCTCATTACAGCGGCTGCGAGCGCCTGCAGGGCTCTCGCTGCCGCACAAGTTTATTAACACAAGGAGCAATATACAACACAAACCTGGGTACACTGGACCCTTGTGGTAAACACCACTTCAGTGCTGCTGGTGTATAATCAAAGGATTTTAATGGCCAGAAATGATTGGAAATGACACGGCAATGTGATTAGCGTGGAACATATTGTACCGTGGAAGCCAGACTTGCTCCAGGATGATGTCATCTCCTCCAAGCCGCAGTGTGGCTTTGTGGGTCATAGAAAAAAAAATAGACCTGAAAGTGATTTTTATTTAAGTCACAAAACAATCCCAACTCTCAAAAGATTCCTTAAACTTAATAAATAAAAAGGTAATAAAAGCCTATCAAGCAACCTGATTGCTTAAATGTTATGTAAGGAACTGGTTTCCATAACCAGTAGAGAGGATTAGGGAAATCTGGTTCCCCGTGGTGGATGTCTGCAAGGAAAATCTAGTTACATGTAAATGCTGGGACCAGGTTTCCTCTTGGTCCTCTCCGCGACGACATTAGCATGAGAAGGGCAGCTGACACTCAGCACTCGACTTTCAATGGGGAGCAGCAGCTGGATGAATGGAGTGATGGAGGTGTGGAAGCCTGAATGCCGCCTGCAAATGTAAAGCCCCTAAACGGATTTGTCCGGCAACCGGGTTTTCCGCCCGAAAGCAGAGGACTTCAGCGCACGCACCCGCTGAGGATGAAGTTTTCCAACGGTTTCGATGGCGAGAATGAGGGGGCTAATTATTTAGGGTCCGGGACGTCTAAAGACCCAGTCTGATCAAACTTGTGTTTTTGGATGGAAGACACAAATTAAGAAATTGTGTTTCTGAGTATTTCTTTATTCAAATTGTTGTGAATCAGGAGAAGACCAAAAAATGCTGTTTAAAAAAGGTTGAATTTGTCAGAAAGAAAATGTGCTGAATGGGCTATAAACTCCCTCTTCCCAGCTCTCAGAAATAGAGAGGAAAGGGGGATGGGGTTGCTCTGTGCCAAAGATCCCGCCCACAAAATCAGAGGCAAACTTCTGCAAGTGCTATGTTCTGGAAAAAGACATTGATTCATTGATTTTGGCTAAAGAACACTGGGAACGCCTTTAAAATTAGTGCTGTCATGCAATTCAGTTTTTTATGCAATTAATTTATTAATTGTGACCTGCAATTAATTAAAACTGGAGCTCCTGTATTTATGTTCTTTGATTTACTGTAATTTTTCAATCCTTAGCGGCTTAATGGTTGAAAGGTTTCAGTATTTGAAAGGTTTTGTGTTTGAGAGTCCCTGATCATGCCCCAGACTTTAAAGGGTTAAGTCAAATTTAATCGCAGATATTTTTGTTTCCGAATTATTGCTCTAAAAAGCTGCATTTGGACACATTGTGTTTTTTTACTCATGACATTGATTTAAAAGTTATATGTTTTGTTGTAAAGCGACAAAGTCATTCAGCATTTGATGCAAATTTAGCCCTAAGTGTTCACATTGGACAAGAAGGGATGGGCTTCTTCTTTTTTTTCTGTTTACTTGCTCATTTTTGCCCTCTACAGTTGGTAGAGGCTTAATTACAAATGTCAAAACGCTGCTAATTTTGTTCCAGGTTTTTTGTTTCACAGCTCTATTTCAACATATGAAATAAGTTGTATAATTCCGGCTTGTCAAAAACCGCAGTTATTAATTTAACGATTGGCCCTTCCGCGAATTAACAGGGACACCATCCATACGTAATGACCAAATCTGAGTTTTTGATCATTTAAAGTTCGCATGGTTTAACTTGCAACGCCTATTCAATGAGCATGCTTTTTTACACAGTGAGCTCAAAAACGGTTGTAAAAATTTGTGTTGCTATGCATGAGTTTTGAACGCTGGAGCCCGAAATGCAAATTTACGTGCTTTTAAATTGACTTGTCATTGTAAGTAGCCGTCTCAACGTGGATGTGAACGTAGCTTAATACTTTTAAGTGTGAGACGTTTGCAAAAAAGGAAAAAAGAAAAAAAAAATCAGATTCTCTTGTTGGTGGACAAAATGCATTTTTAACACAACACAACTTCACAAGTAGATAATAGAAATACTAACGAGATAAATCTTTTATCTGATATGTAGTGTACAAATGTACTGACTAAAACTGATTGAATAATTTGAATAAGCTTTGTACCTTTGAGAAGCTGGATGTTCTGTTTGTTTTCACACTGTTGGGAATCGCACCCAGATTCACTTGCAAGACATTCCCTACCTTCGTTTTTAAACTTCACTTTGCTGGTTTGCTTTTCCCCAGACGCCTTTTCACACCTGTCCAAACAAAGAGAACCATCAAAGGTAACAAACTTTGATGTAACCAAACAGATCAAAGTGTGAATGTGTGCTCACATTTGGCATAACAAAACATTTGCTGTTGGTCATGTTCGTCTCTTTTGATGATGGTAAGTGAAAGGGGGTTGTGAGAAAAATCAGACTACAGGATCTTTTGGTGTTAAAAGTTCATGGTAGATACACATCTTTCTACACATATGCAGCAAAAGTGTCCATATTTTGAGTGTATAAATGTGACTGCATGAGTGCCACAAACATTTCCAGCACTTTCATGTTCGATAGGCCTACTCTCAAGCACGGGACCTCGAGGGACAAGAGTCCACATCAAGGAGGTCAACGAGGAACCCGACACCCTGGAGATACATTTGCATTGAGTTGAGAATGTGAAGCAACAGTGGGGCAAAAACCCGCCTCTGAGGCACCTAAGTGGCAAAACAACGACCTCCAAACGGCTGTGAAATTCTCTTCATTGTCAAAGTTCTACTACCTTCAGAAAAAGGTCTTTGAGGATCATGGTGTCAGGGAGGCTGTGAGGCAAATCTATGACCTGCTGATGTAGTCTTGGTAGAATGGGTAGCAATCATTGACTGTTTATGAGAACTGCATCGAGTGAGTGTGACGTCGCCCATGGAAAATGGTTAGATACAGGCCGTCTGTGGGTGAAAATTTGTGGATCGTAGACCACTCGGTGCAAAGGGAATCCTATTGGCACTTACATATGCAGCAATTTGCATGTGATCTATTAGGAGCCCGTACTTCTACTTTCCTGACGACTAGAAATTTAAATTAGGACACCATACAACATCATAAGTGAGTGTAACTTAGGTCTGGGCAATAAATCGATAACATTAGATATTGCAGTAGAACTTTTTCTCGACAGAGGAATGAAGCTATCGTGATAGATTTTATTTTTATGGGTCGGAAATCGATATTTGCCAACAGCGAGCATTTTCTCCTCTTTGGCGACTAAAGGTTGGAGAGTTAGTCGCCATAGGGTGAGTACATTTTTGTATTCAATCATTTATGCCTCTTAGGTCTCATTTTGGTCTTTTTTGGACCTCTCCACTTCCTTCGTCTGCACAAAAGATAAACAAACCCGTCACTTCCGTTAATTTTCTCTGTGCATCGTGTAGTTTTGGTTGATGAACCAGTAGAACATTTTGTAAATTTTTATGGCAGCTAGTTAAAACTAAGACAAACCAGCTGGCCTTATGGCATCAGTTTAATAAAACGTGCTGATTTGTTGACCACAATGTAGCATTAGCATGATGCTAATGCTAACAAACTGCTCCGCTTGAAGCCCTGATGTGTTCATGGACCAGTCTAAAGTCAGATAGTGTTTACACTGAGCAGACCTTTAATACATTGCTGATAAATGCAACAAAATTAATTTGTATGACATTTATAAAAATGTGGGGAGGGGTTAAGTCAATTGTAGCATTAATATAAATCTCCAGATAAATGAGCTGATATGTTTACCTGACAGCCTGGACACAGTTGACTTTAGAGGTGTATAGAAGCACACAATAAGGGATTTCATTCTAACTACTTCCTGTTAAAAGCTGTTATATAAATCCTTTGCATAGCACCACATTACCCATGAGTGACTTTCCCTATAAGGGTTATAAGAGAGAATTCCAATTTACGGAGCAGCAATAAACCCTGCAACCCGGACTCTATGGGACACTTAAAGATGTGTCTGTCAAGTGAAAAGTTAATTTTCACGTGTTACCAAAACAAGCCCCCATATCCTCACCACCCACCTTCAGCAACCCCCCTCCCCACCTCTTCTTCTCCTGGCCCATTGTGAAGCCATCAGATAGCGGCTTCCAGAAGTCCACACCTGTCTGAGGGCTATGCAGAGGAGATGGATGCATGCGTTTTGAGCATCAGATAGCCTCTAGCAGGGGTTAGTATTGATCTAATGCTTGACTGGGCCTTTGTGAGAGCAGCAGCTGCTTTGGGGGGCTTTTAGATAAGCAATGCAAAGGGAATTGTTTCTCCCGAAACCCTTATTTTGTAGACAAAAAAAAGAAAAAGCCATCACTTAATTCAACTCTCCATTGCTTTGGTTGAAAACATCCTTTACCTTCACTGCAAAATAACCAACCGGGCAGTAATAAACCTCTACGTTTACGGAAATCAGGTCTGGATCAGCAACTACGTAAACTTTCAAGCTGTTCATGCCAAGAATGTGACTGAAGTTCAAGAGTGCATTCTTGAACACGCGTTTAGCATATAGAAGGTCGCACCTGCAGTTGGAAGAGAATTGGTGCAAGATGTCAAAGCGGTGTAAATCTTGCTAGGCTTTTTCTTTCGCAGCTTTATTCCGATATATAAAAGACTGCCTCCATGACTGATTTTCAAACAGTTGTCACTTAAAAACTAACACCATGCATTAGTCACTACCAAACCCAAGTATCTGATTTAATTCGTAGAGCCCAAAAACCATTGTAGAAAGTTGAGAAGCTACGCATGAACACAAGAGTTTTGAAGGTGGCAGCCTGAAACACGGATTTACACACTTTTACATAAACTTTCATTGTAAAAATAGTGCTTAAAATTATCTATGGCGGTGTGAACATGGCTTCAATTGTTGCCTAAATGTGATGAAAGGGATTGAAGGATTGACTGAATATGACACCTGAATCAAGTGAGGGGTTTCATACATAGAAAATGTCTTGCTTCCAGCTGCAATGAAATTAAATGAATTCAGTTGCCTTTTTCTTATAAGATTCTGTCAGCAAGTTCAAACCAGAAATGGTCAAAGCAGGTCTGAAGCCTGCTTCATACTTGACACAAAAGCGCCGCTTTACGGCGCAGAATGGAGGTCGGTTCCATTTGGCGCTGTGGTCCTCCTCTGAAGGCTGGCGTGGTGTAGCGGATTGTTTCGGCGTCTTGTCTATTTTAAGCGCAAGCCACGGGCGTTCCATGTAGTTTCTCGCAATAAGTTACTTCAAGATACACGAGAATCCGGTTTATTTTCAAAATATAACCAATTTTTCACAATAAGACACCACAATTGACAAATGCTGTCGTGTTTTTGTGTCTAAACAGACTGTAGAGAAAAAATAAAATAAACATGAAATCACAATATCATCACAAGATCAACGTAATGGGCCGACTCACCGAGGGGGTGGGGCTGGATTTTGGGTCTTTAAAAACAACTACAGAGATGCAGAGAGCAGTTTGTCTTAGCGGAAACGTGGGGTAATGCTTTAAAGTTATTAAACTACCCATGATGGCAAAAAGGAAAAAAAAAAGTTCTAGTGTGAATTGCAGGAGAGCGCGGATGCCGCAGGCACTCTGCTCCGTGGCGCTTCCGCGGTCACTCTTGCCAATCAGGTGTGAGCTTATTGGAAGGCCAATTGAAAGTGGGCCATACAAAATTTGTCAAATGTGTCAATCTTTAGCGTGAAACAACACAATTTTATGGAGACATCTGATTGGTCAGCTTACAACCTAAATAACTTTTTGTTTAGGCAAGAACATGTTAAAAATGTGGCAGAACAAACAGATTATTCTAAAAAACAGAATGTCTAATAGCTGTTTATTTCTCCATTGAAGTCTTTGGGGTTTTGGCTTCCTAGAACCAGTGGGTACTTCCTATTTTGCACACGAGGGGGAGGGGGGGCACTCACTCCAGTTTCCAGTCAAAAGCTGGAAGCAAAGGTGTTGGGGGGAGGGGTTACATTATGTGTGAGGGCTGCCATGGCGATGGGACCCTCTGCGAGATGACTCACGGGATGACTTGGTGACACCGCCACCTCATTCAGAGCCAATGATGAGCCATGCTAATGAGCAGAACATCCACCCCTGATGCTCATCATTCAAACAGCCCGTCTTTATGAAATCGTCATACGGGACGGAGCTGATTGGATGGAGTCAAAGGGCCATACTGGGGCCTATTCCCTAATTGGGATTCAAAAGCTAAAGTCAAGATAATTTGGCAGATTAGAAAAATTTTTTATTTTTTTTACAAAATCAATGACATGTCCATTTATTCAAACTTGAATTTCACTTATCACCATAAATGTATTATCTTTTTCATGAACTGATTTTGGTTAGATTAAATCGAGGCGTGACCTTGTGAATAACATCCTCCTTCCTCTTCCAGACTTTGCTGGTCCCGCCTTGTTTTGCCCATTTTTAGAGACGATCAGTGTGTGATGATGTCACATCCAGCCAAACCCTAAAATCTGGCTTCGGATCAGCTCAGTACAAACCAATGAGCAACATCATCTGCTGTCCATCTATTTATACACATGGAGGATTAGGCTGGTTGTACTTATGTTATCAGGAACGAGTTTTATTACAAAATGTCATGAGAAATGTCAAATAGTTTGTACATATCAGCTTTTATGGGGTAAAATGTAAGAAAATCAAAGGATATAAAAGGTTCAAATGGTCAGATTATTAACCATTTTGTGTTGAAATTCTATCTACTGTTACTTCCTTTCAACCGTTTACACAATTAACATTTTAGTGGATTCTGAAGTGAACAAAAAGCATCTTTGTCCTTTAAGTCTGTTATGGAAGACTTCATGTTAGTAATTTTCTGTATGTTGGTTTAAAGATGATATGTCAAAGAGCGCGTGTTAAATACATTTCCAGACTTAAAGAGTTAATTTGCAATATGAAGATTATTTATTTTACCAATCAAAGAAATATCCATTCACATCGATACAAATTTGACCTATTTATATAGATCTGTTATCTTCAACAACTGTTTAGTGAGCACGCATTTTCACAAATTTCATATATATATATGGAAAAATTATGCTAAATTTGGGGCTTTGCTTGATTGACATGCGCACATAGATCTTTGGTTTGTCTTCTTCCACGGGATTTGCTAATCCCCAATTTTTTTTGCCAATTACTATGGTAACAGCTATAGAAACAGCATTATGTTACAGCTGTACAATAATATTGATACAGTGAAATGTCGCGATACTTCAGTCGGGTTAGGCTCCGGCATCCCTGCGACCCTGAAAGGGATAAAGCAGACAAGAAAATAAATTAATATATCATTTTTAAAAGCTGCCAAATGTGTTTTAATATTCAAAAAGATTTTTTAATTAATAAAAAATGGAAAATATTGTTTCTGGAACTGTTTTGAGATACATCAGGATACATACCATGACGTGCATTGTGATACATATTAGAATAGTTAACATTTGTATCAGGATACATATCGTATCGTGACACGTGTATCAGGATATGCATTGTATTGTTACATGTGTATCGGAACACGTATCGCATTGTGACATGTTTATTTTGATTCATACATCGTTAATGTGTGTATCGGCATACAGATTGCATTGTGACATGTGTATGGGATACGTAACATTGTGAGATGTGTATTAGGATCCATATCGTGACATGGGTATATACACATTACATCGTAATACATATGTTAGGATACATATTGCATCGTGACATCTTAATTGGGACACGCATACTGTATATCGGCATGTGTATTCTATCGTTACTTTTTTTTACGGGATTTGAATGATAAGTATGACATGGCCAGGCTCTGCCCAATAAACATCCCTACATTTGATGACATCACATCCAGGCAAATCCTCAAACCTGGCTTCAGATCAGCTCAGTACAAACCAATGAGCAACATCATCTGCTGTGCATCTATTCATACACTCAGATTAGGCTTTTACTCATGTTATCGTAACAGATTTTACTATAAAATAATAATTTAGGGCAACGACAAAAGGTGAATAATTCGTAAATATTCGACATTTTTGGTGAAATGTAAGAAAATAAAAGGATAAAACATTAAGAATGTTCTCTCTTGATCCGATCAGAGGAAACAACTGCGTAAAATGACAAAAACGTATTTGCATGTGGCAAACCTCCACAGATCTCAGCTCTGACACATATATCTGATAAAGCTTAATCAGCACGGGGCAGTCATGATAAAGCATTTCAGCTCCATCTCTGTGTGAGAGTGTCTGAGGGCTGTTTCAAGGAGGGAGGGGTGAGGCAAAGAACCGGCCCCCCCCCTTCCTCCATCTGTCCCCAGCCTCCATCTCCTTAAGTCCCTTCCTCCAAATGTGGCCCCCACTTTTTTTTTTTTTTCCTCTCTGCGCTCTCCCCTCCTCGCCGTCCTGTCTGTGTGCTTTCTGATTCGCCCTGTATCAGTTGAGACACTTCTTAAGCCCCAGCTGGGGGAGAATACAGTGGCTTGGTGGGGGGAAGGGGTTTCAAAAGGGTAAGTGATTGCCCTCTAGGGGACGAAGCAGTGCGAGAGATGGGATGGAGGGGGGGGGGCAAAAAAAAAAAAAAAAAAGAGGACGCCTTATCGCCCCAGCCTCCAACAACACTGTTGGCTACCTCCCAGATCCATTCGAGGGGGGGGACGAGGAGGAGGAGCGTGGATGTGGTGGGGGCTGCAAGAGAGACGCCAGCTAGATGCTCCAGCTGCCTCTTGACACAGCAGACTCAGCAGGGTGCCTTCCATCTCTCCCCCTGCCAGCATGGGCTCAGTGCAGTGGCTGCACAAGCAAAAAAAAAAAAAAAAAAAAACACAACATTTCCATCTGAAAGACCCACATTGCTGCACGAGCCGCACCAACATTTGCTCAAATTGTGCAGAGAAAAAAAATGACAGCTTTAGTTTGGGACTCTCAGAGTCGAAGCATCCCTACAATTAGCCAACATAAATCACCCATTTGCCGGCGTCTGTGGGATGCTGCAGGTGTGTTGTCACTGGAAACTGGAAGTGTGCTACTGACCTACTTCCTTCATTCAAACCCCGCCGCTCATTGAAACCAAGAAAATATGACACTAAAACTGCTATTAGAGGCAAGAACGTTTTTTTAAAAAAAATCTTTTTATGTTATTAAAGAAAATTGTCAACTTAGAGTGTTAAGATGTGATTTTATTGCTTAAAAAAATACATAAAATCTGCTTTGAGACATGCAGACGCACGGATGCGCACAGGCGCCTGCAACAGTGTCCAAGCGCCACCTTCAGTATACAACCTAAGGGAGGTGGGGGGAGGGAACAAAAACAACAATTAAACCTGTAGCCAAACGGCATAAACAAAAAAACAAACATTTCAGGAATCACAAACAAATAAACAAACAAAAATAAAATGATGAAAAAAGTGTGAAGTGCGTGTTTTAATATGCTTGTGCTGCTCCAGACGCCGCGCACCACCTTCCACGCCAATGCGCGCTCAGGAAAGAAGCAAAAGGGGGGTGGGAGAGAAAAGGGTTAAACGGGGGAGTCTTGGATTGGAGTCTACTGGGCGGAGTGCGCGACGTGATTGGGTGGATTAGTGTGACGCAGGGGACATGAAAAAGCTGATAACTAGTTAAGAAGGCAGTTTGTAACTCTGGAAAAAGAGTGCAGAGCTTTGAGACGCCTTTTACGCGCAGGACGTGGCGCGCAAATTTACGCACAGAGAGAGCTGAGCCGTCTTGGCGGTGAGGAGCTGGGAAGCGCGCTTTTTTTGGGGGGGGAAGCAAGGGGAGAAAAAAAGGGGGGATGGTGCAGCACACGGACAATAACAGCGAGACGGATGGAAGCATGTCCAGGGAGGCGACGGACACGGAGGAGAGTGAATTTATGGCGTGCAGCCCCGTGGCGATCAACCCGGACTGGTGCAAGACGGCCACCGGGCACATCAAGAGACCCATGAACGCCTTCATGGTCTGGTCCAAGATCGAGCGGAGGAAGATCATGGAGCAGTCGCCGGACATGCACAACGCGGAGATCTCCAAGCGCCTCGGGAAGCGGTGGAAGATGCTGAAGGACAGCGAGAAGATCCCGTTCATCCGGGAGGCGGAGCGGCTCCGGCTCAAGCACATGGCCGACTACCCCGACTACAAATACAGACCCAAGAAAAAACCAAAGTTGGACGCCTCCAAGTCCTCGGCGCCGTCCCCGGAGAAGTGCGCAAAGCTGGCGAAGACGCCCAGCAAGAAGTGCTCCAAGATGAAGAAGAGCGGCTCCAAGTCTGCGCACGCCTACGGCGAGGACTGCGTCTTCAAAGTTGCAAAAGCCGTCAAAAGTGAGCTGTCGGACGAGGACGACGACGACGACTACGAGGAGGACTACCGGATGGGGATTAGGCGCGCGGAGGAGGAGCGCCTGCGGCCGTACAATGTAGCCAAAGTTCCCGCGAGCCCAACTTTGAGTTCCTCCGCGGAGTCCGAGGGCGCGAGCATGTACGAGGAGGTGCGGAGCCACAACAGACTCTTCTACAACATCAAGAGCAAGCAGGGCAAGCAGAGCGCGGCCGCCTCCGTCTCACCAGCATCCTCCCGGTCGGTCTCCACATCCTCATCCTCCTCCTCCTCCTCCTCTTCCAGCAGCAGCTCCTCTTCCTCCTCCTCTGGAGAGGACGCGGACGATTTGTTGTTTGACTTTAGTTTGAATTTCGCTCCCAGCGCGCCAGGATCAGAGCTGGGGAACTCCGGGAACCTGTCCCTGTCTCTGGTGGATAAGGACCTGGACTCTTTCAGCGAGGGCAGCCTGGGCTCCCACTTTGAATTCCCAGACTACTGCACGCCGGAACTCAGCGAGATGATCGCAGGGGACTGGCTGGAGGCGAACTTTTCAGACCTTGTCTTCACATACTGAAGAAAAAACATGTAAAAACTGTTCTTTAAGTAATAACAGAAGGGAGATTTGAATTTCGCCCAGCCTCCTGCAGGGGTCTTTGGGTACTTTTGGAGAGTCCTGGAGAAGAGATGCTTCTGATTTCAAAATATTAGAAAAGACAAAAAAGTGCAGACATTTTCTTGTTTAATCTGGCAGCATGACAGATGGATTTTATTCCCTCCCAATCTGCAATTTTTCATCTTAAATGGGACAAATACTAGAAACTTCTTCTATGCATCTCAAAAAAAAAATAATAACATCCAAACTGCAGGGAGCTGAACACGGACCGTGGACTGTCTCAAAAAGCAAATCTGTGAACTTTACAACCTGTTCTAATGTAATTTCTAACATTTTTTTAATATTTTTTTTCTACCTGATTCCGTTTACCTCCTGGTTTTTATGGTAAAAAAAAAAAAAACGCCGAACAGGGAAGGAGGAGGCAAACACGGAGGAAACATTTTGATACATAACAGACCTCATCTTTTTAAAAGAAAAGTAAGATATTTTCAGGCATATTTTTGTACAGTTCCAAAAAAAGGGAATGTTCTTACTGTGCTTTCAGTGAGTTTCAGGCACTTCTTCCCTTTATGGTTTTTTGTTTTCTTCTTTTGGAGCATGCAAGGGAGTCCTGGTTTTAAGGATTAAGTTAAGTTAAGACTTGCATCAAAAATGCCTTGTGATTTTACAGTTTTTGTACAGTTGTAGAGCAGATTTGTTGAGTATTTGTAGACAATACAATGGCATCATGGGGGAACACATACCTCAGAGCTGGAACTAGTTTCAAGATTGTATATGTAATGTAATATAGTAAAGTTAGGAGTTTATGTATATCATACTCGTGATATGTGGATGGGTCCCAATCGCAGGTGTGAAACTGGATATTTTTTTTTTTTAATGGCACATACTGTTTCTCCCCCCATCCCTTCTTTTATTTCTCATTTTTTTGTGCAATATTTACTCTCGAGATACAGACCATCAACATTTGTAGCAAAAAAAATAACAGACTTGTGCACTGTCGTGTGATGCTGAAGAAGCCTGTCCAAGGGGAGGAAAGTAACAACAACAAAAAGAAAAAAGAAATCAGCTGGAACTGATAGGAACCTTTTCAAAATAAAAGATTCCAGCTTGAATCTGAATTAAAGCAGAGAGTCTGATTCTAGTGGTGGTCTGATGGTTTAGAAAATAATAATGAAAAAAATATATAGAAAAAAAAGAACATTCCATAGTTCCTGTTTCATAAAATGAAACTTTTATTTTGAAACTGAAGACTGCCTTCTTTTTTTAAAGACATTTACCACAAACCTGTATTTTTTATTTCTTGCACTTAAGAAAATTTATTTTTATGTGGGTCTTACCATATGAAGTCAGTTTGATAAAGAAGCAGTTTTTTTTTTTTTTTTTTTTTTTGGAATATGACCTAATTATATGCCCAGACTTTTTTTTTTAATTTGTTGGAAGTTCTAGGCAGTAGTTACTTCACATTCCAAGTGTGAATCTGTCTTTGACTCATCTTTTTAATAAAAAAAGAGGAAAAAAAGTACCTACCACCATTGACTGTCCTTTCAGTTTGTGAATATCTGTAGACAAATGTGTTCTTTCCTGCATTTGAGGATGTGATGACAGAATGATGCCTATTTTGTATGTAGGTGGATACTCCTTAATGGGTGGGCTTGAAATGTGTTAATAAAAAGGAGGACAAGGAGTTTTGAGCTAAATGTTGACACGCTTTGCCTGGTTATTTTCTCCTTTTACTGGCGTTTAAACAAAAAAAAAAAGGGACGCTGTGGCTTTAAGAAATTGAATCGCCCGCTTGCCGGCGCTCAGCGCTGTGATTGGTGGGCTTCTCCGTCTCCTTGGTAACGGAGCTGGAAACAGGAGCCGCTCCTCTCAGCATGCGCGGAGTCTGTCTGGCTTTCATTCAGAAAACTAACACTGCTCTGTAGAGGGGCTCGACTGAGCAGAGAAGTGGGGGAAAAATGAGCAGAAAAGCTTTTATTTTGAAATTTTAAAAAAGAGGTTTAAATTTAAATGTTTTAGAATAAAAAATCTTTATATATTGGTTTTTAATGTGTAAATGGCTAGCAAAATAGAATACAATAAAACTTTATTGACACTGTATTAACCTTTTAACACATTGATTCTTAAATAAATAATCTTTAACTGTAACTTTTCAACCGTGAACACTTTCAACAGGATTTGTGCAGCTTTTCTCCAGAATCTGCTGGAATTACGGCGATTGTGTTCACGATTGAGAAGTTGCAGAACACAAACACTGGAGCTCTGGTGTTAAAAGGTTAAAAACAGCAGGTAACATTCAAAAAACACTTAAAAAATAAAATAAAATGACCTAATTATGAATAGTAATCAAATTATAAGCATTTTTCTCATAATAAAAGAAAAAAAAGAATCTAAACAAAAATAAAAGACGGACCATTTTAAAACACAAAAACTGATATATAAAGTTCATAAAATGTAAAAAGAAAAAAGGTTTTTTAATCCCCCAGTTGGATATTAGTCACTGATATGCCTGCACTTTGTCAGGAGCCGCATTAATAAAACACATCTCAGCCGTGCATGATGTCATTCAAAATGCAATTAGCCGCGCAGCCAATCCTTTACAGTGATTACGTCTTCACAGCGTTGTGCCTCTTCTTCCTTCCCCAGGAGCGCAGCAGATGCAGACTCCGCCTCCTTCAAGGCTTATTAATGAAAAAATATATATATAAATATCTTTATGTATATAAACTAGGAAAGGCTGTAAGATAATATAACCCTCCTCTCTCTTTAAGTCATGTGCTGAAATATCAGTCAATGCCGCCGGTACAAATGAAATTAGTGAAATTAACCTTCCATTTCTGCCCAAAAAAAATAAATTAGTGGAAATCTGGAAGGATGCTGGTTGAAATCTCCCAGGTACAGCAGCTACAGAAGCCACTGAGGCCCAAAAATGTAATTCAATCCAGTCATAATAAGGCCTGTTATGATTTTTTTTTTTCACCACGCTGGCTCGCCCGGCGTGCTCGGATGCATTACATCACTGCTTAGCTGACGCCGCTGCGCAGTGAGATTCTGTGTTGTGTCATCGGCTGATCCACATGTGCCTCTCTTCTCCCGGTGGGAGGCTGCCTAATATCGCTGTGGGAATACGGATACACACCCTGCTGCAAGCTGGTGGCGGCGGCACAACAACAACAACTGAGTTTGAATGTGGTCGGTGGGACGGAGGTGCTTGACAGGTTCCGGTTTGGTCCTGATGCTGAGACTCGGATGATGAGGAGGATGATGTCAGTTCTTGGAAGGCCACTTTTATCAGCAGATTGTTCAGTCTGACATCACTAAAAAAAAAAAAAAAAAGGCAAAGTCTATAAATATAATTTATTATCTTGTGAATTCAGATGAGAAAACGGCGTGTTTATCACCAGCCTTGGATTCAATGACCTTATAAGCAGCCGTTCTTAATGGTTTGCAGAAATTCGTCCCTAAAGATCGCTGTCCGGTCCCCGCGTCCTCTGCTCCCGTCTTGCCCTGAGGGCTTGTCCTCCTGCTCCTGCTGCCGTTTTTTTTTTTTTTTTTTTTTTTGATGGCCATCCATTTTCCGAGCCCCCTCTTTTTCCCCGCGCGAGCAGGCGAGCCCCATCTGCTGCGCCGATATTTTACTACCCCTTCGCTTTTTTGGGAGGAGTGACACAGGCCCTGCTTAATTCCCTCGTGGTGTTTTAGCTACTAGAAGGGGAAAGGTAGAAACACAAATGAATACTAATAAGAAGAATAATAATGGGGGGGGGTAAAGAAGAGTTTAACTCGGGCAAAAGCAGAGGGAGTCACCGATACAAAAGAGTAAATGGATGGCGAGTGTGCGGCTGCTGAAAAGCGACCCGCCGGGTACGCCGCTGCCTAATTTCCCATTCACAACTTCATTGTGTGTGTGTTTTTTTTTTTTGTTATTTAGTGAAGGCAACGGGATGCTGCAAAGTGTTTAGAGGAGCCGCAGCGATGGGAAGAAGACCCCAGCAGGTTGTTGTGAGCAGATTAAGGATAACACATCAGCTCTTTATCTTGGCATTTTTCTGAAAACTGAGTAAAAGTAAGCTTCAAATTGTATGTCTGAGCATTTTATTTTTTCAATTCATCAATTAGGAGTAGACGCAGCTTGTATGAGATAGCATTTGTGACCAAAAATACACCCCAAGCTCCCCGCTTCGCCCTATGGGGTGGATCTACTTGCACATGACCACGTCTAGCCTGGCATTTGGATCAACGTGATGGCAGATAGCTCCAATATTTGTTGCAATAATAATTAAGGTCGTGAGCGGCTGTGAGCTAGCGGGAAAGAGTGTAAACAGGTGGATGATGGGAAATACGGCCCACATGCAGCTCAGAAGCAAATTCCTGCCATGATTTTTTCTCATTTTGGCTAAAAACTGCATGATCATAATTAAAAGATCACTGGCAAGTCATACACTGGGTCCAGAGTGGGACTTTACGGCGATGTTGGGTAGATGACCAAACAAAGTTGCATTCAACTGATATTCTATAAGGCAAACTAGTAAATATCCAACCAAAAAGGCCAAAATGGTCACAAAAGACCCTATTTTTTCCATAGTAACTGGAATACAATGGACTGAGATGGGTTTCTAAACTGGAAACCTCAGCTTAAAAAGGCTGCGAGCTGATCCAAAGTTGCAGTTTGAATTTCCAGCAGTCACATTTAATTCCAAACACGGTAATGTAAATCCTAAAGTGGCTGCAATCAAGCAAACCAGCTTGTGTGATTGCACTCTAAACAGAGCTGCATGCCATGACAAGTTGGTTTAAATTACACCCAGCCCCGGTGATGTGGCTTTTTTTTTTTCTTCTTCAGGAGGAAAAAAAAAAAAACAGGCCCATTTGTTTCTCAAAGGGCCTAAATGTTCACAGAATCCACAAAAACAAACAAAAAAATAAAAGCAATTTGTTGAAAAGAAAGGAGAAGCAGGTGTGCAAGCTGAGCTCCTGTCCTCTCACTAGAAAATGTGCATGAGTGATGCGTGACCTCCAGCGGGCTGGCTGAAAAAAAAAAAGAAAAAGTGACCTCATCCCAATGAGATCTCACCAAGTGCCAGGAGAGATTTTGTGAGGAGTGATCGAGCTGTTTGGTTTTTTGTGTCCAGCAGGCAGGTAACAGCTCTGGCAGTTTAAAGTCCCAATCCGATCTTTTGTGAGAGTGTTCCCAGTGGGCTTTTAATTATGATTATGCTGTTTTTGGCCAAAACAAAAAACTGTCGTCTTTTAGGACATAGTTTCTAAATTGTGGGTGGGACCACAATTTGACAATTCATTTTTAGGTTGACCTAGTGTTAGCATAAGCTGTCCTATGGGGAATTACATCAAACGTTAGCATCAGGCTAGCGAACTTTAGCTTTGTGTGTTAAATCGATTTATGTCTTTTGTGAATCAATTCTTGATCTTTTGAGCTTACATCGATTGACATAAGGATCACATAAGGAGAGACTAAATAGTCAGAGATAACGCAGAATTTATTTGCTGTATTCACAGTAATTTTGGAATGCATTTTTGCTATGCTATGCTAATTCCTAACCTCATTAGTAACACATAAAAATAACACAGTCCGACACTGCTATATATTATCCATGTTAGCTTGTTTGCAACGTGTAAGTAAAAACATAATAAATGACTAGACTAGTATAGCGAAAAAAAACATAACTGTGATTATGATAACGGTTATCCTTGTTAGAAACACAAACAAACAAAAACACTGTCTGACACCACTATGTGTTTGCTACGTTAACATATTTGCTTCAATACCTGATCCTGCTTGGAACATGTTTTAAAGAAAAGAAAAATGTCTAAAAAAAATCGTTACTGTGACTACGCTAAATTAGCTAACAAGTAAAAAAAAAAAAACACTGACCAACACAGCTATATATTAGCATCTACACACTATGTGACACTATGTTGAATCTCAACCTCATTAGTAACAAAAAAATAAACACAGTCTGACAACGCTATACATTAGCTGTATTAGCATATTCACAATAGCATCCAAACACGTTTGCGAGATGCAAAAAAAAAAAAAAAAAAAAGCCTAGGCTATGTCCGATTCACACTTTAATCCCTAACTACTAAAAACATACTGTATAGTGTGAGACTTTACAGTGCCCTGGATTTAAAAAAAACCCAGACATCATTTTTCTTAGTTTTTCTAAACACCCGAAAGGATGTCACCGACTTCACAATATGAAAATCAAATCAATACGAACATTTCACGATGTATATTTGTGACTCCACTCTGTTCTGATGATGAAAATATGGATGGTATATTAATAAAAATTACATCAAAATATGTTTTTTTTTTTTTTTGCATAAATTTCTTGATCACAATGCATTGTGGTCTATATTCGTTAATGTAGTGAGCATCGATGCATGCAAGTTTCTGGCAAAGACTTCTGGGAAATTTCTAGTGCACTTGATTTTGAAATTGTAGATTCGGATAGCAATGGAAAATGGGGAACACATCATATAGTGAGTAGTGAAGGAATTCGGACGTAGCCTCAGACTGAGACCGCTAAAACAAACGCTACCGTGACTATGCTAACTCTTAACCTTGTTGGACACATAACAAAAACCACTCCATGTTAGCGTATTTACAATAACATCAGACCTTGTTTCGAACAAGCAACAAAACAGACTGACATTTTAAAAAGCCCCGTCTACAAATCACAACGTTATCAGAGAGCACAACCAGAATGAATCCATCTGGATTGTGGTTCGGATTATAAGGAGTATCGTTTTAAGTGTACCTTACAGTGGAAGAAATGTTATAATATATGTCCTCCATCATGCAACAAGAACGTGTAAAAAAAAAACACAGTTTTCCTTGGAGTGGGTCTTTAAGACCCCAGCATTGCCCTTCCCCCCCTTCGGGGAGCTGGGGATTGTGTGCGTCTGGCTGTTAGTCTGAGAGCTTCCAATATATTAAGATTTCTCTGCTGCAGTTGGGCCAACAACAACTTCAAATTGACCCAGCTCGCTCGCACGATTCCTGCCACCAAGTCTCCATTAGTCTTCCTTTAGTCCTCTCTACTGTAATGATGTGAACAAGGGACATTCATGACCCCCACCCCCCCCAGCCAGCCCTTTACCTTCAGAGCCTGGGATCAAGTCACACATTCATCCCCATTCTAAACTGCAGCTGAAGGGTATCTCATGCAATTTCCCCCTAAAGCAAGAGCAAAGCCAGCAGTGGGTCATTCATATGCATCTGAAATCTAATCCTGGGCTGCTGTGAACTCCTGCCGCCCCACCTCTCCTGACTCACCACTGAACCCCCCCCATAACATCTAGCTTTCCTTTTTGTCATCTTTTCTTTCTTCCCCCCCCTGCCGCCATTTGCATGTTACCCAGGTTACCCCGTCAGGGTACCCCCTCATGGTTAGGCTCAACGCGGAGTCTCATTCGATAGTCTTTGCTGCTTCAGTGAATAATTAGAGCACTGAAATCTCCGGGGACCCATACAGGAAGCATGGACGGCTTACCAGTTGGGCTGAGGTTCTAATGATGGAGGATCTTTTCAGCGTGCATCCTGCCTGCTCCGTGTGGACTGTGCAGAAAGAAAAAAAAACAATGATGACACAGCATTATCTGGACATTTTCCAGAAGATGGGTAAAGATGTTTTATTTTTTTAAGGCCCAGTGTTCAAATACATGCCAGTTTACAGTGGGTTTCTGAATATCTTCTCTACAGCATTTCTCTCAATTTGTCAATTCATGTCTCAAAAAATACAAAAAAGCAAAACAATATCAAAATTAAAGGTTTTTTTTAAATTAATTTTTGTTTTTCCCTAGTAATCAGGTCTTTAAGTAAAAAAAGAAATAGAACCGAACATGCAGCTTCACTTTGTTTACCTTTACTAACAAATAAGTGAAGATTTTTGACGTAAAGACTAGAATTTCTGCTTGATTGTTCTAGAATTTTCAAAGCATGTTTCCAAACGTTGATTCATATTTCATAAATATGGCAGCAGAAGACGAGGAGAAAATGTGCAGTAATTTGTCATCTGAAAGACGGACATGTTTTTACATTAAAAGATCGTTTTAAAAAAAAAGTGTCAAAATTGTGTTAAATCTTACAGAGCCCCTAAAGGACATTAAAATTAGAAAAAAAGATTGAAATAAAAAAAAAATGTTTCCAAAAATAGGATTTTTTTCTGGTTATTAACTGATGAATAGCAGTTAATAACCAGATTTTATTTTAACTTTAATATTTTTAAAAGAAAAAAATCATTCTTAATCATCATTATACAGTGCGCATCCACGAAGCCCCTAAAGGAACACCCAGGAAAAAAAAAAAGAAAAAAAAAAAGTTAAAAACAAAATTGTGGTTACTTACTGGTGCGAAACCAGTTTTTGGCAGATATTAGGATGTTTCGGGCTTTTCAATTTTTTAATTACACCAAATGCAAAGGGGCGGGACTCTGGAAGATTTAAAAAGGAAAAAAAAATTGGACAATTTTTCCCCATTTTAGACAAAATTTGCATTGAAATAAAATTCCCCCTTAAAATGCAATAATTTTCTTAAATAACTTTTTTTTGGTCATATAAAAAGCAATCCTTTAAAACTTTGAAACCAGATCACTCTGAATAATTCTGTAAACAGTTTTCTGGGTCCTTAACTCCTGCATTGGCAAAGGAGGCTCTCACAGAGTCTCATGACAACTACTGCCAACAAATCCATTAACTGCTTGTTGATTTTAATAGTTCCGTCCAATTATAGATGGAGAAACGGCTTCAGATGTTATTGTCTGAGCTTGATCTCCGGTGAGCGTGTGCTGGAGTCTGAACGGGACGCCCTGCGTGTCCTCCAGCTCCTGAGCTAAAATCCAAGAGGGCGAGACCAAGCACAGCTTTGTATAATTAATTAGCTTGTGTATGAACAATTCATAGAAATCTCTTTGAATGTATATACATTATTGAGAAATGTCTATACTCATGAAAGATACATGACATCAGGAACTACACCTTAAAGCAGGGGGGAAGGAAATTTGCTTTTTTGGGGTTTTTTTTTGGACATTAAGCGCAGAGTTCCCTCGATTTTCTTCTCCAGAGAAGATTCCTGGTTTGGTTTGATTGGAACACAAACAAGCGCATAGAATGGCGCACTGTGGCGCCGCTGCAGCCCGTGAGGCCAGAGGAGACGGGATGTGCAAGTCTGGGTAAGGGGGGGTTGACGTGACTGCCCTCAAATGTGATACCCCGCAACAAAAATCCATAATTAACGAGAAGTTTTCTATAATTGAAAAGACTGTATCCGTGACATAGAAAATATACTGGGCGGGGATAAAGGTCCCCCCGTTACACCCCAATCTGATCCACCCACTTGCAGACGACCAGATCGACAACAAGATCAATCCGTAATTAATAAGTAAAAACTACAACACAAATAAAAAAACAAACAAACAAACAAAGATATGAAAAGACCAAACAAAGTTAAAATGACAAAAAGCAGGAAAAAAAAATCTAAAGAAAAAAACAAAGATGGATGAATGGACACATTTACAAAAAAATACAGAGAAGAAAAAAAGAATACATTTAACCTCAGTATGGCACAAACCAGTGCTCTGCTTGTGCCTGTCCCAAGCCCGATAAATATTGAAGGTTTTCATGTTAGAAGGAGAATTCAACATAAAGCTTAATGCATATGTCATATATCTATCATGAATAGATGAACTGATATAACAACACATGTAGAGAAAATAGACTCACTCTGATTTGTTCGTGCGTTATTTAGGATTTGTGCAAAACTTTGGATTTGTGCGTGCGCAATTCTTAATTTGTATCTCATATAACACGCTTTGTGCGTATGTGAAAAGAATTATGCAAATCCAAAGTTTTTGCACTAATCATAAGCTTTGATCAGTAGAAAATGAGCTCAAATGACTCTTTTACTGTTAAAGGTTGCCCTAGACTAAAAAGCGGTGTAATATAAATTGAATAAATTGGTTTTATATAAACCAACTTCTTTAAGAATTGCTAAAATAGCAAGAGCAACATTTTGAAATGACATTAAAACAGAAATAATGATAAAACTGTCAGAAACATATTTCTGATCCTTTCATTTGTAACGGCCTTCCACTCTGCTGTTCTCATTTGCCACCTTTTGAAAGTCTTCTGCCCCCCCTCCCACGCCTACATATAAATCATTCTAGCTCCGCCCCTGCATGAAAGGATATGACACCCAGCTCTCCCAGATTTGCCACTCTCTAATATTCTTCCTACACCCCGAAGTGGGTCCAGATCTCCCCCCCGTACCTACACTCTGATATGAACAGCTTTTTTTCCGTTTTCCTGGCTTGACTCAGTCATTTTTCTGTTGAGCCCCCCCTCCCAGCACAGAAATGCTGTCACCAGGTCATTACAAATACCCACAAGCAGTTAAGAATGTCCGAACAAATACTTGGGGGTGAGGGGATGTGAGTCGCATACCTTGAGCTGAGAGTTAATGTTTGACGGCGCTTTGGATGACCTACATTTTTTCCCTGAAGGTATATCTTGTATCATTAAAAAAAAAAAAAAAAAACTTGTCACACTAAACCCAGGAGTTCTGCGATTCATCATGGACCAAAATACGCAAACGGTCAAGTATCGCAGTGAAAGTCTAAGTAATCATCAAAGTCTTGATGCATTTCAAAGACAGATTTTCATAATATACAGTTGCAGACACTAAAATAAACCATCTATTAATATTTAAATAAAAAGTCTGCATAGTTTTATGAGGACATCTGGAGCAAATTTCTAAAAACCCTTCGGTTTTTCTCCTTCCAGCTACGTAGGAAACTGAAAATGTTGTTTTTGGTGAGCTTTAATGCCAAGTTAAACATTTAAACTGTCCTTTAGATTGATTACTTCAGCGATTGTCTTAAGTTACTTTAGTTAACAGCAGGGTTACCCTTTTTGATGACATTCAGTCTCAGCAGTTTGAATTCATTTTGTACCCATCACCATCACACAGATGATGAGTCTTTTTTTTTTTTATTTTATACTTAACTTCCTGTTTGAAGCATGTTTAAAAAGGAAAAGTCAGTGAGTAACCACTGAGTGGGTTTACTCAAACAAATTTGTGACACTATTTCCAATGAAAATAATCAATTATAACAACGGATGCTGACAAAAAATTCTAGTTCTAGAAAGATTCTGTTAGAAACGTCTGACCAGGATCTAAAAATGTGAAACTTTAAACTTTTTTGGACATAGATACTGCAAAGCGGCAGCAATTCAAGTTGTGGGCGGGATTGTTTGTCCAGAGCAACACCCAGTGTATTTTCTATATATAACAAATACCAGTAGGCTCTTTTGCAAACAGAATTTTTTTCATCTGCTTTTGATTCACAAAAGAAAAAAAAAAAAAAAAGTTGAAGGGGAAAATATATTAACCCTGTGGAATTACATAAAATAGACCCACAATTGTGTTCAACAAAACCATTTTGGTGTGATTTAAGACGGCAATGTTCTTCTTCCATCTTGTTCACGAATTGAGGTACTCCCAAAGGGTTTATATACTTTCTCTTGCAACTATTTGTCCCCCATCATGAGAAAAATGTCACAAGACAAAACAAAATACAATTTTCATTGAAGTGGGTCTTTAAAGAAATTAACTTGAATATAACAAAATAATAAGAAAAAGGGGAGTGACAAAAGAGTAATAAAGCAAATGACTTGAAAAGAAAGAACTGAAAACCGGAAACTTAAATATAAATAGTTTTATTGAGACAAATCAAAAGAAATTAACTGAAAAACCTGAAAACGGAAAACAGCTCAAGAGTTAAAGAAATTAAAGTGACAAACAAAACTTAAAGGCACAATCCTCACACTGTCCTTAAAAAAAACAACTGCGGCAACCTACTAGGATGAATTTCATAAATCTTTTTAATTAAAAAAAAAATTAAAAAGAGTTCTGTTCATATGTTTTTTTTTTTGTTTTGTTTTGTTTTTTTTTAACAAATGGCTCTTTTGTCCTAAACTGTAGATTAGATTTACTTGAGTACCAATCAAAAATACCATTTTGTGCTATTTTTATTTGAGTTGTGTTCTTTAAGCTCAGTTCTTGTCACAATCGTGGCCGATTTGTTATCACCAAACCTTGACTTCGCAGCATGTGATGCATGTTCAAAACTTGCTAAAAGTGGGTTCTTGAACGTGTGTATGGGCTGTGGTGTTCACACTGAGCAAGCAGGGAGGGGCTTCTTCTTTACTGTTTTCATCGTTTACTAGCAAATGTCCGCCCACCACAGCTGGAAAAAGTTTGGTGTGAAATGTAGAAGTGTTGCAAATCTCATGAATCTTACTCCAGGCTTTTTTTTTACAGCTCTATTCCGATACATAAAAAAACTTTCTCTTCATGTGTAAACTGAAATGATTAATTTATCCCTCACAATCAGTTTTCAATCGGTTGGCACTTGCATGATTTTAAAGGGACGTCATCCTTTCATCACCAAATCAAAGTCCCTGATTGGTCAAAAGTTGACCTGGTTTAGCTATCAACAGACCGAAACCGGTCGTAGAAACTTGTAAAGCTGCCCATTAAACGCAATAGTTTTGTTCTTACATGTGCAGAACTGTTGCGCTCATGGGTAGCTTTACAAGTTTCTATGACCGTTTTTGGGTTCTATGTAAAAAACTCATTTTGAGTGCATGACACCAAATAGTGAGTTTACATAGACTTTTTATTGGAAGTGGCCGCTTGAACATGCGTTGTCGATGGTGATGTAAACGGTTGTAAGAACATGCGTAGCTACACTTGAACACAAGAGTTTTGAACATGGAACACTGGAACATGTGTTTGCATAGACTTTTCATTGGAAGTGAAAGTGCGTTGCTGCTGGGAGTGTGGACATGTGAAAATACAAACAAAACAACTGATGTTTATCAAAAATCAGGGGGGAGGGTGTGTCAATAGATCAGTAACTCCAGTATAGCTATTATTTGTAAATATCTTTATCATAAAACCATTAAACTACCCTCGAACGAAAACAATGAACGTGTTTGTCGTGTTTTAGAGCGGCCATGTTTTCATTTTGTTACAGACAAGCACATCCCTATCACACCCCTCCTAATTTAAGTGTTTTTAACTTTGATTTAAAAAAAAAAAAAACATTATGTGATTAATTACCAGTGATAGATCACTCCAGACGAACTGAAAATACATTTAGGTCAGATTTGAGAGCTGTATAGATGACGTATTGGTTAGCCATCCAGATTCACATTGAAAGATGAGTCGCTTTTTCTCAATGGTGACATGAAGGAAACAGTTGAGATCAAAGGAGCACCTCTGTCCAAAACCACACATAGTGCTGCACTTATCAAAGTGGAAAAGTCTATGCTTGATATATTCAGCAAGATTTAAACATGCTAATATCACAATTTAGCCTTAAGCTAACACCTTTTAACTCAGAATAATGAGGTTCTACTGCTGGACATTGGAGTCAATGAAGTCAAATTTAAAGAAAAGACTATAAAGAGAGCAAAAGAAAGTGGAATATGATGAAAATTTTTAACTCCCCGTCACAGATTTGTTCATTATGAAGGCTAATCCAGTAATTAACCTGCGGAGCAATCGCATGGTACAGTCCATCACTGAAACGTCCTGCATAATTCCACGCCCCGGTGTTACAGTAAGTTCCTCTCACATAACAACTCACTAATAATTCCATTAGGCTTTACTTCAGAAATACCAGGGCTCATCTCTTATAGGAACTGGCTCCGGTCGTGTAATTGCTGAGCATTTAAAGCAATTTGGTCAGTGGCGACAGAAACCTGCTTACTGCTGAAAAGTTAATGACACTGAAAGCCAATACTACACTCCGGCCACTTAGCCCCACCGTTGGACACGATTTGTCATTTCACACTTCTTTGCACCAAAAGTGATGGATTTTGCATGTGTGCTTTTAAGTGACGATATCTTGAGTGATATCAGGAGGTCATAGATTAGTGAGGATGCCAAAGAAGTAAAAAAAAATAACAAATTTGTGGGAGCTTTCCGAGAACGGTTTTACCTGTCGTGACAGGGTCTCCATGCACATCGGGGGTTGCGTGACTGATATCTCATACGTTGGATTTCTCACTTCAGTGCACCCCACAACCCAACGTGCTCCAACCCACATACGCGCTTCTCCCATCCCCCCCTGTTTTCCCTCCTCTACGTCTTGAAACTTGCCTCCTCAACCCCTCCAACCTCCTAAAGCACCTTTATGGCCGCAGTTGCGTAAAGTCCAGCGCCTTGATTTGCTTTGGCATTCCTGTCCTTATTCATCCACTGGGGCTGTGAGCTGGAATAATTAGGAGAACGCCATAAGGCCCTTGCCTCCTGACAAGTGATCAACAAACAATGATTTATGAGGCCATCTTGTATCAGGGGGATGACCATTGATTCAAACACACAAGGAAAAGCCGCGCACGCACCGACAACCCTCAACTTCTCACACAGATGACCATAAATCAGGCTCAATCCGTCTGCGTTTTCTGGATGTTCCGCTTTGTGCTGACGTGTCTTATTTACCTATCATTCAGCTTAATAAACACCAAAAGGCTCACAGGTTGATTTGTATTGGATGGACGGTTTGATTGGCAACATTGGACGCAGTTTAAAACTCCTACCGCGCAAATCAATGTTGGAGCTATTCCACTTCATAGGTGCTGATTCCACATATTTTCCTGCTGTTGTTTTAGGTATCGATTGTCACTCAGGCTTGCATCACCGCGGCAACGTCTGCGTCTCCCAGTTAGAAATTTGTCTCCAAGGCTTTTTTTGACAGACAACTCGCACACTGTTCTTTATTACCCCTCCAGCTGCACGGCCGGCACCGAATGTCCGGTGGAATCGTAAGATCACATTTCTGTGTGTACTAGAAAGCGGCGAGGGTTTATATTCTGATTAATGAGTAATGAAATGGCTTTTAGTCATTACAGGATGAAAATATTAATATCAGTGATGCTGAGTGAGAAGAAAGGCACCTTTATTATGTTACTGGTCGGTTCCATCATCTCGTAGATCTGTCATATGTTCACAGCTTCAGAGAGATTAAGAAGCTATATTACTCATGAAGCGTTAAGTGATCCTGCTCCTATTAGAACGAGCTGTCATCATTATAGAAGACTCCTTTTAGCACTCCATAAATCAAATTCCACATTCATTTTGTGTTTGCGAGATAGAGACGTGGGTCAGATTATTTTTTTTATGATTCTACTTCGGTCACGGTTGCAAGAGAGCAAGATTCGATTCTGGCTGGAGGGAAATCATTGTTTGTTTGTTTTTTGACAGGATGTGGTAACGTTTGAGATATTGGACGTTGTGGAAATAAACAGTCGTCCCTTGCTATAGATTGACCAGCACTGCAGCCAGGTCGATTCGCGTCCGAACATGACGTTAATTCGGTAAACAAACTGAGTGACCGTGCCACAGCGCCGCAGAGTGTGATGATGTAGCGCGCCGCACCTGTATTCATCAACAGGAGGTAAAAGCCGGCCACGGATTGAATGTTATTCGTCAACTACCCCCTTCTGGAGTCCTGGATGATAAAAGTGGTTGCCATTATGGTATTGCAGTGTTGTTAGCAATCGTGGTTGATCAGAGGATCAAAAGCACCAAACTCCTATTGATTAAGTGCCACTGCAAGGGAACGACCCGGACGATCTCTTCGGCGGTGGCAGAACCTGTACTGAGTACACAGTGATTGACTCCTCCTCTGATTTAGTCAACATTGTGGCTGTGGAATAATTGAACATGCAGCATGAATCTGCTACCAGACGTCCACGTGTCCCACCCTACCTCCTCCGTACTCAGTGTTCCCTTCAGCCGGCGAATGATTGAAAGGCCTCTGGTGTCTCCCTGGTCGTGGTGGATAAGCAGTTGTCATAGGAAACATCGATACTTGAATGGATAGACAGTTTTATCTATTGATTAAACACTGACTGAATGCACAAGTACTAGCCCTCGCAAAGACCAGCAGTCATGCCGGTAACTATCCGTCCTCCGTTCTTATAATTTAGGGTGCATTTGTGGGATGGTTTCAAAGTGAACTATCATTCCTTCACCTCATACTATCTGCAATAGACATAATCAATAAGCTCATTTGAGGTCCAGCACATGTGCATGGAGACTCATTGAGGTGGTGGAAGCGATGCTTTATGCTGTTGGATGTGGTCGAGTCGTGTTTCATCACTTCCTGGGAAGAGATATCCCTTTAAACATTGATAAACCCATGATGAATTTGAATCGTGCTTTTGACAGTTCAGGAATTGCAACGTGGACTGTCGATATCAATCATGTTTTTTTCCCTTTTTTGTAATGTTACCACCCTAAGAGTCCATTGTTTTCATCTGACATACACCGAAATAGGCCTAAAAGAAGAGTAAGGTTTCATAAAAGAGACATAATGTACATTTCAAATTTACATGCAAAGTCAATACACAGGAAGCAATAGAAGCAGAGACATTATGGTTTGGCTGAGTCCAGAGTTAAGCACTTACACAGACTGAATCCATATGGATATGTGCAAAGTATCTCTTGACATCACCCAATGTTTTATCAGTAAAATAAAAGCCATTTTTTGAGTGTTGCTGTCAAGATCTCAGCTTAATGTAGCAACACATCTGTCCTAAAGACACACGGCCCATAGACATACCTGTCCTATAGAAACACCTAAAGACACACTTGTCCTATAGACTTGAATTGTCTAAATATACCAGTACAATAAACACACCTATCCTATAGACACACCTGTAATACAGACACACCTGTCTGTAATACAGATATACAGTGCCTGTCCTGTAGACATACCAGCCCTGTAGACACACCTGTCCTTTAGACTTACCAGTCATGTAGACATACCAGTCTTATAGCTACACCTGTCCAATAGACATACCTGTCTTATAGACACACCGGTCCTGTGAATATACCTGTACTACAGGCGTATCTGTACCCACATCTTAAGGGAAGTGTCAGGTGTGTCTTACTGTTCCTTTTTTGTCACGTACAATCACTTCAAATAACACCAGGAAAATAGAATAAACAATTATTGTGCGTGGGGTAAGTGTACTGTGAGATACTTGTAAGGCACCTATTCAAGCTCAAGGGTGATTCCCTTGCATCATACTCTAGTTGAGGGTGCCAGAATCCTGGCATTCAAGGATGGTGTCCCTCATGTCTTCCAACCCACCGGAAGCTCTTTATTGGCCAAGCACACCTGATCCAGGTAATTAACAATAGATGAGATAAGATTTCTAAAAAAAAAATAGCAGAGGCCTGGAGTTTGACACCCCTGCTCTAATTGTTAGTAAGGTACGCGTACTGGCCCATACTGACCACCCATAAATCCCCACACATGGGGTAGTGCCCACACGAACTACATACTGATTTCTTCATTTCTAACATTCAGGCTGCCCACAAAAGGCATACACTTATCACATAAACTGTACTAAAATACACCTTGCTCAGTTTACAGGATGTAAGGAGTTTGAGAAAATAAAATATTTGCTTGCATCTCACCTACTTTATCCATCATGCAACATCCATCCAACCTCAAAGCTTTGTGGAGGCCACCTCTTTACAGGTTTGCCCATTCTTTGCTCACAGACGGCCCACATCAACCAATGAGGCTAGTGACCATGGCTGAAGATGGACAACTCAAAAACCTGCAGGCAAGATGCCGCCTGATATCGTTGTCCATTTACTGAAGCTTGATGCCAGTTAAAAGTCTGCTTTTTCGAGTAAAATGGGGTACCTCTGGTTTCAGTTGAAGACGTCCGATTCTGGATTTTGATGTCTGTGGCCAGGTCCTCTTAGCGGCACCTGTAAGGGTCGACTCCCATACAAGTGCATATGACTAATGCTTTTACACCATCATAGAGCTTAGGGTTCTCCTGTCAAATGTCAGTCAAAAGGCCACACCCTGTTCATGATTTAGAGCCAAAATGCTGACCCTTGCCATAGCCATTAAGTAATGCTTCATGCAGTGGTCTTATACTGTGTCGTCTTTCAAAGCACGAAGAAAAAACATACATTCAAGCCATTCATTACAAAGGTATGTGCTTTTTAAAAAAAATATGGATTGTTATCAACAACACATACATATCTACCTCCATTACCACCAATACAGAGGCTCCCGTAAACCTCAAATGATTTTCAAGCAACACATGACCTCAAATCGTTTGAAGTGTTACGCTTTCAAGGTTATCCTTTTGCTTCATCCTGGAGGCCAAAGCAGCAGCAACAGCAGCAGCAGCAGCAGTCGCTGCTGCCCCCAGCTCTAAACCCCCACCCCTCCTGAGTCCTAGAGGTTAAAACTCTTCTTTTGATTTACAACAGCCAGAGGACAGAGCGGCCATTAAAAAGATGTAAATTTGACTGTTTGTAGTGGGAGAGGTGCATAAACCGAGTGGCAGACCACCCACTCTTCCTCAAACAACACTTACTGGCTGGAGCTTTGAAAATCAAGAGGAAAGGGGGGCTTTTATTTTGCAAAGTCACAGACCCTTTTTTTTTTTTTTTTAAGGGCCCCACCCCCGCTCAAGATGTCCTCCAAACTGGATGATTCGGTGCGTGCGCAGGAGAGAAAGTCCTGGGAGAGTTGAGCCGTAACCCACGCCTTCTGATTTTATTTGTTTTATTTGTGTAAAAAGGCTGAGTGCTTATGTTGTTACTTTCTATGTTGTGTCTGTCTGCCTCGCTGCTGTCTCTGCCTCTCTTGTCCCGATGTGATCTGCTGCGTCTTGCGGCATCTGGCACCCTCTCAACTCACAAACACACACACATACACACACACACAGGCGCAATTAGCTGAGATAAGCTGGGATTCTGTGACTTCCTGTAGATTCCGCTCCAGATAAGGCAGAGTCATTTAAAAGCCCGGCACAAACAGAGACATGAGTATAAAAGGCCTTTCTGAAAGAGGAAAAACGTGAACAAAAGTACCAGATTCTTGTAAGTTACCAGCGTGATTGGGCACACCGTCATCCCCTCAGACTGTATTGGTTTTGGTTTTTTACAAATCTATTCTGTGTGGGTGATTTTTCACACAGTAAAGGAACTCTCTTCTGCCTTCACATTTGGGAAAGCAGCTGGAAGTGAGTCTAAAAGTGCTTTCACACTGGCCTCTTTGGTCCACACCTCAGATAATTGGTTTTGTTTGACATGTGCAAATGCAAATGAGCCATTGGGTACAGCAAAGGGTTGAGGTGAACCAGGGGGTCAAAAAGAGCTAAGCATACTTCATTAGGAGAATATAATAAGTAAACCATGGGTCAAGAAACAAATGGAATGAACAAAATAAATAAATGATGTTTCTCAAAACACGATAGTTGAAGGGCAAACTGAAAATTTGTTGGGTTTTTTCTTTGTGCTCCTATTTTTCCTCGTCATTTAGACTATTTTTCTCAACATTTACAGATGAAACTGGACAAACCCTCATTGGCCACTTTAATAGGTACACTTGCCTGTGGCGGGTTGGACCCCCTTTTGTCTTCAGAAGTGGACTGTCTCTGGAATCAAACCGGCCCGAGTGGGCGACACTTCAGCACAACTTCAACAAGGAAGGTCTACCTCACCTAAAGGTATGATGGGCTGATACGTCACTCCACACACCATTGTCAATTAGACTTTGTACCAATATCTAAAAAGTCGGCCTTTCTTCCCAGCCAATCACAGTCATGTTTTTACCTTTAAATTCATGACTGGTTCTCTCTGGATTCTAGATGGGTTGTTGTCCCTCCTCTACCCCTTTCTATACCTGGAACAATGCTTTGGAATGGTTTGGCCACAAATCACCGTCAGCGTCAAGGCTTTGGAGTTTACATATCTACGATCTGAGTTTATCCTAAGCGTCATCTGCCCAGAGCCAAACCGCCAGAGCTTATGAACTTATTTCTTGCACATTTTTTCTGCAACCAACATAAATCTGTACTTGCAAACCTAATACCTCTCCTTATTGAAATCTTTTTTGCTTACTGTACTCCTTAAGTTTAATCCTCCAACATTGGAGCTTTAGCTAAAGTGGTATCGATCCTTGATCTTCCAAAACTGTTTACGCAATTAATGAGTTTCTTGTCGATACTGAGTTAGCCTTGTCTGTCTGGTACCTTATGACATTTCTCCCCTACAACTGCCAGATTATTTATGTAAAAGTTCTCTAAAGTTAAAACCACAGGCAGCATATTATTATTACTGGAAGAAACAAGGTGTGACATTACTCATAGAAAACCTCAAATTTGAATGAAATTCAGTCAATTCAGTTGCCATTTTTTCAATACGGACTTCCACATTTTGGAAACGAACGACATTAGTGAGCAATGATTGGTCAGAACAGTTCTCGCTAATCTGGAGTAATGTTGGAAAGCCCCACCCCTTCCACTGAAAGCGGATTTAGAAGAATCTATCAAACATTTTGAACACTCGAGGTTGGGGCCAGTGGGCACCATGTGCTTTTACTGAGGTGACCTGATTGGCCAGTTTATAACCTGAATAACTTGCTACAAAGAAAATATGTCATGTAAAAAAATTAGGTTTTGCAAGAACATGTTAAAAAGAGGTACCAGGGCAAGAGTGGTTATTCTGACAGATATAATAACTGAGGAATAGCTGTTTATTTTTCAATAGAAGTCTATGGGATTTTGGCTTTCTAGGACCAACGGGTACTTCCTGTTTGGAACGTGAAGGGGGAGGATGTACTGTTCGTTGTTAAAACTAAGTTCTACAAAGAAATGTATCTTAAAAACTTCAACAATGAGTTCATGTTACCCCACTGCAAATAACAAAAAATATTCTTTTTCTATTGCTTTTTCTTGACTAACTTCTCAAAGAATGACTTTCAAATGAAGACGAAGGGCGACATCTGCGTTAAGAAGTTTTCCTTTTCAGGATTTTGGAAACTTAAGCAGATTTTGTGCGTCTTTGTGCAAAGACAAGTGAGGCCTTCACTCACGAGATAATGGTGGGATGAGATAAAGGAATCAACTTGTCTTTTAAGAGAGGAATTCTGTTAAGTACCCTTCTCTGAGCTCAACTTAAGGCCGCTCCGATGCCAGTAAAGAGGTGTCCATCCCTCTAGTGTGCATATTACTGAATCTCATCGTGCTTATTGCCGCCTAGAGTGCTGTGACAACAGAAGTGGGGCGAGATTTAATCTCTCCAGCCGCGCTAATAACACCGAGTGTTGAAATCAAAGGACCAATCATCCCTTGTCGTAGGCGCTTTCTTACACATACAGTGCACTTTTTTTCTCCTCGCACTTCTCTGAACTGTCAGGAGTAAAGAAAAAAGAAAAGTGGGGAGAAAAGGGGGGAAAAACGTGTGAGAAGTGTCTGCCACCGCGGCATCATTAACACCCGGTGGTGCCTGAGTACAGGAGGGAGAGCAGACGGAGCCTTCGAGCGCAGGGAGCGAAATTGCAAACCCAAGGTTCCTGATACAACCTGTTATTATTTTTGACACAAGCCATTTACAATAGCTATGAAGGTGGCAATGGAAAATGTAATATTGATTGTATGCCCTCAAGGCTTTGCTCCCCTGACTTCTAAACGTCACACGTCTCACATGTGTTGGGTGTGATGATATGTCCCCCTTTTTTTTTTGCTTTTGTTTTACCCCTTGACTCCAACAAATCCCATTTCAGGGTTTTTCTTCATATTTTTGAGGTAATTATGGATTGAGACGACATTTTGGGAGTTGAGGAAATAACGGAAAGCCGCATAACAACGACAAAGCAACACAATATTGGTCTGATGTGACAGGTGCTAATGCACCCAGTGGCAATCTGTATTTCAAGGGGGTTGCTAACCGAATTACCTCCAAATGACGTTTATGAAACATTAAGCGACTGTTGGGGTTCATTCCAGTATCATTAGGCTTCACGTTGATAATATAACATAAGGAGAGAAGGACAAAAAAATACACTCTTGTTTTTCCTCAAATAACAGATGTGATATGCGCGTTTGTAGTGACACTTGGGCTCTGAGCTTTGAATAGGCTGTGGGAAGCATAGGAAGCTATTAAGCCCTTGACTAACCAAACAAGCATGCGAACGACCGGGAGAACACTCGGCTTCGGGAGTTCCCTGGCACTTTCTACCTCTGACAGAAACCTGTCAAAACCAAAACAAACACGTTTAACAAGGCCCTTAAAGGACTGGAGACAGCCATGCAAGTCTGTGTGAGGTACAGCGGAAGTCTCGCCGTCTGCAGAGATTGTCGGGGTTATCTGCCAGCGTGGTAATTACACCAGAGGTTTTCCCTCTGGAGCGAGAGACAACTTTTGCTGCGTGTCTCTAGAAATGAACACTCGAGCCTTTCATGCTTTCAACCAGTGGTTGCTGGTGTTACAGGCTTTGTTTGAAAGAAGGGCTGTTTAAGAGCTCTTTGGGAAGCATCATTATGGACTCGCCTGACAATGGAGGTGACCTCTTAAGGGGAAATAAAAAATCCTTTTGTTTTTTTATTTAAAAAAATGTTGATTCTAACTCCAGAGTTTGTTTACGTAAGTTCAGCTATTGTAACTCTTTAACCAATGACGCAATCATGCTAAAGTCATGAACTGCCACCGCACAATGGGAAGGCATTGACATAATCTTCCAGATTTCATGCTGCCGCCAATTTTTTTTTAAAACTGCTGGCGTGGTCTTGAATGTAGATGGCGGCCCCCAGGCAGCTGTGGACGGCCGCCGTCCGGAGACATTTTGCAATGGCGTCATCACCGCCTGTCACTGAACTACCTTAGACTACCAAAATGTGCCCGAGTGGCCACTGACCAATGCCAACACCACTGAACAATGCCAACTTTTAGAGAAATATCGTGCAAAAAATCTGCATGGCCTTCGGCTGAATTTGCTTAAAAACTTACGTCACAACGCGGTGGAATTTTGGAAAAAAGCCCTGCCACACCTCTGCCGTTTGGTTCAGCCTTACTAGCCCCACCCCCTTTTAAGCATTTTTCAATCTGGGCTAAGAATGGAGTCAGCCTCCAACTACCCTGTTTGGTTACCCTTTAAATTAGAAAGTGCTTACGCAATCCACGTAAACCAGATAATTATGTAGCGGAGAAAAGCAACCAGATTCCCAATGATCACGTAAACCGAAGAGCGTCTGTTATCCTTGTGCTATCCCTAGGGCTCCACATGACCCCACCCTTGCATTGAAGTGTTATCCATCCTATGACAAAAGTGGACAGAATTTCATGTCTGCTGTGGGTACCAGTGAAAATCAGGGGTGGGTTCCAGGCAACCCCACTCCCAACATTAACATGCCTAGGATAGCACAAGAGTTAGGTGCCACCAGCGACAGCTTAGGGATAAGATGAAGGGTTAAAGTGTGGCTTTTATTTATTAGAACATTAAAGCCAAAAAAATCTTTGGAAAAAAGAAAAAAAGAGACAAGAAAAAAACAACAAAAAACGAATTGATCTAGGAAATCACTCTATCCCAAATAGAACTTTCATCATTTAAACAGATATTTTTGGTGTTCCTTTAGATTAAACACACCACTATTAGTCCAGCTAATAGCTCTTGTTATTCTCCCATGTACAGTTAGACCAACACAGTTTTATCTCTGTCATCACATTAGGAGGAGTGGAGGAAAATCACTCTTAATGACAGAGATTATTGGCTTTGTGTTTTGGTATACCCGTAAATGCAGGCCGTGCCAGCGGGATTTCCCCTCATAAGCCCCCGCTATCAGTTTACAATAACTTTAGCATTCTGTTGTTCTCCAGATACACTGAAACCAAATTCAAACCTAATTTGCTCTATTAAGTGACAACATGAAGAAATAAGTCATGAAAGAGGAAAAAAGTAAGACGGATTGTTTAATAACTTCTAGGCTTAAAACTTCTATCCGTTCTCATCACTATTTTTTAGATTACCTGATACTATTAGGATTTTAGTGGATATAAATTCCTAATCAAAGTTAGAAATCAGTCAGGAACTAATTTGGAAAGTAAGCCAGTGGTTAAATGTCATTTTGTGACTATAAAGCCTTATCACAGAGAGTTCATATAGTGGGCATCTTGAATTTGTAAACACAAAGATTCTCCTCTGGTTTGGTTCACTAAATTCTCAAAAGGCTGGCCAACTGACCAAAGAACAGAAGTGAACCAAAGATTAGCTATAAACAAAGCACAACATATTACAAATGTTTAAATAAAACATTTTATGTTTTGACTTCACTTATGATTGTCAGAAGTTAAACACTTTGATTTAGTAAATCCAGGAAATGACCTGCAGTTAGCAAACGACAAAGCTAGCTTGTGTCCCTAAATGTTTTAGCAAAACTAGTACACTGATTGTAAACTTGAGTAAAGTGTGTGGAAAGTGACTAAGGTGTGTGTAAGAATTAGTTTGCGTAAATGGTTCCTAGAAATCCCCTGTGGTCATTTGTCCAATGAGTCAAATACCTTAGACTTCCTTTATTGGGGAAGGAGGTTGTAATCACAGAGTCACCCAGTGAAACGTGGTCTTGTGTGGATTTCTTAAAAAAAAAGTATAAAGTAAATGAGTTTCATCATAAATATACGGTACTGGATACTGTGTTCATTCAGAAAATTATATGGATGATTAGACATTTAAAAAAAATTGGCAGTTATAGAGCATGGCTATAATTTGTCTAGCAGATGGAATAGTGATGGGAAACTGGGTTAATCTGGCAGGAAGAAAACACATGGCACTTTTTTTTTTTAAACAGCCCATTGTGGTCTGATTGCCTATGTATTATGGTCAATCGATCACCTATGTACCATGCATACCACACTGTATGGACAGCTTTAACACCAGAGCTTTAGCCCTAGTGTAGACATTATTTTAATTACTTTGACTCTTTAACCATTTACATGAAAGTGTTGCATATTGATACAAAACTGATATGCGAAGAATCCAGAATCATAAATTTGACAAAATACAGAATAGAAAACAATTATAGACTGAATATAAGCACGCTTCACTATCGTAACACACTGATGTTTATTTAGCTTCAAGAAATATAGGAGGAATCAAGTATATTAAAACATGAATAGTTTTCATGATAAACATAGCATAAGGAACATGCTAATAGATCAAGTAAGACTTCAAATTACTAAATCTATAAAATTCTTCATTGTCTGTGTCACTTTGGAACAATTCATGGCTAGTTTAGACTCATCCCTCTGCGGAGCATTTCTGTTGAAATATAAAAATGTTTGTATCGCCCACGTCATATATGTGTCTGATGTCCGTTCCTCCGCAATGTAACAAAAGCTTCTTGCAGGAGTTCTATTTCAGTACGTTTACGCATCGATTTTGCAGCAAAAGGCCAGAAAACCAGAAAAAGGTCTGGATTTTAAAATTAACATTTATAAAATTATTTTTTGTATTAGGATGAACTAACTCAACACAGAGGTATCGCGACAAACCAATCCTTCGGAGCCAATGGGGAATGGGGGACAGACCGGGGTTGTGAGGTGAACTCCCAAGGGAGACAAACACAGACGAAATAGTGCAAATCTGGCAGAAGACTGAGCAGACTGAGCAGTGCTTCTTCTTCTGTATTGCCATCAGCAGCAAAAACTACTATACAAACATCTACAGCACCTTCTAGTGGTCGTTGCTATATATTTTTTTTAAATCATATGTAAATATCTCCTGAGTATAAGTCTCACCCCAGACATAACTAGATAATAAGCAGACTTATAAAAATACGACACAATTAAATATACAATGGTTATGAAGAGTTGATATTTAAGCTTTTCGCTGAAATGTTGAGGAACTAACTCTAATGAACCCTAAGCTTTATTCGACTCACTCAAGTGACTATAAACCCAGAGAAGCAGCTCAAAGATATTCAGCCGGCTTCTTTTGCAAAAGTTTTATGTGAATACTTAGAGTGCCTCCTTTCATGTGGCAAGCGCTGCTGTGAATTTCAGCCTCTACTTGTTATGTCCCTGTTCACATCAGTGCCTCCGTTGTCACATGTGATGTCTGTTTCACGGACACAGAATTACATTTGCACCAAGGCTTCCCGCGGTTCTGATGAAAACTTGAGAGAAAGCTGCGAAAGACGAGAAGATCAAATCAGCGGCTCCATCGGTCGTCGGCGGCGACGATCCTCCTGAGAGAGCTTGTGGGGACCACAATGCTTCCTATAAAACAGCAGGGGCTGAAAAGGACCTGCCTCTCACCTAAGAATGAGAGCTAGAGTAGAAAGGGGGGTTGGAGAAAGGCTTCACATGTGTGCGGGTCGAATGAGGGCCTCGGCGGTCGGACCTATAGAACAGGAACTGAGAAGTGGGAGGTGGCATGTGAGGAATGATGAGGGAGTCGGTGGGGGTGGGGAGCCGGCTGGTCATTATGTGCAGCCCAAAGCAGAACACCAGCCCACTCATTCTCCCGCTCATGACGGTTTACATCCCCGCTGTGTTTACCACAGCCCCCCTATGGATTCTATTAAAGCAGACAGGAATAATAAGCAGAGATGTGTACACCCACTGTGTCACACTTACCTGAAGCTTAACCTTTTGACCCCGCTTCTGCACGTCCCTCAAAGGAACAAACCAGACCAAAACTCAGCGCTTTAGCCTTCAAATGTTGACCAATAAAAGAAAAACAAGATGTTAATAAGTCCTATGTCAAGTGAATTACAAGGTTTGGTAAATTGCCTCTCTGGAGGTGGGATATTTACCACGCTGTTTCATGAGATTTTTTACAGCTTTTTTTCCCTTTTTAAAGATGTGTTTTTTCCCTTCCTCCTTCATTTTAAAGAATGCTGCTGTGGGCAAGAGGTAATTCCCAGTTTATTCCCTGCCGAGAGATAAAAACATCCGGCATAAGCATTACCAACGCTGTTCCAATGCTTGCTCCAAAAAAAAACCGGAGCTGGGTGAAGTAAATAACAGAACAAATCAATCTTTTCAACTTCCCCGATCTTTACCTGTTGAGGAAACATATGGGTATGAATGCATGGATTAAATATATTTCAACTTTATGAAGTGTGAAATGGACCAATGCAAAGGCTCTGCCGCTGTTCTGATGCTCATTGGGAGGGTGATTTCCCATTTATGGGCATTTACAACCTCAAATCTCTACGGTTTGGAAGCTCAAATTTATAGCTCTGCTAGCTGAATTTTTTACACGGCTAAAAATGGATCAGGGGTGGATCTATTGGGGCCAAATGTGTCCACCTTTATGGATCCAAATGTTGCTTCTTTACTCAGATGGCAAAAATGGACTAATAAGCGGTTAGTGAAGTGTTTGGGTTATTTTCAGAGATTGTGCTGATGTGTCCAAGGAGTTGCAATTAAAATGGTTTCCACACACGGTCCCAGATACCAACGACCCAACAATCCAAGTCACTTACCAAAATAAAAGAACCTCATTACCGTTTAGCTGACTGTTTGTGTTTGTCATCGGTGGTGAGGTCTGAGTAATGTCTTTAAAAAGTACAGAAAACAGTAACTCTTGAGGTAGAGAGATCAAATTCAATGACAAGACCTATGACAATGTTTTTAGAGTTCTTCAAATTAACTTACAAATTTACTTGTTTCCACTGAGCTGTCCGTCCAGTTTGGTCCAGTTAATTCTGGTCGGCGTTTCTACTCTGTTAAGCCTCGCTCCGAATGACTTCACGGCGTATGCGTGGTGTAGACCGCTAGCATGTCACTGTAGTGCTATGACTAAAAAAGTAACAACCAAGGATGTCATCCAGCAGCTCATGTTTCTTGCTTTACTTATTGTACATTAACAGAAATTCAATGTTGTTTGAAAGAAGATTGAGGGCAGCTAAGAAGAAACTGACGTAAAATGGAATACGAAAATGCTAGCTTAGCGCCGCACTGGTGCTTTCTAATGTTGTCATGACTTTCTGCCAATTAACGGGTGGCAACAGCGGCTCCGCCCCCACCATCCCGTTCCATTTTTCTATGGATCTACAATGGATGGGGGCCTTCAAGAGTTACGGTTCTGTACTGTTTGATGAGTCCATTTTACAGTGGAAACACTAAAAATATGGGACTGGACAGTACTGCTCAGTACTTAGAAAAGATTTGAAGACTCTCAGGTTCTGTATTCAGACCAAACTATTTAATTTAAAACTCAGGCTTATGAACAAAACCATGTGACTAAAGATCTCCTCAGTCGGCCTGGAATTACGAGGGCAGGGCAAAGTACCGAGACAAATAATGACGGTAGTCCTTTGCAATCCACAGCTCGCTTCAGTGTATCCGGACTAAGAATTTGTTCCGGATTGTCGGAGGAAACAAACTGGTTCACTTTAAGCAAAAAAAATGTGTCCAGTCTAAATACACCCTTATAAAGTACATTCGCAATACTCCAATGAACCTTTGCTTCCACTGGTCTTGACTTGTAGATCTGAACTGCTGCAGTCACTCCTAAAGTTGTAAGGTTCTTCCATCCATCCCTTCTCCAAACCCGCCCAATCCCCTTTTGAGGACAGGGTCCATGAGCCTGTCCCAACTCACGTTGGTTGAAACTGGGGACCGTCCTGGTTGATATGCTAGTCCACTGCAGAGCAACACAGAAATCCATACATACACGAAGAGAACATGGAAACTCCACACAGAAAAGATCCAGCTAGGATTCAAGCCCTGTTGCTATGAAGCAAGATCACCAACTACAACACACCCTGCAGCCCAAGTAAAGGTTCTTTCAGAGTAAAGTGGTAGCATGTTCTTCATCCAAATGAGAAATGAATGAATGTTTGAGGAGACTGGACAGCCTGAAACCTGTAAACCAGTTGAACTTTTAAAGTTGACCAAGTTAACCAAACGATCCAAATAATCTGTTTTGGACCGTCAGTCCAATGTAAATGCACAGTAAGTGCCATAACCTCTCGTAGGAGGTCTACGTACTTTGCTAGAGAAGTAGCTGCTCTGTCTGTTGTTTTTTTCTCATGTTCTCATTTAGGAAGATGCTGCCCCAAAAAACAAACAGCTCTTTTGGGACATTTTCAGATTGTTTGTTCCGCTCCTGTCCTGCGTTCTGTGAAAGTGAACCAGACCAATTAAAGGTGTATCATTTCTCCCCCTCCCCCTCTGGGCCTGTATGAACTGAGTCTGGTGTGAAAGCGCTCCTAGATTACATTTTGAGTCCCCAATTCTTTGTCTCTACCATTTGTCCAGTTGCAAAATCCCTCAAAGAGCATGGTTGCCAAAGGGCAGGACCCGGTTGTTCATTGATTGTGAAGGATCAAGTCACTTCATGGATGACCTTTGACCCCGGCCCTGGCTCTTGGCCCTAGCTTGCAGCTGCGGGGAGAGCTGGCATTCTTTCTCCGTAGGTCAGGACACCTATACCCATCACTGTAAAGAATGCATAACTATTTGTGATGACCGAACAACTGATGGCTGCAACCAGACAGACAAACACAGACACAGTTAAGCAGTCTGTTATTATTTTTAAATGTAAAGAGCTTCTGCTAATGCATCTCATGCTTATGAGCCACGAGGCTGCGTTGTGTTGTGGGATTTTGATGGTTTTGATGGGCAGAACACAAGTATGTTATAGGTTCAGCTGGAGCACATATGCTATGTGGCTAATCCATCATCTGATTTCTGCTGCGTTTTGGAAAAATATGTGTAAAACGGTCACTCAAATTAAAACTTTTTGGGCTTAATTAAGTATTTTGTTTACATTGTGTGCACAAATTTGGACTTTGTGAGCATTGTTTTGTGAAAAAAACTAGTATTTTGTGCACACAATTAGTATTTTAGTATCACCACTTCCTACTACTAATTTGTGGCAAGCAAATACTAATTTGGAATCTTGTGCTAATTGGTCAACACAAAATACTAATTCATGGCGACAAATTATTAATTTGAGGAAACACTTTGCTAGTTTCCTTAAATTAGGATTTTGTGGCCACAAATTAGCACAAAATGCAAATTTGTGCCTACAAATTGGGATAAAATGTTAATTTGTCGCCTCAAAATACAAATTCTTGGTGACTAATTATTTTTTTAAGGAAAAATTTGCTTTTTATCTCAAAATTAGCATTTAATGAGCAGAAAATGCTAATTCGTATCCACAAATTTCTAGCAACAAAATACTAATTTGTTGGCTCAAATGATAAATTTAGGAAAACAATTTGTTCTCTGGTGTGCATAAAATGCTAATTTGTGCCCACAATTTAATTTATTATTATCTGTCCCAGTTCAGTTTCCAAAATAATTTGTGGCAAGATTTTGGCATTTTATAATAATTTCTGCTAACTAAATCATTTGTGGCCACAAATGATCAAATTGAGGAAGCAATGTGGTCCCTTAGAATTAACATTTTGTGGCCACAAATGATCATAAAATGCTCAATTTCTCTCTAAAAATGTTGATATAATGCTATTTTAGGGGAGCGCAAATGATTAATTTGAGTACATTTATGAATTCAAAATGAGCATTTGTGCTAATGTAATGTAATGTGGCCACGAAATATTAAATTGTGGCCTTTAAATGCTAACTTGTGCACAAAAAAATTCTAATTCATAGGAAAAATATATATATATTCAGAAAACATTTTTTTGCTTACACAAAAATACTTATTTTTGTGTACAAAATGCTAATTTGTTCCCAAAAAGTGCTAATAAAATGCTTACTTATGCACAAAACTACTAATTTATGGCCACAAATTCTGAATTTTACAGAACAGCTAAAAATTAATGTTTTGTACTCAGATATATGCCATTTATATTTTGAAACTATTTCAGTATCATCAGTTCCTATTACTAATTTGTGAGTATAATACTCTGTTGTGTTAACAAGATGCTAATTTCTGGCCACAAATTTGTGAAAAAAAAAAAACATTTTGTGTGCACAAATGATAGTTTGTGTCCACATAAGGCTAGTATTAATTTTAGTTTTTGACAGGTCAAGGGTTCTGTAAAATTTTGCAAATGTTGGAAAAGTTTTTTAGTCAATACTATTACGATTCTCCTTCTTTGCTCAAATCCGGCCTCTAAGTGTTTACTTAGACTTTGACTTGTTTTTGTGGAGTTTGACTGATTTACTGCTTTTTTTTCCGTGAATTCATATGAGTAGCGGAGAAAAGACTTCAGTCGGCTCTAATCCTTTCGGGAGCACACAGCCACAAGTGTCTGCAGGGCTGTCTACGCCGTAGTCTGTTTTCTCAAAGTCTGAGAAAGAGAGAGTCCGACCTCGTGGTTTCTCTTTGAAAAGCTGTTTTGGGGATCGATTCACAGACCAATTCTGTGAACCCAGACGAGCAACACAGCTCACGCGCTCCAGGGAAGATCACCGGTTTTTTGAAAATGCTGGTATTTGCGTTTACTGCAGGCAAACAGTGCAATGTGTTGATTCGTGCAGGGCATCGGCTCTCCACAGGTTTTGCGAGGAAGATGTTTGCGTGATGTGAACTTCTTTGCCAATTTGTGCCATCAAGGGACATGCAGCCTCTGCTGGGGTCTACTCTCAACAACTCTGCCTTCGCTTTGAGCATGTCTCCAACTTGACACTTTTTTTTTTTTATGTTTAATCTGCTTTTGGACACAAAATAAAAAACTCTGGTTTTTAAAATCCATCAGATTTCCTTTAAATTAAATAAAAGCATCTCAGCAACTAAAATAATCAATTTATTTGATCCTTTAAAGCTTTAAACTCCTTCGTCAGTAAACACTTCAAAAAGTTTCTGTTTTGTAACATTATACTTTCAGCTGGAGGTTTTTTAAGACTCAGCGTGGTAGTGTACGCAATTAAAAAATGATCACACAAAAACATAGATACTTGGATTTTGGTTCAGAAAAACACAAACTGACCCAGTGGTGTATTCTAGAAAATTCTAGAGGATATACTCTGATTTTCCTTCCATGCTTCATACTCTCACCTTTCTGGAGAAAACAGGAAGCAGAATGTTCATCAGTGTCCCTGTATTGATCAGCATTGTTTATACATAAATATGTTGTAAGAAACACAAGATGTCTTCAAGTCATTAAAGTTTGTCCTTATTATAGAGATTCCTTCTTTTCTTGGTTCTCATAGGAGGATTTCTACACTTAAGGGGGATATTATTGTGAATTTGGCTGCAAATCTGATGTTGCCCAGCTCATACCTCAGAATAATACATAGCTTTAATTTGATGTATTATTCTCCCTGCTGTACTGTCATAATGAAGTGTGCTTGTTTCTTGAGTCCATGCTCTTTCCCTGCTTTGACTCTAACATCACATTAAAGTAGAAAAATATTTGTCAACATGGGGCTGTCTAGGAAGAAGTTCTATCACTTTGGCCTGAGTAGGGCTGGAATTCAGACGTAGCTTGGTGTAAATAGGACCCAAAGAGTGAGGTGCTCTTTGTGTGCCTGATTAAAATATGTGAAAATATTTACTTATATCAATAGAGCTTTCAACTTTTCATAAAACCTTGAAGTGACACTCTGTGCCTAAAAAGAATTCCTTTACAGCAGCAAATAACAGCAGTCCTGTTTTGAGGGTTTTCTAATTGTTGCCACTGAAGCGCACCTGTTGTTAATTCCATGAACACCAACACAGCTGAAATTGATTAACGAGCCCCTCAGCTGATTAACCAACAAGAAAATTATCAGACAGGTTTCATTCAATTCATGCCAGGCCCAATAAAGAAAGTGTTCCTTTAACTTTTGTGAGCAGTATAGTTCACCATACAGTGAGTGGGGGGTGGATTCAGACGTGGCCCAGGTCATTTCCTTTTTTTCTTTATGATGGTGGCTCTTCACAAGATCAACAAAAATCACTTTGTGGTTTTAGACCTATACTGGCTGTACGTTTGTAAATTATTTATTATTATTAGTTTGTATCTATTGTTCGAAAATGAGAAAATCTACAAATTTTACACTTTGACACAAAATGGTCACCAAGCCATAGGTTTGATGCCCATAATTATTTTGACATTTCCTTTGGATATCCTCCACATGTGTGTCTGGTTTCTCCACCCAATGCTGAACAAATATTTCGTACAAGAGATTCTGGTCCTATTGGTTTTTGGTCCAGTTTTGCCCATCATTCTGGGGGAGGGTTGTTCTCTACACCGGATAGCTACTAGGTTTAAACCATTTTTTGAGGATGTAGGGGAAAATTTTCACCCAAACTTTCAAAAGGAAAGAAGAACTGGTCCTGTGCTATAGACTGCCATGGGCCATGGAAATATATATTTCTGACAGTCATCTGCGGAAACACAGATGGCTGCTGGGAGTTTTCTTTGATCTCTTTAGATAAATACCAATGATTTTTGAATGGGGGGAGGGGGTATCTGGTTAACAATGTCAAACAAAGATTTCAGTGTTCCGGCATGTCGTTCCTGTTTTTAAGCGTGGTTATAGTTTCAAAGTCAAGACGCAGGTCCACTTTCTGTGGTGATTAGAGCATGTGCTGTTCATCCCTGCGCCGTAAACACTTTCATATCCCACCGACTGACTTGATGCCTCCCTAAAAGCCCGAGATCACCGTCACATTGACGTAACTGCCTTGGAAATGTGAGCCTGCAGCCTCTGCAGGAGCAGAAAGCAACAAAGTTTTCCCATTTTACTGTCAACCGTATAAAGACTGCTGACTCTGCTCAACTTCCCAGCTTTGTTACTGCCCAACCCAGCCATAAACGTGAACACACCTGTCATAAATACTGCCTGCTATTAACCGCCGTTGAATCAATTAATTAAATCTCCCTGAAACATTTATGCCACTCATTAGCACAGTGATCCCAGAGAGGGGAGATGGATCACAGGTGCTTCCTGTGAGGAGCTGCATGCGAGCTGTTCTTGATCCTCCACCTCTCTCCGGAGGGTCACAGACTGATTTGCATTCCACACTATTTGATGAGCCCACAAACTCACATTTGAAGGTGTAAGCAAGCGAGCGCCTCCTGTTCTAGAATTTGAAGTGAAAAATCAAACCGTGCAGTTCTTCAAATGGCCACTGGAGGCTGGCTTTGAAAAGAAACTGTTTTCCATTGACTCCCATGTTACAAATTCCAAAAAAAAAGGAAGAAACATTTTCTAAGTTCTTTAGCATTCATAGATTTATTTATCTTTTTCCATGGCGACTATAAGACTGTTTTAACTTTATTAGAGTTGGACTTAAACATTTACAGTGGAGGTAAGCAAAATTTGGTAACTAATTCTGCAAGTTGTCCCACTAAAAAGATGAAAAAGTTTTTGTTCATCATTGGTACATTTCAAGTGAAGAAAGATAAATCCAAGAAATCACTTTCTATAATTTTAAAAGAATGCATTTGTTTAATGGTGCAAAATAAGAATTTAGCTCCAACAAACAAGCAAGAATTTTGTCCCTCACAGACCTTCTTGACAGAAGTTAGTTTATCCTCAACTTGCTATAGTGTGTTAATGACACCTGTTTACAGAGGTTATCTGTAAAATGAAACACCAACAGTCAGACTACAATCTATCTAAGACCAAAGAGCTGTCGAAGGACACCAGAGACAAGATTGAACATCTGATCTAAACTGAGATTAACCAAACTACAATAAGAAAACTTCTTAACGAGAAGATATCAAGTGTTGGTGCAATTGTAAAAATTAAAAAAAAAAAATGGAATAAATACCGGATCCCTGACAATCTCCCAAGGCTACCTAATGAAGCATGGGGATGGAAACATCATGGTTTGGGCTGCTTTAATGCAAAAAGGGACAAGCGACGACTAATCTGTTTTAAGGAGAGGATGAATGGGGCCATATATGTTGAGATTTTAAGAAAAAATCCCCTTCCATCACTGAAAGTATTGACTAGATCTTCCAGCAGGACATTTAACTCAAACCAATGACATGAACAGAGATGGACAAAACAAGGTTATTATCGCGGGTTCCAACGAAATGAAAACAATTCAGTCACCACTTTTCCACGGCACGATATTGCCCAATTTTGCCATTTTGGGACCAAATGATGTTAGCAAGCAGTGATTGGTCAGAGAATCTGTCAATCAAATGCTTTGAATGGGGCCAGTAGCCACCACATGCTCTTATTGAGGCATCTAATTGGCTAGTTTATAAATTGAATAACTAGCGATAAAGAAAATAAATCATGAAAAACAATAAGTTTATGAGATAAAAGACACACCAGAGCAAGAAAGGTTATTCTAATAAATAGAAAGACAATGAAAATATCTATTTATTGCTCAATAGAAGTCTATGGGATCGTGGCTTTCCTGGACCAGCGGGTTCTTATTTTTTGGAAGTTCTTCAGCGGACAATTATTGACTAGGATTATTGCAGGTAATGCAATATATCTAGTTCATAATTATGTTAAAAAGCTACGATTTTAAAGTGTTCAAAATGTAGTTTTAGAATGATAATTAAATCTTTATCATAATTGACCCTCGACCTAAGGTGTGTTTTTGATTTTGGCCCTTATGCGATTGAGTTTTAGCCAGTTGCTAGACCTTAACCAAACAGAAAATCTGGATAGAGTTGCAAGTCAGTGTTGCCCAGCAACAGCTCCAGAACATCTCCGCTCTTGAGAAGATCTTCATGGAAGAACGGACCAAAATAGCCAACCTGGAGAAGACCTACAGGAAACTTTTGACCTTTGCCATTGACACAGAGTCAGAGGATATGGAGGCAAACTTTTTTTTTCATTGAATACTTATTTAATTCTTAAAATATCAAACTATGTGATGAACATTACAGACAAAAAATCAGTTTTTTTAAGCTGGACAACTTGCAGAATCAGTGACTGGCTCTATGTGTGCAACTAATATCAGTCATCATGAGGAGCAGAATAAACAAGCTAATAAAATTTTTAGGGACTCAATTCTTTCTCTGTTCAAAGAGAAGAAATACAGCTGACAAGGACATGTTTAGACAGTTGCCCATGAGCAGGGCATTCTTCACTCCCTACCAAAGAGTGCTTACACTCACATATAAACTCGCTGTCCATCTGCTGCTCTTAATTTGGACACAGTCACAAATGTAAGCAAATAAACGCATAAACTATTGGGCAGGGTTCCTGACTCATCTGTTACCCTTCTCAAGTATGTGCCCACCCAGACTGAGTGACATTCCATTTCCTCTGCCAGCATGCCAGGCCCCTCAGACCTGCGCGCATGTAAACACACACACAGGCTAAAGCTAACAGGAAAACACATGTGAGGCTGATTGGAAAGCTGAAGTCGCTTGACAAATGGCACGGTGTTCATATTTTGCCTGTGGCGTGGCGGCAGTAATGATTCCATAATTGTCCTGAGCTCAACACTCACTTTCAATCAGCATCCAGAACCGCGCTGCAGCTGGCCACTCTCGCCTCTGGAACTCACAAAGACTCACACTCTTTGCACATGCTGACTTCTAGAGGAAGCTAACAGGAATCATGGGAAGAATGCAGCTCAAGTGTGTTTTCCTCTGTTAATCCACTCTGAGAAATGTTCCAGAGTAAGACGGACTCAACGAGGCAGCTGTGGGACATTGCAGCCGTGCCTTTAAGACCAGGACAGATTTGAACATGTGAAGCTGTGGTATGCACTTGTGATGACTTTAGGTCAGGTTTATTTAAATGCCCCTTAAATAAAAGCTGAGTAACTATGTAAACAACAATAAAACAATTTGGAAACTGCTAGAGCTTGTATGCTGTTTTTTTCCACTAATTGTCAGTTACTGTGCCCACCAAATGGCAAGGATGGAAAGAGTTCAATTCAAAACAAAACAAGTAAATCTGAGAAAGATTATGTGACTATATCTTTTTAATTCTTCAACAAATTATATATTATGTATCTAATAAAATATAGTTGTGTTTTATAGGCTGTCAGATTGTTGAGCTGTGACTATTTGGAAATTAGCTTTCACATTGGTGTGACTTCAGCTGAATCTAAACTACTTCCCTTCCCCTCTGACTAGCTTATATTGGAGGAGCATTAGATGTTGTTGTTGTGTCCTACAGTGTTTTGTTATTTTTTTAAAGAGGGGCCATAGTAACTTAGCACTAACTATCCCTCTGCCAGTAAGGTCACCTGCGTCTTGCTTGTGGCGCAGAGGAGAAATGCGTTTATTCAAGCGGGTGTGCTCTGTAGAACAAAAGTTGTCATTTAAATGTAAGTATTGAGGTTTTACACAAATTTTAAAAGCTATAAAACCTATGTTGTTTTGTATTTTCCGTCTGCAGCTACGCTATAACGTAGATGACTGGCGACTATTGATGACATCATCGAGAGCGAAAGTAACGTCCAAATTTAAAGATACTATTATTCCGTATCTGTTTGCTTGGATGGATACATGTGGGGATAGGGTGATGCCGTAGGGGTAGGGAAGTATTTTGGATTTGGCCTATATCTCTCGGCTGGTCTGGGAATGGCTTGGGGTCCCTCGGAAGAGCTGGAGGAAGTGGCCGGGAGAGGGAAGTCTGGGCAACTTTGGTTAAACTTTGCAATCCCGAAAGAGCGGAAGAAGATGGATGGATGGAGTTAGCTTTACAGCCAATCTGGCTGATTTCAAAGTTTTCCATATGTTCCACTTCACCATTTGGTTGGACTAAGTGTTTTCTCCTTTTGGTCCACAGGTCCCTTATGCCTCGTTTCCACTGAGCAGTTCGGTACAGTGCGGTCCAGTCCAGTATTTTGAGCATTTCCATTGTTAAATGAACCCATCAAACAGTTTTGACCTGTGCCTCTAGAAGGCCCCCATCCATTGTAGGTCCACAGGAAATAGAACGGGATGGTTTGGGGCGGAGCTTCTGTTGCCACCCGTTGATTGGCAGAAATGATGACGACATTAGAAAGCACCACTATAGCTCTAAACTAGCATTTCTGTGTTCCACCTTACCATTCTTCCTAGCCACTCGCAATCTTCTTACATACAACATTAAATTCCTGTTACACACGATGTACAAAAAGTACAGTGGTCTTCACCACTCATGCACCGTGAAAACAAACTGCTCAGTGTAAGTAAAGCTCACCAGACCGCATTGACATCTCGATCAAGATTCATTTGCTGACAAGGGCTATAGAAAGTATGAGATTACTTGGATATTTGCAATTTGTTGTGTTTGTGACTGAATCACAATCATTATCAGGATAGTAGGATATAGTAAAAATCCACTTCCAGCAAAGTAATGTGAGATTTTAAATATATAATGGAATTGACCCGTACGGGTGCAGCAGGTGTTTGGGTTGTCGGGGTTCGTGGAGGGTCATAGAGATGATCAAACATATTTTAAGAGGAGCCCTTGGGGCTTTGTGAAGTATTTGTACATCCAATGTAAGTTGCACTTACTTAAGACATACAGGTGGCGCTGTCGTCCAGTGCCCTTGAACCGCACGCTAGTCATTAGTAAAAGATTGTTCTCAGTCAATAAACGAGTAAGGTGTTTTAACTAACTTGGCGGGCCAAAAGATAACCAAATTTTGCCTGTTGGCCCCACTTTGGGCACCCATGCTCTACAGCAGGGGTATTCAACTCCAGGCCTCGAGGGCCACAGTGTCTGCATAATTTCCAGATATCCAAACTCTACTCATGACTGATTACCTGGTTCAGGTGTGTCCAACCAATTGGAGCATGTCAGATCCGGGTATGTTGGAAAACCTGCAGGAATGCGGCCCTTGAGGCCTGGAGTTGAATACCCCTGCTCTACAGCTTCATCGAGCAGTCTACGATTTTACTATTTTGTGCATGCTATCTGCATGCCCCACACAGCTTTGCCAATTTTTGTCCAGACAATTTGTATGTACCTTTAAGGGTAGTTGGGACTAAGTCATAACCACAAATATATACACATCAAAAAATGTCTTCTCAGAACTTCAGATTTTTACCATGGCTTTGCTTGTTTTTACATTCTAAATGCATAGTCTGTGACACGATTTTCGTTTTTAGCATGTTGGATAGAAATCACACTGTAAGCGCACTGCACCAGGGTTCACTTGCAACCAGTCTTTATTTTCAGGCTTATTAGAGTTTCATTCTTTTCTATTATGTTGGTACCCACAGCACAAATTTTAAAACATGTATCCTTTCAGAAGGATGATTAGCTAGTAAAACCTACCAAAAAAGAGGAAAAAAATTTTTTTTTATGGTTAAATGTCTGGAAAAAGTTGCAGTGGGTTTTTATTTCCCAACTTTATGTAGAATACTATTGCAAGTGACATTATCATGTTTGTGTCTGAGGGATGACTTTGAGTAGAGTGACACTTTTAGATCTCTGCTGCACTCTGTGAAGATCCATGATGCTTGTTTAATCACATATCTGGGTCACAGCATGAAGACCCAAAAATCTGTGCAAAAAAAAGGGAAAAAAATCAGCGTTTCTGTCTCACATCTGACTCAGAGGAAACTAAATATTCAACAAAGCGCTCCGCTTGCCTTGATACTTCCTAGTGTTTACAAGGGCAAAACATCTTGTCCAAATCTTGTCTTTGGATTCTGCGGATGAAATGGGGAATTTTCCTCCTTGTGCCCCCACGCAGGCTTTAATTAGTGATGAATTAAGCCTCTGGTCTCAGCTTGCTCGAGCTCATTCCCTCTAGAAGGCTAGCTCTGCTTGAATATTTTGCCACTGACCCCTCTGAAACGCAGCCAAGAATGTCAGATATCCTTGTTGCGTAGGCGTGCCCCGCCGAGCTCCTCCTGGGTTGGTCAGTTGCCTCCCCTGCTCTGCGTTTCATCTATTCGCAGTGCCCTCTGCAGGAGGCCTGGATTGCATGTGATGATGTAAGCGCATTTCCCCGGCGCTGTGCAACTGCCTGTGGCTATGAAGCGATGCAGGGCAGACACTCTTTTAGCTCCCTCTTTTCCTCCCTCCACCTCCTTTTTGCTGCGAGCGCAGTTTGATCCAAACTTGACAAGGTGAGAAGATATTTAAAAAAAAGGACGTCAGGTGTCCTGTTAAAGGCAGATGTTAGGGGGGAAAAAACACCTTATCACTAAAGTGACTGGAATCTGAAAATACTATCAAAATAAATGCAAGTAAAGTTTGAAAAAAATGTTTTCTTTGAATTTGCTTGAGGATTATTATAGACAGTGACAAAAATTTCTTCAAGAATTTGGCTATAACATGAAACTGAAAAGGAGATTTCAATGGGTCTTTCTGAGCCCCACCTATTGCTCATCCAACGCAACAATGCTACCTTTCTTCGCTTTATGATTCAAACAAGCAGTGATAGGTTTTTTTCAAAAAACATACTAGCTTTAACAGGTCAAACATTTTTTTAAGAATTTGATCAAACTTGACAAAAAAGGAAGGTAGAGAAAAAATAAAAGGTGTCCTGTTGTTTAACCTGTTGTTGGCAAAGATATAAGAATGTCGAGGGGGCGGGGTCAGGTGAAACGATAAGGACGCTTTTACTGCGGGGATCCTAGTCTGATCTCCTACATGGAAAAGTTGTTTATTGTGTGTCAGCTTTTTGTTTTGACTGATCTTGATGGACTGGAATGAGTAACATCACTCATGTTGCGGGGAATAAGGTGGGGCACAAAAAGACCTTGAAATTCTCCTTCAGTCATGTTTTTTATAGCCAAATCTACAAGAATATGTCACATTCTGTCTATTAAAACCCTTGATCTGTACAAGATCCTCTTTATCAAGGCTATTTAAACGGGCCAGAAGAGGAGAAAAAAAATACCCATGAAACCCAGTAACATCTGGCTTTTGTGAGCCCTAATGGAGAGATGTGTTAATAGTCAGCGGCTCGGTCTCAACATGGCCTCCACTGAGGTGCAGTCTCAGCGGCAAGATGATCGGCTCCTGCACCGATTGCCATTCATGGAGAGGAAACACGCAACACCTGAAGGAGAAAACAGCAGGTCCACTACCTCTAAGTCATAATATTTGTCTGGAAATGGAGCGGCTGGTCATTCTTGCTGGTAGCGCTTTCAGCATAGCATGGAAGAGACGTCAGCAGACTGCGTAGCTAGGCGAAACTCAGAAACAGAGTCAATATGGAGGGTTTTTTTTTTCTAACTTTAAAAAGCATACTACTTAAATCAGGTCAGAAAATTTGTTCTTTTATTTGGCAGAAGGACAGCCATGGATATCTTCTCGCATCTTTGTGGCCTGTAAAACAACATCTTCAATTGGAAAAGAAATAAATGGTCCTGTTAGTGGTGTAACCCCTCTGCTGTTGGTGTAAAAACGATATAAGAATGTCGAAGGAGGGCCTTAGGGTCCTTCTTGTTAATCAACCGAATCTGCCTTTGATTGACATTTTCTACCTAGCATTTGTCCCTTTTCCCGCACATTCCTAGCCCCAGCTGCATCCGCCCAACGCCCCTCTGTATTCTGTATCATTTCCAAACTCTTCCTAAAGCCTCAGGTCAACATATAATTGTGGTATGGAGTAACATGGCGGTTGACAAACGTACTCTGTTTTTATTGAGGTGGTTCACCATATTTTGTGGCCAGAGTGTGTCGAGACGGACATTGAGGCGAAACTTGCTGTGTCTATACTGTGATGGGAGTGCAGTTCTGTCTCTTTTGATCTCCTTGGATGATTCATAATGAACTTTCAAATGATGTCATGAAAATGGAATGTAACTATATCATGGCGTGTATGTAAGGAAATGTCTGTTGCACGCACAGGTGATGCTCTCATACGCTCTTCTGCAAGTGATATGTAAGTGCCCTTAGGATGCCCTTACATACTACGACCTATGCTATGAACGGCAGTTCTTCAACACTTGTTTTGCATGTGGTACTCGTACTGGACAAGCAGGAAGGGGCTTCTTTTGTCGAAGTGTGTTATTGTAACATACAACTGGTCCACCTACACTGCATGATTCAGTTTCTATTCCCAAGATCGTCACACATATTGATCAAGTTTCATTGGTTAATGGACCCTCTATGAGTCACTTTCTACAACATTTTGGAGATGTCCCATGTCGTCTTGTTTACTGGAGGCTGTTCAATTAAATTAGGGTTCGAACGTTTTGTAGGACGTGGTAACGGACGCAGACTGAACCTCAGGACGCTGCCGGTACCGATATCCAAACCTTAACCCAGTCTGTTTGTTCTGGAACGAGCAGTCTGGGTACCCAGTACCAATCTATTTCTGGTACCGATCCGCGTCCGGTACCAGTTCCCTAACCTGATACATAGACCCTAGCCCAGTCTGCATCTAGAACTGGGACCACCTTCAATACCAGTCCCAATCTGCGTCCGTTACTGGTACTGATCTGTGTCTGGTACTGAGTTAAGGTTAGGATTGGGATATTGGTGTGGTCCACATCCTGGTAACTGACAAGTACCAGTTTGCGGCCCGGAGATTGGGGAGCCTAGGATTAGGGTTAGACCATGTACGTCCCACGTCATGATCTGCAGCTCCAATAATGATAACAGTCCTGTTCCACAGCCCCACCATTCTTACTGGATCTTCAAATTTCTGCTATTAGTGGAGTCGGACTCCAACTTCCCTGTTTGATTACCCTTTAAAGACCCCCGCCACGTCACTTTGTGACTTATGGATGTCTCCAACTCATCATTCCCATTAAATCAGGGGTCCTCAACCTCCGGGACCAGGCGCAAACCGGTACCCTAATCCAGTACCAGTTTGTGTCCAGGCCCAGTTTGTGCCTGGTACCAGTTCAGGTCTGGTACAGTGTGCGGTACCAGGATAGGGTTAGGGTACTGGACGCATCTCAAGGACCAGTCTGCGTCCAGTAGCTCATCTGGTAGCGCATCATGAGGATTGCAAACCATTGATTTTACAAACAGTTGGCCCATCAAAAAATAGTACTGGGTGAGGGTACCTGTGTGGTCTGCGTCCTGGTACTGGACCAGTTCTTGTTAGCAACCCGGTGGTTGAGGACCCGTGAATTAATAGGAACATCAAAAAACGACGAGTTGGGGACACCCAAAAAAGTGACACATAGGGGTCCTTAACCAAACGTCAATATGTGACGACTGGGGGAAGAGAATGTGTTGCCCATAAGAGGGTTTGCCCATTTTCCACCCAAATCCACTTCAGCTGGAAGATTTTAGTCTACCATCCAACACTTTTAAATTAAGGAAAAGAAGCATTGTGCTTTTTTATAAGACTTTTTTACTAACTTGATTGACTCCACAGGTTTGTAGATGATAAATGTTATAGCTAAGTGGCAGACATACTTCAGGGATGACTCATGTTTATATCAGGAGGAACATCTTCTGTTAAACGTAGAATTTGAGGGGAGTGGGTGGGGCTTGACCTGTCGACATGCATCGCTTTAGCTTAAAAGTGTCATTTATTGATAGAATTATCTTATATGGACGACTGCATTGCTAGATGAATTTTTTTTTTTTTGGGTGGAAAATCTGTGGTTGAAGTGTTGGCCACAGGAATAGAGGTGTTAGTGGATATTTTTTTCACCTGTTAATGGGTGAGATTTAAGGTGTGTATTTGCTCCTTTTTTATTGTGAGTGTGTCTCCGTTACCCCACCAGCACCGCCACCAGCACCGCCCCTTAACCTGTTCCGTCTCCTTATTTCCTCCCCTCTCTCTTCCATTACTTTCCCCTTCCTCATATCTTTCCAATTTATTTTCCCAGCTCTCCCCCGCCCCATTCCCCGTCTCTGCTTCTCTTCCCATTTTCCCCCTTTACTCGTGCCTCTCCTCTTCTTTTCTTTTCCAGCACCATCCCCCTTCGCCTCCTCCACTGCCTCCTCCTCCTCCTCCTCTCACCCCGTCTTTGGAACAGGGAGTCATGGGCTGGACGACAGCAGCAGCTGCAGAAGGAGCAGCTGCTCAATGTGTGTGTCTGTATGTGTAGTGTGTGTGTGTTAGTGTGTACATACATGCCACAGCTTGTCCCTTCCACCAGGCTGCTTGGGCAGGGTCGGTCCCAGTAGGGTACCACAACCCTGCCAACAACCGACCAGACGCGTGTGCCGCGACACACACACACACACGTCCCAAAGACACAAGCAACACATTCGCATCAATACATGACACAATTTCACACTGATTCATATTTAAATCCTCTGCTATTCAATAAGAAAAGGAGTGAATAATTCAGTTCCAGGCTTCAGTGTGATGTTTGGAAATAATTGTTCTCAACTTTCAAGACACGTCCCCTTCCCCAGCGGAGTTTGTGACAGACTAAATATTGTAGGGAGATGTTCGTGTGAACGGATGAAGGATGGGGCAGGTGTTTTACAACTTAAAAAAAAAGAAAAGGAGAGGATCGCCCCCTGATCGGGAATCAACCGTCCAACCTTTTCGCACGACGGGCTCCAAGGTTTAGTGCCCAGGGCGGTGTTAGGCTGGAGTCTCTCCACGTCTGGTGGTGGAGCGGGATCATCACGTTTCGCAGTCGATGGATGGTCCTCAGAGGCTTCTTCTGCAGGAGTGCAGAAACTTACCCCCCTTACATCTCCCACACACCCGCACCATTATCAAATTATAGGCATTTCTGAAGCGTTCTCAATTTGCCATTGTCTCTGTTTGGCTACTCTAATGAGAGATGGGCCTGAGGCGATGATTTATCACAGGTAAACAAACAAAGCTATATGGGCTAATGTTTGCTTAAATAGCTGCAGTGCTGTCTGTGCAGGCCTGGTTGGGTGTGGATTTAACGCGTGTGTGGGATGAAAGATGCAGGAAAACAAACCGAGAGGAAAAAGGAATGAGAGAAAATTAATAACAGTGAAACAGAGGCTGACAGAGAGCGAGCATGGTAAGAGATATCTTTCCGATCATCCAGTTAGCGGCTGGTGCTGAGGGAATACCGTCTCGCCATAGGAGCCAGTTGTAGAAAAGGGGAAGTGGGTCCCTCCATTGCATATGGGAATCTTTATAGGTTCCTGTATAGGAGCCTTTTTGGGACCATTTACACGTCAGAGTTCATTTCCTCACATAGTGTGCTTTGTTTATTTGTCCATTTTCTGAATCCCTTATGGTGTGACAGAGTTGCTGGAGCCTATCCTAACAAATGGCGGGGTACACCTTGGACAGCTCAGAGTGCTGTGCTTTGCTTAGATGTGAAAATAATGTGTAAGCTCACTGGTATAGACCTAGCAAAAGAACTCTCTAAATATAAGGAGGGGCTTGCAAGTGAACCCTGGTGCGCTCCACTACAGTGTCATCCATCCATTTTCTAAGCCTACTAAATCCTTTTTTGGGATGATGGGGCTTTTGGAGCCTATCCCAGCAACTGTGGGGTGAAGACTGAGTACACTTTGGACATGTCACAGTTTAATAGATATGAAAATAGATAGATGAAAAAGTTAACAGGTGTAGACCTAATAAGATAACTTTCTAAAAGTATAAAGGGCTTCCAAGTGAACCCTGGTGTGCTCCACTGCAGTGTCGATGCAAATCAAAGAAAGAAAGTGTATTAATTATTTAAATTATTAAATAAATCGACCAGGGTGTATATCCAAAGAAATCCACAAAAAGGTTGGACAACTTCCCCTCCCTAAATATGGTGAAGTTCGGGGATACAAGGCCTCCATGAGGCTCTGTTGTGCAAAAGACAAATTTTTAAAAAAGTTAAAAAATGGAAATTAATATAAACTTCAACTTATTTTATGATAGAACGCAAATAAAACTGGGAGAACCATTTGAGAATTATAACTTCAGGAAATCTAAGGACAATAAACACACCATTGAAATAAAAAGAAAAGAGCAGAGACTTCCTTTAATTCCTAGAAAAATAAAAGACGCAAATCTACCAAGTGACCACTTGACCATCAAAGCAAACAAGAAAAAGATGTAAAGAAAATGGCAGACATCCCAGTCAAGCTCCAACCATCATTTAAACTGAATTCAGAATATAACTATTGATTCCAGCCTGTGGTCTCCACAAGTGAACAACAGACTGAGGTTATAGTGATCCAACTCTTCATTGATTCTGCTGTTTTTAAGAATGAGACTCAGTGAGTGTGACGTCACCCATAGAAAATTGTTTAATCCCATATTCAATCCGAGTCAGTTCAGTCGCCATTTTTTGAATACGGATGGCGCCGTGTTATGGATAACACCAGTAAACTGAGATTGGTCCAAGTCAATCTGAGTCAACATTTTTAGCTTGTTGGAAGTCAACACTCCAACAACTTGAAATTCAGGAGAATCTGGAGAACATTTCAAGCATAAGACCACATACTTTCATTGAGACATCTGATTGGTCAATTTATAACTTGAATAAATTGCACTCCAAAAAACATCAGCAAAAAATGTTTATTCCTACAAATATAATATAATAGAGTAATAGCTCTTTATTTAGAAGCCTATGGGATTTTGTATCACTAAGTCCATTCTCGTAAACAAGTCATCAATCCAATGACCAGCACCTGGAGAGGGGTGTGTCAAACTGGGGAACACAAACTCATGCATAGCAGACGTTGGCATGACGTTGGCAATTCTGTGTGCCCTTGTTATATTTTTTACAATGCATTGTGCTCTGCATCCTGATTGGCTGTAGGCTACTGTCAATTAATCTCCTCGCACCGTGTTTCCTCTACAATACAGAATGTATTCAGTTGCATCTTTGATGTAATTCTTTGAAACTGGACTTATTTTTCCGGGAAAAATGTTTAAGCAAGAAAGTATTTAAATGAGAGAAAAGTGTCAATACATTAATGTCTTCCTGATAAAGGAAAAAGTTTTTGTAATCTAATTTTTCTTCAGCAATATTATACTATACTGTCTCCAATAAAATACAGTTAAAACTGTGTGGAATTTCCAAAAGCAAACCAAATAAACGTGTGAAAACTTTCTGCATTCCTTCACCCATTTGAATCAAATCTGCGAGACTTTTAGTGTGAAAGTGCCCTCAAGAACCCCTGTTAATTTCCCCCAACTTTCTGCTTTCTCTTTCTTGTCATGCTCTAAAGCTCATGTGGGAACCTCATCATTGTGGCTCCTGGTGGTGCAGCCATGGTTTCAGAGGGTCAATTCTTCGGCCCAGAGGGGTGCGGGTCCCCTGGCCTCTGCGAGCAAGAGCTACTGGACAATGCGCTGGACTGGAAGGATGAACAGCTGGAGGGTTGGAGGCCATCAGGGCCTAGCAGGGGTCACGGGGGTCACAGCCATTCAAAACCTTGGATCCTGACTCAAAGGTATGGGGTGAAAGAGGATCATGCTTCTTCAGGAGAAAAAGGGCTCTTGTGTTTCCGTGGCTCACAAAGGGCGCAGCTATGCAGCCAGCCGAGCAGGCCCTCCCAAACCACCACCAAGTTGCTCTCTTGTCATGCACTTATTTTCCAGATCACCATTTGCAAGAACTATTAGATTGTCTCTGCAGCAAAAAGCCAATAAAATCAGATTAATTTAATAAACAAATCTATTTGTATTTTAAGATCTGTGCCTCTGATGATACAATGCTTTGCTGCTGAGTGTCCGTCTTCAACATTTATGATTCGTCGGGAAAGAAGTCGATAACGTTCAGAACCTAGAGCAGAGCCACTAAGCCGTTCCCTGCTCTCGCTGTATTGAAAAAGTGACTTTTTTTTTTTTTGATTAGTACATGTTGAAGCATGTCCTTCAGGATACTTCTCAGAACTGGGAGAAACATAAAGGTTAATCTTCAGTTTATTGCCACCAGCAGTCAGACTGATAGTATCTTTGTAAATTCTTTTTAGAGGCTATTGATCCGCCGATGCCAGAAGCCCCTAAGACATGACATTTTGCGTTGAGTCTGGACTCTTCTTTGACTTTCCATGTTGAAAAGGGACCATCGGTCTGTAGAAAAGTAGAAATACTGTATCTTCAGCACTATAAGGCGCACTTAAAAGCCTTAAGTTTCTGCATAAAATGACAATGTGCCTTCTATTCAAGAGCACTTTATAATTCTGGTTTTACTTAGTGGTTACAAAAATTTTGAGATGTGCTTTTGACTAGATACACAATCTGTTTTTTTTTATTACTTGTTGTAAATAAGGTTTGGTGTTGTTGTGAATATGCTAATGCAGCTAGCATGTGTAGGTGTTGAACTGTGTTTTTTCTTTTTATAATGTGTAACTGGGCTAATACGTTGTGGTGTCAACTTGTTGCAAACAAGGCAGGGAGTTACTGTTCACAGAAATATTAATTCAGCAGCTTAACTCTGTTTTTTCATGTGTCGCAAAAAAGATTAAGAGATACAGGTATTGTGGATACGCTAACCTGAGTTTATTTTTTTGTTTTTCTAAACTGAAGGTGAGCGTGTCACAGTAGCATTTATCTTTTCTGTATCAGTCTGGTGGTGTTGAACTGTGTTTTTTTTCCTGTTACTAACATGGTTGTGAGTTAGCATAGTCACAGTAATGTTTGTTTACAGTATCAGTCAGTTTTTTAAACAATGCTAGGAGTTACAGGTATTGTACATATTCTAACCTAGCTAACGTGTAGCTGTGTCGGATTGTGGTCTTTCTGTGTTGCTAACAAGATTGGTAGCATTGTGACATCACTGTCAGTTTAAGTGATATTTGGTAATTTTTTACTTTTTTTAACTTGTTTTATTGTTAATGCACTAATACAGCTAATGCTCAGTGGTGGTCAAACAATGTTTATTTCAATTTTACTAACATGGTCACAAGTTAACGTGTTCACAGTAACGTTTGTTTTAGCAGTATCAGTTTTTTTTTTTTACGTTTTGCAAACTAAGTTGCGATTTAGAGGCATTATGAATGTGTTAATGTGTATTAAAGTCGGGTTATGTTTTTATTTACGGGGCACTGAAAAGAATGGGAGTTCACTCTTTCACAGTGACACCTTAGCGGTGTCGGTTTGTTTTTCAGCGTGTTCACTGTAGCATTTGTTGAGGTATTAGTGTGTTTTCTACATGTTTCAAGCAAGTTTGGGAGTCACAGGTATTGTGAATGCACCAATCTGGCTAATGTGTGACAGTGTCAAACTTTGTGGGTTTTTTTGATGTGTTACTAACAAAGTTGGAAGTTAGCATTGTCACAGTAACATTTTTTTCTGTCAATATCAGTCATTAATTGTACGTCTTGCAAACAAGGTTGGGAGTTAAAGATAATGTGGATGCGCTACTACGGCTAACACATGCTGGTGTCAGACAGTGTTTTCTTGTTAAATATTACTAACAAAGCTTGGAGTTAGCATAGTCACAGGAACTACTGTTTTAGCGATATCAGTTTATATTTTTACATCTTGCAAACAAGGCTGGCAGTAACATATTATGAATGCGCTAATGCGGCTAATGAGTGTTTTTTGGTTAAGTATTACTAACAAAGTTGGGAGTTAGCATAGTCACAGTACCTTTTTTTTTTTAGCTATATCAGTCTAAATTTTTAAGTCTTGCAAACAAGGTTGGGAGTCACAGATATTGTGAATGTGCTAATTCAGCTAATACATCCTGATGTCAAACAGTGTTTTTTTGTTAAAAGTTACTAACACGGTTGGAAGTTAGCATAGTCACAGTAACGTTTGTTTTAGCGGTATCAGTCAGTATTTTTACATCTTGCAAACAAGGTTGAGAGTTGCGTTTATTGTGAACATGCTAACGCGGCTAATGCTCCTACCATGGCTAAAATGTAGCTTATTACTAACAAATTCTGGAGTTACGGTGAACACATTCATGTCTGATTGATGGACTTGTCAATGACTTTTTTGCCTCACTTAATGTGCCTTATAGTTCAGCACGCCTTAAATATGCTAGAAGTTCAAAAATTGAATATTCATTGTGTCTTATATTCTGGTGCTTGAATAGAGTACGGTAAGTCCTCAATGTGGTGAGCAAACCTCTAAAATTCCTCCTAATATTGGTTCTTATTAAAAATCTCAACTAGGATTTAGGTTTAGTCATTATAATTCACCCTTTTGGAGAGCAAACTCAAGTCAGCAAGCGGAGCGACGAGGGTCCCTGTTCTTCACAGCAACGAGCCATCGCTCTGCGTTATTGGACCTATTAATCTCCGTATGTATTTTATTTGAGGAGGACAATGGGGTTGAGTGATCAGACTGGCGAATGCTCCTTTTCCCCATCTTCGTCTCTCTGTGTCTTCTTCAGGTCCTGCCCTGTGATGGGAAATCTATATGGTGCGGGAGGCCAATTTAAGCTGGAGCAACCATGTGGGTTTGAAAAGCCAGCAGACAGAAAAAGGAAAAAAAGACGGGAATAACGCCTCTGCTCTAAATGAATCTCAGCGCGAGGAGATCTGATCGGACGGCGTTTTATTATCAGGAGCTGCTCGGGATGGAGCGGAGCCCAGGAAGTTTGTCTATCGCTTGTGTTGTGTTCTTTAAGCCTCTCGGTTATCCGTGCACTTCCACCTGCATGTCAGTAAATGTCAAAGCCTGCAAGTTGAACACAATCGTTTTTTCTTTAGGGTATGCCGCTGAGCACAAACATTCCCAGAGTGTTTGTATTCATTTACTGTACACAGTATGACTATAATAATTATTTAATGTTTTTTTTTTTTCACCTTACGGCACTTATAAGCTTCATTTTTTTTTTTTAAATATAGTGTATTAGACTTAGTGGGCTTCAATTAATTCACCGCCTTCAGGGCCTCTCCGGCTTTGTATGGGAGGTCAGACCAGGTCACGCCAGATTTTTTTTCCTCCTTTCTGAGAGTAAGCACCACTAGGTTTGTGTTGGATCAGATGAGACTGGGCTAATTCTCTCCAGCAGCTGGTCCTTTTCACTCACTGTTTACCCTCTAATGCAAAAGCTGCTGCTTTGCCCCGTCTCTCTAGAAAAAAAAAATCTCTTTACATTTCAACTGACTACATTTAAAAATCCTCTTAATTAAAAGCTGAACCAATTCTTTTTTTTTTTGTATTGATTCAGCTGGGGGGGGCAGTTGGGGTGTATTTGTCGGCGGTTCTCCGTGGCCGCCACCTCTGCAGTTGGGGAGTTGTTTGCTAAATGCTGTGTCATTGGAGCTTTGCTGTCTTGCCCCAAAGCAAGCGGAGTCTAAACACTGCACTTTGTGGCTGAAAGGCCATCTGTCATGGGAGGGGGAAACCGGCTCCCCCCCTCCCGAAAAAGCATAAACAGGGGCGGGCTGTTAAGCTCACTGTCATGGAAATGCCCCATCTGAGTGAGGCTCAGGGCCTTAATCCTGCTCCCTCCCACTCCTGCAGCTGGGTTTCGGGGGTTCTATGGGTGTCAGAGAGGAGGCTATAGGAGTAACATTCAATCAGGGATGGCTGGTCATCTTGTTTGTTTGTGTTTACAGCATGCCTGTGTAAGCCCTAAAGCCTGCTATTGCACAGAGTCTGACCAGATTTAAGGGATTTACCCTCTAAAGATAAGTAATATATCTAAATGTATGTAGGGGCAGTCAGCTGCTCATACTCCCTGGATTAGTTTTTCAGAAATTATTACACATAGATTAAAATTTAAAGCAACATGTTTGTGTCAAATCTATTACTGGAGTGTGTGTTTTTTTAAGGTTAGCCTGTTTTTGACGACATACAAGAAATAAATGCATGAAAGCTATTCTTTATGGGTGTCTAACCGGGTCCGAACCCCTCCGAAGAGGAGAATATCCTCAATATTTCATACGTGATTGAAGAGATTTACGAGAGGTAATTATTGGATCTGTATGTGCAAAACCCAGAGAGAATCAATTCTTCCAATCAATTCCACTTTTAAGAGGATAGGCCAGATTACCAGAGCCGAGGGCCAATGCGGACAGGGGGCCCCCATAAAGCTCTTAATAGGTTGCTAAAATGTGTGTTAAAACCTCCGATTGGAGGCAATGGAGAATTCCTGTGAGATTTGACCCTTCTGCTTCTTCTGTCTGACGTAAATTTGTCACAGATGACCCCCCCATTATTGTGAAATTCTTCGACTTTTATTGGCACGTTTGAAAACAGTCTACAACGGATTTGAAATGAATTACAGCCCAATCCAAATGTTTTATTTAGCAATTTGATTAGCTAATTACCATAAAAGTACATTTCAAAAACAGTATTGCAAAACTTATCAGGGGATTTGTTTCAAGAAAAAAAAAGAAGAAGGTATTTGGGTTGGGGTGACGGGGATTTGATAAATCGCCCAGCCTCTGTGACTTGTATCAGATAAGGTTGGGGATCGGTGACAAGATAGATGGAAGAGCTAACCTAAGCTCAGCTCTTGTTTATTTAGAGGTAGCTGCCAGCTGGAAAGTCAACGGTCAGAAAAGGCAACAAATACACACCAAAGAAACCCGATACAAGATCCATATTGCGGTATCTAACATCTCTGAGAGAGACTTCCAACGGGAGATCAGTTTTGTGTGTCACAGCCCTGCAAGTGCACAGAATTGCAATTGATTGCTGATCTCCAATCCGCCGCTCCACTCAGGAAGACAGGGCGAACGCTGACCCCGACCACGCTTGCCTGGTCAGTGTTGCTTGCACTCATCAGTGGGAAGGTCACCCTTAACAATATTCACCTCAGGCTTTGGGTGAAGGGAAGCAAATGCAACCTAATGGTGCCTCACTATCTACTCCTTGCAGATCGGACGACATGCTTTGATAATAGTTGTTGTAACGGTTTCTCCACAGGTGCACTTACTTACAGTCCATTTTCTTGGTGGAATCCCTTCATTTTATGATTCTGTCCCCCACAAAAACAAGACTGAAAGTTGCAATTCCTCAAATGGCCACTAGGTGCTGGTTTTAAGAAAATGCAATTTTCCATCACAAAATGACGCCTGCAGTCTGGTAGAAGAGCTTTAGTCTTTATTTTCAATCAACAGCAGCAGTATGCTAGGAGTGGGCGTATCAATCGGAGTATCAATAGTATCGATGCATAAGTGAAGTTTTGATTCTAGTTTGATGCGATCCATACTTTTCTTCTTTAATATGTACAATAAAAAGCTTAAATTTACAGAGTTCATGTATGTATAGTGTCTATATGTCTGCAGTGTTGCCAGATTTGGCAAAAAAAAAACAGCCAAATTTGAGTAAAAACCTGCCCAATCCGTGAAGGAAACTGCCCAATCAGGAAACATCGCCTGTTAGCTGTGCTTTTATTTAAATCTTTGCTTTTAAAAAACTTGTGTGATAGAAATTTTCTTATTTTTATAATGGTATTACGCCACCATTAATAGACATATTCTATATCTAATTTATATTTAGTGCAGATTATTGTAATGAGCTAATAAACATTTTTATTTGCCAAAATTCGCTGTGTTTTATTACAGATCTAATTAACAAAAAAATATATATCTTTGAAATTACTCTAAAATACATTTGGTGGGGAAAAAAGCATTGGTATCAATATCAATATTGGCAATACTTGGTATTGGATCAATACCATAATTCCCAGCACAGGCCTACTGAATGTGGATACAAGTAGGTAAGTTGTTTATTTTGATTTAATTGGAGCTTAATTGTGTCCACTTTGTTGGGTTTAAATGACTTCTGAAAAAAATTCACCCAAGTTAGGACTCCAGGATTTTTGACTTCCAGAATTCAATGTCAATCCCGCACATTGGACTTCAGAAGCCAAAAGATAAAGGTAAATATAATGCTTAGCTCTATGAGACAAACTAAGAACTAGTAAGGCCTTCTCACTAAAATGGTGCACTCTGCCACCTCCTGGAAACTACAGGGTAAAAGTGACATCTGCGCTCTTGTTCAGATCATTAAGTGTAATGTAAGTACAGGCCCTTGAGAATTTGGGAGGGGTGAACAACTGTGCTGTGTGAGGAATGGCGCTTACGGTGTGAGGACGGCGAGTGTTCGTCTGGTTAGACTATATTTATATTTTTGAGGTGTGTAACTGGTTTGTGTTAGGCATTAGTGTCCAAACTCATTAACTGACACTGCTTGGGATGCAGGGAAGAGTGAAGCATAATTATGTGTGGGGACTTTGTGTAAAACGCAAAATGAGCATCTCATTCATCTCCCGACGATATATAGTGCCTGTAGGCCCTAACTGTCCTGCCACACAATTAACCGGTTCAGGATTTAGTGCTTGGCTTGAATGCTGGTGATAGCACTTCTTTTAGCAGTGATTATAGTCTCAGACATGTTAATCACTGGTCCTGATTACTCTGCCATACATTTCTTACAGGACGTCTGTCTGGATATTGCTTTGAACAGCTAAAAACAACTTTTAAAGGATGTGTTTTTCTTTATTTCTGGAATCCTCCCATGGCCATAAAGGTTTCTGCCCAAGATGCCAAAATAAAACCCCCTTCCAAAAGCACCTTGTCATATTTTGCTTGAAAAAAAACATGTTGAAGTTTGATTTACATGTTTGTTTTTTGTCTACACACAGAGGATGTTAGTCCTCCACAAGTACAGTACATAAAATTCTCAAAACATTAAATGTTTGATTTTCCCCACAATAGTGGATTATAATCTGCACTGTCAATGAATGGTCTATTTTTGAACAAATGTAAGCTCTAAGGCGTGCCGAGCAAGCTAAAAGAGTCAAGCTACATACACACTGGAGAATTTTGGTGTTCACACTGGACAATCAGGGAGGGGCTTCTTCTTTTTTTACTGTTTACTAGCACATGTCCGCCACAGACAGAAGAGATTTGGTGTGAAATGTTGACATGGTGCAAATCTTATGAATCTTGCTCCAGGCTTTTTCTTTCACAGTCATATAATTCCGACTAGGCACAAACCGCATTTATTAATTTCTCCTCCATGATGGATTTTCAATGGTTGGCACGGTCATGAATGAAAAAGGACGCCATCCATAGGTCACTACCAAATCCGAGTACTTAATTGGTCAAAGTTTGATGCGAAAGATTTGAAGCCTGAACACAGCTTCAAGGATACATCCATCAGTTGGTTAGAGTTTATTCAATCCATTTACAGTAATATTATAACTTATTTGAAACATGCTACTCATTAGTCAGTTAGAGTTTTCACAATGCTAGTAACTTCTAACCTTCATTGAAACATGTAAGGAAAAACCCACTAATTCAGTACCTTGTTAGCAATGGGTAAAAAAAACAACAAAAAAATAAAACCACATTCCAACACTATGACACATTACTGAGACCTGTAATACCTTACTCCCAACCCTGTTTGCAAGATGTACGAAAATAGACTGCTAGACAGTTAAAACAAACGTTAGCCTACTGTGAAAAAGCTAACTTCCAACCTCGTAAAGGTTGAAAGTAAAAAAGTAAAACAAAGTGCTAAAAAATATATTGGCCTACTGTGACCACGCTCACTCCCAAACTTGTGAAGAGGTCAACTTGTCCAGTACAGTCTATAGTCAAACTGTGTTTCTTTACGTCTATAAGTGTTTCTTTTGTGTTTTACGTTAGCCACCTTTAGAAATACAAAACAAACCACTAAAACAATATTAGTCTACTGTGACTACGCTAAAACACATAAAAACAGACAAAAAAAACACAGTTGGACAATAGACTGTACTGGACATTTTGACCGCTCTCCCTTCATGCTCCAAACAGGAAGCAAGCTCCAAGAAGCCAAAATCCCATAGACTACTATTGAGAAGAAGAATTTCTAGAATAACCATTCTTGCTCTGGTGCATTTTCCTTAAATCTTGCTAATACTATTTTTTCTTGACATTTTTCTTTATCCCATGTTATCCAAGTTATAAACTGGCCAATCAGATGCCTCAGAAAGAGCATAAGGAACCTGCTGGTTCCTACCTCAAACATTTGATTGACAGATTCTCTTGGTCACTTTCAGTGGAAAGGGGTGTGGACTTTGAACCAGCTCACTCCTGACTGGTGAAAGCCCTGGAAACAGGACTCAGACCGACTTAGACCAATCCCTGTTGTTTGGCTCCAAATGGCAGCGCGCATAATGCGGAAACATGAGAATTGAATTTTCAGGTAATTTTAAGGCATTTTCTATTTTCACGGCTGGCTTTGTCCATTTTCATTCATGTCTATGAGTCAAACACAGCTACGTGTTAGCATATTTACAATAACACCCAACTAGATTGAATCTATATGTGAAGTTTACAATAAAATGAGGCTATTAAATATCATTCATAGTGGGGAAAATATTGTACTCATCAGCATCTTATTTTTAACTATCTTAACTGTCTTTCTGCCACTCAACACTCCATACCTCTGAGACTTTAGTAAAAAGGTTGGCATTAGCAAGTGAAAGGGTTCATACAGACAATGCTATGCATTATGCATTCACAGCATTTGTATAAAACGCAGCTGCCTTCGTTCTTGCAAGCCAGTAATCTACTGGCAACTTTTCAGTAAATTCTGAAAAAGACACTATCAAAAAGACTACCTTTACATTTCTTTTGCCATAAGCTAGCACACTTGAAAAACTAGCCGTGTCGTCCACCCTAAGAAACATCAAATACAAGGAAATGTCACATCTGTCAGAACTGGCTGAGCCAACTGTCTGGTAAACAGACACACAACCAAGAGAGCAGTGTTAATAAGGAGGGGGGTTGTTTTTTTTCTTCTTACCCAGAGGCAACACAGGCAAGCCATAAACGAGGATTTGATCCCTGAAACTTGTTATGTAGTTGTCACTTTATAAAAGGCGGCACTCTCTTTCAGTTCCATCCCTACAAGTACGCATAAATACTGGATTGTTAGCATATCCGCAGAGAAAGTGAGAGTTAAATATGCCTGCTTCTAACATAAGAACTTTTTCTCCATCTGGGATAAACATATAGGAATCTGCTGGCTAATAGCGTTGACACAACCACCCGGCAGTTACATAATAGCAAAATAACCTATGGTCAACTTGTCTGTAGCTTTGTTTTTCTTTTTCTTTTTTTCTCAGCTCAGTTCTCACCTCAAAAACCTGGTAGTTGAATCACTTATAATTATTATTATTATCTTTTTGACAAAGACATTTTGGTAATTCTGATGTCATACCTGAAATTTTATTATAACTTAACAGCAGTAAGGCTGGTATGGAACCTAACTGCATCTTACCCAGATTTGGACGTCCTTGCGAAGAAATGTTGTTTATTTCTTGATTTTTTGTTGTGCCGGTATTTCTTTTCCTTTGCTTCCCCTAGTGGTGGAATTGCGCATTGCGCCCATTTCTTTAAATAACCATAACATGCCACAGGAATGGGCTGGAAACTCCCCCCCGCCAACGTACGCCTGCGGATGAGACCCGCGGCCGTTATGTTTGCCATCCCTGCTCTACGCAAACTAAAGTCTGCACCAGAGCGTTTAGGTCAGGGGTGTCCAGATCCAGGGGTGGATGGCTGGTCTCCTACCTGTTTTCCAACCAACCTGCCACTGAAGCTTCTTACAGGCTAAACACACCTGATCCAGGTAGTCAGTAGCAGATGAGACAGGTTTTTTGGAAAACCAGCAAGAGGTCGCCCCTGGAGCCTTTGTTTTTGACACTCCTGGTTTAGGTTCCATCATCATCCATTGGCACAAGAGGCTACAATAAAGTTACCCATTAAATTTTGATAACAACTGTCAAACATCCTCCGTGTCATCAATTTTTGTGACTTAGTGGACTCTAATTGAGCTGCCAGTGTACAGAGTCCCTAATCTTGCCTGTAAACATTTTGCGCCTGTCATCACGCCGTCACGCATCACAGTAAACTTAGCCGTCAGTGACAGTAGTGGCCAGGGGCTGCCGCAGCTGCTGCCGCTGCTTGAGCCGGGCAACAGCAGTGTTTACCCAAACACGGAGGGAGGCAGGTCGAGACGAAACGCACGACCCAACAACTGTTGCTTCGTTTTGTGACTTATCCTTCTCCGTGACACACGCCCCAAATGTTGCTTCGTTCACGGTGGCCCTCTGGAGCTAAAGTTAAAGCCAGGCAGCTGTTTACATTTTTAATTTTTTTTTTCATCCCTCTAAGACAGCGATATCCAACATTTTCCAGGACTGGTTTAACGTCAGACCAGCCAACAGGCTAAAGTGGAATTTTTTTGTTTTAGTTTCAAGTTTCCTTTAACTTTTGAGGGCTACGTTTATCTTCATCATCATCTTCACTGGTTTAAACTTTATTTTCACACCAGAGTTTGTGTTGGAACTATTAAAATGGGACGTAGGCTTTCTCTAAGTGGGAGAAAAATAAACACATAATAAAATTAATTGACAGCAACTTCAGCCTCATCCAACTTTTAATGCGCGATGGGAAAAAATGGTCATTAAAACTGGTGCTTTCTAAATAAACGTTAATGAACTGTTTAAGCAACTTTATTAGCAACAACTCCACGTTTTCTTTCTGAACTTTTGTGTTTCTGTTTTTTAATTGTAAAGTGCTTCGAGCTCCTTCAGTATCAGAAGTGCTTTTTATAAATAAAGTTGATTTGATTCTCACTCCCAAGTCGCCACATATTGACATTTGATTAAGGACCTCTCCGCGTCACTTTTTGAGGTTTTGGATGTCCCTAAGTCGTCGATTTTGACATATGGGCTCTTCCCATTAAATCACGGGCCCCCAACCTCCGGGCCGCAAACCAAAACCAGTCCAGTACAGGGTTAAGGTTAGGGTACTGGTATTGGGTTAGGATACGTGCCCGAGGATCAGTGTACATCTGGTACTGCATCTGGTACCGCATCCCAAGGGTTGTGGACCCTTGATTTTCTGACCGTCCAGCATGTCAAAAAACGACAAGTGACGTGGAAGGGGCCTTGACCAAAACATCAATTTGTGATGACTCGGGGATGAGAATGTGTTCATAATCTTTTGTCGGACAAAGACTGCAAATATTAATTTATCCTCCCTGACCAATTTTCAAACGGTCGGTCAATTCGTGAATTAAAAGGGACGCCATCCATATGTCACCACGATATACGAGTTCCTGATTAGTCAAGTTTGACCTGGTTAAACCTGTAATTTGTTCAATGGCCACAAGTTTTGTGTGTGGAGCCCAAAAATGGTTGTAGTAACTCGTTTAACTACTGGAGTTGTAAGAGTTTTAAACATTGAACCCTGTAATGCAAAACGACACAAACTTCTCATTGGAAGTGGCCTCTTCAACACACATTGCTGAAGGCATTGTGAACGTAGCTTTAGGTTTGCAGTGAAGGACTTCTCCCTCACACACACACAGACACACAAACTACTCTGCGGTTTCAGTTGTTTAAGACCCGCAATCATGTACAGCACCAGTTCTGCATGCAATTTGCGTCGATGCAAAACACCACAGAATGCATCATCAAATCAAAGCTATAACTACAAGCTGCCAGTAGATTGAAATAGTGAGAAAAGCACCAAACATGTTGAGTTTTTTTCTTAAACGGTGAATGCTCGGTGGTTTGAAGATGCAGGGAACAGGTCTCCAGGTCTAATGCCTCCCTGGACACCCTTCCCCACCCTCATTACCAGAGAGCTGCTTAATGACAACGTCAATATTGATCACAGCTAAGTGAAGCACTGAAGTACCGTGTGGTTACTGGACCTGGCACAGGGGAAGACATCCAATGATTTTCTTTTATTTAAACTTCCCTCATTGCTCTTTCACTCCATTTCCCATCCTGCTGCAAAGCCCAAACTCAGCAATATTCAGCTCTTACCTCCTTGTTCTTCCATCTGCTTTACGACTCCGTTTTTCTCCAGTTGCCTCCCTCTTGTCTCACAGTGCAGCAGTTTAGTAATATTTACTGTGACGGATTTTTTTTGTCTTATCTTTAGTAGTATTTAGTCAGCAGATAATTGTACTGGAACAAAGCAAAAGGAAAAGATTAAAGAGGTGTCCCGCGCAAAAATAAATCAAACTGATTGTAGTCTGTCGCATGTGACCTCGTCTGCAGCTAAATTTACAAATGTACTCCCCCACAAACCGCCATACTGCACCTGTGTGTTGATCAACAAATATTGATTACCTCTCCTACTAATTGGGCTGAAGTTAATTACTAGCAATTAAAATCATGAATGATGCATTAAGGCGGATGCAATACACATTAAGGTGGGGTTCCAGCACACTCAAGTGTAAGCATACTTGCTACCCTACACAACTCATTAAAAAGCACTCTCACACATGCCGACATAATTAAACACTGAACGGCATCCACTGCCTCCTCCTGTCCGATCATTTGATTTATGCTACTTTCACCGTGATCTGCTTCCGCTCAGGTTTGGCGACAGAGATAAAAAGAAAAGAGTAGATTTTCTTGATTTCTGCTAAAACCCTGGTTTTACTGGGAAGCTGGCAGGTTCTTGGGATCTTCTCCTCCAAAGTCTCACCGTTAGACGGATAAGCTCGGCCACTTCTCCAAATGCGGGTCGCATTCCTTTTGATCAGGCCACAAGTTCAGCCGAGCGTGGCGTTCACCTTTTAGCCCCTCTGTCTTTAAGCTGGTTCGTGGCTGCCTTTACCGCCGCACTGCAACAACAGGAGGAAATGAAGGAAGTTTTGTCCGCCGGCACCTTATCTGGTCAGGGGGGAAGTGCAGTGATCCCTGCAAATTAGCCCCGAACCTGATGGAGAGGTGCGTGCGTGTCGGCTTTCATCCCGGTTTTCAAAAACTGAAGGTTTGGAGAAGCTGGGATAAAACATCAGGGACAACTGATGTATTCCTAAGGCATTAATAGTCCATAGTCATGTGTTTTGTCCTGATTATGAAACTTTTAGTTCCAAAGTTAATCTGGAATGCTAGTATCAATTCAATATTTCAATGAGTCTACAACTCTGGTCAATCTTAAGTACATTTTGGAGCTGTAGTTCAGTTTGTTTATGAGTTTTTATTAGTGGAAAACACGTTAATCAGCTGTTACACACTCTCAGAAAAAGAAGGACCAAATTGTACCTTTAGGGGTACAATGGATTGTCACTGGGGTGGTACCCTCAAGGGTACTTCTGGTGTACCCCCAACACTTGGTACTTATTTGTACCCCTATGATTTGGACCTTATCAAGATCAGAACACTCTGACCATTGATCAATGTGAATCAGCTGATTCTGACGAAGAGAAAAGCGGCGTTGCATATCGGCTTTGCACCAGAATTCCATAACTAATGTAAAGTGGTGCAAAGCCAACAGAATTTAAGTTAATTGTGTCAATGGTTAAAGAGTTACGGTTACCACTGGAGCGATTGCTCTGGTATGTCTTCTACTTATCAAGAACTATGAACAACTGGATCAACCATGTTTGTGGTCCTCTCTACTGCTGACTCAGATGTGCAATGACTTGAGTACTTTTTTTTTTTTTTTTGAAAGGCCAATTTATGTCCCTTTGTTGAACTGGCTTGGTCGTTATAGCCAGGGGCTCTTGTAGAATCTCTTGGGACCTTGGACAATAATTCACAGTGGAGCCCTTCCAGCCAGAGATAAGACCTAATGTGTTTCAAACTCATTAGAAATGTCAACATGTTACCATAGAACTGATTGTCACAGAGGTGTCCGAATCCAGTCCTGGTGGTTTATCAACAACCCGGCCCCACTCACCGTCGACTACCTGGATCAGGTATGTTTTACCAATGAAAAGTTAGTTGAAGAACATGTATGATACTGGCCCTCAAGGCCTGGAGTTTGATACCTGTGGTCAAAGACATTTGTGAAGAGCTAAAAACGACCTCCAACACGTGTCAAAGTCAAGGCCCGGATTCAGCCCACAGGGTAATTATACACGACCCTCCAGATCATATTATATTATTATTACTGGCCCAATAATATCTTGCTAACATATTGAAGCAACTAATCAGTTGCTTCAATATGGTCGCTTTAATATTAATTTCCGAGACCGTTGTGGACATAGCATCAAAGCTCTCACTGCTTTTTACCTTTTAAACAATCTTTGAAAACTCCTTCCTTAATATATTAACCTTTTGGTATCTAACAGACTTCCTGCTAAAAGTCACATTAAATTCTAATTCCAACAAGGAGAAGCAGGCGTCTTTTTAAGGGAGAGAACACATGTCCGAGAGGCCTGTTTCTCCTTATCTTGCAACTTCAGCCCCAGCCAAAGATAGATGTCTGCCATGCCAGCATGTTTATTTTCCTAGCCGATTAGCTTCGATTAAAAGCAGACCATGTTGTCTCTCTCCTCCTATTTGTACGTTTGAGTCTCTGCTTGTGTGTGTGTGTGTTTAAGGAGATTTCCAAGCCTCCCTGTGTGGGTGTTCGTGTGAGAGTCTCCGTTATTTCATCTCCACTAGGCTGCACATGATAATTAAGCCATGGGGGGCTGGGAGAGGGATGGTAGGTTACAGCTCTGAGTGATTCTGCAACACCACTGCCTGCCCCTACCTCTTCTTGTGTCTCACACATCCTACTTTAGCCCTCCCTTCCTGCTGCCTCCACCCCTCACCCATCCCTCTCCACCTCAGCTCAATTCCCACCTCAGGCTGTGGGAATTTTTTTTTTTCTTTTTGTAGTCACACTTGGCTTGCCAGGTAAACAAGCCTGAATGAGGGGAGACAAAAGTGAAGTCCATGGGAGCAAATGAAACAGAGGAGGATGTAAATAGATTTAATACGGAGTCCCCTCACCGGCGGACAGTCCAAAGACCTTCTGCACACCTCCTTTTCTACTACCTTTGATCGCTCTGGACACCTCCCAACCAGGATAGTCCAGTTGATACAGTTCCAACAAGAAGGGGTTGCAGAACATTTTTTAAACAGTTTACTTTTACCTGTTTTGAAGTCTAATTCAAGAATTTGACACAAATAAAAAATGACCTTATAATGCAATTCAACCAATAGCCACTAGAGGCAGGTTCCAGAAGAGTATTTTCCCATCGACTCCATGAGAAGTGGACTGAGAGAGTGTGACGTTATCCATAGAAATTACCTTGCTTCTGGCTAAAAAAAATGAAGTTAATTGAGTCGCTATTTTATTTGCAAATGTGGACGTTAGCTTGCTGATGTCAGTAGATATTGGTTTGTCAGAAAGCGGGCTACATGAAATCTGTCTGAGCATTTGCTGTGGGATCCAGCTGCCACCGCATACTTTTATTGAGGTAACTGATAGCTCGGTTTGTAACTTGAATAACTTGAACAACAAAAAAAAATGAGGAAAAAGATTGAGTGGTTTATTTCTCCATAGAGGTTTATGGAATTTTGGCTTCTTGGAGCCACTTCCTGTTTGGAATATGAGTGAAGGCGGGTCACTTTGTCCAGTATCATATACAGCCAATGCTAAAAGGTTGTGATCTACAAAAAAAAACATAAATAGTCTGATTCCAAAGAACTTATGTTTATTGCTATATATACCATTTATGACAACAGTAGGCGGGGTTTCTTTTCTACATCTCTGTTAGTGTATTTACAGTATGTCTATGGTTCTTATCAGAAGGCAGAAAAAGTAATAAAAGAAAAAAAATGCCTAATAGTCTTACTATTATACATTGAAAAACACCCTCACAGTGTTTTGACAATACTTGAAATCAAATCAAACGTTTTTTAAATGTTCACGTCTAGATCTTATGCTAGGTATTCTTGTTTTCTACTAGAAACTCATGATTATTATACAAGTTGTGTTTTTATTTTGTTTTTTAATCTTTTTAGTTGAAGATTCATGCCCTAGATCAGGGGTAGGGAACCCTGGTCCTCAAGAACCACATTCCTGCATGTTTTCCAATTGTCATGAGTCCCTACACTGATTACCTGGTTCAGGTGTGTTCAGCCAATAAGAACATGCCAGAGCAGGGTATGGTGGAAAACATGCAGGAATGTGGCTCTCGAGGACCAGGGTTCCCTACCCCTGCCCTAGATTAACCCAACTTAAAGTGGCACTAGTGTCACTTGTTGTTTGGGTTTGATTTGGAACCAGATCAGTTCACCATGTTTCCTCTAGGGGGGATTCTTTGTATAAACTAGTCAAACCCTAATCACAAATTTTAACATACTTACTCTGGTTCCAAAGCATTTTATTGTAACTTCATTTGATTTACTACCCAAAAATAACATTTTTATGAATCTCTTTTGATTTGACGTTGATATTTGGTAAATTATGCCTTGTTGACCTTTGGGTGTTTCAATATTTGCGATTTTTAGGGAATATAAAAAAAAAATTTGAAGAGGATGAAATATACTTTTCACCGTATAGTATGTGTTGTCATACTAAGATTAATTGATCTTTTGCACTTGCCATATAAAGAAAAGTATGAAAGTGTAGAAAAATCAAAAGAGTAGAGTGTGAATCAGGTGTCTATTAAAAAAAATCTGAATGTAATGTTTGCAGTTCAAGATGAATAAAGTTGGAACTTTTTCCTCTCAACTATTCACCCCATGGGATCTTTTTTCTTTTTCTTTTCTGCGATTCTGTCCATTTTGCTCAGTAATTCTAAGTAATGGTAATTCCAACAGACAGCTGTGTCCACATGCTCCTCTGTTGGGCTGTGAATGATCACTACCTGCAAGGCCTTCAGCTCAAGCAGACGTGCATTCCCTGCTCCTCTCCGCTCCTCCACCCCCTTGAATTATCTACAGCTAATCCAGATCAGAAAGTTAAAAAGCAGGTCAAGCGTGAAAGCCTTATGCTGAGTAATGAGAAGAAGAGCCGTGTCGCAGCATCTGAGGTTGAACTCAGGAGTATGTCTGCGCGAGTGCAACTCAAAGTCATCCAAGTCCTTGTTTTCAAAGCAGTTTTTCATTTTAAAGGCAGGAACAGTAGATGAAGATGAATTTTCACCAGATATGAAGACGGGGGGAAAAAAAAAAACGACAGATGTCCAAATTTATGTTCCCCATTGACAGCGTTCAGGTGTGTGCAAAAGCAGAAAATCTATCCCGATTGATCTGGAGCAGGAGGCCCTCTGGCAAAGAGATTGGGTTGTACACCACTTCTGTTCCTCAAGGGAACCTTGATCACTGTTATAGCCCCTTGTGTTAATTAACATGCTCTGACATTTCAGCATTGGCCGGTCTCTCATCTTGGCACCCTGGCAAATCTTTTCCAGACTCCTAGAGAAATTGCGTTGGGCGGGATGAAAGGGAGTCTCGGTGCAGTTGTCAGGACGGAGGATAGGGCGGATGAGCAGACCGGGAACGGTTCACTGACTCTCGGGAGTGCTCCTTCCACCTGTCTGTGGCTGATCCCGGCCGATCGCGTGCACCTCTGCGGTCGCTGCTGCAGAGACTGCTGCCGATCGATAAGTCTTTGAGGCAGCGTTATCCGTTCTAATCCCAGGTTGTCATTAACACCTACACTGTCATTTGTTATGTATAGATCTATTGACCAATTGAGTGGTTGGTATACAAATGATAACAAACACATCGCAAAGCAGAAAATGAAGGCCAAGGAGAACTTTGAGAATTAATGGGGTTTGACGGTTCCTTCGTTAGAAGACTTAGAGTAGCAGAACTTTGATTTGACTTTGATTTCTAATTATTTCTGGCTGGTGTTTTGAATACTAGTTAGACTCTCAGGAATGTTTTCTTAATGATTTTCAAATTTGGCCTCAAAACCATTCATTTTACTAGATGACAGCTTTAAGCCCTCCTCTTTTAATCTTGTTTTAAAGTGAATTTAATAATTTCTTAAAAATATTTGTTAGTTTAACATATTTTCTGCACAATGGGGCGCAACACATTAGAACTCGCACCGCTAATGAATAGTAAATTTAAAAAATACATCAAATGTAAGGTAATTATTAAGAAGATTTAATGAAACAAAAGAGTCAGAAATGAAGCCATCGGTTAGACTGACTTTATTAATTGGTTCACAGGAGCTCTAGAAATTGTTTGTAACACGCTACATGCTAGCCATGTTAAAAATGTTAGCCATGGTAAAAGTATTAGTGAATTCACAATACCTGTAACTGCCAGTCTTGTTTGTAACACGATCAAACACAGACCATTACTGCTAAAACAAGCATTACAGTGACTACGCTAACGCCCAAACTGGTTAGTAAAATATAAAAATCTCTTAGTCCAACACCATTAATCATTAGCCGTGTTTGCGTAGTTACAATACTTGGAAGTAAAACTGAAACAGCTAAAACAAACTCCTCACATTGGCATATTAAGAAAATCGTGTAACTCCCAACCTCATTTACAACATGTAAAAGGACCGACGGATACTGCTACTAAGCTAACTCTCAACCTTGTTAGTAACACAGTCAACACTGCTATATGTAAGCCGCGTTAGCACATTGATAATGTCTACCTCCTAACTGCATTTGCAGCAAATAAAAAAACAGATTGATGCCGCTAAAACAAACGTTACTGCGACTACGCTAAACCCCAACCAAACACAAAAAAAAAAACTATAGTCCAACACCGCAATATTAGCCGCGTATATTTACAATAATACCTAAGCAAACATTTTGACAGAGGGCTTCTTAAAATCATTTGGACATCAGTAAGCAGAAACAGATTAAATCCATTTATAGCCCTTTATTTCAGGGGAGTCAAATTCAATTGCGCACACCTTAGGTCACAGGTCGAGCAGGATAAACATTTATTGAACGCTCTTAAACTACATTTTTAAAACTGCAACTTTTTAACATAATTATGAACTAGATTCATAGCATTACTGATAATGCTAGTGTGAATGCTTCAAGTTGAATTTGGCTGCTGAAGATAGTGCTGATAGCTGAATATGCTGAAATTGATATCTAAAAAAGTTGAAGCTAATATCTGAAAACACTGTAGCTGAAATCATTAAAGTTGATAGCCAGCTAAAAATAGTAGCTAAATGCCAAATTAGCCTAAAAACCCAGGTTTGACAAACAGCTATCATGTAGCTGAAAAAAAATGCTAAACTTTAAAATGTCCTGAAAAACAGAAAAAAAGAAAAACTAAATTAGCCAAAACAGTTGTACAAAAATATAAATATTAGCCTAACTCCAAAACTGTCTAAAAAAACAAAAAAAGCTTAAATAAAGCAAAACAGCGAGCAAGTTGAAATATTAGCTAAACTCTAAAATAGCCTAAAAAATCTTAATAAATGCCAAAATAGTCCAAAAAGCTAGCAGAATAACAATTTAAAAAACTTTAAACCTTATCTTTCCAGAATAAATCAAGTCAAATGTTAAACAACTTTCAATATTTCACTTTCCATAGAAATATATTTTTTCAAAATCATGCAAATTTAAAAAAAGCGCAAGATAACATTGAAAACAATAAAATAAAACAACTTAAAGCCAGATAGAATTACCCCGAGGGCCAGATCCGGCCCCGGGCGTTGACTTTGACACACGTACCTTAGGTGATCTGGAATTTAAAGTGCACTACTGTTTCTTGAAAAAAAAAAAAAAAAAGTCTTTCAAGTGCCTCTCATTGTTTGAAAATTACAGTACTGTGCTGCCTGTTGTTTTCCATGTTTATCTTAAGGACTTTGAAAAATCTTTGAGTATGAACTGTATTTTACTAATAAGCCCGTCTTCCATAAAGTGCTGCTATCAAAATAAATAGAGTGTACAGTTTTCTCTTCAATGATTACAACTAATATCCTCTGATCTGTCTGACCCCATGATTGCACTCCTCACTGGACAGACGGCACTTCGTTATGCTGAAGCTGCAGCACCATGCCGGTAGGAGCGCCAAACACATTAAAGCTCAGAACAGCAAGAGAGGAAAACAGACACAGTTTCACACTCTGTGGGAGCTTTTGATTTGCCAGCTCTGCCTTTTTCCCCTCCTCTCTATCACTAAACTTCCCCTGAATTGCAATTGATGAAGTAAAATAACATCTACCGACCATGTTAATAAGCACCCGTGAGTTCTAATGCAATTAAACACAGCAGATGGTTCCTAAAGACTTAAGTAGTTTTTTTTGGTACAGTTTTGGAAATTGAATTACAAAATAAGATCAATCTTCTGTTTATTGTAACCCTATAGCAGAGGTTGGAGTTGTATCAGATTTCAGCCCAGGCATGTGTCTCTAACCAAGGTCGGACAAAAATCTGATAAAATTATAGTCACAATGTGACTTGGAGAGATGTTGGTAAGATGTCGGTCTGTGCTCCAAAACAACAACCACTCAATCAATCGACTGGAATTTGAAATTAAACGAAGAAAAACTTGGTAATTGGTCTTCCATCCAAGAAACTAGTAGATCTATCCCTACCGAACTTAAGAATGAGTATGACCGCGAACACGTGCGTAATTTGAGGAAAACCCACGTGATAAATGGTTAGCGATGTCTCATATTTCCAATTTAAAATCCCAGGATTTGACCCTAAAATGGCGACTAGACATCAGAATAGGCTGGACCCAAGAACCCAACAATAACTATTCATCCGTCTATTAAAGAAAGCTAATTAGTTAGTTTTACGCACACTCAGCAGTGTGTGAATTTAATGGACTGGCATGCAGTGACTTTTATGACATTTCTTTTATTACATTTCAATTAATTTCATCGGGCTGCGTTAGGTTTATGTATCTTTTATCTCCTTAAGTCTTTGCTACATTCACTGTTACAGAAGGAAATGGGTTTAGACGCTCATTTGTCCTAAAGAAGAAATTAAATTGTCACAGCAATTAAAACACATTTAAGATGTCAGATTGACCAATTATCACAACTTTAGACTGAAATTCATAAATTCCGAGGGATCATAGGCCTAATGTACATGCAGATGGAGCTTCTTATTGATTTCACACCAACAGCTTAGTTACAAAGCCCTGATTTTATTTTTTTCCTCAAGGATTTTTGATTTTCACTAGTGTCCATAGCAGTCATGAAATCCTCTCAACCTTCATCCACATTTGGGACGGATAACACTTCAATGTAAAGCTTGGGTCATCTGGACCCCACACGAAAACATAATCAGACATTAAAAAAATGGCTTCAAACGGGGATGTTTGTTTGAACCACACCCCTAGTGGTGACTTAGTGAACTACACATGGATTCCATTTTCTTTTTTAAGTTGCTGCTTGATCCACACGGAGCCTATTTAGAACTTCCTGGCCACTACATCTGCCAGGGATTGTCTCCTGTATTCTGTGTCAGCATGGTTTGAATTTTTGTTTCTTTACATAGTACGGTTTGCTGTTTTGATACAAAGAAAAGAACATCTGACAATTCAGTTCTAAGGCTTCTCCATCAGCTGTAAAAACAATTCCTAAAAATGTCGTGGAGCACGGCTGGATGCGTGGAATACTGAACAGGATATTGGAGATTACGCACACACTGCTATAGGCTCAGAAAAGAACTGCTCCTTCTTTGCTCTTCACTGCTTTTTAATTCTCAGTCATTTTGCAAATAAAACCCATTTAATCAGCTTAGAGTAAGTAAGTCTCAAGCAAACCCAAAGCTGGGTGGTAGGAAAAACTGGGATGTTCTGCAAGTGATGAATCTCAGTTCTTTTCCCCCAGTTTGGCGGTCTGGAAGTTAGCCGGTTGTCCCCACATGCCCCGAGACTCTCAGGACTTCCAAGTGCGGGGAGGGAGCAGGAACACCATTTGACAGGCCTGTTTTAACATGAGCTTTATGAGTTTACACAGGTGGAGGTCCTGGACTCCGATCCAGATTTGTGCACAGGGTATTAAATATTTACAGGAGTTTAGATCCTCTGCAGTTGGAAAATACAGCTCAGAAACACATTCTGGGGGGGAGGAAAAGATGACCGGAGTTAAAAACTGTCATTAGATCATTCCTGACATCCAGTTTGAAACGAGGAGTGGAAGTTTAGCCTGTAAATACACCATCGTTTTATGGGGGTTGGTGGTAGTACTGTAAAAAAGCATCGCTGCTGTGACAAGTATTCTTATGATAATGATGTGTTTCCTTTGCCTCTCATTAAGATTGCAATCTTAATGGTGGCCAGGCCTGAAGGTGTAGCAGCACTGAGTCAGGCTTCCTTCAGAGCCAAGCGCCATTCAGGGTGAACCAGAGGGAAGGAGGCCCCTCAGGTGAGGAGGGGAAGTCTGGCTTCATCAGTTCCATGTGGCTGTTATGATGGTAATTACACACATTATCAGTCATTAACACACTCTGCAACAGTGCTTCAGGCAGGACGCCGGGCTTGTTGCAGGTGGACACGCTTGATTGGCTGGCAGAGTGTGCGGCATGGGAGATTTAAATTTGCGAACACGAGGAAATTGTGTATTTCTGTCTTAATTGGACCTAAAGCTTAATCAGAATTTGTTCCTATTAACTAGATAAATAGTAGCTCGGTTTATGTAGCGGTCATAGAAAAAGATGACTGCTTTAGCAAAAAAAAAAAAAAAAAGAAGTCTATGTGATTTCTAAATAAAGAAAAAGAAATTTGATTCTTTAGGTGTGATAAGATATCCAACAATAGAGTCTTCATGATCAAGCATGCATTTATTTTAACCTGATAAACCTGGTTGGCCTTCCACATTGACCTCTTGCAATATTTCTTTGTGGATTTGGAGTAGCCCAAATATAGACGTACATACTCTAGATAATTATTTTCTGATGTTCCCACTATAAGTTTTATGAACGCTAAATAGAAAGCCTGGAGTGGACCGTGCCCACATGAACAGAGTTTGCTCCGTCCAGCTCAGCAAAATAATTTATGTGTGATAAAGCAACTTTATTCAGTTCAGGAATGGATCCACCAACAAGAAAAAAAATGTAAATTTGAAATTGAAATTTTAAATGCATTAGAATAAAGAGGTAATCCCCCCCGCCACCGTCACTTCCACATTGACTAAATGTAAAAAAAAAAAAGTATTAAATTAAAAAAAAATGTGTTGACACTGTGTTTGTATATGTTATTTTTGGTCAAAAATCAGACATTTTAACACAGGAGTCAATGGGGAATTGCTTATTTTTGCCACCAGCCTCTAGTGGTCTTTGAGGTATTGCAACATTTGGTTCTTACTGCTTGGCTTCAAATGTGAGCACAGACACAGCACTCTCTTAAAAGTACAATTCAGAAAACAGCATGTGATATTATCAGATTAGAAGATCATTAGAAGAGACCATGTTGGAGGTGGCGTGCCGGATTATAATGCGCACCGTCAATGAATGATCTATTTTTGAACTTATGTCATATATAAGGTGCATGGAGTGAAACGAGAGCCTCTGGCTATCCATTAAAGGAATTAGCTTACATTAGCCGTGCTAGCATATTTAGAGTAAACTTGTTTGTAACTCATAAAAAAAAATAATAGACTAACGACTACAACAAATGTTACTGTAACGACGCTGACTCTCACCCTTGTTACCTTGTTACTAACGCGTTAAAAAAACACAACAGGCTATGTCCGAATTCCCACCCTAATTCTTACATGCTAAAAAACTTTATAGAGCGGGACTGTCTATCTAATAACCTGGATTTGAAAAGTAATTTGGACACCATGATCACTACTTTCTTCTTTTGTTTGTTTTAAACAGCACTTGATCTCACCATTTGGTTGACATCCCTTGTATAAACGGTCAAGAGTTACGGTCAGAGTTATTTAGTTGTCGCTGGCAACATTTCTTGTGTTCAAGTGTTCAGAAAATGTTGTTAATAGGAAAACAAGCTGCTGTCAGATTTCTTTTTTTGTGTTCTTGCAGCTCAAATTCAAAAACCTAAAACACGACTCAGTGTTAAAACCATGTATCTTAGATAAACTCCTTGTTGATAGTGTTTATGTGATAAATCAGTGATGCAAGCTGCTTGTGAATGAGACAACGGCAACCCAAAAACGTGTTGAAAAGGCTTGACACCAGCTCCAGCCCAGTAAGATGTCATTAAAATAATAACAATCATAATCAAAGGAGGGATTGCAGTAACACTTTTACTTCATGTGAGTGAAGGCAGTGTCTCTTTTTTTAATGGAAAAATCTCCCCCACCTGATTCATTTCCCTCTGAAATGATCTTCAGATTCAAGCAGCTAACAGGTTGCGGCTCCAATGTGTCACACAGAATCTTATTTCTCATTAAACGGAGACCCAACGTGATCGTTTCTGAGGGAACTACAGACATTTATCGAAGTTTTTGCAAACTTTAAACAGTATGCTGATGACACCTTGCTCGCACAACTTAAAAGATTCTACTAAATCTTCCGAGAAGGAAATCTTGCACTCGTTTTCCCATCGTATTCTCTTCTGGGGTAGCCGTGACAGCCTGATTGCTTTTTGCTTCCCCTTTTCATTATTCTCACTCTATTTTCTCTCTGTTTCTCTTACTTTGTGTGTATCTTCTGGGCTTGCCAAAGATGCAAATGACACAAGAAAGTGATAAAAGTTGCATGTTGGCACCACCATAATTAAATATTAAAGATTTTTTTTTTTTTCCTCGAGAAGGGATGCCTGTGGATATTGCTTTCAGATTACCGAGAAAGACAGAAACTAACTTATGAGGGGTTTGATTTAGACGCCAGAGCGTTCATACTGGATTTTTAATCATAAATTAATATTAGAGACGACAAAAAGCTGCACAAACTCCTGACCATAAACCGTCGATTTAACCATGCAATACGTGTTTTTTCTCCAACATTTTAACGAAATTATCACCATTATTTCCCCTCGCAGCTCAGCTGTTACATCATTATTACATACATTATTCTAATGCAAAGTGTGACCCACTTTCTTTGCTCGTATTGTTCCTCAGCTTAGTCCCACCAACCCTATTTACTATTCTGTTTCAATTCAAATTGAGGGTTAAAAAAAAAAAGAAAGAAAAAGAAAAAAATCATTGTATGCGTGAGCTTCTTTCCCTGCTTGCCTCTTTCTTGCACACGCTCTTCGTATTTATCTGTCAGCGCGTGTTTGCGTCATCTGTGGGCTCGCTGTTGCTTCGCCGCGTCCCAGTAAGTGTGTGTCATGACTGCGTCGCAACATGGGGTACGGGCCTTTCTGCTGTGCTCATCCAGGCACAGTTTTATGAAAAAAAAAGGGTTGAAGAGGAGGAGGAGGAGGAAGACTGGGGTTGTTGCTTTTAATTGAATTGTAAATGCAAGTGGAGGGGGAACGGGGCCGCATCTAGCTGGGACAGACAACAGATGGAAGGCAGGGCCTGCCCTGCAGGGTGAGAGGGGAGATGGGTGGGTGGAGATGGATGGATGGATGGATAGGGGGAAGGGTGAGGCAAAAAAGGAAAAAGGGGGGACCTGGTGCATGAAAATGACCTGGGTCTGTGGCCTCTGTGGAGTGCGTGATTTCCTTTCCTGCTCTCCCTCAATCTGTCTTTCTTCCCTCTTCCCGCCCCCTTCAGAAAGCAGGAAAAAAAAGAAACTAATCAATGACTGTAGAAATTTTTACATAGAGATCAAACACCAATCAGAGTGGATTTTTCTTTTTATTTTTTTAATGGCGTCCCCGTGAGCGCTTGTTGCTATTAATAATGTAAGAAACCCATTTGGAAAGTGTTCCTCTGTTATATCTAAATAAGAAATCGCACCAGTCACATGAACACTCGCTGGGTAATATATATGTAGATTTCCTCAAAAAAAAAAAAAAAAAAAATCCACAGGAAGTCGGCCCCACTCTCCCCTCCTCTCCCCCTTTTTTTTTTCTCTCCCCTCCTTGATTTCTTTCAAAGAGGAGAAAATTACCCCAGTCTGCCCTCCTCAGGTGAAGACAGCTCAGGGCTCTGTCACTGCACCCAGCAGACTGGGTCAGACACGTACAACATCACTAGGTCAATACAGGCTTTACCCCTTGACTAGATTATGGGTATTTAGGTTATTTGTGCATTTAGGATAATGACTGTGCATTGGGTCAAACTCATATTTTAAGTAAATCATAAAAAAAAAAAAAAAAAACTATGATTTTTTTTTTTTTGGTCATATTTTCTGTTTGATTATTCTTCCTCCTCGTTTGAAACGGCAGTGACGGATGCTCCTCATAACCATCCTCGCCGGTGTGATGTCACCTCGCTAAATCTCCCCCTACAGCCGGCACGCGCGCAGCCTCGTCCACCTGAAGCTGCGCGCACACGCCGCTGCTCGGTCGCCTGTCATTACGCCGCCACCACTGTCTGTGAAAGACCAAAAAAAAAAAAATTGGATTCCGCCGCTGCACATGCATCCATTCTTGTGTATTTGCAGAGGCCAAATAATGAACCTGGTCGAGGTGTTTATTCTATGGATGATCATTAGTGTTTGGGAGGCGGAGGGGGGAGCTGTGTCATTGGAATGTCCTCCAGGCAAAAGGAGCCTTAAGAGGTAATGCAAATCATTCTGTATTTTCTTTATATGAAAGTATATCATAGTTGAAAAGCTTAATTTGAGGAAAAAGCTTACATTTTTCCATTATGGATCTTTTCTTTAATTCAACAAAATGAAAAGTTTAGAAAAATATGTGTTGAATTAAACTTTTTTTGTGTGTCTTTTTAATAATTTATGGCAAATGAGAACAGCAGACTGTAAGACCATTGAAATGAAATGACCAAAAATACGTAGTTGAAAGTTTGTTTATAAGAAATCTGAATGATTCCCTTCCCCCTACAGCTTCACTCTACCCCTACACTTATCCCTCCAAACAGAGAGCTATGAAAAAATAGTCCTCAAAACTATATTTAGCCCCAGACAGAGAGTCATAGAAAAATAATGTCTTCAAATTCAGACGGAACTCCCACTCGATGATGTCATCAATAGTCGCCTTTCAGCTATGCTTGCGTGGCGCTGCTAGCCCTCAGAAGAACATAACATTTGTGTAATTTAAAAAAAAAGTTATGTTAAAACAAAAAAAGTGCTTCTTCAAGACACCCTCACGGCAGAAGACTCAACATCCCTCCACGACAAGGGTAGCCCCTAAAAAAACGATTTCGGACAACCCTAACACTTCAAATGCCCCAACGATTGGAAGAGTAGGTAGAAGCCGGAGGGGGGAGGGTATGACTTTGAATTCTGCCTTACTTTTGTTTTATGCTTAAAGAAGCTTGGATCGATGATTTCTTAGTATTTTTCAAAAATGTTGCCAATAATTGAGGAGCAACGATTTTTACTGGAGGGGCAGCCAACCCTCTTGACTGCCCCATAGCCCCACCCGTAAATGGAGGGTATAATTAAGCCAAAAATTGCCTTTTTTCTTTATTCTTTATACAATTTTTGAGAATAAGGAGCAGATGATAAATTGTAGTTAGAAAAAGATCGTATTTGTGATGTAGAAAATACAATGGGCGGGTCATAAGCTCCCTGCTTCGCCCCTTTTCTATGCATCCACATGTAGACGATTAAATCCATGTATGTCTTCATTTTTCCTTCATCTGGCTTAAAACTGTAGCCTACACCTGGATCCCTCCACCATAGCTCGCCATTTTAATTGTACCGGTAATGTTAGGTTGGAGGTGTGATGGGCTGTAAGCTAGAGAGTGTAAACAGAGAGCTCTCAGCAACAGGCTGAGAAAGTGGGGGCAGTGTTGCTCCACAGACAAATTTCTAATGAACTCCTGTCGCTCTGCAGAACCCATGACTGTTTTTAAATAATCTATCTAAAAAAAAAAGCATAATTTTAATTAAAGACTACTGGGAACATCTTTAAAATAGATCAAAAGGTGATGGGAGTGGCTCTTCGAGAGAATGCGTTTGCTAAACCCGGCCGATCATTGCCAGCTAATAAATGTATGATGGGATGATGTGAAACATCAATAAAAGATTGGAATGTTATCAGTTTGCAAAGCCAGAGCCATTCAGATTTGCAACCCCGACAGCTGAAATGAAAAATAGAAGAAAGTGGAAATATTGCACTTCCTGCAAAACGCGTGTGTGAACGCTGACAGCTGGAGCTGGGGCACTGGAGTGCTGAAGTATGCTTGAACTCTAAAGGACATTCTGAAATAAAGTGATAGAAGTAACTTGCATAATACTAAATTACATGAAGTTTAAACGATTCAAATGGATGTAGAGAGTTAATTGATGGGGAAAAATCATATTAGTTGCAAAAATGCTAAAATAAAAGGGAAAAGAAGATAATAACTTTAAAAAAATGGTAGAAATTATTGAAAAAAAAAAAAATAATGATCTTAATAGTGTATACAAATGCACTAATAACTGCTGAAACTGTTTGTATTAAAGCTAAATTGGTAGGATAAAATTTAGAGTCCTGATACAAATTTTACCACAAGATAATACAATAGTGGTATAACCATTTTAGGATCTCAAGCTTTGAAACTCAATTAGACATTAAATTATCATCTGACAGCTGATTAATGAAGCCTGAAATGCTGTTCTGTGTCGTCATGTCTGCATTTTACTCAGACTTCCTTTCCTCTGTGGAAAAATTAAAAACATGCCAAAAAAGTTAACCAGGAATCAGTCGAGGGTCTGCTCCATTAACATTCACAACATAGTAAAAGACACAACTGTGATTATACTGATCCAGTCAAGGGGCAGAAACTTTTTCCAAACTTCAGTTTTCTACATGGGAAAACATGTAGTAGAATTACCAGTCTTTTTGAATGTGGACAGCTAATGGCTTAGTCGCAACTGCCCTTATGGGTGGATACGAGGGTCTGAAAGTGGCCCGCACAAAATATCAAGGTTGTAGACCGCTTGGTGAGCAAAAATTTTCATGCTTTTTTTTCTACAGCTATGTTATGAGCGACAGGTCAAAGTAACACGTGTAGAGTACGCAGGGGGAAAAGTACGGGTGAAGCAGGTGAGAAGGAGGCATGTGATTTGGATTTTGCATTTTTTCTACCTCATCCAAATGGAGATATTGTTAGGTGGTGGAAAGAATACTCTGACTTCCTGCTGACATGCCTTTCCTTGAGGGACTAGTGACTTTTGAGGACTCTCGGGTGAAGCTGTCCATCACCTTGGCTGAAGTTCCTGAGGTGGTCCACGAGCTCCTTGGTGGCAAGGGTCCGGGAGTGGATGAGGTCTTCCCTCAATAGCTCAAGTCTCTGGATGCTGTGGGAGTGTCTTGGCTGATGCCTCTCTGCAGCATAGCATGGCAGTTGGGAACCATACTACTGGACTGGCCCTTTTCAAGAAAGGGGACTGGAGGGTGTGTTTCAACTACCTGGTATCACAGTCCTCAACCTCCCCTGGGAAAGTCAACGTGAGGGTACTGGAGAGGAAAGTCCATCCGATAGTTAAACCTCAGATCCAGAAATAACAGTGTGGTTTCCGTCCTGGTCGTGAAACGGTGGACCAGTTCCACACTCTCAATAGGGGGCTGGAGGGAGGTGGGAGTTCACCCATCCTATCCAAATGTGTTTTGTGAATCTGGAGAAAGCATTTGATCCTGTGGAGGGTGCTCTGGGAGTTGTCCGAAGCTGGAGCTTGGTTTGAATAGCCGGCAGTAAGTCAGATTTGTTCCCGGTGCAGGTTGGATTTCAGCTGGACTGCCATTTAAGGCTATCATTTATCACCAGTTCTGCTCATAGTCTTTATGGACAGAATTTCTAGGCACATCCAGGGGCCAGTGGGGGTCTTGTTTGGAGACCTCAGGATTTCATCTCTGCTCTTTGCAGACTGGAGGAAGTGGCCAGGGAGAGGGAAGTCTGTTCATCTTTGCTTAGACTGCTGCCCCTGGGACCTGGTCCCGGATGAGTGGAAGAGGACATATGGATACACGGATGAGTTGTGGGCGACACAAATTACAAACACTCTGAACTACCATAATTCTTTGAGTGTTTACGCAATTGACGCAAATATAGCTGTTTCTGTGTTCCATATTGGTGCAAAACCCCTTTTCTCTGCTTTAAAATCTATTGGAATTACGATAATTGCATAAATGGTCAAAGATTTACGGTAGTCAAAAGAACATAACACTTAAGCTAAAGCTCTTGGTGTTGCTTCAACACCGGAAAGTTGCTGGTGACACCTAAACAACTTACACTTTTTGAACTGCCTACCTCTTTGCCATTGGATTTAGTCAATAACGCAAAGCGAGTCAGGATCTGTTGGAGTTAAGTTAATCCGATAAATGGTCAAAGAGTCATGGTAGCTCAAACAACGTCAACACTGGAGCTAACGTTTCCATGTTACAGGGTTAAACCTTGAATTGGCACTACATCAAAAAACTGCTGTAGAAACCGTTAACACAGTAGTGAACCAATTACACTAACTCTCTATTGAGTCAAAATATTTATGTAAAAATGTTATGTCTCATGAATGTGAAGAGCAGTATCTGATGGATATTGCTTTTAGTGCTAGTCAGTGTGTTTGCATCTCATTCACTTCTTTTTTTTCATCCTTTAGCTATCCATTAACTCGTGCTTATCTTTACTTGGGTTGTGGGGGCAGCAACCTAAGCTGAGTGACCTAGACTTCACTCTCCCCAGGCTACAATGGGAAAAAAAGCGCAGCATTCCCAGGCCAGTCGTGAGATAAAATCTCCCCTTCATGTTTGGGTCTGCAGCGGGGCCTCCTCCTGGTCGGGGCATATATGCAAGTTTCTTGGTCCACGAGTCATGCTGACCAGATGTTACGTTTATGTGGAGTTAAATGTATTACACCTTAAAAAAAAGGAGGTTTATGGTTGTCCTTTTTCACGTCTCATGCCACTCTAATGATTATGAATCTTTCAGAGTTAAGTCATGATGCAGGCTGAGGCCTTCATGTGTTCTCATATGACAGGATGAAAAACAATCTGTGTGTGTGTTTTTTTTTCCTCAGACGAGTCCGGAGAGGAGAAGGAAGGGGGGAAAAATAGCTTCCAATGATCGGGCAGCTGTTAAAGCTCGTCGACCTTGGATGTCAGCCTAAGTGTAATTATTTTTCACGCATGCCATGCTGACCATCCACACACCGCTCGGGTTGTATTTATCAGGCCCTCGATGAAGGTAGGATGTCGGCTCGCGTTCACAAAGACAAACTTTATCAAGTGTGACTTGATTCTTGTTGGACGTGAAGGAAAGAAGAAAAAAATCCCACTCAATGAGAACCTCCTGGGACGCACATTTTGGTCCAGATTTGATTTGGCTCGGAGTCAGACTGGCATTGATTAATTGGAATCTCCAGCACGGGGAATAACTCCCATAATTCCTTTCGTCACTTGACTTGCTTGCTGCCAATTTGATCGCCTCCATTCTCCTCCAGACAGTGTCGCTCAGCGTCCGACTGAGCCTCAGATGTCTCATAAGCCGCCGTGATTCAACATGGAGCGTTATCAAATGTCTGTTAAAGAGATGGGGGGGGACATTAAAAAAATGGAGGGGGGATGCAATTAAAATGGAAAGGAGCGGGTCATGTTGGGTGAAACCGAAAGGAAAAAAAAAAAGAAGGTCTCAGAGGACGACAGGCGGTTTGAACCCCTCCTCCCTCTGCTCTCCCCCCGTTCACTCTCCTGTCACCCTCAACAGAGGACTGACATTCATTCGAGGACACCCCTCGCTGGCGGTTAAAAGAAGTGGAATTAATGTGTGACTTGAAGAGAGAGTGAAGCAAAGGGGCAGAGGGTGGGCGGGGTGGGGCCGGTTGGTGGTAGAGTGACTGACACAGTTTTTGATGGAGTGCAGACGCTCTCTTTCCTCCTCTTCCTCCGTCTCCTGCCTGCTCGCCAGGGTCGTCACCCCCCACCGCCACCACCGCCACACCGCCACACCACCAACCTACCTTCCTCCCAACCCCTCTGGCCTTATTGTTTTACATCTCTTCATTCAGGCTTTTATGGCTGCTTCGCCCTCGTGGAAACCCATCTCGCCGCCGGATGATGGGTTCCTCCCCCAGTTATCGCAGCTATTTATTATTAGCGTCGATCCACATCACATTCCTCTGACTTTGGGAAGATGGTTTTCACATTGGACCGCTTTAACCGTCTCGCCGTATCACAAATCCAATGCGGGGCGTGCGCAAAGTGACACGGCCAGAGAGGAAACCTTACATCCTCCTGTTAAAGCAGATTTACAAGGCGCTAAAAGTTCAATTCCTCATGGTGGAAGGGTCTGACACCTTGGTTAAAGTCGAAGCTATGCAGTGTTGGAACCCTTTGGAGTTTTTGTATGACTCATCACATCCATCCATTCATCTCCTTTGTGCGAGTCAAATGGTTGCTGGGGCCTATCCCAGCTGTTTTCGGGTGAAGGGGAGTACAACCACACACATTCACATGCATGGTGTGTTCCCAAACATGCCGATAAATCCGCCAAATGTAGAGTACAGATTCTTGAACACGCATTCTTGAGTGGTCCAAACACAGATTTTTGTACGCGCATTCTTGAAAGCACCAAAAGGCTCATTCTTGAACATACCAAGCGCAAATTCTTGAAAATACCAAACGAAGATTCTGGAACGCTCATTCTTAAACCCACCAAGCTCAAATTCTTGAATTTGTCAAGCGCTAATTCTTGATCGCACATTCCTGAACGTCTATCTTTAACGTGGCAAATGCTGATTTTTTTCTACTGTTATGGTCAACAATCTACAGTCAGAAGAGGCTTGGTGCAAAATGTGGAAGTGGTACAAATCTCCAAAATCGTGCTCCAGGATTTTTCTGTCAAAGCTCCATACCGATACATGAAAGACTTGTTGCTAAACGGCATTGATTCATTTTTCCTTCAGGATTGATTTTCAAACAATCTGAACTTTCTGTGAATTTAGGGGAACTCTATCTATACATTACTACCAAATCTAAGTTTGATTGGTCAATGCTCAACCTGGTTTGACTTTAAAATGTGCGTTCATTTGCTGTAGAAACTTTTATAGCAACACGTGAATGCAGATGTTTTGAATGCAGAAGCCCAGTACACGCATCTACACTGATTTTTCATAATAAGTGGTCACTTGAATGCGCTTTGTCGAGGGCGATTTTAACGTAGCCTTAGGGACAGTGTAGAGACTGACTTTTTTTTTTCTTTTTGCTCCTGGTTTGCAACAATTTAAATAAATAAATATTCAGAAATTACATTTCAAGGTGCATTTTCTTTATCCATGTCCTCTATCATGGGAAAACTGCAACAAGAACATGTTAAAAAACAGTTTTCATTGGAATGAGACTTTAAAGTGAACTCCTGGAGGCCGGGGGAGTTGGAGGTGAACGAGCTGCTCTCAGGTTCTAGAAGTCAGGAGGGAGAAACACCCAAACACGTTCATCAAACTCACTTCCATTATATTCCTCCAAACAATCACTACTTTTCACATTGATGAAAAAAAATCAAATTCATCATCAAAAAGTGAGATCAGATCTTCACCTCTTTCTCTTGCTTCCCAAAAAACTATTAGGCAGAGTAAGACGGGGGAAAAAAACTGTTGGCGCTGCACCTCTGTGAGTCATGTAGTAAGGGGAACATGTTTTAGCACTTAACCTCCACAACAGGAGCAGCTGTGGGGCCCAGAGGGACCGCGCATTCAACAGAGGAAGGCTGACAGGATGCCTAATTAACTAGGCTGCTTGATGATACAAAAGCATCTTTTGAATCGGCCAATACTTTCTGGATGAGGGGCTGCTGCGCTGGAGAGGGAGGGGTCGGCAGGCCAGCAGCGTTCGTGCCAAAACGCACGCGATATTTCTGAGCCGGAAAATGGAAAGTCGGAGTGGTTTTATCCCAACAAAATGAGGCATCCTTTTATAATGAGGATGAGTTTTATTTTCTGTTAAGTATTTATATATAATATGCACACAAACACACATATATACATATATATATACATATATATATACACATATATTATATATATATATATATATATATTTTTTTTATTCTTATTGTCTGATATTTCTATAAAGTCTTATCTCAACCATCAAAGTGTCAAAGTGTAAACAAAGACCCTGGCATACAGTCATAAGAAACAAACATTATGTTTCTGCACTTTAAAGGGTTATCAAACAGTAAATCAACTTTTTTTTTGTTGTTCACCTCTTTATATTGGGGTTTAAAAGTACTGTCTGTTGCCACATTTTTGACAATTTAGGATAAATTTAAATTCCTAAAATTGTAGTCTAAAACAGTCTGTGTGCTGCCTCCTACAGTTTAAAGTGATGTAGCACAGTTGAAATTTCTGATTGCTCGAGTGGTGTAAGTCCCAAATCATTTCAGTATTTTCACGTTATTGTGCTCTCCAGCTCCGGTATAAAAGCCCCGCCCATCTTTGATTCTGTCAGTCATTATCATGTTAGCTTTAGCATGGTTCGTAGGTGTTTTGCCTTTATCAAAAATCTATTGGCTTCTACATCTTTCCAATGGACTTAAAAGTTAGGGAACGGAGGTTGCGTGTAATTTAGGTTGAAACCAGCGAGCTCCAGCCTGGTGATGGGATTTGTGATGATTTCACTCGAGCTTGTTAGCTTAATACGTTAGCCTTCATTAGCTTATTCAATTCAATTTTATTTTTATAGATCAATATCACAAAAAAAAAATGCCTCAATGGGCTTCATGCAGGTAATTTTTACAAATGCAGAAAATTTGCCATAAAATATGAACAATAGCTAAAGACTAAACAGACTAAAAAATTGATATCCGTGCCCTTAGACCCTCCCTCCCGGTAAGGAAAAACTCATAAAAAACATGAGTCAGGAAAAAAGAAGAAATCTTAGGGATGCCCACATAAGGGAGAGATCCTATCCCAGGACGGACAAGCGATACCAGAACTGTTAAAGGGCGGCCGTGGTGCAGTGGTAGGGCAGTCGTCTCGTGATCGGAAGATGGTGGGTTCGATTCCCTGCCCGCCCATGTGTCGAAGTGTCCTTGGGCAAGACACTGAACCCTAAATTGCCTCTGGTGGGAGGTTGGCGCCAGTGTTTGGCAGCGGAGCCACCACCAGTGTGTGAATGTGTGTGTGAATGGGTGAATGGGTCTGTGACTGTGAAGCGCTTTGGGCCCTCGAAGGAGGGTAGAAAGCGCTATACAAGTATACGCCATTTACCATTTAAAGAAAAATTAGCTTCTATAACCACGGTACATATTTAAATAGAGTTCGTTCAGATAGAGCTGAGGGACGAGTGGTGATGAAGTCCACAGTTAAGACGGAGCAGAAGTGTAGTCCACGGCCAGGAGCAGAGCCTTAAATAAAATCCTGTCAAATTGAACCCCCAAGTTTCTGACTGTAGACTTGGAGGCAATATTTCCGCCATCCAAGGACACTATCTGATCTGAGAGAGCATCTCTCAGGTGTTTAGGGCCCAGTATAATGACCTCAGTTTTTTCTGGGTTTAGGAGGAGGTCATTAGTTGTCATTCAGGACTTAATGTCTCTGATGCAGGAATTCAGTTTCTCTAGGTGGCTATTCTGGTCTGGTTTAATGGCTAAATACAACATTGTATCATCTGCATAACAGTGGAAATTAATGCTGTGTTTCCTGATTATGTTTCCTAGCTTATGATGCTAGCGTCATTTTACCACTCAGTCACAGGTCCTCTTTGGTCTGGATAACAAGCACATGTCTCTGGAGAAGGTGGAGAAGAAAACCTTTACCCTTATACAAAGGTCTGGGTGAATACTTAATTCTGATTGGCTGCTGGGTGTGGATGCAGAATATATGTCTAAGATGCACACCTTTAAAAAAAATGTTCCAATCGCGTAGCCTAAATGTTTTATGCATCTGCACTGACCTCTTCACAGCAAATTTTTGCTTCATCCTCCGGACAAAAACGAGAAGTAAGAGGTGAACTTTTTCTCTTAACTGAGAGTTTATTTATTTTATCTTCTATTTTTTTTGTTTGTTTTATTTTAGACTTCTATGTAAATCATTTTATAGTTAATTTATGAATTCATTTATTATTTTAATCTACTATCCATGTTTTTACTATTATCATATTCATATTATTTAAGTAATTTTTTAATTGTTTTTAATGCTTTTTATTTATTTTAAACTAAAGTGTTTCCTCACGGGGATCCTCTGTTCCAGGGCTCCGCCTGCAGGGGAGTTGTTGCTGCGGTGCCTGTTCTCATTGGGGCGGCTGGGGTCCAGCTTTGTAGAGCAGGACCTGCACTGCCCCGTCCTGGGCGGGTGCTGCGGCCATGCCCCCCGTGGTCGGACAGGGTTTTGAATAAATGGATCCTCGTAATACCGTTTCTACACAGAAGTACCGAGCTAGATTGTTTCCTTAGATCTGCAGTTTTTAGTCTTTTATTAGTTTTGTTGTTATGTATTTAATTTGCTTTTATTTTAAGCGCTTTGTGTTTCAGCCAAATGAAATGCACCATGAAAATAAATAAAGTTTGAGTTTGAGTTTTTACTTAACCTATCGTGACGATCAGCATTCATATCGCTTTCGTTTGCTTGATTAGCTCAAATGTTTTCCCAAAATATATTATTAACATTTTAAATCCTTTTATTTGCTACTGTATATTAGAATGTTTTTATTTTTTTATTTTTATTGAAAGGGACTCAAAGGGATCAAGAAAGATCAGCTGAATGGAACAGAGAAATCCCAGCATGCATTGCAGAGCCTCAACAGGAAAAATGTTTCCTGTGCAACAAGGCAGAAGGCTTTAAGGTGATGTTCTATGGACACATGCGAGTGAAATAAAAAATGAATAAGTAAATAAACAGCCCAAAAACAAAAGTCAGTTTAATTTTTGAAGTAAAGAAATTTTTTTTTCCTGCCGAAATTACCCTGAGCTACACGTCCTCTGGGATGTTTTTACCAGAACATGTTTTTATTTATTTATTTGACAAGATATACTTTAGTGAGTTGAGGTTATCAGGGAATGTAGTTTAGTTTCAGTGGATTTGCTGAATGTGAGGTTGCAGAGAGCAGATTTTAGTTGAGTAGAAACCACATGTAGGCCGGCACTCATTACCGATCGATCCCGCCGTCTCCGTGTCAAGCACTCTGCGGGCCTGATTGAAGTCTTCTCACCCCGTCTTCGAGAAACTGCTACGTAAAAAATAAATAAAAACCAGGTAAAATAAAATATGGGCCCCTTATTGATTTCAAAGTGTCAAAACCTAAATCTTAAGAGGAGCGGAGCGCACTCCAAAAGGCTTCAAGATGGGCTTAATGGCTGCCAAAGAAAAGCTGTTGGGAAAGTTTTTCACCCAGTTTATTCTTGCTGTAATGACTTCCCTTTGTCTCACTCGTCAGCATGGATTTTCTGAGGCAGTAGCTAGGTGAAGCATATCACCCAGCCATAACGAGGCAGAAACTGTCAGTTAGGCTACCATCCTGCCTGCTTCGTTGAGGATTAGGTCGGTTGGGGAATTTTGTGAATTAATCCCGAGCGTCAGACATCACACTGGAGCCCGGCGAAGGATTAGCATTAGCTTTTGTTTGATTCATTGTGAATTAACCGACATAATCCACCTGGTGTCAGACACAATAAAAACACACCAGCTGACACAGAAACAGGATTAGGTTGAGCTGGGGGGGAACAGCCGGCCGGACTGCCATCAGTTAGTCAACGCGGAATTTAGTTCAATCGAATTAAATCAATCCTTATTAGAAAAAAACAAACTTGAATTCTTATATAACAAACTAACTTCTAAAGAGGTTTTCGTGAGGGAAAGTTCTAAGTTTCCCTTTCCGATTCCGCCGTTGACTAATAGATTGGTTGCATGGCAGTCGCTGTGTCATCATTCCACCGCTCAGGATCAGATCCTGCCGCAGACACGCTGCGAGCACCTGCTGGGTTCCCTCCTCCGCCGCCTTTCGTCTGAAACTGTCACTGCCTCCTCTTTTATCTGCCTCTATTCCCACCCCCACCTGCACACACACACACACAAATGCACACCGCCCGTCCCTTCTGCTTTGTGCCACTCCTCCATCTCGCTGCCTCTGCTTCCTGCCATCTCCTCTCTCCTCCGTCACAGGTAGGACCGAAAAAAAAAAAAAAAAAGTGGGTCTCAGCACTACCTCTGGTCTCCCTTCCCCACATTAATGTGGTAAACTGTTTGTGCGAGATGAGGTAAGAGCTGCGACGACTTATGTCAGCTCTAAGTTTTTACAAACAACCTTTGGTGTTTTGAACACACTTTTGCAGCAGTTTTTTCTGCTGACGGAGGACATATTTAAAGAAAATTAAAGTCTCCCTATCACATTTTTTTTTAATAAAAAAAAAACGTTCCCAGCAATGTTTTAATTATGATCTTAAAGTTTTTAACCAAAATCCTAAATGTCTTAAAAAGCCATTTTTCATGTTGATCTGAAGCCTCTGCTTCCAAAATCTCCTCTGTAAGGGCGTGGCTTGTGGAGCTGAGGAGCTCCGCCCCTGACCACCCCTCATGTCTGATCGTGATAGCTCTGAGTCTTGCTAGCGTAAATTTTCATTGATTTACAATTGCAGTCAAATAGGTCGCATTTCCGTGGTCACATCAACAAAGTCTGTGGAGTCTGGTGGAGATTTTCCAGTGTTCTCAGCCCTGCAACCATAAGTATTGTATGAAACTAACACAAAAAACCCAGTAACGGCTGATTTGACCATGGAAATGTGAACGGCGGCTCATTTGACCACAGTCAATGGGAAGATGCCATCAACTCTTCTCCGGCACTTTCTCCGCCCAGATAAGGGGTTTAGTGTGTGTGCAGCAGAGCAGTTGTGATGGAAAGAAGGTTCATTAATTCAAACAGAGCTTGTCTGCGACAGTTTGATTGACAGCAATTTAAAAGGAGAAATACTCGGGAATGCAGAATAAAATGATTTCTTATTTCATTTGTTCTCTTTTAAGGAAAAATGCCGCACATACGTGTTAAAAACTCAAAAAACATGGTTTCCAAAGGAGGGGGATCAAGCTTAAAAATGCATTTCTAAGCAATACTTATTTTTTTTTAGTGTACCAAAAAGGTAATATATGATCTATATATGGATACAGTTTATTTTAACAGGCTTGAGAATAGCGTGATATAGGCCCTTTATATTAGATGTTTTCTCAGAAAGAAAGACAAATATAATTTATATGATGTCTTGATTTTATGTGTTTTTATGCTGTTTTTGTCTTGATGAGGTGGATATTTCTGATCTATTTTGCTGAAATATGTTTTCTTTTAACTTGTAAAGCACTTTGGGCTGTACAGAAGTACATGAAAAGCGCTCAACAAATAAAGTTTGATTGATTGAAATGATTGTTTTGTTGCTTTTGATACAAATTTAGAAAAAAAAGAAAACTTGAAGGCTGCTGTAAAGCTGTGCAGGAATCACCAGGACAATATAGCGTTCTGCTTTTAACCATCAGTCAGAAACAAGTAGCAGTTGTAACTGTGGAATACTGTCCAGGCCACTCAACTCTTAACAGCGAGAAAAGCAAGTAAAGGACATTCTTATTCTTTGTCCACCTTAACCAAGTCCACCTAAATACTGTAACACAAAAGGGATGCAAGATGAGTTTACAAAAACTGAACTTTTATAATAGTCAAAGAAAACATGAATATACATGAAAGAATGGATAAGTATTGTTACATCACAGTTCATATTTTGTGATCTTCCCGTTTTGCTGATTTTTTTATTGTAGTTTTAAAGACTTTGTGTTCAGCATCCTGATCACCTGTGGACCAATCTACTCCATGCCAAATACTGACTGTACATGAGATCTGGACTGGGTGAATAACCTATAGAAAAATGACTCACTTCCCGCTCCAACCAAATAAAGTCAATTCAATCTGAATTTTTCTGAAATATGGACGTTGCCAGGTTGGAACATTAGAAAGCAGCTATTGGTCTGCGTCAGTCTTAGTCAACGTACCTATAGCAACCACTTTCACCGATCAGTAGTGAGCTTGTTGAAAGTCCTACCACTGGGTACAATCTGTCAAATGTTATGAATGTTTAACATAAAACCACATACTTTTATTGAGGAATCTGACTGGCCTGTTATTAACTTATTACTATACATAGAAATATGTATCTGTATTTTTGTTAAAATTACAGTATTGTTTCACTTACTATTTATTTCAGTTCTGAATTACATACTTAAAACTACATAGGTGTATTTTTTTACTTGAAGTTTTTTGAGGCATGGTGGAAAATCTCAGTGGGTTTGCTGAAACGTGTGGAATAAAAGCCTTCCATTTTCGTCCTAACCCAGTCCACTCTCTCCTTACCTATATGTCAAGCTAACATCGCCAGGAAAAGATTGATACTTATTGCTTGTTCAACCATCATCATGTTTAGACAACCCCAATATATTAAAGCAGGATCCAATGTTGTGTGCGTGGAATACGGTCATACATGGTATAGACAGAAAGTGAGAGCATCAGTCAAAACGGGGAAGTGAAGGATGAGCGGCTGTCATCTTGTGTCTGGTATTGAGAAACTGCCACAGGTTTCTATATTGATTATATTTGCTTACTTCCTGCTTGTTTATGTACAAAAGTCAAGCAAAGAGGAGAATCTGACCGTATCCTCTAGTTCATTCAATTAATAGGTATGTTAGCTGAAAAAAAGCTCAGATTTTAGGATGCATTTACATTTTATTTGGACCAATCATGGTGTGGTCCTGGAGTGGTTCTGTGACAGCCAAAGACTGAAAGTAAACCTGGAAAACTCCAAGTGCCAAATGTACAATTTTAACACAAATAGAATTTCTTATATTTGTTGAGTGTACCAACTCAGGTCTTGTGGTACATTAGTTCAAATCTATGATCGTGTCATACCAAAGAGTTCCTGCTTGACACTCAGTTTAAAGGGTTTGGATTGGGTGGTTAAACCACCAAATGGTTCCCAAGCTCACCTGTATCTACAGCTCATCACGGATGGGTCAAATACGGAGAACAAATTTTACTTGCAGAGGAGTGTAAAGCTAGGGACACACCAGGCATGTGACGTTTTTCCCATTGTGTTCACACTGGACAAGCAGGGAGGGACTTCTCTTACTGGCGCATGTCCGACACCTACAGTTGGAAGAGGTTTGGTGCAAAATGTCACAGTGGTGCAAGTCTCGCCATTGACAGTTCTAATTTGATAAATGAAAGACTTTGTCCCATAATTCTATCTGGGCACAAACCACAGCTAATAATTTCACCTCTATGATCAATTTTCAAATGGTTGGCACTTACAGGAATTAAAAGAGAAGCCAGTCTTGTAAATCAAGTAATTTAAAAAGGGGAACTTGCGACAACCCATTGTTGGAGATAAAATAATTGAGATTTTGAGGCTCATGTCAGATCCACTGCATCTATGAAAAATATCAACATTGGTATATATCGGCGATATTGACCAGTATCGGATCAATATCGAAATGCTCTAGTAGAAACTGTATACCCACCTGTTGTGTTTGTATTGGTAAGAGTTGAGCATTTTAACAGGAAAAATTAAAATGTAAGAAGAGCATGTAAACTCAAAAAGGTGGAAAAAGGTCTGCATGATAAACACATTATGAGAACGATAATGAGGTTTATCAACAAATCATCATTGAATTCTTTCATATTTTTCTAAATCCCTTTTTCCATTCTTCTACCCTTGTTCCCCATTTCTACTTTTTCACTCTCAATTTCTATTCTGTCTGATCCACAAAGAAATGAATGTAAATATCATCAAAATAAAGTTTTGCCTCAAATACAGGAGTTTATACAAGTATACTCCTCGTGTGTCTGGAACTACACAACCCCTTATTGTAACATTAAAATCCATCCAATTTAACAGACCATCTGCTCTTATCTGTTTGTTCAGTTGCTAGATCAGACATTTTGAGAAATGAAAAATGAAATGAAAAAAATCATTAATGAACATCTAGTTATATTAGCTTTATTTGGATATGCAGGTGTTGTGACTGCTCAACCTTTCCGAGAGTTTGGTCATTTCAAGAGTGCGGTTGGAAAGACGACCAATCCAAATGCAGGGCTAAATGCTTTAGAAACCCTCAACCAATCACTGTGAAAAATCCTCTCAATTCTCTCAAACATAAGTGTTTTTATTTTTTTATTTTATACCTAGCACTGTCTGGATGCAGCCAAGTCTTTCTGCTTTCTCAAATAAAAAGATGTCCTTCACAGTTCCAGACTACTTTCAGCTTTTATACTGATATGAGATGAAAGGAAAACAAAATGTTTGAAAATCTCTGTTCAAAGACCAACGGATCAAAAGGATGTACTCATAAAAGGAGTCTAGCAATTAAAAGAAAACATTTTTCTATGCAGATCCTAAAACTTTGAAAGAGGTGGACTCACTGACTGACCGTCTGTTTTTCAGGATTGCTTGATAATGTCAACCGCCACGTCGTTCTCTGACCTGTCCCGTGGTCCTTTGGAAGCAAAGGGAGCCAGGTTGCCAGAGGCTTTCAAGGCTGGTGAAACTCCACGTCTCTGTGGATCTTTTGCTTTTTTTTTTTTTTTTTCCTCGTAAGTAAAACAGCTAGCATTCAACACCTCCCCATCACATTTTGCGCAGACAACCTCCCATTACCATACGATTCAAATCTAACACCGTCTTTCATTCATCGTGAAAGGGCACCCAGGAACGTGTAATTATTTTCTCTGCCCCCCTTCCCCCCCGAGATCAAAGCCAAAAACAGGAGTGATTACAAGGAGTCAGTCTGTCTTTGAAGACGCTCTTCGATTCCTTTCTTTTCTTTTGGTTACTGTATAAACAGAGATGAGAGGCCCCATCGCTTGGCTTCTCCTCAGCAGGTACACACTTGCAGAGGAGAAGCGTGGGGGGGAGGGGGGCAGTAGTGTTTCAGCCTGTACCAGCATCTGCCTCCACGGCTCACTTTCTCCTGGTCCTCATTCTAATGAACTCTTTCTTTGAATCCGCTTCCACCAGAGATCCTTCCTTCACTCGCGTTTCGAGAGACATTACAAGAAGGAGATGTTAGCTGGTTTTAAAAGAGTGAATAAATACCAGTGCAGGTGAAGTTTTCCATATTCCTTCTATCTCTTGCAAGATAATGAAAATAAATTAAATTACATTCTTGATAACAAGTCATCAAGAATTACAAATCCATTCACCTCTAAGTTTCAGAAAGTTCAGGCCACTCTTGATTTTTCACATAAAACTAAAGGAATATTAATAAAACATTAAATCACACCATATGGTCACATGTCTGCAAAATTCAAAGTGTTTCCACACATTGGACTGTACTGATGGATTGATCATTGTTTGCTGATGACACTTGGTAGTTTTAATATTATAGTAAAATAGACCTAACACGCATCAATTTAAATAGTATTTTACTCCAGTACTGGTCGATTTAATTAACAACACAAATATTTTGGTCACTTCCTAGACTACAACCTTTTTGGAATGTTGTAACAATTATTATAAAAAAATCTGCCAAACGAATTAACTACTCTGGATTTAGAGAATATTGACGATTCCGTGCTGAATGAAGACCTTTACCTGGTAAGGATCTTACTCTTGGCAAAAATATTTGGCACAAGATGGACCCCCCACCCCCCCACCCCCTGCCCGGAAAGGATGATCGGGTGAAGATCATATGGACCATTTACTCAATAAAAAATGTGCCAATATTTGGTAACCCATTAAAATTCAGATTTTGATGCCTAAAGCTTTTATTTAAAACACCAAAAAAAAAAAAAAAAAAAAGCGCAATAACTGTGCAGTGTGTTTATTTATTTTTGTTATCCATTGTTGCTGATCCATGTCTGTAAATGGTGACAACTGAAAACAAAACAAAAAAAATAATGTTAAAAAAATGAACTCAGATCGATCTGGTTGAATTGTAGAAATATAAATAAGGAAATTGTTTAAGAAGACTAATTGCTACAACCCTAATTAGGGAGTTATTTATATCTAACTATCAAATCTGAGTCCTTGATTGGTCAAAGTTCAACCTGGTTAGACTTTTAACCTTCATTTAATGACCTCGTGTTTTGTACGTAGATCCTGAAAACAGATGGAAAAACTTGCATAGCTATCCGTGAATTTAAGTTTTGAGCATGGAAGCTCCAAACAGACCTTTACATGGACTTTGGCGGTGGCCGCCTGAACACACGTTCCTGAGGGTTGTGTGAATGTAGCTTAAGAGAGACAGAAATAAAAAAAACATCCTTTTTTTTGTTTTCCTCGTGGGCTTTATCAGGACTGTGCTGTTGGTTTCTTTTTTAATTTGGCAGTCCAAACAGACTTGTTTGTCCAGAGCTTTGTCTCTTTCCAGCGGTATATTTACACTAAATGGCTGACTGAGTTACAGTTAGAGGCAGCGAATCAATTCCTCTCCCTTTCATACACTCTGGTACGTTTAGGTGGAAAATAAACAGTTTTTCATGTGATATGATCATTAAAAAAAAGAGCAAAGATTTTTTATGGGTTGCATAAAGTTTATTATCTTATTTTTTATTGGAAGTTAATTAAGATATGCTCAGAATCAACTCACATCCACATTAGCGTGTTTTAGGACGCTTTCACACTGGGCTGTTTTGGTTTCCTTATAAGGATCAGTTTGTTTGTGTTAGGTGTGAAAGCTCATAAAGCTCTAATAATCAGAATTTTGATTCCCAGTATCTTGTGGATTCACAACTTCAATACAGTGAACTGTTTTTTCTTTTTCACCCTGAATTCTGTCTCAGGGTATTACATAAAATAATTCATGACTTTTCTAAATGACTACTGGCTTTAGGATTACCATTTACATTTTTTTAGTTAATGTGTGCTATAAATGCCAACATAAAGTCTGATGTAGTTATTTTATCAATATTGAGTGTTCTATGCTAAATAAATACCCTCTAGGTGTAACAAAATTGCTGTTTGCAAAACAAAAGCCACAAAACAATGCATTCTCACTCCCAGATCGTCATATATGAACGTATGATTCGGGCCCCCTCCCAGTCACTTTTTGACCTTTTGGGTTCCCCAACTCGTCATTTTTTGACACAGTGGCCTTTCCCACTAAGTCAGGGGTCCCCAACCCCCAGGATGCGGACCAGTACCCTAATCCGGTATTGGTACCCTAGCCGTAGCCCGGCACCAGTTTCGTGTCCGTTACTGCATCTCAAGGGTTGGGTTGGACAAACCGAAAACGTCATATATGGACGTATGGTTCACGCCCCCATCACTTTTTGATGAGTTGGGAGTGATAATATGTAGAAAAATCATGGTGGTCTTATTGCAACATTGGTGCATGTTTCTGCTTGCTCTGTAGTTTAGGCTCTTGTGGCCTGCTGCTCTTAAAGCAGTGCTAAAGCCATCCAGAAGTATTTCACGTAGATCTACTCCTGTCACCCCAGCTCCTCTCAGACCACTTTACTGCTGCAGGAGTAATGGGTCACATCAGCTGAGCATACAAAGACCTGTCACAAGAGGAACAAGACGCTAACCATTAGCGAATTTGCATCAGCCTGAGCACAAGGGTCAGAGCGGTCAGACGGACCACCCAACAGCTTGGTCATCAAGGACAAAGACAGGGAGAAATAGGGACCAAGACAAGAAAAAAAGGAGGGAGGGAGAATTGGAGCTCAGCTATCTCCTTTCAGACTGTCCGGCTGAAATGTGCTGAGATGACACCGGCTTTTACATGTGGTGCATTTGCTCAGACGTGAAGGAGCGTGTACTGTCAGCACTGTTACGGGGTTGGATGCGTGACTTCATGCATCTGAATTCGTAAGGTGCAAACTGTCACGTGAGCCCGTGAGTGCATGTCCGAATCAAGTAAAACCGGTCTTCAAAAAAGAACAGGGTTGATTGTTTTTACTGCGGAGTGGTGACAGCATTCAGTCGGCTGCTCCAGCAGTGAACTATAACACCCACCACAGACATACTTTCAGCTTCATTTTTTTCTCAACAACCCCCTGCTTGGGTTATTTAGGTCGTCGTGACATGACAGAGTAATTGGTTTGCACGGATCACTCCCTATATTTGACAGCCTGCCCCATTTACTGTCTGAGCACTCAAGTCAAGCTGCTTATAAATCTTTCACTGACTTGATTAATTGTCTCCAAAGTGCTTCTATGCCAGATAAATAAATAATGAGCAAAGTGATGATTTCTGCTGTTGTCCAGTTGGGGAGTTGACCCCCCAGAAGGTCAGATTTGAAAAAAAGTGCTGGTTAAAAGGAAAGAAAAGTGATTTACCATATTTTCCACGCTGTAGGGTCCGCTATAGGGCGACCTTTTTCCAAGATATTTTTAATATAAGGTGCATCAAACTTTAAACGTGGCGAGTTGAGAAAAAACTGACAGGTTGTCAGACTTTATTTGTGTTAACAGTTGCCAGCTACCAACTCAAAAAACTTGTTTGAAACATGTTTAACGTTAGCGACATTAGAAGCATTAGCCACATTAGCTTGCTTACAACACGTAAATAAAACAGACTGATACTGATTAAACAAACATTACTGTGACTATGCTAACTCGCTGAAACCAACAAATCTGTGACTATGCTAACTCGCTGAAACAAACATTGTGACTTTGCTAACTCACTAAAACAAATGTTACTATGACTGTGCTAACTCACAGGAGTTGTTAGTAACAAGTTAAAAAAAAAATCTGTCATTGCTTTTAGCCGAGTTAGCGCACACTTCAAAGTCTTAGTGATGTCATAGTGATTCGGAGAGGTACAGTGTTCCGAATCACTATGACATCAGTAAGCACAACCAGAATTAATGAATACATAAAACACTGCGGAATATAAGACGCACTGTCATTTTTTAAAAAGAAATTAAGACTTTGAAGTTTGCTTTATTATGTGGAAAATACCGTACTTAACCATTGCATCAAATAGATATTTGCATGATGCAAATGTTTAGACTATTTTAAAAACAGCTCTTTTTACCAAAGAACTCTTCCTGTTTGCTTGTCAGTGACATCACAGAATCATAGCAGATATAATTTTCCGAAAGTCCTTTTCAGGAGGAGATCACTATTCTCTTTCAAACTTTAAATAAGACCCATTATGGCTTCCATAATAGTTATTATTATTCTTTAACAAAATTTAATTCTGATTTTCTGAAAAATCAAGATAAATGTTCTACGTAGAAGTAATTCTACAACTTATTGAAATCACAAAGCTGCTTAATTATTATTTTTTTTTTTTTTAAACCTGAAGCCGTTGAGTTATTTGTTAGTCATTTAAGGATTCATACAGAGCAGCAGTGGATGCAGTTTATTTTTATGAACTTCATATATATTTTAATCAATAATTTGCTGTTAGTTAATTGTTTATATCTAATTATAGTTTTATGCTCACTAAAGTGGGAATGAAGCTTAATACAGACAAAATATATGTTGATGCCCGCCCCCCCACACACACAGACTGATGTGCCCCACTTGTGTTTCTAGTACACAGATGGTACGGGTGATGCCTCTATATATTAAGTCATTTGAAAGACAACTATCACTGAGAAGTCAACCAATCACAAAAGCTCCTGTTATGATGTCATGCAGAACAGCTTGAAACAGACAGGAAGGAAAAGCAAGGATGAATAGATCATGTAAAATGACGTTTTCAACTGATGCCAAAAAAACAATGCTGGTAAGATTCTAAAACATAAACAATAAAACACAAGATTTAAATTTCTGTTTTGGTTACTGCAGTCATTTTCTAGTAGTTGATGTTACTGAAAAAATAAACTGCTTCAACAAGTTTCAGTCCAAGTGAATGCATCATCAAGAGCATAATTGTGGACTTTTCTCTGACATTACCCTTCATTAAGTGTAAAAACTCCTTCATATAGTAGCTTTGATAGTGTTAGTGAAATTACAAATTACTTGACATGCCCCCACCCTCTCGTCTGCTATTGCTGACCTGGGTATCTGAACCAGCAACAGGAGGAATAATATGAGCTACTTGTGGTTTTTTTCCAGTTAAACGTCACAACGTTGAACTAAGCAGATATGAGACCAATTTTGTCAATGTTTTTTTTATTATTATTATAAATGTCTTATTTATAGGGATGTTTTTTTCCTTGAAATTTATGGACGCTAATGCTTGTCAAAATCCCACATGGAGGTAATTAATAGTCATAAAATGAGGGTTTCTGACTTTCATTTACTTTCAAAGAAATGTTATGGACATGCCACTCTGGGAATGCTCAACTGGATCCACGGACCACCTGGAGGTAATTGCAACCACATGGGGAGGGGGGACTTTTCAGTCCCATGTGCAGGTCCCCAGTCTGGGTAAATGTGGAGAGAGGGGCAAGGATTGGCTGTGGAAGGTAGTGACCAATAGAAAAAAAGAGACATTTAAAATACTTTTTTTAAACTTTTCAAATTAATACTTTCAGTTGCTGAGAAATTGTTTTTTGTAATGAAGGCGGGTAAAGGGCTCAGAGAGCAGATTTAGCAGAAAAAGATCAGAATATTGCAGGTTTGTACAAAAATGCACTTTTGTTTTACATTTTTGTTACATGGAATTTCAAAGATTCACCTGCTCTATCTTGTTTGTTTTCTCATATAATTACTGTTAGTAATATATTTTTTTACCCAATCTGTAAAAGCAGGAACCACACAAGAACTTACACTTATTTTAAAACAAAAATCAAAATTGATAAAAAAATGTGCAGTAAAATCTAAAAGGTATTGTGGAATTGCATTTATATATTAGTTTGTGTGTTTATATTTTAGCCCGTTAACTCCCCAACTAAGACAAAATCAATTAAAATGTCTGTTGCTTATTGCCTGGGGGTGGCAGTATGTGTGTGTGTGTGTGGGGGGGTGTTAGTATTAGACACAATCAATGTTTTTAATATGTTCTTAAATGTGCTCTGAGTAGGCAGTTAAAGGGTTAAAAGTGGTTTTTAAATCAACATTTGTCATATTCTTGCAGCACAGTCAGTTTCTTTGTTTTGATGTCAACGAACAAAATGAAGAACAAAATGAAGAACTACTTTGCTCTGAGGTGGACATAAACAAGCAGCTGTGATGGCTGAAAATGGAACACTAACAAGAAGAAACACAGAACGCCATTACTGCAAAGGAAGTATCAAGTTAATTTGGGGGGTTTGGAAAAAAAACGACAATAAATAAGTATGAATACTACATAAAAATATAAAGTTATATCACCACACAAAGACTGATTATGTATCAGGAACTAGATATAGATGAAGAGAAAGAGAAGAAACTCATTCTGCTCCATCAATCTACAACAGTTAGTTATAAATCAGGGGCGTTCAAATCTTCTAGCAAAGTGGATGAGATTTGATGACGTGACACATTTGGCTGCATTCTTTGAACCTTTATGAAATGAAATTCAAATGAACAGTGTTTTCAATGTAATACTGTTCTTCATATAAATTCATTTAAATACTAAATACATTTTACCAAAATTCTTGTGATTTCAAATGTATATACTTTTATACTGCACTGGGGATGCTACATCTAGGAGGTACACTAATAAGTGTTTGTGACATATAGATTGACAGAAACATAGTGAAAATCAAAAAGAATCATGTTAAAAGTTGTTTTAATGAGCCCAAATTCATCTGACCACATTTTATTGAGTTGTTGTGTCTCATCGTTTTCAAGAGAATTCTGTTAAGGAAATACAATAGAGCTTTTGGGAGGACGTCACAGGAGGATTCAACGCGTGCCGCGTAACGGGACAGAAAAGCATGAAAGAAGCGTTCTTTTGCAGTGTTAGAACAAATATTCTAAAACGTAAGGAGTTGCACCACTCTTTCCTGTTTGATTGTTGCTTTATGTTCTATGCAGTTCTCTATAAACAGTCAAAGGGTTACGGTTTGACATAATTTTGCCAATCAAAATCATGAAATGGCAGCGCTGATTTCATGATGAGTAGAAATTTGAACGCGAGTCCAGATAATTCCTTTGCTTTAGTCAAAATATTGCCTTGCAGGAACAAAAATTTATAAACATCAGTTTAGCCACCTATCCCTACTGTGATTTAGAAAAACTAAAACAGATATTTGCTAAAAGGCTATTGTAATCTGAAATTACAGTCATAACTGATGCATTTGTGTTGTTTTAAACAGACAAAGTAGTCAGAAAGTATTAATGTGGAATGATCAAAGTTTAAGATTTTTTTTTTTTTACAACCAACTGAGCAATACATTTGAAAAAGGCAACAAAAGAAGAAAATTATTTATTTTTATTTATGAAAATATAAAGTTCAACTACTTCCTTGGACTTCCCCAACCAGACCCCACAGTCCCAGTAGACCAGCAGGGGGCAGAGGTGTGTTTGGGTGTTTAAAAATAAGTTTTATACCTTTTTCCACCCACATTTAAGAGATAAAGATGGTGACTCAGAGAGAACACAAACACCTTTTGCTTCCACTGTGTCTCTCTGAGATGTACGGCTCAATATGAGACGTTCCGTTTGGCCCGGTTGGAGTTTTAATAAAAAAGCTGACAGGAATTTATCATCTGTTCGTGGTGCCGTGTGCTGCCACGTTGTGACACACAGGGGCTGTGAAGGCAGGGGGGGTAAAACAGTCATATTCAGCTCATATGAATGTGTTTGCAGGAGCCCTGAAATCGCCTTAGGATGGAGGCAATGGGACCGGCTGATGGAGCGAATTCATCACGGGGCAAAAACGCGGCTTTCTTTCAGCAATAAGGCATTCTTCAAGCAGAGATTCCTTCAAGTTTTATGCCTTTCAGATTTTACATCACACGGTAATGGGATTGGATAAATAAAAACCATTTGGACTTTATTAAAAACTATAACTTTCTGCGTTTCCAAAGCCCGTGAGGATTTGCTCCACAGATTTTTAAGTCTACACTCATCCCGCTCCATCACCATTTCTGTGTTTGTCACCAGGAATCCCCACCCGAGCTCCTCTTCGGCACCGTTGCTAGGTGATGCCCCCCCCCCCAGCCCCCCTCCAGATTAACACAGGACCAGGAGTGGAAGAAAAGCAGGGTAGGGTGGGGTTGTCTACATGTGTGTTGCGCCCACACGCGTGTGAGCGCGCGCAAGTCCCTCTCTCAGCAGTTATCACTAATTGACAGCTGCCGGCCCTCAGGGCTGTATTCTAACCCCATGCCCCTTGTATAATCGGAGGGCAGGCCTCTATAGCTGCCCCTCCCCAATACACACAACCTAAGAGAGATTGGAGGTTTACAACACACTTTAAAACCTTTTTGGATAAGCAAAAAAAAAAAAAAAAAACAAGAAGGAAGCAGGAAAAGAGGTGAAAGGTCAGAAATGAAAAATCCAATGGGCAACAAGTGGAAACAGATAAAAAGACGAAATTAAAGTAAAATAAAGTAAAGGAGGTGGGGGTGTCTTCCCCTTTTTTTCCCCTTTTTTAAATCTGTGCCAATCAAGCTTGTTTAACACCAGCTGGAAGACACCGGGCCCCTCCCCCCACATAACTCAAATTAAAATGAGATTATTGTTATCAAATTTCAGGCTCGGAGGCTGATAATGAGTTATGAGCGCAGCGATTGTGGCTCCGCATGGGGTCTGGGAGATTCACACTGGAAAAGTTTGCCAAGTTTGATCTCAAGTTTGTAGTTGACAGCAGAGGTTCTTAAAGACCCACTCTGATGAAAACAGGGTTTTTGGAGTTTTGAACATGTTTTTTTCTGATAATGGAGGACACATGGAAAGAATATTAACCTAAAAACTTCATTTCTGTATGGAGCTAAATTGGGGCCAATATTATTTTAAACCAAAATAAAATATTTAGGAGAAAATATTAATGTTTGGCCAAAAATAATAGGTTTCAAAACATAAAATTCAAATTTCAATACTTTTTTGTTCAGTTTCAAATCTTTTTCTTTTTGAATCTCAAAGTTCCAGTTTGAGATTCAAAGGTAGCGCAGCAGTACTGCGTAGCACCAGTAAACATTCTGCATATGGCGCTTGTCCGGCCCGAAAGGGGGAGTCACTAATCACTCCTGACTGCAGTGTGTGTTTTGGGGGAACAGGAACCCATGCACGTCTCCCTTCTATTCCTGGATGTGGATCGGCTGCGGGACCCCGCGCTGGATGCTCCCGCGGAGGTGCTGGTACAGGCGGATCTCTGGATACAGCCCGAGCTCGCTCGTTCAATACGCCGGGAGAGACCCGAGCGGGTCAGCCTGCTCTGGTCTCCCGAACTGTGATCTTTTTCTTAACCCGTGATCTTTTCAATGCATTGTGGGAAACGGTGTCCTGACAGCGCTAGTACTTTGACGAGATGCTGATCAGAAACGACTAGCGCCAAATGTAGGAAATCTGTGTATTTTATAACTCCTTGTGGAAAGTAGTTAATCACTGATGTAAAAATGAACAAGATTTAAAATAATCTGTGGTCATGTGTGTTATTGCTGCCTTTAAAAGTTAATTTTAATTTAATTTTTATTCATTACTTTGGGACGGTGCACATTGATTATTATAACAGGGAATTTCTTTCATGTGTTGTCCACGGAGAGATGTCAAAATAAATATAGAAAACGTAATAGTAAAGATTATATTAAGAGGAGAGGATTGTTTGAACAATCTTAAACAAATCAAATTTCATTCTAAAGTCATCACATTCTGATGCATGCTTAAGGATCCCTCCATGTCAAAAGTAGACATTTTGGGTGCCCCCGACTCGATGTTTATCAATGTGCTGGCTGTTCCAATTAAATCGAGGCTCCCCAACCTCCGGGCTGCAAACATGGACATGGACCACACCAATAACCCAACCTTTCGGTACCAGTACTGACTGCATCTTGACATGAGGACCGCGTCCGACAAAACGACCCGACCCAAGTCGGGGACACCCAAAATGTCAAAAAGTGATGTGGAGGGGTCCTTAATCATGCGTCAATACTCATGGACTTGAGAATGAGAATCTGTTGCCTGTACTCGATTAGATCCACGTTAGTCTTCATTTTCCTCATCTGATCTGGCTCAAGTCAGTACGACTGGATGACTCTTATACTATCATCATATACTATCATGATTTTGCATTAATTATGCAAAACAGTTAAATGAAGTAATCAAATAGGGGTGGGATTATATAAGTTTGCTTCTTCCCACTCCTTTTCAAGCAATCAATCAAATTCTATTGACTTTAGTTAATAATCACAAAGAATAAATGAACCAAATGTGACATAATTGTATTTTAGTTTTGTTTGTTTTCTATTTTCTAATCAATGCATCTCATTGCTTCTGTAATGAGTATGAAATAATTGTGTGTTTTGTCCTGTATTTTCAATCTATGCTTGAAATAAACCAATCAATCAATCAATTAGTACGGCGGAGGCTGGCGCGGTAAAACAGCAACTTCTGGTAGCTCACGGTCAAGTCCTGCAAGATCTGCAATTACTTTTTTTCTGCAATTGTAGCATAAATAACATCAGTGGCTAAAGTTGTATAGAAACTAAAATCCTTACATACAGTATTACAGACAAAAGTGTAAAGAGGCGTTGTGATCAAAGTTAGCGAGTGAGAAACAGAAGACGTCCGAAATGCTCGATCAGAAAGAATCTAGAATTTTTATAGTTTTTAATTAAAGTCAAACTCCTTTTCTTTAAAAAAATCATAGATGAAAACTTGCTGACTCTGAGTTCAAACTTCTCCCCCTCACCTCGCTAGTGGATTCCGTTTCGGGGAAGGAACACCGACAGAGCGAGAGATCCTCAGCCACAACCCAAAGCCTGTAAATCCCAGTTTACGGCAGAAGTCAGCACTCATCTGCTCACTTTATCAATAAAACTTTTCTCATTGCCAAAATTCAGAGCAAAAACGAAATAAAGATGTTATTCAATTCAATAGGGTTTCACATTAAAAAAACTTGACAAGGAACTGATACAGAAATTCAGCTAACGATTTTGATATTTAATATTGTTCTGGTGTAAAAAAGCAAAGTGCATGGCATCTCTCCATTTTTTGTTAAGCCAGTATTGTTATGCAAGGGGTGCGAGGGGCTCTAAGATAGCGGGACAGAGTGTAAAGAGAGCTCTCAGCAATTGGGAGGGTAAGGAGGCGGGGTTGTTGCATGCGATTGTTTCTGTCCACAACTCAGAGGCAAATTTTTAAGAAATTATGTCCAAGAAAGTTACATATTTTCTTAATTTGGCTAAAAACAGCACTCTCAGAATCAGGAATGCACACAAATAGATAAAAACATAATCGGAGTGGGTCTTTAAACAGTGTAAATCATTTTAAAGCGGTATTTTTAAAATATTTATTACTTAAAAAATAAATGTGAACATAAACAGCTTTTAATGAAAAATATGATTAAATATTCATCAGAAACCCATTAAAATAACGTTTTTATTCAGAGCTGATTGGACATATTAGTAGGGGAGGGAGCAGGACGTTTCTGAGCTCTCATACCGATGCAGTTCTGAAGGCTTTCTTCGCAAAAGGAAGGCAATTAAAAGAGCCGTTTTCATATATTTACTGTATAGGAGGACTAAATATGGCAGTACATCACAGAAGATTCAAAATAATGACCACAAAGCTTTCAGTGCACGTGTTCCCGTTCACACAGCTTCCTATAAAAAAGTTCAAACACTCCACACTTGAACTGAATCTTCCAATAAAGAATAATTTATGAATATAGAGGACAAATGTCCAAAAAAAAAAACAAATAAAACCAATGCCATCTCAATTTTTTTCCATCCACAGGAAGCACAAATTGTGATATAGGACATGTATGTCTAAGATAAAGCAGCGTGGCTTCCACTGTAATCATCTTTATATTGTTGCAATTATTTGAAACGGAGTAAAACTGATTATTCCATCATCCCCTCACCCCGAGTTCTGCATTGATCTTCCCGCTGCAACCCCGTGACATGCATCCTTCCTCCGCGTCTTCGTGCAGACGTTGACACCGCTCTGCAATCGATGGATCGTCAGCGTAGAAATGCATCTACCCCCTGATTATAATGAAGATTTCCGGTCATTTAAAATGCTAATGGACGATTTCACCTAATAAAAGACATTCAGTCCAGCACTTCATTAAAATTTAGAGGTAGAAAAGTCTATTCCAATTAGGTTTTGCCCTCTTTCCTCCAGCACCAAACCCATTAGGATTTTTAAGAAATGTCGACTGTCCCATATAACAATCTTACCATTCGACAAAGGATGTGTGCTATTAGCCATTAGGAGTTGGCGCAACATGGTGTATATATATGTAATGCAGTTCATCTCTCCAGATCTGAATGGGTTAAGCTTAAATATTCCGAGTGGTTTCTGAACAAAAGCACCATTCAGGAGCATTAGTGGCAAATGACCTCATCTGGCCCCACATATATACGACTGGGCTTGATGCATATTTAGTCCCACCAAACTCCTTAGTAGTTCGTCTCTTTTCATATGAGGCTTTTAGTAAGCCATTACAATTTTTTGAGCTCCATTAATACACTTATTGTGCAAGATGTGCAAAATGATTCTGTCTTTAGGAAAAATTGAGCATTTTGCAGACAGGCTCATTTTGACGTTTTGATTTTATTTAAAAAGGGACATAATTGTGTGTTTCCCTACGTTCATGCATTCATGGCAACTATTTATGATGTTTATTTGGTCCTCGTTTTTTCTCAGTTTTATTGATTTTTTTTTCTGGAGTCAGATGGTCAATTCTCCATCATTAGAAACAACCCAGAAAATATCTCGTCAAGATGGCCCATACCACTACTCTCCCTCCATTGTGTTCTTTACAAAGTGCTGATCCCTACCACTTCATGAATTCTGAACCAGCATCTGTGGGGTGATTAATCCATATTAGTGCTGTAAGTTTTTGGGTTGTCTGGGCCAGTGGAGGGTTACCGGGAATGCAGGTGTGTCTTGCGAGGCCACCTAATGTCAGGGCAGTCTGTGGCTGGTGCCAATGACTGTTAATTCCTGCCTCCTGTTCCCCCTCTTAAAAATCTCTGGTCCTGTGTCTCCTTCCTGGTCAGAATGTCTTTACCATCAGTGCCCAGGTAGATGATGTGGGTCCAAATTGGGTTTGTCCGCAGTGGCCCCACCTGTGTTTGCCAACAGTGGGTTAAGTGAGCATTCATTGGGCTGGCTCACTGTGGTTACCAGTCGCCCGGTGGACAGCGTAGTGAGCACGCTCCGCTACTCCATGACTAGCAGTTTTGCCGTCCAGGCTGCCAGTACCTGGGAAGCAGAGCCAATAGGGCCACCATGAAAAAAGTGGAAAAATCAAATTGTCCTCGGACATGACACTGAATCCCAAATTGCCTCTGTTGAAAGGTTGGCGCCAGTGTGGGAACCGCCATCAGTGTGTGAATGGGTCTGTGACTGTGAAGCGCTTTAGGCCTTCGAGGAAGGTAGAAAAACGCTATTCCATTTGCAATTTAGAAGAGGTACACGTGTTTATTGTCCAGAAGTTTGGCTTTTTGTTTTGTCCCTCTGTATCGGTTACCAGACTTACCTGATCTTTCTTCCTGAGTTGCATTGATGTTGAGCGATGGACGTGGGGTTCTTGCTCCATAAATAACTCATACTTATTGTCGTAATTCATGTGTTCCATAGATTAGTTTAACATGCGATGCCATGATTACCGTTTTTTTTTTCCTCAACTTTTTTGGATCTGACTGGAAGATACAGATTTAGCTAGTTCATGTGCTATACTCTCCAAGGAGAAGAAAGATTGATGTTTTCCAACTTGTCTTACACCAATGGTTCTTTACACATTTTGGAATGTCATGTAAATGAAACGTATGGCTTGTCGTGAATGTGGTATGTGTATTCTGAAGTACTAGTAAGGACAACGTAAATTACATGCACTTATGACGCATTGGTGGCATTGTTGTACCATGCCCTGGAAAAGCACTCTAGTCATTAGTAATGTGCACATACTGGTCCCTTACTGACCAAGACCAAATGCTTTACACATTGGGTGTGCAGGTGATCCACATGTGCCAATAAAACAAAGTACACTCTGATTGTTTAATTTCCTAATTTTAATAGCCGTGCTGTTGTATTTTTATTGTGTTTTTAATGATTCCGGAGGCCCGTGAACGGTCCACTTCATTGCTGCAGATTAGACACAGGTGCAGCAGGGGCGTGCCCGACGGGAGACTCTTATTAATGGACTCCTGTGTAACAGAGAGAGCGTGGGGGAGAGGAAAAGACGGCGCCCAAGTGGCGTGCCCAAGCGGGCACTGCGGACAGCTAGCCGGGTAGACGTGGCGGTATAGCTGTGCCGGCTAGACTGTCAGAAGCCTGCCCTCCAGGGAGTTAGGGGTGGGATAGTTGTGCCAGGTCGACGACCGGGAGGGCCTGGAGCCCCCAGGAGGAGCGCGCCACACCATTCATGAGTGGAGCAGCACAGGGAAGGACGGTCCTGGAGGAAGCAGCCACGCCGAGCCGGGAGAAGCAGCCACCCACTACATGAGCCGCCGCGGCGGAACCGCAGATATCTAGAGCCAGGAGCCAGCGGTTGGAGAGGAAAAACAAAAACAGAAAAAAAAAAAAATTACAAATTGTACGACACACATGCTCCTCACATACTTCACCAAATGTTCGCTATGACTTGTCATCCGCTGCACACCCGTAGAAAAAAATGGACATTAACATTTTCAGTCTATGGAGTCACCAAGTGGTCTACAAACTTAAAACTTTCTGTGGGCCATCTGCGTGCCCTATACAGATTTGCCATTTTTCACCTGCAGATAGCCCATATCTATCCATTAGGGCAGTTGTGATTAAGGCAAATCAACTTATTACAACAGGTTTTTACAGCGCATGGGTGCATCCATTCCACTTTCTTAAACTGCTTAATCCCTTTCAGAGCCACAGAGTTGCTGGAGCCTATCTCGACCATTGTCGGACAAAGGTAGGGTACACTCAGGACAGGTTGTCAGTCTGTTGCAAGGCCACAGCTTATAAGTACACAATGGAATTTAGACCACATAGTAAGTTTAACAGCTTTTTTATTTCACCCTCATGAACTCAAGACCGATTTATGAGCCTCCTCAGTCGGCTCCTGGCTGCTCGTCAGCTTCTGTTCCGTGATATTTGGGAAAGAGAGCATACGTTTTTTTGAGAACATAGAGGTCATCCACCGGTTACCAACTGAATAAGACTCTTCACCCATTCATAGAAATGGCTCCCAACACCGTGGGTGTTACAGGTGAAGCCACAACAAGGGTCAAAACCTTAAGAAATCAACATCATAACTCCGTATCCACATCTGAATTCCAGATCATGATCCAATTTGAGTCATTTTTCCCAGAATTCTAGCGGAAATCTCCAGTAATACCATCTCAAATAATCAAACTTTTGGAGGACAAAGAACCCTTGAACAACAAGTGGCCCAACATACTTGAAAGTCGTTGAACCAATTAAAATAATTTTGCATTTTCCAGAACCTACAAGATGGTGAAATACAATTTCTTTAAACTCAGTGGATCTTAATGAAAAGATCAGATTGCAATTGTGTTAGGAAATAGAAAGTCAAACATAAAACCAAACACCGTTGCTAATTTCTGAAATTAAAGGTTTTGTAAAAACCTAGTGGTTAAACAGCCAGACGGCATATCACTGCATCTTGTTTTTACTTTTTTGTACGTCCATATAGTTTGTGGATCAATTAAACTTTCAAAGTTTTGTCTTACACTACTTTTAACTCACATTTTTCCGTGGATCGTCTCTAATTTGAGTCTTCATCTAAGTAATTCTCAGAGATATAAATTAAATCCTGCAACTATATTCTGGCTGCGTCTTACAGCCATTTCTCCACAACTTTGCCAGCAACAATATCATCAAGTGTTCTGGATCAAAGGAAGGTGGGTTATGGAGGGCTGTTTCTATTGGCGAGACAAATGGAAACCAATAAATCCGGGGACAGACATCCTTTTGAGCTTTGAAGCAAAACTGCCTCAGTGATACTTATCGTGCACACTAGTTTCTGGTGCATTTTGGAGAACAGGGATAGGCGAGCTTAATTAAAGAAAAAAGGCCAACCGACGTGAACAGGAAAATGGTACCATCTGAAAATGAGTGCTCTCAGTTCTTGCTTTGGGGTTTAGATCAGATAGCAGAATTGAAAGTAAAACATAAACAGCAGCTATTTCAGTGATGGAGAAACCCTGAACGTTTTCTGTGTCTTTAGAGGAATATTGCACAGCGTCTGTTTCAGTAGTATTGGATTTACATGGGCTGCCCTGCTAGTTTTATTCATTCTCCTGATTTATTTCATGACTTCACGACCGTCTTTCATGTTTTACAGTCTGTAGTAGTAATGTGATGGAGGATGCTTTTAATAGAAAGGTCTTAAGATGTGAATCAATGACTTCTCAAAAATGTAGCATGGAAAAAGTAGGAAAATGAATGCCTGGTACATGTTTATGGAGATGAACTGTCGTCGACGGTTGGTAAAGAAGATGTGTCATTTTGACTTCATGATGGAGGAGATCTTGCTTTTTCTCCCAAACTCTAACAAAAATATAGATATATTTCTTGCAAACAAATTTAGTTTTTTTTATAATGTACAATTTAGTCCATAATCAAAAGCGTAAACTATTATCCTTGTTCCACTCCTTGGTGTGACCACTTTACTTAAACAGAAACTTTAACCTGCAAACCAAGGCCCCAGTCGCAGTGAACTCTAAAGCTGTGCTCACACCGCCTTTGGTAATACGCCTTCAGGTGATCATTTCGAACAAAAGGACAATGAAAACGAGCATAAATGCTCAATATTTGGCTTTCACATTCAAACTTCGCGAAGTTTCTGATGTTTTTGGGCTCTACGTCCAAAATGTGAAGCCATTGAACGCACATTGAAAGTTAAAGAGAGTTGAACTTTGACCAATCAGGGACTCTGATGGATGGTATCCTTATTGGTTCATGGAAGTACCAAATGTTTAAAATCTGATCATGGAGGAGAAATTAATAATTGCGGTTTGTGTCTAGCTGGATCTATACAACATCAATTCTTTCACAGATATTATTTTCATGTTTTTTTTTTTGTTTTTTTTACTTTTCCTGTCCAACAGCTGAACAAACAGATACGGGCTGAGAGCCTCTAGTGTTGGGCAAATTTTACTGTCACAACAGGGATTTATCAAGTATAAACCTCTGTTGTATTTCATGCTAAATTTTATTTATATTGATCAGTTTGTGTGTGTGTATATATATATATATATATATATAAACATACATACACACAAAAAAACAACTTAAATATTTAAATTAAAAAAAAACACAATTTTCTTGTTCTTTTTTTTATTCCTGGGATACTCAGACGTGTTATTTCCCTGGTTCAGACATGAGACAGGTGAAGGATGTGCTTGCTAACACTAAATGAAAAATTACAAATGTATCATGTAATGCATACAAATCCAGAAGCTAAGTCTTAAATCTTAAATATTTCTTAAAGTTAAGGTCCCATTAGTTCTCATGGACCAAGGACCAAGGTGTGTTAAATTTGTTCTCCATCCCCTGAGGGAGCGGTAAGCTGCAGACACAGCCGTGCTCTGGAACCATTTGGGGGTTTAACCTCCAAATCAATTCCTTTAATGCTGAGTGTGTCAAGCAGGGAGGAATAGACTCCCTTTTTTGAGTCTGGTACGACTCAGCCTTGGAATTGAACTCACAACCTTCAAGTCTCATCCATAGATAGTCATTACCTGAAGCTCCACATGTAGTGACTTTCCTAAAATGAGTTGGACTTTCAGCAGTTGGCTTCCATTGCTGGGTTAGAGATGCTCCAGATAGTTCCAGAAATTGGAATTGGGCTTCACAAATGAACCAGGTGTGACTTTGGTTCTTTGACTCGATGCAAACTAGTTCAAACTATAGATAAACTCTAATCTGCCGGATCTCAGTGGGAAGCAACGACTTTCCTAGAACTCAGTTTGCTCCTGCTGTGCCACAAATCCACATCAGAATCTCAACTTGTCTAAAGTATCTTTCCTGACATTCTTCTATGAAACTCCATTCCACTTCCCACTTAGTCACATGCAACCATACACGAGTTAATCTGTGGATACTTTGGGTTGTCCAAGCCAGAGGAGGGCTGTAGAGAGGAGCGTCCATTTCAAGGTGCATCTTGATACAGGTTGTGGTTCCCTTGAGGGTTGCGTGGCCACCTCTAAGGGAGGTCATGAAAATGATCATTGGGGTAAGTGTTTCATGAAATATTAATTTGTAGTAATTAGCGACTTATAGGTGACTCTGTCATATGGTACCCTCTCACAACACTAGTTGTTAGTAAAGCATCAAAGACAACAACCCTTACAGCTAAACGTGTACAAAGCCTGAAAGAAGTATGCATATTTCACATGAACAACACTTACAAGTCCCTTACACATCGTCAATGGGATTTAGGAGGTGATGACTCACCTGCACCTTACCCACTTCACCCTTATGTGTTGTAGAAGTGTTTGCTGTGACCTGTCACTCGCAGTGTGCCTGTAGAAAAATAACTGGATATGAACACTTTTGCTCTATGGGCTCACCAAGTCTACAACCTTGTAAGAGCCCTGTACAGGTTTGCCCACATTTCAGTCATAAATAGCCATAAGGGACATGGTTGCACTAGAATGGAAACACCAATCTTATGTAGTTTGGCATTCAACCACCAAATCACACATGAAAACCCCCATTAATTTCTGAATCGTGCATTAAAAGGTGTTATAAATACAATGACCCTTCCAATCACAGCTTTTTATTTATTCAACGAACCCATCTTATTAGCTGATACAAACATTTCCATTTTTCCAAGAAAAAGTTCCCTATTAAAAATAGGATTTTGTGTCCAATAGTTTTTTGGGTCAAACCTCATTCTATTATTGCAACACCGAGCGAACGTTTATTTGGAGACGCGGAAATCGCGCGGCGGTTTCCACACAGAGCGTCGGTGCTCAGTGTGTGATCAAACTGGAGCCTTTATTAGCACAGAGAATGAAAGAAAAACAGTCTGCCTGCGATGTAAACAGAGCAAATTAAAGCTTCTGCAGTTCACTGCGCGGTCATCTTAAGCTAATTTAGCTGTGAAGAAATCAAGTCTCAGCTCAATTACAGCATCTGCTTTCTGTGCAGAATTACTGCGGCTGATAGCATCTGAAACTCCAGATTGTCTGCTCTCTAAGCCCTGTTACCCAGTCACCTTTATCAACATTTTTAAAAATGCTTGAAAGCTTTATGGAAACTAGTTTGTGTATTAAAACATTCTTTCTGCTCCAACTAAAGTCTTGAATTTAACTTTATGAATAAGACCCCAAAGTTGGCAGGAAATCTTCTTTCATTTTATTCTGTAAACATTAAGCATAAGTATGGTGGCCCTGAAGCACAAATCACCCAGGGCAAAGACTTAAAGATCACAGCAGTTAAAGACGCAAAACAACATTAAAAAAAAAAGGCCATAGATCTTAGAAATCAAAGAAAAATTTCAGAAAGCAAAACGTAAATAAAAAAACAGATATTTCAGAACATTCATTTCTAGAAATTAATATGAAACATGAAAAAAAAGAAAAAAAATGAATGCAGCTAGCAGCAAAGATGCTGCTAGCTGCCCTACCCGACCTCTCCACCCCCTTTTTTCCTACAAAACTCCTCCCCTGGTAAGAACTATATGTTTTGTTTTTTTTTTTAATGGAGGCTTTTCTTTTGGTTTGATCTGCATACCAACTTTTATTGTTTTGGTCGCCTGGTAGTGGCAAAGAGTTACTAAAGTCTTTCATTGGCAACCGAGGGTTTTGGCTAACCACGCCCACAGTCCTGATATGTTCATATTGTGTGTCATATCATTTGGCCCCCCCCCTGTAGCTTCCCATGATGCTCGAGTTATGAGGCTATAAATACATGAGAGGAGTTGAAATTTGCAGCTGAAGATTCGATTAGAAAATTCAAGATGGCAGTCTCTTTCTCAGCGAGACTTTGCAGATTAAGTGGAAAAATGGAATAATCGCCAAATTTCACACTTTGCAACAAAATCCCTCCCAAGGTTTTCCTAATCATTTCTAAAACTTCCTTTGGATACCCCCGTCACGTGCGTTTTGGTTTTCTTACTTGATTCTGAAATATCTGAAGTTATTCTCTACCGGGTACAAGGTGGGCGCAATTGCAAAAGGAAGAAGAATTGCGAAAACATTCTGCTTCTGGAAGTATAAGAAACTCAAGAGGGTAGGTATTATGGGATGTCACTGATTAGATAACGTTTACCCTTTTAGGCGCAAGTTATTTGGCATGATAATATCTTCTAACATATTTCTTTGAGCTTATGGCCACACCCTCTGCAAAAATTCAAGGATTGCGCAAATAACTCTTTTACCAAAGTTCGGAAGAACACTCTTCTGCTTTGAAAATTCAAATATCATCCAGTCTGTGTTATTTTATAACATTTGTCGTTGATTTCTGAAAATTTTCCTTTTTTTTTAATTTTTTTTACTATAGTAATCTTTCAAATGTTTTTGCCCCATCTGAACTTCAGAGCCACCGTACATACACGTTTTCTCAACTGTTCACTAACCAACCGTTTAAAAAAAAAAAAGAGATTTCTACTTCATTTTTACATCAAATCCCAAATTCTCTTGAGACAAAAACTGTTTTCTAGCTGTGAAGCCACAGATGGTTATAGCAGAAACTTCCGTTAATCAGAATTTATTCTGTGGTGAAACAGCCTCTTACAGATTTTAATTAAAGCTCAGACAAACTGACTCAAGTTAAACCAATCCCAGCATTTTAAGCAGGTTTTTCCTTTTTTTAACAATCAGGCTGCAACAGAGAACTTTTATATATTTTTTTGCCTCTCTCACTGTCTGAAAAAAAATGGAGAGAGCTGTAAAAAAAATAAAGCCAGGAGCTGGGATCCAGCTGTATTTGCACCCAGACTCTGAACAGGCGTTCCTTGTCTCAGTGCAGCTGAATGGCACACACGGAGGCAGTTAGTGACCCAGTGACCCCCCGTCCACAGAGAAACAGAGGCGGGTGGGATCACTTCGACTTTAACTGGACAGAGGCGACGCTCAGCCGTAACATTCAGGTCAGGGAGAACAGACTCGTTAATGACGGCTACGGTACATTTATCTGGTAAACCTTCACCACTAAACTTGAAAGGATACATCGAAAACGTCGAAAGACTTCCCTCACTACTCACTACGTAGGCCCAGTTTGTACTTCATTGCTTGGGGGAATCTCCCCAATCACCGCCAAATGTGACACAAGTTGATGACATAATCCACGATCAGTTTTACGCCTAATTTAGCTTGTACTCATTTTGAGCGATTAGAATACACAATCCAGACATTTGTAGTTTCAGCATGAAAATCACAAAAAAAGCAATCTATATAAATCAATAATGTTATATTAAAACAGCCCATAAAGACAACAAGCCACGGGGGCAGGGCGACAAGTATGGACCCTTATATCACCAAAAAAAGAAAAAAATAATAAAAATGCTGGCCTGAGACAGACTGGCGACCCGTTTATGGTATACCATATCTTCGCCCATCAGTAGCCGGAATAGGCTCCGGTGCCCCCGTGACCCCGAAAAGAACAAGCGACTAAGAGGATGAATGAATAAAAGGCTACAGACAATCTTGTCAAGCTTAAAAAGTATAAATCCCACCTAAAAGTTTGTTGCAGTTATTGCAGGTGAAACCAGCTCACCTTAGTATTAAGAAAACTCCATGATTTCAGTGATGCAATGCAATTAATGCAAAAGTCATCTACATTATTGCATGAGTGCACTCTATGGGGCATTTGCCCATTTTTTCAGGGCTTAAATATTTCCCAGAAGTCTCTGCAAAAAAACTGGTGTGCACCAGACTGTCAAATTTAGACCAAAATGCATTTAAACAATTTGTTATTTGAAAAAAAAAAAAGTATTTGCATTTATTTTACATAAACCCTCAAAGTTCTCATTTGAAAACAATGGATTCAGAAATAGTCTTTGTAAATTGTTGTAATTTATCAAGCTTATGGTTCGGCCAATGGGTCAATGACGCCTTCACCAAATCAGAGCCTCAGCTTTTGGGATGTGACTTTTTCAGTGACTTATTTAGTGGGTAGAATACAAATACAATATGGCCGATGGATTAAAGCGTTCTTGTCCTGAACTGCCATGTGGAGTTGCTCTGACATGAATTAGAGGAAAATTTCTAATAAGATGCTGCCGCTCTGCAGAAACTTTGACCTTGATACTACAGTTTTTTTTTTTGTTTTTTTTTTTGCCAAAAATGGCTTAAACACAGTTAAAAAGAAAACTAGGAACAAATTGAAAATAGATCTGAAGATGATCAGAGTGGGACTTTAAAATCATACATGTCAGATTCATTCACTGTAAAAGTGTCTGATCATACGATCACGCAGGACTTTTCTGTCAGTAGGAAATAGGAGAAAGGGCCGGTCACTCCAGAAACTATTTCCTCACACAGCAGGTGGAAATTTTCACAATTTAATTCTAAAGTCTATTAAGTTTCTTTCAAAACATGTCGAAATCAACTTTAAAACTTTAGACATTTCAAAGTATAATTTGGTTTGGTATGCTAAATTATAACTGTATGGGAACACCTTAAAAAACTAACTTTATTAAATAATCAAACTCTAAAATGTTCTTAAGATTTAGAGAATTCATTCACACCTTATACCATCATTGTGCTTGGTTATCTGACATCTGGACCTCTTGATTTGGTGTTTAAAAAATAAAGATCACCCCAGTTGAAAAACTAATGACAAATTTTTTTTTTCTTTTTTCAAACTGTTTTTTTCTTCAAAACCAAAGAGCCACAGTGAAGGAGTAAAAGACCCACGTGCGTCTCCTGAGCCTCAGGTTGCAGACTCCTGGAAAAAAAAAAAAAAAAAAAAAATTACATTTTCAAGAAACTAAACTATTCAAAAACAGGATGGTGAAATGATTTGTTGTCCAAATACTTTCCCAAAAACATGAAGAAGACGTTGTAAGACATCAACATTAGTGCTACAGCAAAGCCCAGATGTCATGGTTTAGTGACTTGACTAAAGAGGATCCGTGTGCAGCGGGCTGACTGCAGAAATGTCACTAATTTATTACATAAACTGAAAAGTCAAACACAGCCGAGGAAGTGGCAGTAACCCAAAACAGAAATGAAACCCTTGAAACTGAAACTAAGACAGGACTCCGTCTGGAAGAAATCAGCTGGAAAGCAAGCGGCTTCATAAAGAGAGGAGTCATCGACAAAGATGATACATCTGAGGGGATTAACACAGAACAGGTGGGAACGAAACGACTGACCTGAAAAACCTTTACATGCAGAATACAGATTTAGGAAAACTAAAACTATTTTGTTTTATGTGTACAAAAAAAACAACACTTTTTCAAAAAGAAATTAATTTTATTTACTTAATTTTTCATGTTTTTGTCAAAAATAAAACTCTGTCTCAATTATACTTATTTGCGTGGATGAATATGCAGAGTTTCTAAAAACAAAAATAAGTTTTAAATTGTCTAATGTGTTGACATGATTTTCTTTACTGCATTTGCTTTTCAAAATAAGAGCTTTTATCAGGACGTGTGGCCTCAAATGAGCCAGAGTTGTGACTCAGATGTTTTAATGTTGTCCAGTTAGGAGTTTGAATTCAGACCAAAATATTTATAAATACCTGTTTTATGTATATTCTGCCCATTTAAAGTCCTGGCTTGATGAAAGTGGAGTTTTTGGTGTTTTTAAAATGTCTTTTGGCATTTTTCTCATGATGGAAGACATAGATTAAGAATATTATGCTTGAAATTGCATTTGGGCAGGATTAACGTAACGAACACGCTGAACGCTGCTGTGATGTCATTCTAAAAGTTCTATTGTAGTTCTTTAAAAGACTTCCCTTAAAATCAATTCCAGAACATCACAACGATGAGACTCATTAAAATGTGGTTGGATGAATTTGGGATCATCAAAACAAATTTTGAGCGTACTTCCTCGCTGTGCAGCTTGTCTCCGCTGTACCAAAGCAGCAGTAAAAAGTGTTGAACCTGGCTTTCAAACAGACACTCAAAATCCATCAGCAAAATAAAAAGTTTGAATAAGTGAAAAATCCTGGCAAACCTCAGCACCTTCATCGTTCTCTTTTTTGCTTTGACCCACCCCTGTAATTACTGGCCAATGACTGAGGAGATCTTTAGTCACAAGGTTTGGTCCAAAACTAAACTCTCCGGTAGATCCCAGTCTGAATACAGACCAAATCCAATCTTCAGGAGGGGGCAGGGTTGCTCCGCACCAAAGGTCCCGCCCACAGGTCAGGGGTGAATTTCTAATGAGCTACTACCGTCCTGCAGAGACGATGTCCTATAAAACAACAAAAGTTTTTATTTTTGGGCTATAAACGGTATGATCATAATATAAAGACCACAGAGAACACTCTGAAAACAGAACAAATAATAATCGGAGTGGGTCTTCAACCCTTTAATAACTGAGCTTTAGCTTTAGTGTTGACCTACTTTTGATTACATAACTGTTTTTTGGAATTAAATTAAATTCTGAAGCAGAGAAAAGCAGCCTGGTGCTGATATACAAGACTTAAAGTTGTGAAGTGTCAATGCAACCAATGAAAGTCTGCTGATTATGTTGGGGAGAAAAGCGACCTCTCTCTGTTTTGGAACTCTTCACGTTTCGGTTACGCTATGATGTCTCTACATTCTGATTGAATGAACACACCTGGTCCAGGTAATCAGCAGCAAGGAGTGCAGGGAGATCTGGAAAACTGGCATGATGGTAGATCTCAAGGACCAGGAATCAGTATCCCTGGCACAGACACTAAGAGTAACAGTACGTCAAAGGGCGTGTTATTTAGTGTCGCCTTTGACATGGTTAGAGTTCACTGGACTCTTGTGTGAAACTGGATCTTCACACAAATCCTGTGGTGACATCACCGATATACCCCACGCACCTGTTTGCTGTAATAAAAAGCATTATTTTACACACTGATGTGAATCCAGAGTCTCTACTTGTTCACTTGCAAGCTCACAAAACCCCCATGAGGTCCATCTCTGACTCGACCAACATGCAGGTTTAGGTTATTCTCAAACTCTTCAAATTTGCCAGAAATCCTTGTGAGACCAGAAACATCAAATGTGTCAGTCATAAACGTCACGGCTGACATCTCACCCCAACTCAAAGAAGAGGATGATTTTTTTATGAGGGCAAAACGTTACTGGATATTGCTGCCATGAAGGTTTCACTGAAGGTACTCGAGGGGTGTTGCCTCTTTAGATTGAAATCACTATAAAAATGAAAATAGATTGAAGCAGGAATTCTTCTAAGTAACTTGTATTTTTTTTTACAACAGCATTTATTTTGTAATGGTTTGGAACACTCAATAAAGTACATAAAACCTGGTCATTTTCCTTTATCAACCCTTACTTTACATGAAGTATTCTGCAAATTTAGGATGAAGTTATTTTTGTTTAAATGGGTTCAAGTATAATGTGAACAGAATAGTATGATGAAAAATTACAGAGTGATATTACAAGGAACTATCTTTACGGTAAGTGACAAGCTCAGATGGAACCCACACAACCTCCTGGTGTTTAAAGGGACTGAAAGTCAATTATTCAAGAAGAAATTGCGGGAAATCAATCCTTAAGCTTATTTTCAAGCACAAAATGGAAGAAAAAAACAAAACAGATTTTGGTAAAAAAAAACTGCATCCACTGCTAGCTGGTAAGACATTTATTAAAGCACATAATCAAAGGCACATTTCATATTTTTTAAGTTGGCTTTAACAAAGCTAGTCTTATAATAAAAAAAATAAATATATATTGTAAAACTGATTATAGCTTTGCATCCTAGCTAGGTTTAGATACAAAATACTGTCATATTTTAACTAATTTCAACCAATTATTTAAATTAATTGGTAAACGTCTGGTGGTCTAATGGTTACTTATTTAAATAGTTGTGAGAAATGCCTGTTTGAGCTCAACGCAGCTTTTATGAACTGGAGAAAACAAATAAAACCTAGATTTGATTAAAAAAAAATAGAAGAAAATAGGTAAAAAAGTGAAAAAATAAACTGCATCCACTGCTACCTAGTAAGCAAATTATTGATAAAGAAACAAACAAAAAAACAAGTGTAAATTCAGCACTGAACTTAACAGTTTCTTAAAATAAGCTATTTTTGTTTTTAAAAAGGTTTCAAACTAAAGTTTTGCATCTTAGCTTTAATTAAATATCAATTATTCTGAGATATGATCTAATTACTGGCATTATTTAGGTTAATTACTAAACTTCTGGCTGACTAAAACAGTTCATGATTTAAGAAGAAGTTGTGGGAAATCCACTGATGCTTTTTTTTTTATTCACAACATTGTTTTTAAGAATGATGACAAACAAATCTATAGTTTGAAAGAAAAAAAAAAAATTAGAAATAATGTGCATCCAGTTCTACCTGGTAAGCAGTAATACACAGTAAAACATAACTCCCATTGTGGACACTGTAAGTTTCAAATTGCCTTTAAATAAGCCATATTTAATTTTAAAAATACTCCAAAACTGATTAGAACTCTAGAGTTAGATACTAATCATTCTCAGTGATTTTACCAAATTTCTGGAAATTTTTTTGTTTAATTAACAAACTTTGGTTTGGCTAGAAGAGTTACTTATTTAAGAAAACATCGTGGGAAATCTACCCTGGTACTATATATATTATATATATATATATATATATTTGTGCGAAAAGTTGTTTTTAAGAACATGGATAAACAATCAAAACCATTATGTAAAAATTGTCAGGGATTGTGGTGGAGGACCCAAATGCAGGAGACCAGACTAGGTGGCAGAAACATAAACGTTTACTAAATCAACTAAACAGAACAAACCCAGGAGAACAAACCAGTAACGTGACAGAACATAGATGAGCAGATGACCTGACAATAAGAAACTGAAAACCAGACACTTAAATACACTGAGGTTGATTAACTAAATGAGGACAGCTGTGGATGATTAACCTGAATGTGGTGAGACTGACAGGGCAAACAGAACATGACAAAAATTAAGAGAATAATAAACTGCAACTACTTCTAACTTAGTAACTTCCTAACAAAAAAGCAGACACAAAAGAAGCTAATTTTTTTATTTAAGTAAATAAATAAAAATATCTAATAACTGATTAGATTTGCACCTTGTCTGAAGTTAAACACCAAATTTCTGGCAACTTTTTTTTTAATAAAATAACACATTTCTGATTGGATGAAAGAGTAACTTATATATATATAAGTTTTGGGGAATTCACTCTGATGTTTATTTTTATGCACAAAGCTGTTTTTAAGAACAGAGTCAAACAAATCCTAGATTTTGTAAAACATAAATTGCATCCACTCTGCGAAAGCATGTTCTGATACAAAAATGGGGGGGGGGCAGACACTGAATGCTAAAAATTTGTTTTAAAAAAGTTTTCTTTTTTCTCTTTTAAATGCTTGTGGAGTGTTTTTTTTACATCATGACTGGACTTTTATTGCCAACTATTCTCAGATTTATCAAAATTTTAAGGCAATTCTTTAGTCTGATTAATGTTATGTGGATGTATAAAGGTAAAGCATCTTTTTGCACTGTTTGTTTCAGGTAGCATCCTAACACACGGGGACATGCATTTCTATTTTAAGATTATTACCATTTGTAAAATTGATTCTCCAATTCTCTCAAACTTTAGAAGCAAGCTCTGCCTTCATATTGTCACAAAACTCCTCAGCATATAATCTTTAGAGTTCAGACCTGCATGTGGCTTCCAAAAGGTAAACAAAAATATGTATAAACAATATAGAAAGGTGGTTCATGGTTTGCACACCATCTGTTCTGAGCTTCACCTCGTTGAAAATGCATTAGCTATCCTTAAATTTCCATTTCAGAATGGAAGCCCTGGCTCTAATTCAGAGGGTTTTTGATCACACAAATAAAGAGTGTCAAACAAGCAATCGGATTTGCACACACACTTGTCTAAAGTTTGCATTTATGCCATACCTGGGCACCACACACTAATGAGGCAATTATGTGGACAGCAGGTCTGGGAATCTGCTTTGTGTTTGTGTGTGTGTGTGTGGCATTTGCATGTGTGGGATAAACATGTTTAGCTGGACTTCACAGAGGCAGACAGAGAGGGATTTCACACTATCTAATGAAGAAGACTTTTCACATTTCATGGCGAATAATGAATTCTAAAACACATTTGCCACCTAAAAAAAGAAAAAAAAAGAATGAGCTTCACAAGAGTCATGGGATGCATTTTAAACATGGAGCTGTCAGGTTTCTGAGCCAGCGTTCATCCATCATTCAGAGATTTTTTTTTTATTCCTTTTAAATGAGGAAAAACTAAACACCCCAAAGTGGCAAAGGTGTTTATCTGTTGTATTCCTGCTGATCAATAAGCAAAATTGGAAGAAAACTATTTGACTTCAGCATACTAATAAGGACACACATTCTGTACTTGTTAACTTCCGAAAGCGGAGCCAAATGACTGCAGAATTCACCTTTTTAATGACTGCGCTGATCAATTACTTACCTGCTGCCGCACTTACCGAGGGTGATTACAGGCTCAAGCATGCTAAGCAGCACAAATTAATATGCTTCTGTGAATGTGCTGCATAAGCATGAATGCAAGTCAACATGAACGCATGATAAAAGGGACATTAAGTCTGAAACTGAACCGAAGTAACTCTTGAGTTACTGGATTACTCAGTACTGTCGGAAAACTAGGGATAGGTACCAAAATTCTGTGCCAAGTAGGTACCAATGTATACAGTACTACCAGTACAGCATAAAACCATGAATTTCAGTGCTTAGTTTTGGACACGACAATTACTTGTATTTCTTGCATTAAAAAAAACACCCCATAGCATGATGCTACCCCCCCATGCTTTACAGCAGAGATGGTGTTCTTGGGATCATAATTCTTCTTTCTCCAAACACAGCGAGTGGAATTTAGAACCAAAAAGTTCTACTTTGATCTCATCTGATCACATGACCTTATCCCTTGATTCCTCTGGATCATCCAAATGGTAACTGGCAAACTGGGCATGTGCTGGTTTATTCATGGGAACCATAAATGTTTTCAATCCATGACGTCTTAGAGTATTACCAACAGCGACCTTAGACACTATGGTCGTAGCCATTTTCAGATCATTCACCAGCTCATCATGTAGTTCTGGGCTGAGTCCTAACCTTTCTCAGCATCACTGAAACCCCACGAGGTGAGAGCTTGCATGGAGTCCCAGTCCGAAATCGGGAGATTAACAGTCATGTTTAGCGTCTTCCATTTTCTGATAATTGCACAAATGTTGGATCTTTTTTCACCAAACTGCCTGACAGTTGCTCCGTAGCCCTTTCCAGCCTTGTGGAGGTCTCCAATTCTGTCTCTGGTGTCTTTGGACGGCTCTTTGGTCTCGGCCATGTTGGTAGTTGGGAGTCTTACTGATTGAATGGGGTGGACAGGTGTCTTTATGCAGCTAACGACCTCAAACAGGTGCTTCTAATTTAGGATAATAAGTGGAGTGGAGGTTGACTATTTAAAGGTGGACTAACAGATTTTTGAGGGTCAGAATTCTAACTGATAGACAGGTGTTCAAATATTTAGGTGAAGCAGGAGCATACGAGTAAATAATTCAAAAAAATTATACAATGTGATTTTCTGTTTTTTTTTTTTAACATTATGTCTCTCACAGTGGACACGCACCTAAGATGAACATTTCCAACCCCACTACGATTTCTAAGTGGGGGAATGTAATCGCAGGGTGTTTGAACACTTATTTGCCTCACTGTTTATGTTTTTCAAGGTTTTCACCAACATACAGTATGTTTTCACATCTATTTTTAATAAAATCTATTCATTTTTTTACATCACCTGATGGTTTTATAATTTTACATATTTATTTATTTGTGTTTACACACTCTACTCAACACTTCCCACACAGACACCAACATTTTTTCAGTTTCTGGTAAAAAAAACAAAAATAAAACGGTCAGAAAATATGCAACTTGATGAAAATTAACCTAGAATTTATTTTATTTTAACCCTTTAACATTTTCACAGGTGACCCCTAAATAACACACGCTCTTTAACACACTGTATAACCCAGACCATTGATCATGTGATCAACATGAATCAGTTTATTTTGATGCAGAAAAAAAAGTATTTTAACATTGATTTTGCACCAACATGCAACATATTACTAATGTAAAGTGATGTAAAACATATTTTCTGCTGCAATAACATTAATTTTGGAAACTGTTGAAGAAATATGGTGGTTGAAAGCATGTCACCTCTGTTGCTAAAGGTCTGGTGTTAAGGGGTTGGAGATTTTTGTAAAAGAAAACTATCCGTCTGCTTTTTTTTTTTGTTTTTTAGTTTAGGATCAAATCATTGGATGTAGTAACGGTGTAGCAAAAGTCTCTTTAAATCTAGATGAAAGCATAAATATCTAGTGCAGTTTTTTCACTCTCCTATTAATTATTGTCTCAATATCCTCAACAGGTCTTAATCAATTCTGAAAACTTTAGTTCAGGTTATTGTCAGACTGTTCTTTCATGTTAGGAATAATGAGGAACAGGGAAACATTTGGCGGAATTAATCTAAAAAAAAAGATGTTTTCCCAAGCCAGACTAATTACACTCAGGCCTTCGATTACTGTCTGGGGCTACAAAACTACAACAGATCAATGCGTTGTTTTACTCTGATTTATTCATAGGAAAAGGCGAGGTTAGCGCGAGTTCCCCTCATAAATGCTTACAGAATGCATTGCATTCATCAAGCATATCAATTCCGTCTGCAGTAAACTCTGCGCACGTGAAGCCGGCTCCTCCTGCAGGTTTGGGAAAAGGTACACTCTAATATCCACAGATGACCTTTTGGATGAGCCGCTGCATTATTCTTGCGCGCTCTAACCTGTCGGGTGAGGACTAAGACTAATGTGCTGGTTGACCGCTGAGCTGACCCTCCCGGGCATTAGAATGTAGACCTTGTGTCGCAACTGCTGGAACATGTAATTAAGTCCACAACAAATGCAGAAGAATCCTGTTCTGGGAGGTCCTTTCTCCACTTTGCATATTGGACTGAGGGAATTGGCTTTGTTCTACAAACTTCTAATCAGCATAATGGTGGGATGGTAGATAAAGCGAAAAGGAAAAACCTGATCATCAAATTACTTTTAATAAAACTGCACACGGTGTGTACCAAAGAATACTTCTAGAATCGTGTCAACTGGTTATTATAATAGAGGCCTATTTAAGAGCTAAGATTAATGGCAAAAAAAGGTTTGAAGGTTTAACTTGTCTTGTCCTACTATTAAGGACACAAAAATGAGTGGGTTCTCACATTGTGATGTCACAAAGTAGGGAACAGCCCCTTCCAGGAGAAGTCTGTGCTGCATGCTCCGCCCCCAGGCTAAAACACACACACTTTCTTTGCTAAGCTGGCAGTGATTGGTAAAGTGCTTTTATCTTATATGTACATCCATCTTTGCTAACGTTTGGATGTTTGTTTGTTGTCGTGGGCAAAACGCAGACATACAGCTGATGTCAACTCTAGGATGACATCATAAAGTGGGCGACACCCACAAGGAGCAAAACCTCAGAGGTTGAGACGTTTCACTTAAAGGTGGACAGGAAAATAAGGGAAAAAAAGTTTGTTTTTTTTCAGGCAAAAAGATAATAAATTATCATACGGATGTAGTTTACTCTGAAAGGCTTAGAGAAGTATGATATAGGTTCTTCAACAATTGTTTATTTATCCACTTTTTTAGTCATGGCAGTAAGTTGAAAATCTTTGTTGTACACTTTGATCATCCACTTATATCATTTCAGTAACTCTAACTGGCCTGCACTAGAGCTCTGGTAGCTTTGGCACCTGCTCAATCAAATTCTATACTGTAAATCCATGCATTCTCACTCCCAATTCATCATACATGGAGGTATGGTTCAGGGCCACTTTTAACTTTTGGGTGTCACTAACCTGTTGTTTTTTGATGTGTTGGCAGGCCCCATTAAATCAGGGATCCCCAACCTTCAGGCCGCCATACGGTAACGGTCCCAGGAAATCCGTGATTTAATAGGAAAAGCCAGCACGTCAAAAATGTTGGGACAAGTTGGGAAAACCCAAAAGTGATGTGGAGGGGGCCAGAACCATACTTCCATACATGACGAGCTGGGAGTGAGAATATGCAGGTAAATCTTCCAAATGTGGTATGTCTATGATTGATGCCGGTCACCAAAAAACGACTGAGAACCTTAGACTCCAGTCTCGTCTAGTGACCTTTTATGCTCCTGTCCTGTGTGCAGTCGCGCAGATGCCGGCTGTCTGTTGTGTTTGTGTTGAGTAGCGATGGCCAAGAAATGCTCATTCGATATGGTGTTTTAGCTTCATGCGGTGGCATACGCCAAAGAACATTCTGATGAGGAATCTGCACAAAATTTGGGGTGGATCCTAAACATATCTGAGAATGGCAGAAGGGGAATATCGAGAAGATACTGCAGAAAAAGGATCAATCAATTAACTGGTGGAGGTACAAAGAAAGATGGAAAGGTACAAGTGTCTCCAGGAAAATGATTCGCATTTAAGCGAAGAGGGTTTTTAATAGGGAGATTGAGGATGTTTCAAAGAGAAAAGAAACATTCACAGCCAATCAGAACATAAGACAATGTTATCATCATACTTAAATGTTCATGTGGTGTTGTTGTCTCCAGTCCTTGACCAAATTTCACCACAAAATGAACCATTAGTTGTCACGGTTCTGTCTGTGATGGAAGAAACTGTGTTTTCCAATAGATGCCTGTCTCTATTAAACACTTGGGCTTCTGTTGGAAGATATACGATATCTGAGAAAAAGAACTCTTGTTTGAACCAAACAGCACACTGAGAAAGCACCTTTAGACACCATTAACCAATTAGAATCCAAACCCAAGTATGTGTGAAATACCACAAATTCAGTGGAGCACAGAAAACATATATGTAGTTTTTCTGTTACACTGTCATCACTATGGTCCCTGGTTTTGCTATTTTTAACCATATGTGACCATTCCTTCTCTTTAGATCTATTGGTTTTATGTGTGCAATAAAAGAATCACAACAAACAAGTCATTTTTCATCTTTTCTTTCATTTATCTTAGGTTTTTGTGCTGTAGCTTGTGGGTAAACACAGAAAGCTGAAACTTGCACGCAGAAATGACTTCACCCTCACATGTCATTGACCTCCAGGTTTATTTTTCCGCGTCCTTCCTGCAACAACGACAAAAGCTTGATTGACAAACTGGAAACATTAGCATCTTAATTTCTAGGCACTGTCACATTCAGTTTGCTTCTCCTCCTCAAGGATGCAACTAATAAAGGAAAGGTATTCATGTTACAGAACAAGTCCTCCTTTATAACCTAATTGCTTTTGGTTCAATAGCTTAAAAAGTCATTAATTACAGGATCGGCTTGTAATGAAGGTTAAGGTGGCTTTTTCACAGAGGTAATGAGGCGGGATGCGCGGCAGCCAGGGAGATGGCGATAGGATAATAGCAGAGGTGAAAACAATTTTTTTTCTTTTCGTCTTTGTTGGATGATTGGCACTGGTTTAGGAAAGAGATATGCCTTTTCATTGTGCCGTAGTATGAAATAATCTTGAAAAGCAACAGATGATTGAGAAGTTGGACCCAAGAGGTGCAAATAAATTTGGCAAAATGTCGGGTGCCGTGCGGGACGTGGGAACCTTGTGTCTTCAGTTGTGTTGGCTGGACGCCTCTGTTTGTTTGCTGCGTTGCCTTTCGCCGTCCGATTAATGCCTCTCTCCTTGGCACCGTATCGATTACCTGCTGGGGATCTCAAACAGGAAAATGCACACTCTCTGCTTGTTCACAAACGTGCGTGGCTAATCTGCCAGTTTGCGGGGAATCTGATGAATCACGGGAAGGCGGACGGAGAAAAGTTTAAACACCTATCCGGGCAAACCGACCATCGATTACAGAGGAAACCTTTTCCTTTCAGACTGCTGGCGAGCACAATAAACAAAACATTTTTGTCCTATGACCTCTAACCCCCCTAGAGATCCAGTGGCATTTCATTGATGCCCTCCACTCTGTAGGGGACGTGAAAATAGAGGGCAAGTTGGACGCAAGGAGAAACGCAGGAAGGGAAGTCGGGGGAGATTTAGCAGTGATTGCACAGTGACTTTGGAGGAGATTAGACGATTGGGTTCACCTTTAATGACGGTGGAGATAGTCTTTCAGTGTGGGTGGGGGGCGGGGGGAATGCCAGAGCTCAGCAGTTTGTTTTGTGTAGCTTTAAGAGCTTCCTGTGTCAGGTTCAGGTTGCTTGTCTCTCTCCCCGGCAGCGGCCCATTGTCTCGGATCCACAAAAGGCAGCGCAGTGTTGGGTGATCTACCCAGCAGTTCGGGTTGACTCCGGTGCCTCCGCTGGGAATTCTCGCCTGTGACTGGAAGGAATCTCATGACGGTGCACGAATGTGAATGAAGGAACCTCCATCTTTAAAATATACAAATGAAACTTCAACCTAAGATTTCTTCATAAAAATTTGAGGTTGTGTCCAATTATTTATTGTACTATATAGCATTAATCATTTGTTAGTGGTATCGGAATTTATGATTCTAAAATCTAGCGCAATTTCCCAGGAATCTCTGCAAAACACTATTGTGCAACGAAGCTTACATGATTAGCAAATATAGACCACAATGCTTTGGATTTGGATGATTCAACATTGGAATAAAATGTTATCAGCAAGACTGAAATATGAATCTTGATTGTTCTTTTTTTTGTTTCAGAAAATGGAAAATTGCCATTAAAACCTACGCAAATCATTTTTTGATCTATTGTTAAATTTTTCCCAATGTTTATTTAATTTTATATATATATATATGTATATGTGTGTATATATATATATATATATATATATATATATATATGTGTATATGTGTATGTATGTATTTTATTTATTTAATTTTTTTTACTGGAAAAAAAAAACTGTGCTGCTTTCATAGTTTCTGAATTAGAAATTTGCCTCTGACTTGTGGTGGACTGTCCCAATTTCCCATCATTCATATTTTACACTCAATCGCACAAGGGACCAAAATCCAAAACACATCTTAGGTTGCGGGCCAAACAGGATAAATACTAATTGAACATTCTAAAACTAAATTTTAAAACTTCGAAAGCTTCTTAATAAATATTAATAGTAAAAAGGCAGGAATATTATTACAGAATGACTCAACTTAAATCTTAAATAACTTTCTATATTTTTCTCTCTGTTAAAATATACTTTGTCATAATTATACAAGTTAGAAATAAGTGTAAGATAACATCGGGCCATTAATGACATTAAAATAAAATGATCTGGAGGGCCGAATAGAATTACCCGGAGGGCCAGATCCGGCCCCTGGGCCTTGACTTTGACACGTGCCTTACACTCTCTTCCGTTAGCTTCCAGCTCCTCACAACCCCAACCTAACATTACCGGCACATCAAAAATGTCAAGCAATATTAGATTTGAGGCAGTTACTGGCTAAAACGAGAAAAGAAAAGATGTGAATAAATCTATTCGTCTGCAAGTGAATTTATTGGAATGGAGTGGAGCTGGCCTGCTGATAGTAGTACATACGTCACATCAAAATGCTCTTTCATTGATCCTGCAGTTGCCGTTCTCATTAACCGTGTTTAAATCAATAAAATTTGAAGAGTCTCAGGATTTTCCAGCGTTCTCAGTCCTGCTACCGTATTTATTGTATGAAACTAACACAAAAAATCCAGTGACGGCTGATTTGACAACAGAAAAGCAAATGGCGGCTCATTTGACCACAGTCAAGGGATGCTATCTTTTCCTCTTCGCACCTGAGCTAGCCATGCTAGCCGGGCCCGATGAGAGGTTTAGTGCATGTGCAGCATAACTGTCGTGATGTAAAGAAGGTTCATTAATTCAAACAGAGATGATTTCTTATTACATTTGTTCTCTGTCATAGGAACAGTTCCACATATGTAAGTTAAAAACTCAAAAGCATGATTTTCATTGGAGGGGGACTTTGAAAAAAAGCAGGCATGTTTATGTTAAAATCCAAAGCACAATACTCTTCTAGGGTTTTGGGAAAAGTGAGTGAACTCTGATTCAGCCTTTTAGTTTAGCTCAGCTGTTACTTATGTGCCAAATGTTGACCAACTTGACAGTGAACTAAAAGGGTCTTTGAAAGGGAATAGGATGATTAGTTCCTGCCTTCGAGTAGCAATGAAAACATGCCTGACACATCCTGCAGGCTTCAAAAAGTGCAGCCGACCCAGCGGCAGACCAAACAGACCCGAAGGTCACTCGTTTTCATTCAGGTTAAATTAAAACAATCCCACTGCAGATGAAAGAAGGCGGTGCTTGACTGAGTCGGTTTCAGACGGGGGCTTAAAGTCCTGCTGCTGACCAGCGACTGAGACTCCTCACCCTTAATGTGAGAAACGCCCACACACACTCGAACACACACACCTTTCACTGCTGCTGCTGCTTCACCCTGTTTTCTCGCTCCCTCCGGTTCTAAACCTGACATTCCGGCTGGCCCTGCCTCTTTGAAGTGGCTTGTTGCAGCGGGCTCCCATTACAGGGCCCGGGACCGGCGAAAGCCGATCTGTCTGGCTGAGGAGAATGGCCCTGGCCCAGGGGTTAATCAGCAGACCCAGTACACTGCCCACTCTGTCCCCGCAGCGCAGCTGTAACAAGACCAGCCAGATTTGGAGGTTAAGAAAGACAGCCACGGCCCAAACGCTTTGAAGTTGATTGGCAGAAACCAGGATTTGGACTCTTAAAAAAGCGAGCTGGCTGACGTTCAAAAACTACACGGGGTCATGTGTGGTGGAGAGTGTGTGCTTTGGAAGAGGAGACAGGAAGCTGACTAATTTCTGTTTTTAACCCTCTGATGCACGGTGAGATCAACATGTGAACACTTTTACAGCCGCAAAACACAAATTAAGGCTTTTATTACTATAAATGTGGCTTTTATCATGAAATAATGAAGGCATTAGTGGGTCCATTTACTTCAGTCATCATACATATTCACATTCAGATTGCTTTTTATCTGCACTTGATGCATGAGTGGCCTTATTTTGAAAGAGTTATTTCACCAAATAATCAGCTGGCAATAAACCTTGATCAAGCCCAGAAAACATGGAGAAGATTATTAAATCACCAAGGTGTAAAAGAAGAGTTTATTTCCTTTTGAAGTCGCATTCCTCAAGATAATATATTTATTTTTGAAAAAGTAGCTTACTATTAAGTCAGTTTTAGGATCTATTGTTTTTTTTTTTTTTTTTACTTACCCTTTAACACTAGAGCTTTAAAGGGTAAATAAAAAACTATTGAAACTTTTTAACTGTTTACACAAACAATGTAAATCCAGCCGATTCTGAAGCAAAGAAAAGAAGATTTGTGCCGTTATGCTGTACTTTTCAGAATTTAAAGTTACTAAAAGTGTTGCATAACTTTACTATAAATTTTTGTGCAATACTTTGGTGATGTTACAACTACAACCTGGAACGATTTGATTCATTTTTTTTTTTAGATTCTTTTAATCCACTCAGTTTGATTCAATTCAATTTTAAGTTTACACATTTAGACACATTTGTTTAAAAATACATTAATAATCTAATATGTTTATAATATATTTGTATTATTCTGATACAGTTCACATACTGTTAAATTTATTTGTGAAATTATAATGAGATTCTTATTATCATAGTGTTTATCAAAATGAGAAGTTCTAACAAAAATGTTCAGATCATTAACATTGTAAACATTGTTCTGCCTCTCCTGGAGCGCTTTTTAGTTTGGCCACTAGGTGGAGCTCACGCTATAGAAGTACACCATTTTCAATTAGAATAAGCAAATAATAAGTAAAAAAAAAAAAAACAATGTTTTAGACCGCACAGGTTACTTTAAAAATGTTTCCTTACAAGTCTTTGTAAAATTCATATGATAGTATACGATAAAGATGTTCATTTAGTCAACGGTGTATGTTACGTCGACCGTCCTATGGGAAATTCCATTAAATGTTAAATAAAGCTAGCCGAATTTAGCTTTATCAATCTCTAGATTGATCTTTATTTTTATGGTTTGACTGTTGATCTATTAGGCTTAAATCGATTAATCAATTTTATCCACCCAGCCCGAGTTACAACTTAATACTTTACTAAAGTAATTCAATGTTTTAGTGATCTAAAAGTAAGCAATATAAAAGTTTACACTTTAGTTTATCAACATTATAACATTTTAACGTTATACTTTACTAATGTTATGCAAAACTTTATTAACCTAAAAATAGTAACGTAAAAGTATTGCAGGATGGGTACAGAACACTTTAGCACAACATTATGCAGCATTTTACCAACTTTAAAACTTTTCTCTTTACTAGCGTTGTGTAACACTTTACTAACCTGAAAGTTTGTAACATAAAATTGTGCATAATGTTGCTCAACACTTTTGAGCAATGTTACTTTATACATTATATTATGCATGCTATGCATCACTTTACCAAAACTAAAATTGGTAGTAGAAAAGTGTTGCTTAACATTACGCAACACTAACATGCAATATTATCCAACACTTTACTAGTTGCAATTTGCTTATCTTATGTACATTATGCCACACTTTACTGACGTAAAAGTAAGTAAGTACCGGTAAACGTAAGTGCAATATTATGCAACACTTAACAAACCGTAAAAATTCATCTTTTTTTTTTGGCAAACATTTTTTTATGTAAAAGTTATTGACATAAGCGTTACATAACATTACACAACACTTTTGGGCAACGCTATACAATACTTTACCAACCCAAATGTTAGTAACATAGTGTTGCATAACGTCACATAACGCTTCTGCCCTATGTTAAGTAAAATAGATATAGTTGAGCTGTTATGCAACATTAACGTAAATTCTCAACTTTACACTTTACTAATATTATGCAAATACTTTACTAATAATGTAAAAGTGTTGTACGACGGGAGGCAGCACTTTACTAACGTTATAACTTTATACTTCACTAAACGGAAACTTCATAACATAAATGGTTCAGTGCCATGTAACACTTTTATGCAACATGTATACATTTTTGTTACATTTTAATATTTTAAAAGTTGATAACCTAAAATAATGCATGACGTTATACTACGCTTTTGCACAACATTATATAACTCTTCAGTAAAGTTATAACTTTAGACGTTACATTATGCACGCCATGCAACACTTTACAAATTAAAACTACTCTTTGTTTGTGTAACTGTAACTTCTGTCGTGTAACATTACTCATGCCCAACGCTTTACTAACAAAGTGTTACATATGGAACAACACTTTATGTAACACAAATAACACTTTTCTCCACTCCAATTTTTTTTAAATGTGTAAATGTTTTAAATGTGTAAACAGTCAAAGAGTGTGTTATTTTACAGTTGCAGACAACCCCTCTGGTGTTAAAGGATTCAAATTCTACCTAAAAAAGACAGTTTCAGAATTCATAGATAATTATAAAGTCCCCAACTTCCTTTTTCTTGAGTAGAAAAACCAAATAAAACTATCATGTAAAAAACAAACCTCCCTTAAAAAAAACAAAAAACACTTGGTAGTACCAGCAGTTATTCTTTGTATTCTCCTAAAACACGTGTCATTGAACCGAGCCAAGTTCATGTCAATGTAGACTCATCCGTAATTAAAAAAAAAAAAAAAAAGTTTTAAACCAGTTTACTTCAAAAGCCAGTTTATGTCCTACTGTCCACTGATTCATGGGGAATGTGTGGGACGCCTGCCAAGCTTTTTCTTTACAATTCACTTATCTCACTTGCAGCATCTGGACATGCATATGATGGAGTGGATGTTGACCAACGTGGCATCATGACAAAGTCAACAGCACAAGGATAGTGGCTTTATAGTTTCCCCGTCTCTCCCTTCCGCTCGTGGACTTTATTCGCTGCGATGACCTTAATGCCACAGTAAACAACAAACAGGCGGTGTCGGTTCTGCCAGAGCACAACCAGATGATGCAGTTAGAGGAGGAAAAGAATGTACAGCTCTTGCTTGCTCAGCTTTGTTGAAGCTGCAAGAAAAAAAAACATTTTTTTTTTTCCCATCCTGTCAAAGAAAATGTAAGTTTTTTTAATCTTTAGAGCATCAGAGGACAGGATTAGCCCCGACCATGTGGAAGGGGCAGACATGTTTGATAAATGATTTGCAGGTGTCGATAGTTTTCTTGTCCGTTTTGTCTCTAAGTGCATTACCAGACGTGACCCCAGAAGCACTTTAAATGTTTCAGCGTGTTCCAAACTTTGAGCTGCATAGCAGGCTTGGTTGTTGTTTGATGAGCATTCAGATTATGTGCTGGTTCTTCTGTCTGTTAACGGTTTTAAAGACTAACATGCCTCAGTGTTTTTTTTCCTTATGGAAGAAATTGATTCAAATGTAACACTTTCTTACTATTCTCCTTTTAGTGTGCAAACAGTTCTTTCACATTTCACCTTTTTACCTAGGATCAAGCACCTTCTGTGCATACATCTTGAATAACAATGATTTTACTGCTTTTGGTAAAAAAAAAAAAAAAGTACTCTAAATACAACTTAAAAGTTTGTCAAAAATATTCTGAATTTGTGGAATCAAATACTATATTTTTATATTAACTGGAAGATTTTTTTTAATTTTCCTCATGTGTAAAAGAGTTTAGCCAAAAACTTTATTAACTTAAAATGTTATAATGAATGCTAACAGATAAAATAAATACATTTGTGGCATTTTTCTGATACAGAAGGACATATATGTAAAGAAAATACAAATCTTCTGATGTAAATAAATTGTGATTCAGAAGCAGCTAACTCTAACAAGTGTTTTTGTTACGTAGAAAATACATCGGCTTTCAGTTGTAGATCCATGTACGTCTTTGTTTTACTCTGCAAACGCAGCGATCTGCAGGAGTATAGACGGGTGTGGCGCCACCTCCTATCCCCATGACTGGGCCCAGCTCTTGGGACAGAGCCCTCTGAGGCATAGACATAGAAAGATAGACGCCGCATCACGTGATCCTGAGTGAACCAGCGGAGCCGCCATATTGCTGGGGTCAACCTAAGCTAGGCTACATTCACAACCACATAGACTGAACCACTGAACGGAGAATCGCAACCAATTGCAACCATGCCTTTTGCTTGTGCAGCCTTCGGATGCAATAATCGGCGCTCGATTCAGAGCCGATCACGTGGAATTACATTTCACAAGTAAGTTTTAACATTGTTTTTGTTTTTTACAAGTTTTTCAAGCCACCTGAACGTGTAATCGTAAACGACGTTATGTGGCTAACAGCAAATATGCTAGCGGCAAAAACTGTTCCTCCCTCGTGTATTATTTTACTATATTGTTAATATTTTTTCCTCTTATATAATTTCCGAGGTTTCCCAGTGAGGTGGAATTACGGAGGAGATGGGAAGTTGCGATGAGAAGACAGGATTTTGTTGTCACCGAGTTCTCCAGGCTCTGCAGTGAGCAGTTTAAACCGGATGATTTTGACCGGACTCTGTTTTTCATAAAGTACGGCTGCACCACATGGCAAAAATGACTACTCTGGAGTTTCAGAGTGCCAGCACACGCAAGAAACTGTCTACACAAGTTCTTTTTCAGGGGTTTTAGTTGTGGCATTTTGTGCACATTAAGTATATAAGTATGTATGTTCTCATAGTTTTGAAGTTTCTTGTTTACTAAAACAAAATGCATTTCGTTATTTTTATTCTGTAACGTAGCAGATGTTGAAATGTTTATTGTGCATATATGCCATAGTGAGGATAAAGTCTATTATGTGTTTGATTTTCTTTGTTAAGGCTGAACAAATTTCCCCTAACATTTGAAACACATTATTTTTACTGAGATGCCATTACATGTTTTTTTTTCTGTGTTTTTTGGTAGGTTTGATGAGTTAAAATTGTTTTTCAACCCCTCTCAGATGGAGAAAATTCAAATAAATAAATAAATAAAATAAACTATCAAACTTGTTTTGCATATTAAATCAATTCTTTCTTCATTAAAATACCATAATCATATGATATATTATGTTTAAAAGCATAAAACATGTTTTTTTTTAACTCTCAGAAACATTCCTCATTAGAAACAATGGCACTGCAGGGGCACTTTGACCTCGTCAAGATGGCAGCGCGTTGAGACGTCAGCTCCAATAGGGGGCGACAAGCGATGCGGCGTCGATCTTTCTATGTCTATGCTCTGAGGTGCTTTTGGGGGCGGGGCTGCTGAGAGGAGGCAATCAGTTATGGGGAATATTTGCATTTTTAAAGTGACAAATGCCTTAAAACGCTTGTTTAGACTTTTTTTGTATTAATTATTGGGCAAATCTGTTTAAGAAAGTGGGAAAATGTCAAGTTTTACTGGATATTATTTACAATCTAAGTTCATAACGGCCGATAAGAAAACTCTGATGACAGAGCATTTGATTGTATCTCTGAGACGTGAAATAAGTCTCATCACAGATTCGTGGGTAAGTGAGATTTTGTGTGTGTAATTAGTTTCAAGGTGTTGCCATTTTATTTTGTGTATTTGTGTAAATTGTATTTTTTACATGTTGTCATTTTTGTACTCATGCACAAAATGTACTATATGAATTACCATCAAGAATTATGAATGCACCTTTAGAGTGGCAGCAGGAATCTTTCTAGTCACTATTTTAACCTGTGGGAGGGGCTAAGTCACTAGCTGCAGCATCATCAGATTTGTTTTTTTCTTTTGTAAAGAGGGAAAACAATATACAGTCCTTGCTGTTGGACTGTATATTGTCAAAAATCCAAAATTGTCAAACAGCTGTATACAGTTTTTTGTTTGTTCTATTGCTATCCTTGGCACATTTTATGAAGTGTGAAAGTATTTTTTATTTTTTAAATATAGCAGTAACATGCACACTTCCTCTGTATTTTGTTAGTTTACAGGTGAATACTTAAAATAGGTTTGATGTATCTTTATATGTAATGTGTTTGCCCTTTTTTATTTTAATTTCTTGAAATGGACCAGCAAACCAAGATGCTCACCATAAAAAGTGCCTTTTCATTTGAAATAAGATGCTAAGTTTCACAAAAATTAAGTTTTGCTTAAATTAAAAGAAATTGATTGGCTATTAGATTAGAGCTAAAGTTCCATTAGCTGTCACACACCAGTGTGTGGAATTTGTTCTCCACATTCAGAACCGTTTGGTGGTTTACACTAGGTCCCATTTTTAGAGTCTTTGGTATGACTTGGCCTGGATTTGAACTCACGACCTTCCAACCTCAGGGTGGACACTCTACCACAGGGCCACTGAGCTGGTTGAGATTACAAGAGTTTAATCTTTAAAAAAAAAAAATCCTTAATTTTCTCTTTAAATCGGACCAATTCTGTGACCTTTATCATTACCGCCGTGTTAATTCAGCTCAAGACTCCGATTAGCATCTTTCTCTATTCTCAGAAGCCTCTGGTGACTGTGGCAGCTACACATCCCTCCAGTACAAAACATTCATATTTGTATTTGCAGATAAAGGGAATTACTTCTTGAGCGCTCAGGGAAACATTGATACATCTGGCAGATAGAGAAAGGCACTATTTTGAGCAATCAGATCTTTTTTTTTTTTTTACCTTTTGCTGAACTTTTTCCTGCAAGCAAAGTCTATTAGCAGCTGTCGCTTCTTATCGCACTTGGCTCGGATTTGTCCTTCCCCAACCCCATCACTGTCTGGCAATACCTAAAATACATGCATAGGAAAAATAGAGATGGGTGATTCGGGGAGGTGGTTCAAATGGAGTTTGCCCTTTTGTGTGGTTTAATTGGCACAAAATTCAATTTAAAGTTTGCAGTTCAACATGTGATAGTCGAAAACTCCTGTGGTTTCAAACCTTTCGGGACTTAGATTTACTAAGCTTTTGATCAAATATATATAAATAATTGACAACTTGACCAAACAAAGTGTTGACATCACTCATAGGAAATGCCTTACAGCCCTCATGTAATCAGGACAGAGCATTCTCCATCACTTCCTGGTACGTCTACCTCCATATTGCAGCCATTTGTCAGAGTTGGTCTGAGTCACGTTTTTAGAGGAACTACTTTCACCAATCATGAGTGAGCTTGTACGAAATAACACAATAACCCACCATTTCTGTATAGTAATCCACCTCTTGTTCACTGCAGTTCAGCTGTGGCGTCCGGCACAGTTCATGGATGATAACGCTCCACCACATTGGGCCTGAATCGTCACAGCTGGACTTCAGGAAGAGAGAGTGCCTAAGATGATATGGCCGTTTATGTCCATACCCCATAGAACACGTCTGGGACCAACTGAAGCAGACTGGAGGGTTGTACCCCAACCCAAAGTTACCTGGAATAATCGCACTTGTGGAAGAGTGGAATGCATTGCTACAGATCAACACAATGAGGCTAGACAGAAGCAAGACACATTGCAGTCAAACTGGAGGAAACACCGCCATTGACATGGTCAAGTTTTGTCATTTGGGGGTATCTTAATTATTGTTTTTATTTTATGGATAATAACACATTTATATACAAAATTAAGGTTTTTTTTAAAATATATTTTTAGATTAGGTTGCATGAAGGATTCTTTTGTCCTGACAAACATTGCCTTGGAGCCAAATAAGGCCTTGCCTGTAAGGAATATCAGTGAACTGTATTTTATGTGTCTGTCTTTTGCATTCCCAGAGAACAAAATGACTAAATAACAATTTATTTTTTTTAATTTATTTTTTTTATCACTTTCTTCCTCATTAACAAACACGCAGAGGATAGCGGGGTCTAACCTCACTTTTTAGTATAATTACATTTATATGGAAATTGTATTTTTATTATTCTTTATTAGGAATATCAAATGAAACTTTTTTGTATTTCATTAAAATTCAGACCAAAAAAAGGAAGAGCACTTATGTCCCTAACTTATTGAAAGTAATGTGAATATATATTAGTGTGATCTGAGCAAATCATTAACGGCACAGTTCTCTACCAGTTTCTGCCTCCAGTCTGCCCGTGTGCATCTCTGACCTGGGCCTACAAGGCCTGTCCCGCTGACATTGGCATCTCCTGGTAAAGAATGACCCTCATTTCCGTGGACACAGTTCTGTGTCGGCTCCCCCCGGATCTGGGCGCCTATTCCATTTCATGCTGCATCACCCCAGCGCGTGATTATGCTGCTCTTTCAGGTGCGAGGGAGGAAATGTTTCGTGAAACTGATGTCCCTGTCAACTAAGTGCGGCTCTCCCTTCTTCTCTCGAGTATGTCAGATCACTGATTGGTGAATTATCATTTCGGTGTTGAGTGTCGCCCCACTCCTCGCACTCGCTGGTTAAGGTCTGTGCGCGAGAAGGCGGAAGGGACCGGGCCCTCATTTACATTCGCCTCCCAGTTTAATGTCAAAAGCAGAGCTGGAACGCCAGTGTTCGTGTCAACACGTGTGCACAAGCGTCACGCTGGAAAGGCTGAGATGTTTCTTTGCAAAAAGAAATGAATTTGTTTGGTAGAATGGGGTTTTCGTTGGATGTTCAAGCTGAAAAATTCAACAGCCAGAGAAAATATGCACGCTAAGGAAAAAAAAGAGATGATTAAATCTCAACATGTGGTAATTAACCAGTCATTAGCTGATTCCTCAGTTCTGTGAGATCATAACTTTCTCAGCACTTCTGCAAAATGAACACAGTTGCTCTAACTGCTAGGAAGCTCTCAATCCAAACTCTTCTAGAATTACTGAAAATATGGCAAATAATAAGCATGAGTTGATGTTTTTCTAGTAATTATCCACATAATCAGTAATTTTCCATTTTTTATGTTTATTCCTGGCAAACATTTTCAGTGTGATTCAATATGTTTCTGCTTGGCAGACAGATGCATGCAGTGAGATATTCTATAAATCTATTTTGATTAAAGAAAAAACAAACTAGAGTATCAGTGAGGCAGTTTATTCCAGGCTTGTTTATGTTTGACAATGTAGAGCTCTGGGCTTCTCATTGGAGTCCAGGCTGGTCTATTCTAGTCCAGAGACGCTGGCTCAGTAGACTGGATTCCTTCAGGACACCGGGGGGACATCCGATTCCCTCAATGCCTAAGCACTGAACTAAATGCTTCTGCATTATTCATGTGTATATCACTTTATTGCTGTGCAAGGTTTTCACTCAAAGTTTCTACCATCTTCTGCGCCTCCCCCAACAGACTTAAACTGAAAAAATGTTTAAAATAAAAGTTCTGATTCCTGTCTGTATAAATTCTATGATCCAGCATCCAAACAGGCAAAACATCATATATGTATATGTATATACATATTTATATATGTGTATATATATATATATAATCTGCGGGCTGGTATCGGTCCAATACTAACGAGAGATCAATAATATCGATATTTTTAATCAATCCGCTCAGCACTATTATGAACATATACAAGAAAATTCCATATTCAAAAATGTTATAAAGCTGCTGTTTGATTGCTGTAATGCACAATTTTACTGCTAATGATGGCTTTAAAATGTGATGTAATTTGAGAACTGTAAAAATGTCTTTTTTTTTCACCCCTCAATGGACCCAGTATGTTAACATAACGTGTAAATTTCATGAAGGATCAGTAAAAGTATGTCTTAAATATGGTTCCACGGAATTTCAATATATATAAACAGCTTCAGTGCTTGCCTCTCAGAATTCCAGTATACAGATGACAGGATTTGCTCAAAAGACTAGTGGTAATTTTAGAAACTCCAGCTTTTGCTAAATTTCTCCAGCCCCTGGGTTGACCTTTGGCTTAATTCTAACTTGACAAATCAAAGAAGTTGGAATGTATCCGTCAACCACTTTCATTCATTCTGTGTTCACTTCATCCTCTTTGGGGTCACGGGGTGTCTAAAGCGTATTTATGCGTTTGGAGATCCAGGACGGTTCATCATGCAGGCACACCAACACTCCTACAGGCAGACATTAATTTCAAATGCATGTTTTTGCACTGCGGGAGAGAGCTTGGAGAAATGGGCTTAAAGCCATGCGCAGCGGAATGGAAAAGATAGTAAAGAAAGGTCCCAGTCAAGATTCAAACCAGCACCACCTTTGAAGTGAAGCACCAGCAGTGAATGCAACTTTCCCTGTGATGTCCGCGAAATTTATCGAGTTGCCTGATCTGTTAAATATGTGCCCACGATGTCAAGTTACAGGGAATTGACTGACCAGGTATATTATGAATGAAAGACCATCTCTTCAAACCTTTTACATTAATACAGACAAATACATAAACCAGGAGAGAATTTTTATTCAAATAAAGAGAAATAGTTCTACTGTCTTTATTAGGCACATGTGATTGTAAAAGTCGGCCTGTTTTAAGACCCACTACAAATTTAGGGATTGCCTTTTGATCATATTCTTGGTTTTAATTCAATATTTAAATCAAGTTTTTTGTCCTAAATGTTTTCCTACTTTTAGGAAAAACCAGGGTTTGATGCCATAGATCTTGCATGTTTTCTGACATATCCTGCTCTGGCATGTTCTAACTGGCTGGACACACCTGAACCAGGTAAGTCATGAGTAGGGCTTGGATATCTGGAAATCATGCAGACGTCATCTGACGTATCTCCAGCATTAATAGACCGTAGTATGATGTAATTTAGCATAGCCAGACCCTATTTACAGTCATTGGCTACAGCTACATCATTACAAAAGTTTATTTAACCCTTATGCTATCATGGGGTCCAGATGACCCAAGCCTTACATTGTCCATCCCATGACAAATGTGGATGAAGGCAGACAGGATTTCATCTCTGACACGGACACCAGTGAAGATAAAAAATAGTTTTAAAAAAGTTCAGCGCACTGTCTTGTGGGGTCCAGATGACCCCACTCCCAACGTCAACATACTGAGAATAGCACATTACACGATAATCGCAATTGTTGATGAGTTGGCCAAAAATTTTTCCTTTAATACCTGAGAAAATGACAATTTTTCAATTTAAGCCAGTTGGCAGTTGGTTTAGGTCGGTGTACTCTACCGGAGTGAAACAGACGATATCCTTATAAAAGGTCATCTGATGAGGTGATGACGACCAGGATCAAATCTTTAGGTAGGTGGGCGGCCCTGACACCTGATGGGAGTGCCAACTGTTTGTAGATGGTCTGAACATGGAGAACAAACTAATAATAGTGGTCTGTTCCTGACCAGAAGTAGAACAAGGTTTTCAAATATGGGAGTAGAGCTGTGAAAGAAAAATCCCAATGCAAGATTTGCACCAAGTCTCCTCCAGATATAGGGACAGTCCAGTGTGAACACAAAATGCTTAAAGTACATTCACACACATTGAACACAGGTGTGAACCTAGAATTATGCTTTTCTTTTTTTTTTTTTTTAATTTTTTATTTTCCTTGAAAAAGTGACATTTAACACATAGAATCCCATAGGTACACTCATGCATTTTCAATTGATTTGAAAACAAAAAAAAAAACAAAAGAAAAAAAAAACAAAAAAAAAAAAAAACAAACAAACAAACAAAAAAAAAACAAGATCAACAATTACCAGAAAGAAAAATAAATGGAAGAAAGTAAATGGAATAAAAATTGAGGGGGGACAACCACATCAAATTCCATAGAAACTGTCAATGAGGGAAAAGAAAGAAGAGAAAAAGAAAAACTCCTAGGAATAAATCAATTCAGTCTCCTCCAGATATAGGGACAGTCCAGTGTGAACACAAAATGCTTAAAGTACATTCACCACATTGAACACAGGTGTGTACCTAGAATTATGCTTTTCAGTTCTACCAAGTATATCAGAGTATGTCAGTTTTTCTTTCCATTTCAGTATTTGATAAACATTCAATAAGTGTGTATAAGAGTGAAGCTGCTGGAGACTATAGCAGCAGAGTAGTGTTGAAGGTGATGTGGTACGACAAGCCGCTTTGATCTTAGACTTCCTTCACACGAGGCTCTTTAATCCATACAAAAGGAAAATGTATGTCTGTGCTAATTACTCACAAGTCGGGCAGAGCAATGTGCAGCTTTGCCAACAAAGTTCTACGCCCTCTGACCTGCATTACTCCCAGCTGCAAAGCGCTCCGTGCTGGAAACACTCGGCCTGCCCTCTTTGTGTGGCTGCTCCCAGCCAGCACGTCTAGCGACCATTCAGCTCTGCTCCAAAAATACTCCTTCAGCCGTCCACACGCTTTCTGCTTTGTTGCGTCCCTTCATTGCTCAGACTGTTTGCTTTCATTTAGATCTAAACAGAAAAAAGCAAAGAGGGGAAGTCCCGCTGGGAGTGTTTCTTAGTAGTTAAACTTGTGTGAAGAATTGCTGTACATGGCTGGCAAGTTAATTGGATCCCTCACAAAGCCACGAAACCTCCATCAACAATGTGTTTCAGATTAACTGTTGACACTGGATGACAGCAGGGCCTGTAAAAATGTCAAAGCAAAAAACACGGCCCGATTTCTCACAAACATCATTGCAGAAGTTAGTAGATACTATGAGTCGGAGAGCCCCACCTGAACCTGCTCCCCGACTCTGCTGGAAGTGAGGACCGCGTCTTGTCAAAGTATCGCTGCTCTTTGTGTGCAACAATAGACGGTGACAAAATAGAGAGGACAGCTCTTCTAAAATGTCAGACGGTTGGGGTCCGGCTAAAAATCTCCCCCCTCTCCCCTCCCTGTCTATCTTGATCGATAGCGCTCCCTTTGACAATGCTGCGTGTTGTCACTGTGACATTTGGTCCCCCTTCTTTTTCCCCCCTCACCTGGCCTCACCGCTGAATAGGAACATAACAATGAGATATAATACAGGATCAATAGCTACACTTCGGTGATGCATTCTCTCCCATAATGAATGCGGATGCAGGAAAACAAATACCTGCATGGGGAGTTGGTATTCGAGACACTGTGTCTGTAATAGCCAAGCCTGTGATGTTTCATTAAGGCGTTTCCGCCTGTGTGTGTGCTTTTTTATCCTCCTCTTTATTCATACAATCAAGAAAAGGATATAGGCATGATTTAATCAAGTCCATAGCAGTAATGACAGTCTAGCCTCTTGGGTATTTATGAAGAGTGCTATGAGTATGCTTGCGTCTACGTGGCCTCATGCCCACGAATACCATGTCATTGTTTGCTTTTCACTCGCCAGATAGTGCAGTATGTATAATAAATACTGAAAATGAATTGATCTTTACCACATGTCAGTGTCTGCATATTGAGTTACGTCTCTGCAGCGTGTTGGTACAGCTCGCCCAGATCTGTGACAGCAGTACACTCGTGTGGTGTAGCGCTACTTCTGCAGCATGATTTGCTTACTCTAGATGTTGACTGCACTGTACAAGTGGGTTTACATCATGTATATGTGTCACCGTGACTACCACTACTATGGGGAATACAGTACCTTATTTTCCACTCTGTAGGGCACGCAGAATTGTAAGGAATACCATCAATGACTGGTCTATTTTGGTGTTTCTGTCATACATAGGGTACATTGAATTATTAGGCGCATTAAGTGAGACAAAAGAATCAGAGATAATTCTGTCAGTCATGCTTTATGAACTACATTCACAGTAGTTGTAGACACACTAAACAATAGCAACATTAGCATATTTACAATACTTGTAACTTCTAACCTTGTTTGTAACTTCGTATAAAAAAACAGTTGATACAGCTAAACTAGCATAGATGTTACTGTGTCTATGCTAACTTCCAACTTTGTTCGTAAGAAAGTTGGAAGTTAGCATAATCACAACATTGTTAGTATAATGTAACAAGGTTTTGACTATGCTAACTTACAACCTTGTTAGTATCACATGGAAAACACAGTCCAACACGCTACACCAAAGCTGCATGTGCACATTTACCACAACATCCAACTATTTTAGTAACACTCAAAAACAACACTGTATGACATCGCTACACGTTAGCTGCATTTGTGCATTTAAAATAACTGCTAACGTTATTAGCAACACATAAAAAAAGTCATAGTTGGACACCGCTACGCGTTTGCTGCATTTGCATATTTACAGTAAACTCCAATCTTGTTAGCAACACATTACAAAAACACAGTCCAACACCGGTACACATTAGCTGTGTTAGCATATTTAGGCATGTAGCTCCCAACCTTAATTGCAACACATGGAAAAACACAGTACAACACCACTACACACTACCTTCGTTAGCATATTTACAACAACTCTCAACCTTGTTAGCCACACATGAAAAAAAATAGTCCGACCCTGCTAAATGTTAGCTGCATTAGCATATTTAGGCATACGATAAATCTTATCCCTGTTAGTAAAATACAAAAAAACAGTCCGAAAGTCAGAGTTTACTACACATTAGCTGCAGTAGCATATTTACCAATACTCACAGCATAGTTAGAAATACAAGAAAAAAAAAATCCCTGAAACATTTAGCAACATTAGAGTATTCTCAATAACTCCCAACCATGTTAGCAAATCATATGAAACCAGCACAACACCAGTACGCATTGGCTACGTTAGCGGATTTACAACAACTACCAACCATGTTAGCAACTCATAAAAAGAGCAGACAGAGCGCAGTGTATCCATATATATGGTACTCCAGACTGTAAAGAAAGAAAGCAGGCTTTCAAGTGCACCCCATGTTGCGAAAATTATGTAATATCATAGTGTTTGCTTGTATGCTTCATGTTTTGCACTTTTTATGCTTAACGTATTACTTGTATTAATTGAAACTGAAACAAATCTCTATTAGTGTTAATCTAAAACATGCTAGGTTTCCTTCAGCTTTTTTGTTGTTGTTATTGTTGTTTAATAGTCACCAAAGCGCAGTGCGGTGTTTGGACCTCCGTTCGGGCCCCTGCATGACGGATGCCTTGAGCGCCTGCTGTTTAAACATCTCTGCACGCATTTCCCGTTTGATCAGCGTCTGCCATTCTTACTGATTTTCCAAATCACTGATGCTTGTCAAAGAATTAATTACCTGGATCGTTGCTCCGCTGTCTCCGGCACCAGCTGCGGGGTTCACCAGAGAGCCCTCAGTATTCTCCAAGCATTCCAGGCTAATCACCCACAATCCACTTCAAAGTCAACCTAACTGGCCCACCACCCGGAGAACAATGCAGAATCAGGCTACATCCTGACATTAACATTGTCATATTTGCATTCCAGCATATAGGAGATTACCCTGCAGGGTTCTGCCAGTGGGGGTGAACATTAGCCACAGCGCTAATAGAAGTTGTCTGCTATTAGCATCGTGCACACAGGGTTAGTTGCTGACGTGCAACATAATGTTAGAATTTCTTTATGAAGATGCATTAATGCTTGGACAGATTATATCCCAAAAGGGCTAACCGGAGCTTAATGATGTTTTCACACTGATCTTAATCATATAAACCTTTAAACAACCTTTTTTGTTGCATCAGTTAAAAAAAAATACTCATACATATTTAAAATGCACCCCCCCCCCCCATCCCTTCATATACCCCCCTCTGTCTAAAATAATAATTTTCAGGTGATGTAGCTCTTGTATTTGCTAACATAGACCAGTTTTTTCAGTAGATTCCTGGCCTTCTAAAACATTTCTTGATTCAGGAAATGACTTTATAGCAATTCCAAATTCATCCTGGGTTTTCCCAATGAAGCTGTCTATGCTTGTTAGACTAATATAGCTGTGGTTATGTGCATTAAAAAGAGGCTATCTAATGATACCTTGTGTTAAATTGCTTGGAAATTAAAAACATCTCTTGATCGTTGAGAAATTCTAGTGCTACTCTTTCTAAAGCACTAGTCACAATTGCACTTATAGTAAATACAGACTGTCTGTAAACAAAAAGACTAGGTGAAACTGTACGTATCCCACATAAAACAGCAAATGTCGTCCACTACTATGTCAAGTCCGTAAGGTGAAAATTGTAAAGCACATTTTTCATTTTTCATTTGGCATGCTACAAGCAACAGCTTGCAGTGAACATTTACACAACATGCAAGGGTATAGTAGATGAGACACAGCTGTATCATATGGATTTGTCGCAAGTGCGTACTCCTAGCATGTCCCACATGTTTCCCCATTTTATTTCATTTAATTGAAAATATTGTCCTAATTCTGTTTTTATGTTTATAAAGTAATAAAAAAAAAAAAACATTTACGGTGATTAAAAAGTACTACAATTTTGAGGTTTACGTCACATACTGCATTTAAGAAAAATATTAATATTGGTATCATTATCGGTGATATTGACCAGTATCGGATCGATACCCGAATGCTCAGTATCGTCCAGCTCTAGAACATACAACGACTTGTATATCATATCTTTCAACAGGAAAAGCAAAGATTAACGTCCTGGCTGGGACCTTCCTGTGTGGAGTTAGCATGTTCTCTCTGTGCATGCGTGGGTTTTCTCCGGCTACAGTCTTAAAACATGCCTCATAGGTGACTCTAAATTGTCCCTATCTGTGAATATGAGTGTGTGATTGTGGCCTGTGATGGACTGGTGACCTGTCCAGGGTATACCCCGCCATTGCCCAACAGTTGCCAGATTAGGCTCCGGCAAGGGATAACCCTGTACACTTCACAAGCTGCATGCTAGTCCAAGGGACTGTGAAATGTTTGGCCCCTCAGTCCAAGATTTACTAATGTAAGGGTTTTTTTTTTTTAGTGTTCTTTACAGCAACAAAACACTGTCTTTTTAAGAGGTTGTGTGAAGAGCAACTGTTCCAAAATCATAAACTAAACTCTCCCTCCAGATGAGGCTTATTGTCTGAAAGTTAATGTTAAATATTTAATGCTACAGCTAGTAAGAATGATAAGTCTCCTTTATAATCCTTCTTTCTTTTAGATGGCATACTTATAACTTCCACACAATAAACACATTGAGGCGTGTTTTGCCTTCGGGGAGTATCTTGGCATCCGGCTCACACTGAAGCTTGCATATGTGGAAGGGCTATAAATACACCCTGCCCACTGGCTGGTATGTCTGGCCTGCCTGCCTGCTGGTGTGTCTGCGGGGTTGCAGCAGCATGACGTCAGCCGGACTCCAAGCACTTGCTGACCTCTGTCAAAAGTGTGTTTGTGCTGCAGACAGCCCTTTAACAGTGAAGACGATGCCAGCGCAGATTCGGAGCGAAGAGCGGAGGGAATTTTGTTCCAACATGGAGTGTTACAGCCAGAGGTCCACTGTCAGACAGGGGTGTTGACAGACTTGCTCAGTGGAGGGGAAGTTCTCACAGACCCGCGTAGACAAGTCAAAAATTAGAAATCACTTTGGGGGTACAACTGGGAAAGCAGTACGACTCTCCGTTTTATTTACATGAGAGGTTAAAAAAAGAAAATCTGCTTTCTGTAGATCTTCCATACATCATGTGTAGCAAAACGTGTGTTTTTGTTTTGTTGAGTCAAGCGCTGAGATTCAGCCTCAACTCTAAATGTGTCAACAGTTGAGAATGTGCATGTCAGCCAACAAGTATACCTGTCTGCGTGTTCGTCGCCACATATCCATGACTAGCCTCCACCAATGAAACTCTTAGCTTGAGCAACTGTGACAAGCTGTCACTCAGGTATTTTTTCCCCTGTTTCTTTGCCTTCTGGCTTTCTTAAAAGGTGGTCCATTTTTACTCTCATATTATCAGTGGTTTCTGTCACTTTTGGGGCACACTGCTGTCAACGCAAAGTGACGGAAATGGTTCAGTTTACCTTAAAGGAAATCTTGAACCTTAACAAAGATTGTTTCCACTGTTTCTCTGGAGGATTCTTGTTTTCTGTGGAAGCCTGGATTTCTTCTGTAGAGACCCAATCTGATAAAAAATATTCTGGTTTCTGGTGTTTTTAACATTGTACTGATGATGGAGGGTATACAGCTGCCGGAGAAAGTGAACCTTTTAGAATTACTTGGTTTTATACAAAAATTGGACACACAATTGTGTTCAATAAAGACATGAAAACATAAATTGGTGTGATTTAAGCAGGCAATGTTTTTCTTTTTTTGTCGTGGTTTAGATAAAAAAAAAAACACATCATGTGTCCATTTCATAAGGAAATTGAGGTGCTCCCCAAGGGTTCACATACTTTTTCTTGCAACTCTATATTAGGACAATTTAACTTAAAATTCAATCCTTGAGTATTTATTTATTCAGATTATTGTAAATCAGAAGGAGAAAAAGAAAAAAGTGTGTAAAAAAGGTTCTGTTTGCATTCTGACAAATAAGGCTTTTGTATTCCATATATATATTTGTTTTCCTTGCCCAAGATGGAATCTGGCTCAAAAATTGGAGCTCCAATATTGCTCCTCCTTTTTGTTGCACTGCTAGTTGGAGGTGGGAGGGGCTTTAACCTGGAGGGAGAACATGAAAACAAAGAGCTCTCAGCAGTGGGGAGGAGATGTGGGCCAATTGTAAATTTCTGATGAACTCCTACCACTCTGCAGTACTATGTCCTCGAACACACAATTGTCTTTTTTTTTAGGGGGAGGGGCAAGTGTGGTGTAATCATAATGAAAAGGTTAATTGGAATGCATTTAAAGTAGATAAAAACCAACACATTCTCATCCCCAAGTCATCACATATGGACGTTTGGTTAAAGCCTCTTCCACAACACTTTTTGACATTCTGATGTGCTTGCTGTTTGTGAAATCACGGGTCCACAACCCTTGGGACGCGGTACCGGATGCACACTGGTCCTCGGGGCGCGACCAGTACCGGCACCCTAACCTTGACACAATACTGGTTTGCGTCCCGCATTGCATTCGGTTAGCACCCGGCACCGGTTAGGGTCTGGTACCGTACCAGGTTTGGGTGCCGGTGCACTACGCCTCCCAGTACTGGACCGGTTCTGATTCGTGGCCGATTCATATTATAAATAAAAAAAAACACTTGGAATAGTTGAGCCCCATTTTTTTTTCCACAGTCTGAGCTATTATATGTTTTTTCAAAGCTTGTGATTGTTCATTTCACCCAAAATATAGTCATTGGAAAGACTGATACTCTGTGTATTGACTTTTTAAGTCAAAAGTAAAACATGCATGCTTTTTTAATTTCTTTATATCCTATAAAACGATCAAATAATCAAGATGAGGTTCAAATCCACAAAGACACTATGAAAGTAGTTTGGTAACGACGTACGTCACATTAAAAAATATGTTTTGCCATATTTACCTGTAGTTACATCACCTTTTGGAGGGTTTTTTTTTTTTGCAAATTTTGAAAAAGCAGCTTAGACTATAAAAGACAAGCTAAAGTTTTTCTTTTTTTTATGATTCGTGCAGAAACTCGTCTTAGGAAGGAAAAATTCAGCAAATACATTCCTCCTAACAAAATCTATATTTGCATTCGGAGGGAAAATCTTCTTTGCCTCTTAAGTGCTTCGGCAAACCAAATATATTCCGTTATTCATCACTTTGTATTTCAATTTTGGATACCTAATTTTAGGGCTGAAAATTCATTTTTACCAAAATCACTCCCTTTTATTATTTCAAAGCACTGTCTGCCATGATTTGAAAGCAATCAGGTGAGAACACATTGCATGTGCCCGGGGCATTTTCTGTTCACAAACCTCATCTCGAGTCAGAGATATGGCAAAACACCTCTGGATCCATGAAAAAGCGCCTTGCACTGAAGTGAGAAATTGGCTACGAGTCATTATGCACAAACACCTAATGCCTTGGCATTTTCTGTCCATACCAAACAATCATCTTCCTCTTCTCTGTCTATTTGCAATTAATGATTGAGTTTTAACCCCCTCCCACCCACCCCCCCAAAAAAAATCCCATTTCAGCTCTGTGTGTGTAACCCTAACACACACAGCTGCTACCAGTACACACAGCGGCATGCACAGCAAAGCTTATCTCCAGCCTTTAGATTTGGGGCCTATGGAAACAGTCTTGATTATTTCCCTCCTTCTCCAAAGCACTGCTGTGTGCTTTGGGATTAGAGGCTTTCTGTGGTGGCTGCACATGCACAGTGACTGGCTGCAGGCGAAAGAGAAAGAGTTCTTCTGCTCAATAAACCCCCGCCACCACCACCCTTCACCGTCTACTGTGCTCAGTACTCAGCCCACCAACCCCGCCTCCCTGCTTCCCTCCCCATGCCTGACACACTAGCCAGTCCTAGGAGTATTACATCACCCTGATGTAATGTCTAACCAATCACAACACTGCGGCGTTAAAGCTTCCAGGATTATAGAAGTCAGTAGCTCAGACTGGGTAATGAGAAAAGAGAGCGACAGGAAGACTCGCGCAAGTCAAACATATTTTCAAAAATAGGTTGAGGATCAATTCTTCTTATTCCTGAAAATTGAAAAGAAGAAAAACACCATCAAGGTGCCTTTCGTTTCGACTTTGTAGAAATTCCTTCATAAAACGTCAGTCACAGAAAAAAAAATTCAACTACAGGACGACCGACACAGCTATTTCATTCAGGAGTTATGGCATTAAAAATCAACCGTGATGATTAGTCATTACGTGACCTGTAACTGAGCAGGTCACAGACGGCAGTCTCAGGGAAAGCAGCAGCATGACTCATCTGAAATGGTTTATATCAAACAATTCCTCCTGAAGCGAGGGACGACGGTCGCCATCAGTCAGGAGTAATGGCGGATGAACGCCGATGTACTCAGACCATCCGCTCAGCAGACGATGGGTTCAGAAGGGCTGGGAGGGTCAAAAAAAAAAAAAAAAAGAGACCGCAGGCTCTGTAAAATCATCCTAAATTGCATTTCTTTCAAGCTCTATTTGTTGCCATGACAATCTGTTTTCTATTAGTGTTTATTCACACCAAGAAGTCTGTGGTGAACTGGGCTAGAAGGCGATTGCACTGACGTTGGGCGTAACGATCCGAGACTGATCACTGTTTTTGTCATTTGACTGTCTACCAATGAATGGAAATAAAATGAACGAGTCTGACTGGTGCACTGGACTGTTTGCAGTTCGAAACCAAGTCATGTTGAGCAGTTGCAATAAAAAGTGTTTTTCATCCATTTTTAAACCCGTTTTGTCCCTTTTCGGGGTCACAGGGGTGCCTGAGTCTAACCCAGCCACTCATTGGAAAATGCAGGGTATACACTGGACAGTGTCAGTGTCTGTTGCAGGGCCACGATCACACACCCATTCACACCTAGGGGCAAGATCCTATTTCATGTCCCCCAGCCGGGACTTGAACTGTGGGACCTAACTACTGCAGCCTTATTTTTGCAAAAAAAAATGTTTTTGTTGTCATGCAGATGCTAAATTGGGGTCGTTTTGGTGTGGAAGTAGTTTGATGCATATTTGCATCAATAGCCAAAGGGGTTAAAGGGCAAAAAAACAGTCCATAAAACAGGCAAACTAAAGATAACTTGATACTAGGCAGGTGGATGATACTGAACTTAAGTGGCAGGAGTTGGATCTCTACTGTTCTGAGGTGGCAGTTGAGGAAGGGTCATAGAATATCATGGTTGAGGTAAAATACAAGCCTTGACTTGAACAAATATGTTGCTCAAGTCAAAGAAGAGTTCATAATCCAAATATGAAGTGTGAAGCCCGTTTGAGTCGTCGTTCTAAGCAGTACTTTGTAGTGGAGGCATACATAGAGTCATAGACCATAGAGATTCTGTCCAATCAGCGAGGGAGCTCACACCAATGTGAACTGGATTGTTTGTTGGGAGCATTCATGAGCTTGGAAGTTGGACATTTGATCAGCAATGGGGAGACTCAAGGTCATTTGTTGAAGGAAAAGGTGACCGAGAGTAGACAGAGGCATCGACTGTAATGTAACAAGGTCAAAAACATCAACTTGGCAAGACTTGAGGAACGCTTGAAGGAGTCGTCAAACCACTATGAAGGGGGAACAAGAGACCATGGGGGAAGAGAACTGTATACGTCCAGGACAACCCTGGTAAGGGAATTAGCTTGATGTGCACAGGACAAAAATGCAATTGTAGCTTCCTGTGGATCCACCTTGGCAAATTTAAACACAAACAATAGAGGCCCAAATTGCTGTGTTTGACAGGACAGCATCGGTGGGCTCGGATCTTTCGGGAGGGCTGGGGTGATAAAGCACATGTGACAGTGGAAGCCAGCAGGGCGCTGAAAAAAGCCCACTTCAAAATCAATGGTCCATACCGCCCATGCTTATCTGCACTCATAGGTAGTTTCACGGCGTGCTGATAAAACTGCCGCCATGGCAGTGTCCACACTTTCTCTCGCAGGCCTGTACGTGAGTGAAGTTTGACGGCAAAGTTATCAAGGTAAAACCCTTTTGATTGGTATCAAGAGGCCGTATGCTTTTCAATTTCGGAACCCATTCAAGTCAAAAGTGCTCACGTGAGAAGTGCAAGGCTTTAAATCAGGTTTCATTTTTGGCCCAGAGTCTATGAGCAGAGGTAATTCTTATACCTCCACTCTGTGTTTTCGCAGTGTCAGGTTTGCTATAGCTTTAGGTCTTTGTGAAACACGGCTGTTTTACCTGACACACTACTTCTTGTGATACGCCCCCCAGAGATTACCCAAACCCCTTATATTTTTGTTTGTTTGTTTGTTTTGAAATGGAATGAAGTCAGAGGAAACGGCCGGTGTTTTGTCAGAATGCCGTGGTCAGAACTTTTTTTTTTTCTTTTATTGCTCACTTTCTCATTTTATTCTCAGTCTTCTCCTTGTCAGACCAAGCAACCACCCCTCCTCCGTCCTGTTTCCACCCGTTCAAAAGCGCGCACAACCGCGTCTCTCTCTTGCTCGCAACGTTGGATTGCAAAACAGGTAGAAAAATGAGACATCCAGCAGAGAGGCCGCCTCATTAGAAACATACATCCCAGTCCTTCCGAGCACCAGCTTTCACATTTTACATACAGAGATGTGCCGGGGAGTGAAGGAGAGAGAAAAGATGAATGTAAATCTCAAAATAAGTAAGGCATTAATATTTCATTAGTGCCTCTTTTTCTCTCTGAGTGACAGAGGAGCAGAGATAGAGGCTGATTTAATGATTTTAGAGTCTCTTTCTTTCATTTGCTCTCCGTGCAATGTCACTGCCTCGCCTTATTTCTCACTCAGCAGATGGGCTTAGCCTCGATTTTTTTTTTCTTTTTTATGAATTCCTCACCGACCCAGCTGCACATAATTACTCTCAAGTCTTCCTTATCTCTCAAATTAAAAAGATTAGATTATTTGTGAAAGAAATGTATGCAGACTCATCTAAAATGACAGGCACAGGTAGGTTATGTAGCATGCAATACACTCCCTCCAACCGCAAACCAGAGTCTTGTACACTCACTCATAGACACGTCCTGTACCACAAAGATATCTCATTTTTTCACATATAAATGACTCAGATGCTGCACAGTACTGTTTTGTGGTGTATCATCTGAACATCTTCAGAAACCGTCTTTCTTGTAGCTTTTAGTTTTGTACAAAGAACACCGTCTCTGTCTTTGAACCTTTGTGGAACTGACTCCAGATAGTAGTTTCGGATTGTTACGATGAGACACGGCAAAAGGGTTCTGGTACACAATTTCGCATAGCAGTTGTTCTACTGTATTACAACAGTCGCTAGCATTTTTAGGCCATGGACCGCATTATTGTCAGGCAATACTTTCCTGTTGACTGGCTGAAGTTTGAAGTCGTCCCAGTTGCAATACAGTTCTATATTCTATAGTTCTTTGGGGTTTAGGGAGTAGAGAGGAAATTCGTACATAGTCAGAGACTTTTTGCAACATTTCTATTTTTCATGTAGTCAAAGCCAATAAGGCCAAGTGGGCGCTATAGAGTTTAAAAGTGGGCTGAAGATGTGGGCCCTGAATGGATTTGTCCGTAGTTTCCATGGTGGCCCCATCGGTGTTTGCCCACATTGGCTCTGCTACCCAGGGACCAACAGTGAGCAGGGATTCTGTTAGCTCTGCCGGCAGATGGCTAGCTAGCCCACCACTAAGGTCCCACTTAAACCAGTGTGGGAAAACACAGGTGGGGCCACCACAGAAACCCTTTCAGGGCCCCCATTTTCTACCCACATTTAAACTATGTGGGGCCTATTTGGCCTTGCTGGCTGGGGTGAAGTAAAAAAATAAACCCTCATTTTCAGAACAGACTCCTGACTTTCTCTGTTAAATGTAGATGTATTTTTCTTTAAAGTAGAGGATACTTCCTGTGTCTCATCACAGGCTCTTTTCTGCTACTTTCCAAGGACGTGCTTTCTCTAGCATTGCTAGCTGGACAGGATGGCTGTCTTTAGTTTCATCAGGCTCTTTGTATGATGACAACAAAGCATTTTATTCAATTCTATTCTAGCTTGAAGTTTTCTATTTATCAGTCAAAGCACCCACTTTAAGGCAGCGAATGTATATGAAACATGAGTGAGTTGAAGACTGATATAATGGAAAGAATTTGTTAGTTTTACCAACTGATACCTCCTTCATAATTAAAAGATAATTGTGTGTATATATATGTATGTATGCAAGATGTGTATTTCTTTTTTCTCTGTGGCCCTATACTAAGTGGACCAAAAAAAAAAAGTAGGGTTAGGGTACATTTTGAAACAAATTAGCATAGATGTGAAGACATACATCAAATTGACTAGTTATTGATCTCTTGTTGCTTGATTAGTGTGCTTGGGCTTATGCAGAAATAGGTGTCTGAATGGGAATGTAAAATAATCTAAAATTCTACTACCCACCCAGGGATTACTTCACTCCCCATCACCCCCAGCATTAGTCATTGATTGGTTCATTGAGAGCACATTCATTCCAGGTCATGTACCGTTTTCAACCCACGAGCAGTGCAAGCATTACTCAAATCTGCATGGATCCAATTGTTTTGTTGTTGTTTTAACATTGTCTGCATTGATTATGTTTCATTAAAACATGTGTAATTTATGGTTGCAGTGTCCGCCCAGAAAAGCTGTGTGCGATAAACAGCAAAGATTTGCAGCAACAGCAACAAAAACATCTGCTGCGGTCCAGGTCATGTGATCCCACCCTAAGCAAAATGTACCATATTTTCTACAGTTGAACCTGGATATGTCGCACTTATGGGAGAAATTTGTGAACAAAATACGGGACCAAGAACAGACATTTAACCTTGAAAGGAAAATCACAGAACACATAACAATTAAAGACTCTAGATGGTGAATGGCGCTTTTCCATCTCCCTTGAAGGCTCAAAGAGTTGCAAAAAACTGCAACTTGCACTCCAAAAATTTGGTTGTATTCTTAAAGTATATTTATTAAGTATAAGCCTACTTGAGTTTAAGTGTAGTATTGACGCCATGATAATGCCTGTTTATCATACAAAGTTTACTAATTGATTATTACTTTATTTTACTTACATGAGACTAGTTTTGGCTAAGGGTCTGTTTCAGGGCATCCAAACTTTGAAGGTTAGAGTAATTCTTTCAATAATATCAAGTCAATTTCTATTCTTTATATCAGTCTGGCACGCTCCCATGATTCAACAGAAGTATATTCGTTTTTAAATTTCATAAAGGGGCTCATTGAATACATCTTAAAAGTTGTATACAATCATAATTTAATGTAAATTTATTTAAATAACCCAATATCACAAAACATTTGTCTCATTAGGCTTCATAATGAAACATTAAAACTATTTCCTGTCTAAGAAACTATTTACTCAGCTTTTATTTTTATTTTTTGCTAACAAAGGACGCCAACGGTAAAGCTAAAAACAGATTTGCTGACTGTTGGCAATTGGTCAATACAATTTCTCAAATTATACATTTTTATTCCACAACCGTTGACATAAAGGCCTACGGCGTACATTTAGGGTAAACAACATTAACAATATACTAAATAATATATTTTTTATTAGAGAAAATTCCTTTTTTTTGCCACTGCTAGCTTAATGCTACTAGCTAACTTGCTACAGGAAGAGAAAACTGAGACAACAGATGTTCACAGATGAGTAGTAATTATTTAAACCACAGCTTAGAGAAGATTTGAAGCTTTCTTTGTTATTTTTATTGTAACGTTTTCAAAACTTTAAATACAGCATCTTGAAATTCTTAGCCAAAAGCAATTTGCACATTGATGATGTAACAAGCAAAGTACCGTTTTATAGATAGTGAAAACATTTTTATTAAATCACGTTTCCTGTTAGCTTTTAGATGTCCTTTTTGCTCATTTCCTCATTGCATTTTTGGTATTCCGGAGACATTGGGTTCTTATTGATCATTAGTCTGTTTTACAACAGAAACAGCCATCACCAGAGGTGACTTTGGCATTAAAGCTGTCACTGGGAAAGGATAATGAAATAAGCTGCTATGCTTGATGTGCTGCTGAGGTCTTTGTGATCAGATGCAGTCACATGCATGGAACATATAGCGTTTAGCCTCCATTTTAATCACTTTTTGTTTCTAATTCTTTCATCCTGTTTACCTTTTTCCCCAGCACACAATGGTAGTGATGATTATCGTGCAATTAAAAAATTATATGTACAGGCACAGATGGAACGCTGTACAAGCACGGATGTTAGCTGAGGCTTTACTGTGCAAGCATTTGTTTCTCTCTGGCTGATGTCTGTGAAAACAGTCATGCTGGGATGTGTTTATTCGAAGCTGATATTCACGCAGAGTACGGGAAGTGAGTTAACAGCCTTGCAATACATCATTAGCATTGAAATACGGACATGAATGCAAAACATTAAAAAAAACTAGGTGTTTTTTTTCTCCCTTTTTATTATACGTCTCAATCAGTTATAGCCCTGAAGTTCAGCCAAAAGCTTTTTTTCTTTAAAAGTTTAAAGACGCATTTTGTACCATCCGAGCCATATTTAACTACTGTTAAATCATTAATAAAATCTAATCTATGAGTTGAATATAAAATAACAGGCAAACTTTGTTTCAAAATTTATTAATTTGTTTCAAAATTTTACTTTTTTGTGTATTTATTCCAACTAAAAGCAACTTTAGATGCATCCTTTGATACTTTCCAATTATACTTTCCAGGTTTCATGAAAGGAAATTGAGAAATTATGAAACAAACCACCAAAAAAACCAACAAATTAAAGTAAGGATAATACAGTAGAATTCACATTAACATGCTTTACACTAAATATTGCTTCCTGTCAAAATGCATATCATATTTTACCAGAATGATGTTGGCGTGCTTCAAATCCTCTTTAAATTCATTCGTCCGTTTTCTTAAACCACTACATCATTAACATCATTAGCCGGAAGCGGAAATTCCACAAGATTTCAGCGTTGTAGCACCTTTTAGTAAACTTTTAAATGTCAATACAAGCATTAGTGTGCAAGAATAAAGTAAAATTGGGCAAAAGAAATATTATTATAGATTTGTAAAACTGCAGAGTCTTTTAGATCTGAGCTTTAGATAGTTTTTACATTACTTTAACCACCACAACTTTTAAAACAATTAACGTCAATCAGCTCGGAGAGAAGCTGCTGTGATATGGTATGCATCTTTATGTTAGTTATGTGTATCATTGAAAAGCGGCTTTGAAGTGAAGCTAAACGGTGAAAAGCCATGACGGTGGTATGTCAAAGGAGATACTGATTTTGACAGAAACATCTCCGGTGACATAGGTTGAAAACAGAAAAAAACTCCTAACCATTAGGGTGGCTAGTTAAAGAGTAACCTAACAGGGCAGATGGAGGCAGACTCCATTCACAGACCAGAATTGAAAAATGTCAAAAAAGGGGTGGGGCTTGGATCTATGATTGATGGTTAGGTTAGCTTCATGTAGCTGTAGCACTACAAGGCGCAGTTGTTGCACTATTTACAGCTCAGTTTTTAGAGAAAATAAAATTCAACTAATACCTCGTTTTAACCTGTAGGGGGCAGCACACAGGCGGTTTTTGACTATATTTTCAGGAATTAAACAAAGTTAATTTAATTTGTCAAAAATTTGACAACAAACAATATACAGCACTTTTAAAACCTCATTTATAGAGCTCAACGACCAAAATGTTTGATTACCCTTTAAATTCAACCAAAATGGGGATGGAAGGGATGGGGCAGGAACTTCCTGTTCTGGACTGTCTGTTCCGGCCCATGATGTGTGGGTGCCATCTTGTTAACCACTGTGCAACCCACCTATTTAAAAAAATGCTGTAATTTTCTGCATTGAACACAGTTGTTCAATTTTTACAAAATTTAAAAAAAAAAATTTATTAGTTTTTCTTCTCTTGTGACTTTGCTGTCCCTTTGAGTGGCTCTCATTTATGCATAGATACTCTCTTTCTGCTGCGAACCTTTGTTCCACTGTTCTTCAGAGCAACTCTCCACCTGCTTCCTGCTCTCATGTCGCACTCTCGTCATCTCATCAACGATTCCTGTCCAACCTTATAAACCCAACTTCTAATTTACTCCTAAAATAGATGAGAATAACTCAGGAGAAAACAGGTTTGTGGCTCATTTGCAACTAGATTTAAATCTATTTTGTGGAAGGGGGTGGTTGGTGTAGCTACTTTGTAATCTTTTATCTGCTTTTATGGTGATTTTTACAAATTTCCCAATAAAAGAAACAAGCCAGATCATTAAAATGTTTACAGCATCCCCACTGTGTCCCTGTAAACTCAAGCTTCCACTTTTTTCTTTTTTTTTTATGAGTCGTGTCAGTTTATTCTTCGCCCCCGCCCCCTCTGAGGAGATGAGAAATATGGCGGTAACGATGATGTCACGAAGACAAATAAAAAAAAATAAACTAAAGTTGTTTACAGCCTGCCACATATGAAGGAGTGGGAGCTGCGTGCTGCAGAAGAAGTGACACATATTACTGTCAGCCAGGTCTGGAGCAATAAAGAAACGGCTGTCACATCCACAAAGAAAGCTCCCAGCAATGATGAGAAATCACTAGATCGCTGCTGGAGCAATATATTCTAGTCGCTTACAAAGTTGATATACACACCTTTGTCCTGGAGAAGTCCAGCGCTTTGCTCCTGAAGGAGCAGGATGGTTTGGTTAAGGTTTGAGCACAATAGAGAGACTTTCTGTATGGTACAGAGTTTGGGGTCAAAATAACCCCAAAGGCAAAAATCCCCAAAATCTTTCACTCTACCTGATTCCCTCAGAATATACCAGACTTTTTTTTTTAATGTTTGTGCTGTTTTGGTAAAAAAAAAAAAAAAAATGGGACACTGGTGACCTGTTTAGGGTGTAGCCTGCCTTTGACCAACAATTGCAGGGATAGGCTCCAGCAACTTATGGCCCTAAAAGGGCTCCAGATAGCTGAATAGTTAATTGTTTAGTAAAAAGATAATGTATTAATTACAAACAAGGGCGGCGCTACAGGGAGCCAACTCCACAGAGAAGATGGGGTGTGTTCTTTGCAGTTTGGGGGCGGAGCTTGCAGCACAGACTCTTCCTGGAGAGAGCTGTTGGCATCGATCTTATGTCAGCGCGTTTCCAACCGCTCGTTTTTGTGGATATGGGAGGGGCTGCTGCAGAAAGTGCAGGTTTTTAGAGGATTACTCTTACTTATTCTTAGTGTGGGGTTCTTTTTGAACAGTAAAATGCATTTAAAACCTCAAAAAAGTAGAAATTTTCATGTTAGGGCCCCTTTAAGCATACAACCAAATCCGTATTTTTAAAATAATAATAAAAAAACAGTTGCAAGTATGTATTCTTTATCTTTTGATTGTAATGGTCATCCGATCTGGTGTTTCGCCCACCTTCCAACGTCTTCTTCCCCCCGTTTTACCCCCAAATATAATATACTTCTTCCATCCTTGATTACAAATGGACATTTAAGAAGCAAACATTTTCTTATAATTAGTTTGGATAAGGATCTTTGAGTATCTTAGTAGCTTTATTAATAAAGAAAATATTATTATTATAAAACACATCCATGGATTGACCCCTTCATGCATAAATGTATTTATAATTGTGTATATATATATATATATATATATATATATATATATATATATATATATATAAGGTGATTCTAAATGAAGGGGCGTCCTGGATGGTGATTTATGGTGTGAAATGGTTAAGAACGATTTTTTTTCTTTTTACAAATAAAAAAAAAAATACATTTAATTTAACACTTAAAATGCATTTTTTTCTTTGCTTGGGAATTTTAAGGTGATATAGAATAGAATGTCAAAAATATTCGATTCTGCAATTATTTTAAAACATTTATATAAAAACTAAAAGCACACATTTATTTTTTATAAATAAATAGACTTTTTGTTAGTAAAAGCTTTTTTTATTATTATTTATATATGTATTTAATTATGTATTTGCTTATTTTCCCTCATAATATAGTTGATTTTAAATGATGTTGCATGACTTTATATGTTAAAATGTAACCATCTTGTTCAGATTCTAAAATAATCAAACGTCTACACAAATTATGACAAACCTAACAACAACATTAGACTTTTCAAATCTAATCAGACTTTCAAATCCCAAAAAGATGCTGTGATGAGCTGGTTAGTTCAAATAGTTCACTAACCTGCCAGTGTTATCTACAAACCTAGAAATTTTAATGTAATGTAATTGTACTTTTATCTGTTTTTTGTTTTTTTTTTTGTGTGTGTGTTATTGTTTTAGAAATTGCTGCCTCTTGGACAGGACTCCCTTGGAAAAGAGGTTTTTAATCTCAATGGGACATTCCTGGATAAATAAAGGTTAAATAAAATAAAATAAATAAATAAAATACAATTAAAAAAAACAACATACAGCTGCAGGAGAAAATACGTAAACCTTCTGGAATTACTTGGTTTTATGCAAAAACTGGACACACAATTGTGTTTATTTAAAAAAACAGATTGGTGTGATTAAAGAAGGCATGTCTTTATCTATCATGATTTAGATTGAAAAATAAACACACATCATGTGTCTACTTTAGGTTCTCCCAAAGGGTTTCTTCTTGCAACTGAATATAAATTTTACATAAAAACAAAAAAAGAATGCACGTGAACTTTTCCATATCTTTGAAAAGACTCCAAAAGTCACATTATTGGCTCACAGAGCCGCTACATCCTTTAGATAGAGGAGCTCATCACTTCCGAAGAATTGTGAGGTAAATAGAAACTTCTTCTTAACGTCTCCTCTGCTAATGAAACGTCTCTCCCTTATCTGACTCCCTTATGATCCATATGTTAATGGTTCATTTTTGAGTATTTTTTCCCCTCACTCCCTCTGACCTCGTCCCATCTCCCTTATCTAAAATGGTGCTGTGAATGATTCGTCTTATCAACCCACCCGTAGACCGCGTAATATAACTTTGCGGCACGATTAGCCTATTTATCTATATAATTGGATTGGTGTTTGTGTCCGAGGGTGTGCGAAAGCTGCTGATTTTAGAAACTATATGAAGAAAGATGGGCGGCACAATTGCATCTTCTATTAATTCAATTTGCATGCAATCTATAGTTTTTTTCTTTCTCCAGATTTAATCAAGTTATGCTACCCTTATGAGATTATTGAAAAGAAAACAACCTCGGGCGTGGTGTAAAATGAGACAACAGAATTTACTCAGTTAAGGGATTAGTGTCACGAGATTTGCACACGGCAAACGTGAACGCTGTAACACGATGCATTACAACTGTTTCCACCGCGCTGTAATTCATGCAAACATCCCAAGGCCGTTTCTGGCACTCCACTAGAATCTAATTGCGTCCAATATATAATCCGGCTAAGAGTTTAGGGTGGCAGGAGGTCAAGTCCTGCCCAACATGAATATTGAAGAGGTGTGGCGTTCAGGACAAGAGCGACAATTTGTGCCCGCAACCTCGCCTGGAAAGAGTGGAGCGGAAGGTTATTGAGTTACGTTGCGGTTTACAAAAATGGAGAAAAATGTCACAGAGCGTAAATATATAAATAAATGATGAACTGAATTAGCATAGGATTGATTTTTATGCGCCTGCGTCTGGACATTTATTTGTATGGATGACCTCTGGACCCCATCAGGGGTGTGGTCTGACAGATAGGGCCACCATAAATAATGCTTTTAGCTACTGAGTATTACAATGGTGCCTTTATGTATGCACACGTTCTGCTGGGGAAGTGAAGGAATTTCATTACAAACTTGATTGTTTTTTTTTGTTTGTTTTCTGAAATCAATAGCACCCGGTTGACTAATTTGATTACTTGTTTTTTTCCATGAGGATCTTCAAATACCACAGTAATGCCACTTGTTTATGAAATAATTACCATAGTCGCTGTGGAGTATGAGCCACTGCAGACAAAAAAAATGCACAATAAAGAAGAAAAAGTAATTTATAAATAACATTTTAGAAGAATTTTATATAAACCTGAACATGAGTTCTTGAAAGCACTTTTAGCATGTGGTGATCAAACTGGATTGTCAACCCATGAAGAGGCTTGGCGAAAAATATTGAAGCGATGCAAATCTTTCACAGCTTTATTCTGATATTTGTAAGATTTGGTGTCATTTAGATCCAGACAGGAACAAACTGCGATTATTAATTTGTCCTCCATGATCATCTAAAAGTTAGCACTTCCATGTTTTGAAAAGTTATTACGAATCAGGCTATCTGATTGGTCAAAGTTCAACTGGTTAAACTTTCAACGTATGTTTAATGACTTTGCATAAACTTAAATGTGAGAGTTTTGATCATGGAAGCCTGAAATTTGCATATACATGCATTTAGGTGGACTTTTCACGAGAATTGCTCCCTTGAGCGCGCGTCTATGAGCCCGGTGTGAATGCAGCATTAAAACTGAAAGGCTTCTTTTTCTGTGCTGCTGTCAGTAGCAAATACTGAAACATACACCTACAACTCCCTCTAGTGGTTGTTGTTTTTGATCATTTCAAAGTCACATAAGTCGCACCAGAGCTTAAGTCACACCGCTAGCCAAAATATGCAAATAAAAAACATGGCTTATGCTCCAACAAATGGGGTTGTACAATTGAAATAAATTCTGCTGATTACTTCTTTTGGACGTACAATATGTAGATAGTACATAAAAAGTGAACTTCATGTGTAGTCCCTCACTTCCAGTATAGACCAAGTATACTAATTACATTTAAATTAATAAATTGAATTAAGCAGAGTATAAGTTACACCGCCAGCCAAACTATACAACAAAAAAAAACACAACTAATATATGCAAAAAAAAAATACGGCGGTACACTTGGAATTTATTTTATTAGTTATATTTGAGTATAATTACAACAAGTATACTATAGATACTGTATGCTTGCCAAATTATTTTAGATTTACATCTTATAGATAGAATATAAAAAGTGAACTTCGCGTCTACTGCCTTACTTTTAGTAGATATGAAGTGTACTTGTAAAGTCTCATAAGTTAAACCACTGGCCAAATTATTAAAAAACAAAGCAGCAAAGTGGTTTCTCTTTTTTATTCTGAAAGACAGACTTTCTATGAGGACTGTCAGTCTGTCTCTCTGTGTCTTAAAATCATCGGTAAGTGTGAGAGGGCATCTCCATCCTGAATTTCCCAGTTTCATTCATGATATACGTCTGCTCTAGATGATAATTCTCTGCGATTATCATCTAGAGCCACTTCTGAGTCAGCTGATACCATTTCTCCATGCAGGCTTGCTGTGTGTGTGTGTGCGCCTGTCTGTGTGTGCATGCATAGCGGACAGCCTGCGTGCTCCTCAACTTCGCTCCCCTCCTGGGACATTCGCGCATCTCCTATGGTAGGAAAAATTTCATACAAGTTTCTTGAGTTTTGTGACGAAAAAAAAATCTGAAAATACATAAAACCGGGAATAAAGAAACGGGAATAATCGGGGGAACACTATGAAATTTCAATATACTTGAGTATAAGTATAATATAGACATCATAGACTTACTTACTTATTTTAGGTGTACAACATTTTATAGATATAAGTGTACATGGATGGTATAAAAAAGTAAACATCACATGTACTACCTCACTTTTAGTATAGAATCACATGTAAGTCACATCGCCAGCCAAAATGTTAAAAAAAGCTACTTTGCTCCAAAAACTATGGTAGTAAAATTGCAATTTATTTTATAAATTAGTCTTGAGTACAAGTATACCAAATTGTACATTTAGTGTAGGAAGTATACTTACTGAAAACTTCTTTTGGGTTTAAAAAATATAAATATAACATATAATTTAAACTTTTAATTTAAGTATAGAGAAAGTATACTTATAAAATCACATATAAATCCTACCTGAGTATTAGTCGCAGCCAAACTATGAAAAAAACGTGACTTATACCCAGAAAAATACATTAAAGTGGAAGGCAATGCCAATGACTAATTTGTCACCATTGATCTCTTACAACTTTTCGTTAGAAAAAATAAATGTATAAAAAACACATCATTGGAACCGCACAATGGCTGTCTAAAAAAAAAAATCTGCTAACTTGGCCATTAATAGTCTTAAAACTAATCATTAATGAAGCAGTCCTTATTGGGGCTTCCATGAAGACACGCTCGCAGAGTGTTTATTAATCAGGGAATAATAAGTAATCCGTGAACATTAATGGAAATGGATGAGACTAATGGATGACGCCTGCTCTCTCCCACACTTAAGCCCCAGACTTCATTACTGACAGCCAGATTAGTGCAAAGGAGAAAGAGCATAAAAAGCTCCACCTGTGAGCGCACGTGCCCACACAAACACACGCACACACACACTCCTCCGCCTCTTCCTCCTGTGACAACATGATGGAACACTGTCAAGCTCATTTGCTCTTCAATAGACTATATGTAATTAACAGTATCCTCTCAGAGAAGCTGCTGAGAGTAAAATGAATAGACATCAAATAAATCATCGGGCAAGGTTGGCTTCTCCGGTGCTTCCAATCTTATTATGACATTTTTCACCGATGCCGTCACTGCCTCAGAAGCTAATCTGGATGGATATGAGGGGGTTTTGTGTCCTCTGAGCGTCTGCAGGGGAATTTTTTTTTTTTTTACATTTTTTTTATCCTCTTTCACTAAGCGTGACGGCCGCAGTCGCTCACTTCACACAAGTGTTGCGGCACAAAGTTAATTTCAGCCGGGCCCTAAAATGTCCTTTAACCACACTCGGTGAGCACACGCCGCCGCCTCGCCGTACATCACCCTAATCTAATGTAGACGCTTTGATTCTGAACCGCTCAACCCGCGTATCTTTATCACATCGACCAAAGGGTTAAGCTCTTAGAAGAGACATGACAATACAAAGTTTTTCCCCCCTCTGTACTGCAACATGCACTGTGAAAGTGATAAGAGTGTCTGATCATGCATCCCAGCATTTTATATCAGTCTCCCTATAATGGATCCCCCTGGTGACTCTTTGCGGCTGCATTATTTAGATGGAATAAAACACGGGAAGGAAGTGTGGAAGGAAGCTGGGGTTCGGCGTTTCGGAAATGAAGGAGCAGGACTGTCTGAGAGCTGACTGGAGCCAGGAACAACAACGGTAGCTGTCCTTTTAGTTTAGTGCTGAAGGATTCATTAACATGAGGCGTGTGTTGGTTTATGTGGCGTGGACAGGAGACACAGAGAAGTTGTGTGTTTTAAGTAATTAAAATTGAAAAAAGTGAATTTAAAAATCCTTTTTTATGTCTTTAAATCTGTTTATGCTGCTTTTGATCACAACTTCAAGACTTTCGTCTTTTTATATTTTAAAAGTGTTCACAGTGATCTTTAATGGTGGTTTTTAGCTCAATTTGAAAAAAAAATGTTGTTTTCTATGAAATAGTTTCTGCAGAGCAACAACAGTTCATCAGAAATTTGCCTCTGAGTTGTTAAAAAGCAACCCCATCCCCCACTTCCTGTTGCTGAGAGCTCTCTGTTTACACCATCTCCTGCTAGCTTACAGAACCTCACACCTGCAACCTAGCAACAAAAATGACAACCAATATTAGAGTTCTTAGCCAGATGGCAGCTCAGAAGAGGAAAACAGACAAAATGTGATCTATGTGCTTCAGAATGGGGCGGAGCATGGAGCTTGGACCCACCCAATGTATTTCCTATGTCACAAATAGACTTTTTTTCATATGACATTTTACTACAACTGATTTCAAAATTATTTAAAGAAAGAAATACTCAGAAATTGAATTTTAAGTTGAATTTTCTCAGTAAGTTTCCTCCATCATTAGAAAAATGCCACAAGAACATGTTAAAAACACACTTTTTACAAACCCGTCCCAGAAACCACAGGGTTTTAAAAATGTTATTTTATTTGCAAATGCACTCTTTTTCTATTGTAATGAAACAAATGGGATTTTATTTTACATGCATTAACACTAAATGCAATTCATACACCAACTTCCTCTTAGGGATCTCTGTTTTGACATGCATCAAATTCACTTCGAAGCACTTTCCCAAAAGTTTATTCAAAAACCTGACTCGCATTTGGCGCATGGGAGAATCTACAGCTAACTTTATTTAGCTGCTTCATAGTGGAAGACATGGATGATACCAAGATAGTAGCCCAGGTTTATTAATTTTGGAAAGCTTTACAAAAGCATTGGAAAGCACTTTCAGGACAATCCCTAAGTTAGGACGGATTCACTTGCCAGGAGTCTGCTTAAAGAAAACAACGTTGAGGCTCAAAGTATTCGTCATCTTAATTATTATTATAAATGGACTTTAGACCACTGTTTTCCAAACTTTTTGTGGCTGTGGAGCGGTCAAACCCGGAGGACATTACGGTGGTCTTTCACTGCGAGGGGGTGGGGTTACCGGAGATGGGGGGGGCAACGACAAAGTAACAGTATACTTGACTGCAACGCAAATTTATTAACGTAAAATATAACACCAGGTAATTACACCAGTGAAACATCAAACTGTGGTAACATATCGTGCTAATGCCAATTAATGTTAAGAGTTTTATGCAAACAGGCTCGTGTGTTGGAATCACCTGTTGCGATAAATCCATATTTACTCCCAGTTGCCTGTTTTTCTTTGATCTTGTCTTGAAGTCGTAGCCTGTTTTTCTTTCTATTCTTCAAAGAAACATTCCACATACAACTTTTCCCATGTTGCACGCATTCTGACACTTTTAGCGCTAATGTGACTGAGATGTAACCGAGAGAATCTTGACTTATTTCCAAACCAAAGTTTTTTTCAGAATAACAGATCGTTCAAACTTTGTCATTTTGCTAGCCTGACTGAAATTTACAGCTCAACCGATCGAAGGTGTAGCTGTGAGAATCAGACTGTTTTTCAAAATAAAAGACTTTTCAGAATAAAAGATTGTCAAGACTCAAAAAAAAAAAAAAAAAACAGGTATAACTATGTATTTCTATCGTGACCCGGTGCCAATTGATCCACAGATCGAATTAGATCCTCAACTCTGTGCTTGGGGAACCACTGCTTTGGACTACAGATTTTAGTTGAGGCAAAGTGTTTTTTTATGCATTCTTTGTCAATAAATGATTATGTAAAATTATATATGTTTAACAGCAGAGCGGCTCACAAAAATACCCCGATTTAGCTTATTAAAGCTACGAGACAGATATTAAAAGTTCCTGACTCTACTCGTCGTCTAAACTGATTATTTTTTTGACACCAATATAAACCAACTGGCGCTAACGTCCTTTAATAGTCTGCACTTTGCCGTAAATGTTTTTTTTCTGTTTTTAAATTTTACATTCCTGTTTTGCATAATATAACTTTTAAAATGAAGTACATCCAGTCTTTTGGCAATGTCAAAATAAAAGCTTGTTGAATGTGTCTAATATATAAATAAAAATGTATTTCAAAGTGTAAAACATGTTGACAACCTTTACAAAAGCTTTATTTTGAAAACATTTCTGGGTGACCGAAGAGGTTAGATGTATTTTTGAACATAACATGCCGAGACAGCACTCCCAGCAGGTGTAACCCAGCCTCACCTGATGTGACAGTAACTATAGAAGAGCGATTCTGGACATCCCTGTCACTGGTGTTGAGTACAAACCATAAACTGTAAAACAAATGCCATCATACCGAACGATAGATACACTTTTTGTCTTGGTGTAATGCGGTAAATTATGGAATCAGTTACTGGTGTGTCAACAAAATGATGAGGTCCAAACAGATACAAACGCCAAATTTCATCCTCAACACTTGATTTTTCTGTCAGTACAGCACTGGCACCAGGGCACAGATGGAGGGATCTCTAAGCCGTGTGAAAAATGCCAGCAATCATCAGGCTCCAGCATTTTTTTCCCTCCTGTCATGGTTGTCGCCGGCGAGAAAAGCACACCCCAGAAGTCTCCATCATCAGCCTCAGACTCCGAGACAGGAGAAATCACATTATATCAGCTGTCACACAAAGTCACTGTCAAGGTGTGGTTGGAGAGCACACGCATCAGCTCTGGTGTGATGCTCGAGACCCAGAATACCTCAGACGCTTCATCTCAGCCCCCGGCTAGAACCGAGCTGCAGCTCTAACAAGTGAGACACATTTCACGGTGATTTAAGGTGGAGAAACACCTCTCTCATCTGGTTTGTACTTACAAAACCCATGTGTCTTAAAACTCCGCCAGCCGAGGTGGTGGTGAGCGAATTCGTTGGAATGGGATATGCAATTTAGTTAACCTTATGTTCACTTCAGGCACTTTATCGCAATTTGATAAAGAGGGGCTTCGTTTGAGCTCTGCTTGCCCCCTCGTGCAGCTTCCCTATGAGGAGGAGCTGCCTATCAAACCTGCACAATGGCTGATGAAACCACGGCGCAATAGGGAACGTGGAGGCATAGAGCCCAGATACCGTTGTGCTGGTTCAGCACTCGCTCGCACGTTCTGCCTCTTTGCTGACCACGTTGGGATTGACTTCCAAAGGGTCATTGTCCCGAGAAGCGTGACTGCAGTACAGAACCAGACAATAAAACAGACTTCCCTGTTGTGTTCCACACAAACACTTCATCTAATGGCCTTTACCGGTCCATTTTAACCTGTTATCCAACAAAAACCTGCAGTTTGATCAATTGCAACATGGGAAAAACTGCATGCTGCACATTAGGTACTTTCATTCTCTATTGTTGGGAAATAGAAACTGGATCCATGAACCTTTTTGCTCAAAAAACAGAATGTTTCCCCCATTGACGGTGGTTAGGCCACCCCTGTTATTTCCAGGTGGATCTGCTTCAGTTTATTATTACATTATTGGTCAGATATAGTGTCTATCTCCAAAGGCCTGTGTGGTGTGAGCTGCCATCAACAGCAGTTTCTCCACTCCTAAGTAGATTTGCTGCGTCAATTTCATGTAAGAAGTCTATGCTGAGTCGGGATGTCCCAATCAGGTTTTTAGGGCCTAATCCAATACTTTTGTAACACATAAAAAAAGGAAAACATTTAACTAACAGATTCAGTCTGTCACCCATTTTATTTTATATTCGCCATCTTTTATCATTTTTTCATTAGTGTGACCAAAACATGACAAAAACCCATGGAGAAACAAAAATGGCGGAACAGAACAGACCCGACAATGAGAAAATAACAACCAGTCACTTAAATACACTGAGGTTGATTAACTAAATGAAGACAGCTGGGGATGATTTGATCTAAACATGGTGAGACTGACAGAGAAAACAGAAGATCACAAAGCCTTAGCACAGAATCCTGACAGTACCCCTCTCCAAAAGGACAGACTCCAGATACCCAAACTCCTGAGAGTTAGGACAAAGTGTTTTTAGAAAGTTATTGATCCCGTGAGCCTGAACCTGTGAACATCTCGCTAACTTGACTGAACCGTCTTTGTTAATTACTGCTAGAACTTCTGCAATATTTTGCTGCAACACGGAGAAAAGCCGGTTTTCATATCAGCTTTGCACCGGTATGCAACACATTTATAAGTTAAGTGATACGATTCATTTGAAGCTGCTTTCCTACTCCAGAATTTGCTGTAATTATGTCACCACCGGAGCTAAAGCTCCGCGGTACGAGGATTAAGTTATAAATAATAGAGAACGCAATTCAATGTTAACTTAATGTACAGAGATTCTGCGGCGCAATTTTGAATACAGGTACAGTGCAATGCTCTAGAGCAGAGGTTCTTAACCTTTTTGACACTGGGGCCCAATTTTCCCGGTACAAAGTGATTCGAGGCCCATTCAAATATAAACATGTTAATGTGAATTGATCCAATCTTGTTTAATTTGTATTTGTAATTAAATCGAGTTTTTATGGTTTATCAAAGTAAAATCTTGTGAGGAAAAATGATACAACGTGATCATCTCAGACATTTATTTTCATACTGAACAGGTAAACCACAGTTGTCAAACTCAACACAAATTAGAATTCCAAAAATATTTATAAGGAATTTTGATAAATAAAATTGTGTTGTAATAAAACAAGAACACTTCAAATAAGTTTCAAATCAAACAAACTGTAAATGAGATTTAAATAAAAACTAATTAAAAGATTACCTTATAACCTGCTGATGAACTTGACATTAGAAGTTTTAATTTCGTACTTGATATTTCTCTCCAAATCTGTGACAAATTAACAACAACAATCACAGCAGTCTGTTTTTAAAAAAAAAATTAAACATGAACTGAGGCAAAGAGCCCCGTATAAAGAAAATATGAAGAGGGGCCGATAGCTGCATTCTATTGAGTCATGCCACAACACGTTACTGACGCTGGGTTCACATTGGATGCAGAATGGAGGCCGCCTCTATTCGGCGCCCATAATCTATGGTGGCGTTCACACCAGGCGCGGAGCGGTGCGGTCCTCCGCAGAGGACTCGCGCCGTGCAGCGGATCATTTCAGCTTCTGTTCTATTTTGAGTGCGAGCTGCGAGCGTTCCGCATCAATTCTGGCTGGAAGTTAAATAAAGATACAAGAGAAAATACGGTTTATTTTAAAAGAAAGAGTGTTTTCGCAGGTAACTTTTGGAAAATCATGCGTCCAGCGCTAAACTTTGTTCCTAGTCGCTGACCCAGAGGAAAGAGGTTAAGGTTAGGATTCTGGTTCTGGTTCCTGAGGTCGGCTGTCTCTGCAGCTCACGGCTTCACCAGGAGATGGGTCACATGTGGAGAACACATTTACACATTTAGGAGCGGGACAGTTAATGGGACTTTAACTTTAAGTTGAATTTTAAATACGTGCGTCCAAAAAAAACATCCAGCCTTGGACACACTTAGAATGAGTGCAGGCAATGCAGCAATGAGATCTTGGCTGCTTGTATTACTGTGTTCAATATGAATTACCATCATTTTCTATGCTGCTCGCATGTAAATACATGGGAACAATATCAGTGTTTTTAAAATATAACCAATTTTTTACAATAAAACGAAGTGATTGACAAATGTGATCATGTTTTTGTATCTGAACAGACTGTAGACAGGTACATAAACACATCCATAACATACACGTGTATGCGCCAGCACACACTCACACATCAACATAGTGGGCAGAATAGTTTTAGTTTTTATGAATTTAGTCACGCACACACATGCGAGCGCGTGCGCACAGACACAACCAAAACAGACACAGACGCGCACACAGATCAATGTAGTGAGCCGGCTCCGGAGCGGGTGGGCGGGGCTTGATTTTGGGTGTAAAGAGTAGCAGAGAGGGGTTCCCCTTAGCAGAAACACGCGGTAATATCTTTAGGTTATTAACTTATCACGCATGATGGCTAAAACAACAAAAGCTCCAGCTGGAGCGCCTGTCGACCGCCGCGGAAAAATCCGCGTCTGCTCTGTAAAACCACAGAGCTGGGGGGAAGCCGCGCGCTCTCGACTTCGCGGTGCTTCCCGGTCCAGAATGAACCTGGCGTGACGCTTACTGCCACCAAGTGGTAGGAGGCTGCATTCAGGTCCCGCGGCCCTCGCGGCCCTCAGGTTCAGAACTGATTTTTATTTCGCGGCCCACTAGAGGGCGCTCGCGGACCGAGATTGGGCCGCGGCCCTATGGTTAAGAAACACTGCTCTAGAGACAGTGTGTTTTTGCAACAATGCTGCAAACTCATTTTAATCCATGGACGGCAATGCATAGTCGTGAAATTCTGACACAGGTCGGAGTTCCTAGCTACGCGAAGTATTCTTTTAACAGTTAAAATATCTGTACTTTTACAAAGCATCATCTTACAACAACCTGCTAGAAATTCAGCTTTGATAGTGATGTGTTGATGATGTGAATAGCGGCTGTAGTCCAAAACCTACATTGAGAGGAAACTGATTGTTGCCATTTGTGCTACCCCTGAAGTCATTTATTAAAAAATATTTTCCACTGACTAATATGGGACAGCTAGAATAGCTAAAATAAAAACAGAGGTACCGCTGAAAGCTGCCATCATCCAGACGCAGATGCTGCAGTTGATGGTGAACCTCACCATACTGGAGGAGACTCTCATGAACCCAGACGTGCTTTGTAGAGTTCTTATAAATAAATGAACCCAAGCTGCTCTCTCAACATCATCTGGATTCCACAAAGTAATAATAAGGCTGTTAAGAACGCAGATGTTAGCTCCTCCCACACACATTACTATTAACACACTTTTAGACAAGCGTCTTGCGGCAAACTTGACACGTCATAACAGAGGTGGCAGACACTAATTCTAATTGTGTTTGAACTCAGTATTAGAGGTAGAAAAGACTCACCTTTTTTTAAGTAAAGCACTCAAAATACCTTCCTTTTTGAGTTGGATAACAAGGACCTAAATGCAGGACAAGCGCAGAGTGCGATAAAAGAACATTTTTGTGGGACATGTGTGTTGTGACAAGGACCTTTACGCAAAGTAAATCTTGGAAATTCAATCTAAATGAGCAGTGAATTCTACAAATAAAGCAAAATACTCAAGAAATCAAACTGTTCCATACCAAACAAACAACTGCTGAAAGTGTGTTGATCAAATTTGCTGATAAAACTTTGAAGAACAATAAAATGAGAAAAAAAATTGACAGATTTTGATTCAGTGTACAAACATTTGAATGTGTGACAATATCAAAAAACAAACACAATTGGCAAGCAGAGTCTTATCATTTATCACACCAAGCTCAAAAATAGAGTGATTCACTCTTTAATCTTGTCAGTTTATCACTTTTATTTCGCTCTTGTCAAACTGAAGCATTTTCGTCAGTTTTGGGGGAATTCTAACCAAATGCATTAGTTTTCTTATTCACTTTGAGCAGCGACGAGAACAAAAGCAGAAATGAGAGGATCACTGCGGTTTGGAGTGCAGCTCATTTTTCTGTCTAAACCAAACTGAAGAAGATCCGGGGCTTAGGATGAGTTTTTGTTGTTTGAGGCCCTTTAGGCATTGTGTCTCATAAACCTTTTATGGAGTAAAATTTGGGGCATTTTTTAAAATACAAAGTCGTTAATTCTCAGGAAGAAAAAACAATTCAGCGGAACTTCCCAAAATGTGCTTATCACTTTCTAAACTCTCAAAGGCGAAATCTTGGTTCGCTTGACTGTAACCCAGCCTGGCTCATTTGCCTTTCTCATCAAATGTATGAGTCGAAGTCATTTGTCATTCAGAATGTTATGAGAGTAAGTGAAGGATCAGTTTACTCTGTTATGCTGCAAATTTACACCCAAAAGTGGCTGGCGGTTCAAAGCATTTCGGATCTCTGGCTTCCTCTCGCTCCCTTGGCGCAGCCTGTTCCTCCTCATTCTTCCTAGCAACTCCAGTAGAATTTGGCAGAAAAAAAAATAATAATAAAGCTAGAATTAGTGCTATATGGTGCACAGGCGCTGCGGGCCCCCACCCCTACGGCCCTCTCCTGACACACTGGCTGAGCGGCTGTTTCACGCATCGTGTTCACTGCCTCTGCAAGTCTGATCAGACTGCTCTTGACAAATAAGTGGAAAAACATTTTTTTTTCAAAATAGCAGCTTTTTTGTTGGTTGTATCTCCATAGCAACCATTTTGTGTCATGGTTGCCTGGGGTTGACAAACAGATCTATGTCATTTTTAGAAGAACTGGTTAAAGAAGTTACAGGGAAATTGGTCAAAATTCATATAAGAACATTCAATTTGTAGCTGGTACTTTTTTTTTTAATTTAAGATGGTGGCCTCTCCCTGAGGTCAAAGGTCAACAAAACTTCAGTGGTAGACTTAGGCCCAATCCGAATACTCCTCTTCTCCCTTCCCCTTAGCCATCCCCCTTCGTTTATCCCCCCGTTTGCTCCAAACGGAGGGTGATGAAAAAATAGTGTCTAATATTTCAGATGTGAGTTTCGTTCAATGACATCATCAACATCACCGGTCCGCTAGCTTTAGCGCAGAGCTTCAAGCGCTTGAATAAGCATAACAACAGCGGTTTTATAACTTTAAGAAGGTCACACTTCAACATAAATTCATTACTTACACTTAAATGTAAACGTCTGTGGTTCAGAGCGCACCAAAGTGAAGAAAAGCGCTTTTTAGCGCGACATGTTTACTCTCGCGATGGTGGACTTTGGATCCCTCTGTTTGGAGTGTGAAACTTAAAAAAATAATAATCCCAGACAGGACTTTGACTTCAACTGCCACTTTAAATCAAGGGGGAGGGCTAGGGGGAATGGAGAAGGGGAGTTTTTGGATCGGGCCTCAACCTTGTGCTGTGTGTGTAAATTTTATGAAGATCGCTCGAACAAATTTTCCTACATAGTGAGAAATATAGTTATACCACAAATGGCCGCCTTTCCATCGGTCCAATGCCCATCCCATAATAATTTCAAAACTTCCTAAGGACATCCCCAATATGCTTTGGTTTCATAAACTGATTTTGAAATTAATTTTTTTTTAACCCCATTAGAAATTTTAGCCTGCTTCATTTTTTGATGGTTTTGCTCGCTATGATGTCATCTTTTCTTTTTTAAGAGGGTGTGGTTCACGATATTTAAATTCTATTATCACCGGGTACTAGGTGTTTGAAACTGTTGGTGTGTTTTTTGTGAAAGTTGCAGTAAGAAGTATGCAAAAACTATGCGGTAGTCGCAGTCCAGGACTGCTGCAGGTCATAGTAAAATAAAAAATCCCAGAATCCTTTGGACAAACCAAACAGGCCTCTTTGCGGTGGTAAAACTTCTGCAGACGGCGAACATACATCACCGGCTCCACTTTCCAATGTTTCCCTATAGAGGTTGTTCATCCCAACTGAACAAATGTGAACGCGAGTGTTGTTCAGCTAAGTGTAAAGCATATGTATTCATTAACAAGGATGGGGGGGGCAATTTGTGCTTCCACGCATTTGCTCTGCCTTAGTTCTGGAAAACACATTTACGGGCCGAAACATCATTAGAACGGGACGTATGCGCAGTAATTGTGAAGTGATAGATTATCAAGCGGGATAAAGAAGATGCAGCCTATTCTGCTTATGTTACAACCGGCTCGGCTTGCATTATTTATCTGAGATAAGTCATTTTCGTCACCGGGCTGTAATAAACTCTTTAGTCACACACGTACGCGAGCAAGCGGATTGAGTTACCATCTGACACTAATTGTAAAATTGAGAACTGGATTCTGTCTATGAGAAGGAATTTTGTTGTATAGGAGTTTTTTTCACTGGTTCATCTTTAAGGAACAGGTTTATTGAGTGCACCTCCTTCAGATGGAGATGAAGAAGTGAAAGGAGTCTGTAGATATGGGCTCATTGCAAGTTAAATGAGTCCTATATAGGACTCACAGCTGAAAGCTCAGGCCTTTATGATGACATACTGCATAAAGTCTTAGTAAAAACTGCCCTCATGGGTGGTTGAGGACTGACTACAGTTGAAAAACTGGCAAATCTGTATAGGAAATGCAGGTGGCCTTAAGGAAACATCAGCTCTGATAGGATTTACACTGGTCCGTTTACGGTGCATGGCCCTTGCAATTCTGTAGGGGGTCTGTCTCAGACATTACTTTGTCTCCGGTCCCGGACTGGTTTGTCCTGCCACCCCAGTGTGGAGTGGTTCATTCCAAACTTGGCTGAATGCCCTCTCCTTCCTCACCGAGTCTTTGTAAAATGCGTACTTTGCGTCACAAATGATGTTATGCTTCTATACTTCCAAACTCAAACTTTTGTCGTCCATGTGAGTGGAACTCTAGGCATGGAGCAACTCACCCCTCTTCCTATCCCATTTATGTCCTCAATCGTCAGAAAAATGCTACAAGAACATGCTAAAAAAAAAAAAAAACACAATTATCACGGTTCATTTTTGTCTCTCTTTTAGTTTTTAACTACAAATTATTTCTCTAAAAACGCTGCCTGCTGGTTTTTCCCTGTTGGTCCTTCAGTTGCAGCAGACCATTATGTAGGTGAATGAAAAACACATCATGAGGTTTTCTTTCGACTCAAAACAGATTGGAAAACCAGCACTTTATGAGTTTAACCTCGAAACATTTTTGTTCTTGAAGTCCTTTCTTTATGATGTGTTGTGTGGAAAGTTTCTCTGTAAGATAGACTCATGGAAAAGCCATTCACTTATGGACTTGAGTTAATGGAATATTTGCTCATTTAGGATGCACAGTGACTCAGGATGTATGGTTACTCAATAGATATAAAAGGTTTGGGTTTTTCACAGCTACCTAAACCCATGGCTTTAATGGTACAAACTCAGCATGTTCCTGTTTCAGGAGAAAGTAATAGTCTTGGGATTCTTTTCTTGTATCCTACCTTCGGATCTCTGTGACCAGCTCAGGCATGAGCTCAAACATGAGGAGAAACGGTACAATGCTCTTACAGAAAAAGACAAGGATCAACATTTATCAGCTGGAGGTTTGAATGTTATAGTGAAGTACTGAGACAGGACCAGCAGTTTTTAAAGAAATACTTTTCCTTACAAAGCACCACAACTTAAAGTGCCACCATTTGACACGCAGCTAGGTGTGTGAAATTTGTTCACCGCATTTGACCCATCCCCTAGGGAACAGTGTACTGCAGACTAAGCTGCACTCATTAACCATTTGGTGGTTTAACCCCCAATCCAACCCCTTGATGCCGAGTGTCAAGCAGGGAGGCACCGGGTCTCATTTTAAGAGTCTTTGGTATGACTCAGATGGGATTTGAACCCACGACCTGGCGGACACTCTACCACAAGACCACTGAGCAGGTGTTATTTCTACAACCACCTCTAACAACGACATAGAATTTCTCTCAACTTCTTAAACTTGTCTCGCTGTAGCTGTAGCATCAGACAGTGATGTCAGCTCTGCTGAAACATGAGGCCTTGTTAGCATTGTTAGAATTTTTGGCTAAAGATGTACTGGATAGATTTTAGGTCAGTGAATCGGAACCAATATTGACGAGGAATTGTTTCAGTAAGCTCTAGTTAGAGGAATTGAATAGTTGAACGCCTTTTATCAAAATAATACATTTGTACTAACACACTGACATTGCTTCTGTTGACACACATGGCGCCAACTCATAATAACTAGGGACTATGTGAGGTTTATGTCAAAGTATCCAAAGACGGGGCAGACAAGATGGGATCCTCCAATCAGAGGACACTCGTTCTACCTCTACACCACAGTTAAGTCTGAACTGGTGCAGTTCAAAGTTCATCTGTATTTCAAATAAGCTTTTGCACTTGTCAAAGACAGCCAACTATCTGAAACACAAGGATAGTCCTCCCCATAAAGCTGTGTGAGAAACTACCCTCAAACTAGGAAGTACATGCACTCCTAATACTTCTACTATAGTTTAAATGGTGTATATATCAGAGTACACAAGTGGGAGCAACATCACTTAACTCAGTCCAGGCAGTGCTACTGGCACCTAACCATAAATTTTAAGAGCGAGTTTGTTGTCCTTAGTAGCGCCCTTAAATCCTACCGTAGGAATGCTGTTGTCAATCCAAGAGTCTCTGCTTTAATAATGCATTCCTGTCTAAATGTTTTATCAGACTGTTAGTAGTGATAAAGACCAGCGTTACTGAACACTTTCAACTCCTGCACATCATTTTGTTCTGCTTGGAATCGAGTCACACACGAAAAAAATCTAAACTCCTGATCTTTTTTTCATTAAACAGAGAAGTGTCGTCTCACTGAAGGACGATTGAGAATCATCACACACTAAACGCACCTTCAAGAACATACTGAATGTGGGTTCTTAGATGCGCTTTTAGTATATTGTGTTCACACGGGACTCTAGCTACCTTTTCCAAATTCATTTAAGGGAATATTTTTTAACCCTTCTGCTCTCCTTGGCTTGTTTACATTAAGAGTGGGGTCATCTGGACCCACAAGACAGTGCGCTGAACTTTTTTTTGTAATGATTGTCAATCTTTACTGGTGTCCAATGACAGACATGAAGTCTTGTACACCTTGTTCATCTTTGTCATGGAAGGGCTAATGCCTTAATGTAAAAGTGGGATTATCTGGATCCCATAAGAGAGCGTGAGGGTTAAAGTAGCCATTTGTGATCTAAAACACAGTTTTTTTTCTCATTCTTTCTGTATTCTTCTTGAAAAAACAGGAACTATGGATCCAACAATTCAGCATGACACTCAACTTCTGAAGACCTATGTGGTGATGCAGGACCCTTAATGTTGCCTGCACAGTGCCCAACTAAGCGTGTTATTGGTAACATGACTCATTTAATTTGAAAAGTGTTTCACTGCAGTTTTACAAAACAGGTAAATTTCGATACGCTTCAAAAACCACTTTCTTCCAAAAAAATTTGATTTTTTCAAAATTATCCCATTAGGCCTAGGATGTCAAACTCAACTGGACAGGGGGCCAAAATCCTAAAGACCGCTTTGGTCGTGGGCCAAACAGGATAAACATTGATTCAACGCACTAAAACTACTTTTTAAAAACTTTAAAAACATTTTATCAAAATTATACAAGTTAGAAATGAGTGCATGATAACATTGGGCCATTGGGCGATAAAATAAAATGATCTGAAGGGCCAGATATAATTACCCAGAGGGCCAGATCTGGCCCCCGGGCCTTGACTTTGACAAATGTGCATTAGACAAAGTTATTATCATAAATCCATTTTGCGCAATTCCTAGTCAATGGAAAACCAACTACAGTCGCAGTTCAACACTCAAAGGTTCTGATCCGATCAACACGTCATCATGGCACAGCGACTTCCAAAGCATCTCGTTAAAAAATTTCAAGCTCAACTTCAGATCAACTCCAAGGTTTGACGCGACGATGCAAAAAGCTCCGATTTGTCACAACATCGGCCAACAGTTCTGTCTGAAGCCTAATGATGTATAGCACTTTTGTTTTGCATATTTATTTGTTATTCATGACATGTCCAAGCACACAGACTTGACACACGTCTCCATGGTGATAAATTATTGAGGGGCTTTCTTTGTGAGGCAACTGAAAAGCAGCTTCATTAATAATGAACAAGCCTGTGTACTCTAATAATTGTGTTATTTTCCCTGGAAAGTTGTGTGCTTCAGCTCACAATGTCCCTGTTGTTGGTGGCTTTGATGTGGACACTGGAAAGCACTTAGAGGCGTGTTTTTTAAAAAGGGAGGGGGGCATTTGGCGCAACTTTGAAACTTGACGGGGATTTATCAAGTTGCTCTTTCTTGCTGCTTCGCGGAACGATGGCACAAACTGACACACTTGCCTGAACAGATTTGGTTTTGTTTGCAAGTTGCCATGCCCCCCCTTTTTATGCGTCTTTTTGGACGTGCTAGCTTCTCAAACAAAAGGATGGATTTTTTTTTTTTTTTTGTTCTGGAGCTCTGATCTTTTCCTCCCAGCCAGATTATGCCCTTGGATCATACGCCAACCCCTTGCCCTATTGTGAGGGTAAGTCCTAATGTTAAACCCTTGGAATAATACTGTTGCTGCGAATTTGGATCACAAAGCGCCACACCACCGCGAAACACTCGATCCGTCAGTCGGAAGTGAATGGGCCTGTTTTCAACCGTGCCGCTCTAGCGCCGTTTCTGTGAGAGGATTGGAAAGGACATGTGTAATATGTGTGAAAGGATGTCCCGCTAAATCAAAGCCAACTCTGCCGGCGCCAGCTGCCTACCTTCTCCCATCGTTCCTTGTTTGTGCAACTCGTTTTTATTCCTTCAATATCCTCCATTTCTTCTTTTTTTTTTTTTTTACTAACTCAAACTAAAACAAACACTTGATGCTTGCCCGTTGTCTCACTTTTTCAAACACACACCCACACAATCTGTCACCCCGTTTGTCTCCGCTTCCCTTCTCTCTCCTCAGTCAATTATACAGATGTCTAATGTTTTGTCCCTGCCACAGAGAGTGGACGGAGCATCTATCATTCTCAGGGGAAGGGTGTTGATGATGGAAGGGAGTGAGCCCCACGCTTTTTCTGCTCATTCCTCTGGGCTGGAAGTATGCCAGTCAACTGAGACACAAGGCCTGGCCCTCTGCCCGGCAGCAGGCTTCTGAAACTCCCTCCCTTCACCGCCAGATTTAAGCCGTTTCCATGTGAGCCAGCACCAGGCGGCTTTTCCTGTTGGTATCTTATCTCTTGTTTGCTCTTGCAAGCGTGCTGTCGATGAGCAATGGGAGGGTGTTCTTGGAGGAAATGGAAGGGGAGAAACAGTGACGTCACCGATAGCAGAGGAGGCTATTTTTCCAGAACCTCCAATCCGACTTTGGGACTAAATCTTTAAGATTTTGCATAGAAAAATTTGGTTTATTTACATAGAACAAATGAAAAAGTTTCATGTTTATTTGGTTTGGTTTTATAGAGACTTGAGTGGACCTGGAAGAATCAAATAGTTTCATCTGCAGCTCAGGGAACATAAGCACAACTCAAAAATTCCCACAGGTGTACTAGAATAGTAGTAATTTAAGGGAGTCCTCAGGAAACCCTCATCTACCAGCCGCACAGGAGAGATTTTCAGGTGTGAGTCCCAAAATCCAAGAGATCGCAATCCAAGCAGCAAGTTCAAGATACGTTAGCCGTGGCCCGAGAGAGATATAACGCACAGTATTGAATACAATACCCTCTAGTGGGACAGAAAAAGGGTTGAAAAGTCAAAACTTGTCATGAACGATAAAAAGCCTGTCAGCCGAGCACAAGAAACTGGTGGAAAACAGAGGAAATCTGGCAAAACTATTTAGGGTGTGCGGCAGCTGTCTCAAATAAGGATAATGGGAAGCCGGTGGGAATAGATGGAGTACGGAAGGCAGTGAGGGACAAAACTACCAGAAAGCATATTCAAGCTCAAAGACAGGACGAAGATGCTAAAATGAGCTGTTACTACCTTATTTCACCACAATTATTGAGAAATTTACTAATTTTTTTGTGAATTCTACTTGTTTTGAGTTTGTAACTTGCTCAAAATGTATGGCGCTTACAGTACTTTGTCTATTTCATCCTTTAAATGTTCCATCTGCACTCACATGATTGTAAAATGTACCAAGATTCACCTGCATGTAAACTGAGACAGAACAGTGTACGAGTGATTGACTTGTATGAAACAAATAATTAAAATCCATGCTTTGATATGGTTCCGGTGGTATCGATAGTCCCAGCCAGCAAAGTCAAGTGGGCCCTATGATTTAAAAGTGAGCAGTAAATGTGGGCCCCACTTGGGTTTGCCCACTTTGGATCGGCAGCCAGGGTGGTGACCCTGCTAGCTCTGCCGGACCCTGGAGTGTAGGGCTGGGAACCACTCGTACCTCACGATACGATATGCGATACATGGATCACAGTATCGATGATATCGCAATACTGCAATGATTGGTAAAAAATCCCCTTTAATAACTCGCATTATATGAAAGAACGTACTTTTTAGGAAAATATATCCCTATTTATTCCTTAGCTTGAATACAATCATTATAAACAACTTATCTTTTTTTGTGCAACAAATGAGACATTTGTGCAAAGCAGTAATAGGATGTACTTGACAAGCATTGAGACAATTGAATTTGAATTATCTGTGAAATTCAGTGTAAGCATAAAAAGCAGTGCCACTAATTAGAGCAGAATTGTTGTAAACAACACAACAAAAATTAAATAATTCAAGTAGCTTCCAGGGACATTGGTGCAACCTGGGCCCCTATCTACCTCTAACGGGACGTCTCACCAAAGGATGACGAATATAAAGCCTCTTCGAACAAAAACTAAAGATCAATATTTGGTGAGAACCTATCCAGACTCAATCCCAAGACCAAATATCATGATATATCACAATATTGATGTTTTGGCATATCCATACTGGACAGTGGATTTGAACCCTCCACTGGGCGACTGGCTAGCGTGGTGAGCCAGCCCACTGCATGGCCACTTAAACCAATGTGGGCAAACAGAAGTGGGTGCACCACAGAAACTGTGGACAAACCCAATTGGGCCCAGTTGGTCTTGCTACCTGGGGTGTTGTATACATTGGTGTCAGTATTAAAAGAGTTTTTGTACCCAGCCCTATTACTTTCACACTTCATTAAATCCGTCTTCTCCCTCACTATAGGCAGACATCCAGCCTTGACCCTTTAACTCCAGGGATGTCACCTAAAAAACACGCCATTGGACATATCAGAACTCTTTGACCCTTAACGTGAATCAGCTGAATATGCACATCAGCACAAATTTGTTTTTCTGCTCTTCAGAATTAACTGAAATTGAAACATCGATGCATAAAACGAGTTTTGAAAAGTTACAGTAGTCCAACACTGGAGCTAAAGCTCCGATGTTTAAGGGTTAAACATGTTAAGATAAAAAACATCTTGAACAGAATTCAGGTCACTTGAGGCTATTTCAAAAGCTGTTTGGGAAGAATGTCCAGATGCTTTTGGTGGAAACCAGAAACACCGCAGACCAGTAAAGCGTGAGTCAAAAAAAAAAAAAAAAAATCTCACCTCATCAACATCTCAGCCAAGTTCATGGAAGGCTTTTAGGAAAGGTAGGAGTGATTTCATTCTTTTTTTCATCTTTTACTGCACAGCAAGTGACAGTGTTGACTGGAGATACATAGTTGTTAAGCTAAAACTCTTTCAGTCAAAACACAGATTTCCTGTTGGATGGTCTTAACATGTTAAATATGTTTTTACATCATGCAACCCATTTGGAGTCTGATATGCTGTGTAAAAAAAAAAAAAAACTCATTAATGAATAAATAATATATAGTGAAAACTTAATGGGCTGCCTTAACTGTCAAAACCTATAACACTCATCATCATCTGCAACCTTACAGCCTGTTTGTGTTTCATTTCCAGCCGTCTAAATCTTTGGGTTTTTACCAAATGAAATCAGCCAACATCAGTATGATACACTGTCCATAACCGAAAAGGTCAGAGGTTGTCAGATGAAACTGGATGCCGCAGCAACGTCTATGTGGGTGAGTATAAGAGCATGTAATCAATACACACAGACAGCCACTATGGCCTTTTGGAAGCAATTCCTGCCTAAGGGTGAATAAGAAGCGAAAACCAGAGCGGTGCGGTTGATTGTGAGACGTTATGGCGGTGGTGTTGAAAAGAGGCAGTTGGAGCTTTATTCAATGCTGCAATAAGAGTGAAATAATGATTCTGGCATCCCCCGCTGATCAGGTACAGCGTAACCCCTGCCTGTGTGCGCCCGGCCCCCGTGTTTGTGCGCTCACAGGCACTGAAAGTGCACTGGGAAATGGCAATTCCCAGCTGTCTGTCTGACCCGCAGGTTGTACTTCTGCCTGGTCGGCTGTAAAATTAGGAGCAAACAAGGCACATTTTGAAATGAGGGCCGGCGTCCAAAGCTTGTTTCTCTGGGGTGAATAATTCATATTAAGAACATCACTCACACACACAAAAAAATAATAAAAAATATGCCCTAGGCTCTAAGGATGTGCCAAGCGTGCCATGCCAATGTGTGCTAAAATAAAAAAAATTTTGCTTTAGCTAAAAAAAAAAAACAAAAAACCAACCCCTCATTCCAAAAATAAAAATAGGTGATTCCTTCCATCTATGTCGGGCTCCTTTTTTAATCATTCTGAGATGAGAAGATATACACCCAACCGATGCAGATCCCTCATGTCAGAGACTCTTTTACTGGAATTTGTAGAAGCTTTCCTGCTGAATCTCATTAGATTTGTGCTGCAACAAAAGAAATAAACCCGCTAAAGAACATCCTTGGAGTTTTTACAAAAGTCATGGAGGGAGAGCGTATAAACACAACATCACAAATACAACTACCACTGCGATGGGGAGGCATTGTTAGAATCTTCAAGACTTTGTGCCGCTGCCAGACTTTTCCTTAAAACGTTGTCAGAAGTGCAGTGTGGCGGGCTATTTCTATTTACCTGGACTACCAGGCGGCTGGCGGTCTGTGACACTTGTCCAAAGACATTTACACATCATGCAGTCAGACTTACTTACTATAGGCTGGCAAGTCAGGCTGCCACCGACCCAGTTTTCACCCGATTTTGTAATGGCATCCTCCCCACCTGTCACTGGACTTCCACTGTGCAACCTCAAAATGTGCCCGGGCGGCCACTGACCCATGTCAACTTTTAAAGAAAAAACTGTCTACTTGCCTTTAATTTTTTCAGACTCTTCCTGAAAGGGGCGGTCTCACTCTGTGATGTCAGATCGTGAGGACCCCCTCATTTTCTTGGGTATGGGAGGGGCTTTAGAGGACTACTGAGAAATGTGTGAACTAATCAAAATACCGCTTTGAGGTTGCTTATAGTGAGTAAAGAACAGTATAATACACTTAAAGGCTCAAAAAGTTGTTTTTTTATGTTATGTATGTTAAAACTTCCGGTGCAACCACACAGAATGAAAGAGTCCAACTGCCACCTCCCAATTACAAATGCCACTCGCCAAATTTGCGGAAAAAATAAATTCAGGGTTGCCGCGGTGTGGCATTTTGGGATATGTGACCGAATGAGAAGAAACCCAATTTTCATTACTCTGATATTTTTTCACACTAATGGGGAATTGGGGACACCAAAAATGTCTAAAAGTTATGTGGAGGGGGTCCAAACCATACGTCCATATTAGGGGTGTGCCAAAATATCAACATTAGTCCTGCGATTGATCCTCGATGGGTTCACACGAAGCATCGATCTTTTATTTTCATTTGAAGAGGCTGTAAAAATATTATATTCCTTTGGTGGGACGTTCCTTCAGAGGTAGATAGGGGCGCACGTTGCCAGACTGGCTGGTGGGGGCACCAATGTGCCTGGCAGCTAATTGAATAGTTTAATTTTTGTTTTGTTGTTTACTACAAATAGTGGCACTGCTGTTCATGTTTACTATTGTTAGCACTGAATTTTACAGATAATTCAAATTTAATCGGTGTCAATGCTTGTCAAAGACATAGTATTACTGATTTCAGTGTCTAATATTTATAGCACAAAATTAGACAGAAGTTGATTACTAAGGTCTTCTTCAAGCTAAAAAAAAAAACAGGAATATGTTTTTAACAAAAAAATATGCGTTCTTCTATTTATTATGAGTTCTTAGATTTTTTAATCCAATTATCAGAGTATCGTGATACTATCGATATCGTGAACCATGTATCGTATATCTATCGCATTGTGTTGTGTGGTTCCAAGTGATTCCCAACCCTAGTCCATATATGACAAGTTGGGAGTGAGAATACATTGGAAACTGACAACACGGACATGGCTTCCAAATGGAGGAGGTTTGACTCAGCGAATCGTTGGCAAACCCACCGAGGACATATAAAAACGAGCCGTTGTGAATGAAGCATGGAGACGGCGGACATATTTCAGCCCCTTCATTCTGCTTAGAGGAAGTGCTGCACTTTACCGATGCAATGCGTTGCTATCAGTGCACCGCTAAAATAGGTCAATGGATTGTGTGTGCGTCTAATCTCTGATCAGATGGTGTTCTCATCCAGGGCTATTAATGTGCTGATCCACTAATTGGGGGAGCTTGCTCTCTTAATGCAATGGCCTTCTAAATGTGTCCGTCCCAGTAATTTAATAATGGCCATTTCATGCTACTCTGACTTTTCAAACAGCTTGCTCGGGGCAGCCACAGGGACTTGTTATTGATTGGAACTCTTAGGCTGGCTGGGTTTGGCTGTGGGTGAGAGAGACTGATCAGCTCGCTTCCCAGAGTCCAGATGCAACTACTGCTCCCCCCCCTCTCCTCCGACATCTCCACATGCTACCCATAAACACACAAACACAGAGTGTGGACTCACAAAAGGCCGGCGCGCACTCACTCAGACGTTCTGAGAATCCGCTGAGATTGTCTGCGCCGGGCTTGATCCGTGAAGCGTAGATGGGAAGGGGGGGGATTTAAGCAGATACTACTGGAGAGACTGTCACAGGACTCTGAAATAAAGACGTGGGACTTCTTCAGCTGCATGCTTATGCTGCTGTAACTTCAAGCGCAGCCTCCCATCATGTCGCCGAGGCACCATGCCTCTGCAGAGCTCACAGATCTCTCAATCCAACTTCTTCTCAAGACAAATCAATAATTGGATGTAGAGACATCTCCCTTTTTTGTTTATTTTTTCCTCTTGTTTTGAAGGGGTGGGGCTAATTCAAAGGGTTTTTGCACTCAACATCTTTGTGGGCCTGAAATGATGTCAACAAACACCCACCTTTCCCAAAGTGGACAATAGAGTAGAAAAGAATAAATTAGGTAGGTGTTGAAACCATTGACAGTATATGAAAATTGGACCAAGTGAGTGTGATGTCACCCATAGAAAATGACTTGCTTTTGTTTCCAACAAAATTAAGTCAATTTAAATGAAGTCAATTCATCACATTTTTCCACGAAAAGTACGCCGCCATGTTGGAACCAAAACATGTCAGTAAGCAGTGATTGGTCATCATTTCTATGGCGTCAACTCTCACGAATCAGGTGTGACCTTCCACAAAGCTCACACACCTACAACTTGAAAGTGGGCTCGAGAGACTCTGTCAATCAAATGTTTGGGATGTAAGACCTCGTACTTTGAGTGAGGCATCTGATTGGCCAGTTTGATGACTTGAATAACTTTCAATAAAAAAAAAAAAAAAAAAAATATTTAAAAAGTCTGAATTAGCAAGAACATTTTAAAAAAAAAAGGTTGTAACTAAGAATGGTTATTCTGACAAATATAATCACTGAGTAATATTTGTTCATTTCTCTATAGAAGTCTATGAAATTTTAATTTCTAGCCAGTGGCTACTTCCTGTTTTGAATCATGGGGGGGACACACACACTCCGTCCGCTTCTCATGTTCAGTCAATGATCAATGATGGAACATACTCAGGAAAGCTGTTACACACATCAGGGTTCAAATTAAGTCAAAAGGGAAACGCCCCCATCTGAACAATTATGACCTTAAATCTAAAATCTAGAGAAATTGTATTTGTCTGTGTTGTTTTTTGGACCTAATAAGTACTGACTTGCTGATGTCACAAACCCACTTGGGGTTACTTGGTCAGTACACCAAATAACCACTTGTTGTCTCACCAGAGTCGCCAACGCGACTCGTCATATATGGATGCATGGTTCGGATTGGCTGTTTACATTAAATCTGGGATGCCCAACCTCCGGCCCTGAACCAGTACCGCTTAGGACTGAACCTCAGACAGATAAAAAATGCATACGCTAATCAATGATCCCCAACCCTCAGGATCCGAAACAATACCGGCTATCTGACCGCTACCCGAAACCCGGTATTAGTACCCTAACTTGGTACCGGTACTGCATCTGGTACCGCGTCCTGATGGATGTATGGATTCTCCAAGTGTATTTAATCTCCTGAACATCTTGTTCCAGAACATTCTGACTCCTTATCAACAACATACATGACATTATACTTTTTAAAACCAAGACGTTTCCGTTCTGGCCCGCAGTACTTACCCAAGAACTGAAAGAAGCTTTTGTTCAGAGAGCAAAATCCTGAACCCATGACTGCAGGGACTCCGAAGAATTCCAACAAGAGAGCTGTAGCCCCCAGCAAACACTTTGAAATGATTTCTGTTGCAACAAGCACCACTTGTGATACAAATTTTTAAATTTCTTTAGCGGGGCTTAAAATAGCAGAGAAGTACAAATTACACATAAACAAAACCACAATTAAAAAGATTCTGATGCCGTTGCAATAATAAATTTAGCTACAATTTGACGTTAAACTATTACAACCAAACACAAAATACATAACTGCTCCAGCAAATACCAGTGAAAACAATTTAGTGGATTTGTCCAAATTTTTAACTCTTTTTTTACAATAATTCTGCAACATTTGGACCAAAGCCTTTTAGTTACTTTTACCTTCGATGCATTTAAGGTAATAGTGACCTGAAAACTATCCTTTTTAGTGTTGTTAAAAAAAAATGCTTTCCTTCTTTATTTTGGCCTTAATTTCCCATCAGAAAAAAGGACCAACCCACTTATGTACAAACTATCTTCCACCACTCAGCACATTTAGACGTGTTTTCCTCTCAGCTTTCCCCACTTTTTTGTCTTCCCAGGAGTTTCAGACTACATTATTAGAGGCTCTTTAAAATATCTAAGATTTCTTCTTGTTTCAATTATTAAACAGTGTACGGCTAAGGGCTCTCCATATAACTCTTAATGTGCATGCCCTATGGCCTTTATCTTTGATCTCTGGTGCTGTTCAATGTGTTTTGCATAATTTTAACTAGAACGAGGAAAGCTTGAAATGCCAGATACTTCCTTCTGCCTTTCCTGCTCGAGCTCTCTTTGTTTTCTGCACAAACACGATCTCCTGGTAACTGTTCAGCAAAGACGCGTGTTGAGATGCAGAAAACAAGAGATGGACAAAGGTTAAGGTCATGTGACCTCTTGGTTCTTTTTTTTACATATTCAAAGACAGTTTTTCAGCTTTATTTTTGTTTTATTACGTCTTATTTTCTTAGCTTAACCAGACTTTGAAATCAAATCTTTGCCAAAATGGACCCATTTGCTTCTGATTTATGGGCGAATAAAACTTCATAAAATGTAGAAATACAGAATTAGAAAATTTATCTGACGTTAAAATTCAACCACTGAAATCCGTAAACATTTAGGAACGGTTGTGTAAGTATGTTGACGTCTGTTACAAAATTGCATCATTTCATTTTAGGAGTTGCTTGCTTGAGATATAAATCCCCCGGTGGTTATGTGGGGAACTGCACCTGTTGTAGCTTCCTTTGTTTTCAAACCAGACAGGAAGCTTCAGATATGAAGTCATTTTCGTTTGGGCTTTGACTTTTGGATCAATTGAGAAACTGAGCAACTGTGTTCAACTGAGTAACATTTATATTGAAGCGACATCTTGAGCCACAAGTTAACTTCCCTTATTTAGTAATACTTTAATGCAATTTCTTTGATAAAAAACCTAATCATATCATGAATTGAAAGCTGCTATTTAAGGATCTGTTTATGTTGTGGATGGTTGTAGTTATTTACTTTTTAAGGGTTAGCATTTATAGTGTTGTTAACGTTAATACAAAAATGAAAAACATTTTTATCGTCCCTTATTATTTAGCCTCTTTAAATAAAGGTCATATATGCCAAAAATGAATTAACATACTATACAGCAGTTAAATTGTAGATATTTTCCCATAAAGTTACACAAACAGTACTAAATGCCATATAAAGTGAATGTTACAAAGCAACTTGGCATTCACTGTCACAAGCTACAGGATGTGTGTGTGAGATAACTGACACATCTAAAGACACGATGATAGTTTATTTAGTGGAGACTGAAATTTATTTTTTATATCTGATTTGCAAATTTAACCACAAGATATTCATCTAAAACGAGCCTACGGTGAGATTCGCGTTTCGGTGAAGCTTATGAGGTCGTTAGTTTGAGCTGTCAATGTTAGCTTGATGCTATTAGCTTGTGCAGGAGTGTGTACACAGAGCTCTCAGCGACAGGCAGGGGGCGAGGTTGCTCTGTGCCAATAGTCTCCCTCCAAATGAAGGGGTACTATTAGAGGAAGGGTTGTCCCAAATAGTTTTTTTGGGGTAGAGAGAAGGGACTACTCTAAGTTCTATAGCTATCCCTCTGCTGGTGGGCCGAGCGGTGTTGCTGCAGTGGAGGAGAAGTGCTCTTCTTCACGTGGGTGCTCTCACATCTCTAAAACACAGATATTTACATTTAAAGGTAAATAACAACTTTCTGTTTTAGCACGTTTTTAAAGTTATAAAACCAGTGTGGCTGTGTATTTCCGCAGCTCCATGCTAACGTAGATGAATGACAACTATTGATGATGTCATCGAGTGGGAGTTACATCTTTCCATAACTCTCTGCTTAAAGAAGAATTTGGATTCGGCCCAAGATACACTAGTGAGCACTTTAATAAACAAGTAAATAAAACTTTTTTGGTGACTACAAATAGCTGCAAATGACAGTTGATCTTAACAGGGACAGAAAGCCAAATATATATATATATATATATATATATATATATTATTACTAGGACTGTGAATCAATTAAAAAAATTAACTGATTAATCGCAAACCAAAAAATTATTCCCAATTAATTGCAATTAATTTTGTTTTTTTTAGTTACAGTATTTGCCGACCAAGCGGCCTTATTATCTGCGAATGAAATATACACTCAAAACTGTACATTTAAAACATCTATTTTTAATTAAGGCTGTCAATTGAATAAAAAATATATCAGATCAATTACCCTTTTGCATTGTGACTATACACTATTAGTCAGAATGTTTTAATAGGTAAATATGATGACAATATCTGACTTTCAGATTTGCGGTTTCCTGTACTCTTTTGGCCCTGAGTCTATATATTTATATATTTAAAATGCCAGTAAACAACAGTAAGGCCTGGTCTGGAGGAACTGCAAACATTCTTTGGCAACAGGGGGATTCAGGTGAGCTTGAGGGCTGTTGTTGCTTTTCTTGTCGTCGCACTTCAATGTCGCGCTAGCGGTCTACACCACAAATGCTCCAACAAACTGTTCGGGGAGCGAAGCTTAACTGACCGGAAACGCTTGACAGAAATAACTGGACCGGACTGTACCATTCCTTACCGTACCGGACTGCTCACTGGAAATGAGGCTACAGAAAACACAGGAAAAAAAAACAAAACACTAAAACAAAAACACAAATTACCACAACAATCTGGATTTTCCTAAACAGTTATCAATGCTCTTATTTTAAGTTGCATATCCATTGAATGCTAAAAAATTATCAAAATATTGAACTATTCTGTTCTTTCCTAAATGAGGCTGGTAATGGTTACAACTGGTAACACAAATGCTTGAGTTTGACTGAGAAACAATTCTCCTGAATGTTGTTACGTTTTAAAGTGATGCATGACATCACCGATTTCAAATAAAGCAGCTGAAAGGTCAAAACACGTCTGCAGATATGAATGGAGAAAAATGGGATATGACAGAAATGTCATATCTTTTCAAACCCAATTTGCCTGTGTTTTTGATGTACGACTGCTTTGCACGTTACACGAAGCAGTGCTCTTATTTTACGGTTGATTGAGGATCTTAGCTTCCTGTCCTTCTGTTTAGCAAACAAAAAAAGGTCACTGCTGACATCAGTGGTGGTTTTACAGCGTTAAACGTCGGTCCTCGGGTTTAAAATGCTTTCTAATTAACACTAAAAAGACTCCCCATCTTCACCTGTTTTTCTTGAACCCCCTACCACCCCCCTTTCCTTTCTCTGAATCTCCAGGACATTATTTCTCCATCTCTTTCAATCTCTGTATATCGACTGTGAACTGGCTGCAGCTCAGAACAGCAGGCCCACACAGACCAAAGCACCAGCAACGGTGGATTAGTCTGTTGAATTATTCAGAGCCAATTCCCCATTGAAATGTGTAAAAGGTCCCTTGCTGGGTTTAAAAACAGAGAGTGCTGTTGGAGCTGACAACAAAAGCTCCGGCTTTAAATACAAAAAAAAAAAAAAAGGAAAAAGCCCCCATCATTTTAACTCATTTACATTGCAAGTTGTTTGTTTTAACACAAGACTTTTGTGCTCTTTGTGGCTGGAAATTGTAATTTTTTTTTGCTTTTAAGGTTTAGATTTTGGTGAAAGTTTCTTGACAAATGTGAAGATGAGAGCATGAGCAACCGTCACCACACGGTTCTTGGTAAACTTTTCTGTCACCTGTTTTTACTTGATGTTGATGATACAATCTTGTTAGAGCACGTATGTAAAACCCTGACACCATGTGATGCAACTCGAAGCCAATGTTTTCAGCTTTTTCAGATTTTTTGCTTCACACCTGCAACACGACGTTGTCTCTTCACAAGAGTAAAGCACATTTTAGTCTTTGAAATCAGTTCAACAACCTAATCAGCTTTCCAAATGTAGGCAGTGACGATATGAAGACAACCAGAAGTAAAAACATAGATAACACAATGCTAGCTTTTAGTCCAATTGTAACTCTTCAACTGTTGATGCAATCAATGTAAATAGCTGATGCTGTTGGGGAATTTGGATTTGATACATAATTTTAGTAAAGTGTTGCATATCAGTGCAAACCCAACAGGAAAAGATTTTCCGCATCAGAATCAGACGATTCACGATTGTCACAAAAAGCATTAAGATTTACGATGTGTCAAAGTACGTGTGTAGTTGCTGGCGTTTTATTTTATTTTATTCTATTTTTATTGGTTTTATTGTATTCTTATTGATCTTTTATGTAATTTACTGCAGACTGCTTTTGTAATTTTATGCTGTTTTTATTTATTTCTGTTCTAATTTTTAAACTTTCTTCTTTTATTGTGAAGCACTTTGGCATGCAGATATAAAGTGCTATATGAATAAAGTTCATTCATTCATTCATTCATTATTTAGGTATCGTCAGCGTCATCTTCAGGTCAGGGTTAATATTGCTTTGATTCCACTTAGCGGCTGGTTTAAATTGGTCCGGACAATTCAAGTGAGCATTTCCATTGAGTATTGGACCATGTCATGCAGGGTGTAGACTGATGACACAGTCATCGGGTCTTGAGGACTCAAGACCCGATGACCCGCAAGAAAATTGTGGGAGGCAAAGAAGAACACAGCCAAAAAGAGGACACAACTTTTGGATCTTGAGTCTGAAAAAAAGTGCTGGTCGGACGCTTACTGTTGTCGTGAAACCTTTCTGCCAATCAATGAAATTCATCGTGTGGTGACGGAAGCTCCGCCCTAACTGGTCCGTCCATTTTCTATGGATCTACAACCAAAGAGGGACCAAAAATGGTAGCTAGACCAAATCGTACCATTTCTGGACCCCCGTTGGTCCATAAAAAATGGAATGGTCTGGTTAGTGTGGAGCTAACGTTGAAACATTGACAAAAAGAAGGCGCCAAAAAAGCGTCTGTATTCCGTCTTGTCACCCACAACCTTCTCTCTAACAACATTAAATGCTTTGTAAATACAAAGAGCCAAAAGTGAAGTGGAAGCGAAGTGACGGTCCAACTTTGATTGGAAACACTCATCTGAATTGCTTGGTCCAATCTAAACTGGACCATACTGGACCGTACCGCTCAGTGGAAACAAGGCTTTAGTGGTTTCCAGCTTTTGCTCCCTTACAGCCGTAGTAAGGATGGGAGTATTGATACCAAGGTATCAAGATACTTGTACATCACTGATATTGGTATCCACTATCTATTAAAGAAATGGTTGCTAATTAATAAGTGAATTAATTAAGTACATGAAGAATTTCTAGGTATTTATGGTAATCAGGTGAGTTACTCCAGTGTTTTGTGCCAAAACACCCCTCAGCTCACAGCATATTGAACCGCTGCATCAGTCATTTGACCAAAGGAGCCACGAATTGCGTTACCCTTTGCATCAACACACCACGGCAGTAGAACATGACTGTAGAAGGATGCTGTATTTTCAACCTTGCACATCCAAGTTGTTACATGGCCAGTTTTTGAAGGTATGTATTTGTTTTTAGGATAACAAACAAAATGCTTGAGAGCAGAGTCCATTTAATAGGACACATCAGTTGGTTCCTTTCACTCTGATTATACGGATGGGTAAGCAAATACTTTTGGTAATATAGAATATTTTCTTGCTAAAAGTTATTCGTATCATATCAATTCTTAAAAGTGATCATTAGCCCATACCCACCGCTAAGTGTGACTAAAGTTTTACCAAGGATGAAAATTCAATTAAACAAAGTTGTTGGTTGGTTAAAATGTATTAAACACAAATTTATATAACTATGTAAATATTGTAGTTTTCATATTTAGACTTTTTTGTAATAAATCTCCACCTATTGTGTATTTTTCACTAAAGTTACTTAATTTAGCTTAGATGTTGGAGAAATCTTACATGTTCTTTTCTCACATTTCACAAATCAGACATAACTTCCATAAAGCAGCAACTTTAATGTATTGATCTTCATGTGTAAAAAAGACCCAATCGCTGCTATTGAATAATATATAGATAATATCACAGATGATACGGAGATTTCAATTTGGCATTTAGAGCAGATGCTGACCAACTCAACAGAGTGATTCGTGGACAAATGTAGTAGATTTCTACGATAAAAATCTTTAAGGAATATATAAAGAAAGCAGATGTAAATATTTATTTTCTCTGCGGCCAAGTGATCCATTTTTGGCATTGGGGGTTGGGAATCTTTGACCTAGCGTACCTGATCTAGAGTCCTGCTGCTGGATTGCAAGACTTCAGACATACTGACAAACCTCATACTTTATCATAGCCTAGTCGATGGCAGACATTTGGATGCAGCACTTTCCAAGTGATGCTGTCAAAACCGCTGCATTTGATACAGACGAACAGGAGCAGTAATTGTATATCATGAAAAGTGCACACCAATAAAACAGGCTGCAAATGATTTGTACACTGATAGGTAAAGTAATAAAAATATATAGAAATAGATACTCTTGATTAATTATTAATGAAATCAACATTGTCTTCATGTTGAATCATCAATGTGGATACAGTTAGTTATTTTGGAGAAAGGTGTTTGACAATCATTACATTCTTTTGTTTTAACTCTCACATCAGTTCTTTTGTCTTTAGCTTCACTCTGTTTGTTTTTTCTGTTTAACATCACTTCCTGTAATGAACAAAGCAAGACAAAGGCTCCTCTGTGACTGAATAACTTCTTTCTTTTTGTATCTGGGACTTTCTGTTGTCTATGTGCACAAAAACAGACACTTTGCAATGCTAAAAGAAACGGGTAACTTCTTGAGGTTTAAATATGTCACTGCATCAATGAGTTTAGTTTCTCTTTTTTACATTATTATCTTATACCATTATAGTGACCCACACAACACAGACTCCTGGTCAGTTAAAACACTGATTTGAGAATTAGATTTGTGGCAAACCCATAGTCTAAAGTCTTAAATCCTTTAAGTAGCGTGAAAAAGAAATATATCACTAGAGCTGCAAATCTCTCCAAAAAATAAACTGCATCCACTGCTTCCTTTTTGTTTTATTCAGTTAGTTTGATTCATTAACTGCTTAACCATCAAGTAGTATGAACAGGAAAACTATTAAACATGTCAGAAAACAATAAACTGCATCCACTGCTACCTGGTATAGATATTCTTTGAATTCAAGCTATAACTTCAGAGCTTAACGTTTGATGAAAATTCCCCCAAAATTTTAGAATTAGTCCTTCAGGTCACTACAGCAGATACGTCTACATGTTTTGTTGTGTAAATGTTAAATCTAAACTTATTTCAATGCGGAAATAAGAATGAGAATTGTTATTCATAAAAAAAAAAAGCTTTTTTTTTACCACATTGTTAATATCTTAGTGGAGAGTTTTGGGGGTTTTCAGCAGACTCCTGGACAAGTTCCCTACTGAGTTTTTTCCACAAACTGCTCATCCTTCAAGCAGCATCAACAAAGAAAACTACGGGAAAAATAAACTGCATCCACTGCTGCCTGGTTTAAACTGTCTTTGGAAGCAAAATATGACAAGAGCATCCCTCACAGCCAAACACACTATATGATAAATCAACAATTGCAACATTACTCCTTAGGGTTGACTTGTTTTATCGTGTGAATGTTCAATTTGCTCTAAATTTTTTGCCAAATCTCTAGTTTTGACTTCATTCCATTGAAATAAGTGGAACTCCCAGTAATCCCGCACTTAAATGCATCAAATTTTTCATCTAAAGTCAGAAATTCGACGAAATTCTTGGAAAAAATATTACCACAGAAAAATCCTGGCATTGCCATGGAGACTAAAAACTGCTTAATTCCTGCTCTGCATCTCACTATTTCCTCACTTGTGTGTAGATCCTTCATACATCCTCCAGCACGGCTGCAGACCTGCGCGTCATCAAACATCCAGTTTACGATTCAGCAAAAAAAAAAAAAAAAAAAAAAGCTTCAGTTCTATTACAGGATGTTATTGTACAAAAGCTGTAAACTTCTTTAGCTTTTTTGTTTCAGATTAAAATTAGACTGAAAACATGTATGTAAGCCTCTATAGTGTTCTGCAAATCCGTTCTGTATGGCCCCATTCAAGACGTCATCCAACAGTTTGTGTTTTTTCTTAATGAAAAATTATTTGTTTTTTAAGTTTTACCTGCTACTGGTAGACCTGCAGCCCCTTCAGATGTTCAGATTATTAGGGTTAAACTCATTTCCAAACCCCTTTGAACGGCATTTCATCCTTCTGACTTCACGGAAAGGTTATTTCAGCAGCATTTCAAAAAAAAAGAAAAAGTCTTGGCTGGATTCTCCTGGAGTCTCATAACAGCTGGTCATCTTCGGCGTGCTCCACTCACATTTGACCTGCTTTTCCTGTCATCCTCGCTGCTTTAAAACCCTGCCAGTTAAAAGTCCTCTGGAATTAAAAACCCGAACGGCTGGCAAAGGACTTTTAAAACCTCCACTTTTTTAGTAGAAGTTTTTTTTTTTTTTTTTTTTTTTTTTTTTTTTTTTTTATTTAGTTTATTCAAACATGTAGTTAATACAATTTAGTTATAAGTTACAGTCACATGTATATGAGCTTATTACACAAATAGGTATGCAAGTCCTGAATTCATGTTTGAAAGGAGGCAGGCAGAAGCATTGCTTATAAACGCCTGCCCCTGAGGTCAGTTTGATAGACAGTTACATAGATCCGATGATTAAACAATGAGACAAAAAATTACATTCATTATTATATATTTTATCAAATGGATATACAGTATACTTATAATAGAAACCCTTGTATTTAATCTACTCTTATATATATTCAATACATACTGTTGTTGTGCATAAATCAAGACATTCTGTATTTTGTCCATGTTATACATTTATAATCTTTTTTAAACAGGTATAAATTATTACATTGTTTTTGTTCCAGACTCAGATTATTCCATAGTTTCACTCCACATACAGACACACAGAATTCTCTCCTTTTTGTGCGGATGGTAGGTTGTTTGAATTTTCTGTACCTCGTAACTTATGGGAAGTATCTCTCAGCAAGAATAGTTTTTGAATATTATAAGGTAATATTTTATGATATGCTTTGTATAATATTTGAACTGTTTGATAATTTATGAGGTCTTCTAATTTGAGTAGTTTTGACTGTATGAAAAGTTGGTTTGTGTGCTCCAGGTATCCTACTTTATGAATAATCCTGAGTGCCCGTTTTTGTAACATGTATAATGGGTGTACTGTGGATTGATAATTATTTCCCCATACTTCATTACAGTAAGTGAGATAAGGGAGGATTAATGAACAGTACAGTGTACGAAGAGTGTTTTGGTCAAGATTATATTTACACTTATTTATTATTGAGAGGTTTTTTGAAATTTTCAATTTTAGGTGTCCTATGTGTGATTTCCAAGATAATTTGGAGTCAATTACTAATCCTAAAAATTTGTTTTCCTGAACTGCTTCGATTGGTATTCCATTTATATTAATTTGTTGATTGGAATTTTCATCATGATTTCCAAACATTATAACTTTTGTTTTGTTCAAGTTTAATGATAATTTGTTACTGTCAAGCCATTTTTTAATAATTTGCAGTTCCTCATTGATGGTACTAATTAGCATGTCATAATTATCATTACTATAAAATATATTTGTGTCATCTGCATATAATACAAGCTTCAATAAATTGGAAACATTAAATATATCGTTAATATACAAGTTAAATAATTTAGGTCCTAATACAGAGCCCTGAGGGACCCCACATGTGATTACGAGGTTGCATGATTTGTATTTTTCTATGGTGACATATTGAGTTCTTTCTGTTAAATAGCTCTTTACCCATTCCCCTGCTATTCCTCTAATCCCATAACGTTCTAATTTATCTAATAATATTTTATGGTTTATTGTGTCAAAAGCTTTTTTAAAATCTATGAATAATCCTGCTGCATATTTTTTATCATCCAGTGCTTTTGCAATTTCTTCAACGGCATCAATTACAGCCATTGAAGTGGTTCTTTTGGCTCTAAAGCCGTATTGACCATCGTTAAATATTGAATGCTTGTCAATAAATTTTTCTAAGCGAGAAACAAAAAGTTTCTCGAGAATCTTGGAGAACTGTGGTAATAATGAAATTGGTCTATAATTAGCGTATGAGTTTTTATCGTCATTTTTGTAGATTGGTATTACTTTGGCTATTTTCATTTTATTGGGGACACGGCCTGTTTCAAATGATAAATTAAAAATATATGCTAAGGGTTTTGAAATAAGGTTAATAACCTGTTTCACCAAAGACATGTCTATTTCATGATAATCTGTTGATAGTTTGCTTTTACACTTATTGACAGTATTTATGACTTCTTGTTCTGTAGTTGCAGTAAGAAATATTGAATGTGGGTTGATTTTTATTTTGTCGTTAAATTGGTTAATATCTTCATCTGGTATTTCTCCTGCTAGGTCTGAACCTACATTCACAAAAAAAGTATTGAAGTTATTTACTACTGTATTCATATTTTGTCTATCTCCATTTGAACTATGGAAGCAGTCAGGATATACTACTTTTTTTTTTGTAGTACCATTTTTAATTAAGGCATTTAAAACCTCCCAAGTTCTTTTCATATTATTCCTGTTTTTACTTAGTATTTCGTTATAATACAGTTTTTTGTTTTTCTTTAATTATATCTGTTAACTTGTTTTTATATATTTTGTATCTCTCTTCTGATTCTTTTGTTTTGCGTTTTATAAAAGTTTTGTAGAGACCATTTTTTTTTCTTGCAAGCATTTAATATTCCCTTTGTAAGCCAGGGATTAGCAGAGTCTTTGTTTTTCTTATTTATTTTTTTAATTGGACAGTTTTTAATGAACAAGGATATAAATATTTCTAGAAAGTTATCATATGCTTTATCGACATCTATTTGTTCGTATATTGAGTTCCAGTTCTGTAGATACAGACTGTTCTTAAATGCAGTAATTGTTTCCTCGTTTTTTACTCTTTTATATATAATGTTTTTGATTTGTTGGTTGTGTTAAATTCACTGTCAAAAATTATGAATATAGGCAAGTGATCAGTGATATCACTTATGAACAAGCCACTGGTTATGTGACTTGTCATATATTGGTAAAAATGTTAATGATAATTTTGGCACTATGAGTTGTTATCCTAGTAGGCTTTGTAATTGTTGGGTAAAAGGACATACTGTACATTTGTATATGAATGAATGATCAGTATTTTTTTGTCTAGATGGATTCAGTAGATCTGTATTGAAGTCACCACATATTATCATGGGTTTTATTCACTGAAGAGAACATTTTTTCTATGTTTCTTGAAAAATATATTGAGATCTGCACTAGGTGGTCTATAAATACAACTTATAATGATTTTTTTTTTCTTTTTGTTGAGTATTTCCACGGTTATGCTTTCCATTACATTTTCTATTGTGATTGACATGTGTTTATATATATATTAAATCTGATTGATTTACGTATATATAGGGCAACTCCTCCACCTATTTTATTTATTTATTCATCATATAATTAAGGTCATAGTCATCTATGTCAAAATCAATACCTTTCACATCATTCAAACCATGTTTCTGAGATGGCAATCACGCTAAATGGTGAACACATTTCTTCAAGAATTCCTTAATATCCTCAAAGTTTTTGTACATACTTCTGCTATTAAAAATTATTGATAGTTTAGGCCTCTCGCATCGATGGTGCTATTGAAATGTTCTTGTGTGTAGTAAGAGCAGCTATGGTTGATGGATAAAAAAAGTTATTATCTGGATCAATTTCAGTTTCTGGAGTTTGCGTATTGTGATCTGCATCTGAGTTTTCCAGTGATATACAATCGAGCTCATGAATTTTTTGAAGTAGGTCATTCTTTTCTGTATTCCCTTGAATAGATTTAATTGGTGCCATAGTCGTAATCATAATATTTCATATGACTGATATGACCCTGCTTGTACCTTTTTCCGGGTTAATCATATCATCACTGCTTTGGGGTGCTTGTGTTTCTGGGGTGGATGATCAATTTGTCATGATTTAAAAATGCAATGTCACCTCTTTTGCGTGCTTCTTTCATTTTTGGTATTAGCTCCCTTCTTTTTTGCATCACTGCATCAGTATAATCATCATTAATGTACAGGTTGTTCCTTTAAGGTTTTTTGCCCTCTGCAGTACTTTTGTTTTGTCCTTATACCGCAGAAATTTCACAACAATTGGTCTTGGTCTTTTAACGTCAGTCTTCCCCATACGATGCGCTCTTTCCAGTTCCATGTCATCTGAGATCTGAAGTTTTTCCTTAATAATTTGTTTCACTTTTTCCTCAGACTCTGCCCATGTTTCACCCGTGACTCTGTTAGTCCTGCAAAAGACAAGATTGCTTCTCTTTGAATGACCCTCAAGATAGTACAAGTTTATCAGTTACTGTCAGAAGACTGTCACATATTATTTAATATATCATTTTGCCATACTTTTACCATGCTCAGCCTGATTGTTTACATTTACTTTTATTTCATCAACTTCTTTTTGGTGTACTGAAGGCTTGTCTTGATGTCTTGTAATTCTTTAGTTATCTGCGTCAATCTAGTCCTTGACTGTTCCATGATTAGCTTAACAATCCGCCGAAAATTTTCTTGTTGTAATTGAGCAGTGCTGTAAACATCTCTTTTTGTTGTTGTAGAAGATCGTTTACCTGCTCAACTGATATGTAGTCTTCCTTGGCCTCTGGCTTCTTTGGCGGCATCGTGTAAGGCTGTAGTTAGATTTTCGTTCTTCTATTTCAGTTTTGTCCTGGTAAAGTAGCTGAGTAGGGTCTAGGTGTGAGGCTTCTAGGCTGGCAGGCGAGCCGGGAATTGTCTCTGATTGCCTCCGGGGCCGGGAGCTGTTCGCCGGAGCCGCTGGGTGCCGAAACCGCCGCTGGTCGGGCCGCTGGTGCCGAAAGCCGCCGCTGGAGCCGCCAGGTGCCGCCAGGTGCCGGGTGCCGAAACACGCCGCTGGTCGGGCCGCTGGAGCCGCCTGGGGCCGGGAGTTGTTCGCCGGAGCCGCTGGGTGCCGAAAGCCGCCACTGGTCGGGCCGCTGGAGCCGCCTGGGGCCGGGAGTTGTTCGCCGGAGCCGCTGGGTGCCGAAAGCCGCCGCTGGTCGGGCCGCTGGAGCCGCCTGGCCGGGAGTTGTTCGCCGGAGCCGCTGGGTGCCGAAAGCCGCCGCTGGTCGGCCGCTGAGCCGCCTGGGGCCGGGAGGTGTTCGCCGGAGCCACTGGGTGCCGAAAGCCGCCGCTGGTCGGGCCGCTGGAGCCGCCTGGGGCCGGGAGGTGTTCGCCGGAGCCACTGGGTGCCGAAAACCGCCGCTGGTCGGGCCGCTGGGTGCCGAAAGCCGCCGCTGGAGCCGCCAGGTGCCGCCAGGTGCCGGGTGCCGAAACACGCCGCTGGTCGGGCCGCTGGAGCCGCCTGGGGCCGGGAGTTGTTCGCCGGAGCCGCTGGGTGCCGAAAGCCGCCACTGGTCGGGCCGCTGGAGCCGCCTGGGGCCGGGAGTTGTTCGCCGGAGCCGCTGGGTGCCGAAAGCCGCCGCTGGTCGGGCCGCTGGAGCCGCCTGCAAGTTCTCATGCAGAGAGAAGCTGCAGTCACCTGCGGAGAGCCAATTCACCGTGCATCCTCAGAGCACCATGTTGTACAGCTCTTTCATCTCGGTGAACAGGGTGCAACCTGACTGTTTTAGGATGTAGACAGGTGTATTCTGTATAGATAACCAGTGAGTTTGAACTCTTGATAAACTTTTTAAAAAGGTCAAATGAAAACAGCTTGGTGAGAGATCTGTAACCTGATTATTGATAAGATTGAAGTCATGGGGTGGTTTGTCCGGGATGATGGAGGGTCCTAGGGAAGAATGGCTGCATGCTAAAGGGAATGCAGGTGTTTCTTGCAGTTCCCCTCAAGAAAAGCCACGCCCCCTCAGAGGAGATTTTGGAAATCGAGGCTTTAGATCAGGGGTCACCGACCTTTTTGAACCTGAGAGCTACTTCATGGTAACGAGCCACACGAAGGGCCACCATTTTGAATCAACAAATTTTGCTTAGTTATAGTAAGTTATACATTATTAATATTGAACTATTTTCAGACGATCTCTTACATTCCATGGGAAAAATGTCACGTTTTCACTGTTGTTCCATGTTAATTATGTAATGTTAAAGAAAAATCATCTTACACGTTTTTAAACAAATCTCGTCACATTTTGAACTAAGGAGGAATTTTTTTTTAACAAAGTTAATGATCTTTGAACTGAAGGAGGTCAGAGGTCATCTAAACTTATCCAAAGTTCCTGTACCATCAACATATTTTTAAGACATTTTATTTTTAAATCAATGTAAATGCAAGTGTACTTTAAAAAAAATAGTAACAGAATAAAATGTAATTTTAGACGCAGCTCACTAGTGAGTTGTGCTATTTTTAGAAGAGACCTGAGGGCACCTTGTGGGGTCCTGGGGGGCTACCTGGTGCCCGCGGGCATCACGTTGGTGACCCCTGCTTTAGATCAACATGAAAAATGACTTTTTAAGACATTTTCTTTGTGGGATTTTGGTTACAAACTTCATAATTACAAATAAAATACTACTGTGAACATATACATTTTTGTTAAATAGATGTACTTTAATTCACTTATACATCACAAGGATGTTATATAAAAAACAGAAAGAAAAAACACTGATAATCAAGCAAAAGGCTTTTGGTAGCAGCTTTGTTTGAACACTTTCATTCCCGAGTAAACACTTGGCTGTGTGCATTTTATATGCTTAGACTCTGCTTAGGGCTTTATCCTCCATTATGAAGGGACGGTGCACCACCTGCTAACACGTACCCCCACAGGAAAACTAAATCCAGCGCGCCCACAGCCATCGCACAAGCACCGCCTGGTAGGGCTGAGAACCCCGGAGAGGTGTGCGCGCAGAAAGGTGGGAGTGTATCGATGGAGGCAGGAGATTCAGCAGCAACATTTTAAAGCAAACAGGAGGAGAGACGTGCTTTTCATGTGGATCTGTGTGTGGAAGAATGTTCTCAAATGGAGGACTGCCAATAACACTGTAGAATACAGAAAAGTGTAGGAATACAGTCACGCCAAATTGTCCATTTCTCGTGGACCACACGGCTCCACGAACCACTCCAAGAGTCCTCAAAGTCTGTCATTCACATTATGCCACAAGAACAGCCGACGCTTGCAAATCATTTGTTGGCATGGAAATATGTAAAGGGGTAAATATGGATTTATGTCGAGAAGCGGCACCATCAAAGGATTACCAGTGGTGGAGTTCAATAAGCTTGGAGAGATGAAAGCTAATGAAAGGCAAACATGAGAATGGTGGGGTAGAGCAGGAGGTATGGAAGGAGCGAAGGGAGGGAGCGAGTGTGGGAGGGGAAGGGTGTGAGGAGAGCGCAGGGATACAGGCTACGGGAGATGCTGTCTGGTGTGGTCCAATCAAGCCACAGGGTACAAGAGTAGTCAATAGGGTTAGATGAAAGGGATCTCAGTAGGGAGGCTGTGTGGTCGGGTGTAGGACCTTGTGCGTGTGTGAGCCTTTGTGTTGCTGTGAACTGCTGCATGTGTAAGCATAAGGGAACAAGAGGGTGCCAGTGTTTGATACATTCACTGTGACCCATGCATTTCTACGGTGTGGCTGGACCACTTTCCTATGTGTGACACACTCTGCAAAAGAGTCCCACTGGATTTTGAAATGGAATTGAAATGGTTTATTTCAAGCAATCAAACAAGAATGCATGTGAAGTACAATCAACCAAGGTTTACATCCATATAAACACACATCAGACAGAAGATAACTACAGATCAAATCAAATAATAGATCGCTTGAAAGGGAGTGGAAAATTCTTGTGTATCAATAAATTTTGTGATAAATGAAGAACTTTCTTTATGTATCTTTATCATAATAATAAGGTGAACATATTTGTTGTGGTAAAAATGATTTACAGTTTTGATAAATTGCAAATCCAGACCGTTTCGTGGGTCGTTGGAGCATTAAAGCCTTGTTTCCACTAAGCGGTTTGTTATAGTCCGGTTTTTCGAACATTTCCATTGTAAAATTGACTCATGAACAGTAGTGAACCGTACCCCTCGGGCCTTCATCAGTTGCAGGTCCATTGAAAAGTGTAAAGGAACGGCTGGGGCGGAGCCACTGTAGCCACCCGCTGATTAGCAGAAAGTGATGACGACACAGCGCTCATTCAGGCTAACATTTGTGAGCATTCGCCCAACAATCTTCTTTCAAACAACATAAAATTTGTATTATACACGGTATACCAAAAGTAAAGCAATAAAAAGAGGAGCTGCCGGGTTACTGACCTCCATTGTTGTTTCTTTTCTAGTCGTCACATGATAATGAAGCAGTGACATGCTAGCGGTTTGTTTGAGACTTTTCTGTATTTAAAAAAAGGACCCAGCTTTAAATAAACTGTTTTCCATTTTATAGATCAGGGGTGGGCAAACTTTTTGATTTGTGGGCCAGAAAGGGTTCTAAAATTTGGCATAAGGGCCGGACAAGGAGCAGATAGGAGTGATTTAGTAATGAACCTCATAAACTAAAAAGATAATATGAAATTTAGATAAAAACATGCTTTAATTTGGATTAAAATTCACATATATTCATTTAAAAACAGAAAATTTGGGAATTTTAATTTCTAAATTTTGATTTTTGTTCTCTTTTTGGTGATCCAATGGGTTGATGTTCTTCAGAGGAAAATGCAAACTCAAAGAAATCAGAAAAATCACCTTCTGACTCAGAAAAAAACACACACGAACGCCAGAGAAACAGCACCATTCACGAGAAGAGACCAGAAAACAATAATTAGGATTTTTGATTCAATGTATTTTAATTTGGAGGGCCAGATTAAGTATCTTAAGGGGCCGCATGTGGCCCCCGGGCCGTAGTTTGCCCACCCCTGTTATAGATACTCCTAATTTTACTTTTATCTTCATCAAGGGATTTAAAAAATAAAAGGAAATTACAAAAAAAAAACAATTGCGGAGATTAAAAAAAAATTAAGATTTTCAAGTTCATGTCTCCTCCACATTTACAAAAAATATCGATATTAATATTGGAAATATTTACAAGTATTGGATTGATACCCAAATGCTTATCCCCACTTTTGATTTAAGAAAAATAACAACCAAAGTTCAATAGATCAACTTCTCCGACCAATCTCCTGCTTCTTGGCCCTTCTAGGCGCTCTTTTCATTCTACATTATTGGTTTTGTTTCTTTAACATATAATCTGGTTCAAAGTATGGTCAAATGATGGATATTTCATCGACTTTTACACTGCACTTTTGAGAGTGAACCGAGGTGGACAACCTCTGCACAAAAACTTTTATGGTCACAGCTCCTGAGAATAAGAAGAAAAAAGAAGTGGATTCCCATATCACAATGAATTTGTAGCGGCGTCTCCATAATTTCTGCAAATGTACAAAAAACCCACAATTTTGTAATCATGCTGTTTCCATTAAATCATTATTACAAGATTCAATAAATTAATACATCACTTAATTATTTTTTTTTAGCTTATCCTGTCCAACAGCTAGAGAAACAGATAAGAACTGAAGGCATCTTGTGTTGGGCATATTTTACTGTTACATTAAGATGTTATGAATCTTCTGAATTAAAGGGTGAATTTTTGAATAAACTCTGTATGTATTTGAGGCTAAGCTTTATTAATATGGATTTTGCTTTGCATACATTTTTTGACTCATTTAATTTGAAAAAAGTGTCTCTATTGATTTTTTTTGTACCAAACCAACTCTTCCAAGCGCTAAAACTTTTTTTCAAAGTTGGCGTGTTTCCTTTAGTTCACCAAAATTATTCAAATTTGCACAATTTGATAGTCAATGTAAATGCAGCTACTGTATGTTTTACAGAGACATTTTCATGATTTTTAATTCTTCAAGTTTGCAATTTGGGTCTTGAATTGCCAAAAAAGGCGAACCATTAGATCTAAATGAGCCCTGGTGTCGACCCAACACCCCCCACGCTCCAACTGGATTTAAATATGAAGCCAGTAGAATTCAACTGCTGCAGGAAAGTTACTTTTGTGAGCAAAAAAGGAAAGAAAAAAAAACAGTTCCGCAAGGAACATCTCTCGATCATAAAAGCTAAAAGCAGCTTCAGCTTCCTCATATCTCACTCAAAGGTTTCCCAGCTGTTTACTTTCCGCCAAAATAAAACAAGCACACTAAGATAGACGCTCTTCAGCATTTTAAAGACTACAAAAAAAACCAAAATCTTTGATATTTGCGTTTTTATTTTTAGTTTTACTTCTTATTTTTTGGGGAAAATCTCCATAAATCACCTGCTGGAGATCTTTTCAGTAATAAAGGGATGATAGTGGAGGATATTCTTTGTGCAAACGAAAAAGGGATGAAAAACAATATTTTTTTTTTATTGATTTCCAGAAGTTTTGTTTATTCCCCCTGCCTGGTTAGGTGCCCCCTCGCTTTGTGGTGGAGGGTTTCACAGTTTGGAGAGCAGTGTGATTATCTTCTCAGTGCACCGCTGACATTTGAGACGCACTGGCAGAGGCTGGATACTTCCTTTAAACTGAAATAATGCTCAGCTGGACACCACAATGGGCATACGCAACTGCAGCGTGCGTTCAGCCAGAGGTTTTGTGATTTGAAGGTGAGTTTGGCTCCATGTAGCTCAACCGTTTCAAAAGTTGGAGTTAAAAGGAAACTAAAATCAACAAAGTTTACAAAACTTTTGCATCATTCAGTTTTGTGTGTCAATCACTCGTAATGTTAAAATCACATTTGAAAATGTAAATAAACTCAATGTATTCTGGGGTTGATAATATTAAAAATTAATATTAATAATAAGTAATTTAACCCATAAAGTAGTGTGCTTAATTTGTCAATAAATCATAAAAAAAACCTAGTTACTATAAAAATAAACGAGATACTTCTACTACGTTTTTAAAAATTAGTTAGATTACGTGAACTATATATTTAAAAATATCTGATACATTGACAATGTATTTAAAACACATCCTGTTGACTATGTACTTTCCTTAGACTATATTGACAATGCATTTAGAAAAAATTATTATATAAGCTGAAAGGATTTTCAAAAGGAATTCCTTTTATTCATTAGATACGCTGACTACATATTTAAAAAAAACTTCATAAATACATGGACTAAATAGTTTTTTAAATGAGCATTTTTTTTTTTACTTTATTCGAACAAATATTAGATACAGTATGTTGACAACATATTTTTTAAAAATATTACATAGTAAATTATATCTTTATAAAAAGTCACTACATACTACAATACAATCACTACATATTTTAATAAACATTAATTAGACACATTGGTTGGGTGTTTTTATAATCTTTTGATAGGTTGATTACATATGTAACAAATTTGAATGTTGACTTTATGTTTTTTAAGAAAAAGATTTATTACCTACATTTTTTTATTACTTAAGAAACAATAACTTCCTAGTTTTTTAATCCTTTGATAGGTGGATTATGCATGTTCAAAAATGATTTTAACTGTTGATTATGCATTTTTAAAAATGTTTAGGTACACCGCATTGATTATGTATTTATAAAAGAAATTCCTCAGAAACAATGACAGTTTTTCATCTTCATAAGATGCATACTTTGCATATTTTTATTTTTAAAAATGGTTATACACGTTAACAGGGATTTTTTAAATATCAATTGTTAGGTTGATTACATATGTAAAAAAATCTATTAGATGTGTTGACAACTTTTTTCAAAAATCATTGGTGTAAAAGTATATTTATAAAAAAAAATAAGTGAATTCATTGACAATGTTTAACCAACTTTTTAAAATAAAATCCTTAGATAGGCTGATGGAATATAAAAAGAATATTATATGTTGACTTCAGATTTTTAAAAATCATTTACATTTGACTATGTATTTAAAAAAAATCATTAAATACATTGGCCATGTATTTTTTAAAAGTTATGTATATGTAAAAAACATGACATATGTTGGCTACCTATTAAAAAAAACCTTACATAAATCGACAATGAATTTTCAACAAATCCTTAGGTACATTGACCTTTTTACTTTTAAAAAATTCATTAGATTAAACTGACAAGATAATTAAAAAACAATAAGATGTGTTGGCTACGTTTTCTTTTTTTTTTAATATAATGGATACGTTGGCGTTCTTTCAAAATGAATTTTTTCAACTGAACATTTTCTTTACAAACATGAAAAAATGTTAATGCATTTAAATAATTTATGTTCTGACATTATATTATAGTTAATTATAATTAAATTATATATTTGAGTTAGTGGAGCTCATGCCAGTCTAATGATTTCTATTAAGCTCAACTTTGGAGCCTTTTTTTCCATATTACACCTTAGTAAAAAACTTGCAGTTGTTTTCTTGAACACATCTGTCTCCTTCTTTTTTTTTTGGACAAAAGTATTGCTTCACCTCTTTTAAAAGCTCATGTCATGCTGGAAACTAGAAAAATGATTTATTTATCGATGGATTAAAAAGTTTATTTATTGAAAACACAATTTATTACATGATCATGACTTGATATAATAAAATATTTGATAAAAATAGTGATATTTCAGCTATAATAAATGTTAGATTCTGCTTTGAATAAACTATTGTTGCATTAAGTTGTACTTGTTTTGTAAAGTTGTTCACTTTTGGTTTCCCGTACTGAGGTCATTCTGGATCCTAAAAAAACAGAATAATTGGATTTGTGAACTAGTTTGTTTAACTGAACGGGGATGTTTCAAGTTAGATTGAGTTAGCTGGTTCGCTAAGTCGTCTAAAATTGACAGCTGATCTGCAGTGACTCATAGCGCGGTTGTCCCTTAATTGGGGAAGATCAGATCATCCCTGTGTTTTAATGGATAACTAATTGCCTGACCAGAGGTATTACTGCTACGAGTGTGCAGGTAAGCTTTGCTGGCGGGTCACTGCCTCCACACAAGCCCTTCACTCCACTCATTACCACTGTAATGAAATTATGCTTTCTTTTTTTCCTCCCTCTCATAGCTCATGGTCAGCTAATCTGGAGCGGTAGTTTCTCCAGTGAATGACTTCCACTGTTTAACCTGCTGGGTTTAATCCTTCACTCATGACCTGAAATTTAAAAAAAAATACCTCAAATATTGAGATAATCTCTTTTATTCATCCAAAAAATGCATTAAAAAAGATGAAAACAGCATTAATAAAAAAGAATGACAGCCTAATGACATCATTTACACAGCAAATAGCTGTAATCAGATTAAATGTTCTAGATTACCTACAAACAGAAGAATGTTGTGGTTTATTGTTGTGTTGCATCATGAATGAGTATTTGAGAGTTTGCTGCGGTTTCTTTTTTTTTTTTTCCAGGATACCTGTTGTTTGGTCCTTTTTTGCCGTCTCTCTCCCCTCCCGTCGCTTTTCTTTTTCTATTTTTTTTTTTCCTCTCAGCCACGAGGCATTTCAGAACTTGGGGGTGCTTTTACACACAGTTAAACCTGAACAGTCCAAAAACTCAGCCTACAGGAGAGTGGGCTGGCATCGGGATAGCAAGACTGCCATCTGCTGGTATCGTGGCGCCATGCATGGCGTGCTTCACAGAGGGGAATGGAGTCCTGAAAGTTTAAAGTCACCACTGCTGACAGGACAAGAGATTGGGTCCAAAGTGCCATCATGAGTCAGCAAAAACACGTTCTTTAGATCAAAAGAAAGGTTTGTCTAAATTAAAATAAAGTCTATAGTAGTCTAAAGTAAGTAATATATATATATATATAATATATATATATATATATATATTATATTTACTATATATATGTGTGTGTATGTCTAGATATATATAAAAAAAGGAAAAAAGATATAGATATATATATATATATATATATATATAGATAGTACTTTTTTTTCTTTTTTTAATATATATATATATATATATATAGACATACACACACATATATATATATAAAATATATATGTATAAGAAATAAGGTACTGTATTCATTGGTCTGGGACTTCAAAGGAATTGTGAATACAGAGCACAGAGAGGACTGGTTTAAACCCATTTATCTTGTATTTTTCATCAGTTTAAAGTCAACAGCGAAGGTAGCGTTTTTTTCTCTTTTGCCAATGCACTTTCGCACCTACATTTATCAACATAGGACCCTGCCAGTCCACATACATGCCTGAGCAAAAATATGCATAACAGCGCGGAATTTACAACAATACATATTTTATAAATGATAATAATTACATATACATATATATATTAGGGGTGTAACGGATCACGGAAAATCCGTGGTCCGTACAGATCAGAGGCCACGGTTCGGGACACGTGTGTACCGCGGACCTCCCCACCACCACACATGCGCGCACACACACTCCCCGTGCTAGCATAATTTAAACCAATTGTCCGTTCACATCGAATGGAATTCTCATCGAACTAATGTAAATCCTCTTTGTTTTGACACGCCCTAAAGTAGCTGGTTCACGGTTATCTTAAAGTCTGTTCACCTGTAGTTGCGTGTGGGAGGAGGGAGGAGCTTCTGTCAAAAACTTTTCTCGACTTCATAATGAAGGACACGGATCGATAGATATCAGGTTTATTTAAATTTAAGAGCCGACTAAAAGCATCAGTACACATTTCTATTACTGGGTTCAAAGAATTTCCCAGTTAAAAGCAGAGAGTGTCCCGCACAGGAGAAAGCTGCTTCTCCGTAGCAGACTTGCTGGTACCGTCACCGAACAATTCTATGGCAAGCCAAAGGTGTCAAAAAATCACCAGGAAAAGCTGGCGCGGAAGTGCCACGTTTTACAGATAATTATTATTTAAAACAATTAAATGTTCCCACAGTTAGTTTCAATAAAGCAATTAATACAAAAAAATAATTGTAACTGTTTTATTTATGATTTAATTTTCCAACAACAACGAACCCGACCATTATTTCATTTTCGGATGGGAACCTACATGAACTTTTCACAATAACGAGTCTAGACACTCTGTGGTTCTCCGCCAAAGTCCCGCCCACTGATGCCATGTGAGGGAAACCGTTTAGAGAAGACAGACACGCTCCCACCACAGCCAACCTGAAATCCAGCTGGATCAAACATCTACCAAAAAATGTTGAATTATTGTTCTCAAGCATAAAAAAGAAAGTTTATGAGAAAAAAAGGAAAACAGAATTCCAGGAAAACTTTATATTTTGGGCTGCCTGGAGTGACTTTAACCTGGATTTTTTTTGTATTTTCACTCACAAACATGTTGATAAGTTTGTTGACAACTAAAAATTTTATTCTATGTTGCAAAGTTATTCATTTTTGGGGTTTCCACAGGAAAATGAATCACATTGTTCCAGACAGAATTTTCTGTTTTTGCATACATTTTTCAGTCTAGTCTGTGAATAAAACAAGGAAAAATGACAAAAACAAGGTGGTGTTGCATAAGTGTGACTGTGCTGATTAAAATGATAACAAATAAGTAAACAGCTAGTCTTTTGAATTGATAATACAGAAAGTTCAAAAATAGACTATAACTGAGTTATAGTATAATTATATTCCAAAGGGTTAAAAATAAGCGTTCTATGTACAATTTTGCGTGTGATTTAAAATGATGATTATTTGCAGATAACAAGTGGCTGACAAATACTATGATAAAATAATAATATAAATAAAATAAAATAAAAAAAAACAATTACGGTAATTAATTTTGATAATTAATTAATTAAGTTTAATTAATTCTTATCAAGACATTTTAATTCTTATCATTGATGAAGTTTAAAATTGGACCAGTGTAGAAGTTAGTTGGCTGAGTTTTTTTTTTTTTTTTAAGAAATGATTAACATTGCCAGCCAATGTCACTGTATGCCTGAGGACCCAAATCTGATAAGTCTAACACTTGTTTTATTCACCTAAAGAGCATAGAAGTTGAAATTCACAACTAAAAAAGGTTTCAGAGGTGGAGCTAACACTCCTGAAGTTGATGGGTAAATGTTCTACTTAGTGGAATTTGCAACACTCCTCGCCTATTGTCGAAAACCACCAGACCCAGACTGAGATTTCACCCTCTTCAGCATCGAATTTCTGCTTCTGCACTTGAATTTAAAGACAGGAAGCAGTAAAGGACATGAAAACCAGGTAAGATTGGAGGGGGGCACCAGCTTTCGGACCTTCGTTTACCCCGTCGAGCAGGGGGATCAATTGATCACAACTCAGCAAGCAGTAATCCCGCGGCCTGGATTGATTCCGACTGCAGCTCAGGCCTCACTGCACCGTCCAATCCTCCCTCCATGCCTGCCCTGCCTGTACACCACTCCTCCCAAAACCCTCGCTCAGACCATCCCAACCAACCCATTAGGAGCTTTGCAACCAAAAGGTCTCACCGACGACTTTACCATCTGTAGAGAAACATTTTTTCAAGAAAAAACTTTTTCAAGTGAATTAATTCATTATTATTATTAATTAGTGAATTGTAAAAAAAAAAAGTGTTACATTACGTAGTTTTTAAATGCAACAAAATGCAATAAAACTTTCATGTTTGTTTGCATTAAAGTGAGATATTACCTAAAAGCAAAATAAAAAGAAAGAGCAAATAAGCAGAATTTGTATTGGGATTTATATTTAAAACAAAGCATTCGAACATGAAATTAAGAAAGCTAAGAATCAGAATATTCTTATTGCTATTGTTGATAAGAGTTGCCTTTGTTTTTTTTTACTGTAAAAGGAACATTTATGAAAAAAAAATGATAAAACTCGACGCATAAATAGAGAAAAAATAAAAACGCAAGAACAAAATAAAAAATTGAACAATTAAAACACACACTTAGGACATGACAGTTATGCATATTATCAAGCTGCTTTGAGACACTGTAATGGTTTGATCATAATATTCAGTATCAAACCACATTATTAAGCAGTTTTACGTTCAACTTTGCTGTTTGTACAAATATTTGTGGTCAGTTATGACATTTATGTGAAAAATTTAGTTTTATTAGAAGCCCTTCTAAGGGTTGGTTTATACTTCCACCCGATTCGTAATCGCTCGCCTCGCAGTGGTAGCTCAACCATCGGAGCAGAACCGCTTCAGTCGGATCAGAATGCTGCACCTGATGGCTGAAATGTTACGCTTGGAGTGCAATTGCACAAATCGCGTCATTTAACTTGAATTTATTTCAGCGATTAGAGTATGCGACTATGCAGAAAACTGTCCAAAAATTTTTTTTAACAATAAAAGTAGCGAAGACTTACTGAAGAAGTTAAGAAATACCAAACTTCATACAAACAGAGAGTGGAAAACATAAAGAATATAGAGAAAGTTGCTGGAAAAATATGTCTTCTTTCTCATATCTTACAGCAATTTTGTCGTCTTTGTATTCCCTACTTAAGCTTAGCAGACAAACTCGTCACTTCCTCCTCTGCCTTTCACGTACCTGCGCGCTCGCAGATGCCGCAAGTGTCTGAGCGGGATGCTGATCATGTTAAAATTAAATGCTGGACACGATTGCGTTGAGTGAAAAGTATAAACACCAGCAAGAAGTACATCGCAGTTATAGCGGAGAGTCTCAATCAAATCCAGCCCACATTAGTATGAATGAGACGCCAGATTGTGGATGCGACGCGAGCGATTGCGAATCGTTTGGAAGTATAAACCAGCTTTTATGGGTGGATATCTGTGTGAAAAAAAAGGACAAACCTGTATGGGGCATGCAGACAGAACACACAAAATATAAAAGTTGTAGACCGCTCCATGAGTCTGTGGAGCAAAAATGTTCGTACACATTTTTTCTACAAGCATGCTGTGAGCGACAAGTCATAGCGAACACTTGTACAATACGTTGGGACAAGGAAGGGTGTAGCAGGTGTAGTAGGTGGGACACAAGCGTGTTGGATGGATTCTTTATTTTTTAATCCCTTTACAGACACTTGCATTTCACGTGTGGCGTTCGCGTGTGGTCAGTAAGATACGTCACATTCATTATTCTTTCAAATACTTCACTCTACATTTATAGCCAAACGTGCCTTAAAGGACCTTCAAAACACACCTGCACTCCTCGTCAGATACGGCTGCTACTCCCTGTGACCCTCCACGGGCCCGAACACCTCCAGTACTTGTACGGGTCAACCCTTGTAAAACCAGCATAAGGTGCGATATAAATGATGATTCACTAAATCTTTACAATATTGAAATGAACAAAACAAAATTACAAACATAAGCTTGGTATGGTTGGGTGGAAAAATATGCCATCTGTTTGAGCCGTATGAACTTAAAAGCAGAGAGGTCCCCAAAAATATCGAAACAAAATGTGTTTGTACATAGAAGAGGAGAGGACCCCAGTATAGATCTCTGTGGGACTCCTTTTCCCTCTTTTGTACCAAATAATGTATTTTTTCAATCAGATTCAAGAAAACAAAAAGTTAGTATTTGATTACAACTTAAAGAACATCAATAACGCAGTTAGTACAGATATCCAGCATTTTCATAAACCTGTATATCCTACAAAAATCCTGCTCTGCCTTTAATTCTGCATGGTAAAAATTTTATATGAATTTGGACGAGAGAACCAAATCTAGTAGTAGTTTCGGTAAAAACTGTAACACATAGTACATTTTAAAATGTGTTAAGCTACAAAACAAAACATTTCATTAAAGCCAATACCAATGAGGTTTTAGGATATAAAACAAGACGTCAAATTTTATTTTGACTTTTTTCTAAAAAATTATATCGAAGAGGACAAAAATCAAAAAGTAGCAGCTTGAGGTTTAGCAAAAGGACAAATTATTTCTAATAAAAGACTTGTTTTAGGAAATGCTTGTTTCCACCAAAATATCATATTCTCAAAAACTGCTAGATTTACTTTGTTTTGCATCTCTAAACCGATGCACCTGTCTGCTTTCTGCCTCCAACAGCCCACACATTGGACTTTTATTAAGGTCTCCGGGTTAGTCTTTTTTTTGAAGAGCCTGACAGCTGCGGCGGGAGCAGGCTTTACCCTGTTATTCACCCTGGCAGTGCCCTGCGCCAGGATTCTTGCTGGCTTGGCTGAGCTCAGTCACACAGTATAGACCAGACTCCAACAATGGGGACTAATTCTCTCATCCCAAAGCAGAAACACAAGCAAACATGAATCCAGAACAGCTACTGCAGCCCAAAATGTTCATTTTTTTCCTGACATTCCTTATGACGTTCAAATTAAACGCAGTGTGCTGAGACATGCTTTTCTGATTGAGGCATTGACTGTACTACTGCCACTTAAATGAGTTTCTTCTGTTACTTAAAAACAAAGGGTTCTACATTGTTTCCATCTAAAAAAAACTCATGCACCGGTTGATTTTGAGAGCTGATAATATCGACAGCTAGGCTGAGTTACTAAATCCCCCAAATCTTTCTTATTTTCTTGCTCCTTCCCCATCCATATTTCCCTGCATGGCTTCCTCCGGGCAGCTCTTTTGTCCCTCCTCAATCCCACTGTTCTTCCTCTTCCAACAGTCTCCCCGTTTTGCTCTCCCTTGGTTGCGGCTCTCTGGCATTAAGGGGAATTCCAGATGGGGATTTTCCCCGCTTTAGACTTTTCAGCGAGGCCCTCAAACTCGGCGCAGAAGCAACTGGCAAGCAACACGGACTTTGTTGTTATCGTGCCAATACAGTCGTCCATGTTACCGTTGATCTAACATTATTCTCTAAGTACAGTATGAAAGGTGTTTGCTTTGCAAGCTTTTCTTCATACATTTCCCATTGGTGTAAAGCTTTGATCTATATGTGTTGGTCCATACCGCCAAGCTTCTTTAAAGGAAAAACCTTTCCAAAGTTTCGAAATGCCAATACAAGCAGTACTGGTGGGTAACGCTGATTAAAAATCACAAGAGTATATAGAATTTAAATATCAATTTCTTTAATCTGTCTGAGAGAATGATAAGAAAATTATTTCTTTTGTGTCACAGTTCCTGTTAAAAATCTTTAAAGGACAAGAAAATCAGCTAAATAATTAGCCAGGGCAAATTTAGACTCTTTGTTAGGGTATATGTTTGTCTACTAGTTGACTCTACAAAACTTAATTAAAGCCACTTCTATGAAGGGGTGCTGGCTGCAAAAGTGCAAAACCATGGAAATGTTGAGGTGAACTTGTTATTCTCTCCATGGCTTTTTCTTGGACTCGAGATAAAAGAGGAGAGGAGAAGGTTGCAATCACTGATGCGAAAATTAAGAGATTATTTGAGAGAACCATTTTTCACCATCAAGCTAGAGAAGAGTTTCTGGAGGATCTATACGTAACGCAGGTTCTCTGCATTTGCCACCCTGTACGCGTTCCACACATCCCAGCCTTACTGATTTGCTAGTTAAGCTGGATCCTGGTAGTGGTTTGCTCAACACAACTCTAAGGCAACCGGCATGGATCAAGCCACACGAGTGAATCTATGCAAGTCAAGTCTGAATTCTTACCTACACTTGTAGGTAAAACAGGCAGTAAGAGTTTCTGGATTTCCCGTGTCATCACCATATTTTTCTGAGTATGTCCCCATTTTTTTCCAGCATAGTTTGACCAGCAGTGCAACTTGCACTCAAGTTGCAAACATAAAGGTTTTGAGTTAAAACACTCAAAAATCTTGTAAAATAAAACCCCTACAGTATGTGTTCATGCAATAAAAGAAAACAATATTGTTTGAAATTTACTATAATGTACAGAGGATGGAAGCAATTGGAATAAAAAATCAGAGTCTCATTCACGATAAAAATTGGCTTTTTAACACAGCTATTTTATTTATAAAATGTTTCATCTAATCTACCCAAAATTACCAATATAACTTCTCCCCTCCCCAATCTTCGGAGGAAAGAAACAATCATTACAAAATGAGGGTGAAATATCACAGCGCCCTCTAGGGGTTTTGTAATTAGCAACATGACAAACTAACCATTGTAGCAATAAGCTCTGACCTTCCCCCACATGAGCTTTAACCCTTTAACACCAGAGCTTTAGCTCCAATGTTGACGTTTTTTCGACTTGTGTAACTCTTCAACTATTTATACAATTCACATAAGGAGAAAATGCAGCTTTGTGTAGAAATACAACAGTAGGAAAGTGCATTTTCAATCAATGTAAGTAAGCTATTTTAGCAGCAAAGAAATTCTGTCTTCATGTTTGAATCAGTTGGAATTACTTTATTTGTACAAACAGTCGAAAAGTTATAATACTTCAAAGAGCGTGTCACTGACAACATGTCTGGTGTTAAAGGGGCCCTACAATGATTTTCTTAAGCCTTTCAGAGTGAACTATGTCAATACATTTGCTCATATATTACCTTTGGAACACTCAAAAACAAATTATTTTTGAAATACTAGTTATATTTTGTGAGTGTTTTCATATCCAGAAGTAAAACGGCTCGATTCCTGAAGCTCCGCCTGCCGCTGTGTGTTGGTGCTGTCCACTCCATGATGTCATTCTAGAGTCTGTGGCAGCATGTCTGTCTTTCTCCCATGAACATAATCCCAACTTCTTCAAAGATGGACGCTCATACGATATATCTGCCTTTAGTAGGCCTGGTCATTGCTATACTGCTTCACAGCACACACACGGCTCCTGCTGTGCCGGACCGGGGGTGGGTGTCTTAAAGTAATAAACACCTGTTTGAGCTGGAATTTATTGAAGACAGGACACAACTGGAAAAAATATGTTACTCTGCATCTAAAATGAAAGTTTTTTTGCGGATCATCACTGGCTCCGTGGAGAAATTGACGGTTGCGTTAGACTGGGGCCGGAGCTTGCAGCACAGACTCTTCCTGTAGGGAGCAATTGAAAATGTGCTGACGTCAGCACGTTTCCAACCGCTCGTTTCTGTGGGTATGGGAGGGGCTGCTGCAGACAGCGCAGGTTTTTAGAGGATTACTCTTATACATGAACGGATTAAAATAGCGCTTTGGGGTACTTTATAGAGGAATGAACAGTAAAATGCATTTAAAACCTCAAAAGTAGAATTTTCCCCTTTAAAGGGTTAAATGTCAATCCTCTCTGAGAGACCGAATGGTTGGCTCCTAAAGGAGTTCCAAGAAACAAAACAGATTCCAGGGCATTTGTTATAGGTCATTGGTGTTTGGCCAAAAAAAAGTAAAATTTTGAGTTTATAAATCTAAAAAAACGGAACATATTAAGCTAAAAATAATTAAGTTTATTTTAGAACAGCAAAATGTTTTGGACATTTTACTTTTTTTTTATAGTCTTTTCAATTAGTATATTTGGGTTTCATTTCTTTATGGCCCTGATTTGGCTCCATACAGGTCTGCTCTGATTAAAACAGCAAAAGACTAGTCGGAGCTGTGACTTGTAAAGCCGAGTATCTACTAATTGAAAGAAGCTGAAAGAACAGGAAACCAGCTTAGATGTCAGCTTGTTCATTTGAGGGCACATACACCACCGATGTTTTAAAGGTGTGCAACATCATGCTTCCAACATTAAAGGATATAGGCATAAAAAAAAAAAAAAAAAATACCAGCTCTTTCTCATCCTGCAAACTGCCTCAGGGTTGTATTTCCATTACAGCGGGCTGCATGTCAAGATGAACTACCGAAGTGTTTAGAGATCCACAACCATCTCTTTCTTTTCTCCGAAAATAGATGTTTTTGATTGTTCATAGTTTTCTTCAAACTATATAACATGTACTTGTCTGCAGTTAAATGAAACTGTTAAATTTGACTTATAAACACCATATAGTGGTCCACAGTTCTTTCCTCACCAATACCAAGAAAGCATATTAAAGCCATGACAGGACTCAATGTGTGGCAGGTGGTTTGAAATATTTGACACAAAAAGGAAACGGGGAGAGTACAGACCCATGGGGTGCTCCTTTTGACCTTAGCTTCCCAAGTTGCTAGACTATGATCTTCTCCCCCATTTATACCCCTTATTGATAACACAAGCGTAGCAGGGATGTGATGTGTGTGTTCACACTGGACCACTGCTACCCATACTAGCACATGTACTCTTAAATTGGAAAAGACTTGGTGCAAAAAAGTCAAAGTGTTGCATATCTTGTGTATCTTGATCCAGGCTTTTTCTTTCACAGCTCTATTCTGATGAATTAGTGACTTTGTGTTTTATAATTCCCGTCGGGCACAAACCACAATGATTTATTTCTCCTTCATGATCAATTTTCAAACAGTTGGCACTTCTTTTAATTAAAAAGGACGTCATCCATACATCACTACCAAATCTAGTCCGAATTGGTCAAAGTTCCACTGGTTTAACCTTTAAAGCATGTTCAATTGCCATGCATTTTGAACGTTTGAGCCTAATGAGTACAACATGTACATGAAATTGGCTTAAAAACTTGTATAGCAACCCTTGAATCGAGAGTTTTGAATGCGGAACACAGAATCGCGGGTTTGCATAGGCTTTTTATTTAAAGCGGTCGTTGGAACGCGCATTGCCGAGACCAGTGTGAGCAGAGCATTAAAGCTCCTATCTTATTAAAGACAGATTTTCTTCATCTTTGAAAATACATTGGGCTTGCTGTCCTTTGGTTATTGATATATAACTTGTGTAATGTGACACCAGATTGGTTTTTATTGGGGATTTGGCCACAAATGGGGAAGTGTTCTGGTTATGACTGACTGGGCGGAGGCCCCCGGGTAAGACCCAGGACACGCTGGAGAAATCTGGAAACGTTTCGGGGTCCCCCCACAGGAACTGGAGGAAGTGGCAAAGAGGGAAGTCTGCGACCCAGTTCCGGATGAGTAGAAGAAGATGATGGATGGGTTCAATTGGAATGGCAAAAAAAAAAAGTTTTTTTGCCAGGAAATGTCTTTAAAATATCTTAAATTACCTCCTTCCACCTCTATAATGCAGCCTAAAATAGGTCGGACTTGTACTTACTTTCATAACTGTACCCATTTGGTCCAAAGATCTTCAACTGAGTTATTATTTCCCATATTGTACCTTAATTTCACCTCTAATATATAATGCTCAACACATTTTTGTTTTTTATGGTTTTGGAGTTTTTTTTTTAATTTCCTCTTTTGTCTTTTATTTGATAACTCCGTCTTTAGCGCACAAAAAAATAACTACATTTCTGCATTAACATTTTCCTCAGTGTCTGAATTAATTATGGCAGATACATCAGTCAGCCATGAACAGTTTCTTCTAAAAGGCAATTAGCACACTGCCTCACATTTACAAGCCTCTCCCCTATCTGTGTGGCTCAGGATTCCTTTGGCTCCATTCAACCTGCCAATTTGGAACAACAAAAGGCTGCAAGGCATAACATTGCACTACTGTAAACTGCCCAGATCTGGTCCGGAATGCCAACAACCAGGGAAGGCAAAGCAACAATTATTTACAATGTTCCCCCGTGTAGGATTCCTCACTATTTAAAGCGAATGCACCCAAAAGATGGAGAAGCAGTGAAGTAATTCTGGTTTTTTTTTTGTTAATCTCATCTACAAAAACAAAAAGAAAATCCCTGATATTGATATTTATGCATGCCTCTGAAAGTAGAGTTAGATTTATAAAGAAAAGACTTTTTTTTTATTGGAGTTGCAGTCACATTTTAGCCATAAATATATATTTATATATATATGCCGTTTGAAAAGAGCGTATTTGTGACATAAAAGCTACAGTTGGTGGGCCACAGGCTTCCTGCTTCCCTCCATTCTGATATATCCACTTGTAGATGACTAAATTCAAGTATGTTTTCATTTTTCTTGCCTGAGCTTGCGTCTGGCTCAGAACTGTACAGATAGATAGCTCAGAAGTCTTTCACCCTTCTTGTTCCATCAGGTATGTGCGGGTTGCGGGTATGAGGAGCTGTAAGCTAGTGGGACAGCATGCAAACAAATATTTCAGTAATGGGTGAAGGGAAGGGGGGACAGGGTTACTCCTTACCAACAGATCCACCCACAATTCCTAAAAATTATGTCCTAAAAAAAACAACTCTGATTTTTAAATTTTGGTTAAAAACAGCATAACCATAATTAAAAGATTATTGGAATAGTTCTTTAAAGCTTTAGCCAGTTGTATCCTCACGGGGGATAGACATGGAAAGGTACTGCAGGTTTTTGGGTTGTCCGGGTCTGTGGAGGCTTGTAGACACAGACTCTTTAAAATGTAGGCATCTTCAGTTTAAGGAGAGCGTAAGTGTGTTTTGCAGTTCCTAATCCTGGGCTCACACTGTATCCAGTCCGGCTCTGTTGAACGCCAGAGTCTTTACATAACTTGAAAAATGCAAGAGGTACTCACATGGCATCCAGTCTGGTCCGGCCTAGGCGGTGCGGCCTCTCCTGCACTCCATATCGTTTTTGTTGGCTTCAAATTTTTGCCCAATTTTTGCCTGGAACTGGCCAGAGCTCTTTTTTGTGAAGTTCGGAATATTATTGACCAAAAAAATCTTGCAATCGAGTGTAGGGTGCATCCGGAACATTTTTCAGAATCTTCTGCTGTACTCTCTTTTTTAACTTTAACAGTGTAAACATTATGTCATTGTGACTCCCCTGCTTCTTACACAATACGTGTAACAAAGTCAAATATGTACATTTAAGCTTAAAAAGTATTACAAAAATTCTGTGCTTACCCATTGTATGAAGATAAGTCATACAGAGAAAAAATGTTGTGAATGTAAATCAAAATCACAGCAGAATGAGGGTTTGTTTACTAGTACTTCCTATATAAATGGCGGGAGAGCACCAGCAATGTGAGTCATCTACCATAGTTAGACCACTCCGGCATCTGGACTGTATTCAGTGTGACCCTGAGGTAAGGGACAGCATGTAAATGGATCGTAAAATTGTCACGTATGTGGTAAATGTATCGTGAAGTGTTCTTGGACCAATGTAAGTCGTGTGCACTTATCACATAGGGATGATACTGTCGTACGATTCCTGTACAACGCACTCTAGTCGTTACTGAGGTGTGTGTACCGATCCTGTACTGGTCGCACATAAGTACTGCATACATGAAGTGTGCAGATGATATTTAAGTGCCCAAAGGATACCTGTAGGTACTTACACAAACTACGTTCTAATGGTCAGTTTTTGTCATTTGTACAAGGGACGTGCAAAGAGTGCGCACTTATCACGTCTAATGGCTCCTTGTGTAGTGCGCAGGGTTAATACAGATTTAGAAAACTCGCCTGCGTCTCGCCGACTTCATCCTTAATGTTGTATAATGCCTCATTTCCACGAAGCGGTCCAGACCGGACTGGACTGAGTCAGATTGGACTTTTGAGCGTTTCCATTAAAAAATTGACCCGTTAAGCAGGACCGAGTGGTACCATTTCTAGTCCCTCCTTGGTCGTAGGTCCATAGAAAAATGGAATAGACCCGTTATGGCGAAGCTTCTGACGTCACACAATGTAACCCACTGATCGGTGGAAAGATTGTACGACAACAGGAAGCGTCTGACCAGCGCTTTTTCTGACACAAAATCCCAGCTAAAAGTTTTTTCCTCTTTTCGGCTGTATTCGTGTTTGCCCACTGCAATCTTCTGGTAGAGGACATTCAATTCTCTACATACAGTATTTTTCCCGTTTTCGCGGGGGTTGAGGACCGGAGACACGCCAAATACGGAGACATCGCCGTCGCACCCGACCTCCACAGCCAATCCATACTCATCAAAAACAATTCTGATTGGGCTTTGTAAACATTTATTGAAGAACTTTGGAGTATTGCACACCAGAAAGTTTTTTTTCTTTTTAATTCAGAAGAATAGAGTGTTCTGCAGCGTAGAGACCGGCTTCATCCATAACAATCACCTCTTATTATCATCCTCCTTGTTTATCTTTTTTAATTTTCTGCTGTGCTGATGCAGCATGTCTTTTGCTATAGTCGCACCATTTTGACGCACAGCTACGTCGTCGTCCTGAATGGATTCGCTCAATAGAAACACTTACTTGAATTTCCCAGACCAGTCTAAACCGCCCACTGGGGACTGGTCTGGTCCACATCACTCAATGGAAACGAAGCACAAGTGTTCACCACGACCTGTTGCACAACCCGTGCACAGGCTCACCGAGTGGTCAACGACCTTGATATTTTGTGTGAACCACCTGTACAGGAATTTAGCATCTTTGCCAGCACACAGCCTATATCCTCCCATAAGGGCAGCTGTGACTAAAGCTTAAGGTAATGGAAGACAAAAACAACTTGAGGAAACTGATTTTAATGGTTGCCAGTTGATGGTCACTCACTTGTGTTTATGCTAAAGAAGCTAAAAGGGTTTAACACAAAAGCAGAGAAGCTCTTTAGAGTCCCTCTGGTGTTACAGTTGATGCTCTTTTTTTTCTCTTTGCAAAACACCAAAACAGGTCTGAAAGGCGCCGTTACCGAGAGGTGAATTGGAAAAGCCCGGAATGGCCTTCATAACAACGTCTTCCACAGCTGTAAGCTCTCCTAAGGGTTGGTTTATAGGAGTTTGGCATCTGTTCCATTTACATGGGGGGGGGTTCATTTTATCTGGTTGAAGGAGTGAACTTCACTCCCACCAACACCACCCCCATGTGGCCCCCAAATACAAGGTTTGATATGCAAATCACACCCCCTTAGCCCTCACAAATCCAGAGCTCTTTTCCTCTTCAATAAGGTTCCTGAAACGTGTAAAAAATATATCTCTATAAAAATAAAATACTTTTAAAAAACGGGCTGTAAATGAGGGCAGAGAGCCTTCCTGGTGCGGTAATTTTTTAAAGGCTTTCATGAGGGGAAAAAAACAAATAAATAAAGTTGAGATTCTTCACTTCAGTAGTCTCGTTTTTTTTTTTTTTTTTTTTCTTGAACAACAACCATAGCATTGTGCTTTTTTTAATGCTGTCTCAGTGGACTTAACACTTGTTATTTTCCTCCCTCTCCGCGCTCTCCTTCCACCTCATATTCCCAACGCACTGTCTGTGCTCTTGCATCTGTAATCACAACGCTACCACATTGGGGGCTGTTGCCTTTTGTGTTGCGCGTGGAGTGTGTGGGGGTGCGAGTGCAGGTGCGCGCGCGCGTGTGTGTGTGTGTGCTCCTGTGTTTTGAGGGTCTGCTGGGGGCTGTGTTGGGGCTTAGCAGCACACTGGGTTTCGATGGGAGCCCACACCACTGCTCTGCCAGTTCTTATCTCTTCCCGTGCAGGAGAGCTGTGGCATCAAGCTGGTAGCTTATTAGAGAAACGGGAAACATATTCCTAAAAAAAAAAAAAAAAAAAGAGCCCCCTTTTTGCACACTTTACAAAGAGACACACAGTGAAGCGTGGACTGGAGTTTCTTTGTGGGCCTGTGGCAAAACCCATGAGGAGGAAAAGCCGGCGAGTGTTTATTGCTCTTGTCTTTTGTGTTGATGAGGCAGAAATAAATTGCAGTTTGGAGAACTGCTTTAGGGTTGGACCTACGTGATCAAGGACAGGGAACGAGTAGGCACAATAAGAAAGACATTGCTTTTATATTGTTTTCCTGATGGATGAGTTGGCATTAGTTGTGATTTTTCTGTTACTGTCACTATAGTGGTGGTGAAGTAATATTTGGGAGGTTAAAAAGTGGAAAATTTCAATGTGGGCCCCATATGGCTTACCTTTGGGTTTAATTTGTGGAATCTGAAGGTTCCATGGTGGCCCCACACTGGCTTGAGTGGGTACTCAATAGTCTGGCTCGCTGGGCAGATCGCTAGCTCACTACGCTGGTTAGCGTAGGGACCCAGAGTCCCCACCTAAGCTAGCGTGGGTATGGTGGTTGAGCCTCAAACCACCACCACATAGGTGTTAGTATTTTCTTTTTCTTTAAAACATTTACTTTGTTTACTTAAAATAAATTATATGGGTGCACAAATTTGATTTATTTTAAGTGAAAATACAGTTAATTTACTTTGTGTTTTTCTGAGTTTCTTATCAGATGCTCCACATCAACCATAATCAGCAGAGGAGGTTGGGATATTCCACCGGCAAGACTGCAGGGATTCCCAACACTCCTACTGGACTTTATTTTTTGTTTCTTTGAATGTAAAATATTTAGTTTATTTCTTTGAAGACAATTTTGATTATTTAGATGTTTGTTTAGTTTGTATTTTCTCTGTTTTGCTGTCGTAGTTTCATTTGCTAGTTTGTGGTTAGTCTGTTTCTCCCCTCCCTCATGTGTCCATATGGTTTGACCCTGTCTATATATAAGTTTCCCCATTGTGTCAGTATGGAGAGTCTGGTCAGGCCTGTTCAGTCTTGTCTGCTTGTTTAATTTAGTTATATTATATTTTTCAGTTCGTCCTTAAGTTACTTTTGGTATTGGAAACAAATGTACTGGTTTTACTAACTTTTACAAAAAAAAAAAAAAAGGAACACAAATAAAATAAAACCTCTTGCAAGAAAAAACTCCCAATGTCCACTGACTAATTGTGAACCTTCACAGTGGGCAAACACAGATGGGGCCACCGTCGAACCCCATAAACCTAGCCGGGGGCCATTCAAGGTAAACCATGGGGCCCATATTGACATGTTCCCTGGGCTTCTTTTGCTGTCCTCAACGCCGTCAATGTAAAAAAGTATCTCAGCAATTAGAGTGGTCCGTCGTTATACTGCTGCTCACCTTTTACAGTTTTCCTCATCTGAGCTAAAATCTGGCTGTAAAATGTACAGCTGTATAGCTCCAAACTTGCTCGCTGTTTTTTTTTTTGTTTGTTTGTTTTTGCTAAGGTAATTTCAGCTTGAGCTCATGAGGTGCTATAAGCTAGCGAGAGAGAAGTATAAGCAAAGGGCTGATTATGTTAGTAGAGCTAACTTCTGCGCCGACAGTCGGATCCTGGATCTGGAAGCGAATTTCTAATGAACTTCTGCTGCTCTGCTAAAAATAAGTCTTAAAAAAGAACACAGTATACAAAGTGTGAGAGGTTTAATCACAGGTTATTTTTAGAATATAACCCATTAATAAGGACGGAAACACTGTATTTCTGCAATAGTGGTGGGGATGTTATATTTGGGAGGTAAACAAGAGGAACCTGCACGACTTTGTTGCTCCGCAATGCCGTCATCGCAGACATTGGTCATTATGTCCTGTCAGAAGGATGGTAATCACCGAAAGAAAAAGGCTAGCAGCTCCTTTGACAAACAACAGCTAAAGGTGCTGAACGCAAACATCAACCACTTACCTTCAATCAAACACCGTCTTTCTTGTTTTCCCCTTACCGAGGCAATTCCAAGGCTGCTTTTTTATTTTTTATTCACAAGTGTACAGTCCCATTTTGATTTATTTAGTCAGTGAACAGCGGGGTCGAGGGCACTTTTTCAGGCTGTGTGCACATAAGAAATAAATAAACAAATAAATAAAAGGGTGCACATATTTAGACACGCGGCCACCAAACATATTAATCTTTACGCTTGATTTCCTGTGAGCGCGTCGCCTTTGCTCCACACCAGCAAAAACGGGAGGATAATATTATGCATTTGCATGCCGAGCTTCAGTGTGGGAGAATGTCATTGATTTATCACCGCGATGAAAGGTCAGTTCACCTTATTAAACAACACATAGGTGTACTGCTGCATAGTATTGGATAGCCATTAGAAACCAATCTATCCATTCCCACTGTGACTGGTAGAGGCATTAAGGTTTCAAAAAAAAAGTGAATATAAATCAGTTTTAAATGAGTTTGTTTTGAAACATGCACCTGCATGGTATTGTAAGTTTGCAGAAAACGTTACATTTTTTTGCTTAAGGGGTCGAGATGGTGACATGAAGGTAGTTTGCATCCACTTTCTATTACAGGTATTCCTCAGATGTCTAATTATTGACCTTATTATGTTCTAACAATGACTGGAAATAAGGTATCTGGAGTCTAAACGGTGTTTGTGAATGATGAGCGCAGCTGACTCACACACAATCACTCGCTCCTCATTTAGCCGTCCATCCATTTCTGTCGGGGAGCATGTCCGTCCCAGTTATTTTGAATGATTTGGCTCACTCTAAAGAAAAAAACAAACCGAAAAGTGATTGTAAATAGATTCCTTAAAGCAAACACTCTTTCCTTACCGCTGGCTTTGTTGTTTTTAAATATTAGTATGTGGTTGAAACAGCAGGCAGAAGACAGGCGGAATGAAAACAGGCTGCAAACAGATATAATGGCTTACAAATGACTTTTGTTATTGTGTGCTCAACTGTGCAACATAGAGATACAATAACAGAGTGCATTGTCCCCGACGTGTGTGGGTGTGTTTCATTTCACCCTTTGCAGCAGGGGCTCTTTATGGTTTAAAAAATACACATGGAGGTCATGTTTGAGTTTGCATTCAGACACGTTGTGTCTAAACTCTAAAATTGGTCTTTAGAAGGCCACAAAACAGTGAAGAAATGAAGTCTTTGAAAAGTTGAGTAGTGGACCATAGACTGTATATGATTACTGGACTGAGTGACCACTCCCATCTGGCGTTCCAAACAGGAAGGTTGCAAGAAGCCAAAATCCCACAAGAGGATCTGGACCCAGACAAGATGGCAGCTCAAAATCATCAGCCAGAGACGGAAATTCTGCTAAACTTCAGAGTTGTAGCCATTTTTATTAAAATTTCTCTTGGTGTTCAGGATTATTTTAAAAACTGTCAAGGGGTTAAAGGCTTTATGAAAGGATATGAACAAAAGCATATGTTGAAGCTTTAATGCATCAGTGTTTACGTTTGACCGCAGTTAGCTTCAATCTTTCATTACTTGATTAACACGAATCTGCTCTGTCGCGGAAAAAAGTAACTTTTTATTAGCAAGTTGCTGCATATCGGTGAAAAGCTACTTTAAAGTGTTGCTTACCAGCACAAAACCGCTTTTCTTGGCAGATCAGCTAATTCACATTGATGGTGGAAGCCAGAAGCGTCAAACTCAATCCCACAGTGGGTCAAAATCCAAAACACACTTTAGGTCGCGGGACGAACAGGAAAAACATTTATTGAACACACTAAAACTAAATCTTTTAAACTTTATTAATCATGAGTAAATCAATTTAAACCCTGAATAAATTAAAATAATTGCAAGATAACAATAAAATAAAATGATCTGGAGGGGCAAATATAATTACCTGGTGGGCTAGATGTCAAAGAACATTGTAGGTTTTGACAGTGATACTTCGTGTGTTAAAGGTTCCAAACTTCAAAGGCAAAAAATACATTTGTAACTGTTAATGTCGCCGGTTATATAAGTCTTTTTCGACCAAAAACAATAGTATTATTTGACCAAAATGTGTGGTGGTGTTTTCTGGGGGCTAAAGATTTTCAGTTGCCATATTTTCTGCCACCAGGTCCTGTAATCTTGTGAGTAATAAACAGTTATTAATTAGTCATTACATGTTTCAGAATAACCATTCTTGCTCTTGGTCTTGCTAATCCATTTTTTATTGTACTATTGTGGAATTTATTCAAGTTATAAATTGATCAATCAGGTGCCTCGATAAAAGGATGAGTTCTCATGTTGAACACTTGAAAGGTTTTATTGACAGATTCTACCTGCCTACAAGTGTTAGGGGTGTGGACTTCCAACAAGCTCACTCCTGATTGGCGAGAATAGTTGCCATAGAAACATTAACTTAGACTGACTCGTACCAATCACTGCTTTGTCCACATCTGGCTTCAACAAGGCGACGTCCATACTAACTCTGTCCAGTTCTCATATACAGTCAATGGTATGGACCAAACCATGGCAGTACGGGGGATGATGAAAGGGGGCATTCAGGGTTCAGCTCAGAGTGTCAGCGGAAGGTGAGGAGAAGAAGATGAACCAACGAACTGTGGAGGTCATCCAACAGCCAATTCTCATCCTCTCAAGTGTTGCAAAAGGATTGGTGGTTAAGTGGGATAATCCAGCAGCGTGGTGGCTCACGATAACTTCTGTTATTGCATTCTATGCTCATACGGAACAGATTTTAGGCGGCGGTGATGGTGCTTCGTAAAGAAGCAACTGATGGTTCAAAACCCACATTTGTTTTTCTACAAAGTTCTGCACACAACCCTGCAGCCAGCATTTCCATTTTTTATATTTTTTCCTTTTTTTTGCATGACAAACACCTAGAAAATTGTACAATATATGCACCAAAACGACTGCTTAAATATCAAACAAAACACATGGTGATTTATTTATTTATTTGGTTTTGGTGGAGTGCATCTGTTTGGAGGTGGGTAGACTTGTTGGAATGATTTCACTTTTTTTTTTTCAAGCAAAGCCAGTTATTCATCTGAAATATTCTCACCTCTCCGCTTCACACGTTTGAAATGTTTGCAGCTAAGCTGCTGCTAAAGACGTGTTAGACGGTGTTCTTATCACAAGAGATGAAGACCATGGAGGGAGGAAGACAAACTTTTTGATTTTAACCCAAGGATTGTTAAAGCAATCAGTAAATAATTTTTTTTTAATTTTTGCAGTTGTCAGCGTTTTACTGTGTAATGTCTTAACCACTTTTTAGAATTACTCTATTATAAACTTCCTTTATACTTCCTCAATACTCCAAAATAACTCTTTAGTCTTCATCATGCAGAGAAGAATTAATTCAGTCACAGAGTTACATTGATGACATCGTTTGACAGTTGTCCATAGCCAGGATGTAGCAGATGGGTGAGCTCCAGGGTGGCAGCGAGTCCATTTCCACAGGGTCATCCAGACTATTAATGCAGGCGGGAAGTCTCATCCAAGTATTGCTGACATGCAGGATTGAAGCAAGACACAGTTCATTGTGTGTCAATTCAGGCAAAAGAAAAAGCTTATTAGAAATAATTAGACATCTAATTGGATAGAAAAGCTTCTGAGTAAAGGGTTGAGTTTTTGAGAGCAACTTCAGAGTAAAAGGATTAATAAAAACCCTTTAAAGCTTAGGTTGTTGCCCAGTTTGGAGGGAATGAAATTAAGAATTTGACTTAGTGTATTTTCCTAGAGTTCCTGTGGAATCTTATAGAAACTCTTAAAGCATTTGAAAATAATTCCTTTAAAAGCCTTAAAGCCTTAAAGTCTTGAATTTTGATATCTTAGAAAACTTGTGCTGTTTGAAACGTTTCATATTTATGGTTAACATGTAATTTTTCAACCACAATTATTACAGTCAAATAATAGGAAATAAACAGCAGTAGAACAAGCACGCTAAAGTATCACCGCACAGTCTACAAGCACCAGGATAAGAAGCTGCAGATATAATCATAAAATGGGAAAAAAAACAACAACTAAAATGGGAGATAATTATTAGAATGGGAATATGTTGAGAAATTGGTTTTAATGCATGTAGGTACACTGTTTTTGCCCCATAAGGCACACCTAAAACCTTACTTATCAGAAAAAAAAATGAAAATATGCCTTATAATTCATCTTACATGTGGATTAATTCTTGTTGAGCTCACTGATGTTGAAACAGTTTTCAGAGGTACAATCTTCGTCAGCTTTTAGTACAAATTTTAAACAGGCTTTGGGTGTTATTGTGAACATGCTAATGTGGCTAGCATGTAGCGGTGTCAGAGTTAGTGTATTCACTGTAACGTTTGTTTTAGTTGTATCAGTCTGTTTTTTACATGTTGCAAACAAGTTTAGGTGATACAGGTTTGGGAATACGCTAAGGATTCTAACATGGCTATGTGTAGTTTGTAACAAACAGTTACAACGCCTATGCCCAGTTACGCCTGGGCATAGGTGACCTAGGCGGTTGCCTAGGGTGCCATCTCTTGGAGGGGGTGCCAATTGCAGTCTTTTTTTTTTTTTTTTTTTTTTTTACAGTTTAATTCACCACTCATTTTGTGTAAAAATGTTTAAAAAAAGGTAATAATTAAACCAGTGATTAAATAACTTAAAAGTTTGACATAATGATTTCCCTGGTGCTGTACACCTCCTTGTCTCACTCAGGCAAGGTTTTTTTTTTTTTTTACCCTTGTATGTTGTCTACCAACGGGACATGATCTTTCTTAAAAAGAAGTTGTGCCATGCTCAAGAGGACCTGGCTGCAGACATTATTGGCCGGAACTGGAGGTCCTCGACCCGAGCTGGAAGCTCCCCCCGTTTCCGGCAATCCCACAGCGCCAGCGCGTCAAGGAAATTGATAAAAGTTCAGAATGAAAGTCCTTGCATTGAGTAACCATATTGGATTTGTTTTTCACCCCACTGATCGAGTCAATGAAAACGTCACATGTCAAAAGCTGAGTCCCTGATTGACTGACGCATCGACCTCGCTGCATCTGCCGCCCAAATTTGCACCCTTTGATTGCGTCCGTATATTGACTTAACGTTGAAACTCGACGCCCCTTTCAAGCAAATTGCGTGGTGTCAAAGCAGCAACAGCCTTGTGTCTGCTCCTCAGTGAACGCTCTCTGTTTCTAAAATACTTTTTTTTTTTTTTTGGCTTCGATTCCATTTATGACACAACTCTACATTTATCCAGACCTGAACTCAAAATCTGTGGATTGTGCTTCCTTGTTGTTGCATTTTTTCCCATATACAGTGAAAATTACCTGTGAAAAAGATTATACGTTTAAGGCTGTAAGGCCACTGACTTCAACACTTTATCACTTCTCTCTCTTGTTTAAACTCTCAAACCTTCAGAGAAAAAAAGGGTTCAGTATTATGTAATGAAACCAAAGATCTGCTTGTGATTGAAGATTTCTAAAACTGTCAAGCTGAACGAAGAAAAGCGGAACAGATCAGCCCTAAAATTAAATGTTACCTATAGTGTAATTATTGAACTATTCTGCAAATGTATAAATTATACCTTTATAAATATATTATTTTAGAAAATACATTAAATCATACCTTAGACACATTATTATTTTTATTATTATCTAAAATCACATTATGCCCATTTGATTGGTTTTTCCTTTGTCTAACTTTTCATTCCGAAGTCAATATGCAAATTGAAACTTGTGATTGCCTCAAATCGAGTGATTAAATCTGAAACTAATGAGCGACCTTTTGAGTGTGTCCACAGGAAGAGAAGAGCTGAATGGAAGCTAAAGTCAGCATAATTGGATGAGGAAGTAAAACAAAGCTGATTCCTCTTCTTCTCTTTGGCTGAAAGTCTCATCTCTTTCGTCTCGAGCACATTATATTCCTCAGTCTCGTGCGTTTCCACAAAACATGTATGTAAATAAAAGTGCCAATTACTTTAATGGAAACCAGGAAGCATGACCGCTTCAATTAGCAAGCCTGTTGCAGTTTTATTTTTCCTGCAACACCTCGGAGAGTGTTGCAATAAAAAAAAAAAAAAAAAAAAAAAAAGCGCTCAGTGTTGTGAAGGTTAGACAATGTGTTGGACAGCCTGTACTCTCAAAACGAACGCCGTGTTTGGTCATACTTGTCTGACAGCAAAATACAATGATGTTACCAACAACACTGTAGCGTAAAAAGCTCTGGATGACAACAAAATGCTCTTTGTAATAAATGCGTGCCTGAAAGTATGTGAAATGTGGGAGCTGGTGTGATGGGAACGTGTAAATGACACACTGAAAGCACTGGCCTCTGCCTCGCTGAGAGCGGGCGCAGTCTGCCGGCTCCTCAAACAATAAAGAGGACTTTATAAAAGTTTTGGTTGTTTTTGATTGCAAGATACGGGATTCTTTCTCGCATATCTCACGGACGTACACAGACGCCCACAGAAACCCGCATTGAGAAGTAAATCTTTAGCTTAATTCTGTGATTTTTTTTACTTGTGAGCTGTCAAATGTAACACCGTGGAGCAAGGAGCCTTAAGGTGCTAAATACAACAGTGGTGGCCAGAGAAGGAATCATTTAGGACAAAAATATAACAACAAAACAACAAAGGATGTTGTGATGCAGAAACATTTAATGTGTTTTTAAAACTGATGCCATATTTTTGTTGAAGTGTATGTTGTTTAGATTTAAATGTCCGTCTTGTGATTATTTATTTTACTCTATTTCCTCTAACAGATGGCTATAATTATCTATGTTAGGAAGAAGTTCTAGATTTTATATATCGCTTATATTTATGTAGGATTTGCAGAGGGAATCTGTGGATTTGGCACAAATTGTAGCCACTAAATTGTTAAAAAGAGTTGCTAACGCTAGCTGCCTGACGACTGTTGATGACATCATCAAATTGAAGCGACATCCAAATTCAGAGACACTACTTTTCTGTAGTTCTCTGTTTTGGGGCTAAATGTAGGTATAGGGAGAAGGGAAGAATTCGGATTGGGGCATTGATTCTGAAAGTGGCTTTCTGATTTTGTTTTTGTTAGCTAAATTGCTACATGCTAACATTTTTTTTTTCCATTTCAATGTGGGATATCATATTGTTTTGATAGTTTTTAACAGAGATGTTTGGAGTGATTGACATATAAGCCCTGGTTGTGTATCCACCTTATTCCTATGCCCCATGAGCCTTTGCGTGAATTATGTGTGATACTTCCTGTAGACGCCGGAAGTAGCATTTATTTACATTACAACTGTAGAGCCGACAGCGCAATCCCCCTTGTTTTGGATCTATAACTACATATAAATGTGGAAACACCAGCTGTCATGTCTTTAAAGAGGCGACGTAACAATTCTGGTGCTGTTAAAATTGAAGGATGAGCTTAAAAAATGTCCAAACATAACATATAGTAGCATTTTTAGCTACTTTCTCAGTTCGGTTGCGGCAGATGTTGAAGCTCTGAACAATATTAAAGCTCCGAGACATATCAATACCTTCATACATGATTATTTCTGCTGGAGTTACCACACAGTGCTGATCAATTGTAACTTTATCGTTTTACGTGCTTGTGTTTACATGATGCGAGAGCCAATGAGGGTTGCATCGCGCGGTGTAGCTTTAGCCCGTTTCATGTTTTGACAAAGTCAGCTGTGGTTTAAACATCGGTAATTTTTTTAATAGTTAATACCAGGAGATGCAGCAATTACACAGGAAATATCGTCCCTGTTCTTGTGACGCTGCAGCAAATTCACCGCGCTGTCAGGTATCTGTAGTACCCGGCGTCTCTTCTTCTATGGTGGTCCGGAGTAACCCAACCAGAACGTCGGATACGGATTTTCCTCCGGGGTACTTTATCCACAAAATGAAACGAACATACATGTAAAGTCTTAAGTGGCTTCTTAAGATTTACATTTGGAGCCAAATCCTTCTGACTTCATCCTCGCCCGATGGACGGTAAAATCTGTACCGAGGAGGACAGCTGCTCTCCCTCTTCGTCAGCGGCCCATGTTCCACACAATGCTCCTTATGCCACAAATTTAATTTAGTTTGGGTGTTAGAACAACCACGAGCTGCGTAAAGCTATTTTTGAAACTTTTGAGGGATTAAGTAAAACACGCTTCTAAAGTTTCTATGCACCGCTAAAGCTAACAAAACCGCCAACTTTCAATGGAAACAAATAGCGCTGTGTGACTTCCGGTTGCTATACCGGAAGTTGCCCCCATAACCCGTTTTACATCAGAGGCCCCAGGAATAAGGTGGATAATGAAGGACCCCCCCCCTCCAAAAAAAAAAGAAGAAAATAAAACACACACACAGGTGTCCATGTTGTTTCTTTTTACTCTTTTGAGAAGAATTGAGGAACTTTGAATTTTTGCCCACAGAAAGGATTAATGGATTTGTAATTTGTAGATTGTTCTTCAAATGGGACTACCCTCATTTTACAGCTCTATAAATTCGCCTAAAAAAAAGGCTAATTTAGCCAAAACAGCTAGCATGTGGCTAAAATATTAGCTAAACCCCAAAATAGCCAAGAAATCCTTGGTAACTGCCCAAACAGTTGAAAAAGTTAGCATATAGCTGAAGGAGCTGAAGCTATGGACGTCCCGAAAACGTACAGAAGAAAAATAATAATAATATTAAACAAATAAAGCAATATCAGGGATATCCAGTAATGCAGTTTTGATCCATGATGCCAGCTAGGATGAGGAAAATGAAGACGTCCATGGATCTAGCCGTCTACAAATTGATGGATCAGAGCGGGGCGGAGCAGAGAGCATGTTTTTTTAATCCCAAAAACGATCTTTTTCAAATAGCCTTTTTTTTGTCTGATTCACAGTGATTTGAATAAGGAAATACTCAGAAATGCACCATTAATATCAACATCTTTCACCATCACTTTTGATGATTCATTTTTACCTGATATAATATACTAAATAAAAAGACAAACAGATCAAAATATAACTCTTTGTCTTAGTCTTTATTTGTATAAGTCTTACAAATAAATTACAGTAGTTTTCTTTTAGTTTCAACTGTGGTTTATGTAGCAAAATGATAACTAAAAACATAAGAAGAGCCTAAAACCAAGCTGGAAATTTACGGAAAAATTAGGAATTTGAGAAGAAAAAAATTCCAGAAAAAAAAATAAATTCTTGAGACATGTGAGTGATAGTGCTCTCAGGTTACATTTTTTTTATAAACAGTCTGCCTTCCATTGTCAGAGAAATACCACAGGAACAAGTTAAAGACACATTTTTTTGTACTGGGTCTTTGGTTGCCATCGTTTTTTAGATTATCCTAAAGCTTTATGACCTAATTTCCTTTTTTTAATAGATTTGCAGAATAATAAGAGATACTTTTGTTCCTTACAACACTCTTTTTCTCCTGATCTCTTCCCTAAGAGGCCCCCACTCTGTAAGATATGTCACTTTGTGCAAAAACATTGCCACTGTTCCCACATTTTCAGCAACACTAAAACCAATTGACCTGCAGCTCTTTTCTACAGCGGCTGAGTCTCTGCGAGAAAAACTAGATTTGGCTCCCTGCCCGTCTCCATTCTCCTCTTCCTTGTGTGTAGACCAGCTATTATGACTGTCAGTCATTTTCCAGCATAAAGGGCCCTATTTGAAAAGGCTCAATGCAAATCTCATATCTTACATGAAACAGTCTTGATTTATTTACGCCAAGCTTTTCATCCCGTGCCTTCAAACAGCCTCGCAGCACCCGCTGCTTCCCTGCACACATTCCCTCCAGGCGGGATTCCTGTCTTTCAGCATCCAGTCCGGAGGAAGAGGAAAGTGCTCTGTGGACGCTTGCCACAGCCCTCTAACACCTAACCACCTCACTACACACACACACACAAATGCACCACCCCGCATCCATCCAACAAGCGCTTTTCTTTTTCCCCCCAGTCGATATCTGCCCACAGCAGGTGCTCCACCTAAGCCCAAACATAGGACCGAAAAAGGAAATAAACAAGGAACTTCATTTGTATTCTGCTCTCATAACTGCTGCTTTTCTTCTGACTGTGGCAAAGTTAGATGACACATCTTATTATCAGCATTTGTTGTGTCTGTGTTTTTGGGCATCTGCGCTTTTTCTGTCGGTATGTGTGAAAGATCTAAAGGTGCCGTATTTGTCCCAGATTCTTCTGTTCTTCAAACGCAGAGACTGACTAAACAGATTCATTCTTTAGAGTCGTCTGTGCGACTGATGTGCAAGATACATATTTATGCTGTGGGTTTCGGCTTTTCACCTTTTACTTGTAATCCTTTCCCCCTCCTGGGACGGAGCGCCACCACCTCTTCTCCTCCTCGTGCGGTGGGTTTGTGACATGTGCTAACACGCCGTCTGAAAGTGCCATCAACAGGAAGTTGCTTTGCCTCGCAGGGTGGCAAAGGAGGGCAAGCGCTGCATCGGTGCCAGACGAGGCAGTGGGAAGCAGCGCTGAAGCAGCTGTGACCTTGCAAACAGAAGCTCAGAGTGTGAGCCAAAACCTCACCCTCTTTCCCCACGATGAGGCCCGGTTTGCCAGCAACACCAGGTGCCAGTCCAAAAGTGTTTACAGAGGCCGGGATGAAGGTTGCTGGTCTGGTGTTGCCCATTAGAACAAAGTATCCACAAATTAAAATGTTGTCTTATTTGATAATTAGTTAAATAAGACTTTCTCAAGTTTTTTTAACCAAAAGTAATCCGTGCACTACATTTTTTTTGCTCAAACTACATGGATTTTTATTCCTTTTGATATTAGAAAAACAGACGTTTGTGCTATCCTTCTCATAAATGTTAACTTGAGTGCTGCAACACATTTTTATTTAGAATTTCCACAGTTTAGGGCTGCAAAGATTTTCCTTTTTTAATGAAATAATATTTTTTAAAGATAAAACTTTTTTAAACGCATGATAAATACTTTTAAATAAATCAAAGCACTATTCACAATACTAACTGAAAATAATAAAAAAAACATTTTTATTCCCTTAATGTTTTATTGTATTCGTAATCAAAATATTTTTTCAAGTTTTATGATTTTATTGTATTTTAAAGTAACTCATTTGATGTTCTAGTGTTGTTTAATGTACGTTACTAGTCTCTACTTAAGTATCTGTCTGTTCATCCAATCTAATGTTTACCTTTTTTCATTCAAAATAGCATAAAATAGGCAAAACCATAAGAGACAACTAGAAAAGTTAATTACCTGCGATTGTGTGAATGTTTTTTGCTGAATGTGGTCAGTGAAGAGGCCAAAACTGTTTATTTTAATAGCTGAAAGGATTTGCTAAAAATGCAAAAGCTATTTGCAAAATGCTACATTTGCTAAAAGACTTGAAGTTTTGTTGAAGAACTATGAACGATTGCTTAAGTTCGAAAAATGTTGCTCAAAAATCCCCAATAAGTGCTAATTTTGCAAAAACAATTAGTTTGTTGCTTAAATATCAGCCAAACTCCAAATTTGACCAAAAAACCTTATCAGATGCCAAAATAGCAAAAAAAAAAAAGCTAGCACATTGCTGGAAATAGCTATTAGCTTAACGCCAACCTAGCCTAAAGAAACTTTAATAGACGCAAAATTAGCCATAAAAGCTAGAATGTAGCTAAAATATTAGGTAAGCTCCGACATGACAGTAAAACTCTGAAGCTACGTTCACATCGCCCTCGGCAACGAGTGTCGAGCGAGCTACTTCCAAAGAAAAATTCACGTAAATGTTTTTACTAACGTTTTTGGGGTTCTATGTACAAAACACGCGACCGCACAACACACGTTGCAAGTAAAACCAGGCCAAACTTTGACCAATGAAGGACTCGGATTTAGTAGGGAGGCATGGATGATGTCACCTTTAATTCATGAAATTGATCAAAGAACAGAAATGCATAGTTGTGGTTTGTGCCTGAACGGCTATGACAGCCTTTAATATCAGTAGCTGTGGAAAAAAAAAAAAGCCTGGATCAAGAATTGTGAGATTTGCCCAGCTTTGATATTTCACAGTAAGCCTCTTCCAGCTGCAGGTGTTGGACATGAGCTAGTAAACAAGAAAAATAAGAAGCGCCTCCCTGCTTGTCCAGTGTGAATAGCATGGGCCAAATGTGCGTTTAACAATAGCCTTACCAACAACTGAAGTCACTGCAGCTACCATAGAGTACTGCTATGTTTCAGTCACTTAAAACCAATGTCAACAATAAAAGTCTTAGAAGACTGGTCGGTCATTATAATCTACTGTATATATATATTTTTTTTACTAATTTGTATACAACATTTCATTAAAAGATTACACTTTTGGTAGAAGAAACACCTATTGTCTAACGTTTTTGTGTAAAAAAGTATGTTTTTTTATAAACACACTCAACCATCAAAAAACTCTTTAACACTATTTCCACCAGATTACTCACAACTAATGGAACAATCCAAGAAAACTATTGAGGAGTTCACGACAAAACAAAATGATCCTTAGTTTCAGTTCCAAAAACACCCCCCCCCCTGCACCTCGTTGTGCAGAGGCATCTTGCGGCGCATGTCCCACGGCATCTCCACATCTCTGTAATCACCAAACCTCCCACTGAGGAGAGATTATCAAAGAACACTTGTAACCGGGCCTGTCTCACCACTGACTCCTTCAGGCTAAGAAGGAAACGTGCATACATCAAGTGAGTGAACGCAATCATCCGCCTCATCTCGGAGGTCATTGGAACTTAAAATCAACGCCAGGATTTTGTTGAACTATTTTTACCAAGAAAGTGTTGCCAAGAAAAGGAGCTTGGATATAAACGTGGATCAGAACTGATCAGTATGGATGATATACTCTATACTCTATGATAATAAAGAGCAAATTGTTGTATCCATAATGCATATGTTTGCCAAAGACATGATGTGAGTTTATTATTTATTGTCTTGTTATACCAGGCTTAATACATAAGAACAACTGAAAGGTTTTTCTTAATGTTTCGGATCAAAATAAAAGATTGAGGTTTGAACCAAATCATGGGGAAAGTGAGTCCTTGCATCCCGAGTATACACGGTTTGCACTTGAAAAGAGCGTTTCCACCTACCAGCCCTCAACGCAGTCCCATTCATGCACATGTTCAAACACAAAACCAGGAATCAAACCACCAACAGCTTCTCTCCCACTAATCCACAGGCGCCTCGGTGTGAGATTGTTTTCCCCAGGAATCGAATGTAAAATGTTTTTTGGTGACTTTCAGAACTGTCAATGTCAAGGAAATTTTGAAGTGACATAAGCAAAGCGGTCCACAGCAGGAAGATACAACAGCAGGGGTGAAAGGTAAACTCTAAAGTTTGTTATCAGACTGATCAAGAAGCTGGGATGCATGGTGGTGTAGTGGTTAGCGCTCTAGCGAGAAAGCCATGGCTCAAGTCCTGGCTGAGATTTTTCTGTGTATTTGTTTGCTTTTTCTTTCATCTTCTTAGCCGAAAATTGTCCTTTTTGGGGTTGCGGAATGCCGGATCCTAGTACTGATGGGCGAAGGCAGGGTTCACCCCGTACAGGTCTCAGGTCTGTCGTAGGGCCTAAATTCACAACTAGGGGGAATTTAGAGTGATCAATTATCCTATGAGGCATGTTTTTGGATAGTGGGAGGAATCTGGAGTTCCAGAGGAAAACCCACGCAAGCAAGGGGAGAAAATACAAACTCCATTCAGGAAGTTCCCCAGTTAGTATTTCTGTTTCAGGTCCCACAGCTTAGATTTGAACCGGGGTCTTCTTGGTAAGAGGCAAGCAAGCTAACCATTGCATTGATATTCATACTACCGGTAAATTCTTCCATGGGATAAACAACATGATGTCAGTTTTAACCCTTGTGCTATCCTAGGTATGTTGAAGTTAGGAGTGGGGTCATCTGGACACAAAACAGAACTCTGACCTTTTTCTTTCCAATGATTTTTGATCTTGTCCACCTTCATCCACATTTGTCATGAAATAGCACAGGGGTCAAAACATTTTAGGACTTTACGGAAGGAACTGTCCTCTGCTTCTGATACCGTTCTGATAATGGACACATACTTACATACTTAAACAGACAAAATACAACATATTTTATATTTTAGTGTAACCAGAGTGGTACATTAACATAATCTGGTATTCGTGTCTGTCTACACTACCTGCCTACTTTTCTGTACATGGAGAGATATTAGCTTTAAGGGGTTTAATGTAGATTGACGTTGAACAAAAAAAAGACATGGAAAAGGATAAAAGAGTGATACATTTACAATGTACCAATCTAACACATGCTTATTATAACCAAATTGGAAACTATATTTGATTAGGATTAAAGCCCTAAACAGCGTGACATAAGCCCTTAAAAAAAAGTAAACAAGAAGACACGTGAAGATGATAAACACACTGTTTGATCTCAAGGTCTTTTGTTGTTGTTTTTTTCTTGCTTTCGTCATTCTGCAATCTCCCACATGAATGCAATAACCTTCATTGCTTATATAACCTTCTGCATTTGATTACCATATTAACGTCCTGAACAGCATGAGGCTAATTTGTGAGCTATGGATGTCTTCTTGAGAAGGTCACTGCAGTGAAGTCTACATCAAGAACACGGTTTCAGCCTCACTTATTAAACATTTGCTAATTGTTTATATATGCGTGATTAGAAATGTTAATGAGGAGAAGAAATCTGTATGGGTAATGTTACGTCTATTTGACATTTTTGACTATTATTCCAGCAGTTATAGTTAAAGGGTTGGTTGGGTGGTAAAACCTTGTTTTGGTAGCATTTTGTGTAAATGTTTGGCTTAAGGTAAACATCAACAGCATTATCAAACCTGTTCATAAAACTGCTACAAAATACCCAGCCAGCAAGGCCAAGTGGGCCCCATATGGTTTAAAAGTGGGCAGAAAATATGAGCCCCAACTGGGTTTGTCCTCTGTTTCTGTGGTGGCTCCACCTATATTTGCCTACATTGACTTAAGCGGATACTCAGTGGGATGGCTCGCTACGCTAACCAGCCCCCTGTTGGACACCATAGCGTGCTCCTCTGAAGCGTGCTTGTGAGCTCCGCTGTGACGAGATAGTGAGCTTGTCTGTACCAAGCTAGCAAGCTGTAGTATGCTAATGAGCTCCACTGAAGTAAGCTCATCTACAGCAAGCTGGCGAGCTCTGCTGTTTTGAGCAAGCAAGCTCCTTTGTATTGAGCCAGTGAGCTTCACACTGTAGCATGCTAGCTAGCTTCTCTACAGCAAGCTAGCAAGCACTGCTGTGTCTAGCTAGCAAGCTCTGCTGTTTTGAGCTAGCTAGCTCCTCTGTCTTGAGCCAGTAAACTTCACACTGTAGCATGCTAGCGAGCTCCTCTACAGTAAGCTAGCGAGCTCTGCTGTATAGCGAGTTCCTCTGTTTTGAGCTAGTGTGCTCCGCTATAGTGAGCTATTGAGCCCCACTGTGTAGCATGCCAGAGAGCTCTTCTGTACCAGGCTACCAGCTCCACTATGGTCTGCTAGCAAGCTCTACCGAAGCGAGCTCCACTTGTGACAGTATACGGTTAAGTTTACTGAGGTGCCAGTCAGGTCTCTCTCCTGACATTTAAGATATCAAACCCACTATCACAAAGGATGTTATCCACACCCTTGGCTCCTTACACACACACACACAAAGTCCAAAGTTCATTTAAATCTTTTATTTTTTTTCTTGCAAAGGGGGGGTGTTGCTGAATAAACATGGAATCAAGGCCATGCTGTGATTGTGATCCTCTTGGTCTCTTTAATTTTTCAGTTTGGGGGGAAATTAGAGTCGATCCGGTGTCCTGTGACGTCTGTTCCGGGTTTTTCCTTAGCAGGGGTCGGTTGCTTCCAGGATCCAATCCTTTGTTAGGGCGATCCGGCCCAGGTTTTTCTACTGTCCTTGTTTCTAGGAAAAGCGGTTTCCGTGTTTACTTTGAAGCGTTTTTTTTTTTCCTGTGCCCCCCTGCCGTGTCGTGAGTTCTGGTCCAAACCTGCCGATCCAGCTGATCCCTCCCGCAGGTGTCCGGCCGCCCTCCGCTCCAGAAGCCAGCTGCACAGGAGGCTGTCCACCGCAACAAACTGTCCAGAAAAGCCGCGCCGCGACCGTGTAGTTAGTTGAGCCCGTGGGAGCTGAGTTGGGTCTGAAGCCTCTTACTGCTATCTCCTCCTCTCTGCTCACGTTCCTTCTTTCTCTGCAAAAATCCTCTCTTTTTATTCCCCCTCTTTTCACAGCTGATCAGACTCAAATCAAAGGCCACGCCCCCTGGCCATTCACCGCACAGGTGAACTGCACTGTGGCGATGTGTAAACAAGCAGATTGCCACACACTGCAACAATCTAGCGAGGTCCTCTACAGCAAGCTGGCGAGTTCTGCTGCATCGAGCTAGCGAGCATTTCTGAATTGAGCTAGCAAGTTCTCTGTAGCATTCTAGCGAGCTCAGATGTATCAAGCTAGAAAGCTCCGCTGTAGCGAGCTCAGCTGTAGCATGCTTATCAGCTCAGCAGTTTTGAGTGAGCAAGCTCTGGTGTAGCACGCTAGCAAGCTCAGCTGTACTGAGCTAGCGAGCTATGCTGTCCACCAGACAGCTGGCTAGCATAGCTAGCTAACCTACTGAGTGTCCGCTCATGTCAATGTGGGCAAACAGAGATGGGGTTGCCACTGAAACTGCGGACAAACTCATTTGGGGCCCACTTTTTCTGCCCACTTTTAACCCATATGGGGCCCACGCGACCTTGCTGGCTGGGTAATAGTAAAAACTGAACCTCTAACTATTGAATTAATTCTATGAAAACAAACATTAAAAATGTATCATATTTATTGAAGTGTGTCTCAATTTTTGACTGTCGGTGATTGGAAAAGTAAGTATAATGTGAGCTAATGAGTTTTAAAACAGTCAATGGTCAGAGGTGACGCAATCAAACTCGAACCAGGGAGTCGGAATTTATACTAATGTAAGTCCATTCCATGTAATGCTGCTGCAACCCTGTTAAATACAGAATACAAAATTATGTTCACATCTCATGATGAAATCTAGCACAGCTTGACTTTGTTTCAGTTTGACGGAAAGCTGAAATGAAAGTTTAGAGTAAAAATGCGAAGAATATTTTGAAGCGCTTTTTTTTTTTTTTTTTTTTTTTTTACAAAATTGCATCTTCTGACAGAAAGAAACTCAACAATGTCTCACTGAAGCCACCTGCATACTGGGAGCAGACTGCCACTGTTTCAATGGGCGCTGCATGCACACCCCAGCAGGCTTCCAGATAGCAGCTAAAGAGCTTATTTTCCAAATCTCTTTATCCTTTCTCGAACTGTGAGACGTTGACAGAAAGTCAGTTAACTCTAGCCAGTGGCAGCTGCATGGGTTTTGCATAATTAATTATTTATACGGAGCCAGACATAGTAATTACCATCCAGATGAATATGATATTCTAATCAGGCAGGCTTTAATTTTAATTGCCCTCCAGCATCTAACTGTCAGTGCTGGCCTGGCTTGATAAAGTGGAGAGTCTCTAAACACCATTAGACATCTGCTCTGAGAGCATTGCCTCCACTAGCCACAAGCCGCACCATCCGCCATAAAAATCAATACAAAGCTGAGGTGTGTGTGTGATGGTGCTCATTTTTCTATGGAAGGCCATTTTTTCTCGATGACAAAACCGGAGCAGGGCCTCAAGCTATGAAGTCCCCGTTCCAGTGATTGATGAGGCCTTATTTTGTATTTCCCTGTCTTCTTTTTTGACTCAGATGAAAAAAAAGCGAACAATTTGAAGTATCATCTCAATATACTGCAAAGAAGATGTTTTATAGTTGATTATCCTTCAACATATGTGCTTTCGGGGATTAGCTGGAAATATCTTCTATTTTAAATGTGACATAATCTGTAATATTTTCTTTAAGACGCCCATCACGTTTTCATTCCTATTTCTGTGTAAGATGACACCGGCTTTTTTGGATGTCTTGATCCCCTTGCCTTTCCCACCTGTGTGTTTCAAGCTGTTTCAAGCAATGCCCGTACCCCACTGATAAAGGCTCGCTTGTAATTGGCTGACATTTTACCAAATCCAAGGGTGGCTGTAATTTTTTTTTAATTGGCTCATTGATTTGAGACATGACCTGTGTCACCTTCAAACACAGCTTTCTTTGTTTGGGACAGTGAGAATACCCACGTTCACTGTGTTAAAATGCACAGAAATAGCACTTTCACAATAAAAACGATGCATTAAAATTTACTTAGTAGTTAGCTGTCTTGCATTAAATAAAAAGAATAGATGGTAAAAAAAACAAACTGCATCCACTGCATCTTTTGAATCCAAAATGTTTGATATTGAAGAAGACACACTTACACCAGGTGAACCCTAATACCACCAAATGGCTAATTATACTGCCCTCCAAACAAGGGGTCTAAATTCATATTCATGGTCATGGATTCCTTTGGACAAAATCAAAGCAATGTTTTTGTAAGGGACAGAGGGAAAGGAAACCATTACAGAGTCAAATTTTTAAAAAAGTAAATTTTAATCATTATAGCATCTCTATTGCACATATAAATAACATTTGGTGAAAACTAGCAAAAAAGAAAAATGAAAATATTGGCAAATTTCTTTTGACCAACTTTTCACCAGAGGCATGGTGGGGTTCAGTGTCTTCCCCAAGGACCTTTCAACACATGTGCGAGAATCGAAGTGAGAATCAAACTTGCAATCTTCCAATCAGAAGTCGAGCACCTTACCGCTGCACCATGGTGGTCCCATGCACCTGTACAGGTGATGATGCAGGTTTTTTGGGGTTTCCAAGTTCCTGGATGGTCATAGAGAGGAGCAACCAATTCAAAGTGCACCTTAAAGGGAACTCAGATGTGTCTTGCAGTACATTTAAATCTCGTTGAAAATGGAACGTTCAATTGGGGTAATAATATCATGAAGTGTTTGCAAGGCTAAACTAGGTTGCACACATGTGAGATGTACCATTGACGCTGGTGTACTGTGCCCTTACGCCACATTCTTTATTGTTGGCAAAGCCTTTGTCACAACTACCCATACGGCTGAATACTTGTCTGCGGGCAAAAAACGAACCAACCTGTTTGTGCTACTCTGATGAACTGGACTTATTATGTAAAAAGGACAACAGGGCAAATCAAATGGGCGATTGGGATTTGGCAGAGGATCGAAAAAGAGAAAAATTCAAATAACACACTTGCATCTCACGTCTATCACCAAAACTTTACCCTGTGTTTGGTACAACCTGTCACTCACACCATGCCTGTAGAAAAAATATGCATGAACGTTTTGGCACGATGGGCTCAACAAGCAGATTATGACCCTGAAATTTTGTGCGCTCACTTCCATACAAGTCTGCCCTTCTTTTGCCCGCAGACATCCCGTATCTACCAGAGGTGGGGCCGAGTCATTGCCTTGCAAGTCACAAGCGAGTCTCAAGTCTGAGTCAAGTCCAGACTCAAAAGCAGTCAAGTCCCAAGTCCAGTCACAAGTCAAGACCAACAAGTATCCAGTCGAGTCACAAGTTCTACCATTGATGTCTCAAGTCTTTTCAACGACAGAGTAAAATTATTTGCACGGACAATGTGTGCTTCTAGGAACTGCATTTACCATCAACATTTTGCCAGCATTTTAGTTAAATTACAAATTTGATTGGTTGGATTGTTGAATCAAAACAACGTGGATTTAACTTGATTGGATGTTGTGCTGAGATCACACAGATGTAAACAAACACAGACAGAGACTGGGGTGCGGGCTCTCACAATCTACTTTTTAATCCTTGGATTTGGGGAAAATAGCAAGTCTCTCCAAGACAAAGAGCTAAAGTCAGAGTCAAGCCATAAGGCACTGAAGTTAAAGTTCAAGTCAGGTTGATGCTTTGACAACACATTCTCACTCCCATGTCGTCACATATCGATGTTTGGTTAAGGACCACCTCCACGTCACTTTTTAACATTTTGGTTGTCCCCAGCTTGTCATTTTCTGACGTACTACCTGTTCCCATTAAATCACGGGTCACCAATCTCCGGCCCACAGACTCCAGGCCACGAACCAAAACCGGTCAAGTTCCGCGACGCATAGCGCACCAGTAGCCAACCCCGGTACCAGCACCCTAACCCGACCAGATGTGGTACCAGACCCAAACTAGTACCAGACGCTGTACCGGATGCGAACCAGTAAGGTTACGGGAACTGTTACTGGGATCAGGGTACTGGACGCATTCCGAGGACCAGTGTGCATCTGGTACCGCATCTGGTACCACATACTGAAGGTTGTGGACTCTTGATTTTATGAACATTCAGCACGTCAAAAAAACGTCAAAAAAGTGACCAGAAAGACAAACGTCAATATGTGACGACTTGGATTGAGAACGTGTTGGCTTTGAGAGTTCAAGGCAAGTCTAAAGTTGTTAAATTCATGACTTGAAACTTACTTGAGTCCAAATTCATGTGACTCTACGTCGGCGCTGGAGCTGTGACGTCGACCCCCACATTGTTACAGATCTTTTGCCAGGCAGAACGGTCGTTGGTCGCCCGCAAGATGTCATTGGCCGTTGGTACCCCGTTGGTAGTTCATACGACGATGACCACCAGGTTTGAATGTTCCAGTCGGGTTGTAGAATAGAGCGAGATGTACTGGTTGGTCGGTTCTGCGAACGCAATGACCAGCGAACCGCAGGCGTCTTGAACGTATTGCTGACGGATGGAATGAGTCGACATTGGTGAGAGAGAAATGAGATGCTCAGGGCCTTCCGCAGCAGCCGTGTGTATGTACCATGTATGTTTAAGTTCATGTGACTCTAGTCACCTCTTGTATTTACCCATAAGGACAGTTGTGGTAAAGCCACAATTCCTCAATTTTTATCTATTTTTTGGGCTTTGAGGATTAAATATCAAGAAACCATCTAGAAATCTCATGTCAGATCTCAATACAGCAGGGACCGCATCCCAACACCGTTCTACCAGAAGAACATTATCAATAATTTCACAGGTTTTTAATTGCTTATCCTTACATCACTGAAACCTCAGGGTTTGTTTTTTTATTTTTTGCATCCCAAACTGCCTGTTTACAGCATATCACCCACTAACAGCACCTGGATCTTCAAAACCATGTAACATCCCTCTAAGTAAATGTGCACCCCTAAAAATAACTGTAAACGCTTTGCATCTCTCTGCTTGCACACGATGAGCTCTCCTCAGGCAGATAGCTGTTTATGCATCTGCTGCTAAAGCGAAGCCGGTTTTATAGGATATGCGCATGAATAACTGATTGGAGATGTCGCACTTCTTAGGACACGATCTTTTTATGCTATTCACTTGCCTGGTGCGGAGTTAAGCCTCCACCTGCAGTGCTAAACAGAGCTTTCGCTGTGTGGGCTCAAAAACACTTAAATTTCCTTGACACGGCTTGGAAAAATGAGTGGAAACGTATGGAATCTACAGTTATTATGGCTTCAAGTCAGGAGATGGATGGTTTCACAGAAGTACCTGACAGGCTGATAAAAGCAGCAGCCAGATTTGTGGATTTCACAAATTACTGAAGAGAAATGAAAGTATTAACTCGCATCATATGCCATTTTTATTTTCCTTGCAATACCGTTCGAATTTTGAGGATAAAAAATGTGATAATAATTGACAGCATGGGCAAAATTTTGAAGGTAAAAAAGGAAATCTCTTATCCTTCTCATCTTGATTGTGTATTCACAGAGAGCTGCCACATTCTTGTGTGCAGCTTTAGCTCAAGGTTTTATGATCTCCACACACCACAACTGAGCTGAGGTGAAATAAGGTCCTATGATGTCTATGGCTCCTCATGCCCAAAGTTTGAATTTCATTAAAGACCCTTCTCTGCTTTCTCGGCTAGCAGGAACAAAGCGCGAGCAGGACTCAACGGTAATCCTGCCTGCGAGGTGCCGGTGTCAAAGGTCACTCATCGCCTGCAGATGAATCCTGTGGTTCGGGTGGCTGGGGCTGTGATGGAGAGGTGAAGAAGATAGAGGAGCTCTTTTTCTCAGGTTACCCAGGCAGAATCTAATGAGGTGGATTGGAGGGAGGACAGAGAGTCTGCCATTCTGCTTGGGTGGAGGCAATCGGACGAGCTCGGGGAAAGGACTCCTCCACAGAAGGCAACACAAAGGAGGATAAGGTAGAGAGGGAGAAAAACTCTAGTGCGAAACATGAAAAGGAAAAGGGGAGAGTGAGACATAAGGCAAAATCAGAGGCTGCATTCTCTGGTTGTTGCGTGAGAGCCACTTAGTGCCGGAGGACAAGCCCACGGCTAATAAAGCTGAAAGTTGGTGGAGGCTCTGACCTTGCTTTGGAAAGCAAAGCCCTAATAAGGACACAGTCTAAAGAGGAGCTGTTTCTCTCCAGAACAAACACTCTTTCCATCCCTATTTCCTGCACTCTCCTTTCATTACAGCCCAGCGAGGAAGAGAAACCTATAGACGCCCTAATGAAGGGGACTGGCGGATCCACTACTTTCAAAACGGGATGAGACGGCGTCCGACATGGAAACCCGACTTTGAACAAGTTCACTGATTAGTAATAAAGCTGTGAAATTTCTATCGCAGATATCAGAGTCTTTTTCTAATGATGGAACTCACTATATGACTGCATCAGCACTTTTTTATTTGATGTGTCTGGCAAAGCTGACAAAAGTTGAAAAAAGAGAAGTTATATATGTCAGTTTTAAGTGGTTTGGGGAGTTTTACTCAAAGTATAGCTTTAACAACAACTTTACACTAGACACTACCGTAAGTCTTCGACTGCTTATGTCAGAAGGTAAACTGTTTCAGTCATTTACTCATTGTGTTTTATTGATTTTGTTTGTATATGCATGCTTTTGTGGTGTTTTGACTTTTAATATTTGAACTGAGATGTGACTGAACAGCTAATGACATGATGACACTCAGCTGTGCTCAATCACACCCGGCTGGCACTTAAGACGGAGCATGAGACTCTTGGAGAACGAAGTGTGTGGGGACACAAAGCGCACAACGTGCAGAAGGAAGGGGCCGCGCACGGACAGACTGGCGAAAGGGGAGCCACGAAAAAGTAATCCAGGCGTCGACGAGCTACCGGAAGGGCGCACTTCAGGAGAGGCACCGAAGCAGCCGGCTGACGTCGGACGAGGAGGAACCCGACCCACGAAGGACGCCGGGCCAAGGAGCAGCGAACGCGGCGGATGCGAGAGGTGCGGCGGAGGCGCCACCTCCGGCTCGATGGACCGGAGAGGGGTCTATGACGGAGGCCATGGTGGAGCTAATGAGAAACACAGCGGATGCTACGGCCATGGCTGCTGGTGCCCCTCCCTGGCAGGGAGTTAGACAGGATGCGGTCTCAGCCCCGAGGAACAACGTGAGACAGTGGGTCCTGCAGACAACCAGGGAGTCTTCGAGGGTATTGTGGGTGGAAGTGGGTTGTTGAGATCAATCCTGCGGGATGTTGACATGGCTCCTTTCACACAGCAAGTGATGGACGGTCAGGAGCTCACCGTCCATGGGTTGGTAACTGCCAGCTTTGTCTGTTATCTCAGACACGGTCAAGCGGGACAGAAAAAGCAGCAGTTGCTTCTAGAAGTCTTAATCTCTGCCCATAAATGGTGACCCAAGGCGTCCCGAGTTACATCGGCTGCTAATAAACGTACAGGCCTTAGGCGATGCATTCTGGTTTGTCGAGGGGCTCGAGTGCGTCAGGCGTGCTGGAGTTGGGGACGCAGTGATGAATCGATGGGACGCAAACAATCGGCGCTGGGCTGACAACACAACCACAGCCCATATGATGGAGCTCCTGCATCTGATTGCAGGACAGCTGCTCCAGCACCGGTGCCGTGACCAAGCCATTGGTGCCCTGATTCTGATGCCGGTCTCCTTCAGCACGCGTGGGACCCTCACAACAGCCAAAGTAGCAAAGATAGTGGCAGCCCTCCATCCCTCCATCGGTGATGCTCTTTCTGCACAGGACGTGAGACTCACTTGGATCAACTTCAGCCACCACGTAGATGACGAGTGCATGCCCTGGATCATGCACAGATGGTTGGGGTTCATTCCGGCATAAGCAATACGACCCGAAGTCGTATTGGCCCAAGCAGCGGGATCAGGTCTGACCTCCCTAGACACCATCGCTCGAGCGGTCCACGAGCATCCCCGCTTCCCTTGGGCGTTCATTATCAGGATGTATCCGGTGCAGTGGGAAGCAGCCGCAAGGGGAGTGATGCGTGTTGGAGGCAACCCTTACTACAGCTACAGGCGTGACCTGACAGAGATAAGGTCAACCCAGTTCCGTGACCTGGCGGCATTTTGCGGGAAACTCCTCATTGCAGCAGGCGATAGGGCTCTGGAGAACAATCGGGGTTTCGTGGAGGACAGAAGCCGGGCAGATACCTGGAGGCACCCGATTGATTCATACATTGAAGCCCGAGCCCGCGAGGGGATTGATCTGGAGTCAGCCATCACCCCTGCAGAGGGAGATCTGATTGCCGGCATGATCGAGTCGGTCGGTGCATACCCTGCAAACATTCAGAATGGCCACCCCGGTGATGGTGGTGGAAATGGTGGCGGGGCTGTCGGCGGAGTCAACGGTGGACCTCCTTAGGTCTGTACGGGTCAGTGTACGAGGTTGTTCATGGTTCTCAGGGCTTTTCTGGTGCAAGTTCAAGGCACGCCCATCTACCTCACTGTGGAGAAAATCCAATCTCCAATATTGTTTTCAAAGTGGGACTAGCGTCTAGCTATGTTCGGATTTGCGAGAAACGCGGGTGGATGCAGCAGGAGACTACTGTCAATGCGCTGAAAGAGCTAAGTAGAGGAACGTAAAAACGTCACACTGTGAGCACGAGCGACGCTGTAGTTAGCTCGACACAGAGTCTCCTGCTGGTCTGTGTTTAGGGCCGGCGAACCCGGAAGTGCAGCTGCCAGTGCGAGTCGCGGGAGGAAAAGAAGACCCCGGCTGAGCAGAGGAGCGGAGCCTCCTCTGTCAGCCCCCCACCTTCATTGACTCTGTTTTAATTTGGATTTATCCCCAATCCATTTTAAGAGACTCTTTGGGCTGCTGTATTTTATTTTCTTAAATGCAACATCATTTTTATCCTTTTATCTTTGTTTTTTTTATATATCCCAGCCCACTTTTTTAAATAGATTTTAAGACTTTAAAATCTTAACCTTTATTTATTATTAAACCTTTTTAAACGTTCATTGGATTATGGTGCTTCATTTCTGAACATTTCTGTGATCTTTGAGCCTGAAACCTAAGAGGTTGGTTGGACCTCACATTTTCATAATTTCCACATGTTGGGACGCAGATAAAAACCCCTTCTTTCTCTGTGACAGAATTAGGTTTAATTTAGTAAAAGTGTTGGATATCAACACAGAAATAGAACGTAAACATATTAGAAATGTGTGTTAACACAAAAAAAAAAAATCTGTTACGAATGAAATAAAAAATTTACTTTTGTATATTCTTCAAAAAATTACATAGACCAGTTTTTCCCTCCCAGGTGACCAAATAATTAAATGGTTACTATGGAGATAAACCAACAGAAAAAACGCAAATTTGACAAAAAAATCCACATTTGAATGAGTTTCTTCTGGGCAGTGTCAGAGACAAAGTTGGAAAGTGAGGAGGATATAGGAGTAGGGCCTGGTTGATAAAATCAATTTAAGCTTAATAGATCAATAATAAATCCATAAAGGTAGAGCTTGATCACATAATGCTAAAGTCCGCTAACTTGATGCTAACATAAAGTGATTGCTGACTGAATATCTTTAAATACTCACAGGCAATAATTCTCCAACATTTTTTAGGTAATTTCTTTTAAAGTAAACATTTGTGATCTAAAACACTTATTTTTTTTATTTTTGCTTGTACTTTCTTCTTCTTTTGGAATAATCTGTACTGGTATAGTGCAATCGCCACCTAGTGGCCAAACTGAAAACCCCCAGTGCAGGCAGAACAATTATTGAAGCTTCTCCTTTTGAGAGCTTTTACAGTATGTGAACTGTATCAGAACAATATTAAAATCTTCAAAACCAATACATAATTTATTGGCGTGTTTCTAAACAAATGTGTCTAAATGTGAAAATATGTAAACTCAAAATTAAATTGAGACGATCGAAAGAATCGAAAAAAATTGGAATTAAAACAATCCAGGCTTTGGTGAATTAAATCGAATCGATTCTTGAAATTATTGTTGATACCCAGCATTACATAGGAGCCACTCAACCAGTGGGGGGGTAGGTCAAACAGTGGCTGGTAGCTCTAACTGACCATAAAATGCTGCTTGTGGCTGTGATTTCAATTATTTTTGTTTCAGTTGTCTTGGTTCTCTTTAAGTTAATTTCCTCAGTGTTTTAAAGTGTTTGGGATTTTAAGCCATCTGCTATGACATATTTTTTTTTTTACCTTTCCTATATATACATATATATATATATGCACACACGTCAGGGGAAAAAAGAAGAGAGAAAATGCACAACTGAGAAACTTCCTTATCTGTATTACCTGTAATTAGTTGTGAGCTTCAAATCATATCAACAAACCAGAAGTGATGACACAAACCTTTTGAAGAAAAAAAAATGTTTGCTTTAACGCTATCTCTAAAGTATTTTACTGAACTTTCTTGCTTTACTCTTTAAAAAGGCAGAAATCTTGACTATTTAGAAACAAACATCTAAACCTAATTCAAGCCACGGTTCCTTTTGTTTTATGCTTTCATCTTGACTTTTTTTGTCTCCTTTTGGAGCTTCTGTTTTCTTCTTTTTTTCCCTTCAAGTCAAAGCTAAAGAATTATAAGCTGGTACTGTAAAGGTACTTGCATTTCAGAAGCTTGCCTAGAGCTGGCTGCACTAAGAAACTTTGACAAGTAGTCAATGTGTGTCCTCCCAGGGTTTGTGTTTTGCTGCTCAGGCTCAGTGATTCGGAGCACTTTTTGGACCCCTGGAGATAAAAAGAGCTTCTCCATGCCTTAATAGTGTAGATAATTTGTGCCATGATGTTTTTATAACGAGGCAAGGGATTAGGGCTTTCCTTCATGAATTCAAGATTAACAACAGTGCCTGTCTCTGTAAAGCCGGAAAGAAGCAGAGATGTGAAACCTGTGAGATTGCAAGGATATGAAGGAATCCTGTATTGAAGTGCAGTCGGAATAGGCAAAAAGAGTCCTAAAAGAAAGCCACCACGCTGTCCGTGCAAGTGAATCGAGTTGTATAACTATTGCATGCATGTCGGGGTTTGTTTCTTTAAGATCTCTGACACGGCCTGGCGAACAGACCCCTGCAAATCCCTGAGAATTGCCCCTGCGTGCCAACATTAATCTGAGGCAGGGGTGACCATGCACTGTTCAAATTGAGCCCTCAGAGACCATTCAGCCAACGAGGAAGCGTTGTTAGACAGCGGCGGGGACCGGGAGGGTGCAGTGCACTGCCAGTCCAACAGATGAGATAAGGGTGATCAGCTACGAAGCTCCAGTGAGAGGCGGGACTGCATTTCTGAGCAGCAGAAGCAGGGAGAAGATAGGCCCATAGACATAAACATAAGGCCTTAGCCACAACTGCTTGTATTTGGTAAATACAAGCCGTCTGCAGGCAAAGCCTGTATGAGGAATGCAACATGGAAATATCAAGGATGTAAGCAACTTGATGAGCCTGTAGAGCCATGTTCATGCACATTTTTCAACACGGACATGCTGCAAGGGACACGTTCTAGAACACCTGAATGAGTAAAGGTGAAGTAAGTTAGACGCAGCTCCGGCTAAAAGAATGAAGTTCACCTCACCGGAATGATCTGGTGGATCTGGACTCTGCTGCTCCAAAACATAAACCCAAACTACTGTCTCAATATCATCCACGTTTTCCACGATGGGGCAACAAATGAGTCCAGAACAAGGGTGGTGGGTGCTCCGCAGCCGGAGCGTCAAAGCATTCAGCTGTAAACGTCAAAAGAGAGGCGGCAGGCGCAAACTGCGTCCGGTGTGAATGCACCATTAGGCTTAAGTTCAGTCCTGCTTCCAAGTCCATTCCAGAGCCAACACACCATTAAAACTGTCGTAAGAAGGAAAATAAACCCAAATAAAGCGCCTCAAAGCTTGTTGAAGAGAAAGTTTATCACTTTGCGGTTACTTCATTATGAACAAATCTGGTTTCTTTAAAAGAATTTTTATCTTTTTGTGATAAAAAGAAATATTTGCATTTGACTGACTGTACCTCAAACGCTCTATAATTCTCTCCAGCAGTTATTGTTTCAACCCACTAACTTTTCTTTCTCCTCTCATGAGCCGCTGTTTCTTTCAGGGAAGCCAGTGATTGCTAATCATTTTCATTTGCATATGAAGATAAGTCTAATGTGCTCGCTGGCTAATCCCCTCCCTCTAAGTGCTGGATAACAGACCATTTTTAGCTTTTAATCCATTAATGAAATTTGTTTGCTCATTGACTTGAATCAGCACCATAATTATAGGGACAAATTTATCATTTGGAGCTATTTGAAATGTGTTTTCTATGTGTAATCTGCATATATGAATTAATGACAGTGATGTGTGATTAGGTGAGGGTTTCTTTTTTTTTTTTTTTATAGCCACTCCAGACTAAATCATAAATTTATTTGAGAAGTGGAGGTGACAATTTCAGCAAGAGAAAGGTCACAGAAATTAGAAAACAACATTCTTCCGAATGTTTTTTTTTTCCCACAGAGTGGAATATTTTAAAAGAAAAAACAACTTTAAAAACACAAGATATTTTACACATTTAGTTATTTTACTGTTTTCCAGCACGGAAAAACATTTCTAATTAATGTCAAATGATGACCGAGTGTTCTGACATTAAAACAACTTTTGTGAAAATGGAGGAAAGACGTGTTTGACTTTTATTGCGTTTGGAAATAACAATGTTTGCTTAAGTGAATTAAAAGGCTTTTCAAATGTAACTTGTCAATGTTTAAAATTAAAAAAAAATTTGGAATGAATAAAACAACTAAAAATATGCAACACAACCTTGAAATGCCACAATTTACAAAATGCGTATATATTTGTTTTTATCTGTTTTGAAGCAAGTAAAGCCCATTACATCACAGAATTAACAGCATTTTTAAGCCCTTTGATAAAATCCACGATAACATCTGCAATATGATTATATATATATATATATATATATAGTTTAGGTGAGTTGTTAGGTTTTTGCTCAAAACAATGTTAGTCTTGGATGCAGACTGTCATTGATCAACACATTTTTAAAATAGTGTAACTACTATAAAGAAATAATTATCAACTATTTTTTTACCTTTCTTCAATGCGGCAAGAATTTATCAAGAGAAATGAATAACAATGGTGAGTTTTTTTCACCATAAAGATGTGAAAATTAGCTAAAACTTTTTCCCACCAAAACTGTTTTTGAGGTTTCATGGAGGCCACCATTTTGAAATTAGCAGCAAAAGCCCTTCTACTGCCCCTAGTGGAATGCTGAGAAACTGCAAAGCAGAAAACATGGACCAAGTTATATCCGAAAGGTTTTTAAGGAAAGTTTTGATTGTGCTAATGAGATAGATGTTTAGAAAATGTGTTTATCAAAAATGAAATGAATGGTTACATAGAATTAATTATGCTTAACTTTTATGATCTTTTATGAACTTTTTCTTTAATTTACAGCAGAAACATTCAAATCTCAGTTACAGCACCGAGCGACCTGGAAGTGGCTACGAATGAAGCAGTTTTGCAAAATTGTGGTTGATAATTTTACAGAGGAGCTGCATGACACCGTTTTACCTCTAAGTGATCGATAATATGACTCATTTAATTCTAAAAAAGAGTTTCTATTGGAGATTTGCAAAATTTGTCAATTTTCAAAAAAACCTCATTTGAAGCACAAGATTTTCTCTCCTAAAATGCAAGTATCTAAAAATGTTTGTGTTTCCATTTGGCAAATTTATTATTGAAAATCCAATTTGCGCAATTTAAGTCAATGAAAACATGGCTATCGACAGTCAATTATCTAACCACTCACAGAACTCTATATGTTTTAATTATTATGACTAATTTCCATCTTTTACATTGTAAGTAAATTATGCATCATCTTTGTTGGGTAAGAAACCACTGAGTGGCTACTTGTTGAAATGTTCGAGTTTCAGTTATTTTTCCTTTTAACTTTCTAAGTCCATTCTATGTATTATTTGTCTCACTACCATTTAAAAACATATATAGCGGGAGACTAGCTAGTGCCCTGGATTTGAATGGTAATTCAAACACAGTGGCAAAAACAACATCACAGATTTCCTGAAATTAAAAGCTTAATAAATATAAAAATTTCACAAAGAATACTTATGAACAATTTGTGTTCTAATAATGAAAACCTGGATGTTTTATTTAAAAAAAAAAAAATTAACATTGAAAATCGTTCAAACACAATGCATTGTGGTTTATATTAGCCAATCTAGTTAGCACCAGGGGTGAAAGTAAGCCGGAACGGTCCGGAGCGGCGTTCCGGTAAATGATTTGAAGACGGAACGCCGTACCGGCTGGAGAGATCAGCTGTGCGGCCAGTTTTCACTATATAACACATGACAGAAGCCGCTGTCGCTCTTATGGAAGAAAAATAAGAAAATTGACATTCGAGCTGAGAGCAGCATTGTTTTTTGCGGCGCATCAGACAGTTATTGAAACCCGTCTCTCTTTCTCTCTCTCTCCCTTTCTCTCTCGCTCTCTCTCTCTCTCTCTCTCTCTCTCCCTCTCTCTCTCTCTCCTGGTCTGCGCTCTCTTGCGTGCGCCAAGCGTCCCGAGCGCTGCGGACCCCCGACTTTCTGAACAGCAGGCGCACCAGAGAACTGCAGCTCTGCAGCTGATGATACTAATAATAAATAATTAAATTATTTAAATGAAAAAATAAACAAAAAAGATGCAGAGAAAAGTGAATCAGATTTTTAAGAGGACGATCCAAAAGTGAGGATGACGATGTGCAGAACAAATCTTCTAAAGGAGAGGACGAAGAAGAGAAAAGGAGAGATGGAAGTTGAATGAAAAATGCCAGTAAGACACCAGGTCCATCAATCACAGATGAATCTGGACAACTGACAATAAGTTCTGTTTAAAGTCCCCTTCCAAAAAAAAAGAAAAACAATTTTTTGAGTTTTTAACATGCCTGTGTGTCATTTTTCTTCTGAAAAAGAACAAATGTAATCATTTTGTTTTTGCATTTCCTTTTCATCTCTGTTAATCAAACTGTCACAGACAGACTCTGTTAATGAATTATGATGTTCTTTCCATCACAACAGCTCTGCTGCACATGCACTAAACCCTCATCTGGTCCAGCTAGCGTGTCTAGTTCAGGTTCTGGAGAAGAGAAGATGGTATCTTCACATTGACTGCAGTCGTTCACATTTCTGTGGTCCAATCAGCATCACTGGATTTTTGGTTTGAGTTTTATCCAATACTGACGGTAGCAGGGCTGAGAACGCTTGAAAATCTCCACCAGAATCCACAGAGCTTCTTGATGTGACCACAGAAATGTGAACGGCGGCTCATTTGACCGCAGCTGTAAAGGATCTGTGAAAGTTCGGTCCATGAAGCTCTTCCTTGTCCGAACTGATGTCCAGCCCAAAACAAAACTGCTAGACATTTTTGTAGTGCAGCGGTGAAGACTCAGAGCCACCATAATCAGACAGGGGAGGGTCCAAGACGTAGCAGGTCAGCTTCGCTCAGCTCCAGAAGCCACGCCCCCACAGGAGTTTTCACAGACCAACATTAAAAAATGACTTTTTAAGACGTTAAGGGTCTGCGATTTTGGTTAAAAACAACATAAACATAAATAAAACACTCTGAGAACTTATTCTTTTTAAATAAAAGTAAAAATTACCCCATATGGGGACTTGTAAAGGTAAAGTAAAGGTATTGGACTGTGTGGGTGTGTGTGTGTGGGGGGGGGGCATAGTACCGGCAAAAAAAAAAATCTACTTTCACCCCTGGTTAGCACTGACACATACTTGTCAGGGATGGTGGTGGAGGACCCAAATGCAGGAGACCAGACTTGGTGGCAGAAACATAAACGTTTACTGAACTAACTTAAACATGACAAACCTAGGAGAACAAACCAGTGAGGTGACAGAACATAAAAGAGCAGATGTCCTGACAATGAGAAACTGAAAACCAAATACACTGAGGTTGATTAACTAAATGAAGACAGCTGTGGATGATTAACCTGAACGTGGTGAGACTGACAGGGAAAATAGAACATGACAAAACCTAAGCACTGAATCATGACACATACTAGTTGTTCAGAAAAAAATGAAGGGAACGTTTTTGATTTGTAGATTTGGAAAACTCTACTAAATGGGGAAAACACAAACTAAGTAGTAAAGAAATATGGACGCAGTTTGAAATGACATCTTAAAATGGATTGGCTATCAGGAATCCCTTACCAAAAACAATAGTATATGTTTAAAAGTATACTTAAGTTTAAAAAAGTAAACACTTAAAAAAGTGTTTACTAGTTTACTTCAAGTTTATGAAAGTAAGCTTAAGATAACCTTTATGGTGTAATGTTAGTATACTTCAAGTTTACTTTAGGTTTATGAAAGTATACTTAACTTAAAGTAAACTTGAAGTAAACTAGTAGTATACCAGAAAGATATAATAAACTAAGAGTAAACTTAAAGTTTATTGTCAGTAAATTAGTAGTATACAAGAAAGTTTACTTTAAGTTTACTTCTAAGTATACTTTTTATAAACTAAAAGTGGGCCAATTTAGTACCAAGAAGTATACTTGGTAGTAAACTTTTTAAAGAATACTTAGTGTTTACTTTTTGATACTTAAAAAATACTTTTAAACATATACTTCTAGTATACTTATTTTGGTAAGGGTAAATTAATTTAGACTTGTAGTATTATTCTAAGTCTAAACAAAGTATACTTAACATGAAGTTGTAGTTTATCTCTAATAAGTACATAAAAAAGTATACTATCTTAAGTTTAGTTTAAAACAAGTATACTAAAATAGACTCAAGTATACTTATTTTTGGCAAGAAATGACTTTTTAGCTAGAATGTGTAGAAAATCATCAGTAAATGTCAGACAAAAGCAAACTTTGTCAACTTTAGATCAAATTGGAGATTCTCCATGGAAATGCATTGTATTTTTGATTTGCTGCAGCATGAAGTCTTGGAAAAGTAGTGGCCAATTAGAAAATGGCTAATGGATTTAGAGCCACAAAATACAATGTGGTGCAATAATGGCGTCGTTTTAAAACCATTGTTCTTTTTTTAACTGTGAAGCCTAAGCAACATAACTTCAAATGTTGACTGACAATAATAAGCAATGTTTAATATATATATATATATATTGTAATGAGATTGTTTGTAAAATAAAGCACTCATTTTAGAATTTTTGCACTTTTTTCTCCCCCTGTTTTATTTATCTGAAATGTCTTCGTATCTATCAAATTCTGAACAGTCTGGAGCTCAGTACAGACTAACAATATTATTTTCCATTTCCCAAAGCCTGAAAATCTGCAGATGCAACAGTGTGAAAGCCCAAACACTTGTGTTCAGCACACTGTCCCCTGTGTCTTTATTTAGACTAAGAAAGTGCTGGAGCTGAGGAAGATCGTCTGGATCCTGTTGTCAGCGAGTGGATGCTGGAGCTTTATCAGGCTGCCTGGTGTAGCTGCGGATCACAAACACAGGTAGTCAGAGCACACAAACCACTGTCAGCTCTCATCACTCTCAAACACCCTGAGGGCTGGAGTGTGCATGTGAGAAAGGTGCTTACTTTGTGTTCCTCAGTCCTGATAGCCACCCTTGAGGCCCCTCTTCATCTAGAGATGTGCTCCATGCTATTTTCAGTCTCTCTGTATGTGAGCACTGGAACTATCAGGAAGCACTAGATTGGAAAACCTGAGAAGTAAAAAGTCCACCACGATTTCCCCCCAGCCTATTAAAGTGTGCCAACTGACCAGCCAACACATCGTCTTTTGAATAAATAGTTTGACGAGTGGAGACTCCGGGGGAGCCGGTGGGAAAAACTAAATATTATCCCATGTCACACTCTTCATTTTTAGGTCAAGGCCACAGAGGAGTACAACAATACTGTTTTCTTCTTTTGTCCATGATGAGGAAAATACACCAATTTTCAACATTTGTTTTTATTTGGTATTTTATGAACATTTTGAACTGTGTGCGTTCCTTCAGCTGCATTAGCGTAACACTTTAACATGCTAACCTGTAACCAATGACTGTATATAGAGGTGGATAGAGCCCGGTGTGTCATCACTCACAGAAAATGGGTGACGCCATCTTTTCGCAACACCGGTGGCGCCATGTTGAAGCTACATGACAGTGATTGGTCCGAGTCTCTGAGTCAACGTCATGAATGAGCTTGTTCGAAGCCCGCCTCCTTTCCACTGAAAGCGGGCGCGGGGAGAATCTGTCAATCAAATGTTCAAGGTGGGGCCAGCAGGCACCACATACTTTTGCTGAGGCATCTGATTGGTCAGTTTAACACTTGAGTAACTTGTTATAAAAAAAAAAAAAAGAAAATAGTATTAGCAGGAGGATGCTAATAAAAATGTATCTTGGTTGTTCTGAAAAGTATAATGACTGAGTAATGGCTGCTTTTTGTTTTTTTCGAGAGAAGTCTATAGGATTCATTGAGTCCAGTTCTCTATATACAGTCAATTAATGTAATGGGTTTTTTTGTCAAGGGGGTGAGTGACAGATCCCACAGCAGAGCCAGACGAGGGTAACAGAAGAAAGCTTTAATTGCTCCAGGAAGACAAAACTAACACAAAAAACCCAGACTGGCGGTGGAGGCAGGAAGCTAGGCCGAGGAGAAGCCGCGCCTCCTGCCTCACACCACCCTGCAGGAACACCAAAGAGACAAAACATAAGTACAAGAACACCACAAAACCAAATAAAGGAAAACACCAAACCATAACATTATTTTTGGTTTTGTTTTTTTTAAAGCTAAATTGCACTAAAAAGTGAATCACATTATAGCAAAACAAACTCAATTCGAAAATATAACAAGTAGACAAGAAAGTAACATTTTGATGATTTGGTTTCATTTTGGTCAATACTTGTTCATTTTATTCATTTAGCCATATTAGCATCACACTTCAACATGCTAGCCTGCAACCATAAATCCTTCTGCTTCACAGCAGGATGCTAATGCTAATGCAGGCTGTGGACCTTCTTGCTAGCTACTTAATTGTTTAGCTAAGTCAAATGAATAATAAAATGTAGTTTTTGCTGACTTGGTTGTTTATTTTATTGAAAATAAAGGAAATTTACATTAAACAAGACATATTTGTTTTTTTATTGATTTTTTTGTGGCTAACAATGCTAACTCATTAAATGTAAATGTCTATGTCAAAATTCCTTCACTAGTTAATATATCATGTGTTTACCATTTTGTTGTGATGTCCAAATCTACAATTACAAATTCAAGTGCCCCTAGAAATTTCCCAAAATTCATTGCGAATAACCAGTGGGCATTGATGCTCACTGGAGTGAGGAATAGCCTATAGACCGCAATGCATTGTGTTAAAAACAATTTTGCAAAAAAATCTATTTAAATGTGTGTGCTTATTTATAAAACGTTTTTATCATGAAAACATAGTGGGTTCATAAATAGTTGTTCATATTGATTAGGTTTTCACTCATTAAACTGGCAATGTCATATCAGCGATTAAATAAAAAGCAGTGATCATGGTGTCTAAATTGCTTTTAAAATCCAGAGCCCCAATATTCCTGCACTATATAGTTTTTAGTGGTTGGGGGTATGGAAGGATTTAGTCTACAATAAATTAGCTTGTTTGCTAACTGAAGCTATCTTAACTAGCGACTTCTTAGCTTCCAAAAAACTAGCCTGTCATTTATTTTGATCACATTTTTTAATAACTTTGCTTTCCATTAGTGCTCTAATAAGCAGCAACAGCTGTTTGTTTCTTTTCCTCATTCTTCCATCACTCACCCACTGGGATGATAATCCTGCTGGATGATTAACATCCTGAGCTTCTCTGTGTGAGTGGGATGAGTTCAAAATCCTTGAACCAGAAATTTAAAGCTATCAGGTGTTGCTAATGTGTTTCCGAGCCCCCACCACCACCAACTCTGTTGCTCATGTAACCTGCTGAAAAATGGCATCAATATTAAAGTACACAGAGCATTTTTTTTTTTTTTTTTTTTTTGGCTACAGTGCTGCCGCTGAAGCGTACGCGGCAGCTTTCACATCTGATTATGACCCGTTATACGCAGCGACTGACACATCTTTCTAACTTCTGCCCCCAAACATCGCTTAGGGCTACCAAGTCGCTCGTATGGCCTCAATCTCTCCATGTCAGAGTGGCAGGAGGGTAATCACTGCTGACAGAACTGCCTATCTGAGTAGCTCTCTCAACTCCTTGTGCGTGTATGCATATTTGTGTGTCAGACACCCACCCGTCCCAATGACCACTGCACCAAATATGTATGGGTTTTTTTTTGGTTCAGAGAAAGCCTTGGATCTGCTGCCTTTCCTCCAATCTTCCCTCGTCTTCTTTGGGTGACCTGCTGCCACTCACCTGGGATTGCAGTGACTGACGATGAGCTGCTTGTCCCAAGGTTGCCTGCAGGGACTCTGGATATGTGATGGTGTCACGCAACCCACGCGGCCTTCTGAGACTGGAGCCCCTGACATGTAGTCAAAGGAGGAGCCGGGCTCTTTGTAAAGTGTGTTTGTGCATTTTGTGTACATGCTCCGGTGTGTAATCATGTCGGAGATGAAACATGAATGAGTGAGGTGGCCGGTGTCACCAGGGAGTCGGCGCATTCTTTCAGATTTGAAATTGCACACATGCACAGCGTCACACGTGCACACTCCAGCAGATTGGCATTTGTAAGTGTGGTGGAGATAAGGATGCTCAGCCACTCTCCCCTCTTTCAGACCATCCAATCTCCTTCCTGCACATGCTTCTGTAGGTTCACTTAGGAGCATGCTTCCCTTCAGGACTAAATTTGTCTTTGACAGGCTTTTGAATCTGTCTGAGGGATCTGACGACAAATAAACCATCAACAAAGAGTGTTTCCTTTAAAGGGTTTTTAAAATGAGTTTTCACTATTGCTTTCACACTACCTAGATTCTGTAATAAAATATATCAAACAAGAATGGTGCTGCACTAAGAGAAAATAATGTTTTCCTTTTTTTTCTGCAACAAAAGATTTCCTTCCTTGAAGCTCACGTTTTGTCTGCCATCAAAGTCTTTCAGCGTCTGTAGTAGTTCATCAAAGTGTGGGAACTGAAGGAGCTTTCACATCAGTACAAACTAGCTAACTTGTCTTCGATGACTGAAGGATCTAGAAATGGTTTTGCTTTACCAATTCTCAAATGTGAACCAAAGACAGAACTGGGATAGGTCATGCTACGTTCTCATCGCCCTTGGTATTGCGCATTCAAACGACCACTTTCAATGAAAAGTCTATGAAAATGTGCCTTTGGGGCTTCTGCGTTAAAACTCACAAGTCTTTAAGTCCATTTTAAGGCTCTATGTACAAAACACATCGCCATTGAAGTTAAACCAATTGAACTTTGAAGAATCAGGGACTCAGATTTAGTGGCAAATGGGTAGTGTTGTTTTTAATTCACGGAAGCGCCCGCCGTTTAACAAATTGATCATGGAGGAGACATTAATAATTGAGGTTTGGCTGGAATTATATAACACAGAGTCAATCATGTATCAGAATAGAGCTGTGAAAAACAAAGCCTGGAACCAGATTTGCACCACTCCAACATTTTTCACTTAGCTTCTTCGAACAGTAGGTGCATACATGCGCAAGTATCAAGTATAGAGTGTTGAGGGTAAACACCATATGCTAAAGGGACATTCAGGAACCCAAAACACATTCCCGGTGTGAGTGAAGCCTTCCTGTTGCTAGAGCCTCACATTGTGGGTCTGTTCTGCTTGTGACCAGGAAAGAAGAACAGCGTGGAAAAGAAAACTAGATGGTTTCCCTAAATGTTTGTCACCGTCTATTGTTTTGACCACCTTGAGCTGTTCACAGACTCAATGATTGTAAATGAGCAACAGGTGGGGCGGAAGCAGGTGACATCAACAAGGACAGAGACCCAGGGGGACAAGAGGACCGAGGAGAGACCTGCATGACCCCCTCTGCCAGCTTGGGGGAGGGTGCGTTGAGCAGAGCTGGGTGCATGATGGGAACGTCCAAACAGAGGGCACGCCATGGGTGAGTGGAGCAGACTCTTCCTTTACTGGTCTAGCTCACATGTAAGGGAATTGAGTTTCATTTTCTGGCTGTTTGGTTTGAGTGAAGTTTTAGTCAAGTTATCTTGAGCCAACCAAGTTTCCGTCCTCAACCAAACTCCTGTGAATGTCTGCGGTAGTCGATCCAATTCTCATCTTCAATCAAGTCATCATGAGTTCCCACGCTGTCGTTTCAGCACTCTCTACGGCTCTCTGTGCACTTCTGCTGCTTATTCCTGTTCAGTCTACAAGCTGGGCCATGCAGTGCTACAGGTTAGCAGACTTTCTACTTTGCTTACAGACTCTCCCTTAACTCAGTGCTCCCAAGCCTTCCTCTACTTCCCACTTTGGGAAATACATTTCTACTAAATGTCTAAATGTATTAATAAATCTAAAAGAAATGTGTATTTAAAAGTGCGTTTGTGTGTACTGTGTTCAAAACTCTAGGGTACACACATGGCTTTGCATGTTTCTACGACTATTTTTGGGATCTTCGTATAAAATGCGAGTTCATTGACCAACTCGGGGTTTGTCTTGGCCTGAGTTGATTCTGGGTTGTCTGTAGTCTTAGGGCTCAGGCGCCACTCTTACCAAACAAGGCAGACTATACGAGCGAACACATTTTGCTGGGAACCAGAACGTCTTTGTATGTATGGAAGATTACAGTAAAATAACACAATAAAGAAAAACTACAGCATGAACAAATGTATGCAGAAAAATACAAATGCATTTGCAAATGGTGAAAGGTGGGAGGTAAAGCGATACTTTACTCTTTCACACTGGTGACATCAGAGGTGACACCAATATATGACACTTTTTGAACTACTATAACTCTTCAACAGATAACGTAACTGCACGGATTCTGAGAAAAGCAGCTTTGCATATTGGCTTACGCCAAAACTTTACTAACGTAAAATGTCGTGTAACAATTCTCCGCTTCAGAATCTGTTGGAATTTGGTTGAAGAGTTATGGTAGTCAAAAGAATGTCAACACTGGAGCCAAAGATCCAGGTGTTGAAGGGTTAATGTCCATCATTTCTCTACTTCAGTTGTGTAACTTCCAAGTTTTGAAGAATGTCAATGACAAGGCCAAAACCACCTCCTCTTACTTTTATGAATAGTTAAGAGCAGTGGAACAGCAGTGGAACAGCAGTGCAAACTTTCTCCCAATGTTCATAGGCTGCCTGTCGCCACTGTCATTACCAGATGAATGAAATATTAATCCTCTCGTTTTCCCGCTTGGCTCTGCTCTATATGAGCTGTCAGACCGAGACCCCCATCTCAGCCCTGTCCATCGCCATAGAGGTGGTGTGAAGCATTTGTGTATGGCATCTGCCAAACAGCAATGGCCTGTCAGGCCCCTCTGTCTGTCTGTCAGTGAGTAATTGGCACACATGCAGCATGAGCAGACATATGCAGGTGGCTGTCTCTTTGCTGTGGTACCTTCCCACCTCAGGACCCCCATGGGGCCCGTTTAAGCAGCAATCCCGCGGCGACAGTCTGCTTGTGTATGTATTATGGGCAATATCCTGCACTCCTTCACAGAGTTTAAGTGCCAGAATAAAACATAATTGGCCGTCTGGAGTTGAGGCGTAATAGGGAGAGGTTTTATTTTAGGGATTGAAAAGTTTTCCTTCCACGTGTAAAACGATCGTGGGATGTTTGGAGTTTGTTTATTTAACAGATGGCATTTGTTCTCTGGTTTCGCTAACCCTTTACCTCCCGCGGTATGCCAGACTTAAAATTCAGAAGCATATGTAGTACAGCAGGGGTGTTAGTCACGGTGCAATAGCCAAATCCCAAACAGGTTGTAAAATTCAGGTCTGCTTTTTTTAGTTCCTCTGTCTACATCCCTGTCTGTTGGCTAAAACCCAGAGTTCCCAGTGTTCAGAGATTTTCGAGAGCCTCCACTGACAGCAATTTCCCTGTCAAACCAGAGTTACCCACTGTAACTGAAGAATTCACATTTCCATTATTTTAAGCAGTTTTTGGGATAAACCTTCACTTTTAGACTCAGCTTGTTGTTTTGTTTTTTGGGTAGTTGTCTAGATCAGGGAAAGTTTTTCACAGGTATCTTCTAATTGGCTGGACACTCCTGGAACAGGTTATTAGTCATGAGTAGGGCTTGGATTTCTAGAAATCATGCAGACACATGAGCCCACAAGGCCTGGAGTTCCCATTCTTGGTTTAGATCACAGGCGTCTAAAGTTAGGCCTCGAGGGCCGGCCTCCTTCTAGTTTTTCAGAAATCCTGCCTTATCTGCTGCTGTGTTTGGCCAATAAGGAGCTTCTATGGCAGCTTGGTTGGAAAACGTGTGGGACACCGGCCCTCGAGGACTGACTTTGGTCTAGATCATTGCATCTATGTTAGCATCAAGGTCCTGATGACATAAACGGATGCGAGACGTGCCCCACTGTGAAACTTTCCCGGAGGAAAACTCAAATGCAATTGCTCTGGATTTTCCTTGATCTGTCTTCATAAATGGATAGAATACAGTTTTTCCTCATGGGACACACATTCCATGAGTAACTTGCTATAGGTGAAAGTCGCAAAGTAGAATTACAGATGTCTTCAGGACTAGATATTTTACACACTTTTCCCAGACAGACAAGAACATTTTCACACTTTTCTCTCTTGTTTAAAGGATAACCAAACAGTAAATTAACTTCTTTTGTCTGTTGACCTCTATAAATGGGGCTTTTGAACGTGCTGCCTGTCCGTATTCTATCGAAGTTCAAATCGTCATAGAGAAATAAGTCCAGTATTATAGAATGAACACAAAAATCTGATTGAAGATTTATGCAACTCAGTCAAGTTGCACATCCAGCGTCTCTGTACAGGAGACACAGAAGAGATTGATTGACAAGATCAACAGCCAATCAGGATGCAAAGAGAAAAAATAATAATCAGTGAAACAGCAAGATCACAAAAAGGAAACTGCAATATAGCGAGGGAACATCGTATAACCAGCTCAAAACATTTTCCAAAATTGGACGTTCAATCAAAACAGTAAGTCTTATACAAACAATGGCAGAACTGAAGGACTTGCTTGATTGGTCAATGTTTGACCTGGTTTAAATTTCAATGTGTGTTCAATGAGCGCGTATTTTTAGCGTAGATCCCAAAAATAGTCGTAGAAACTTTTGAACGCAGAAGCCAAAAATATGTTTACCTGTATTTAGATTCACTTTTCATTAACAGTGGCTGCTTGTACGCGAGCAGGTGTGAAAGTAGCTTAAGATACTTTGAAATCAAAGAACATAAACACTGGAGCTCTGGTGTTAATTGCTTTCTGAACTGCAGAATCCACACTTGCAAATCTCCTAGTAGGATTTTATCTCCTTGGTAGTGAAACTGAATTATTTGCACTTTTCCATGGAGCTATAAAGAACAGAAAGGGAGTTCTTTGACGCTAACAAGTGTACAACTACTATGCCGACCCTATTTTATGATGTCTCTCACGCACAAAACAAAAAAACCATCACGAAAGTCAGCCTCTGCACACCTTTATACCTTCAGATGCACGGCTTGCAGAAAAGCCCAGATGAATGTGGTTTGTCTTCATCCCACAGATGCTCCTTCAGATTCAGGTCAGGGGACGTTAGCGTCCAAGTCAACATCTTTATTACCACCTCAGTTTCCTGTACAATTTCGGCGCCGTGACAGGACGTATTGTCCTTCTGAGGCCACTGTTGTCTGTAGCAGAAAGAATCATAGTCGATGTAATGATCATTATGCATCACGTTTGTTTTTTAGTGAGGAATGTGAGAAGATAAAACTGGCAATTCCAAAGCCTGAAGACAAATATTTCTCCACGGCTGGTAGCATGCCAGAGGTTATTCTGCACAGGTTGCCAGACGGCAGCACAACTCTGTAAATCCACTCTGATGATATTGTGGGTCGTTTGAGTCTCCTCATCTTGGGATTTGCCAGATTGCGATGCTGCATTCCAACTTTCTGTTTTGTATAAATTATGCTTCTTGGTGCATAATTAGTCCTGGTGCACCAGTCAAACCTCCGATCTGCACCGAAAGACAAAGAAATAGTTCATAGTCGAACCTGTTGCGTGTTTCACAGTTGACAATTTAAGACTCGCAACATGTCGCCTGTATGGAAATTGTTGCATGTTTGGAGAGGACTGTAAACGCGGACCGACCGCTGGCCGTTTAAATGAAAATCCTAATGCTATTCCGTCCTCGTGCTGTGTGTTTGAGTAAATCTCTCATTAGTATGTGAGCGGGACTGCGGCGGGTCAAAAGAACAAGACCCTGCGCTGAGAATAATGTGGCCTCGAGTCTTTTTTGTTGACAGAAAATCAGACCCCGGGAGATGTGAGAGCTGGACCACCAGCCTCCCCGCTGATTCCAGTCAACAGGCCACCCAGAGGTCAGCCCAGGACCCAGACGCTCATCAAGTAGCATCCAATCAAGACCAGAAACATATTTTTCAGGAAAATCTTTGGGAAAGTCACAAAGTTCTCTATCTCGGTGAAGAGCCAGTGACCCCGTAGCACACATTTTTCCATCTCGGCTTTCTCCTTCTGCTTCTGTCCTACATGTTGCTGCTGATTTCATCATGTCTTCCATATTGTACCCATCCAGAAATGTCAACACCGTCTAACGCCGTTGCATTTTTCTTTCCGCTTTATATGTTCTTCAAATTGAACAATAAAGGCGACTCTGGCTGCTTCCGCTGCATTTTTTACACACCACTACGAAGGCGCTAACAGACAAATGCGAATGCTCCTTGATGTGAAACACATCAATGGACGGGTGGCCGTGTCAGCATCAGCTCGGGTATTTCCATCTTTTTTGACAACGGGAACGGCTTTTGTGCTGATCTACTGAAGCCGAGGAACAAAAAGACTGAATCAAGTGGTCTGATCGGGGGTACAAAAGGGGAGATTACAGGCACGCTTTCCTTTTTGGGGTCCCGGTGTGACATTCCAACAGGAACACTTTCAGAAAATGCAAAAAAGTCCCCATTTCTTGCAATGGGGGAGAGAATAAGATCAAGAAACCCGTGCTCCTCGCTCACTGACAATAGATAGAAAAGGGCGGGCACATGACACGAAAAGGAGAAAGGAGATCTTGTCATCCACATGTGATTTTCAACATGTAATGGTCTGTCATTCAAAATTGATGCCGCTCCGGTAGGTTTTTTTTTAAGCTTTTCTGTAGATCTGCAGGTGCTGTTGCCACGGCACCTTTAAATCTTTCATGACCCCCTGACTCCAACGCGGCGGCCAATGATTCCACAACATCGATCCACCACCGCCAATCAAAAACACCACGTCGTCGGCCTCACATGTTGAGGCTTCAAACATTCTCCCCTCGTTTTTCTGCTTGATTAATCAATAAATGCCCCTACAATTTTGCCCAATTAGTTTCACACTCTCTTCCCATCGATTCAACGGGGAGGAAAAACATATTCCATTTTGATGCACATCAGAGGCAAACTCAGACACCTCATCAGGTGGTATTGATCACCGCCAGTCGCCTGTACCGAACCGCGTGCCGATGACCTCCATCATTAGGCCCCGCAGCTGCTGGCTTATTCTGTCAAGACAAGTGTTTTGCCGCCATCAGCCCCCACCAACTTTCATCATCTAACCTCTCTTTTCCAGTATCCCTTTGCCATTTCCTTCCCTCCCTTGTTTTCCTCCTCCTCTCTTGTTCTTGGGCTTTTTTTTTTCCTCCGTTCTGTAATCAGATCATGGCGAACCCCTGCTGATGTAAATGGAGGTGAGAATCAGCCCAGGGTGTCAGGATGTATCTTATCTCTCAGGTGCTCACCAGTAATGAGGGAGGGGGTACTGTCAAACACCCCCCCTCCCCCGCCTGCTGAGCCTCCACACAGACGAGGATATAATGAGAAGTATGTATAAATAAAAGACAAAAAATGTAAACTCCTGCCATGTTCCTTCACCTGTTATGACTGAAACTCTCCTTTTCTTTTGGACCTGCCTGTGTTTTCCATCAGTAGCTGCGTTTACATGGATACGAGTAATCGGAATAAACGTCTGATCAGAATAAAAGTGCATCATATCAGAACACTCTGACCCAATCAGACTCATTTGGATCAACATTTTCTCCCGATTGAGATTGGTGGATTATACAGATTGTCAAACTGATCGTTGTGGATGTAAACAGTTTATTCCGATTGTGTGTCATTACGTTGCACTGGCTTATGTCAGTGTGGCGCTCCAGAGGAGGCTTTGGCGTGCCAACAAGACCAGCACCCCCGTAAGAGTCAAGCAGCTAAGCAAAGGAATGAAGGACTGTCTTAACAACAACACAGACAACATAAAGGCTGATGTTAATCACATTTTTTGTGCATCCAAGGCTAATGTCTTACTTGGACCCGTCTCTGGGTCCGTGTGGCCAAGAATAAAACATTGGCAGCATGTATATGTGTGAACAGCGTTATATACCCTATGGTTAAACCTGGCTCGGGTCTAGGTAGGAAAGGGGACAATAACAAAAACTGGACACCAATCAGAATAAAAGGAACACTTTATTAAATAAAGGAAATCCTGTGTCCTGAATTGACAAAACAAACAAACAAACAAAAAAATCAAATAATTACTGCACTGGTCCAAACAAACCAAAAGGGAATTGGAATGTTGGCCAAACATAAAATAAGTCACTGCTGACCGTCAGATTCAGCAGCTCTCTGCTGAGGGCTGCCTAACCAAAATCTACCTAAAGAAAACAGATAAACAAAACCTGCAAATCAAGACAATTAAGGTCCAACTCCACACTAAAATAACAAAATCCAGAAGTCTAACACTGGGTTCACACTGGACGCAGAACAGAGGCCGCCTCGTTCACGCTAGGTGCAGAGCGGCGCAGTCCTGTGCGGAGGGCTAGCACCGTGCAGCGGATCATTTCGCCGTCTGCTCTATTTGTCCACGTCCAGTGTGAACCCGGCCTAACACTGCTGAGGACAAAGAGGGTTTAAATAAAAAAAAAAAAAAAAAAAAAAAAAAAAAAAAAAACCCACGCAAACCACACCAGCTCCTCAGCCTGCTGTTCTACACCTTGGTGCCGCCCCTCTGTCTTAAGTAGCCAGCAGGTGCCAATTAAGGCACATTGGCCACACCTGCCAGGTAAGCAACAGCAGCAGGAGGAGGAGGACGACGTAACAAACAGAAACTTAAGAAAAAACAAGAAAATCACACTTAGATCATATCGCTCTATGCTTCAGTTTTGTTTACAATGAAACTTGCTTTTTTAAGTTGTGCGTAAGTCAACATAATTTATTTCAACTGAACATGTAGCATCTATAAATGTTTATAAATGTTTGTTATCGGAAAAAGTTTTTTTTTTTTTTTTTTTTTGCACATTTGACCACAGCTAGTTTACTTTCTAAGTACAACTCTGATCCTTTAACTTTGCATATCACTTCAGGACTTTTTTCCAATCATGAAACCTTCTGGTAAAGTACACACTCATGCTTTTAATTATTCAGCATCTTATCGAGCCTGTTAGCTCACCATTCGTGTCCAGATCCCCCAGGACATTTTAAATAAATGTTCAGAGTTCTGAACCACAGATTGAAGGGGAAATGTTTGGAAAATTGTATTAGAAAATGTTGTAAGTACTTTAGCTTACTGATACATATAATTTCTGACTATGTTGTATGAGAGGCAGGTATAAATGGAGGCAATATTTCCATAAAATGACCTAATTCTTGCTTGACTGATCAATCATGAAGGTAGTTTCTCTGACTTTTTGGCTGGATTGGATACAGACATAGTGATGGGTCTTAACTGAGCTGTATAACCTTGCAACTAAATTGGTTGTATAGGGTCATTGATCCTTTTTTGCTTCAGTGAAATAATAAAGTTGTGATTCATCATTATCATCTGTGCTGCCTTTGCTTCAGTGCAAAAACCGTTTAAGGTCTTCGATGGTTGTATTGAGCCAAGTCTTGATGGTATGAAACCATGTGGCCTCAGGTCTTCCTTGTCCTGACCTGTTGTCGATTTGGTATGGAGAATTGGTCACAATGTCGTTTAAGATGTTAGAAATTGGCACACTGTCTCTTATTGATGGGGGGGCTCAGGTAGAGCCAGCGACCTCTGATCAGAAGCTCGTACAGACTTGGTTCAGTTATGTTCCCATGTTTTCAAATGTCCTTGGGAAAGACACTAAACTCCACATTACTAATAGAGGTTACAGGTTTGCACCATGTAAGGAGGAGAACCACCATGTCACTGTGTAAATGTGTGTTTGTGTGGATGAATGAGACTGTGGCGGTAAAGCGTTTTGGAGATTAAAGCAAGTAGAAAATACCTCATACCATTTACCAATGGTAGTCTCCATTATTGGCATTCCTGTCTTGAGCAGTTTTTGAAAATACGTTTTGATCTTAGAAGTCCAGAGTATGCATCGTATGTACCTCTGTTCAGGTGATTCAAGCCACTATGTCCCATTTTTGCTCAACATCAAAACACTGTAAAGTAGGACAGACCAAACAGAGAACTTAAGACTACGCAGACAGGTTGTATTGTTGTGGAACTGATAGAGAATCTAGCTTGACAAAGACCTGCCACTCTTGCTTAATACTGCATTTCATCTTAAGGTGGCGGAAAAGTCAGTCACATTGGTACCCAGTAGGGGTTTAAGAAGAGATCGATTCTATTGAAATATTGTGATGTTTCATTTGGCAAGACTTGTATCAATTGGTTGCCTAAATGATATTTTATTACCTGTGTATAGGCAAGCATGTCTTACTTTGGTTTCCTTCTTTAACTCCCAGCTGCTAGTTGGAAGCACACAAGACCGAGCCTCTATAAGCAGCTCTGGCTTGCTCTAAAACTACATCAAGATCTCACAAAAACACTTGTTATGCATCTGTGACAAATGCAACTTGGTTTTAACAAGAGATGAGTACTGAGACTCTGTGCCAAATTGGTACAAGTACCGACACATATTAAACTACTGGTACCACTGAGGAACAAGGATATCAGCGCGAGAACGAGGAAAGTCATGAAAATGCCCACAACATCAAAATGCTGAATACGAAACGAGCAAAGGTTCAGGAGCACATCCCAGGAAAATATGCTAATTCAGCGACCTGAAGAATTACAGGGACATTTGCAATGCTCTGAAAAAATTCTGAAGTGAAGTCGATGAGCAGTGAAATCCTGGTTTACTTCAAGGAAATAAAGGATCTTCAAACCTTTCGCTGGGTTCACACCGCACTCGGAAGCACCGCAGAGGAATCAGTTCCACCTCCAGTTCTCATCAGACACGTATGTTTTCACGACGGTCGACAGGTGCTCCATCAGCTGTGGTTATTCAGAGCTTCTACAATCAGTTGGACATCGTCCATCCTGACTCGTCGCCAACTGCCCTCTGCCTCTCTCTTGTTGATTGTGTCGTCAATTGTAGTATTGAATTGGTTAAATCAGATGTGTCTCAGTTATTTCCTGCCAGATTGACAGATACATGCAAAAAAGACACTGTCTCGAGCTTCTCAGACTTGCATCGCATCACTCCTCTCATGTGTTATTCTACTATCAACATCATCTTATCTCTAAACAAATATGTCTACTCTCTGTTGATTTTTTCAAATCATGTGAGTATTTTCAAAAACTGATTTGTGAACTTGAATCAGAGCTTTTCATTGATTATGATATTTCACTCAGCAAATGATCACAGATGACAATCTGAAAATAGCACCTAACACCAAAACAAATGAACTAACCAGACGCCAAAACGATTGCTGGACTGTGCAGGCTGGCCGCGGGGGACCGCGGAGGACCGCGAAGGATCGCAGTGCTTCACTGCTGGTGTGAGATATATTTTTAAAAGCACCTAAAACCATCATGAAATAAAAATCACATTCTCATATTCCAACTCTTTTTATTGTGACACATGTACAACGTAAATACACCATCATCAGCATATACAATGTTGTTGAGCTGTCATTTAACTTGAACTGTCAAACACAAAATGAACTTTGGTCTTTCCTTCTCACAGTAACCCAAATATGTGTTGATTTAAATATATTTTAGACTCAAATATTTCCAGATTTCTAAATTTCCAGTGAAAAATTGTGAACTTAAAAAACAGCATAAACAGAAGAATCCTCAGATGTTCTTAGAATCTTCCTCTTTCTCTATTTCTAAAACATCACTGCTGAGTTGCTGGTAGAGGAAGACAAAGACTTTGAGGAGCTGATCTGGTTTTAATGATCTGCTCTGTTTTAAAGAAGCTTCTCTCAGGTGTCTGTAGGTTTGTTGTGGAGGAAGTTCTAGATGGAATTCTTTTCCTGCAGCATGTGGAGTGTTCCCAAAATATTTGATTTAGCAGATTTTGCACATTGTCAACCTCCTTACCCCAAAATTTGTAGAACCCGACGTGCGCCCAAACATTGGCCTCCATTGATGACGGGACAGGAGGAATCTCTTTTTTTACTCCCATGTTGTAGCGCAGCGGGCTCAGTAAGCTCCGCTCGTCTCCAGGGAAGACAAGCTACGGTAGCCGTTTCGGGACAAACATTACAGCTTGCAAGTAAGCTAGCAGGTTTGAGCCATTAAATTAAATATATTAATGCAGGAATATGGGGAAAATATCGATTCTTGGAGATCTAGAATTGATTCTGAATCATTAAAAATGAGAATCTAGATTCCAATGTGAATCGATTTTTTTTTTTCCGGCACTCCTAATATACAGTATATCTCATACTGTGACATGTGTGTTGTAATACGTATTTCCAGACTCTTATCAATACACAACCCTGGCACCAAGATATGCCATTGGTCAATGGTCCTTTTATCTATGGTCAAATTAACACGGCCACAAGACAAATATGAATTTGTTCTTTTTATAGTTTACTTCAAACTCCTACCTGCATCATTTGATCATCAAGCATCATTTGCAGATCATCTACTTCCTCTGTAAAAAGAACTGTGTCATCAGTGTATCTTATTTCATTTCACGCCGTGGCTTTATCAAGAATAAGTTCTTCAGAGTTGATGTTGAAGAAGCGTGGCAAGAGCAACCGATCCTAATGAACCCCTCAGCATATCTGCGCTGTTTATTATGATTAATTCTTAGTGATTACCAGCAGACGTGTTGCAAAACTCGCATGTTTCTGCAGAGAAAGTCGGCCATGAGAGACAACACATCAGGTGTCTTGAAAGCAGACATCTGGTCTCACTTCCATTGATTAAGAGGAAAAGTGCAACTCATCTGAGGGTGAACTCTGTCTGAACCTGAACCGTGTCTGATACATCAAGGATGTGAACGTGTACCAGAGTAAGGCCAGAGGCAGTTTTGGCTGTTTACCTCCAAGAGGGAATAAAAGCAGTAAATTAACATCTCCAGCAATTCTAAAGACTAAGAAATATATGGCCTTTCCTTTTGACCCTTTGCTTCAATTAAACAATTCTGTCTTTTCAAAAATGTTTCAAAGGGATTTTTAATGTTCTGGGTTGTTTTAAGACCATTTATCAAAAATAAGTGTGCAAAAATAGTCACTAAAAAAGACTATATGTAAAAAAAAATGGTTTTGACTTTGAATGTTTTATTTTAAAAAAATGTTTGCATACATAAGTACATGATATACTGGTGTACTAATACTAAGGGAATTTCATATATTTAAGTTGATGAAATGCAACATAAAAGTTATGTAACTCAAAAAGTTGATTTACATTGAAGGCCGTTAATATTAACTGTTTTACTAAAGGTTGAGCCTGCTATTGGGCAACAGGATGGATTATTCCAATCTCTGAGAACAAAGATGGAAAATTACCAACCGTTGCAGTTCCTAAAGTGACAACTCGAGGCCGGTTTTGGAAGCATTTTATTTCTCTATTCTCATCCTAAAAAAATCTACTTTACTTCAAAAATAATCTAAAAAGATGTTCAGGTGACACTAGGGGAGATGTTAAAATTAATTTGTCAAAGCTTTATTTAAAGAACATTTTAAGAATGCCAAAAAAAAAAAAAATGTGTGTGCAGCAGTTTAATAGAACAAGAAAGCATTTTTTTTCTTTTTTTTGGATCGAAGATGTTTCTGAAAACAGTAAAGCTTATATATAGCCTTAAGTCTTACAACCTGACCAAACCCTAAAAAAATGTATATTGTTCTTCAGTTATAATTCTTGTTATTTCCTCTATTTATGAGGTAATAATAGGTGCATTCTAGGGGGAAATTCCCCGAATAATCAAGAGATTTATAACTGTGCTGAAGACACTGATTAGAGCTTTTTATGGGTCCTAATAACTCATACATTGTCTCCATTTGTTGTTGGACCTCCAGATACTTGTAAAGAAAATTATCTGATCAACTTTGGGCTCTGGAGAGAAAACATGGCTAAATAAATACTGCTGGTTTTATTACGAACAGTATTTCTTTTATGTTGTAAGTCTGCCCACTGTGGCTTGTAAAAGGTCTATGTTTCCAGCATTGTTAACAACAAATTTTCATGTTTTTGTGCACATTCTTTTAAATATGCTGCACACTGTTAGTCAAAATGCTTTCATCACTCTGCTGTGTTAAAAAGATAAATGAGTCAGTTGAATATATATATATTATATATATATATATATATATATATATATATATATTTATATTGCATCTCACTTCTGTTCTTACCTGGCAACAATCATTTTGGATTTTTCATGTTCCATAAATTGAAGCATGCCACTAAAATAAGTCACTTTCTTAAACAAGACAAAGTGACGTTGTTTCCCACCTTAGGATTCTGCACTTTCTTGTGTTTTTTACATTCTGTTGTTTCTTGTCAGTCTCAGAAGGTTCAATTGATCATCCAAAGGTGTCTTCATTTTGTTTATTGCCCTCAGTGTATTTAAATGACTGGATTTTAGGTCGTTGTCAGGTCATCTGCTCAGTCACCTTTTGTTGCTCCCTTTGTTTTGTCTACATGTATTTAAGTTTATTATTATTATTCCATATTGAGTCCCGCACTCCAGGTCCCGAAAAACCGACCAGACCACCCTGGACCTAGAATGAGTTTTCCTGCAGCCATTTTTGAGCCACATTCAGCCAAGAGGCCAGGACTAAGTCTCCTGTTCCTGTAGAGGACCGCTCTTGATTTGTCCTGTTAAGGAGAGTCCTCCTTCACGTCCCTGTCCTGTTCCAGGGGTAGCCAGGGCCACTCCTCTTAATGTTTCTTGTCCTAGAGTAGGGTCACCAAAGTTGCTCACCTTCATGTTTTCTGGGAGAACCTTTAGGACTCCTCTTTGTGCATGTTCTTGAAGAGGGGTTCTTCTTGTAACCTCTCACTGGCAGGAACTTTAACTGTTAGCTGGTTTAGCTTTTGATTTTGCTCATCCATGTCTCCTCCATCCAAGAATTGTTATGTGTTAGGGCATCTGGGATCTGCTCTTTTGGGGAGAGGTACTGTGAGGGTTCTTCACTTGAATTTGATGTTTCTTTGCTTTTTATATGATTCTGTTTTCATGGTCTCACCAACAGTCTTCATTTATTACCCTAAAAATATTTAAGTATCTGATTTTCAGTTCTTCATTGTAAGGTAATTTACTTTGTCACCTTTCTTAGTTTTGTGAAGTCTAAGTTGATTTATTTAATGTTTTAGTTTCTGACACAGAGCCTCCTGCATTTTGGGTCCTTTACCTTCACTCCTTAAGTCTTTAGTCTATTTAATTGTTTTTAAATACTTGAGTATCACATTTTGTGCAGATGTCAGGATTTAGTCAGCATTTAACCTATGTAAAAATCAAATCTTTACTAGTACATCCTGTAACCAGAAAAGCATCAAGTAATTGATCTTCATCATCTTGATTTGTTTATTTATACTTTAGAACAGGGGTCAGCAACATTTATGACTTGAAGAGTCAATTCCAAATGTTCACTGTGCCATCCCCAACTATAAAGTGAACTCTGTTGTCTTTCACCTTTCAGCTTATCCTGTCAGGGATCTCCACAGTGAATCAGCAGATCAACCACAGATCATCACCACAGAACCCATCAGAACCAGACACTAACAGGTCCATAAACTTCTGCTTCACTACCTTCACGCTCACGTTCCATCCACAGACACACGCTCATATCGCCACACCTTTCAGCTCATTGGCAACAGTTTCAAACACAGGAATTATTACAGATTTTTAATTTCACAGCGGGAACCATTATTTTTTTTCCTATAGTGTGCATTCATTTCGACCATCCGGTCATGAAGGCTGATGTGGGTTGTATGAAACTATAAAGCTAAAAGAAAAAACCTGCAGTATTTATATGGGTGGGCGGGGTCACAGTCAAAGCGCTGCGTGAATGGACCCTTTTCTTGTGACGCCATGGAGTATCAAAGATCCTTGTGGGAAGAGATGGTCACTCTTACAAATCCAAAAAAAAAAAATAAACACTGACGACAAATGTGCTAATTGTTGTCACACATCGGCGTGCCACTGTCTTTACCTCCGCGTGCCAGCTGTGTCACGCGTGCCAAGGTTGCCGATTCCTGGTTTAGAATATAATTATAACTAAAAATGACAGGAGGCCTTCGCCCACCCAGAGTGGACGAACCACTATATAAGGCCTCAGTGTTGACCTTCTTCCAATCTGCTTCAAAACGTCCCAACGTCCTGGCTCAATGACACCAATAGGAGATCATCTGGAAAAATCCTGTGGTTTCCAAGCTAGAACCTCTGGCTCTTGAATGTCCCCAGAAATTCTGTCAATGGAGCTTGTGTACTGTAATAGAAGGCTGGTCCGACTATGTGGACCAAGCTATTGCTCCGGTCATACAGTTCTTCTAATCCTGTGCATTTAATGACATTCTGTTGATCATGACTGACGTGAAAAGGCTCCAAGGACCCATGCTCACGGAGCACCCTATACAGGGTACTAGGACGTGATTGGGCGCCACAAAACCCCCAAGACAAGGACTCTGCAATAGACTTTACGTTTGTATCTGATTCAAAAAGACTGCTTATGTGAAAACACAAAAGAGACTAGATTAGCCAGAGAGAGTCCCGATATGACCTTTTAAAACAAATTTCTTGCAAAACACCTCGATGTTACAAACTATCAAACTTCTAATTGGCCCTTTTTTACGCTTGTTTCACTTGCCCTTTCAACAAGATTTACTACTTCTCCGCTTCTTATTGCTGGCAGCGCTGAAGGGTTTTATGACTTTCATACATTCCAAGAGGCAAAGCTAATTTTTCAGCGCTGGTTCATAATTACAAGTGAATGTTCTTCTCCTTCCAAATGAGCGTTCTTTCCGCGTGGAACGCCATCAGTGAGGGTGGCATTGGTCAGCACAGACAGACGGATCAATATCTGAATAGTCCTTTCATTATTCAACCAATGGTGTTGCGCGCAACGCTGAAAGCAAATGAGCATGAGAGTGCTATCACCCGAGTAAGTGTTTGCTTTGTTAGCAAAACCTCATTATACATGTATGAGAAAATCACTTCAGAGTAAAATAATGTAGAACATGTATTTAAAGAGGCCGTATCATGCTGTTTCAGGCTATCGAGTGTTAATTATAAATACCTTTACCCCAGAATACATTCTGGCTTTAATATGTACTGTAAACAGATTCACTTTCTAACGAGCCGTTTTTAAATTACGCCCCTCCTGCATTGAGGCCAGGTCTCCTATGATCAGTTATTAGACAAATAAACCTCTCACTTTGTGCTTGCTTTTAATTAACTTACTGTAACTGGACTTTGTAGATAAACAGACTCAGACGTTTACCTGTGCAGCTCCTGTTTCCCGTCAGGTTAATTCAATAAAAAGAGATCTTTAAAGTGCAAGTAAAGATTTACGTGTAATATAGAAAGATATGTGCGCCGGTTCAGATCAGGGTCTGTGATGGTCTTGGATGCGTGGATAGGTTTAGTCCAGCTTTCCAGCTCCTCCTGGATTGTTTGATGCCAACCACCTAAATCAGGAATGCTTCAGCCAATCCGGATGTTGATTCCCCTGAGTCCACTAATCAGGAGCAAGCTTGGCAGGGAGAACTGGAGCGCAGACCAGGGTTAGCCAGCTTTAACCTAGAAGACTCTGATGGTGGTTAATCTTTTATCACCTTTATCACCACAGCTCCAGATCCAGTGTTGACTTTCTTGGAATCGCCATAACTCTTCAGCCATCAACTAATGTAACTTCAATGAATTCTGAATGCGTTACAGTAGCAAAGTGATCTTGAAGTTAACATAAATCAGCTCATTTTGACACAAAGAAAAGCAACTTTGCGCCACTTAAGAATTAATTAGAAGTTTCATTAACTGCACAAAAAGTGTGTAATATTTTTCCGTTGAAGGCAACAGCTCCATTGTTGAAGGGTAAAGGGCCAGCCTATGCTAAGGTATTGTTTTAGATGAATAATGGGATTTGGGAGAATGCAGAGACAACTGTCCATGAATTTAATGGTAAATGATTGTGATTGGCTGAGAAGAAAGGTTTACAATTTAACTATTGGTTCAGATTGAGGGCCTAATTGATAATGGTGTGTAGAATGAGTCCAGTGAGCCAAAGCTTTACTAGTGTCTATCTTCAGTCAAAATACATATGCAAGGCAGGATATAATGAAGAACGGTTATAACACAGAAAACTACTATCACAGACAGAACTACACATTCACTTCTTTGAAAATGTGGATGTAGTACAAGATTTAACTTCTCTTTTTTTTATTTAGAAGGCTCCTGGTTCGGCAAAATCCTTCTTTAAACATTGTTCCAAACACACCTTCTTACTGAGTTGAGTTTGATTTCATCAAATATCCATGAAATAAACCAGCAAAGCAAAACTTCGACGGTCAATTTTTTGCCTAAGGAAAAAAACAAACTGCATCCACTGCTGTTTAGTAAAATATTGTTCTTGAACATCTCGTCAAATCTAAAACAATGTGATGCTAATCCTTTAAAGGACCTCGGGTAAGACAATTGTTGCTAAAGTCTGCAGTGTTGACACTCTGAATGATCTCTTTGACCGTTTAGGAATTAGCATAATACCAACTTGTTCTGAAGCGGAGAAAAGCAGCTTTGCACTGATGTGCAACACTTTACTGTAGGAAAGTTTTAACTCAATTAGCGAAATTCCAAAACGCTCTAAAGCAGAGAAAAACTTCTTATGGAACTCGTTGGAATTACCTTGGTTACGTAAACGATTTATAACTTCCTGTTGCTGGCGACATCTCCGGTGTTAAAGCGTTAACCCCAAGTTGCCTGACATTAGCTGCGTTTCCATTACACTTTTGCGCAAAACTTTATCGAAATTTCTAGAATTTCGATAAAACACTGTTTCGAAAAAACAGCGTTTCCATTAAACCATGATTATGCGAAAAACTCGGAAGTAATTCCCGCGGTAAGTCATTAAAAAAAAACATGTCGACGGATATAAACACCATTTTGATGTGCAGTAGATTCATTCACATTTCTGCCACGGCGCTAGCTCTCATCCTTCCATTCAGAGAAGACGTCTACGTCTGATCCGAGCCTTGGAGCGGCAGGCTCCTTATACGTGGGAGCGACGTAGAGTCAAACATTTTTGGGAAATCGTGGTTGAAGAATTCACCGAAGAGCTGTGGATTCAGCATTTTCGCATGACACGCTCAACTTTTGATGAGCTGTGCGATGCTGTGGGACCTCTCGTGGCGCCCGCTGTGCGGTGCGGTGCCCAAGGCAGCCAGTTGCTGTGAAAAAGCTTTTCCTGCTTCCTGTCCGAAACGTCATATGCGGTTAATGGTCACGTGACTCGTTTGTTTCGAAAAAAGTGTTTCCATTACAGTTTTTTCGAAAAACTACTGTTTCGATACGGCCCAAATACCACCTCCTCTAAGCGCAAAAACTTTATTTCGAAAAAGGTGAGTTTTTTCGAAATTGTGGTGTTTCCATTAGGAGAATTTAATATCGAAATTCCGTTTTTCGAAATTTCAGAGTTAATGGAAACGCGACTATTGTGGATGGAAAAAAGCTTCCGAAAAGTGTGGTCGTTTGGGGAGGGGTGAACATCTGTGTCGTACTGAAAAACGTGGGGTGTTTAAGTCATATTATTGTTAATCATACATCATTGAAGAACAATCGATTACTCAACAAGCTGTGAGTCGTCTTAAACTTGTTTATTTAAGAAGTATTGGAGTTAAAACAAATCCCATATGTATTCTGTATACAAGTACATCAAAGACATAGAAAAAGAGCCGCTTCACTCAGGCGGTACATTTTCTTCTTTAGCTTTCTCTTATGGATTATGAGCCATTGCTCTAAAAGCATACTGTGCTTTAAGCCTGTTGATGTGTGAAAACTTTTAACAAAAAGCTTCACGAGACCCCCTTAGTTTGCATTGGCTTCTACCTTTTGATGGGAACTCCATCAATTATGCATGAACCGAGCATCGGGGCTGAATTTAAACCCCAGTGTTGCACACCAGTGCCTCAAGATATCTGAACACACAATCAATAATTCTCCATCAGCCAGGGAGGCTACCGGGAGGCCTGCACAGCGCTCTTTGAAGTTCCTGACAAGTTAAACCCTGTCCAGTTGCTTTTTTATTTATTTTTTCACCAATGTGTGCCTCTGAGGAAAAATATGACGTGTTGCTGTAAATACGTGTAGCTGTTACAGCGTGGAGAGGTTTCAAAAGTTGTGTTTTAGTCGGTCGCTTGTTAATTGAGAGAAAACACAGCAGGAATCATGGAAGAAAATTAGGGCAGTAGAAAAAAAATCGTTTTTCGTTCTTGCACTTTACACTGATTTCAGCAGGGGTCCGTAAAAGTCACTTTAAATCCTTTGCTATTTCAATCATTGCTCTTCTTTTGCTTTGTTTCCCCACTTTGGATGTTGCCGTTTGTGCCCTTTAGCACTATTCTCCAAACGCAGGCAGAGCGAGAGATTTAGAACAAAACTAATGAAGCGCGCCTTTTTCTTTTTAATTCCTTGAACAAGTCATTGATCATTTAGCCACACAGCTGTGTTAGCATCCCTTTGTGTCTCATTTAGGCCTTACTTTGACTGATACTCCAATTCTATCAACAACAAAAGGCCGTTCCCAAGAGGGGCCAGTCGAAAACCTGCAACAGACTTCTGGAAACATGAAAAAGACTTTCTTTCCTCGATGCTTCTGTTTTTGAACAACCCTTTCTGTGTCAGTCAGATTGTCACTCTTAAGTTTCTTTCCAGACTTAAGGTCGTTGTCACATCTATAGAGTTATTCATATGGTGCAACCTCTTTGCAATCCACTGGGAGACATAGAAAGATTTCTTCCCCGTTTTTGCTGTGTGTGTGTGTGCATGTATGCTGGCACACTTTGATTTTCAGATCCATTTTGTTTCATTGTTTTTGATTTTATCTTTTAGAATGAAATGCACATATGTTACTGTTGTGAACATTACACACATCGATAAAACTCCTCACATAAAAAAAATACATTACAAGTGAAATAACTGAAAAGATTTAGGATGGATTCATGATTTGTTTTTTCTTTTATTTTGAATATTTTAGCCTTTTGCTTTTTAAAGAGATAGTAATTATTTAAAACAAAAGTTTACATTTTTATAAAAACTAAGTAATTCATAATGAAATAAATCCTTTTGGTCTATTTTCTGCAAAATTTTAAAATTGGTAAAACGCTGCTTCTAAGATCCTTGATTATTCCTTCAAAGTGTTTTATGGTTACATGTGCGCAGAAACACGCGTGCATGCTGTGTCATGCAGGTGTCATTTATGTGTACCATGTCTTATGGAAGCATGAATACCAGTTTGGAACTGTCTTACTGGTGAGATCTGACATATCCGACTGGTTGCATTTTTTCCAAATTTTTCACACAAATCCTTTTTTGCAATTCTAGGTTTAGTCTCAGTCCAGGATTTAAATTTCAAGTTTCAAGTAATCTTCAAGGCAAGTCTCAAGATTTAGGTGATACATTTGCATTGTGACCCAAATCTTTAACGGCAGCCTTCAAATCAAGTTTTAAAGTCCCCCCACAACATTTTTTTTATTTTCTTTAAATGTTCCCAGTGAGGTTTTAATTAGGACTGTGACGTTTTTAACAAAAATTCCACATCCTAAATGTCTTAAAAATACATTTTTCCTGTTGATCTGAAGCCCTCTTTTCCAAAAATCCCTCTGTGTGGGCGTGGCTTATGGTGCTAAACTGTGTAACCCCGCCCCTTATCCCTCCAGACAAGCTAGCGAGACACACACTTTGAAAACTTCATGATAAAATAAAAATAAAACATGATCATTTAAGCTGCATTGCACCAGCAGCAGCACTAGCTGGAGTTTATAACTGATTTCATGCTAGCACATGCTGGTTGTTGAATTCACTTGAACAAGAAATCAAAATGAAATGAAATGCCAGAATACAGAGAGGGTCTAATCACACGTCAGTTTGTAAATGCGTGCAGCCAGTGCTGATGTTTTTAGATGCAGTTGAAGGGTTACGTTTGGGAGAACAGTTCCAGTGTCCGGTTAAACTATCCGGTGGATCCTGAGCGGAGATGCTCGCGGCGAGCTGCATGAGGAGCGCTGCTGCTGCTCCTGTTGCAGCTCAGCGCTCCAAGGTGGATCAAACACAGACAACATAGTTGTGACAGTTAATGGTATTTTACTTTCAGTTTCTTTTTAAATTGGTGAGGCCAACTTAAAAAAATCCCGTCTTGGACGCAATTCAAATACGAGCGGATAATGCAATCACCCGTGGCTCCGTCCTGTTGAAAAATGTCTCCTAATAATTAATAATTGAATAATTATTGACGTTGCTGTGACCAATAAATCCAATCAATTTTTTTCCTCAGATTTCTCTGGGAAAATAATGAAAGTTAACATCAGTATGACCTTTCACTGAATTACAATCCTTTACAGCACAGAAGTGGGACGGTATATTATGTTCTCCGGCCTCTACAGCTGCATGCGGGCTGGCTAGCTTTTGTGATGTAAGCAAGTTTCAGGAATTCAAACAGAGTTTTTCTCTGGCACTTTGACAGCTACTTAAAAGGAGAAATAGTCAGAAATGCAAACACAAGGTGATTTCTTATTATATTGTTTCTCTTTCAGAAGAAAAATGCCACACATGCATGTTAAAAACTTAAAAAAACATGATTTTCATTGGAGGGGGACATTAAAACCAAATCATGACCCAAGTCTTTATTTGTGGTGTTCTAGTAAAGTATCAGAACTTTACTGATAAATCTGGATAATGCTCCACGTCCTTACCATAATGTTCAGGTCAAGCCTCAAATAAAATTTCACGTCATTAATGATAAATTCTAATCTTTCCCAGGTTTTTAGCTGTAGTTTTCAAGTTCGTCTCTAGTTTTTGGTTTTCAACCCAAATCATGACCCAAATCTTTATCTGTAGTGCTCTAGTCAAGTATAAAATCAAGTGCCAAGTCTTTTGTGATAAATCCAAATTATGACCCAGGTCTTTTGTTGCAGTGGAAAAGTCTCAAGTCATGGGTGATAAATCCTAACCGTGACCAAAGTCTTTATCTGTACCCAAGTTATTAGCTGTAACCTTCAGATCAAGTCTCAAGTCTTTGGTTTTAAACCCAAATCACAACCCAAGTCTTTATCTGTAGTGTTCTAGTCAACTTTCAAGTTTTTTGGTTTTAAACCTAAGTCATGACCCATGATTTTATCAGTAGTATTCTATGGAAGTCTGAAGTCACTGATGATAAATCCAAATCTTTTCCCAAGTCTTTAGCTGTAGTGTTCAAGTCTAGTCTCTAGATTTATGCGGTGCTCTAGTCTTACCAAAATCCTGCAGAATTTCCAAAAGTATTTTTCAGCAATTTTCTCCTCCTTCTCATCAGTTTTACAGCAGTGCATGTTGGAACAGCAATGTTTTCAAACTGAATCGCTTTACTTTAACACAAAAAATGACTAAACCTCATTAGTTTGTTTAAAAAAAAATGTTTTTTTTGTGTTGTTCCTATTTTTAGGTTATAAATAAGCAGTAATCTTTTCCCAGGTTGAGCTCATGCATTGCTGTGGTTCAGCAACTTTATGAGATGAAACGTGAGGAATGTGTTCTTCGCACTGGAGACAATCGACTCCTGGGAACATCCAGGGGTTTGAAATGTTCTTTTTGTTTACAGCCTTTCTGACTTCATTGTTTTTACTGACACTTTGTGACCATTTCCAGCATAAACACATTTAATTAAGGCTTCTGAGAAACGGTAATAATTCTAAAAATTTTCACTTATAATTTATAAAAATGCTAAGATTCCACTTTCTGTTTATCTAACCACATAAATCTTTAATTTATAGAAAAAAAGCATTAAAAATAACAAAATTGGCAACAATGAATTACAGAAATACACTCAGACTTCCTAAAAGAACTTTCTTTTTTGCTTTTCTTGTCTTAAAACCCCATAGAGACAAACCACTTGATGCTCTGTCCAGACAAGGTCACAGTCGCATGAAATAGAACAAAGCAGCACAATAGGACAAAGTCTCTTTTTTTTTCCTTTTAGGAGGAATCTTTATAATGCGGATCTTTGCACTTTTTGGGAGAATCAGTAGTTTTCCGGGCAGAAAATCCTTTAGGATTATGGAGAATTCTAATGTATTAATCTGGCGCTTAAATGTCTGATAGTCTAGGTCGTCTTTTAATACAAAGCTCCCTCGTTTTGAGATGCTTTTTTTTCACCACTTTTTGATTTCTTTTTTCAAGCTGAATATAAAGGAGTTTCTGTCCCTTTTCTTTTTTTGGAATTATGTTGTTCCTAATGTAATCAACATATTGCACGGGCACCCGCTGACAAACACACAATGAACCGCGGTCAAAAGGGGGGCCGGTTCGTCTGGATTTCTCTCTTACAACACAGCCACGGAGACTTGAAAAGTCAGTCTTAACTGTCAGGCGAGAAGTGAAAAGGCAGCAAAGAAAAAGAAAAAAAGTGGAGAAAACAGAGGGAAAGAGCAGTGTATAAACAGACTCCCTTTAACAAGTTTGTTTTTTTTTTTTTGTTGTCGTGAGATTTTTCCTTGGAGTTTAGGCCTTAAAAATTCTGGCACTGTTCTTGTCCCTTCTTCCCTCTCTGAGCTTGTAATTCACAATTTCAATGTACATCTAAAACAGATTGATCCAGAAAGAAGCCACCGCTGACAAAGACACAATTGAAACCGCGGTCAAAAGGCTAAGGGTGGTTCCTGAGGGATGATCCAATGTTCTTCAAGTGAAGTGGAGTCTCCGATAGTCCTTTATCGGCCAAGCGTCTAGTCGGCTCAGTTAAGCTTCGCTACCAGTGAGCGGTTTTTTTCATAGGGCATACGTGGTGTAGACCGCTAGGGCGTCGTCATTAGTAGGATGACAAGTAGTACGATGACTTAGCGGAATTAAACCGCAAACACACAAATGCTAACAAACGTTAGCTTAAATGACATCACTTTCTGCCAATCAACAGGCGGCTACAGCAACTAGGTGGGTTGGCCGACACATAAATGCTAAAGACACAGAACAATGATACAATGATAAAAAAAACTCACAACACCGCAAAACAACAAAAGCTGAAGCAAGACAAAAAAAACTTACAAAATGACAACAAAAGTTGAAGCACAATGACAAAACCCACAACACGACAAAAGCTAAAGAACAACGACAAAAGCCACAAGACAACAAAAGCTGAGGAATGACAAAAGCCAAAGCACAATGACAAAAGACGAAGCACAACAACAAAATCCACAAGACAACAAAAGCTGAAGCATGACGACAAAAGGCAAAACACAACAACAAAAGCCACAACACAACAAAAGCGGAAGCACAACGACAAAAGCCAAAGCACAATGACAACAGCAACAACACGACAAAAGTCAAAGCACAACAACAAAAGCCGAAACACAATGACAAAAGCCACAACACAACAAAAGCTGAAGCGCATCGACGAAAGCCAAAGCACAACAACAAAAGCCGAAGCACAACGACAAAATCCACAAGACAAGAAAAGCTGAAGCACAATGACAAAAGCCACAACACGACAAAAACTGAAGCACAACAAACAAAACCCGAAGCACAACGACAAAAGCCACAAGACAAGAAAAGCTCGCACACGACAAAAGCCAAAACACGACAAAAGCTGAAGCACAACGAATATAGCCAATACAACACATTTAGGTTGTGGGAATTTATCTACAAACTTCATGATCATAATTAAAACACTTCTTGGAATGTTTTTTTTAATTAAAAAAAATGTTATGGGGAACTTATCGTGGTATTACTTATTAAAGTATTGTTAAGTTACAATAGTTGTAAGATGTCAACACTGAAGCTAAAGATCCAAATTAAGGAATGAAAAGTAGAAACAACCTACTGCTCTCTTTATTTTACTACTGTATGTGACTATTACATTGATTTTGTATGAAAGAAACACATTGCTCTGTAAACTGTGTTTCTAAGAAAAGAGGATGAGATGAAGTTCTGTCCTTCAGGGCTGGTGAGTGTGATCATCTATTTATGACTTTGTGGACTGTGAGTTGAGGAAACGTGCGCTCGTGCCAGCCCGGTTGATGTATAGTCTTTCACCAGAAGGCCACGGCTCTTGTCCCCCTCGTTTTTTTCAGTTTCTGGCTAGAACTTGGATGAAACTGAAATGAACTCTTTTATGTTGTGCGAGGCGCTTCAAATGGCTTCACAATCGAGCGTGGCGAGGCATTTGAAACAACTTGGAGGCGCCGCCATTGACTTTCATCTACATAAAATCAAGGGGCCGTTTGATCACTGCGGACCCACACAACGGCGTGAGTGCAAACCCCACCGAAACAATAGCAGTTTCATCAGACATTGATTGAATCCTGTGAACTTTGCAGGAAAAAAGAAAAAAAAACTACGAGGGAGGCAAAAGTGCAAATTTAGACTCACATAAGAACTGAGTTTGTACTTCCTCTTGCCACGGTGGTCTTTGAACACACTTTGAATGGATGGTAATGTAGAGCCTAAGAAGGTTGGACGTGCCGTAAGGATTCCAGTTAAAGATAAATGTGGAGGACCTGCACACGCATGTAGAGTCCATGAACCGTGGGGATGCACTACGGTGCTACAGGATCAATTACTGGCTGGTTGCTTGAGGGGTCAAGCTGCATCGAGTGTCTTGGGAGGGAAGCTGATCGATGCTGACTGCAGAGGGGTCCAGCACAACACAGTGAAGGGTTAGGAGCAACTACAGGATATCTACCAATCTATCCACACCAAACTGGAGTCGTTTTAATGTTTAACTATGTATTTTTTTTACCATCTACAACATGCTGCTTAGATGAAATATTTGCTGTACAGACTTTGGTTTGGTAGATGCTGATACCGCAGAAATGTTGTTTTATAGATCGCACAGACAAATTAATGCTCTTGGACATAAATGTGGAGACTTTAGGAAGTATTGAACAGTCGATGACTGCTTTCACCTGCTGTATTGGTTGTTATGCAAGCAGCAAATAACACCAATAATAATCATAGTCTAATATAAAACACTAAATTACAGAATTCACTCGCTATATCGCGCTTCACCAGTTGTGGTGTCACAGATTTTTCCATACTATTTTGTACGCCTTTTGTCTGTTACAGAGCTCTGTGTTGTGCGTCCTGATTGGCTGTTAAACTCGTCAACAATCTCTGTTCCGTGTCTCATCAGCTCATGAAATTTACATAAATCTTTGATCCCGATCAGATCTTTTTTTTTCATTCTATATCACTAGAATTAGTTTTCTATCAAAGTTAATTTAATTGTTTAAACAAGAGAAAAGTGAGAAAATGTTCATGTCAATCTTAGAAAATGTATAAAGTGTGTAGAGAGAGGGGTTTTGCAGCTTTAAAACATTTATAATCCTACTTCGTGGTCTTTACCTATTCCAGATTATTTTTAGAACTTAAAAATAAATGCAAAAAATGAGGAAACCTTTTCTATAAAAACATTTTCTATAAAAAGGTCATTTGTTTATATAAATTCAAAGAAAAAATTGCTTCCTGTTTATAAATATGTTTTTGAGATCATAAGGTGCACCAGGTGAAATAATTAAATGTGTTGTAACTACACTACCAAGAAGGTCCTGAATTCCGGCCCGTGGGCCGGACCCGGCCCATTTCCACATTTGGTCCGGCCCTCCAAACAATATCAGAGACGCAGGATTTTTTTTTTTTCCTCAATCTGGCCGATCAAGACCCACAGTGAATTTAACTTTTTATTCCACACACCCTGCAGTCTGAACTACGACAGGAGAGGACAGACTGTTTATTGGTTTGGTTTTTAAAAACGTTTTAGTATTATTTTTCATGTGAAGATTACAGGAAGGAATTATTTATATTTTCTGATCCTGGCCCCACATCAGAGAAGTTAGAAGTTCCTGTGTGTTACCCTTAAAAAAACAACTTGGACACCCCTAGCCCTACAAATGCCCCTACAATTGGAGGGGTGGGGAGAAGATGTTTAGGGGTTAGGAAAGAATTCGGATTTGGCCTCAGACACACACGGACCCCTCACTGCTTACTGATGACGCCTGACAGTGACTTCAAGATTGCAGTGTTCGAATCACGAAAAAAACGAGGACTGAATTGACTTCATTTGGTTGGAGTTGGATTTAAGGCATTATTTTTGGGTGACCTCACACTCAGTCAGTCTAATTTGAATACACTATGGTTGTAACACATGAATGAATGAATGAATGAATGAATGAATGAATGAATGAATGAATGAATGAATGAATGAATGAACTTTATTTCTATAGCACTTTACATCTGCTTATAGCATGCCAAAGTGCTTCACAATATAAGAAGGAAGAGAGTTTAAAAAATTAGACAAATTAAGAACAAAAATAAATAAAAACAGCATGAAATTACAAAAGCAGTCTGCAGTAAAATACATAAAAGATCAATAAGAATACAAGAAAACAAATAAAAACAGAATAAAATAAAATAAAACGCCACCAACTACTGAGCATTAAAAGCCATTCTAAAAATGTGTGTTTTTAAATAAAATTTAAATATTTTTAAACATAAAATACAGAACAATACACCCACTTTACTGGTTAGTTTTCTTAAAGCACAGTATCTATCACTTCACAATGCTCCCTGTCCTGTAATACTTCAACAATCTTTCAAACTAAAACCTTTTGACAGATTTTTCAGTGTACCACTGAAAATCAGTTCCTGGTCAGTAAACATAACCAGAATTCACACATAAAGTAATTTTTGAAAAAATAAAAGGCTTTTAAGTGTGCCTTGTGGTCCAAAGAATACAGTAATAAATCTCTGACAGTCTCAATGAATTCCGCTCAAATCTTCAATCCTCACATCATCACCTTCCTTCAGGACATCTTTGTCATTTCTCATCCGTCCCACTCCCCCTCTTTCAAATGGCCTCGCTTCACTCTTTTAATTGGAAACCGTGAGTTTTGTCACCGATCTGATTAAAGTCGGAGTCTCCGCACGCCCGGTTCTGCACGGATGGGCACATCTGCCCGTGCTCATCCATGCAGTCACCAAGGTGTCAGACGCGGAAAGCGCCGCACGTTTACCGAGACACACACGCAAAGCATTGTCACTCAGGCCATTAAAAGCAAACCTGGAGTGATTATGATCCCATTTGGAGAGAGAATGGCTCTCTTGATGGCACGTCATATGCTAAGAAGAACATTGGGACTTTCTTTGTAAATGAGGGATGGGAAGAGCATTGACAAGAGAAGATGGAAGGAGGTGTGAAGCTATAGAAGGAACTTATATACATATAGATATATATCCTCCTGACTACTAGCCATTGGCCAGTCAATGTTTTTTCTATTCCCCTAAAAACTACAATTCTAGGTACGACGGAGTATTAGGGCAACAAGTCGTAACTGCTAAATTATGAGAATAAAGTCCTGTATTTATAATTTAAAAGTCATAGGCTAAATTTACAACTTTTAAAGTCGTAAATTTACAAGAAAAAAACGTGTAAATCTACAGGATTTAAAGTCGTAAATCTATGAGATTAAAAGTCGTAATTTAATGAGAAAAGAACCAAAGTTGTCTGTTTATCAGAGCCGTGCTTGAAGATGAAAGACCTGGAGAATCTGGTGCAGATTATGTCCCGATCGGTGTTAAAAGCAAAGAAATTCTGAACCTTTTGGCGATTCAAAATCAAATTATTTCCGGGTTCGGTAGTGCGTGTGTTGTCTTGCGTATCTTCAAGTAAGCAAAAGAGGCGCTATTATTGTGTTAAACAGACTTTTTATTAACAGTCTCTTCTTACTGCTACACTGTGCATGACTAGTGCTCATCTGCTGCTTACCACTTGCCGTGCACCGAACATGTGACCAGTCGCTTGGCCTTCTGGGTAATGCAGTTCGTAAACAGCTAACTTCAATACACAACAGTGCGGAGTTTCATATGTAAAATAAAGAGTTTAGAGATACACGTTCATCAGGACCGTCACTTTATTACGTCTTTCATTTCCTTTCATCACTTTACGTCATGTCTCTGTCATGCACAGAAACCAAAAGAGAATGTAAACAGAACTCCGGACGCCTCCTTCCCCAAATGAAACGTCCCGTCTCGACACAAAACAACATTGAGAAATGACAACAGTCTGTCACGTTAGCACAAGAACATTGAAAATTCCAAAAACTAGTCCTCTTCAGACGGAAGCATCACAGAGTTGGAGTAGATCTGGTCTGTAGTAGAAGAAGAAATGACTGTCAGTGGACAGCTGGAGGATATGGACCGCTTCATAAACGGGATCTGCAGAGATCCTGCAAGCAGCATCAACAAATAAAACATTAATACACTGTAAATCAAATAAAGAAACTTCCAAACATTTGAAATATTTTAAACATTCAGTTTACCTGATGAAATCCAAGACGCTTTTCACAGTTTGGTTGGTCTGCTTCAGTTCACGGCATAAATTCGGTGGACTGTAGGCTCCCCTCGATTTTAATACATTACGAGAAAAAAGTAATAAATCTACGAGATTAAAACTCATAAATTTACGAGATTTAAAGTTGTATATCTACAAGAAAAAAACTCATATTTTATTACCTTTTTTTTCCTTGGTGGCCCTAATACTCCGTCGTATCTAGGAGCTCAACCATTCACATTTGGTAACATTGAAAAGCCCCAAATGTCCTCTATAGATATCAAAATAGTTTGAATCAGGAGTACGCAATTGTTGGGAGATATTCAGCCACATTTGCATTGGTGGAGATTGACCTATTAGAAATGTGACAGAAAAGTATCTCTTGAAAGTCAAGAAATTTAAAGATACAATATAATATGGCATCACAAATTAAAAAAACAAAAATTCACATTTCTTTAAAAAAAAAAAAAACTACTTTGTGTCAGAAAGTATAAGGAATTCCCTTCGTTTATCCAGTAACTCACCTATTACTGATGTCAACCTTGCATTGATCTCTTTACATCAAGTAGCTGGGCGGAACGCATTTGTGCTCATAAATGTCAACATTTTTCAGTGCTTCCCGCTTGTTTCACACTCTACATAGCAGAGGATTTGATATTAAAGCTCCCCGCGCTAAGACTGTGGGAGAGGGAGAGCAATAAAAGGACACAAATAAAACGGTTCTGGCAGAACTCCCGAGCTTTCAGGGAGTGAAAGATAAGCAGAGTGGAACTGTGAACAAGTCATCTCTTTACTTGCCCACTGATGAACTTACTTGTGTGTCTGTGTTTCGCATTCTGCCACAGGACACAAAAAGCCCAAAAAAAGCTAAATTTAGAGAATGTTGTTATGGTAATTACGGATTTCTTATGCGATAAGTTATGCCATAAGTCTGTATACAGTAAAGGTAAACAAGAAATAATTTTAAAAACAATTGTCCAATACATTTGTTAATTTGTACAACTTTTCAGTTTGTTTTTGCTCAACTTAAAAATGGTTTTAAAAAAATGTTTGGTTGACTTAATGATTCAGATCTTGCCCCGCCCTGCTTACACAAGAACTCCTCTGATTGGTTAGCTAGAGTGTCTCATGTTTTTGGCTTTCTGCTTAGAGGTGTGGCCTTTCAATGTCTGAAGAGCAATACCACACTTTTAAGATCCAATAAGATACCATTAACTATTTCTTTAAAATGCTCTCCACTAATTACTAATGCCGATTACTGGTCATTTCTCATTGGTCATTTTTTTTTCTCAAGCATGTTTTTATTATCTTGGAAGTGGCTGGACGGCTCTGTTGGGTGCAGGACTGGTGCATGGAAAACCAGGATTCAATTCCAAGGCGGCAGAATGAGCTTAATCTAGAGTGGGTCCGTAGATGAGACCCTTCTTACTCCACAGGAGGGGCAAGTCTGGATCTCCTGTGCCCGTCCGTTCTGTGCCTGGATAAAATACAGGGTTGTGTCATGAAGGAAATCTGGTGTAACAACGCATTCTCAAATATGGAAGTATGGTCCGGGCTCCCTCCACGCCACATTTTGACAGTTTGGGTGTCCCCTAAACACGGCTGGTTATTCCCATTAAATCAGGGGTCCCAACCTCTGGGCCATAACCAGTGCCGATTCGAGGTCCGGTTGGTCCCGGGCCCCAGAAGGACAAATGCATTCACTAATCAGGAGTCCCCAACCCTTGAGACGCGGACCGGTACCGCTACCCTGACCCAGTACTGGTTATACGTCTGTTACCGATGTCTTGTACGTATCTGGTACCGTGTCCAGCACCATGTTCTGAGAGTTGGGGATGCCTTGATTTATTGGGAACAGCCAGCACATCACAAAACAACGCCCATGTGTGGGAGTGTCTTTGGGCAAGACACTGAACCCCATATTGCCTCTGGTGGAAGGTTGGTGCCAGTGTCCAACAGTGGAGCCACCATCGGTGTGTGAATGTGTCTGTGACTGTAAACCGCTTTAGGCCTTCTAAGAAGGTAGAAAGGCTCTATATAAATATATTATCAATAAACTTCTCCCTAACAGGTTGGGAGAGGATTGTAAATGATCAGGGAATATTTCGGACTAAGAATTGGTTATTGTTTATTTAAATGATGTTCAACTGTAATTTTAGAACACTGTTTTAAAAGATGAGTTTTCTTCCATCACACTATCTAAGAAATTTTATCCAAAAAATTAGATTTTTTAATTCTAATTTAATCATTGAAACACGTCAAAATAAAAGTTAAGCTTTATGCTAATATATTAAAAAGAAATCTGATTAAATAACTTTAAAAATGAATATTTACTTTCAGAAGGATGTAAGTCTGAACAGTTTCATGAATTACTTGCATATATATTTTTATAAGTCATGGAAATCTGTCCAAAACAAAATTTGCAACATTTAAAAATATATATATATATAATTTAATACTTACCATTCACTACATGTTTCCCAAAGAATCCCAAATGTTTCATATTTTTGCAACTTAAGCCCTAAATTGATCGATTCAGATAAAACAAAAAACATCCAACCGAACGATAAAGCGGTTTAATATTTAAAAAAAAACTAATTTGATATTTCAGATCAGCCAGTTAGAGAGTGGAAAAAATGAAATTCCTCTCATCTGAACAAATATCCATCCACAGCAACAGCCGGACAGACAAATGTGTCCAAAGGCAGAGAGATGTGTTCCTTTGTGAGAACTTCACAACAGCTTTCCATGGTTTGCATACAAAAGCAACATGAATTCCCAAAGGGACCTTAATGTTATTCAAAAAAAAAAAAAATGTTCCTCTTTCCTCTTGTGCGTCTTTTTTCTATTTTTTTCATTAATCAGTTTTGACAGCTACCAAGAGGAGTGTGTTTAATATGAAGTTTTACCATGATTAATTTTGTTCAACAAGGAGGCACAGCTAATACATTGAAATGCGACGCATGCTCTGAATTTGGAAGACTCTCCGAAAATAGAAGCGAGACTTTTTGTCCAAAATCGCACCGATATAATGAAAGCAAGGACTGGTAAAGGTTGTTGTCATTTATAATACCCAAAAAAGCTGAAAGAAAAATTCTAATCTCTAAATCTTCAATGAGTTATGAATACATTTTCTCACTACTGCAACAACAAAGAATTATAATTTGATATGTTAAGATGTTGAGCTCTGGATCGTCTGTTAAATTAAAAATTATGAGAAAAAAGGCGCCAAAAAAATTATATTTTAACTAAAAGACAAATACTGGATGGCATAAATAAAGTACTTTTGCAGAATAAGAAAACATTTAATGATAAAATTGTAACTCTGGGTGTGCATATTTATCTCTGTATTTAGTTTATGTGTTTTGACCACATTTTTTCTTCAGTAAAACATTTTTTTGGAGCTACTTAACAATAGTTGACATACTTTTTTAATCATCAACCAGCTATATATGATAGCAGACATGGTCACATCCCAACACCATCACATTTTTATGAATAAAATTTGCATTTTTAGTTTGTTAGTGAAAAAATGAATCACATCAATTGATTTCAGAAATGTAATCACTAAAAAATGATGAAAAAAACTGTTGAAAAAGTGATATTTTGAGATAAATCTTTATATTAAATATATTTATTTAAAAAATGGATTAATTACAGTATAATTTAGTTTTTTAAATTACACGTAAATTTTTTCTGTCCCACCAAAAAACGTTAAAAAAAATAGTATGGGACCGAAAAACATGTTTTCTTGTCTTTCATTCCCCTGATATAAGAACTAGTGTAAGATCTTTTTTGTGGAAGTGAAGCGAAATTAAGAAAAAATAAAGACAAAAATAGAAAATTCAAGACAGTGTGTCTACGTTCCTCCTCTGACTTTTTGTTGCTGGTTTATCTTCAGCATCCCTGTGACCCCAACTGATGGATGGATGGATGGATGGATGGATGGATGGATGGATGGATGGATGGATGGATGGATGGATGGATGGATGGATGGATGGATGGATGGATGGATGGATGGATGAATGAATGGATGGATGGATGGATGGATGGATGGATGGATGGATGGATTTGGGCCACTATATAATGGATTTATCCCTCAGTGTTTAATTTACAAAGCTGGAGAAGATCAGGCATCAGAAATCCTGTTTAAACTGTGAATGTTCTGCTGAGTTATTGCTTGAAAATCTTTGGGGAACCAGCAGCTGTAAATGAGCCGACTATCTGCTGCCAGAAAACAATTAAGTCCACATTTTCTTCCCAAAGTTCCATCAGAAAACTCTTTGATCTCCATTAAACATGTCTAGGGACAGAATTGTTTAATTAACTATGAGGGAAAACAGTATTATAAGTATATTAGGCCAAAGAAAATAAAGAATCAGAATTGGAGACAGATTCAAGAAAAATCAAACAAAACTCTCAACAACATTTCTCACATTTGACATGCTAAACCTGAACTGGGCACACTGGTTTATAAGCAAACATTTAAATGTTAAATATAACAATGTCAGAGACTGCTAAAAGTTAGCAGCATTAGCATATTCACAATACCTGCAGATCCTCACTAGGGTTGGACACCGATTGGGTTTTATGCGGTTCTAGTGCCAATTTTGGTTCTTCAGTAATAAAAATAATGCCTACATCTTTCTAAATCAACACATTTTTACTCCCAAGTCACATATTGAAGGATGGTTAAGATCTCTGCGTCAAAAATGTATACTTTTGGGTAATTTTGACGAGCTGGCTGTTCCTATCAAATCGAGTTCCCGATCTCTGAGCCGCAAACCACTGGCCCGCCCTTTTCTCGCAAACTGGTGGCCCGTAACTCTTTCGCCAAGTGGCGAATTCACTGCTCGCCGCTTGTAAAACATGATCATCAGCTAGTCTGAGGAGTTAACGGGGCTTTAATCGCACTCGCGGGGGTGTGTCTGCATGACAGCCGCCTCTGCTGTTTCTGTGTCTCTGTGACTGAGTTTGAAGGCTGTCCCACATTAACACGAGAAAAGGAAAAATAGGGGGCCATTGTTATCCTTATTATCTCGACGAAAGTAAGTAAAATATCACAGTTCAAGAGAGCCGAGCAGGCCGCCAGCGCTCCCCGCAGCAGGTGTCTGTCTCGCGGCGTGCGGAGCAGGCGAGCTCCCCTGTAATCCCGGTGGCTGTCTGGCTGCAGCCAGAGAACCGCCACGCTGCAACAGGACAAAAACGCTGATGTTGAATTAGTATTTTACCCTCTGATCGGGTCAATGAAAACATCACAAACTTCAGTGATCTGCTGTGAAATGCAGCCGGGCATTCGAGCGCAGCGCGGAGCGCGCTCTTGTGCTTGCCTCACCACCGGTCACATGTGAGCTCGCCAACTATCACAGGTAAGACAGAAGAGATTGGCGAGAGCTTCAAAGTACTGAGAGAGCAGGATTGATTGACATGTCCTCACACCAATAGGCTTTCACTCAAACTTAGAATAGAAATGCGGCACCGTTAGCAGCAGCTTCTTTCGGTTTCAGTAGCTCCGCAAAATCATAACGGTTACTACTCAGAACCGAATTCAGGTGCCCACTCCTACTCTTAACATGCAAAAAAAATGGACAGATACTGCTAAAACAAATGTTGCTGTAATACGCTAAACTCCAGCCTTGTTGGCAACACATAAAAAACGTCATAGACCGCTAGACGTTAGCATATATTACAGTACTTGTGACTCTCAGCCTGTTAGCAAACTATAAAAAAATACAGGCTGACAAATAGCCACATTAGTGCACTCACAATACTTTCAAGCTTGTTTTTACATGTAAAAAACAGAATGTTATCGCTAAAACAAGTGTTACAGTGACGACACTAACATAGAATCTTGTTAGTAACGTATAAAAAACAGTCTGATAGCACTACACGTTAGCTGCATTAGCACAGTTTTTTCTAAAAGAAAAACAAGGCTTTTAGGAGCAGAAAATACTATTGAGGAAATACAGTTTCTTAAACTGACAGATAAAAGCAGAAATTTCCCCTATGTCATCTTTATTTAATAGTCATAAAGGAAGGAAAAACATGATTTTGTTTGCTGCTCATAGTCTCTCCCGAGCTAAATTTATTCCTAATTATCTTAAAGGAGCAATAAAAGCCGGAGAAATGACTTAAAACATGAAACAATATATTTTACAATTTTTTTTTTTTTAAATAAGGCTACAGTACCTGCATGGCGCAAAAATAAAATGTTATGGTTCATTGGCTTGTTTGTAATTTATCTATTTGAATAAAAAAAAAAATAGTGTGACTAAAAGATCTGCACACACAGCAACACACAAACATGCAAAGTGCTGATGCGGCTCTTCCTGCTGTGTGATTTCACTCTCAGCTCCCATAATCTGTTTTATCTCAGGTGTTGTCGATAGCCGCTTTAATTAATGAGAGGATATTCTTACCGTAATTTAGCCGGCGCAGGATTATAAAACAACACATCACCCCTGTGAGGAAATGAGGGAATGAGAGAAAAGGGAGAAAAGGAAAGAGATTTTTTTTTTAAATAAGATAGTGGGACTCCAAAGGCATTTAAAATCTAACTTTCCCTCAATGAATTTATGCATTTATTTTAAATCGCTGTATGCCCAAGTGATAAGGAATATACTGTTGATTTTTTTAATTTGGGTTTTTCTCTTTGTCAGCAGGTTTAGTTTTAAAGATATCTCTCCATAAGGTAAATGGCATTTACTTATATGGCGCTTTACTACCTTCTTAGAAGACCCAAATCTCTTTACAGTCATGGTCGGATTCACCCACACATTCACACACATGGAGGCCTTACACTGGCGCCAACCAATAACCGCCAGGAGCAACGAACACGTAATGGTTCCATCAGAAGTCGACCAACTAAAGACTAAATGTAAACCAACATGAGTAGGCGGCAAGAAAAAGACAGACATTGAGTTAAGATAATTACCCCGATGACCAAGGACCTTTGTGGGTGTTTGAGTTTATGAATGGACTGATTCAGCAAACTGACCACAAACAACAATGAATTCCCATGTCACAGGAGTAGTGCTATAGTATCTCCCAATTATTTCTTCTTTCTTTTAAGCATAATTTACAGACGCTGCATGGGTTTGGGTTGTAGAGAGAAGAGGCGACATCTTAAGGTGAGCAAAGGTGTTCTCTTGAGACTTGTTTGGTCACCTCAAAGGAAATCATGAAAATAGAACGTACAACTGTTGTGCATGTTGTGGTATTTTTATAAGGCTAATGTAAATCGGACGCAATTATGACATCCATATCGCATGGCCCCCTTATATCAGACTCTAGTTGTTAGGAATTGTGCAGGACACATGTAGAATGTTCACACAAACACTTTGTCTAGTTTCCTCATTTTTAACACACAGGAAAAAGGCAAGGTGTTAGGTTCCTTATGGGTGAACCTGGCACGGGGCGAGGGGGAAAAATACAAAAGGGTATAATAACAAAAAATGGACACTGATGAGGATAAGGGGAACAAACTTTATTAAATAACGAAAATCCTGTGTCCTGAAATGAGAAAACAAAAATCAAATTATTAGTGCACTGGTCCAAACAAAAAGACATAAGTCTGCTGACCCAGCCATGTCGGAGTCAGCAGCTACAAAACGGAAAACAAACAAATAGAGAACGCAAACAAGACTACCAAGGTCCAACCCTAAACTAAACTAACAAAACTCAGCAGTGTAAGACGACTGAGGAAGAAAAGAACAAAACATGCCGGCACAGCTCAAAGGAAATCCTAAATGCTACACAGTCTGGTGCTCTGCTCCCTGCCTGGTGAGGCCTTCTCTGTCTTACTAAGAATATTTTTCTTGTAAGAAAGAAAATAAGACAATTTTAGTTAGAATAATGGTTTTTTTTAATTTCTTAAGATTCATTTTTTAAATTAATCTTTAAAAAATGACAGGAAACAGGAAGTTATTTGTTGTCCCATGTAAATGTTGACCAAAGTCTACCTAAGTCCATAAGGCTGAATTCAGGCTGGACACATATGGTTTACTTAACCCTCATGTTCTCTTATGGGGTCCAGATGACCCCACCCTGAAATTTATGTGTGATCCCTCCCATGACAAAGGTGGGCAGGGTTTTATGTCTGCCACTGACACCATGAAGATTAAAAATCTGTGAAAAGAAAAGTTCTTGTGGGCTCCAGATGACCCCACTATTAATGTAATCATGTTGCACAAGGGTTATGTAGCCAGCAGGTGCCAAGTAAGGCACATTGGTCACACCTGCCAGGTGAGCAGAAGGACTGGATTGAGGAAGGTCCAGCAGGAGCAGCAGGACGTAACACGAGGAATGCACACTTATCACTAGGACAGCACTAACATACTCATTGGACATAACACGGGGTTTGTAGAGTAGAAGTAATGAAAAATCTGTACATGTTAAATGTCTGCTATTATCTATCCCCCGCAGCACGCCCGTAGGAAAAAGTTAGCATGAATGTTTTCACTCTATAGGTTCATATTTTCTGCCAACTACCTGCGTCACTGTACACTTTTCCTTTCTCTCCATTATTCTGGACCCTAAATACTTAAACTCTTCCACCGTCTTTATCTCTTCTCCATATAACCTCACTCTTCCACTTGGATCCTTCTCCTTCACAGACTTGTGCTCCGTCTTACTGCAGCTAGCCTTCATTCCTTTCCTTTAGTCAGTTTTTGACTAAAAGCTGATTTCCACTGGTCCGTCTGTGGTGTGTCTCCATTGCGTTGCATTAACACAAAAAATACAATGTTCATCAATCAGTTGGGATGTTTACTTCGCCTCCATCATGTCTGCGCCCGTCCCTCCGCAACGCAAACTTTATGCAGGATTTCTATTTTTAGTCCGTTGATGTTTCAGCTTTGTGGCAAAAAGCTTGAAAATGAAAAACAGGTCAAGGTTTAAAAAGTAAAAAATTCCATTGTCCTTTCAAAATAAAAATGTACAATTTGTATTTATTTTTTATTTTTAAGGTGACATGTCTGCGCAAAAATGCAAGTTAGCTCCACGGATAAGACTGTTGTCCGTTTTCATCGCAGACGACAACAATTTAATTTTGGAAAATCAAAAACATGACATGAATTATGACAAAACATGCACTTTTACAAGAACTCAGTGAGGAGAGAGAGGGCATGAGGCTTGATTGCCAAAGTTTTGGATCTAATCGACACGCGTGTGGCAAGACAAAACACTCGTCCGGAAGCTATGGGGGAGGGGAAACGGATTTGCGACGGAACCAAGACAAGGTAAACGGACGGTTGTGAGATTAACCTCACCACACAACACAAGGGAGACACACCGTGGACAGACCGCTGTAAATCTGCCGTAAGGTTGTAGTCTGTGTCCTTGAAAAAACAGACTAGCACATAAGTAAAAAATAAACAGTCACAAATGTGTATATTTTTGATTATTTATCAATCATATATCAGTTCTAATGAGAGAATCTTCCTTGAGTTGATTCTATTCCCAAGTCGGACTCAAGTTAAAGTCTCACAGACAATCATACATCTCTGCCCTGAACCCACGGAGGTTCATCCAGCAGCGTTTCTCCCAGCCTGGACAGATCATTACTGCAGTCCAACCCGCCTTCCATTTATCACCATTTCTCCAGGAACTCTTTTGTTTGTCATAATTTAATTTAATTGTCTTGTACATGGATTCAATTTGGACTTTTAAGACTGTTTTTTTGGTGAATAAGAATCTTGCTTTTGATATTTTTTTTTAATTCAAAATTTTTCAAATATTTCATTTTACCTATTCTTATTTTTTTTTGTCTTTTTGCGATTCCAATCCACTTTTCTTTAATCAGACCTAGCACATTTTGAAATTGTTTTAATGTCAATTATTAAAACTTTTTTATTCTAACAGTATTTATTTTCTTCCTTCTTTGAATTTATTTATTGTTCTCTTTACCATTATATTCATTTAAAATTTTTTTTTTCTTTTGAGTTATTTCTATATTACAGTATCTCACGATTAATCATACTTTCTTTATGAATTTCTTTTGTGTTTGTTCCAGCAAGCACGTTTCCATATCTTACAGATATTATCTTCAAACCCGTTTTAGTTTCTTCTCTCCCCGACAAACCAAGAGAAAGAGGCACTGCGTTTGTTATAAAAGTTGACATAAATTTAATTAAATGTCTGTACATGGACCTCAATTTGGACTTCGAGAATAAGACACACTGTCGGGAATTTGGAAGGAAAAGGAGGTGAGATGAGAGAATCTTGGCAAAGTTTGATATTTTCTACGGGAAAAAACCCGAAACAAATGAAAGGGTTAAAAAAGCTGCCCTGATTTTACACCTATCAATTGAAAATCTTTTTCCTGAGTTTGGTCTTCTTGATCAAACTTGGGAAACAAGTTGCAACATCTTGTGTAATTACTAGAGCTGTAAAGGCATATGTGAAAACATGTGTAATAACTGTGCAATAAATCCTAAAGACTTTTTTTGCTAAACATGTTTTTGTTCTATTAAAACTGTTCGCAAAATTTATTTTTCACAAAAAGAATTAGTGAAAGTACCAACAAACATTTTAAAAATGTGATAAAAAAAAAACATCCCTGTTCTGTGAATCATGAAGAACGGAGGTGGATCCATCATGGTAAGGGATTCCCATAGCTGGTTTTGTTGATGACCTGAAGGAAACCAAAGGACGACGGCGACATCCGTCAGTTTGGACGTGTCGGATGTTCCCTTCAGGAAACTGTTTGACAGGATGTCATGTCTGTTGTGTGGATAGTTCAATGACAACAACCCAAGGCAGAACAACAGACACACGGATGTGTGGAATATTGGAATAGAAAAAGCTGGATGGCCTGATCTGCTGTGTCATGTGACATTTAGACTGTGAATTAAACCCAGAAGTCAATTTTGACACATTTTGTTGGCGTATTAAGATCAAAATTTGTTTTTTCAAGTGGAATAAAACATTTCTGAGTTCAAATGCAGTAATACGAAACTTTGTCTAATCATATTAAATTTTTATTAAGTCAAAACTGTAAAGGTGACAGAATAATATTTTTAAAAATGTTTTCTTTTTCAGTTTTAAATTAGCTTTTTTTTACTTTCTGAATGAGATCTGAGTAGGAAAAGAATGATAATGAAATTTAAATATTCTATAAATTTGGCACAGACAGAATGGTGATGGCTATGTTTTCATCTGCGTGGAATTTGGTAAAAAATGTAGAACATGGTAGAACAAAATGAACATTTCAGGTTCTATTGAAATGATGAGAACGTTGTGCTTATTGTGTAAACATTTCTGTTCTCTTTGAAGAATCATTTTCTACACCAGGAAAAAGGCTTTACCCATTCTCCACCAGGAAATAATCTTTTCCTTTTCCCTACTAGGAATTAGTCTGCTACCTTTCACCACCAGGAAATAGTATTGTCCTTTTCTTCACCACTAAATAGTTTGCTCCCTTTTTCCACCAGGAATTAGTCTGCTACCTTTCACCTCCCGTCTTCCCAATATTCCCCGTCTGCTTGGGCCATTCTTGGATAGATTCAGGATCCATCCCAGCATGTCCTGTAGATTCCTCACCAAAATGTTCTTCTGCGTATGCTACTGCACACAGTTTGAATGCTAAACTGACCGAGTGTTTCTTGACCATCATTAAACTTTCTCACAACACAGACATCCGGCATCTCCACAACTGTGCATGAGCTGGGGGCGGGGGGCTTTCGAAGCTAGCTGATTACCGCTTGTTTGTATTATCCTGGGGGCGGAGACAACTCTTCCTGGAGGGAGCAGTTCTCAACTTGTCCTCTAACCATTCCCTATTCAGTTTCGTGGGTATGGGAGGGGCTGATTTGTAGAAGATCACTCAGAAATGTTTGAATGAATCAAAAATACAGCTTTTATTTTGTTTATAGTGAGGAATAAACATTAAAATACACTTAAAAGCTCAAAGCGTGGGTTTTTCATGGTATGGCCCTCTTTTTTTTTTTATTTATTTATATAACTTGTCCTGTCCAACAGCTGAGCAAACAGATACGGGCTGAGAGTGTCTTGCGTTGGACCAATCTTAATGTCCCAACAGGGGTTTATTAAGTATAAAACCCTGTTGTATTTCATGCTAAACTTTATTTATATTGATTATGTTGTATCGTTTTTCTTTTTTTATTGGACCGGACCGAAACAAAGAAGAGGGGAGGGGTGTAAAAGAGGGGGGTTTAGACAGATGATAGTAGTATAATAAAACAACCAGGTCTACATAGCAATCTGGAATGGGCGGGGCCTGTCTACACACACACTCAGTTACACACATACCTTTTGGCTAGAATAATCTTTACCTTTAAAGTTGTCAAAAATGTACACAATACCAATGCAGCTCACACACAATCATAGAAGCTGACACAAATTAAAGTCTTCATTCCATCACACATTCTGTTAGTGCGAGGTGAGCTGACACCTGTGCTCAGGTGAGTGTTTATGTTTTGCTGATGTGGATGATGGTGGAATGTATAGAGGGAGAGAGAGCCCAGCCATCCCCACGCCAAGGCCCCCCACCCGAACGGCAGCAGCAGCCTGGACCCCCCAACACCCAGACCAAGGCATACTGGACCGCCTCACGTCTGAGAGCCGGAAGGCACAGGAGCACAGAGCGTGCAGGCCCCTGCCCAGCCAGAACAGCAATCCCCCCACCACGCCAGGAGGGCCAACGCAAGGCCCCATCCCCGGAGAGCTCCCCAACTCCAGAGGAACAGCCCACCATCACCCAGCAGTGCCACACATCCCCCCGCCCCATCCCAGGTACAAGCCAGGGCCCCCAAAGGGTGACCATGCTCCAGACGTCCGCCCGCGCCCGCCGAGGGAGGCCCCTTTAACCCTTCCGCTCTCCTTGGGGTCCAGATGGCTCCAACCACATATTGTTATGCGATTTCTTCCATGACAAATGTGGACGAAGGGGGACAGGATTTTATGTCTTGCCAGGACATTAGGAAACTCCGAAATCAGTGAAAAAAAAAGTTCAACGCACTGTCCTGTGGTGTCCAGATGACCCCACTTTTAATGTAAACAAGCTAAGGAGAACGGAAGGGTTAATAATCTTTGCAATCGGGCGTGTAATACCATTTGTAATAGCATGTGTAGCAATATATGTATTAACACCAGTAAAAGTATGTGGGATAGCATAAAACATGTGTAAAAACATGTTTTACTTATATTAATTATTATCATTATTTCAGAAGTGTCAAACCCGGATCCGGCCCCCGGGCCTTGACTTTGACACATGTGTTTAGTTACTATTTATTTTACAAAGCCTTAAATGGATGTTAGCTCTACTTTTTCTTTAGAAATTCAACTTTGTTTTTCAAATGTAAAAACCAGTTTAATGAAGCTACTTCATTAGGAACAGAAGAAGGCATTTTCCTGCATTAAAGCTTTTAGACCAAACATGTTTTGGTTTTTTTTTTCGTGCTCTGGACCAAAGCGGCTTTGAAAACGTCTTTCAGCGCGTGACTGCGCCGCACTCGGCAGTTTTGTGGTTTCCCGAAACATTCGAGAGGACTTGATTTGTTTTCCAGATGACTTGTAATTGCGGCGGCAACATTCATTTCAACCCACTTAAACATGAAAGGCCATAAAAGCCGCACACGTTCGGAACATCATTTGAAGAATTTGAAGCAGCAGAGAATTTTGTAATTGGCAAGATTAATAATATTTACAACGCTGAGATGCAAATCTCTCTTCACTGAGACTCCATGAATAATTGAGTGCGAACAATAATTTTGAATAATTCATTCCTAAATAATCTTCAGTGTTTTTTTTTTTTTAATGACCGGAGGGCACGTTGGGTTTTTGCGACAGCATAAATGTGCTGGCAGTAATTACGGTGAATATCTGCAGCTCCTTCTTAATTGCTGGGAGAAGTTCCTTTGTGCCGACGGTCTCCTTCAGAGAGGAGGAGACAAAAGGATGAGAAGAGACTGAGAATAGGGAGCGAGTAAACAGTGGCGCTCCATCCATCTTCCCACTCGTATCCCCCGTACTTTGCTTCCCATCACTGAGATTTCCTGTACCCACTCCCTCTGCCTTTAGCTCCTGAGTAGAATATTGATGCTAATGGAATTAATTACTTATAGTGTGTTTTCTTTCAGCGTGTGCATCCTAACAGCTCGGGCTGCTGGGGGAGAGCAGCGCTGGGAGAGACTTTGACTGAGGTGGGAAATTAAAAAAAAAAAAGGATAAGATGGAGATAAGTTGATGTGTGCAACGAGGCCTCCAGACCTCCTGGACCCCACCAGGAATACGGCTGATTAAAATCACAGCTATCATTAAAGCATTGCCTGGCTCAACGTTTTTAATTGAGGGTTTTAAACAGACACTGTGACTTGACTGTAAACTACGGGAAGCGGAGGCCGAACCCAAAGGCGCTTTTTTGTCCTGTTTCTTTTTCGGCGGGCCGCCGGTGCTAATGATGGATCTTCCTGCTGTTAAGGCCACTGGTGTTAATGATAAACCAATTAAATTTTCCAAAAGGCGGGGGGGACACACGACAAACACCCAGCACGGGCAAACATCTCGTCAGACTCGCCTTATTTACTTCCTCTGCTCCTCGTCCTGCGAGTGTTGCCTCTCAGTCGGCCGCGGCTGCAGCTAATTGTTGCCGTGTTTCCTATTTTACATCAGACTAGTGCAATCGAATCCCCCTTTCACCCGTTTCATCCCTCTCATCTCTGGAGATTGGGCCCGGGAATCTAACGAGATTGCCTCGATCCGGTGCACAATTTTTTGTTCAGCGTTGCTGCCGAAAAACGACTTTGAAACATTTTTTGGAAAAAATATCCACTGGGATGTAAATCTTGTTTTCGATGTCTTTAACGTGTTCTCGTGGCGTGTTTCACATGAGGGAGGAGACTTAATGAGAAAATTAGGCATACATTGCGATTTAGGAGCAGACAATACTATTTTGTTGAAAAAGATTGGATTTTTGGATCTCACAAATGCCCTGGGTGGACCACTAGTCACTGCTCCACCCCTTTCTAATGTACTTGTAGATGACTAGATCCATGTATGTCTTTGATTCCTCGTCTGAGCTGGCTCAAAGCCAGAGGTGGGATCAAGTCATTGTTTTGCAGGTCTCAGGTAAGTCTCCAGCCTTTGTTCACAAGTCTGAGTCAAGTACCAAGTCAAAAGCAGTCCCAAGTCGAGTCACAAGTCAAGACCAACAAGTCCTAAGTTGAGTCACAATTCAAGACCAACATGTCTTCAGTCGAGTGACAAGTCTTAAGTCAAGTCACAAGTCAAAACCAACAAGTCTCAGGTCAGGACCAACAAGTCTCGAGTCGGGTCACAAGGCAAGATCAAAAAGTCTCAAGGCAAGTCATAAGTCAAGAGCAACAAGTCTCAAGTCGAATCACAAGTCCTACTATTAATGTTTCAAGTCCTATCAAGTCATTTCAAAAAACAGAGGGATAATTCCATATACCATGTGTGCTTTTAGTATCGCACAAGCATATTAGTATATATATTTATAAAGTGGCTATTTACACGTATATATATATATATAATATATATATATATATATATATATATATATATATATATAAAGCAAAGTCATGCTCAAAATACTTTGTTCATGCTACAATTGAACAGTAGCATGAATATATTAATAATTAAATTGATTAGAATCAAATAAATTGCTTTTATGGTGGACAAATCTTTTTAATCAAAAGCACACATCTAATGATAGCAGGTGAAACACAAAAATATTGTAAAATGTTGCAATATTTTTCTGCAATTTGATTGTTTGGACTGTCGGATATATCCATCGTGGTCCTAAATTGATTGGACGTAGGGCCAACACCACATACAGATGTAAACAAACACAGATAGAGACAGCGGCGCAGGCTTTCTCAATATACTTTTTAATCTTTGGGTTTGGGAGAAAACAGGAAGTCTTTCCGAGTCAGAGATCTGAAGTCCAAATCAAGTCCAAGTCGAGTCCAAAGTTGTCAAATTCATGATTCGAGCCAAGTCATGTGACTCAGGTCCCCACCTCGGCTCAAAGCTGAACAGCAGGATAGCTCACCATTTTTGTTGCACCAGTAATGTTAGACTGGGGTATAAGGGGCTGTAAGATCAGGAGTGTAAATAGATGGGTGACTGGAAGTGAGGTGGGATTACTTCATGTCAACAGCATCACCTACAACTCAGGGGGAAACTTCTAATGAACTACTGTTGCTCTGCAGAAACTCTGTCCTAAATTTTTTTTTTTAAACTTTGGCTAAAAACGGCATAATCAGAGTTATAGAGTAACCAAACAGTAAATTAAATTGTATTGACTGTTGACCTTTATAAAAAGGGGCTTTAGAAGTGTTGTCTGTTGGCCGTTGCCACATTTTTGACAATTTAAAATAAACTTCCTGAAATTGCCTGTCTGTGTGCTGCCCCCTACAGGTTGAAACGGGTATTACAGTTGAATTTTGTGATTGTTCAACTGCTGTAAATCCCACGTCATTTCAGAAGTTTCACATCATTATGCTCTGCACGTCCAGTATTAAATCCCCACCCATTTTTGATTTTGTAATGGTCGGTTGTTATCGCGTTAGCTTTAGCATGCTCGTAGGTGCATTGCTTTCAGTTGTCAAAGATCTACAGGCTTGTACAAGCTTCCTGAGGACTTTGACATTCGGCCACAGCGATTGAGTCTGATGTCCAGTCTATTTTAATCCAGCGAGCTCCGTCCCAGTGATGGGATTATGAACATTTCACTTGGGATTGTTATCTTACTACGTTAGCCTTTATTAGCTTATGAGACTAGCATAATTTTACCCCTTCAGTCTGGACGATGAGCGCCTGCCTCAGGAGAAGGTGGAAGACAAAAATCCTCAACCTCCACAAAAAGATCTGCAGTGAAACTGGCATCACTTTGCTCTGTATTAGTCTCCATATTGAAGATGGAGAGTGACTACGCTACCTCAACCTAACCTCACTGTCAATCACAGATCCAAACCACACCTCCCCCTCTCAGTCCGCCCCTTTTTTGCATTTTTCAAATCTAGGCTGTGAGTGGACTCAGCCTCCAACTGTCCTGTTGTATTACCTTTTACATGACCATGGGAACACTTCGAAAATAAATCAAGAGATGATTTTGAGTGGCACTTCAGAGCCTTGATAGATGATGTGCAGCAGCTATAAAGTCCCAAAGCTTTATTGTCAGCCTTTTCATATATAAAGTTTCTCGGTATCTAAATCAAATTCTCCATCGTACACACACAAAAATCCACATTTTTAAAGCTAGATTGCTGCTTTTCTGTGTTCTTCGCTCATTAAAGACCCACTCCAATCAACTTTTGATCTATTGTGAAAGTGTTCCCTGTGGACTTTTTATCATGATTTTTTTAAATAAGCCAAATTTAAAAAAAAATCTGAATTGTTTCCCTACCCCTCTGGGTCCTCTATATTGCTCCAGTTGCAGGGGCATTTAAGGTAGCGGTGTCCGACAGTGTTTTTGTATAATTTTTTAAAGTTATAAAAGCAATGATGTTATTGATTTTACGAGTGCTTACAGCTACGTGCTAACATAGATGACTGGCCACTATTGATGATGTCATCAAACGATAGTAACATCCAAATTTGAAAACTCATGTTATGTTCAAATTCCTTCCCTACTTACTATATAGTGCACTATATAGGACGTTTACCATTTTGTAGTACAATCGGAATCGACTATTACAAAATCCAGTGCACTAGAAATTTCCCAGAACTCTTTGCAAAAAACTAGCACGCATCGATGCTCACTACGTTAGCACAATTGACCCAAATGCAGTGTGTTCAATCAAAATTTGCCAAAAAATAAAAAAAACGTGTTTAAATGTGTCAAAATTTAACAAACCAGAGCACAGTGGAGTCACAAAAAGACATAAAATGTTTGTATTGATTTGATTTTCACTTTGTGAAATCGGTGGTGTCATATCCAGCGATTAGCAAAACTAAAGTAAAGTAGTGAGCGTGGTGTCCAACTTGCTTTTAAAATCCAAGGCACTAAATAGTCCCACACTATGTCGTTTTTTAGTAGTTAGGGATTGGGGAGGGAATTTGAACATAGCCACTATTTTTTCTCGAATCTGATTGGAGGGATAAATATATATGTATACGGGTAAGACGTAGGGATAGAGAAGCAATTCAGATTGAGATATAGCTTCTGCAGAGTGGCATTGGAAATCTGCTTCTGAGTTGTGGGCGGGGCCGTTGGTGCGGAGGAACCTCCCCTTTACTGAGAGCTCTCTGTGTACACGCTTTCCTGCTAGCTTCCATCCTCTCACATCCACTGCCTTGCTACAAAAATGGTGCAGAACACTGTAGCTATCTAACCGTGGGGGGGTTTAGCCAGATACCAACTCAGGCGAGAAAATCAAACATGTTCATGCAGTTGTCAGCAATATATCAGAATGAGGCATAGTGGAGAGTTTGGGGCTTGCCCAGTGTATTTTCTACATAACAAATACTTAGAAAATAATTCTTCATCTCCTTCTGATTTGCAACAATTTGAATATATATACCTAGAAATGAAGTTTTAACCTTATTTTTCATATGTAAATGCCTCCTTCATGAGAAAAATGACACAAACACGTTAAAAACAGCATTTTGTCTTAGACCTTAATTACCACAAACCAGAAAGTAATGGATCAGAGACATGAGGCTGTCCAGGCTTCCTCTCCTGACCCTCGTCTTCTTCACTTCTGCAGTGTCGCCAGAAACTTAAGCAGAAGCCTTGTTGCCCCCCCATCGATCTGCGTGTTGTAATGATGGCTGAGAGATTGCTTGCACCGGCAACTGATCTGGGAGCTACAGCGGGATTAAGGAAGGCATGGATTGCCATTGATTTCTATCTGATACAATCATTTCATTTGAGCTCGGCTCTCCTTCCTGTTGCACTGCTGAGATCTTTTAATTCCCCCTCACACGCCCCCAACAAAGAAAAAAACCCCTAATGCTATAGCATGCCGCTCCAATAACACTTCCTGTTGTTAAGATAGAATTTATTAATTAAAGTCAATCTGGGGAATGAAAGAGATCTGAGGTGGAATGAGGTCCGGGACGAGATTCGTTCTTGAGCAGAAACTTGATTCTCTCAGGGTTAATCCTCATGTTACAGCTCTTTTGTAATCACTAGGATTAGTAATTTTTTGTAGAAAATAACTGGTTTTACTTCCAAAAATATATGTGCGTCAGTTGAATGGTAGATGTTTATGGTTTATTTTACGTTTTCTTTCTCAATGTTCTAAGATCAGCATCCAAGAGACCCATAGATACTCATACTACACAAAGTGACATCATAGATTACAGTTAGGTGTGTCAAGAGTATTAATCTAAAAGATGTCAACAATGGAAAGTGGTAGAAGGATATGAATACAGGAAACACAAATACCTGATTATTACTTAATAAGAAAGAGAACATGAGAGAAACCTCCACGCAGGAAGGTCCCCAGATAGTGGTTCTGTTTCAGATCCCCCAGTTGGGACTTGAACCAGGGCCTTCTTGCTGTGAGGCAAGAGTGCTAAACACTGCACCACTTGTGCAGCCTGTACGAAGACACATTATTTTTATTTTCCTGCAGGACTTGGCACCTGCCCACACTAACAAATGTACCAAAAGCTACTTAAATGACACTAGCGCTACTGGGCTTGATTGACCAGCAAGATCATCTGACTTGAACTCAAAAAATATATAAGATGCTGCCAAAAGGAAATAAAAACAGAAGATCCAACAACGCAGATGAGCTGGAGGCAGCTTTCAAAGCATTACGTACGGTGTGTTGATGCAGTAATCCAAAGCAAAAAGGAAGTTTAACCAAGTATTGAGTTCACACATGAAAGTGTTAAACCTTCCGTTTCTTAGCTTGTTACATTAAAAGTGGGGTCATCTGGAACCACAGACAAGAGCGCTGAACTTTTTTTTTCATGATTTCGGAGTTTCACAATGTCCATGGAACATAAAATCCTGTCCTTCGTCCACTTTGACATGGAAGAAATCATACAATATGTGGTTGGAGCATCTGACCCAAGGACGGAAGGGTTAAAAGCCTTAACATTGGTGCAGAAAACATCTTTGACAGATCTGATGGGATTTTCTCATTTTCTGAAACACTTAATTTTGAGTTTTCTTTACTTATTAGCAATCATTTTCAATATAATAGAACAAGTAAAGGAGCTTGACGTATTATTTTGTTATGATTTTGAAATATGAGTTGTACTTTTTTAAATTGTCTAACAAAAACTATTAAACATATATGACATTTCTTACAAACTAATGTGTCTATATGCTAAATATTCAATACAGACACTATACTGTTAGTTAGAATAATATTCAGCTATTTTTTTGCTGTTTTCATAACTTGATGACATTTTCTCTGACAATGATGGTGAACGTTACACGCAAGTGTCGGCTGACACACTTTGCAAGGGGCTTGTTTCCCAGCATGCTCTTCAATTAGTCCAATTTATATATCAAGGCCTGGATTCACCTTCAAAGCAGGAGAGCAAACAGCAAGGCTGCTATTGATTGGAGCCCGCTTTTTCCTCTCAGACATTGATTAAATCTCCAGCATTATTTGCAATACAGACCAGGCGGACGGCGTTATTGCCTCGCTCCGCCGTTACCCGTCTGAATTTCTTAAAGACGAGCTCACCAGAGTACAGACTTCCTTGACTCCAAAGCGATCCCTTTAATGAAGGCGTCACAACGCAGAAAACACGGGTGTCCACAGGATAAGAAAGAGGTACCAGGAAGTGCCCTCTTAGTCTCGACCCGCTTCAAAGCCACTACAAAATGACAGCGCCCCCATCTCAATGTTCGACCGCCCCGATTGATTTATCATAATCAACTCTGGTCCAGGAAGAAACCAGAGGGGGCATGTGCGGCGGAGGAAAGGCACCTTGGGACTGTGCACACAATCACCAACCCCTCCATCAATTTACACATGACAGCATCCAAAAGCAGAGACACACAGCTGCCGCTGGTAAAGCGTTGGAGACGCGGCACGAAGTGACCGACCCGGGATGGATAGCTGAACATCTGAGGCGTGCGTGGATGGATGGTGATAGCGGGATAAAGAATGGTGGGTCCCGAGGGTCAAGACAGCTAATTAGCTTTGTGAGAAAACAATAACGCTAACAAGGCAAACAGACTTATTAGAGGGCTCTCATTATCCTTGCAGCTCTCTGAGGAGTACAGCAAAGTGATAGTTTGAAAGACAGATTTTTTTTTTTTTTTTGAACCACCACAGTTGTTCTCACCTGAAACACTCATCACTTTAAAACCACCATATATACTCTTAAAGTGGTATTTGTGTCAAAGTACAAAAAAACCCCAACATTATCCAGTTGTTTTTTTTTTAATGTATGGTCATATCTCATTTAACCCATATGGGTGCTGAGGGTTTTTTGGTTATCTGAGCCTGTGGAGAGCAATAGAGAAAACAATGCATTTCTTAAAGGGAGGACCATGTTGTGCACTCAATTTTGAGCCAAAACAAAATTGTCCAAATCAAAATCCAATATCTCCAAGCACTCTCAAAATAAAAACCGTCAGCTAAACCACACAAAGAAGCCCAACAAACAAATAGACAAACCTCCAAGCCATATATCATAATATGAACAAAACTGGCTATTCCACAAAGACACCAAATAAATCCCGGACGAGCCCCCAACTTGTGTTACACATCTGTCTATGGAATTGTCCAAGGATGCAACATCAAATTAAATGCTCTGACAACTGAAAAATTCTCACAAAGCCCCCAAATTTTTCCTTTATTTACCGAAAAAAAAAAAAAAAATCAAAAAGTGCAAAAACCAGAATTATGGCCTCAGCCGTAACATGTGTTCACCTGCTTCTCCTCTAATTTACCTATTGCGTGTTGTATTTGTGTTCCCTCTATCCAGGGGTGTCAAACTCGATTGCACAAGGGGCCAGAATCCAAAACACAACTAGTTATATAGCATTGCCTGGCTAGTGAATGCAGCTGATAAAGCATTTATTAAATATTAAAAACTAAATGTTAGCCTTAAAACTAGCGTGTAAAGATATATAGCATTGCCTGCTGTAATGCTAGTGTGAATGCATAAGCTGAATTTGGCAGCAGAAAATGTTAGTGCTGATAGCTGAAGATGCTAAAATTGATAGCTACAAACACTAAAGCTGATAGCCTGCTAAAATATTAGCTAAATGCCAAATTAGCCTAAAAAAAAAACAAAAAAAAACAACAAAAAAACAGTTTAGCCAAAACAGCTAGCGTGTAAATATTAGCCTAACTCCAAAACAGCCTAAAAAACCATTTCAAAAAGCTCTAATTACCTACAACATATAGAAAATATTAGCTAAACACCAAAATGGACAAAAAAGCTTAAACAAAAAATCCTAAATTAGCCAGAACAGCTAGCATGTAGCTGAATTTTTAGCTAAACACCAAAACAGCCAAAAAATCTCATGCCAAAATAGTCCACAAAGGTGGCGGAATGCCAATTTTTAAAACTTTAAAACGTAACTTTTTAACACAACCATGAATAATAAAAAGGCAGGAATATTATTCCAGAATAAATCAACTTAAACCTTCAATAACTTTCAATATTTTCCTCTCCATAAAAATATCTTTTGTCAAAACTATACAAGTTAGAAATAAGCTCAAGATAACATTGGGCCATTAATAACAATAAAATAAAATGATCTGGAGGGCCGGCTATAATCACCTGCACTGTAAGCCCAGATAAGTAGAGTTTACTAAAAAAATTTATAGAAAGTGGTTGCCCTAAAAAAATTAAGTAACCTTAAGTTCAACATAAAATAATTAGTAATATTAATTGCTTTGACACTTCATTCTGCTGTTAATTTTAAGTTAAGTGCACAAACTTCCAGGTCGACTAAACTTAAAATAATTAGTAATATTAATTTCATTGACATTTTATTCCACTGTTAATTTTAAGTTAAATATACTAGTCTTCAAGATGATTCAACGTACCATTATTAATAAGATCAATTTCTTCATATATTTATTCCACATACAACTTGAAGCTGAATACACTAACCTCCAAGTTGATTTACCTTAAAAATCCCTTTGCCCAAAACTGCTAGATTACATTAAGGGAATAAAATGCTAAATCGGACGTGAGCGTTGCGCAAAGGCTGTATTACAGGATAAACTACTGCTTAGTAATTGTTGCTCTCTACATTGCAAGCGCTCACTAGAGTATTTCAACATTGCGTCAACAACATAATAAGAGGGGTGGTCATCAGTCTCTCCCTCATTCTCTCTCAGGGTGCAGGAAGAAGTGAAACACAACAGGCTAAAAATAACAAATGGAAACAGTGTTAAACGGTCAGACAACAAAACACGTAAATGAAAACTCAAACTTAAACCCAATTCTAACCAGACAGGCAAAAGAAATGGTTACCCACAATTCTTTGCGCTGCCAGATCTGACAGCAAGCCCAACAAACTGCAACCATCCCTACAATAGATTTTAGGTTTCGTTTTGATCACGTGGTCAGACAACCTCTGGCGCATTTAAAAATGCTGGTTAAGGTTGGGATTACATTTACGGTTCTAAAAGCAAATTGTAGGTTTTTGCGGCTGTTTCTGATGCTCACGTGTCCACCAGGGGATGTGTCAAATGTGGAAAAGACATTTAAACACATTCAGGACCATGCAGGACTAACGTAGAAATTACGTAGTCCAGATACAAAAGAAAGAAAGAAAAAAAAGATCAAAATAAAAACTAGTTTCAAGCTTTATTTCTTGTCTTTTCCTCTGGTTAGTCATTACTTTAACCTTAATATTTTCAATTTTTGTAACCAGTTAACTGGAGATTTTAACTGTTAAAGTGGATTAGTTGTGAGCCTGTGTGCGTAAAGTTTATTATTTGTTTCATCATGTTGGGTTCTATGTTTAGGCAATAGTATATTCATAAATCTGTTGGTAGTTTTTAAGATTATTATTAACTATAAACAACTACTCCATGGTGACAAAACATAATGTAACCAGTCTAAAAATGTACCAATCATAGCCACATCAGTGTAGAACCGCCCCTGTGTGACGTACTGCAACGGTCCTCAGACAGGTGCTCTATGCTGCGTTCAGGTGCTACCAGGAAAATCGGTTATATTATATCAGACTGAAATATAAAGCTTAAAAAGTGTTTCTGCATAGTTGAACAACATTTAAAATGAAAGGTAACAGTTAGCCATGTCTTTTTTAAATGCTTTTAGTATGAAAATATAAAAAGTCATTTTTGTAGCATCCACTAAATTGAAAAATGACTTTGGGAACTAAATCTTCCAACAGTACATGAATGCAGCGGAATTTTGAGACCAAAACTTAAACATTCAATCACAATTACCTTAAAGTTACTTGTCCATGACATTACTTTCAAATGTAAGTTCATTCTGCTTTGATTTTGTAGATTGTGCTTAAATTTGATAGTAATACTATGAAACTTAAATTATTTATGTACATTGGAATTGGTTGTTCGAGTTGAGATGACATCCGGGCTAACAGTGTGGAGGGCCGGATCCGGCCCCCGGGCCTTGACTTTGACGCATGTGCTCTAACCTGTTGCTTGTGACATAGCCATAGAAAAATGTGTATGAACATTTTCGCTCCATGGACTCACCAAGTGGTCTACGACCTTAATATTTCATGTGTGCTTCTAGCATTGCCCATCATCCACCAGCAGATCACCTATTTCAAGACAAACAGACATTTCTGTCTAATTCTTTATTTGCTGTTGAATCGGGATACTCTGATGGAGGTAATCAAGTTCATTGCCCCACTGAGCAGCGTGAGCTTGTACAATGATACTTCCACGCTGATAAGCCCGGCATACGGGTACACAAGACTTTGTGCCACGCTGTGCATAAGTGTGGAGTGAGAGCAGATGCAGTCCTCCAGGGGTGTGGCTGGCAGCTCGCTGGTTTTCCTTGGCCTCTGTCCATGTTCTCCCACCGCTACAGGACTATAGGAGATGCTTTTAATATGACTTTAAGTCCCAGAGAGCTGGGGGGAACCTAGAGATCCAATTTAATACCGGCCAGCTGCCCGTTCGCCCGCTCGCAGTCTGCCATATGCAGCTCTCACTGTGAGTGAGCACGAGTTTCCATGTTGGGAGGATTCATGCATGAGCAAATATCAGTAGTGGTCATTATAATCACTTGCTCTCAAAATAAAAGTTTTTAAAAAGTGAGGTAGGTGAGTGTTTGTAATGGTTAATCTGGTCCAAAGGTTTCTAACATCCCATTTACACTTTACCGTCTGTGCAGCATCTACATTCCATTGTGTCTCAGTTGTGTCGATACAAAAAAATACATTTGTTAATTCAACCGGTTTGTTTGCATCGCCTCCATTTTGTTCGCATCAGACATTCGTCCCTCTACAACACAAGCTTTATGCATGAGTTCTATCTATGAATTTCACTGCAAGAAGCTAGAAAAATGGGAAGCAAGTCTTGGTTTCAAAATAAAAGCTTCCATTGTATTTTTGAAATTAAAAAAAAAAGTTTTATATGTAACAAGGTCAAGTAAAATTATTAATGTTAACACTTTTTTCTTAAATCTCAACGTCCACAAGCCAATATGTCGTCACGGGCCTGACGGTCCTGGCTCGGGACGAGAGGTGTTTCACAGATTGTGGCGGGGTACCAAAATATACTGTGCTTTTGGAGTGAAAGCGTTCTCATTAACTGGTGTTCTAAAGAGATACAGAGCTGTTTAAATGATGTGGGGCAAGATAATGAAGTAACCTGAGCTGTTGATTGAAAGAGCTCCAGCTAGCAAGGCTAACGTGTTGTTCTGCGAGAACACGGAGCTGCAGGATTGTGTATGTTCTTTTTTTCCACATACATCTATTCTGTAATTGTTCAATTTTAGTTTATTTCTCCACAGTGTGTGATCTCATGATGTGTGTTCTGCATAGAGGGAAAACAACATTGTCGGGTTTGCTTGTGGCGGGTGAGCTTGCACCAGTCGGAGTTGGTCATTTGCCAAAATGTTTCCATGAGTTTGAGTTTCTTAATGTTGTGGCAAAAGTGTGTTAGCATAATACTTTGAACATGTAAATGACCAGTGGTTTCTATTATGTTTTATTTTAGAATAAGACCACTGCTGTTGTCTTGTTGGGTATTTTACTTATTGGTTTCATCCTCCCCCCTCTCTCGGTGGCTGGATTGCTCCTTCCTCAGGTGGAGGAGTTTAAATATCTTGTGTCGGTGAACGGAAGATCAGCATGAGATCGGCCGTTATGCGGTCGTTGCACCGGTCCGTTTGGTGAAGAAGAGAGAGCTGAGTTAGAAAGCGAAACTCTCAATCTACCAGTCCATCTTTGTTCCAATATTCACTGGTCTCGAACTCTGGGTCATGACTGAAAGAACGAGATCCCGACTACAAGCAGCTGAACTGAGCTTCCTCTGGAGCAGGGGTGGGCAAACTACGGCCCGGGGGCCACATGCGGCCCCTTAAGCTACTTAATGTGGCCCTCCAAATTAAAATACATCGAATCAAAAATCCTAATTATTGTTTTATTTTCATTGTATTTCTGGTTTCTTCTCATGAATGATGTTGTTTCTCTGACGTTCGTGTGTGTTCCTTTCTGAGTCAGATGGTGATCTTTCGGATTATTCCTACACCACATAAATGCAGCATTTCTTTGAGTTCACATTTTCCTCTGAAGAACATCAACCCATTGGATCACCCAAAAGAGAACAAAAATCAAAATTTAGAAATTAAAACTCCCAAATTGTCTGTTTTAAATTAATATATGTGAATTTGAATCCAAATTGAAGCATGTTTTTCTCTAAATTCCATATTAATTTTTAGTTTATGAGGTTGATTGCCCAATCTTTCCTTCCATCTGCTCCTTGTCCGGCCCTTATGCCAAATTTTAGAACCCTTTCTGGCCCACGAGTCAAAACAATTGCCCACCCCTGCTCTGGAGGGTGGCTGGGCTGGGCGCTCCCTTAGAGATAGGGTGAGAAGCTCAGTCACCCAGAGAGAGCTCGGAGTGGAACCGAGGTGAGGTGGCTCGGGCATCTGGACCAGATGCCTCCTGCATACCTCCCTGGGGAGGTGTTCTGGGCATGTCCCACTGGGTGGAGGTCCCAGGGAAGATCCAGGACACACTGGAGAGACTAGGTCTTTGGACTGGCCTGGGAGTGCCTCGGGGTCCCCCCAGAGGAGCTGGAGGAAGTGACCAGAGAGAAGGAAGTCTGGGCATCTTTACTGAGACTGCTTCCCCGCAACCCCGGATCAGTGGAAGTACATCGTTTACGACACAAAACATGCCTTTTCAAGATCTCAGTGAAGAAGGAGAGGACATGAGATGTTGATTTGTTTGATGTTGATGGTAAGTAAAATCTTTTTTTATTTCTGTTATTCCCACTTCCCTGGAAGCAAGGGGAGAGGGGACAGACTGGAATAGCAAAGGAGATAGATTCACCACAGTCAGGATGAGGCGTAACTCCTCTGAAATGGAAGTTGAGTCCTGAGTCCAAGCATCTGCTCCAAACGTTAGAGCTGAGGTTTGACACTGTGGCACTAGAAACCAGTGACTCCAGCCTTCACCGTGACCTCCAAAACCACTGCGGGCCTCTCGAGACAACTCTGAACACATGGATAGCATTTATAGCTCACATTTCCATCGGTCATCCCATAACCTATACATGAGGGTTTTTAGGGCGCTGTATTTTATAATGCATACTTCACGCACTACAAGAAAAAAAAAACTCTTCTCACAAAGACTCTTTTGTATCGCTACGCTAAAGCAAGCTATATTGATACAAATGCACAGAGAGGCGATGAAAGAACGAAACCACCGAAGATAAAGTGGTTTGGAGCGGCTGTGCTTGTGCGTGTGTGTGTGAAGACTAATGATGCACCGCATCTGATGGGAAAGTCACATCGCCAAGATGGATGGTCGATTATGGAGAGATCTCTCTGCTTATACTGGGCCCGATGTGCTGTTATTAGCATTCATATAAATGGATCATACCGAGGCAGTCTCTTCGCTCCTGCAACTCCTATTAGATATGCAGCCTGTCTCTTCATCAGCTAACCAGTCACACGGGGGAATTAGCATTTGTGTGTGTGTGTCAGACAGCAGGGCTCGGCTCATTCTTTGGCTTGACCAAATGTCTCAATAATCTCTCTGCCCTATCAGGTGTCCTAATAGTTTTTTTTCTCCCAGGGTTGAGTTTGAGTGTGTGTGCAGGGCTGGGACTATAAAACTGAGAAACAAGGATTTGACTCTAACCTTCTGTGAACATACTCACACTGCCCTGGTTTATCCAGGAGTGACTGTCTCCTTGTTTAATACGTTGTGTTTGAATTGGACTGTGGTGGGCATTAAACAAGGCAACTACGGTCCACCTAAAAGTACATTTCTAGACTTTTCTCTTTGTTTGTTTGAATAATTCTTCAAAAATCTCTTGGAAGTTAAAATGTCAACTCACCAATAAATTTAGTAAAAATTTAAAAATTTGAAATAATAACAAAAATGGCAAAAAAAAAAAAAAAAATTCTTACTCAGTAGGGAAAAAAAAATAAGTGTTTCAAAAGGGGAACTGAAATGTGGAAATGTTCTAACAAAAAAGTGAAGACAACATTACATCGACACCCAAAAGGGGGTGGGCCCACGGTGGGGGTGACCCCGATCAGAAACCATTGTCGTTCCAAATATAAATGATGCAAACTAGCTATCTGGCGACATTTTCCCATAAGCCTCATTTCCACCAAGCATTCCAGTCCAGTATAGTTCAATTCGATCTGGTATCTGGTGTTTCCATTGTTAAACAGATCCATTAAACAGTACCAAGCCGTACCTCATCTGTTGTAGGTCAATGGCAAAATAGAACAGGGCAGTTGGGGCGGAGCCGCTGTAGCCACCTGTTGATTGGCAGAAAGCGATGACGACATTAGAAAGCACCACTATAGCGCAAAGCAGCGTTTCCATTTTCTTCTTCACAACTGTGTTACTCTTAACCAGCAATCTTCTTTAAAACAACATTAAATTCCTGTTATACATGATGAACAAAAAGTAAAGCAAGACAAAGACGAGCTGCTGGATGACGTCTATTGTTGTCGCTTTTCTAGTCGTCGCACTTTAATAACACGCTAGTGGTCTACACCACGGATGTCCCGTGAAAACAAACTGCTCAGTGGAAGCGAGGCTTAACTGAGTGGAAACGCTCGCTAGAATGAACTGGTCTGTCCCGTACTACTCCTTATCGTACCGGACAGCTCAGTGGAATCATGGCTATTGACCCCCCAGCCAGCAATGCCAAAAAGCGGGTAGAAAACGTGGGCCCCAAATGGGTTTGTCTGCAGTTTTAACAGTGGCCCTGTCTGTGTTTGCCCGCATTGGTTCAGTTTCCCTGGGACCAACAGCCTGGGCGACGACCCTGCTAGCTCTGCCGGCCCCTGGGCGGCGCCGCTAGTTTCCTCTGCTGGTGCCTGGGCAGCGTAGGGAGCTATACAGTCCACCAGCGGCTGGCTAGCATAGCAAACTAGCCTACTGAGTGCCCATGTATGCAAACACAGGTGGGAAACTCCGGACAAAGCCAGTCAAGACCCACATATTCTGTCCTCTTTCAAACCATATGGGGCCCCCTTGGCCTTGCTGCAAAACTGAAGCTTAAGGGAATTGTCAGAAAGGCAAGTTTCAGTTCCAGAAACCTCCCGCTGAAAAGATGGACATGTTTACCAAGCAGCAAATTTAAGATTCTATAAAACTTATTTCAATTAAAGGAGTGTTTTACATAATGTGATCTGTGAGTATTTTATGTTTGTCTTTCCAAGAACCTCCGAAAGCTCCCCGGCCTCTGCCGGAGCGCAGTAATGGGAAGCATGGTTGTGCGTCGAGAGCACACTTTTGCCAACGGGCATTTCTTAATTTACAACCTGGCAAAACTCAGCACGGAGGAAGCCCGCCATCCAGGGACGCATAAATCAGCGTAACACACAGGTTATTGCACTTTTTATGCTGAAACTCTGCTTGCCTCTGAACGCCACAAACAGTGTTTTCCTTTAACTGCGCAGTCTGTTCTACACGGCCACCGTTTGTTTTATGGACTCACCAGTTTGGCTCAGACGCAACAGACAGACCGGGAAAGATGCAGCCGAGCATAATGAACAGCTTCTCCTCCCTGATAATCTGCGCGGGGAACACCAGCATCCCATCTACGAGGGATGCGGAGGGGGGGGAAAAGAAGTGAATTATGTAAAATGTGGCGCTGTTTTGAATCTCGTATTGCCGTGGTAAATCATTACAGAGCATCATCGAGATTTGCCGCTGCAAACAAGAGCGTTTCATAAATCTGTGCAGCTGTAATTGAGTGCACATGCGCCAGCAGAAACACCCTCCTAATGATGCTGAAGTGTCTTCCTTTTGGGCTTCTCGCCGCCACTCTGGGATAACTTGTTCGTGCTGTAATTACATACAACTTAAAATAAGCGTTAATGAACTCACGCCGTTTTTTGTTTTTTTTTTGCGACCTCCAGTGGGCCTCAGAGGAGAAATTGTTAATTTATTCTCCGTCAGATGAAATTAAAACATCTTAAAAAAAATGTTTTCTTCCATATATTAGCAATTTTGGCCAGTTTTCCGGTTTTCTGCAAGACAGAAAGCCACGCTTAACCTGTTTTAATAGATTATATTTTCTTTTAATGTGAAAATAATCATTAAATTTGAAAGAAGACGATGGAACGTAGATTAAAGTATTTCCTCTGATCTCCTCAAAGTTGGGCATTATACAAAGTGGTCAGAATTAAAATACATTTCCACAATTATTTTTTCAGTTCTGTCCTTTAAAACTAAAGAATCATAAAGTCGACCAATATTAAAACTGACTGAATTGTTTGCACAAAAAATGTATTAGCCTAATATAAATTTTAGCAATATTAGCCTCTATAGGCTAATATCCCACTAAGTCAGCCACTGATAATATGTAAAATAAATAACCATAATATCTATTAAAAAAATGTTTTTTTTTTTAATATTGTGGATAAGGATCTATAGGATCAGCTCATACCAATCAGCTAATAAGCATTCTGTGGATTTCCAAAAAGTGACTTCTTATCCTTTTATGCTACGTTCCCATATAGGCTCTGAAACATGTGTTCAAGTAACAACTTCCAATGAAAAGTCAATGTAAACACATGCAAATGTGCGTTTCAGGCTTTTTTGTTCAAAAATCTTGCATTCACATATTGCTACCATAGACTGTAAATAAAGTTTCTGAAAGATGTAAATAATGTGAGAACCGTTTGAAAACTGATCATGGACGAGATATTAACATGTGGCCCAGATGGAATTATATGACACCAAGTCTTTCATATTTCAGAAAAAGCTGAGCTATTAAAAGCCAGGAGCAAGATTTGCAAGATTCAACTTTTGCACCAAGCTTCTTGCAGCTATCAGGTGGTGACAGACCTGTGAACACCATGTGCTAAAAGCACGTTCATAAACATACATGTCTGAATTGCTACTTATCTCGTGTGTGTATTCCAGCGGAGCTTTAGCTCCAGTGTTGACATTCTTTAGACTACCATAACTCTTTAACTGTTTGTGCATTCATGTAATTCCAGCAAATTCTGAAGTGGAGAAAAGCAGATTTGTGCTAATGCACAACATTTTACACTTCAATTCAATTCAATTTTATTTATATGGCCAAAAATCACAAAGAAAATTTGCTTCATTGGGCTTTGAGTGCATTTTACAGCAGTGAAGTGTTTGTGAAATCCATATGATTCTGTTGCAGTGAAAAGTGAAACACTTAACGCTAGTAATGTGTTGCATATCGGTGCAAAGCTGCTATGAAAAGTCGCTTTTCTCCATGTCAGAGTCAGCTGATACACATTGATCCGGTAAATGGTCAAAGAGTTATGTTATGTCAAGGAAAGTATATTATTTAAATGTCGCTGGTGCCATATGAAGGCTTTATAATACGTTTGTATTGTGTTAAAGTTTTTAATTCTATTATATTATGTTACACTTTTACCTTGTTATTAACAAATGAATTAATGTATTGTTACATTAACCAACATAGCGCTCCAGACCATTTGAAACCAGTTAGTGGGTGTTTCGAGGACCTAATCAGCATTTTCCACTGAAAAACAAAGGCATACATGTCTTGATGGCAGAAGAAGGAACATAGACACTTAAAATATAGGTTTGGTGAAGATGGCCATTGAAACTATTGAAGACCCTATAGGGGTTCTTCTGTCCCGAAAATCATTGGTCTAAAGCCACACACGACTCGCCTTGAGAATTTATTTTGTACAGTCCATATTACAAGGTGTAGATCCAGAGTACTTTGTAGGAGTCTGATCCAACTTTTTATTAAAACGACTAAATAAATTTAGTTTTTTGATCATTTGATTCTTTATCAGCAGTTGTGCAGAGATTAGCTGGATGGCTCAGTGGGATAAGTGTAGGAGATTTGGGTTCAGTCTCTGGGTGTCAGCTGATCTCCATCCAGTCTGGGTCCTAATGTAAGACCCTTGACACTGCTGCCTAACCAGGTTTCTCTGTGTCTTTCGAATACAGGGTTGCAGGAAGGGCATCCAGTGGTAGAAAACTCAACCAAATCACTGATGTGAGACAATGGATGCTGTTTTGCTGTAACAACAGAAGAAGAAGATCTCTATAAATGGGGCTTTAAAAGTGCTTTCTATTGGTCATTGCCACATTTCTGACAAATAAAATAAACTTGTTTAATTTTTGAAAATATGGTCAAAAACCATCTGTGTTCTGCCCCCTAAAGGTTGAGTCAAGGCAATAAATTTGAATTTTGTGATTGATCAAACCATTTGAGTCCAACGTTGTAATCTGCAGCTCCAGTAATGGTAATAGTCCTGTTCCCAGCCCCACCCCTCTGACTGGATTTTCAAATTTTGGCTGTGGGTGGAGTCAGCCTCCAACTTCCCCGTTTGGTTACCTTTTAAACATGCAGATGACCCACTTCAACGTAAACATGCCTCGGGTAGCACAAGGCTTACGGAACTCTTTTTTTGTCCATATCATTCTGACTCTTAAATGAATGGATTCTCAAACCAACTAAAAAAGACGAAAGATTTTGCCAAAGAACCTCAATTAAACATCTAATTTCCTCTAAATCTTCAGATCTACTTTGCACACTTTCACTTTTGACTCCAGACAAATGTTTGCAAAGGTTTCTCTCTAGATGCATATCATAAAACTTGTTTTTTATCCTTTTTTTGTAACAAGTTTGGGTTTTTCTTTGATCCACAGCCACGTTCGTGCGGTTCGTTTGATGAGTCAAACCCAAAATACGGTCGGACAGAGCCGGTTTTTTTTCCGCAGGAAGGGAAGAGGAAGAGATGCTGATAGGGAGGCTCCGGGTGAAGGGTAGTAATGGGGTCACTCGCAAAGGTGAGGACAATAATCCATCAGTAACCTTTCCTCCCACTCCAAAGCCCCGCCGCCACATCTGTAGAAGCGAGCGGGGTCTCGTAACCTCTCCGGTATCAAACTCCAGCGTCTGTTGCTTGATGAAAGCCAGAAATGCCCCACCAGATCTCACAAATCCCAGTTTAACTTTCCAAAATTTTTGCATCATAGACTGAGCCCAGTCTGTCTTGACAATGTTTAAAGCCAGAGGATTATCCTTTGGGCTCAACAAAGATTTTGAGGCCGCTGCCGTCTCACTGTGGGTTTTATGAACGCTTTTGATGGATACGCCCGATTCTATCAAGCAGCTGTGTACTGTAGGTACAAGTGATACCCTCTGGAGCGCTCTACAGCTTTCTTTTAGCGCATTGTAGTTTCATGTTAATTGTAGGCTCTGTCAGGCTGCCAGCTGGAAAGCACAGAATATCCCAAGCTGTCATCAGCAGCTTGTACTTAAGCCCCCGAACTTCTCTTATTCACTCCTATATGAGATGTTCCACAATGAGACCTGTAAAGTAGAATTAGTAAGTCACGCTCAATAGAATGAACCACACGCCTACAATTAAAACTCATTTTTTATTCAGACTCTGAATTAAGGATGTTTTGGAATATCTCTTTTTTGTCTCTTAGAGGGTGCCTCAATGCCGAAACTTGGCCGACCTAGCAAAGTGAGAAGAACGAGAGCTTTAAACCTCCGGCCAGGTTTTTTTTTTTTTTTTTTCCTGGAACAAGGCAATCTCCTTCGCTCACAGAGCCTGCATTTTTAATGACAACATCTGCTTCGGTGGCCCTCTGGTGGAACCGAGGGTTGCTTAATCACACAGTCGAGCCCCTTAAGTCGCTCGCAGTGGGATCAGCTCAGCCCAGCGATCACACAGACCTCGCCACCTTGCACTGCAGCAAAGAACAAGCTGGGAGAAGGGAAGGAAATGTTATGGAGGTGGCACTATTCCATTTAAAATCTCTCTATAGCATTCACACTACCATATTTTCTGGCTTGATTGTTCTTTGAAGTTGAATGCACCAATTCAGTTTTCTCGCTGACTACTTTCTCCCGAAAGAAACCTTCTAAATACGTCATTGTTTGGTTTTTGCATTTAGCTTTGAGCTACTAGCTTAGCACTTTAGTTAGCCATGCTAGTTAGCTGCTTTAAGTCAAATGGATGTATGAACAGAATCCGGAACTCTTCCAAAACAAAACTTCCTCCAGGATCAGAATTTACATAAAACGGAAATCATCTAAGTTAGCGCATTTTTTATTTATTTACGTTAGCGGCCCGGTACCAATTGACCGGTGCTGGTCCGCGACCTGGTTGGGGACCTCTCTTTTAGAGGATGTCCACCCCTTTGGCAATCATGTAGGCCACCTTGACCAGGACCAGCAGGGGAGCACAGAGAGTGCAAGCTCCAGCACAGCCAAAAGAACCCCCCGACCACACCAAGTCCAGCATAGGGCCCCACCCCTGGAGGGTCCCCCAGCCCCAGATGCTGAAGTTGGCATGCGATTTTTTTTTAGGCTTCCACCCTAACAGTTGAGGGTTCTGTCACATTTTAATAGAAAATCTTGTGGACAAATAACATTTAAAGTAGCTCCAGATACAGATATGAAGAAAAACTTTACCCTCAAAAGTTAAAGGAACTGAAAGCCAAACAACAGAGAAATCACACGCCAACCTCAGCCTAGTCCAGACATGGGCAAACTACACCCACAGGCCTAATTCGGCCCGCCCCCACATTCAGTCCGGCCCGCTGAACAACATCAGACAGGCACGATTTTTTTTATCCCAATCGGTCACACAGATAAAGACCCACATAGAAAGTGACACATCAAATGTTGTTTTCTTACTACATACAGATTCCCTTTTAAGAGCAATCATGCTGCTGCGTTTTTTCTTTTTTTAAACAGCGCAACCTGTTCTGTGTCCTGATTGGCTGAGGACCTTATCAATCAAATCCTTTCTGCCGCATCACCATGTGTGCAATTCTGCTGATCTGCGTATATTATGGCGTTTTTTATTTGTCAAAACTCCACGCAGAAATAAAACATCTCAATGCTAACATTCCTCGCCCCCGCGAGCGCTTTCTGCTCCTGTGCGCACGTGTTTAATCTCTGTTCTGTTTAATAAAGTCCTCGCGCTCAAGAGGCTGTCTACTTCCGCGTGCGTGAGTTTCTCCCTCGGGCACGAGTGATACGTGCACGCCTGCAGAGAATCAGTGAGCGCGCGCGACATTTTGGTCACGTGCACTCGCGGAGACTCTGGATCTGATCGCAGAGCATCTTTCTCCGTGCGAGGGAAAGATGACTTGTGGGCGGAGACAGAGGGCTGCACTGGTGTTTAGCTGCAGCAGAAGACGAAAGAATTTGACTTTTCACCCCCACTGGATGAGAGCTCAGAGCTGCAGGACACTGCCGCACAGCTGCTCAGTTTTAACACAAACTGTGAGATGTGTGAGGAGCTACAGCATTCAAAGTCTGTCAGCAGTAGGTTTAGGTTGCGGGTAGTTCAGCCCGGCAATTTATATAAAAAAAAAAAATTACAAAACTGTGCCGGTTTTCTATGACACCAGTGAATTAGCGCCCCCTGTGGCTGCACACGATGGGGGCTCATTTCAACTACGGGTCTCTCCCAAATAAAGTGGGGGAGGAGGCGGAATCTATTATATAAAATATTTTAAATCAGTCATACCGCGAAATTATGTAACACACATAGACATTTAAAATTCATGCTTTTTTTAAATACTGTTTGTGTGTAATTGCCAAATAAAAAGGGTGAACACAAAACGTGTTGAGGTGAGAATTGGTTTGGCGGGGTGTTTGTCAAAACGCCAGAAAGATTGACGAAAAGGTCAAAAGTATCTGGTACCCAATTTAAAAAATTGAATACTAAAAAAGAAGAGGAGAAATTATAAAGAAAAAGGTAACCTCTCATAACAAGGGACAGGAGAATTATATGGATTATATTTTTGAAATCTGTTAGGATTCCTTTTTTCCTGACTTATTTCTGTGAAGATCAAAGAGATATATTTGGTTATTTTTTATTTCAGAAACAGTAAATGGAGGAAACATATATGTGGCCCGGCCCTTCTGTCCAATTTTAGAAGCCTTTGTGGCCTACGAGTGGAGAAGTTTGCCCACCCCTGGCCTAGTCTGAGAAAATATAGTCTGACATTGAATCGGTCATTGGCCTGAATAAAGGGGACCACCACTGCTGTAAGATACTATGACAAGAACCAGTAAACAACTACACACAATTTTTTTAAACTTTATTAGTTTGTTTTTACAGTTATTTCTGATTAAGAAGGAGGTAAACCCTTAGATTACTGTCTTTCCAGATGTATGTATTTACAAACTGTTTATGAGTTTAGTGGATTTACACTTGTGACCCTCTCACACCGGTGAGTATGGTGAAATCTGAGCTCCTGGGATGCCATCAGCCTTCTAGCCTCTGCTTGAACTTCCAAGCGCCAATTAGGAGCTGCCATAATGAAACCTGAAAGATGCACTGAGCCAGACAGCTTCATAAACATCCTCCTTGCTCATGACTGCTGCTCACCGCCTCGTCTCTTCTTCTCTGCCCTGAGTGCGGATGTAAGCCTGTGCAGCGGGCGTGACCGCGTGTTGGAGTGATAGAATCCCCCCTCCAAGGGATGCACTCCCATCCTGACACTGAGTCTCATAGTTATTGCACTTTCTATTCTGTCTTTCTCGTTGCCTCCGACTACATTATCTTATCTGATTACTCTTCCCGGCTGCGATGTGCAGACATGCTGGAGACTGCAGTGTAATATAACATGCCTCCGTATGACTTGCGGTTGCCACATGAGATATGCCAGCGCACACGTCATAGCGGCGGTAACATCAGACTTGTCTGCTCGCCTCTGAGGCCCTGACAGCTTCATTGTTATTAACCGTACACAGGCTGTGAGGCAGAGACAGCCCGGCATATCAATGCGGTAGCAAAACGCTGTAATTACGCCATAAATCAAAGCAATCTACAACCAATTTCTCTGCAGACCTTCATTTCATGTGCACACGGAGGCTATCTTGCCCCTTGACTTGCACGCACCTGAAAAGGGAATAGGGGATTTCGGACCACTCCTTGTGCCTTCTCTGTGTTTTCCAGCAGAAAGATAGCTTTCCCAGCTTTGGATCATAAAGTGGCTGTGAAACCGTAGCCGACCATCAGCATACAGCTCTATTAAATAATCCACATTGTTTTCAGTGGCCTACAGGGACAGAGGACGGTATAAACATTAGAAGCAAGAACAAGCGTGCAGGAAGGCTTTTTTATGCCCTGGAAACAGGTGGGATCCCTGCTTCTCTGCTTTCAAACAACCACTTGAGTTAATAGCAATATCAAACTTTCCTTGAACTATGTAATGACTTGTCTTTTTTAAAGTTAAACAGCACCAGCCCAGAAATCCCCTCTGAATTCTGAATAAATTCAACAGCTGTAAGTTGCTTCTTTTTTTGGTTTTTTTTGCTCCATGAAACTGACAGAATAGCTTGCTGCAAGGCAGGGCCGATCATTGCATCAGGCAGACTGTGAAGTAGAGGAGTTAACTTTAAATGGGCCACCGTGTTGCACAAATCCATCATTCTGGGAGCAGTGTGACTTGTTTGAGGTCAAAAGGAAAGAAAAGAGCAGCCGTTTAGGAGGGCAGAAAATCGAGGTCAGAGGGAAAGAGGGCAGGGACTGTGGGATGATGGGAGTGAAAGTGATGGAAAAGCCTGGTCTCACAAGAAAATGTGGAGCAAGGTGTGATGGTCTACATCAGGGGTCTGCAACTTGTGACTCCAGAGTCACGTGCAGCTCTCTTACCCTTCCCTAGAAGAAACATGTAAATGTTGCAAATGCTAATCTTTAGGGGTGTAAAAAAAATCGATCAGTGAAATATCGCAATACTTATTTGGCGAAACTTGTAACGTTTATATTTAAATTATTATTTATAAGCAAACATGTAGTTCAGTCTTCCTTTTGTTTTCCACTTAAACATTTCTTTATTTTTTCTTAAATATTTATAAAATTATCAACATAAAATAACCATAAATTCTTTTGGGTAAATGCAACTTGTTTATGACAAAGTTGCAGAGCTTAATGTTTTGATTTTTAAAAAACACCTATTTTACTATTTTACTTTTCTTAAAAATGTGTTAATATTCAGATAATTCTTAATATTGTCTGATACTATTTTGGGATATATCAGGATGCGTGTCGTAACAAGAAAAGTGAATCACAATCCTTTTGCTAATTCTTGCCAATACACACCTCTACTAATCCTACCTTTTCCTTTTTTCTATTATTCAAAGTATACAACACTGATATAGAATGCAGTATTTTTGTTTGACATATACATGTAAGAGTATATATATTTTTTTATATTTTTTTTCCCAAAAAAATTACATTGTGTTTTATAATCTGGGGCCCAATCCATCAAACTCTACTTGACTTTAGTTAATAATTACAAAATTAAACGAACCAAATGTGATATAAGTGTACCTTTTGTTTTTGTTTTTTTTGGTTTGTTGCCTATTTTCTAATCAATGCATTTCAATATTTCTGTAATAAGTTTGTATGTTTGTGTTTTGTCATGTATTTTTCACTATCTATGCTTGAAATCAATCAATCAAATATTTAGGATTAAATCTAGTAGTGCTTATTGATGTCAAAACAATTTTGAGAGGTACGCAGCGTTCTGTCAAAATGTCTTATTTTTTTAACAAGTTGTAATCAAGGTCGGGTGCTATTGTGAATACACTAACGCAGCTAACACATAGTGGTATCAGACTTTGTTTTTTATGTTTTACTAGCACAGTTAGCATAGTTATAGTTACCCTCCCGTGTTATGCTCTATTCACATCTGGCTCAAAAATGCACATTCAAGTCATCACTTTCAGTGAAGTCTTTGAGGATGTACAAATCCGTTTTGGGGGTCTACCCCATATGTGCTATTGATCACACGTTGAAGTCAAACCAGTTGAACTTTGACTAATGAGAGATTTTGATTTGGGAGTGGCGTATGGCTAGCATCCTTTTCAAATCGCGGAAATACTAACCGTTTGAAAACTGATCGTAAGGGAGAAATTGATTGTTGAAGTCTGTGTCCGGCTGGCGTTATAAGCCTTTCATAAGTTGGAATGGAGATGTGAAAGAGAAAGCCTGGAGCATGATTCACGAGAATAGCGCAGTTGTGACTAAGGGCTAACCAAAGATTTATTTTAGCTAACGTAGCATTTTCGTTTGCATTATTACCATTGTTGAACACTTTAGCCCCGCCCACACCTTGCTTGAATCATTTTGTTTTGTTTACTTTAGCTTTGATTGGAAACTTTTTAGCTAATGCTCACATTTTGGAGTGACTTGGCTAACACAAATGTTAGCAATAGCAAGTATTATTTTGTTATTTAAGCAATACAATGGGTGTTTTAATATTTAAAATTGTATACGTTTGCTTAAAAGTATAAACATAATTTTAAGTTATTTCTTTTTCATTAGTAAGCAAGCGTTGTTAGTTTAATAGCAATCAAATGCTATTTCTTAGAAAATGCAAGGAAGTTGCATCTTTTTACTACAGTTTCCCCCTTTTTCCTCTCAGTAAATAATTCCACTTGATTGAAATTTCTTCAAGAGAGTTTTTTAATTTTGGACGACTGAATAGATTTTTGAATACTTTTCTCATAATCTAAGAGAAAAACTACACATTCTTTTTTGTAGAGTGAACTCGAACATAAAGAGGTTCTTTTTCAAGCCAAAATCCACTTTTTTATATATTTTAAAAACCCTGACCATGTTTAAAGTTCTTTTCATAGGTAAATACTCAACCCACGTGTAGGAGTGTTGATCCAGAATGGGTTTGTTGTGTCCCAAAGCAGATTTATGCTCCAATACTATTTCAAATAGCAGTTTTTCATTTTCACCGGTCCATGTGAAGAGTGGAACGCCTGTCTCACAGATTTCCTCCCATGTTATAAATGACATTGCGTGTTCATGCTGCTCTGGTTGTGTTTCCATGTGGAGTTTGGTGCATCTGTAATAGAGATTTAACCTTGTAATAGTATATCTGCCTTTGGTTGCTGGACATCCCTCAGGTTAACCCAAAGGTCAGGAGGCTCTCAGATTTACAAGTTCCGCTTAGCTCTCTCTGTGTTTGAAGATGACTCTGCTGCTGTTGATCTACTGCCATCCCTGTGCTGTTGTTATGGTCTGTTTGACCGTGCTGCACTGGACTATTTACTCTGCAAGTAAACTTTACACGGTGGGAATTATCACTCCCTTTGCAGCCGTCGTTGAATGCAAATGAAATTGCAGCCAGGTATATATGTTGCAAAAACAGCAAGAGTGCAGTATTTATAGTCGATGTGCCTCTGAGACACGAGAATCTGAAAAAGAAATCCCAGCACCCTTGTCTTCATGTTTCATCACTTTCGAGTGATTGTGTACGTGCATGTGGTAAAGGAATGAACCACACTGTAAATGCAAATATATAGTGGTTTGTTTTTTTATTTTTTTCTGTATTTGTCTTCAGGCGAGAGCTGCACAGTTTCAAATTAGCTGACTCCTCCACGGATTCCCTGAAAACATTTCACGTTGAGGATTTTCCTAATGACAACAACAAGTCATTAAAATGAGAGACTGCTTTAAATTCACTGTTTATTCTTCTCTAATGTTTTACTATGGGGACCCTTTAAATGAGGTATATACCTGCAGGGATGCCACTGTGTGTGTGCACGTCAGGTTTTCCGCGACTATCTTTGTATCTGCCTGTCCGAGTTGAATAATTTGACAGTCGGAAACCTCTGAATTCTGATCAGGACTGTTGTGTTATAGCAGTAGTGTCAATCTTGTTTTTGCAACTTGAATTTCTTGAACTTTTTTACATTACTTTTTTTTAAGGTTGTATATCTTTCCCTCCATTCCCTCTCAACACATGGTTCACCAATTAATACACAAAATATTCACCTACCTTTATAGTGACATGATACAGTCCAGTTTTTTTTCCCCTAAATGGATACAATAGATCAGTTGTAGGCAACCTTTGTCAGTAAAAGAGCCATTTGGGCGTGTTTGGTACTGATCAAAACCGAATAGGAGCCACACAAAAGGTAGCAATCCTTACTTTTAAAAATTACTATAATTTAATTTCTCTGAAGCCAGAGAGCCACCGTGGAGGGGTAAAAGTGGCTCCGGAGCCTCAGGTTGCAGACCCCTGACCTAGACTTATATTATTCATGAGGCATTTAAAACTTAGCTTTTAAACAGATTTTATCTTTCAACAGAGAAACACATTTTTCTTTTTGCAGGCACTTTTTTATTTTAAGCAACAAAAACAAAATGTATGTGACATAACAGGTTCATACATAAAAACCTACATTTAGAGTATTTTAGGCTGTTCTTTATGGTTAAAAAGTGTGTCAAAACGTCTTTATTGCTCCTCTTCAGCCAATCACAATTCACTTGACTTGGTAGAAGCAAGCTTGTGATTGGTCAAATATATATCAAAATCCGAAATCCTTTTATAGTTACTGTTTACTTTGGTCACATTTTGATTGGCTCGTCACAGCTAGCTTAGATGTTAGCAATAGCAAACATTTTTTTTGCTAATTGAGCAACTTTGTCCATAGATTTAATATTTTGTGTTGGCCAATTTAGCATTCACCCACAGATTAACCAGTATCTACCCATGAGGGCAGTTTGTTACTAAGGCCTAACTTGAGGTTTATTTTCACTGATGAAGTGTTTCAGTTAACGTTTTTTAGCATTGTTGATACATTCTTGCCCCACATTCACTCTGTCCAATTAATCTAGCTTTATTACTTTAGCTTTGCTTAGAAAGGCTTTAGCTAATAATTTTCCTTGCTCACGATTTGGACGGCTAATGATTTGGCAAGCTAGCATAGCTATAAGTAATAGCAAAAATTTACTACGTCGACTCTATGGCCACCTTAATGCCTCATACAGGTCTACCTGTTTATTTTAACTTGTGTAGCATTTTAGTTGCCGTTTTTTAACATTGTTGAAACAGTTAATTTAGTATTAACTAAGTATTTTGGTGTTTGTTTAAAATTTGTTTAGCTAATGTTTGTCTTGCTCACAATTTGGACAGCTTGTGACTTAGCAAGCATTGATGCTAGCTCTAGCAAACATTTTTTATCTATTTCAGAAACTGTCTATGGCTATGTTTAAAATCCCTCGCTGCTCACTGACAACTAAAAACTATAGCGCGGGACGATTTAGTAGCATGGAATTTAATGGCAATGCTCACTATTTTTTTTTTTAGCAACAATATGACGCCACCGATTATACAATATACAATAGTTTCTTGAAAAAAATGATTTAAATACTTTTTTTTCTCAAAAAATAATTGTGATCAATGTAATCTAAATTCCTCAATCAAGTAAGCAATAATGCATAAATCATTTTTTGCAGAGACTTCCAAAAAAAATTTTAAGAATTGTATTCAAACAGTTTTACAAAATGGCAAACACAACCTATGACTTTGATATTTTCTGTAGGCCATCTGCACACAAGTTTACCCATTTTTTGCCCACAGTCAGCCTGAATCTACCCCTAAGGGCAGGTGCAACTTTTGTTGCATTTCTAAGGTGAAACCATTTTTATCCTTACCTAGCATATTCAAACAGGTACACAATAGTCATCTTTGTCAGGGGAAAAAATTTTTTTTTTTCCACTTGAACCTAAAAGACAGGATTAATCATGTTCCTGCAGCAGAGCGGGTTACTCCATCTCTGCCCAGAGAAGACATCAAACGTGCTCTCCCTGCCCGCATGCCTACTGTTTCCCCTGGAGAGACGAAGATGGGTTAGAGAGTGGAGACTGGCCTCTGGTAGTGCAACTCTCTGTGGAGTCCATATTGATTACACCTGCCACCGGCGGCTAGCTGGAGCTGCGCGCTCTGACAGCTGGCAGCACAGGCCGAGATGGATAACTGCTCTAGTCGGGCTGAAGCCAGCTACATCATCACTTGGCTCCGCAGAAGGTGTTAAGAAAGCAAAAGCACTTATTTTTTTGTCACTGGTTCAGTTTTCCTCCATGATTATGAGCATTTTAATAGCATCTTGTAGGATATTAGAATATTTTTCCTAAAAATCGTGGGTTTTAGTCTGTAAAGATCTCATTTTTTAATTGGGTTCTTTTGGGAATTATAATTTGTTTTCTGCTTTCCCCACCTATCAGTAATTTATGCTTCACTTGGGCTCTATTGATTGATTCCCCAAACTCACCTTTTTTGCCTCTTGTCAAATAGTCTTTGGAGCTCCGGTTGAGACATCTTATTATTAGGTTTCAGGGTGATCCTTCTCTTCCCTGGTTTTCATCTTTTTCTGCCTTTTAAATCTTACATACTATTTTGCTTTTCCTTTAAGTCTCCAGGGTTGGGAATTTGGCCTTTATTTCTTTGTGGGATGGTTTTACTTGCCTTGTTTACCCTGCTGACCTTTAATATCAGATCTAAAATAAGTGATTTGGAACAGAAATTATCAAAATACACTTATTGTAGAGCAGTCAGTGTAAAAAACTTCCCAACTTGAAACGTATGCTCTTAAATGCCCAAATTAAATAAAATTCCAGATAAACTAGTGTTTCAGGAGATGTCTAAATATGTATTATTGTATTTGAATCTGTTTTTCTGATTAAATTTGTGCAGCTATATCCATTTATCCATCTTGTAATGTAACGCAGAGTCGTGGGGTTGCTGGAGCTTATCCCAGCTGCTGTAGGGTCGCCAGTTTATTTCAGGGAAATTTACAATCATTATTTTGATCACTATTCTTTTTTTAGATATGTATGTTTTATACTTCATATTTAGTTGACTTTTAGACGTCTTTGTGTTTTTCCTCCATCTTCAGAACACACTGAATACCTCTCAGAGTTGGAGAATTTTCCAGCTACTGTAGAGTGAGGGTGGGGTACAGCCTGGGCTTGGCACCGGTCGGTCATAGGGGAATTTCTGCAATTAAGATTGTTATAATGATTAAATTTAAGACTTGAATATTTAATATAATAAATGCTGTGGCCTTTGGAGTTCTTTTTTTTTTTTTGGTCGAATTTTTTTTTAAATTGCTTTAGTGGAACAAAGTTGGCTTTTCATCCTTTTATTGGATTGCAGAACTATGATGACATTCTACAGAAAGTGCTTTCTACACAAAACTAGTTTGGATTGAGTTAAAAAGGCATGTTTTTTTTCAAATATTGATGCTGATGGACTACTGCAATAAACAAGTAAAAAACATATTTTTTAAATACGATGGAGACTCTAGCTGTGTTCCCATTAAACGTATGTGGAAAACTTTTGCTGTTGTTTCTATTAGGCACATTTATTATCGCAAATCCAATTTACGCTATTTCATAGATAATAGAAAAACAGCTACTGACTATGTGAGATTTGGATTGAGTGAGTGTGACGTCACCCATAGAAAATGACTTACTTGAAAGAAGTTGACTAGGTTTTTTCTTTTTCATTTTTTAAAATTATTTTAATTTAATTATTTTTTTTATTTTTATGTTATTTTTAACTTTTTTTTTTTAGTTGACTCAGTTGACGATTTTTTGCGATACGCACACCTTCATGTTGCAGCCTGACGATGTTAGTAAGCAGTGATTGGTCTGAATCACTGTTTCTATGGCAACCACTTTAGCCAATAATGAGTGAGCTTGTTGGAAGTCCACACCTAACATGAATGGAGATGGACAAAACAAAGTTTTACCAAGAATGTGTTTAAAAAGAGACACCAGAGTAAGAGTGGTTATTCTGACGAATAGAATGACTCATAATAGCAGCTTATTTTTTAATAGAAGTCTATGAGAAGGCTTTGAATGTTGGACTTGAAACCATCTCCTTTTATTGAGGCATCTATTGGCTCGGTTATAACTTGAGTAATTCACATCGGATTAGCAAGATCATCAGTAGCAGAGCAAGAATAGACCGAAAAATAGCTGTTTCTTTCTCAATAGAAGTCTATGGGATTTTGAAATTCTTGGAGACAGAGGGTTCTTCCTATTGGAACCCATGGAAGGGTTACTCCCATTTGTTCTCATACAGTCAATGGATGCAGCAAATAAGTTAAACTTCAACCTGATCCTTTGCAAAAACCTTTATTGGGAGTTGTATATTAATGTTTTAAGTTGTTATTATTATATACAATGTGTTTGTATGGCCCTTTTCTTAGCACTAAAGGTTGCCTTACGGTACATAAGGTAAATAAAAGCATAAAACAACAATTGAATTGAACTTTATTCATATCACAAAGGATAAATTCATAAACAAACTGTTAAATATTGTCCACTGAATGCAAGGCAAAAAGTTTTTAGATGTTTAGAGAACTGAACATGAGTCCATATTTCGTAGATCAGAGGGCAGGGAGTTCCAGAGTCGCGGGGCAGAGCTGCTGAATCAAATAATTCTTTTTATCCATTCCTGATCATGAACACTCTCCTTATTTGATCATTAAAATGTCAAATCTAGAACAAAAATCTTTCAATAAGTCAGCAATGCTGCTGAAAACTCAGCTAAGAAGCAACTTTTGGGAAAATTGGGGAGCGAAATCCTTTCCCATCAGCCACTTTTTCAGAGTCCCCATAGAGGCCGAACACTGTTGATTATGGTAACGAGCAACTATAAACTCAATGTTTTCCAAGCTGCAGTGAGCAGACTGTAAAGCAGCCGCAACACAGGAGAACCAAAGAGAGCAAACTCAAATTGGCGTAGAGGGATTCCGGTGGCTTAGTGGGGATAAGGAACCGGTGTGTTTCTCTTATATCCTCATCTCTGTACCTCTCTGCGCCTATCGTCGTGCATTTTCACTCCCCAAAAGCCTTATTTACAGTCCTTTAGTTCCCCGTGACAATAGCAGAGGGAAACAAAAGTTGATTCTTGGTCATACGGTTTGGTAGCACCCAATCACTCTACGCAAATGTTCAACACGCGGACTTAGCATTTGTAGTAAATTGATATCCTGCGCGGCGCGGCGTCCCACTGAAGTTGGGCAAACATTTGCTCTGCTTAATGATTCATGTTCCCCAGAATTTCTTTGTCGTTCTTCTCCTCGTTCCACGGCGCATCTGCCTTTTGCTCATCAAAGACCAGCGGCTCCCCAGACGCCGCCGCCAGAATCCCGGATCAAGTTGCTCCACTTTTATTTATGTGTCACTCCGTGTGTTTTTAAATACTTTTTTTTTTCTCCTTGCCGATGAGAGCTTAGTCTGTTTTGACCCAGCCATTATTTCCGCGGTAAAGACCACAAAAACAGACCCTCCGCCGTCTCCGGAGAGACGGAATCAAAAGCGGGAGGCAGAGGAGGAAGGAGCGAGGGAGTCACTTTAGGTATTTTCAGAGTCAGTCATCCAGTTGGCTGTCAGCCGCACAGCCTCTCAACTGTCTGCTGATGCCTGATGTCGTAGGAGACATGCCTGAGCATTAGTGGAAGTGAAACAAAAATAAACCGTTTTCAAGTATAGAAAGAGACGCGTATACACAGCTGTGCAGAACTTGGTTGGCGTCGCCTTTGATTTATTTCTCTGGAGGGAAGAAGGACTGTATTTGTGTGTTTGAAGGGAAGAGGGGAGGGTGGGATAAAAATGCGGCACGCAAGGAATACGTTTGCCACAGGAAATCAATTTATGTGAAAGGGCAGCCAGGCTAAGAATAGGAGCGTATGTTGCAATTAATTGCCCAGATTTGGTAGGAATGCGCGACAAAAGACTCCAGAGACTCCAAAGTTTGCTCTGTTGTTTTGTTACTGTAACATTCGTCTGGTCTAGTTGTTATTTTAGCTTTTTTTTGGCACATTTTTGCGCCGCAAACACAAGCGAATCTCAATCAATTCCTGTTTGGCGACTCATCAACGCCACTGCCAGCTGTCTCTTTTGACAGGACGGAATGATTTATCGCAACTTCTCCGTAAAAGCAGATAGACAATAACGGTTTTGTCACACTCCAGCGGGTTCTAACTGGGTTTTTTAAGGGGGGTTTGAGTAGAGGGGGGGTTGTAGGGGCCTTACGGGGGTTGATGTGCTGTTTTTAATGAGATCTCACAGCAGTGTTTAAATATTTAACCGTTCCTGGTGAACCTTCCCCGGCAGCCGCCAGGCAAACCTGGTGAGGTTTCATGCAATCATCACAGACAATGCAGAAGCTATTCCCTGAAAACATCAGAAAAAAAAAAAGAAAATGAGCCCCTATACCTGAATATATAATAGCATTATGAATACACAGCCTGCTGTTCCTAATACCTGCACCAGAAATGCCTGTGCCCTCGCAAATAAGCATTCAGACACCATGACAAACGTGTGAGCGCTGTGATGAAAAGCTGCTGAATTATACATCTGTTTTTTAATGGGATATTTTCAAAACTTTCCTTCCCCCGCAACAATTCCTCCATCTCTGCCTTTTTTTTTTTTTTGGTGCTTTTTCTTCCTCGTTTTGAGTCTGCAAGTTTTTTTTTTTTTTTTTTTTTGAGAAGCATTTCAGCAGCGATCAGTTCAACTCCCACTCCCTTCATGTTTTTACATCCCACCACCCATCGCTCACACAGAGCGGAGCTGGGGTGTCTGCCACCACCTGCTGTGTTCAGAAAGAGCTCAGTGATGTGTGCGGAACAGGAGAAGCTGCAACACCAGCCTTTTTTTTTTTTTTTTTTTCTAACATTCCAAGGTGGACGAATTTTGTTAGCTTTCATTTAGTTATTTATTTATTTTCGTTTCCCGTCGTGATGAAACAGAGTATTAGGGCCACCAAAAAAAAGTAAAATAACAAGATTTAAAGTCAGATATTTATCATTTAAAATCTTGTTAGTTAAAGGATACAAATATAATCAATATAGATATAGTTTAGCCTAAATTACAGAAGGGGTTTATACAAATATGCATATTAGCTCCCTATTATAACAGTAAAGTGTGTCCAACACAAGAGGCATTCAGTACTTATTAAAAGGAAACAAGTTAAAAGGAAAAGAAAAGAAAAAAATCTAGTCAATTTAAAGTGTTTTTCCCAAAAATTTAAATTCAAAGTGAGCATACAAGCCAGCAAGTTTATGTTATGTGCACCAGCAGACTGACTAAACTTAATTTGATCGAAGCGTCTTGGATTTAAACAGATCATCTAAATCTTTTTGATAATGTTACATATGTTTAGGAGCTCCTTACGGTTTATTACTGTTTTATTCAGGGCTAGCCGGAGTCCCCTTTGATGAAGCAACTCTCTCCTTGTAGCTGACCACTTCCAATCATTTCTTCCACCGCGAAAGAGAAGATCTCCTTCAAGTCTGCGTGACGCTTCCGTCTGAAGAGACTGGCATTTTCAATATGCTAACATTCACACTATTTTCATTCCTTTTTGTTGTTTTGTGTCAAAACAGCACGATTCATTTTGAGGAGGGGATATGTGTAACACTTTTCATTCTCTTTTGCTGTTCCTCGTGCACATGACAGCTGTATGACGTAAGGTGATGAATGGGCATCTGGGTACGTGGATGAAAAGGGCAGAAAAAAGTGATGGTCCTGCAAACGTGTGTCTCGGAGTTCCTTCTTTTACATATGAAGCTCAGCATTACCGACACCGAACCCCAAAAAGCTAACTACAATAATAATGATTTAGTCACCAAAGGTTCAGGATTTATTTGTTTTTGAAACCATTCCAGATATAAAAGTTCACAAAATGCTCCGTGTCTTCCGATCCATAGACAGCTTTGGTGTTTCTCTTGTAAATGTATTACTTTTTTTCTATAAATGTAAATACTTTAAAGTCATAGGATTACAACTTTTTAAATAAAAGATGAACAACTGACAAAAAATGACAAATTTAGCCCTTGACTTTTAAAGTCATAAATGTGACTTGTAATTTAACCATTTTTTTCTCAAATTTACGACTTTAAAATTTTAATCCTAAAAAGATTATATATATATATATATATATATATATATATTATATATATATATATATATATTATATATATAAAAAGATTATATATTATATCTTTTTTTTAGGATCAAAATTTTAAAGTCGTAAATTGAGAAAAAAAAAAATATATATTATATATATATATATAAATATAAACACTACATATATACTAGTTATCCTAATGCACTGTAAATTTAGTGCAAAAAACCCCACCCTTTTGTTTGAAATGTTCCCCTGTGTATTTGCGTTTCTTAATTTGCGGTTTCACGTATTTGCAGATTTTTTTTTCCGTCATGTGACACTTCTGGTTTGTATCAAAAACTTAAGTCAACTTAAGACCCTGGTAGGACAGAGGTGCTGTGGTGCTGAGGTGTATCTCCGCACAGTGGAGTGCCGCGGCGCCTCCTCTGGAGGGCGGAGCGCCCGTCGGCTACCCCTCTCCTCTGGCATCAGCTGACTCAGAAGCAGCTGCAAAAAAAAATTTACTGAAGAAGATCATCGCGGAGGATAAGCATCGTCCGAAGTTCTCTGTGTTCGCGTTTTGGCGGACATCTCCGTTCCCTAACCCTCGCAAATAAATGGGGAGTTACTGTTTTTTTTTTTTTTTTATTTCAAGCTTTCTAATTTCCACTATGACTTTTAAAAAACACAGAAAAAAGCTTTTTTTTTTTTTTTTATGTATTTATTTTTTCTATGGCACTTGAGGATGTGGGAGGATGGCAGGAGCCTTGCGCATGTGTACATGCCAGCTGGAGGAGTCTGAAGGGACCCGGGGCCCAAAGATGACAACACATCCCCAAAAAGTCCCGTCACTTTCACCACCTACTTTCTATCGCTTGTCTTTTCCTTTTTTTAGCTTCACATTTCCGCTCCCAACACAATCATAGGTAACCTATCGCTGCTTATATCGACTCCCACCTCCCCCAAAAAAGAGAAACAAACCAATCATTGAAAGGAGGATTATTAGCCCCTCCTAACCTGCCCCCTTTTCGCCGTGCAAAATGTTGTTTATTTGACGAGGGATGTATATAGACATTGCTGAAGGGCCTTTAGAGTTTGGCAGGCGCTCGGTGCCAAATCATATGCATGACTCCTCTTGCCATGCCGCTTCATGTGGCTGCCAAGTGAGGTTCGCGGAGGCTTTTGCCAGGGGACCCAGACTACTATTCCAAGCCCCCCCATTGCTCCAAACACACACTCATATGCATTAAAAAAAAAAAAAAAAAAAAAACACCTTCCATGCTGGCCTCTCCTCACCCCCCTACCCAACCCCAAACCTGTACCAACCCCACGCCCTCCCATCCAGCACACTCATTATTAATGATCTGAGGGACAGCTTCCATTTGATCTATTAGTTAGGACGGGACTGCTCTGCTGCCGCATCCCCGCTGGATCTTTAATTATTTCATGGAGGGCTTTCCTCCTTCGCCGCTGCTCCTTCTCTGTTGTGCAGATAAAATATTGAAGTTTAGGAGTGTAGCGCAAATGGCTTCATACGGGGGTGGGTGGGGGTTCGTTTGAGCGCCTCTGCTCTCGCACTGTTTATATGTGGACAAAGTGTCTGGGTTGACCTTCTTCTGCCCGGATGGATTTCGCTTTATTTTTCCACTCGGCGCTGGCGGACTTTTAACCGCAAATTTAAAGAAATTTAAAGCGGGGGCTCGCTTTTTCTTATTTATTAACTTTCGCCTCAGCCCACAGCTCCCCCTTGATACAAACAGTGACTGTGTGAGCTGAGAGAGTATCCAATGAGTTGTAAAGTTCCCCAAAAACAAAATCCTTTTTGACAAATGCGAGGGGAATTATTCACCGCGTGTGTAATGCACTGCGATTATGGGCCATTAATGTCATATTACGGCGGTGCTGAAAGACAGTAATGGCGCAATATCAACCGCTTGTGTTTGGTTGCCAAGAAAATCAGGACTTAACAACACTTGACAGGGAAGTGTGGCTGAAACCAGAGGCAAACACAACTTTGCACTGAAGTATGATATATGGCACGAGCCATAATCGCCTAATGGCACATTCACGCAGTCGGCACGCTCTGACACCTCATCCAGAAGGAATCCATAAACATAATAACACCTTATTTCACTTTATGTTACCACGAGATGCAAGGATTTACATCCCCAACTGTCAGAGTAGCGAGAACTGGCAGCGGTAGTCGCCCAGGCACTTATGTGGGGGAGCCGAGGAATGACATTGATATACAGCGCTCCATTAATTGCCATATGAATAGGGTCTGCATTTGGTTGGTGCGCTGCTGATGCATCACAGTAAAAGAGATGGGTCACTCTGTCTTCTCCAGCCCCAAGCTTTGCCAGGCTCATAATTACTAAAACCCCCAATTAATCTTCCCATCACACAGGCCAAATATACACTTCCTACCGTATAAATGAGCTACGGCGTGTGCACTTAGCAAAATGTGGCCGTGTTTACAAAAGTCGTGTGGCCTTTTATGTGCTGGGCCGTAAAGTAGAAGCGGCGAGGCCTGATCTTTAGTGGTTGCTATTGTGAAGGCGGCCGTTGTGGATGAGATACTTTCAGGAATTAGGTTTTCTCTATATTCAGAATGAATTTGTTTGGTTTTCTCAACAGAAAGATTTATATGCTCCGAGGTTAAAGGTCACCTGATTTCCAGTGAGGACAAAGCAGGCAAATTTTGGTCTACAGTTTTGAGATCCTGCCGAATTTACACACAACTCACTACTTCTTGCGCTATATAGGACGTTCACCATGTTTTTGGGGTGTCAGAATCTACAATTCCAAAAATCCAATTTCCCATGAAATCTCAGAAGTTTCTGCATTGATGCTCACTAAATTGGAAAATGTGGACCACAGCGCATTGCGTTTGACAAATTTGTCATTTGAAAAAATGTATGTACCATATTTGTTTTGCACATGGTCCATTTTTGATCTTATGTCATAGTCACCAAACTCTAAGGCGCATTAATCGAGGCAAGAGTCAAAGATAAGTCCATCAGTCAGCGAGACCTTATGCTAGTTCTAGGGCTATGTACCTTCACTACACCACATAGTACTCTGGCATTCTGTAGAGCTGTCCAAACTTACCATCCCAAAACAGAGTACCTTTGAAATTGCACAGAATTCTCTGCGAAAACCCATTGTTTATCGTGCATCAATATAGACCACAATTCATTATTTGCAAAAAAAAGTATTTTTTAAATAAAAGATCAACGTTTTCATCATCATAAATAGTTTTAGTGACATGCTAGTATTGATTAGGTTTGTACTTTGTAAAATTGGTGACGTTGTTAACGCGGTTTAAAAAACTAAAGTAGTGAGCTTGGTGTCTGAATTGCTTTTAAAATCCAGCGCACTAGATAGTCCTACACTATATGGTTTTTTTAGTTGTTAGAAATTAGGGAGGGAATTCAGACATAGCCTAGAAATTGTTTGACATGCTACATATTAGCCAAGTTAGCATAATCATAAAAAAGTGTGCTTTATAGTGCGAAAAGTACAGTAACTCCATTTTTTATAAATTATCCAAGTTTTCTTCAATTCCTTGTCTTAGCAAAAATTTCATATTTATTAGGTTTTTACTTCATCACCAATATTTGGCATTGAAAAAAGGAAAAAAAAAAAAGGGACTGAGCATGTGTCCGAACTGCATTAAAATCGAGGGGAACTTAATAATCCTGAACTAAAGTCCTTTAAGGGTTAGGGAACAGTTACCAAATTTAGACATAGCCTCTTTTTTTGACCATAGACATCCATAAACAAGACCCATCATCTTTGATGTCAACTAAGCGTAAAGCCAAAAGTTGTAGACATTTTTGAAAATTGCAGATTTAGCACGACAAAGTGACGACTTTGTTTGGTCCACCCACCTGTCAATCCTGTTTAAGTCTAAACAGAAACTAAAACACCCTCCCATCTAGAAAAAAAGATTTTTCTTAGATATAAAGCTGGATTTTTGTTTTTAAATGTGGACAGTGGAGAATAACTTCCTCCTGAAACCGGCTTCTAGTGGTCATCTGAGGTACTGCAACATGCATATATATATATGTAAGATTTTAATTTGGTAACCAAAAGTGGTGTTCTGCAGAAGCAGAAACTGAAATAAAACCAAAAACATCATCAACAACACAAGTTTTACTAATTTAGATTAGAATAAGAAAAGTTAAAATTAAAAAAAAAAAAAAAATCAGGAAAAAATTATAAAAGGGTGTAGTGAACAAACCTTGTAAACCTACTAAAGAAAACTTATTGGTCACCTTTATTCATCCTTTTTCGTGGAATAATCATCACTATACATGGATTTGAAGTGTTTGCTAGCAGTTTGGCCCATTTAGATCTTAAAGTTCTCCAAACAAAAGTTTTTTTTTATCTATCTCCGGCCCAACCAAACAGTCTGCTGGACCATTCCAATCCGAACTGAGCCTCATAGTCGTTTCTGATTGCTCACTTACCATGGATGATGCAGTAAGCCTTCAAAGGTGGCTTTGAAGGCTTACTGCATCATCGCATCACCTTCGGCTTTTTCATCATCTCACCAATCAGACAGAAAAGTCGTAACTTTGGGGGGAATTGTACAGCAATCTCGATCTTTTAACATTGGACTAATGATGAAACCGGTAAAGTTTGTAAGAAAACAGACATAATGTTATTGACTATAAAGTGTGTGTTATTGTAAATACTATTGGAGATTACTGTGAATGTTGATTGCTTTGATGATCAATGGAAAAAAAAAACTATAGATCCAGGAACAGAATTTTTGTTTGATTTTTATTTTAATAAAATTTCCCCTGAACACAGGTTTTTTTTTTTGTCTGAAACAAGTTAGGAAGCTTTTATTTTTTTACAAAATGAACATAAAGATGAACATAAAGCTTTTAGAATCTTTTTTGATGGAACATTCTGTTTGATATTTGCTGTTGTGATATTTGCTGCTCATAAACAACAGTGTGTACAAGTGTGGTCATCAATATATCAGTGCGTGTTTGTGCGTCTGTGTGTGTGTACATATTAATATGTATTTGTGTCAGCATGCAGTTCTGGCTCCTGGCCACTCAACCTTTGCTCATTGTGAACACAGTCTGTTCTCCACACTCAGATCTGGCCACCTGCTCTCCTACCGTCACATTAGCAACACCTTACTGGCACCCAGAGGTCAAAGCGGGTACTGCATCCAGTAGAGGACAGTTATAAAAAAAAAGAAAAAACTCTCATAAGTGGCAGTTGCTTCTAATTAAGAGCAGGGTTTCTTGGAGCACTTTATCCGCCGAGGGGCTAGCATCCACGGTGACACACGGCGGACCACTGATCCTCCGATAAGCCTCCTCTACTCTGCAGACAGACAAAGCAGCCAACAAGTGAGCAAAAAAAAAAAAAAAAACCTTGAAGTGAATAAATACCACAGATGGACCAATCTAAAGTTAGTTTCAGACAATAATGAGGAATTAGGAGGTTGATTGACAGCTCTGGATCTCTCACTCCTCTGGGAGCAGCCGCCGACTGTCTGTTGTTTTAATTCTGCGAACCCCCAACATCTGGCTGTCCCGTGTGGACTGTCCATTACGTCGGCACTGAAGATGAATGAAAGTAACCATCGACCTGTCTAAGTAGCGACTAACTGGGCGAGCGGCGGCTGTGAGTTCTGACCAGCTTAATGGAGCCCAGCAGCCCAGCAACTAATCACCTGCTATTTCTCATCAGCCGCTGCCCCCCCCCTCCCTTCCCGGGACAGTAATTGATTGTTAAGTGTTTGACAGATCTCACTGTGACTGAGGAGGCCAGACGTGGTACGATTACTACGAGCAATGTTTGAATCAAGAGTGAGATGTTTCATGAAAACGTGTTTTCAATCAAGTTTAGGCTCAGAAATTGAGAGTTTATATGTTTATTTACAAAATGTAAAATACTTTTTTTTTTTTTTTTTTACAGAAAATGTATATGTTCAAAATAATCAGATTTTTGGTTAAATCAAATATTTATATAACTTTCTGACTAAGATTCTGACTTTAAGACCCATTCTGGTGAAAATAGAGGAATTTTTTGTGATTTTTTAAAAATATTTTTCTCACGATGGACAACATATATAAGGCAAATTAAGCTCCAAATTGCATGTCTTAGAATTACTTTATTTAGATTGTTGTGAATCAGTAGCAGAGATAAAAATTTGGTTTGAAAAAAGATTATTTGTGATGTTGAAAATCCATTTGGTGGGCCACCATCTCCTCCCTCCAGCTCTCAGCAACAGAGACGGGGAGTGGGGGCGGGGTTTCCCACAACTCAGGTTAATTCCAAACGACCTACTGCCGCTCTGTAGAAACTATCCTAGAAAGGACTTTTTATGCTTTTATTTTTGGCTAAAAACAGCATAAATGTAATTATAAGACCACCAGGAACACTTTTACAAAAGATTAAAAGATGATTGAAGTGGGTCCTTAAAGGACAACCAAACAGTTGGAGGCTGACTCCACCCACATTTGATAATCCAGCCAGAGGGGTGGGGCTGGGGAACAGGACTGGTATCATTACTGGAGCTGCAGATCATGACGTGGGACTTCTAAAATGATGCGAGACTTAAATGGTTTGACCAATCACAAAATTCAAATGTAATACCCCAAGTCAACCTGTGGGGGGCAGCACACAGACAGTTTTTGACTATATTTGTAAGTTTGTTTTAATTTGTTAAAATAAATGGCAATAACCAACAGACAGCACTTTTAAAGCCCAATTTATAGAGGTCAACAGACAAAATAAAATGATTTAGGGTTTGGTTAACCTTTAGCTTCAATTACTTTTAGGTCATAAATGTTAAATATTGTTGAGTATCCTGCTGGAGTAACTTTTTTTAAACACTGTTAATCATAATTCAGATTTAAATTTTCTTAAGGTAATTTCCCCATTAGCTTATGACATTGGTAGCCTAATGGTGCATTCACACCAAACACGGCAGGCGCTACACAGACGTCAAGTCTCAACGTTAGGTCAATGTAAAGACGTGATCTGCCGCGGTGTGGCGCGATTTGGGCAACGAACTTCACGCAATCAGGGACGCAGCTTTGGGTGCGTAACATGCAAGGATTTTCGTCATGATCTTCCATGCATTTTATCAACCCACAGGGCCGCTGGGTTCCCGGAAACTGTCCCAGTTACTGTTGGGAGAAGGCGGGTTACACCCTTGACAGATCGCCAGCCCCTCACAGAGCTCATTGAGGCTATGCTAGCCTGCTGCCCGGTGGATTACTTAGCAAGCTAGTGAGACGCATTCAGTGTGAATGCACCATTACGCCTGATTCAAACATCCTGTCAGAACAACCGTCAGGAGTGAAGTTCACTGCACCAGGAGAGACTCTGAATGATCTGGTGAACCCAAACACGGTGATGTGCTTTCTGACGAGCTCACCAAAACATGTAAACTCAAGCTACTCGCTCAACATCATCCATGTTTCCATGACGTGGCAACATATTTAGTGAAGAAAAAATTTGGCGGATGCTCTGCTGTGGTTGCTCAAGGCGTAGAGCAGTAAGTTTGAAATTGTGTCTGGTGTGAATGCAGCTTCAGTGAGGCTTTTTTCTGCCTCGTTCATCTTTATTAGTCAATTTTGAAAAGGAAATTTGGATTATTAGCAAGTGTCAGTTTTAGCTTTAAAGACAGTGTTTTTGAAATAAATTAACATTTTTGTGCTTTCAATTAATTTGAAAGTTTAATAAATAATTTCAGTTGTTTAATATGCTTTGAAAAGAAGGTTTTCGCCTCTTTTGTTCATAGTTTTATCTTCCTTTTGTCACTAATGAAGATTCAAAGGAAAAGCATCTTTCCACATATGTCATTTCTGGAATTTCCAGGTTTTTTTTCTAATTTTCTAATCTCAGATTAATGTATTAATTTTTAAATAATAATTAAAATGTTACTAATTCTACAAAGTGACTCTGCTAGGCATGTTGAATTAAAATTGTTTGCTGGATGTTGAACCTACAATCTCCAAATCTCACCTCAGTCTGAAAAGTTGGTTGCGGTCCAGCTGCTGCTCTTCGTCAGTCTTCTCTAGACCTCTGTCCTTCAGCCTCCTCTTCCTCTCCTCAGCATCCAAGGTGAGGAGGAGCACGAGGCTGGGCTGCAGCAGATCACTGGGCCAACCATACACCTCTGAACCTCCCTGAGGAAGGCTGGAAACCGGACCACTTGTTGCCGTGGCGATGGCATAGGCCGCCGTGCTGTGCCAAAACCTGCAAACACGAGTAATGAATCCCAGTATGGAGCTGAATGATGACAGTGTCTGCGTTAAATATTCACACAACTTTTTAAAAAAAAAGGAAAAAAGTGTCACACACACCCCCCAACAACATCTCAGCTGTCTCTACCTGTCAACGATGACAGGTGTCTTCATGCCTTCTTGGGCTATCTGCTGTGCCGTGATGTAGTTCCCCAGAGCGTAGAAGGCTCTACGGATGAGAGGCGGCTCCTGATCAAAGAGGGCTCTCCAAGGGGACAGGCACTCAGGAGGGGATCTCAGGAGTGTGGCCCCGAGAGAGTCCCTCAAAGACTCGGTCAACGTGGTCTTACCTGTGATGGAAGGCAGACAAAAACATCAAAATAGTTTGCTTTTATGAGAAAGAATAAAACAGACTATGTGATTTCCAACAAGGAGACAAGTGCAAGTAACTGTTTCCATGGCGACAAGTAGTGTTAATCCAATTATTCGAAGTTTTTAGCTATCAGCTGACATCTATAGATCAATCAATGGTTATGAAGTGACAGAATTTACCCGTGGCGTCCAGTCCCTCGATGACAATAACAGGAAATTTTGGCTTTTGGCAAACTTCAAGTGAGCCGGGAAGCATCTCCAGTACAGACGCTGCCTCTGGGATGATGCCGCCACACTACAGAACACAGAATACAGTATTTATAAGTAACACACATGTTTTTGACAAATTATCTGTATTTGGACTAAAAACATTTAAGTCCCACTATGATCATCTTTTGATCTATTTTTAAACTGTTCCCAGTAGTTTTTTAATGATGATTTTTCCATTTTTAGTCAAACATGTCATTTTCGAGGACATAGTTTCAACAGAGTGGCTGGAGTTCTTTAAAAATTTGCCTGAGTTGTGAGTGTTAACATGGAGCAACCTTGCCCCCTTTCCCCTCCCCATTGCTTAAATCTCTGTTTACAGCCCCACACACCCCTACCTAACATTATCAGCGCAATAACAACAGCTAACAATATTGGAGCGAGTGCTGAATATCGCCAATATCTACCAAAATCGATTAGACTCACCAGAGCCTGGAATCAGTTCAATTACGATTTTATTTTTCCAATTATTTGATCCACTTACTTTAATTCAATGATACAGTTCACATACTGTAAAATGTATTAGTGAAATAATAATGAGATTGTTAATACTAAACAGTGTTTCATTAATTCTCAAACGGAGAAGCTCCAACAATTGTTCTGCTTCTCTTGGAGATTGTTTCAGTTTGGCCAATAGGGGGCGATCAAACTATAGGATTGCACCTTATTACATAAGAAGAAAGTATGAGCCAAAAAAAAAAAAAGATGGTGATTTTGACCACAAATGGTTACTTTAAAAAAATATTTCCTTAAAAGAGTTTGGAAAATGTATGCCTGTGAGTTAATAAAGATGTTTATTTAGTCAGCAATGTAGGTTCAGGTCGATAAAGCATTAGCTTTAAGCATCAAGCTAGCGGATTTGAGCATTACCCGTTATACCAATTTCTACTTATATGGATCAATTAATGATCTATAAAGCTTCAATCAATTCAGATAGATTAATCGATTTTATCAACCTAATTGGAGGTATCCAGCCGTACAGTTTACTGTATTTTTTGATTCACAACAGTCTTGGGTTATTGTTGGAATATATTTTGATCTTTTTGGACAAATTAGAATTTTTGGGAATATAAAGATTTCCTTTTAACCCAATTTATGTTTTGTTTTTTCGTAAATTGAAATAACCCAGAAAAAAAGTTGATCTTTTTTAAACTTTGATATTTAACTATGGAGATTTTAGTTTGCATGAACCAGATTATATAAACTATTTAAATAATTATAAATAAATAAATCATAATAAGAGTGGAATTGTATGAATTTGCTTTTTCCAATTCTCTTTCAATCATTTAATAAAATTGGAATAGATACAAACGATTCACATTCAAATGATTCAATGTGATATGTGTGTATTAGATGTATAAGTTCAAATAAGTCCACTTTAATGTCAAAAAGATGGCATTCTTTTTAAAAGTATTTATTTATTTTCTAATACAGGGGCGTCAAACTCAATCGCACAAGGGGCCAAAATCCAAAACACACCTTAGGTTGCGGGTCAAACAGGAAAAACATTTATTGAACATTCTAAAACTTAATTTTAAAACTGTAAAACTGTAACTTTTAATATAATTATGAACGAGATATATATAGATATAGTAGGAATGCTGTAAGCTGAATTTGGGCGCTGAAGATACTAGTGCGGATAGCTAAAAATGCTGAAGTTGATAGCTGAAATCATCTGAGCTAATGGTTGAAAAGCTGAAGCTGATAGCCAGTTAAAATATTAGCTAAATACCAAAGTAACCTAAAAAAAACAAAGTTCAGCCAAACAGCTAGCATGTAGCTGAAAAAGTAGCTGAACTTCAAAAATAGCCTTAAAACTGAAAAGAAAAAAAAACGTAAATAAGCCAAAACAGCTAGCATATAGCTGAAATATTAGCTAAACTCCAAAATAGCCTCAAAAAATGTTAGTTAATGCCAAAAAACATATTTATTATGAATAATTAAAAGGCAGCATTATTATTCAAGAATAAATAAACTTAAACCGTATATAACTTTCAACATTTTACTCTCCATAAAAATGTATTTTGTCAAAATTATACAAGTTAAAAATAACCGCAAGATAACACCAGGCCATTAATAACAATAAAGTAAAATTATCTTGAGGGCCGGATTCGGCCCCCGGGCCTTGACTTTGACACTTGTTCTAATACATTTTCCTTTTTTTTTTTTAAGTATATATTTCCCTTTTTTTTTCTTTTTAATTACATGAAACAAACCATTGGAACAAACTATTCCCTCCTCGGCCACAAAAGGGCGCCAGATTGTCAGCAAACTTCTCCAACCCACCTTCCTGAAGACGTCACGCGCCTCTTCAAAGCTGTGGAAGACGTCATTGTTTATCATGCTGAGTGCAGATGGGTGGCATTCAGGTTCATCTGAGGACACTACAAAGTAATCTGACGGGGTCTCGTCCTGTGATGGAGACCAGAGGCGCTGCGTCCACAGCTGCCCGCCTCCATCCGCAGCGGTGTAGGAGCACACCAGCAGCGGCTCGCGCCGCCCCAAATCCCGCAAAAGTCGCTCTATGTGAGGGGAGTATTCAACGCTGCTTTTTAAAAAATACCCCCTGATGAAAGAGTCCCTAACGCGGGGCAAAAAAGACCCCATTGTGGTCAAATCGCACCCCGGGGGCAGATCTCTTGCCAGCTTGTTCCTCAGCTCCGGGTAAAACTTTGCTCCTTTAATCCTGTCCCCGCTGCAGACGAGCACCGAGTAGCACCTGTCCGCCTCCCGGAGCCGCCCGAACACCCGCGGCGCCCGCTCGCCTCCGTGGCGCTCCTGCAGGCGAAAGTACAGCGGCTTCTCGTCGACTTCCACCAGAAAAACCCGAGAGGACCACCGCGACAGGAGCGACTTTGCGTGTTTCGCCATGCTCCTAATCTGCAGATTCTCCTTTAGCAACGTTTGAAGCCGTCTAAGTGTGAGCCATGCGAGCTCCCGTAGATGTCTGGAAAGTGAAACTTATGGCGCCAAAGAGGCAAAAAACGAAACTTAAACTTGCTTTGCTGTCACCAGCAAGCTTTGTTCTTGAGAAGTGAAAGGCAACATACTTGTATAAAAAAAATGTTTTTTTAAAAATGGTCATTTTTGTGAATACATGTGCTTAAACAAATGACTCTTCATTTGTGGAGCTATAATAGATTTTTTGTTAAATAAATAATTCTAACACTTCCCCTCAAGAAGTATTTGCTCCCATAATAATGTATTTTGTAATAATGGCAATGAATTCAATGTTTGAAGTATTTCACGAAAATAATGTGGCTAATACCAAATTTCACAGCTGTGGATGAAAAAGTAATAGATCTTTTTCATGTGACGTTACATAAAATAGCTAGTGTGGGAAGCTTCTTCCGGTGTAGATACCATATGTGCTCGGCCTGCAAAGCTGAGAACTGAATGCTGTTCTAAGCAATTTTACATAAATAATAAACCGTCAGTTAATAAAAGGTAATAGTTAGTAGTTTCTACATTTCTGGCGTTTTTATTGTCCTCCACCCTGATTGCCACACTACCACCACCATGCTTAACTATAGGAATTTTGTTTTTGTGTTGATATAGTTTCTTTTGCCAAAGGAAACATATCTTTGAAACTATTTCTGTTCTATTAGCAGGCTTACCAACCTTTTTGAAACTGAGTGCTACTTCATGGGTACTGACTGAGTCATACGAAGGGCTGCCATTTTGAAATGACAAATTTTGCTTTGTTACAGTTATACATTATTAATAATGAATAATGATACACCTCTATGTAAAGACACTGATTTCTCACTATAATTATCAACAATGACAACAAGCTAGGAAACATATATCAAAATTCAGCACTTTATTAATCTCAGTAATTGTTACATTTACAGATGATCACTTAAAAAAGTCCCATTTTCACTATGTTGTACAATATTTTTCAACTATGTAATAACAGGCTGCGGAGCCACCACTAGTGTATGAATGTGTGTGTGACTGGGTGAATGGGACTGTGACTGTGAAGCGCTTTGGACCTTCGAAGCAAGGTAGAAAGCGTAATACAAGTATACGCCATTTACCATAAAGAAAAATCAACTTACACATTTTAAACTAGTCTTGTCACATTTTGAACTGATGAACAAATCTGCAGAATTTTAACTAAATTAATGGTCTTTGAGCTGGAGTAGGTCAGAGGTCACCTAAACTTATCTAAAGATCATGTATCATAAACATATTTTTAAAGCGATTTCATTATTAAATCTATGTAAAAGCAAGTCTAATTTTTAAAAAGCAAAATAAAAAAATGTAATTTTAGACGCAGCTCACAAGTGACTGGTGCTAGTTTTAGAAGAGACCTGAGGGTACCTTGTGTGGTCTTTGAAGGCTGGTGCCCGTGGGCACCACGTTGGTGACCCCTGGTCTATAGAAAGTTGTCTTTTTGTGTCTCAACTGTAATCCACGTGTTTTCTGATCAATGCAAGACCTTTTTTCTTACATCAGCAGAGGCTTTCATATTTATTTTCTCCCATTTCTGTTTTATCTATAAAAACCAGAGTTTCCAAATCCCAGCTTCTGGATCTGCTAGGTTGTAGAATCATTAACTTTAATGACACACTCTTAAAACACACGTCTCCATGCTCTTCATGTTTCAGTCTTGCTGGTTTCATTTTCCTTGTTGGTAAACAGAAACTTAGGTGCTCAGCTGATCACTCCTCCCTCCCACCCTCTATCCCTCCAGCCTATTTAAGACTGGTTCTGCTGCTCGGGGTGTGTCAGCATAAACTCAGCAAACTGCAGCTCACAGATAACAGCTCACAACTTGTCACAGGATGCTGCTCCCTTCACTGGCCGAGTCTCTGAAAGCGCTGCTGCTGCTCTGCATCAGCACCATCCACTCGATAGTTGCCGGCGTCTTTTCTAAAGTCTGTTTCTGGAACGGAGGGGCGAAGAGAGGGATAAACTCTTCGACTGCGAGCAGGGAACTGGACCAGAAGAGAGAGCAGTCTGCGCCAGTTCCAACAAGCGTCAATTATCACTTCACTCGCAAGTGCAACTACAAATGTGGCTTTTGCTTCCACACTGCAAAAACCTCCTTCGTTCTGCCTCTTGAAGAAGCCAAGCGGGGGCTCAAACTTCTGAAAGAGGATGGTAAGTTAGCTATTCTTTGGGTTTCACTCCTCTAAATATGGAAAACTGAATTTGTTTTTGTCCCCTTAGGGATGGAGAAAATCAACTTTTCAGGAGGAGAGCCCTTTTTACACGAGAGGGGTGAGTTCTTGGGGAAAATGGTTCAGTACTGCAAGCTGGACCTGCAGCTCCCCAGTGTCAGCATCGTCAGCAATGGAAGCATGATCAAGGAAAAGTGGTTCCAGAAATATGGTAAGATACTGTTAGTTATTCATCAAGCAATCTAATTGTTTTGATCAAAATTAAAAAGTTAAAAAGTCCTTTTCACACTTTCTCATTGGTTCACCATCTATCGTCTTGTAAGTGTACATACATATGGGTAGCATTAACTGTATATTCAGATGCTAAAAATTGAAGATTGAGTCTTCAGTTTTTAAAAAATGATTGTCTTTGAGAGAGTACAGTAAACATAAAGTCAGAGAAAATAAACTGCATCCACTGCAACCTGCTATTCTTTTGAAAAAAAAAAAGCAGGATATTCATAAGTCCAAACATTTGAACTGTTAGGCCATGTTCACACTGGGAATGTTCAAGAATACACTTGAGTGCATGCTGATCTTAAGGAGTTCACACTAAACTGTCTTGACCCGATGCTAGCGCATGTACCTATAGTATGAAGAGAATTCGTGTGAAATGTCGAAGCGGTGCAAATCTTGTGAATCTTACTCCAGGGTTTTTTTTTTCACTTCTCTATTCTGTTACTTGGTGTTGTATAATTCTGGCAAAAAAAGCATAATTGTTCATTTCTATCTTCATGCTCAATTTTCCATGTTTTAAAAGGATGCTATTTGTGCGTCACTACCACTTTTTGAAAGTTTGCTCAAGCATGAGGTGTGAAAGTCGCTTTACTTGTTCTAAAGCATACTGCAGACATATGTACAGGAAATTACACATTTCCTACTTCGTTTTCATCCATGGCATTTAATGAACGACTTTTGTACACAATTAAAGGCCACATGATCTGTTTGTTTCTTGCTTGGCATTCTGATAATGATGTTAGAATATTTTGATTTTGTTAGAACACATTTTCCATTTTTAGATATGAAACCTTATGTCACTATCTTAACTTCCTGATTAGAGTTTGTTTGTGTATTTGCCCCTCCTTAAAAGGCGACAAATTTTTCCAGCGTATATCTCTTTTCTTGTACTCTGTTGAATAAATACTCAAGAAAACATTTCTTTATTTCCACCACACATATTTCTAATTTAACTAGTTCAACCCAGAGACATTTAACCCTTGCCTTATCCTGTGCGCCCCCTTGTGTCCTACGTGGCCTATTACAGCCAAAATATTTCCAACATCAGAGGTTCAGAATGTCTTCAGGAAGAAACTGTTGCAAAAAAAAATCAAGCAAATTAGGATTTTAACTTTTATATCAATATCATTAAACAAGCTTAGCAAAGTGGATGGGCACGGTCAAAAAGCAACATGATTTCAGGTCTTTCTCCTCAAATTGCCTTTGTCACAGACCTGTTTTCTTGTCTCCTGTAGGTGATTACTTGGACATTTTAGCGATCTCTTGTGACAGTTTTAACGAAGAGACCAACCAGTTGATTGGGAGGACACAAGGGAGGAAGAGCCACCTGGACAACCTCTACAAAATCCGCAGTTGGTGCCAGCAGTACAAAGTGGCCTTCAAAATCAACTCGGTCATCAACACCTTCAACATCGACGAAGACATGGCAGATCAAATCCAGCAGCTGGATCCCGTTCGCTGGAAGGTAAAGGAGGGGGGACACTAACACCTCAGCTCCACTGAGCGGTATCGTCTCGTCCAGTATAATCCAGTTTAGGTGAGAGTTTCCACTCAAAGTTGGGCCGTGACGGCACATTCAATGTGAAACTAACAACAACAACAACATGCATGTATATGCAAAGTATTTGAGTTTGTTTGAGAGAAGATTGGACGAATACAGACGCTTTCTTTGTACTTTTTTTTTGTCGTAATGACCTTCTGCCAATCAACCAGTGTGTTCCATTTTTCTATGGACCTTCAACCAACGGCGGTCCAAAAATGGTATAGTTCATTCAGGCTTAATAGGTCAATTTTTTATAGAAACTCTCACATTTCCAGACGGGACCGGACCGTACCGCTTAGTGGAACAAGGTTTTAGGATACGTGAAGCCGTGAGCTGGACCCCACTCTTCCTGTGTGTTTGTGTGAAGGTGTTCCAGTGTCTGTTGATTGACGGAGAAAATGCTGGAGAAACGGCCCTAAGAGAGGCGGAGAAGTTCGTCATCAGCGACCAGCAGTTTCAGGAGTTTCTCGACCGGCATAGCGGTGTCTCTTGTCTGGTTCCCGAGTCCAATGAGAAGGTAGGATATTGAGAACTCTGGTAAATGTATTAATAATACATTTGTGTCACGTATCCTTTAAATTATTCATAGCTGTTGTTCATCTTTAGAAAGATCCTGTAGGAGCTCACTACAGGTGGTTTGGCAGTGGTTTTTTTCACCAGATGCCCTTCCTGATACAACACAGTATTTGATCCGGGATGGGGACAGGCACAGAGAAACTCAGACTTGAGGCCCCTTTTGGCTACATAGTTAGGCAATAGGGTGATGGGTTTGCCTAAGAACTGGGTCTTTCTGGGCTAGTACTAAACTGATTTCAAACATACTTGGAAAACAGGAAACATTTTGCTAGTTGGTAACTTCCCATCTGAGCCACAGAAATTACATGTGGGGTTCCCCAAGGCACCATCCTGGGTCCACTTCTGTTTAACATCTACATCAGGGATAAACAACTCTAGCCCTCGAGGGCCGCTGCATCTGCATGATTTCCAGATCTCCAAGCCCCACTCATGACTGATTACCTGGTTCAGGCATGTTCAGCCAATTAGAACATGCCAGAGTAGCAGGTGTTGGAAAACATGCAGAAATGCGGCCCTCGAGGTCTGGAGTTGCCTATCCCTGATCTACATGCCTATTACCCAGGTTATAAAGAAAAACAACAATAGTTACTATGGCTACGCAGATGACACACAGATATACATTACAATGACACCAGGAAACAGAGGCCCTGTGCAGGCTCTTGGTAAATGCAATGAGGACATTAATGATTGGATGTGCCAAAAACTAAACTGAGGTTGTTGTCTTTGGTTGGACATCACTGCAGAGCTTCAATCTATTCAACTAAAAACTACCAACTAGGCCAGAAACTTGGGTATAGTGATAGACACAGACCTAAATTTTGATAAACACATTAAGGCAGTCACAAAATCAGTCTATCATCACCTCAAAAATACCTCAAGGATTAAAGATCTGATGTCTAAGTAGGTCCTGAAAAACTAGTACATGCTTTCAATTTTAGTCTACTTGAGTAATGCAACAGTGTTTTTATAGAACTAATTAATCAGGAACCTGCAGTTGATTCAGAACTCTGCTGCTCAGGTTCTCACTAGGACCAAGAAAGTAGAGCGCATTAGTCCAGTTCTGAGGTCTTTACACTGGTTACCTGTCTACCAGAGGATAGACTTTAAAGTTCTGTGACTGGTTTATAAAGCTTTGAATGGTTTAGCGCCAAAATACATGAGTGACCTCTTGACCCAGTATGTACCAGCCAGACCTCTCCGGTCATCAGGATCCGGTCTTTTATCAGTTCCTAGAGTCAGAACTAAACATGGAGAAGCTGCACTCAGCTTCTGTGCTTCACAGATCTAGAACAGAGTTCCAGAAAACCTTAGATGATCTGAAACACTTTAAATCCAGATTAAAGACTCACCTGTTCTCAGCTGCATTTGACTAAATGTATTCAAAAGTTTCTCTACGCTTGTTTTAAATTCAGCTCTTTTTACTTTCTTTTAATTTCATTTTAATGATAAAACCATTATTATTTCTCTTAATTGTTTCTTTTAATGTTTTATGTAAAGCATTTCGAATTGTCTCTGTACATAAAATATGCTATACAAATAAACTTGCCTCGGGACCCACACCACACTGGATCAAGCTGATTGCGCCCCCTGGGAAGCGAACTCTGGTTTCCTGCCAACCAGGGCCAACTGGACTATTAAAAAGAATATATCAAGATACTTTGATAATTAGTTTGCTCTTGGAAATATGCCAGGAAATTGAAATGTTAGTGTTTATATTCCATATGAAGGATGTTTACTGTAAAATAATAAATCCAGTGATTCTTCCCTCTATAGTTCTACTTTCCATCTTATGACATTTTTCATTTGTGAAGCTTCCAGGAATGGTCTTAACCTTAAAGAAACCTAGAATAATTTCCTTCTGGGCTTTAAAAGTTAAAATATTGTTATTATTTGTTCAGTTTAAGTGGCAGGAATCAACAGCAGCCAAAAACAACCAAACAAATAAATACATTAGTAAATATAACATAATTAGGTAAATATATCATAAATAAACAAACAAGCAAACAAATATAACACAAACAAACAAACATTCAAGTAAATAAATAAATAAAATAGCCTGTGGGTTCTCCTGGGTTGAGAAAGTGACTAGAAACATGACTAGATAATGGGGCAGTTACCAGCTAACCACTAGATGGCGTGTTCCATGAGAGAGTCACTTCCCCATTGACTCCAATGTAAAGCAGCCCGACTTTATAAACATAATAAAATCATGTTAGATTAAATACCCATTGAGGAGCGGGGGATACATTTTCCTTTTTTTTATAATCAAAATTCTCTCTCTCAAAGAAAAAAAAGAGATTAAAAAAATAATTAATGTAAATAAAGTTTAGTGTAAACTTTAAAGGGGATTTATACTCAATAAACTAATGTTGTGACAGAAAATCTGCCCAACACTAGAGGCTCTCAGCCTGTATCTGTTTGTTAGACAGGACAAGTTAGAAAAAAATAAAATTCTCTTTAGAGTCAACATTTCCCACCAATCTACCAGCAAACTGGGAAAGTTGTGTAAAAGCGAGGAATTTTGAAGTTTGGCTTAGTGTCAAGGTTTCAAAGACAATTTTGAAAACCGAGACAAAAGTTTCTTGCGAGGAGAAGCGATCAGACTTCTGCCTCCTACAGTTCTGCAGAAATCAGTTTGTTAAAAAGAATAAATCTAAGGAATGCGAGGTCAAATAGTCAACAATAAACGTCTCTTTGCAGGCATTGGAACTTTCAGGTTGAGTAGCAGTTTTTATCAGCTTGCATGTTATACTCCTTCAGCTTTTCTCAGGTCTCCCATCCCTCAGATGACATGCAGAAAACCCCAGCAAAGAAGATTTCAAAACAGCGGTTAGAATATTAATATATACTCTTAACACTTAGAAATACAGGAAGCATGAGCAAATAATGTCATGACATAACCATTGGCTGCATAGGAGAGCTGGATAGAGAGTGTTTTTGTAATATGGCCGCCGACGTGTTGAAACCAGACGTCGTCAGTAGGCAGTGATTGATCAAAAGATGACCAATGTGCAAAATTTCATAGCAACTTTTTATCTAATGTCTCCTTTTCTCCTCCACAGATGAGGAATTCCTACTTGATCCTGGATGAATATGTAAGAACAAACCCTCCTAAATGAAATCACGGAGTTGAATCAAGTTTATCTCCGTATTTCGGTGCTTAAGGAGCAAACACGGTACTGAACCTGCTTTTCTTGTTTTTTTTTTTTTTCTGCAGATGCGTTTCCTGGACTGTCGAGAGGGCAGCAAACGTCCGTCCAGATCCATCCTCGATGTGGGAGTGAAGGAAGCCATTTGCTTCAGCGGCTTTGATGAGAAGATGTTTTTCCAGAGAGGGGAGAAGTACGTTTGGAGCAAAGTGGACATGAAACTGGAGTGGTGACGGCACCACGCTTCATTCACCCCCTCATGGACAATTTGTAGATAGGTTTCATCTTTGCACTTACGGCTGCGTGTGACTTTAAAAGAAGAATTAAATCATAAGTGTTAATAATGCTTTGATTAAGGTAGACTTTTGGCTTGCTTTAATATTTTCATATTTGGCTCTTCTGCCTTAAGGTCACAGTGTTTTTTTTTTGTTTGTTTTTTTAAACTTTAGGTTTTGTAATAAGCTAAGCAGGTTTCCATTGACGTTTTTGTAAATATAAGCTGAAAATCTGTGTTTGAAAATACTTAAATGCAAGCTTATGTTTGGAAGAATAAACTTTGAAAACTGAGCATGTTTTTTTTATTGAAAATGGTGCCAGCCGTTATGACAAATAGGCATCCTAAAACATCAACACATACAAAAAAATGACATATATATTTTAGAAAAGTTAAATAATGTTAAAAAAAAAAAAAACATTTCAACTGATATTCTGATTAGTTGGGATTTTTAGGCTTGTTAATAAACAATATTCAACATTTTTTCACTATTAAAAATAAAACTGTTTAATTTTATGATTTTTTGAGAAATTGAAGAATTAAATAATCTGTTTTGTCTTGAATTACAGGATAATATACAACCATTTTAGCTTTTAATTGCATCTTAAAGAATCAAGAATCTTTATTATCATCATTTATGCAGAGCAAAATGAAATTTCTGCGTTGGACCCGGCTGTCGTACACTGAGTCGAGTTGTGGGAGCGGTTGACCCACAATTCCCTGTGCGGTTTTCACCACCCGGGCCAAGTCCTTCTTGTCTTTTGCAGTGGAACTCCTGTACCACACTGTGGTGCTCAGGCAAAGGATGCTAAAAACCTCTTTTAATCTATTTTAAGTGGTCTTTTACAGTAATTCATAGGATGCAGTTTTTAATCAAATTAAAAAAAAACTATAGATTTCTAGGACATAGTTTCTGCAGAGTTCAATATACATTTTCTTTAGTTAAATTTTCTCAATCATTCTTGGTTGAAAAACCAAATAAAAAATATATAAGAAGAACATATATATATATATTTTTTTATATATATTTTTTTAGTTTGGGGCTGTTAGTTAGCAGGAGAGTATTAAAACAGAGAGCTCTCGGCTTGGAAGGGGGGGCGGGGTTGGTCAACGTCAACAACTCAAAGGTGAATTTCTAATGAACTCCTGCCGCTCTGCAGAAACTATGTGCTAGAAAATGACAAAAGCTTTTACATTTTGGCTAAAAACAACTTAATTATAATTAAAAGACAACTGGAAATGCTTTGAAAATAGATAAAAAGATTATTAAATCAGTCTTGAGGCAGATGTAGAGCGATAGAGATTGTCAATTTTTGGAGGGTTGTGCTTGGTACAATTTCATAGATGATGTCACCATAATCAGACTTTGGTTTACAGTCATTTTGATGGGTGTATGGTTTCATGGGCAAAGGGAGCTTTTTTACAAAAGAGGAAAACTACTGATGCTTTATTGTTTGTTTGAAGGTTATTGAAATAGATGACGCAAGACAAAAATTAGAAATTATCAGAAATGTACTTACACTTTCTTTAACATACTCTCAAGCCAACCTATCATTGCGGTCCAATAATTGCTTTTGGTGGCATAAAGTTTTATTTGAAGCCAAAGCCAAAAAAAAAAAAATGCCAGGAAGACCTATATTAACTGCAAACATGAATTAGATTAGAAAATGGACAACATTTGATTCCCTAAAATAATGTAAAAAATAATCAGTTTTGGTGAATAGTAGTAATTGGTGATAAAGCATCACTCATGTGCTGCTAACATGTGAGCGAAAAACAGATATATACATATTTTTTAAATAAATAGCTACATTTTTTCACAAGATTAATAAAAACAAATGACTATATTTTAATAAAATACATCTCCTAAAAATGCAATTTAAATTCCTATTATTTGTAGAGAAACAATTTCAGACAATTTAAAGTACATTTTTATTTATGAGAATAATTTATTTTTTTCATTTTGTATGCTCTCGTCCAAATATAGTCGTCAATCATAATATGGCGTCTTTTTTTAATCCAAAACCTTTATCTGGACATTAAAAGATGAAAATAATCTTTAAAAAAAAAACTTCATTTTTCATAGTTTAAAAAAAAAACAAAACATTTGCTTGGGTCTAAATTAGACTCTGAATGCAATTAAGGTAAATCTTGTTTTAAATTGTCCTCAAAAGGTGTAATTAACGGTTTATATGGACAGGTTTATATTACTGGAGTATTTGTCATTCACTCTAATAAAAAAAAGCACTTACAGCAGTCGTCCAGCAGGAGGAGCTCTATTGTTTCAAATGGGATAAAAACTGTTGGTGCTCAGCTGTCCTGTAGGGGGCAGCGTTGGACGGAGGAACCACGGTCGGCAGCGTCTGTGGCAGACTAATGGCGTCCATCCAGTGAGAAGCAGCTGATTTCCTACCGAGCACGGCAGCAGGAACGGTGGAGAGGTAAACACACCACCCCCGGATTTTTCTGAAACAAGATAGCCCGCTGCTTCGGCGCGAGGACTCTGCCACGGGCTGCACGCGCGGGGATATCTGGGAAATTTGTTGTTCCAGGGGACAAAACAAGCGAAGCGGAGAAGGCGGCGCGAGCTCTCTGAAGCTTTTATTTATTCAATTTCTTCTCCTTTTTTACATTTTATTTTTATTCATTTAATATTTTTTTCGTCGCTGCCTGCGTTTATCCGGGGCCTAAATTTGGGCCCAGCCGGCGACAGTAGCAGGTCAAATGTTTCCACCGCGATGTTTGACGGACACATAATGAGCATCACCCCCCCAGAGATGTCCTCCCACTCCGCCTGACTGCCTTGCTCGTTAATCCAATTCAGCAGATCATCTTGTCCTGAGGTCACAGCATCGAGACGGCCTCCTCTCAGCCAAGCAGGTAAGACTGACTCCCCTGCTCCTCCTCATCCTCCAAACATGACGGTTTCTTGCAGCAAACAGTTGGATTATGGGGGGAAATTAGCTGCAGGTGGTTGTTTTTGAATGACATCACTCAACTCAGACTTCCTGGGAGCTAATGAGACCCCAGCTTTATGTCATGTAGTCCAACAGGTCAGAGCTCAATTATGGGAGTATAGTGACCCTTAAACCAGGTGAGCAGCCCTCCTGTTGCCCCCTCTAAACCCTACTACCCCTGGAGGTCCTGCTTCTTCAACCTGCAGAGCTTCCATGCCTCCCTTTTCCCTGCTCATCCCCCTTTTTTTTCAAGGAAAACAAAAAAAAAAAAAAAAAAAAAAAAAGCATCTTGCTGCTCCTCCCTTCCCTTAACTCCTGCAAAACAGAAGGGCCCTCAGCAGTGGGACCCCCTCCCAGAGGGAAGGCGTGATGGAATGAGGTTAGGATGACTTGATCTCCGTGCAGTGTTGGAGCTTAAAGCTCCCACTCCACACAAGATGGACCCTTTCACAATAAAAACACAGAAGATACTTCTTTTTACTTGAATTTAACCTTCACTCAGGTGTTGGTTGCGATATCTTCCATACCGACATCAAAACGTGAGTTAAAAGTTAAAAGAAAACATTTTCCCTGTGATTTTACTGTGAAAGGATCCATACTGCGAGGAGTGGGGGCCGAATAGTAGGGAAAACATGTTTGGCTCTCTGTGGTTCAAACCCTTTCACAGTAAAAGCTCAGAGAAAACCTTTTCCTTTTACTTCAAAACAAACATTTGACATCTACTCAAATGTCGGTTGCAGTATCTTCAACTTTTGTGGCTTATTATATTTTTGCTTTTTTACATGTGTGCTAGCTAGGTCTATACAATTAATTTACTAAGACATCGGCTTGTGCAATATGTGTATCGCAAAAGACAGCATAAACCACAATGAATGGTTGCCTTAATATTGGATATGTTCCGATCATATTATCTGTATTTTAGTAGTTTTTTTTTTTTTTTTTGGACAGTTATGCTAGGCTTGCACAATAAACCGGAAATTGATTGCAGTGTCAGCAAGTGCAATATACGTATTAGCGACGCCATAAACCGCGATAAATGGTTTTCCTAATATTAGGGATGCCCCAATCCAATTACATAATTGGTAATATATATATATTTTTTATTTCTTTGTACTTCACTTTTACTATGATAGGCCTATACAGCATTAAAAAAAATTAACGTGATATCAGCAAGTGTAATATGTGTATCGCAAAATATGAAACAATGCGATAAATGGTTATTTTAAAATCAGGAATGTTCTCATTTTATATGATGGATATTTTAGTTTTGTCTTTTTTTTTTTTCTCTTCAACTTTCATGCTAGGCCTGAACGGTGAATTGAAAATTTCTCATGGTATCTTCTAGTGCAATATGCAAATGATTGCTTAAATTACCTAAAGTTAGAGATGTACTGATCTGATCAAGAGATTCTTATTTTAGTTTTTAATAGTTTATTTCTACATTTACATTAGACCTGTACAATAAATCAAAATGTATCATTATAGCAGCTTGTGCAGTATGCGTATTGCAAGAGATGGCATAAACAACGTGAATGTTTACTTTAAAATATGAGATGTCGCAATCTGATCACTTGTTCTATATTTTAATTTAGCTTTTTTTTTTACTTTTATGCTAGGCCTACACAGTAAATCGAAATTTGACTGTGATATTGGCAAATGCAATACGCACATCACAAATGATGGCATAAACCGCGATAACTGGTTGTCCCTAAAGTTGGTGATATCCTGATCCAATCACGTTATCAGTATTTTATAGGTTTATTTAAAAATGTACACACATGCATAAATAAAGAAACTATTATGTTTTTTTCAAAGTAGCCTAAGCATCTTATTGCCATCCATTTTAGTTTTGGCCAATACTTCCAGAAAGGTAGACCGTTGTTCTTTGGTGTGTTTACCCGACGTACAAGTTCTGTTCTACCTGTTTCCTATTTAGACAACTCACAGTATAAGTTATTATTACTTTTTATTTCAATAAAACTGTTGCAGAGAAATGGAAATGATGTATTAGTTGCTTTCCTAATTGTTCATGTATTGCAAGTCATATGTCATTGCAATATTGATCACTAATCGCAATTTTTCCTGACATCCTGCAGCCCGAATTTAGACATCAATAGTTAAAAGTATTTAGAGAACTATTTTGCTTAAAGGTCCTTTCAATGCTAAAGCACTAATTCTGGTCTGTAGGTCACAAAGCAGCACCTAAAGTAGATTAGCAAGGTAAGGTGGCATCTATTTAGTTTAACTACGGTTAGCAGCCGCTAAAGCGTAAATCCCCACTAGTGGTTTACTAAACTGATGAGTGTCTGTCGGGTCTTTAAGGGACTGAATGTCATTCATTATCTCATTTGCTTTAGTTTTTAAAAGTGTAAATGCCCCAAAAAGTCAAATTTAATTGCATGAAGTTGAATTATTCTTTTTTTTTTTCTCTCAAAAAGTTGTGAAGTTGGTGGATTCTTTTTGTAAATGACTCTCAAAGTGCTGATTTAAAAGGCGATATCAAGTCATTTGAAACAAAACTTTAAAATTGTATTTGTTAACATTTCAGTTCTCCCTGATCCAGCCGGTAGAACAGTTTAGTTTTACATTTAAGTCTTTGTCACATGGCTTTGTGGGTTGTCCAGGCCCATGGAGGGTCATAGACATTAGCAGCTGTATCCTAATGAGATCGTCGTGTGTCTCACAGTTTCTTTAAGGCTCCTGCAGCCACCTTAAAGGACATTAAATGGAACGGATTAGTGCTGGGCAATATCACATATCACAAATTTTAAGTGATTCTCTGAAAAAATTGAGAAAAATGTCATGACTTAATTTTCTTCCAAATTACTGCAAGTGAGGAACGTTTTTTTTTTAAGTGTGAAACGGTTTCAAGTACAAAAGATCAGCATTAAAATAAATTTTTTTTGGTCAAATTTAGGGTTTTTTCTATTTTTTTAAGGCTAATTTGGAGTTTCGATATTATTTTAGCTTTATGCTAGCTGTTTTGGCTAAGTTAGAAATTTTTCCATTTTTTTTAGACTAATTTAGCTTTTAGCTAATTTCCTGTACATGCTAGCTGTTATGGCTAATTTAGGCATTTTTCTGAGTATTTAGGCTATTTTAAAGTTTAGTTAATATTTCAGCTACATTCTAGTTGTTTTGGATTATTTAGAATTTTTTTGAGATTTTTGGGCTAGTTTGGTACTTCGCTAAGATTTTGGCCAGCTATCAGCTTCATTGTTTTCAGCTCTCAGTTTTAGCGTTCTTACCTATCAAGTTAAACATCTCCAGCTATCAGCACTAGGATCTTTAGCGACCACATTCAGCTTACAGCATTATCACAGGTAATGCTATATACCTCGTTTTTAAAAATGTTTTAGTATGATGTATTTCTATGAAGATTACAGAAATGAATTATTTAAAAAATGAACTGTGTGACTTTCTGGAAAACCACAAATGTTTAAGTTTAGGCTGTAATTGTTAGACTTTTTCTGTTATCCTACAAACCGACCTCAGCCCCCCATCAGAGAAGTAAAAGGTTATGTGGCCCTCACAAGAACAAGTTTAGGACCCCTGCTTTAGATGTATGATTCCCAGTGAGTTAATTTAAACTGCAGAAACACTCCTGAACGCCGTTGACTTTATAAACGCTTATCTTGCACATAAAAGTGGCTAAAATCAGATCTATCATACCTCCTTTGCAGGTCATATCTGGTCATATTAAATATTTGGTGAATTTTGCAGCTTAGCTTTCTTAAAGGTATGGTTTCAGACATCGCAGTGCTCCGGCTTTGTGAAAGAATTCCTTTATGACCCAGTAACCTTCAGATGAGAACTCACTGAGGTGTCATTTGACTTCTTCTTTGAGTGCTGCCAGGCCACTGAGGGTTTATGCAACAGTCTAAAGGCCATTTCAGTTGGGGAGGGAGGCACTTTTCAGGTGCGAGTCAGAGGGAGATGTTGACGAGTCAACGGCGTTCGAGTCCAAAATAGCTCAGCAAAAAAAGTGCGTCTGTGATGTCCAGCCACTTCAGCGCTGCGGGTTTGGGCGCCGTTCCAGGAATCACTTGAATATGAGGCGGGGTTGTTATGGACGGGGGTGTATTATGGGATGCTTGCGCTCTGGGCTGTGTGGCATTCTGAACACACTTTGGTTCTCCCGGGCAGGTACGACGTGTAAAAGGAGACACTCTTATGCAACGCTCCTCAGAATCCGTGGAGATTTTCCAAGATTTGGCATTTAGGCGGCGTGGGGGGTCGTGGCTCTGAAAAACCAGCACCAGTCAAATTTCACCAAATAAAAAATACCTAAAGCTTCTTAAAAAATGTCTTTGAATAATTTTAGCCTCTATTTTGCTCCATAGTGTCTCTTCATTTGGGTTTTTTAGGAGATTTCTGAGAATTATCATTCAGAAAAATTGTATTCCAGTTTCCAACTCTGGTAAAAGACTTTCTTGAAAGTTTCCGGTGAGGGTACACAAATAACCGCATTCGTTTCAAGGTCTTGGGGCGGTTTTTGGTGTTGTTGGTTTTTCTGCGGAAATTGGACAGCTTATAGCCGTTGTCTCAGTTCTGCTTATGTTTGGTATTTCTCAAAGCTTTGAAACAGATTGTATGTGTTCTGTGTATCTCAAAGTCTCAAAATCTTTTCTGTCAGATATCTTGATGAGTTCATTCATGGAGTTGGTTGCACCAGAGTGAACAGAATGAGATTGATTCTAATAAATGTAGGTAGATATCAAACCCTCTGAAGAAGTGGTCTTTCTTTCTACTCCCTTCCATCTCCGTTTTGGTGCCCGTGAACAGGATGCCGGATCATTTGGGTTTTCCTCCGAGTCAGCCTTTGACGACAGCAGCTCGTCCGTCGGCAGCGAGGAATGTTGGTCCTGTCAGGAGGGGCGGGAGGGTGCGGGGTAGCGAGCCGGAGACAAAACACTGTTGTGCTGCAGCGTGCGCACAAGGAAGGCCCTTATGGGACCCAGATCCTGGAATGACACCAACTCCATACTGTTGTTTTGTCTGCAGAGCTGTAACCGAGTGACTGTGGGGAATAGCTGGGTTCACGGTGGGTAAGATCTGACGGATTCCACGCTCCGGAGCGTCTTTACCCCCCGAAAAACAGAGTGACTACAACATTCTCATTTTGCTGCTGTCTCTATAACATTTAAGTGATTAAAGTGTAATAAGAGGATAAGAATAAGCGTCAGTCGAGGTTGGTTAAGGCTAATGTGAACAGGCACTCTGTCAGTTGTCGTTATTCTGTTTTTCTTTTGAGCTTGTTGCATATTTAACCGTCATGTTGTGAGATACTTGTAACTGTGGGGCATTTGGCACTTCGCTGGAGTGTTTTGTTTGTCTTCTCGTCTTTTCTGCTTTACATTCAGTGTTTGGTTGCTAATGAAAATACTAAAGATGCAACAATACGCTTTCTTCACGAATCGGTTCAGACCTTAAACTTTTGTCACTTTCTTGTTTTATTTAGTATTTTTGCATTACAAAACAAAAAAGGTACGAAAAAAAATCAAAAGTTTTCTAATAAGCAAGTAACAATGAAGAAAACCCTTTCTGTTGGCTAATGCTAAGTAAGCCTTGTATAATGCAATAACACAGGTAATGACAAATCTTTCTGAAGTTTTGCACAACAGCAGTTTGAAACTTTGGACAAAGACCTAATGGTACGCAATAGTGATGCAATGATTCACTTTCCCCACAATTTTGATTTAATGTAAAAAACGTTTCGGTTTTAAACTTACAATTTAAATCAAGAAGATACAGATGTTTAAGTCGGGATGCTTTCACTCTGCGATGGTTCCAATGGTTCAAATGGGATGGTTTATCAGTTTCACTGATAGATTTAAAAAAAAAAAAAAAAAATCACATTTTTGTTTCTGTGTTATACTTTCTTTAACACAAGTGGTTAAAATAAAAGGAAAATTTAGCAAAAAATGGCATTTCGGAGTATTTCTTTATTTAAATAGTTGTAAATCAGGAGCAAAACAAACAAAAAAAATGATCTAGAAAATGCGCTGGGAGGGCCACAAGGTCGCTACTCTGAGCTCTCAACCGTGGTGATGGGATGGGGGCCGGGGTTGTCTACGTACCAATGCTCCCGCACACAACTTGGATGCAAAGTTTTAATGAAATATCTCTGCTCTGCATAAACTATGTCCTGGAATACGACATTTTTGTTAAAAAACACTTTGACTAAAAACTACATAAATATAATTAATTGGGTGTATAATTCTGGCTGCATGTTATATGTCAATGCAACAGCATCACCAACTTTTGATTTGATACTGCTCTTTATTTCACAGAAAAAGCAGTGAACACTTAAGCAAACTGTACTAGAGTGTGTTCACACCAAGACCAATGAAATGGAACAGGGTTCACTTGTTCGTTTTTCATGCATTTTATTAGTTTGTTTCTTTGGTTCTGACCAGGTGCTGGTTTCATTTCTTTGGTTCGGTTTGTAATGTCCACTCATTTTAAATTTCTCATGAATTTAACCATGCATCTAGTTAGACGACAGTTCAAATTCCCTCCATTAGCAAATGATATTTTGAGAGCTTCTCTCCCATTTTAGCTCTGATTCAAAATCAGTGTGTTATCACAGTGAGCGTCCAACACCATGAAGCAGCGAGAACTTGACAGCAGACTTGACCCTTTGCCCCGCCTCCATGCATCTGTCAATAGAAATGGGCTCGTCGTGGAACTCCTGTCATCTTCAGTTAGACAGAGAGACGATGACGTGCGCCGAGACGAGAACAAGCTTGTAATGAACTCGTGCCAAGTCTCATTTGAAGTTCACACCGATCTGAAGAGAGACGGGTTCGTACGGTTTTTATGTCGTTCCATTTTCAGACGGTCGTAACAACCACCTCTTAGAGGTTCACAGCAAACTGCAGTGTCTGTTTAATGTTCCATTTTCCTCTGATGCTGTACAACGGCCTCATTACAGATGGATAAATAAAGGCATCGGGCTTACCGCCACAGGAAAAAGAGTGTTGCCTGTTTGCCAACATTGACTTTTGAGAAGAAAACGGGCTTTAACTTTAAAAAATGCTGTCAAAGCTTTTACTGGGTAATGATTCGCCAATGCTGCTTCATCACTCTATTCACAGACACTTTTTCTTTCAACCGAGGATGAGTTGAGCCACTTTTCCTTTACTTCCTCTTTCTTTTTGTTTCATCACACTTGTGTAAAACAGTTTCCCTTGAGTAACCTCTGTTTCTTCCATCATGTTTTTGTTTGACCGCTTTGACATTTTATGATGTCTCTATTGTAAAATAAAGGTTAAAATCTTTAAACAAAATAACAAACCGTATGTTTGGATCTGGCTGTGAAAGACTATAAAGACCCGTACAGGTTTGGGGTTCCATGATGTTGAAAGTATGTTTGAAAAAGAAAGTTGTTGATCCTTATTTCCTAAAATCAAGTTTTATCGGGTACATGTACTTCTAAGCTGGATATCTTTGGTCTGTATGATAATCTTGTTCATTTGGACAGTGTGAAAGCTTATCTGAACTTTGACATTGATTTGACAAACTTTCCAAAACCTGTAAAAAAAAAAAAAAAAAAAAAAAAAAAAATCCTAGTGTGAAATTAGATCCACATATCTTTGTTTTTGTTTTTATTTCTAAATGTAACTGTCATAGTAAGAACAAGACTAGATAATTGGCTTTTTTGGTACTTTTGCTTCCCTCAAACAAGCAAGTGTAACTGTAGGTCCTCTGGTCTGCTCCTAAAAGTGCAGTGTGAAAACAAACCAAACCAATAGAAGAATGAACTTTTTTTTTTTCTCCTGGAGTTTTCAGACATGAAAGAGTTCCTGAGTTAGCATAGACCAGGAGTGTCAAGATCCAGTCCTCGAGGGCCGGTGTCCTACATGTTTTCTAACTACCCTTTCTATGGAAGCTCTCATTGCTAACACACCTGATCCAGGTAATCAGCAACAGATGAGGCGGGTTTCTTAAAAACCAGCAGGAGGCCGGCCCTGGAGGACTGGAGTTTGACACTCCTGGCATAGACCATCTTGAAAACCAAGGTCCTTCTCTCTTATGGTACGTTCAAACTGGGCTTGGGAACGTCAAAGACATAGTTTTACTGTTTCCAGCAATGTTGCACAATAAGTTTTATTATTTGTTGCACAAATAAGACACACGTTGTTTATTGTGATTGTGTTCAAGGCAAGCTAAGAAATAAATGGGTATATATTCTCCTAAAAAATTAGTGTTTTTACCAATTATCGCTGTATCGCAATATTATCGATATCATGAGTTATGTATCGCATATCGTGAGGTAACCAGTGGTCAGGAGCTTGGTGGAGTGATGCACACAGCTTCAACATAATGAACTGAAAAAGTGAGAGTATTGTCTTGTACTGTATTTGTTGTTACAATTGAACAAATGTATTGTCAATAAAGTTTGACTTATCTGTTGATTTTTCACCTTGCTTGTCATACAGATAAAAGGATAATGACCTCTCTGACCAATCACTTTCCGTCTTGTCTTCTCTGGGCTTTCTAGTTAGTGTAGTCATACTAAGTTATCTGACTTTTTTAGTTTTACCTAATACGCCCTGAAATCCGATATGCCTTATGGTCCAAAAAATACAGTAATTCTTGCTTGAAATGACATAACGTTTGCAGTTTTTTTTTATTTGGCACTAAAGTTAGCTGCAGCTGTGACCTTCTCGAGTTACATCTGCATGAAACCAGACAAATGCAGCGTATCCGCAGCATCCATCAGTCTGATGGTTTAACCTCTCAAACGTCTTCTCTAAGCCGTCCGCTTAGCGTCCTTGTCCAGGTCGAACCGTGAGCGTCTTCTCTGTCCAAAGAAAAGCTTTTCACTAATTCACAGCCTGTGTCTGAGCTCTCTAAAGGGTTATGAATTTAGGTTAGAATAACAGACAGGTTCATCTGGAGCATTGCTCAGCACAGAATGGCTGAGGTGTGGTTTCATGTTCTAATTCAAGCTATGGCCCGCATAAGCCCATGACCTACATTCTGCTCTTATTGTTCTCAGAATAGAAGATAGCTTCAGCTGGATGAAGACAAATTTGTCAAATGTCAGTTATGGATGTTATAAAAACACCTCATGTAGATTATTTTTGTTTAAAACTAAAGACCACATGTAATTTTATTATTATTATTTTGCTTGCAACTGTTTTTTGTGACTTTTTTTTATTTCTTTGGATTTTAAATGGTAGTTTGAATATAGTTGGTTGGCTAAACCAATCAGGAGACAATACCTTATTTGAAACATCTGTATTTAAAATTACGTCAAATATCAGCCCACACAAACCATAAAGCGCAATAAACGAGACATAAAATCAAAGATAAGTACTAAGTGCTTTCACAGTCATTCTTGAACTTCTTTATGACATGCTACACGTTAGCTCGTTAGCATATTGACAATACCTGTTACTCCAACCTTGTTTGCAAGAGGTAAAACAAACAACCTGATTCCACTAAATAAATGTTACTGTGACCACAAGAACTCTCAAACGTTTCAGTAACACGTAGCAAAAACACATTCAGACATCACTATATGTTAGGCATATTAGAAGTCTTAGTATTTTGGTAATTGTGTTTGCTACAAATAGTGCTGCCACAAACGATTGTTTTAATAGTCGACTAATCACAGATTATTTTTTCCAATTAGTCGACTAATCAGTTCATGTGCAAACTGGAAGTAAAGCACACATCTTAACCATCAATAGCTTCAAACTAACTGAAAACTAGATGAATGCTGTAAGCTGAATATGTTGCTGAAGATGCTAATTCTGATAGATGAAGATGCTAAAATTGATAGCTAAAACCTCTGATGCTGATAGGCAGCTGAAATATTAGTTAAGCACCAAATTAGCCTAAAAAATCCTAAATTAGCCAAAATAGCTAGCATGTAGCTTAAATATTAGCTTCCCTCCAAAATAGCCTAAAAAGCAAAAAAAAAAAAAAAAAAATCCTAAATTAGCTAAAATAGCTAGCATGTAGCTGAAATGTTAGCTAAACTCCAAAATAGCCTAAAAACTTTAAGAAATTAAAAAATAGTCCAACAGCTAGCAGAATGTCATTATATCGTTCAACTTTACTACACTCCCAAGAACAAAATTACATACATGGATGATGTGCAAATCTTACACGGCCTTGACATGAAACTAAAAACACAGCCACCTCTACACGCTAGCCACGTTAACATATTTACAATAACACCCAACCTTGAACTAAAAAAAACAGGCTGAAATTTTAACTGAATGTTGTCAAAATTGCTTCGACATAATTAAACAGAACCAGAATGTATCCATATACAAGACACTCCAGGTTATGAGGCACATTTGTTTATAAAAGTTGCGGTTTTTAGGTGGGAATAGAACTAGGGCTGGGAATCACTGGGTACCTCACGATACCATACGCGATACATGGCTCACGATATCGATAATATCGCGATACTGCGATAGTTGGTAAAAATCCTCTCTAATAACTAATATTATATAGAAGAACACTTTTTTGGGGGGAAATATATCCCCTTTTTTTATCTTAAACACAATCATAATAAACAACTTATGTCTTATTTTGTGCAACAAATTATAGACACTTTTGTTTAACGTTGCCTAAAATAACTAATACTATAACTTACCACCCATTGAATTGGAATTATTTGTAAAATTCCATGTTAACAATAGTAAACATGATCAGCAGTGCCACAGAAATACTGTTAGCAACAGAACAAAAACTAAATAATTCAAATTGGTGACAGCTATCTATCTTCAAAGAAACGTCACACCAAAGGACGATGAATATAACGTTTTACAGCCTCTGTCAAGTGTTCCATAATTTTTTTGTGTACTTTTTCCACATTTGAAAAGGGCTAAGCATTCAAAATTAAAGGCTGATTTACTCAGACTGTCTTTTGAGATTATTTCTCCAATCTTTATGTATTTTCCATTTGGTCAGTCAATAGTCAGGTAAAAAGGTAAAAACAGGTAAAATACTCATAATAATGGCAATATACATTTAAAAATTTGAATTCTATTACAAATTAGCAATAAAACAATTAATCTATAATAATTTATACAATTTTAAGTTCTTCAATTAACTAGCAACTCTCTATTTTACCGTGAATTAATGTACTTTATTTTAATTACTTTTTTTTTTAAAGTTCATACACTCAAATCTGCATTTTTTTTTTTTTATTCAAGAATGATTTAATTTAACATTAGCAAAAAAGTATTATACGTTCATTTGAAAACCTTACACCATAAATTTACCAAAGTTACACCATACACCAGCAGGGTAAACATAGAGTGCATGAAAGCGAAAATTCCGACTGGTCCCTGAAGTACACACAAAACAGCTACGAAGCACGCGCCCGTTCCCAGGCGCCGAACAACAGGATAAACACGATCGCGGTCATTCTAGCGCTCAGACAAACTCACTTCTTACCAGCTGACTCTTTTACAGATGGATGATAATTAAGAACAGGTAGACATGATTTATACACGCAATACCGAGCCAGAATCCTGCCGGTGTTTTTTCCTGAATCTGGTGCGTGCGTCAGGAAAATGTGCCCGACGCAGCACGACGAGCTACCCTACGAGCGACTCAGACGCAACAGCCTCTTCAAATGAAAATATAATATCGATACATGGTGAGAACCCATCGAGAATCAACTGTAGGACTAAATATCGTGATATATCGCAATATCGATATTTTGGCACACCCCTAAATAGAACAGTAACTATTTCTATAAGATTGTTTGTTAAATGCTGAAGGAAAAACAATCACAAGTTCCTTTGATCCTTCAAGAATAGAAAAGTGTTTTTATGAAGCTTTTGGTTCCTCTTAACCCTTCCGCTCTCCTTGGGGTCCAGATGGCTCCAACCACATATTGTTATGCGATTTCTTCCATGACAAATGTGGACGAAGGGGGACAGGATTTTATGTCTGCCATGGACATTAGTGAAACTCCGAAATCAGTGAAAAAAAAAAGTTCAGCGCACTGTCCTGTGGTGTCCAGATGACCCCACTTTTAATGTAAACAAGCTAAGAAGAACGGAAGGGTTACAGGCTTTTGTCTGGGTTTAAGTTCAAAGGAAATACATTTAAGGAAAAAACTTGAATCTAAAATGACATTTTCCTTTAAGTTTAACTTTTCATACCTCTCTTGGATTTAAGACATCCATTACCAGGAGGTAAAAACTGATTTTATAAAGAAACATTTTTCTTATCAGCCGGATAGAAGACTTATTTTCTTCTCTGCAATCTTTCGTTTTTTCCACATCTTTTCTTTGCTGCAGTTGAAAATTGGAGGCCTCCCTAATTGGTCACGAGCTCAGTGGTCAGGGAGGAGGTGAAAGGAGGAACAAACTCCCTGTTTGTTACAGAACTGGAATGTGAAAAATAAACCTTAAATTTCACTTCTTCAGACGTTTAATCATCCCTCTTGAAATGTTGCTCGGTTTTTCATTAGTGCTCGTGATTGAATCAATTATTTCAAATTATGTCGAGCAGTAGTTGTTTGTCTTGTATCTCCTTAAGTAGATCATCAGTTTTTGTCCTTTTCTTTCGCTCCGTATTTGGATGAGAATGTTCTTTTCTCGCCTCCGGCAGCTTCTTGCCATTTTAGCGAAACGCAAACTCGATGGTGTCGAGCGTCTCTTCCAGCTCGCCTCGCTGGATGCGAAGAGCGCGATCTTACGCAACGGCGAGATGCGACATTATGTAATTGACACAGACTCCTGAAGCGGCCGACTCAGGTGAAAGTGGAGAGCGGCGCTGGGATCCGGCATTGTTTCTGCTCGTCCATTAGCAGAGAAACCCGATCCTCCTGCGCAGAGAGCTGTGTTGTGGCTGTTATGTTGAACTAACAGGTGAAGATGGGAAAGAAACCACAAAGGTTGAGCATTATGGGTAATATCCAGATCTTCTCCTGACATTATTTTTAGGCGTTGTGGTTGGCACTGATGGGAGCAGTCAGATGGCTCACCAGGAGAGCTGTTTGGTTTTGTTTGCTTGCTGTTTTCTAAAATTAATCTGGCTTGGTCATCACATTTAGAATCACTGTTGTGGGGCCAACATGTTTATTCAATTAGTTTTTACTAAACACACTCAGATGTTGACATTTTTTGTTCTAATGTGTATTTTTCTATTTCAATTTAGGAAAATAAAAGGAAAGAGCAAAAATGTAATCACAAAATACAACAAAATCAACATCATTTTGGTTATCATACAATCTCTTGGTTATTTTTTTAATTAGTCAGCATTATTTTTTGCTACTTTTATTTTCTTAATTTTTTTATATTTTTACAATAAACAAAAGCATCACATGTTCAAATGACATCAAGATGAAGTTTGTAGCACAAAGTACGTCTCGTCTGAACGCTTTGTTCAGTTTTCTCATAATCATAATTTTGTGTTTTGATTGAAGAATATGGGGTTTTCTTCCCATATTTGTTTGTCCAACTTTTTCAAGCTAATACTAATTAACTTTAGGTAAACAAAAATAATGCATCTTTATCAATGAGTCAACTGACCATCCATCCTACCATCAGCATCAGTGTGGATGATCCCAGCACTGTTCCTAATTTCACACACACACAAAATTAAATTAATTATAGTTAATTAATTATACCTTTCAAGGTTGAATTTCTTTTTAAAATCAAAAGTGAAATTTCCTTCTAACATAACAGAAAAATATAACCTTTTTTTAAAAATAAGCCCAATGTGTTTCTTACTGTATTATTTTTTTCATTAAGTTACTGTTTGAAGTTGTAAATAAGGCTTAAATGATCAGAATAGGACTTTCACATTTTTTTTCTGGTGAAAACTACTTAAAAGCTTTTATTTTGAAGTGAATCATCACATTCTTTTATGAAGATTTTTTGTGAAGTTTTTGTTGTTGTGATGTCGGTGATTCCTTCTCAGTTATTTTGGTTAAAAAGACATTCATTTCCTTAGAAATTCAGACCCAATATTAACAGAAATGTTCTTTTGTTATCAAAAGTGAAAGAATTCATGAATATTTTTGCTTCTTTCAGACTCAAACTGATCGCTTTTCTTTTCTGTTTTGACATTTTTTTTCCACACTTGTCATCAAAGAGTTGAGATTATCCTGATTGAACTGTTCATTTAACACAATTCCTCAATAGCGTTTCAGAAAACTGCCTTATCGGCTGAAAAGTTAAAGGGTGTTCACTCTGAGTTTCCTCAATCTGAATACACTCCCTGCTCGGAGTGGAACAATTGGACCAAAACAGCCACCGTAGCCGAGTTTACGGGATGTTAATGGAGAGCCGCGGACAAACAGCAACTCATTGAAATGAATCATTGCTGTGAAAACAGTGTGAGAACCTAAATGTCATAAACAATGATAAGCGTACAGTCATAGCGGACGTCGCCTTAGCAACCGTCTTGCAGTATGCTTCAGACGTACTTGTACATAACATTGCTCAACAATGATTGCAAAGCTTAAGACTTCCATCATTCTTTCTGTCAATGCTTTGCCCCACCCTTGTACTTCCTGGCCAATGAGTGAAGAGATCTTTAGTCTAATTGTTTTGTTTACAAGCTTTGATTTAAAACAGAAATGACCGCTTGACGGCCGTCGGAATAAAGACCAAACACAAGATTCAGGACTCGATCTGGACCAGCGGACTTCTCTAGTCTGAATTCAACCTAAAGTTTTCTTTAGTTATCATATTTAGATGTCCCTAAAAATAAGCCTCATGAGTGAATCAGTGAATCTGCATTCAGCCGTTTGATTGTGCCGCCTCTACAGCTGGTCATAAAGATGATGTAATCAGTGAGATAATGGTTTAAGGCTTCCATTGGTTTTCCAAGGTTAGATCATGGATTTCTGGAAGATGAGTTTTTGAAGTTCCTGCTCTGCACACCAGTCAGCAGAGCTGGGGTGTGAACTTCTGAACCCCCCAATTAAAATGTCTTTCTTCCTGCTGTCCTTTTCTGCTACACGTGGAGCCAAACTGCCACCAATGAAACCCAAATACGAACTCGCCTTTTTTTTTCCTGAGAGATCCATGCCCCCCTTTCCTAACACAAACCTTACTCCCAAATTCTCAGCCTGTTGCTAAGCAGCAGAGGGAGAGCTCGACGGGGTCGACGGCGCGCGCACAGGAGCACTTCCTGTAAACAGCGGCGCGGCTGCTCTTTGCTCTCAGCTGCAGAGACAAGACGGCCTAAAATAAACTGTTCCGGCTCTCGGCAAACACACGGAGAGGCCGCTGGATGAGGACGGGAGACGCTCTTCACCACAAAACATTTGTTCTGAAAATCTACTGAAAAACAGGTTCCGACCATTTAGTTTAACACCGTCAACAACATCTGGCTTCATAAATGTTTTGATCACAAAATAAGTGAGTTTTAAAGGAAAATGATACGATAGAAAAATGAATCCAGCAAGAAATGTTTTTAGTTTTCACAACATAATAAGAATTCAAGAAACTCTGAGAAAATCTGCAAAGTGTTCCCGTGTTCGGTGGCTTTTGTGAAAAGTTTAGACAAAAGTTATAATGTTTTATTTAAAATATATATATATATTTGAAAAGCACCTAAAAATGTTAATAATGAAATAAACTTCACATTCTCATATTCCACCTCTTCTCATCGTGACACATGCACTAGGAGAATACTTCATCATCCCCTTATATAATGTTGTTGTGTTGTCATTTAACTTTTTGCTCCTCTCTGATCACAATAAGTATTTGTGGATTGATTTAAACAGACTTTAGAGCAGCATGAGCAGATTCATCCTCAAGTCTCCATGTTCTCCTCAGAATCTTCCTCTTTATTTCTAAAAGCATCACTGGTGAGTCAATGGTTGTGATGGAGGAAGACGAAGGCTTTGAGGAGCCGATCTGGTTCCTTTTGTTATCAGCTCTGTTTTAGAGGTTCTCTCAGGTGTTTATAAGTTTCTTGTGGAAAAGGTAGACTCTAATTTTTCTCTTTGTTTTATCAATATCTAGAAACATTTTTTTTTACAAGTAGGAAATCAGAGTTAATGTGTGTTATTTCGTTGTTTAATTCACGGAAACAGACAGTTCGTCCCTCCACGCTAACTTTCCTCTGCGACGTTGCAGCTCGGTGGTGGTGAAGATGACCACGGCGCGATACCGCCCCACGTGGGAGCTGGCCGTCGACCCCTTGGTCTCCTGCAAACTGTGCCTTGGAGAGTTCCCGCTGGAGCAGATGACCACCATCACACAGTGCCAATGTGTCTTCTGTACGCTGGTGAGCTTTTGCCCTCCGCCAACGGCAACAGACTTTATTTTTCCTTCTTTTTTTTTTTTTTTCCAAGCTGTCAACATAACAAGCGGGTTTCCACCAGCGCCAGTGTGTACAAAACACTGAGTTCGCTGTGAAGCAGGAAAGGGGAAATATGCGAGCAGGATTTATATGATGAAACTAGAACCCAGAACTTTCTGTACCACTTCTGAACCCGTGAAAGACAGCAGTCACCGTTTGTTGCCATAGCAAGCGGTCCAAAAATTAAGAAACGAAGGTTATGTCTAAAACCCCTGAAAGCCTATGCAGCGCAGGGCAATTGAATACTCTGGATTTTAATGTAGTTCAGACACGTACTCATTAAAGAAGGATATCAAAACTCTGTGCCAAGTTTATACCAGCAAAGACGTAAACGGTGCTGCCAGTAAGGATGTCTGCTGTACTGCTGGGGTTGTATGAAAGGCTGACTTTAATGCTTTGATTCAAGCATCAACATGTTGATCGCTTGTATTCTATTCATCCTAAAGATTTAACCTTTCCAGCAAGTGTGGGTGGAGTCGAACAAGAATGGGTGTGGGCGGAGAAATGCAAAAGAAATAAATAGTCAATCGATTTTGTTTTAAGAAGCCTGCGCAGTGATGTAGAACATTTCGGCTATGTATTCAGACCTTCTTTTTTAGCTGTGCATTATCACTTTTTAATCCACGCTCAGCAGCCAATCAGAATCGAGTATTCACCCAGACTGTAATATAAGCACCCTTAAGGTACTGGAATTGCTCCTATTGTAGTCATTTGGCAAATCCTTGATGTTCACTGATTCACGACTTCTTTTTTAAACAGCAGGTGTGACATCATCCCATCTGCTGAAATAAAAACCTAAAAAAATAGTTGAACCTTTATCTATACAGGTAGGTTGATTGAGAACTATTGATCCTTTATGACGACGACCTGAATACACATCAGAAATAGAGAAACGGCACAATAAGTTACACACAGACACAAACATGACTTCTTCTTGCATTAATAATTCAAAGTCTAGAGGAGTAATATGAAGATTTTACAAAGACTATTAATCTACTGATGATCATTTTAAACATTTACTTTCTTTTCAAGCTTTAACACGATGCATTGTGGTCTATATTCACCAATTAAGAGAGTATTGATTCACGCTGGTTTTTCACAAAGACTTCTGGGAAATTTCCAAAGCACTGGTCTTGAAATTGTCGATTGGGACACTCCGACGAAATGGCAAACACCCCATAAAGTGCACAAAACGGGAAGTAGTGACACAACAATGAGCGCCAAGAATAGCTGCAGTTTCCTTCAACACAATCTGAGACCTGAAGTTTAACTCGCCCTGACCGAAGATAAACAGAGTCCTAGCTGCTCTTTGATTACATAACTTAGAGATGATATTTATGTGTTTATCCCCGTTTAGTTTATAAGTCAAACCATTTTTAGTCTCTTAATTAATCCAACTTTCTAGAACAATTGGCTGCTGTAGCTGCACCAAGAAAGCAACCGTTTCTATGGCAACGGTTGGATTTATATGAAGTTTATGGGGACGGGGGGGTTGTTTGTTTGTTTTGGTTTTTTTTTGCCTCGTGCTGTCTTATATGAATCACCGTCATCAATATGGAAGGTTGATATCAAAGCTCGAGCTCGTTTTAAGCTCATTTTCCATAGAGGAATTGGAGATGGATTCATCCACACGCTGGACATTAGATCATCAGCTCCGAAATCCTCCCATCATGTGAAGCTCGCAGATGCCCCTACCATCCAGACAGCTGCTCATATGTTCAACCCCAAAAAGTACCTGAGCTTTAATGCACTTTTCTTTTCCCTTTAGTGCCTGAAGCAGTATGTGGAGCTCCTCATTAAAGAAGGCCTTGAAACTGCAATTAGCTGTCCGGACTCTGCCTGTCCCAAAAGAGGACACTTGCAAGAAAACGAGGTAAAGCTGAAGGATGGTTGATGATCATCACGTTGGGTTGTAGCGGCATTCCCTGCTTTTATTCTCAAGAGCAGAATTTTTAGCTTTGATTTTTGTATTCTGCTTCCATAAATAACTCTTCATCGTCACGGCGACTTGGCTCGTGCTAATGTTTTCACAGAGCCCCGCAAACGCAGCATTATCACCTAACTTTGGCAAACATAGACAGTGAAGCTCATTTCTTCTGTGCTTTGAATTTTTATTTCTCACAGAAATCTAGTATAAATTTAGAGATGTATGACAGAGGTTAATGATTCCTGTTGCATATACCTTTTACACCAGGATATTTTTTTGTTTTTGTATTTATTGAACCAATATTTTACTAGGAAGTCCCATTGAGATCAGATCGCTTTTTCAAAGGGAGATCTGGGCCTAAAGAAATCAAAAAAATATTTTTTTTTTAAATCGATTGCTTGATAGGAGTTTGTCTTTTTTCTTTGTTGTTGCTGAACTCCCGGGTTCACCAGACAGGGTCAAGTATGCGCTGAACACCTGAAACGTCAAAAAGTAAACCAAACGTCAATATGTGACGACTCGGGGATGAGAATGTGTAATATGAGCAGCTGGAACACAGTAAAATGTGTGTTAAAGTTCCAATCTGGGTTCCAATGTTGAACTGATCGGATGTGTACTGGTGGGTTTGATGTTCCTGACCTCCAGTTCTCCTCCCTCTCTGTAGATCGAGTGCATGGTGGCCACAGACATGATGCAGAGGTACAAGAAGCTCCAGTTTGAAAGGGGTGAGTGGAGGCAAAAGCTGCTGGCTGCGTCAGCGGAGGCTCCCGACTTGTCAAGTGGGTGGATGCCTCATCCACGTGGGCCCGTTTGTCCTCAGGAGACACTTTTTTTTTTTTTATTTACTGACTCACAGAAGGACGAGGACCTTTTGTCTTGTAGGGGATAGCGTCACGCTGCAGGTTCTGTCCGGCGTCGGCTGCTTTTCCCTTTAAGACGGACGAATGAAAAGAGAAGACACAGAATTAGGACTGCCACAAACGTTTATTTTATTTGCCGATTAATCACAGATTATTGTTTTAGTTAGTCGACTAATCGGGCAACACATAAGCTGGTTGTAAAACACACATCTTAACTATCATAAGCTTTAAACTGGAAGAGTTTGAGCTATATAATAACTAAAAATGAAGAAAATGTATATAGCCTTTAATGAATCATTAAGCTTCTTTACTTGATTTATTTCTTGCATTATTATGACTGTTAAATGATTCGTCAATTATTTCAACAGTTGACATAGTCGTGAATAATCCACTAATAAATTGGTATTCAATTATCTCAATAATCCATGTAGAGTAATCAAATAATAAATTAGTCTTCAATTATTTTTTTAATAGTCGACATAGTTGTGACTAATCGACTATTAAATTAGTCGATAACTATCTCAATAGTCGTCATAGTCATGAGTTATCGACTAATCATGGCAGACCTACACAGAAAAGTCTTTATTTCTTTCTTTGTTGTACCTCACACAGAAGTTGCAGATGGATGCTAGCATTGCTAACTCAGTGGCAACTCCAATCCAAACACAAGCAGCACACATGCAGATTCAGCATTTAATCCTGCAGATTCCATGTCAGGTTCAATTTCTAAACAGGATGCAGCTTTTTAAAGAATTTAAGAACTGATTTTTTTTCTTTTCTTTTTAATCATATCGATAAACTAAAACCTTCACCAATTTTTGTTTCCCTAAAGCCTTTATGAGTAGTTTTGCCGCAAATCAATACAATTTCTTTTTTAAAATGGAGAAACAAGAAAAAGTCTCAGCAGTTCCAGACACATTTAGGAATTGCACCGGCTGAAGCGGCTGTGTGCTGGCAATCATAGATTGTCATATTTTTTGTTTTAATCATAATTAAATCTGGGCTTTATGGGAAATAATAAAATCCTCATTTTTAGTAGATTTAATATGAATGTTTAAAACTTTATTTATAAAGAGACAAACTTACAAGTATTAACGATTTCTTACAAAGACAGCATCTCATGTGGCTTTGAAATGATCAAATCTGTATTTAATCCTATAAACTATGCATTTAAATTGATGAATAATTGTTTTTTTTTTTCCATATTTAACTCAGATCTTTAATAAATCCAAACTGTTCTTTGTCGCTCTGTCCCACCAGAGGTTCTTCTGGACCCGTGCCGGACGTGGTGCCCGTCCTCCTCCTGTCAAGCCGTCTGCCAGCTGAAGGAGGTGGAGTCTCCCGCCCTGCCGCAGTTGGTCAGATGTTCCGTCTGCACGCTCGAGTTCTGCTCGGCGTGCAAGGCCAACTGGCACCCGGGGCAGGCCTGCCAGGAGAGCAACCTGCCCATAACTTCCTTCCTGCCGGGAGAAAACAGGTTGGACTTGTTTGGGTCGGCTTTAATTCAACATACCGATGAAAAAGTCAATCACGGAGTTAAGCAGAGCTCTAAACCTGTTTCTCTTTCGGGGACAGACGAGGTCCCGTCAGCGTTTGTAGCTGACCTGCTTCTCTTCCATATCCTCTTACTGTGGAAATGACATTAGCTCCACACGGGCTCATGCTGGGAGGCTTCAATGAGAGGAGGAGCCAGAGATTACAAACACACTTTTGGGGTTTTCAAGTTTCTGGTTTGATCAACAGAAACAAACAAAAATGAAAGGATAAAAAGTTTAAGAAAAACAAAATGTATGACAGGGCCATCATAACAGAAAAAAAGAAGTTTATTTCAAAGAAAAAGTTAAAAAATTTAGATAAAAATAACAAAATTATGAGAAGGAATTAAAAATTTGACCAAATTGGGTAAAAAGGTCTTTATTTTATGAGATTAAAATAGTAAAATCAGAAAAATAGAATATTACGAGAATACATTTGTATGATTATGAAAAAGAAAATCTTACATTAAATGCTTAATCTTTGATTGTGTTTGTTTGAACATTATAAAAGCATAATTTAATACTTTATTTTCAAAAAAGCATGACTTTGTTTATTTGTATTTTTTGTATGATAAATGTTGGATTTTAGACTCTTAAATTGGAAAAAAAAATCATAACTGTAGCACTATTAGCTTAATTTCTTTTTACGATTTTTATTTTCATAAAATTTAGATTTTCTCTTTACTATTATAGTCTCATACAAATTTGTCTTTTTTGTTCTCTACAATTTCATTCTGGCAAAATCTCAACTTTGTTATTTATTATTTAATCCTTAATACATTTTTAATTTTTTTTATTCTCTATGACTTTATTCTGGTAAGGACTTTTTTCTATGGAGATCTAAAGGGACATTCAAACTTTAAGTTAAAAAATAAATAAAATAAAATTCTAGTTAGTAACTGCTACATCCCAGTTACTAACCAAAATTTTTGTTTTACTTCAATTTTTAGAAAAAAAAAGTAGGGGCTCCGTTCATTTCTCCACAGTTTTAGTCTTGTGAAATCTTGACTTCTTTCTACAATTTAATGTTTCTAAAATTTTACTTTTTTCCTTACATTTTGGTTTTTATAAAATTTAGACATTTCTTTCCTCTCATAAAGGTTTGACTTTTTTCTAGGATTTTATTCTCATTAGCTCTAATTTGTTCTTTAAGATTTTAGTCTCGTAACAATTTGTGGTTTTTTTCAAGTACAGTTTTTTTCCTACAAAGATGTTGACTTTTCGCCGTGATTTTACCCTAAAAATGTTGACTTTTTTTTTTACAATTTTAATTCTATGAAAATTTTGTCTTATTTACGCTACAATTTATTCTGACAAAATTTTGACTTCTTCTTAAAGATTTTTTTCCTATAGTTTTGACTACTTTTGTACAACTTTATACTTCTAAAATTTGAACTTATTCAGGATTTTTTGAAAACTTTTTTTCATAATTCAGATTTTTCTTATGGTGTCCATTATACTCTTACATGAAAGTGAGCACATATCTATTTTTCAAAATATAAGATAATAATTTAAAAAGGATAATAATAATAAATTATTAAATAGAGCAACAATAATAATAATAATGATAAATAAAAAAATAATTATTATTATAACCTTTATTTATACAGGTCGGTCGATTAAGAACAACTTCTCATTTACAACGACGACCTGATTAGGCATCAACAGTAAAAATAGAACAGGGTAAAAAGTTACACACAGATTAAAAATATAAACTTCCGACAGCAATATTTTAAATATTTACAATAAAAGTCTACAGGAGGCACCAAGTTAATAATTAACATAAAAGACCCATTAAAACGATAAAAACAAATTTAAGATGAAAATAAAAATAAATAAATAAAAATAAAAAGCTAAGCTAATGACACCTGCATTCATCCCTAATCACATCTATTAAAGATGTCTTAAATGCAGCTAATGAGACATACTAAAATAAAATGTTTTTTAAATAATGTATTCTATTAGACTTTATTTCAAAACAGGAAACTCTTTTTTTTTTCTTTGACATAATCAAAATGCAATTACAGGTTTTTATAAATCTATATATTTTGTATTGACTGCAAATAATATAATTATTCTACAAATAATAAAAAGGTCATGTCTGCTGATCGTTTCAAATGATCTAAACCTGACCGAGGAGAGCTTAGAACTGTGTTCAGGTTCAGGTTTGTCTCCATGGTTACGGCCAAAAGCTTATAGTTCAGATGTAGTGATGAGATACCGGCATGAAGCCCAATGATGCAGTTGTTTATGGGATGTTGGGCTACATAAATAAAAGTGAATTGAAATGAAATTGTGAGGTTTTTTCTTTTAAATTTCAGTTTTAAAATTGAAAATCAATAATTTTTCTTTTAAAGATGAAGCATAAAACATCAGAAAGTGAGACGTTGCAGCTCCTCTTGTTTGTTTGTTTGTTTGTTTGTCTGACTCCTCTTCTTGACCTTTGCCCTCCAGCTCCTTCTACAAGACAGAGGAGGACGACGCGCCCATCAAGCGCTGCCCCAAGTGCAAAGTGTACATAGAGAGGGATGAGGGCTGCGCTCAGATGATGTGCAAGAACTGCAAACACGCCTTCTGCTGGTACTGTCTGGAGTCCCTGGATGTGAGTCTTCATCAGTCAAAGCTTCAAAATGTTCTCTGAAATCTTTTATCGCTGCGATAGGAGACGCGCTCTAGTGGAATTCTGGCTCAACCTTGAGTTTTATGAGAACAGGAAAGCTGATTTATGGCGCCGTTTTTCTGCCAAAGTCTGGCGAGAACTGACAGCTGAGGCTGGATAAGGGTGACTTATGCGCGGCGCCGTGTTATGTAACCAGACCGCACAGGTCTTATTTTGAAAACGAGCAATTTAACCCCCCGCCGCTCGCTCACTGCTCCCGCTAAAGCTTTGATGTGTTCGCTCTCCGCAGGACGACTTCCTGCTCATCCACTACGACAAAGGACCCTGCAGGAACAAACTGGGACACTCCAGGGCGTCCGTCATCTGGCACAGAACGCAGGTGAGAGCGTCCCGCCGCACGTGAGAACTCCTCTCCTCCTGCTGCTGGATGCTCTTGATGACCACGTGCCCCTCGCCGTTTGTGTCAGAGCAGCATCTGCTCGCCGTCCGTCTTTTCCCAACTCTGCCTGTTCTTCATAAAGTTTACATAACAGCCAGAATCCCAAAGCTGTTTGTTTGTGAGGAAAGAAAGACTCTGTGGGAAAAAATCATCCACCCAGCTTTTATTTTTATTTATTTATTTATTTGAAGAAGTCCTTTTGAGTCGCCAAACTTTAGCAACAAAATATCCAAATGCAAAAACAAACAGACGTGTTGAGAGTTGATAAACACAAGGAAGAAAAAAATCTATTTTCAAGAACAGATTTCTATTAAAAAGATCAATTTTATGAACCCAGTTAATACAATAAACAAATGATAAGAGTTCAGATTTAACAGCTTACATCCAGATGAATAATTCAGAAATATCAATCATTTGAGGTTAACCTGAAATTTGAACAAGTTTAACGACTTAAAGCCTCTAAACAAACAGAAAAGATGAAGATCAACGAAGATCAGGAATTTAGAAAAAAAACTGCTAAATGAAAGGCTAAAAAAGGGAGGAAGAAAGGAAGGAAAGGAAGACTAAAGTCAAGAAGGAAGGAAAGACTGCGAAAGGAAAGGAAAGCAGTAAAGATGGAAGGAAGGAAAAGAAGGGAAGAGAGGTAGCACGATAGAAAAGAAAAAAGAATAAAAGTTGGTAAAAAAAAGGAAGGAAGAAAGGAAGTAAAGACAGAAGAAGAGAAAGAGAAGGAGGAAAGGAAGAAGTGACAGGAATTAAACATGGAAAGAAGAAATGAGGAAAAATTGAGAAAAAAAAACGTAGGGAAAGAAGGAGGTAAAGATGGAAGGAGAGAAGGAGAAGTGAAAGGAATTAAAGATGGAAACAGGAAAAAAAATTAAGAAAGAAGATAGAAGGAATGTGGAAAGGATGGTCAAAAAGGGAGGAGAAAAGGAAGAAGTGGAAGGAATTAGACTGAAAGAAAGATGGAAAGAGGAAAGGAAAGACGGTAAGACAGAAGACTGAAGGAAATGAGGAACAAAAAAGGAAAGTAAGAGAGAGGAAAAGTCTATTGAAAACAAAAGGAGGAAAAAAAGGAAGGAAAGAGTGCATAGAAAGAAGAAAGTAAAGATAGAAGAGAAGGCAGAAAGAAAGGCAAGACAGAGGAAAGACTGTGGGAAGGAGTTCAAGTTTCCCTCAACTCGAGGTAAAGAGACAGAATGATGGAAAGATGGAAGGAATGAAGAAAAACAGGAGGAAAGATGTATAGAAGGAAGGAAAAGAAAACAAAGCAGGAAAGTAAATACGGTTAAGGAAGGACAGAAGATGAAAAGGAAGGAAAAGAGGCGTGGAACGACAGTAGGAAGGATATGAAGGAAAGACGAAAGGAATAAAGAAGGAAATGAGCAAGGAAAGAGAGAAAAAGAAGGAGGGAAGGGAAGAAGGAACAGCCATCCCTTTTTTCCAGACCATCTCTGATGGTGTTCCGGTGGAATACCACAGCATTCCCAGGACGGGAGCTGGAACTCCTCCTTCATGTCTGGGTTTGGTTGGACAGGAAGTCCATTTGTTTGTCCCCGCCTCATACCCCCCCCCCCCCTCCTTTTTGAATAAAAAAACTTTATTTCTTCATTCAGAAAAAAAGCCTTCATCTGTTTTTCTTGTTTCCCGTCAAACATGAGAATTTCAACGAGGAGGTGTTCATGAAAGCTGGGCCGTCGTTCCTGTGAGCCCGTGTCCGGCGTCAGCAAACACGCTGGCATCTTCACAGGGAAACGCTGAGTCATCCGACTGCAGTTCAGCTGGTGGAGGCGGGATAATTCCTGTCCTTTGTGTTCTTTCTTTCTCACGTTTCTTTTTTCCTACAGTTTTACATCGAAAATAGCCTCCTTTTCACTTCCTCGTGGTCAAACCACTTCCTGACGCATTTCCCTCCTCAGTTTAGCCTATTTACTTAAAGCAGGACAGACTACGCATTTTAGAAACCTCCCCTCCTGTCTTTTCAAATAGAGGAAACAGCAAAAAACCCCTGTTACATATGACTGCTGTTTATCACATCCATATGGCTGAGTGGGAATGTGCTGTCTCTGACGCCCTCGTGTGGCGAAGCAAGCGAACTGCATCTTTAATCGAAAAAGCAACTAAAATAATTTTTTACTTTAAAAAAAACTCAAAAAATCTGATTTTTATTTTATGCAAAAATTTATTCACGTAGATCAAAATAGAATCAACCTTTTTTGCAGTTTGAACTGAATCTTTTTTTGTAGTTTTTCTTTATTCTGTACAAAATATGCAAACATTTTATTGTTTCGTTAAAAATTTTAATAAAAGCCTTTTAAAATAAACTAAATTATTAAAAAATTCTAAAAAATAATAATAAAAGTGTAGAGAGGACAATATAAGAAAAAACACAAGTTCAATTACTTAAAAAAATTAATTACGGTGCCCTGACCTCTAGTGGTAGACATGTGGTATTCCAGCTATATATTTTAATTTTAATATTTTATTAAATTAATTAATTATACATTTATGCAAATACATTATTTATTTAGCTATAAATTGTGTTGATTTGTTATTTTTAATTTATTTAAAGCAACAAACAAATACGAAATATAACAGAATAATATAACACAATCAAAAACAGAATTGTAATTAATAAAATAAACAAACAATTTATACTTAAGTATACAGAAACACAAGAACAGTTGAAGCTGTACGAGGTTAGGATTTGCTAAGTGTTCTTTTGCCTCTAAAGCAGAGCCTTTCTGTCTTCAAGCTTATTATTTGTTAAGTTCAGGGTTGAACAATAAAGTTTTTTTGAATTTTTTCAAAGATGTTTACATTTTTAGAGAAACCCAAAAGTTTTGACCATCCCAACCCAAACGTTGTCTTTCCGCCTCGTAGGTTGTGGGCATCTTCGCCGGTTTCGGCCTGCTCCTGCTCGTCGCCTCACCGTTCCTCCTGCTGGCCACGCCCATCGTCCTCTGCTGCAAGTGCAAGTGCAGCAAAGGCGACGACGACCCGCTCCCGACCTAAGCCGCGGCGCCAAACTCCACGGGTTTCTAGCCGCGTCATGGATGCATCGTCATCATCTCCTTCTTTTTCTTCTGTCCGGTTCTTTTTGTTCCCATCCTCCTCCTGCTTCAAGTGACAGCCACGTTTTTAGGCCACGCCCACAGCTTTGGGATCCATTTCCTCTTCATGAGGAGGACATGAGAGACGATCCGGATGTAAAGAGAGCGGCAGGAGCGGTAAGGAGGCAGATGAAAACGGACTCCTAGCGGCGTCACGAGACGCTTTTTTGGGGAAAAAAGAAAAACTTTTTGAAATGCTTTCCAGGAGCTTCTGGGAAAAGAGGGAGGAGCTTCTATCGCCATGATTATTAGCTTTTCCACCAACACTAAACTCTGTAGCTGTACAGGTTCAGCGGTAGCAGGAGAGAGTCGCATGTTTGGTGTGAACTCCACACAAACACACACACACAGAAACACACACAGCATGGTGTGTCAGTCGGGCCTTCAGCTGAGGGGGCGGGACCGCTTCAATGTACAGCACGCCCTCTTGATGATGTCAATGTTTTATAATCCCGCGCTTTAAATAGACCTGTGCTCGGAGTGCTGTCACTTGTTTCTCCGCTGATGAACGGGGGAAGCCACTCAAAAAACAAAGTTTTTATTTCTGTTTATGCAAAAAGTTTAGTTTACCTTTGCTCCATTGAACCGCATTTTTCAGTTCTTGAGTGGCATTCCACCTTAAAAAAAAGCATCAACTCATGAAGGGATTTTGGGAAATCCTGTTTAAAAGCTGAGAGAAAAATACAATTTCAAAATAAAATTCAGCCAAACCATAACAAATAGCCTTAAATGCAGAAAAGCCCAAACAGTCACACACTAATAAACCCAGGGAAAGAGTGGTTCAAAGTATCCTCAAAGTGTTATGATGTCACTATTTCAAACGCCATAAAGGTTATAAAAGCTAAAACATATATATTGTTTTGTTTTTGGTGGTAAATTAGAACTTTTTTGTTTTCCAAGATCTGATTAACATCAGCAAATATCACACTAAACTCTAAACCCCTCATCATGATCACACCTCCTAATTTTTTAGGCCACTCCCCCTTTGATTGAAAACTTGCATTAAATGGTCACAGCTGCTTTGTTTGTAAGCAAAACGTTTTTTTTTTTGTTTTTTTTTTTTTTGCTGTATAGACATCCAAAAAAAACAACATTAAAGAATGTTCCGTGTTTGGGTTTTGAAAACTGTTCTGTAAAACTTTATCTATGCAAGTTTGTACATCAACGTTTCTATGGTGATTTGGAGCTGGAGAATGTCCATATTAGCTTTATTTTGGAGGGAAATTCCAGCCCTGTTTTCCTCTTTTTATTTTGACATTTTTTGAATCTGACAAAAAAAATGCTGTAAAATGTTAAAATGTAAAAAATTTAAACTTTTAAATGGATACAGCAATTCAAAAACTGGTTAAAACAGAAAAAAAATTCTGAAAAGCTTTTAGTTTTAGGCTTTTATTTTGAAGAGTCACTAAATTCCAGCAGTAACAAATACCACTTTGTTGCATTAAAATTGAATTAAATTCATCCTGATAGCAGCTCTGTAATACTGTAACACAGTCGGTGCAGTAACTCCACTCTGCCACTAGGGGCTCTCTAACTTTAGCCTTCACTCAAAAAACAAAGAAGAAGAAATTCACCTTTTGAAATTAGTTTTTGGTCCTAAGTGTCAGTAAAAGTGTAAAAGTTGGACAATATTCTGCTTCAAACCGGGGTTTGTTCAAACAAACCTCTTTATACTTCAACTGCTGCGAGTCTTTCAACGTCAGCGTCAACTTTTTCCCTTTTTTCTTAAAGTTATTTCAGTAAACGGTGGCAACAGAATTCAGCCTTTTCGTTCCAATCTCTTTCTTTAAATAAAGCCATTATATTTCTTCCTTACAAGGTTTAATTTTTTCGGTTTCCATGTAGCATTGTACACGTGGCAAAAATTACCAAAATGGCCGCTCGGGTAGCTAGCACGCAAGTTTTTTGCACCTCCGGGCTTTACAAGCTCCTTGTACCATGTGCTGCTTTCACTGACCTAAGTACAAGAAGCATGATGGGTAAATATGAAGCTCCTACGTTTGTTCCTTAGCTTCTTCTCTATGAATGTGCTTTTTTTTTTTGTTTTTTTTTTTTTATCTCTAAGCTTTCATCATTTTCACGACAATCGTGCCAATATCAATGTCCTGATGGACGTTGAGCTGTCAAATGTATGTTTTAGGCCAAGACAAAGCGCACACAAGTGTGCGTTTGGTACGGACCTATTGGGTTCCTTTTTAAAGGAAAAAAAAAAAAGAAAACAACAGGAAACGTGAAAGTCAAACTTCTTTAGAAAACTTTTGTTTTTTTTTTTTTTTTTTTTTTTTTTTTCATTTTTTAACAATTTGTTTAAGTTTTAAGTCCATTGTTATGCAACAAAAACAAGGGCCAACAGCAAACACTACAATCACAGCGTGAAGCGTCGTGCTAACGTGGACTTTTATTTACGTTTCAGGGTGTGGAATTCCAAAAACACACGCTTCATTTTGCAAAAAAAAAAAAGTTTGACTCAGCAACTTTATAGACTTTGAGAACGGTTTTCAGCTGCATGAATTTTCTCTTAACGTGTTAAATATTAGTGTCTTTAAAAAAAATGAAAATAATAAATAAAGGGTAGCAGCTGTTTTTTTGTTTTGTTTTTCATTTTGACGTTCATTCATTCAGGAAGTTTCATTTTTGTGTCACTTTTTGTCACGTCTGTACAGTTTTAACCACAAATGTGTGTTTGTTTTGCATCGTATGGTGTTGAATTTTTGACGCGTCTTTTATCACTCACAATACATGGTCTGGACTTTTTCCTTTTTTTTGTTCTTTTTTTTTTTTTTTTTTGAACGGAAATCTTTCAAAAACAAGGAAAGAAACCGAACTGACATTTCTGTATATCTACATTTCCACTAACACTGTGACACCAGGCATTGAAGGATGTCTTTATTTCTTTAAGGGATCTTTTTTTTTCACTTTTTGTCTTTCTGACACACTCAGCTTTTTTTTTCCCATCCGTTCTTGGTGACTTAAATTGAGAAATGGCTCCCTCTGGTGTTGAAAGTGTGTACTTTCTGCCTGAGCAGGAAGATCTGTGTTGTAAATCTTCTACTTTAGTGGAAAAATTATCACAAAATTAAAAAAGTGAAACCAAAAATTGTGGAATGTGTAATTTCAAGGATTTTTTAAATTAGTTTATATGTTCAAGAAGCTTCTGTAAAGTACTTTTAGATTTTTGTCCTCCTCTCATCTGCTGTTTCTCTTCGCCGCCGTCTCCACGAGAACAGGTCGCTCTCTGCCTTTTGTGTCCACTTCCTGCCAGATGCTGGTACCCTAAAAAAAATGAAAGTGAAACGCCGGGCGATGCATCATTCCTCGCCAGCTGCTCCCGGCTTGAACGTCGCTCCGCCAATCGCCGGGCAGGACCACAGGAAGTGACCATCTGCAGGTGCCATGGTGACGACGGGGTGGGGGGGGCGGGACGCTGAAGCTGATGCGTTATCTGGATGGAGGGGAGACGGACGGATGTGCAGATCGCCAGGAAGACAAAAGAAGCTCAGCGTGGAGCGCGGCCTTTTCCACCTGCGCAGAAGTCCGCTGGCGGCGCACGTGCGCTGGCTGCTCGCCCATCGGCGTGCTTCGCTTTGGCTTCACCCCCCTACGCCCCGCTGCCAAGTCGCTCCTCCTGCTCCTCATTAGCATCTTCTCTGCTGCTCTGTACTTAAACCTCCAACTTCTCTCAGCTGAGACGACAGTTTGTCGCACGTCCTTCTTTTAAGACACTTTTTGTGGTTTTAAAGAAAATACAAGATCATTTTTATGTCCTTTAAACTATAAACTGAATTCCTCGCATCCATGAGTGTAGAAACAGACTAAAATCCTCGCCGTTTGGTGGCCAGAAGAGGGAAGTAGAGTGCCGTGAGACGGCCTACAGGCTTCAAGCTTTACATTTTATTCCCTCGCTTTACTTTGAAAAGTTTTTAAAGAATTGTTTTTTGCTGACACAAGAACAATGAAAGTGACCGCGTTTGTTTAGTCATAGTTTTACATGACGACTCTGTCCAGAAGACGCTGCTTGTTACGGCATCAAATGACTCATCTGTTTAGGAACCTTTAAGCTTTTATCAGCTGACGTTCCACTGGAACAGCTTTGGTTGGTTTATTTGATTTTTATTTAAGGATTAAAATTCTTTCATTTATCTTCAGATTATTTTAAAAATATTAGAGACATAACGAAAAGCATTGAAAGAAGTTTTATTTTTTTACCAAACTACAAACCACATTTTTTGATTAAAATTTTACAAAGATCAAAAGTTAAGATATGTAATAAGACTGTCACTTTAAAATCAAAAGAGTAAGGAAGTTTTAACATGTTCTTGTGGGGAGTTTTTTTTATAATGGAGGACATAAAAAAATTCAGCTTAGCATGTTATTTTTTTAGTTTAAATTATGTTTAACCAGATGAAAAAATGCAGTTTGAAAAAGAGTGTATTCATCCACTGGGTGGGGCATAAGCTCCTTGCTCCGCCCCATTCTGATGCATCCACCTGTAGACGACTAGATCCATGAACGTATTTGGTTTCCTCGTCTGAACTGGAATCTGGCTCAAAACCGTTGTTTGTATTTTTTTTTGTATTTTTGTTGCACCGGTAATGCTGGGATGGTGGTGTGAGGGGCAAACAGGTGGGTGACGGGAAGTGGGGCGGGCAATTTTTTTTTTTTTTAAAGAAACTACTACTGCACTCCAAAAAATATGTCCTAAAAAAACAAATTAATTTAATCAAATTTTTTTTGGCTAAATACAGCATAATCATAATTCAAAAACTACTTGGAATACTTTTGAAATTTGAGCTGTATTTCAAACAATGCACATCACATTTTTACTCCACCAGCATCAAAACACGTAGACATCTTTTGAACCTCATTTTGAAGTCCGAAATGATGCGAAATTGACAAATATTACATTATGCGTTTATTATATTACAATTTTCAGCCCAAATATATTTTTAATTTATAAAATCATCTTTTATTTTGGTTCTTTATGACATAAACTACAGAGTTTCGGGAAAAAACAGTTCAACAATCACTTTGGATCTCAATTGTTAAAAACTTTAAGTCTTTATCTTTTTATTGTTTTGTACTTTAAAGTACCAATATTTGGCCCTCCTACAGATCCTATAATAACTGCTGCTGTACAGACTTGTAGCCTTCACACTTGGCTGCAGTCCATGTGCGGGAAAACACAACGTGGGCTTTTATTGACAGTTTGTTTTGGAATGGTTTTGTCTTTTTGTCTTCAGAGTCCAAAATAATCCATCTTTTGGAACCAGCTCAAAGATGCCTGGTGGTAAGAGCGGGAGCGAGGATTCGCAGAGAAAGAAGTTTGATGTCCTGCGATCATTTTAGCCCAATCGAGTGCGTACTTTCATGTCAGAAGGTTTAACTCTAAATGATCAATTATTTCTTTAAGTCTTTTACTTTAAAAAAACTGTATTTCAAAGTTTGTACTGACACATCAACATCATTTTTGTCAAGTATTTTAGTCCTTCGTAGTGCTCTTTGTTTGTCATTTTGAGTGTGATTAAGCACATTACCTGTAAACTCACTCAAATGTGCTAGCATAAATCAGGATATAAACAAATATGCAAACTTTATTTTGTGCAAATTGGTGAAAGAGATCATATAGATAAGAGTAGTGTTTATTTTCAGCTTTATGAGACAGTTTTTTTTTCTCCCACTCCCCACCAAAGTTGTACACCAATTAGCTTGTTTCCATTCTAGAAAAGTCCCAGCTGGGATTTGAACCAAGGCCTTTTTCTGAGGTGAGATTGGTGACCACTATACCGCTTTACAGCCCAAGCTGTTGATAGAGTCACGTTCTATTATGTAGAATTATTTCTGCTTCAGCATTACGTTAGCTTTCACATTTGCTTACGCGTTATCTTAGTAGCCTATGTGCTATTTGTTAGCTTCCAAGTTAGCTTGCATGTTATCTACCATGGACCTTTTGATGTGTTTCGGTTTCTACATTTGCTTTCATTTTATCTCATAAATTAACTTATATGGGACTTATAAGTTATTCTTCATGCTACATGTTGGCTTACACGTTGTGTCACTATGTGCCTTTTTCTGTGTTTCTACTAGCTTAAGTCTTATCTATTATGTTCCTTTTTGTTTCTACATGTTAGGGTTGGCCTTTTTCTGCTTCTACGTGTTAGCTTACTTGTTAGCTTACATGTTATCTACATGTTAGCTTAAGTCTTATCTATTCTTTGCTTTTTATGTTTTTTCTTGTGTAGCGTTAGCCTTTTTATGTTTCTACGTGTTAGCTCACTTGCTAGCTTGCATGTTATCTACTATGTGCTTTTCTATGCTTAAAAGTTAGATTACAGGTACATGTTAGCTTATGTGTTATCTACTGTTTTTGGTGTGTTTCTAAATGTTAGCTTATAAGTTAACTTTCATGTTGTATTACAAGTTAAATTGCATATTTGCTTACAAGTTGGCTTACTTGTTACCCCACTATATGGCTTTTGCTGGTATTCTACGTAGGCCTATTAGCTTAAGCCTTATCCAGGGGCGAAAGCAGATTTTTTGTTTTGCACGTATTATTTTTTTCTTCCACAAGAGCTACCGTGGCTTCTCCCATTTGTTATGCTGTGAAAACCGGCCGCACAGCTGATCTCTCCAGCCGGAGTGATGTTCCGCCTCTAACCGAAACGCTGCTCCGGACCCTTCCGGCTTACTTTCACCCCTAGTCTTATCTACTATGTGTTTGTCTATGCTTCTACATGTTATCTAACAAGTTGGTGCAAGTATTCATACAAGTTAACTTGTAATTAACTCATAGAAACTAAAAGCACATAATAAGCCAACCTGTAAGCTAACATCAGCTAACTTGTAAGCTAACACGCATGGATGTTAGCTTAAGTTTTAAGAAAACTAAATTGAGTGAAGGTGATGTCTCAGAAAATGCCAGTAGCCATTTTCTGCGATCCAGAAGCCACCATGTGCAACCAGACGACAACAGTGGGAGTGATTGGTCCGAGTTGATCTAAGTCAACGTTTCTATCGCAACTACTGTCGCCAATCATGAGTAAGCTTGTTAAAAGTCCACACCCCTTCCACTGAAAGCAGCAGAATCTGTCAATCAAATATTTGAGGTGGGTCCAGCGGGCACCACATACTTTAATTGAGGTATCTGATATTTTTAAATAGGATCAGCAAGAACATGTTAACAAAAAGGCATCAGGGCAAGAATGTTTATTCTGATGAATAGAATAATAGCTGTTTATTTCTCTATTCAAGTCTATATGTGCTTCTTGGAGCCAGGAGGAACTTCCTGTTTGGAATGTGAGGAGGGAGGGATTGCTCAGTCCAGTTTGCGTATACAGTCAATGGTTTACATGCTAGCATACTCTATATTACAAATTAGCTTACATGCTAGCTTAGGCTAGTAGGAATTAAGGATTTACATCCTGGTGTCATACGAGGTTGCGGCCTAGTCAGCGTTCCTTGACATTTACTCTTACCGCTTATTTTCCAAATTGTTAAATAATTCAAAACAGTTTGACTGGAGTGATGCTTGCATTTAAAAGATACTGCAATCTGAACTTTTTTGTTTGTTTCAGAGGCAGGAGAGTTCAACAGTTATTTCTATTTGCCTTTGACACCAGAATTAGTCGTGTAAATGTGGATCGGATTCGCCGTAATCCTGCACAGAAACACCTGCACTGCAGCGTTTCTTTCTGCTCAGGCTACTCTCTTTTTTCTTCAAGTTTGCTGTGGGAGCAGCTAGCCTTGGGTCTTCCACCTGAGCCTCCGTACCTCTCCAGTGAACGGCCTGCTGGGAAAGAAACACGTCTGCCTGGTCCTGGTTCTGGAGAGAGCCTCGGGGAAACCTCAGCTGCTTCCTGTCAAGATGACAGACCTCAGGACGGCAAACGGGAATGTTGTAAACATCGAACGCTGAAGTGGATGGGATACGGTCGTAGTAAGTAGGTCCAGGTTGATTTAGATATATTTGGAAGCAAAATGTGAGGAGCTGAATCAGCTTCCAGCTCTTCTAGTCAGTTGTGTCTTTTTTTCTGAGAAATTTGGAGTTGATTTGCACTTGTTAAGTGGGACTGGAATCGACTGCGATTGGAGATGACGTACCTTCCTTAGCCCCTACTGCTCCTTCTACCAGCACAGCTTCCAGCCATGCACCTGTTCCACAGCCTGCTCTACCCTACACACACACACACACACAGGGACACTTCCGTATCTGTGCCTTCGACTCGTTCCGTTCTCGTTAAACACTGTGAGATTTGACAGGTTTCGACTGTGAACGCTTCCTGACAGATAAACAACAGCTTGACAGTAATGGCTGCTCCATTGCAGACACAAAGGTGTCCCTCATGGCTGATAACAATGCAGAAGGTAGTTTTGATTGATGGCTCGGACTCACGGTGCAAAGCGGTGTGAGGTCACTCCCAGCTAAAAGAGCATTAATCAGACTAAATACTTGTAAGCTAAAATGTTAACTTTTCTTTCCTGTGTCCAGGATAAAGCAAAGCTTTCTGCCGTCATAGATTGTATTAAACTGTTTTAAAAATCTTTAAATTAGTGAATTACAAAAATATATAAATAAAAAAATACATAGATCCTTATTTAATCAAAAACTGAAACCCTTTATGGCATTACACAACATTTACATTTTCAAAAGTGTATAAAAAATTGCCGTAAATGAACAAAAAGAAACAGGTTTATTTGCATGGAAACACTAAAACGATCATAAACTTTGATGTGTTGAGTAAAAATACTCAGAAATCAGAAAAAGGAACTAGAAAATGATGTGTATGCTAAGTGTATCAAGGGGAAGAAAATTTAGCTTTTCCTTGGAGCACAGCATATCAAAAATATTCAAATTCCTCCAAAAATAGTTGAAAATGATAAATCGAACGTTGAGCCAAAATTGGAAAGCTATATGAAAAATGCCAAAAAGGGGAAAGTCTTATTTGCAAATCATGAATAAAACTTTCAATTTATCTGAAAAATATCCAGTGATGCTACAATAAAAACTAGGAACAAAACAAATAAAAAATTTTCTACATTAACTTTAAATATCTGCACTCAACTATACAAGAGAGACAAAAGTTAAATTACTTCAACAAGTGGCAAAAAAACATAACTAGCTGAACAATAGCTCTTAATCATTGCTACATGCTAATTTAGCTAAGTGAGATATAAAGAAAATCTTAAGCCAGTTTGGTAATGTTAGCTTAATTACTAATTAGTGATAAAAATACTTAGTTTGTTGACTTAGTAGGGCTAATTTGGAGTCCAAATGATACATACCTAAACAAAAAATAGGAAAGTAGAAATTAAAAATATGACTTTCACAGGACAATTGGGTTCAACATTGAGCAAGAAGTTAGCTTAATGATTAGAGATGGTTCTAATAAATGTTGCTCCTGTTTTATTGTGTAAAATAACTACAATTGGCTAGCCAAACTGTGATGAAAAAAATGCTGTGATAGGTCAATTGATTTGCAAAATAAATATATAATACCCCCCCCCCAAAAAAAAGAGAAAATTAAAACAATTAGCGGAAAAATTGCTGTTTAAAAAAAATTGTCACAGGCAAATTTGCTTAAACAACAATTTAAGCTGGCTGTATGATAAAAAAAATTCTGACAATAAATTTTAGTTTGTTTTACTGTTTAAAGAGACAAGCATAGTTAGCCAAACAATAATACAAAAATGTCTAGGACACAAGCTGTGACAAAAATAGGAAGGAAAAATGACTGTCAAGGGTTGATTGGGTTATCGTTAACAAGTAGCAGGACCATTGAAGCTAACTGAATAATTAGAGTGTAAAAGTAACCAAAATTGGCGAGCCAAATAAAAGTGAAAACAATAAGGTATTTTACCAGCTGAAATCTGAATGGTTAGACACAATAAAAAATAGGAACATAGAAATTAATTAAATCATTGTGTGTTAAACAAGTAACATGATCATTGAAGTTGACTTAATACTTAGAAATGATACTAATATTTTTTCTTATGTTTTTACAGTGTTAAAGAGCCAAAAAAATTATCTAGCCAAACAAACTTTTCTGTCTTTAATGTTTCAAAAAACACAAGTTAATCTGGAACGATGAATCTCAGCTTTGAGCTAGTTTTTCCTCTTCCTGCCTTGTTTCTCTATATAAACCAATGTGAACAGCATGTAGTTTCCAGACAGCACAAACCAAACTGGAGGAGGAGGAGCTCTGAGATCCTCGTCGTGCGCTCTTGGGACGTTCCAGAACGCCTTTAGAGTTTTGTTACACTTATTGCGTGGCAGAATGTTAAAACGAAAAAGGAATCTCCATTGGCTTTGTCACTTTAATTCTGTCACAGAATGAGTGGTGTTGAAGAAGAAAATGAAAAAGCAGTTCTGAGAATTGCTTTTTCTGAAATATCATTTCAGTTAATCCATTTTCATTTTGAAATTTGATATTTCTGATTGAATTTTCGTAAAAATTTACCATGGAACTTTTTGAAAATGAAATGTCAAATGCCATTTTTGTTATCATTTTAATTAAGTTACAGAATGAGCGGAGTTGAAGAAGAAAATGAAAAAGCAGTTTTGAGAATTTCTTTTTAATTTCATTTAAGCGACAAATAATGCAGATACATTTTGAAAATGAAATAGCATTTCCAGTATTGACTTTTATTTTTGTGTCACATACCCTTCCATAACAAGCAAAAGGAAAGTAGAAATGAGATGAATAATGGCTGTTAAAAAATTATTCTCACAGGTTTTATGGGGTTAAAAAAATGCAGGTTTGTTTGAATTACACATATGCACAAAACTACCAAGAAATTCTAGAAATGCAGAAAAAATATAATTTTGCAATTCCATTAAATCATAATTCTGCAAATAAACACAAACTCACATAAGTTATTCAAAAACATGGCAACAGACGTGAACAATACTTTGATTTACAGCAGATACATTCAAATTTCTGCCTCTGCACTCGCGCTCATCATCATCTATCAAAGGAGATGTCGGTGTCTTATTCAGGCCGTGGAGCGGAAGCTACTATGGATGAAGCGATTGAGGGAAATCGTGATTGGTGATTTTAGATGAGCTGTGTGATACCGTGGACCTCTTACAGTGTGTGGGCAATAGAAAGATGTCTATTGTGACATTTCTCCTCATTGTTTATATCGTTGCTAAGCTAATTTGATAAATTATTACGCCAAATATGTCATTAATCAGACCCTCCAGGATTTAGCGCGATTTGTGGCAGAGTGACGGTGCGCTGCGCACAAAGGTGCACTCAGTGGAGCGAAGGTGCGCTAAGTGCGGCGGATTAAAGGCGTGCTACGTGAAAACGTGCATGCGGAGAAGTGGAGGTGTGCTGCGCAGAAACATGCACATGGCGGCATGAAGGTGCGCTGCCCACAAAAGTGCACGCGGCGGGGTGAAGGTGCCCTGAGCACAGCGCGGTGGGGTGAAGGTATGAGAGAAAGACACAGAGACACTCTGAAAATGTTGAACCTTTCCACTTTCCGTGGAGAACATTAAAATCTGAGGATTAATCTGATTTTGCTGTTTTTTTTAGTTTATAATTTTTCACTGGAAAATGTCATTTTAATTCTGAAGTATTTTTAAATCAATACACAAATATTTGTGTTATGAGCAGCGAGGACCAAAAGTAAGTTTCACAGTTCTGTTCAAGTTAAACGACAGCATAACAACATTGTATATAGTGATGATGTAGTATTTTTCTAGTGCATCTGTCACAATAAAAAGAGTTGGAATATGAAAATGTGAAGTTTATTTCATAATTAACATTTTTTAAGGCATTTTTCAAAACAAGATCATTTTAAAAACATCGCAACTTTAGTCCCGACTTTTAACAAAGATGCCGTAACATCAGAGGTTTTATCAGAGAATAGCTGAAAATATACTTTATTGTAGTATATCGTGATATATATCGTGTCGTGATATAAAATATTTTACATCGTGATATACATTTTTTTTCTATTTCGCCCTGCACTAGTGCTGTGCAGTTTGGTTGTTGATCACGTGACTCATTCAATTAGAAAAAGTGTTTTTATTGGGGTTTTGCGAAATATATCAATTTCGACATGTCTCAAAAACCACTTCCGCAAGTGCGAAAACGTATTTTCGTTAAATGTGAGGTTTTTTTTAAATTGTCGTATTTTAATTGGACAAATGTATTTTCGCAAATTATAATTAAGTTTTCTATACAGTTAGAAATGGCGCTGTTAGATTTATTTTTAGTGTAAAAAAATACAAAATTGGCCCGCAAAACAATGTTAACAAAGGTGCTAGAATAGACCAAGTATCTAAAAGTTAAATAAATTGCAACAAAAAAGAAGGAAAGAAGGAAGGAAATTTTTGAACAATGCAAAAACAACAAACAGATTTACTGTAGTTTAAGAAAACTAAACATAAATTGAGCTACAGTGAATGTGAATCTCTTATTGTAGCTGAATAAAGTGCAGCTGTTGATCTTGCAGCTCGTTTTTGGCATCAAATCAAGAAATGCTATAAATAAAAATGTAAAGCTACATTTTTTTTCCCACTTCCCTCTTTAGCGCCTTCTCCTTTGCCCTCTTCCTGTAAGCCAGCTCCTTACCGCCGCTTTGGATTTTGCTGGGGCGTGCAAGTCTTTTCTGCCGTTCGCGCCTCTCGCGTGCCCTCTGTCAACAGAAAACTTTCAGAATTTAACAGGCCGTGAAAGGGCGGCACAGATGGCAACATCCTAGGTGGTAATTATCAACCCGCTTCCTTTGAAAAGAGGGGAAAAAAAAGAGAAGAAGAATAAACAAGCGAAGGTGTTGCAGACAGGTCAACTGATGCCGCTGACATGTTGGAGCGCTCAAACCGACATGCGGGAGAGGAGGCCTTCTGGAGCCCCGGCAGCACCGTGACAGTGTCATGGGTCAACACCGCCATAAGAGGATGATTTCTGGCTCCAGTGCACATCAAGGAGATCTATATTAAAACTTCCATTAGAATTGATCTGAATTTTCGATACTTCTTCATGTGGCATCAACGACCAGAAATTCCAGCGATGATGTTTACGCTCACTTTAAACTATTTATTTTGAACGCAATCTATTGAAATAATTAGGATGGGTGACGGCTAATTTGAGTCCTCCTTAATTTGGAGAAATTTACCGGCGAACAAGGTGAGAGGCGAGGCAATCCCTGCCTCCGCACAAGCGCCCGCCGCATGCAAAAATATGTTAATGCTGCTCGTTTTAGAATCTTTGTCTGGTTGTCATTCTCACATGGGGCACATCAAAGCCATATGACCTGATTTTGCACCTGCTGTTTAATTAAATTTACAAGACAGACACAGTCTCCACTCCCGGTGATATACAAATCTGGCTTTATTACCCCGCCACTGTAATTTACAAGGCAATTTACTGCTGGGCGGTAATGGTGCCTGCCAAAGTGTTCCCCCTGAAAAGATGCGCAAACATGCACACCAACAAGTTATTTCATTTTCCCCTTCCTGAAGGCGGGACCGAGAAGACTTGAGTGATGTCGGGACCACCGTCACACCTCAGTGACCCGGGTCTGGAGACGCAGAACCGAATGGACGTTTAGACAAACTTTTAAGAGTCAAAGCCGATTTGTTTGGTGACATAAGCAGCAAAGAATCACAAACCATCCATTAAAGAGACGTGTTTCATAAACTGGACACATCCGGAGCCCTGACAGGAGTTTCCCAATTCAATTTAAATGGTGGATGGATTTATTTTGTTCAATAAAATACAACTCTGTCAAAAAACTATTTGGACAGTTGACCAAAATTGTAGGTTCTTGAACCATATTAAGCTTTTTTTTAATCTTTTTTTCTTGAAATTGTTGTTTTTCGTTAAACTACACAGAAACAAACTATAAAAAGACATCAATCAGTGCTTGATAACAATTATTAGAAGTTTATTAAGTGTCTTTGAGTATAAGTTTAGCAATAAGTGTGGTGTATACACTTTTTCAAACTCAATTGAAAGTCAATATAAGATATAAAAAGAAAACTATAAGTATACTGACTCACTTGCATCATAGACGATGTATACTTATAGTACACTTGTGTCAAACTCATTTTGGTTCTGGGGCCACATTCTGTCTGATCTCAAGGGGGCCGGACCAGTATCATAATGACAAATTAACCTTTGATCAACTTGTTATATGTAGTTTTGTTTTTGTTTTGCTTTTTTTCTGCCTCAAAGAATACAATAGGCAAATCAAGTTTCTTGGTATCATTATGATCTTTTTGACAATGACATTTTGGTAATTGTGGTGTCACACTGGACCATTTTCATACCCAGACGTGGCACGCCGTTTCAAAGAAATGCGGTGTATTTCTTGACCTCTTTTAATGCCGGTATATCTTTTCCTTTGCTTCCCCTAGTGGCAGAATTGCGCATTGCGGTCATTTCTTTAAATAACCATAGCTCCCATAACATGTCAAACTAAATCGCACAAGGGGAAAAATCCAAAACACACCTTAGGTTGCGGGCCGAACAGGATAAACATTTATTGAATATTTTAAAACTTTAAAAACGTAACTTTTTAACATAATTGTAAACTAGAAACATAGCATTACCTTGATAATGCTAGTGTGAATGCTGTAAGCTGAATTTGGCTGCTGAAGATGCTAGCGCTGAGAGTTGAAGATGCTTAAATGGATAACTGAAAATGCTGAAGCTGATAGCCAGTTAAAATATTACATAAATGCCAAATTATCCTAAAAATATATATATAAAAAAAAAAATTAGGTTAGCCAAAAAGCTAGTTAGACGTATAGCTTAAACTTCAAAACAAGCTAAAAAAATAGCAAAAAGGCTAAATTATCCAAAAAAGCTAGCATTTAGCTAAAATATTTGTTTAACTCCAAAAAAACTGAAAAAACTAAAAGAAAAGCCTAAATTAGACAAACCAGCTAGCATGTAGCTAAAATATATATAAAAAAGCTAAGTTTTTTTATTTATTTCACTTTATTCAACCAGGAAGAAAACTCATTGAGATTGCAAATCTCTTTTGCAAGAGTGTCCGTGCCAAGAGGCAGCAAAACATTTAACAAATAAATCAACTTTAACCTTAAATAACTTTCAATATTTTACTCTCCATAAAAATATATTTTGTCAAAATTGCACAAGTTATAAATGAGCGCAAGATAACATCAGGCCATTAATAACAAAATAAAATGATCTGAAGGGCTGGATATAATTACTCGGAGGGCCGGATCCGGCCCCCGGGCCCTGATTTTAACACAAAACTTGTTTTTTTTTCTTTGTTTTAAAAAATTATATCCTTATGTATTCTTATGTCATAACTGGGTTGGATTTAACCATCTGGCGGGTCGAAAGCGGCTCACAGACCTTATGTTTGACACCCCTGACTTAAATAGACTACTTTTTTTCTATAGGAGTTTGACAATTCGTTTTAAAAATCCTTGTGACTGTCATTTAACACACTTCTCTTTGTCTAGTTTAGAAACACTTAAACGAGACACAGTTTAAGTGTTTCTCAGATGGGTAGATTTGGTTTTGTGAAGAACAGAAGTCATAAAAATTCATCCCTTTAAAAAGCAATTCATTTTTTATCGCACATTTTAAAATTAAAATCTATCATTAGACGTAAATATAAACATTTTATTAATAAAAAAGTCTAATAAATATATTTTTTTTAAGTTTTAATACTAACACCAACAGAAACCAGATCATAAATGTAAATATATCATAAATATGTTGTAGTTGTGTAGTAAGAATTTGCTAACATTACTTTTTTTTAGGTTTTCTACAGTTCCTAAATAATTCAATGAAAATTGTATTAACATGTTCTTGAACCATTTTTCTCATCATGGGTGGACATGTATAAAGAAATTTAAGCTTAAAGCTGTATTTCTGAGTTTGTTCTCTTAAATCGTTGTCAAGACCAGATGAAACCAGACCAGAAAGTTTGTAGCGATGACACTTCTGCTCCAGTCAGAAGACCACAAGCTCCCTGCTCTGACTAGATCCATGTATGTCTTCCTTTTCTTCATCCAAGCTGGCATCTGGTTCAAAACTGTCCTGCTGGTTAGATCCGGTATTGCTTGGTTGTGTAAACAGAGAGCTCTCGGCAGCAGTGAGGGTAAGTGGGGGCGGGGTTGCGTCACAGAAATGGTCCCGCCCAATATTCAAAGACACATTTCTAAGGAATCACTGTCTTTTTTTTTTAAATGTTGTCTAAAACAGCACAATCACAATTAAAAGAGCACTGGGAACACTTAACAAATAGATCAAAAAGATGTTCTTTAATGCCTTTTTTTTATTATTATTATTATTTGTTTACACAACCTTTATGAAGAATCATCTTCTGATATAACCCAAGTCTATTAAAGGGATTCATAAAACGTGAGTTGACTTTCTCTTTTCCATGTTTTTGTCGGCTGATGGATCGGACTCCTGCTATATCAAAAGATTCACGTGAACGCCCATGAGTGTGCTCTCAAATTTGCGATGGCATGTGAATCTAAGATGCCCTCAGTTGCTGTAGAGTGTGCATCACAAGCAATCCATAATAGATGATGAAATTTGGCAAGCCATCCAGCCTTATGGTCCTTTCCTCCTCCTGCAGCTGCTTGTTTTCCCAGAACTCATCTGTGCTGCTGACCAAGAGTTGTGTGCGCATGTGTATCTGAGAGAGACAGAAACTGTGTCCGTATGTCACTGTCTTTGCCCACGAGCGCTCCACGAGCGCTTTTCCATCCCTCAATATGTCAGACTTGAATATGAGAGCGGGCAACTTTTTCAGCACCCGACCAACATGAGCACATATGGTGGCGAAGCGGAGGGAGAATGTCAAAGATGAGTGGAAAGGCCAAAGAGGAGTTGCAAAGTGACAAAGCAGCACAGACCATAAATCTGAGTCACGCTGTGGTGACAAACGCACAGCGAGATGATGTCCACTTATCAATGTCAAATACCATTTTTAGCACTTTTTCTTATGATAAAACCATGAAGAGATTTTTGTGGAATACACAAATGTCTGCTTGAGCAAATCTAAACTTTATTGTCCCTAAATGGTGATAAGAAGCTGGAGAGTCTTACCCATGAGGTTCCTATACACGCGTGTTCCTGAACACGCGGTTTCATGAAGATACATTCTGCCTTCAGCCGGTGGTGTTTTGTTTTTTCCAGTTCACTCGTGCTTGTCTGTCTCCTACAATTTGTAGAGGCTCGGTCCACAAAGTCACAGCGATGCAAATCCTGGAAATATTGTTTCAGTTTTTTTGTTTTCACAGCTCTATAATTCTGGCAGGGCAGAAAAAAGCAATTGTTAGTTTCAACCGTTGGTACTTCCATGTTTTGAAAAGGATGCTATTCACACATCACTACCAAATCGGAGTCACAGTTTAGCGTTGATCCAATTTAGTGTGAATAAGTTCAACTTCCAGCACATGATCAATGAACGTCCATTTTGTATATGGGGCTTGCAACCAAACTTAAAAACTTGCGCAGCAACATGTGGGTGCAATGTAAGAATCCCAAATTTCAGGTTGATGTGCGTTTACATAGACTGTTCATTGAAAGTGCCTGCTTAAAAGCAAGTTGACGCAGTCGGTGTGAACTTTCACCTGTTGGAAGTTTCTATTTTTCTGTTTACATTTTAGCTTTCAAGTACGTGTTAGCTTACTATGTTCTTTTCTATTTTTTACGTGTAAGGATGTAACAAATCAAGAATCGTTAAAAATCCATGTTCAGAAAATTAAAAAATCCATTTGACAGCTTTACATGCAGGCACCCCTGTTAATGAGTGCTTACACAATCAAGCAGACGCTCAAACGCGCGCACACGCGCGGCCTTCATGAACGGAGCGTGTGGTTCTACGCAAGTTTTTAAGTCAGGTCGTGAGTTCTACGCACAAATCGGGCAAGCACTGAGCGCGCCTTGAATGTTCAACCCGGTTCAAGGTGCTTACACAGCGGCCGCGTGTGGTGCGTTCAAGTACACGCACTACGTGGGTGTATAAACGTGCGCTCAGCAGGTGCTATCCACACCGGAACAGCTCGCTCAGCGCAGATATTCCATATTCCTAAATCTAATGAGCATTAATGTACACTGGTTTTTAGCTGAGAATTCTGGGAAATTGTTGGGCACTTAATTTTAGAATTAAATATTCAGACAGCACTATATAGTAAGTTGTAATATAGCTTACAACTTAGATTACCTGTTAGCTTGTTATGTGTTTTCTATACTTGTTGGCTAACAAGTTAACTCATAACAAACACTAGCTTAAAATTAACACTTAGTTACCATAAGTGTTAGCTTACAGGTTAGCTTAAGTGCTAATTTACATGTTACCTTACTCTTTGCTTTTTTATATATTTCTACATGTTAGTTTACACATTAGCTTATTGTGTGCGTTCCTTTTTGTTTCTACATGTTAGCTTACAAATTAGTTTTTGTATTAACTTTCATGTTAGCTTGTGTGCTAGCTCACAACTTAGCTTATGGTTATATCTGAATCTCCTCCCTACTCCTTAACTACTAGAAATCTATATAATGTAGGACTATTTGGTAACCAGGATTTTTAAAAGATATTCAGACACAACACTTCTATGACGACATTAATTTCACAAAATGAAAACCTAATTGATACAAGCATTTTCTAACAATTATAATGAATCCATTGTGTTCCGGTGATAAAATTTGAGATGTTTATATAAAAAATACATTTAAATACTCTTTTGTTTTTTATTTTCACAAAAATTTGAAAAAACACAATCCATTGTGGTCAACATACCTAAATTAGTGAGCATCGATGCACACTAGGATCTGGGAAATTTCTTGTTCACTTAATTTTGAAATTGAAGATTCAGACAGCACTACATAATGACGAAAGCACTATATAGTGGTCTACATGGTGAGTAGTGAAGGAATTCTAACATGGCCTGAGTTTTAGTTCATATATTAGTTTATATGCTATCTTGCACTAGCTTACAAGTTAGCTTGTATGTTAGCATAGGTTAAAAGGAAGTTTCAGGTGCCAAGTGTACATCCAATTTGCTGTTAGTTAATTCTTTAAGCTGTTAAATGACTTGAAATGTTTTAATTAAAAGTGGTTAATTGTATGTAACTGGTTTTATTTAATTGCTATCTCACTGTAGAGAAACTCTCTTTTTATACCACTTTGAAAGCTGATATAGTATCCTCTAGCTATAAAAACATGTGTGTATTTTTTTTTCTCTTTTCTCAAAGTTATTGACCCACACTGAGCTACGCGTCTGTCTTTGCTGCACACTTGCATCCATACAAGCAGCAATCCATAGTGCGCCGTGATTGATGGGATAGGTTGGGCTGCTAAGGTAGGATGCCTGCGTGCAAGCTGTACAGCAGCTGTTTTCTCCAAGCTTGGGGAGGGAGCAGAGACGGGGAGAGGTGGAGAGAAAAGGTCGAACAGAAAACGAAGGGAGGGCAGGAGGAGAAAGAGAGGAGGGGAACGCGAGTCTACCTTCCTCATGTCCTTCAGGCAAACCAGGTGTCTGCAGCTCCACGCTGAGCCGCACCAGAGAAGCTGGCACGGCTGCTTTCAAACAGGTCCTCCTCATCGCTCTCCTTCTCCTCAAGGATGGCCGCAATTAACACGCGCTCAGAGTGCGCGGCGTAGAGAAAACACGCCGAAAATGACAACGCCCCGAGCCACAGCACATGGAACGGGAACAGACAGAGGGAGGAAGAAGGAGAGGGAAACAAAAACGGAGAGAGCCAGAGAAGTACACCAGAGAGGCGGTTTTATAAAGGTGCAGGTGCAGAATTTGAGTGACTGCCAGGCTGCACTCTCCTTTTGGTTCCGTATTAACGTTGTCAGCTTTTTGCCTCCCCTCTCCTCATCTGTGCCGCTCGGTTCCTCGCCGTGTTCTGCTGTTTGCTCATTTCTGAGCGCTCCCCTCTCACCCAGGGTGTATCCGAGACACAGATGTACGGGAAAGTTTGGCAGAAACTAGCAGGCTTGGAGCAACACTGCGTTTTTTTTTTTTTTTTTTTGTTTAAGAATATTTCTAAAAGTTTAAAATGAGCTTGTTTATTAGTGTGCTAGGGGTGGGTGGGGTCTAGGACTTGAAGTGGCATTGGCTCCGTCGGTTCAGCAGGTGGATGGGGGTTTGGAACACTATTTTGGAACAAGTATCGACTGTACCAGTGCTGCTGGGCAAGGCACTTACCCTTCTGTTCCCTTCAACTTTAAGAAACCTGAAAGTTTACTTTGAGAATTCATAGCTTTATGAAAGAAAACGACACAATTCTTCAGTTTAAATCACCAATATTGTGAATAGCTCGCCCTCTCTTGGTGGGTGGAGTGCTCCTGCCTCAGGTGGAGGAGTTTAAATATCTTGGGGTCTTGTCCAAGAGTGAGATTAGATTGAAAGGCGGATGGCTGCTCTGGCTCGTTGAGGTAAAGAGAGAGATGAACCAGAAAGTTTCAATTACCGGTCACCTATGGTCATGAGCTCTGGGTCCTGACCACATACAGCTGAAAGGAGCTTCCTCTGGAAGATGGCTAAAGAAATGGGTCCTCCATTTCGCGGGGACCCGTTTTGACATCTGGTCCAGATGCCTCCTGGACGCCTCACCGGGGAAGTGTTCTGGGCATGTCCCACTGGACGGAGACCCAGGACACACGGGGAAGACTATTCATCTCGGGTGGTCTTGGAGCCCCTCTGAGTCCTCCATGAAATGCTGGAGGAAGTGGCCGGGGAGAGGGAATTCTGAGCATCTTTGTTTAAATTCCTGCCCCTGTGACCCGGTCCCGGATGAGCAGAAGAAGATGGAGGGATATTGTGAAACTGTTTTGGTAATCCAACAAAATGAATAGAATTTTAACAAACCAAGTGATGAGGCCTGCAATTAAATTCTCATTTGGGAAAAAAAATAGGAGAAAGACAAATTATAATTGTTGAGTCCACCCCGCCTCTCACCTTAGTGGACCCGACTGCTGGGTGGAGAGATCAAGCTTGATAGAGACACCTGGTTCTGTCTCTTAAGATCTCTCCTGTTGGCTCCTCATTGCTGGAACGTCTCAGCTTCTCTGCTCAGAGTTTACATCCAGCCGCCTCGTCTGCTCAGCGCCATTCCTCGATGAACTTCCTCATCCAGTCTCAGCCTCATCCTGTCACAAGCCCCTCCCTCAAGCCCGGACCTCTTTCTAGCAATCCGGGGTATTTCTTCTCGCCTGAGGCATCTGATCTTCCCTGCTTGTCTCATCTCTTTGGCTCATCTCTCTACCACTTCCTACCTCCTTGCACTCCGCGCTGCGGAGACATCATCTCCCAAAGACCCTGCACCACCTGCTGGCTTGGAGGATCTCCTACACTATTCGCCACAAACCTCCATAGACCGTTTCCCAATGAAAATAAACTCAGTCTTCTCACTTTGGTCTGCTCCTTTTGGCTGTCCTAAAACATCATCCTGACCATAATGCTGTTTACACCAAACCCAATTGGAATCTGATGTCGAAATGCATCAAATTTACTGGATAATCGACTAAGAACATGATCATAAGCTTGTGTGGGAGGAGCTACTGCCTAAAGTTTTCAGTTTCTTCTACGTAGAAGCGTTGACTGTATATCTCTTTTAAATGCATGGAAGACACAGATGATATTGAGAGATCAGGTTCATTTTTTTGAAAGCATTGATTAACACGTCCCCATATCTGATTGACCATCTACTGCAGGAGTTGTGTCTGAATAACACCCGCTTTCAGCGGTACTTCGGAAACCCACTTTGATGACTTGCTTTGTTTGTTTGAGGAGATAAACGCTACAAATAAGATTAGACTTTCTTTTTGCTGTTGTTGTCACAATGGAAAAAAATAAAATATTTTAAAGTTCATAAGGGGAACGTTCATGTTGGTTTTGGTCTCCACCTGCTGGTCACGTCATCAGCACGTCATGTCCCAAAGTCACTGATTGGTCGATACATTCTCACTCTGAACTTATCACATATTGACATTTGGTTAAGGACCACTCTGCGACAAAAATCGACATTTTGGGTGTCCCTAACTTGTCCTTTTTTTGACTTGCTTGCTATTCCCATTAAATCACGGATCCCCAACCTCTGCACTCTGAACCAAAACCAGACCAAACCCTCCAGTTTACGTCCGATACTGCGTCTGGTACTGGCTTTGGTCCGTTACTGGTAGGTACCCTAACCCAATACCGGTTTGAATCTGGCACCAGTTCAGGTCTGGTACAGCAACCGGTACTGGTTCTGTTTCAGTACCCATTCAGGTCCGATACAGCATCCGGGTTAGGGTACTGGACACATCCCGATGACCCGTCCGTGTCTGGTAACCCATCCGGTACCACGTCCAGAGGGTTGCGGACCCTTGATTTTACGCACAGCCAACACGTAAAAAATGACAAGTTGGGGAAACCTAAAATCTCAAAAAGTGATCGGAGGGGTCCTTAGCCAGTCGTCATTATTTGATGATTTTGGGATGAGAATGTGTTGGAAATGGAATGGTTGCGCAGTCTCCCAGCTTTTGAACTTTTAAAACACGCTTATGCTGAACCGACACGCTGCACGCTTGAGGCATTTCAATGAAATCCAGAGTTTTATCATTTTTAGTATGTGCATGTTGTAGGGGCGGAGTTATGGGTGGGCAAGAGGGGAACATACTTCAAGCTGTGGGGCAATAATGAGACTGATATTGAGTCAATATTAGTCTTTTTATTGACCAGGATTAAGAAATCATCAATACAAACTTCTTTAAGCTTTGCAAAAATAACAAAAGCAACATTTTAAATTGAAATAAAAAGGACAAAAATATGTATCTTTGATTCTTTTATTTATAATAATCTCCCTCTCTGCTGTTGTTATTTGCAATTTTTCCAAAGTTTTCTACCCCGCTCCCCCCAATATACAATTTTCTAGCTCACCCCTGATTCCAACCCTCATCCTAAGGTATATGTGATTAAATCAAGGGAGTGTTGAACAAAAACTAGCTGGACCTGCCACTCGTCCAACCACACAAACCATCACAAGTACAAACCTACAGGTGAACAGGTGCACAAAATCAAATTCTCCTCCTGATCACATGACATTTCCAGAAGAAATGCCAACCATGTTGCGGATTCATAACTCCAAATTATGTCAACGTAGACAACAAAAGTGGGTGAAAGATAGTTGGAGAGGGGGTTGAGAAACACAACTGGGGAGGAGAGCAGCGCAATCCTCATTCTTCTTCTATTAAAGAAAAACCCACAGGCTGCAGGAGCCGTGCCGAGGAGAAGCAGCGTGGTGCGAGTCTCCTACAGCAGCGCAGCATCAGCCCTGATGTAAAATTCACCATCTGGGCTGCAACAACCTGCAGCGGCGCAGCGACAACCTCTGCTCCCTGCACTGCTGCTAAATCTTCCAAAGTTCTTTTGGTAACTTCAAAATCAAACAAATGGTAACTAATGAATGGGATGGTCTGGTTTAAAATTCCAGAAGGAGAAAGGAGAATAAGCTTTTAAAGAAGGAGCTACGGTGGCTTTAAGATCCAAAAATACCAATAATAGAGGCATACATTTATAAAGTGCATTTTTGCATTCATTAATCCTGCAACACTTGTGTTATCCTAGACATATTTACATTAAAAGTGGGGTCATCTGGACCCCATAAGAGAGCTGGTGGTACCTAAGTAACACACGCTCTTTGACCTACTGTAACTCTTCAACTGTTTAAGTCAGGGCTGCTCATTCCTGGTCCTCAAGATCTACCAACCTGCCTTTTTCCAGCTCTCGTACTGCTTGCTGCTGATTACCTGGACCAGGTGTGTTCTTTCAATCAGATTGTGGAGACATCTGACTGAGCCATCAACAGCTGGCAGAGCTTGGAGATCTGGAAAACAGTCAGGGTGGTAGATTTCGAGGACCAGGAATGAGCAGCCCTGGTTTAAGTGAAGAAAAGGGACTTTACATATCAGCTTTGGATCGTAATATAAAGTATTTATAATATAAAGTATATACATCAACGGTTGAAGAGTCATGGTAGTTGAAGCTGGAGTTTAAGGGTTGAGGCCCACAGCCAGTTTATAGTCACCTATGCACACAGGGATAGTGGCTCACTACCAATCTATACCACCAGGGACAATTTAGGGTATGAAAAAAGCTAAATTTTTTGATTCATAGCTAATAAATTTCTGATTTAATTTTATTTTTACTTTAGTGTAAAAGGAGAATCTCTTTGAGGGTGTATTCATTCTGGACACATTTGGTTTGCTTAAAGTGAATTTGTCTGAATACACCCATGTGGACCCTGGTCCGGGACCAGGAACTGCTCTCGGACTCATCCTTAGAGTTGATCTCGGTTTGTTTCCAATCAAACTGAGCTCCAGTTCACTTGAAGTGTCCTTAATGTGAATAGACTCTGTGCTCGGAGTGGAACAACTCGACCAAAATGGCCACCCATAGACAGACTTTACAGGATGTAAACACAGTAGGAGGATTAAAATTAAAAATTTGGCCTTCCATTATTCTTTCTTTCATTGCTTTGCTGCCCCCTGGTAGTTCCTGGCCAATGACCGAAGAGATCTTTAGTCCTGTGGTTTGGTTTACAAGCTTTGGTTTGAAACAGAGATGTCCGGTTTACGGAGGTCTGATTACAGACCACACACAAGGTTCAGGACTCTGTCTGGACCAACGGACTTCTCCAGTCTGAATGCAACCTAAATCAATAGTTTATGAAAACTTCACGTTGCCCTTTCATAATGTAAGACTGTGAGTCTGTGCTCAGAAGACAAACGAGCTTTTTGTCCTCAACTTTCCGCGGAGTGATGAAAAGTGTTCCAGTTCTCCATGAGCGATACGGCCTGGTTGGACAGAAGCTGGGCTTGGAGTGGAAAAAAGTTTCACAAATGGCCAAATGTCACTAATTAGTTTGAACTCAGCATTTCGGATGAAGCCAGTTGGTGTGGCGGGCTGGTGGTGTTGGCAGGGGGGCAGCAGGAAGAAGGATGGAGGGAGGGATGGATGGGCTGTGCCTCCAAATGTAAATTAAACAAAAGGCGGGAGTTCACATGACAGCTTTAGAGGGGCAGGGCTGGAGCCTTCAGATTCTTTATTTTTTGTGTGTGTGAGAGGGAGAACAAGTGGAGCACAGTGCACCAAACATTGGCACATGGTGAACAGCTCAGAGGCAGCGGAGGCAAAATAACTTCTGTTCTAGGGAACAACAAAGGAGGAACAAACAGCGTGGCCCACAACTTTTTTTTTTCTTTTGCTCCTTATTATTCTGTGATTTCGTAATCAAGAGGATGGGATCTGATCTACAAACCGTGGACAGCTGGTTCATTTCCACCACCGGGCCTTGTGGGAGATGTAGTTTCTTCTCTAAACGACATATGCAAATCCCAACTGTCCCTCCCCTCTCTCTCAATAATTGCCGACTTTTCAGTAACAGAAGGAGGCCCATTTGCATGTGTGTGTGTGAAGCCTCTGCTCTCGTCCGGGTCCAGCCTTATTTCGAGAGATAAATAAAAGATGCAGAGTTCTTCTGAAGGAGCCCGGCAGACGGTCGGCACAGACAGGCGGATATGGAGGCATTCTTCAGAGAATCTGTGGCTTCCATTTGTGTTTTGTTTTCCGTTTGGGTTTCACAGGGTTCAAACGCTCGGCATTGTAGGCTTACAGATTGCGTCCCTCCCCCGCCCCTAAGTGACACGTAAAAAGCCGCCCCCCCATCTGCCCGACAGATTTGCGCGGGGCAAAGAGAGACAGGTGGGGACGGACGGTCGGACGGACGGACGCGCTGAAGGACAAGTGCCACTCAGCACCGCTCAGCTGTCAGCGCACAGCAGAGCGGGAAGCTAACTTTGCCGGGGCGACAAGCTGTGCGCGGCAACGCGACAGAACTTCTTCCCCCCCCAGAACTGAGACAACAACCTGCACCCTCGGCGGAGTCCTACACCTGTCTGTAATCTGCTCGAAGCTCCACAGGGCAGGAAACAGGCATGCTGATCGCACACCCTGACAGCCTGCATCAGGGTAAATTATGGTAATGGCATGCAATCATCTGTCTGGTGCCATTTGACTCGACAAAAACACTTAAACACTCCATCTATTTCTCTAAGTGGGAAGAGGAGAGGCCATCTTGGATGGGTGGGCCTGTGGGGTTTTTTGACGGGAACAGAGGAGTGGAGACCTGGTGACGCTGCAGCCGCTTCCCACAGTCTGTTCAGTGTCTTCAGAACACGCCAGCATTGACGGATGCTCCGCCACCCAGTCTCACAACAAAACTTTCTATTCAGTTCATGATTCGGGAAAGTTTTAGATCCGGAATGTTTATTAATTCAATTCTGTTCTATTCTATTTATATGGCCCAGCATCACAAAGAAAATTTGCCTCAGTGGGCTTCATGCAGGTAATTTTACAAATGCAGAAGTTAGTCATAAAATATGAAAAAATAGCGAAAGACTAGACAGACTAAATAAACGGGTTATCCCTGCCCTATATACCCTCCCTCCCGGTAAGGAAAAACTCCTAAAAAAATGTGAGTCAGGAAAAAAGAAGAAACTTTAGGGATGCCCACATGAAGGAGAGATCCTATCCCAGGATGGACAGCCGATACCAGAACTGTTAAAGAAAAATTAGCTTCTAAAACTATATATTTGAATAGAATTCGTTCAGATAGAGCCGAGGGACGAGTGGTGATGAAGTCCACAGTTAAGACGGAGCAGAAGTGCAGTCACGACAGGAGCAGGGGGACAGACGACCCACCAGGAATCACTCTCACTCAGAGATGCGGGATGGTGTTGGGGGCGTGGTCCACGGCCAAGAACAGGAGCACGGGTGATCCACCTGGGATCTGAAATCTGTCCCGCTCCATATAGAGGGGAGTGGAAAGAAGAACAACATGTGAATCAAACTGCACCAAACATGGAGACACAATAAATGATAAAGAGTAGAAGAGAGGAGAAGAAATGAGAATAGAGCTAATTACTAGCTAACCTGACAGAACGCCTGTCCAAAGAGGAATGTTTTAAGGCTAACTTTGAAGTAGAAACTGTGCTGGCCTCTCTAACATAGCTGGGAGCTTATTCCAGAGAACAGGGGCTTGGTGGATGGTTTCTACCTCAACCGTTTTTAGAGATTCTAGGAACTACAAGCAGTCCTGCATTTTGTGAACGAAGTGTTGGTAAGGAATTAGTTGATTAGTTGGTAAGGAACTACAAGATCTTTAATATAGGATGGGGCCACACCATTCAGAGCCTTATAGGTTAACAGGAGGATTTTGAACCTGATCTTGGATTCAACTGGGATCCAGTGAAGCCATCCAAGGAGACAATCTGATCAGAGAAAGCATCTCTCAGGTGTTTAGAGCCCAGTATAATGACTTCAGTTTTTTCTGGGTTAAGGAGGAGGTCATTAATTGTCATCCAGTTCTTAATGTCTCTGATGCAGGAATTCAGTTTCTCTAGATCAGGGGTGGGCAAACTACGGCCCGGGGGCCACATGCGGCCCCTAAAGCTACTTAATGTGGCCCTCCAAATTAAAATACATTGAATCAAAATCCTAATTATTGTTTTATTTTCATTGTATTTCTGGTTTGTTCCCATGAATGGTGTTGTTTCTGTGACGTTTGTGTGTGTTCCTTTCTGAGTCAGATGGTGATCTTTCGGATTATTCCTACACCACATAAATGCAGCATTTCTTTGAGTTCACATTTTCCTCTGAAGAAATCAACCATTGGATCACCCAAAAGAGAACAAAAATCAAATTTAGAAATTAAAACTCCCAAATTTTCTGTTTTTAAATAATAAATGTGAATTTGAATCCAAATTAAAGCATGTTTTCTCTAAATTCCATATTAGTTTTTTAGTTTATGAGGTTCATTACCAAATCTCTCCTTCTATTGCTCTTGTCTGCCCTTATGCCAAATTTTAGAACTTTGTGGCCATGAGTCAAAAAATTGCCCACCCCTGCTCTAGATGGTCCTTCTGGTCTGGTTTAATGCATAAATACAACTGTGTATCATTGAATTAATGCTGTTTCTTGATTATGTTTCCTATGGGCAATATGTAAAGCATGAACAGGATGGCCCAAGAACTGAGCCCTAAGGGTCTCCATGGTTAACTCGAGTACAATGAGAAGACTGTCCATTTACATGAACAAACTGGTATCTATCAGATAAATAGGATTCAAACCACTGGAGGGCAGATCCTCTGATCCTTATGTCATGCTCTAGTCTCTGGAGTAAGATACTGTGGTCGATCGTATCAAAGGCTGCGCTGAGGTCTAATGTCTGGTATGGTGTAAATAAAATGACTGGAAATGAGTCTTTATAGTCTCATTAGTTGTCACAGACCTGGGTGTTTCACCCATCCTCTTGGGGAGGGGTGAGCTGCAGACACAGCAGCACTCAGGAGCCATTTTGACCCCCAAATGCAACTCCTTGATGCTGAGAGTCATTGGGTCCCTTTTTTTGTATAACTCAACTGTGGATTTGAACTCACAACCTTCTAGTCTCAGGGCAGACACTCTACCACAAGGCCATTGAGTTGATCTACACACAGAGATAAAAGGAATAGATACCCCGACCAAATACCATTAGGAATGCTTTTAGCATGATCACATTAGAGTTGATACGGCCAAGATGTAATGTCTGTTCAATCGAATCAATGTCCCCGTTCAAACTGAGAATCAATAGTTAAATGCAGTCATGATGAAATGGATCTCCGTGCAGTCCACAGCAGCTGCTCCGCCTGCGCCACCTCCATGCATGTGGCGCCCCCACCCAGGCTTTGAAATTCTAGACTGAGCCATCTAGCCATCTCGGTCTCAGACAGAATCGATACAAACCATGTTTGGAGGACAGTCGTGTTGTCAGATTGTTGATAGAATGGGATCCAATGAAATAGCTGCTGGAGCAAAGGTATTCTAAAATCCACAGCTGGGAGTTAGACTGATGTGACGAGAATAAACCAGACAAGAGGATACTTTTTAGGAGCTGGATTTGGTTGCATATTTTGCACCACCAGTAGAAATACCAACTTCAAAATGAGACAATTGGAGTAATGAAAGCAACATTTATTTGAGGTAGTGAATTATAACCTTGTCTCTCAGAACTCTTGTAGCAGTTAGACTCTGGCTGATGCCCTGACAAGTTCAGAGCAGGCATTGATCCTCAGGTGAGTATGGTTCCATGGCGCCCATGAAGACTGGGGTTCGCAGGGACTCGTCGAACAACCTGGAATGTTGAAATACCAACAATTAGAAGACTTTAAATGAAAAAATTGATGTTCATGGGCTGGAAATGCAGACATAAAGTCCAAAGCAAGAGTATGAAAGTGATGGCGACCCAAGGCGTAAGTGTGATTTAGGAAAAAGAGATGCTTATAGAACTTTTTTTCCCATTTACTGTTATTAAGATGGTTTAGTGGTTAGTACTCTTGCCTCACAGTGATAAGTGATGAGGTTCAAATCCCACCTGGGTCCCTCCTATCATTTCTACACAACTTAGGAAAAAAAAAAAGCAGGATATTAGTGAAATCTGGGTACTAGGGATGCTAGTTATCTGCTGAGACATATAGATGATTTATTATATTTTATAAAGATCTTTAACAAAATTATGACAAGGAGTCTTGAATTGTCAATTATTGGTGCAAATTAATGTAATTGAACCATTGGCTGTGTTGAAATGCAGACATTAGGATGATTAAAATCCAGTTTTAGAACAGTTTCAAGTATTGGCCGACCATTTTATCTATGTAACCCTTGTGCTATCCTAGGCCTGTTTACATTAAAAGAGGGGTCATCTGGACCCACAAGACACCACGCTGAACATTTTTTCAAGAATATTTTATCTTCACTGGTGTCGGTGGCAGACATAAAATCATGTCCACCTCTGCCATGGGCGGGATCACACATCAATATAAAGGTTGGGGTCATCTGGACCCCATATAAGAGAATGAGGGTTTAAACAGCTTAGGCCGGTCTCAAAATACGGGAAAGGAATGGATGAACAGGCGGAGTTCTTGAAACCCATCCAGTATGAAGGTTCTGACCTACCAAATACAACTGATCCTTTTACATAAAGTAAGAACATCTTGCTGTTAAAGCATCTTTTTCTAGCATAATAGTGTCAAAGCGTTGAAGTGTTTGTCATCTGTAGCATCTTTGCTAGGCATTTAAATCAAAAACAGACATGTAGGACTTGAGTTTGTCTTAACTGTGATCTCTGCTGCGCTTTATTTTGGTAAAACAGCAGTTTCTCGTTTGGAAGCCGACATTTGTTAGAGCAAATGGACTCGTACCATATATTCATTTTAGAAGTGACAGATGGACAGGGCAAACAACACCGCGCAACGAGAAACAACACTTCATATTGCATCGCCGCGAACCACCTGCCTTTGCGTTTCATATAAATATATGTATATTTATGCTCTCCCCCTCTGCATTATTTATGACAAAAGCTGGAGAAAAGACGCCACGTGAAAATCCCTGTCTGTGGTTTCCTCTGCAGGATGGCTGCTTCAAGTCCAAAGCAAAACTCTTTCAACACACGTTTAGAAGTTAATAAAAAGTCATAAAAACCCGCAGAAGTTAACGCTGAGGTAAAAGATGAGAAGGAAATGACGCCAAGGCATGGCCGGGTCAGAAGTTTGGTGAGATAAATGTCTGTTTTAACCCTTCGATGGCCTAAACGGCACAAATGGAGCAGCCTCGCCTCTTATCATCAACTGCACACACACACGCTGCACTCAGCCTTTTGCTCGAGAACAATTAGCTTTATGGTGGCTTCAAGCCTGTGAAATGTCATTCTGCCAGGTAAACTAGCTATTATATCACAAAGACTGCAGCTGAGTCAATTATACAGCACAGGGACGGGGGGTGGCAAAGAGCAGGAGAGAGACCGGAGGAGCGTGAACCGGGGCAATGAATTCATGGGATCATCAAAGGACAAGCTAGAAGCTCCGATGGAGGCCACGAGGAATGGAGTAAGACAGAGCAACGTCGGTTCAATAGGTTGTCGCTGGTATGGTAATATGACATTTACAGTAAAGGGTCTGCAGAGGAAAATTGAGACTTTAAACGCCTAAAAGGCCTCACACATTATCTTCACCTTAGACAACCATAGACGTAATTACTTCAGGAGACGATTATTCAAACTTTCTGAGGTCTGAACTCATCCTCCTGAACGCTGAAATGATCAGGAGTCAATTTTTAGCAAACGTACTGAAAGATTAAAGAACTCCAAGCAGATATCTGCTTTTCGCAAGTCTAAGTCAAGGTAAAAGCCTTAACTTCAAGTCTCAAGTCTTTAGTGATAAATCCAAGTCAAGTCCAAAGTCTCCAAAGACTGATACTTCAAGCCTTTGCTGATAAATCTGAGTATTTCGCTAAGTCTTTAGCTGTAACTTCAAGTCAGGCCTCAAGTTTTTGGTACTTTATCCCAGTCAAGACCCAAGTCTAACTATAAATCCTATTTAAATTTCAAGTCTTTGTTGATGACAAGTGTTAAGTCACTTATTACCTAACCCATGTTAGGTCTGAAGTGTTTAGCTGTAACTTTGAGTCAACTCCCAGGTTTTGTGTGATAAATCCAAGTCAATTTCCTAGTCTTTAGCTGTCACTTCAAGTCTCAAGTCTTTGATAAATTAATGTTAAGTCTGAAGTTTTAAGATGTAATTTCAAGTCAAGTCCCAGGTTTTCTGGGACAAATCCAAGTCTTTAGCTGTGGTTTCATGTCAAGCACACAAGTCTTCGATAAATCTAAATCTTTAGCTTTAGCTTCATGTCAAGTCTCAAGTCTTGAGCTGTAACTCCACATCAAGTGTCATGTTTTGCTAATCAATCCCAGTAAAGTCTCAAGTCTTTAGCTGTATCTTCAACTCAAGTCTCAACTCTTTGATAAATCCATGTCAAGTCTCAAGTCTCTAGCTGTAGCTTCAAGTCAAATCTCAAGTCTTTGATAAATCCATGTTATGTCTGAAGTTTTTAGCTCTAATTTCTAGTCAAGTCCCAGGTTTTCTGGGATATATCCAAGTTGATTTCCAAGCCTTTAGCTGTAGCTTCAAGTCAATCCTCAAGTCTTTGATAAATCCATGTCAAGTCAAGTCTTAAGCAGTAACTCCACATCAAGTGTCACGATTTTGCTAAGCAGTCCCAATCAAGTCTCATGTCCCAGTTGTTCTGTAAAGTGTTTAGCTATAACTCCAAGTCAAGTCCCAAATCCTTAAAGTCTCGCTCCAACTATAATTTGTACTATTGTAAAAGCGTTCCCACAGCTGGTCTTTTAATCTATATTATGCCGTTTTTGGCCCAAATCAAAAAGTCTGTGTTGTTTTTAAGACATATTTTCTGCTGCACAGCAGTAACTCATTAAAAATTTGCCTCTTGAGATGTTGGTGGGACTGTTGAGGCAGACGTTAGCTTCGCCAGTTTCTTTTCATTCCTTTGCTTACACCCTCCCCCACTAGCTGATAGCACCTCACAAGCTCAAGCTAACATTAGCATAGCAAAAAACACAACAAAAAACCTGAAAGTGAAACTGAAGACAGATCTATTTGTCTGCAAGTGGTTGCATAAAAATTGGAGCAGAGAAAGAAGACTTTGGCCCGCCCATGGGAGTTGCTGAGTCATAATTCCGAGCTTTATCGAACCATAAATCTGCTCCTGACCCAACACGGTCTGAATAAAGAAAAATTCTCAGAAACACAGTTTTAATCTTAAATTGTTTCATACATGTCCTCCATTGTGAAAGAAAGTGCAAGTAGAACATGTTAAAAACAAGTTTCTGATGATAAATCCATTCAAGACCCAAGGCTTTAGTTTCATGCAATAGCATACATTTTCTTTTTTGTTTTAAATCTCAACTGTTCTTTTTTTTTTTCAAGAAATATGATAAATATATATAACCCATGTGTTTCATGAGTTGGTTAAAAATGTTCTAAGAATAACTGCAGTCCTGATTCAGTGTCCCATAATGTGGCGGACATTTTTCAGATGGATTCAAAGGTGGGCAGAGTGAACTCAAAACTGTGAGATGACTTCTAAAAGAGGGCTTGTCACAGATGCTGTCCTCTCAGCAGAGTGACCAGATGGAGCCTGATGTGCGGGGCACATGAAGGTGGCCCCCGTGGGACCTCACAACCCTCCCCTTTTCACCCCCTCACGGCCGGACCGGGGGCTCTAGCTGGGCAAACGGACCGGCTCTTCGCCTCTCGCCTGCTGTGTAGTCCGTCCCCCCCATCCCGTCTGCCCCTTCCCTCCTGCAGCGGACGGTGCCCAAATGCCAACACGTCCCACCTGGGCTTAGCCATGCCTATCCCTTCTGTCGGGGGGGAGGGAGCTGGCGTGACACGCAATGCCGAGAGCACTCACCCCTGACATGAACACAATGGTCCAAGGACTGTCTGGCTGGCTGGCGGGGCGAGGTATAGATAATACTGTTAATCGCACAGAGTGGCAAACAGCTTTGCAGAACAATGAGCGGGCGGCGGAGCGGAGACTGGAAAATGTCCCTCAACTCTTCTTCACTTACACACAATTCCCACAATTCCATAGATATGCTGGAAGGAGTGCGCGTGCACGTATGACTAGTGCAATGAGACCTAAAACCCAACGTTCTATTTTTAGACTATAACCAAACTAAAGATAGAAACTTATCTTAAAGTCACGTGTCATTGAAAAACCATAAATGTTTTTTTGTTGATTATTTTCTCAATCATAGAAAAAACATTAAAAAGTGGTAGAGATTTCCATTTATACTTTGAAACAAATGTACATCAAAAAGATAGTCATATTTATACCTTTAAGAACTGTGGTGATTTCTAGTTTTGGGCGGATCGATCCAAAATATTGATAGTAATGATCTCAAGTATGTATCGGTACCAGGTCGATATCGGCCTGCAGATAGACATTTGAACTCTTGTTTGAAACTTTTCTGTATCCGCAAAAAGGACCCAGCTGAGTCGCTATGCATTATTCACACTATTTAATTGCTGAGTTGTTTTTGACTAGTTACTTTATTTTTGTATCATAGTTACTTGTTTCTTTTGGTTTGTTGACTATTTTGCATTCAATTCTTCACTTTTTATTTAGTTTCGAGAAGTCTTTATTTTGATAAACTATTTTACATTTAATTGAAAACATTGTTCTAATTGGGTTATTTTTTTTTTAAAGTAATTTAAAAAAGGGGACACTTATTAAAAAAAAAACAATCATGACGATTGAAAACCATTGATATTTTAAGGTTCACGTTCACTGCATTTAAGAAAAATATTGATATTGGTATTGATATCAGCGATATTGACCAGTATTGGATTGATACTCAAATGCTCTTTTTCTTTGTCAATGCATATTTGGTTGTAGGTCATTGTCAATCAATCTCTCCCCGTGCTGTGTCTCTTGTAATGAATCTGTTCAGTTCGCCAAATTTACATAAACTTGCAATTATGAGCAGATTTCTATGAAGGTTTGAACTCTGAGTGTGAAAATGTTCATGTCTGTTTGAGAAAAATGCATGAGGTGAATAGTGAGGGGTTTTACAGCCGTAAAACATCTATAATCCTACTTTTTTTTTTTGCTTTTTTACCTAGCATGGGTTACTTTTAGAAGGCAATAGCAATGATAAACAATGGAAGAAGTGTGTATGTTGGTACTGGTACCAACTTAATGCTAAGTTTTGGTACTCATTTTTAATTATTACATGTATTTCCTCTGGTACTGAATGAAACTTTGCTTCATTTGAACTCTGATGGTTTTTTTAGGTGTTCCTCAAAGTTTGCTTCTAGCCCCACTGTTGTTTTTTTATTTATTTTTAAAAATAATTTTCTTGTTCTGACAAGATCTACTGTCTTGTTAGAACAAGAAAACAACATTCGTTTTCTCGTTACAACAAGATAATCAAGAACGAAGAATAAAGCGCTCCCCTCTCCCTTTCCCGTCCGGGGACGCATAAACTTAAACTTAAATCTATTTATTTTATGGTTAACAACAAAAACAGCAGAAGAGACACTCAACAAAAAGTTGTTTTTTAGTCTATTTTTAGATTTATTAATGGATCTATGCTGCTCAAACGTCTTCATTTTATCTCATGCACCAGCCTTCGTTCCTTTATTCCCCTAAAACTTCTTTCATAACTTAAAAACAAATGTCATTTTCTCGGTATAACAAGATAGCGCTTCCCATTATAACAGGAAAACTGTCAAAAAAAAAAAAACTAGAGCAGGACATTGTCAGCTTCCGTAATAAACAAAGGACAAATATACATCAGAAAAACTAAGCATTTGGGGGATTATGAAGATTCTACAGAAGTTTATTTTTTTAGTATGTCCATTTTTTTCAACTCCTAAAAAGATATTTATCCCAGAGCAGTGGATGCAGTTCATTTTTTTCTATTTTCTTGGACAGAAGCACTACTTTGTTCTCAAAAAGTATGATCCTAAATACTCTAGTCAATCTTTGAAAAAGAAGCAGAACAGAATTTGAAATTCTTCTACGAACAAATGCAGTATTAAAGAGAAAATCTCGGTCTTAATGCAAAGACTATATAGTTGAATTCTTTCCAATTAAAACCCCCTTTTCTACTTAATGTTTTCTACATTTAAATTTCGCTGAAATCCAGTTCAGTTGACCAATTGGGGAAAAAAAATCTAAAGTTTTTGGAAGGTGATTGAGCATCACCGAAAATAAATACAGTTTGGTGAAAAAAGAGGATTGTGGGAGGAAAAAAATTAAAATGCTGTATTTTAGATTTGATTAAATATTTTCAACAGGATACCATCAAACCTCAGGTTAAATTTATGGCCCAAGTTTCTAGCGACACAAATTCCAACTTTCTGTGTGTGCCGTCTCTCTTTTGTCTGCTCCTTCTCCTTCCGCTGAAATGCGCCGCCACAGACAGACTGCTGAAGCCAATTACGGCTGCTCGCTGCTCAGATGCTGTCAAGCTGAGTGGCAGCCACCCCAGCTATCCTACATCTGGGGTGCGAGGGGTATGTGTCGCACATTGTCACACGTCCTAGAAATCCACTCTTTTTATCACCTGCTGACATTCATATTCATGTCACTATGCCTCTCTGGCCTGAGAAGGATTCGTTTAGCTCGATGACCAACAGGGTTTTGTTCTTTCTTAAAGCTAATGAAAATCACAGGAACAGCTCTGACCACATGAAGCTTCAGCAGGAAGAAGCGACTGTGGGGTTTACAGCAGAAGGGCTGTGGTTCGAATCCCTGCTGGGCTGTGGTTTCCCCCCACAGTCCAAAAACAGGATTTCTTAAAGAGAAATTAGTGACTCTAAATTGTCCTTTATAAGTGAGTGAAACTGTCCAAGCTGCACTTAACTCTCATTTAGGATGCAGAGACATGCATCACCTGTCATCATGGCAGGTATGGTTTTAACTAAATAAATATGTGTTCATGAAACTGTTTTATAAATGTAATATGTATACTTTTAATCTTTGTATCTATTTCTATACTTTTATGGTCATTTTAATTGCACAATCCCATTCAAACTTGCATCTCTTTAGCTCACTCAGCAAAAACATGCTTTATACATTGTTCTTTAATGTCCTCCCTTTCCATTTAAGAGGCCATTCATTTGACATCTATCTGTCATTTTTTTAGTGTTCAGATCAGACAAAGCAGAACTGAAGGTGAAACATGCAGTACCGCTTCCTCAATGAAGAGGGCGCTCCTGGGCTCATGTTATTTCAACTATTGTTGCTAATAAAGTTGAATAGGAGTCTGTTAATTAATTTCTTTGTTTTATAACTGCAAACATGGCGGATGATATATCCTTAAAAAGGATTTACAGTTGGAATTTTAATTCAAATTTGAAGTAATAAATAATGGATGATCAGGACTGGACCAATACATCGTCATTTAGACAGAGAATTCAAAAACTAAAGAATAACTAGATTTTTAGGCTGAAGTCACTGAGATTTTTGTCTAGATGTAGAGATGTATGAACTTAATTTACCAGCATGAGAACTGGACTGACCCCTCCCCCGCCGTGTTCCAAACAGGAAGAACCCGATGGTTCCAAGAAACCAAAATTCAACAGACTTCTATAGAGAAAAAAAACAGCTATTACCCAGTTATACTATTTGTCAGAACAAACATTGTTGCTCTGCTAGTATTTTTAACTTGTTCTTGCTAATCCTATTTTTCTAATAAATAGATATTTTTTTATTATTATAGTGAAAGTTATTCAGGTTGTAAACTGTCCAATCAGATATTCTCAAAAAAAAAGTATGTGCTTCATATATTGTCTGTTAAACTCTATCGCACAGGGGGCCAAAATCCAAAACACGCCTTATAGGTCACGGGCCGAATAGGATAAACATTTATTCAACATTCTAAAAGTACATATAAAAACATGACTTTTTTAACATAATTATGAACTCGATATAGCATTACCTGTGATAATGCTGGTGTGAAAGCTGTAAACTGAATTTGTGGACTGAAATTGATAGCTGAAAACACTGAAGCTGATAACTGAACATCCTGAAGTTGATGGCTGAAATCGCAGAAGCGAATAGCTGAAAACAGTAAAGTTGATAGCTGGAATAGCTGGAATAGATAGCCAGTTAAAATATAAACCAAATGCAAAATTAGCCTAAAAAACTAAAAGAAAAGCTTAGGTTAGCCAAAACACCTAGCATGTTGCTGAAGAAATAACAAAACTTCAAAATAGCTTAAAAAACGGAAAAAAGCCTAAATTAGCCAAAACAGCTAGCATGTAGCTGAAATATTAGCTAAGCTGAAAAATAGCCTAAAAATCTGAATAAATGTCAAAATAATCCAAAAAGCTAGCATAATGCTAATTTCAAAACTTCTAAACCGTAACTTTTAACAATAATTATGAATATAAAAATACAGGAATATCATTCCAGAATAAATCAACAAACCTTAAATCACTTTAAATATTTTACTCTTCATGAAAATATACTTTGTCGAAATTATACAAGTTAGAAATGAGTGCAAGATAACATAGGACCATTGATAACAATAAAATAAAATGATCTGGAGGACCGGATCCGGCCCCTGGGCCTTGACTTTGACATGTGGGTTTAGACCATTGTATGACTTTTATGTGTGAGAGATGCTTCCTCCATGGTTCTTTGTCTATGGTAGCACCCACCACGGTGTATTTTGGGACTGCAACTGAACTGTTATTCATTTACATTTAATATTTTTCTTTGCCTTGACATGTAACTGCCATGTTTATAAAAAGTATACAAGATATAAATTACAATTAGTAGTTGGCAAACACGTTGGATTTGTATGTGTTTAGATTTGGCCTCTGCAAGACTCACCAGCCACAGTCCTCACTGCAGGTCGTCTCATTTCATTAAAATGAAATAAGAAGTTCCACAAACATTTGTTAAGAGATGCTTTACATGTAGGTCTAGACGCACTATCTGGCTGAAGAAGCTGAAGAAGGCTCACATTTTATCGTGGTTCATTGAGCACTTTATACTTGTATGGTAGAATAAACAGAATATAATAACTAAAAATAATGATGATATGTGGATGATAATGTACTATTCATTTCTGCCCTACATGTAGAAAAACACTAAATTACTTGATCAGCAAGATTCCTTTCCGACACATGTTAACCTTTGTGATGGGATTTGGCTCCTGTGTGTGTGTTTACTCCTGTGTCTGTTTGTATGTGTGTGTGTATCACACAGGGTTGGGGGGGGTCTTCTCTTCCCTGTTTGGCTCCCACTCTGACAGCCCGGTGTAGTCTGCCATGCATACGGAAACATGCAGGAGTGGGCCTGGAATCAAGGTCAGGCCTGGAAAACGATGTCGAGGCGCTCCCGAGGCCCCCCCGACTTTCTGCTGAGCTTGGCACGGCGCGGGCCCCCCCACCCCCCCGAGGCTTCAGCCAGGAGTCACCCATCGTGCTCATCCACGCAAACCTGTAATGAGCTGCCGGAAGACGGTCCAACTCGGCGCAAAGGCGTCGGGAGAGTCTTGGCGCGCCGGCTCCGCTGAGGAAAACGACATGATCTTTTGGCGCGGCTCTCGGTTCAGGGGTAACTCACCGCGGGAACAAGACGTGCCGAAAAGTTCATCAACAAGAGATGCAGGAGTTGGTTTTTATTTAGGAGGAAACATCACAAACAAACTCCTCGGGTTCTTGTTCGGATCGTGGAAGCGTTGGGAGACGAGAGGCTGGAACCACAAAGAGATCCCACTCCTGCGCTGACCTTAAAAGGAACGGCGCACTGTGCAAACATCTGGTCCATCAGCTGGATCCTATGCATCAGCGGGCACAGGGACACACGGGGACAGGTTGGAGGCTGCTTTTGACAGCAACAGTTAATTTCCAACATAATCAATTTATGTGCAGCTCCATAATAACCATCTGTGTTCTGCACGAGGAGGACAGTCCTGAGGAAGGGAACGGGAGCTGGCTGCTCCTCCTTTACAGGAGCGAGGAGGAGATGGAGGCAAAGTGGAGAAGGAACAATTAAAAAAAATATTACATTTGGTGACCACTTTGAAGAACTTTGCAACATTCGGGGTCAAGAAGACGAGGAAAATAAAAATGTCTTGTAGCTCTCCATCGCCAAACACAGAAACACGACATGATGGGGGCCTCCTGCACCTCTCCCTGGTCCTCCTAGAACGTTCCTCTGGCAGTCGCACCCTATCCTACCCTCATCCACCTCCGGTGTCAAAATTTACCAAGGAGGGTGTCACTCAGGCGATTACCGAATCACCTCGGCGAGCCAATTACACTGCATGCTGTCAAAAGCAATAGCAAGCAGAGCCTCACGCTCAGACACCCACAGCTCGGCTGGTGCGGAGCGGAACACGAAAATGGAATTATGCTCCGGTGACCCCTCACCCCCACGATATGCACTTTTGGTAAGAGTAATCAGCATAATTCACCTGCTGCTGCAGATGGAGTCTCTTTCTTTGACCTTAGAAGGAAGGGGGAGGGGCGGACGTCTGAACAAAAGCAGCAGAAAACGACAGGATGTTAGCTTGAAAAATGTAAAATAGTTGTGTGATAGCAGTTGAGCACAAAATAAAGACCCTTAAAGATGAAGGTCAAATAGTTGTAAAAACAGGAAAAATTTGTGGGAGAAATGCCCAAATTTAGGAAATATTAGCCTTGGCCACCAGAAGTTTAGCTTCAGTGTTGACATTCTTTTAACTAGCATAACTCTTTTATGACAGAATATTAGGGCCACCAAAAAAAAAAAAAAAAAAAGTATTATTATGAGTTTAAAGGGTTACCAAACACTACATCAACTCAACTTTTTTGGAAGTAAACGGGGCTTTAAAAGCACTGCCTGTTGGTCATCGCCACACTTCAAACAATTGAAAAAATAAACTTGTTCAATTCCTGAAATTTTAGTGAAAAACCATCTGTGTGCTGCCCCCTAGAGGTTCAAACGAGTGATTACAGTTGAATTTTGTGATTTCACGTCATCATGCTTAACACAAAGAATTGAAGATCATCACGCAACCCTGCGAGTGTTGGAGCTCACCTGCAATGCTGAAAATGGTGGAGCTTGTCGCTGCATTCTCTGTATGCGGAAGCAAAACGGTTGCACCACTTACCCCGCATGCGCGAACCATACGTCACTTCCGCTGTTCGCCCACTATACGACAGAGTCATTTCCAAACAGTAAAACTCCTTGATCACAAGAATTTATGTTTTTCTCAACAACCGAGAGCTTCTCCTGACTGGATTATTGTGCGAGAAAAAGCCACCAAGTTACTGTTAAAAACGAATTTGGATTACCGGATAAAATAAAGTGTTTCGAAGTGGCGCTGTTTCCTCTTAGCTTAGGGGGTAAACTGCCGTCATGTAAAACTGCAGAAGAAGAAAACATTTGTAGTCCGTGATAGTCACTGCAAGATATTATCCTTAACGTGTCATTTTTTCCTTTCGTTTATTCAACAATAAGTGAATTTTTTCATTATAATAAATATTTTTAAGTGCTATATTGACATCATACGAGGCTATTATTGTTGTTACCGTCCGAAGACCATAAAATGCTTTAGCGGAAGTGACGTATGGTTCGCGCATGCGGGATAGCGGTGCAACCGTTTTGCTTCCGCATACAGAAAATGCAGCCACAGAGCTCACTCCATAATGAAGGTCTCATCTAGCTCGGCGGCGCTTGCGTGCTCCTTAAACCCCTTCTCGGAAAACATGTCTCCTTTCTCCTTCTTTTAAATATGAAACTCTGCATTACCGACACCGAACCCCGGAAAGCCGGTTATGACAAGGCAGAATCTAAATTCTTCCCCTATACAGCTTTTTCCTACCTACATTTAGCCCTCCAAACAGAGAGTTATAGTAAAATTGTATCTTCAAATTAGGACGACACTTTCCCTCAATGACATCATCAACAGTCGTCGGTCAGCTACGTTAGCGCAGAGCTGCTAGCACTCGGAAATACAAAGCAACATCAATTTTATAACTCGATAAGGTCATGCTAAAACAAAAAATCATTACTTACATTTAAATTTAAACTTCTGTGCTTCACAGCACATCCACATGAAGAAACACGCATCTCCTCTGTGGAACAGATAGAGGGCTCTGCATCTCTCCACGGTGAGGATTAGCCCTTAAAAAATATTTTAGACACCCCTACCACTAAAAATTCCCTTACAATTGGAAGGGTAGGGAAAGGATTTGGATTCGGTTTACAAATAATTAGATTTTGAGTCACCAAAAAGTTCTGAATTTGTTGGTTTTACAACTTGTAAAGTTTTACATCTTATAAATTCAAACCTTTATATTTGTGCGTTTGCAGGTACGACTTTATTTCTTGTGTCAATGGTTAAAGATATACAGTAGCTTAATGAAAGTCAACACTGGAGCTAAAAATCATGTGTTAAAGATCCACTCCGACCATCTGTTGAGGTATTCTAAAAGCTTTCTTAGAGGAATTTTAAGTAATATTATATAGTTTTTATCCAAAATGAGAGGTGACTACTCTCTGTTTACACTCACTCCTACTAACTTACAGCCCATCACATCCCCAACCTGACATTAGTGCTGCAACAAAAATGTCGATTTAGACCCAGATGTCAACTTGGACTAGGAAAACAAGGGCGTACATGGATCTAGTAGTCTGTGAGTGGATTTGACTGAAACACAATTTTTAGCCAAAATTCTTTATATATCTCCACTTTAAAAAAAAAATGCTACAAGAAGATGTTAAAAACAACAAAAGTACAATTTTAATATGAGTAATTTTTTTTGGGGACTATTCCAAAATATTATCTCAAAAAAACTTTATTTAGTACGATTTTATTTAGCAAACCTTCTGTATGCAACAAATTTTAATGCAAAACAAAAACAAAATATATTACCTTTTTATTATGTTGCTGTTAAAATAGTTCATATTTATGTATTACGGTTTTAATTTTTTTTAGAAGAAAATCTCAACGTTCCTGAAAAGTGGGAATAAGAGTAATATTTTTAGTATAAATGGGACACATTTCAATCCCTACCTGTCATATTGAACTCGTCGGAAATACATGTATTTTTAACACCACGCCACTTCTAGTGGATCCACTCTACTCGGTATAGTCCAACCTGTCATGCATTATACATGTGCTGGGTGGATGTCCATGTGTCCCTGTACATCCTCTGCCGTCCTAATTGACATGCAGCGGGCCCGAGCAGCTGGGAAGCTTTCTGAGTGTGTGTGTGTGTGTTGTTTAGTGTGTATAGCTCTCAGTAAAGCCCCTGCATCCTCCAGGCCACCTGGACATAATGGCCTTCAGCTGCCACCATCACCAGCGACACGAGCGGCAGCAAGGGCTTCAGCGAGGGAGCCATTTCTAGCACGTGCGCTCATTTTCTTCCTGGTCGGACCCGGCGAACAAACAAAACAAAACATTTGCGGTTTCCTGTTACAACGAGGTTTCGCCTTGAAACTTTTCAAGTTTTCCAGGTATACGAATGCCCCCCCCTTTTTTTTTTTTTTTACCACATCTTGCCCCCCCCTCATTCCATTCCTATATCCGAAGCCTTTGATTCCGTCCTGCTTCTCAATTCTTCATGGAACTCCAGCATTTCAAAGAGTTCTTCCTTCCCCCCTCCCTCCCCTCCTCCTCCTCCTTCCCAGGCGGAGCGCCGGCCAAGTCTGGGAGAGGGACTGCCCATCAGAGGTTGGCTGCTATCAGCAGGGGGGCTGCGTGTCTCCAATTCAGGTCAGCCTTGGCTACAGACGGGGACTTAAAAGCGAGCCACAACGCATCCTGTGATCCCAGTAAGCACGCTTGTTAGTGGAATTGATAACGGACCCATACACCTGGGTCCTCTGAAGTTGGCATGGCGTTTTAAAGGGGAAGACGGCGAGCCGGGGCGAACGCGTGGAGCCGAGGAAAAGGATGGATGGGTGGGTGGGTGGTGGTAGGGATGCGGGGGGAGAAAGGTCTTTTTGGCATGTGACGAAACAGAATATGTTTGAGGGAGCGACCTAGAACATTGTGGAATTATGTACAAATACGGGGCATATGGCGTGGAATCATACGGAGAATCCCAAATAAGTTTTGGCTCCGATACGTTACCCCCTTCCCCCCCACTACCACCCTCTTAGATTTTTTTTAATACACATGTAAACCTAAAAACACCCCTTTCGTCTTACGTTGCAAACGCCGTCTGCGGCGCCACATTTATGATAATCAGAGTCTAATTCATTTATCGGGTCTACCTTTTCGCCATGTGTTGACCCCACGGCCATGTTGCCAGCTCACATCTGGCTGCATGGTACGCTGCTCAGTCCTGGATGGGATTTGCCCCCGGTGATGGGGCATCTGGGAGGCCAGATGAGGCTGAGGCTTGATGAGGGCTTTGTCTATTATAGATATGGGGCTTTATGGAGACATTGACAGCTGCACATTGACAGTCTCCTGAGCAGGAGGCCTACTTCAGCAGTTGTGCTGCTTTCTGTTGTCGAGAACAAAGAGTACCAGTACAATTCACTCGTTTCTGTTCTTTCACTCCTCACTTTGTGATCTTCTAAAGACCCACACGGATGAAAACTGTGTTTTTAGCGTGTTCTCGTGGCATTTTTCTCATGATGAAGGACGTAAATAAGCATTTCTGAGTATTTTTTCATTCAAATCCCTGTGAATCAAGAGCAGATGAAAAAAGACATTTGGAAAAAGCTTGCATTTGTGATGTAGAACATATGCTCCACAAGATCCCCACTTTGCCCCATTCTGATGGATCCTCTTGCAAACAACTAGATCCATGAACGTCTTCCTTTTCCTCTTTCAATCTGATATCAGGCTCAAAACCAGTATTTCTCGTCTTTTTTGCTAACCAATAATGTTAGCTTGGGGTTATGAGGGGCTGTAAGCTAGTGGGAGAGTGTGTAAACAAAGGGAGAATGGGACACATTTTTAAAAGTACGTACACACAGTGGCACATTCAAGAACGCATACACGGTGTCATGAATATCTAATATTAAGTTTCGAACCGGATAATGATAATAAACGTAAAGGAAATGGGGGGTTCAAGCCAGGGTGGGATTATATAAATTTGCTTCCTCCCACTCCCTTTCAGGCAATCTCTTAATGTCTAGTTATCCTGTGTTTGATATGTCTTTATGGATGTAAACTTCTGATGATGGATTGTATCGCACATGAATTTACGTTTTTCTTCTTGGTTGCTTGAAATAAACCATCTCTAATCTAATCTAATGAAGGCACATCTAGGTGGTGGTTTTCACACCGGTCAAAAAGGTAGCAATAGGTAGGAGCTTCTTCTTCTGCTTTTTGTTTCCAATTTAGTAGCGCTTGCCCACCACCTACAGTGGGATGAGGCTCGATGCAAAATGTTGAAGCAGTGCAAATCTCATGAATGTTCCTCGAGGAGTTTTCCTTTCACAAATCTATTCTGATAAATGAAAGATTTGATGTCACAATTGGTGTCATTTTGTTTCCAGTCAGACACAAACTGAAATTATTAGTTTTTCCTCAGTGATTCATTTTTAAATAGTTGGCGCTTGCGTGTTTTGAAACGGCAACACATTTGTCACATGTTGATGTTTAGCTGAGGATCCCTCCATGACAAAAATGGATGTTTTGGGTGTCCCTAACTCATTGTTTTTTTTATATCTTGGCTGTTCGTAAAATTAAGGTTCTGCATCCTTTGGGACGTGGTATTGGATGTGGTATGGGACGCAGACTGGTCCTCGGGACGCGTCCAGTACCTAAAAACAGTACCGATATCCTAACCCAGCGCCAGACGTGGTGATAGACGCGGTATTAGATGCGGTGTTAGATGCACCACCAGATGCGGTAACGGACCCAAACCGGTACCAGATGCTGTACCGGGCGTGAACAGGTACTAGATTAGGGTTTACAGCTTGGAGGTTGGGAAGCCATGATTTAATGCGAATAGACAACGTCAAAAAACTTGATGAGTGTCTGAATTTCTTGATAAAAGTATTCCATGCAATCCATTTTTGCTACTTCTCAATGAGCAATGGAGATTGCTGCTGGCAAGTCTTACAGCAGCTAAAAACCTGTAAGCTCAAAGATGGCTGCCACCTCATGACCTTTGTACCATGAAATATTTAGCAATCTTTCATGACATTGTACTGTTGGATATCCACAGCCAGGATAAACAGAGCAAGATCTTCAATGTTGGACATGTGATCAGGGGCAGTGGTGCAGTTAAAAATCTGAATTCTTGGAAGGTGAATTATTTGCATTGCTATTTATTTATGTTGTTTGTTTATTTGGCTATATATTACAAACCTCTTTTTTCCATAGTCAACAATATGTGTGTGTATGTATGATAAACTGCTGTTGTAGGGAACCCCTGGGGGGCTGCAGCCATGGGAGGGTGAGGGAGGGTTGTTTGATTGTTTAAGTCATGTCTTTGTTGTTCATTAAAAGAAGAAAAAAGTGACGAGTGAGGATGAGAATTTGCTGGAAAAGACACTGTCCACACGTCACTACCAAATCCAGTACCCTGATTGGTCAGAGTTTAAGTTTTCACGATTTAGGAGTGAAAGAGTTCAAGTGGTTGAACTTCCAGCATGCAATCAGTTCTATATACAAAGCTCTACGCACAAATTGCTATCATTTTTTACGTAGACCTCTCGAGATCTTGTGTAGTGACGTGTGAACGTGAGATTTTTGGACTAGGAAGCCTTAAAATTGTGTTGACGTGCATTTATGTCATCTTTTCACTAAGAGTCAGAGCTGCCACCGCCGACTTATCTTAGGCTATAGTCATGGGGCAACTGTAATGAAGCAATAGAGTTGCCAACCTCTGATCAGAAGATTCCAGGTTCGATTCCCGCCTTGCCCGTCCATACGTCGAAGTGTCCTTGGGCAAAACCCTGATCCCCACAGTGACTCTGATGGAAGGTTGGGGCCAGTGTTCGGCAGAGGTGAATGGGTCTGTGAATGTAAAGCACTTTGATCCTTTGAGGAAAGCAGTGTAGGGCTATACAAGTAAACCCCATTTACGGACACATATCCCAGAATGCCATCACGCAACAACCTCATTTTTCAAAATTTTAGCAAATTTGGCAGATGGCCAACAGAAAAAGTGACAACTTTTACAGCAACAGAAATTTTTTCTCTAAAAGTTTACGTAGGTAAGTGGGGGCCCAAGGTCGCACAGTGGCAGTCCAGTGACACACTAAGATGACGCCATCATGAAATCGGGCAACAGTTTAGCGGCCACAGGTCAGTGGTAGCCGAATCACCGGCCGACTACAGCTCTGACTGGACAATGTGTAAATGTCCCTGGGTAGCATATATGTCCAGATCAAGCTGCCACCTTATAGCAGCCCACCTGACTGCCACCGTCTACATTCATGACCAGACCAATGATTTTAGTTGGCATGAAATCTTACAGATTCTACTGATGTCTCCCCATCATGTGGTGGCAGTTGTATGTGATCGTAGAATCACATACAAGGGGCTGGCAGTACCTTAACAAACTACTGATGTTCTTCAGAAACTATGTCCTAGAAATGGCACAGGTTCTTTGATTATGCTTAAAACATCATAATCATAAATAAGACTACTGGGAACGCTTTTGAAATTTTTCAAAAGATGATCGGAGGGGAACGTTAAGGCTGTTTTATTTCATGTTAATGATTTCTCTGAACCCTTTTTTTGGCGCATACATCTCCAGAATATATAGAACCACGTTTTCTTAATAACGTGGTTTAAAAAAAAAAAAAAAAGCAACAGGCTCACTGTGTAATTGGCGCATCTCTTTCTGAGTAAGAGGTTCGGGGGGTCGAGGTGCTGGATGGGTGGCGGCGGTGGTGGGGGAGCTTGAAGAGCAAACGTAAGCGAAAGATAGCTGCATCTACAGACCACGCCGCGCTGACATTCTCCAACCTTCCCTCCTGCCCCGCCATTTGTGAAGGATTTGGGGATTTCATAATTTCCTGTTCTTTCTGAAAAGGGGGATGGCAGCACCTGGTCCACACAGCTGTACTTCATTTAGAGAGCAATTTGAAAAGAGCGAGGGGGAGAGGAGAGGAGCGAAGCAGCCTTGTCATTAAGGGCTCCAGAATGGCCTCCGTTTGTTAGACACATGGCACAGAGTTAATGCCGCTGAATGGGGGAATAGGCGCTGTTGATGCTGTCACAAATTTCTCATAAGTGCTATGACATCTGAAAAAGCCACTCCAAGAGCAGCGAGGGGAGGGAGGGTTAAAATTTTCCTTATCAAAGATTAGGCTTTTTTTTTTTTTTTGGTAGGTAATTGACAGCTGCGGTTAGGATGTAAGCATGTGTTTCTGTCTGTTGAGATAGATATTCTATTTGTGTACCAATTCATCTTTCATCCACCTTGAAGTTTGTTGTTTATGCAGGTGATGGAAGCGCTGGGGGTTTGCATCAGCGCCTTGACAATGAGAATAATAACCAGACTGTTGGTAAACTAAGGTGATGCAAAGGTTTGTTGTGCGGATGCGCAGCTGCCTCGCCTCCTCACAGTTGATCTAATTGATTTTGACATGCACATGTGCAGGGGGGAGAAAAGCAAAAAAAAATAGTCAGGCAGGATCAAAGGCAAACGCTTTATTGCCACATCACAGGGCCCCTGCTGCATTTTGAATTCTACCAATCTGTCCAAACAGTCATAAAAATCCTGCGATGAAGAGATGCGCCTCTCCCGTTCTCATTCAGCCTCTCCACCCTCCCCTCTCCTGCTCCCTACCTCCGCCGCCGCCTCACCGCTCTCGGTGTCGTCGTCGTCCTCAAGTGGTAATAAGTGATGCAAGAGCCACCGGGGCAGTATGAAAACACTGATCCGCAGAGGTAGAAACAACTTCCACAACAACTTGTCAGAGACATGACAGATGTGCAAACGGGAGGTGGAGAAATAAAAGTTTGGGAGTTATAGAGACTGATTTGCTAAGCATTGGCAGGAAATTAGTCTCTTAAACCGGATTTGCAAGTCGAGAGTCGGTTTCCAATCAGCGAGTGATTGTCAGAAACACGGCGATGAAGAGTAAAAAAACTGATTAATGAAACTTAAAATGAAAAAGGTTGAGCTAAAAGTAAATAAAGTGCGTATATAAGTGTAGGTTTAGGCAGTTATATAGGCTGAGCGTCAAAATTAGATGGAGATTGATTTATCCTGTCAAAGTGGTGGCAGCTTGATCTATAAAGAAAATTCAAAGCGCAGAATATTATACTGCAGCTTTAGCTTGGTAAATGCATGTAATACCAGCGAATTAGAAGAACCATGCAAACACATTAAACTATTTTTTTTTTTCACCTAGATTTTATTTTTAGCTTGCTAACACTAGCCAATTGGGAAAAGCATGCTAAAACCTTTAGCTAGCACAAACCAATTACAAGTTTTTAACAGTTAAAAGATTGCTCTTTTTTCACCTTCTGTTTCTGGTTTTAAGTATAGCATGCTAATTTGGAAAAAGACTGTTAATAATTTGTGCTAAAGCTTTAAGCTAACTGTTCTTTCTTTTAATCTTCTACTGATCTTTTGTTTCTAGATATAGCTTGCTAACATTAGCCAACTGGGAAATCTAAAGCCTTAAGCTAACACTAACCGATTAAAAGAACAATTGAAAAAATAGATTTTTTTTCACACTCATAGGGCTTTTGGTTTAGGTATATCAAGCTACCTAGACAATTGGAAGAAGCATCCTGATGCATTAAAATGATTGTTCTTTTTTCACCTACTGAGCTTCTTTCACCTAGAGCATATTGAACAACAACCAATTGGAAGACTTTAAAGCTTTAAGTTAATTTGTCTTTTTTATCTTCTACTGATCTTATGTTTCTAGATATATTTGCTAACACTAGCCATTTGGAAAAAGGCACGCTAAAGCATCAACCAATCACTTACCAATTAAAAGAAGAACTTGAAACGGTTAAAAAAAATCACTCTTTTTTTTCACCTATTGAGCTTTTGGTTTTAGGTACGGCAAGCTAATTGTAGTCAATTAGAAGAAGAATGCTAAAGCGTTAAACTAATTATTCCTTTTTATGTCTACTGATTTGGGCATAGTTTGCTAACACTGGCCAATTGGACAAATCATGCTAAATCTTTAAGCTAGCACCAACCAATTAAAGAGAAGAATTTGAGTTAAAAAATAAAGTTATTTTTTTCCACCTACTGAGCTTTGGTTTTCGGTATCGCAAGCTAACTAGCCAATTGGAAGAAACATGATCATTATAAGAACTTCTTCTTATAACTGAGTTCTTTCTTAGCTAGAGCTCTAAGTTTTAGCTAGAGCATGCTAAAACTAGAAAATATGATGACTCATGCTAAAGTGTTAGGCTAATTGTTCTTTTTTATGTTCTATTGTGCCCTGGATTTAGGTACTGTTTCTTACCATTTCTACCGTAAGAATAAGCTAATTGTTCTCTTTCAACTACTTACCTTTTTGTTTTAGTTAGATAATGCTAACACCATCCAATCACACGAACTGTGCTAAAGCATTAAAGCTAACTGTTCCTTTTTATCTACTTAGACTTTTGCATGAGCTATAGCATGCTAATATAAGCCAATCATTAGAAGCACAAAAAAGCTAACTATCTAGCCATCCAATTTACAAGCTAGTTCAATCGTTTTTGGGGTCACTCAATTGTAAGAGCCAATCTAAGTGCTTGTTGGTCAAAGGTAAGGTACACACTCGCCAGTCAGTCGCAGGGCTCATGCTAAAACCTTAAGCTAATAAAATTTTTTTCAACTACTGAGATTTTGGTTTTAGCTAGAGTATGGGAAACTAGTCAATTGGGAAAAGCATGCTAAATTGTTCTTAGCTTGTGGTTTTAGCTAGAGCATAGCAACACTAGCTATTTGAAGGAAGCTTTAAGCTAATTGTTCTTTGGTTCATCAACTTACCTTTTGTGTCAGCTTCAGTATGCTTAACACCTGGTGGTACAAGTTGCAAGTCTGTTGCAAGGCTCATTCTAAAGCATCAAACTAATAATTCTTTTCTTCACTTATTATCTTTTGCTTTTAGCATGAGCGTGGCGAAACTAGCTAATTGAAAGAAGAATGCTAAATCTATCAATCTATTTTCCCAAATCCCCTTAATCCTCTTTGTGTCATTGGGTGGAGCCTACACCAACAGTTCAGTTTGTCACAGGACTCATGATAAAGTATTAAGCTAGTGTGTCTTTTTTCAGTTACTAAGCTTGTGAAATTAGCCAAAACATGATGACAACTTTTTTTTAGAAACATTTGTGTATTATGTTTCATTTGTGTCTGAAAAAGGAAAACGACTAGTTCTTGACTAGTTTCAAGGGCTATATAGCAGCTAATAAAGCAGTTCACTGTCTTTGAACTGAGTGGAATCTTAAGGGACGATAATTAAACTTTTATAGTTTTGATTTGGTCTAATATTAACTTTCTTACGCAAATACAGAAACATAACAACTGCAAGGCAACATTTCTGAAGTTGTTTCATTAAATTCGTGAAATCCATTAGCTTTTTATTTATTTAGTTATTTTATTCCAAACTTTTCACTAAAACTTTAGGAACTTTTTAAAGTCCAACAGCACAATCACGTTGATTTGAGGCTTTTTTTTTTTTAATTATTATTTAAAAAAGCTTTAGATAGTGATGGATGTGTTCAGTGACTGTAATGTCAGAATAAACCAGTCAACCTTTTTCATTTCTAGCAAGAATTTTATTAAAACTAATTTTGACGCTTAAAAAGACTACCTTTAAAATGTTTAACTAGACAGAATGTGTACGTCCTTTGTTTTCACACCTTAGCACCTCTTTGTGTTTTGAGGTGTGTGTATCGCAGATGTCTTTTTCAGAATGTAGCCTTCATGAGCGCTCAGTGAGCTGTGGGCCTGTGTTTTGCATTCACACATAATGGGATGTTACTGAAAGCGTCTAACTATGTCTGTGGGCAGAGTGTAATAACCGCACCACAATTGGACTAACCATGCAGAGAGAAAATAAAAACGACGCACACAACACACACACCTGGCAGGTGTGTGAGGAGGCTGAGTAATATGAAGCCACGCAGGCTCCCACAAGCGACCATTCGCACAGAGCTGAGTTTCACAAATGAGTCAGAGAAAAAAAAAAAAAAATTCAGAGCGCAAGCGTCCTCTGCCACCAAACTGTGCGATACATTTGTTCGCCGACTCTTTCTTCGTTTCCCAAAACAATGACGGATTGATTCCTCTGGAAGTACCGGATCCCGGAGGATCCAAAAACAAAAAAACAACTTGATGCGATCTGTTTGAAAACTTGTGAGTGCGCCGTTTGTCAAGTGTGCCTTTGGCAGGGCAGTGGTGGTAGTGATGGCTGTGGGTGGTGTTGCGGGGTGGAGGGGGTCAGGGAGAAGGGGGTGAGGGAGGGGGCTGTTGGCTGCTCTTCTCCCTCCTGTCAGCCCCCTCTCTCGGCCAGGCGTGCAGGCTGTGTTGGGCGGCCCGGCTCCTCGGCAGCAGATGCGAGCCCTCATGTCAGAGGCAGGCAGTGGCCCGACGGAGCGCCGCTCGCGCTCATACCTCATTGAGCCATCTCCCCTAGCAGATGGCGCGCTGCTGCGGGCGCTCCTCTCCCCGATAATTACCAGGCCTCGCCACAGATGGAAATGTCAGTCAGCCTCACAGGTCCTGGTTCCTGCCACTGCCTCCGTCCGCGGCCTCTCTACCTAAGCCGGGCGCTGCCAACACTCACCATGTGTTCTGTGACTGCTGACTAGGCAGGCAACAAAAGAGAAATCCGCCCGCATGAATATTGATGCGGGGGACGTTAGGTGGCTCGACGCGGACCAGACCGGGCACCGGCGCACACTTGGCCAGGTGGAGGCTGTGACACCGGGTTCCAACCTTTTTTGTCTCCGGCTTCTTCGGGGTGTCAGCGCCAGCGCGTCGTGGCGCCGTCGGTGCAGCAGAACACAGCTTTGATCAGCGCAGAAGAAAAAGAGAAAAAAGTGATACCGCCTTCCACAGTTTTTGAATGACATATTTAGAAGATTAGGATAACTGTGTTTGCAAAATGGATTAATTCTAGCAGATGCCAGGACTAACCCCCACTTATCTGTGATAAGGTGACCAGATGTCTCCGCTTGGCAAAGGCAACACACTCAGACTTTTATTACTCGGCGCCAAAGCTTCCCTCGAGAAATTTCTCCACGCGTTTACAGATAATCTACCTTTGCCGAGAACACGGCGACGGGGTTTTGCCTCTTTGTATGTTTGTCCATGTATGAACTCCTGCAGATGTGTTGTCGGGTTGTTCAAGAAGCTCAAGAAGATTAAACTAAAGTAAATACCTTTGTGCCTCAGTGCCGGGATGGCAGCGGGATGGGCGGGGGGAAGACAAACTAAGTAGAGGTTTATTGGTAATATCTTCTTGGCATTTAGTTCTTATGACAATGTTTCCCAGCAGACAAATGATTTTCTCATCAGAAAAGAGCTGCTCTCCAGTCTCTCCCTCATTATTTTGTCTAGTTTTAGACATAAATGTGAGTTTATTCAACAATATTTTGACAAAGGTTGATTTCAATTCCCCTTTTGGAGGTAAAAATACCCTTACTTCTGAAGTTTACCGACTAATACGTTTTTGTTTTTTGTCAGTTCTGAACCTTCTAACCACAATTGAGGCTGCTGGTCACAAACAACGCAGACACAAACGTGCGCTGGTGAACTACGAGGTGGAAATGAGTCATAAGTACACCTCGCTGTTTGCTTTGCACTCCTCCTGACAGTTTGGAGCTGCAGCCACAGAGCCCACAGCGCAGGTGGCGTGGAGGCCAAGATATTGCAGAGCAATACACAGATCTGCCGAGAGTCACATTGACGAACCCGGAGGTAAAACACCGTTTTGGTCTTCTAGAACTGACGACCTTAGAGAGGCGAATAAGGAAACACAGAAGGAAACACACATTAAAATTAGTTTGTGTTCAAGATGTAATATTCACTACATTCACACCAGGGATGTGTCACGTATTCAAGAATACAATGAATGAAGGTTCTTGAACACATAGTTCATACTGTACTGTCACTAACCGATACTAGTGCATGCACAAGGAAGAGGTTTGGTGCAAATCTCCTAAATCTTGCTCCAGGCTTTTTCTTTCACAGCTCTTTTCCAATTTGTAAAAGTCTTGGTGTCATAGAATTGCTACTGGACACAAACCACAATTAAAACTTTCTCCTTCATGATTCGTTTTCAAACGGTTGGTACTTCCGTGTTTTGAAAAAGACACTACGTCACCACCGGATCCGAGTCAACTGGTTTCACTTTTGGCACAAATTTTGTTGGTAGAGCTCAAAACAAACATAAAAATTAGCGTGGGAACAGGGAATGAGAGAGTTTTGAATGCAAAAACCCAAAATTTGTGTGTTTACATAGACTTTCATTGGACGTGGTTGCTCAAATGTGAATTTTCAAGCTAGGTGTGAACGTAGCATCAGATGGTGGTAGATTTCAATGCTTTTATTCCTAATTCTGCATGATTGATGGTTGACTTTTCTTACAAAATACTTGAGCTTCCCTGAGGTGAATCTCATTTGTATATTTGACAGAATAAGGACACCTTAAATATCTTTGGGTACTGCAGGTTTTTGGGTTGTCCGGGCCTGTATGAGGTCCTAAAGAGGAGTCTTTGGTTCAAGCCAAAACTTAAGGTGTGTCTTAAGGGTTATTGAAAATGGAAGTTTGGATTGTTGTGAGTGTGGTAATTGTATCACCAATTATTCACACTTATGACGGGTGATGCTATCACACCTTGTGCCATACTCTCGTTGTTGGTAAAACATTAGTTACAACTGTCCTTGATTTGAGTCATCTAAGGATAAAAAGGGGTCAAACCCTGGATTGGGTAAGGAGAATAACTGGTGACGTATGCATCATGCAGGGTTTGGAGTGGATCAAAAAAATGCAAAAAAGGACTTTGTGGGGTCATGTATTGTGTGTTAATGGAGGAAGGGGGTGGGTAAAGGGGGGATCAGGTTTCTCTCCTTTTATTTATTTATTATTTATTTATTTATTTATTTTTTTTATTTTTTATTTTTTTTATTTTTTTTTTTCTTTTTTTTTAACTTGTCCTGTCCAACAGCTGGGCAAGCAGATACGGGCTGAGAGCCTCTTGCGTTGGACAGATTTATGTCCCAACAGGGGTTTATACTTAATAAACCTGTTGTATTTCATGCTAAACTTATTTAATTATGTTGTATCTTTTCTTTTCTTTTTTTTTTTGTTTTTTTTTTGTTGGACCGGACGGAAACAAAGGGGGGGGGGGGGGGGGTTAAAGAGTGGGTTAGATAACAAAGAAGGTAACACAGAGTAGCAACATCCTATAACAACCAGTGTAAATACAATCTGGATGGGCGGGGCTGTCTACACACACACTCAGTTACACACATACCTTTTGGCTAGAATAATCTTTACCTTTAAGTTGTCAAAAATGTACACAATACCACTACAGCTCACACACAATCATAGAAGCTGACACAAAAAGTTTTCATTCCATCACACATTCTGTAGTGCGAGGTGAGCTGACACCTGTGCTCAGGTGAGTGTTTATGTTTTGCTGATGTGAATGTTGATGGAATGTATAGAAGGAGAGAGAGCCCGGCCACCCCAACGCCCAGGCTCTTTCTCTCCTTTTATTGATTGATTGTTTGATTTGTTTGTTTTATGTTTTTAACTGTAAAACGCTTTGAGTTGCACAAGTATGAGAAACATTTTTTATACATAAAGTTCGATTGATTGAAAAGTGAAAATTCCGTAAAATAATCTCCCCTGCTTCACATTACTTACACTTCTCATGTTTTGTTTCATTGTTCACTACAACCTTTCGCCTGCAATATGAGGATAAAAACAAAATGTGCCTTAAGACACAAGCACAGTTGTGACTAAGCAATGGGATGGTACTGAAAGGGGAGGGGCTCCACAGACCTTAAAATTAAAGCTCTGAGGAACCGTACTAATAATTCTTCAACATCTATTCGTTTAGTTGACATGTTTGATGGTTTGAAGGACACAAAAGGATCGTATTTCCTTTTAGCCCAAATGTAGAAGGTGAATCTGCAAAACATGATGCAACCAGACTGAAACACACCGAGCTGAAAGCTGCAGGCACCTCAAAATATGAAACGTAAAAGATTTTTTTTTCCAGTTCCACTCCTGAATGATAATTTCAGTGCTGAATAAAGAATAAAATGGTCTTTTTTAAAAGGAAAAGCTTGTCTTTCTCTTGTGTGACAGGACTGCAGCGCTCCGGCTAAGCTCTGATCATAATTAAAAGTGCTCTGATGAGACTCAAGATATCACACCTTTGTGTTGCACAGACACAGAATGGCTTCAGTCTACCTCTCTCCGTCTTTCTTCTTTTTGTCTTGGGCTGACAAAGCTACCCCCCCCCTTCATTTCCATTCTGCCCATTATGCAAATGAGGACGGATCACATATTGGTTCAGACGAGTGAAACAAGTGCAGAGGCCAGGTCTCCTTTAGGACCAAGTGGAAATTTGCACTTAAAAGCCATTTTGTGGGATAAAACAATGGTCCAGGTGCTGTGCCCTTGACCAAGGGCCCCGGCGTCTCCTGCGAGGCGGAAAGTTGGTGTCACACCTGTTTCGGCCCCCTTCCTGTGAGCTCCTGGCTCGCTTTGTTCAGTTTGGCCCTCAATCGAGTGCAGATAGAAATCATTGAAATATCTCCCTTATTTTTAGCCATGTTGTCCCATGGAATTTTGTTCAAATTTAGCTCTAACAGTTGTGAAAAATCATAAACTACATTTTTTTGTTGCTATCAAATTCCACATGTTCATTTAGCTCAAAATTTAGACGTTTACTTTGAAAGAATAAAGTCTAATTAATTATCTTTAAAGTCCATCATCCTGTTGTCGGGGGCCCTCTCTGTCTGATAGCTTAAATACAAATGTTAGCTGCTAGCAGCTAACTGTTAGCAGCTGTTAGCTTATGCAAGATGTTCCCTGAATCCTGCTAAAGCAAGATCCGCAAGAAGTTAGCACCATAATCGATTAACAAATCGTCTTGAAGCCTACCAAACAAAACTAACATCTGGCATCAGAATAAAAGTCCTCTTTTGAGAATTTTAGCACATCGTTGGGCTGAATTTTGAGGTTAGCACAGCTGCAAGCCTAACAAGGTGCATTCTGGGATCTTGTTTATGCGTTTCTTCAAACTCAAACATACCCTAAAAAAGTGAAATATTGGATTAATTAACAAAAGTTATGCAATTTCCCAAATCAATATTTTTACTTGATAAAGACTAATATCTTTAAACATAATGAATTACAGAGCTTTTGTTAACTTTTTACAATGTCGATGTATTTACCTTTGACAGTTGTATGCATTTATTGATAGTAAATGAAAAAGCAAGTCTCTTCCAAATACTTTTAATTGGAAGCATTCGCTTGAAAGCGCGTTGCTACCTATGAAAATCAGATTATAATCTGCAGAAAATTTAACAGAAGTTTTAGTTATGGATGAATAAAATAAAAAATTTGTCAGGATTTAGATTAAAAAACAAAATAAAAACACTCAACTTGATAGTGACATTATTACTGCCTCTGATTTTTGTCTTGACTCTGAGCTACTTAAGGTATTCCACAGGGTTCTTAACAGGAACCTATTCTTTTTGCTCCACTTACCTGTTTCAGGCAGCATTAGAAGTTAAAAGATGTATTAATTTATATAATTTTTACTGCCGAGGTGCTAAATTGATCTTTAAAATCCATTCAAAGCAAATTATTGAATTTGTTTCAGACCAAACTTGGATATTTTTGTTATTTATTATGTAGGTATTAAGGCAACAAAGGAACAAAAATTAATTCAGGTTGATTTGACAAAGAGAGACTGACCAAAAGAGAGGATGTTGGTATAATGACACTTTTGAAGCTACAACGCCTCAGAAAATGCTGTTAAAACACTGCTGTGTTCAAAACGTGCTTTCACGTGTAGCTACACATTCATGTGACTGTTTCGAGCCCTACAAACCAAACACGTGGACATTTCAATTAACTTTAACCAATCAGGGACTTGAATTTGGTAGTGACGTACAAATCTGGTTCATACGGTAACATCTGGGTTTGTCTTTTAAGCCACTCGCACTTCCATTTTGTGCCCCAATTGACAGGTAGGCATTTCACACTAAGCCTCTTCCAAATGTAACGGGCAGATATGCAATAATAGAAAAGCAGAAGAAGCCCCTCCCCGCTGGTTCAGTGTGAACATGATGGACTAAATGGTGCATTCTTGAGTGTCAAAAACCCTGTGAACCAAGTTTGAAAACTATATGATAGAAGGACAACAAACTAATAAAAAAGAGAGAATAGATTGGACAGAATATTTTTCTAATCTAAACTTAAAATAACAGTTTTTTCTTTTCTGATAAAAACATTTACAATTAGGTCAGCTCAATATGAACCACGTACCTGTAGTTTCATTGATCCATCGTGGTCGTGAACTGTTAGACAAACGTGAGATGATCTAACGACATCAAAATGACTCATGAAAGATTTAGATTTTGTGTCTTGAGTTCTGATATTCCACTTTCAGTTTCCTTTTGAGAAAATCTTCTGAAACTCTTCGGTTTTGAATCAGCGGCGATTAAACTCATCGTCTGACACTCAAAGCCGTAACACTATCAGGCCCGTGTGCCCGAAGACAGTCCCAATGATGTCCGTTTGGAATTCCCACACAGAGACCAGCCGCCCCTTTAGGGCCCGAACATAATTATATTTTTGTATTAGCTCGATAAGATTAGCCGAAACAATGTTTGCAATGGAGGGTTTTAAAAGTATTTAAGGAGGCAATTATTTTTGGGCGATGAAAGTGTCGTCTTATCAACGAGGATCAGCCCGGGCAATTAACATTTGCCACAGACAGAAGAAAAAAAAAAAAAAAAAAACACAGTCTCTACAGTTTGACAGGGGGAAAGCTGCTCTGCCGTGCTGTGCACATTTGCATTGCACTCACATAAGATTCATTTTAGTCCTAACATCATATGCGCTTTGGGGTTTTTTTAGGGCCTGCTGCTTCAACAGCCCGTCCTAAAAGAGAAGCCTTCTGCAAAAAGACGGAGTGAAACAGGAAGGAGAAAGAAGTAGCGGAGGGGTGTGTGTGTGAGAGAGAAAGTAAGAGTTGGGTGACCTTGTTACCAGTTGGGTTGAGTTGGACAGGCTGGTAGGAGGTTGCTGTCTACGGGGAGGGACAGACAGATGCTCGCTCTTCTCCCTGGGCAAAACATCTCGCCTGGTGCAGGCAGCGCGCAATCTGGCCCGGGCAGCTGTAACCCTAATGATCACTGGTGGCGCTGCACCTGACCGGCCGACCAGCTCCACGCCGGTTACAAACCCCTCCCACCCTCTCCTCTTTGACCTCCAACGCCTCAGAAAAGAGTTGTGCGTGCGGGAGGAGAGGGGAGGAGGTGGAGCGCGGAGGAAAAGGAGGTTATGGGAGGAGAAGGGAACAGGTGGAGAAAGTACTGGAGATTGTCGCTCTGAGAATTATGACAAAAAACAGAGCAAAGAAGTTGGTAAAAAGGAAAAATAGGAACAGAAAATGTGTTTTTGGTGCAATAGTTGCATCATTTTGAGCAAAAAATGAAGGAAAATCTGACAACAGTATCTAAAATCTAAATATATGAACAAAAATATTCCAGTTTCAAACATTTTCTTAATAAAATGTTTTCATTCCAGTCCAAAATGACTCTGGTTGTCATGGTGATACTGTTGCATGATGATATTTTAGCATTGTAGCAAAACCTAATCTTTGGCTGACTGTTGCTGCTTGTTTAAAAAAAAAGTTATCAAAAGTTTTTGTCATATTTGAAACAATTTATACGATTTAAAAAAACATTGATGAGCTAAATGCTCTGAATAAAATTAAGAATATTGAAAGTATGACCTCATAAACTCAATTTAGAGTCAATTTGAAATGTAATGAAAACAATCTATCAAGCAATCAAATACATAAATCAAACTACTCCTAAGCAATCAAATACATATGATTTCATAGTTTTAAATATGGCTGGATCAGATTATTATAAATGCATCATATTGGAAGAAAAAAAATGAAGAATTATCTCACAAAAATGTGTAAAAATCAATTGTAGAATCTAATTTATGTGATGAAGGAAAAATATTACATTTTGAAACTTATTCTAGATAAAACATTTTCATCTTATCCTATCTAATGTTAAAACTTTTATTATGACTGACACAACACCTTAAGGCTAAATATTCCTGTTTAGTTACATTTTTTTTTTTAAAGAGTCAGTTTTATTTAATTTTATTTGTTTTATTACGCTAAAAAATACAGTTAGTACTTTTGGTTTTTAAAAAAATGATTAGCTAAAATACTCTAAATAAAATTAAGAAGATTCAAAGTACGACCTTATAAAGTCAATTCAGGATCAATTTGAAATTTTTGGTTATTCATGGAAAAACTATAATAAGCAATCAAATAAAAAAAGTACTCTTAAGCAATCACATACATTGGATTTCAGGGTTACAAATGCATCATATGGGACTGATTGTGTAATAGTTGCATCATTTTGAGCAAAAGCAGAAGAGTATACTCACATATGTGTAAAATCCAACATAAAACGTGATTTAAAACTTAAATACTTTTGTTCCAAAGAATTAGATCTCTCTGGATGAAAAGATTTTACTCCATCTTAAAAAACTGTTATTGTTGTCATGGTAATGCTGTTGCATGATGGTATTTCAGCATCGGCACAGAACCTATAGGCTAACTATTCCTATATAGTTAAAAAATAAAGGCATTTCTTTACAAATCTGATGCTTATAAAATACAATCAGGACTTTTCTTTATATTTGACACATATAAATTGATCAAATAAACAGTTAATGTGTTAAAATTTTCTGAATAAAATCAAGAATAGTCTAAATATGACTTTATAATCTCAGTTTAGGCTTGATTTGTAATGTATGTGTGCATTAAAATGCCTAAAACTATTGGCTAAGCAATCAAATCAATGAAATGACTACTAAGTAATCAAATACATTTGACTCTTAAGGTAATAAATGTAACTGAATTACATTATAAGGTCATCATAAAAGATATGGTATGTTCTCTGTCACTTTTATTGATTCGAATCAACTAGAAATTGACCAAAAAACTCAATTTTGAGCTTAATTGAGCAGGTTTTTGTTCTTTAAGTTCACCATAAATTTGTAATCTAATTTGAATTAATTAAAACTGATTTGCTGTGGGTTTTTTTTTTTTTTTCTCTCTCAAATATTTTATCCCTAATAAATGACAAGTTTGGTTTCTTGTGTGTCATTTCAGTTTTCTCTAACAGTGCAGACCTGTGCACAGTACTGAGAGCTCTTCCAGCAGATCGGGAAGAGAACGTTCACCTGCTCCAGTGAGGACTTTCAAAAGGGGGTGCTAGTTAGCTTCCTTTGGCTCCGCCGCCTGCAGACACTTTCAGTTCTGCTCACTCTGATCTGCAGAGATGTTGAGATTATTTTCACTGCATTTGAACAAACTTTATCATAATTCCTCAATTGCATACTAAAAGAGTCAATAAATATATATATATTTTAATTTGTTTTTACATTTTTTTTTTAAAGCAGAGCTTTAGATGAGCATCTGTGTGTGAGGGAAAACACAAAGTGTGGAAAGTACAAGCAGGCGGGGTGGGTGGGGGGTCTGCGGTTGCGTTCGGAGGTCGACGCCGGCCAAGAATGTGTCCCCGGCTGCTGTTTTGTGTTTCTGCTTCGCCCGGGTGACACCGGTGACATAGACATTTCCCAGCAGGCTTTTCCTGCAGTCCCCAGCGGCCACCGCTGCTCTTCCGGGAAGCGTCTCTCTCTGTTTTCTCATCTCCGGGCCAGGCCCCCGCGTTAGCCGGAGCAGATCCCGGACTGTCAGAACCAAACAACCCCAGAGGAGCCTCACAAACTGCGCTGGAAGCAAACACGCCGCTCATGTTCACGTGTTGCCAGCACTGCAGGAACTGATATCCATCTGCTACTGAAGTTTGAAGGCTTTTATATTGAGGCTGTGCAACAAAATTTAAGCTACTGACTTAAATAAAAAGGTGTTATACAACCCATCATATAATATTTGATAAACGCATTTCTGACACCTCTTATCGTGTTATCATCATAAAAACCTTGCTTAAAATCCATTGTATCTGACTTGGACCATTTGGTCTGCCCTGTAGTACATCATTAATCCACTAGAGGCAGTAGAAAGGCTTTCCCTGCTCATTTCAAAAATGGCTGCTTCCTTAAAATCTCAAAAACACTTTTGATGGGAAAAGTTTTGCAACCTTTCAAAACTTCAATACAAAGTGTTACATGTATTTATATGAAGAAAGTCATCATTTATTGAGAAGAAAAATGGCACATTTATGATTTGAAAAGTCATAATTTTACAATTAAAATGTAATGCTTTTAAAAAATATTGCTAATAAAGTTTTATTTTCATTATTTATTTTTTTAATTGAAGCCAATTCCTCTTAATTCTTGAGCAGTATGACGTCGACCCGATATCTCTGAATTTCTGAATTAAAATAGTTGGTTGTGATTGTCTTTGTTGAAACATTTTATAAGCTAAATGAAACATTTGGTTTTGAAATAGGATGAATTACTTTGTAAAATTACAACTTTTTGAAGTAAATATGAACAACTTTATGCTCAGTTAAATATGTTTTTTTCCTCAATATTTCACAACTTGACTCTAGCATATTTTTACTTTTTTGCATAATTTTTTGCATTTATCCTTGCAAGGTTTTGATATTTTCCTATCATATTTTACAACTTTATTCTTGCACAATTTGGCTATTTTTCACATTAATGTACGACTTTTATTTGAAAACATTTTTGTTTGTATTATTAGCTATGTGGGCTTTTAGCTCAGCAGCCCGAGAAGCCGCTTTAAGTCATGTGACTTGTTAAGACGGGCGAATGTGGTGAACAGAATCTGTGAGTTTTTCAAACGCAAACTTCTTTCAGAATCAGAAAATTAAAAAAAAAACAGAAAAATCAAAGTTAGTATGAGTTTTTTCTTTTCGTGTCTGCGGCTCAGTACCAAGTGGCTTATGAACCGGTACTGGCTCTGGGGCCCGGGGACCACCATGTTAAAAGCATTCCCAGCGGTCTTTTAATTATAATGATGCTTTTTTTTTGCCAAAAATGTTAAAAACTGCTTGTGATTTACAACATTTTAAATTGATAAATACTCAAAAAATGCTATTTTAAGCTTCATTTTCTTAATATTTTTCCTCCATCATGAGAAAAATGCCAAAAGATGCATGAAAGTTATGATTGAAATGAGTCTCTAAATTATCATTGTTGTGAGAAATTTACCAAAGTATCATCATGGATACTCTATATAGCTTAAAAACCACCGAATGCATCATAAAACAAGTGGATCATTAAACCCATTTCTAATATTTTTCTGTTACACTGGTGTCACCATGGGTTCTTATGTCTCAATTAAATAAAATGCATTTTTTGTCATTTCTTTGATGTATTGGGCATTAAAGGGTTAAGCAAATTCAGTTGGTCCCCCCTTATTTGTGTCGGAACTGGACACAGAGAGATGTCATCGTGCACCGCAGACTGCCCGGCTCTGGGACACTCAGAGATCGGATGCTTGACATCCTCTTCCAGCAGGCCTTCTGTCCCTGTCGTGTTTTCTTTATCAGACCGCCGTCATCCGGCAGCCCCGCACATGACCAAATTAGTCCAGTATCAGCTGTTATCTGCCTGTGGATTGTTTCGGACCCTCGGTCGCTCCCTTCCCGACCCTCTGCTGCGCCCCGCCGCCCCACACTGAGGAAACCAGACGGCAAAAGCCTGAGTTTCCGCAGACTCGACTCAACTCTGGTGTGAGGAAAACAGCGCTCGCTTCCTTTTAAGGTGGCCGACCCGGCTTTAGTTTATAAATATAGAGGGTATAAATTATTCTTTTATATACTAAGTGAGGGTAATTACCTAAAAATCTCTGGAAACCAGACGGAAAATGTTATAGAACACTCAGGTGCAGCTGTCTAGTTTAGCAAAGATTAAGCTAGCTTTAGCCTAATATTTTTTTAAACTAGCAAAGTAGAAGATTAGCAAAGACACATGTTGAGTCATTTTTTTAAACCTTTAAAATCCTGTTATTTTATGTGTCCTAGATATCAGTTACAACTTTAAAGCCACTTTAAAAAAAAAAGGAAAAAGTTGCTGTATTTTCCTCACTTTAAAGCTTTCACTTTTTTCAAAAACAACAGTACCCCTTATAATCCAGAGCACCTTCTATTCTTTTATTCTGGTTGTATCGTTGATGTCAAAGCAAGTTTGAGAGGTACATGCTGCTCTATGTTAATGCTTAGTTGAATGTTGTGGTGAATATGCTAACACGGCTAACGTTTAGCTGTGTCAGACTGTGTTTTTCATATACACATAAACGAGGTTGGGTGTTTGCGTGAAGCAAACGCCTCATGCAAACTTAGTACCACTTATTTTCCTCTTTTTTTTTTTTTAAGAATCCCAAAAATGTTTGGATGTCATTCTGAATGTCCAAACACAGTTTACATATAGCAGCGTCGGATTGTAGTTTTCTTAGGTGTTACTGATTAAGATAGTCGCAGTAATCTTTGTTTTAACAGTTTTAGAGTGTTTTCTACATGTTGCAAACAAAGTTGGGAATTAAAGGGTTTTGTGAAAATGCTAATTCAGCTAACGTTTAGCGCTGTCACACTGAGTGGTGTGGGAGTTAACGTTGTTGCAGTAATGTTGGTTTTAGTTGTCTCAGTCTATTATTTATTTTTTTTTACAAATTCCAAAGTAGTTTGGATGTTATCGTAAATATGCTAACGATGTCATATTGTGTTTATTCCTTTTTTATGTAATTACTAACAAAGTTTGGGAGCTAGCTTTGTTGCAGTAATGCTTGTTTTAGCTGTATCAATCAGATTTTTTTTTCCAGTGTTGCAAACAAGGTAGGGCATCCACATGCATTTTTTATATAGTCTGCATGCTATTGGCTTGGTAATCAGTTTAGGCTCATGAAATTACTGGGCATTTTTCAATAGCCGAGTCAGTCTGTTTTTTTTTTTTACTGAAAGGGTATCACACATTTTAATTGTTGCTAGTATTGTAATTAGCTGTCAAGCATTTTTGTTTAGCCGAGTCAGTCTGTTTTTTTTTTTTTTACAAATTCCTAACAAATTTGGATGTCATTCTGAAAACGTAGACGTATAGCAGCATCAGATTTTAGTTAACTAAAATTAATAGTAGTCCAAGTAATATTTGTTTTAGTAGTATTTGTCTGTTTTCTTGTGTTGCAAACAAGGTTGGGAGTTATAAATATTGTGAATAGGCTAACATACAGTAGCTCTTCTAACGTGTAGAGTATTGCTAACAATTACGATGAACACAGTAAAGTTTGGTTGACATTTAATCCGGTTCGATGCGCATTATATACAACATAAGTTCAAAAATACACCTTTTATTGAGGGTGCACCTTATATTATGTGAAATAGGTAATTTATTTGTTAGAGCTGTTGAATCTTTTTGGGAAAAAAAGGTTATATTCCGTGCACACATTTAAATATGTATGTTTTCCTGTCTGCATAAACACACACGGACACATGCTGACTCAACACAAGATGCTGCAAAGGCCCCAGTCGAGACGGGGAAAGGAGGATGTCAGGGGGACAGGATGGATGCGAAGAGGTGCCAGAGACCACAGCACACCGCCGGTGCCAAGCAGAACCGAGCGCCCACTGCTATCCAAACATAAATAAAGTGCTCTTGGCTGCCGCCAGCCACCAGTGTGTGCGCCGCGCGTCCGCCAAACATGTTCTAACAAAGTTAAAAACAGGACAAATTCGATGCGATCGCTGGCTGGAAATAAATATGTGCCACGTCTTGGAGAGCTGGGGTGTGAATCAGATGGTCGGGCGGTTAATAAGTTTCATAACTTCAGGATAGAGTTGTTTTTTTTTTTTATTACGATTTTCAGATGCTTGAAGGGAAAACTTCTTTCAAGCCGTGCAGGATGCCAACGGTGAACATGCACCGAAGCATATGAGCAATTAAGAGATGCTTTTAACTGAGAAAGTTAACATTTTGTGTTTTTATTATTTTTTTTCCTGCTGGCATCTAATCTCTGAATTCCCATCATCCTCACAGAGAAAAAAAATCTTCTCATTTACAGTTGAAACCTCACGAATCGCAGACTCATTAACATCCTGATCCCTCTGCTTAAATGCGTACGCCGTCGGTACTGCTATGACCCGTGACTCCATATAAAAAGGACAGATTGCCATGGCAACACAGCATATTCCCGACCTGCGATAATCAGCCAAAATGTGACCGCAGCGTCCCCACATCTACATAAATGAAAGTACCGCTGTTCCCACCAAAATAATCACGACTAATTCAAAAACAATCAATTTGACAATAAAAAAATTGAGTTTAACACTTTAACGTCTGAAATGTTGTCGGCAATGCCTAAATAACAAATCCTCTTTGACGTAGCGTAACCCTTTGACCGTTTATGCCACGTGTCAAAATCAAGGCCCGGGGGCCAGATCCGGCCCTCCAAGTAATTATATCCGGCCCTCCAGATTATTTTATTGTATTGTTATTAATAGCCCGATGTTATCTTGCGCTCATTTCTGACTTGAGTAATTTTGACAAAATTGTCTTTATATATGTTACATGCAGATTCATTGTCTGCATGTTGAGCTGCACCTCTGATTGAAACATGGCGATCATGATGAGCATCCAATGACTGAACCAGCTATGATGGCAATAATAAGATCATTGAATCACTTGTCTTCCTTGTGCATGCTACTTAACTTGATGTGTATATGTTGGAGAATTAGGTGACATTGTACATTTCATGCTGTTAAAAAACTAGGTAATGCCACTGTAAGTTTTACTCCAGTTTTTAGAGAAGTCAGATAATTGTTGTACAATAGTGATAGCCATTTGTTGTTTTCATCCTTTGGCCAAGTCCCTATCATCAATAAAATTAAACTTCATTCATGTGTTCTTATGTTACAACCATTAGTTTGGAGTAACAATATAGAATAAAATATTGGAAAATTATTAAAAGTTTACATTGATTTATTCTGGAATAATATTAAAAAGTTACAGTTTTAAAGTTAAAATTGGAATTCTGCAAACTTTTTGGACTATTTTGGCATTTACTAAAAATTTTTAGGTTGTTTTGGAGTTTAGTCAATATTTTAGCTACATGCTAGCTGTTTTGGCTAATTTTGGCTTTTTTCAGTTTTTTAGGATACTTTGAAGTTATCTATTTTTTCAGCAACATGCTAACTGTTTTGGCTAACCTACTTTTTTTGTTTTAGTGTTTCAGGCATTTAGCTAATATTTTAGCTGGCTATTAGCTTCAGCGTTTTCAGCTATCAACTTCAACATTTTTATCTATCAATTTCAGTATCAATTTCAATTTTTAAAGTTTTAAAAATTTTGTTTCAACTTGTTCAATAAAGGTTTGTCCTTTTCAGCCTGTGACCTACAGTGTGTTTTGGATTTTGGACCCCTGTGCAATTGAATTTGACCCCCCTGGTTTACACAATCAATTCATAAATCTTAATTTTGATCCAACATGCAATAAATTATTAACAGAAAGTTTTGGAAAAAAGCGCAAATTTGTCTTTTCTCTGTAACAGAATCAGCTGATTTATGTTGATGACATAAGCAAATCAGTGTTTTTCTGTGCCTCAGAGTTCACGATTCAAGATCAACTTTATTGTGTGTAGTGTCATGGATTTTAAAAGCAATTCAGACACCATGCTCATTATAATTAAACGCAGGATATGACATCACTGATTTCACAAAGTGAAAATCAAATCAATACAAACATTTCACAACATCCATTTGTAACTCCACTGTGTACTGATGAAAAATTACATTCAAACACCTGTTTGACCGCTATGCATTGTGGTCTATATTCACTAATGTAGAGAGCATCGATGCACGCTAATTTTTCGCAAAGACTTCTGGGAAATTTCTAGAGCACTTGATTTTGGAATTGTAGATTTAGACACCTCTAGAAAATGATAAACGCACTATGTAGTGAGTAGTGGGTGTGGCAAAATATCGATATTGCGATATTGCGATATTTAGTCCTGCAATTTATTCTGATGAGTTCTGATCCAAGTGTCGATCTTTTATTTTTGCTTGAAGAAGTTGTAGTACAATATATTCATCATGCTTTGGCGAGACGTAGATAGGGGGCACGTTGCCAAATTTTCTGTCGCTGGCACAAATGTCTCTGATAGCTACTTGAATTATTTAAATTTTGTTCTGTGGTTTACAGCAATTTAGCACTAAGTAATGACATTGCTGTTCATGTTTACTATTATTAACACTGAATTTTATAGATAATTAAAATTTAATTGGTGCTAATTCTTGTCAAAGACATAGTATGACTGATTTCACCAATGTTGCACAAAAGTGTCTATTATTTGTTGTTCAAAATAACAGACATGTTCTTTATTACGGTTGTGTACGTGCTAAAAATTAATGGGGATATATATTTTCTCTAATAAATGTGTTCTATAATGTGAAGTAGAAGAGATGATTTTTACCAATTATCGCAGTGTCACGATACCATCGATGTATCATATTGTATCGTGAGGTGCCCAGTGATTCCCCTAATAGTGAGTAGTAAAGCAATTTGGACATAGCCATAGTTTCTGCAGAGCGGCAGTGGTTTATTAGAAATTTGTGGGCGGGACCGTTGGCGCAAAGCATTTCTGTGGCTGCGAGCTCTCTGTTTACACACTCTCTCACCAATTTACAACCCCTGAATCTAATATTAGCAGTGCAACAAAAATGGCGAACAATGTTGGAGGTACCCAGCCGTACAGTCTTGAACCAGATACTATCCAAGACGAGGAAAAAAAAGATAGATTTATTTGTCTACAAGTGGATATGTCAGAATGGGGCGGAGCTTGTGGCCAGCCCAACATATTTTTTACACCCCAAATCTTTAAAAAAAAAAAAAAAAAAAAAGTGTTTAATTAAGCCTAATTTTCTTTATATACATGTTCCCCATTAGTAGAAAAATCCTACAAGAAAATGTTAAAAACACAATTTTGATTGGACTGTATCATTAAAGGGTTAATCAGGAAAACCCAGTGATTAAAAAATACCAAAAGAAAAAGCTGTCTTCCGTTTTTTAACTTGATAAAATCAGATTTTCTGTTACCAGGGTTTTCCTAAAGAAAGGAAATGGCTGCCCAAATATTTGCCAGTGTGGCCCAAAGTCCTCCGACTGGGTGTCCGGTCACACTGAGTGTTTTAGTGAAATCCATCCACTGGCAGCGGAGGCCGGCTGGCTGACTCTCTGGCTGACTGACTGGCCGGCTGGCTGGCTGGCTAAGTGAAACCTTGGCCGGCTTATGATCGCTGTGATGTGAGGATTTCTTCCGGCACAGGCCACTCAGCTCCATTCCCAAGATGTGACTCCAACAGGAAGTAACACATTAGCAGAACAATCCGCTTCCTTGTCAGGGGGCTTTGGACCACCGCGGCCTGCCCATTAACATCGCTGGGAGATCTGGTCAGCTGATATGGTCTGACAGATGAAAGGAGCCTGCGAGGGTGTTCAGATTCAAACAAAGACCGCATGCTGAGGTGTTTATGTCTTTAAATGAGTGCGATGGGAGAGAAAAGGATAATCAGCAGCAAAGACTTGAAAAAGGAGATTCACAAGAAAATTCAAAGAAAAATTCAAAAGCAAGAAACACTCTTCAACATTCTATAAATATGCTCATTTTTGTTGAAAATCATCCACATTACAACTCTTTGTTCAGTGGAGCCAAAAAACAATATAGATGTTTGCATGGGTATTCAGTTCAAGTACTTTATATTTGACATTTTCATGTGGATACACATTGGTTTGCATGCATTATATCCTAAAATCTAGCTGATTAGCTCTAGCTTTAGATCTGTTTTTTTGAGTAAAAGATTCTTTTTTTCTTTTGTTAAAAACCCAATGCAGACACTAAGAGGGTTTGAGTTTAGTGCATCAAAATTCTTAAAATTATTCTTTTTTTTCCCCACTTTTGCAAAATATATGCAAATTAGACAATAATGTCACTTAGGAACTTCTGGATTGGCCATTCAATAGTTTTCTTTCTGAGGTGTTGGCAACACTTCCTCCCTCTTACTCGCTCATAGCTCAGTAATGTGTGCCCACATTTTTTTACATTGATATAAAACCACTAGAACCAACCAAAATATACATTTCATTGTAGCTTTGTGTGTCAGTGTATTTTTGTGGAGCATTATGCACAATTGCAGGCCTGTTTTTAGCCAGCCTCGCCATGGGGTGCAGGTGGAATATCGGGGGAGGGGTTGTGTGTGTGTGAACTGAGAGTTTGAGGTGTCACATCTGTCTGAGTCCCTAAATTGCTTAGAAACCATCATATCAGTTCATCTATATGATAGGTCTTATAAGGTTTATGTTGAACCCCCTTACTTACACAACCCGCAGCATTTACCGGGCTTGGGACAGGCACAAGATGGACTTTAGTTTGTGTACTGTTATGGCTACATTGATCTATTCTTCTTTTTTTTCATGTTTTATTTATTTATTTATTTATTTTGTGGGGGTTTGCCTATATCCTGCTTTGTACCATTGCAAATCATGCAGGAAGGTTTTGGAGTACATTTGAATTGTTCCTTCCAAACTAAACTGGTATTTTTTACAATTACAGTTGAGGTCCCCCATAGGAAATGCATTACCTCAGCCCACATGAGGCCAGAGCCTTTGTCGTCACTTCCTGATCCATCTACAAAACAATACGTCTATGTTTAAAATACTAGAATTAAAAAGAAGATATTAAGAAGAATGTATCAGAGCAAGAATGATTATTCTGACTAATAAAATGACAGAAATTACAGCCTGTTTCTCAATAGAGATATAAAAGCAATTTGTATTTAAGATACAGTTGCAGTGCTTAGTATTGTGATCATTAAATAACATTAATTTTTACAATTTTATTACCATGAAATGTGTATTAATATTCAGGTAGAGGTTTCTTTCTACGTCATATTAAAAATCGTTCTGGTACAGTCTTAGGATGTATCGCGATACATATCGTATCATGAGTCGTGTATCGCAATATGTATCGTAACGCCAGACTCTCTAATACACACCCCTATTTACACTTTTCACGTCAACAGCATCTTTTTCATTTGCATCTGAAGTGGCTTAACCTTCGTACTCTCTTATGGGGTCCAGATGACCGCACCCTTACATTGATGTGTGATCCCTCCCATGACAAAGATGGACAGGATTTTATGTCTGCCACAGACATTTCATGACATTTAGGATGTGGAATTTTTGTTAAAAACTTCACATTCCTAATTAAAACCCCACTGGGAACGTTTAAAGAAAATTTAAAAATTGTTGTAGGGGGACTTTCACACAGATATAAAAGAATAAAGGAAAGGAATAAAAAAATAAACCACCACACAAAGACTGTCTCCTTCTTGCTGTCCTCTCATTCACTCCCCCCGCCTCCCAGAGGTCTCCGGTGGGGAGGAGAGCGCCGCCGTATGTGTGGCAGGTGGACTTCCTGTCTTTGTAATTAGAACCAAATTAGGTTAAACTGCATTTCTTCCCTCCGCGCGCCAGTCGATTGGAGAGCCTGTGCCCCTGCACCTCCGGGCGGACAGAATTAGCCAGGCCTCACACTGGGAGCCTAATGGACAACAGCGAGCGCCGTAAAGTGCTGCTCCAGAGCGCCGCAGACCTGCAAAGATCCCACGCTCTGTCATCATAAAACACCGCATTATGCAGCTCTTGAGTGGTTTTTTTTTTTGCTCTACGTGTGCAGGTGGGGCTGGGAAGTGAATCCGGTTGGAGTCCTATTGGTGCGAGTCTTCATTTTAGGGTGTGAGCAGAGCCCTAATTGAAGACTGATGGATTTCCATAATGTTCCTCCAAACACCTGCCTCCTTTATCTGCTGTCTCAGAGAAGATGCTGCTGCTCGCCAGCCTGTCAGCCTTTTTTCGTTGTGAGTAACGAGCCGATCTGGCGGCTCGCTCCGAAACACGCAACCACTGACAGCACCGTTTTTTCGGCGGCAAGTGTACCTGAGAAACTGTGAAAATTCAGCCCGTTTTGGACTGCCAACGTAGAACCGAAACATCACAGCTCCTTTGCAGTCGCTGATCCTATCTGCTGGAGTTGACGAAATGAGCATTGAAACCTAAAAGCCACACTTTTCAAACCTTGAAGCCATTCTTCAATCGTCCGTTTGGTTTTGGAGGGGGGTGGAGGGCGTGCGACCTAACATGAAATCTGAAAGCTGGGAGGCCAGGGGCTAATGGTGAAGCTCCCCAGGCTGTCAGATGTGACTGGCAGAGTTAACTGCTCCACAGAGATGGCCAAAGAGGAAGAGGGGGAGGAGCCAAGGGGGACAGGGAGAGAGGGAGAGGGCGGTGCGGACAAGGTTCGGCTGGAAAAAAAAAAAAAACATGAGAGCGGCGTCTCCTCCAGTGGTTCAGGGCAGACCCTGCCAGCTGGAAAATAATCGCTGAGTCGGGGAAGGGAGAGGAAAACAGCCTCGCATGATTGACTCGTCATTGATCATGATCTTAATTGCATGCAGCCGAATCCCTGGGGTGTGATTTGTCCACTTGGCACGTGTGCATGTGAGTTTGTGAGGGCTTTCGTGTGTGTTTGGTCATTTGCCACACTTAATCTGTCCTTAAGGTCAGCATTTCTAATCACCCAAAAAAAGATGAAACACGCACGACTGAATTCATCAGTCTCCTCGGCACTCACACATTAACGTCAAGTTTTGGAAGCGTAGAACTGATTATGTTCATTACAGCAAACACTGGAATGATTCCTAGCATTGAGTAATTTAACCTTTGTGCTATCTTATGGGGTCCAGATGACCCCAACCTTACATTATGGTGTTATCCTTCCCATTACAAAGATAGACAAAGGTGGACAGGATTTTATGCCTGCCATGGACACCAGTAAAGTTAAAAAAAAATTTGAATACAAAGTTCAGTGTGCTGGAAATGGAAACATGCAAGGATAGCTCAAGGGTTCCACTACCAAAACAAAACAGTCGGTTAGCATTTGAACTTCATTCAAGAGAAAAAAGACAAAGGCTGGGTTAGTCCAGCAGATTCGGTGTTGTGCTACGGGGTCCAGATGACCCAAGCCTAAAATTGACGAGTTATCCATCCCATTACAAATATGGACAATGGTGGACATTGTCCATCGATGGCAAATTTCACATCTTCATTGCATAGGAATGAAGAACTCATCTACTGAAACTTCAAAACTCCTTCAAGGCCTATAGCACAAAAGACAGAAACATATTGTAGCAGTTTTGGGGTTGTCCTAGTCCGCAAAAGGTCTTAGAAAGGAACAGGCACACCTCACAGGGAGTGCTAGTATGCTTTACAGTTCCCTTGAGAGTCATAGAAAATGTATGACACTATTGCGCTATGTTTGGTAAATGGCATTTACTTGTATAGCGCTTTCTACCCTCCTTCGAGGGCCCAAAGCGCTTCACAGTCACAGACCCATTCACACACACATTCACAACACATTCACACTGATGGGGCTCCACTGCGAACACTAGCGACCTAGAGGCAATTTAGGGTCAGTGTCTTAAGACACTTCACACATGAATCGAGCCCACTATCCTCCGATCATGAGACGACTGCCCTACCACTGCACCACAGCCGCCCGTTTGTTAAATGTATTATGAAATATTGAGAAGTCTTGTGTAAGTTGCACACAATTGTGACGGTACTGGTAACGCTGCCGTACAAACAGCTGTGGGTAAAGCAACAACTGACCTGATACCTAACTACAGGATATCTAAGGTAGGCAAATAATGGGCAAACTTGTACAGAGCATGCAAGGAGTACAGACCTATCATGTGAACAATGCCTACCGGGCCTACCTTGCATTGCCTTGCCATGGATTTGGGAGGGTTGAAAACGTTAAAAATTCATACAAGAGCCGACATCCCGCCCTATGTAACCCTTTTGTCTTGAATAAATGTTTGCTGACAACCTAACATGCCTGTAGAAACCAACACATTCTCATCCTGAAGTTGTCACATATTGACGTTTTGCTAAGACCCCTTCCGAATCACTTTTTAACGTTTTGGGTGTCCCCAACTCGTCGTTTTTTGATACACTGGCTGTTCATAAAATCAAGGGTCCGCAACCCTCGGAACGCGGTACCAGATGTTCACTGGTCCTTGGGACGCGACCAGTACCCTATCCCAGTACTGGTACTCTGACCTTAACTCTACACTGGTTTGCTTCTGTTAGCACGTTTGGTTTGCACCTGGTACCATGTCTGGTACCTGTTCGGATCCGGTACTGCATCTGGTTCAGTGTCGCATTTTGGTACCGGTGTGCTATGTCTCGCCGTACTGGACCGGTACGGACATTGGACCCATTATTTAACCTTTGTGCGATCCTAGGTATGTCGACGTTGGAAGTGGGGTGATTTGGAGTCTGCAAGACAGCGTGCTGAAGGTCATTTTTTTAATGATTTTGATTTTCACTGGTGTTCATGGCAGACATGAAATCCTATCCACCTTCATTCACATTTGTCATGGGAGGGATCACACGTCAATGTGAGGCTGGGGTCATCTGGACCCCATAGAAAAACACAAGGGTTTGTAAAAGCTCAAATGAAGTCAGGAAACGTGACAATATGTGAGGGTTTGGGAGTGAGAATGTTTACATGACCATCTCACCAAGCAGTCTGCGACCTTACTAGCCGCATGCCCCATACAGGTTTGCCCATTCTTTGCCTGATGACAGCCCATATCTAGATTTAAGGGCAGATGTGACAAAGTCCAGAAGATGGATTTAAATTCATCACGGGGGAAGCAGGTGGTCTATAAAGCTGATGGGTAAACCATCCCAACTTCCTGTCCTCCTACTGGATCACATGTAAGAATGACAATCAGGCACGTTTTTTATTCTATCCTTCTTTAAACACATAAACCTAAATAATAGTTTCTACATCTTGAACACACGTAGGGTACAATTGAATCTTTGCATGCCCAATTATACATTGTTGTATATTTTTATTGTCCCTCTGCTGTTTATTTGTGCCAGTCTATTAATTTGTGGTCAGTGGCTCAAACACATCTCCTCTGAGGCCTTGTAAATGTGCTGATGTGCTGTTTTTGTCATGTTGGACCTCTGTTTGCAATTTTTGTTGCCATTTATTTTTTCGTTGTTTAATTTCAGGGACGGCTGAAATTGAATTGCCCTCTTTCGGGGACTAATAAAGTGTTTTGACCTTGATTGCCAAAAAATGTTTGCCTCTTCATACTGCTTGGTTTGCTTTTCACACCAAACCTCTGTTACAACATCTGCTCATTTGGGGGCAGTAATGCCCAAAACAAAGTAAAAAAACCTAAATATAGAAAAAAAACTAAAATAATCATTTTTCAACATTTGAGTCATTCTGGATTTTTTTTATTCGAGTTGTGATGTTCTTTATTTCCTTCTGATTCTGGTATTTTTGGAATGGTTGAGTTCTGGATGCATTTAAAGCAGTTGCTAACAAAAATTCTAACACTTACCCAACGCTAGCACGCATTTTCTGGAGATGTCCTGTGATTTTTGAAAGCATCGGGATGAGTTCTGAAGTCTGGAACATCCAATGAATAGGCTAATTGAGTCCTGAGAGTGTTTTCACAGAGCATGGCAGTGGGACATTAATGGTCTGTTGTCCTGCTTCAGTCAGAGGACACTTTACCTGGAAGCTTAGCATTTTTTGTTAAATTTGGTTTCTGTGTTGTTAGCCTGCATTTTGATGGGATATTCCTAAATCCCAAATCATCTGAACAAAATTAGTTGGAGCATTGAGAAAAAGAACTTGTCACAATTTGTAGTTTGTTGTACTCCATCTCCATCAGTGACTTACCTTCAGATCATCTGTCGCGGGGCTGATTGATGCCTCTTGTTGAAGAGGATGAGTCAGATGGATGTAAAGAAGAAGCAAACTCATTAGCTGAAGAAGAATTAGCAATATATACAAAGACACGTTTCAATCTATATAACAAAACTAGACTAATGCTAATTCACATAGACATGTTTTATTTTATTCAAAGGTAGTTATCTAGACATCCAATCTTTAGGCTACTTTTAGCTAATAGTTCCTTTTTAGCATTTGCTCTTTCAGGACTTTGGTTCTTGAAAAAATATTTTTTATATATTTGTTACTCAACTTTTTAAATTAGCATTTCCCAAATTTTAAGGCAATCTAGCATAAATCCCTGTTAGCACTCACTTTGACAACAGTATTTAGCTTTTCAGAAATCCTCTGCTATTTAACAGAATTAGCATTTTGTTTGCTCAATACATTATTTGATGTGGTCTCTTTAACGTTATTTTCAAGATATTTTCCTTTTTCTTGAGCTAACTTATAATTAAGCATTCAATTTTTTTTTTCAGCTTTTTTACTCACTGACCTTCACCAAATTAGCAAAGTTAGCATGCAGCAGTAAGGTTAGCAGTGTTAGCAGTCAATGTAGCTCCCTTTACTTAAGTCCAGGCTGTTGTTTATTCTATAGCTTTGTTAACTATTTACTATACATACATTTGACAGCTTTGGTTATACCTTTACGCCTTTGAAAGATGCTTTGGACAGTTTCTGTAAAAGCTTTAACATTTTTTCAAATAACATTACTTGCAATTTTTAAGTTTATCTTTCTAATTTACTGTTCCAATTAAGAAAAAATATTTTTTTTGGTCTTCACAGAAAAGAAAAAACATTTCAATTGTGTCTTAACAGTTTAAAATATATCTTTAACTTTTATTATAATTCTAAATTTATAGATGGTTAAACTTAATTTACACATTTAGACCCACAGTGTCCTAAAAACAATGCATAAGGATTTTTGAATGCATATGTTGATCTAACTGTGCGAGCATCTCGTAATGGAACCTATTTGTTTTAGGGGTTCCATACAAGTATATAACAAAAGTCTTTTTGTTAAAGTCTATTAACCGAACATCATCTGACAAATTGATACTTTTTTTTTTTTGAAACTCATAAATTATCTGCTGCCTCTTCGTGCGCTTTTATTTGGTTGAGTGGAAAACCCAGCAGTGAAATACTGACCTTTCTTTAATGCCCTCCTTTAGCATTTACACACACCGGATTTAAATGAACAGAGCCTTCCGAGAGTTAACACAAAGGTTAACAACTGGGATGGGATCGTCAATGCGGACAGAATGACTGTGTAACAGAAGGGACAAAGACGCGCCGAACTTTGGTTTTTAAAGATCACAAACATGAAACACAAAGAACATTTTGAAGATCTAAAAATTGAGCCTGATTCACAGAACTAACAGAGCATTTTTAACAATTTTGGTAATTTTATTAATTTTTTGAAGAGGACAAAACATTTTGTGTGGAAAAAATAGACTTAAAAAAGGTCATTTTTAGGCAAAGTGCAGTCATGAAGTATTTAGCTATGTTAGTCTTTTTAGTTAACATGTAACCTTCAGCAATAAGTTCCACTAACACTTATTTTATTCTAACTTTGGCTATATGTGGATCCAAAGAAAATATTAGAAAATTAAATCTTAAATCTAAGAATCTAAGATGACATTTGAGTCAATTGTGAAGTTTCAAGTTTTGCAAGGTGTGTCCAACTGTAAATTACCACGTTTTGCTAGTTTTGCTTAGCTAGCAAACTACCAAGTTATGCTAGTTCACTAGTTGTGCCAAGAAACAAAACTACGCAACATGGATTTGCTGAAAGTTTCTGTTTTTATGTTTAGAAAGTTTTATGCTCCAGTCACCCGCAAACCTTTATTACAATTGCCATGAAGGAAAGATTATGTGAAGCAATTTGAGGGATATGGATCAAAACAGATAATAAAACTGTTCGATGATTTAAATGATTTTGATAGACAAAAAACGTAGCAAATTACTGCTAACTTTGGGGATACAAATGATGTTCACTGAATTGGAAATTTAAGTCTTCAAATCTAAGCATCTAATTTAGCTTTTGCACCAAATAGCGAACTAGCAGGTTTATGTAGTTGTGCCCAACTAACAAACAAGCAAGTTAACTAGTTGAGCGCAACAAGAGAACTACCAAATTTTGCTAGTGGTGCCGAGCTGGCAAAGTAGCAAGATTTATTAGTTGTGCTTATCTGGAAAACTAGCAAGATTTTTGGGTTCAAATGTGTTAGATGGGCTGAACTATGAGCCTGCAAGATTTGTTAGTTGTGCCTAATTAGTTAACTACTGAGTTCTGCTAGTTGTGCCTAACTAGCAAACTAGCAAGAATTGTTAGTTGTGGTCAAATTTGGTAGTTGGGCCAAACTATTGAACTAGCAAGATTTGTTAGTTGGGCTCAACTATTGATCTTCTAAGTTTTGCTAGTTGTGCCCTGCTAGCAAGCTAGCAAGATTTGTTAGTTTGGCTCTACTAGCAAGTTTTTCTTCTTCTTGTGTCTCAGTACTTTTGATAGTTGGACACAAGTAGGAAAACTTGTTAAAGTTTCAGTTTATTTGTTTATAATTTATTATTTGCAATTAAAATAAAGCTTTGAAAATTTGACATTTTTTGTGAGATTTGGACCAAAATAGTTAATATAAATGTTAAATGATTTGAACCTTTTGCATCAGCTGATTAATAATTTAGTTTATTAAGCTGTCTTTTTTTAATATCAACATAAGAATATGGACTATCATATAGTTCTTTGAAGATTGAAAACAGAAAAAAAAAAAAAGGTTAATGTTCTATAGAAGAAGCCAGCGACTCCCTTTAATGTGGCTCCCATTAGGGTTCTGCAACGCTTGCAGCCCTCTCCAGCATGCTTTAGAAGACGCCCCTGCCAACAACTGGTGGGAGAGCCGCAGCATGCCAGCTGCCAAACATGACATTTGCTGGCTGGGCCACTGAACCCCAGTGGGTGACATCTGCAGAGCAGCCTTTCATCCCCTCGCTGGGTACCTGTGTGGCCCCAGGCCCCTGAGAGCCAGGATGAATGCATTCACTCTTCTTCCCAGCTGGGTTCCTCATAGCCACAGGGCCACAGCTTTGACACACATGCTTGCAGACAGATATACAGTGCACACGCGCATTAATATGCAAGCTCACACAATCAAATGCTCACTCATATACTCATAACTAAAGAACACCACCTCCACACAACAAACAGCTTCCAGCGTCAACATCTGCAGCTCTGGGGACTCCTTTTGTTTCCCCCTGTTGTTTCATCATCAGGGGCTGGCAGTCAGGTTGGGCTGCTTTTGTTATTTCAACCTCAGACCCCGCTGCAACTGTCAGCTGGAGATGCTATCTAATCCTCAGCAGAGCTTGATGAAAAATGCAAATACAAGCTGAGACCAGAGACGGGGAATAAAAAAAACAAGCCAAGAAAAGAGATACATGTGTAGAATTTTTGGAAAATCTTCCACTTATAATGTAAAAATTAATTGGATATTGGGGACATTCCTATTTGTTTTGGATAATACGCTTTATTGTCAATCTTTGTGTCAGTTTAATAAAACATTTTTCCCTTCTAAAATGTTTATTCATCAGACTGTTATAGCGCGTCTAATCATCCCCAAAGCCTATGATGATGTAACTGACAAGTATAAATGACTCTCTGATGTGTTTATGAACGCAGGCAAAATGTTCCTGTTTCTCTGCTCTACCTCTTTAATCAGGCGCGATCTTTGTCCACTTGTTGTTGCGAGCGGTTCCGTGTAAGGGTTCTGATCCCGGCTGACATCCCATTAGCCCCCCGCATTAGGAAATTTCTAATCACTGTGCCACTGGGACCCGGGGACTCGCAGCTCCTTTTTCACTTAACCTCCAGCAGGAGAGATCAGACTCTGCTTCTCAATGTTTGTCCCTAATTACCTTCCCACAGTGAGCTGCCACACGCAATTTAATCAAATTCTCATCCCCTCTCATCTTTAACATCTCTCAAAGCAATCACACACGCAGTCGATGGGTAATATCAGCAACCTGTACATTTCCCACTGGTGTAGTAATCGCTGTTTGGATCTGAACACTCGTTTTTTTCCTGGTTTGGATCTGTTGTTGGGTTACATTTTAGGCACTCTAGTGTACAAACTAGTCAATCTAATGCCTACTGTTTTATACTAAATATTCATAATTATGTCATTTAAAAAGAAACTCCAAATAATGTATTTATTTTTGACTATTTTTACTTCATCATGAAAAGAGAAAACACTATACAACAACGTATCGTGCTCCAAAATTCTTAATTTACTTTTTTTTTTAATGCAATTTAGTAACTTGTTTTATGTTTTTATTTGTTTTGCGCCATAAAGTGCACTTTAAAGCCTTAATTATTTAGAAAAAACAAGTTCCTTAAGGAAAAATTCTGGTGTTGCTTACTGATGTCAAAGCAATTTTGAGAGGTACATGGCACTCTCTCAAAATGTTTGGTTGGATGTTATTCTGAATAAACGAACATGGCCAACATACAACAGTGTCATTTTGAGTTTTTTTGACGCGTTACTAACAAGGTTGGGAGTTAGGAAAGTTTTTTTTCACCAAATCAGTCATTTTTTTTATGCGTTGCAAACAAGACATTGCAAGATATTGTGAATAGCTAATATGTAGCAGTATTTTATTGTAACTTGTTACTAAAGCACGTTAGCATAGTTACAGTAATGTTTCGTAAACGAGGTTTGGGGTGACAGCTATTGTGATATGCTAATGAAGCTAACGTGTAGCACTGTCAGACTGCATTTGTTAACACGTTACAAGTTTCAGAGTTAGCATATTTGCAGTAATGTTTGTTTTAGCAGTATCAGTCTGTGTTTTACGAGTTAGCATAGTTACAGAACTGTTTGTTTTAATGCAATCAATCAGTTTTTTTTTTTCCATGTTGCAAACAAAGCTGGGATTTACATGTAGCCCTTTGGTGTATACATGTAGCGTGTCACATGTCAGACTGCGTTTTTTGTTTTTTTTTTTTATGTTACGAACAAGGTTGAGAATTAGCATCGTAATTTGAGTAATTTTTGTTTTAGCAGCATCAGTCTGTTTTTACCTGTTGCAACCAAGGCTAGGAGTGACAGGTATTTTAAATACGCTACAGCTAACAGTGTGAGACTGCCTTTTTTGCAATGTGTTGCTAACATGGTTGAGAGTTAGCATGGTTGTAACAACGTTTGTTTTAGCACAATCAGTCTGGGGTTTTTTAAATGTCGCTAACAAGGTTTGGAGTTACAGGTATTATAAATATGCTAACGGAGCTAACATGTAGAAGTGTGAGACTGCATTTTTTGTTTTTTTTTATATATGTATTTCTAACAAGGTTAAGAGTTAGCATAAGTACAATAATGTTTGTTTTAGCAGAATCTGTCAGTTATTTTTTTACATGTTGCAAACAAGGTTGGGAGTTACATGTGATGTGCATACGCTAACATGGCTACGCTTCTAACATGGCTAACATAACATGACATAAACAAATTCTAGAATACATGTGCACCAGTTCCGTGTACCTTGTAACATAGTTCAGAAAATAATCCATTTACTCATGTGACATTAAAAAATTCTACATATCCTAATAAATTCAAGCTAGCTAGCAGAACATAGCTTAACTAGCTAACCATCTTCAGCTGTTTGCTTTGCCCGTAATTTTGCCAACATTAAATGACATGTAAGCACCACAACCTTTACTGTCTAAATTAGATAAAAGTGAGCACTTGTTAGATTATTTTGGTTTTAAATCTTAGTTCTGAGTGACTGATAAAAAAGAAAAAAAATTGCAACAAAGAGTCAAAGAAACCCTGGTTCCAGTGCAGACTTGATCTTGTTAAGTATTCTTAGAGCCATTTAACATCAGCACTGGATGAACTGGGTTTATCACCCCCCATTTGTCACCCAGCATGGCGCCTGCTGACCACCAAGAGGGAAACAGGGAATCCCAAATAGAGACGGATGCTATTAGAATAAAGGGAAAGAAAAAGATTGGTTCCATGATTTTTCCAGTTATCGATGCTTTGATTTGAGATGTATTATTTAAATTGTTGGTAAATTACAGTTTCTTATATGACTTCTTTTAATGTTTTTTTTTTTTTTTAATAAAACATGAAATAATCCTACATTTGTTGTCCATGTTTCTAACCATCAAAATAATAACAAAAAAATTATGTGTTTTTACCAAGCAAAAATCAAATAAACTCGAGCACTATAGCTCTAAAACTGAAAACCGTATTGTTCAAACACCGCAACCTTGCAAAGATCTCACCTTCCTGTTCTACACTCATTTCTGTCGCTGAATCTCACTGGAGCAAAGCTTGCAGAGCAAAACAAGCCAAAACCAAAGATTTTAACAGTTGAGCAACGTGATCATTCTTTCAATCAGCAGAGGAAAATTTGTAATCTGCAAACAAGTTAAGGACATTTTCAAGTATAGCTGATTCAGTCATAAGGAATGCTGTATTTTTGGGTTTGCAAAGAGTTTGCACAAAGGAGTTGGATAGAAAACGTATATAAAGAAAAATATGCTAAAAATTGCATTTCTTATTTCAAATTGTTTTGAATCAGAAGACAAAAACTGTATTTAGAAAAAAGATCATATTTGTGACGTATTAAGTACACTGAGCAGGGCCACAAACACTATGCTCCGCCCCATTCCGATGCATCCTCTTGTGGACGACTAAAGCTAGCGGGAGAGAATGTAAACAGAGAGCTCTCAGTAATGGGTAGGGGAAGGGGGGCCAGCTATCAACAAAATTTGGAGTTAAATTTTGAATGAACTGCTGTCGCTCTACAGAAACTATGTCCGAAATGATACAGGTTTGTTTTTTTTTAATTTTGGCTGATCCGAGTGAGACTTTATGTAGAACTTATATTTATTGTAGTCACATTTACAGTTTCTGCCAGAGTACCCTTTTGTTTCAATCCACAATATATGAGAGATTAGATCAGCATTCTTCAAGAGTGATAACTTTAAACGTTTTAATCTATTGGACCAGAAGAAAACTTACAAAGGTTTCAGTTTTAAAAATTTAAAAAGAAGGGAAAAAGTTCATTACATTTATGCTAACCTGTTTTAGTTTGAATATTTTCATCCTTAATAAAGTCTGTGTTAAATCAATTTCAATGAAATAATGTATTTCTTTATTGAATCAAAATTATGTAAAAAAAAAATGTACTTGAAAAAGAAGTGTAAACATTGCATTAGACAACGTTTAACTTCTGAATTTGTATGCCCCAATAGGTGTGAGCAGACATGTTTGTGTTGACATGTTGTGTGTTTGCCCGTTTGCATCCTGATGTGTGTTAAAGACGGCCTCCCCGTGTGCTACCCCGTGTAACAGTCTTGGTCCTCATTATCATTTCTCGGAGGGCCTGTTCTGGTGTTGTGAGCGCCACCAGAGGGGCCCTCGGCGCGGTGGGAGAGGTGTTGGAGGCGGCCCGGGGCCCGCTGTTCTCCTTCCTTCCCCTCGGCGGGGCGCCGGGCACAGCGTGTGCCACTGGCAAGCCGACCCCGACGACGAGGCTGCCTGCACAGCCGACGCCGTGTTTGAACAGGGCAGGGGGCTGCCGCGTCATGCTGGAGGCACACGTGCAGGAAGGCCAGCTCGCAAAAAAAAAAAAAAAAAAGAGAAACCAAAACAGGCGAGAATGTGCACCAACTCCTGGTGGGTCTGACACATGTTTGGAAGAAGCTGCCGAGTGAAAGCTGTACGGATGGTGTTTGTGCAGATGAAAAGACTGCAGATCCACAAACTCATCAACACATTTAAGGTATTTGTGTTGCTCCGGTGTTGCACTATGCCGACCTGGAATGATATGCAACACGCACACTGATCTTATATACTATTAATGCGGTTAAGGATGCGATCTTTTAAAAAGTTTGAAGTTAAATGTCAGATCAGCCTGTCATCCTGGATGCACTAGCTTAGCTCCTCCCCCTGACTTCAGCATTTCAGTGTGTTGCGTGTTCCGCATTAAGATTTGATTCTCTCATATGTTCAGCTCTCAGGTGTGTCTCTGAACTATCAAATATTAAACCAATGAATTCAATGAGATGTCACATTCTGTGCTTAATTCATTCCGCACTCCAACACTGCATTGTTGACTCTTTGAATTTAAACAGGAAAGGGAATTAAAAAGTAGCTTCAACTCTATGACTGCATTGCAAAATCAACTGTTTATTTCAGGAGTGTCCAAACTTTTTACAAAGAGGGCCAGATTTGGGGAGAAGAAACGTGTGAGGGCCAATCAATCGACCAGAAAGTCTTTAAATTACTTTAAAAACATTTAATTAATGTTTTATAGCAATGGTAGACTTTTTGTTTATTCACATCTAAAGAAGTTTTACCCAATACAGTGAAATATCACAATTTTAGGGCTGTCATCGTGACAGTTTTTTTTTTTTTTATTTAATCTTCGACAAATATCAAAAACAAAAAATTAAAAAAGTCATTTCCGGAATGTTTTCATTTACCACATCGACAAATAGTAGGAACACTTTTCTGAGCAAACCAAAAAATATTGAAAACAATTCCATAATTCAAATGTTGGTGTATCTTATTCCACAGTTTATCACAACAGCAATACAGTAGAAAATGCACGATGAGAGTTCCCTTACCCTGTTTGAGTAAATGTGATCATTTTAAAGACTATAGCTGCAAGGCAAAATGTCTTGTTCAGATCAAAGATTGGATAAGAATAGAACTGTGCGCATGGGCCCTGAAAAACTTTATACAATTGTAACAAACGTTTCCATGCGCCACACAGTTGATCAGAATAAATGACATGTGCAGAACTGTCAAAAATACCAGGAATAGTCGTAGAAGAAGAAATAACGGGATCCGTAATAAAACAAAGATCATTAATAAAATGAGATGATCCACTGAGCGTGCTTTCATTGTTATTATTTTTACTATTTTTAAGAGCCTTTTCGCTCATAATTTTCTAAATCCGTGCAGCAATATGCATCTTGCGTGTAAATATGTGGGAATAACAGCCTTTATTCTTTCTGGATGTGATTAGAAACATGCCTTGCGCTGAAGCTGTTACCATTACAATGCGATGCAGCGTGGATTAAAAAGTCTGCTTTTGTAAAGTTCGAATTATTTATTTTTCTTAACCCTTGTGCTATTCTTGGCATGTTTATATTAAAAGTCTTATGGACCCCACAAGACAGTGTGCCAAACTTTTTTTTTGAGAATTTTTATCTTCACTTGTGTTTGTGGCAGACTTAACACCCTGTCCACCTTTAAAATGGGAGGAATCACACATCAATATAACACTATGTTCACACTGGCTGCGGGAGCACCACAGACCGGAGTCCGCTCTCTTCTGCAATTCACAACAGACACGCATTTTTCCGTATTAGTTGATAGGCGCTTCTGCTACAGCGCTTTATTTTTGCCATCATGAGTAAGTAACCCCATCTTTCTGCTAAGAAGAAACAAGTAGTTAGAGGGCCTGCACTTCGATAATGTTTGTTGAGACACATATAAAGAGGTGTGTTTGTGTTGTGACTGTATATTTAATTTCATCTCTACAGTTTGCTTAAACACAAAAACATAATCACATTTGTCAATCGTAGTATTTTATTTTGAAAATTTGTAATATTTTGAAAATAAACCATACTTTCTCATGTATCTTGATGTAACTTCCCGCCAGAATTGATGCGGTTATTCGCGGTTTAAAATAGACCAGATGCTAAAATGATCCGCTGTAAGGCGGACCACTGAAGACCGCAGCGATCCGCGCCTGATGTGAACCACACAGTAGGTTAACAAGGGTGGCGAATTGAAGCAGCCTCTGTTCCGCGCCGCTTAGTGGTATTTCGCAGGGCTTCCACAGGGTTTCCGCAGGGTTTCTGCAGGGCTTCCGCATGGCTTCCGAAAGGCTTCCGCAGGGTTTCCGCAGGGCTTTCGCAGAGCTTCAGCTGGGCTTCCGCGGGGTTTCCGTAGGGCTTCTGCAGAGCTTCCGCAAGGCTTTCGCAGGGCTTCCGTGTCCAGTGTAAACTAGGCGCAAGGATGGGGTCATCTGGTCCCCATAAGATAGCATGTAGGTTAAATGACCATGGTATGAGCGGCATAAAATGCTCCTCCAGGTGTCCATAACACGGAAGTAACCATCTGACGCAAAATTGAGATTAACGCAATTAAAAACAAATAATGCACTAAAATATCTGTAATTAATTGATTGCAAGTAACGCAATCATTTTACAGCCCTAATCACTTTATTCCTACACCCCTAAGTTACATCTTCTCCAGACCACATCTGTTGGAGGTGTTGTGTATTGTTTCAAAGATTGTTAACCACTGCTGTTACACATCTGTAGAGTTGTTTCTGTGCTCGCCGCCACAGACCAACACAACGTATCAAAGCCCGGACAGATCTAGTTCCAAACAGAAACAAGAGCATTCTGCCAGCCTCACACAGTCCACCTCTGTTCTACAAACACATCAACCACCCTTACGGTCTCGCCCCAATCTTCAACTCTCCCAGGCAGACAGGGGAGACTCTGGGAGGGGAGGGGATCGGGTTACCATGACATAAATCTCCACGTCTCCTTCTTCTGTACAAGCAAGAGTTGGGCAGCGGGGCGTAGGAGCTCTAAGAAGCAGTGTCTTTGGGAATGCTGGCATGTTCCCTGGAGAAGATGGAGGAGATAGGCCTGGCGCCTCCGGTGATGTTTTTCACTCCCACCCCCTTCCCTCTTCTTCTCTCACCGTCTCTGCTTATCTCAGGGAAGCCACAATAGGGTTTTGTTGCGGGAAGGAAGGAGGAAGGCTTCAGATGGCAGTCGAGGACCGGAGGACTGAAGAATCCGTCCCTCTGTTCCACGCCACCGAATGGCACAATACAACGACCCACACATCTGTAAAGGATGAAGCAGTTTCTCACAGACACTAAATACTTAAGAAGAAAGATGCAGCATTTTGGTACCACGTCTTGTGACGTCAGTTTTAGGAACCACAGAACCAATATTTGACCCTACTAACCATCTCTTGGGTTTTATAGCCATGAGCATCACTAATCTGCTGTCCGCAGCTTCACAACCTTGATGCTGTGCAGGCCAAAGGCTGCTCCCTTTCACATATTGGACAGAAAAGGTACATTTTAGAGTCTGGTAATAGGAAAGGACCTCGGAGACGTTCCTGTCTCCCCGAATAAGAGAATATAGCAATTATTTCTAAAAAAAAAAAATCAATTTTCCACCCAATCTTTCTCGCTTATCGACCAAAAGCCTCCTTGGAGTCTTAAAAGGATGAGAGAAGAAAAGAACATGTTTTATATGAGCTCTGTGTGACATCGCTGACTTCTTCTAAATTACAGTTTTCTTTTTGTTACCATTTACTGATTTAAAAATCTACTAGAAATGTTATGTTAAAACTTAAAATGAATAAATGAAATTTTTTTTAATGTAGAATTTTTTATGCTTAATATAATGTATATACACTAAACGCGATTTATGCTTCTGTTTCTATGTTAAGTCAATGTACGGGTGCGATCAGACGTCCTGCGTATCCTCTTGAACGTCAAGCACAATGCTATGGCTGCAGCGTGTTTGTGGGCATTGCAGTGCGATGTTTTCAGAGCTCAAATATCCAAACTTTCATGATAACAGTGGCGTGATGATGATCAGCAGAAGCCAACAACCAACATGGAGGATAATCCGATCTTTAGCCATTCTTCTTCTTAACTTTAAATTATTTTTCTTATTTGCATCAAGACAATTAAAAAAAGTTGATCTAATTTTAATTGTTCTTTCCTAGGAATATTGCGAAACAGTAAGTCGTCAAACTGGGTCACATAGATATAGAAGTACCACTGAAAGCGGCCATCATTCACACACATATTCTGCAGTAGATGTTGAACCTCATCGTTCTGGGAGAGTCTCTGAATGATCTCATGAACAGTGAGACTTGCTTTACCGATGCTTATGTAGAGCTCTTCAAAAAATAATAAATGTGGTGTTCTAACTTCATCCGTGATTTCCATGCAGTGTAAATGAGATTTACGCTCAATAGAAACTATTGACAGTTGCTCTATTGCAATAAATCATAGCCGATCACTTTAAAACGCCCGGTCAATCAAATGATCTTTTCAATAAATGCTAAGGGTGCTATTGGAGGGTGTACTTTCCTAACTAATCTCATATGATTATGTATAAGTACATGTTTAGTTTGGAGCTTATTACATTTCTGTATTACTCAAAACTTAAACTTGGGATTTTGATCGCCCCTCTCCCTGCACTTGCACGCACCCCCTCCCCCTTCTTTTTTTCATGGAAGTACTTGCATTAATCAATCGCATGTTCACAACTTCTTTCAAATGTTCATCTGAATGGATAAGCTTCATTTAGCATTTCTATGACCGTTCATGAAAGTCCCATCTCTTTGGAAAAGGACGCGGTGTGAGGGGATCACCTGTCCTTCCGTCTGTTCTGCACCTCGCTTATCCGATCCATTTGCAAATAAAGCTTCCACAAACAACTTCAACTGTCGTGTTGCAAGCCGCCAGACTGCTTTTAGCGCTTAAGCTAATTGAGAGAATCCGGTCGATTTTCAAAATAAAAGATAAGGAAAAAAAAAAAGAAAGATAAAAAAATTTCTAACGCGGCCCAGTGGTTGGGGTCACTGGTCTACTTGACATCAAGGGGTAACTTGCAAATGAACCCTGGTGTGGGAACTTCAGTGTGAAGGTAGATGGACTTTGGGAGTGAGAAGGAACCATGACGAATATAAATCAAAATTGACACAGGAAATTAACCAACAAAAAATATATTTTTTCTGTGATAGTTGCAGAACTGGCATAATTATCAGTTCTTTTCTTCTTCATATTTCTTTCTTCTTGTGGCTACAGCTCATTTCAGACAACTCCTCTAATACAAATCTAGTAATTAAAGTTAAATAGTTTTTACGTTGGTCCACTAACTTCTTCCATTTGCTTTTAGTAGCAATAACTTTAAAAAAAATAATCAAACAAAGGTTTCAAGTCTTTAATCTATTCCAATTTGAACCAAAAATCTGAAGAAATATTTAAATATTGAAGCAACTGGCACATTACTTTCAAGAAAGTTTCACTCCTCCCAACTTCCACCTTGAAATGACCCCATTTTGATTTGTGTCTTTGGGAGGACAAGTTGAATCCCCTGATGTTAGGAAATGTGTCAGTGTTCACAGTGAAATGTAGCAGTTCAATCTACAACACCTCAGGTGAAATGGATGTGTGTCGGCTGTGCTGCTTGGAAAAGAAGGACACCAGAACTGAATTGATCAGGACGATTAGAAAATATGTACGTTTTTGATTGTTTTAACGGTTTATTGTTCTCAAAAGATGTATTATATGAAAAGATTACTGTTTCGGTAGTGTTTATTTCAACTTTATCCAATTAATTTGTATGTATATCTTCATTAAATATCTATTTAAATTTTATTACAAATCAAACAAACTTTTTACAATTTTTTTCTGTTTCAGTTTGTTGAAGACTGCAATTTTACCATTGCAGTCTTCAACGTCTTTCTGTCCTGCTCGATGCACACACTCCATGTATGTGCATGTACTTGTGTGTGTTTATTTTGACATGGCAGAGATGTAAATCATGAGTGGCAGTGCTCTGTTGTGGGCTAATAATCTGGGAGTGCTGAAGGGCTTGTTCCATCTTACACCCAGCAGTGCAGCCCAGCAGCACCCCATCCACCCACCCCCACCACCACCCATAACTCCAGACTACTGGAGGGCCATTTACATGATTAGTTCAAGAGGACTTCCATTACATTTGGCGTTTTCACAAGCTCACAGGTTTTTGGGGTAAAAATAAAGTTGACTTCATTGGAAGGATTGCAAACGTTTTTTATTCGGTATATCATTTTGCAGTTCATGGTTTTGGTGCAAATATCTAAAGTTCATGAAATAATAAAGAGAAAGACAGATGATAAGCAGTGACCTCTTAGAAAATATCAGGATCTTCTTATGTAGACAAAAAAAAAAAAAAAGGGCTAGACTGTTGTTCAGTGGTCCACAGTCCAGCAGGAAGTAGAAAACATTTGCATTTTGATTAAAGTTTCTGTTGTAAGTTATCAAGTGATCTGTTGGAGTTGGTCCACAATTCTCCCAATCCAGTCGTCTATCTGGAAAGACTAGAGAACTTCATGCACTTTTGGAGATGCCGACTTCATTTTGAAGCAGGACTGACCCACACTGACAAAAGTACCAAAAGCGGCTTCATTGACAGTATTCAATTAATTGATTGATTAGCAAAATCATTATAGGCTAAAGAAGATAAATGACACTAAACCCAACAATGCTGTTGACATGAAAACAGCTATTTAGAAATTCAGACTTCTGAAACCATCATAAGATCTCTGCCTCTGTTACTGCATTGATGCAGCCCAAAGCTGCTCGTTTCTGTGACAGAATCAGCTAAATAATCTTCATTTCATTAACAATTCAAGACTTACCATAGTGGAAAGAATGTTAACGATGGAGTTAAAACTCTGGTATTAAAGGGTTCAAATCTTGGTCCTTTCTCATTGATATAATGTCCAAAGTCACAAAGCTGTATGTTTTCTTTTCCTCACAGACGATTAATGTCAACGTTACAATAAACAAACAAAACCTTGTAATTTTTAAAACAAGGTTTTAGGATTCCATGTCAGTTTGAAATTCATGAAAAATAACAACCAAACTCGTCCATCTTCTTAGACCAGCTGACTCTTTTTCAGGGTCCTGGGGCCTATCCTTGTCACTCCAAGTTTGTACCCCACCTTCAAACGGGGATAGGCATGGCGGGGATAGGCTCCAGCAACCCTGTTATACAGAGAAATATGTCACAGGGTTTGCTAGAGACTATTGCTGCATTTATCTGTGGAATAGAGCGTACACACTCAGACCGGCAAGGATAGGCTCCAGCAACACCATGATACCAGCGTTACTGGAGCCTATCCTATCCCTACTTTTGTCAGTGGAAGACAGGATATGAACTTAGACTGGCAAAAAGAGGCTTGTATATCTATGGTACCATAGTGTTGCTGGAGCCTATCGGTGTCACTCTGAGCTAAGAGTGACATGGATAGGCTCCAGCAACCATGTGATACTGAAAGGGATATCACAGGGTTTTCTAGAGCCGATGCCTACCTTTTTCTGTGAAACAGAGGGTGCAAACTGAGAGTAATAAGGATAGGCTCCAGCAACACCAGATACCAGGGTTGCTGGAGTCTATCCTTACCTTTGTCAGTGGAAAATAAGGATGCAAAGTGAGTGGCAACCATGGGCTCCAGCAAACTGGTATCCCGGTGTTGTTGGGGCCTATCCCTACCTTTGTCCGTGGAAGACAAACTGAGAATGGCAAAAATAGGCTCCAGCATCCTTGATATCATAGGGCTGGAGCCTATCCATGCCTTTATTCATAGAAGATGGAGTAAAAATGTAGGGAGGAGCAGGGATAGCCTCCAGCATCACTGGCCTGACAGGGTTGCTGGAGCCTCTCCCTGCCACATTCACATCGTATCTGTTCACTGATACTGACCAAACTGCAAACAAAGAACCATGAAATCACTCCTTCACTTTTCATGTTGAATTGTCTTGTCGGCTTTAGAAAAATAAAACCGTCTCCAGTTTTTCCTCATGGGAGTTTGGGTTCAGCTGGCGTTTACTACCTTCAACACCACCCCCCTTCCCATCAACTGGACACTGCCCCCCCCCCCCCCCAATCCTCCTCTTTCCCAGCTCTCAGCAGAGAATCAAAGTGTGGGTGGGGGGTATTTGGTGAGAGGACCGACTGTTGAAACAGATGCTGGTATGCGCGTGCCACCTATGTCAACACGGCCGCTCTCCGGACCCGATGCTGCTCACAGATAGGACCCAGCCCACAGAGCCGCCGAGTCTAGACTCCAGATGTTCTCGCACGCCGACTCACACGCAGACCAGGACCAATGTCAGTCCAAAGTAATCATTTCACCAAATGATGGCGGCTTGTTGTGCACAGAGTTGGACAACAGCTCCATGACGGCGTTCAGGAGGTGTTGACTGTCAGAGAGCTCTGCTGTACAGTAAGTGGGAACCAAGTGCCGAAAAACTTGTCTGGGAGGACATTTGGAAGCATTTAGACCGTTGAAGGCCTCTCGCCACACAACTCATATTTGAGTAAACATAGTAAATCTGTTCCACTAAAAAATGAAAAAAAAGCATTCACACATCATCACATACACACTTCATTTTTATTTTAAGAGCAATTTTTATTCGTTAAACAAAAATGTCGTTTTACAGTTTTGTGCATTTGAAATGACTTCTCTCAAAACTCCCCCTGAAATAAACATAAACATATGCTGGCTGCATATGCTCGGCACCGCTTTATTTAGACCCTCCATAACGTCGCCTCGATGGGAGGGTTCTTGTGAAAAAAGACTCACAACTGCGCTACAAGACGGAGACTCGCGGAGAGGAAAAGTAAAGCGTTTCGGAGCGGAAAGCCACTCTTTGCTTTCTCCGGCGCTCGTGGGTACACCGCCGATCCAGCTATTCTTTTCTGGTTTGTTAATTGTTTGTCACCCACCAGGTGCCATCTGTCTGCAGTCCCAGAGTCCCCGAGCCATGTGGGCCGGCCTGCCTGGCGCCTGCCAACGTCACTGACCTGCAGCAACCGTCCACACCTCCGTCACACACCTCCTGATCCGTCTGGGATAAATAGCATCTCCCTCAACTTCTGTGCTGCCATCGCTGCTTCCCAATCTGTCCGGTGTTAGAAAGGAAAGAGCAAGGGAGGTGACAGGGAGACGGACGGACGACAAGAGAGAGACAAACGAGAACCAGGAGGAGATGGAACAACATAGAAGCGTTTAAAGATCTGATCAGGCAAAGTCGGTTTTCCGATTGGAAGATTTTGTCCAACAATGATGGGAACTAACTGCTAAACACCCCCCCCTACTTGAATAGGCAGGGGAGGTCACCTTCATGTGGGCCTGATGTTGGGGCAGCTGCATGCTGAAAAATGAGATCAGCTGCTTTGCTTACTGGGATGGATGCAGCAGCCCGGAGCTGCCCAGGGCTCGGCGCAGCAACCAGCATACGGCAACCGCGGTGAAATAAATCCACCCGCCCCCCCTCAGCCTGTCTGCCTACCTGCCATCCTGGGGCATGTTGGGTCACCTTGACGACTGGGCCCGACAAGGGGGAGCCGCAACTCGCTTTAGGGGCAAAGACAGAGGCAGTATGGGTAATGAGGCGTTGCCATGCAAGTGGAGCGGCTTTATGGATAAGAATGAAAAAAACACAGACAAGCTTTCCAGTTTGAGTTTAGAGGAGGACATGTTTTATTTATATTAAAGAACTAGTGGAAACAGAGATGTTATGTTCTGGGGGTGTTACAATGAATGGATTTCTATCCCTATGATCCGATTAAATCAATCAAAATAGATGAATTCAGTTTGGTCCTAATCATTCTGATAGTTTACTGCCCCAAACTGATGAAAAATAGAGGTGTAGCAATGAATCGACGTACCCCTTTAACACCTTTAACACTCTTGAACTTTTCACCGTTAAAACAATCAAGGAAATTCCAGTGTTACAGGGTTAATTGATGAATCAAATTATATTTCGACAATCGAACCAGGATCAGTAAAATGCAAAAAAAAAAAAAAAACTGGAAAAAACAAAGAGATCAAAACCTAAAATTACTTTGTTGAAAAGCTTAAAACATATATTTGAGTAAACAGAAAGTACTTCAAAGCATAAATATTCACTCACACATCGTTGTACTTTGAATATAAACAAAAATGTAAAAACATATAGTTTACCTTACACTTAAATGTTTAGAGATCACATCTATAAAAACTGAGAGAAAATAATGCTGAAAATGTTTTCCCCACCCCGATACATCCCATGTCCAAATTAAATCTTCAATCAAAAAGTTCAAATTAAACTTTCATTATTTTTTGGTATTCATTTTGAAACTAACTATGGGAACATTTAAATATTTCCAATTATTATTATTCGTAGTGCAGTTGAGGCAGTGCCAAGTGATTTTTGATCCTTTTGGCTTACCGTACTGTGTGTGGTTAGCGTGGCGAGTGATCCGTACACCATCACAGTGGAGTCACACTGGTTGAACTTTTGGCCAAAGATGTCCTGGATTGATTTTAGGTCAGTGAATTGGATTATTCAAAATGAACCAATATTGATTGTTAACAACCACAAGTTAGGATATGAATCGAATCATTGTTAAAACGAATCCTTACACCCACTATGTTCGCACTAGGCATCCGTTCAAAACCTTAAGTTCTTGAACGCGCTTTTAGTATGTCGTTCACATTGGATTGTTACTACACGGTACTAAAGCATCTCCTCCACCTTCAGTTTTTGTGAATCTTAATTCAGACGTTTCCATTCACAACACTATATTGATAAAGGAAAAAACTTGATGTCATATATTGCAAATTATTAACTTTGTAAAGCCAACTACATCAAAGAAAATTACTGAACATTTCAGTTTAGTTGGAATTACGATAATTTTTAACAATTTGATGAAATCCACAAAAAAAAACAATTGTGCAATATTATTAGAATTGGTATCAATTGTGACACAATGGGTGATTTGATAAGTTTTTGTTCCCAAAAATGTTAGTTTAAGGTACAAAAATATTGATGTGAGTTCAGGAGCAAAGCACCCTCTTTAATGTCTCAAATTTGATCCACACATTTTCAACATGGTGTAACTGTATTATAAAAATAATTATTAACACATTTTTCCTGCTTTCAATGTAATAAGTTGCAACAACAAAAGTGAATAACAATACACATGGTTTTTTCACCACAAAGTTTTAAAAATTAGCAAAACGTTTTCCCGCCAAAAGCCTTTTGATACATCAATGAAGCAGCCATTTTGAAATGAGCAGTAAAAGCTCTTCTACTGCCCCTAGTGGAATGAAAATGAACTACATGGCAGAAAACAGGGACTAAGTAATATAGAATGGGGTTTTAGCTCTCAATGTGCATCAATGGACGTGTTTTTGGTATGTAAAATCTGAAAACAAGCTTAAAATCTTGTGTGCGATCATGTGTACGCAAGAGTCTTGAACCCAGAAGACCAAAACGCACACAGACACGTCCGTCAACATAGACTTTTCATTGGAAGTAGTCACTTGAATGCACGTTTCCGAGGCCAGTGTGGGCATATGAAATTCATTAGTGGAGCCAAAAGCGCAGTGTAGAAATATTGAAATTGTTCTACATTTAAATGACTTGTTTGTAAACTAGTTAAAAAACTTACTAGTCAACCCCAAAAAAACTGGGTTCTGGGTTCATTCTTGCTGTTTTCATTCTGTTTGCAAATGGAAACAGCTCTTGATAAATACAAACTGTTAAGTCTTGGAAAGTCTTCTAAAATTCCACAGGCACATGCGTCACCCTGGTATTAAGCTGTAAAACCATATTGCAGAAAAGTGGACCACAGTAAAATGCAGGTTTGTGAACATGATGTATGATCGCAGGGCTCTCGGTAATACTAGTCCATGCGAGTTCTGCTGCAGATGCTGTCAGGCCCGGTCGAAAACCGTTATCAGAGCCAGATCCCACTGGCCAGATTTCCAGTAACACTCCTGCGAGCTAATGGAACCGGAGCAAGGGTTGAAGCTGAGGCTAAGACTGGAGCCGGAGCTGGAGCTGCCAGGGAGGGGCCGCCAACAAATTAATACCATCACCAGGGCCTCATTGAGGTCCCACGTCCAGCTCCAGCTGGAGTGAAGAAGAACAAGGCGAGCGACTGGCAATGATCTCACTCTGGGCATCTCAAGGGGTGAAACGAGTCAGCTCCACCTGGAACTTATAGGGAGGAAATCATCTTTTAATCTTTGAAATTGAAGCTTGGACATGGAAACTCTTTTAATTATAATTGAAAAAAGGGGATTTTGTTTTATTAAAGACAATAAGCCCATCCCATGCAATTATAGTTTCCTAAGGAGTTCAGTTCAAACAGAATGTATGTAGAGTAGACGTCATTCTTTCTGTGCATCTGCACGAGCATTCTGTCTCCGTGTCAGGGTACGGGCAATCGAGGGATGTCACTGAGCGAGAGTCGAACGAAGCGGAGTATTATAACGAACATCTTCCGCTCACGCAGCGCCTAATCCAAACCACAGCTTCCTGACATTCACTTCACTCATCGCACGCAGATTAAGCAGCCAGAATTTTGATTTATTTAGACACGACCTATTAAATCAACTCGCTGGCAAACGCCAACAGTTTATAAAGTGTTGGACGTAAAACAAAGCGCAAGAGTGCCTTAATAAGACACAGATGAGCGTAATTTACGTCGAAATTGATCAGATTTTTCGTCTTTCCTAATTACATAGAGAAAAAAAGTCAAAACATTATCGCTTTTTGTCAAAGCAAATAAAGAAAAATAATATCTTTGGATTCTATCATATAATCAAGGAAAATTTAACAGCAGAAACATGACGAAACGACGTGTTAGCTGAATAGAAAAATACAACTTAATTACATTTCAGAGACAAAATAAAGACATTTCAATTAGTTGAATTCATGACTGATACTTTTATAAAAAGGAAATCCATAATATATTGACTGTACACAACTTATCTTCATCTTGTTTACAGTTGCTTCCGAGTATAAGTGGCAACAGCAAAAAAAAATCCTAATGAAGAAGAAAAATGTACATATGTCAGAATTTTCAGAGAAATGCATTAAACAAAATACGGGATCAAGAACAGACATTTAATCTTGAAAATGATCATTATTTAACCTTATGAAACTAAAGAAAATAAGAATCTAGTATCTTAGCGCAACATACAAACAAACTTTAAATCACTAAATCCATTGAATCCTTCATTGTTTGTGTTGCTTTGGAACAATTCATCTAAGCCTGGCGTAAAACAGAGCGGCGCTTCTTCTGTGTTGCTGTCAGCAAATACTGACACACACATCTACGCTGGGGGGGATCTTGAGGCCCCTCACGATTTGATTCAGGACGAATCGATTTCGATTATGAAACGATTATCAATGCAGCTTTCAGTCATTATCTGAGTTTGGAGGACATGAGATTTTCGCTGCCAGTTTTCGGTTATTAAATGAGCAGTTATTGTGAGGTCTGATTCTGTGGTGACTGAAGTCCAAGCGTCACATGTTAATGCTGTCCTGTCTTCTTCACAGCTTCTGCCATGACTTCAGTTTCAGTGACGGGTTGTTTGGAAGCCCTCATTCTCCACCACAGAATACAGTCTCAAGTCCTTTCCTAAAAGCTCGGAATCACTTTGTTATTTACTTAGTCTTTTTCGACAGTAGTACAAATTTCCTCAGGATATCAAATATGTTTTTTTTACTGGTGTTCACAGCTGAACTTATTAAATCCACAGTCAAGTAGTAGCGCCCCAACAGTTTCTAGACCCTCTTCCTCCAGATTGAACCATACGATGGGATTAAGCAGATTTGTTGAGTTCCCCACATAATTCATTTTTGTGCGACAGAACTTACATATCGCATGACTTTTAACCAAAACCGATTGGCCGTCGACACTTTAGCTGGTAAGGAAAAATAGTGTCTTCAAACTTGGACGTCACCCAATGATGTCATACAGTGTTCGGCATCTAGCTTGTTGTAGCATTGATTAACTTAAAGTTTGTAGTACTGCTAAAAGTTACTCACATTTAAATTTATAGAATCTTTCAAACACACCACTTGAAGAATATGTGCATCCTCTAGGCAATATAAAAGTCTACATTTATTTCCTCGCATTTACAATTAAACTTCACATAGTTTCAGAACACACCACTTGAACTACAATTGTAGAGGTAGGGAGAAACCGTCGATACTCTGATTCAGTCTTGCTATAACATAGTTCCAGGCGAGCGAAAACCACGGGTATCAATCTTCTTCCGATTACTTTTCAGATAGTTGGCACTTCAGTGTCTTGAAAAGGACGTTACTCGTTTGTCACTACCAAATCTGAGTCCCTGATTGTTAAAAGCTCAACTGGTTTAACTTTTAGGTGCATTCAACAGCCTTACGTTTTGTACGTAGTGCCCAAAAACTGACTTAAAAACTTGAATAGTGACGCGTAATGCAAAACTTTTGAATTCTCTGAAACAGCTTATTGGAATGCATGTTACCGAGGACCGTGTGAATGTAGCGCGATATCAACCCTTGTTACACGATGACAGAACAAAACAAGTGATTCTGTTCTTCATGGGGGAAAAAAAAAAAAACAGAAACATCTCAAAGAAGAACCTGACGTGTTGTGACAAATGAATAAAAAACCTAAATGCTTAAGGAGATGAAAGAGTTTAAACACACTGAAAAGAAACAGGAGCTGAGCTCTAACGCAGTTATTTAAACTGCTTGGTATTCCCTGGTGGTGTGTTGTCCTAAATCTGACTGCTCTTGACGTCTAACAAGTTTAATACTGCATCACCGTTGGGCACGATTGAATTACTGAAGCAACAACTGGTCTCCTCCTGTCTGGAGAACATAAATCCTTATTTCAAACAACAGAAGAAAAAAAAGACAGAAGTCTGAAGGAGAAATGAGAAGAGAGAAGTATGAGACGAAATGGAAGAAGAGGTTGGCCGGTATTTGCATCGTAGACCGACAGACGACCAGGTAAGTCCGTCAGAGAGGAACACAGGAAGCGGTGGGGAGGTCGGGGGCTGTCACCATCTCCGGCCTGTTTGGATAAGACCGCAGGAACACGTGGGAGAATCAGCGTGAGGCATCACACCTGGAGGAAAAGACAACTAAATCCAGCCCCCTGTACATCAGGCCCCGGCTCCAACAAGTCTAGTCAGCATCTGGAATGGATATCTGGGGATGCAGGCGACCTCACAGCCCCCTCGGTGCTTCTCACTCTATATTTGTTTAAAGGACACAGGGTGAAAACTCGTCTCAAGAATGCAGCTAAAGCTCCATTCAAACATTTGCACTTCTAAATAATTAAATTATATCTCTGTTTGCATGGTAATTCGATGTAACTGTAAAGAAATAAAAATAAAGTTGGGAAGACTGGAGTTTCTGCATCACATTAAAACCATTAAAAGTTATTTAATTCATTTCAAGAAAATAAAATGATGTGAAATTATGTTATTTAACAATCTAAATCACATTTCTACTACAAATTGGATGAAAAACTGTAAAATTAAGTCCAACACATTTGTAGATTATCCACAAAACCACCACATTTCAGCATCTACGGTGGCCCTGAAGTCCAAATCACACCAACACATCCCTCAATGCAAAAACATATTTAGAAATTAAAATAAAATAAAAAAAAAAAAAGAATAAAGTAAATACATGAAATGTCTTGGAGAAACAAAAGTATTTTTCTGAAATCAAGATGAAATGTTAAAAAATGGATCACAATAAGACCCCTGTACTATCATGGGACATCCCTGATTGGATGATGATTGGCATATTTAGTGTCTGAATGCGAATAAAGTTTTATGATTTCAAGTATCACTTTATGCCTGTTGGCGCAGAATAATCTTGCCCCTACTTCCCATCATCCAACTGTTTACAGCCACTCACACCCCCAACCTAATGTTTGCGGTGCAACAAAAATGACGACCAATATTAGCTCTAACTAGCCTTCTAGTTTTGAGCCAGTTCATGGTATGGCTACAAATACAACTGCCATTGTGTGATGGGGAGACATCTGGAAAAACTTCAAGATTTTATACCACCGCGTGATTTTTTTAAAATTTTTTTTGGCGTATTCATGAATGTCTCTCCTGAAATTAGGCATCAATCAGTTAGATGGGGATAATGTCTTTGCAAATTTGGGTGATGGTAGCTGTAATTGAGAACATGCAGTAGCTCTAACTGGACGAGGAATTGTTGCTTTTAAGTTTACAAATTCACTGTTGTGTTTTTCTATTGACACTTGTGTTTTTTCTGTATCTGCTGTTGTCTGCTTTCTGTTATCATTTGTTGATTTATTGTTGTGTTTTTACTCAACGACCATCAACCTGTTCTAATGGGACTAAAGATGGAAATTAGCCAAAAAGACTATAATCTTATACATTTACATTTTCAAATGTTACATCTGTCAGGGATTGTGGTGGAGGACCCAAATGCAGGAGACCAGACTTGGTGGCAGAAACATAAACATTTACTAACTCAACTTAAACAGGACAAAACCATGAGAACAACCCAGTGACATGACAGAACGTAGATGAGCAGATGACCTGACAATGAGAACTGAAAAACCAGACACTTAAATACACTGAGGGCAATTAACTAAATGAAAACAGCTGTGGATGGTTAACCTGAACATGGTGAAACTAACAGGAAAACAGAACATGACAAAACCCAAGCACTGAATATTCATATTTAGCATATTTATATATATATATATATATATATATATATATATATATATATATATATATATATATATATATATATATATATATAAAACACCTCTCTGCTTTTATCTTTACCTTGGAAATGAACACACAGACACTTTAAACTTGTGGACTTGTGACTTTTGTAAACTTAAGCAGCTAAATTTGTTTTTATTTACTTTGTTTTATTTGATCTTACTTCTATATCTTATATTTTTTTTTGTAAATATCCTCTCCCGTTGGACAGTTGTGGAATACATTTCACTACATATTATACTATGTATGTATATATATGTGACAAATAAATTTGAATTAGATTATATAGGGCTGTCAACATTAACGCACAGGACTAAATTAAAAAAAAAAATCACATTATTTAACACAAATTAATTCCATTTCGATAAGCATTGTTTTCCACTTCACATCAGACAGTCAGCCGTCCACAGCGCGCCTTAATGTCTGATAATCCACACTTTGTCCAGATTTATCATACTCATAACATGTCACTTACAGAAAAAAATTTATATTCAAACAATTTTTAGTACTTTAATATTCATATTTTCTAGTTTAGACTGCTTTTTACACTTAAAGTGGTCGATTTATTACACAGTCGATAAACGACAACGCGCCGATGAGCCAACCTCGACTGCAGCAGCAAAAGGAAAGCGATATAAACACTGATCATCATGAGCGGTGAAATAAACCATACATTCAGAGAGAAAGTTCTTTTTTAGGTGTGTATTCACATCCAGCAGCCATTTGAATTAATGTATTCGCCTGGACCATGGTATATTTTTGGGCTATATAAATAAAATTGAATTGAATAGAATTGAATTATATAAACTAATTTAAAGTGCGGAAACAAAATTTGTTTCTTATGACTGTATGAAAAACACTGTGATTAATGTGATAACATTTTTCTTTATTGATTGACAACATTTATATATATTATATATATATATATAATATATATATATATATATAATATATATATATATATATATATATATATATTATATATATATATAATGTTGTCAATTATATATATATAATATATATAATATATTATATATATATATATAATTATATATTATAATATAAATATGGTATGTATATATGTGTGTGTATGTGTGTGTATATCATATATGTATATATACATATTAGGGGTGTAACGGATCACAGATAATCCGTGGTCCGTACGGATCAGAAGCCACGGTTTGGCACACGTGTGTACCGTGGATCACACACACCCCCACCCCCGCGCGCACATATCCCTAGCATAATTTAAATCTATTGTCCGTTCACACCAAATGAAATTTGCATCAATTTCATGTAAATCCTCTTTGTTTGACAAGCGCTAAAGTAGCTGCTTCCCGTTTATCTTAAAGTGTGTTCACCTGAATCTCCCGCTGCTTGTGGGAGGAGCTTCCATCAGAAGCTTTACTCGACTTCACAATGGAGGACGCCGATCAATAGATATCAGGTTTTTTTTATTTTAGACCTGACTAAAAGCATCGGTACACATTTCCATTACTGGGTTCAAAGAATCTCCTAAGTAAGAGCAGCAACTGTCCCGCACAGGAGAGAACCGCTCTGTAAAGGACTTGCCGGGGCCTTCAGGGGACGATTGTATGGCAAGCCAAAGAGGCCAAAAATCACCAGGAAAAGAAGTGCCACATTAAAAAATTTTATTTTAACTATTTAAATGTTTCCACAGTTAGTTTCTAAAAAACAATTAATGCCAAAAAAATATTTTTAACCGTTTTATTTATAATTTATTTTTTATTAACATTGGGTGGGATGAGAAATGTGTGATTTAAGGGGTACTCCAGATAGATTTGGTAATTTCAACACTATTTTTGGCATTCTTTTATCTCAGTTTTGGTAGATGTAGTTCAAAGACATGTACATGTAATCAGAAACTACATGTTTTAGCATTTTGTTTGTGTTGAAAGTTTAAATATGTTCTGTTTTAATGAATAAGCCTCAATAACCATATTTTTTTATGTTGCGTATATAAATATTATGTGTGTAAAATACTTTATATGTTTATTGAATATATGATTGAAGTGTTTCCAAAAATGTATTTAGCTTTTATCTTGTTTTTTGTCGTTTTTTATTTTTTACAGATCCGAAAAATGATCGGAACCGTGACCCTAAAACCGTGACACAATCCGAACCAGGAGTTTCGTGATCCGTTACATCCCTTAATACATAGATATGGTATATATGAAAATGCAACTGCTGCCACCTGGTAACAAATGCTGCCGTGTGTGCACCTGCTGAACTTGTTGGAAAACTTTAATTTGACTGTAGTCTCAAACAAGTGATCACAAATGCTTTTTATGTAACAAATAATCCATTTCAAACTGAATTTTTTTCATCAGCTCATCGCAAATAAAAAAGATTTGAATAAAGAAATACTCAGAAACGTAATTGTAATCATATGTTTCTTAATGTGTCCTGCATCACCAGAAAAATTCCACAAGAACATGTAAAAACACACACTTTTTCGTCAGATTGGGTCTTTTTAACTGTGATTATTTGAGGCTCATCTGATTTTTTTGGAGCTGGAACAACCCCCGCTCACGTGTTTGTTTACATAGCACTGCTCAGCCACCCGTCATCAGCGGCTACGGGCCTTTTTTTCAAATCCCTCACACAAAGTCAACGGAGCTCGATCGAGCTGGCGATAAGATCCTCAAACACGGCCTCTCCACGTAGAGCTTCTTCGTTTTCTCAGTCGCACATTTACAGGTTCAGAAAATACCCTCTGCTTTTTCTTCCTTTAAACTTCGCACAACAACAAGCCAGCCAACCGCCCGCTTTTTTTTTTTTTTTTAATATGTTTAGAGGAAAAATCCTGCATGTGTCCCTTGACGGAAGGAATGAGATACAACACTCATTAACATTCCACTCATGACCTCAGTATTACATCCACAGCAAGGGAGAGCATATATTTGCCTTTCACATTTCTTGCCTGGGATGAGGGAAATGATGGAGCATTATGTGTATCAGCATGCGAGTGTGTGCGAACGAGATAGAGAGAAGGAGAGAGCACCAAAAAGACGGATAAAACACAGCTCAGTGATACGACATAATCTATCTGGAGCCATGTCTCAATATCACAATATTTCACACTTTTTCCACGTATCTCCGATTTGGCAGTGGGAGCCTTCTCCTCAGATCAGCGGAGTTATTTCTGCCTGGATGCTGCAGGACCGAGATACAGTTTGCAACAGCACAGATGGGAGAGGCTATAGCTCCGGTACCCGCGGTATCACATGCAAAAATGTTTGGTATGTTTTAACACAGATAAAGCTGACATATTCCGAGGCGCTTCGCAGACAATACCCATGAAGGAACAATCTCCCATCTGGCAGTGCAGTCTCTCTGAAATCCTCTCTGTCATGCTCAACGTGAAAAGGAGAGACAAAACATTCCTCTGTCTGTGTACCCGTCCTTATCAAGGCCGTAACTTGGGTCTTACAGATATCGGCAAAACATCAACCAACAGATCGGGAGTTTGAAAAAGACCTTCTCCCTCTGGGTAGTAAAAAAGGACACAACTCGTCCTCGGTGAGGATCAAATCAATCAGCTTTAAATCTCTCTCTACCCGCTGCCTTTATTGGAGGAAAGTCAATGCTGTACTACTTCTGTCCACATGATGGTGCAGAGGACAAGTCACCCCTACAGAGTCCTAACACCTATTCCAACATGCATGTCCAAACTGAAGACTTCAAACATGACAAAGCCTTCTACATAACTATGGATCTTTGAAATCTAAAACACACTTTTCTGGCTACCTTTGAAAGGACCATCTCTAACAATATACCTATATATACTGAATTTACAAATAAGATCATATATTATAAAACCATATGTTCATATATATGAACTTAAATATATGAAATAAATGAATTAGACAATTATTTGAAATAAATTGATAAATTGAGATGATGAAAAGTCTTGATTTGGACCCAAGTGTTCGTAGTTCTCAACGATGTTTTGGCTATAAACATTCCATTCTGTTTGAGGTTCTTCTTTGCTACGTTTACGCGGCCTAGGCAGCACGTTCAAGTGACCAGTTCCAAGAAAAATTCTATTTGCTTTCTTTTGCGGGCATTAAACTCAGTGTCCAATGGCCAGACATTTTGCACAAGGAGCTTAAAAACGCACTTAAAAACTTGCGTAGTGATGCATGGAAGCCAGAAACTCGTATTTACCTACATATGCGTTGAATTTTCATTGGTAGTGGTTGTTGTTGAGGTCAGTGTAAACGTAGCAAAAAGGAACCTAAAATATGCGCGGCCATTGAACCTTGAAAGTTAGACCAGTTTGACCAATCAGAGACTTGGGTTTGGTATTAACGTTTGGGTAGCATCCTTCTTAATCTGTGGAAATGCCAACCATTAGTGGATCTGGAGTAATAATGTATGTGACAGGGCTAACCTTAGCAGAACCTTACATGAATTGAGACTCTTTTTTTGAAACAGAACTAAATGAAAGTTAGGACTTTTTGATTTCGCATGACTTTTTAAAGTTATAAACGGATTTTGTGATGTATTTTCAAGTGCTGGCAGCTCCGGGCTAACACAGCTGACCGGTGGCTATTGATGTTGTGTGAGCGTAGCATTTGAGTGACTGATCTATAACCATTTGAGAAGAAGAAGCTACATCCGTGGTTAGGAGTCTGGCGTGGAACGCTCACTTTTTGAAGTTTAAGAGAAAGAAAAAAATTCCATAAATGCAGTGAAGCATGAAGCTTATAGTGATAGATGTATCAGAGGATGTTCAATTGGACATTTTGAATTTCAGTCAAGTTTACTACTGGGAGGATGATGATTGACTAATGAGAATTAAAAAAATATATATATATATATATATATTATATATATATATATATATATATATATATATATATTTTTTTTTTTTTTTTTTTTTTTTTTTTATGTCTCACAATCTAACCACACTCGTGTTGGGCACCCCGATCTAAAAAATCCCCTTAAAATGTTTGTTTTTTTTTTTTTTTTGTCTCCATTATATCTCACCTGAACTGTAATGTTCTCAGACCCTAACCACCTGCTCCACCCTCAAAGGTCACCAGCTACACAACAAGACCCCTTCGCACATTGAGGTGAGCTTCCGAAAACACACTCCATGTGAGTACAGGAGAAGCAAACGAGTGGAGGGCAGGTTTCTTTTCTGCTGCAGTCATTTGTATGCGGCGAGCGTCGACCCGCACATCGCTCTCAGGTGTCATGCAACCCTGAATAATATCGGAGTGAAAGGAAGGAGAAGCATGAGGAAGGATCTTTGAGGATTACAAAACTTTGCTTTGTTCTGTCTAAGTTTATTATCCTAAATATATTACCTTCAACAAAGTAAAAAAGTAACAACTGAAAATACGGTAATCTTGAAATGTGAAAAAAATATATCTATAGACTGCCGTCATATCTCTTTACCTTTAACACCCAAGTTTAGCTCCAGTATTGATGTGCTTGAATTACTAAAGCTCTTTAACTCCATGAACGTAATTCTGACACATTTTGGAGCAAAGAAAAGGAGGTTTATGCCAACATCAACCCAATGAATAAAAATTGTGTATTTAATATTTCTTGAGTGTTTTTTCTGATGACGGAGGACATATATAAAGAAAATTAAGCTCAAAATTTCATTTCTGACTATTTATTTATTCAATTTGTTGTGAATCAGGAGCTGTGAGCTAGCGGGTAAAAAGACAGCTCAGTTACAGGGACCCCATTTTTGAACTGGCTTCATACATGAAGTTTTGTGTTGCTCTTTGAGTCCAAAGCTTTAAACCCAGACTTTTTTAAAGCAATCAATCAAAATCTACTTGAGTAATCATTACCATATTTAATGAATCAAATGGGACAAAAGTGTGTTTTTTTAATCAATGCATCAATGCCTTTCATTATTGATGAGTTTGAAAAATCTGTGTTTTTGTCCTGTATTGTCCTAAATCTATGCTTAAAATAAACAAGATCAATCAAGTAACCAATAAATAGCTGTTATTACTATTTCTTACAAAAAGAATAGTATATTCAATCTGTTATCACATTTTAGGAAACATTTCATGACATTTTTTTTTGGCTGAAGCAAAAAACTTTAAACTTTAAGTTGGCAACTTTCCTAAATTGTTCTCTATTCAAACTCAGTTTGATGTTCTGTTTGAACACTCAAATGTTCTTTAAGACAGCAGGGAAGTCGTTTTGAGGTTTGGAGCAGAAAAACTTTACAACAATGCAGTGTAACTATACTAACTTCTCTCCTGCATGGCAATATTTTTGTCGTCTATAATTAGCAGCTGAGCTTCTGCTAGCAATTAACAATGTAAGTCAGTATCAAATCATCCAAAGTAAACTCCAAAACGTCACATTGTTCAACATTCTTAACGAAGCTGCGGGACATCCCTGTGCTGCTTGGATTACTATGTTTAGATGGAAAACAAACTGCATTACATTGTTGGGCCTGTTGGTGGTTTTTTTTCCGCTCTGAAATGCTCCCGTTTCCAATCCTTAATGACAAACAAGAAAGCTTTTCTGACTGAAAACAATTCTTGCACTTCAAGCCATAACAATAATCGTGACAAGAGCATTTTCACCAAAAGGGAAGACATTTCACGCACCGGGAGCCTTTTGTGATGGTTTTTCTCCCCGCTGCTCACCCACCCTTCGTTCTCCCCGTCGCTTTCCCTTTGTGTACGTAAATCATCTCTTCCCCGCGGCCTGTCTGTGATCATGTTGATGGGAAACAAAGAAATCATCTTGAATGGCACATTAATTTCCTTCTTTCTCCCCCTGCCCTCCGCCTAATGAAATCCCCTCTGCCACGGGGCTTGAGGAGCCACACTGGCAAGCCATCACCAACCAGTAAATATGTTTACCTTGGAGCACTAGGCTAATGGACTGTTTACTGGAGGAAGAGCGAAGGGGGTTACGGAGACCAGACATACTAGATCTTGGGTCGTGTGCTCCTCAGACCATATGACAGCTCCTCTGTGTCAACACAAAACCCAACAAACCGCATCTGATTTGCTGAGGTCATCAAGAGAGAGTTCAGGCAGAGCAGCAGGAACGGAAATCCAGTTAATTTTAAGAAAATTATCGTTTTGACAATTATGTCATTTATTTTTGCTGTAAATTATCGAGAGCAACAATAGTTAGCTAAAAATAAAATGAATGAAATTTAAAATGGCCGTATTATGATTTTCTTCAGCCTTTCAGAGTAAACCTTATTCATATACATGATCACATGTTACATTAGGAACACTAAAAAACAATTTCTTTATGAAATATCAGTTATTTTGGTGAGTTTTCCTACCTGGAAGTGAGACGACTAGATTCCTGAGGCTCCCCCTCTGCTTTTAGCTAAACTAGCTAGCTAACAGATCAAAGAAAAAACAAAATGAAAACAAATAATAAATGAAAGAAAAACTTGATTAACTTCCATACATTCACGCATTGAAATCCAGTTTTAACCCACGGATTTGCCACGGATTTGTCTTCCTTTACAGCAGGGTTCTCAAACTCTATTTAGCTTGGGGCCACTGAAGGCAGTCTGACTGAGGCTGGGCCGTATGGGCAGTGCAGGTCCTGGTCTGCAGGCTGGGCTGGATGGTCCATTTGATTGCTCATTAATGTCTATATTGCATTATTCAGTACTATTGTTATGGTCTATAGTCTATGTCTACTGAACAAGTTTATTAAACATTTGTTCATTTCTTTGTACTACTAATCAACATTTTCTGCGTGTCCTGTGAAACAACGGGAGCTGATAACGCTAGCAAAAGTTGCTAAGGGCTTTACTGATGACCAGATCCAACGACAATAGAAAAAATGCAAATATAAAGCAATCATCAATGACCTGCGGGCCGCCCCTGCCCAACAGAGTCCAACAACGGTTCTGCTGACCAATCATGTGTTTTGGTTTTTTTTGTATATACTTTAAGCTGTTTGCTTTCAGATTATCATTTGCCTTGATGTCTGTCAGGAGCTGAAGTCCAGTGAAACTACCTTTTTTGGATGGTAAAGCCCGTCACCCTACACCTCCAACGTTGGTTAACCTTTTAACACCGAAGATGTGGCCTAAATGACCCGCTCTTTGAAATGATGTAAATCTTAGACCGTTTATGCTAACACTGGGAATCAGCTGATTGTAAAAAAGCAGCTTTTCATCTCAGCTTTGCACCAATATGCATCACTTTATGTTCAAAAGGTGTTGCATACTAGTGCTGCTTTTATCCACTTCGGAACTCTCTGGAATCACGATAATTTCGCCAATGGTTGAAGTAAAAAGAATGTCAACACTGGAGCTAAGGCTTTAGTGATTGAAGGTTGACCGCTCAAGGTAAATCTATTTTTTATTTGATTCAACCTTTATTTAACCAGGAAAACTATGAAGAACATGTTCTTATTAACAATAACGACCCGGGAAAATCCTTTTTAGTTGTAGTTTTTCATAGAAGACAGTAGGTTTCTTCATCTTGTCCACACCCGGCGCTGTCCAACTTCATGGACACTAATGTTGGATGTCTGCAACAATGATGGTCAGCGGTTCTCACTGTGGTCACTTCTTCGACCCATCATGCCTGGAGTGTTCCCATTGTGCGATGCTTTTCTCTGACTTTTTCCAGTATTTTTAGGTCTAAACACTGGGTGGATCAACTCTCATCCCATGTTGCTCTAACCATACTTTACGGTCAGGAACAGGATGTTTATCTCCCTCTTCGTTGCTCCTTTAGATCTTAATTAAATTTATGTGGTGCATTCCTAAATTATAATATCTTTAATATCGTATGTGTTTAGAATCGCATAATAGAGCAGCAACACACTAGTAAATCAGATGCTAATTTTGGGATGAAACCTCGAGCAACAAGGTTAAGATGAAGTTCTCTAGGAAGAATATATTTTATTCAAGAATTGAAGTCATTGAATGAAAACGTGTGCAAGTTTACTCAACAGCTGCATCAACTCCCAAAGCAAATCTCTGAAAATACAATCTGTGGAGAAGCAGGCAGACTATTCATTATCACTTGTTAAGCCTGAGGAGCAAACATACAATCAAACGTTTTATGGAACCTTATGCTTCTTACGTGTTTGTGTCAACCTGATCTGAAAACTCACCAAGATGTAAGAGAAACGGCGTTAGCGCCAACACCCAGAATACTTTTCCTAGTGCGTAGGTAAAAGTTGAAGCTGTGTAGTTTCTGAAGCTTTGTAGATTCTGGACCTTTGTAGGTTCTGAAAACTTTGTGGATTCTGAAATTTAGAAGATTCTTAAGCATTGTGGATTCCAAATTTAAAAGATTTTAGAAGAATTTTTGAAGTATTCGGATTGGGTCTTAGAGATCATCAGAATCCGTTGGAATTACACTAATAGTTGTAACAGTAGTTCTACGGTAACTCTAAGAGCGTTCACACCAGAGCTAAAGCTAAAGCTTCACGACATCGAAGGGTTTATGCACCACAGTGTCAGGAATGACTTGTTTTCTTCATGGGTTTAGTTTATGGTGATTTTTATTTACAGCTCGTTTTATGCACTACTGCCCCCTAAAGTTCAGAGGTTGTAATTGCACAACGTTTTCTTGGCGGTTTGCACTGTTTTAATTGCAAACGTCTGCAGGACTTTTCTAATGTGAGAGCGCTTTGAGGTTCGCTCTTGCAATTGATTTAAATCTCCCAGCGTTAACCCGAAAACATCTGCTGAACAAGCGTCCGGGGAGCTTCCTGTGATCAGAGATGTATGTTGTATCTATATATTGACACGGTCATGAATTTCCATGTCAAGAGTCTCAGCTGGATACTGCTGAAGGCTGTTGTTTTTTTTTTTTTTTCCCAGCCTACCACCACCAGCACCTCTGCATCTTCATCCTCTGCCCTCCTCCTTTTATCAAATCCTTTTTCCTTATCAGCTCCTCTCTTTTTCTTTCATTCAGTCCTTTTCAGATCACTCCTCCATCCCAACACACCTTCTTTCGCCGCCCTTCCCCCCCTCAGCCCCTCACCACGCACACACTCCCTTTATGCTGGCAGACTTCATCGATTGATTTCCCCTCGCTGTGACACATTTGGTGCAGCTGCATGTGGCCTATTAATTATATCCACAGCAGAATCTTGTCACGCTCTTCTTTTTTCCAACAATACCCCCCTCCCCCTCCTCCCTGCACCGCCACCTCCGCACACCACCCACGACAAAACACTTGCTTCCAAGCAAGAGGCCTGTGATCTCTGCGTCCGTGACCCCGCCGGATCCCAATTTGGGTTTCGGAATCGAGAGGTCAGCGGGGTCACACACTCGGGCAACCAGCTAGCCCAGAATGGAGGAAGCTTTGGAGCACCGGCGCGGTCCCGCTCGCTCAGATTTCGGCTGGGAAAGCTTCCCCCAGCGAACGCGCTCGCAGCAGGACACGGCAACACTCGTCAGGGCGGCTTTTCTCTCCATTGTGCCGACGCGCCTCTGTGTGCGGATGCATCTGGCAAACAATACAGTAAGCCTCCGCTGCAGGCCTCTTATAGCCTAAAACCCTGCCTTTTTATATTTAGCTCGTAATCACTATAATTTCTAAATTAGACACAGGCAGGCCAAGCACACATTCCTTCCGTACAATAGCCTCGAACGCTTGTCCCGGCTCCTCCAGAGACGCTCGGCGGAGAGACGTGCTAAATATTAGAGTCAAAGATGAAAACAAGCAGAGCATGTTAAACAGCTGCTGTTGAGGATGCAGCGGAGGGGCGGGAGGCGCAGATTAAGAGCAGATTACAGAGCCTTTTCCCTCTGGGGGCTCCATATTCCAGATTGACAATGATGTGGGATTGGGAGATCAACCTGGAGATTTTCATATGAAAAGATGTTTTCCATCAGAGATTAACGACCGTTATGATTCATTATCTTTGTTGTTGTTATTCCTCCTGGTTTTCAGAGGCAGCCGGGATTGGATCCAGGAACGAGATGGAGGGATGAGCGTTTCCGGGCGGCGAGAAGGACGGGAGGATCAAGAGATTTTGGAAGCGACTCCACGACAAAGCCAAAGGCCTCATATGTTATTTAAGACTTGTATTCCAGTATTTTAAGCATTTACTTTGTAAAATGAACCAATAAACAGTAATGAACCGCACCTCTTGGGGACCCCCATCGCTTGTAGCTCCATTGAGAAGTGGAATGGAGCGGTTGGGGCGGAGCCACTCTATACACCCGTTGATTGGAAGAAAGTGATGACGACATTAGAAAGATCCAATATAGCGCTCATTTAAGATAAGTTTGTAAACATTCGAGTACCGTATTTTCCAGAGTATAAGTCGCAATTGTTTTTTATAATTTTGCCAGGAGTGCGACTTATACTCAGAAGTGACATATTTGTGGTTTTTTTTTTTTTTTTTTCAGACATAAACCCAGTAAACACCAGCTGTCCTTTAGCAAGTGTTTCCACTAACAACCGCTAGAGGGCGCTGCATCTAAGTATAAGTGTTCCCTACTGACAGCAGCAGAAGAAGTTTTGTCCAAAACAAACATGGAAGAGAGCCTGACTGTGTTTCCTCTTAAACTTAATTTTTTTTAAATACAAAAATATTATTATTATTATTTATTCTTTTATCTTTTTAGCTACACTGGGCTTGGCGGATTTGTTCTGAAATGTCAGACTTTTCTCCCAAAAGTGCGACTTATACTTAAGAGCGACTTATAATATGTTTTTTTTTCTTGATTAGACGTTTTTTCCTGTTGCGACTTATACTCAGGAAAACACAGTATTTGCGGTTTCCTGTGTACTCTTTTGGTCACGAATCTTTATTGAAAATATCTGAAACAACAACACGGTCTGGTCTGCAGTGGAACTGCACACATTCCTTGGCATCCATGGCAACGGTGTGAAACAGAATGAGCTAGCGGCACATTAGTGGTCTACACCACACATGCTCCGTGAGAACCAACCACTTAGTGGAGGCGAGCCTTAAAGGGTCACCAAACCCTAAATCAACTTTTTTTGGCTGTTGACCCCCGTAAATGGGCTTTAAAACCCTTCCGCTCTCTTTGGGGTCCAGATGACTCCAACCACATATTGATATGCGATTTCTTCCATGTCAAATGTGGACAAGATTTTATGTCTGCCATTGACATTAGTGAAACTCAAAAATCAGTGGAAAGAAAAGTTCAGTGGACTGTCTTGTGGGGTCCAGATGACCCCACTTTTAATGTAAACAAGCTAGGAGAGTGGATTACAAGTGCTGTCTGTTGGTCATTGTCAAATTTTAATAACATTGTCTACTTCTTGAAAATATCCCTGAAAACCGCCTGCGTGCTGCCCCCTACAGGTTGAAACCAAGTATTGCAGTTAGAACTTCGTGATTGGTCAAACCATGTAAGCCCCACATCATGATCTGCAGCTCCAGTCATGATAACAGTCCTGTTCCCCAGCTCCACCCTGTGACTGGATTTTCACGTTTCAGCAGTGGGTGGAGTCAGCCTCCAACTTCCCTGTTTGGTTACCCTTTAAGTGAGTGGAAACGCTCACCAGAATTACCTGGACCTTACCGTACCACTCCTGACCAGATTACCAGACCGCTCGGTGGAAATGAGGTGGCCAAAAGAAGTCACCCCCCAAATGCCACAGTGTGGTGACCCAAATGCAAGTTTTTCAGCAAATTTGGGCTGCATGGGGCATTTGTTATTGGAGTTCCTTTTTACATGAGAAAAACTGGCAAATCTTTCGGTTAGTACATCTGGAGGTCTCAGAGTGGCAGTCCAGTGACAAACAGGGATGACGCCATTACAAAATCAGGTGCTGACGGGACAACGTGTAAATGTCTTCACCACCGTCGGACAGTCGCCCGGTAGCCTGAGGGTATGTAAAAAATTTGGCATGCCTCACGGCCGCCTGACTACCACCATCTACAGTTATGACCACGCTTAGGATTTTCAAAATAACTGGGCAGCAGAATGAAATCTTGCAAATTCAGCCAATATTTCCCCATTTCTATTTGCGACATTAAGCCTACTGAATCCAAAATTACACTAGAACAAAAAAATTTCCTAAGATTGCTAAAGAAATATGGAATCAACAAAATAATAACATTTGTAGATCTTATCTTATTAGCTTGAAAGGACTGATGATCATTTTTTCATGCACAATTAGAAAGTCTGTTATTTCAGAAGCTTCTATGCTGAACGTTATGCTTCACGATGAGAGGAAAAACAACTGCAGCTTTATGAAAATAGGAAATATTGGCATGTGTCAAAACATTCATAAGAGCCAAATGATCGGTGAGTGGAAGGAACAGAACCCCTAGGGTCGGCTGATGTGAGCAAACGTTCATGCAGATTTTTCATTTTTGTCGATGCCTTTTTATGTACGTAAAGTGTGAGGGTTCGATCCCGTCCTCCTGTGTGTGTGAGCCTGTACATTAATGCGCCTTTCACAGATGATCCAGAGAGGAAAAATCCCACAGGGTGAATCAATAGATGGGGTTGGATAATGGAAGCCTGCTCAGACAGCTGTGTTCCGGCGAGCCCAGACTGTTGAGCGAGTGGATGGATGGCTGTCTGTATACGAGAACTGGACTAAATGTGACCTTACCCAGAGAAAATGAATTCAGTTGACATTTTTAATCTAAATTTGTCTGATGTTTCCTGGCTTTTCCTTCGAGTGTAAACTAAATGAACATGTGATTTCTTTTCCACACTTTTTGCTCATTTATCACCATTTTTAACCCTAGAGCATCATCGTCGGGTGATTTTCACCTGAGCAAAAGTATTTACATATTTTAAATTTCTTGCATTTTTTTTGAGTGTCTTGAGTCTCTCATGTCCCAGCAATGAGTGGACCAAAGGCCAAGTGTTCAGTATCACTATTAATTTTTTTAGAATTTTTTCCTCAAATAACTTCAGTCATTTTCAAGTATGTTCTCAGGATTTTCCTGTTTTTTTCCCACTTTGTTAAAGCACAGTTTGAAATAAAAAAAAAAAAAAAAGAAAACAACTCTAATTTATCATTTGTTGTCATATCTTGATCTATTTTTTGTGAGAAATATTGGGTGTTTTATATCGGATAAAAATTACCCGGAAAAAGTGATGGTGTAACTTTTTATAGCGAAAGTCTTCTTAAACACGTTTACACAGTTTACGTAATTCCAGTGGAAATTGAAGCAAAAAAAGAACATCTTCCTGCAGGACTGTAAAATTTTACAAAAGCAGAGTCTCTATGCAGTTAAACCAAATGATTCTGTCACGGAGAAAAACAGCTTTAGGATCTGAATTGTGTAAAAAGCCGAAGAGTTACGATAGTTCAAAGAGCGTCTGTTGTGTTGCATCACTGGTGACGTCTTTTGTATTTACACTTCATCACTGGAGATGCGGCCTGGTAACATAAACTACTGTGCTTATGACTACGTGTGACTACACTCTCTTTCTACGATGGTAAGTCTTGTTGATGCCAGAGTATGGGGTATTCTACTTTCCTTATTCCAATCAGGAGGAAACAGGAAGTGCTTTAACTTGGAAGCGTGGACTCACACTCGCCCCGTCACCAGTCATACATGAACCCTCCCACTATCACAAGAAAGGCAAAAGGATTAATTAAAATTATTTAACAGAGTAGAAGTCATTGACATGTCTTAAGAGAAATACACCTTCACTGATGCTAAGCACCGAAATGGGGAACCGAATGCAGCAACGTGTTCTGGTTCTGGTAGAACCACACAAGTCGTAACAGTTCCTACTTAGAATCAAATTTCAGTGCCCAGCACTGGTAACACCCTTTCCCCTTAAAGAAACAAGTTTAGACGCCGATAAAGATCCAAATGCCCCTACAGTTGGAGGCGAAGGGAGACGCCGTGGGGGAAGAATTTGGATTTGGCATCACACAATGAACTTAAATCTACAGATTCTTCAGGTTCTGGTTAAAAGTTGCAACAATTCCAAAAGCATTTGTGACATTTCTGGTATTAACTCTTTAACTTTATTATCATCAGCAACCTATAGAGAATAGCTCTTCAAACAACTGTAACTCTTCATTTGTTAACTTAATTGTTGGAGTTCCCTAATGTGGTAAAAAGCTGCTTTTATTCCGCGTAAATGGTTGAAGAGTCACGATAGTTCAGCGAACGTCAACATTGGAGCTACAGCTTTGGTGTTAAACAGGATCTACTGGATCTTTCTGGTTCTTAACAAGTTAACATGTAGGACTCATGTTAGCCGTTAGCTTGTTTTCCATTACTTAGCAAAAAATAAATAAATAGTCACGCGAAGAGCCTTTGGTGTGAGTTTACAGAACACATGGCAGAGGATGTCTCTTAAAGTATTCTTCTTGCCTCTATTTTTATTAAAAATACATTGTTTTTGTCCCACAACAATCCTTCACTCGTAGGTTATGCTTCCGATTTTAACTTAATTAAAAACTAATTGGATAATTTTACAATATTAAAGTCTCTCCACCCTCCCTAGTCACACCCAACCCCCATGCCAGACTCTCTGCAATCGATACCAATAAAAATAAATCCTTTATCTCATTTTCTTAAGTGCCCCCCTCATTGATCTTTAGCTTCCGACATAACACAACAGTCAATAAATAACAACCAAATGCTCCCAGCCTGATGGAAATTACCAGCGGATCACACTCCGCATCAAAGCATGAATGATAAATCCCCCCAAATTTTGTAGTCCAATTAAAACGCATTATTTTACAAAGATCAGATCTGAAGCGTGCAATTAAATATCTGCTGATAGGCATAAATTATTGTGCAGGGAGGAAAAAATATTTTATTTTTTTTCCCGCGAGAATAAATCAGCAGATAAAAGCAAACCTTTTTTTTTTTTTTTTTTTTTTTCGATGAGTCCAGCCTGCAGTTTATCTCCTTCCTTCCACCCCTCGCTCCCCTTCGGTGTGGATGCTTCAGTTGTGGTGCCACGACAGATAACGAGCTGACACAGAAATGCAGAAAAATATTCTTTAATTAAAGAGCCGTGAAGAATGACTGAAGGTTTGTGCGCCACAGACACACACACACACACACGTGAGCACACGACACACACGTCTTCTGCAGGCTTGATGTGCTGTGGCTAATGAGGACGGACACTGGACCACAGTCACCCCTCCGCGGAAAAGACGAACTAACCGTTTCACATCATTATTGAAATCAACCTCTAATTTTCAAAATATTTGCATATTTAAGGAGGACTTGTTTTTTTTTTTTTTTTTTTCTTGGGTGATGCAAGTTTCTTTGATGCTACTTCTTCGGTTGCATTAGTCAAATTATATGGTTTTGTTCTTATCAAATATTTGTTGTAAATTGTATTGGGTCTTTTCTATTTGTAATTGTTGGGTAAAATTTTAAGTCACTGAAAAGAGTCCGCTTAATTTTGTCCAAAAATGAGGTTGAAACTGTTTTAAATCAAAGGTTTTTTTTTTTTTATTTAACCTTTATTTGTAAAACAAAGCAAGAGGTTTTCGAAAAATCTAGATGCGGACAAGTATTAAATTTATTATATCATATTTTGTTTTTTTGTTTTCTACCTAATACCACAGATTTTATCCATACTTTGTTTTTCATTCGGATCTGTATTATCACTAAAACCAATGGACACAGTTTGTGAGAGCATTTATTCTCTTACACTATGCAATTTAAAATATATACATAATTTTTCATTATTTTTTGATGCTAGATGATGTCTATATTAACTATATATTTCACAGTTTATTCTCTTTAGTCACTAATCATCTTTTTCTTTGCTTCTATGTTAAAGGTGGTTTTTATTTTCATTTTAAAATTTTAAATTTTCTTTTGCTAATTTTTATACTTTGTGTTTCAAAGCTTTAGGTAATGCTTTAGGTTTCAACTTTAAAAAAAAAAACTTTAATTGAATTTTTGTAAAACAAAATTTTGTTTTTTAAAGATTGCCAAAAAACAAACAAAAAAGAGGATTTAACTACCAGTTGTTTGTACGTAAACTAAAGGTAAAAAATAAATAAATAAAAAAATAATCTAAAAAATTTCATAGACACAAATTACAGATAGAAACAAACAAACAATGGACAAGTTTCTAATGGAAAACGTAAACATTTTCAAAATAAAATGAAAAATATATTCATAAAGACACAAAAAAATCATCAATAAAAGCAAATAGATACAGCCAAACTTTATTTCTCATAGTGTTTATTTCAGTTTTTATGGTAAGCATGTAAATGAATTTATTTTTTAGATTGATAGACACAAATTAGTAGATAGAAAAGAAAGATTTAAAAAAAGTAAAGAATAAAAGCAAATAGAAGTGCCTGCTTTTTATCTCATTAAACTTAATCTCAGTTTTTATTGGAAGGATCATAAAATTCCAAAATAAAATAGAAAAATTTATACACATATAAATATTTTTATACATTTGTAGGAAAAAAAATCATAAATACAAATGAAAGATTAAATGTGGCTAAACTTTATAAATCTAAGTTTTTAATGTAAAGCTTGTAAAAATTCTCAATAAAATAAAATATTTTGTAGATAAATGAAAGTTTTAAAAAAATCATCAAGTAAAGCAAACAAATTATATTTTATACCAAACTTTTCTTCTTAAGAACTTCATTGCAGTTTTTAATTGGAAAAACTATAAAAAAAATATTTCAAAATAAAAAGTAACATTTTTTTTAAGATTGATTCCTCAGAAAAAAAAAGAAACAAAATCATTTACAATCATTTAATTGGATTTACTTGGTTGTGTCATTTTACTTCTAAAAAAGGCAGATTTGACCCTGAAAAAAACACAGGAAGGGTCAGGGGTCGCTGGAGCGTACCAAGCTACTGAAAGGGGACGTCAGAGTTCATCCGGAAGAGTTCACTAGAACCAAAAATCCAATGTTGTGAAAAAAAAGTCTGTAATACTAACATGTTTTCATTTATAATGGAGGACATCCAAATGTTGAATAAAAGCTGGACATCTTTTATGAAGAAGAAGCTTTCATGATTCTCTCTGTGAACGTTATAATGAACTGCTTTGTCTGCCTCTCATGTGAAGCAGGGATGGCCTGTAGCAAAGGCCATCTCTTTCTGCATGAATGCATTTGGCTTTAGCCTCCTGTCATTTAGTCATTTACTGTCCTACTTACACGGGCTTTCTGTTGCTTGTAGAGAGCTGAAAACATGACATTTTTTCTTCCTTTTTGTTTACCAGCTTCGCCCTTTAGGGGTTCCTAAGCCAATCATCAACATTAATATTAAGTGTTCAGTGAAGGACATTTACTAAACAAATTATACTTTATTTTTGAACGTAATATTAAAAGTTTTATTCATTTCATGGAGGCGGTGGGCTTCAGTTTACCAGCTTTGACTTTAAGTACAACTTAATGCATTTGTTCCTTTTTTGTGTAAAGTTTGACAGCATTTTTTGACTATGACCCACAGCCGTGATCCCCGACTGCATTAACCAGATTGTTTTAGTGATCTTTCCATCTTACTGCGTCTTTTAGAAAAAACTTGACCCCACATCCTCAAAAAATCACCTAAAAATGTTGACGTTCCAGCCGGAGAAACCATCAAAACAATGGGGGGAAAATCTCCAAAATCTATTAACAATACTAAAAACAGGTGTCAGGAAAATCTATTGAAATTATTATGGGATGGCAACCGGAGCTACAACTTGGCGGCCATTTTGCTGGAAATTTGTAAATTTTCACTTAAGGACATTTTTTTTTGAGAGATCTGCACAAAATGTAACACACTTGCTGCCAGCTCAAGTCTACAACCACAACAGAAGTTTCATTGACCTTTGACCTTGAGAAGAGGCTGCCACCCTGACTCTTTTGTTTTAACTTAAACTCCTCTCAGGGATTTCAATCTATCATCTCCTAACTCCTCAAGCAACATTGGGAAACCACTTCAGAGAAGATGTTGGAAATAAAATTTGAAGATTGGCGTTTAAAGCTTGCAAAAGTTGGGTTCATTTACAAAATACAATATGAACATTTAAGGCATGTGGGCGCGGTTAACAAAAAAATGTCCGTTGCTAAGGAGATCCAAAAATTTACTTTTGCCGATTCTTCTAAAAGTTACATGAAATTGTTGGTCACCCTCAGACAACCAAAATATGAAATGGTTGCTATGGTGACAAAAGAAAAGTCACCCAGTGAGGACGGATCAAGAGGGGTAGCAGAAGTAGCCCTTGCGGCTTTAATTTTAGGTGTTTATTCCCTTCAGGAGTTGCCATAACTGTGATTTTCTCCAGTTTTATGGTGGATGCTCTCTCTGATTCAACCCTCTGCATCTCTGGACTTTATGCTGCTTTCGCATCAAACACGATTCTCATGGCGGAGGGCCAGTTTCAACGTTAAGTCAATGGTACAGATGCAAAATTAGTTTTGTTTTTGAATTTTATTTTTCAGCATCTACAAGTTCAGAAGGAAGCAATTTTTTGATGCGTTTATATTGTAAACATTTTTTTTTTGTTGTTTGACAAACTCGTCACGTTTTATGCTGAAGGTTTTTTATTCTTTTGAGTTAAATATTATGAAATTTGCACTTCTCTTCTCTTATTGACTCTGAGATGTCCTCCTCCAGGTCCACACACCTTCCTTGTTCACAGGCTGATTTTTTTGTTCAGTTCGGTTTGAATCCACCGTTGATAGAGAGAGTCTCGGATCTTCCAGTTCTGGTAAACTACAATCAATTCTCGTGTGAGTTTTTAATCTGCAAAGAATCGAAAATATTTAGTTTTCTTTTTTAAAAAATGACAAAAGAAGAAGTTAAAATTACTCAAAAATCAAACTGCATCTTTGCCAGAGGCCTTCTAAAGTTAGTCATTTGATAAATATGATCACATTTTAAGTTAATAAACAAAAAAGTCTCATATATTTGTTTTTGACTACTCTTTTTATCTGTCCTTGATGCTATATGTGGCAACTCCAACCCAAATCAGACTTTTTACTTTACCTTTTATTGAATTCTAACACAAAAATGAGTTTTAAATAGTTTTTTTTTCACTGTGATATACACACAATTATTCATTCATTTTTATAACATTTTGAATCTTACATTTGTCACTCTGCTGTTCTCATTTGCTACTTTTAAAGTCTTCTGCCCTTCCATGTAAATATGGTTTGGTCATTTAAAAAAAAGGAAACATTTAAACTTTTCTTAATTTTATGTTTTATTCATTTTTTAAATTAAAGCATAGAAGATATCACTCCCCGTCTGAGTGTCTCGGTGCTCCTTTGTGTCTCCGTCCCGTTCCTCGCTCATGTCTCCGTCCCGTCCTTTCATCCTCCAACTGGTTTAGGCAGATGGCCACCCTCCCCGAGTGCGGCCCCCGCTGGTGGTCTCTTCCTGTTAAGAGGAACTTCTTCTTTCCGCGTTTGCCTGCTGCATCATGGAAGCCGAGGAGAAGGGACCGGATCGGAATCGGAAAATTCAACCAATTTGTGAGATTTATTCCTGAGGGGAAAAACCAATATAAATAAAAGTTTTTTAATGTCAATAATGTATTTACCTTTATTTATTTAATTATTGAAAAACCTAAATTCGGCACAGGATTACATGTATTATTTACTGTAGTTTTGGAGACTTTTATGATACATTCATTATTTAAGTTACAGATTTTACTTTTTTTTAAATTCACATATTTAGTGTTACAAAAAAAAACATTTGGAATTTTTGCTGGCATGCTTTTATTTTGACAGCAATTCTTAAAAATAAACAATAGTCTACATTTAATCGTTAAAGACTTGAATTTATTCTCAAATAAGAATTACATTTTTTGTCATGTTTAATATTTGAGTATAAGACTATAATTACTAATATATTACAGTTTCCCCCCTATCAGTTGATTCATCATTTTTAATCCTCGCTTATACATTAAAGACTCATTATATTGAGCGTTGTGTTTTCAACACCTTTCAGGACATTTATAAAGAAAATGAAGCTTAACATTGCATTTCTGATTATTACTTTATTCAAATCCTTGTGAATCAGGAGCAGACAAAAATATGCCATTTGAAAAAGATTGTATTTGTGATGTCATAAATCTGTGGGGTGGGGCCACATTTGCCGTGCTCCGCTCTATTCTGATTTGTCCACTTGTAGACGACAAGATCCATGAACATCTTTGTTTGTCATTTCTGTTGTTAGGTTGTGGGGGAGGGGGAAGGGGGCGGACTTACCCTGCTACAACAATCCAGTCTAAAACACAGAGGTGAATTTCTCATTAATTACCGCCGCTCTGTAGAAACTGTGTTCTAGAAAACGACACACGTTTTTGATTTCAGCTTCATTTTTCACATTTCACAATTTGAAAAAAAATTTTTTTTTTAAGTTTTCCTCTTTTTTTCAAAGTTTTTGGAAACTTTTTAGATGTAAAAATATATATGTTAATTGATAAACAATAAGCAACATTTTCACTGAAGTGTCATAAAGATTCAAACTTTGGAGGAATTCTTACTTGAGTTAAAATCCTCAACTCAAATCGCCCAATGACGGACTCAAACTAAAACTTCCCTTCAGCACCAAAACAAAACCAGACAACCTGATCCCGTGAAGGGAGATGATACTCAACGCGGTGTCCCCGTCAAAGCAGGTCAACAAAGCAGCAGGAACATATGGGTCATATCAGACCTACTTAGAACGGTTCAGGGCTCACTGTACATTGAATTGTACTGAACCGCTCAAGTGTGGGTCGCGGTGTGTGTTTGTTCGCATCAGCTATACGGGAAGTAATTGAACCATGTCGCTGAGGCGATCAATCCAGCAGACATCTGGCTAGTGAAGGTATGTAAAGCACGCATGTGTGTGTGTGTGTGTGTGAGGGAGGGGGGCAAAGGTATTGTTCAGAGTCTTCTGAGTCATGTAACATTGCACTGGCTTTGTAATCAAAGACGAGAGTTCCTGTAATATTTTATTCATCGCTACATCAAAGATACATTCAAGGGCAAAGGCAAGAACTCCCACATTTAGGTCTTATTTTTCAACTTTAGATTTCAGTTTTATTCATTTTATTTTCCTGAAACCTCATGACCTAAACCATCAAAATGTTCTCGTTTAAAAAAACCACAAAAATCACACAAAAACAAACAAAAAAAATAAAGAAGACAGACAGACACATGCACAAATACAGAAGTAGGAAAAGATGAGTGTTAGTGTGAATAGGAGGGAGACAGAGTATGTTGAATCCCACTCAGACCACCTGCTCATCAGTTCCTCTGGCACAACAGATACTGTCATTGTCCACACAAACACACACACACACGCTCACATACTAAGCTCAAATATAAAAATCTCCCGGTGCGCTAACAGAAAGCCTTTCCCAGTCCCTCCCACATCAGATGCTGGGCACACAGACTTGATTTAAAACTGTTAGATGCCATTCAATATGTGCCTGGTTTGGAGCCAAGCGTCGGACGGTTCTAAAAGGTTGTACTTGCTCACCTGCACACGTACTTGTCTTAACTTTTTGGAAGCCTCTAGTGCAGGAGGGGTGACTTTTTCGATATGTGAGCTACTGTTGAACTGACAAGCTCCAATAGATCTGCCAATGAGAAAGAATAAAAAGGTAACACTTTTTTTTTTTTCGTTTTTGCTCCTATTTTTACTTCTCCCATGCTGAGATAATCCCTCTTATCTCACAGGTGCGCCATGTAAAGATGCATGAGTGTTGCACAGGTGGGCCTTATTTTCTTTATTTGTTTACTTGTTTATACACATAAGAAAAACAAGGCACTGAAACAAATAAAAACAGAAAATATGAGAACGTGAAGGCGCATGACAGAAACCGAACAGGTGTGCCCTAGACTGGCCAATGAAAATGCCATTTTGTTTTATTGTGGGAGAGAAATCAGGAAAATGGTCAGTATAACAAGCCTTTGCCTCATGCAGTGAAACACATTCTCTATGCATAGAGTTGATCAGGTTGTCACCCATGGTGGTGGAAGGGTTATGGTATGGGCTGCTGTTCCCCATATGGTTTACCTTTGGGCTGAATTGGTGGGCCCTAGGTGGGTTTGTCCGTGGGTTCCATGGTGGCCCCGTCTGTGTTTGCCCAAACTGGCTTAGGTGGGGACTCAGTGGTCTGGGTCTCTACAGTAACCATCCACCCGGTGGACATCATAGCAAGCTAACAAGCGGAGGGTGTAGCAAGTTTGTGATAGTCAGACTACTGAGTCCCCACTCAAGCCAATGTGGGCAAACACAGGTGGGGCCACCATGGAACCTGCAGACCCACCCATGTAGGTTTGCCCATTTTACCTATTATCTACCCATAAGAAAAAAACAAAAAACAAATTAGCATCTACGTCCTCAGATAGGAGTCTGACGTTGTTCACTCACATCTTTCTGAAGCATAACAGGTAGAAATGATCCGTATCTGCTAGCTGAGTATAGCGTGCAGTTTGGGCCTATTAGTTTGCAGTGACTTATGCATCAGAGGATTGTTCAATAGACTTTGTTCAATTTAGGCTTAATGCACAGTCTGGATGGATGGATCTAACCCCTAAAACGTACTTTCATTGTACTTTATGAGAAATGTAGTTGCTACCAACAAACTACAAAACAAGTCATGCCGGCACGAAAAAATATGTGAGTAGTGGAAGGTTCTCCAACTCCATTTACCTTGGGGCCACTGAAGGCAGAGTCTGGCTGAGGCTGGGCCGTATAGGGTTCCATTTGTGCGAAAAATATGTTTTTGCGTCCACCGTCTACTGTCCTGTGAAATGACTGGAGTTTACGACGCTAACAACTGTTGTTAAGGACTTTTCTGATGACCAGATCCAATGACAATAGCAAATGCAAAGTTTAAGCACAAAGCAACAATGTTACTGAACATTCATGTTAAGGTGGGGGCCATAAAAATATTAATTTGGAAGCTGCAAATGGCCAGTTTGAGACCCCTGATCTACTGTTATCTGTTTTTTTTTTTTTCAAAGAATATAAAAGTGGCTTGATGTCCGCCACAGCTAAAAATATATCATGACAATTTTCTTTGTCACACCCGAACTCCCATTAAACAGCACAGCAGACATACTTATGAATTTCACAGAGTAATTGTGAAACAACCAGTAAAGATGCCTTACACTCAGAGTAGTTTATCTTTAGACCAAGTTTAATGTCCAAACACTGTTTTGTTATTTATTTTTTTGTTGAATTTGCCTTAAAGTTTCTGTCAACAGTCTATCAATCTCACCATATCTATAATTGATCTCCTATTCATGAGATTCAAATAAAGAAACAGGTGCAGTTATGCATCAGCCGTACCCCTGCCAATGAAAAAAGTCCACAGGCAGTAACACAGACAAAAAAAAAAAAAAAAAAAGAAAATAGCACAATAGACCCTAACGCACACATACACAAGCACTCTCCAATCTAGCTGTGTTTTGTTTTGCTGCAGCATACACGTGTGGGGATACTCAGGTACCCAAGGTAATGGCACCTGGGGTTATTCGGACCTAAATGGCAGCTCTGGCTCCGCTGCAGCTAACAAAGTGCCTGTATGAGCGCCGCACAGACTAATGCGCCTGTGCACACAATGTCTCGCTCAACTACAAAGGACAGGTGTGTGCGTGTCACTAAATTGTCCCACCGTTGTCTGGGGCTCTCCGAGTGGCAGGCCCTGTCCATTAGCCGCAATTTAAGAGAATGATCAGAGTGCTTGAAAGGGGCCACATCAAACAGGTCTGGAGAATCCCAGGTGCCCGACGCAAACGCAGGCATCAGCAATAACCAAGCCCACTTACAGACCTAATGTATTCTGTGAGAGAAATGAAGATGTTCCTCCTCCATCCAAGGCTCTTTTGTTCTGCATCAGACAGGCGGGAGGGATTGTTTCTAAGTTCACATGATGTCTAGGTGATGAGTGCAGCAAAAAGCAATTATCTTTCTCAGATGCATATTAATATTTTTCTAATGGAAGGCTGATGGTCCTGTTATGGAAAAGTAATAATACAAAAGCTAATGTCAAGTATCCTCTGATCTCGCACCCAGATATTCTCCCTTTGAAGCTGGAGTGATGAGGTAAATGTCGATATTAGGCTTTTTGCTTTCGGAGAGCCACACGAGCACAAAGATCTGCGAAGGTAAAGGTGAAAACCTTCAAATCACCTCAGTCTGTATCCCTTCAGCTTTACTCCAAAGGCTTTTAAATAAACTTGGTTCTATGAGAAATGTTATGACAGCAAGATATGAGCAAAATAGAAAAATAAATGGATATTAAGCTCTTGATTCCACCTTATGTTGTACGACTGGTGCTAAACACTTGTTCACCCATTTGTTTCCATAAAAGCCTGATATTTATAGTACAGTATAGGTCATGGAGTATAGTAGGACTGTAACCAGTATCCAGAAACTTGGATGTCTACAATATGTTCCTGAAAAATTAAGTATAAATGTAATTATTGCTCTAAAATTGACACAAAGCTGGCCGAGCTGCTAGCTCTGCGGAGAAAGTGTTTGTGTTAGCCTGGGGGTGGAGCTGACTGTTCCTGGAGGGGCGATTCTCACCCTGTGACATCAGCACGTGAGGACCCGCAGTTTTTAGAGGATTGCTCAGAAATGCGTGAACGGATCAAAATACGCTTTGGGGTTCTTTATCGAGAGGAATGAAAAGAGTAATACATTTAAAAGCTCAAAAAGTAGATTTTTTGTGGTATGGCCTCTCCAAGTCAATTTGACAATTGAATCAAACTATGCAAATGGAAATGTGTGGAGAACATTTTGAGTATTTTTTGTTAAATGATAAAAGAAAACAGCAACGTTTATGTTTTGTTTAATGCTGAAGATAAACACGGAGTTGATGAGAAAAGTTTTGAGTGCAACATTTTTATGCATTTCTTTCATTTAGAATCTTTGTGTTTTTATGCTATGTTTTGTTGATTCTCATCTCCTGTTCCAAATCAAGGTATAAATAATAGTAATTAAATACATTTTCATTTTATTTTTACACATCCAGCAAATAAAAAAAATAATAATTGATTCACCATTCAAAAAATAAACAGAAAGAACCGTGGTTTGATCTATGAATCGTCAATCTTGATTTGTGAATCTATTCTAAGTTATGGTCCACATCCTCAGCATATGTGCTCTTTCTGTTGACTTACTGACCACCGAAACAAGAAAGAAATTACTTAAGGATGTTTTTTCTAAATTCTTGATGATCCGTCTCAAAGGAACTTATTAGGCTGATATAGTTAGATATTTTTTGCGATCACACCAATTCTGTATTGGGTCAGAGACTAAGACGCTGTTCTCCTTCACTGTTATGAGGTAAGTACATACTACACTACTCATCATGTACACCTGGATATTAAACTAGACTAACATACTTTGGATTACCAAAATTGATTGGTATTCCACCTGTAAGTCCTGATCTGGTCTTTGAAGTTGTTTACTTCACAACAAAATAATATGTCAAGTATCTAAAAATATGTTGATTGGACCATGTGATCAGCGATCACAAGAGTTGCTGGTTAGGAAATCAAAGGGAAGCTGTGAGGATATGGATATCTTTTCAGTTTATTTAAAGACATCAGTATGATGAGGCTACTCCTTAAAGCTGGGACAGTCCAATAGAGATACAAACAGTAATATGAGTCCATCATTGTTGCACCTTTCTATAGATGTTTGAAACCTGTGTGCTGTACATCATTTCTCCTATTTTAAGTAGGACACAGCCCAAGCAGGACAGCGGAAACGGGACCAAAAGGACATCATGTCCCAGGTTACCTTGTTGATTTACGACCAGAAGTCTGCCCCTGCAGTGACCTTTATAGGTGTCGCCCAGGCTGGGATACGGCACTCAGGATGGGATGACAAAGCTTCTCTCAGAAGGTCAAGCCCTGCCCCGCGGCCACATTTTCTGAAACTCATCACAAGCCCTTCGCAAACCACTCCAACTGCTCGTACTTCTTCTGGGAAATGTGTCTAGCTGCAGGCCAAAGGATTGTGACACCAAAGCAATCATAACCACCTGCTCATTGACGTGTTCGAGCTGTGCAAAGGGCACTAAGCTCCATCTTCAGGTCTCAGCCTGAAAATATTAAGCTTGAACAAAAGTGATCAGTGATAAGCTATCAGTCATGTTTCACGGTAATATGTCCAAAATTAAAACCCAAAACGTAAGAAGAGGACGTCAAAAAACCCAGGAGGCGTCCAACTGTGGCTGCTGAGCTTCACATGCACCCATCACAAAGAGATGAAGAAAAAGGGAGAGGTTGACAGGGATACCGGGTCCTTTTACACTGACAGGTGTGCAACACTGACTGGCCCTCTGAAAAGCATCCATTTCCTTAGCAACTGGACGTCAGCTCAATTCAGCCAGGCGATTTCAGCAGATGGCTCGGTAAATACCTTGCCATGTGTTCACGGAGAGAAACTACAATGCATCATGACGCAACATGCACATTTACCCTGAGTTTCACACTATTTTTAAACCGTACGTGCCTTAGCCGCCCCATTCTTCTTTTAACTCCTATTAAAATACAAAACGCACGTCAATTCAAGAACATGGATGTTCTAAAACGTGTTTAATACGGGGTACGGTCTTTGTAACAATCAACATCCTTTTCTATGTTATTATTTTTCCATCTATTAACTAAATACATACTTTGAAAATCAATTTAAGCTTGCCGTCCCTAAAATATTTCAATAAAATAGGAAATAAAACTTAAACAGAAGAGGATCTTTTCAAACCAGAGAAGTTCAGAGAACCATTGTGGAAGCTTTATAGGACACTTGAAGAGAGCGAGGTCTTGTGCTAAAGCATTAACCTTTAGAACCCATTCTTCTGAGTTCACCATTGTTCACACTCTCTGCTACGCAGCTGTGGTGCTGCTGTATAAAGACAACAGTTCATGACCCTAACCTTCAATATTTGTGTGTGTCAGCCACTATTTATTGTTATTTTTTCTACTTTGTCTTGGTCTGGTTTACTTTTTCAAACTAATTCACTTTCCCTTGTTGTTTATTTCCTTGTTTTGTTAAGCTAGTTTGGCTATGCTAGGTGGTTTCTTTTGGCTAATATGCTGCTAGCAATTTTCTAATTGATGTATATACCAGAACATTTTTCTTTGCTGTAAATTTACCATCATGACATCAGTAAAGTGAAATACATTTTATCTTAAAAATGTGCTTTAGAACACTAACTTTATCCAAGCAAATCTTTAATAGTAACAAACTGTCCATGAGTTTTTTTCTTTAAACTTGTATTTAAGCTAAGTCTTATTCACTGTACTTTGGTGACACTTGTCATCACTGTTGGGCTTTAATTCATACTGATTTATCTTCTATTATGTTTTATTCTTCGTTTTATTAAGCTAAAACATCCGCTAACCAGGCTATTTTGCCCCTTTTGGCTAACATGCTGTTAGCATTTTTCTAATTGATATCTTTCAAGTTTGTGAACAGAAAATTTGTTAAACCAGTTTCTTTCCTGTAACTGTAACATTACCTCCGCCAGTAAACTGAACTTCATTTTAGATAAAAAAAAAAATGTTCTTTGCACTCTGTGGACTTTATGAGCATCAATGCTAGCAAAGTAGAACTTTACGAGTGACAAATTATCTTTGAGTTCCTTCATTAAACTTTTATTGAAGCTAAATATTATCCACTTTAACATTTACATAGAGGTTTTGTTTGTAACATTTATTGGTGACACTTATTACCAAGTCATCTACAAACTGAGTCATCCTACCTTAAATTGTCTTTCCTAGTTTTGTTAAGCTAAAACAAGCTAGTTAGGCCAGAGCTTTGTCCCATTTCCTTACTCACTACATGGTACGTTATATAATCTGTTCACTATTTTGTTGTGATGTCCAAATCTATAATTCTAAAATTAAATTCCCTAGAAATTTCTTACAATTCTCTCTCAAAAAACAAATGCATCAGTGCTTACTGGATTGGGGAATATAGATCACATTGCATTGCATTTGAACACATTTAACAAAAATAAATAAATAAAAAGTATGTATATATATATATATATATATATATATATATATAATATATATATATATATATATATATATATTTTAGTAAACCATTAACAGTTTCATCTTCAGAACACAATGGATTCATAAATAGTCATTGTAAAATGCTAATATGTATATGTATATATATATATTGTTCTTAACTTTGGCAAAAAGAAAATCTCACATCCTTTTAAACTATAATTTTGGATTTCTATAGATTGTTAACTATAAAACTAAAGTTTCCAATTATGTAACTAGTAAAATATACCATTTTGCAATCTTGTTGATGTTTTTACTGAATATTTCTCCTCAATCTGGTAACAGACTTTTTTTCCAGATTTTCTGCAGATATTGAGGTGACCAATAAAACTGCATTTACTTAAAAGTTTTTCAACACGACTTCTGATTTTTAACACACTTGAAAACACACTTGTAAAACTAATTTTATTAATACATGAAAGCAAACTACTACTTTTTTGAGTTGGAAACTTAGTAGTTATTTTATATATAAATATAAACTAACACAATGTATCAAGTAGAAGAATTTCTCTTTGAAGACGGCCAGTCCAGATCAGTTCTTGAGGCAGTATCTGAAGTGTCTTGCTCCCAGGTTTCTGTACATCCCGTTTGCCGCTGCTCCTGTACAGCATGTCAACACACAGAGGCAGAGCTTTGTGTCTTCTTCCCTGCCCACTGCCTGTTCGCCGCTCGGCTCCCCATATGCCGCTCCCATGCGCTCTGCTCATCCAGCCACTGGGAGCTTGATTAAGCCTGACTTGTCACCAAATTACACACACAAAGTTTACATGCATTCCCCAGCTCTCCAGCTGTTGCAGATTTGTTGCAAAGAATAAATCTTGAAGCAGTTGACTGAGCAGGTCTGGGATGTCTGCTGCCTCATTGATAGGAAGAGATGAGAAAAGGGCGGGAGGCGGAGGGGGAATTGAGTGAAAGAGAGACGTATATTGAAAGCAAAACAGACAGGCACAGACGATGTGACAGAAGCTACGTTGATTCTCAAACAAACCTGCTTTTTTTTTCTATTACTAACTTTGATCAGTTTTATGTATTTAATATGAGGGAAAACAACAACTAAAAATATGCTAGCAATTATCAAACATACTAGGACAAAATTGACTATATATTTTAAATGAAAATTTAAAATCCATAACAAACTTACCAAAATAGAAAATAAAACCCTGCATAAATCCCTCATTATAATACTGCCACCACTGTGCTTGACAGTTTTTGCTTTTGCCAAATATGAGGCTAGATTTTCTAACAAAATGTCTTAAGTTACTCTTGTATATAATACAGAATGTAGTTTTACATAACCTTTAAATTACAGAAATTAATTTTTTTTTAGCCCGATATCACAATACAGTTATCTCAATGGGCTTCACACTGGTAATTGTACAAAAACATAAAACATAAACAATAGCTGGTTGCTAAACTAAACCGACTAAGCTCAACTGGGCATCCTTCTCAATAAAGAAAGACTCTTAAGAAAAACCGGGATTCAGGTAAAAAAGAAAGAAACCTCAGTTATGTCCACATAAAGGAGGGGTCCTCTCCCAGGATGAACAGGCAATGTACCATGACTGCTAAAGAAGAATTAGCTTATCTAACTCTACAACTACATGTTGGAATGGTGTAGCAGATGGCCTTCATCCAGATGTAATTGGTGGCGCGAGACAAACCAGAAGCGAGGTCCACGGCCGAGAACAGGAGCACAGACGGACCACTCCAAGATGCGAGACGAGCCAGAGGCGTGGTCCACCGCATTTAAAAGGAGCAAAGAGAAACCACCTGAAATCTCGAATCTCTCCCAATCCGAGACTCAAGTTGAGCCAGAGGCGAGGTCCACGGCCAACGACGGGAGCACGGACAAGCCACCTGACATCTGGAATCTCTCCCGCTCCCTCGGAGGGGAGTGGGAAAGAGGAACAACATATGAATAGCACTGCACCAAAAAGAAAGCACTGAAAAAACAAACCGTCAAAGGAAAACAGGATCAGTAGAGTAATCAACTCTACAGACAAATTGGCTTTATGCCTTTCTTTTGGTGGAAAATGGCAACACTTGTGCCTGTTTGATCAGTTTATTGGTCATTTATTGTTTGAATTCTGTCTGGGACATTTCTGTGTGGACGTCATGGCGCTCCTTTCTCTCTTCCTAATTGGACCCAGCTGTTGGACATCACCTGTTCACTATTTAAGAGGTGCCTGCCTGCTCCAGTATTCATCACCATTTTGTTACCTTCCATGGTGAAGTACTGCAGGCCGTGTACAGTCCTTTGTCAAAACTTAGTGAGTACTTGGAATAATATTTCTCCCACGACCTATCCTTGTCTATAGGATTCTATTCATTCCAGCCTGGATCCATCTAAAAGAACCTCCGCCGGCGTCAACGCCAAGCATCCCTCTGCCACGCCACGTCTTCCCGAACACGCTACCGTTCCACTCGACTAACCACCGAGATCTCCGTCAACTGCTTCAAGGTTCTGCTGCCATTTCACCACCAAGACAAGTTCTGACTGCCGGTCCTGAAGGTCCTTCGATCGCCGTCCTCCGCTCTAGCCACAGTTCATCACAACCTCTGCAGACAATAAAAACTCTTTCTTCTTCATCCTCTGGGTTGCCAGCATCTGGGTCTTTGTTACACACAAGTCATGACAGTGGAGTCTGTAGGTTCTCCTCATACATGTCATCTGAACACTGATTTCCTCCTTCAATTCAAAAACATGTTTCATGGGTTAATTGGTGAATCTAAAATGATCCCTATGTGTAAATGTGAGTGCGTGTGCTTTAGGCTTTGTCCTGCCTTTGTGGCTAGGATAGGCTCCAGCAACCCTGTGACCTCAAAGGGGATTAAGCAGCTGGGAAGATGAACGTAAATTCTGTTGGAATATTCTGTAAAATAATTGAATATTCACACCAGTTCTACACAAGAAGGAATCAAACATATGAAGACAGCCCACATCATGAATTATCCACCACTGTGCCTGATAATGGTTATGAGGTGTGTTGTTCAAATAACATTGTTTAGTAGTTTATTTCACTTTGAAATTATGAATTTTTATCTTCTTTTATTTTTTCAAAAATATACTGGCAGTCAGGCTTTAATAGTGTTTTTGAACTCCGATATACAAAAGAAGGACTCCTGGATGCTTAAAAAGCAGATTTCTCAGAAGTCGGTGTTTGAAATTGCACGGTTTTCTTTTGAAATCCCAAATAAAAGGCACATTCTTCCTTGTTCTCCTTCACTGTTTATGATTTCTCTCTCTGATCATCTAAATGGCTGTGCTGGTAATTGCCGTGTGGGCATCATTACCCAAGAAGGCCCGAATAAGACGCAGTAATGAGCAAAAGCCCTGGAGCTCGCTAGACCGTTGATCAATACCATTAAACAATGTGCACTTTGAGATGAGCTGCGTTGGAGAGCGTTTGGCGCTCAGATGGATATTCCTCATAGCACTAATGGCTTTGAACCGGGCCTCCATTACCATGTATAAAATGCAGCTTATTATCATAATCAAATCTCTCTGTTTTTTTCCTATTGGAGATAATATGAACAGACATGGGGTTGCTAATGTAATTAAGCTTATATTATAATTACAATCCCCTGATCACATGACCTCTTCTCCTAACAAAGCTGAATAAATAGTCCCTCTATTGTTGTTTTCCATGTTGTTTAATGTTAGAAACAAAAGGCCGTCGTTCAGAAACGTGAAAATACCTGAACTTATTGACGGGGTTTCATTGCTGGTTCCTGTCGTCGTCAGACCTTTCTGGAATGTAGTGATGGGTGAGTTTAATTAAAAACATTTTAATTTGCATCTCGGGGCTCCATTCATCACATCCCGCTCAGCCAGCAGCCCCGTTCTCCGGAGCGCCCTATAAATAAATAAGAACCCGAAAGCGACTGCGAGGCCCGGGAAATGATTACGATTTCACTTACAATTACCAGGATGCTAATGGCTACTGTATTGATTGCACTGCCCTTTGAGATCAAGGTCATATGAAAATGTAATCAAAGGAGCTTTGATGATTCCTGCTGAGCCATGAAATTAGAAAAACGCATATACGGTGAAGTCGGGCTGCAGTTTCAACTATTCAGCTTTTCATCAACCCTTTCAAAATAAAGCTGGCTAAACACTCACAAATGCAAACAAGTATTTTCTACCATTAATATGCATCTATTGTGTGATTCCCTCTCGTTAATATGTTATTAATGCTTGACGCCGGGACCTAATGGATTGATTGATGGGACGGTGGAAGCGATCGGTCGCATTAGTCACCAGTGGGTTGGTGGTGATGCTGCTCCGGAGCTGCAGATGGTTCTACTGTACGGCGGAATGAAACAATGGCATCATAAATAACCATTTAAGCCGGGAAGCATTTGCTGTCATTCATGTTTTGGATTCATTTCCACAACTCAGATTTTAAAAATTCATGCTTTAATTCGAGCAGATGCTCAGCCTCGTCGATCAGTTCTGTCAAGTCATTAAAAGCACATTTTTTTCCCCCAAATGGAGCGAATGTTTGATGTGCTTCGGGGTTAAAACGTTTTTTAAAAAGGCAGGAAATGAGGTAAAAGTGTAATTCACCTCTTTTATTTTCTACATTTTTGATTTTGAAACATATTTGATCCCTTTTTCAGCACATTTGTAAGCACAGAGAGGTCAGACGTGTTTGATCTGCAGGTTTAAAGAGATCTGTAGGGAGGATTCAGTCGCATTCCTCTTTACAGATCATCTCAGACAAATCAAAGGCCTCAGCTTATTGATTGTATATGAAAACTGGAGTGAGTGGCACCTTCGCCTTCGATTTTCAAACAGGAAGTACCTGCTGGCTTAAAATAGCCAAAATCCCAGAGACTTCTATCGATGTAAACAGCTAATATTGACTCATTCTAAATTGTTTCCCATTTTATTTTTTAACATTTAAACTGCTAACCCTAAATTTCCATTACACTTTTTTCTCTATTAAGTTATTCAAGTTATAAACTGACCAATCAGAGGCCTTCATAAAAGTGATAAGAGGTGTGGCCTTCCAACAAGCTCTCTCCTGATTGGCGAGAATGGTTCATAGAAATGATGACTCAGACCAACTCGGACAAATCACCGTTTACTGATGATGTCTGGCTCCAACTGGTGGTGGCGCCCTTTTGACAAAAAAAAAAAAACACATGGGTAGTGAACTGACACTGTCAGTAAGTCATTTTCTTTACCATCGTTTACTCTGTCCAGTTCCTATATACAGTCAATGGTTGAAACTGTTAACCCCCCATACAAAATAAAAAGTGTATTTAGGAGGGTCAGAACTAGACAGAATACAGAGAACTGGACAGATCATCCCCTCATCCATCGTGTTCCAAACAGGAATCCCATTGACTTATTAAAAAATGAGCAGGTATTACTCAGTCATTATATTTGTCAGAATAACTACTCTTGCTCTGGTGTCTCTTTTTAACATATTTTTGCTAATCCTATTTTGTTTTTTCATAATATATTTTCTTATTGCGAGTTATTTAAGTTATTAACTGGCCAATCAGGTGCCTCTTGCCTGCTGGCCCCACCTTGAACGTTTGATTGATAGTTTCTCCCTGCTTTCAGTAGAAGGGGTGTGGCTTTTACAACAAACACTCCTGGTTAGTAAGAGTGGTTGCCATAGAAATGACTCACTAACTAACTTGCTGATGTCAGCTGGTTCCACAATGACAAATCCCTAAAGTGGAAAAATAGCAACTGAATGTACTTAAATTCATTGGAACCGGATATAATGCATTTCCTATTGGTGACATCACAGCAATATGTCAATGGTCAGAACATTTGAGGCATTGAGAGGTGAATTATGGGTATTTATTGCAGTCAGGTGAGTCAAAAGGTGAGTCCTCTTTGCCATTAGTTATTGTGTGCTGCCCGTGAGCAACATTCTGAGGGATTTAATTTGATTAGGGTTAGGGTTTTTTTTTTTTCTTTCATTTACAAATAATGGCAGAAACTTTAGTCTCTTATTGGTGATGGCCTTGAACCACATTCTAGACTGGTACAGCCTTGATTGATTACTTTAGTGGGTAGGTGTCCTTACACGAGATAAGAAAGCACCTGAGTGTCAGATATCTTTTAGTTGTTTTCAAATTTTAATTTCACTCATTTAAATCCAAATTTCTAGCTTGTCTTGGCTCACAGAATCAGATCTGATGTAAGCGTGTCTGTTTTATTTGCTCTGTGACAGGGATCAACCTGGAAGTCCACACTGGTCCACGCCCTCCAGACATCCTCCCGCACATCCGTGTAAACCGTCGAGCTCCATCGTGACTCTGCTAAAGCGCCTTCGCAAGATATCGCCACACGTCCCAAAAAAAAATTTCCATTAATGGCGGCTCAACTCCTCGGCAGCAACTCTCTGATAGGTTAATCCCTGTATCACACTTCACCACCAGTTCACTAAGCGGCTTAAAAGGACACATTAGAACGATGACAATGACCTGCTAATGGTGTTACATTTCTCTGAAGCATTATGAGCTATCTTTGTCACGTTTATCTTCTAATGAGATCTGTCAATTGAGGCGGAGGGGGGCGGGGGCGGCGGTGTTGGGTGGGGGGGGGGGGCGATTCTACGCTGCATCCAAGGACGTTGATATTTTCACATAATAAATAATGACCTAGAAAGGGGAGAAAACAAACCTTGATCCCTCTCCCCCTGATCTGTTTTTTTTCCAGGCGACGGAGCGGCCGGCCCCCCGGGGCCCCCGGAGCTCAGTGTCACCATTTAGATTGCTGGCTGTTCATGCAGCCACCCCGAGTCCTCGGGGCCGTCACAACACCCCCACCGCCCCCTCACCGCCCTGAAGAAAATGTGTATTGATGACTGCGGTTGTCGACTCTAATTTCATTACGTCCTTTCAAGCAATGTCCCCTGAAGAAAATGTGCTATAATTCATCAAGCTATTACTGTACTGAGTCCAAATAGCAATTTTGTCGACTCTAATTTCATTACGGTAAGCATTTTCAACCTCGGAAGCAAAATGGGCAAAACTGACTGCACTATTTGGCTTTTATTACTGTTATGGAAACAGCTATTCATGAGAAATATTATTATCTTTGGGCGGTTTTGGTGAAAGGTGCATTTAAGTGATAAAAATCCGCTCAAATCGTCGCGCTTAGACACATTTCTAAATCAAAATAAAGCAATCTTTCTATTTTCTGCTCAACTTCACAATTATGTTGCACAAAAATATTTATCTTTGCAATTCAACACGTCCAGGATCCACCTGCTCTTCTCCAGCTCCGAAACGTCTCGCAGACTGTTTGACATTTTAGCATTTAGATGTAAACGGACAATAAAGTTTTAAGAAAGACAAAGAAATCGTTATAAAATCATATTGTTTTTCCAAGTCACAGTTGGATATCTTAAAGTTCACAGGAAATGTAAATGAATGAAAGAAACATTTGAAAGAAGGTCAAAGGGCAAAGCAGAGCGAGGAGCTCATGACGGGTGGAGGTCCTGCAGGGTTCAAGGTGCAAACTCCTGCAGAGACACAAAAAATAGTTTATAGAGTTCACAAAAATCTTTAATCAAAACACATTTAAGTTTAATTTATAAGTTAAAGTGATACAGGTCTTTAATTTTCATGTATATCTGAGTGTATGTTTAAAAGTCCACAGTATTTGTTGTATTTTATGTACTATAAATTGTACTTCAAAGCCCAAGTTTTATTAAAATATGAAAACGCACGCAAAATCAAGAGCAGCTTTTATATGAATTCACAAACGCGTGCTGTGCTGTACTGTTTTTTACATGTTACAAACAATTTTGGGAGTTAGCATATCCACAGTAACTTTTGTTTCAGAAGTACCTGTCGTTTTTTTTTACAATTTGTTGGTAAATTGGGTGTTTAAGTGAATTTGTTGTGGCTAATATGTAGCGATGTCATACTGTGGTTTACGTGTCACTAGCAAGGTTGGGAGTTAGCATCATCACAGTAACGTTTATTGTAGTGCTATCAGTCTTCTTTTTTGTGTGTATTTACACACAAGGTTTGGCGTTTTGTGTTAGTGAAACAAACAAAGTTTGGAGTTAGCATAGTCACAGTAACATTTGAAGTATAGAGTATTTGTCCATCTTTTTTTTTTTTAATTACTCAATTTCCGGAAAAGTTTCGGTGTCCTTTGATTTCACAAATGTAGCTAACATGCAGCAGTGTTGGGTTGTTTTAATTTCTTTTTTTTCTTGTTGGGATTTAGCAATGTCACATTTATTTTAGAAGTATCCTCTGGTCAGTTTTCTTTTTTCCACACTGCTAACATGGTTGGGAGTTACGGGTATTGCAAATTTCCTAATGTTGCTAACAAGTATCAGACAGGTTCTGTTTTTTTTTTTACATATTACTAATTTTTTATTAAGCGTAGTCACAATAAGATTTGTTTTAGTGGTATCAGTTTGCATTTTTACATATTTTGAAGGAGGTTGGGTATTACAGGTATTGTAAATTCTCTATAGTAGCTAACAAGTAGCAGTCAGAGATTTTTTTTCACGTTTTTTTTACTAACAACGTTGGGAGTTGGCGTAGTCACGGTTACTTTTTTTTTTAATATAAGTCTGCTTTTTTTGTACAATTTCGTAACAAGTTTAGGTGTTCTTGTGAACTAGCTAACTTAGCTAACATGTAGTGGTGTTGTAATGTCGTTTCTTTTATGTGCTACTAGCAAGATTGGGATTTAGCACAGTCAAAGTAACGTTTGTTCCGTCTGTTTTCTGTATCGAAGCAAGGTTGGAGTTACAGATATTGTAAATTCTCTAACGTAGCTAACATGTAGCTGTCATGGAATGTGTTTTGCTTTTTTATATGTTGCAAACAAGGTTGGGAGTTACAGGTTGTTAATATACTAACGTAGCTAATGGTTTTGATTTGGCTAGCTTAAAGTTTGCAACAAATGAGTTCTATATTTATTGTTAACACAGTTAATGAAGCCTGACTGACTGACGGAATTATTTCTGACTCTTTTATCTCACTAAATGCGCCTCATTGTTCGATGTACCTTTAACAGATTCATTGACAGTGTGCGTTATAATCTGGTCCGCCCTTTAGTGCAGAAAATACAGTAGTCCACTGATAATAATGGAGAATCTACTTGTAAGAGAGATTATAATTGAACTGACCATGCAAAGTGAAGCTAACGACACACGTGGCATGTTTGTTCTGTGTTAATTGTTGTGTCTTTGTTTTGCGTCTCACGCGGGTCACTGCTCCGTCACTGCTCCGTCACTGCTAGCTCGAGCCGCCGCTCACATGATTGACGACATGACTTCACGACTTTGTCTCCGTCAGATTCATGCAGACGCTCATTAGGAATGGCACTAACCGTACTTACTGTAACTGTCACATAAAGTGTGATCTATAAGTTCTGGATACGGCTCTTAATGTCCTGCAAGTGCAGGAACTTTTCTCTTTACATTTTTGGAAGTATACAGAATCATTAATGTAGAATTGTTGAACTTTTAGCCCACTATTCAGACAACTTTTGAAGTCTCAAAATGTTGTTTATCCTTGTTTGATGTTTTTCTTTCTACTTTACAATTTACTGTAATATCTCATATTCTTTTTTATTTTTTTAAGACAACCACAGGTTTTTTTTTTTTTTTTTTTTTTACCAAATATTACTCTATTACAGTGTTTATTGCAGATAATGACATTCTAAAAATAACCTATGATAGATGAAAGTAGGATTATAGATGTTATAACTTTTCTGAGCCAGACGTGAGTATTTTCACACTTTTCTGTCTTTTTTAAAACTCTCAAACTTCAAACTTTCATTAAAAAATAAATCCAGGATTATAGAATAGAAACAAAGATCTGATCACAATCAAAGATTTTTGTCGATTTGCCAACAGATGAGATTGATCGACAATTAGTTGAGGCACAATGACGATCAACAGAATTAGACATACGATCAAGAAACTCCAAGGCTAACATGTTCCTGATGAAACTTCAAATGTTCTACTTTTATTTCCTGCTGACAGTTTCCTGCTTCGGTTCACACTGAGCACGTGCAGACCAGACGCGGCGAGCTGTTTAAGGGACAGGCCGGGGACGGCATGCTGCCTGCACCGCCTGCTGAGAAGGCCCTCTCTGCGCGTGACACGGACATAGGCTTTGGTGACCCGCCTGGCGCTCGCCCACGTCTCCTCGCCGGCTGAAGCTCCGGGGCCACCATGTGGCATCTGCCGCCACGGGAGTGCGCACGAAACTGGGAACGGGACCGGCCCTCTGTTCACCAAGCCTGTCTGCGGAGGTTGCGTCGCTGAAACGCGGGAAGGGAAGTGGCAAGGTCACCCCCTCGCCCGAAAGACCTCCACCTGCCACATTCTGTTTGGTGTGTTATTTGAATTTAATTTCAAATAATCGCTGAATTCCTCTCGTTGGTGTTCTGCGCTGCAGCGTTTAGAGACGGAACACATCCATGACGCCGTCTATTCCCCGGTGACCGACGGGGGCGTGTTTACCCCTGAAGGTTACTTCTTGTAAATCCTCTCATAGTTTATTCAAATAGTGCCTGAACCTGCACGGTCCCCCAGACCCCCACCCCCCCACCCTCAAAGCATGACCTTTACATTTGATGCTTGACAGTTCTTCAAATTCGCCCAACCAGAACAGATTAATGCATATTTATGTGATGTCGCAGAGTAGTGGATGCTCTTTATCTGCTGGAGAACAAAAGACAAAGAGCTCTCGGCTCCACAGCTGAGGGTGTATTCATGCTCGCGCGGATGTCAGTGGACACCATCAAAATTACATGCATAATGGAGGTTATTAGGAATCACTGTTGACATCGTATTTCTGCAATTCTTTCAAAAGATCATTTTTTCAGGCTAAAATACCGTTTAAAAACCAACAACTGGAATTTCTCTATGCCGTTTTACACAGTTTTTGTTATTAATTGTTGACCAAATAAATCCAAAGATGTAGGTTTGTTTTACAGGTTTGGTTCTTATTAATGCCTGAAATTTAGAAAGTGAAGAATTTAACACATTTAATCAGGAATTCCTCATTAGTCCTTCTTGCTTCATTCCTAAAATAGGCCCTTTTACAGCAGCCTGGTTGAAGTTTTTGCTTTTTGTATCAATTTTAGCTATATGTGATTTTGCTCTTTCGTGAAACATACGTGATACATGTAATTCACAAGTGTTTCTTGCGTTTGTTGATGTCCGGAGCTATCCATCGAGGGTTTTGGCTAACGGACCTGTGAATTCAGTTTTGAGAATTATGCACTTCATGCAGAATTTTGCACTTTATGAATATTTTATTTATCTTATACGCAATTATTACATAAATCTTGTGCAATTGTGTGTGATTTTTGTGAGAAGCATAAACAAATGTGTGGCTTTCCACATACGTCCGCATATACGGCGCACATAAGTTAAAATTACGTAATTGACTCACTATAATCGGTAATGAATTACATATAAACAACACAATAATCACGCACAATCATGAACAATTTGCATATTGTGTGACAGGTGTATAAATCGGCCAAATTCATGCATCCAGCAGGAAAAGCTTTGCTAATGTTAGCTCGGGTTGTGAGGAGCTGTAAGCTAACAGGAGAGATTGTAAACAAATGAATGCTGGAAATCAATGTAGGGTTACTCCCTCACAAACAGTCAACAATCCAGCGCCAACGATCCCAATTTTTTTTTTTTTTACAATACCTATTTCTGTAGCTCAAGTTATAAACTGACCAATCAGATGCCCTAATAAAAGTAGAACAGAAGAAGAAGAGAAACAGAAATGTTGAGTGAATCACTGCTTACTGATGACAACAGGCTCCAACACGGCGACTGAACATGAACCGACTTCATTTGTTGGAACCAGAAAGAAGTCACTTTCTATGGGCCACTCAGTCCAGTTCTCATGTACAGTCAATGGTTGAAATTGACCTAGTTTATAGCAAGCTTGTGATTGGACGCCTTTCGCTTTTATCACCCAAAGCCAAAGACTTCCCGATCAATTCTTTAATCTTGTTTGTATCAGTGGTTTTGAATGACTGCGGCTCTCAGTACTAGTTTGACTTTTTGATTTAAGTTATTTTTCATTTAACAAAAACCCAAATTATTCCAGTTTTTTAAACATTAAAATGTAATTATTAAAAATAATGAAAACCAAAGTAAAGCTGCCGATTACAGTTGTAATAAAAGCCGATCTGATCAATGCAATCCTGTCCTGTCACGGCATATTAATAATAAAACTAACATAAATATTAAAACTGCTTGTTGTTATTGTTCTAAATTTATAATCAGGAATAATTTGATTTATTTTTAATCATAAACCTAAAGTTTGTGTCTATAAACATAAAGGTTTGTCTCCACCTTCACTCACATTTCACAGTGGGCACCTCCGCGGGTCGGGGTTGACCACATGCACGTCAGAGGGGGCGGAGCCTGTCCCATGCAGTGCAAACACAACACACTGTTGCCTTTCTTCTCTCTGTTGGCCTCGCATCGCAAAAGCACCCACCACAGACCCCACTCCCACACCGCCTCTCACCTCCGAGAACTCCGTTCCCGAAAAGCCGGCGGAGCCACAAGGAGCTTTTTTTAAGGAGAAACATAGTTTTCCTATAAATGACCTCCGCTTCACAGGCTTCAATCTCGCCGTTTTCTGCTACTGCAGGTGATGCGAGTCTGAAAAAAACTACCGGTGGGGGTTGTAAACAGAACTGCTGAGACGGCCTGTCCAGCTGGCCTTGTAAAAGTCACGGGCCCCGGCGAGGTTCTAGGACAGCCGCCGTTTTCAGAACGTCAGCAAAACTCAGTAATTAATGGGCCGCATCCAATCACAGCCTAACATACCCGCCACCCCCCCAACCCCCCAGTCTAAGATCACTGTCCCCCCCACAAATAAATGCTCTCTGTGGATCACTGAAGAAATGTTACTGTTCCTATCATCGCTCAGCTCTGTGGTTCTCATGAACTTCATTTCACTCAATCATGTTTCTGGTGTTCTTAACATCTTGTGGCATTTTTCTGATGACCGAGGACATATATATATATATATATATATATATATATATATAAGAATAAAGCAATTCTAAAGAAAATTCGGATCACATTTTAAAAATTATTTCTACAATCAAATTGTTGTGAATCAAGAGCAGACAATAAAAAAGGCATTTTCCAAAAATTGTTATTTGTTATTTTGATGCATCCACGTGATCCAACTGATTCATGAACGTCTTTGTTTTCCTCAACTGAGTCAGAACCTAGTTCAAAACTGTGCAGCTGGATAGCTCTGATGTTGCTCGCCATTTTTGACACTTTTCTTGCAATCCTTTATTTTTTCAGCAGACTCCTGGCCAGTAATTGAAAACACAATTTTTATTTCAAATACTGCTTCATTTTTTTTTTTTAATGATGTTGACTGAAGGCCTTTAAAACAAACAAACAAGACTTTTTTAGTAAACTGCATCCACTGTTACTTAGTTCAGTTTTTTGAACAACAAGCAACTCTTTCCAGTAGATGTGTTGATATTTCTGAGGTAAAGTTTCAACACAAATGTTCCTAATATATACAGAAACCATATTAGGGAGACCAAAGTCTGTACCAACTCATTTGAATATCAAGTCGGGAGGCAACTTTCCTACAAAATTAGCTAAAGTGAAACAAAGTAAGGGGTTGGGGAGGACCAAATGTTTCAAAGTTCTCCTTGATTTAAATTCTGCTGCTTAACCTACACTATTATAGTTTTTTTTCTTTTTTAACATCAAATCAGAGTTAAAAGAAAACAACAAAATGCTTTTACAGGGATGGATTCTGTTCAGGTGAATGAAACACATGCAGGTCTCTTTGCTATGTGACCCGAGATTTGATTAGCGGTGGCGAGCGTGCCGCTCAAGGACCTTCTGGGCTCCATGTGGCAGCGGGGCCCATCGCTAAAACAAATCATATCAGTGAAGGGCGAGGTGAGCCGAAAACCTTCACGTCCCCTTTGATGAATGGAAAAGACAGGGACAAGTGACATCCAGAATGAGGCTGTGAACAGAAGCATCAGAGATGAACCCGGTGTGAACGGGCGACTGGGACCCCCTAAGGAAAAAGAAGCAGGAAATGAAACGCTGCTGCTTCAAAATAAAAGACGTCTAGATTTCTCTGGTAAAAATTACATCTATTCAGCAGGAATCTACACTCATTGGCTGTTTTGGCGATATAAGGGTTAAGTAAATTGTAAATCTCACTTACGTTCCAAAAAAAAATGTATGTAAATTGGTCCATTATGCATTATGCGTTATTTTTCTTTCACGTTTATGTGTAGCTATCCACATTTTTAAGACCATTTTTGGGCTCCACGTAAAAATGTTCAACCACTGAAACCACACTGAAAGTTCCAGAAGGTCCAACTTTAACCAATCAGGGACTCAGACTTGAAAGTGACGTATTGATAGTGTTTAATTCACGTGAATGCAGACCATTTAAACATTGATCATGAAAGATAATTTAATAAATGCAGTTTGTGCCCGACTGGAATTATAGGACACCAAGATCAAATCCAAATTCTTCCCCTTCCCCTACAGCTTCTCTGTCCCCTTAAATTTAGCCCTCCAGACTTAAAGTTCTGTAAAAATAATGTCTATATGCGAATTCCTTCCCTACTCACTATATTGTGCGTTCACCATTTTCTAGTGCTGTTCAAATCTACTAATTCCAAATAAAATGCAGATTTCCCTGAAGTCTTTGCGAAAAACTAGCGTACGTCGATGGTCACTAGATTAGCGGAGGTAGACCACAATGCATTGCGGTCGAAAAATTTTTCACAAAAAAATTTGTTTATATGCAAAATTTGAATAAACCATCCACATTTTCACCTTCAGAAAACAGAACAATGTTCGTTTTTATCCGATTTTTTACTTTGTGAAATCGATGAAGTCATATCCGGTTTTCAGAAAAACGAAATTAAAATAGTGAGAATCATCTCCAAATTACCTTTAAAATCCATCGCGCTATATATTTTTTTTAGTAGTTAGGGATTATGGAGGGAATTCGGACACAGCCTATAATTCCAAAATCAAATGCTGTAGAAATTTCCCAGAAATCCTTGCAAAAAACTAGCAAACATCGATGCTCACTACATTAGCGAACATAGACCAGAATGCAATGCGGTCAAACAATATTTCCTTTCAATATTTTCAAAAAAAATTGTTAAAATTTATTTTTTTAAATAAATCATCCACATTTTCATCATCAGAAAACAGTGGATTCATAAATAAACGTTTTGAAATGACATATCCAACATTAAAATTAAAGTAAAGTAGTGAGCATAGAGTCCGAATTCCTTTTAAAATCCAGGGCACTTTATAGTCCTGCGCTATATAGTTTTTAATAAGAGATTAGGGTGGGAATTTGGACATAGCCCTGTCTTGAAATTTGGATGACACTCCCAATCGATGACATCATCAATAGTTGCCAGTCAGCTACGTTACGTGGAGCTGCTAGCCCTCAAAAACATCTAACATTATCAATTTTATAATTTTAAAAAGGTTATGCTAAAACAATCTGTCATTACTTACATTTAAATTTAAAATTCTGTGCTTCAGAGCAAACCCACTTGAAGAAATGCTCTTCTCCTCCGCAGCACAACACGATGCGGTTTACCCTCGTAAACTCTTTATCCCTCCTCGAAGAGGGGGAAAACTATTTCGGACAACCCTACCCCTCCAAATGCCCCTACAATTGAAGGGGGAAGAAAGAAGTCGCAGGGGTAAAGGAAGAATTCTGATTTTGCCTATGTTTTTTTATACGGTGGCCCTGAAGTCCAAAACACACCAACAGGCCATTCAATGTAAAATAATATAAGAGAATTAAAAACTACCATTAAAAAAGCTAAATATATTTTTTATCGTTTCATTTTTTTTTAATTTCATTTTAATTTCTCGAAATTTAATTTGGTTTTTGAAAAAAAAGTTTTTCTTTTTTACTACAAAAACTAGAAAAGGTAGATACTATGGGACATGTGTTGTCTTAATACTTTTACTTTTACTGAGTGGTTTGTGGCTCTTGACGCTTCATTACAAGTTTCAGAAGACCATAAACTGTAAAAATAAATCAATGGATCAAATAACAAAAGTTCTGTAATTTCTTTCATTTAAAAATATTAGTTTTTATCAATAAAAAGTCAGTTGAGTAGACCATCAACTCAAAATTTTATTTCGATAAAAAATAATAATTATAAACGTAACAAATTGCAGAACTCTTGTTATTTGATCCAACATTTCACTTTTTTCATTGTACAAAACTGTGATGACTGTAGCTCTGTTTCTCTGATTCAGTGTTTTAGTTTTGACATCTTCCTGTGACATTTCTCCAGTTCAAATAGCTCAAAATCTGAAATGTGTCAATTTTAGTCTAACAATCCAAATCATGGCGATTGCAGGCGGGTCTCATTCTGATCAGAAAGCAGAACCTGTACATTCGTCGGTGCGCTTGGTTCTCTCTGAGCTGAGGGCGTTTAATGTGAAATGCGTGCACGATTTGTTCCGAGGGGTCCGACGGGCGCTCGACGGGACGCGTGGCGCTGCTCTCCCACAGATGCAATTAGGCTAAATGGGATTACGCCTATCACGTTTCAGACAGGCCGGCCCCACAGCCACCTGGGGGAGGGGATGATGACGGGATGGCGGAGGAGAGGGGTGGCGATGAAGGATAGGGGGAAAGGAGGAAAAGCGAGTTGGGGTTAGAAGATGAAAACTGCATCTGTGGGATTCCCACGCAACCTGAAAACAGGAAGTATATATATATTTCAGAACTCTGTGTTCCGGCGTGACGGTTTGTTGTACATGTGAGGTGCCGTGCCCCTCCCCCCACCACCTCCTCTGGCCTCTGCTATCAGGCAAAATGTCAGCATCAATAAGGGAAGTGAGGGAGGGGAAGCTGACATTTTCACACTGGGTGATGGGACCCTTAGATCCTCTTCTTGAATTGAGCGCTGCGGTCAAAGGGTTCTTTTTTTTTTTTTTTTTTAGAAGAGAACAAGAAGGGGAAAGGCCACCGCCTGGAATTGAACGCTGATCTAGTTCTGGAGCATTTGTGAGAAAGTATCTGTATTTCTATAATCACACTAGACATGCCAAGAATGTGCTAAATACGCATTCTTGAACATGTGTTTAGTGGTGTTCACACTGGACGAGCAGGGAGGGGCTTCTTTAACCTTTGCTACAATTTACTAGCTCATATCTGCCACCTACAGTTGGAAGAGGCTTGGTACGAAATGTCAAAGCGGTGCAAATCTCACTAATCTGAATCCAGGCATTTTTTTTCACAGCTCAATTCCAATTTAAAAAAGTATGGTGTCCCTGAAGTTCAAATCAGACAGATCAATGACTTGACGCAAAAATGTATTAAAGATTACAATGACAATTAAAAAAGCAAAACGAATAATAAAATAAACATAATTATATTCTAGAGATTAAAACAAAATTCCAGGAACCAAAAAACAATTCCAAGAAAATTAAACTCTTCAAGAAACAGAAGTAATTTCCAGGAATCTAAATGAAATGCTTGTAAAATGAAAAACAATAAGAAACCAAAAAAGCTAGGTACTGTAGGACATCGCTGATTGAAAGATTACATTTGACTTTGAATTTTTTCAAATTTGTCCTTCAATGTTTCATTACTACCTGTCACTAATGGGCAGGCAGCTGGTTCCACTTGCAACAGGTTTATTAGTTCAGACAGAAATTCAGCACAGCTAAAAGTCCACAAGGACAGGCAGGGGTTAATCATGGGATGATCCAGGAAGAGACTGAGGAGGGTCATGGTTGAGGTGAAGGTCAGGGCAGGCGGCAGGCAAGCAGAGATAAAGCAGGGTCAGAACAGAAGATCAGGTCCACATAGAAACGCTCAGTAATGCATGGGGGGTGGCATAACAATACTTTGCACTAAGTGAGTCTCTGTGTAGGGCTTAAGTATCCTGTGGGTGATAGGCAAATGAGAGACGGCGGAGCAGCATCCAGGAACTGTGTGCTGGGGTTTCTGGGAGATGTAGTGCAGTCAGTACTCTGGACACTAATAAAATTTTCATGATTAGTACAGAGCAGATCCAGTTTTGCTTTATTCCAAATCATTTTACTTGAAACAATGGACATCACGCAATCAGGGATGTCCTAGTACATGAATTTTAGGATTTTTGTAAAAAAAAAAAAAAAAAAAAGACAATTCAGAAAAACTAAAGTAATTTCTAGGAATTAGAATTAAAAAAGAAGAAAGAAATTAAAATAAAAAATTAGAAATTGCAAAAGCTAGGTACTATGGGATATTGCTGATTGATTATGACATTTGCCCATCATTTCATCCAGAAGTTTTTTGGAGTGAAGGAAATCTGGATCTGCTCTATACTAACTGTAAAATGTTTGCCTGTGTGCGAGTTTTGAAAACAAATAGGAAAAATTCAAACATCAAAATCAAACATCATTGTCCAATCAGTGATACCCCATAGTCCCTACCATTTCTGGTTACTTACTGTTTCTTTTTCCTTTTTCATATTATTGCTGGAAGTTACTTTGGTTTTCCAAAATGTTTTATTTTTATTTCACTTATTTTTTTTTTCAATTTTATAAAATGTAATGCCTTTTGTTTAATTGTTGCTGTGATCATTAATATCTCATTGTGTTGAGTAATTTGTTGAGTGCCCTTCTGGGCCACCGTACATGTCAACATGCTCATCGATGACTATTTCTACACTTAAAAAGGGCAAATGGTGCATTTCTGATTGGAAAACACTGATATAAACGTCCTAATGTGCACCTGTTATCCTTCATACCCCGTTCTGAACGTCACCAGACTTTCATCAGCTCTACCGCAGGAAGGAAGTCCGCCACGTATTGAACTGCAGCAGATCAATCCGCAGCACAAAGGAAATCAATGCTCCGGAACAGAGATCCAGGAGCGATCCTTTTATTTGAATTGTAGATTAAAGGAGTATCACCACAAATTAAAACCATAAAAATCTTCACCAATGATGGAATCTGAATAATAAATCTCATTAATGTGATAATTATGTTTAAGATAAACACCCAGGTAGTCCACATTGCTACAGATTCACTGTTTTTGGTATTTTGTCTTTAATTCCACCAAAATAAATTGATTTTTCAGTGGAATAAACTATTATCATGAAAGTAAAAATTACATCCTCTTTGCATAATTGGAAAAAAAAGCAAAACTGAGAGCTGCGGAGGACATCTGAGTGAAAAAAAGACCCATATGGTCACAGTGTTTTGGAAATGAGGATAGACAAATGCTCAATCACCTGTTATTCTTAAGTACGGATAAAACCGCAATGACGCTTTTCAAATGAGACAGCTTGAGTTTACCTCGACTGTATAAGAATAGCCACTACATTACAGTATCTCCAGCTGTTTCTTTTATCCCCCGGCTCAGTCATTAAAACTCTCACATCTTTTTGAACATTTGTTGAGAAAATTGAAATAAAAAAATGCTAAAAACGACACTCCAATCGCACCGTCGCATATGAGCAGTAATTTAACACAAAACCGAGGAGAGAAGGCGGCGAAATTAGATTTAAAACAAAAAAAATGTGCCTGTTTTTCAAGGGTTTCTGAAGAGATGATATCTGTAACAAAAAACAAAAGTGAAGATGTATGTACTTTAATTTTGCGAGCCCTTCTTTGCAGAACCTTCTAGTTAAAGGTGTGGGCGTAAATTTGATTACGCTCAAGTTAAAGCAATTTCCTCCAGAATTCAATTCTTGTCGTCGGATGCAGGTGAGCTCCCCGCAGACGCCCGCGTCTTCCTTCAAAGAAATGAAGCACCTATAAACAGCAGCCTTAAAAGGGAGGGAAGGGATTGAAGAGAAAAAATGCAATTAATATGCAAATGGGGCGGGAGACTAAATGGGAAAGCTTTAACAAACATTCGTGCGTCGAGAGATAAGACTGTTTTTCGGGTTGTTTTCCCTCTAACCTGCGCTTGTCCAAAGTCAAAGCTTCAGGGAGCTGAAACTCCAGAAAAAAAGCCGTGGATGTCGCCCCTAATGGATTATTCCACTGCTGGGAGCGGGGTGGGTCGAGGCCACGTTTGGGAGCACCTCGCTATTGGTGGTGTCACATGGTGAGGAAGGGGAAAATACATGCCAGCACTTTCTTTTATATTATCCTGACTGCTTTTTGCAGCATTTTCATCAGAAGGAAGTTTAAAAAAAAGGAAGTGTGAAGCAAAATTTGGAGAAAAAGTAAAAACAGAATAATAACCCTTTAACATAGCAGCTTCAGCTCCAGTGCTAACATTTTTTCTACTACTGTAACTCTTCAACCGTTTACAGTGTTTTCTCCATTATACAATAAATGCGCAGAATTATAAGGCACATTAGGACAGACAAAAGGTAAGTCAGTCAATCAATCAGAATTTATTAAATGCGCTCACAGTAACTCTAGAAAGGTTTGTACGTGCTATGTGTTAGCCGTATAGAAGCCTTAGCAGCATTAAAACATTAGCCACGTTAGCTTATTCACAATTCCCATCCTTGTTAACAACATAAAAAAAACTGATAACGCTAAAGCAAACATTATTGACCACACTAATCTGAATACTCCCCTTCTCCCTTCCCTCTAGTCTTCCCCCTTGATTTGAAGTGGCAGTTGAAGTCAAAGTCCTGTCCGGGATTATTATTTTTTTAAGTTTCACACTCCAAACCGAGGGGTCCAAAGTCCACCATTGCTCGGAGAAGCTCTTTTCTTCACTTTGATGCGCTCTGAACCACAGAGGTTTACATTTAAATGTAAGTAATGACTTTATGTTGTCGCGTGACCTTTTTAGACTTACAAAAAAACCCTGTTGCTATGTATATTGAAGAGCTGGAAGCTCCGCGCTAAAGCTAGCGGAACGGTGATTTCACACTGCATCTTTTCGTCTGCTCCTGACTTACAACTATGTGAATAAAGAAATGCTCAGAAATTCAATTTTACGCTTAATTTTCTTAATAATATGTCCTCAATACTTAGAAAAAATGCCACAAAAAATAAAAAACAAAAACAAAAAAAAATGAGTGGGTTTTTAAAGAAGTGTCAGTGTTTTCTAATTGTTATTTTTATTTAGGTGTGTCCTCATTTACTGTAGTCAGCAAAACTTTCAAGAATTGAAAAACGGAAAACATTTTCCGAAATTAGTGTTAAATGATACAAAACATCAGTGAAATATGTATTTGTTTCCATCTGAAATCAACCATGAAGTTGACAGAAAAAACTTTGTAACATTGTTTAAAGTGATGAACACCATTTGTTTTCCTTCAAATATCTTTGTGTTTTATCTTATTTCCTGGTTTAACCCTTATATTGTCTTTGGGTCAAAATTGACTCTTTTTTTATGAGTGAAAATGAGTCAGTTTTGACCCAAATGCAATAAAACAGTTATATAATAATATAAATGATGGTGATATTTACACTTTATCTTTTTTAATTTGTACATCCAGTAAAAATACAAATATATGGCAACCATTACATGATAACACATTAAAATTTAGGAATTGTGGCTCAATATGAATTTTTGACTTTGATTTGTGAATTAGAAAGGATCACGACCTAAGCAGCAATCCACCAGCCCAGTCTTACAGGACAAAGCTGTAAAGGCTTTGACACATTCCTCCTAAGATTCAATTCTATTTCCACCCCCTAATGATCCATCCAGCACCTCCAGCCCTCCAGAGCCTCCACCATGATTCACATCCCCAAGCTAAATGATGGCTGCTCTTCCTTGGAGAGCTCCATCACTCTCCCTCCACCCTTGGTTTTCATCAAACAAGTATATGAGCTGAGACTGGCGCCTGATTGCGCTGAAGAGCCCAGCTCAGCAGTTTTTACGAGACCGCGTGCGCGCGCGTTTGTTTCGCGCACTCAGACTCGCGCTGCTGCGTTTGATGGCACTTTTGCGAGGCGAGTTTTTCATCTTAAAATGCTTGAGTGTTTACAGCCGATGGCGCAGAGTCGATTTGGTGAAGGGCAGCGTAATTCCACAGGCAGGACACTATAAATGTTGATTAGATGAATGTCGAGTGGAATTTCTAATCATCAGGAGCCAATCTGAATGCTTTTTGTGGAATTAGTGAAAGAGGACGCCAGAGTGACAAGATTTGATTTCTTAAAAAAAAAAAAAAAGAAAACTTCATAGTTTTCTAGATCAGGTGTTGTGATGGCAACAGTAATTGTTGTAGAATGCAGTTTTATTTGAGAAAGCATTGTTCAAACGTTCCTGAACCTCCTCATGACTTCTGAATAACCTTTGAGAAGACACACCCTGATTCTAACCCAACCCATGACCTTGAGCTATGGAAGCTGATGATCGTGGATACAAGACTTGGACATATGGTGTGGACAATAAGTCATCAGGGAGGAGCTAAAAACTCCTTTATATCAGCTGGAGAAGCCTTCAGTATCTCTGCATCAGAGCTTAAAGAGGTAACTGGTATCTTTGCTAACGTGCTACCTTAGCCGAATGGACGGTGCGATGGTAGTAACATCAATCAATCAATCAATCAATCAATCAATCAATCAATCATTTGTAAAGCACTTATAAAAGCAGTCATACCCAAATTGCTGAACATAGAAAAAAAAAAAAAAAAACAAAAAAAGAATTAAAATAATAAATAAAAGTCCTGAGAACCATTAACAACATTTGATCTTCAGATCTTTATATTTAGCGTGGTCAATAAAAATGTAAAATTTCTGAAAGATAATGAGGTTGCAGACAATTCAGACATTTAAAAACCAGAAGTAAAATCTTTAAAACCAATGAAGAGAGTGTAAAATTGGAGTGATGATTGCTCACACCGTCTAGACCCCGTAAACAGGCGAGCAGCTGAAGTTTGGACCAGCCAGAGATGGCGGAGCAGAAACTGGTCAATGCCAGTGTACAAGGAGTTGCAGTAATCCAGTCTGGAGTAGATTCATGCATGGATCACTTGTTCCAAAGCATGATGAGGAAGACGAACTTGAGCCTCAAGTGATAAAAACTAGACTTATCAAATTTAAAATACCTGTCAAGATTTCTGATAGAATGAAGCATTTGAAGGGTTCAGAGGGCTAACAGCACTGCAGCAACCTGTGAGCAGGTCCATTTTTCCAAAAACCCAAATTCCAGTTGAAGTTTAAGACCTTAAGAGGATTAACCCTTAATAGTGCTTCAGGTGTTTGGGTCGTCCGTCGTAGAGAGGATCTTAAGGTGTGCACAGGTTTGTCTTGGAGTTCTTTTAAGGCTCACAGGACCGTAATACCCCTTCCGTTCTCCTTAGCTTGTTTACATTAAAAGTGGGGTCATCTGGACACCACAGGACAGTGCGCTGAACTTTTTTTTTTCACTGATTCACTAATGTCCATGGCAGACATAAAATCCTGTCCCCCTTCGTCCACATTTGTCATGGAAGAAATCGCATAACAATATGTGGTTGGAGTCATCTGGACCCCAAGGACAGCGGAAGGGTTTTAAAGGATGTTGTAAAAATGGAACGTATGATGTGCTAAAAGTATCAAAAAGTATTCCTAAGGCCAACGGAAGTTGTATGGACTTATGGTACAGGTGCTAGCGCTCTTACTGACTATACGTGAATCAAATCAAACTTTATTTGTAGAGCAATTTTTCTGACTGTTGTAACTCAAAGTGATTTAGATAAAACCATTTTCCAATTCTGCAACCTGTCACTGGTAACATACCCTCAAAATAACACATACACATGCACAACATTTTTGCTCTACAAGCTCATTAAGCGGGGTGTAAGGCGCTTCTGAGAGAGTGTCTTGATGTCCCCTGAGGCTTGTTGAATAAAGAACATACAGTTGTCACACATGTGTATTGTCAAATATTTGTAATAATGTAGGCTGAACATACTTATGACACACGGGTGATGCTGTCGTCTGATGCCCTTACTCCACATTCTACCAGTGGTCTCCAACCCTGTTCCTCGTGACCTACTACCCTACTTGTTTTTTGGATAACCACGCTTCAGTAATCAATGGTCACTTGGGTCAGGTGTGTTCAGTCAGTCAGAAACTGGATTAGGTTTCTTAAGTTATGTAAAATAAACATCCACAATAAATCCTTTGTAAATAATCGAGACTCAAAAGAGATGATTCTTTCCAGGGAGTCGAATCGAACAAAACTGGCTCCCGAGAAAGAATTGAAGTGCCCATCACTAGTCTCAACGTCAGGTACAGCACTTATTTATTCTGCTTTGATACAGTGGAGGCATGATGTAAAGCAGGTCCTGAAGAGACCAAAGCTATTAAGATATGCTGATAAGTGTCTATGACACATATTCTCTGGAAAACAGTGTGAGAAGCAATGCCTATAAAAGTTGTTTTAATGATCCTACATTCATCCAACCACATTTTCATCATTGTTGCTTCGCTACTCTGTTTACATCCTGTAAAGCCCGTATACGGCGGCGCTTTGGTCCAGTTTATCTGGTTTAGCCATGAGCCTATTCAGACTGAGGAAACTCAGGGCAAACCGGACCTCAGTCCACATCAAAAGATAGGTCCAGGAGTGGTTCCTGGTCTCGGATGAGGGTCGGCTTGAGTGTATTTAGTCTGAAAATTTGATCTGTAATGAATCCTGGTTCATTTTAAGTGATTCAAATGTGTCCAGTATGAATATAATCTTATATAATCTATATAAGATCCTATAATCTTAGTCCTTACAGTTAGATATAGTGCTTAATATAATCTTTTCCCAAACTGTTGTGATACTGGACCAGTACAAAGACAGAATTCCTGCAAACTGTCCCAGAGAGTATAAACCCACATCTAAACCAATAACAAAAAACACAAGTTTACATTCAATTTCATCGACAAATAAAGGGTTATTTTTAACACACCCGTCTCAGCCACACAGCCATGCAGAGGAGATCATCTGGCAGGTACAGCGCGGTGATTAAAGTGTACTGCACTCACCTGCCCAAGTCCAATCAAGGCCTTTGCTGATTGCAGCAGCTTGTGGGAGACAAGAAGTGGTGGTGGTGGTAGGGTGGGGGGGGGCGGGGGGGCTGACAGGGGAGGGGCTGTGCGCTCCAGAGCTGGTTAAGTGACACCGTGGTGGAGCCATGGCAGGAAGCTGCAGCCCCAGGGAGCATCCATTCCTGCTCTCCTCTCCTCTCTGGCCAGACGGGGTGAATCAATCATCGCCAAAGATGTCAGCATCTGCCCAAGCAATTTCAGATTGGAATAAATGGCAGATGGGGATGTTGTTCCCTCTGTTTAATCAGTTCCACCAAATGTGGTTTTATCTCTTATAAAATGAAACCATCTGTAGCACGTAGGTGTAAGGATCAAGTGAGGGAGGACGGCGGCGGGAGGAGGGAGCGTGCGCCGCATATGTGCGCGCTTTCCAACGCGCGCCGATGAAGGGCAGAGGGAGAGATGCAACACTGTGAAACAGAAGCAGAATAGTGGGAGTGAAACAGAAAAAAACGAGAGAAGCACTTATCCATTATAAAGAGAGAAAATGTAATCTTACTGCCAACTCACACCTCCTCTCTAATCTCTTCTTTCTCCCTCAAAGGAGTACCACCCAGGGGCCATCACCATTATATCTGGACCCATCTATTTCTTTCTCCGCCTCAAACTAGATGCCGGGGCTGTAATTTGGTCTCCCGAGCCCCGGTAGAAGCAGAGAAATCCCTGATAAATCCCCTTGTTTTTTTTAAAGCGAGCGTTCCTCGTCTCTGAGCTCCCCTTCAGGGTTTTTCCTTGACATTCCTTCACTTCTGGATGGCCTTTCTTTCCACCGTGGAGCCAAATGAGAAGATAAATCTGCGCTGATTACATTCGGTGGATGCGCTCGAGTCAACGGCATCAACAAAGAGCGGCAGCTACTTTTGCAAACTTGTACTTAGGCGGTCGTTAGATCCTCATAAAGAACAGAAAAGCGGAATGTGAGAGTCGGGATGCTCCAAACGGCGAAAAGGAAAATCTGGTATCGTCTTCCTGTTTTCCTGTGAATTAAAGAGTACAAATCCTATGAAAGATGTAAAAACATCTCGAAACAAAGATCACCTTGGGGCAATAATAAATCCTCTGTCAATTCCAGACTAATATTACAATTCTAAAAAAAAAAAACTGTTTGAAAATATAACATTTCTCATGGATTTTATGAAAAACAAATGAAGAATGAGAAGAAGAAAAGCGTTTTAAATAAATAAACTCTCCTGTCTTTCTGCCAAGCGAAGGATAAACCGTTTCCAATCATTTTTTTGGGCCAATGAACAAGTTTTATTTTTAAATTTTGCCAAAATATGTGATTTTTTTTTGTATTTCACTTGTTTGACACAGTTTACGTCATCAAAAAAGAATGTTTCAATGAAGAAGTATTTATCTATATCTAACGTGTCGTACAAAAAAATGAATCCCAGTCAAAAAAGACTTTTCTACTAATAAATTTTTATTGATTTTATGAAAAACAAGTATAAAGAAAAGAGGATTTAAAAAAATAATAAACACTTGTGTCTGTGTGAAGGACAAACTGTTTTCAAACGTTTTTTAGCCAATCAGCATGTCTTACTTTTTAGTTGTTTTTTCTTTTTATTTTACCAAAGGATTGAAATTCTTTTTGCTTATTAAAACTGTGTGATATAATTTATGTAGACTAAAAAAGTATTTTTAAATACCTCTGACATTTCAAATCCAAGGTAAGCGATAATATACATAAAAAAAGATTTGTACAAACTGTTCAAAAACAGAACATTTCCAACTGATTTATAAAAAACAAATGTATGGTAAGAAAAACAGCATTTAAAAAAAAAAAGAAACACTCACATCTATTTGCCGAGCAAAGAACAAACTGTTCCCAATCATTTTTTTTATCCAATCAGCAAGTTTCATTTTTTTATTTACTTAAAAGGTTTTTTTTTTTTTTTTGCTCATTAGATCTGTGTGACACAATTTATGCTGTCAAAAAAGAACAACGTTTTTGCAGAAAGCTGCACAAAAAACAGAATGAAAGACAGTTTAATTATAAGTTATCAGTCTGGGAGAAACTCTTGTCGTATTCAGACAGTTTAAAAGCTCCAAACTAATAATTAGATCTATTTTTTATTTAAATTTGCCAGAAACATCTTTTAATTAAAAATAAAGAAAAAGAATGTGCTCTTTCCTAATTAAAAAACCCTCAATTATCATTTCCTCAACATTCATCTGTTAATAAATAAGGGGCCGTTTCATTTAGGAGTATAATTTAAACAATAAATGAAGTCCAACTTTTTCTTATTTTTTTGTCATTTTTGCTTTTTCTCTTAAGTGTCACTTGAAAGTTACTTTATGTTTTATAAAAACTGAAATTTTAGTGTTGTGTTGTTATTGATAACATTAAGAGCATTAATAAAGACAATTCATACGTTTTTTAAATATGTTTGTGAAGTAGTTCCTGCAGCCTCATTTTCTGTACAATAGGTTCATTGGATTATAAGGCGAAGAGTCAATGAATGGTGTATTTTCAAACTTTGTTTTAATTTATATATTGCTGTATATGTAAAATACTTGAGAGGAATATTGCCAGCTAAAATGATCTCTGCAAATCTACCAGAGTTAGCCAAAAGGCTATTTTTATATTTCTCTAGCCCTATATGTCAAAAATAAGGTCCACCATATAATAAGTTTCATTAAACGAGTTCTACAGTATCTATCAGTCCGACTTTATTTACTGTGATAACCCTATAACTTGTTTGCAAGACGCTTCACGTCAGACACATTAAGTGCATTAGCCATGTTAGCTTATTCATAACACCTGTGAGTCCAAACCTGGTTTTCAACACACACAAAAACTGATACCAAAAAACAAACCGCACTGTGATAACACTCCCAACCTTAATATGGAAAAAAAACACAGTCCAAGAGACACGTTAGCATGTTTACAATGACACCAAACATTGTTAGCAAAGCTTAAAAGACCGACTGAAACTTTACTGTGACTTTGCTAACTCTCAACTTCGTTACGACACATAAAAAAACACAATCTGGCAAAGCTACATGTTACCCACGTTAACAGCATAAACATACTGACGATACATTTAAATCCCATGAAAAAAGACTGATACCGCCAAACCAAACATTACAGTGACTATGCTGACTCACAACCTTGCTAGGAATGGATAAATAACTTTGACACTGTTCCTCGTTAGGAGCATTAGCGTGTTCACATTACCTGTTATTCCCAACCTTGTTAGTCACACATCAATTAAATACAGTCCGACACCACATTAGCCATGTTAGTGCGTGGAACTTTAAAAAAAATGATATAGCTAAAATAAACAATACTGCAGCTAAGCTAACCTACGCTAAAAGGTTTTTCACTGACAGGTAAATAAAAAAGTAAGTTGCTGCTAATTGTTAGCCTCGTTAGCATATTCACATTAACATTTAGCGATGTTTGGAACTTGAAAAAAAGAAACTTTGACACTGCTACACAATGTAAAAAAATTAGTTGCCGCTACATGTTAGCCTTGTTAGGCTTGCTAAAACACATTATATATGCTAACTTCCAACGTTGTTTGTAACATGTAAAAAAGTACAGTCCAACACCGCTGCACATTAGCGTTATTAGTGTTTTTACATTAACACTTAACCTTGTTTGCAGCAGAATTAATCCATGTACTATAAGGCAGTCCGGTTTATAAAATACTCTGTCGTTTTTTGAAAAAGTTCAGGTTTTTAGGTGCACCTTACATTGCTGAAAAAAACGAAAAAATTGCTTTTGATTTGCTGGCTGTGTTTTCCAAAAACACATCAGTCTTTCCGTCAGAAAGCAGCTTTGGAACTGCATATAAATGGTACAACAAGATTTACCGATTTATTAACATTTCCATCATTCAGCATCAGCAGTAAATGTTTTCCATTTCTTTTTTTTTTTTTCTTTTTTATTTGATTGACTCCTCTCCTCAGGAACAAAAGAGGCATAAATCAGTTCTTGGCTTTGCCTGCGAGAGCCCGTCTGACTCCCTGCGTCTCGGAGAAACTGCAGGCTTCCCATTCATGTGATGGAATGCATTATGGAAATGCCGAGAATGACTTTGACTATTGCCAAGTGATAAATTATCCCGATAAGAACAGGCAATATCTGGACATCGCATTTTATATTCCGATGAGTTTTATGTTTTTATGCATTTTTAATTTTTTGGAGGGCCGAAGCGACTCGGCGTCAAACTGAAGAGAGCCTCCAGCACGAGCGTTGTGAATTCATGGCAAGCAATTCTTCAAAAAGTATTTTTATCTCATGAATGGCCACAGGGTCTTTTGAGCCACACATATTTTTGCACTTAAAAATCTTAACCTTGCAATTTTGGGAGTTTCATTTTTTTTTTAATTCTTATTATTTTTTAATTGCACCCTTGTGCATATTCTTCCCATAGTGCTGAATACACTGCAGTATACACAGAGCAAATGTAGAAACATGAATTTTACCAGTTAAGCTGTCAAAATAAAAGCATTGTTTGTGCTTTTAGTGCTCTTTGTGAACACTTTGATTTTTCTTGTGGTCATATTTTACTTTAGCGTCCCTAAATTTGCCTGGAATTTCAATATTTGCAAAGATTTGTTAAGTTAGAATGCACTAAGCTACAGTACACTGCACAAGCTTTTAAAGGTACACAGCATAGAGAAGGAAATTTGTGCTTTAAAGCACAAATCCTGATGTGATCATTTCATCCTGACAGAGTCCTCAAACTCTGCATGAGCTTAGGTTTGGATAACAGCATGTAAAGTGGACAGAGTTGTACAGAATTGTGACTTCTGTTACCGTGGCAGTCTGTTGTTGATCATGTGACTCATTTAATTTGAAAGATATATTTCCATTGAAATATGTCAATTTTGATATGCCTCACAAACTATTTCCACCAAGCGCAAAAACTCATTTTGATAAATGTGAATTTTTTTTTTGTCTAAATTGTCATGCATGCTTCATTAGACCTTCAACTCTGAAAGAGGCATTTCGGTTGATTTGTCACTGCCTACAACCCAGTAGGAGCCACAAAATCTTCTTGCACTCTTTAAAAAAATAACACACTGATTTTCATTTATGCTATTGTTGCTACTATATTAAACATAAATGTGTTGTTGTTCATTTTGCATGAATAAAACACAAACATTAAAAGAAAATACCCTTTTTAAACTTTTAACAGATGTTTCTTTCAAAATAAAAGACCCCCTGTCACAAGTCAATTCAGCAAAAGTAGTAGTTGCAAGTGTAATGTTAACGGTGATTAAATACAAATAGTTAATTTCATTGTTGCTGGTGTATCTGTGCCAGAATTGTAAATCTAACAAACCAAAATAAAGTCTGAACTGAGTGACCCCTGCCATGTTTTTTGAACACACTCAAAATTCCCTAATTTTTTTCAAAAATTGAAAATTTGCTTAGTACTGGTTGTGATCATATGATGCGTATGGTCCTTGAACTGTTCGTAAATAAGTTAAAGCTTGAGTTAGTTTAATTTTGTCTCCTTTACAACTTTCTCACTTCTTATAGTTTTTTATACTTTTTAACATTTATAAACTTTTGTATTCATTTATTTTTATAAAAGAGTCACTATGGAGAGAAAAAAGAGCCACATGTGGCTCTGGAGCCGCAGGTTTCAGACCGCTGCATTAGACAAATTTATTCTCTGAAATCCAGTTTGCGCATTTTCATGGTCAATGGAAACGCAGCTACTGTTTGAAATCGCATTAGAGTTCACTTGTAAGTTTTCTGGAGGCCTGAGGTTTGTGTGTTTGTTGTATGTTTGTCCCCTTCCACCAAGCCGGGAGCACACAAAGGACAAGAAATGAACTGAGACATTGAAAGATAATAAGACATATTTTCCCAATTATTTACTGACCATTTCATGAATAATATTAATAAATGCGCAATTATTTAAAGAGCACAACAGAGTCTCTGCAACCATTTACCTTTCCATTTGATCATAACTAATGAGAATTACAGCGACTGTGACCAAAAACTGTTACTACGATGGGATATTTTCACATTTAAATACATTTCTTTTATCTGCTGAATGTCTACAGCGATGAGATTTCATAAGCTGTGTTTTACCCTTGTTCTCTTTTTATATTTAATTTTTAAATTCTCAATAAGTGGGGCCATCCGGAGGAGTAGGGTGACGCTTTCTTTAAATCTGGGAATCGTTCCTTCCCCTCCTGGTGATATTGCCCATGTGTTCGCATTAAGCAGCTGATAAATGATGGTTATTAGCGCCATCTGCACTTTTCACACTAAAACTCACCAAGATTCCTCAAATCATTACATTTCACTGAGAGCTTTAATTGAGAAAAATACACATATTTTTGCTTTATTTCTTGAAACCTGACATGATTTTTTTTAAACATTTGTTCAAAAATGGCATCTAAAAGTCCTATTTTAATATCAATTTTTTGCCATTTATTAAACATTTGTGGTCAGATAGCGACCTACAAAGATCAAAGCCTGCGGCTAACTGGTGCTGCAGTCAGAAATATCAGGAGGTCTGTTGAAAAGGACTGCATGGTGATCAGCCGCGCTCTGATAATCCATAATAATCGGTGCCATAGCTGAAGAACTGAGCCGCTGGCTAGAAATCTGGGAGTCTGGTCAGAAAATTCACCATCATTTTTCTTATATGTCCCGCCTGATATTCTGCTTCCATCTTCACAGAAACCAATTTTAGGTACCAGCAGACTCTTAGCGGAAGAAAGCAGGGATGCAACAGCTGAACAGAGCGAACAGGCAGCCATACATATGGATCAGGTCGGCAGCCTGAGCATTAATAGCCTCCCTCTGGAATCTAAAACACTGGAACAGGCCAAAGAGGAACTCCTGAGGGAAATCACAATACCGGCAGCCATTCAGGTCAGCTTGTACATGTTCGCTGCAAGTTACAGCTCCATTTTGCTCCCCCCACTCTTCAGTCTCCGCGGCCGGAGAGCTTCCTTCTGCAAGGTGATTTATACACTTGCATGCTGGATGAGGAGAATGCATTGCGTTTCTGTTTGGGATGATTTATGTTTTCCTGTAACACGGTGAAGGTTAAAGGACCAGTTACGTCGAAACTTCAACTGTAGGACAAATTTCTCAAAACTGAATTTAAAACAAAATGAAAGCTGTAGGATATTTTTTGAGTCAAATGAAAAAGTAGATGTGAGAATTTACTCTTTTAAGGACTATATTGTTTACGCAATTCTTCTTTCGTACGATTTACACCAAAACTTGGCTGCATCATGTCTTCTTAAATGTGTTTCTTAAAGCTAAGATAATTGATGCTACTGAATGAAATGCTTAAACTTTTTGCTCGTTAGCATAGCTACCTCAGTTAGCATCTTTAGACATGTATTTTCCTAATAGTTGATGCTGCTTAGTGCAATGCTAGCACTTTTAGCTTCATTAGCATAGTTGGCATAATTCGCATATTTATCAATGTGTTTTTTTGAGCACTTTTAGCTAAGTTAGGATAGTTAGTGTGGTTGCCTTATTTAGCATCTTTAGCATTGTGCTTTCCTAATCATTTGATGATGCTGAACCATTGACAGTACATAGAGAGCTGGACTGAGTATGTACACTGGTTCCAGAAAGCCAAAATCCCATAGACTTCAATTTTCAGAATTACCCTTCTTCCTCTGGTGTCTCTTTTTAACTAGTTCTTGCTAAATCTTTTTTTCATTGACATATTTTCTTTATTGCTAGTCATTCAAGTTAGAAACTGGCCTATTAGATGACTCAACAAGAGCATGTGGTGACCACTGGCCACACCTCAAACATTTGAACTGTTTGATTGACAGATCCTCAAACCACTTTTGCTAACATCGTCTGGTCCCAAAATGCCATATCCGTACAGCGGAAAATAGTGATGAATTGACGTCATTTCGTTGGAACCTGAGGTAACAGCCTTGTTTTAGCCATCTCTATTCATGCCAATGTGCTGAATGCAATCCAAGCAGTTATATATTAGCTTAGTTAGCATAGTTACCTTAGCATCTTTTGCATTATGCTTTCCTGATAGCTAATGTTTCTGAATGCAATACTAGCACTTTTAGCTACATTAGCATAGTGCATAGTTAACTTAGTTAGCACCTTTAGATTTTGTTTTTCTGATAGTTGATTATGCTAAAGACTCTGCTAGCCCTTGTAGGTACATTAGCATAGTTGGCATAGTTTCCTTAGTTAGCACCTCTAGCAAATTATTTTTTTAGATAAGTATGTTGAAAAGTTATCATTTTTAGCTGCATAAGCATAATTACATTAGCATCCTTAGTAATGTGTTTTCAATAATAGTTGATGATGCTGAACGCAATGATAGCATGTTTAGCTACATTAGCATAATTAGTGTCTTTAACAATATGTTTTTCTGAGGTATTTGTTGATCCTGAATGTAATGCCAGCACTTCAGCAACAATTTCGTAGTTTGAATATTTCCTTTAGGTAGCATCTTTAGCAATTTTTTTTCTGATAGTTGATGATGCCTTACACAATGCTAGCACTGCAAGCAACATTAGCATAGCTATAATTAGCATCTGTGGGTTTTTTTTAGATTTTTGAAGAATGAATGCAATGCTAGCCCTGTTAGCAACACTTAGCATCATTAATATAATGAGCATATTTAGCAGTGGTTTTATACAAGACACTCGATAATGCTGAACATAATGGTAGCATGTTTACCAATGTTAGTGCAATTAGGATTTTTAGCATAATTAGGATTTTTAGGCAAAGTGAATTTTGGCCGCAAGAGGCGTAAAATGAGGGCGGGTAGAATGGGGCCGCGAGAGCAGAAGACATTAACGGCTGAAGGTCATTCAATGCCGCTAATTATTGATTGTTTTTGTCATTAATTCTCTGTAACTTATTTTCTTTCATCTTTTGTGTTTAACATTGAATGAAGAGCCCACAATTTCCCTACCTCTCAAATGTTTGTTTATATCAGAATTAGAAAACTTTATTTATTCAAGGGGAGAATTGCATTTACGGCAGAGCTCCTATCAACACAGTCAGATAAAGAGTGAAACAAGAAAGCAATGCAAATGGAGCTAAAGGTTTAAGCATTTCTTTCAGCATCATCAATTATCTTAGCTGTAGGAGACAAAGTCAAGAAGACAAGGCGCAGTCAAATTTTTTTTTTGTAAATTTTTTGTAAATTAATCTCAAGTTTATAAGTTTAATTCATTCATTTTTAAATTAAACTTACTTTTTCAGAAGCAAAAAGGATTGTGAATGGGTTGAAGCATATTTGTTCATTTAAAGCTAATATTTTTGTCAAAATATTTATTCTTTGTTACTATAAAATATATGGTTTATTAGAAAAACCACTCCTCACATGCTGGAAGTGTCCTAATGATGGCTGGAGCTGTTGGAAGTGCTGATATGAAGATCATCAACGCTGGTATTACTTTCTTAACACATCATTACTCAGCAGAGATTATAGTTTTTCAACTTGAATCATTTTCCTAAAGCATTAAGGGCATCAGCATGTGGTAAGAGTGATAGACAAAAGAACAAGATAAGGAATATTTTATTTTGAAAATGCAAAATATTGTGTTTTTTTTTTTTTAATAAAATAATTAACAGCTGTGTTTATTGTTTGAATACAGACACAGTTTCCATTTGCAACTGATTTTAGAATATAAAACATAATAAAAAAATATATTTCATTAAAAATATTGTATACATTAAACTTTCCTCCCTCCCTCTGCAGGTAATTTCTCCACTAAGCTCAGATCTTGCGCAGTATCTTAGTTGTTCCTAGCACTGCACTTTTCTGGGCTGAGATGTCTGAGGTCTTTCCAGGGATCTGCTGTAGCCACTCCTCCAGTTTAGAGGTTACACCCCCGAATGCTCCAATTACCACAGGCACCACTGTCACTTTCACCTTCCAAGCATCCTTAAGAGTCCCTGGTTTCTCCAGTTTCTCATGTTCCTTCTGATTGATGTTACTGTCTCTTGGTACTGCTACATCCACCACGACAACCTTCTTCTGTTGTTTTTTGTCCACCACGAAAACGTCTGGTTGGTTCGCCACTACCATCCAGTCAGTCTGTCTCTGGAAGTCACATAGAATCTTTGTTTTCTCATTCTCTACTACTTTGATCTTGGGGTTTCTAGTCCAAATTCCAAACTGTTCACTATTCCAGCCACTTGGTGGAGGTCCTTTGGTCTTGGTGTGGTAGACTTGGACCTCTATGCCACTGGTACTTAGGGCGCTCACCCATAGTTCTGTGCCGTCCTGTAGCCCAGCTCTTTCTAGGCATCAGTGGGGCTTCTTGATTTCAGACACTTTCAGTTTTGCTCTGGTGGTACATCTTATGCAGGGGTTTGTCCTCCTATGATGCATCCTCTGCTTTCTATTGCCTGAGGCATTCACTAAGTACACCATCAGCTGGGGCCTGGTGCTTGATGTATTTGTAGATCTTGGATATTTAATCCCACACTTAATAATCCACTAGGCCTCTTTCCCTGTTTCTAGCGTAGAGTCTCAGGATGCTGGATTTGGGATAGAACCATCCATGTGTGCAGGAGAACTTTTGTATCTGAACATCAATGGTGTGTATTTCTTCCTTCAGCCCCCTTATTCTTCCGGCAGGGTATCTAATGATTGGAATGCATTATAAAAAGGATTAGGAGAATGCTTTACAGCATTCACACAATAGGATTTCTTCTGTGCCTGTCCATACGTTTTTTGGCACATAAAAACTCAATCGCGATTTCAACAATACAAGCAATCTTTGTATTCAAACGTTCAGCTCATTGTGGTGATTACTGCTTGTACTTTTGGTATTCACAAACTATAGTTTTTGAAACATTGAGCAAAATATAGGAGGAAATTAATGATAAAAAATGCTCAAATCAATCAAAAACTGTGTATTTTGAAACTTGTGAACGTCTGCACACTTTCAGCTAGAGACACATTAAAATATTCAGCAACTACTATGTTTTTATTGCAATTTGTAGTGCAACTTTTAATTTAGCAACCTAGCTAGTTGTTCTTGAATAATTACAACATTTTTCCAGTTTTTAGGGCAATTTGGAGTTTAGCTAAAATTTTAGCAATATGATAAAATATTGGAAAAAATAGATATTTTTAGTTTTTTAGGCTAATTCAGAGAGTTTAGCTAATATTTTAACAAGCCAGCTGTTTTGACAAAATTAGACAATTTTTCCCACATTTTTTTTATTGTTTGGAGTTTGGCTAATACGTTAGCATCCTGCTTACTGTTTAGGCTAATTCAGACATGTTCCCACGTTTTTTTCTTACTAATCTGGCATTTAGCTAGTATTCCAGAAAGCTTTAGGCTTCAGCACATTTGGCTATCAGCTCTAGCATCTTCAGTTACCGCATTCAGCTTACGGAATTCACATTAGCATCATCACAGGTAATGCTATATATCAGGTTTTCTTTATTTCTCAGCAATATATTTAATTTTAAAGAAACACGAGTTGAATTTTGAATAGCAAACCCTCGTACTCATTGTTGTACATCTTTAAATGTTCCGCTATGGGGCATTTCATTTGGTTTCGGGAGATTGTTCAGAGTCATTCAAGGTGATACAATAAGCTCCTGAATCACAACACAACCCCACAACATGACTCACAACGCACTGTCATCTGTCAAAAGGGAGATTCTCTCCAAGCCCTCCATGAATTATGCTGTAAAAGTCTCCATTTTATCTTTGGTTTGGAGAACTTTGACCTCAATGTCAGACATGGTGGGAGTTCTCGACCTATTGTCTGTGAGTCTTGAGGAATACAAGTGGCGGGCATTCAGACTTCTGCTGCGTGCCAGAATGCCGACAATGTGGCGGACATGGCGGGGAACTTGTGACCTCGCTCAAGTGCCACATCCTCCCACACGAGCGTACATCAATAACGCTTGTGTCTTCGCGTTGACTCGTCACCGCGTCAAAACATTGGAAGCTATTCTGTTTTGTTTCCGCTAAAGAGAAAGGATTGTAAAGACACAGATTGAAGTACTTGAAGAATTTGATGCCGAGATGTCTGATAAAAAGTTCTGCGGAAGTTTAGAATTCTCAAAATCGAATAGATAACAATGAGACTAAAAACATGTTTTTTTCAGGCAGTCTGGTGTACGAGAAAGGTTTAAATAAAGGTTTAATATTCTGTCTTGTAAATCATGTTTCAGGAAAAACTCCCTTCAACCATTTCGGTTTATTGTTCGATGATTTTATGCATTTTCTAAATCCTTCTAAACCCTGTGATACGGGAGCTCCAGTGTTGACGTTCTGTCATAACTCAACCGTTTATGCAATTATTGTAAATCCAACAGATGCTAAAGTGGAGAAAATCAGGTAATGCAAAAAAGTGCTGCACAGTCGTGAAATGTTTAAACAATCATTGCGGGTTGGTTGATTTTGACATGGAGAAAAGAGGCTTTCGCGCTGTTTACTAGCATAAAGTGCTGCACTTATAGTGTGTAAATGGTGGAAGAGTTATGATATGTTATGTGTTATGTAGATGTCGCCGATGTTGTCACTTGCAAAATCACACACATGTTCTTTGATGTATTGTAACTCTTTGCCCGTTTGTTTGATCAACAAAACTCTCTTGGTTCTAACACAGAGAAATGTAGCTTTTACAATATGTTGGCTTTGCACCAATATGCAATAGAACCAAATGCAAAGCTGTGACAAAATCCATTAAAATTACGTTAATTGAATAAATCAGAGGTACCTGAACTTTTTTGCTCAAAGGACCAACATTTAAATGGTACCAAAGGACCAAATACATTTTTTTTTGCATATCATGAAATAAAAGGAGAAAATAAAGAATATGGTTTAATTTATTTATTTTGGTCTGTATTAATTAAGGTAACACACATTAGTAAGAAAAAAATAAAAATTAAGTAACATTTGTCATAGAAACCTTTAACAGTAAAGCCTCACTGGCTATTTTAAATTGAAAACAAGAGCAATCTAAAACAAACTTTCTTCCAAGAAAACAGCAAACTGGGATCCTAATGAGAGACGTGGAGCGGCTCTTTTGACTCGATCCCTTTACCATTGCCGCTCCATCTTAGCTAGCTGAAAAACGCGGCTAAAAGCATCAGAAGTGACCGTAGGCTCTTGGGAGTTTCTAACACATAAAAAAGCCCAGGGCCCAGCACTTGGGGGGTTGTTTCACCCATAGCCGCAGGTTAAGAAAGTGCTAACAGCGCCACCTGGAGGCCAAAAGTATATTAGAGTTGTGGAGTTTAGGAACACCATAGAGAATCAGTGGGAAACGGTATGGGGTTTTAACCTAACACTCCACGGCTTCAGCAGTCATGACTTAGCGGGCCAAAAGATGGTGGAACAAATTTTGCCCGTGGGCCAAACTTTGGGCACCTGTGGCGTAAATAGTTGAAAAGCTGGTTCTATAGCTGTGGTGTATAAGAGTTATTTTGACACATTTCTCTTTTTATAAAAGTGTTTTGATACAGGCTCGTTTGGTTCACACCGAGTGACAAAGCTCCTGGTGTTAACCAAACAAGTAAACCCTAGCTCATCGGAAAACAAAGACTTCGGTTTGCTTAAAAGTCAACCCTGGTGAGGTTTATAACAGTATGGATCCAGAGAAGCCTATGCTACACGACCAAAATATACTGCCCATCCTGTTGATTAAAATGAGTTAAAAGTATTGACTGTAAATGAGATCTGGACATAGTGAGTGTGATGTCATCCATAGAAAATGACTTACTTCTTATATCATATTTTTATTAATGAGGAAAAAAAAAAATTATTACTTCTGGCTCCGTCCAAATAAAGTCAATATATATATTATATATAATATATATTTGGCAATAAAGATGTTGCCAGGTTGGAACCAGAAATCGTAGTGAAGAAGAAGCAATAAGAAGTGATTTGTCTGAGTCAATCCTAGCCATCATTTCAATGTAAACCACTCAAGCCAATAAGGAGTAAGCTTGTTGTGCCATATACTTTATTGAGGCATCTGATTGGCCAGTTTATAACTTAAATAGCCTGCACTAAAGGAAAAAAAAGTGAAATAAATGATGATTAGCAAGAATATGTTGAATAGTTATTGTGGCAAATGTAATAACTGAGTTATAGCTGTTTATTTCTCAACAGAAGCCCATGGCTTCTTGGAACCAGCAGTTACTTCCTGTTTGGAACACAAAGAGGGAGGAGTCAATCAGTCCAGTTCTCATATGCAGTCAATGGTTAAGACAGCAAAACTAAGATAGTTAGTGACACGAAAAAGAGGAAACGAGATTAACCAAGAAAATACGCACAGACGCCTTCAGGGTCAACGTTCGGCCATAAAGACCAGATCCTGGTTTCAGCAAGAGAAAGCTCTCACCCCCTGGATGAGCAGGATGAGCCAGTTTTCCCCTTCTTCTTCTGGGTTTTTGTTTTTTTTTTTCTTTCCTCGCCGGTCAGAGTTTGTTTTGAACCACCACCAAGCAGCTGCTGATATAAATGCATGATGCTTCCAGGTGGTTTAGTCCACTCCCATCTGCTCTCAAGAGTCTCATCTAAAAAAAAAAGACAAAAGTGTGGAATTTCTTAGCATTTTCTACAAATTTGAAATGATCTTAGCAGCTAATGTTTAAAACTATTTTCTTCTATTTTGGCTAAAAAAATGAATGAAAGTAAATGAAAAAAAAGGAAATGTAATTGTAACCATTGGAGCCCCTCCCTCTGTTCTTTACCTGTTTGACTCAGCAAAAAAAGCCCATTCCTCACTCCTCACTCCCGTCTTCTACATATATTTCTGTCCGTGTGCATCTCGTGTTCGGATGTGTGCGCTTGCTATTGATGAGGTAGGGATGGTTGTGTCTTGATGCAGCAGCAGCAGCAGCCTGTGGAAACACAAGGCAGGGTGATTTATAGCCTCTTACTGAGAGCATAAATCACACCTGCAGCGCCGCGCCTTTAAACGCCCCGCGTCCTGACAGCATTTACCTTTTATAAATGATTGGGCTGAACCTCCCATGGAGCCCGAGACCACAAAGCTCACTCACTTCCCGACCAACTCTTCCTTTTGTTTCACCCCTCTCCTCTCGCTCCCTCCATCCTATATTTACATTTTGATTCTCCGCTTTCTTTCTTCCTTTCTTTCCCCTCCCCATCTACCTTTTTCCCCCCTTCTACCTTGTCTACACTTGCAGGGCATGATGGGAAGTTACCAGGGGCTCCGTCCGCGTCTCCGGGGGATAGAGAGCTAAAGCTGCCGCGATGGCGCCCGCATCTGCAGCCGTTAAGGAAATGAATGTGTCAGTCTTGGCCCTATCTGCTTTCCTCACAGCCACTTTTGTATGAGGAGGGGGATGTCTCAGGAAAAACCGACACACACATATAACAAACACACCACACAACACGTATACAGCTTGTGTCACGGCAGAAATGTGAGGCGGGGAATACACAGCCACAGCTGCAGCCGTGTGGCTACAGATAAAGGTGACGTCTTGAGGCCATTACTTATCCAGCACAGCAGCGAAAGGTTTGCAGATATTATACCTGCTGTCTCCACATAATAGCTCTCGGTTGGAAGCCGCGCGCTCGCGTACAAATAACGTCCATGCAAACGAAAGGATACAAAACAAAGTGCTGCACAGCCGGGCCCCCGCACACGCGCAGAAATTTACACAAGTTCCCCGCAAACACGCACGGCGGCACACTCCGGGACACCTCGCCTCACTGAGTTAAAACAGATGAAAGAGCTGCTAAATGAAATCTGACTCAACAGTTTGAAATGCAGCACTGCAGCACTGTGAGCATCGGTGGAACAAAACAACATTTTTCCAGGCTGCCAAAGCCAGCAGGAGCACCTGAATTGAGGTTTGTTTTCAGCTCCCGCTCCTCTTGAGAATGCCGTACATCTGATTCGGATAAACAGAAAGAAATCGCTGCATGAAAAGTTCCTTTTAAATACCACTTTTACTAAATAACAAATGACTTCGTCTCGCCTATTATAATTTTTGTTTTATTTTTACGCTTCTAAACCTGTGCAGCTATTCTCTGTACGAACAAAAAAGTAAAATCACAAAAAATAATTGTACTGGCAAATTCTGCAGCACTTTTCTGCACCATAGGGCACACCACACAGTCAATGAATGATCTGATATGCTAATTATGAGCAGCACTGAGCTATAAGAAAGGCGGGATAAAAGATCTAAGATTCATGTCAGTCGGAATTTATTATCAGTATGCACTAATGCTAGAACTTGTTTTTTTAAGCGCTTCATGTTAGCCACGTTAAAAGTATTGTCCACATTGGTGTATAAACAATAACTGTTAACTCTTGCGCCCAATCCCAATTCGTCGCTTCTCCCTTCCCCTTAATTTGAAGTGGTAGTTTAAGTGCTAGACACGTCTGAACCACATACGTTTACATTTAAATTTAAGTAGTGACTTTCTATTGTAGCATGACCTTTTTAAAGTTATTAAACTGCCGTTGTTACGTATATTCAAGCGCTGGAAGCTCCGCTCTAATGCTAGCGGACCGGTGACCATTGATGACGTCATCGAACAAAAGTCACGTCTGAAATATTAGACCCTTTTTAAAAAAAATAACCCTCTGTTTGAAGGGATAAATGAAGGGGAAGGGCTAAGTGAAGAATTGGGATTGGTCCTTAGCTTTCTCTGCAACACATAAAACACAGTTTGACACTGCTTCATGTTAGCTGCTTTAGCGTAATTACAATACCTGAAATTCCCATCCATGTTTGAAACACATAAAATAACAGACTTATACTGTGAAAACAAACCTTACTGTGACCATACAAACTCACTACCAGGTCAGTAACACATTTTTAAAAAGCATAGTGTTACTCTGCTATGCATTAGCTGCAGTAGCTAATTTATGATACTTTTAACTCCAAACGATGTTAATAAGTCTTAAAAATAGACTGATACCGCAAAAACAAATGTTACTGTGACTTTGCTAACTCCAAAACCGGATTAATAGCAAGTAAAAAAAAAAAACATAATCCATCACTGCTACATGTTAGCTACATTAGCTTATTTATAATGTCTGTAACTCCCAACAAGGTTAGTAACACTTAAAAACAGCATACTCCAACACTGCTTCATGTTAGCTGCAGTGGCTTACTTATAATACCTTTAACTCCCAACCATGTAGTAACACTAAAAATGGACTTCATCTCATGAAAATAAAAGTTACTGCAACTATGCTAACGCCAGACCTGATTAGTAAAAAGTTTTTAAAAAAAAGCATAATCCAACACCACTACATATTAGCTGCAGTACTTTATTTATAATGCCTGCAACTCTAAATCTGCATGTTAGTAAAACGTGTAAAACAGACCAATAATGCTAAAAAAAAAACATTACTGTGAATATGCTAACCCAAAGACTTTGTGAGTAACACTAAAAAACAGACGGATGCTGCTAAAGTAAACATTACCATGACTATGCTAACTTTTAACCTTGTTAGTAACACGTAAAAAAACACACAGTACAATGTTGCTACATGTTAACTGCATTAGCATATTTAATATACTGCTAAAGAAAAACATTATTAAGCTAACTCCCACCCCAGTAACATGTAGAAATAAACATCTGTACATGTTTTTCATATTTTTAACTCTCAACATTTTTTGCAACACAAAGAAATGGACTGATTTCCCTAAAATAATTGTTACTGTTAGTATAGCTCCCAAGATGAACACCATAAACCACAGTCTGACATCACTAAACATTAGCTGTGTTAGCGTATTTGAAATAACTGGTGACTAACCTTGTTAGCAGCAGAATTATTCCATATAGGCGCTCCAGGTTATGAGACACTGTTTTTTCTTTCTTTTTTTTTAAATAAGGCTTTTAAGTTTGCCTTATTTGTGACAAAAAAATTGAGTAATATACATTTTAGTTTCACTTCCATCTTATAAAGGAAGCATTTCATATATTTAATCTACAGCTCGCCTGACGGATTTATACCATCCATGCATTAGCGCTTCATTTAGTCTCAATTCCATCTGTTAAATTCTTACACACTTGATCCTCTCCCTTCAGCGCGGGGTTTCTCATTCAGTTCCAACTTTTCATGGCAGCAAATAAAAAAGAGGGACCCGGACAGACAAGATGAATCGGAACCCAAGCCAGTCATTTTCAGCTCCAGTTTGAATGTGACAGTTGTTCTTTGTATTTGCGTTGGACGCTCTACAGTGGAAACCAGAGATGCCCTGCAAATGTGAGGGATTCTGCTGCCAGGATGCGGGTTGTTCTACTGTAACTGAGCGAGAGCAGAAAAGAAGCATCCTCGCAAGAGAAATTTAAAAAGAAATCTTAAAGGCTAAAAGAAATGCTCAATTTTTGGGTGAAACTGTAACTTTTTCTGTTTTTTGTTTTTTTTAACCATAAATCTATGGCAATGTCTGGAGTGGTGAGATGCTCCACTCTGTGGAGGCTATAAGGCTAATGCGAGGCTGCTATCAACATGCCCTTTGCTGCACGCGGCAGACCTGACCCTCTCGATGGAAACTACACCTCAATATGGAGGACCTAAACCTGACCTTTATCTGAGATAAGGGAGCAGCAGACAAATCCTACTTCAGCTGCATTTACACAACCCACTTACACCGTTCTGTGCCCCGGGTTAATTGGTGTGATCGTGACTCTGGGCTGTGGCGGGTTCTGTGAAGCTTTGAAGTTGCTCAGGGATATGAATCAGGCAGCTAATATTAACTATTTAAAAGAGTCTTATCCTCTGAAAAGAAATGTGTGTTTACCTGATTATCACTACCCACTAGCATGTTATTTTAGAACAGCCAAAAAGGGTTTTGTTGTTTCTTAAAAATTAACTCATTTTTGCTTTCTTTTGTCAAACTTGCCTTATCAGATAAAAAAATGTGAGGATTTTTTTTTCCAATCTGGCAGCATACAATTGACACTTTTTTTTTAAGTTTCTGTGTGAGTAATCTTATTTTATGAAAGTTGAACCGTAGTTTTTAAGCAAAAACATGTCGTCTTTTACCAGTTAAAACTAAATAACTTGACTGTTAAAATCTTTGAATAGAAGTTTGAGAAACACAGACTTTACGATTTAAAATAAGATTTTTATTTACAAGTTTTGGCTTTATATCTGAGATAAATTTGTTTGGTGTAAAGAAAATATAAAGATTAATTATGTTACAAAATACAAATTTCTCATTATGATGAAATTAATTTTTTTAATGGATGTTGAGCAATTTTAAATATATGGTCATAAAAAATACCCACACACAAAAAAGAGAATAATCTGTCTTGGGTTTCCTCATGGTTCATTTTAAAATTGTTCATTTTAAAACAGGGGTGTCAATCACACAGGGGGTCAAAACAAAAAACACACAGTAGGTTGTGGGCCGAACCGGAAAAACATTTATTGAACACATAAGAAAAACTAAAACAAGAAATGGTAACTGGTGGTGTAGCCTTGCACTGTTAGCTTTGCTGTACAAGTTACCTGTTGTTAGCTGTTTTCTAGTATCCCCTTCATTGACTGTAAAAGAGAAGTGGACTGAGTGACCCTGTCCCCCCCAAATATTATTCAGTCATTCTATGTGTAGGAATAACCATTCTTGCTCTCGTACCTTTCTTTTTCAAACATGGTTTTGCTCATCCTAGTTGTTTTACCCTGCAGTGCAAGTTATAAACCGATCAATCAGATGCCTCATTAATATTGAATGTTTGAAACGTCTGACAGATTCTCCCAAGCCTGGTTTCTAGCATAAGGATGAGGCCTTCCAACAAGCTCACTCCTAATTGGCTGGAGTGGTTGCCATAGAAATCATGAGAAATTGGACAAACTCTGACTAATCACTGCGTACTGGTGATGACATATATGTGTCAATATCGCGCAAAAAAAAAAAAAATAGTCGATTGAATTGAGTTTGTTTTTAACTAGGGAAAAAAAATGTATATGGGTAATGTAATGTCTCACTTACCCCATTTCTCATATTCAGCAGTGAAAGCCTCACGCTGTTAGCTTGGCAGTGCAAGCTAGCTGCTATTAGTGGTTTGCTATTTTAAAAACTCTTACAAAATCTCTTACCTGAAAAACAGCACACTTTAAGGTTTTAACTAACAAGAAATCTTTTTGCAAGTTTGGAATTCAGGCTTTGGTGATATGTCTGCTTTTTTTTGTTAAATCATGTTCTCTGTTTTGTAGCGCTAAGCTAATCTGACAACAGTTAAAAGCATCATGAATTACTGAGGTACAGTTAGAGTTTAGAAAAAAAGAACCCTGTTTAACCAGTTTCAACTTCATTGCTCTTATTAGGTCAGAAATATGAAGGAGGAACTGCTCTTAAATCACTTCTTTAGGGAGTTTTCAGCTTATTAAGTAGCAGCCACTCCTGCATGAGCAGAGATTTGCCGGTGGATGTCTAAGGTGAAGCTGCCCTTATCTGCACCCGCTCTTCAACTATTAGTGAGATAAATCATACCGCTATATCGCATTCGCATCTGAGGCCCACAGAGCGCTCAGCTGTGCCATGCGGCGCTGCGTTTTAGGGCATGGCAACAAGACTGGTGTGCCCTTAAATGTCAGGTCATCTTAACTACAGCCTGTGCCAGCTCCGTCTGGGATCTCACAGTACCGCGAACACCACCGGCTCTCCACATTGAGCTTTACAGGGTACATCGGCAGCAGGACAATTAACCAAAACGGGCTAACAAGCATGTACGCACTTGACATTTTATATGTGAGCTTATCCTCTCCTCTACACGCAGCTCTATTCGGCAGAGCAGCCTCGCATTCGTGCGAGCGCCGGCTGTTTACAAGAGAAATCCCTTGTCCTCCTCCTCCTTTTAAGCCGCACCTGCAGAAGCCCCGCGTCTTCCGCTTTAACTGGTATGCATTATGTGGCTTAACATCATGGGTAAAGATATATATAAATAAACATAAACACCGACTCTGGGAACATGTTTTCCCTCTCCCTCCCTCCAAATCCCTCCTCTTCCCTACACTGAGAAGTAATGAGGGGCTACCTGTAATTACAAGCAGCTGCTGTCTTCCCTGACGTACGCTAATTGCCAATAATGATTTTGGAGAGCTGTAAAAATTCACTGGCTGACGCTCTCTCCTTCTCACTTTCTAGCTCGCTCTGCCTGTGGTTTGTGGATGCAGAGAAGAGGATCTAAAAGAAAAACAAAGAATAGTTGGTGGATGGGGTGCAGTTTGCTTTGTTTTGCGGTTAATGGGGGGCCACAGTTGTTTCTCATCTCTGCCCCTCTTATTCACGGGATAGCAGCTTTATCAAGACCGTAATGTGTGGTTGAAAGTTTAAGTGTCCTGCTTGTGCACAGTATAGAAAAGAGACAGAGGGAGGTATAGACTGGAGAGTGTAAGTGATAGTTGGGGGAGAAGACACATTGACAATGAAAAAGCTACAACTCTAATTAAGCTTTTGGTACAAGTACTTGCTTGGGGGTGGACCCATATTGGTATAGCAGATTTTTTGGTTGTCTGCGCTTGTCTATGAATGGTCTACAAAGGGTCTACAAATGGTCAACAAAGGGTCTACGAATAGTCTACATTGTATCCACAAATAGTCCACAAAGGGTCAATGAATAATCTACAGAGGGTCTACAAAGGGTCTAAGAAGGGCTGTAAACGGGAGCAGTTTCGTCTTAAAGGGAGCGCAGGTGTGTGCAGTTTCCTTGAGGCCAGAGCACCCACCCTAGAAGACATTATGAAATAGAAATTGTCCTGTGAGCCTATTGTCACATATTTGTAGGTCTCATAGAGGTTCCAGGTGCATATGTCGTACCAGTGATGCAGTTGTACGGTATCCTTATACCACAATCTAGTCACTACTAAGGTGCAACTACTGGTCTCTTAGTGACCGCATGCAACTGCAGCACACATAGGATGTACAGGTGATATGTAAGTGCCTATAGTACGCCTGTAGGATGCCTACACAGTTTGTGCTCTATCTAATTTCTAATAGCCAAGCTGCTTACACGTATTACTTAAACAACACAAACGGGGTCCTTGAGCAGGTGACAGTGTGGGAGGGATGAAATAAGGAAAAATCTGTACTGCATCTCATTCCCATAAGTCACCCTTACTTACACTGTAAGTCTTCGCTATATGCCCTCTCGCTCACAGCAAGCCTGTAGAAAAATTTGTATGACATTTTCAGTCTACATGCTTACCAAACAGTCTACGTCTTTGACATTTTGTGCGGACCATCTGTGTGCCTCATACAGGTTTGTCCATGTTTTACTTAAAGACAGCTCGTGTCACGCCAGAAAGTGCAGGTGTGCCTTAGGGCTTGTACGAAAGTCTATACTCATTTACTTTAAGCTCTCTAAGATAACTCTTTTATGGTTAGAGTTAGTTAATAATAATATGCAAAAAAAAAAAATCGGTGTCAAAATATGAGTTTTTTTTAGCTAAATCCTGTCTGTTTCACTTTTTTTTTTTAAATTGACCATATTTTCTGCTCTATAAGAAGACTGGGCTGTAAGACACACTGTCAATGAATGGTCTATTTCAAACTTTTGTCATATTTAAGGCGCACTGAACTATCAGGCGCATTAAACAAGACAAAAGAGTCAGATATAAGTCTTAAATATGTTCACAGTAACTCTAGAATTTGTTTGTGACATGAAACACGTTAGCCGAGCTAGAAGTGTTAGCCCCGTTAGCATATTTAACAATACCTGTAACTCCCAACTTTGTATGCAACATGTCGAGAACTCAACTGATAATGCTAAGAAAAACAAAACTGTGACTGCACTAACTCCCAACCTTGTTAGCAATGTTAAAAAAGAACACAGCTACATGTTAGCCAAGTTAGCTTATACACAAATGTTACACAACCTTGTTTGCAACTCATAAAACAGACTGACACTTTGAAATGAGTGTGACATCAGTAAACACAATCAGAATTATCCCATAGCCTACAGTGAATATAAAGTGCTCCAGATTATTTTATTTTTTTGAAAAAACCGGGGAGACAAATAGTGTTTGAGTAACTTCTTACCTAAATGAATAGTGTTGTTTTTTGCCATTATTACCCCTCCTCCATTGTAGGTTTTGTTGCAAGCATTAAATAACTCTACAGGAGCACTGGTTGTAATCTCGCCTTTGTCTTATCAGTGCAAATAAAGTTTACTGATTAATTTTATTCTTCTCGTAAAAGTGTTCACATGGCTGCCATATAAAAAACCTTCAAAGCACTGTGAGCATATCATACATGATTGTTGTACTGATATATATACCTTTTCTTTGTATCTCTAATGGGCACAGCACTTCGAAAATCTACTCTCATGAACACGTTATCATTTCTAGCAATCGATCTCCGTCTTTAACTCACTCATCCTGAAAACTGCTCTCATTTTAAAACAGGAAGCAGAAAAAGACGCCATTCTGGCCTTTCATCTTTATCTGATGGTATATTGAGCAGGGTTCTCATTACAGCAATAAGGGCTCAAACAATAGTGCGGGCTCACACTCTGATGGGCCCGGAAAGATGCAGCTCAAAGTCCACACATGAAAGACTTTGTCAGTGAACGCCACGCCAGACATTCCTCTGCAGCTCGGCCTTGTTACAGTTTTATTGAGCCGTGCTCTCTGGGCGGTTTATCTGGAGGTCCATCTGAAAAAGCAACGAGTACAAAAACGGGTTATTGCCGCATAAATAGTCGACGAGGAGAGGCTGGATAGCATGGGTGCACCCAACTGATTAAAGTGTTTGAAATAAAGCCAAATGTTGGGAAGGAATGATTCTTTTTCATGCTGGTTCAGTGCGATTTCAAAGACTTTTCTTCATTTTGTTTGTATATTTTGATCATAATTTAGCAAAAAGGAAGACAAACAGGAAGTTAAAAGCTTTTTTAATTCAACTAAAAATGTTTTTCTTGTTGAGTGCTTCATTAAAGTTACTTATGTCTTTATTATGTTGGTGTTCACATGCAATAATTATTGATACATTTGTTCATAAACTGGATGACTTTCAAAAATGAGATGTTTTGAAACCCTTTCCGTGTGCTTTATCGATTAGGGGAATTTTTATACAATAGTAGTTTGATGTTCACGTCTATATATATATATTAGTTAAACTGCACTCTGAAGGTTAAATTCCTGCACTTTGCCTAGTTCCAACAGCTTCTCATCTAAGTGTGACATTGCCAAAAACAAAATCTGACCAGCGAGAGAAAAAAAGCACAACCAACTCCTCTCACTGTTCCTCTGATCGTCATCCATCGACTTTCATTTCCTCACTTCCCACATTTACCAAATTTGAACCTCACTTCCTTAGACCGTTGGTGAATAATTTGCCTGAACTTCTGAGTCAACTCAAACGAGTGATTGGTCCACACCTGAGATCAGGTGAGTGTGAAACCAGTCACATGAATTAGCTTATCTGAGGAAACAGACTAGTGAGGGCCATACAGCTCAGAGTGAAAGAACCTTCTTGATAGTGTTCTTTTAGTCATGTCAAGAACAGAGAAAAATGCATACAGCACTCCCAGGTCTCCAACCCTTGAGACGTGGACCGGTACCAGTACAACCCTATTCTGGTACCGGTTCCACGTCCCAAGGGTTGGAGACCCGGGGTTTAAGGGGGATGAGAATGTGGGGTTGACTGAAATAGGTACTGGTTGTCCAGTCCTGTTGGGGGGTTGTAGACAGGAGGGGTTGCATCTTAAAAGGAGCACAGTTGTTTTTTGTGGCTCGCTTGATCAACTTAAGGGATAAATGGAATGTATAACTGTTGTGTGAGTGTAGTAAACATATCAAGAAGTACTCATATAATAGAAGTAACAAGCACTTAAGACTTATGGCAAACATGTCAAAATCGATGCCTGTGGGTTGGATTCGGCACTCATTTCTAACTTGTATAATTTTGACAAAATATATTTTTATGGAGAGAAAAATATTGAAAGTTTTTTAGGATTTAAGTCCGGAATAAAATTCCTGCCTTTTTTATTATTCATAATTATGTTAAAAAGGTAGGATTTCAAAAATTGTCATCCTGATATCTTTTTGGGCTATTTTGGCATTTGCTCAAATATTTCAGGTTATTATGGCATTTAGCTAATATTTCAGCTAAATGCTAGCTGTTTTGGCTAATTTAGGCTTTTCTTTTTAAGTTTTTCAGGCTGTTTTGGCAAATGGTGGCTTTTTTCAGTTTGTTTGAATATTTTGAAGTTTAGCAATTTTCTCAGCTTCATACTAGCTGTTTTGGCTAACCTAAGTTTTTTTTTTTGCTTTTTGGGCTAATTTGGCATTTAGCTAATATTTTAGCTGGCTATCAGCTTCAACATTTTTAGCTCCAGCTTTTTAAGCTATCAATTTTAGCCCCTTCAGTTAGCAGCACTAGCATCTTTAACTGAGAAATTCAGCTTACAGCATTCACACTAGTATTATCGCAGGTAATGCTATTAATCTAGGTTATAATTGTGCGGTTGAATTTGACACCCCTGATTTAAAGGGATAGCTCGGTGCCCTTTACGCAATACCCTGGTTCCTGGGCTACGGTCACGAATACAACTACCACTGCATGATGGGGAGGCACAGGCAGAATCTTAAACATTTTGCTGCTGCCAGATTCTTTTGAAAATTCTTGGCATGGTCATGAATGTAGACTGATAGCAGTCAGGCAGCTGTCAAGCTTTTCATATACCCCCAGGCCACCAGGTGGCCAGTGGCACTTGATAAGGACTACTGCCATCCAGAGACAATTACACATTGTACAATCAGACCTGCTGGCCGGTAATCTAGCAACCCTGTAACCAGCCAACCGGTTTTGTAATGGTGTCGTCCCCACCAATCACTGGACTGCTACCGCGCAAATTCCAACTGTACCCTGGTGGCCACTGACCAATGTCAACTTTTAAAGGGAAGCCAAACACTAAATAAACTTTTTTTGGCTGTTGACCTCTACAAATGGGGCTTTTCAAGGCTGTTTGTTATTTGGCTGCCAAATTTATGACAAATTAAAATGAACTTGTTTAATTCTTGAAAATATAAACCGTCTTAAAAAGCATCTGCGTGCTGCCCCCTACAAGTTGGATCAAGATATTACATTTGAATTTCCTGATTGGTCAAACCATTAAACTCCCACGTCATTTTGGAAGTCCTACGTCATGATCTGAAGTTCCTGTATTGGTAACAGTCCTGTTCTCCAGCCCCACCCCTCTGACTGGATTTTCACATTTTGGCTGTGGGTGGAGTCAGCCTCCAACTTCCTAGTTTGGGAACCCTTTAAAAAAAGAAAGCGTTTATTCGCATGTAATTTTCGAAAAACGTGCGGCCAGTGCTAAACTTTTTTCTTAGTCCCACAGAAACAGGGGATAGGGGTTAAGGTAAGGATTATGGTTACATTACAGTTAATGGGACTTTAAGTTTCATTTTAAATACGTGTGTACATAAAAAAAATCCAGCCTTGGACACTTAAAATGAGTGCGGGCAATGCAGCAATTTGATCTTCGCTGCATGTATTATGTGTGGTCAATATGAATTTCCATCACTTTCTATGCTGGACGCATGTAAATATGTGGGAATAACATCAGCCTAAAAAAGAAAATCATGCAGTCGCCGTTAAATTTGTGACTCCCGTGTTCCGATTATAAATGCCACCTGCCAAATTTTGGTCACCGTATTTCCAGGCTCGGCCTGGTGCTACCAACGTTAGCATGGATGCTAACGGAGCTGTGATGAATGCTAACGCGCCCGTGGAGAATCAAGTTGGAGATTTTCTTGTGTCTAAAGGGATTTCCTTGGACCTAAATACTGTTGAAGTCTGTCATCCGCTTCCACGAAGAAAGAATTCAGATAAACCAGCGATCCTGATCAGGTTTGTGAATCGAAAGCACAAAATAGTTCTGATGAAAAAACATCTTAAGGGTTCGGGAGTCTTTCTTAACGATCGTTTATCCAAATATCGTGCTGATCTGGCGAGAATTCTACGTAAAAGGTAACAGATCCATTCAACATGAGTCCAGAACTCCAGAATCTTTGTCCAAAATCTGCGAAAGACTTCAAAAACTATGGGATTACACGTTTGAACCTTTAATTCAAGCAAAATGTGAAATGTGAACTCAACAAACCGCTGAATATGAACTTTGACCTGATTCTGAACTGCAGAACTTGAGCACAATTCCCTTAAAATGAGATCTTCATAGTCTCTCAGTCATAACAACGAAGAACGTCTACGTGGCCTTAAAGTCCCCCTCCAATGAAAATCATGTTTTTTGAGTTTTTAACATGTATGTGTGGCATTTTTCTTCTGAAAGAGAAAAAATATGATAAGAAATCATTTCGTGTTTGCATTTCCGATTATTTCTCCTTTTAAGTCGCTGTCAATCAAATGCTGGCTGAAAAACTCTCTAGATTTCCTAAAACTTTGATAGGTCATAGAAGCTATAGCTAGCCCAGATGCAGCTTTAGGGGCCGGAAAAGATAATATAACGTCCCACTTTTGCTGTAAAGGATTGTAATTCAGTGAAAAGCCATACTGATGTTAGCTTTTAATATTTTGTGATTTGAAATTCATGTTGGCTCAATGAGCAGCCTAAATGATCAAGTTTTATTTTTTCATGTGCTTTTCAAAGTGTGTCTCGCTAGCATGTCTGGAGGGATAAGGGCGGGTTACACAGCTCAGCACCATAAGCCACGCCCACACAGGGATTTTTGGAAACGACAGCTTCAGATCAATAGGAAAAATGGCTTTATAAGACATTTAGGATGTGGAATTTTTGTTAAAAACATCACAGTTCTAATTAAACCCTAATTTCTTTTCAACTTCTTACTTTTTGTATTATCATAATCATTCTTTGATGAATACAAAGAACACTGCACAAAGTGTATTTTTTTTATGAGAATATTGTGAAAAAAGAGAAAAAATGTTTTTGCATTAACAAATGAAAATGATTTTTTTAACTTATTACTCTGTGTTACTACAATAACTCTTTGATGAATACAATCTGCACAAATTGTTTTTTTTAATGAGAATATTTTGATTTTTTTTCATTAACAAATGAAGATGATTGTTACTTATCACTTTTTGTATTATTACAATAATTCTTTAATAGAATCTGTATTGTTACTGATTAATATAAGTGATTTGTCTGTGGATGTTTTGAAATTTGATTACCTCACTGATATTAATGAACCTTTATAACCTGAATCTATTATTGTAGAGTATAAATATTTGATATTAAGTCCTGAACCAGATATTATAATTCATGTCGAGAAAATGGTGGTCGAGTCGGGGTGGGATTATATAAGTTTGCGTCCTTCCTCTCTCCTTAAAGCGATCTAGGACCATAATCTTACAGACTGTGCACAAATGTTGCACGCAGGGGTGTGCATGTGATAGGATTCCCATTATTAGGCAAACCTTTTTTGTGGCACCGCAAACATTACTTGAATAAATTGACCCTTTTTTAACCATAAAGATTAACACAGTCTAAAAGACTCCAGTGTCAGGTTTTAATAAATTAAGCTGTCATGTCAAAAATATTTCCATTTTACTGCTCATAATAAAAAACTAAAAAAAAAAAATAAAAATTGCCTGGCTAAACTGCATTTTTAGTCTTAAATGCCTATAAATAGATGCAGTCTTGATATATGAACAACATAGATTGTATCCATTTTGAGTAAAAGAATAGTACTATATCGTATCATGCAACGTTGGTGGAATCATTTTTGCATCAATTCGTTGACAACCATTTGGGATGTGCATCGACTCATTTTGGAGGGAAAAACACACCCTTAGTTTTTTAAGTCTTTCTTCGTGTCCCGTCTTCAAATCCTCTTGACTTTGATCGTGACCCGCCGTCTCGCTCAGACATGTGGCTTTCCCCACACACCTTTGAACAAGCGTGGGAAGCTCTGGCAATAAAAAGCTGTTAAAACTCCACCTTATCTGCGCTGCCCCCGATGACTTACATGTTTACTGTTGTGTGTTCATGACTCGGTTAATTGTTATACAAGGCCGACAGAAAGCTCTGAGACAGAGTCGCCCAGCCAACACTCACACTGGTGGCGTTATTTACAGAGAGGTTTTTATGGAATTTTCAAAAGCAGAATAGGAATGTTATCTTTAGGAAGACCATAAATTATCAATGAACACAGTTACACAATATTTGATTAGGAACACTTTACAATATAGTACCATTCAGCTGCATCTACCTTCTGAGTCTTGAATAAAAAGTAATAGAAAGGCTGCTAACGATATATATATATATATATATATATATATATATATATATAATAACTTCTTAATATATTTATTTATAGCTTTCTTTAAAAAAGTCAAATGTTTCCATAGTAGGCGTTAAACCGTCTTTGATATCATTTTAATTTTTAGGCCTTTTCCATTCAGTTAAGTACACAGTAGTTTCCTTGTTTCTGTCATGACATTAAGTTTTGGTGTGTTGCCATTAGTCTGAAAAATCTCGATGCTATGAAAATTACGCCACGGAAATTAGAAACAACAGCTTTGTTTCAGTGTTTACAGACCAGCAAAGGCTGCTTCCCTTCAGCCAGCCACTGTGAATTTAAGTATGCTGCCTGATATTCTGCATGTAATAAGAAGCTGGCAGCCTTTCCCTCTCAGTGAGCAGTAAGGGCCTGTTTCTCTGATAATGCCTTGCATGGATAACTGAGTGAGACTGCATCAGATACTGAAACCAGCAGGCTTAAAGGAAATGAAATTTATTTGTGAGGGCGTCGAGCAAAGCGGTGGGGATAATTGAAACTGGGAGCGTTGAGTTGGGCTGAGAAATTGAGATGTTGTCACGAGTGGGTCCTCCTTATCGTGGTTGGGAACGGCGCGCAAAAGCAATTAAGGAGCCCAAAAGAGTCGACAGAGTTATGGAGAATCCAAAAGAGCAGAACGCAAGTCAACGAGGTCCATGGAGGACTTGGAGGTTCACTTGCTCGGATTTTAAAGGGACATATAAAGGAAATAAAAAATTACCATCAGAATCAGTTATTCATGATAAGTCGTTGGTAAAGCCATGTCTCCAACACGTCCAAAACAAATCAATTGATAAGTTTGGCCTGTTTTAGTGGAAGGGATAATGATTTCTTATAATGGACACCTTGAAGGCCATAGTACACATTCTCACTCCCAACTCGCCATATATAGACATATGGCTTGGACTCCCTCCACGACATTTTTGATGTGCTGGCTGTTCCCATTTAGTCATGGTTTGTGGTAATAGACTGAGTTAGGTCAATCTGGTACCAGGACGGGGGAAGGGTTGGGGACCCTGATTTGACGGAAACAGTCAGCACTTCAAAAAACGTCAAAAACTGAAACGGAGGAAGCCTGAGCGATACGTCCATAGATGACGAGTTGGGAGCGAGAATACATGGGTTAAATACTAAATACTATGGTCACTTACGAAACAAATAAAATTTAAATCAATTTTAAGTCATTTTATCTTCTTATCCTCAAGATAATTACACGAAAATCATGCGTTGCCATGGTTACACAGGCAAAGACTAAGCAGCAGAGAAAGTAGTATATAAAACTCAACGTCAGGTGAAGTGATACAAAGTCCCTCTTATGGCAACCATTAACTTTTATTGTTAAATGTGTATATAAAAAAAACATTTTTTTTGTTTTACTCTGTATCAAGCATTGACTGAATATAAGTATTAGACAGAGTGAGTGTGATGTCACCCATAGACCTACTTCTGGCACCGTTGAAATTAAGTCAATTTATGTACTATTTTATGGCAAGACGGACACCTCCATGTTGGAGACGTCATCAGTAAACAGGCTAGTCCAAGTCGGTCTGATTCAATGTTTGAATGGTAAATGCCGTATATTTACATATTGCTTTACTACTTTCTTAAAAGGTCCAAAGCACTTTACAGTCACCTTTATGCATTTATTACGGCTCCACCACCAAAAACTGAGGTCAACTCATGACCACCAAGCAATGTGGGGTTCAGTGTCTTGCTCAAGGACACTTCAACACATGTGCAGGAACCAAACCTGCGACCTTCTAATCAGAGGTTGACCGCTCTACTTCTGCACCATGGCCACCCCTTCACTCTTGCAAAAAAGGAGTAAGCTTGCTGGAAGGCCACACCCCTACCACCTGAAAGAGAGCTACAAACGTGAAACCATGTACTTTTTTTGAGGCATTTGATTGGTCAATTCCATAGATTTAAACTCTGAGTATTAACACCAACACTTGGAAAATGGGGTTGTACACTTACTGTTGTTGAGATAACTCTGAAAGAGTCGGAACAGTTTGATTACTAACACTGTGGAATTTACTGTCATTTGAATAATTTGTACAAAAAAAAGGGAAACAAAATAAGGATCATCAGGAACATGTTAAAAAAAAAGGTACCAGAGAAAAATAATGCTCTTTCTGACAAATAGAATAACTGAGTAATAGATGTTTATTTCTCAATAGAAGTCCTTGGCTTCTTTGAACCAGCGGGTACTTCCTGTTTGGATCATGAGGGGGGAGGGGTCATTCAGTCCAGTTCTCATATACAGTCAAAGTAAGCAAGGCAGACATCTCTACCTATTTTCATCTGGCTTTTGGGCAAACACAATAATAAAGAACTCCAGGCTATGTGACCAGAACTTCTTTTTTAAGGTGCTTTATTCTTACTTTTATAATGCACACCCCACAGCCAATCAGATCAAGTATTCACCTATGGGTACAATGAGTACTATACACATGGTATAAAACTGATTGATGGATTTTGTATACACAAATAAGCACTGAGCAAAAATATGACACACTAGTTAAAAATATTTCTCAACTGAGTCCCACATTGTGTACAATAATAGCATTAATTAATTGTTGGCAATGCTCTCAATGGGGGTGCTGTTGTTTTCACAATTTCTTTTTAAATGAAATACATGAAATGGAATAATTAAACCTTTTTTTTCTTTTTGGTGTAACAAATACAATAATGGTCACAAAAAGTAGATACGCTCCCAATAAAAAACAGCAGATATACAACTTTAGAAATATTTTAAGTGTAAAATGAATGATCCAACTCTAAAGAGCAGCAACAACTTTTAACATAAATAAATAAGTAAAATTCAGCCAAAACAATAAATATATAAATATAGGGTAAAACTGCAGCTGCTTCCAATCTGTCCTGAGTAACATTCCCCCCACACCCCCAGCCTTTGTTGCTCCCCTATTGGTGCAACCATACTTTTCATTTTAACTTTTTTTTCTGTTATTTATTTCAGAGGTTTTGTCATTCATATCCTTATTTAGTGTTTAGGGGTCAGTTTTGAACCATGACATCACAAACATCACACTTTTTAGTTATTTAAATAAAAAAAGATAAAAAATAAAAGTCTTTTCATAGATGTACTCTTAAATTGGTTTATAAGGGATGGAAAATACAGTGCCTCATTTTATAACAATAGAAAACATAATTACTGAATTTAAACCGTTTTTGTAACTGTTGACAGGTGTTTTATTTAAAAAAAAGGTCTGTAGTCCAAATAAAAGAAAAAAATAACAACGCAATAGTTCAATGAACATGAATACAAACTAAGCTAGCTGTTATTTATTGATTTTATATATTTTCAGACTTAAGTTAAAACATGGGTTTAACACCAGAGATGAAGGCAGCTTTCTAACACAATCTAAGGGAAAGGCAAAATGCCAAAAAAAATGAAGCTTTCAGAAAAAGTCTTTCAAATAAAGTCAAGTAATTTCCCAAACCCTATGTGCCAAATACACGATGAAATAAGGAGAAGAGCTCCTTTTTTCACGATAACAAAGTGAAACAGAGGAAGAGTTGGGTTTCTAAAGCGCTCATATTCCCATGTTGTGTTTTTATGACGCTCTGGCATACCTCAATAAGCTAAATCTTGTCATTTCCTTTCTCCAAACAGTATTTCTAAGGGGATTTAAATGGGCCAACTATGAATGATGCCATGGGCAAGATTGCAAAAAAAAAAAAATTATCAACAACGTGGAGAAAAATGAGTCTGAAAGCAGACGAGCGCCATTGGTGGGGGAGGAATGTGTGTGGAGGGGGGGCTTTAAAGATGTCTGTAGACTGATGCACTTTCACAGACAATTTATCAAAAGATAGTTTTTTTGTGTGTATTTCTTCTCCTTTAGTTGAGACAAACTGTGTGGGGTTCAAACCTCCAAAAAAAAAAAAAAAAAAAAACCTGTCAGTAGTCGGCCACTGTGAGTTGAAATGACGCGGCACTGCAGAGAAATAAAAAAAATACAACACGCACAGAGGGAGGGATGGAGTGAAAAAGAATGGCAGGATAACAAAGAAAAACGCGGGATGAGCAGCCGCAGACACAGAGAGGACGAGAACAAGGGAGAGCGGGTGAGAGGAGAAGAGCAGAGTGGCGGCGGCTCGGTGGGGGGGCCCATAGTAATGAACAGGTGGTGGGGGGAAGAGAAGGTTAAGCCTGTTTCTGTGGGTGTCGCTGGAACCCACCCCGTGCTGTGTGGACAGATGTGCGGAGCTCTCTCGCTCTCGCCGCCTCTCTCCTCCCTCCTGCCTGGCCGCTGCTGCCAATGCCCACTAGCTTGTGCTCAAAAACTCACTCATTTATTCGCCTTTGTTCTTTGTTATTTTTGGAAGCGGGTGAAAATTGCTTCCCCCTCCACTGAGAACCACGTTCGCGTCTCCCAGTCTCGTTAGCTTCTGTCCGCGTACAATGCGGCGTGACATTTGGAGCGCAGCGATGCCGGGCCGTGTTGTTTGAACGCTGTCTGGCGGTGGCAGAGAGGAAGAGTTACCTTTTGTTCGGGAATCCAGGTGTCCGAGGGGAGCCCCAGATAGGCTCCTGTTGACGTTATTCTTACCCTGCTGCAGGCTTGTTCCCAATCAAACAGGAAGCGCACAGGTAGTTCTTTCCTGTTGTCCATCAGACTGGTCGAGTTTTTGCAACTTACCGGACGTATCGTTGCAGTAGAGAACCAAGTTCAAACCTTCATGACAAAAGTAAACAAGCTGTCATTCTTTATCCTGTCCACTCATTTTATGATATATTGCAGGGGTGTCCAAACTTCTTCTATGGTATATCTTATACCATAGAAGAAATACATCTACTTTTTTTTTTTTTTTACCCAAATCCATGTCAAAATGCCCATTTTCACACTGTTAATTCCCAATTAGCAAGTTGTAGATGGTATGTCTTGTCTATTAGCACCTCTTCATGGGGAATGTAAAACGTAATTAGTCAACCACAATCAAGAAATATACACAAAGTTTTTTAGAAAACGGTAAAATTATATTTATTTTATGAAAGAAGCCCGTGGGTCATTGGATATTTAAATAGGAACCACATTTTGCCCACGGGCCACACTTTGGACATGCCTGATCTATTGTAAAAGCATTCCCATTTATCATTTAAAAAACAGTGCTCCCAAGTTTCTCTCTGATGCTACATTCACGCCGAGCATGTGTTGTATATGTGGTTTCATGAACGAGCATTTAGACTGTGGTGTTCACACTGGACAAGTAAAGAGTGGAGGGAGGGGGTTCTTCTTCTTTTGATTTGCTTTTGTTTACTAATGCGTGTCCGCCGCCTGGAGTTGGTGTAAGCTTGATGCCAGTTGTCAAAGCGGTACAAATCTTGTTCCAAACTTTTTCTTGTGCAGCTCCATTCCGATGTATGAAAGACTATGTTTGAATTCTTTCCTTACTCCCTATATTGTGCATTTGCCATTTCCTAGTGTTGTCAGAATCTACAATTCTAAAATGGAGTCCCCAAGTAATTTTCCATAAAACGATGCTCACTACAAATACAAAAAACAATCCATTGCGCCAAAAAAAATTTTGCAAAAAAATAAAAAATAAAAAAATAGAATGTGTTTAAATGTATTTTTTAAATAAACCTTTCACATTTTCATCATCAGAACACTGTGGAGTCATAAATAGATGTTGTAAAATGTTTGTATTGATTTGATTTTTACTTCATGAAATCGGTGATGTCATATCCATATATACTTTGTGACCATGTTTACAATAGTCTCCACCCCACAGCTAGCCACTCGTCACTGCAAATTTCGCATCCCTGATTGGTCAAAGTTCAACTGCTTGACATTCAAACTAGTTGAACTTTCAACACGACTTCAAGGATCGTCTGATTTCTACCTAGAGTCAGAGAACGTACTTAAAAACTTGCGTAGTGACGTACAAAAGTGAGAGATTTAAACGTGGAAGCCAAAATTTGTTGTTTATGGGGACTACATAGACTTTCTAACAAGTTGCCACTACCGATCTGAATGTACCTGGAGTTTTGGCTGGGACTATTAGAGCAGAGTAAGCCTACCCTCATTCCCCCTCATCCCTTTGTTTACGCTCTCTCCTGCTAGCTTACAGCCTTTCACAACCCCAAGCTAACAATAGATGTGCAACAAATATGGCGAACGATGTCGGAGCTTTTCAACTGCACAGTTTTGAGACAGATTCCAGCTTGGGCAAGGAAAACAAAAACGTTCATGGATCTGGTCATCGACATGCGTCAGAATGGAGCTTGTGACCCGCCAATTATATGTCACTTCTACAAGCTTTTTTCATCTTCTTTTCATCTGTCATTCTCTTTTCTTCACTTTTAATAAAGGAATACTCAAAAATGCAGTTTTAGGGATTAATTGTCTTCATGTGGTCCATCATGAGAAAGAGGATACAAAAACATGTTAAGAACACCAAAGATACAGTTTTCATCAAAGTGGGTCTTTAAGAAACCCTGCGCTTCAGAATGAAGAACAGAGTACGAGGAGCGTGTGGACGGCGTGTTTGTGTGAGGAAATCACCTGTGTTGGCACAGCAGAGTCTGTATTTTGTCAGTGCATTGAGATCCGGTCTGCACCTGTTGTCAGACACACGCAAGCAGCGACGCGCACGCACACACACCAGATGAAAATCGTTTGACAGCGCGGCCAGCCTCATCAGATGTGCCCACTCCTGTTCCGTTCATTAACGTCCAACCGAAGGCGGCTGGCCTGGGGCCTGCTGCCGGTCCCACTCAACTGAACAGCACCCCCACAAAGCAAACACGTAGAGAAGGACCCAGCGAGAGAGACAGGCAGGCAAAAAACAACAAGTAAAGCAATATTTTTTTGCTTTAAAGCGGAAAATGTTAACAAGAAACAATACACATAATAAACTCAAAGCTAGCGTTTGCCGAGGATTGGCGAGCGCCAGCGTAGCCTTGGTATTGGAGGTCAGCTGGGAATTTTGGATTGGCGTTGCTTGTATGACGCCCACACGCTCTGCCCATTCTCCCTGGGATGCCAGCGCCACCTGCTTACATTGTGGATGGCAGCTTTGTTGCCCAGCGGGAGGGCTGGACGGACGGACTCACAGACAACATGTTTCGGCGAGTTTGTTTGGAAACCTGCAGCCGCCCAGCCAGAGAGAGGAAAACTTTGGGAGAGAAGGGTGAGGCAAACAGAAACGGCGCCGAGGGTTTCTTCGAGTTTGCCGCATGATCAGCAAGAAGAAACACTGACCTGAAATGATCGGTGGGTTGGTGACAGAGCGATGAAAATCCAAGATATTTTTGAGCAGCTCATTTCATCCCGGGCATGAAAACGACGGTGGCGTTCAGCCACTGTGATGGGCGTCATCAGCAGGTAATCACACATTACCTCTAACTCAATGGATCATAAACTTTTTGCATTTCATGAACCTGTCAGAAAATGTATCTGGCTGACCCAAACCTGAAAGTTCAACAAAACAAAGATGAAAGGAATTGAGTCAAATGTGATGAAAACTCAAACACTTCACAGAAACATTAGTTTAAAAAAGATGTGGCATTGTTCAAGTAATAAATAATTAAGTAAAACCACAAAACTAAAAACCGTACCTCTGCTCAAAAGAACAAACACCAGATGCCCCAGGAGCAAATAATTGGGCTGGAGAAGAGTGGAATAAGGCCAGGTTTGTCCAGGTAATGGACCTGCAGTCATTAGAGGCAGCACCCATCTCAACCCAACAACGATGCTTTTGTTGAGTTCAGTTAACAGTGGGATGAGAAGAACCAAGAGTAAAATCTCCTTCCATAAAAAATTAACTAATAAAGTTCACATATGACAAGAGATGGAGAAAGAGATGGAAATAAAAGCTCCTGGAAGTTTTTATACTGGGTGTGTGGACCAAACCAGATGAACCTGCTCTGTTTGAAAAGACAATGTTTTGATTGTCTCTTGAGTGGACCCTGATGCAGTTCATCTACATTAAAAATACAGATACAATGCAAAGTTGCCCAAACTCAAAACTGAAAACAGACAGAAGTAAAAAAAAAAAAAAAAATCAATACAGTACCTCCCCTGAAAAGGACCAATACCAGATGCCCTAAGATCCAGATTAGAAAATGCTCATGTAAAAATGTCATACACATTACATGCTTGTATATTGACTTAATATTGAAAATGCTGCATGAATTGCGTTTGGTATGAACAAAGCTTAAAACACTTAAGGTTACCGGAGATGTCGCCAGTGACCCCTAAATATAAATGCTCTTATACCTGATGTAACTCTTGACTTATAAATAGGGTTCCTTTTAGTTGATTCAAGGCCAACTATTTGGCAACTGATCATGGAGGAGTAATCAATAATTGAGATTAGTGCTCGACCAAAATTCTACAACACCAAGTCTTTCATATTTCAGAACAGAGCTATGAAAGAAAAAGCTTGGAGCAAGATTCATGAGATTTTTACCACTTCAACATTTCACACCAAGCCTCTTCCAATTATACGTGGCGGAAATAAGCTAGTATTGGGTAGTGAGAGTCCAGTGTGAACATCAAAGATTGTTACATGCCCCATGTGAGCGGAGTGCAATACTTCAAAGAATGTCAACCGCAGCCAAAGCTCTGGTGTTAATCAAGGTAAAAAAAAGTGCCATATAGTGTAGTTTTGTACCTCGTATCTTCTTATTAGTGTTTGCTCTGGGTAGCATGCCCCCACTGACAAGATGTGTCTTGTTTCCATTTGGTTTGATATTCTTAGTGAGTTATGCTTCTTTTTCATGAACTTCTTGGAGTTTGAATGAACCTCTTGAAAATTAAGGTGTCTTTGATCCCTTTGTTTTTCTGTTTTTAACTTTTGATCATCACACAAGGTTTTAGATGTTAGTCATCACAGATACTAGGTTTTCATTCAGTCACCAGCAGTTACTTTGTGCCCTTGTTGAATCTCTGGCACATCGACTTTGTAATGAGGTCATGTTCGAGTTCAGGATTTGATTTCTCGCGTGCTGTTCTGCACGGTGTTTCCCTCCGTTGCTCAACTGTACCAGTCCAAAAGCACCCTCAGTCATCTGCGTCCTCATCGTCTTCAGCTTTCAGTGTTAACATCTGCCTACTTCAACCTTTAAGAAATGACAGTAAAGGAAAGGGTGGTGAAAGAAGGGGGGAAATGGCAGACAGGGTTCTATTTTAAGTTGCAGTGGAAAACTATTTGAGGACAGCAGTGTCTGAATGTTTTTCCTGAGGTGAGGGTGAAGACGATGTGGGCAAAAAAAAAAATGCGCGAGAGAAGAGAGTGTGAGGATCGGAGGGGAAACCACCTGCGGAGGAGCAGAGAGCAGCGGGGCCGGAGGAGATGAAAGAGCCCGTTTTGATCATTTCCTTTAAAGCCGCTCCAAAAAAGGTAAAACCTTTCCGGAAGACTTTCATAACACACAATGTCTCCAGAAGTTAGCATCCGGTGAAAAAGAAGTTTCTGAGAATGCGGCGTGACTCCTCTCCCCTCTGGTTTTCCAGCAGAGCGAGATGTTACACATACAGGAAACTGAGGCAAGAAGTGAAGACCGACCTATTTCCTCTTCAGAAAAAAGAATATTTCAAAGAAGCAACTTCAAATAAAGCTCACAGGCATTTAGAAAAGTTTTCGAAACACCTTTAAAGGGAAGATTAAGTTGATGGTTAGCTACATGTTTTTGCTGAATGAGTGTAAATAGTTTCATGTAAAAAAATGGATACAAATCTGTTATAAACAAAAAATTCCTCTCTATTCAAACATGTGGGCTGAATACTAGTTTTTTCACCATCTATTACAGAAAAAAAATTATAACTATTTGAATCGTCCTAGATTGTTGATTTGCTGTGTTTATAAATTTAATATAATATACTAAAATACACTATAGTTAAATAAATTTTTGCTTTTATTGAATTCATACACACACACACATCTATATTTATATATCTTGTAGCCGAAAAAGGAATACACACACACATATACATATACAGTATATTTACATGTATGCCTTTTTTGCGCTACAAGAAACTCACAATAGTTCAATAGTTTCATTTTGGAAAAATTAACTGGTGCTTCCGGTGATACTCTCGTTTTCATATAGTTCATGTAAAATACAGTTGTCCCCCCTTATTCGCGGGGTTAGGGACCGGAGACATCCACCAATACGCAGAATCTGTGAATGCGGAGAGCATGTCTCCAGCTGAAGAATGACCATTACTGATCCATACTCATCAAAAACACTTATGATCATGCTTTGTAAACATTTATTGAGAACATTGGAGTACTGCTTATCATAAAGATTTTTTTTCTTTAATTCAGAACAAAACACTGCACAGCAGCATACTTTATGACACAGATGAGGAGTGTCACTTTGTCCCTCTTACCTTAAAACCAGGAGTGCTTGCTTCCTCCTTCATCAGATAGTCAACACTTGCTCCAGATGATGATTATCCTCCGCGATTATTGTCTTTAGCATATCAGGATTTTTTCAGCCGCTTCTGAGTTTTTTTGACAAACCACAAGAATCACATCTTAAAAAAAGAATCAGTGAATATGAGAAAACGCAAATAAGCGGGGAAGCACAGACTTATATTTATGTATTTGTGTGTAAACAAACATATATGTATATACAGTGACATGCAGTCACCAGCGAATTATAGCTTAAAAATGCATGTTACATCAAATGAATATACCTTTTAAAATGAAAAATTAAATCAAATGTAAATTTTTTAGACATGTCTTTTCTGTGATTACCTTTTTGTGAGGGTGTTCAACGTTTCTTCAGTACAAAAAAATCAGCAAATTTACGAGTTTCTTGTTCAAATCCGCCAAACAGCGCTGGGTGAGGCAGCTGTAGTGCTGACCTCAGTCTGCTTTCTGTCTGATTACAATGATGCAAGTTTGTGATCCAATTTGTCTTTTTAGTCTCTTCTTTCTTGAAAAACACACTAGGTGTGGCAGACAGTCGACCTGCAGCACCGCAGTACGCATGCCACGAGGTGGAGGGCGCTGGTGAGCCCAGAGAATGTATGTGACACCGTGGCTAAAGAACAATAGAATTAGCTGCAGCAAGTCCAGTGCAGCTGTCCAGTTACTCTTTAATGTTGTTTATCCCCAATTTCTAAATGGAGGATTTCTTTTTTAAACCACTAAACTCAAGAAAATGTTTGGACACATTTTTAGAGACATTTTTAACTCTGAAGAAAGAAAATGAAGATTGCTACAAACAGGTTATTCATTGTGTTTCTTCAGAAGGAGCAGTGCACAGACTTCATTCATAAGTAAAAGTAAGTCATAACAACAATCTTTGGGATTTTCTTTCTTTGCTTCTCTCAGTAAACAGAACAAAAATACTGAAATTAAATCTGAAATAACACACTTTACCTGTTGTCAATCAAATGGTGAATAAGATGCTTTGTAGTTCATATGTTGTAAATCTGATGACGTCTGTGGCTCAACAGCCATGAACCTCACCGCACTTCACTGTATATATACTATATATAATGAAAGCGCTACATCACTGGAAGCAAAACATAAAGTGTCAGAGAGATATCTTATTTCCAAAATAAAATTATTACTTTTTTGCAGATAAAAAAAAGTACACCAAAGTTAAATTAACTGAAACAAGCCCTTCAAAAGCATTTTTTCTAAATACAGTCAGAAAAAATAATTATTTAACTTCGAATAAAACAAAAATGTCGTTGTCACTCATGTGTTGTGTTTGTCAAATTTCCTTTAAAAGTTTTATTCTGTCTTTTTTTAAGTATTTCCTCTAAAGATGAAAAAAGTCAGTTTATTAACGTGTCTGTTGGAATCACTGTTTAGATTAAAAACCTTCACCTATGGAAATCGTATTTTTGGCGCTTTTAACATGTTCTTGTGGCGTTTTTTGATCACGGAGAACATTTATAAATGTCTGAGTATTTGATTATTTAAATTGCTAATTAAGAGCACACTGAAAAATTCCACAAGCCCCACCCCATTCTGATGCACCTGTTTGTAGACGACTTGACGTATGTGCAGCTTGAGCTGCTTCAGAACTGTACGGCTGGAAAGCTCGAGTCTCGCTCAAAACCTTTGTTTCTTCGCTAACGTTAGTTTTGGGGGTGTGAACCGTTGAAAGCTAGAGGGGAGAGCATGTAAACAGAGAGCTCTCTGGAAGGAGTGTGGGATTGCTCTAATGGTCCCGCCCACAACTCAGAGACTAATTTTCTCGGCAGGAACTATCTCCTAGAAAACTATAGTTTTTTTTTGGCTAAAAAATTGCATAATCATAATCAAGCCTGTTTGTGTTTGGGTCAAATTGACCCGTTTTTACACTTAAAAGCATGGGAATGCTCTTAAAATTAATTTAAATAGATGATTTGAGTAAGTCTCAAAATTGTTTTTTTCTTGCAAACTCCAATTTGACGATTTGTTAGCGTAAACTGGATTACCTTGTAAAACTCACCAATTTACAGTGAGTCCTATAAACGTTATTTCTTTCGTCCTCATTCATAACTCCCTATAAATCAGATTAATGTGTCTTTCTGTCGCTCTTCAAACTTTCTGGGCATCATTTCAAACGTGTAATCTCGCCTCTTTGTCTCAGCGGCACAAATCATAAGAAATGAAATAAAGGAGGTGGAAAAAAACAGATGAACTGATATTGTGTGTGAGAGAGTGAGACTGGTCAAATCACACAGCTCTGCAGGAAGTCTTCCTCCAGTAATCAGAACCGTCAGCCTACTCAGCTTCCTGCGCAGCAAATAAGATTTGCTGCCTCTTTCCCCTCACTGGTGCAAACCTTAAAGGGGGATGTGGGGATAATATGCATTATTACTTTTATCCAGTGCAAGTGAGGCACACCAATAATTGTGCACTGCCGGAGTTTTATTGTTCCCAGCTGCCGCCGTCATTACTAAACGTCAAGGAGATGCAACCTTTCCTGTCGACTTAACGACAGTAATCACTTCCCATCTCCCCGTGCTCCGTCTCCCTCCGCTTCCACCGAGGCGCTCCGCCACCCAGCCCGGCCCTGCGAGGTGCAGAGATGAAGCTTCTTTATCATCTTTATTGGATTCCCCCTGCAAACCAAATCAGAGTAAACACACACTGCATCATTTTCCGATATTTTCTCATACAGATTGACTGCCTCGCTGCAGCTGCTGGAATTATTGGTTAATAATAAACTTCTGCTCGTTCGGGGGGGAGGTTGAGGAAGCTGCTGAACTCCAGAACTTCCTTTGAGTGAAAGATCCGTCAGCGGCGGTTTTAGAGCGGCTGGGATTAGGAATTTACCTTCCCTCTTTTTTTTTTTTTTTTTCTCTGTCTGTCTGGCAGGTGAATGCCCTGCAGACAACACGCTGACACTCTGACATGTTTTTTTTTCCTAGGTGTTATTTCAAGGTTGGTAGAAATTTCACAGGTAAAGTGAGAAGGAGTGAAACAGATCTAAAGGACGGAGGATGTTGTGGCAAAAAACGATTAAACATTGTTACAAAATAATGTCATTTTTTTAACCCTGGAGAACAATTTTCTTCTGGGCTTTTAAAATATATTTTTTTGTTTTTTGTTCATATTTTGTTTTTTTTTAAATTTTGGTTAGCAGCTATTGACAGCTGCAAATTTGACCCATTGGTTTTGTCTGGGTTAAAACTGTAAAAAAGTGCAAAGTAACATACTTTTTTTTTTACCCTGGACAACCCAATGGATCTACTTTGGTCATTTTTGAAATCTTGAATTGTTTTCTTTTATTTTATTATTTTGGCTGGTTATAATTGCTTCTGTGCAAAATAAAAAAAAAATGAACAAAGTAATTTTAAAAGCCCAGAAGAAAATTGTTTTTGGGTTATCCACCGTTTAAAATATATATCTAAAATTAAATTTTATTTATATTGCACTTTTCCTTAAAGCATCTCTAAATGCTTTCCATTATAGAATAAATAATGAAAAATAGTTGTTATTATAATAATTATAATAAATTATATTAAAATAAATAAATACATAAAACCCCAAACTTACACTCTTCGTAAAAACTCTGATAATTATGACATCCTCTGTTTAACATGTTATTATAAATTGGGCCGATACTAATTTCCAAATATTTTAAGCAGATTTCCAGAAGAAATCAGACTTTATTTGGTTTATTTGATGCTGGAAAACAAAAAAAAAAAAAAAAAATTCCTCTTAGTTTTCAAGAAATAATTTGACTTCTTAAAAATATTGGTAACACTTAGATGATGTGCTACAACACACTCAATATAATGCTGACTATAATAGTTTATACATTCGTTTATCTTCTAAGCAGTTTATTAATATGGTGTATTTAGACCACGGTCTCACTTTATATGGTAATGATTCATATTAAGTATGTTAATAAACCATATTTAGCTTAATATACTAATTAATGTCTTGATGACACCCTAAAAACACATTATTATTGTTTGTTAATGTGTTAATAAAGCTTGTTATGGAATCGTATTATAAATTAAATTAAAAATAAATTAATTTAGTTAAATTAAATTAAAAAAAAGGATAAAAAAGATAGATTTTAAAAAGATAGCAGCAAAAAATAAATCAATCAATATTTTTTAAAAATTGTACAGAAATATAAAAAATGTTGCTTCTTGGGTTCTCCAGGGTTAAAAATTGGTTCCATCCAAAAGAAACAAAAATCAAATATTTTTGAAAGAAAATCCAATAAAATAATTGTTTTTCTTTTTGAACATTTGGAAATTGATCTCAGTCTCGCATTTCTAAAAGCATATTGAGGCACGTTTAGCGCCGTGTTGCATCACTTCTTCTTTCAGCAGCTCTGTGTGAGTGTTTGGTTACCACGGAGACCGACTGCTGTGGTTCTGAAAGTGAAATGTTTTTCCAATTTAGCTTCGATGTAGGATTTCAGCTGCTTTAAAGCAACGCCGCTTCTCTTGTCGACATTTTTTTTCACGTTTTACTCTGCAGCTTCACCCTTTGGCTGCAGAGCCTCGACGTGATGCTGCGTTTCCATTATCTTGTGTAGATCTTTGAGTTGTTATCTTGAGTTGACTGGCTTTGTTCTGAAAACTGTTGGGTTGTCCCGCCTATTTGCTCACTTCAGAAAGGTTTGAGTTGTGGATCAGTTAAAGATGGTGCACAGATTGATCTCATATTTTTAGAGCATCACGCAGACTTTCCAGTGAAGCACAACTTAAAGTTAAAACCTCACCGATTACCAAATGTGATCCTGCTGCACAACGTGAACGTTTAGTTACCGTGTTGGATTAACGGGGTTGTCCTGCTTCTGCCATGCTGCATTTTCTGGCTTAATTTCTCTGTTCTGACTCCTTCTGAATCAAAAATTGGCATGCATGCAGGCTCTCAATCCAGGATTTTAATTTGACCCATGCATGCGCTTTCACTGAATCAAAACAACATCTTCATTTTTGCATCAGAATCATTCTCTCGGTTGGTTTCTCGGATCATCAAGGAGGACTTGATTCTTTACTCAGTTTTCTCTCAGTGGAAATGATCAAGGTCAGGACAAATAAATAGTAAAAGTGCTTTTGCATTTTCCAAAAAATACTTAATTACATGAAATAAAAAGTGAAAATACTCTAGTAAAAGAAGTAGATCTCTCAAAAACTACTTAAAGAAAAAGTGTCTGGCTCTTTTTGGCAAATGATTTTTTTTCCTGTATTTTCTTTAAACAAATATTCATTACAGTTTATAGACTTGATAAGCAGGTCAAAATTGTCTCTTTGCCTCCAAATTTTCTTACTATTTTTGCTTGTTTTTGTTTATTTGAAATATTTTTTTAGCTTCAGTTTTAGTTGTTTGCTTAATGTTTTACACTAGGGTATCAAATTTAATCGGACAGGGTCAAAATCCAAAACATACCTTAGATTGCGGGCGAACAAGATAAACACTTATTGAACATTCTAAAACAAAATTTTCAAAACTTTAAAAACTAAACTTTTAACATAACTATGACTAAAAACAGCCAGGGATATTATTCCAGAATAAATCAATTTAAATCTTAATAACTTTCAATATTTTACTCCCCATAAAAATATTTTTGACAAAATTATCCAAGTTAGAAATAAGCGGAAGATAACATCAGGCCAGTGATAACAATAAAATAAAAGGATCTGGGGCCGGATTTCGCAAAGACCCCTGGGTCACTATAGTGTGGGGAGGGGGAACATACAGTAGCGTTAGATAGAAAAATAAATACTTTGCAAAAAAAAAAAAACTACTAAAAATGCATCAGAACTGCTGAATATCTGGTGCTACATTCACACTGGGCTCCGAAACACACGAATAATGGATAGTCTTTGTAAACTTGCACAAATGTGTGTTTCAGGTTTCTACCATCAAAAGCTTTGCCTTTACACGTCCCTAAGCAAGTTTTTATGTCCATTTTTATGCTCTATGCAGAAAATGCGCGGCCATCGAACACGCGTTCAAAGAGTAGTTGACCAATCGGAGACTCGGAGTTGGTAGCGACACATAGGTAGCGTCCTTTTCAAACTGATTATGGAGGAAAAATTAATAATTGCGATTTGTGCCCAAAATGAATTTTATAATACCAAGTCTTTCTTAAATCCGACCGGAACGGTGATTCTCTTTCCTGATTTGCGAGATTTGCACCACTTTAATGTTTCACACCAACTGTAGCGGCAGAACTCGATATGCTGCAATGCGCGTCCTTGGTTCATACGTAGCTTTAAACGGACGCACAGATGTGACCCCCAGCACTCGCGGCGATCCCATTCACACATTTTTGACAAACGTGTTCATCGCAGTAGGACGCCCTGCAGCGACAGCCCTCCCTCGCTCCCGCCTCAGTCCGTACGTTCACTTCAAACTTTTTGTCTTTTGATCTCGCCTCAGGATTGTAGTCCTGCCTGCTGTCCTGCTCCCAACACTCGCATATGCAGCGCAAAGAGAATTATTCATTGTTTTTACCAAACAACAAAAGTGTTTGAAAGAGCAGCTGCCTTCACATAGTTAATTTAACGTTGCTGGAGTTCAGAGCCACTCTGGTGATTGAAGCTGCCCTTTTCATCCATTCTGTGTGGGAAAAAGGTGTTTAAAAAGAGATAAAAGCCTTACATAATCAGATCAGAACGCAGCTTTACCTCTTAATGACTTGAAGAGATTATTGCATGCTAAATATTCACATTCTCTGCTGTTGCAATTCTTATCAGCAGCAAATTCATTTATTCTGACGGCTAGAGTTTTTCAGTGTCAGAAATGAAACAGTCACACATTCTTTTCTCTTTGTTCTCTTTTTAATTATTTTTTGGTTTGTTTTTAAATGTAAAAATTAATGCTAAGACTGAAATGTACTTTTTATAACACAAAACAATAGCCAAATCAGTTAAAGAGAAGATTTTTTTACAATAATTTTAAAATATGCATCTTTTAAAATTATTTTCTAACAAATGTTTGAAAAAAATATTAAAATAAAATGAGTCTATTGAAGAAATTCAATAAAATTTAGGCCAAAACTGAATCCACAGATTTTAAATTGTATTACCTAAATTCCTTTAAATGTTGACAATGCTAAATACTAATATATATAGAGAAAAAAATGTATTGTGTAAAAAAAAATATTACATTTGGTTTTATATTTTTTATTTCTGCATTCACAAATTCTGATTTTGTTTGTTTACTTTTTTTATTGTTCCATAGGTCCATATAATGTCCATATATTTGAACGCAGTTCAACAATGTTTCATGTGTTTTATGATGTATGTCCAAATTTTCAGGTACCTTGGAGCTGAGATGGTGAGAATCCATAAAACTGCCCTCAAACCGGCTGAATATCATAATAGAAGGAAGCTGCAGCTTCGCTTGGGTGCGGAAAAATCAAACTGGGCTAATTAAGACAGTCCAGGCTCTGGTGGTGATGTTCATCATGACAGTCGACTGCTGAGGAGAGGAAAAGCAGCTGAAGGCCTGTGCCAGATCTCCTCATGCTGCTGATTAAAACCGTTTGGCCGGATCCCAGCCTGAACTGACTTCCACTGTTGTGTCCTAGCTCTGTTTGTGGAGCCCAGAGGCTGCACCGATCAGAACAGTTATTTGGACCTGGTTAGAAGGGATGTGACGACCTGGAGTAAAACTAGTTTCCAAGAGTTCATTTGTTGCATCCACAGTATAGAGGGAATTTTCATTGACCATGTGTTTGGTAACAGGGAAAGCAAAGGCTAAAGTGGGTTAGATTCAGTGGAGTTTTCTTCTTTAGACGACAGTCACATATGAAATTCCACTGTATGGTGTCACAAATGCTAAATTTTCAGCAAATTTAAATGAAAATTGTCTTTTTTGTGTTTTCAACATGTTCTTGTAGCATTTCTCTCATGTTAAAGGACAGATAGATATTAGACAGATATTTTTGCGCTGCTAGTGTTAGCTTTAGGCTATAAGCTAGCACGTGAGCGTGCTAACTGACCTCTCCACAAGAGGGGGTGTCAACATTAGACCACCATCACGTGAAATAGTAATTTATACACATGCGCCATAACAATGCTCAGAGTCTTCCCGAGTAAAGACCCGAGGAGGTCCGAACAAGTACGCAAAGGGCCACAAAATAGAGTAAAATATACAGGATAATACAGACTAACGATCGTTATTTTAATGGAGAGAAATCAGGCTGGGAAGCGTGAAGTTTGTGCTAAAGTGCATAGCGAGTAGCATGCTAGTTTGTTGTTGGTCGCACATTAAAAAATAAATAAAGTGGTTATCCGCACATAATTTTTTCAAAATACATCCTGGCAGTGTTGAACTTCTTTTTGGTCGAATGGACCGGAGGAAGTCCAGCTAGAATATGAAGCGCTCACTTTCTGCTCAGTTACATAAACGCTGAGGAGAACAGCCATTAGTGAAAGAGCTGTCAATGCCAAAATAATTTCTCTTAAACTTTATTGAAACAATCAGTTTCAGTACAGAAAAACTGTGCAAAATCGTTTGTCTAAGTGTGATGTCATCACTAGTCGCAAGCCCCCGAGCAGATCTTGCGGGTCGAGCACATGTGGTACCTACACCGACTATTTTCCTGCCTGACAGCCACCATCTACAATAACAGTTAAAATCTTTTTTTTTTTTTTTAATTAGAACAACGGGTTTCCTACAAACCCAAAGAGACGCATACGCAGTTATTGCAGTTACTGCAAAAAGTTTTAACTGTTTTAAAATTAACTTCTGCTATAAAATGTTTAAACAGGAATCAAATGAAACATCTCTCTTTCAGAAACCAACCCCAAGTCCTCATTTGAGTAACCACAACACTCTGTACTTCCAAATTTCCTTTAAACCTGATGAATAAAAGGTGCTTATTTGGTTTCTAGACTTTATCAGACAAGCTAGGGTAGAACTTGCTGATCATCCACATCCATTTATGTCAACTTGTGAAATCTCTGTCTTATTTATGTATCTATGGGCGCGAGGTAACATCTGGCTGGTGTATATATTTATGTTTGCAGAATGTGGGTCTCTGTTCATTTGCAAGTGAATCCTGATGCGATGTACTATTGCTATTGCGGATGTTCACAAAACAGAGGAAGAAAACCAAAAGTATAGACTATTGCAGTATCCTTCATTATAGTTAGAAAACAAAGACATCTCAATGCAGGAATCAACAAATTCTCACTCCCAAGTCGTCACATGGTTACGGGCTCTTCCGCGTCACTTTTGGACATTTTGGGTCTCCCCAAATCGTAATTTTTGTCGTGCTGCCTGTTCTTTAAATCAAGGGTCCACAACCCTTGAGACGTGGTACCGGATGCAAACTCTATCCTAAACTGGTATCCTAAGCCAGAACTGGTACCCTAACTTTAAACCTGTACTGGTTCATGTCCGGTTGCATCTGATCCGGCATTGGGTTAAGGTACTGGTACCAGATTTGGGTACCGGTGTGCTACGCATCTTGGTACTTGGTTCTGGTTTGTGGCCTGGAGGCTGGGGACCCTTTATTTATTGGGAACAGCCAGTGTGTCAGAAAACGACAACTTGGGGACAACCAAAATGTCAAAAAGTTAACGTCAACATGTGAGAACTTGGGGATGAAAATGTATTGATGGAATCTGAAGAAAAGGATAACCACTAAAAAGTTTGAAAATGTGCTGATAAATTTGATGTGAGAGGATTTAAAGTGCTTGTCGATCAATAAAAAAAAGAAAACTAGTTGGCTTAGTTTCTTTTTTTCATTATTCAAGGCCATACTGCCCCTACTTGAGTTACTCTTGTAATAAGGGGATGTTTCAAGGCGTTTCGGTTCACTCTCAAGAGCGCAAGAGTCAAAGCAAACTGAAATGAATGTTTTCAATCAAGTCAAAACCGCAGGAGTACTAAAGCACCCTTAGCTAAGAAACAGAAAAACCTGAAAACTCATCACAAAGTATGGTTGAAATCTTGCAAAGAGGCACAGACTGTTTCAATGTCAGAAAAAAACTCAGTTCTTAACAGATATGGTAATTGTACACATTGTCTGCCAAAACAACAACCCAGCCGTGACTTCAGTCCATCGCAATACAAACCAGTCAGCCGCTCAAGCTGTCAGAAAGTTTGCCGCTTACACATTCCCAGGAAGGTAACATCTTGTAACTCCACTTCCTATTCTGTTCCCGTGCCAGACTCTGCTGAGAGCCAAACTAAGAAATGAGGCTCCCTCTGAACCTGCCACACTGAACAAGAGTGTAAGCATTGACAGGTATGACAGCATCTGCCAAAGCGCGAGGCGTCCTGCCTCTGCCATCCCATCATAGTCAGGATCAATCTCCATGACTCACTGAGCTCATATCCACACGCCGTTCCCTATCAGCTGGGAAGTTAATGTACAGGTTAATTATCCAGGCAACTCTATCTGGAGAAAACAGAGTCGGAGCCAAGAGAGGTATGTTGGGCCAGCAATGTTGCTGTCATCTGCAATATTCTTGAACACATTTTCCCTTTGAGTTTGTGGTAAATATGGTAAAAATAAATAAATAAATACCAGAAAGCCAGATGACAAATGAAAGACAATAAATTGAAAATAAGCAAAAATTGATCAAATTCAGTAACTTAGTTCAAAATGTTAAAATGGATTCATAGACCCACATATTTTAGATATATATTGCTTACTACATTCTTACACTTGGTTCACACTGGATGCGGAGGAGAGTTCTCGCGGTTTCTTCTCTCCTGCAGTTCACACCTGATGCGCATTTTTCTGCGACAGTTGACAGGTACTTCTGCTAGTGCAGGGGTGTCAAACTCAATCGCACAAGAGGCCAAAATCCAAAACATACCTTTGGTCATGGGCCGAACAGGATAAACATTTGGTGAACACTCTGAAACTACATTTTTAAAACTTTGAAAACATAGCCTTTTACATAATTATGAAATATATATATGTAGCATTACCTGTGATAATGCTAGTGTGAATGATTTAAGCTGAATTTGGCTGCTGATGATGCTAGTGCTGATAGCTGAAGATGCTAAAATTCATCACTAAAAATACTGAAGGTAATAGCAGAAAACACTGAAGATGATAGCAAGCTAAAATATTAGCTACATGCCAAATTGGCCTAAAAAACTAAAACTAAAAAACTTATGTTAGCCAAAACAGTTAGCCGAAAAAATAGCTAAACTCCAAAACTGCCTGAGAACTTTAAAAAAGTCTAAATTAGCCAAAACAGCTAGCACATAGTCTAAATATTTGCTAAACTCCAAAACAGACTAAAATTAAGGCCTAAATTAGCGAAACCAGCTAGCATGTAACTGAAATAATAACTAAACTCCAAAATAGCCAAAAAAATCTTAGTAGATGCCAAAATAGTCCAAAAAGCTAGCAGAATACCAATTTTTAAAACTTTAAAAACTTAACTTTTTAACATTACTTTAAATAAAAACATGCAGGAAAATTATTCCAGAATTAATCAATTTAAACCTTAAACAATTTCCAATATTTTACTCCCCATATAAATATATTTTGTCAAAATTATACAAGTTCGAAATAAGTGCAAGATAACATGGGGCCATTAATGACAGGAAAAAAAATGATCTGGAGGGCCAGATATAATTACCCGGAGGGCCGGATTCGGCCCCCTGGCCTTGACTTTGACAAATGTATGCTAGAGCTTTTTTTGTGTTTTTGCCATCATGGGTAAAGTAATAACCTAAAAATGTTACCCCGTGTTTCTGCTAAGAAGAGAGTATTTAATAGGCCTACACTTCTTTAATTTATCTATTGTTGAGACACAGAGAGAGGTGTGTGTTTGTCTGTGTGAGTGTATGTTCATTTCCATTTCTACGGTCTGTTTAGACCCAAAAACATGATTGCATTTGTCAACAGTGGTGTTTTATTGTGAAATATTGGTTACATTTTGAAAATAAACTGGATTTTCTCATGTATCTTGATGTAGCTTCTTGCTAAAATTGACGTGGTTCACTCGCGGCTCGCACACAAAATAGATCAGATGCTGAAATGATCTGCTGCAGGGCGCAAGCCTTCCGCAGAGGACCGCGTTTTTCCATGCCTGGTGTGAACAACACCATAGGTTAACAGGGACGCTGAATGGAAGCGTCCTCCGCTCCGCACCGCTTCCAGTGTGAACCAGGTGTTAGAAGGGCCAAGGAGCTTTGCAGTCACCTTCACCTACACATTTACATACTGATGCCAAACACTGGCGCCAAACTATCACCACCAGGAGCAATGTTGGGTTCAGTGTCTTGCCCAAGGACACATGGGTAGGAATCAAGCCTGCAATCTTCCAATCAAAAGTCGACTATTTTACCACCGCTGTCTCTGGACCATGGTCGTCCCAAATTCTCCCAAATTGTGAATACTGTGAAAAACTTGAATACAGAAGTTTCTTGTGGTTTAGTGTGCTGCTAAACGAGTCTGGATTAGTTGGGAGCGTAGGAAGACTGTAGAATTGGTTGTTCCGAAAACCCAATCACTGACCCTCTGAACATGAAGGGTAAGACCCATAACTTATTGCTTATAAAGCAGGTTATTCACAAATGTTGTTTTTTAAATGTGTTTCTGTCGCAGTTCCACAAGGTATGAGTAAAAGGCAATACAAATTTAACACAATAAAACAGGTAAATGTTATGGCTAGAGTTCAAGAACCCAAATGCAGAGCAGGCTTGGATGCAGAAGGATAAAACAGAGTCATTTAATGATCTTTTTAACAAATAAACCACCATTGTTGTTGGGGAAATAAGGGGAAAGCTGGTTAAAGAAAAACTACAGAAATACATGACAAAGAAAACCTAGAAACTTCACAAAACACTCCAACACAGAGCGATGAACCAAGAGAACTTAAATAGGCAAACAACTAAATGAACTGATAGGGTGCAGCTGTGAACTCCTCCAGCAGGAAGCACAGGAAGTGGGTGGGGCAACAAGGAGGAGCCACAGAAGACTGCACAAAACAGGACAGAGAAGAAGGAACTAAACACACAGAACATGTCAGTAATAGCTAGTCATAGGTAAAATACAATAAAGCTTAAACAAGTAAAAGCTACAGTCACACTCCCAACTTGTCATACATGGACGTATGGTTTGGACTTCCTTCACGCCACTTTTTGACATTTTGGGTGTCGCCAACTTGTCGTTTTTTGACGTGCTGGCTGTTCCCAATAAATTAGGGGTCCTCGACCCTTGGGATGTTATAACAGACACGGGAACCGGTTAGGCTACTGGCCCGAGTCTCGGGGGTTGGGGACCCCTGATTTTCGTATGCATTTTTCCTGTCTATGGCCTGGATTGGTTCGGTTTGTGCTCCGGAGGTCGGGGACCCCTGAAGGTGCATTGTCTGAGTCCAACAGAAGAGTGGCAGAATTTCTGTTATCCTTATTTTACCTTAAGCCTGGATCATTAATATTAGCGCCCGGCTTTGAACACAATTTAGCCGTATTAGCCAAACCCTAATTAAGATTCAGACACAGAGGTATGCTAATTTCACCCTACTTCCAAGAGAAGTTCAAGAAAAAATAGGCTTCATTAAAGAAATACATGCATTATTCAGGGAGCAGCAGGCCAGAGGAGTGGCTTTAGGCCAATTATCTTCTGGAATCTTCTCCATGCTGTGCAGTGAAGACTGCTCTCCACTCAATATGTATTGATTTGGTTCACCGGCGCTGGCAGTGGTTTTGTGAGATTCACTTATTATTAATATGGTCTTCTCTGATGTCTGTGCTCTTGACTTTTGGAGAGAAAACAAACTTTTTATTGACTCTGAAACCCAACAAAACTTCTGACAAAGTTTAAAAACAAAGAAAATTCTTATGGAATTAAAAGAAAATTTGGTTAAAGAAACTACTAACTTAAGTACAACTTTACAAAATTCAGAGAATATTTGTGAACAAATTGTCCCAAGTGTTACATCTGCAGATTTGAGAATTTTCCTCGGTTCGTTAACCTGTAATTTTCTGGGTTTCCTTTAATTAGCTTACTAATTGGAGATGGAACCATCATGCATCATTTAAACCCTTACTTTAAAATTTTACTAGCATATTTATGTGAAATAAAAAGTTATCCAATTGCAGAACATCAGGAATTTTATTGTTAAAAAGAAATAATGAAAGCAGCTTTCAATAACTATGGTATTTTGTAGTAGAGATGTGTCATTTTAAAAGTCCCACTCCAATTATTTAAAAGTGCTCTTTTATCAAAAGTAAAAATCTCTGTAGTTTCTTAGGACCTATTTTCTGTACCGCCGACATATTTATGAATTTCACCAAGTGAATTCTGCCACAGATTCTGTTTTGTCCTACCTACCTTCACGGCTGACATTGGGTAATGAGACGTCCCAAATAAAAAAAAAAGCCATTTTGATAAATGAATGACAGCAAAGTCATATTGTTTAATCTTAATTAACCTCAGTAAAATGTTGACAATTAAAGAAACAAATCTACCTTAAAAAAAGAAAAAAAATAAGAGATAGATTTTTGTCCAGATCTACTTCTACCAGATGCAAGAAACAGAATGTCTGCAGGAGTTCATCGCCTGCAGTGCACACGGCCACCGACACAATCGCTGAACAATGCGACATATGAAAGTGTGTGTTTGTGTGTGGATATGGAGAGGAAGTCATGTGGCAGCAGCCTGTCCTTCTGCCAGTCATCCTGTCACAAGACTCACACAGTGTGTCCTATTGTGCTTGTGGGAATGTGCGAGCGCAGGCAGGAGGTTTGCTGTGTCCCGCCACGATGGAGGGGCGCTTCCACGCGCATCAATACGAGACACTTCTCCAGACGTCTCCTTCACTTTAGGTAGATTCTTTCAGCGTTTCCAGTCACATGTAATTGTCCCGGCAGCATGGCGCGAGTGTGTGCGTGCGTTTCCGCGTGAGCCTGCGCCCGCTCCTGGGCCTGCTCAGTAATGAGAGCGGACAGAACACCAGCAACAGAACCCCAGACCTGTCTGCTGTATCTGAGATGTATGGAGTGACCGCACATCTGAACCCTGCATGACACACAATAATATTCAGACAGGCCCATGTGCACAAAACTCTGCAGTGACAGACTGGAGAGGGCAAATGAGGACATGTGCTCCTATGGGTACCAGAACCTAGAGGACAAACCACCAACATGAACATAAAGCTCTGTCCAGGGGCACACTTACTGTTAAGTAAAGGTGGGCGATTGCCTAGGGCCCTCCAACACTGAAAAAATAACTATAATAATGTCCACAGTCAATATTATTTAAATCTGCCATGAGAAAAAAAAAAAAAAAAAAAGGTTGCTTATGTGAAGGTGTTTCGTCCTCCCCTGCCCCCTCTAGTATTGGAACATTCTATCAACAGCAAGATACCAAGCAGAAAGAAACTCCTTAAACAGATTTAAAAAAAAAACAAAACAAAAACACACAGTAATGTGAAACATAGATGTACGAGCGGCGGTTACAATGACCATTATCATTACACTTTTGATTCTATTAAAAAAAAGAATTACACAAATTATACCAATTTAAGTTAAACAACAAGAAAACGATTTTGCTGGATGGAAGTCAAAACAAGAAAAATGAACCATATAACAAGACCAAAAAGGAAAAGAACGGCAGAAAGAGGGGGGAAAACCTGTCATTTTGAGAATGTTTTTACATTTTTGATTGACTCTGCTTCATCGTGTCGTGTTTTGTTCCATCATTTGAATTTTTTTTGTTTGTTTTTTCCTACTTTAGTAAAACTATCACAAAATGTCACGATACTTCAACCTGGTATCGATGTGATATGTTATTGTTTGCCTGGGGTCCATAAACTGCTAAGTCCTCCACTAATTCTGTATTTCCTTACCAGGAAAAATAGATTCGGAAGCTACATTTTCTTGGAAACAATCAATCACTTTTAAAGAATTCTCAAATGATGACCAGCGTGTGCCTAGAAAGCCTCACTCAATCAATCAGTTCAATATTAAAGATCCACTCAGATGAAAATTGTGATTTTAGCATGTTCGCGTATGATTTTTCTGATGATAGAGGACAAGAAAATTATGCTCAATATTGCATTTTTGAGTATTTCTATATTCAAATCATTGTAAATCAGAAGCAGACAAAAAAAAAAAAAAAAAAAAACAATGTTTGATAAAGATTTTATTTGTTACGTAGAAAATATGGTGGGCGGGCCACAACATTCCTGCTCCACCCCATTTACAGCTGTTATGGGTGATGGGAAAGGGTGGCGGAGTTGTCAGATGCAAATTTTTAAATAAACTTCTGCAGAAACCATCATAAAAAGGTTCTTATATTTTGGCTAAAGACTGCATAATCTTATGTGCGAATTATTTTAAATATACCAAAAGATGATCGGAGTGGGTAATCATGTTCCAAAATGTAAACAATGTCATGCAGGCCAACAGAACCAAGCAAATGCCCAATCCGCTGATACTTTAATCAAAACCACCAGTGTCCTGGATCCAAAGATAAAACTGTAGATAAGTTCAAATTCCCGCTCCCAGCCTTCCTTTTCAGGCTGAAATCTGGACTAATGATTAAGTAGGATTATGTGCTCTAAAGCAACAGCCGTGTCCTGTGCTCAAACCTTGGGAGAGGGACCGGGCGTGTGCGGATGGAAGTGTGACTGCGACGGAGAGACACTAAGCAAAAGGGAGAGCAGAGGAGAGCGAGCTTTTGTTCCAACTGAGCCCCTAATTAGCCAGGCTAATTGAGCTGTTAATTGATCTGTTGTCTTAATTAAACATCTCCTGACGCTTCTTTGCTCCTTGTAGTTGGGAATCCGAGGGGTTTGTGTGTGTGTGTGAGAGAGACCACGAGTGTGTGTGGAACGCGGAGGTAGCTAGCCCAAAACAGATGATGATAATCTGAGTGGGCTGATGGCTCCATTAGACACTTTTGGCTTGTTTTAGTTTCAGGCTAAAGCTGTCATTATAGATTTGTTTGGGGTTATCGTGGTGGCAAAATGCATTTACAGCAGAAATCTGATTAATTTAATCTTTGCAAGATGTACTTTGATAGAGCTGCCAATTTCAGCAAAATCTGTTGACTGGCAGGCAATGACTTTAATCACTATATCAACCAAATTCTGTTTGAAAAGCTGAGCCCTTGGTCTTTCCATGAGACATAGACCATTACGCTTTAATTAGATTTTTTAATAACTTTCAATGCAAAATTTTGATTAGCAGTTATTCCTTTTTAAATGTCTAAGTTAAGGATTGAAAATTCCAATTAATGTGTATTAAATTGGAGCCTGTGGCATCACCTATTGCTTTGCTATGGTGTTATTCAAAGTATTTCTTGAAGCACCGTGGTCGGTAACCAGCACAATCTGAAAAAGCAGGAAAGTGGTTGAGACACATACAAAAGATTGGACATTTTCATGTCAGTCAAAAAACCATGCCCCATCCTATCCTAAAACTGAACCCTCATTCCGGCTGAATCAAACATGCTACCTTCATCTGAGTAAATGGAGATTCTCTAGCTACGCAACAGGCCACCTAGTAGAGCAAGCAGAAAGTGCTGAAGAGCTAATGACATATTCACACCATTGACTGTATATAGAGAACTGGACTGGTTGACCAGAACAGGAAGTGCCTTGTGGCTTCAGAAGCTGAAATCCCTTAGATTTCTCTGAAAAAAAGCAGCTATTACTCAGTAATTATTTTTTCAGACTAACCCTTCAGGCTTTACCAAATGTTTTTAACATATCATTGCTAAACCTGATTTTTTCTTTCTACAATATATACATTTTTTGCAAGTTACTAAAGTTATAAACTGACCAATCAGATGCCTCAGTAAAAGCATGTGTTGCCTGCGGGCCCCTCCCCTTGAACGCTTAAATGACAGGTTTCAGTGGAAGGGGTGGGAACTTAGAACTCGCTAACTCATAACAGATGACAGTAGTTGCCATAGAAACGTTGACTTAGACGACTCTTTTGTTTGGCTGAAACATGACAAATGGGGACCTAATTTTTGCTGAAGCCAAAGGTAAGGCATTTTCTATGGGTGATATCACACCTACTCTGTCCAGTTCTCAATATACAGTCGATGCATCACACTGAATGCAATTCATGCGCAAAATTCGCGTCCTTTGCCTCTCTTTGACACGCGTCAAATTTACTGCTGGTCACTTTTCTAAAAATGTATTTTATTTGATAAAAATGTATGTATTTAAACTTGACGCTTGGGAAGAAGTACCTCTAAAAGTTCTTAGCCTCATCCTGGAAAATATAGATGGTGTTAAGAGATCTGTTTATTTATTTTAAAGAACTCTAGAAAAACTTCAGTGACCCCATTTCCACTTCTGGGTTCATGAAATGAATAAGAGACTATCACAGTGTGATAATGTTAAATATCTGCTGGAGGTATTGTGTCTGAATGACGGTGCTTTCAGCGGTACTTGCTGTCCCGCATTAGTCTGAAGAGGTAAAAAAAGAAATTAAAGTTAGGACTTTTTTATTGTTTATTAATAGTAAAGATGTAAAACTCAGAGGAAGAACAAGCAAACAATAATCTGCATCTCCTCCGTGTTGGATTTGGACTCCAATAGATTACATCATCAGCACGGTCTAAAGCAGAGTTCCTGATTGGTTGACACGACTCAAATTCTTTGTCAAAGTTCAGATATTGAACTCTAGAAACATCGCAATATGGCGTCCAAAACGCACTGCCACTCGACCACCCCATCCTTACATTGATTTAACATTGAAATTAGACTCCCGCTGCCATGCGATCCACATTTGGTGTAGCCTAAGACCCCCAAAATCATCCACCAGTTTATTAATGTCTCTTTCCCACCAGGACTGCTTTTCTGGTAAACTAATAATTTCTCAGATTATTCCCTTTTGGAGCATGTGCAATGAGATCCAGACTGAATGTCCAACCTATAAAGTGCAGTGTGAAAGCAGATCAAATAAGGATTTTTTTTGGCCTTTTTTTCCCCAGTCAGCCCAAAGTTTCCTTACCATATAAGTTGGTTTGCCACCATCATATTTTCTAGTCTCCAATGTTTTCGGCAACTCATCTTTTCTTTTTAATGGTAAAAGTCCAAGACATGTCATGAATCCAGCCTGATGTTGAGTTTTCTCTGTGTGACGGCATCTCCTTATTCCCGCTCCTCTGTGTGTGTTTGAGGGGAGAATGAAGTGCAGGAATGCTAACTTTATCTCGCGCTCTGAGAGCCGGTGGCAGATGGTGCCTCAAGGCACTTGCAATACCGGTGTTTCAAAGAAGGATAATGAGCACATTAAAGGTGGGCCTTCTCTCTGTGCGGCCAACAGTTGTCAGCAATAATGTGATAAAACGAGACCGGTGGCACGAGGAAGAGGAAACAAAAAAAAAAAAAAAACAGATCTCCTAATTGTTGTATGTTTGCAACTTCGTTAAGCTCAGTAAATATTATCAGCGGTGATTAAGCATGAAGTGACGAATATTAAGTTAATTAATTAAGTTAATTATCATTTTTACGACAAAAAGTTACAGTTATATGTGTATATATATTATATATATATATATATATATATTTTTTTTTTTTTAATTTTATTTTTTTTATTTCATTTTTTTATTCATTAAAAAACATACAACATAAACTTGAGTTGTAAACTCAAGCATGATAAAAAATGAAGGAAATATATATATATATACACTGTATAATTTTTTTTATTATTTTACCTGAAACAAATTAACTAGACTATAAAGGAGGTCATGTTACTACAGCAGCAAAAGACTCATTGAGCAAGTTATTTCAAAATAAAAAGTCAATCTATATTGGAATATTGCTAAACAGAATAAATAGGAAGGATATTTGACATATTACAAACATATATCTGCTTATAAACCCTAAACTTTAATTTAACATGTCTATTTTTTTGTTATTAAAGAAAGATATATATACATATATTTCATTTGTTATTAATGAAACTTTTTCCGTCCACACCCTGTAACACTTACATCCAAAGTGTCTCTCAGTCTTGTTGGATCTCTGTGCACATGACAAGTTCAGTTAGCCAAAGCAAAGCTGCACATACGCAGTTCCACTGACAGACTTTCGATCTTAATTGGATGTTTGTCGAATTTTAAGGAACACCAGATCTCTTTGTAGGATTTACGACATCCTTCGGAGTTGTGCCAAAACACTTACAAAATAAAAGCATTTGATTTGATTTTCAGAATATAGCAGCACGGCTTTAGATTATTGTTTTGTTGTTTCACAACAGAAATAGAATCTTCAAAAAAAATTGAAGTGTGAGTTTCCCAGAAGTTGATGCTACCTGCTAAAGATGAAGGTTGCATCAGTACGAGTACGACGGCCGTCAGCTTCATAACGAACCTTGGTGATAGGTCATGGGTTTGTGTCTCGTGTCATTATATTATTGATGGAGGCGGTCCACACTCGGCCACATGGCTGGCTGTAACGGATGAGTGTGGGGGGAAAACAGGAAGTCATCATCCAATTTCCTGCAGCTGCTTCACACCAACTGACCGCACATGAATAAAAGCAGGTGTTTCTTCTAGAAATCACATTTAGGATTTTTCAAAATAAAATCCCAAACCCATTCCTTTCTTCAGATGAGCTGCTCAGCTAAGAGCGGGGAAGTCCATTAGACGACACAACAGAGCGGAAACAAGTCTTATGTGAGTGTGTGGGTGGAACGTGTGTGTTTATGAGTTCATGGCAATGTGCCTGTGTGGGTTTGCTTGTGATTGAGTCAGGGTGCATTTCTCTGTTTGAGGGAAACTTTGACAGCCTGGTGTCTTTGTTCTAAAGTTCAGACAGGGAAGCAGATGGCTCTTCTCAGTATGACTTAGCAAGCTAGCTAGCCATGGATTGCCTGCCTGGCTTCCCCTGATAGAACTCTTTACATCCAGGCTATAGATGCTATGCGTGCTAGCAACACAACAGTTACATGTATTGAAACAAATACCAATATTTGACTAGAAAAACATACAAATTTAGTAGGTTTGTGCTAATTATACTTTAGCTAAATTATATTCAAAATCCCACTCCAACTACCTTTATATTCTATCGTAAAATTGTCTCCGTGGGCTTTTAATCATAATTATGCAGTTTTTAGCTAAAATCAAACACTTGTGTGCGTTTTTTAAAACATTTTCTACAGCGCAGAAGGAGAAAATACAAATTTGCCTCTAAGTTGTGGCCGGGACTGTTAAAGTTAGCCAAATGTCCCATCAACCATTTATTAACGTTCTCTCCTGCTAGCTTATAGCGCCTCACAAGCCCAAGCCAACATTAGCGTAGCAAAAAAAAACAACGAGCAATATTGAAGCTGCGTCACAAACCCAAATCGTTAGTTTTCATCTGCACATGATCCAACATTTGAATAAAAAAAAATACTCAGAAAACATCTTTAAACATAAATTATTTTACGTGTCCTCCATTATGAGAAAAATGCAACAAGAACATGTTAAAACACCAAAAACATGACTTTCTTCGGAGTGGGCCTTTAAAACGCTAGCATTTATAGTGCTAATCTCATAGAATTCTGTGCTAAAAAATGTTAGATAGTTACGGCATCAACCTTCAAACAGATTAAAAGTGTCGTCAGAAGTTCATAACACTTTTTTTTAATTTATAACAATTTTGATCAATTCATCTATGTATCTATATATCTGAGGGGCAACAAGTGAACTAAAAATCTTGGATCCATAAATGGAGCCAAGATTTAATTATTAAATTAATACTTTTCTATTCATTCCAATGTAAAAATGGCACAAATTTGCATTAGAAGTTAACATCTGGTGATCAGTCCAGGTTAAACAGTACGTTGCTTTCATCCAACAATAGCTGGGATAGACTCCAGAAACCTGATGGCCTCTTTGACTCAAAAAATTCCCTAAAATTTCAACTTTCAATTTGAGACCAAATGTGTGCAAAAACACAATATGGTCTTTTTAAATGACATGACAGTCAAATCTTGAGCGTAAAGTTGCCTTTACTGAGGCTGCTACAACAGATCTTGAGAAAGTCTGGTGCCAAAGTGACAACCAAGCAGCCTAATAACTGACTTCAAACTGACCATACATGGATCAATAAAACCATATGCTGCCATCTATAGACAAATGTCTCAAATAAACTCTCAAGAAACGCTCACCTTATATGGTTCAGGTTTTATTACTCTGAGCTATAACTTTGATTAGCCAAATAAACTCCTCCCACCCGGCAAACTGAAATAATGTTTCCAAAATAAAATACGTTCGCTGCAAATGTCAATGGGTGACTCGCCCCAACATGAGAAGCGTGCACAGTGGCAGCAGTTTCCTCTTTTACTCCCTCTCGCACTCCTTCCCCTTCACAAGACGTTTGGTCTTTAATGTATTTCAGAGAACATCTGCTAACTATCACTGAACCTCATGGGATTTCCATTTAGCCCAGTTAATTACTCTATCAAGCCAGGTTCATTATCATATTCTTCCTCTTTAAAAAAAAAAAAAAAAAAAATGCACCCGACACTGCAGGCACGTGTGTCTGTATACTGTAGGTGTAAGGAGGAGTGTGCACAGGATGAATGTATGTGTGCTGAGATGTGCACCCTCTTAAACACATTGCTAATCGCAAGTGGTCCAGCTATAATACTTGCGTTAATGAACCGGAGCTGTCTATAGACGCCTGCTCTTGAATTCAAGTAGGGAATCTGTTCGTCTGTCTCTTGGGAAGACGATGACTTCTTTGTGAGCACAGTTCTGCTACTGGAAGTCTATGATTGCTGAGGTTAGACCACACGAGTACTGGCACGGTCGATGTGTCATGGCAGAAAAACACATGACATCAAAATGACATGCTGACTGAAACTCGCACTAACAATGTGTTTTTTGACCTAATTGTGAAATTCCTTTTCATGATTAATTCACATTCTGGTCAAAAGGGAGGCAAGATTTCTCCAAGAGCGTTCCAAGATAAGAATATAACTGAGGTAAGAGTTTTCCAAGAGCACCTCCAGACCTTAAGGGGCCAGTGTGCTCACAGGTTTAACAAATATTCTTGTCCTAGCTATAAGGGTTTACCACCAATCACAAGTTACATTTAGATTTTAACAAGAAATAAAGCCTTAGCATTCAAAAAGCCAACCTTAAAAATATTGAATGTTGCAGTTCTTCTGTGGACCACCAGAGGCTGGTTTCAAAAAGGGGTCATTTCCCGTTGACTTTTATGTTGCAAAAAAATTTACACAAAAAATAAAATAATTTACATTTAAGTTATTAAAACTTTGTTACTTTTTTTTTTTTTTTAACTCAAAACAGTTTTTTGGGCATAAAAAATATTTTATTTGAACGATATAAAGGTATCTTAAAATTATGCATTTTTACAGCAATTATTGGTCAAAAAATAAACATGGTCAAAAATAAAATTAATTAATTACAGGTAACATAGTGTTCCAGGGGCGGAGCTATGGGGAGCAAGGTGTGGCTGCTGCCCTCCTAGCAAATAACCTTTACCCCGTTAGTCTTATTATATTGTAAAGATAACAAAAGCAGTGTTTTTTAAATTAAATTAAATTAAAACAAAAAAACAAATAAAACTGTTAGAAATATATATTTTTGTATCCTTTCATTTGTAATGTCCGTCTATTTGCCCATGGAGTTCTAGCTCCACCCCTGCTGTGTTCCGTCACTATAGCGCAGTTCATCCTTCACGGCTTCATGCTTTCATGAATTATTTCAAATACAATTTTGCATGCTTTTTTTTACAGCTTATTTTTTTCTCCTTTCTGATTTGACCCTTTTGCCAAATTTACATAAACCTTTGACTGCCAGCAGCAGGACTCTAAATTGCTGAATTTATATTCCCACAGATGTTTTGAACTTTGAAAGTATTTAAATAAAGTCAGTGTATGACATGTGTAGTGAGGGGTTTTACAGCCTTAAAACATTTATAATTGTAAAAAATAACAAATGTTTTTAGATTTGCAGCACCTATCTTTTAAACGTGACTTCCGCGCTAAACGTGGTAACGTTAAGGAAAAATGCTAGTTTCTCAAGTGCAGCCAAAATCTTTAAGATAAACTTGAAGTTATTGATGGCGACTTTATGTACTTCAAGTGACACAGTGTGTAATGATCGTAGTGTCGCATCATTTATGAAGCGCTCTCAAGTGAATGACTTGTGTTCACTTTCTGGAGGTCACTGGATTTAAAGCATCACCAGCTGTTCTGCTAAGAAGCCATTACAAGAAAAACAATCAAATACCCATTCTCTTGGTACTATATTTTTGTTAGTCGCTTATTTAAAAAAAACATCCATTGTGGACGAGACTGACTTGAGTTTAGGGAGTTAGTCTGAATAAAAATGACTTCAAATTACCGACCTCCAGAACAGGGTTTTTAGTGAGAATCCAGTTGCTAGGACACTAAAATACAGTATTTAGGGATTTTGGAAACACTCACAATATGTTTTTTTTTTTCCCCTCTGGAGAGTTATGACCTTCCCACTCATTCAATTCTGAGGATTCAACGTCTTCTTGGTTTTATTTCAGCAAACAAGCACATTTCTGTGTTGAATCTGTCTAATTGTGACAATATTCCAGTTTGCCGAAGGTCAGGCCTTTGTGTTCAATACAGTCGTCATTCCATCATCCAAGTGAAGCATCTCTCTATTGACTGGATTAGCATTACAACATCGGCGCCTACACTTTTACAGGCTTCCTGCGCGTCAGGGTCTACACGGCAGTGGGTGTTCGCCGAGTGCCGCGCAGTAAAATCTACCCTTTGATGAAATTAGCTGAGTGGTGTACTTGAAATAACCTTTCATGCGTTGCCATTATTGTATTAATCTATTCTAAAACAATTTGGTTGAATTAATTAGGCCCTACATATTTCAGCAACACTCACAGGCTGCCTAGAAACAGATGGCTCTGAGGGCGAGCCGCTCCTTCCACGTCATTACGATGTGCTAAGAGAAAAGAAAAAGCAAATGCAAAAAAAAAAAAAGCAAAAAAAAGGAAGAAAATGTGGGTGCAAAGGCGGGAAGAGAAGAAAGAAACATGTGACATCAACACCTCTGCATTGTGTACCTGACGGAGTGACAAATGAGAGAAAATGAGTCAAAGATTGAAAAAAAAAAGGAGAGATGGAAAGACTGAGTTGTTGGGAGTTTCGGGTCCTAGTGCTTATCAGTTCCCCTGCAGCTGACGGAGGATTGGTAGCTTAACAACAGTTGGGCAAAGAAGGCTATTATCTCAATCCTACAGTGTTCTGGATGGGTTCAACCTTGAACAGCTTGTAGATGATGAGCCTATCCATATGGTGTTTAAATCGCTCAGCGTTTTCTCAACCATTAACCTTCAGCACTCCTTGGACTTATGTTACGCCTTGACTGACAGTCCTGCGTAGATTTGATCAAACTTTTCTGTCACTTTTGACATCGTTAAGCTGGGATTTTACATTTTTCATATGGATGTAATATATTAAGTCCAATGGAGTTTTTCTATGACGATGAGTTCTCGTCAATGATTTGAAGGCCGTTTTCATTGATTTGCATGTTAGTTGAGGCTGTCAGTTGCTACAACAGAAGTTTATGTGAGCTTTTATGCATGTAATAAGCCCTGTTCTTTTGCACCTATAGAGGTCGACCCTTATTGGTGCTGCAGGTGTTTGGGTTGGTCAGGTCGTAGAGAGGAGTAGACACATCTCAAGGTGTGTGCATTATTGTCTTGCAGTTCTCTTGAGATGAGTATGTCATAAGAATGGAACCTACGAACATGTCAGAAGTGTTAAGTATCTGTCATGGTACGATCATACCGGCCTCAGCAACTTACTTTTAAGCCTCGACATTCAATAAAGTGAAAGTTTACTGGAGAAAATGAGTGCTAGTGTTAGACTGGGGGCGGTGCTGTCAGAGCAGACTCTTCCTGAAAGGGGCTGTCTCACGATGTTACGTCCGATTGTGAGGACCCACTCGTTTTCGTGGGTGCTGCTGCAGACGGTGCAGGTTTTTAGAAAATTACTCAGAAATGCATGAATGGGGTTCTTTATAGTGAGGAATGAACAGTAAAATGCACTTAAAAGCTCAAATGTGGATTTGTCATGGTAGAGCCCCTTTAACTCCTTGAATTCATTCAAAAAATAGAAAATCTGCATTATAATCCAGTGAATTATAATTTAACATAGTTTTAATTCTGGTTATTAATAATAAATTGATTTTTTGTAATAAATGAAGCTCAAATTGAGTCCAAATGTGTCGGTATGACTCTATAACGCTATGACATCCTTCAACTGTTTGTGAATCGACTGAGGAAAGTTTAAGTTAATTTATTTTTTTTAACTTTACTGCTTACTTACTTTTTCCTAAACAGCAACTTTTTAAAAACTTGTTAAACATTTTATTTTACCCCAAAAGCCACGATGAAGGGGTAAGCCCTGGCGTCAGTCAATGTGGACCTGTTTGGGTTTTTGATTCCATCAATACAATAAAACCCATTTTCACAGCACTTTTTGACTCGTGCTCAAAATCATGAACAAACTAACACTACACTTTGAAGAACAGACTCACAAACCTAAATTCACAATCCAAACTGAATAAGGCGGTTTTCAACCCCGACTAACTGAACAGACCTGGGAATTGGCAGCAGTTTCAGGGTCGAGATAGCGAACGGAGAGATAGATCCTGAGGACCAAGGCTGGGCGGCTCTGAGTTATGGTGCTCAGACATCCTTATGTGCAGGTCTACGCTCAGTCTTTTTTTTTAACTTCAGAATTGATGTGAAAAAGTGCACGGTTGTGAAGTCAGTGAAGAAGTTTAGATTTAAGAGCAGGGGAGCGGGGAGTGCTGAGGTGCCAAGTGGTTTATGACCCGCTAACCTTCCGTGGAGGACAAGTTAATTGGTACCGCGAAGGCAGGTCATAATGCACCTCGTGGCCCACGTCCAGCGGAGTCTCGCGTTTGAAGAGAAACCTTTACAAGAATGAGGAAGAAGCTGAAAAACACAACTTCTCGGTCAACAAAAAAAGCTTCCAGGCCCGCAGCAGCTCTTGTTTCAAGGTCAAAGTTCTGGCACCGTCTCCAGAAACGAAGATATTCAACTTTTCCTAACTTCCAACTTGGCAGGAGCGGCGGTAAATGATCCCCAGAGAGGGGGGGAACACTTAGCTGTAGGAGTGATGTCACTGGCAGAGCTCTCTTGAGCCATTTCAGAAACAACCGGAGCTGGAAGCACAACACAGGAAACCAGAGAGCGAGGATGTACGAATGCCAGGATCAATCTATTGTGTCTTATATGGCACAAGAGGGTAAACTACAAATTACTGTGTAACATTACCCCCCCGACTGCCCCCTCTTGCTTTGGCAGGGTGGCAGTCGGTGGTCCATGCCAGTGTCTCCCCTCTCCCTGCATCACAACTGATTAAACTAACACGGGCGTCCTGCTGCTCCGCACGAGTCAGGCGCAGCTATCCCCGGTGCCTGCTTTTATTACCTTGTTGACACCAGCTGCTACTTTTAAGCACTTTTAAATGCTGAGTATGAACGGTGGCTCAAATCACAGAATTAATGCCGTTACTCCTGCCCAGCTTTCTTTTTGGCAGGGCTTTTAAGCTTCAGACTTAACTACAAGGCTGGGTTTTATGCATTGAGACAGCTGGTGGGAATAAGGCAGTTGCCAGTGGCATAAAACAGTGTGTGTGTGTGTGTAGTCAGTGTGTCTTCATGTGTGGGAGGGCATCTGAATATGAAAAACTGTCTTTAAAAAGTTGCTTGTCAGCAATCCAAATATTAAAAAAATTGCACATTTGTCGCATCGGTCAGTCTTTGCAAACAAGGATTTCTGTCTCACGTTCGCCATTTGGCGATTAAAAAAAAAGGTGATTAAAACGCTGTGGAAGAGTGACATACTGGAAACCAAATGTTAAGGAACCGTCTTCCTCTTCGCCACTTTGACACTCAACTTCCCCGCTCTCCCTCGCTGGCACGCGGCGCTCACGAGAAGTCGCTCGCACACACCGCCGTACGAACCCAACTCAGGAAAAGTGTGCGTTCCCATGCGCCCGCCCCAACACGCAGACACCTCCCCTCACTTCACACGCTCAAACTAAGAAATGCTATCTAGCAGCTGTAGCTCTCCTTATGTGCAGAGAGTGTTGATCCCACTTCTTCTCTCCAACACAGTGAACATATGCCAGTCAGCAACAAGGCACACTTTGCAATCCATCCTCTCAGTTAGAAGTTTTCTCCGTTTTCGTGCAGCACTTTTAATGTCGTAGTTTATGATTCCTTTAAGAGATATTCAAATCCTGATTCATCCCTTTGTTGTTAACTATTAACTGTATATAGATATATGTGCAGGGTTGCCTTCCAATCATTTAAAGTGAAGCTGCAAACAATGTTGGTGAATTTAGTCTCTCATGCGTTGTATTTCTGGCCACGCAGGAACAAATCTAGCAATGTTTTGGTACAGTTTTTGCAACAAACAGTGTTCCTGAGTGGACACACATCTCAGTGCAGTCGGTGCGTGAAAGCAGAACGTTCTGTACCGTCCAACCTCTTCATCAGACAAGCTGTGCACAACAGACTTCCTGGATTTTTAGCTATTGTGTTTTAGGTCCATGATAACAAATCTGACTTAAAACTCAAAATATAAATGCAAACAATCTAATCATTGATACCAAATACCATGATAAACAAATGTGGTTTTTATGTCTTTTATTTTGAAAGGGAAGCATTTTCAAATACATTTCTAAGATATAAAAAGTAAAGGACTTATTTCTAAAATATGTTTTTTTTATCTTTTGAAAAACCCACATGACAAGCTGAAGGACGCTTCTTTACACCTTTTTTATGATTTGTAAAAAATAAACTCAGAATAGACTTTTGCATTTTAGATGTCAAGTCAGAAGACACAATTTATTATGTCATTATTAAAATTACCAGGATTAAAAGTGGGGCAGAACTGTCTTTACTGATTTTAAATTCATTTTCTGGTATCAGGATCTTTGGTTAGAGATGAAGAACAGGACCAGAGTTGGACCAAACTAAAAGTAAAACCACAAAGAAAGAAGCAAAGATTTATGAAAAGTGACCCAGAACCTTAAATAAACTGAGGATAATGAGACCAAATGAAGACAGCTGTGGCTGTTTAGTGAATGAAAGCAGGTGAGTGAGTGGAAGACGAGGAACCACATGAAACCAGCAAACACAGCCTGATGTGAACCAACGGAAACAAGTGAAATCTGTTTTTTTTTTTTTGGAGTTACAGATTCATGTGAAAACTTTTCATTATATTAACGTTTACTTTATATAGAGTTTTTTGGTTGTAAATGAAGAAAAAGCACTGTCAGAGATGTATGGATTTTTTTGTTTGTAGCATCGCAGTGAAGGTCTCCGTCTCTCCAGAGGCCGGTTTCAAAAAGCAGGATTAACAAATTCAGAGTTGAAACCTGAACTCAGAGGACTCAAAATTCTCAAACTCAGAGTTTTCGGTTTCAGAACAGATGAAAAAGTTTGATTCAATCAACTTGAAGTTGTTAGAACCAGAATTGGGTACGAGCGTCGCGACCATTAAAAGCCCTGATCAGCACGATTCACCATGGCAACAGGAACAAACACCTGAGTTTCATACTTCCGGCAACAGAAATTGCTAAATTCCTGCCAGCATATGCGGATTACAAGAACATTTTCCGCAAGAAAAGCAACACAGCTGCAGCGGTAAAACAGAGAGAGAAAATAATGAATAAATAATAATGTCAGGAAGGTTATTTTGTCACTTATTAAGTAAGGAATGGTTCTTGATCTGTTAATAATTTAACCAGTGATCTCCGTAATCGCACGAATGACCGTTTTCCTTAACCCCCCCATCCCCACATACACACACACGGATGTCACTGCACGCTAAAAAGAAACACTGTAGCTGTTAAAATAAGCATTTATTTAAATGTAATTCTCAAGACTTAAAAAATATTTGCTGAAAAGTTTTTTTTGCGTTTTTTTTAAGCATAAAAACACTTTTCGTAACCGGGATTTAAACTCGAGCCTCTGCAGCGGGAAACAGCGATGCAGATAACCGAACTAACATTTGTCACATGCTCAGCACGGTAGATGAGTTGACACGCCTTCCCGATGTTTGAAATTGAATGATTTCCATCATTAAAGGTTTAAAATTAGAAACAGAAAACTCTGTATTATTAATAGTGAGGGAACAAATAGTGAGAAAAACTCACTATTTATAATCGCTCAAATAAAAATGAATCGGGGAAACTGCAGTCAATCGACTTGTATTCTCAAAATCCTCTCCCGACATGAACAACATTTCCTCCGGATTAATCCAGCCTCCTCGTCTACATGATCCTCTATGAATGGACATGTCATTTTGGTTTCTTCGTGATGCAAACGTGCAGTATCTAATGTGAATGTTCTCAAAATGTTAATGAGGAACTCATATTTGAACATCTTTCACTTTAAAAAGGGGCGGAGACCGCAGAGAACTCTAAGATCCCTGAAGAAAACCTGCTCCAGACCAGGTTTTGTTCACAGACTCAGTTGCCATAGTAATTGTAAAATCAGTAATAAAATATAAACAATAGCTAGTTTAAAAGCTAAGCTAAACTAAGCTATACTGGGCATCCCTGCCCTTAGATCCTCATTCTCAGTAATGAAAAACTCCTAAAAAACAGATTTGGGGCAAAAAAAGAAGAAAGCTCAGGGATGTCCACATGAAGGAGCGATCCTCTTCCAGGACGGACAGCTGATATACGAGGACTGTTAATGAAGAATTAGCTTAGCTAACTCTACAACTACATGCTCTTCAATAACTTCAACCAAATGGAGCTAAGACAGCTGGGGGCAGGAGACCAGCCAGAGGCGAGGTCCACAGCCAAAGACAGGAGCACAGACGATCTTTCATCCAGATGGTACTAGGGGACAGCTGAGCTACGAGGTGAGCCAGAGGCAAGGTCCACGGCCAAGAACAGGAGCATAGACAATCTTTAATCCAGATGGAACTAGGGGACAGCTGGGCTACGAGTAGAGCCAGAGGTGAGGTCCACGGCCAAGAACAGGAGCATAGACAATCTTTAATCCAGATGGAACTAGGGGACAGCTGGGCTACGAGTAGAGCCAGAGGTGAGGTCCACGGCCAAAGACAGGAGTACAGACGAGCCACCTAGAATCTGGAATCTCTCGAGGGACAACACGTGAATCACACTGCACTAAACAGAGGCAGGAGGACTAAATGTACGTAAATGAAATAATTGAGAACAAAAGCATATTTTTTAATTTATAAAATTGTATGTGATATTTATTTCTAAATCCACAAGAGCTCACCTTTGTGTTTTTTCATGTATACTTAAACAACTGAGATCTAAAGCTACGTACAACCAGAGTTGGAAGATTTGCAGCGCTTGCAACATTTTGAACTAATGCTTTTCAACTATGAGTATGGTACATATGCTAGTTTTGGATAGTAATGGTAAAGTACTCAAAGTGTGTTTAAGTACCTGTGTGCAACACATTCTTGAACTCACTTTTCATACCCAGTGTGTACCAAAGAAAACCAAACTAATAAGTTCTTCATTATAAAACAATCAGAATGAATTGGGCTTTAAAATTGTGGTTGTTAAACTTGTTTACAAATTGGTTTAATCAGAAAGTCTTTAGGGGTAATAAAAAAAACCTAAAAAAAAAAAAAAACATATGTCCAATCAAACTCTTAAACACTTTGCTAAAAAATTACTCTTATCTTTTGGGTTAAAAATTACATGCGCACCAAGTAGTAGCTGATAGTATTTGGTGCTTACTAGATTTTTTAGAATTTAGAATTTATTTTTAGTTTGATGTCCTTTTACTTTGATTTTGTAAAGAAAAAAAAAATGAAATCCTATTTTCTTTTACTGGCTTTAAACCAAAGATAAAACTCTTTTTTTCCCCTTGTTTCTAGATACTATCTGTTGCGCAACAGAAAGTGACCAGAAAAAATATATATTATTTAGAAAATACATACATACTTTTTTAGAAATTTTTTTTTACTTTTTTTTTACCTCATTCTTTTTTTTTTTTCCTGCTACTTTCAAAATAATTTCAACTGTTTTTAATTTTAGTATATGTTTAGTTATTAGATTGTATCTAAAAAATAATTTAACTTAAAATAAAGTTTTCAAACTTTTTTTCAAATTCACGTTTTTTTATTTCAAATCAGAACAAAACGTCTTATGTTTATACTTTTTTAAAATGTATTTTGATGTAGATGTAATTTTAATCCAAACATATTTATAAAAATATATATATATTATATATTTTACTAAGAGCTGCAATAAAAAACAAAATTGAAAACATTTATTAAATGTTTTCAATTTTCGTGAAAATACACAAAATGAAAAGTCCTATAAATTAAATGTATCCTTGTTGGTGATGAGAGTTTGTGTTGTGGGGCCAGCTTTCCTCTAGTTTGGGAGCACAGCGCTGCCACTGGTGACTACAATGACACCACACACATTCAGCTCGCACACACACACAAACACACAAGCCAAGCAGCGGGAAACAAGAGAGGAGCAGCTGTGAGTTGCACTCATCAGTTCAGATTGAGGGAGACACAAGCAGGCTGGTAAACAGACACAGATGTACAGAGTCGAGCAGAACAGAGAACGGAAAAAAGAGGAAGGTCACCCTTTCACAATGGGAAGGTAGTGGCAAAGTCAACAACACTGTTTGCATGACTAAAGCTCCTGCATGTGGGAAAAAAAGGGCAGTAAAGCGACAATTCCTGACTTCATTTTAAAGCAAAATCTCCAGTGAAAATAAAGAGACCGCAGAAAATAAATCAAACTTTTATTTTGAAATTTTTCCAAATTTCTGTAACAAGGTTTCATCCACAGTGGTTTCTGTGTATGTAATACCAACATATTTACCTCCAAAGCCTTCTTATCTGGTGCAAACAAGTACATAAGAACATGTATGTGTGTGTTTCTGTGTGTGTGTGTGTGTGCACTGTCAGGAGTCTTCCCCGAGGGTGACACCCCACCTGAGAGCTCATTCCTGTCAGTGCTCTCTATCTGGCTTTCCCTTTCAGCTGCTCGCATCCTCTCTGGTTACAATTATTTCCAGAGTTTTCGCTCCCCGCTCCGGCTCATTATCAAACACACTCGCAGGAGCTGGATGTTTACATGTGGAGAAGCAAGCTGGAGGAATCACGCGGTACTGGAAAAGGTTTAAACTCTCGTCAGAGCAGAGTGAACTTTCACAATTTAAAGGACAATAAGAGCCAATTTTGCAAATGTTGTGAGGTATAGTTAAATAAAACGTGTGTTGTCTGAACATTTAAGTACCAATTTAAATTTTTGGTTCTTTGTTATCAATTAGGATGATTGTGTACATCAGAGACAGAATACATTAGAGTTTGTGATGAGTTGACACTGATAAAGGGATGTTTCCTGAATGGAGGACAGACAGAAGAGAGGAGCATGATGGGAGTTGGGGTGCCCATTGGTCATAGACTGTAGAATCATTGGACAGTTCAACCCCTCCCCTCTCATGTGGGGGAGGGGTTGTTTCTGCTGGCTCCAAGAAGTCAAAATCCCATAGACTTCTATTCTACTCAGGCATTATTTGTCAGAATAATCATTCTTGATCTGATACTTTCCTCTTAACATCTTTCTAATCCTATTTTTTTACTTTATTTAAAGTTATTCAAGTCATAAATTGACCAATCAGATGCCTCAATAAAAGCATGTGGTGCTCGATGGCCCACCTCCAATGTTTGATTGACAGATTCTCCTGAAGGGGTGTGGCCTTCTAACAAGCTCACTTATGTTAGGCGATGGTAGTGACCCTAAAAACGTGACTCAGACCCACTCGGACCAATCACTGTCCAGGGGTTTCAAAAATGGCGGCAGACAATCAGGAAGCCATGGTGACAGGCCTGATTTCACTAGAGCCGGGGGTGAACCAGGGATTGTGACGTAATCCATAGAAAATGATTTACTTCAGTTCCAACGAAATGAAGACAATTCTTTCACTATATAAACGTCGCCATGTTAGAGCCAGATGATGCCAACGTTTCTATGGTAACAACTCGCCAATCAGGAGTTGTTGGAACTCCACACCTATACTTCTTAAATCAAATGTTTGAATGCTCATCATGGGACCACAAACTGTTATTGGGGCATCTAATTGGTCAATTTGAATACCTACAGAGAAATGTAATGACTGAGTAATAGCTGTCTATGGGATTTTGGCTTCTTGGATCTGGCAGGTACTTCCTGTTTGGAACAAGAGGGGGAAGGAGTCAGTCCAGACCTAATATACAGTTATTGATGTTGAAATGTTCTCACTCTACACAATCTCAAACTTTCCAGACAAAAACACTGTTCAGTTATAACACCTAAAATACAAAACAATCCTCTCACTTCTCCAGTTCATGTTAAAGTTCAGAATGTATCACTGCGCCACCAATCCATCAAGCAGTGTGGCTTTGTAGTTTTCTAGTCATACTAAGACCTTTTGACTAATTTTTGAGCACCACATACCATAGAAAATTAGTTCCAGATCAGGAAAAACCAAAATTCATACATACAGTCAAGAAAGTAATAGTATAAATCTTATATATCCATTGTCAATCCAATTATATTGTCTGTGGAGTGACTCACTACAACTGAGGAGTCACACTGGCCGAATGAGCCAAGTTCTGGGGTCAAACATTGACCACGCCTTAAACCAAGCGCAGAAGTGATACTGCAAACTGTAATTCCTTCCTATGCCTCTGACTCAGCTTCTCACTTTCAGCTTCATTAACCTAAACAGCACCGTGTGTTTGCAGACGTCCCGCTTCCAGACGCGTTGACCCTCAGCAACTCCCACATTATTGTCTTCCATAATAATAGAATTTGAACCCCCCCAAAAAACGAAGCCACTCAACCCCCTGAATTACAGCCATCCTGCAACACAAAGCCTGCGTCTATTTCTGAAATGTTTGGTGTTTCCTCACAAAAACAGACGTTTGTTTCACCAAAACATTACAGAAAATGTGGGACGTTGTTTCCTGGAAGTGAACTTCCTATTTTGCTGAGTTTCTTTCCGAGAAGAGCAATTTCTAAAATGTTCCTGTAGTTACCGTTGACCTACCGTTAACTTGTGCTGTTTGAGCCTTTAATCATTCTTTATAAACGGTCACTTTTTTCCAAGACTGTACCAAATAATCCCAGTGAACGGTTGGTGATCCCTGCCTCTTGGCTTTAACAGTTAACTAGCCATGGTTAAACATTGACCCATAGAACTGACCAAACATTAATAACTGCTTAGCACCTGCAGATAAACAGCTCTCCATTTCCGGATTGCATTCTAATAAGTCATTTGGGCCGGTGCGTGTGTGCACAGGCAGGAGTCTCTGTAGCCTGCAGGAGGCGGAAGTTAAAGACCACCAACCGAACGACAAACCAGGTGAAGGAATCAAAGAGAAGGCAAGATGGACCAGGGACTGTTATCCTCAAACAGCTGCAGCTCAAGACATCTGAAGTTGTGAGGGATGAACATGTTGCTGCTGAACAGGGAAAAAAAGAACATGAAAACGTGTTTTCAGACGATAGCAGAGTACATTTGGAAAGCACACAGGCCTTTGATGATGGAAAGTACCTTGAAAAAAGTAAAAAAGTTTGATTTTTATCATAGTCTGTCAGCTTGCAGATTTGGTCCCAAATGGATCTGGTTAAATGGCATGAATTTGTTATATATTTTGAAATATATTTATTTAAAAATTTGGATTACTTTTGTTGAAATGATCTTAATTATTAAATATATAAAATGCAACCCCATATTGTAATATGGCTTTACTTATGAAGATAAATGCATTTCACCAGTAAATGGGTTCAGTTAAAGAGTCAAATAACAAAAAAAAATCTAGATCTAGAATAAATTAGAATGTGGGTTTCCTAAATATAAATGTTTACGCTTGCTTTGCAGCCCTAAGCTTCTTTAAAAGTGATTTATTTATTTTGTCTACTGATGTATTTGAAATATCTAAAGAGATTTGAAGTCCAGATCCTGGAAAGTGGAGAGGATCAACAAATAAACAAAGTTAAAAAAACACATCAAAAGTATTTTTATTTATATTAAAACAAGGAAAAATGTTATTTTACATTGGGGAAAAAAATCTCAATTAGAAACCATTTAGATGACACAAATATTGACCGCAAGGGGCAATTCCTAATTAACCTCAAAGTTAATTAAACCCCTTGGTTTCAAAAAATGTCTGGTGTTTATTACCTACTTTTTTTAATTGGTGATTGGTGGTGAACATTGCATGTTCCTTAATTGTCCACTAGGAGCTGGTTTCAGGAAGGAGTAACTTCTCATAGACATAAAAGTAAAAAAGAACGTCTCAGTTTTGAAAACTGTTTGTTGTTTATTGCTCTGTTTTTTATAATGTGATTTGTTGACATTATTGGATCTTACTTTTCTGTTGAAGCTTTTGGTAATTTTTGATTTATTTATTTTTTTTCTAGCAGGTGGGTGGGGCCTATAAAGACACCTTACTTAGTCCCGCCTCTTGGTAGTTCTCTTTAGAAGGGTGGAGTTGGTTTAAGGAAGATCCAGGCAATAATGTATTGTGCTGCCCTATTTTTTTAGAATAGAATAGAATAGAATAGAATAGAATAGAATAGAATAGAATAGAATAGAATAGAATAGAATAGAATAGAACTTTATTATTCCTGCAAGGGAAATTCAAAATTTTAAAACTGGTTGTGAAGAGACGCTCCTTGTTATGACGGGTTTTTGGAGGTGGGTAAGGCTTTTACCTTATTTTTGCCCTTCATAATCCTGTGAGTGATGTCAGGGATTATTAGTCCGGGTTATATATGTACGTTTTTGGATTAAACACAATAAAATACTTAGGAACCACAACAAACAGGTCTTTGAATTTACTTTAAACTTTGAGGTTTTCTTTGGGATTTGTACGATTCAGAAAATCGTGAAGATGCTCAGCAACAGAGCCATGTGAGCGGTTTGAGGGTTACTGTTAAAGAATATTTTTAATCTTGGAAAAGTTTGGAATATTCACAGAGTTAGTCAACTTTTCTCTCTTCATTGTCACCTTGAAGCATGGAGACTCTGGTGAATCCACAACATATTCCCATTTCGCTGCTCTGCAGTTGTGGGATGTCATGGCTATTAATTCTATCTCAGCTTCATTAATCCACATTTTCCCATCAGCCCCCTGTCCTTAATCATCATTTCTGCCTTTGCCAACGTGGCCTCTGGTGGCCACATACAACCAGGGTCACAATGTGTTCCCTCAGCACTCAGGGGGTATATTCACGCGTACACATGAAAGGATAATCCAGGCAGTGGAACAGGTCATCCGTCTCAATTACACACAGTTGGACCCATGTCATTACATTCCTCTCACTGGGGTGAGTCAACATAAATCTGCACTGTGTGCGTTTACAAACGGCTTCAGAATCATAAAGTCGTAACCTTCCATCAAACGGATTTGCAGTCATCTTGTACTTTGCCCATCTGGTTTGTGAAACAGCGGGAGGTCCAGCGACTGAATCTCCAATCAGATATGGGAAGACAGAGATGAGACAGAAAAAAAAATCATCACACCTTGTAATTGAGTTGTGATGAAGGAACTGACAGCTGAGCAACTGTCTCCGCAATGTTCCACCCAGGTGGGAGATTGGTTGGAAATGGCTTATTGCTCCAGCAGATCTGAGCTGTTGGAGTCATCTGAATAACAAACCGACTTCTGTGTCTGATTCTACATACACATCGGGCATATTTAAGAATGTGCTGAACGCAGGTTCTTTAGCATATTGTGTTCGTACTAGACTATCCATTACAAGCACAAGTATTCACACTCGTGGAATCTCAAAGCGGTGCAAATCTCAGTTCTTTACTTTAACAGCTCTATTCCAATATATGAAAGAATTGGTCTAAAATAATTAGCCAAAATCACGGTCCTTACTTGTTTATATAAACCATAGGATCACTCCACTGTATGTGTCTTAGTGACAACTGCCCTTACAGGTGGATATGGACTGTCTGCAGGAAAAAAATGGGCGGACCTGTAGACCTGTAGATGGCCTACGTGAAATAGCAAGGTCATTGACCTTTCTGGGAAGCCATAGAGCAAAAAATGTTTATGCACATTTCTTCTTTGGCAGGAGTATCAAACCTATGGGCTGCATCCAGCCCACCAGATGGTTTAATCCGGCCCAGTCATGAAGAAAAAAAAAAGCAAGATTCTATAGCATTCCTGTGGCAAGTTATGGTTATTTAAAGTAATGGCCACAATGTGGAATTTCACCACTAGGGGAAGCGAAGGAAAAGAATAAGAACAAGAGATCGAGAAATAAACAGCAAGGGCATCGGTCTGGGTAAGATGCAATTAGGTTCCGTGTCAGCCTCACCACTGTTAATTTACTGTAAAAATGATCAGGTGTGACACCACAATGACCAAAATGTCGTCAAAAAGACCGTAATAATAACTACATATATAGCATTAACAGTGGTAATGCTAGTGCTAATGTTGTAGGCTGAATGAGGATGCTGAAGATGCCAGTGCGTAACCCTTCCGTTCTCCTTAGCTTGTTTACATTAAAAGTGGGGTCGTCTGGACACCACAGGACAGTGCGCTGAACTTTTTTTTTTCACTGATTTCGGAGTTTCACTAATGTCCATGGCAGACATAAAATCCTGTCCCCCTTCGTCCACATTTGTCATGGAAGAAATCGCATAACAATATGTGGTTGGAGCCATCTGGACCCCAAGGAGAGCGGAAGGGTTTAAAGCTGAAGATGCTGAAATTGATAACTGAAATAACTGAAACTAAAAGCTGAAAACACTAAAGCTGATAGCAAGCTAAAATATTAGCAAAATGCCTAATTAGCCTAGGAAACTGAAAAAAGCCTAAATTTGCGAAGAAAACTAGCATTTCACAGAAATATGTGCTGAACTCCTAAATTCCCTAAAAACTGGAAAAAAGTCCAAATTAGCCAGAACAGCTAGCTGAAATTTTAGCTAAACTCAAATAAACCTTTAGAAAGCATAGTAGCTGCAGGCATCCTACGGACAGTTTATCATGCACATTCTGTGGGTGTGGGATTTGCGTTGGGTTAGTAAGGGGGCAGGTACTTGCACCTTAATAATGACTACAGCGTGGGATAAGTGAACCCTACAACCACTTGTGTGTCCTAGATTTTTCCACTTATTTATTTATGTGAATACTTCACGATACACAAGCCTCACTTGAGACAATCCTATTTTTTTCGACGTCCCTTGAGGAGGCCGTATCAGCCTCAAGGGAACTGCAAGTCACATCTGTGCCCCCTTTAAGATGGAGCTCCTCTCAATGACCCTCTATGGGTCTGGACAGTCAAAAAACACGACCCCCGTACAGGTGCACGTGACTACATCTCAACGTTACTGCCCCCTGCAGCCTAGACCAGCTTTATTATCCCGTTGATTTGATTACTATAAGGGTTTTCCACCAACCCCTGACCTTTCTAAACCAAAGCACCTGCCTCCCTTTTTCAGATCCTCCTGTTTTTCCTCATCCTTGCACCAACAAATCATCCCACCATACGGCTCCCACTCAGACAAGAGCCATTTCATTTCTCCAATGGAGATGGCTCATAAAGACAGAAGGCATCAGGGAGAATGAGGAAAGTGGTGGGGGTGGGTGAGGGGGGATCTGTCTGCATTGCAGGACTGTATGCGCATACAATAACTGTTGCAGAGCACAGCCAAAAGCCTTTCGCTTTGTGGCAGAGCAGATGTTAAGAGTAATGACAGTGGAGATTACCCAATAATTGTAGCGGCGTAAATCATTGGAGGGGATGAGGACAATGTGCAGAGAGGAGAAAGAGAGAAACAAAGAAGGATGAAGACAGCTGAAGCTAAAGAACATCTTACGGTTTTTTTGAAAATGCTTACAGGATATTTATATTTAGACTCTTTATAGACAGATCGCTCATCCGTAAGCTGGGAGACGCTTCAAGGCATTAAGGCCTGACAGCGTTTGAGAATGGTTGGAAGGTAATGAGAGTCATACTCATTCGTTTCTGTCTGAATCTAAAGGTAGTTAGAAGACCCCCGCTTCATTCTAAGCATGATGGGAAATTTTTCTTCAATACACCAGGCACGAAACACGTGTTCATGTGACCACTTTCAATGAAAATGCATGTTAATGCGCATATCGCATTCAAAACGTTCGTATTCACAAGTTACTACGCACATTTTTAGGTCTATTTTTGGGGTCTACGTACAAAACACGTGGTAATTAATTGCGCGTTAAAAGCTCAACTATTTAAACTTTGACCAGACTCGAATTTGGTAGTGATATGCATAGAGTCCTTTTCAAAACACGGAAGTACCAGTCGTTTAAAAATTGATCATGAAAGAGAAATGAATGATTGTTGTTTGAGCTGGCTGGAATTATACAACACCAAGTTGTACTTATATCATAATAGAGCTGTGCAAAAAAAAGTCTGGAGCAAGATTCACAAGATGTTCCCCGCTTTGACATTTTACATCAGGACTCTTCCACTGTGAGTGCAATGTCCCAAACGAGCAGACAGGTGGCTCCACGTGCAGCAGGTTTATTAGTTTGAACAGGAATGAAGCACAGCTGAAAGCTCAAAGCTAAAATCAGGCTCAGACAGGCAGAGGTCACTCACAAGCATGGGATCATCCAAGAAGAGACTAGAGATGTCAGAGTCCAGGCAAAGGTCAGGGCAGGCGGCAGGTAATCAGAGATAAACCAGTAATGCAGGCAAGATGGAACAAAACAATACTTCGCACAGAGGTACTGCGTAAGAAACTCTGGAAATGTCAGATTAGAGTCAGCTGAGTGGCATCTGGGGATTGTGTGCTGGGGCTGCTGGGAAATGTAGTGTGTTCAGTACTCTGGAAATAGCTCCCGCCAGTAGCCAGACAGGGAGACGAAACTTTACTGACAGCTAGTATAAGGTCACGACAGACTGCTGTGAACACTTAATGCAAATGAAAAAAGAACATATTTAGCGTGTTCTTGAACATGCTAGACATGCCTGGTGTTTACGTAGCATGAGACTTCTCCAAAGACGCTGTAAATGAGACAACCGTTTGCCGCAAGTATGTCCATTTCCTTCCTTCTCCCACAGTTGTTTACTTGATTGTGTAATAAACTTTATTCAGTTAACCGTGAATTATTGTTAATTGAGCTAAAAAGTAATTTTCTTAATTGAAACAGAGAGAAGAGTGAGAGGTGGAGGGAACCAAATTAACAAGCCCTTTCCTTTTTTTTATTCCTTGTCTTGGTCTTGCTCGTCCTCTATCACAAGACTTTTATTTTGTCTAATTCATCCCCTCATCACAGTTTGCGATGTAATTTCTTCCCATCTTGCAAGTGCAATAAAAGACCGCAAGCAATCTACTTATTGCTGCAAACACCAAAATGAAATGAGGTTCCTGTTAAAAAGATTTGCTGCAGGGTGTTTACACACCTCTTCTTCAGATATACAAATCTACTGAAATTGGCCAAGTAAAGAACAACTGCTATAAATTAACAAATTCTTCTGTGGTAAATATTTTTACAGGGTTTGAATGGGTTTTAAAAAATTATTAGTAGACAAAGTCAGAAAAGAACGAGTTAGCCCAGTCAGGAACAAGCTGGTATGGAAAATTGATAGATAGGGAAACTGATGCATTTTCAGTGAATAAGACATTTTTAAATCTAATTCGGCTAATTGGAATGTGAGATGAAAGAAGACAACATGCATTACAGCTTATATTTCATTAAACCAATTTGTTTCTTATTTAGAAATTAAAATTTTAATATATTAGCAAAATTCACATCAAGTCGTGAAGGATTTGGAACTGGAGCCTCATGTGTATGTTGCACACCAACACATTCTCATTCCCAAGTCGTCATATATTGATGTTTGGTTAAGGACCACTCCGCATTAAAAAATAACATTTCAGGTGTCCTTAACTCGCCATTTTTTTTACATACTAGTTCTCATTAAATCACGGATCCCAACCTCTGGCCTGCAAACTGAACCAGGTCCAGTATCAGGACACAGAACGCACTGGTACCCTAACACAGTACCGATATCCTTACCCGACACCGGTTCATGTCAGGGACCATGTCCGTCCCAGTTCGCGTTGGGTACTGTGCTTACCTGATCACGGACTGGGGTACCGTTGGTACCTGTCGAGGTCCTTTGGCACTGCGGTCTAGGTACTATCGTCAGGTATCGAGTGTCCATCCGGGTTAGGGCAATGGTTCTGGGTTAGGGTACCGGTACCAGCCACGTCCTGATTACGTGTCTCCATGCGGTACCCCATGCATTGTACGAACAGCCAGCAAGTAAAAAAAACGAGTTGAGGACACCCAAAATGTCAAAAAGTAATGTGGAAGGGTCCTTAACCAAAGGTCAATATGTGACGACTTCGGAAGTAGAAGTAGCCACTTCAACACTCGTACATTCAAAAAGATAGAAGATAGCTTTAAAGACCCACTCCAATGAAAATCATATTTTTTGTTTTTAACATGTTCTTGTAGCATTTTTCTCATAATAGAGGACATATTTAACCCTTGTGTTATCCTGGGCATGTTGATGTTGGGAGTGGGAGTTTTGATTTTCACTGGTGTCCGTGGCAGACATGAAATCCTCTCCACATTCATCTGCATTTGTCATCGGATGGAAAACACGTCAATGTAAGGCTTGGGTCATCTGGACCCCATAAGATAGCACAAGAGTTCAAATAATTTACTATTAAAACTGGGTTTCCAAGTATTTCTCCATTGAAATTGTGTTGAATATTAAAACCTGATGCTGGAAAAAGCTCAGAACCACTGAAGTGGGCGATCCAAAGTCCCCCTATAAGCTATAAGTTTGCGTATGAGTGCGAAAACAAATCTTTCAGTGATGGGGAGGGGGGCGGGTTGCTCTGTGTCAGCAGTCCCATCCACAGCTAAGGCTTTTATTTCTAATGAACTACTCCCGCTATGCATGACATATGTCTTCAAATACGACAAAGGCTTTTGGATTTTGACTAAAATGTCGTAATCATAATTAAAAGATAACTGGGAACCATTTTATGTTAGAAAAAAATATAGTTGGAGTGTGCTTTAAAACTCCCACTGAAGCTCCTTATTGGCCAAACACACCTGATCCAGGTAATCTGCTCCAGATGAGACATTATTTCTGGAAAACCTGGAGGTTGATACCCTTACTTTCAGAGGTTAACCAGCTTTAGTTTGGTGACATTTTTCTTTTTTTTTCAAAGGGAAGTTCCCTCCATGTTCCAGTTTCCAACAACTTCCTAAAACCTACACACGGGTGAGAAGTCGGTCACAAAAAAATGGGGCCATGTTTTAAATTGGACCAACATTCCGGAGCTCGAAACAACTGCGTTCCAGTCGCAAGCCGAGGACGGTTCCAACTTCTGCTAACCCTCTTAGCCAAATATTATTCAGCACAGAACAACATCACCAGGAGTTATTGGCTGAGTGGGAGGAAGTGATGTATATTGACTTTTCATTTCTGCCCTGCTGACTCTACTGACAAAAAGGAACCAGGGCACTTCCAGCTGCTAAAACCGAGAGCAAACAACACCGAACTCCAATCCGCCGCACTTTGTTCCCAAATTAGTTTGTTCATTAAGCTCTTCTGTTGCTCAACAGCCACAACTGTGAGTCATCTGGCAGTTAAAGTAGCTAAATGACACTCGCGCCATTATCACAGTAATATACCTCCAAAATGATTTGTACATTACATGTAATATAACCAAATGAGGCCTGCAAATGACATGGCTGCTCCTGTTAATGAGATTCATGTACACAATAAAATAAACATTATCCATCCATTCCTGCTGATCCCTCCACATTAACACATGACCTTTGGAACACCAACATTCTTGCCCCAACAATGCCGGCCAAGCTCCGCTATTGACTTGCGGAGCCGTCTTGTCAGTCATAAACCGGTGAAAGATAGAGGAGGAGGAGACACCAGAGAAAGAGAGGAAGAGTGCCATTACCCGTGTTCGGGACCTGCGTCTTCCCGGAGTGAATAATTACTTCTGACATGTCGTGAATAGGAGGGGACATTATCGCGCTGATCCTCCGTACCCCCAGTCGCGCACACACACACGCGGAGGCCCCCTCTGAATGATTTAGGGAGGCCTGTTAATAATGCAGGAGCTCCTACAGCAATTAGGTAAGTAGCAGAGGGCGCCGGCTGTGACGCCTCAGTTCACCGGTACAAGCTGTAAAGGAATGAAGCGCCGACTCGCACGCAGAGTTTGGGTTTCGACCCCCACACACACTTATACACACCATCCCCCTCAAACCTTATAACCCCTAATTATTCATATGAATGATAGATAAAAGCCATTATTAGAAAGTTCCATTATTGATCAGGACCTGGAGTAGAGGACCTAAGATCTCCATTTGCTCCTCATTGGTATGCATTATGCATCGCTGGTGGAGCAGGGAAGTTAATAGGTAACGTGGCTGCACGCTATCATTTTGACAAGCAGCACCGCTGAGGCTGAAAGGTAACAAGTATCTGTGTACTCCGGGAAAATGAATCGAAAGTGATTAGGTTGAGATGAAACAAGCGCGGCACCGAGGGTGGGTGCACGAGACCTCGCTTGTTCCCGCGCCGCGGCGCCAAAGCTGTCAGGCTTTTAAGTGCAGCGTCAGGGTGATTAGAGAGCGGCGGGGCCCAGACAGAGCCCAGACACCAACCCCCCTCCCCCCGGAGACAAGGCCTCCGTCAGAACAAGCCCGTGTCCGGGGTCAAGACTGCGCCGTCTCCCCACTCCCCCCCCCCGTGTGTGATAGCTGCACCGTTGGTGCACAACCAGGACTCGTCTCCCCGACTGCAGTCAATGATACGCTCTCCGGCTGATTTATGGCGCCTTTCGACTCCCTGTGATTATATTTTAAAGGGCTGCTTCACCAAAATGACAAAAACAGGGCCGTTCAGCCATAAGTTGTCACGAATTTGACGTTTGCCTCCACCTCCGAGTCTGTCTGCTGAACTCTTAGCTGTCACAATGTTTGCAATAAAAAGTAACTGTGTGCAGGCAAGATCATTACACTCTAATTTTTATAGTTTCCGCTTATCAGTTTCTCTAAATGCATGACAACAACCCCCCAGGATGTCCCATTGACTGTATAATCACTGGACATATTAACCCCTCCCCTCTTGTGTTCCAAACAGGAAGTACTGGCTGGTTCCAAGGGGGTCAAAATTCCATAGACTTCTATTGAGAAATTATTATTTCTCAGTCATTTTACTTGTCAGAATAACCATTCTTGCTCTAATACCATCTTTTTAACCTCTTCTTTCAAATCATTTTTTTAAAGATATTTGTTCTTTATCGCAAGACTACGTGAAAGCATGTGGTGGCCCCACTTCCAACGTTTGATTGACAGTTTCCCCAGAACCCGCTTTCAAAGGGTGTGGACTTCGAACAAGCTCACTTGTGATTGATTTTGTTTAGATTTTTTTACTTTATTTATTTGCCCTCTCAAACAACATATTGCAAAAAAAAAAAAAAAAAGGAAACAGGTATAGAAATATATAAAAAGAAAAGTCAAAAAAACCCATACGGGCTATTAACGCCTCTGCTTAAAATGTTTTTAAAATAAACATAAAATACAATTATCCAATTTTATATATTCACAATTATACACTATACAAATTTAAAAAAAAGACATTTAGATTTCATAAATACAATCTTTTTCTTATCAGGATTGTCCTAAACTCTGGCGACAGTTGTTCCTCTAAAAGCATGACTCAGACCAACTCGGACCAATCACTGCTGACCGGTTTCAAAATGTTGGCGTACGTATCAGGAAGCAACGGTGATGGAATTGGACTGATTTCGAGAGCCTGGAGGTTAGGTATTTTCTATGGATGACGTCAACTCCTTGATATGTCCAGTTTATCCACAACCCCCCCAGACCAGTGGTATAGTTGGTATCAGGCCCGGATTTAGGCATGGGCAAGGGGGGGCAATGCCCCCCCAAATGCCAGGACTGCCCCCAAACGTGATCGCAAAACTATCTAAATTTAAAAATGTGTTTAAAGAAAAACAGAGCGCTCTCTGCTCTCTCTGGCTCTCATTCAAACAAGCAGCTAATGCTGATTGGTAGATGGAAGAGAGGGCGTGGCCTCTCGTGAAACTCCATAAAATTCTCTGCATAGCTCTCAGGCTCAGAGCGAGGCGCCGTCCAGCAGAGCTTAGCGGCCGTTCAGTGTCTTCGTCGTGCGTTTACAACTGAAGTTATTTGATCACTCATCATTTTAAAAATTCTCATCCTCTATCCTATCTGTCGCTCTCTTTGTTCCAGCTTGCTGTAAACCAAGAAACGAGTTTACTATGCGCAAGTTTCTTGTTGCTAAAGCTAGCGCTAGCATTAGCAGCGAAGCTACTAGTCCCGAGGCATTAGCGGCAGCAGCAGAGACCGACTCGTCGGTTGGTACTGCCCAGCCCAGTGCATCTAGTTTTTCTAGTGTCTCAAGCACAGCCCCAGCTTCCCCAGTTGCTCCAAGGCCTGCAGTGCCCGCTGCAGATGATGTAAAATCCGGCTTGACCATGTTAGCACCGTCACAGCCCACAGCTCTGGTTTTCCCCAGGCGTAACTTCGGAAAAAACACACGCTCATTCTGCCCAGGTTGGTATCGTGGAAGACCATGGCTGGAATATTCAGCAAAGCTTGATGCATGCTTTTGTTTCCCGTGTCGTAAATTTGGGGGAAACAATGACAGGAATTTGGTTTTCACAAAACATGGATTTAATAACTGGAAAACCGCACTGGAGAAAGACAAGGGATTCACAAAGCATGCCTCAAGTCAATGCCACATAAAAAATGCAAAATCCTGGTCTGAAATGTCCCAGAGAGAAGCCACAGGGAAAGCATTAGTAACCTAATAGGGCCCTCACAAATCGAAAAAAATAAATATTATATAAAAACAATTGGAGAAGTCGTTCAGTTCCTTGCAGTGAATGAACTTCCACTTCGTGGCAGTGTGGAAAGCTCAAATGAGGATTTCTCTGCAGGACTGTTCTTAAAACTGGTGGACTACACATTAACAAAGGACCCCAAGTTTAACGAAATAAGCAAAACCATCCCACAAAATGCAAAATACACCTCTCACAACATCCAAAATGAAATAATTGAAACACTGGCCAAAATGGTATTAAATAAAATCAAAGATAATTATAACAAAGCAGATTCTGCTGGTTTTTGCATCAAAAGTGATGGAACCAGAGACAGATGCAATGTGGAGAATCTGTCAGTCATTATCAGATTTGTCTGTAAAGGTCTTCCAGAAGAGCACCTGATTGGTCTGCTGGACCTCAGTCAGTTAAATGCAGAATTTATTACCACCCAAATTCTTCAGCATCTTTCTGACTGTGGTTATAATGCAGCTGAAATGATCAGTCAATGCTATGATGGAGCTTCTGTCATGAGTGGGGTCAGGGGTGGGGTTCAGGCCCTATTGCAAAAGAGGGTAGGGAAAGATATTCCTTATATCCACTGCTATAACCACCAGCTGCATTTGGCAGTGGTGCATGCAATGCAAGCAGAGCCATGTGCAAAAACCTTTTTTGATCTGTCAGGATCCCTGCACTCATTCTTTCATCGTCATTATGTGTCACAGAACTATGATGTTCCCTCCCTAAAACGGCTGTTGGAGATCAGGTGGACAAGCCACCATGATGTGACCAAGTGCCTTATGGAGAATCAGGATGCTATTATGAGGATCCTGTCAGAAGTCACAAAGGACAGAGCTGCTGCTGTTGACATCTGCACAGAGGCATCGGGGTTACTGATGATGTTACGGAGGCATAATTTCTTTGAAATAGGAAAGTTCCTTCTGAAAGTCTTGGGGTCATTGAAGGCAGCAAATGCCATGCTGCAGGCTCATTCAGTTGACCTGTGCTGTGCTTCAGAAGTAGTCAGTGCATCCCTGCAGGCTCTGAAGCAGATGAGGGTTGAGGAGAGTGAGGCATTAGCCAGAATGCCTCCAGCAGCTGCTAAAAGAAAGAGAACAATGAGCTCAGCGCTCACAGGTAGTGCTGTTCTGTCCACTCTGTGCCGTGCAGAAGACTCCTTGACTCCTTGCCCGTCTCTGAAGAGAGCTCTTCTCAACATTTTGGAGAGAGCCATTGTAGAGATGGAGACAAGGTTCTCCAAAAGCAATCTGGAGCTGATGAAAGCAGTTAGTAGTCTTCAACCTCAATCTCCCTCTTTTCTGGATGTTTCCATGTTAAGCCCTCTGCAGAAAATGGCAGGAAGTGACAGTGACAAACTCTTCAATGAGATTCTGGTTGCAAAAATAATGTTGGAAAAAGAGTTCAAAAAAGACTGATGCTGGTGGCAATGTAGAGTTTGTAGACCTCTCCACCATCTGCAAATATCTACATGGGTATAAGAATGCCTTTCCTCAGCTCCATCTCATGTATGTGACCTCCATCGTGATTGGTGTGTCATCTGCATCATGTGAAAGCTCTTTTCTCTACTTTGTCTCGAGTTCTTACCCCCTTCCGCTGCACCATGCTACATGAGAGAAAACAACATTTAGTTATCTTGGCTCATGAGAAGGCAATAACAAAAAGCCTGGATATGGACTCATTTGTTCAGACTTTTGCACAAAAAAGCAGACGGCTAATGCTGTAATGACTGATACAAGACATGCTCTGTGTTCAGCGCTTAATAAACAACAGTGACAAAAAATACATGTCGTAAATAAAAGACAAAAAAACAACTAAACCAAAGATAAACTTGAACGTAAATAAATAAAAGTGAAACAAACTACATCATAAATAAAAAAGATGCTTAAGGAAGGCCAATAAGAGATGCATAAACAGTCAGGCTTCAAAATTATGAAAGTAACAAAAAATACACAAAAGGAATTAAAAAATAAAAACAAATTACACTCACTCACTTAAAAATGAATAAATTAATTTCTAAAATGTAGTCTCCACAGGGCATAAGCTAGTGTGACATCTGCACCACCCCCTAGCCAGGGTAAACGCAGAGGGTATCCTGGTGCCAGGAATGCCATCCTACATAAAATATTCATTCATTCATTCATTTTCCTGACTGGTTTGTCCCTTTCGGGGTCGCGGGGTGCCAGAGCCTAATCCGGCTACAGAAGGGCGAAGGCGGGGTTCACCCTGGACAGGTCTCCAGTTTGTCGCAGGGCCTCAATCACACACCCATTCACTCACACATCCACACCAAGGGGCAATTTAGAGTCACCAATTAACCTATGAGGCATGTTTTTGGATGGTGGGAGGAAGCCGGAGTCCCTGGTGAAAACCCACACATGCAGGGGGAGAACATACTGAAGACAAATTACATGGATCACAAAAGACAATAGTTATAGCTCAGTTATCTTTCATTTTTAATGCATTTTATGCTCTCAGGAGGATTTGACATCCTAACCTCTAGGTATACCCAAACTTGCCCCCCCTGATATTCTGTTTGCACCCCCAACTGGGGCTGGCTAGATCCGGCCCTGGTTGGTATCAGTCCGCATAAAAAAATAAATGTATCCATTTCATTACAATATATGTTGTGATGCAGAAACCAATATAGGCGGGCCAAAGTCTTCTTCACTTCAGTCACTTCATTCCGATGCATCCACTTGTCGATGACTAGACACATTAATGTCTTTGTTTTTCTCGTCCAAGCTGGTTTGGATATCTCTGATGTTTATCAACATTTTTGATAACATTTTAGGTTGGGGTTATGAGGGGCTGTAAACTAGCTGGAGAGAGAGAGAGAGATAAAGGGATAATGGGATATCAGTGGAGGCTTACTTCCATACTAAAAGTCCTACCCACAACTCAGAGGCGATCCTGATGGACTCTTGCTGCTATTCAGAAAATATATGATGTAATTTGATTTTAGCCAAAACAACAATTATTTAAAAAAAAAACATTAAGAATTCTTGTATAATAGATAAATATGAATATAGTATTGGTGTGAAATATATCAAGCTTGCTGCAATTACATAATTGTTCTAAAATTACAGTAGTTCTTGCAAAAATGTAATGAATGTTAAAAAATTTAATATTTAATTTTTTTGTAAGATTATATATAATTTCATTTTAATAAACAGGTGGGAATAACAACATTTTAAAAATTGTACTTCCCCTCACAGCCTTGGAGTGAAAATTACTATTGAAAACAATTGCAAAATTTATAGCACCTGTTAAGAAAATCAGCTTTAACTTCAAGCTTTTTTGCAGAAATTATTACAAAAAATACAAACGAAGGACTCACTAGAGGGACGGATATTTCATAAAAAAAGACAACAGAGTTTCTCTTTTTTTACATCTTAGGTTGTGATTTTTGTCATTAAGTGTACTTTGGCTGAAATAAAAGTTGGACATACAGGACTAACAAGCAGAGGGAACAGCTGGAAAACACGACTGTTGTGGAAACCATTTTCTGAGAGGTTTTTACCCACCAACTGAAGTCATCACGCACCCATTTTTTTATTGTAGTCTGAAATAAAGATTAGCCTCTCTTTTTGAGAGCTGCAACAAATGGAAAAAGAAATTATTGGCACTTGGGAAACAAGTAAATGAAAGAATGAAAAGAGAAACGAGAGACACCTGCTTGGACTAAAAGTAGAACTTTCAGCCCAGGAAAAAGAATTAAAAAAAAGCTTTTATGCAACGACTTGAAGGTAACAACTTTGTCTTTGTGCCTAGTCTAAATAATCACCTCTGGAATGCCAAGAAACTGTGGTTCAGCTCAGTTTGAGTATCAAATTCTTTAAACATATTTTTCAAATTCAGTTCATTTTCTGCTAATTTGCTCTCTCTAAAGACTCGATCCATTCTTTTGGATTACATTCACTCTAAATCTTCATTATCCCTCAAGTTTTTGGGGAAAAAAGAAACACTGAATGAAATATTTTGAATCATTTCTATTAAACAAGTCAAATCCATGCAGAAAATAGCCTATAAAATATTTCTTGACGTTGACATGCAGGATAGTTGAAATAGTGCCCATTTGAAAGCCCCTTTGTCTTGCAAACCCTTAAACCAATCCCTTCGGGAATTTGCTGGGTTGCGATAGCTTGAAAATGCAGCCAATTCGTGCAACTTTTTCTTGAAACTGGCCAAAACCTTGGCTGATCGATTTTATTTTGATCAAATTTCCCCCATCTGACTGTGCCTGTCATTAGCAGGGTAAATGGTGAATACTTAAGTGGCTCTTTGGTGCCTTGCTTTAAGGTCTAAAGTACTGAACAGTCACAGTTTCAGTGCATTTTGACACCAGTCGATCTTCATTCCAGTCTATGGTCATGACCAAAAGAACGACATCCCAAATACAAACTGCAGAAATGAGCTTTTTTTGGAGGGTGGCTGGGCCCTCCCTCAGAGATAGGATGAGAAGCTCAGAGTAGAGCCGCTGCTCCTCCATATCCAGACGGGCCTGTCGAGGTGGCTCAGGCATCTGGTCCGGATACCTCCTGGACGCCTCCATGAGCAGGTGTTCCAGTTAGGGGTGTGTACTGGCAAGAGTCTGGCAATACGATACGTATCCCGATGCATGTCTAACGAAACGATATGTATCGCAATCTATCCCAAGACTGGACCAGAACAATTTTTTCACTTTTTTTTAAGAGAATGAATTGAATATACCTGAATGTCTTTCATTGTAAAAAAATATTAAAGTTGATTTCATTCAATAATAACAGTATTAAGCACAGTGACTGTATCAAGTTGCTTTTACCCACAAATTTCTGCTGCTACGAAAATTACGAAAAGTTTGTTTTCAAGGGATCAGTCCATTTCCACAACAAAATAGGACGAATGTGCCTTAACTAATACGTTTCTTAAAGTATGATTGCAAGATTGCTGAATCTAGCATTTCAATGGTTCATTTACCTTAAGGGGTGCTTTAAAAATGGAAAAAAGCCATTTTTTTACAGAAACATTTCAGTGAAGCAAATGCGTATTTCCCTACTAATTGCTACGACATTGTCCTATTTTCAGAGTGTTGTACCCATCACTCTGATCCATCAGGTCTCTGAACTAGAATCTACTGCTGTGAAGTTCAGCAGAACTTCTGCTCACTTTACTGACAGCATTTTGATGGAGGCTCCGTGGCTGACCCGCTGCAGCTCCACAGCTTCACTTGTTCTTATCTGAGCCGCTAAGAAGCTCCTCAATCCAGGTTTTTATATGGTACTGGCAGCAACTTGGAACAGAGTTTCAGTTTAGTACCTATTCCAAGTCAAAGGTTAGTAGTATATCTCTCATTACAACCAAAAATCGCGAGGCTTACTAAACGTTTGGCAGATCTTGTTGTTGTTTTGGCCGCGGTGTAGAGCTGCTCAAAGAGGCTCAGTACACTCTGCTGCCAACTAGTGGCAGCAGAGTGGAAAACAAAAGCAAGACGGAGAAGGACGCTCATAAATAATTAAATAAATATCGTCATGTCAACATTTTAAATCAATAAAAGTATTGGCAAACAAATTTTCGCAATATAGTAGTCGGGGAGAGAGAAGTCTGGGCATCTTTGCTTAGGCTGCTTCTGCCGCCACGACCCGGTCGTCCCGAATGAGTGGAAGAAGATGGATAAAGAACAGACGGATGGATGTTGCTCAACAGTGTAGCCGGTTTCCCGTGGATTCCAGTCTCAGGTGGAGTGAAAGATAAGTAAAAATAGCATGGCTCAACTGTCGTTTCTTCATTTGTTCATAGCTCACTACATATCCCATGATTCATTGGGTTACACAATAGCATCCCTTACTGAGCTATTGTATCTATAGTACACAACAAAAGCAAACATGGAACAGTCTGTTCCATGTTTGCAAATATTTAACGTGAAAGTGAAGATAAAGTGTTTCATTCTCCATTTACGTTTGTTTTAGAGAACAAACAAAAGTCGCATGGATTGATGATGAGTTTTCAACTCCACATTACAAGCAGAATTGACAGAAAATTAAAAACAAAGAAGGCAGATGTCTATGAATGGGTTGGTTTGAAAGAAATCCAGTATTGACGGTCTTTAGGTAAAATATGAGCTTATTTCATTTATTTTTGTGAAGTTTCATAAAATTGCACTTTATTAAACAATAAAAAAACCATCCTGTTACAGCCTTTAACTGAAAAATATTGTTGAATGAAACGTATTCAACTTTTTAGAGATACTAAAGTAACTTTAGGCTTTTTGTGCTGCAACAATCACAAAAAAGTATTGAAAAGATCCTGGAGGGTCTGATAAAACTATCCAAACATTTGTTGCAGGGGGGTTCACCACCATCATTTTTACATTACAGGCTCAACTGTCTGTGGAATTTCAAGCAGGGAATATCGCCGTTTACTTTATTTTGTTTCTCCCGCTATGTTTGCTGTATTTTCCAAGCCCCCTTCAGCGCACACTTGTTGACAGATCACTCATTAGTGTGACACAAACTTTCAGCAGCGTCTGCAGGATCTAGAGCACACAGCAACCATCCAGCGGCGGAGGGGAAAGTCATGAGAGAAAAGCGCGCTCCACCTGCATGAGGTGGGGATGGCCTCTGGGTTAATGGTATCTGATCACAGCCTCCACAGGTGAGGAGAGGAGCCACTGCAGACAGCATGGCACCACATGACATTCCTTCACTATCAGAGCATGCACTGGATTGCAGTGACGTGCACATCGTTCTATTGAGATACTCCACAATGTTTAAAATACATCGTATTAAACCATATATTGTGTCCGGGTCAAATTGACTCATTTTCACACTTGAAAATGGGTCATTTTGGACCTGAACAGGGTTGATGTAGACATAAACATGTTTGTTTTGTTTTTTTCAATATAATACAGTATTTTTTCTTTTCTATTAAAACTTTCACAATTTTTAACCCATATCTTATGTTCAGGTCAAAATTGACCAATTTTTACACTTAAAGACGGGTCAATTTGACCCGAACACAATCTAAGGGTTAATCTAGATATGCATGTTTTTTACATAATACCGTCTTTTCCATTGTCTATTAAAATCTCCACAATTTTTAACCTATATATTGTGTTCGGGTCAAGATAACCCATTTTTACCCTGAAAGATGGGTCAATTTGACCCAGTCACAATATAAGGGTTAATCAAGGCAAACACATTTTTGTATATAATAAATTAGTATGCATTGTCTTTAATAATCTTCATGAATTTTAACCCTTATGTTATGTTTGGGTCAAAACAGACCAATTTCTACACTTAATGATGGGTCAATTTGACCCGAACACAATCTAAGAGTTAATAAAGATATACATGTTTTTGCATATAATACACTAATTTTAACCGTCGATCAGAATTGTCATGATTTTAACCTTTATTTTTAAATTGTGTTTGGGTTAAAACTGACCCATTCTCACACTTCAAGACAGGTCAATTTGACCCAGGCACATTATAAGGGTTAATCTAGATATACATGTTCTTTGATATAATACAGTATTTTCCATTGTCTTTTACGATTTTAATGATTTTTAACCCTTATATTGTGTTTGAGTCAAAATTGACCAATTTCCACACTTCAACTCAAAGTTACTTGTGTTATCCTAGGCATGTTTACATTAAAAGATTGGGTCATCTGGACCCCACAAGACACCGTGCTGAACTTGTTTTTTAAGGATTTTTTTTATCTTCACTGGTGTCCGTGGCAGAAATAAAACCCTGTCTACCTTTGTCATAGAAGGGGTCACTCATCAGTGTAAGGGTGGGGTCATCTGGACCCCATGAGACAGCAGAAAGGTTAAAAACGGGTCATTCTGACCCAAGCACAATATAAGGGCTAATCTAGATTTATATTTTTTGAAACAGTTTTGTTTATTACAATTGTCATGATTTCTAACCCTTTTATTGTGTTCGGGTCAAAATTGAATCGTTTTCCTACTTAGAAACAGGTCTAATCTAGATACATAGTACATGTTGAATATATAATAAAGTATTTTCCATTGTCTATTACAGTTTTCATGATTTTAACTCTCATATTGTGTTTTGGTCAAAATTGACCCATTTTCCACAGTTAAAAATGGGTCAAATTGATCAAGCACAATATAAGGGTTACATCAAGTGTAAAATGATACCAGTTGTGTTCGTGCCGCTGCTCAGGTGCGCTCCAACATGGACACTGCATTACTCTTCATTTATTTACAATCTGATGTCTCTAGCGGAGCGTTTTGCAGCCGTTTGACCTCGTCCTCACCTCTGCAGAGCAGAACCTCCGCAGACATAAAAGCTATCTGAGGTGGTTGAAGAGGCCAAACCTCCCCAGGGGAGGGCAAAGCAGGGGACTGGGAGGAGATGAAGGAGGAGGAAGAAGAGGAGGAGGAGGAGGAGGAGGACGGGTGTCACTGTCTCTACAAAGCCCTCTTATCCTCTTGATATCAAAGTGGTGCACTCCCAACATGAAATATTGTTAGAATGAGGTGTGTTTGTACGCTGTAAAGTTATGTTCTTTGAAAATGACTTTTGAAGGATTCTACTCATTGTGGTTGATGTCTTTTTTAACCAACTTCTTCTAAATAAACTATTAAGAACATGGACCAGATGGGTACAGAGTGCTATTGTGTGGTTGCGAGAGAGATGACCTTGTTGCACCAGTGTGTGTACATGGCCTTGTGTGTGTGTGTTTAATCAGACAGAGAGGGGAGGGGATTAGAGACCAGGCACCTGGCAGGTGGAAACAGTCTGTACTCGTCTGATGCCCTCCTGTCCTTCTGCGCCGTCACACGTACACACATTCACAATGAACTGGAGGAACAAAGGTAACACAACCTTAAACATGTGTTTGTTTAACGGTGCAAAAATAATGGATAGATATACCTTCTTACTTTAAGTAACTGGAAGGATGTCAAGAATAGGAATTATTTCTCATCTATCTTACTGCAGTCCACACAGCTGACAATGGGAGTTTTGTGTTAGAGACTCAAACCGATTCAAATTGTATTGTTTTTAGTTCTTGTGGCATTTTCTGACAATGGAGGACATATGTAAAGAAAATTATTCTTACAACTGTATTTCTGTGTATTTATGCAATCAAATCATGAATCAGGATGTAGCTCCTTGCTCCGCCTCATTCTGATACATCCACTTGTACACCACTAGATCCAAATACGCCTTTGTTTTCCATGTCCGAACCGGTATCTGGCTCAAACTGTACATATAGATAGCTCCAAAATAACTCACAATTTTTGTGGAACTATGTCATACTACCGGGCATGTGAACGTACTTTTAGCATATGATGTTCACACTGGACTGTCACTACCGGATTCTAGCATATGTACAGTTGGAAAAGGCTTTGTGTAGATCTTGTGAATTCTGCTCCAGACTTTTTCTTTCACAGCTCTGTTACAATATTGATGTCATAGAATTCACAATTATTAATATCTCCGGCATTATCAATTTTCCAACAGTCAGCACTTCTGTGAATTTAAAAAGGATGCATACATCACTACCAAATACTAGGCGTATACAATGTGTAGTTTGTACTTTTTGTACGTAGACCCCAAAAAATGAACCTAAAAGTTTGCGTAGCGATGTACAAAGTCGAGAGTTTTCGACATGGAAGCCTGAAACTCACATGTGTACAAGTTTACATAAAACACAAAATGTTTTTGATTTTTGCCAAAAACAGCATAATTACATTTAAATGACTTTTGGTAAAACTCATATAATAGATCAAAAAATGATTGAAGTGGGAATCCCAACTCAAAAAGTTGTTAAAAATATAAAAAATATATATGTTTTTCACTTCTTTTTGAACTTGAACTCTACTGACCGTCAGCTGCATAAAACAAGGCTTTATTTTGAAGGTTACATAAGAAGTCGTGTCTGCCCAGCAGTGTTAGACGAAGAATCATCACCTCAGCGAGAAGGTTCAAAAGGTTTAAATGCTGCCTGGCAGATTTCTGCAGGGAACATCAGGCTCCTCCTCCAGTCTCAGCAAACGGTAGAGCGGAGACTCCAAACTGAACGTTACCTCTGTAAGAAGAAAAAAAAAAGATAGAATAGCTATCAAACACGGATCGATGTGAGAAGTCAGAGTTACAAATTCTCCAGATGGCTCTGAGCAGCTTCTTGTGTTAATGTGATTATACATTAATGAAACCATATTAATTAAGATTATACTGAATTTTTGCCAACAGAGAACCCATTAGCCTGCATAGTTAAATACTATTTGCATATATTCCTTTTTATTACGATTTTAAGCCCTCTGTTAGTTTTAAAGTAAACACCTGGTCCCGTCTACAACCAGACTGACTGGTATTCACACTTTTAGTTGATATTTGATTGAACACAAATCACTAAGAATGATAAAGAACTTTTTATTATTTAATTAAAGAGGTCATCTACAGTTTGGCAAAAAAAAAAGTGATAGTCAACAATTCTGGAAATGGTCCCCCATGAAAAGATGAGAGGTTTATAACGTTTATATGCTTCAACTATGAGGGACCACATAAAAAATATCCAGGAAATCCTATTTTAAGACTTGAAAATAATTTATTTGTACAGTGCAGAAACTAAGTGTTTATCTCCAACAAACAAGCGAGAATTCTGTCCCTCACAGACCTATTATTTCCTCTTTTCGATCTTCCACTTGTTTCCTGTATTAATGACACTCGTTTGACGGACCTCAATCCAGTTATCTGTGGAGGGATTTGAAGGTCTATTTAGCCCAGCCACAACCCCAAACATCACAGCTGTTGAGAAGATCTGCATGGAAGAATGGACCAAAATAGCAGCTATAGCGAGTGTAAATCTGGACAAGACTTTCAGGAAACATTTAACGTCTATCATTGACAACCAGGGTTACACAGAAAAGATTTTTCTTTACCATCATACTAATACATTTCTTTGGAAAACATTAAAGTGGGACAACTTATCAAATTATTTTTAAACCCAATGGACATTTATAAATTTCCTTATTTTTGCATTTCAATATTTTTCGTACAAAAACACTAAAAAAAAATACTTTTTAGTTTACCTGTTAACTATTTTAACTCAAAACATGTTTCTTTGAGGCTTTTTAGGTTATCTGACCATTTTTATCTTGTTACAGCAACCAAAAAATAGACATTAAAAACGTGAAAAATAAATACAATTTAAATAAATAAAATAAAAAATAAAAATGCTAATAAATAAAATTTAATTGATTTTTTAAAATATATTTTATTGTGTAAAATGTCAATTTTTAATTAAAAACCACCAAACAGAGAGGGAGTGGCTAAACAACTGGATAAATTAAAAGGTAAAAGCTGTTATTTCTTTAAAATTTGATTGTATATCAAACATGTAAAACATGATGAAGAAGTCTTCAAAAAAATCAATGCAATCACCTTTTATAAAAGAAAAGCCACAAACCGAATTCAGTAATTACATGTTTCAAAAGGTGATAGGCAGAAGCAAACGTTTATTTAAGCCTATCCCTTTGCCTTTTATCAGTAGCTCAAATAAATCACATATAAATTGAAACAATAAAACGCAATATTCCATTAACATTCAGTTTGTCCTCTTTTCATATGTAAATTATCCCAACTTACCATTTTACAATCAAAAATTGTTTAAATGATAATTTTTGTTTCTCCATCTTATATTTTGAAAACAGCTTTTCTTTAATTTTGATTGTAAATAGTTTGATATCCAAACATTTTATTGATTTTCAAGGCTCTTCCACTGTTGAATCCCATCTACAGAGAAGAGTCCAAAGTTTTACAGAGAAACAAAGAAGGTGAAGAAGACGGAGATGCTGATGTGGCTCCACAGTCCAGTGAAAACGGGCAATCGACGAGGGCTTTTTTTTGGACGCACAAGGAATAAACGTCTCTGCAGGCACCTGTCACTCCGAGGCCTCGCATGAGATGATCAGCAGTGATGACAGGAGGGAGAGACCTATGTCAAGATGCCGAGCCCTGCTGTCAATCAAAGCGCCGTCCCCCGTGGGATGACGAGCATGACTCTTAATCCTGCTGAAGATGGACAGACGGAGGAAAAAGAAGAGGCTGATGGACAGACAGGAGAAAGAAACTAGACAGAAGGAGATGAGAGCGGTTCTATCTTTTTAATTAGGCTAACCCCGACAGGTAATTGTGTTTGTAACATCCAAAAAGCAAAAGCTGCAGCTATTCTGGGCTTTTAAATGTGACCCTTGAGAATTGAAAAATTTGATGTCCTTGTCCTTAGTAGGCAATGCGACGCAGTGTGAACTTTTACAGCCAAAAAAGAAGGCCCGCATGAGTCATCCTTCAGCTATCTTGGACGTAACCCTGAAGCCTCCAGGGATTGAAGAAGAATGACCAGAGAACCCCTCACAGAATACAAAAGAGAGAAACAGAGACTCTCCCACAGTCAGAGTTTGCTGGAATTCCTGCGAGCTGTTTTCAATTAGTGCTTGCTGATTCTCAGTGTTGGTCTACCGCATCATTTCAAGTAAATGGAACTATAACTAAAAACCACAGAGTTTGGGTTGGCCGTGGAGGATTGGTCCACCTCTCTGTTCCTTTCATTGTAATCCTCTTGCCTGTGTGTGTGCTTTATTGTGAAAATATTATTTTAAAACATCTTATTTTGATGGGGAGGGAAAAAAATAGTACCTGATCAAATGCAAGTGAGAGGTAAACCAGAGAAGCAAATTTAAATAAATGTGCAACCAAAGATTTGACGTGTTACAGCTGTGGCCGTATTTGGTTCTGTTTCTGTTCTGTGTGTCCGTGTATTTTTGTCAGAGTGGTATGTCGCTATATTTTTGGATCTTTGTGTGTCTGTCTAAAAACATATAAGGTTCAATAGAATGTGTCAGAATTAGCCAAAATAATGTGTAGCTTTTATGAAAAGCTGTTCTTAATTCCAACATAGGTTTTTCAAAACGTTTTAGGGCGGCAGAACTATAAAATGTTTGCGTAAATAAATCAAATATATTTTGAATTATTAGACGATGAATTTAAAGCAGAGAAAATATTCAAATATTCAAATAGAAAAGACTGAAGACAAAAACGCAACTATGTTGGATGGATGGATGGATGGATGGATGGATGGATGGATGGATGGATGGATGGATGGATGGATGGATGGATGGGTGGATGGATTTGCAGCTGCACACACACCACCTTCTAAAACCAGTGAGCAAATTGATGTATTTTCTGTACATAGCTAGTTAATTGGTATTTATTCACAAAATAAATGGTAAAAACAATAATATGTTAAAATCTATTCCAAGATTTTTTCAATTTCCATTTCAGCCCGAGAGTTGACCCACCAAATGTTAACATTGGGTTATTCTAACATTTTGTCAGCCTGGCAAACGATTGAAGAGGATCGTTTGACCAAAACCTTTCATCCAAAGATCAGAGTCTAAAATGTGGACTAAATGCCAGGAATATTTGTATGTTTACTATGCATGTGTGTATGTGACACACTTATTCGCATTAGCTTTCTGGAGACACAGTCCTGCCCTCGCTTTTTTTCTGTACATGTTTTTACATGGATTGTCTTTTATTTTGAAGGCTGGTTTTGGGTTTGGCACAGGAAATTGAAAGTCGACTTCTGCAAAGAAAATTATGTTTGTTGAGTTTTTAACACGTATGTGTGGCATCTTTCTTATGAAAGAGAACAAATGTAGTAAGAAATCATTTTGTTTTTTTGCATTTCCAAGTATTTCTCCTCTATTCAGGCTCTGTTATTAATGATCTGGGGCAGAGCTGCTCAGCTCAGCACCAAAAGCCACGCCCCCTCAGAGGAGATTTTGAGCCTTCAGACCAACATGAAAAGTAGCTTTTCAAGACATTTAGGTTGTGGGATTTTGATTAAAAACTTCATAATCATACATAAAACACTACTGGGAACATTATTTTTTAAATTAAAAAAAAAGGGATTTTAAGTTTACGTCCGTGTCCATGTGATCTTCAAATCTGCTGCCATTGGCTTTTTCATCGGAGGTTTGATTTAGTGTCTAAACAGTTCATTATATAAATATACTTCAGTTAAATTATTTGTTATGGGAATTAAGTGACTTTTTATTTAAATGTTTAACACCTAAACTTTAGCACCACTGTTGACACTAATTCAAACATCACAACCCTTCAACCGTTCACTTATGTCATTTTGAAGTCTTGCGACACTGTACAGTCGTGAGCTGTTTACATTATCGATTCAATTCAGCGAACTCTCTCATGGACAGAGGCGAAAACATATTGGCACAAAGTTGATGTGAGAAGCTTAATTTCTCAGGATCAGATTCAGCTGATTCACATTGATGGACTAAACAGTCAGAGAGTTAAACTCAATCAAAGAGCGAATGTTATTTAGGCGACACCGTGACATCTCATGTATTAAAAGGTTAAGAACTACTGATGTTTACTCAGTTCTACTCCAGAAGTTGTACACCACTATATAACCCAGGAGCTTGGTTGCTAAACCCTGACTCGTGGTTTGGTTTACTGCCATGTTGTCAGATATTTGCCGTCAGAACAGTAAAGACTCTGTGGCGGCAATCTTGCGAGGCCCCAGACGTACAGTATCTCCGAGGCGATCGCAGCCGTGACCTGACACACCAGTGTCCCAGCATTCTCTGCAGATGTGGGTCAACTGACATCTGTTTCTCACTGCAGCCTGGGCTCAACCCGGCCCAACCAGCAGGGCTGTCATATTCATCCTAATAACTACTCCTATAATCACCAGGGATTATTCTAATATTAGTGAACGCACACACAGATGATCTCACACACACACACAGAGTGACTGCTCTGATTAAGGTATAGTGCTCCATATGGTTTTTTGGAGGGTTTTGGAGAGGATTTGTATGTTTTTAGCCTTTCATTGAAAAGCCTTGAAAAAGCCAGCTTAGAAAGGACTAAATGGAGTCCCTGAATAAATAATATTGGAAAATAGCCTGTGCAACCAGGGGTCACACTGGGTTAGATGAGGCCTGCGAGCAAAGAGGGCTCTCACAATGGGAATGCGTCGGGACACCGCTGCATGGGGATCTGGCCTGGAAGATTTTTAAAAAGGAGAGGCAGTGGCATGCCATTCTCTCTCCATAAAGGAGGGATTACGAACCACTGACGGGACGCGTGAATCAAGACGGCTCGCTCGCCACACTGCTGGACTAGAAGGAGGCTCTGCAGGGGGCTGCCAAGACAGAGATAGAGTGAGCAGTGAGGATTACCATACGATGATGAAGATTGATGAATGGTTTGTTAGTGGTTTAGCTGTGTGCCTTAGAGGAGACGAGAAGGGATTTACTCTGCAGTAACACATCTTGGAGGTCTTTCACATTGGGCAGTTTGGTCCACACTAAGGTTAGCTTCCTTGCATGGTCTGCTATGTTTGGAAAAAGGCAAAAATAATTAGCAAAGGTGAAGACAAATCCATATTTGAAAACGTTTTTTTACTTTGTTTTTCTCATTCTTGGCCATTTTTAGCAATAATTAGGAGCATTTGATTCATTCATTTTCACAACCATCCAAACCAAATGAAGGTGTGAGAACTATCAACATACCAGCGGTAGGGTGGTCGACTCTTGATCGGAAGATCGTGGGTTCGATTCCCGCCTTGCCCGCCCATGTGTCAAAGTGTTCTTGGGCCAGACACTGAACCCCACATTGCCCCTGGCTGCGGAGCCACCACCAGTGTTTGACTGTGTGTGTGATTGAGTGAATGGGGTTGTGATGGTAAAGCGCGTTGGGCCTTCAGCGAAGGTGAAAAGCGCTAAACAAGTATATGCCATTTACCATTTACTTCTACCATAAAAATCAAGTAGCCCAAAATATCCTAGAAAGAAAAATTCCTTTAATTTATTTATATAAACTCAAAAATATAAGAGATAATTATCATGCCCTCCACCCTTTGTAATTAATATTTTCTAAGTGGTCTATTTGTGGGACTGTTGGTGTTTCTGACACTCAATGGGCTAAATTTTGGAATATTGGTGTGTTTCACACACAGTTTGTTTACATAGCTAAAGTAACCATTTCTGGTCGTAGGTCCACAGAAATTGGAATGGATCTGTTCAGACGGTGCTTCTGTCATCACATGATGTATTACACGACCCATTGATTGGCGGAAGGTTTTCCTGATTCAAGATCCAAACCCTGTTTCGGCTCTGTTCTCCCCCACCCACCCAGGCAATCTTCCTGCAAAAAATAATAAATTCTTTACATAAATTTTTCCCCTACATTCGTGGGGGTTGGGAACCGGAGACACGCCTAAACCATGAACACGGAGACTCCCTCCCCCTTGTTTCTGTCTTACCCAGCCCCCCCAGCTGAAGAATGTCCGTACTCATCAAAACACTTTTGATTGTGCTTTGTAAAACATTTATTGAAGAACTTTGGAGTATGGCTCAACATAAAGAGTTTTTTTTTCTCTTTGTAATTCAGAAAAATAGACTGTTCTGCAGCATAAAGGCCTGTTTCATCAATAATAAACATTTGTTCAATATTATAATTATCCTCTGTGGTTATCTTTTTCATTTTCCATTTGTTTCTGAGTCAACTGATGCTGTTTCTCTTTCGCTGTAGTCGCACCATTTTGGCGCATAGCTGCGTCAACGGTCTACGACCATCAAAGCATGCACTTTGATGGTCCAACGCAATAAATCTCACTTGAATTACCATTCTAAACCGGACAAGAGGGGACTGGTCGGTCCGGAACGCTCAGTGGAAACGGGGCATAAGTGTCCTTGGGAGAGACACCGAGCACCACAGGCGGGCACCGTGTTTGGCCATCAGTGTGTGTGATTGGGTGAACGGGGCTGTGACGGTGAAGCACTTTGGGCCTTCAAGAAGGTAGAAAAAGCGCTATATAAGTATAAGCAATTTACCATTTTTTCTCTACTCTAGAACTGGTCAAGATCCTGGTCCCCATTACGTTTGTGTTAATACCAGAAAGTGCACAAACACACATTTGCGTGCTTAGAAGTCATTAGCTTGACACTAAACTTGGTTCTCTGCAGGATTTCCATCTATAGTTACCGTAGTAACCATAGAGTTCATGACTTAACCCCCAGGCAACCTGCTTCCCAACACATCTACACACATTCATGATAAGGGCTGCCTCTTCCACTGTGTTTGACATGGTCTTATATCACAGCCCCCAGCTGTCCCAAGCCCTTACGCACAAACAAACACATAGCAGTTGGCGTGGATGGATCCAGCAGGCCCATGCTAAACACAGAGCCATAAGCAGCACACCACCTAATCACTTCAAGGCTGGTCTGGATAATGACATTTGTTAAAGCTTTGACCCAACCTGCCTGGGTAAGAAGGCCAGTCTGGCTATTTTCTTCTCGAACATCCCAACTATAAACTGACAAACTCACAACCCCAACAACACAAGCAACATGAGGTTTATTGTTGAATTTGCTAAGTTTCTTGTGCAAGTTTGCATGGTTTTAATGGAAGGCCGTCCTGCCTGGCGGGCAGAGGCACGGGGCAGTTTTTTCCAGAAGAGAGGGAATCTGTTATGCAACATGTGAGAAGCCGCTAATCTTGCCAACCAGCCTGCTCCTCCTGGCCACCTCTCGGCCCATGCGCGCACACACAAACACTCACTCACACACACCTCCTGGCCAACTTCGGAGGCATGCATGGCTACACACCCAGGTGGCCTTAATGGGTTTAAGAGCAGTTGGAGATCCTCCTGCACTTCTGTCCATGTCTGAGACCTCCTGTCTCTGCATGTGACTGCACAGGAAGACGCGTGACAAGATACCAAACCACTCAAGTAGTTTGTTTAGTGTGATGCTGAAACCATTTTTTTCTCCACTTTTTCTGCTTGATGATGACACAATGGATTGTGGAGACAACCACAAAAAGAACTCTATGATTTATTTGTTAACGTTTTATCAAATTTGTTAGTATATATTTAACCCTACCCACCTCAGGTTAGCCGACGCTACCCTCTGGGTGAGATTCAAGACATTTGTCCAAACTGACATCATTTCCTTGATTGCTTTGATTACTTTGCTCGAGTGTGTTCTGTCTGTCAGAGCCCTGAAGGAATAAAGTAAGCGAGTACAGTTGAGATTTCCAGGAAAACCAGCAGGACAGCGGAGCTCAAGGTGTAGGCTTGGGCAGATTTGCTCTAGGAGAAAATGTTTCAACTCAGCAACGTGTGCTTACAAGCTCTTGACAGAGTTGTTTAAGCTTTGAAGGGGTCACACGTGCCACAGCTTAGTCACAGCTGCCCTTATGGGTGGATACGGGCTGTCAGCAGGCAAAAAAATGGGCAAACCTGTACGAGGCACGCAGGGAGACAACATGAATTATCAAGGTTATAAACTACTTGGTGAACATGTAGGGTGAAAATATTCATGTACTATATGGATATGCTGTGAGCAAAAGGTCATAGTACACCTATACAACACCCAAGGGTAAGTTAAGGGGAAGTAGGTGAGACACAGGGTTATTGTGTGCATTTTTCATTTTTAAGACTCACCCAAATGCTACGGACTGTGCAAGGAGCCCGTTAGTGCTGTTCAAATGATAAGTGTGGGACTGTTAGACGTTAGACAATCAGAGCATAGTTTGCATGGGCCTCCTATAGCACCCTATGCTTACTTATGTATCATCTGCACACCCTACACATATTTTAGTGTGGTCAGTAGGGTCCAGTATAGCTAAGGGCCTTGCACGACAGCATCATCCGAACACAAGTGTGTGGAACTCATATAAGACTTGCAGGCACTTGACAATACAATTACCACACTTGCAGCTATTGTACGTTCCTTAAGGTGGCCATACAAGTCATCCAAGCCTCAAGGGAACTGCAAGACACACCTGCCACTCCCCCTTGTGCTATCTTTTCCTGTTATCCCTCCCATGACAAAGGTGGACAGGATTTTATGTTTGTTTTTTGCTTGATTATTAATGATCCCATACGGTACATGCCAGTAGCTATTCTTCCTTGGGTCCCACCGTCTTAAAGCCACAAACGCAATACATAAACAGATCTATATGTACATGCACTCTTCACAGCAATGTAGAAAAAATGTATACAGCAAAAAATACAATAACAATTCAAACAAAAACACAAAGCATTAAGTACAAACACAAAATACCCCACAATCCCCCTGGTTCAGTCCAAGTTCTAACTCTGAGTTTAAGGCATGACATCAGCCTGTAACATCACCTTAAACCAAAATCTAATCCCAGTCCAATACTGCTTTCTCATTCTTCTTGTTTAAAAATAGAAAGTATTTTTGAAAAATGAATTGTGCATTTGTGTGAATAAATATGCGGTAATTAATTCGATGCCACCATTGTCTTAAACTAACCATACTTTGACATGCAGGTAGAACAAATCAACTTTCCCTTGATTGTCCTGTCGAGCAGGGGTCCCCAAACTTTTTTTTGGGAGGGCCACATAATTGTTTTCTTCTCTGATGGGGGCCAGTGTCGGTTTATAGGCAGTGTATTAATCACAGCCAAAACAGAAACATTTATGTTTTTTTTTTTTTTTCAGAAAGCCACACATAGCCAAATTTTAAATGAACAAGTTCTGTAATCTTGACAAATAATTATCTTGACAAAAATAATAATAATAAAACATTTTAAAAACGAGATATATAGCATTACCTGCGATAGATTAACGGCTGAAGATGCTAAACCACCGAACATTGATAGCTGAAAACGCTGAAGCTGATAGCTAGCTAAAATATTAGCGAAGTGCCAAATTAGCCGAAAAAATTAAAATTTGCCAAAACAGCTAGCATAAAGCTAAAACATTTGGCTGAACTTCATAATAGCCCAAAAAACTTAAAGAAGCCTACATTAGACAGAACAGCTAGCATGTAGCTGAAATATATGCTAAATGCCAAATAGCCCATAAAAAAATGTCTAATTTAGCCTAAACAGTTTGGGGACCCCTAGGTTGCCATGGACACCAGGGAAAATCAAAAATCATTCATATAAAAAAAAAAAAAAAGTTTAGTTCATTGTCTTGCGGGCTCCAGATGACCCCACTCCCAATGTTAGCATCACGCCTCAGATAGCACAAGGGTTAAGATGCAACCGCTCCTAACTACAACCCTTCATAGGCCCGGACAACCCAAAAAACCCTCAGCACCTGTGTGGGTGCTTCTGATTAAAGCTTTAGCGAGACCCAGCCAGCTCAAGAACGCCTACAGGGGGTCAGACATTTTCTGTAACTCCCCCAATCTCACACGTGTCAAGGCCTCTATCTATCCAGACAGATGAAACAGCATAAGGCTAAGACATTGTTCTTTCCATTTGTCAGTTAAACTATTTTAAGTTCAACGTGTAAGTCGTTTGCTTATCGTTGCTCTGCAGCGCTAAGCCTCTTCCCCAATTACCCTCACCCTTTGAACTCAACTCATTCTCACTGAAAAGTCAGCAAAGATGTGTGAGAATATTAACCCAAACTTGCAGGGCTCAATCAACACTGAGAGCACTTTTAAAAGTGGTTTCCTTATCAGTAACAGTTCTGGCTTGTTTCGTAGGAGCCCCCAGCATTCGTCTCTGTTTGGCCCCTTGTCTCTAATGTGACAGCTTTGATGTGCTGTGAGGCTTCGGGCTTTTTCTGTCTCCACAAACGCAACACGGAGGCACAAAGCATACTTTGATAACGGCTCAATCTGTAACTTTGGCAAAAACAAATAACACAGTGGCCTTACAAGACTTCTTTTGTCAGGGTTTGGTTCTGGACTCATGAACCGAACAAAACAATTGGTTCCAGATTGAGGCAGACTTCTGTTCTCCCCAGGGGGAAGGTTTAAATATATCAGAGTTGAGAGAAGCAGGAATAACAGTGGAAATGGTGAGAAAGCAACGGAGAAGAGAAACGAGTGAAACACAACGATTAAATGCAGGCAGTGTAGGAACATTTGAGCTTATAGGAAAATGGATGCAAGAGAGAATAATTGAGAACATGTTTTTGAAAAAAATATCAATTTTTGATTAAAAAGAAAAAACTGTTTGAATGAAAAAAGTCACAATTATCCATAGCGAATCAGTGACGACTGATTTAAAACTGTTAAAGTGTATTACTGCTTGTATACAAAAAATTAAAAAAACATGTAAAAAGGAGATGTCAACAAACTTCTGTGGATTGTGGTTCTGCAACCATCTCTGATTCACAAACCCTGAAAACCACAAACCCTGAGCTCCATAAACCCGGATCATGAACCACAGGTGCCAAGATGGTGATGTCATCCACACCTGGTTACCTTAAATTGGAGACAAAAACACATGAGAAGATTTCAACATGAGGACAAGATGTGTGACTTGTCCTGAATGGTTAAACACAACAGCAACTCAAAGCGCTTTGCAGACAAAAGCTTTTGCTATTTCCTCAACTTCATTGGGGTTTATTTACAAAATTATTTTAGCTACAATTATGATGAGATATTTTTACACGATCTTTTATACCCAGAGTGGGGAGGAATTGGAAGATCAAAAAATACAAAAAATTAGGAATATCTAACCTTTAAGATTATGTTTTATTTGTAATTATTATGATTTTTATTTTTTAATTTGGATGCATTATTGCAAGGAATTTACAGTGATGTGGACACGCACCTTTTTAATTTTTATTTAACAAGTTTATTTTCTTTGATTTTATTTATGTTAGTAAACTCGTACTTTTTACTAATAGTGAATTTATTTTTTGTCTTTCCTTAGTAGGCTAGCCAGTGTTGGATGTCTTATTTTAATATCCGACATTTGTTAAACTTATCTTGGACTCTGTGGATAAACAATTTATGTTATTTTTGCTGCATTATAGTCCTATCAGCGATCAATTTTGGTTTTGTTTAATGATGTTGAATCAAATTTTGGAGGTACACAGTGCCATGATAAGTTAGCAGTCTGTTTTTTACTTGATGCAAACAAGTTTGAGTGCTATAGCATATACGCTAATGTGGCTAACAATGTTGCAGTGTCAGCCTGTGTTTTTTTTATGTGTTGCTAACAAGGTTGGGAGTCAGCGTATCACAGTAACGTTTGTTTTGGTGGTGTCAGTCTGCTTTTTTATGTTACACAAACAACTTTAGGGGTTACAGATATTGTGAATGCGCTAACGTAGCTAACGCTTCTAGCACGGCTGATGTGGAGCGTGTTACAAGCAAGCTCTGTTTGTGAGGTCAATTAATGAAGTCTGAGTGTTTGACTGACTTCATCCTGGCTCTTGTCTCGCTTTATGTGCCTTACAATCCAGAGTTCTCTTAAGTGCAGAAAATATGGTAGCAAAGAAAGATTTAAATATCTTAATAATTGTTTTTATTGAGTATTGTATCTGTGTGTGTGTCAAACTTTAGATTTACATTCAGCTACTGTTATTTTTCATAGCAATCATGAAATATCTACACTTTATCACCCCAGATTTCAACCCTCAGGATGATTTGCTTCATTTTTTTCACTTTAGTTCTCTTTTTAGGGGATTGGGAAAGCAACTAAAGGTAGAACTGAGATAAATTCGGCTAAAGTTTATTTCTACTTCAGGAGGGTTTGAACTACATCTGCCACAGCTTTATAAGTACACCTCCACATCTAATGTCAGCGTCTAACAAAGCTGTGGCCTTGTCTCGACACCGCTGTTCTGCACATCAATGCAGATCAACTTTGTTGTCGCTTTTCCAAGATAAACGAAGTGACAATTTCTTGATGTTAATTATAGGAAACAATGCTCTCAGTGTTTTCTCGCTGCTGCACACAAACACGCTTAAAGGAGGCGTGCCCGAGAGGATGGGGCAAAGAGGACCTGGCAAGGGTTTGGCTATAGTCCAGCACCTTCACACACACACACATACATAAAAAAACACACCGAAACGCACACACACTCGTCCCTATCTTGGGTGATTACATAGCCTTTCAAACTCATTTACACACATAAGCAGCCAAGCTGAACACTAATTTGTTACAACAGTCACAAACAAGCGCACGCTCGCTTGTTGACACATCCGTGGAGCACAGATGAGAAAGGTAGAAAAAAATAACATACATATGTGCATCCTCACGATCACACGTCACATCATGTCAGAAATGTGACGGAAATTGATCCGACAGCCGTGAAATATTTTACCAGACACTTAAGGACAAAAGTTGCTCCTCCCCCTTTCAACTTTTCACACACTGTACCTTCTACAGGTGTGGGATTTACAGGAAGCATCCATGCAGAATTTAAGCTGCCGAGCTGGGATGAAAGTCTGCGTGCACGAGTGTGTGAAGGACACGCACAAGTCTCCAGTTGTTGTGTCCCAGAGATGCAACCCCGGGCCATCTGACACCTCTTCCTGTTTGGACATAAGGCCCCTCCGGACACACACAGCTGTGTACAAAGCTGCCTCTCTCTCTTTGATTCCACATACACAACATGCACTCATCTCAATGAGTTCTTGCATGATGTTTATTTTAAGTATCTCAGCCTGATGAGGGTTTGAACATCGGCTTTAGCATTCAGAAAGGAGCAGCAACTTAAGGCAAAAGTTAGACAGCTATTCTGACTTGAAGAAATCATCCAGCCCAATGACTGTATAAAGAGAGCTGGACTTAGTGACCCCTCCTACTTCATGTTCCAAGAAGGAAGTACCAGCTGGTTACAAGAAGCCAAAATCCCATAGAATTCTATAAAGCAATAAACAGCCATTACTCAGTCATATTTGTCAGAATAATCATTCTTGCTCTTTAAACATTTTTGTAAAAGTTATTTAAGTTAAAAATTGGTCAATCAGGTACATCAATGAAAGTATGCGGTCATCAAACGATTGAACATTGGACTGAGGACCCCTGACATACATTTTCCCCATCTGTGTCCCGGTACCGAGCGTATCCAACTGACTGGTTCACCGACTGGAGGTCGGGGACAGCCAGCAGGTCGAAAAACAACAAGCTGGGGACACCCAAAATGTCAAAAAGTGACGCGGAGGGGCCCGAACCACACGCCCATAGTGTGTCAAGTTGGGAGTGAGAATGCGTTGAAAGTCAATGATCCATGTATCTTCAGAAACCACTGAATCCCTTTTGGAGATAGGCTGCTGGAGCCTATCCCAACTACTGTTGAGTGAAGTCTGTTTACACCATGAAGAGATCAGTTGCAGGCCACATACAATCACCTTTAATGGACATTTCAGAACCATGTTTTGAATTGTGGGGAGGAAGGAGAGCTACCAGGATTCTAACAGGATGCAATTAATTTTACAACTATTTAAAAGAAAATCCTCCTTTTTTTTCCATTCAAGGTGATGCTAAATTTCTGGTTTCAACGGAACATTAAAATTAGCGACATACTGTATGGCACGAAGGAGTTGCAGTGACACTGGACACAGATAATTGCATGTTTTTCTTCTTAAAGTCTAGATTCCATCCAGCGTTTCCACCCAACGCCTGGCGCTCTTGTGCCAGTTGAGCTTCAGCGCAGTTCTAACCTTGGGCATTCTCCAACATGTTGTAGCATTTTTATCCCAGCCACACAAGGTCTGCTAAGAGAGCGGGCACGGCGCATTAGCGTTGCATCTTATCCACCAAACACAAGTACTTCCTACTTTGATACGAGCAAACCTGGGGAAGATGAGGGGGATATATCTTAGCCCGCCATGCCTTCTTGGCGATCTTCGATATCGAAGTTGACGTGCAGAATGTGGGAGAGCGGAGAGACCCTTCTCCTCATCTCTAGGCTACAGGATTAGAATGTTTACTCACTAATGTCTTTAGCCACGCTGGTGCAAGAAACACACATAATGGAGATGAAAGAGCAGCCGTGTGCTGGGAATGCATAAGTTGAAGTGTATAAATATACACTTGCATTGATCCAGAATATTCAGCTGGCTTGGCCTTGTTTTGTGTATATGTTGGTGGTGAGGTCTGCACCCATCTGCTCCTATGTGTGTGTAATCTGCCTCAGACAGGCTCCAGTGCTTAGAGGGGCCAGACTGCAAACACTGCACAGGGATGAGACACCTGCCACAGGGCTAAGACCACAGCCTTGACGCACAAACACACACACAGATGGAGAGGCCACGGTTACCAGGGACAAATGTCTCCACAGTAACTCAATTACTGCCCAAACAGTGGAACATTCAGGTGTTTTGTGCTTTCGTTTTTTTGCATTTCCTGCAGGATGTGGATTTCTCTTTCCCAAGCGCCATTCCTAATTGGTTGGTGTTAATCACAGACACGTTTGACAGCTCCTTAACCACACTGTTCATGATGGTCTTGGTGAAAAAAAAAAAAAAAAGAAATCTCTACTTATCCTCGTCTTCAAGTCTTGCTTTGAGCATCTGCTCTCAGGGTGTCACGTCTGAATTTAGCAAATGCCCAGGCACGAGGTGGCTGCGTTCTAAACGCCCAATGCTCAAAGGAGTGTCTGTCGTGCCGCGGCTCTCCGTGCCAAATCAGAGCTGGCTAGGAGCTCCCTATAGACGAACAGATGGCCATTACTATCATTTATAACTTATTAGGACCTATAGTCCTACCTGCGTCAAACACGCCCAAACACTTGGGAATGGCTCTCTTTTTTTTTTTTTTCCATCTCATTTAAACTGTTCAACATGCCAGAAAAGTCCCTGTAAAGTTTTCTCTCTTTTTCCTTATCTTTCATCTCTAAGTTGCACAACTGACACATTTGTGAGGAGATGGAGAGCAGTCATTTTTCTTAAATCGACAGTCAACAAATTGCTCTGTGGGAGAAACGCATATTAATGAGTGGAAAAACATACATTTCTCCAAATGTAATCGACGCATGCATGTTTTCTGAGTTCTTTGCACCAGTTTGCCAAGTTATAAGGTAATCTAAAGTAATAAGAAGAGCAGCTATTGATGTATCTTGCTGCATTCACACCAGCCTTGTGTGGTGCGTCCAAGAACCTGGTTTCATGGAACGCTCTTCCAGCTGGTGGTGTTCACATCCAATAAGACAAGCAGGCAGCGGCAGGGAAGGGATCCGTCTTCTATTGTGTTTTTACTGTTTACTAGGACTCATCCACCACCTACAATAGGTAGAGGCTCGATCGATTCATGTTTATCATTAAGTTTAGAATAAACCACTTTTAAAGTCTCAAATCTGAAATTTTCATACTTGAAAAAAAAAGAGTGTAAAGTGAAAAAAAGTTTGGAAAATAAATTTTGACTTTTGAAAAGAATGTTTGAAACTGAAATTAATTCTGTTTATTCTAGAATAGCAAAAAGTTTCAGACACTCAAACAATTATGGCCCAACTTTGGCTCCATAGAGGGGGCTGCTCACGTGGCACGCGCCCCCACACGCTCCGCTGACATTGACAACAAACGCACACATGGTAGAGTGGCCGCAAGCACAATGGTCCAAAGTTTGTCTGTGGTTTTCCAGCGTCTCTAATGTAACAAACTTGTGTCTTGTAAGGGCGGTAACACCAATAACTATTAAAGGGTTCAAATCTTCAGCTCTAGAACCCCTTGAGTTGATTGTCTCTATTTTTGTCAATTTTTGGAAGGATTGATGTTTAATAATAGTATGACAAAGACTGTGAAGACAAAAATCTGGCTTCAAATCACACCAATAACAACTAATAGATAAAGAAGTGATTAAATTGGTTAATTGTATCATCAAATCAGGACCTAATGAAACTAAGAAGGCCTTCTGCATCACAACCATTGACTTACAGTTGGTGGTTGTGGATTTTCTGGGACCAGTGATAACTTCAAAAAAACAGTTTTAATGAATTACTGAAGGATTCAGTTTGTATTCAGAAGAATTTCTGAAGGTTTTTTTGTGTGTTTGTCTCTGTCTGACTCCGTGGAGGCAGTCATCAGTGATGGCTCACATTTACCACCTAAGCAGGTGTGGGCATTGACGTTTTCTACTGTGAACAGGCTGCATCTGTCATGTGGCAAGGAAGAAATAGCTCCAATCAATGTCCGCCTTGGACACACGCACAAACACCCTCTCGTGTTTCACTTACCAGCAGCCCAGGTAGCGCTCACAAAGGTCCGCGGAGCGATCAATGTGAGCCAATCTGGCCTGCGGCGGGTGGGGGAGTGGGTGGGGGTGGCGATGAGAGCATCTCTAAAAACACGTTGCATCTTTGTTGAACTTCGGATTCGTCTCGACGGTCTTAAAAGCCATTTTGCAGAGGCTACTTTGTTGCAGCCATTTTGTGTTCCTACTATTTAGCACTCTGTTGAGCCTCAGCTGGGAATGCCAAATGGTGCCCCCCCCTAGAAAAACGGAATAAAAAAAAAATCAACGCCATCATTTGTGACCATTTGGATGGAAAACAAATAGATGGGCAGACACGCAGGCAGACAGAGAGACAGACGGAAGGCAGATGACTGGCTTTGATGAGCTTTATGGGGATGTGTGCAGAAAGACGGACGGACCAGCGTGTGTCGGCAAACAGGCAGACAGATAGACGGACAGACGGCGTACATACATGCGTGTTTGTGCGCGCATGTGTGCGTCTGAGCGGATGTCGAAGCAGGTTGTGTGTTCCTGCAGTGGCAGAGATGAGAGGGAAAGAACAGGAAGCTGCTCTCCTGGAGACAGATGGACTGCCATGCTGTGGACACACTCGCAGTTGCACAACCTCGCACACACACTTGGAGTGACACGCAACCGTGCAGCCAACGACGAACATATCAGAGCACGACTGCCTAAAACAGAAAAACACGCTGGCGTGAACAGGCCTCAAACGACGCCCAATCCAGATGAATTTACTCCGCAACAACTTCCCAGTTTAATCCATACCTTTTTTCACCAACTTTGAGCTTTATTTCACCACAAAACTCGACGTGGATGCAGCAACCCGCCTGTCGTCAGACATACATGATACGCTAGAGCTCATAACAGGTGGTAATCCTGCCAGCTTCAGGTATGTGGTGACAACCTCCTCACACCCAACTTGAGAGCTGCAGCGGATCTAGGCTACGCCAGGTTGTCACACAGGATGTGTTGTGTACACACACAAACACACACACACATCTCCTGCCTCTCCTCTGAGCAGCGACATGCGGAAAAAAAAAAAAAAAAAACGAAACGGGGAGCGAGAAGATGAGTCTTCACAGACATTGACTCCAGCGGCGACAACAGCAGTATCGCACCGTGTGTTTGGGTGTTTCGGCGAGTGTGTCTGCGAGCATCTGTGAACTCGCGAGAGTGTGTGTGTGTTAGATGTGTTGCACAGGATTGCCAACACATCTCCTCGCAGTGAGAGCCCTATAGGAACAGAGACATCTGTGGAGTGAAAGGACGCCAGCTTGCATGGCCATCTCTGGAGGAGAGGAGAAAAGAGGAGAGGAAAGGAGAGCCGGCAGGAGCTCCAAACCAGCTGATAATTAGAGGAGAGACATGAGTGCTTCAGATTGAGATTGTATTGTTCAATTTGATCAAGCGGACTCTTCTGAGTCCTAAAACTTAAAGACCCACTCTGGTGAAAACTGTGTTTTTTTTCTAACATGTTCTTGTGGCCGTTTTCTGATGATGGAGGACATATATAAAAAAAAAATAAGTCTAAAATTGTATTTCTGAGTATTTGTTATTCAAATTGTCATGAATCAGATACAGATTGTATTTGTGTCCTAGAAAATATCTCACAAGCTCCCTGCTCCACACTCTTAGCAACAAAGAAGGGAAAGGGGGCGGGGTTACTCCATGCCAACTAGGGGTGTGTATTGGCAAGAGTTTGTTGATACTGTGTGTATCGGGATATGTGTATCATGATACGCGTCTCACAAATTGACACATATTGTGATATATCCCAAGACTGTTTTACGTAGCGCAATTTACCCCAAGACTGTGTTACGTATCACAATATATCACAAGAATGTGATACATATCGCGATATATTACAAGACTGTGGTGCGTATCACGATATATCACAAGAATGTGATACGTATTACAATATATCACAAGAATGTGATACATATTGCAATATATCACAAGGCTGTAACACGTATTACGATATATCACAAGGCTGTGATACGTATTTCGCTACTAAGCACTGCAACTATATCATATATACAAGTTGCTTTTACCCACAAATTCCTGCTGCTTTTCTTTTAGTAAATTGAGAAATATTTGTTCTTAAATGCACCTTTGCAAGGGTTGGGTTGTCCAGGTCCATGGAGACAAGTAGACAGGTGCAGCCAAATCTTAAAGGGAGCCCCAATTTGCCTTTCAATATAGCCACTATAAGGAACATTATAAAAATGAACTGTACCATTGTCATGTGTGTGGTAAGTACATTGTGAAGTATTTGTAAGAATAATGAAAGTTGAACATACTTGTGATTTACAGGTGTTGTAAGATGTCCTTACGCCATACTCTAGTCGTAGTAGGGTGCGAGTATTGTTTGCTGCATGCCCAGGGTGTGCAGGTGATGTGAAAGTGGCTTTAAGAGGAACATACAAGCGGGTATTTATACATTTTAACAGTCAGGCTGCAAAGAGCTTTTCACTTGAACAGCACTTAACAGGCCTCTTGTGCAATACTGAAGTTTCAGGGTATTGAAAAAAACAAAAGTCCGTAAGACGTGTTTGCGGCTCACCTACTTTACTACAATATGTTGTATAAGTGTTCTCTATGACCTATCGCCCGCAGCATGCCCATAGATAAAATGTCCATAACATACTTCATGGACTCTCCAAGTGCTCTATGATCTAAAAATTTGACAATTTTTCGCCCAAAGACAGTTGCGAGCAGTTGCGACTAAGACAAAAGCTGAAGCATTTTTTGCCCAAACTGGGCTAAAGAGTTGATCCCAGAACTTTTGCAGTGGGTGTGGCCAAAAGCTTCACGATATATCAACTGTCGGAAGACATTTTCTCACCAAATAACGTAATACTCATCTAATCAGTGATATCCCATAATGCCTACCTTTTCAGGTTTCTTTTTGTGTTTCTTTTTCAGCATTTCATTTCATTTTCTGGAGAAAAAACATTGGAAACATTTACTTTTTTAATTGTTTTTAAGGTTTTTATTATTCTGGCATTTTGCCTTGATTTTTAAAATTTAATGTAATTTTGTATTTTTTTTTTAACTTTTTTAACAGTTATTGGGATTTTTCATGTTTATCTGTTAAGTGGCATGTTGCACTTTAGGGCCACCAAAGAAAACAAACGGAGACACAATTAAATCCTAAAAATGAAATTGTATTAATTCTATCTTTAGTGACAACTGTAATCCTTCCCATTAAGCATTCAGTATGAAAAAAAGAAAAACAGGCAAATACAGAAGGCCTTCTCCATCAATTCATCCATAACAGCAACCGGGGACCTCCACTAAAAAATTGGAGCTGATGACAATACAAGCAAATGTCCTCCTTGTGTGTAAAACAGGCCCTCTCAAGCAGATGTGCTCTGCAGACCTTGGGACTGTGAGCCAGGGAAGAGAACACAGATGCACCTGCTTTCTGCTTTCAGCAAAAAGGTCAGCCAAACTCACAGAGATGTGTCTGAGCTAGAACACCACCACAAAAAAAATACTTTTATCGTCTGAATTTGAGCACTAAATATCTATTTTTCCCAACTTTTAGTTGTTAAGGCTGAAAACTTTCTGGAGCGGTTGCTACACGTGGCTTTGTGTCGGTTGCCAAAGCGCGTTTCCAGCGATCTGAGCAGGTATACAGGAGAAAACATGTGCAGCCGGACGCGTGCCAGCAGAGACAGAAGGTCCGCAATGATGTTTCACTACATAGATTATGCAGATACGGCGGTCAGAATGAGGAACAAACAGAGCGAAGGGTAGGTTGGGGGGGGAGACGAAACAAGAAACAGACACGGGGACAGACAATTACAGGCAGAAAGGGAGGACGGAGATGGGAGCAATCGCAAGAAAAACGAGCAAGTGGAGGCATGAGAGGAGGAACATGTGAGCCAGGGAGATGGGAGTGAAGCAAGGAGGTGTGTGTGTGTGTGTGTGTGTGTAGGCTACAGCTGGCAGAGGGATTCCCAGAGCCAACTGCCAGTGTAGTGGAGCTCCTTAACAACTTCACAGGCCTCTCAGAAAGGAGCTTTAAAGTGGCCACATGGCCTGGCCAGCACAGCAGAGCAGCAGGCTTGACTTGGGCTCACACACACAAACACGCACACACGGACGCACTTTTTTTTTTTTTTTTTTTTTTTTGCACGAGCGTCCAGATACACACACAATCTCGAACGAGACTCAACTCGCCAGCTGCTGACAGGGACAAGAGTGTCCAGAGCGATAAATCTGTGAGCATGTGCGCGGGAAGAGGTTTAAGCAGCAAATCACAAAATATATATAAAATTATATTTTTAAAAAAAGCGATTTTCTTGATTTAAAAACTCCAATCATCTTTTGATCTATTTTAAAGAGGTCTTTTAATAATGATTGTTGTTTTTAGCCAAAAAAAAAAAATCCTGTTTCTGCAGAACAGCATACGCACTTAGGAATTTCACCAAGTAAATACTGCTAATGCTGCTGCTTTGTCCTGTCTGAGTTCTGGGTGGAACTGTTAGTGTGGAGTAAGCCTGCCCCTTTCCCCATCATCCAAATGTTTACTGTTCTCCTCTAGCCTAAATTTACCGCTACAACACAAACAGCTATCATTGACATCTAGTCATCTACAAGTGGAAGCATCAGAATGGAGCTTGTGGCTTGCCGTAGTAGCTTCTACAAGCCAACTGCATTTCTTCATCTGCTCCTGATTCATGACAATTTGAATAAAGAAATAGTCAGACAGGAAATTTTAAGATGAAAATTTGACCTCCATCATGAAAAAAATGCTAAAAAACAAGTTAAAAACACTGTCTTGGTGTGTCTTTAGTTGTAGCCTTTTTTGTGAAAATGAACTAAAGGAGCAAAAGGACTGAATTTCAAAGCTAAATGTGAGTGGGAAGAAGTGTAAGAAAGAAAAGAAGTTTATTTGTCATTTTCTTAGAAAAAGGTTTCTGTAGAACAGCAGACATACTTAGGAATTTCACAGTCATCTCTGCAACAGCTTTTTCAACTTTTCACAACTGCATTTCTTCTTCTGCTCCCAATTCACAACCATTTTTGAATAATCAGAAATATAATTTTAAGATTAACTTTTGTCCTTCGTCATGAGAAAAATGCTAAAAGACCAAGTTAAAAACCAGATTTTCATCGGACTGGGTCTTTAAATTAACGTGTTTTGTGAAGTGAACTGAAGAAGCAAAGGGACTGAATCTCAAAGCTGTCCTTGTCGGTGCTCTCACAGCCACCTGCAAACCTTTCCATCCCCCCCTCTGTGCACCAGAAAAACTGGATTCCTTTACTGAAGACGCGGAAGAGTTAGATCTCTGTATTTCAAAACATTTGTCTTATCTTTCCAAAAAACAAACATTAAAAAGTTGCTTTATCTGAATCATTCCTCTTCCTCTGGAGATGCCTTCAGACTACTAAGATAAATATATCTCCTTTCAAACCGGTGTTTTTCTGAAGTTCTTGACAATTTCTTTTTTTTAGTCAGGATTGCGATCTTTCCTTCTTTTTTTTCCCACCATCACTATGCCAGACCACCACTACACTAATGGTGGGGCATTAGCATTTCAAGGAGCCTCCATTAAGGAGGGCAAGAAAAGCTGCTCTCAGTGGGGGGAAATCCATTTTGTCCCAAGCTCCAACATCTGCTGCAGCCGTCCCAGCCAGAAGGACGCTCAGATAAAGCCGGAGAGCCCTCTGATTTACTGTAATGACAGACAGACAGGCAGACAGACAGACAGGCAGCGGGGTGACCATATGCAGACGAGGAGGGAAAGGAGGAGAGGACAAAAACAACTTCTGTCTCAGAGTCTGTCATTTTCCAGGGTTTTTTTGAGTAAGGATGGGTCACGGGAACGGCAGGTTGCCATATTAAACACCAAGACAATTCCCTTCAAGTCATGAATAAAATGGAAAGCAATCCATATAAATGAATGAGCGATGTGATGCCAGAAATCCCTTTTGTTGGTGGAATGAAGTTCTGTCCTCTGGGAGTTCCTCAAGTCTTCCAGAAGTGGCCGTACCGTTGTGAGTGGATGATGTGATGATCATTACTGAAGAGGATCCTCAAGTTTTTGATGGACTTTAACAGATTCATCAATAGAAAATTTAAATGACGGATTTTCACACTGATAAAAATCTCTTTTTTTGGTGTTTTTAACATGTTTTTGTGACATTTTTCTTAAGATTAAAGAAATATAGTAAGAAAAAAAATGCATTTCTAAATAGTTCTTTATTGAAATTATTGTGACTATGAAGATGACGAAAAAATGCAGTTTGAAAAAGATCCTCCGCTTCATTCTGATGCATCCATTTGTAGACGACTAGGATCCATTAAAGTCTTTGCCATCAGGCTCAAAACTGTACGGTTGGATAGCTTCAATATTTTTCACCAGTTTTGCCGCGCTTGTAATGTTAGGATTTGAGGGGCTGTAGGCTAGAAGGAGAGCTTGCAAACAGAGAGCTCTTGGCAACAGGAAGGGGGGCGGGGTTGCTCCCCATCAACAGTCCCACCCACAACCCAGAGGTGAATTTCTGATTACTTCAATTCTAATTATTGTGGAAACTGTTCGAAAACAACAAGGTTTTTTGATTTTGGAGAGAAAACAATGGAATAATCATAATAAAAGAACACTGAAAAACACATAAAAGAACTCAGAATGATGATTAAAGTGTATTAATGTCATTCCAGTACATTTTAAAGCAGAGAAAAGTTTATTATTACACTGAAGTATCTGATTGGTCAGTTTATAACTTGAACAACTTGTGATAAAGAAAAAAATATATTTAAAAAAAAATTAGAAAGTTAGGGAGAATGTTTCAGAGCAAGAATGGTTAATGTGACAAATAAAATGAGCAATAACTGTCTATCTCTTAATGGAAGTGTTTGGGATTTTTTACTTCTTGGAACCAGCTGGTACTTCCTATTTGGAACACAAAAGGGGAGGGGCTTGATATTTATATTAATTATACAGTCAATGGGGAAGAGTGAGGACTGGACGGCTGTGGTGCAGTGACGGGAAGATCATAGGTTCATCACACTTCGGTTTCCATGTGCCGAAGTGTCCTTGAGCAAGACACTGAACCCTCCATTGCGCCTGGCGTTTATAGGTTGGCGCCAGTGTTCAGCAGCAGAGCCACCATCAATGTGTAAATGTGTAGGGTAACTGTAGAGTGGTTTGAGCCTTTTAAGAGGGTAGTAAAGCACTGTAAAGGTACACGCTCAGCGACAAGTCAGCAACTCAGAAACATCAAAGTGTGGCTCAGACCAGATTTGGGACTATTTTCTACAGGTTAACACATTGTTTAACCTTGAAATAAGTCATATTAAATTGTAATTTATTGATAGTTATTTCTTTTTGTTGGCTGCTTATCCTTCCTGTCCAGGCACAACAGACGGAAATGAGCCTCAGCTGCTATCTGACTCATTTTCATGCCGTGTCTATGTTGGTCCACTTTTACTGCCCCTACTTTAAATACGGCCTTTCTAAAAAGTTAGACAGAAAAGCCAAAGTGAGTGGCACGGGACGCTGATCCTCACCCCATCTGTTCTCCTGGTGCAGCTCCTTCTATCTCTTTCGTCCCTCCTCCTGCCACAGGGGTGTCCTGTTTGTTTGGGTCTAAACCTTCTAAGCCCGTCGCCATGCTAAAGCCTGAACAGCACGGAGGTGAGCTGAATCACAGCCCGGCCAGATGGGAGTTTTTAGCAGGCGCAGAACGAGAGAAGGACCAGCTCTTAGATGATGGCAAAAGCAGGGAAAGGTTGTTCCTTTTATCCGTACAACAACCTGTAATGACACTTTGCCCCTCTAATGACAGAGCATATCGAAATTATAATACTTTTTTCCCTAAGCAAACAGAGCAGTGGTCAAGTCGTGGCGCCACAGTGCAGTTATTCCTGCCCGTCTGCGAAGCGCATGCTTGATGCTGGCACCAACTCAAGAGCAGACTTTTAAAAACCCCACTGTGATGGCTATTGTCCGTTGCCATGCACCAAAACATGGAACTCTGTCGAGAAGATAAACACCGTATCTTATATGTTCCCAGCGGCAGCAGTGGCAGCGTATCTGACACGTGTCTCTGTTTTGTACCATCTTCAAGGAGTGAAGATACAGATACAAGGTGTCTGCTGGAGTTTAAACAGATGGAGGGCCTCTTCTGGGGAAGCTTTTGAAGGGCTTTCTGAGAAAAGGAAGAAGTGGTGGTGGGGAAAACAGCCTCTTCCAGTAAATATTTCTTCAAATTTGAATTGATCTGGATTTATTTATTTGGGAAATGTGCAGATAAAAAAAAAGCTCACTGACTTCACTTACACTTGCTGCCAAAAGACTTGAGACTTGACTTTAGATTTGGTAGAAATTGCATGAAACTTGAGTTAGACTTGAGATGTGAAATTTCGGCTAACTATCATAGTTTTGGCTCAAAGTTGGGATAGAAATCTTAAAACGTCACTTGGACTTGGACCCTACGACTTGATACCTGATTTTATATAGTGGCAAATTACATGAAACTTGGATTAGACTTGTAACCAAAGACTTGAGACTTTTTTAATACCTGAGTCTTGGCTCAAAGTTGGGATAGAAAACCAAAAATTTTACTTGGACTTGGAACCAACAACTTGAGAACTTGACACTTGACTTGAAGTTGAGGCCAATTGCATGAGACTTTGATTAGATTTTCAAACAAAGACTTGTAACTTGGATTTTTAAAGAAATATTTTGACTTAACTTGTACTTCGAACATCACCTGGACTTGGTACCAACAACTTGGCACTGGACTTGAAGTAGTGGGAAATTACATGAAAGACTTGAGTTAGATTTGAGACTTGGACTTCTGAACAAATATTTTACTTTTGGTCTAAAATTGAGATGGCAAAACTTAAAACTTCACTTGGACTTGGAACCTTTGACTTGACACTTGACTTTATATACTGGCAAATTACATGCAACTTGCATTAGACTTGTAACCAAAGACTTGAGTCTTGAACTTTTTAATAAATGAGTCTTTGCTCAAAGTTTTGATTGAAAAATTAAAAATTAAAACTTGACACTTGACTTGAAATTGTATAAATTTGCATGAGACTTGGGATAGAAAGACCTTAGACTTGGATTTTTTTAAAATAAATATTTGAAACTTAACTTGAACTTAGAACTTCACTTGGACTTGGTAACAACAATTTGACTTTTAATAACACTAAGACTTGGGTTAGACTTGAGACTTGTCAATAACTATTAGTGTTATGGCTCAAACTTGGGATGGAAAACTTACATCTTATTTGGACTTGGAACCAACAATTTGACATTTGACTTGAAATTGTGTATCAAATTGCACAAGACTTGGGATAGACTTGTAAGTAAAGACTTGAGACTTGGATTTTTAAATAAATATTGAGACATGATTTGAACTTAGAACTTCACTTGGACTTGGTAACCATCGACTTGACACTTGACTTGAAATTGTGCTAAATTACACAAGACTTGGGATAGACTTGTAAAGAAAGACTTGAAACTTGGATTTAAAAAAAAACTTTTGAGACTAATGCTTTGCTTTTATATGTTTGAGATTTCATCTCATAAAAAGTTGTAAGATTTTTTAATGTTCTCTAGTTTATATTCAGTGATTGTACTTTGTTTCTTGAGCCATATTTTAGCAGTTTCAACAGAATGATGGTAGAACCAGAGCTTGTGGCGGTGATCTAAACTTGGCTTAGACTTGTAACCAAAGACTTAAGATTTGGACTCAAAGTTATGATAAAAGACTTAATACTGCGCATGGACTTACAACCAATGACTCAAACTTGTGATTTAAGACTTGAGACTTAGATTTTTAATTGAATACTTGGGTTTTGGCTTTAACTTGTGACAGAAGTCCTAAAACTTCACATGGACTTGTAAACAACATCTTGAGGCTTCCCGTGGACTTGTAACTAAAAATGTATGACTTGTGTTTAAACTTTAAGCCATGAATTAGACGTACGACTAAAAATCTTCAAATAGATTTTATTTGCAACTTGTACCTGTGACCAAAGACTTAGGCAACTTGGAAGTCCAAGTCAAATCTTATGGGGGATGTCTAAATGTATACTCTCATGTATTCAAATGACATTTTCAGGCACATAGTGGCTCAAGCTGCCCTGAAAACCTGAAACAAGGCAATGGTGTGATCAAGTTAGGTTGATGCATCAGGCAGTTGGGCTGACTCGGTGATGTTGCCTGCGGTGGGCACCTGGTTGCTCTCACCACAAGAGAGCTATTACATGTCAGAGCAGTCTTTAGAGCACAGTCACTGCACACACAAACACACATTTGCACACACACACAGCCAGCAGCTGGTATGCAACTCCAACTGGACAAAACAATAAATCTTGGAACGCTGCAGCTTGGATAGTAGAGAAAAACCTGGCAAATTTGGAGAGAGCTCGTTCTGAATCTGTCTCCCTGCCAGTCCCCCTCACACGCTTTGATGCCACCCAGCCTCGACGACACCGCTTTTACTCCACGCCGGCCGTGGCGACGCCTTTTACCCTGTGTGGTCCAGACGTAAGTCATCCGGGCCGCCCGCTCCTCTGTGTTTACCGGTAGGTCGCTTCTTCCACTCTCACACATATCATCTCCTGCACTGTCACCGCAGGCCTGTTTCGGAGCCTCGTCCTTCCTAACGATCACCTTTGGAGTGCGCAGGCACCTCGAAGTCTGGGGCTGCTACAAATGAACAACACGCCGGCGTGGAGACGTGTTTACGGAATCCAAAGAGCGCACGTGACGGGCGAAGAAAAACGAAGTGAGCGGAAGGCTAGCTGAAAGTGTGCAACAGTCAGCAACACTTTAAAAGGGAAGCTTGTGGAGCTCTCGCGCTACTGGATCGTGTCTACACACACATACACGCACACACAAACACACAAACACACATAGCCAGATGGACAGCAGTGCAAAGGCTTAGTTTAATGACAAAAGGACCCTCAATCTGGACATGGATTTATCACTCAATTTAAAGTCCATCTGCGAGAAGTTTGCACTGAAAACACAACTGCTCAGTCCCTCTGCCTTCCTCCTCTGAAATCCCTCTCCTGCATCTGCAGAGGGGGACATGCGTGTATCGCGCACGAGACACGGGCAGCTCCGGTCGGAGCCACTTTCACCTGATGGTGTCCAGGGGGGCCTGACGGCATCAGGCCGAGGAGGGGGAGATAGACAAGTGGAGTGACAGCACAGAGATAGACTAGCTACCTATTTATAGCCTCGGCCATCTGCAGAGCTCCCTCTTGTCTTTGGTCATCCTGTTCACAAAGGCTTGGAGGCAGATTCCAGCAGCCCAGCCGTTCCATTCACTATTCATTCCAGAGCCGGCAGCACCATATGGATCCGGCCCCACTGCTGGGCCCTGGCCGGCCTGTTTCTCCCTCGCTATCTCTCTCTTTTCAGATTGACATGGTAATGAAGCCTGGGTGGCTTGCAAAAGCACTCTCTTTTCTTTTTCACCCCCCCCCCTCTGTTTTTCTCTTCTCTCTCAAAGACGATATGCTTGAGCATGACCGGACACCCCCCCCTCTTTTCCTCCTTCTCTCTTCCTTTTACCCTCCTCCTCTTTGCTGTACTCTCCTTCTGTCAGCAGCCCAGACACTCGGAGACGTTCAAATGATCTCATTTGATTTCTTCACACCGAGGGCACACTAGCTTAGGTGTGCCGTCGGCTGCCTAAGATGCTCTCTTTCCAGTTTCGCTTTACACTTGCACATCCTCTTTAAGACGGTCTTATGTTTCAATAGGCGATGAGTCAAAAGGTCCATTTTTTTTTTTTTTTGGTTTTTAAATCGTCTGGGTCACATGATAGCAGGAGGACTGGATGCTCCCTGAAACCACATCCTCTTTTTCAGCTCACATCCCCTTTCCAGCTTGACCATCTCACTTCAGAGAGCCATGACAGGCAATAAAGCGGAAATGGAATCCGAGACGGGGATTCCACATGAGGAAATAGTCGATGACGAGGAGCGGAAGTAAGAGGAATCTAAACTGAGATATCGTCTGCACACGGTTGTCCTTCGTGGACAAACTTACCCGATGACTTTTGGATTTTTTGTGTCGACAATAAAACATTTGTCATTTTTTCCTAAGGCTTCGACCCTCTTCTTCTCCTGCTGTTCCTCTTGTGATTTCTTCCTCTTGTTTGCATATTATTGTCTAATCTGCAAAATGCACATTTGCAACTCGCTCCATCTTTAGCCTCCTCTGTGTTCCAAGATCTTTGTAATTGCATTGATGAGTGAGATGCTTAAGTGACATTCACAAAAATCAACAGCATTAGCGAGAGCCTATAATTAACCCCCTATAAGGAGGTTGGAGGGGTGGTGGTGGAATGGAGCCCAGATCTCGCATTTAGGCAACTGCAGTTCATGCTATGTTTTATGCTTTCAAGTTTTTCCCTGAATTTTTTGATGCATTGAACAACAGATAGGGGAATGGAACCATGTTTAATGGCAAAAATAACTAGTGCCAGGTCAGATCACCAAGAAATAGTCAGTAGTTTGGTCCAAAAGTAAGGAATTCAAATGGTAAATGGTGCATATATAGATTCCTTGAAGGCCCAAAAGCGCCTTATGGTCACAGTCCCATTCACCCATAAGCACACACTCTCACACTGATCAAACTGCTGCCTTTTGCTGCATTCACAACAAACTCAATTTGCGCCTCTCTTTCCACATCAAAGATGTGTTCATAGACTAGAAGCTCTTTGCATGTGGGAGGAGCTACTGCGTGAAGTTTTTGACCTCATCGCAACATAAAAACGTTAACTGTAAATCTAATTTTCATTACATGGAAGACATGATGTTGAGAAATAAGGTTTTTATCTTTTGAAGACCTACTAAAGCATTGGAAATCACGTTGCCATATCTGGGTTCATGAGGTCATTCAGAGACTCCCAGTGTGGTGACTCAGGCTGAATCTGAAAGGTGGCCGCTTTCAGCGGTACTTCCGTCTCTCTGTGACCCAGTTTGATGAGTTTCTTTCCTGGAATAGTCCAAAGAAAATAATAATAATAATAATAATAATAATAATAATAATAATAATAATAATAATAATAATATAATATAATAATAATAATAGATGATCTTTTTATTGTTGTCTTGATAGAAAAATTAAAATATTAAGTTCAGGAGGAGAATGATGAGATTCTCTTTCATGTTTGGACTCCACCCACTGATTAAGTCACCAACACACCAAGTGCAAATGCCAAATCCCTGGCTGGTTGACATTTATTTTATGTCGAAGTTCTGATTTTTTAACTCTCAACCTGTCGGATACTAAAATCGTGCCATGACACCAAATTGTGCCGCAACGCACCAATCATGGTGCAATGCCCCAATCGTGCTGCGACATCCCTTTTACGTCCACAGTGCCCAAATCATGCTGTGATGTCCAAATTGTGCTACAACACCAAAGTCCTGTTAAAATGCTCATATTGTGCAACCAAAATCGTGGCGTGATGCCCAAATCATGCCCTGGTTCCCAAAATGCACTACTGTAAGGCCAATATGCCACACCCAATGAACAAATCGTCCCACAGGACATATGATCACGACTGTACATTGATTTAACAACAAAACTGGACGCCCCTGATACACAAATAACATTGTGAACGCAGCTTTACACTGGTGTCAACCTGCAACAACCAGAAACAGTTTGGGGTTCAGTGTCTCTCCAAGCACACATCGATACATGGGTGGGCAAGGCAGGAACCAGATTTGTGATCTTCCAAACAGACGTTGACCGCTCTACCTCTGAACCACCTCCACCCCAATGTAAAGGATAAAAGGAACTGGCTTATGTTACCGTCCCACAAAGGGAAGTTCAGTCTTATGGTGTAATCCTTGTCTCTACAGGAACCTTGTTGGTCAAGTTCAGACAATATATTTAGCTAATTTTGCTACTTCTATCTGTTTATCTATTTTATCATGTTTTATGACTTTACACTAATTTATTAATAATTGATCATAATATTCCTTATTTTATTGTTTTATTGTTAATTCCTTTATTACTTTTACTTTTTATTCTCATTTTAAAATTGTATTCATTTTTAAATTTTATATCCAGTGCTTCCTCATTTGGGACCTCTCTCTCTGGGCCAGCCGCGGTTCAGTCGTTGCAGCTCTGGATGGGGACCTGCATCACTGCCTAGCTGTGGTGTGGCGGGACCCTGCCTGTGTTGCCGCATTTGGCTGGCTTTGCGGCTGTTCATTGAGAGGGAGGTCCCAACTATTAGTTTCCCACAACCAATTTACGTGCTCAGCCAATTTTTCTATTTTCCTATTGTCTTATTTCTATCAGTTAGGGAGTGGAAGGTGAGAAAGGGTGGGGGAATTGTGGGCTGGCTTGGAGCAGGGGGCTTTATTTTTATTTTACTTTTTACCTGTTTTTATATTATGTATACTGTTTTGCTTTTGTTGTAAAGCACTTTGTGTTATTTTTATATGAAAAGTGCAATATAAATAAAGATTGATTTGATCAGGTTATTATTGCAATGATCACCAGCTGCAAAAATGACTTCAAAATCGTTAATAAAATAACACCTCTGATGTTCATTTTTCCAGTCATAGACCTCAGCAGTCTTTAAACTCACCGGTGAGTTTACCAAATACTTTGGTTCTTGTAGGAACAAAACCAACCCCCCTTAGTACAGTTTTCATTCAACATTTAACGTTAAAATTAAATAATTTGTAGCTTTTGACATTGTCTTTCATAACAAAAACTATGACTCCCAATTGTTGGAACAAACAGCATTACAGACTGTTTGGAACAGTGTCTTCAGTGGAGGTTTGTCTGTTTTCTAAAACATCATTTTGACCTGGTCTTTGCCTTGTTTTTGTTTTTTTTTACATTTTAATTTTGTTTCTCCAGATTAATCTTTACTATCAAACATAAAAAAATTTTTATCTCAATTTTCACAGGTAAAGAAATTACTATATTTACCACACAGAATTTAGTTTTTTTGGATAATTCCAGACTCACATGTAAATCAAAACTATATTTGTAAAATAAATAAAGGAGCCAGGGTTGTACTAAAAGATGTACATTTGATAACTGTTTTAAAGAAACTCAACAGAAATAATTGTAAAGTAGAAAAAACTCAAAAAGGCTATAAAGTTTTGATATCCCTAATTGTGGTCCCTTCATGCTATAACCACGGTAAGATGCCTCTGTGATTTTACCAAAACATTAAGGTTGTGTGTAGTCACAGAGGAGCGTGTAATATTTTTAGAGGTTATATACCATTAAAAGTACATTAGCAACTGGGGTATTATTCTTGGTGTAGTGCGGTCGTCATCTTGGGATCCATATAGCCTCAGGCCCAGGGCAGCCTAGTTAACAGTGCATGGTGTGCGGGGGCTAACCTAATTAGGTGCCATCCCAATGTCAACACTGCTGCAGTCAGAGATAGATTGAAGAGGAGCGTCTTTAGCTACCAGGACAAGCTACAAAGATATGGACTGAAGAGGCCATCTAGATTCCAGCAGTCTTTTTTGTTTGTTAAAGACTGAAGCCGATCATCTTTTGTTTTATCCTAAAAGACTTCCCAGTGGTTGTTTTATTATGATTATGCCATTTTTAGCCTAAATCTGTGTCGTTTACTAGAACATTTTCTGCAGAGCGGCAGTACTCTATTATTATGCTGCGTTCACACTGAACGTGAGTTCCTGAGCTACCAGCTAATGTTTTCAGCTTTATCGCTACATGGAGCGATGTCTGCAGATATCCCACTTATAATTTATGGAAGACACAGATGATGTTGAGAAATAAGGTTTATTTATTGTAAAGAGTTACACGATCTGGGTTCATGAGATCATTTTGAGATTTCGGGAGCTAGTTCAGTCTGACTCTATGGGCTGTGCTTTCTATGACAGCCACTTCCGCTGTGTTTCTGTGTCTCTGTGACTCAGTTTGAAGGCTCACTACCAATTAGGTGCGAAAGACAGATAATTTGTCCAGAATGGAGCTTCCTTTTGCTCAACAGTAAGTGGCTTCAATGAGCTCTGGCAACCCCACGGTCCCAGCAGGTTAAGAAGATAGATGAGTTCAAGACAAAAATGCTCGCATTGAATTAGTATTCTACCTGCTGATGAAGTAACTAAAAACGTCATGTGTCCAAGGCTGAATTCCTGATTGGCAGATGTGATGCAGTGACCTCAATTTGCATCTGTGCCATTGACTTAACATTGACACTGGCTGTCTCTGCCACACAAATCGTGTTTGGTGAGAACGCAGCATTGGAAATTCACTTCTAAGTTGTAGGTGGAACCATTCCTCTACCTGTTGCAGAGAGCTACACATTTTCCCACTAGCTTACAGCCCCCTACATCCCCAACCTAACATAACCAGTTCAACAAAATAGTGATTCAATTTTGAAGCTGTTCAGTTGTACACCAGCTCAGACAAGGAAAACAAGGAGTCATCTGCATATGGATGAATCTGAATGGGATGGAAATGAACTTGTGGCTTATTATGTGTTTCTATGTCACAAATACAATCCGTTTCAATTTGCCTTTTTTTTTGCCTGCTCCTGGTTCACTGATTTGAACAAAGAAACACTCGGATTTTCTTAATATATGTCCTTTCTTAGAAAAATGCAGCAAGAACATGTATCATCAGAGTGACAGCAAAGCTTAAGAAAAAACTCCTCTACTGTATATTTTGGAGTTATTACAACCGTTTCTATAAAGGCAGCAGTGTAATCGTCCCTTTGAATAAGAAGCTCTGACATTGTACATCTCCCATACATACATTCAGCCCTCCATCTCTCAGCTGTGATTCCGAGCCGTGTGCATCTCACAAACCTACTTCATGCTGCGCGCGCTCAGATTCAATAGCGATGCCTTCACTTAACGTTTCTTATTTAACCTCACATCCTGAGCATCATCAAAGCAAAGAAACACTTCTCATAGAAATCCCAATTAGGGTCGATCAAATATGGCTCCTCAAGCACTCGGGGAACAGGCAGGCACACACAAACACACACACATTCATCGCTGCCTTTTTAATGTTTCTTACTAATTCGATTTATACGGATAAAACACTTTCACAAATAGATTACCTGCTACATATGATCCTCTCTTTCACTGTGAAATTGTGGCACGGAGCCACATCCTCCCACTGCTTCTTCGTCCATTAAAATACAGATGAGAGCGTTTTACAGCGCGGGCCAACAGCTACGCCTCCCAGCTAATCCACCAACAAACACAAACATCAGATGAATTATCTGTAATAGAGAGGACTCTGTTCTGGCACCACTGACGGAGAAATGAAACAAAAACACGAGTTTATTTTGGTAAATATTTGGGTTTTATTTTGAATCTGCTTTTCATGTTCATAATTAGCTGGCAAATATAGAGCAGGATAGAAACCCTTACTCGTGTGTACACTCGGGTGTCTTTGGCTGTTCCTTCTCACTTTGAATTATAACAAAAAAAAAGATTTTTTCTGATCTGATGGGTTTGTCAACCTCAGCTTCTAAAAAAAAAAAAGCACTTTTTTGGGGAAATCCGCTCTCGAGATCCTCCGCCCATCCATCCATCGGAGGCCAGCCGGGCACTTGACAGTTTCACTGGCTCAGGAGCTGGGCAAACAATGCCGCTCTGACAAGCGAATCTCTCCCGTGTCGGAATCTCATCTACTTAAAGCGCTATTTATTCAGCACGCATCCATTTAATGCTGAATCTTGGCAACGGCGCATGAAATCCAGCACCTTAATTCCATTAGCTTGTTACTCCAATAAATCCCAATAATCTAAACCTAACTTTAACAAATGCACTGACTCAGGAAATTCACCGACAGTCGCTTTTCCAATCCCGACAATTTAATAACACTAATAGCTTTTGAAGGTTTATTCATTTTGCCCACATTAAAGTAAACGACCGTATTAACCTGTTGGCTAAGGCTAACGAACGTGGAGCCGATCATATGGAGGATGTAATAAAAGGAAAATTTTAGAGGGGATTGAATATGATTACGATGCAAAGGATCGCAGCCCAGTTTCCCACCGCCCTGAATGAGCTTGATCGCGGTCCACGCTCTTTTGTTGATAAGAGACTAAAGCGCCTCTTCAAGCCGGGGTTTATTTAAGAGTCAAAGCCTCTGCTCTTCATCTCTTGTTAGACGATGGGTATAGAACATCTCTGGAAACCCAGATGTCCTTGGTTAGAGAAGAACAGATAAAAAAAGTAAAATTTTAATGAAGGAACTTCAACGCCGTGATCTTTGAGGAAAGTGAATGGGGAAAGTGATAGGGACTGGGCGAAGGCATGAGAAAGTGTGCGCCGGCCACTCTGATCCTGTGTGAGCCGATGAGATGGGTGACGGGTGGGGATGGGTGAGAGATAAGAGCCAAAAGAGGATTAGGGCCGTGAGAACCTTTGTTGTTGTGATCAGTTAAAAGCACTGGCTCTCAATGATCCACCTGACCACTTCAGCGTGCTTACAGCAGCAAATCTGCATGTCAGGGATGACAGCACACCTCTGAGAGGTCTGGAGAAGCCCCATAAGACCATGTCTGTAGCTGTTGGTACTCATTTAAGTTTTAATGAACATTTTTCTCTCAAAAGTTTGACAAATTATTTAATTACACTCTTTTTTTTCCTGTGATAGTGGATTTTCCCACAATATTTCTTATAAAAAAGACACATAGGTCATAAATAAAATTTATTGGGAATTGCAATATTTTGACTTGGAAAGACTTAAACACTTAAAACCTTAATTTATTATTTTTTAACTGTGCACCTTATAATCTGGAGTGCCTTATATATGGATAAATTCCGGTTGTGTTTGCTCATGTTGAAGTGTTTTTGAGTGTTTTTGTAAATATGCTAACGTGGCTAACATGTAGCATGTCAGACTGTTTTTACATTTAAATATATAAATCTTAACTATATATTTAACTAAAATCTAAATATTTAAATCCTAACTATATATTTAGCTCAAATCTAAATATATAAATTCTAACTATATATTTAGCTGCAAAACTTATATATTTAGTTTGAAAAAATAAATATTTAGGTTAGATTTAAATATTTAATGAGCAAACTAAATATTTAATTGCAAACTTTTAAATATTTAGTTTTGTAGGCTAAATATTTAGCTTAAAATTAAATATTTAGTTGGTTAACTAAATATTTAGTTATTAAATGTAACATTTATAAATATATTAATTTAAAGGGAGAATATGCATTTGAAAAAACAAAACCTTTTTATTCCTCCTAAAACACGCTAAATATCTGAAAACATTGATGTAAAAATTTTACATCTCTGATTTACAAACGGCACCCCATAGATCAGGGGTATTCAACTCCAGGCCTCAAGGGCCGCATTCCTGCAGGTTTTCCAACATACCCGGATCTGGCATGCTCCAATTGGTTGGACACACCTGAACCAGGTAATCAGTCATGAGTAGAGTTTGGATATCTGGAAATTATGCAGACACTGTGGCCCTCGAGGCCTGGAGTTGAATACCCCTGCCATAGATTATCAACGCTGACCACAACTAGACATTTTCTGACTTTTTTGTGATTCACTCTTGTTCAGATTTGTGCAGTGGGTGGGATTTGCTCGCCACTCATCATGATGTCATTTACTTCTTTTTGTTCACTTCTACTCTTGGTTCAATGGAAAGCTTCATGCTCACCACAGTAAACCAAGTCAACCAAAGCCATCAAATGAAATCCCAATTAAAAGAACCACTTGTCAGGAAAACCAAAGACTTGGTAGAAACTTTTTATTGTTATTTAATCAGAATATATAATCTTTATAATCTCTAAAGTTTTTCTGTTGTCTCCATATTTAAAACGCTGTGGTTTACAAGCTGAAATAGTTTCCAATGCATCTAGAAAGTTAAACCAGTTGAAGTTTGACCAATCAGAAACTCAGCTTTGGTGATTAAGTGTAGGCGGCACCTTTTTTAATTCACGAAAGTACCCAACGTTGGAATGTTGATGATGACGGCAAAATAAATAATTGAGATTTTTGACACCAACTTTTTCATATATTGGAATAAAGTTGTGATGGAAAAAACCAGGAGCAAAAGTTGGACCACTTCAACATTTTGCCCTAAGCTTTTCCCAACTGTAACATGCGCTAGTAACGGGTAGCAACGGTCCAGTGTGAACACTACATGCTAAAAGAGCGTTCAGTGTGAACGTAGCATGAAAGCTTCTATTCCTGCACATATGTGAATAACTCAAATAGTTCTTAATAATTAATTATCAGATTAAAAAATATATATTTTGTAATTTTCTTAAGCAGAAAATTTTACAAACGTACTGCATTTGGTAATCTGGATGAAATATAATCACCCACTTATATATATGTAATGCATGTGTTCGCTCAAATCTTTGTTTTTTTGTAGTTGACATGTCATTAAAATGAACTGTAGCTTAAATCTTGACCATTTTAAAACAATACAGATTTTTTTTTTGCTCCACAATCCCATTCTTTGTGTTTCACATAAGAATCTGAAAAGCATTGAATTCGAAAATAAAAGCTTATTCCATAGTGGCCTGAATGGATTCTGGTGATAAACGATTATCTAACCACCTGGAGAATTAGATGTTTGGAGCTTACATGGATTTTAATCTTAAAAATCTTGTGATCAGATTCAAAAATTCTTATTTGCAATTTAACATAATTTCTTCCAGTTTGTTTTTGACTCCTGACACACATTTTTGGAGATTAAAATAAAAGTGTAGAATATATCTTGAACATGCAAACACTATGCTTAGTACATCGTTTTAAATATGAGAATCTGGACTTGCTGGTGCAACACAGTTTTCACACTTGCTCCGCAAACAATAAGTAACGCTTCAAAGACAGTGGAAAGCCTCTTGGCAGTAGTGTGGCTAAGCTGTCGGTTTGGAATGGAACAGCCTTCATTGTTTTTTCCATTGTTTTAGTATTTAGAAAAATGCCTGTGGTATTACATTACTGGGTGTTTTTTTTTTTTTTTTTTTAATGAAGACGTTTCTACATTAACAGTAACTACTAAAACACGTGTTTTACAGAAGGTTTAAAATCATTTCAGAAATATAAATTAATTGTTTTTATTTTAAAACTGTATATTTTTATATTGTAAAAGATATATAAAGAGACTCCACCATCATTTCTATCTATCACTCTTGAGAATTTTTTGAATGTGTTCCAGTTTTGCATTTTCCTGAAACGTGCTGCACGGTGCCGTCTCTCTGCAAACACCAGACACATAAATTACCTTAAAGATATAACACAAGTCATGGGGGGGTCAGGAATGGTGCAAAATATGGAGATGAATCAGCCTCCTCCACATTTTCTTTACATTTTAGAGACTAATCTACAGCAAAAATAAGTTTGAATTTACAAATTTTCAGCTAATGATCTGCAAGCAATAGTTTACACAAAGTATTTGATGAAAACCTTAAAAGAACATGTTTAAAGCTAAAAACTCTAATTAAAATTTTCTATTTTTTATTAATTGTAAGCAAAGCCTTTTATTGTTCAGAAATTTTTCTGATGTTTTTCCAAAGCTATTCACGTGATAAAACATCAACTGATTGTGTGTTTGCTCTCAATTTTGAAGTAAAATGAAAAAACTAATTTTATTCCACCTTAAATAGGGTGTATTTGGGTTCATCTCACATGTCATTTAAGCCTTAAAGGTACTTAAGTAAAAAACAAAACACCAAATTAAGATATTCTCCTTCTATAAACCCAACACTAGCAAGGTGCTAACGACGCTAATAGCATAAGGTGCTTCCTTAAGAGGAAACTTCTCACATCCAGCATGTTGAGATATTTAAGTTGTGATTATTTTTTTACTTAACTTTGTAACCTCCCAAAGTAATGGAAACTGGTTGATTAGAGGTAAACACGCTGCTAATTACCTGTTATACGTAAGATAGCATGTAGCAAGGAATGCTAACTAGTGCTGCCAAGGAGGAAATTCATGTATTTTAAACATGTTCGTTTTATTCATTTTTTTCAAAATATATAAATTATAAGTAACTTTAAATTCGAAATTTTCCCTATCATTGTTTAAAGACCCACTTTAATTAAAAAAAATATTTTTTTCTTATTTTTAACTTGTTTTGTGGCATTTTTCTGATGATGGAGGACGTACATTAAAATGGCATTTCTAAGTATTTATTTACTCAAATTGTTGTGAATCAGGAACAGAGAAAGAAAAATACAGTTTGAAAAATTTAGTATTTGTGATGTAAAACATACACTGAGTAGCCCACATGCTCCCTGTTGGAGCTCTCACTCAGTGGCAGACAAACAATAACAATAGTATTTTTAAAATCCTACTTATAGGATAAAGGACCACTAATAGTAGGTAGGGGTGTGAGGGACTGTAAGCTAGTGGTGAGAATGTGAACAAAGGGATAATAGGTAATGTGGGAAGGCTTACTTGACCCCACCCACAACTCAGAGGGAATTTCTAATGAACTCCTGTCGCTCTGTAGAAATTATGTCCTAGAAAACAACAACTTTTTGATATCAGCTAAAAATGGCAAATCGGGTAATACTAATTTAAAAAAAATTTTTTTAGAATACTGAAAATACATCAAAAGATGATCAGCGTAAGGCTTTAAAAAAGTAATGTAAATGATCAATTTTGTACCTTTTTGCTAAGTGTTAAGCTGTGGAGCCCCAAAGTTTTGAGGATCCCAGCCTTTTGCCCACCTTTGCCTCATAGTAAGTCCGCCCCTGCTCTCACTAATGGAGTGGGGTCAACAGTCCCGCTACAACTCAAAGGTGAAATATGGATGAACTACTGCTGCTCTGCAGAAACTATGTTAAAGAAAACTACACAGATTTGTTGATTTATGCTAAAATCAAAACAAAAAGACCAGACCGGGAACAGTTTTCAAATAACTCAAAAGATGATCGAAGTGTGCTTTCAATAAAATATGGACAAACAAGCCATCACTAGCTGCGCTTCTATTACACATATGCACAAAAGTTTATGGAAATTCCAGAAAAAAAAAATCCCCACAATTTTGCAATTACCCTGTTTCTATTAAATCATAATTATACAATTAAAACATGCTAGTTTTTTTCCGAAATTGTCGTGTTTCCATTTGACAAATTTATATTGTCAATTCAATTTGCGCAATTTCATAGTCAATGGAAATGCAGCCACTGTTTCAAAAAAAGATGTAAAGTTGAAATTCCTATTGCCAGTTCTTTCTCTGAAAAAAAATTTGACAGCTTTCTGTCAACAAATTACACTTACGAGAGCTTTAAAAGGAAAACTGTGGGACCGGGGAACAGCCGAGCCAAAAGAAAATTCTCAACTCCAAGCTAATTACTGTTAGTCACATGCATGCAACAGTTTTACCACAGAATCCAAGAAGTCTCATCTAGGTGGTCTCAGAGCCCAGTTTCAGGTCTCTTATGAACATTCTCAATTCCCCCTGGAATAGAGGAACCCAACATTCAAATTGAAACAACCCCGGTAGACACCATAAGTTCTGGTAGTGATGAAACACTGAGGCTACATCAGGGCGATTAGCCTTTGAGTGTTGTGTTCTTCATTTCCTTCCTTTCTACCTGCTGCTAAAAATCTGATTTGTAGAATCAGATACAACAAGCAGGAATGGAGCACTCTCTGCGTGAATGTGGAGATGCGCAGATATCTCGTTACAGGCTGCTCTCTGCAGCGGCAGCTGTGCTGCAGTGATAAGTGGGTGACACATCGGCGTTAATTGGTGATACTGCCAAAAATGTTAGTTGCATTCAACATTTTAATAATACCAACTAGTTGACACTTTTGATGACTTTTAGATATTTTTATAAATAGTTAAATGCTAATTTAGGGGAGTTTTTAATTACTTTGGGTTCAGGAGACGCCTGTAAATCTAGCAATTCTGGACCTAAACCGGTACAATGTAGATGTTCAAATTAGTTCAGTACAGAAATTAGTTGGTTTCCTTCATGAAGTTGCTTTCTTTGACATATGTGAAAGCTCATTTGAACTGTGGACCAAACAAATCAACTCTTGACCTCAGAAAACCGAGGTGTCAGATGAACTTGCAAGTGAACCCTGGTGAGGTACAGCAACAACATGAATCCATATTTACTTTAAGTCAAAACGGAAATTGAGCAATTGATAAATGAGCCAAAAACAAAAGAAAAAATCACAGGATTTTTATCCAATTGATTTATCTCTTTGTCAAAGATTTCTTTATAACAAAAAAATCAATTTTGAAGACATTAAAACCTTCAAAAAGTGTTTCTTTTTGTAACAGACATCATGGGTGATACAAACACATCACCAAAAGAACCCACCAATTACTGCAATGCAGGCAAACTCAAGATCCAATCACCACAGAGTACCACTTTTTATCACTTTGCACTATAAAAATGTGAACTATGAAATATTTTTGTAATCAGTTTCCTAATTTTGTAAACCAAATATAAAAACTGGGAAATTACTCTTGCAAGACAGCTCTGAAAGAATGAAGATTTGAATTTTTTTTTTTACGTCCAGCTCAAAAAATAAACTTTTTTAAAAATTATATTTGAGTCATAATATCAATAAAATCTACAAGGAAAACATTAACACATTAACTGAAACAGCACAAATGACAAAAAATATTAGAACATTTCTTTTATAAATGTATAGCTTCTTCTCAATCTTTTTGTTTTGATCAAATCTTGTTTTTTGGAATACTGCCTCCTAAAGGGGGGCTGTTGTAATTGCATCACGTTTCTGGGTGATTTGGCTGATTTAATTCAATTTCATTTATATAACCCAATATTACAAAAATAATTAACTCACTGGGCTTCATATCCTCATTGCTTGATAAAAAGCTAATGAAATCCAATCAAGTTGAGAAAACTGTAGTATTTCTTCCAATTCAAACTGATTTCATTTCATCGCCTTAAAGTTCGACCGTGTCGAACTGACGACGCCACGGATGGGGAGATTGCTCATCATTTTTGACTCCACTCATGAATTCTTTTTACTAATCAAATACAATAATGACGTATTAGGGTGCAAGACGTATCACAAAATCTTTGCGTCAATGGTTTTGAGGGCAGAGCCCAAAAATGGTCGTCAAAACTTGTAGGTTTTGAACGTGGAAGCCTAAAATGGTTATTCATATTGGCTTTTTATTGAAAATGGTTGCTAGGACGCATGTTACTGAGGAATTGAAGGTCATAGTAATATATTTTTGTAAAGTCCAGAGGTTGGTGGTCCAGCACACCTCTGCAAAGCGGGCCAAGGTCCAGAGTCTGGGGGGACACCAGCGCTACTGAAAGAAGTCATACTTCAGGGCCAGATGGACTCTGCCACGGCCCAACTGGTGTGCCCTATAGGCCCTAAGAGGATGTAAGTCACCCTCCTCCTTCCTGTTGCTGTCTCACCTCCTGTAGCCAGGTCCTTGTTGTGGGTGAGGAGCTGAGTCGTCACACTTTAAGCTTTTCTCCACTTCATCCCGGAAGTTAACTGAACTTTTTCCCATCAGAGAAGCTCCTCCTTCCTGCCGTGGAATTTCTACTGAAAGTAAAAGAAGAGGGGGAGATATTAAAACCAAAACCAGTTTGAGAGAAACTTTTATTCATGCAATAAAAAAAAGAAATTCACCAGAGAAATAAACACATTTCTTCAGAAATATTTGCTGCTCTTCAGTGACTTCCAACAGCTTACCCCTCTTTTGCATAAACACACCACATGGCTGTCGTTTCGAAGGGGGGTTGATAAGAGACCCCGCCCTCGCAGGGTCGACACAGCTCAAAAAGTCCACGCGGCTCCCTCAGATGTGTGCACTCCTCCACGCGACAGGCGCGTGGCAACCTGAGGAAGAGGAGGAGTGGAGAACCAGAGCCCCGAAGCACTGCGGTAACCACGGAGCAGGATTAAGAAAGATATTAAAAAAAAAAAAAAAAAAAAAAGGAAAGGATAAATGCGCGTCTTTTTGACAATTTTTCACAAATGCGGCGTTTTTACGCATCGGGTTTCAGAATTACGCACGGAAATATTCTAGCTTTTAAAAAAAGTTTTTTAAAAAAATCCGTCAAGTTAAAACTATTTATTAGATTTAGATTTGGAAAACCTTTTTGGTTTTATTTTGATTTAGAAAAAGGAAGAAATAGGAAATTTTCGGGCGGCTGCTGGGAGGAGGAAGAGCGCGTAAAGCGGAGCGCAGACATGGAGACGCCGGTCGGGCTGCGGGGCGTTCTGCAGCCTGATGGCAGCTCCCTTTGGTCCACTTTATCTCTTCAAACCCAAACTAATGAGCCAGTAGCTGAAAAATAAAAGGATATCAAAAATAGGCGCGGGGATAAAATGTTATTTAATTGATGTAAAAATAAAAAAGCGTTTTGGAAAAGGAAAACTTTAGGTGGGAAAAGTACAGAAAAACTGCTCTTAGAGTCGGACAAGTTCAGATGCTTCTTTGCCAACTTTATTTTGAAAATTTTCAGATTTTCAAAATAGTTGCTTTCAATTACAATAGATTACTTAAAAAAGCTAAAAAGAAATAGAATTTAAGTGTTGATCTCCCTATTAATTATTTAGTCAATCAAATTTACTCACAATAAAATAAAATTTACAAACCAAGAGCAAAACTTTAAAAAATAGTTTTTTTTACAATGTGTTTTGAAAAAGTGGGACTTTTTGGATACGTGTGGCACTGAAACAAATGTTTTCCAAAGTGTTGCTTAATAAAATGTAGGAACTTTTATTTTTTTAGGAGTTTTAGGAAATGTTGAATTTAAAAAGAGAATCTATAGAAGTTCGCTCAAAGTTCAAATCTGACTGAGTTTCAGAGGATTCGGTGCGTAAAAGTTGGAATCCTTGAACTGCAGGTTTAGTTCGGACCTCATCGGCGCTCGTACCTCCCCGGTTCGGGCGGGATCAGCTGAGACATCCCTTGAAACCCCGTGTCCATGGAAACCGCCTCAGCGGCGCCGCGAGGGCTTGGCTCGAGGGCTGCTGTGAATAGGGTGACGTCACGCGGCCGGCGCCAGAGAGTCTGCTCCGGAGGGAGAGAGAGAGGAGGAGAGGAGAGGAGGAGGAGGAGGAGGAGGAGGGAGGGCGCGGCTTTTTGCCACCGACGTGCTCCTGCGCCGATCCATCACCTGCCTGTCTGTCAGTCAGGAGGAGCGCGTGAGAGGAGGTGCACAGCTGCAGGAGCGACGGGAGAAGGAGGGGATAATGGGAAATGTGCATTTCTGCAGATGTGGACCCGCGGATGATGCAGAAACAAACAAGATGCACCGCCGGAGTTTTGTGTTTTCAATAAACATAATTTAAATTTCAAAATAAAAGTCATCTCCCTCTTTTTTTCTAAATAAAGTTAAAAAAAAATAAAATATGTCATCTGGATCAAACTCAACCTGAAGGAGAGCACCTAAAAGCATTCAATTGCAGTTAATCACCTCTTCAGGACACTCATTCACCTCAAGTGCAGATTAACATCTCCACTAAAACAAAAAGGCAATTTATCATTACCCCCCCCCCCCCCTTAATAATAGAACAATGGCAAAAAACAAAACAAATATAGCATATAAAACTCAATCACTCACAAAAATGTTCCAATAAATATTGCGATTTATCATTTTAACCCATTAAATGTGTATTTATGGTTGAAAAGTTTATCAATTATTCTCCCAAATGCTGAGAACAATAAAATCGCCTCCAATTTGTGCACATTTAGGTCCTCTAACTATCAAATGTTTCAAAAGTTGCTTCTATAAATAACAATAAATGGTTAATTTAAGTCTAAAACGCAGCTTTTATCATTAATTTTCTTGATCAGAAACAGGTAAGAGCTTAATTTTCTCAAATTGCCCACCGGAGCTGCTGGAGTTCCGCCTCCGGCCCCGCGTTGCCACTGGTAACGTCTCACAGAGGGGGCGGGGACTCACGCACGCAACCAATGGGAGCGCCGGAAGGCCGTTAAGCGACAGGAGGGGCGTCGTCCAATCCGCGCGCTCGGCCCGCCCACTCGGCACACACAGCCCCGCTGCCTATTTAAAGCCTTGTGACAGCTCTGTAATCCAGTCTGAGCGCAGATCGGACCAGAAATCTGGACTAAAAAGAAAGAAAAAAAAAACTATTAAAGGAAAAATAGAAATAACAGCTTTAAGAATGAAAGCAATAAGCCCCGTTCGGTCTTTCCGGAAAAACGCCGTGAATTTAACGGAGCACGCGCTGGGAATCTCGCGGAGCAAGACCCCGGTGGACGACCCGCTCAGCCTGCTGTACAACATGAACGACTGCTACTCCAAGCTGAAGGAGCTGGTGCCGAGCATCCCGCAGAACAAGAACGTCAGCAAGATGGAAATCCTGCAGCATGTCATCGACTACATCCTGGACCTGCAGATCGCGCTGGACTCCAGCGTCGCGCTGAGCAGCCTGCATCACCCCGCGCGGCCGGGGCAGACTCCATCCAGGACCCCCCTGACCACCCTCAACACAGACATCAGCATCTTGTCGTTACAGGTAACTAAGACAGCTCATTGCGCTTTTTTTTCTTTTATTTTCTTGGGTGGCGCACAATTGGCGCACCTTTTTTTTTTCTTTTCTTTTTTTTTTATGATAATAATGAGATTCCCGACGCGTTTGACGCTTTGGCTCCGTGCGTTTGTTTGTTTTCAGTCCCCGGAGTTGCCATCAGAGCTGATGACAGATGACAGCCGGACTCTGCATCGTTAACGCGGTAAGTAGGGCTGTCCCTCCTGTGCCTCCTGTCTGCTGCATTCTGGCCAGGGCTCGCTAAATCTGCTGTGGGAATGCGTCACTCCCCCGACAGCCATTAGAAAGGAAACGGGAATCTTTAAAAACCAAAATAATTCAAATAAAGATGCGCGTAAATCGGTGCGTAAAAATTGGCGCATGGAAGAAGAAAAGAAGTAGAAGTGGCCGTCAGGGTTCTATTCTCCCCCACTTGTGCCTGTAATGAAGAGCATCTGCAACAGGAAAAATAATGGCTGTTTGGATTACTGCTACTACGATGTCTGCACATAATTGGTACAAGAAGTGGGTAGGCGCCAGCTGAGCGGCAATTACGCTGATTCTTCCCCAGATTGTAGGCTGAAGTTGTGCGAAAAATGTGCGCGCGCGCCCTCCCTCCCTCCCTCCCTCCTCGTGCGCCCCCTGTGCGTGCGCGTACATCTGGAGCGCAGAGTTTGCTCAGTATTGGGAGTGTTTGGTTAAATGTTAAAAAACTGCGGCTTCCTCCCTGGCGCCAGTCTGTCCGGATCTCTGCCCTGTTTGCGTTTTCTAAACACTCCTCCTTTCTCAATCTCTTGCAGGTGTTTGGTCAAAAGGAAAAAAAAATCTACACACACACACACGCACACACACCAGGACCTGAGGAGCAGGACTTCTTCTTCCCCACATCCATCCAATCCATCCAACATCATCCAACTTCACTTCCTCAGGCCTGGATGTTTTTCCTTTCACCTGAAATCAAGACTTTTGCTTCAGAAAAAAAGAGGACAATCTCATGTGATGTGACACTTTCATTATTATTATTATTATTATTTAAATTAAGACTTTTTTTATTTTTTATTTGTGGTCCTTTCTGGAAATGGAAGGAAGGCGCGTTATGTTCCCAACAACTGGAGGAGAAAAAAGGGGGAGAGCAAAAAAAAAAAAAAAGAGATTATTGTCACAAGGATTACCCCCCACCCACCCTCTTCTTCCTCACCTCCCTGTGACCCCCCTTCCCCTCCTTCCTTTCCCTCCTTGTTGATCTCTTCGCTTTTTCTGCGGAGGTGGGAACTTGTACAGAAACAGGCAGTTTGGTTAGTTACTGTTTAAAAGAAAAAAATGTTTAAAGTTTAGTCTTGTCTTGTCAGAAATGTTGACACATGAAGGACTGGACAATGTTTAAGGAAAAACAGAAAAAAAACATTAAAAAAAAATCTTGTGAACTCTCACCGGGAGTTGTATAGTTGCAGGAATTTGAAACTTCTGCAAAAGTGTATTGTTGTACTTAATTATGCTGAAACTTTTTATAAAAGTAATGTAAATTGTACCTTTTTTTAATATAAAAATAAATCAAAATGCAACTTGAAATTTTTCTGCTTTTTTATTGAAATTCACATGCAGATCTGGGGGTAAAAATGTTAAGAAAATGTAGCAGGCTTTTATTGTGGTAGTCTGACTGAATTAAACCAGAAATAATATTTTTTTGGAATCTGTCAAATGATCTTTTTAACCTTTCAAATCACCTTAAACTAAAGTTTACTATGAAGGAGGAATAAATGATGGAAAATCTTTCTTAAAAAAGACAAAAAAAATTTATTTTTTATTGAAATGTTTTGTTAAAAGCCAAAACTTTTAAAATGTTCAGAAAATATTGATGACATTCCTGAAGATCATACTTCAAACTTGTTATCCTGACAGACTGAGTGTATGCCACTCTGCAGCAGGTTTGTATAGAAAGTGCGCCATCTGTTGGACAAAAGGAGTCCTGCAGTGGTCATTTTTTTCCAGTTATTTTTACCCTGAAATTGCATTAAATTACACAGAAAACTGTTTAGTTTTTGAAGTTTTTTTGGATTTAATGTGGAAAACATCCAAACACATTTTTAAGAGTTTATTTCCAGCATGCATAGACAACACGTTTACAATGAAAATACACAATCTACGTCACAAGTGAAATGACTCAGTAACACTGCAAGGCTTTTATTTTTACGATCTACAAACACATTTTACTTTGGAAATGTAACGCTCTACCACAACAACAACAACAACAACAACAGACACACCAAACTGTCAAAACACAAAAGCTTTTTCTGGCTTTCTTTCACTAAACGAGGAGAGCTTTTCACGCCTCCGTTGTGGGACATCCTAGAGGACGCTCTCCCGTTCGTCCCCCAGGTTGATGGAGCACAGGTTCTGGTTGTGGTGGACGGTGGCGGCCGTGCTGCCGGGGATGATGATGATGCCGGTGGAGGACTCGGTGCCGGCCTCCTGCTGCTGACGGCTGTTGTTGGTGTTGTTGTTGAGGGTGGCGTCGATGGAGGTGTGGTTGAGGTTGGCGACCCAGCCCTCGTCCGGGCTGCTGGCCATCAGGCTGGCTTCGGACGGCGCATCGGAGCAGATGGACATGCGGGCCACGGTGGCTTCCTGAAGGCCGCTCAGGCTGCTGGGCAGGAGGCCCCGCTTCTTCACCAGACCCTCCAGCTCCAGCTCCATCAGGCTGGCTTTGGGAGCTTCTCCCTCTTTGGCGGAGTCGTCCATGGCCTCCTCGAAGGAGGGGTCCGAGGAGCTGTCGCTGAGCGCATGCCTGAATCCGACGAGTCCTTCTTGTCCAGGAGGATCTCTGCGAGGAAGCTCGGTTTGGTCAGAAGCCCGGCGGGCTGAGGGGCGCAGGCTTTCGGCAGCAGAGGCGTGGTGTTGTCCGCTTCCTCCGAGCCCGAGTCCTCTTCGTTGGGCAGCTCGTGGTAGAGCGACCCGCTCCTTTCTTCTTGAAGTACAGGTTGTTGTCGAGCTTCTCATCTTCTTCGCTGATAGGGTCTAGAAGCTGAGCATCGGCGTCGGGGACGTCCAGACTCTTGGAGGCCCTCTTGCTGAAAGACTTCCGAGCGTCTTGATCACCTCCTTCCTTCACCTGAGGAGGAAGAGGATTTTGTGATGAGAAAGAGAAAGAAGAAGAAAAAGCTGAAGGAGATGTTCGGCAGGATAGATTTCAAAATAAAGCTGACCTTTGAGCTTCATGACCTCACTGGGATGAAAGTTTTCATCCAAACAGTTTTTGGAACTATACATATTCAAATAATAAATCCATTAATGTGCATTTTATTACTACTAAAATAAATCTGAAAGCAGATCTGAGTGTTTTATATTTAAGTTTCTAGGATTATATCGCAATATTTTCTATTCAGGTTGCAATTAATAATTTTACTGATTTATATATTTTTTTTAGTCATTTAGCATCATCAACAAAAAAACAAAAAAAGGAATGTTAAGTATGGTTTTTAAATAAAGTTTTATTTGAAGGACCTTTGTGTTGCTTTTGAGTGTTGGGTGAATATGTTGACCACATTTCTTTTACTAGACTTCTACCAAATCTTTTTTCTGTCTGGTTGTCTTTTATGTTTTAGGCTTTTAGGTCCTGCAGAAAAGTTTCTAAACGCAGATTATTCTCTTTTGTCTTCTTGTTTAATGAATGAAAATAAATAGAAAAAATTAGCTCTAAAAATCTGTTGTTCCTTTAATTTTCTATAAATGTCCCCTCAAAAACACTTTGGGGCAAAATCTGAAGTAGAATGCTATTTTTGTGTGTTCTGCTAGACTTTATGATTCATAAAAGCTCATATTTTGAAGTTTTTCTTCCTTTTATTATTGTTGATAACCAAGAGGAGCTCGCAACATCGCTAATGATAATTCTGAGGAATTTCAAAGCTCGAGTGTTCACATTCTTTCGACTTCTGTAACTTTTCAACCTTTCACGCAATTAACGTAACTCCAGCGGATTAGAAAACAGCAGCTACGGAAACTTAATGATGGTAAAGCTCCTTTTCTCTGTTTCAGAATCAGTTGATTGATCGCGTCAACAAACGAAGAATTACGGTAGGTCAAAGGCCGTGTGTTATTCAGCTGGCAATATCTGAGGTGTTAAAGGGCTAAAATGTATGTTTATAAAGCTTTTTTTAAATACAAAAAATTCTGCGAGTAAAAAGATTTTTAGACCCAGTGACCTCACCGTTTTGGGTTTTTTTGTATAAAAGCCAACGACAGAATGGTTAGCACTGTGTGGACGGTAGTTCCTCTTCACTCTCTGAGCGTCTCTATAAAAGCTAAAAAAAAAACCTCCTTTCTCTTCTCATCAGCTTGATCTACACTAAAGAGAACTGTGGTAAAGACAGAGTAGCTAATGTGACTCACGATGATGTAAAGTCAAATTTAAGTTTAGTTACAAGCTAGCGATGTTGCAGTTTCAGCTGCAAAAAGGTTAAAAAAAAAAACTATTGCACCTCAAATCCAGAGCCCACTAAAACTAGTTTTTCTATCATCTGCACTGGGTACTTCCTTCCATCTCGGATTGTTTTTTAAAGTTAAGCCAGTAATACCTTTTCATATTTTTTTATTTCTCAGTGTGAGTAGCAAAACCACTTCCGGGCTTTCTGAGTAGCTTCTGATAGAGGAACTAAAAATGAGCTGCTGCAGCTCTGTGGGCAGAACGTTTATGACACGCCACAGTTTCAGGAGAGTATTTGATATGATCAGAACTGATCTGAAATTTCCACCCACCCCTTTGTCCTCGGAGCTGCCAGCCTGCAGAAACTGGCCCGGGTGGGGCTGCACGGGCCTCTCCCCCCCGCTGCCGGACATCTCCAGCTGGGCCATCTGAGCGATGTACTCCCTGTAGGCGTCCCGGTACTCAGCCTGCTGCTTGTCTGTCAGCTTGCAGATGTCATTGGAGGATTCCTGGGAGTTGAGGCTGGACATGCTTGAAGTGCGGTGATTTGCCACCTGACAAGATGACAAAAAGTTGTGTTGATATGGGAAAGAGAGAGGAAAGAGAAAACCCCAAACATCTCAGATCCTAGAAACATTTCCAGAGAAAACATTTATAGTAAAGTCTCCCTATGACATTTTTTTATGTTCCTAGTGGTGTTTTAATTATGATTATGATGTTTTTAACCAAAATACCACAACCTAAATGTCTTAAAACCATTTTTTATGTTGATCTGAAACCTCTGTTTTCAAAAATCTTTTCTAGGTGGGCGTGGCTGTTGGAGTGGAGCTGAGTAGCTCCGCCCCCGATCCCTGTCTGATTATGATAGCTCTGTCTCGCAAGTGTAAATCTTCTCCACTGCTACATAAAATTGTCATACAAAAGCCAGAATGTCCAGCAGTACTGTTTTGAGCTGGATTCCAGCCGCGATGCAAGGCCAGCCTCGCTTTGCAAACTTTGCAAAAAAGCTCCCATTTATTAATCAGGGAGCTGCGCATGCATGAGTTGTGATGTAGAAAATACGCGGGCGGAGCATAAACTCTTTGCTCCACCCCCTTCTGATGCATCCACTCGTAGATCTATGTACATCATCTGAGCTGGGATCTAGCTAAAAACTGTACGGATTGAGTGCAAAATTTTGCTTGTGATTTTTTTTTGTATTTGTGCGAGGCTGTAAGTTAGTGGTAAAGCGTGAAAACATATAGGTTAAAGGAAGAGGGGTGGGCTTGCTTTAGTACCGTCCACAACTCTGAAACTAATTTCTTATGAACTACTGTTACTCTGCAGAAACTACATCCTGCAAAAGGAGACAGGTTTTTAGATTTTGGCTAAAAATGACAACATCATGATGCAAAGACCACTGGGAATGTTCAGAAAACAGATCAAAAGATGATCGAACAGCTCTTAACGGTTTGAGCTATAAATGACTCCGCAGCCATCAGAACCTGTGGTGTGAGGACGTGGAAAAGTTGCTGGAACAGGAGCGCAGATGGAGCTGCGATGAAAGCTGTTCTGTGTTTTCAGCGCTGGGATTCAATTTGAAACAATTCGGAAAGTGAGAGCATTTAAAATAGCAGCAGAGCCAGCTGTCAAGAGTGTGACTGTTTGCTCGTGTCTCAGATTTGAAAATAGCAGACAGGGGGCCTTTTGACACCTTTTTTTTGTCGTCTGTTTTGGCACTTTTTAAGCCTGAGTGTCGCGCTCCTTTCTCACTCGAACTGGTCGGGGTCAAACACCTGAAATGTGGCGTGGCGGTTTACAGACGGACAGACTGACCGGCCAGTGGGAGTTGTTGCTCCGCCTCGCCGGCTCCTCCACTCCGGCGCCGCTGAGCTCCTCAAAGCTGAGGTTGAGGCTGAAGGTTTCACGCTGGGGACCCCCGGCGCGTCTGCCGGCCTCCCCGTGGAGCACGCTGCTGCCTTGCTCACTAGCAGCTCGAGACTCGTCTTGGATCACCGCCTGGCTTTCAGCGTAGCGCTGCTCCATCACCTTTAAAATATGGAGAAGATTTTCTGTGTGGTCAAAGGTGGACTGAGGACACTGTGGTGGTCATTGTTTTCTTTTCCTCAGAACATGTGACGAGCCAAACAAGCGTGTTTAGCAGCAACAGTAAAAGCATGTGCTTGTGAGAAAAGCTGTTTCTTAAGTACAACCACTCAGCTGTCCTCTCCTCGCCAACAATAACCTCCCTTCATCCAGATATCAGGCGGCCATCTTGAACCAGATGGCTGCGCTTTCGCAACATCCCAGCAACGCAGCGCCGCGTTTTTACAGGGAGCTGTAGGGCCGCCATACTTTACAGCTGCTACGTTCAAGCTCCTGCAAAACATGACCACTGCGCTCCCTGCTTCGGTACCAGGAGCACAGGCGGACATGTGTTTGTGATTTCAGGACCGGCTCAGCCGTCTGGACTCCTGGCTGACTTACTAGCGCTAATGTGGATTTGAGATTTCCAGTGAAAGCTTAAAGCAGGAAAAACAAGTCTTATTATAAATATTTTATTCCTTTAGTAAACTATAGATAATACAAATGGTGTTAGAAACCAGGTTTTAGAAAATTAGAACCTCATTTATGATTTTTTGGAGCAACTTTTGAAATGAAAGAATGAAAAAAAGATCTATAAAAAGGATCTAAAATGGGCCAACCAACTATAGCGGGTCAAAAAAAAAAAAAAAGATAAATAGAATGACTGAATACAAGCTGTTTATTTCTTAATAGAAGTCTATGGGATTTTGGCTTCTTGGAACCAGCATGTACTTACAGGGGTGGACTTCTCATTAAGTAAAGCTAGGCGACTGCCTGGGGCCTGGAGCTGAAGACTTAAAATATTTCTAAAATATTTTTCATGGCCATCATTATTTGACCCTTGTCATAATAAAATAAAATAAAAATCATAAAAAGGTATAAGACCTCCTCCTTAAATCTGCAGCAATGGAATATTCCACCAACAAGTTAGCTAACAGAGAGAAATTTTTCAAGACTTTGAACAGAAAAGAGTGGTCAATCAGCTGTGATTGAAAAATGTGTTGCTATGCTTCCAAAAGAGCAGGGAGAAAAAGAAAACAGGAAAAAAATACATAATGAAGAAAGATAAAGAACGAGAAGAGACAGAAAAAGAGAAGAAAGGCAAGAGGAGAGGCAGAAAATTATAATTTTAAGAAAATTATTTTATTTTTATTTTATTGATGCTACTTCATGGTTTGTTCCATCTTTGAATTTAGTTTGTGTCTTTGTCTTCTTTAGTAAAACCTGACAAATTAACAAAATTACATACATTACAATTTTTTACCCAACCCCCATCTCATTGTTCGCCCTGGGCACACCACTTTAAAAGTGTTGGGGGAGGGGCCACTCAGCCCAGTTCACATACTCAGTCACTGGTCAACACTGGAGCTAACGGTCTAGTGTTAAAGGGTTAAACATGGTTCCTGATGACTGAAGGTGTCTCACCATTCCTCTGAAGAGCTGCCAGTCCCCAAAGTTCATCTCCATCTCTTTCTTCAGCTCATCCAGGTTACAGTGAAGGAGCACGCGACCGTTTATATTAGCCTGGGATGGAAAAGAATCCAAACTTTTAATGAAAATAACTCCAAAGTGTTACAAAAATTTAGAAAGTTCACCTTCTTGATGGTGGCTGTGTACTGAGGCAGCATGTTGGGGTCAATCCCGTCGGTCTGTTTGAGGCGCTCGCACACCGCCTCCGTGCTCAGAGAGCTGAGGATCACGGCTGGACCCACCTGTAGACGTGAAGAGCAGACGGTTGAAGCGTGGACTTGAGGAGTCGTGGAGACAAGTGTCTCAGAGAAACTCACTCCAACAATACATGTGAGTGCAAATCGAGCAACAAGTCTTGTTAAAGGGCATGCAGACTAAAGACACTCCAGCAGCTACTCGTTTAGCATCTAAAATGAAACAAACTGGCTGTTAACTCTTCCTTATTAGAGCATAAATGATTAGAATTTGAGGGATGAACTGTAATTTTTGATTAAACCAGTTGATGCTCAAAGCTTCATGTTGGCATGAGGAGTACAAACTCCCTCCCTCTGCTGGCCTTCTGCTCTTCCTTCCATCACTCTCCTTCCCCTCCGGCTCCACCCTGCTACTACCACATTTAAGACCAGGCTTCGTACTAAGCTGCCCGGCTTTGTTTCTGCTTTCCAGGGGGAGAAAAAGTAGCGCCCAGATGGATCGCGAATGTTTGCTCGACAAAGAAAGGCAGCTCAGGCGACAAGCGGCGCGTGCCAACTCTCTGTAGCGGTGCAGATGACCAATGGAACCTAAAAGGAAGTGAAACTAGTGATGGATCTAGACGTTTCTATGTCTATTCACACAGCATGCTTTAGAGGAGGAGAGTTAAAGACCCACTCCGATCATCTTGAACTATTTTAAAAGCGTTTTATTTAAACAAAAAAAACAAAAAATCTGTTGTTATCTAAGACACAGTTTCTGCAATAGTTCATTATAAAATTGCCTCATGTTGTGGATGGGGCCTCCATTGAGGGGGATCTAGTGGTGGACAAGATGGCAGCTAAAAATCTTTAGTGAAAAGGAAGTCAAAACTGGAACATCAAAGAATTTTTTTTTTTTTTTTTAAAAGTGGCTATGACTCTAAAATCTTGTAGAATTTCTGCTTTCGGCTAATGATGTTTGGCAATTTCCATTTCTGCCTCATGATTTTCAGCCGCCATTTTGTCTGCAACTAGGTCCTCTTGTTCCCACAGATGATGGCTCTTCGTTTTCATGCACTCTGGCTAGCTTACAGTCCCTCATACCCCAACCTACTGGTGCAACAAAAATGTCTGCAATATTGATGCCAGCTCGGCTGAGGAAAACAAAGACGTACATGGATCTAGCTGAGGAGTGGATACGTCGAGCTACGTTCACACCCCCCTCGCCAATGAGGGTTCAAGTGGCTACTTTCATTGAAATGTTCATGTAAACCCTTAGTAAATGCACTTTTTGAGCTCTGGTGTTCATGCTCAGCTATGCAAGATTCTAGGACCGTTTTTGGCCTCTATGTACAAAACATGCGGCTATTGAGGCCATTGTGCCAAGTTAAACTGGTCGAACTTTGACCAATCAGGGACTCAGATTTGGTATTGACATTTATTGACATATTGACAAACGTTTGAAAATAGATCACGAAAGAGAAATTAATAATTAGGGTTTGCGTCCAGCCAGAATTCTATGTCACCAAGTCTTTCATTTATTGGAATAGAGCTGTCAAACAAAAAAGCCTGGGGTGAGATTCGCACCACTTTGACATTTCACACTAAGCCTCTTCATATTGTAGGTGATGGACAAGCAAAAACAAGAGGAAGCCCCTCCCTGCCTGTCAAGTGTGAACACCATGTACGTTCAAGTTCATCTAGTACACATGCCACGTGTTAGGAGTGTACGTAGCTTGAGAATGGAGTGGCCCGCCCAGTATATTTTTTTATATGTCATGAATACGATCTTTTCCAAACTGGTTTTTTGTGTCAGCTCCTGATTCACAATAATTTGAATCAAGAAATGATCGTAAATGCAATTTAATCTAAATTTTCTTCAACTATGTCCTTCAACACCAGAAAAACACCACAAGAATGTGTTAGAAACACCAAAAACACAATTTTCATCGGAGTGGGTCTTAAAGAAGCGGCGGAGATCTGTGGTTGATGAAAGAAAAATACTGGTAGAGAAGAAGGATGCTACGAAACCCAAAATTGTACCTGCTTTATTTTGAAAGGCAGCGACTTTAAATGCTTGATAAAAGGAGACAGAAAGTAGCAAACAGAGTCAAAACCACAGATAACATGACGGCATTGAGTAAAAAAAAAACAGTTTTAGTATGTGGACAGACATGTTCACAGTGGGAGGCGCAAGCCGCCTTCTTCACAGCAGCATCCGCCTAGAAAAATAGAGACTAGATTATCAGACGAGAAGTTTTGTTTTTTCTTAAGTTGTAGAGAAAAAAAAGAGAAAAAACCAGCAGAAGTTTGGATTTGGGGACGCTCCTTGATTTAGACGGCGAGCACGTCTTTTCGGAGTGAAAGCAAGAATGTGTGTGAGAATCGTCCCAGTGTGCATGTTTGATAAGACTGTAATTACAGCTGGGTTGAGCTCAGGGCTGGGCAGAAGGATGGGGAAGAGGAAACAGAGCTCTGTGAGGGAGGAAGCGTCTTGGTATGGAGATAAGCTCCACCAGCGCGTTGTCAGTACACTCAGTGTGTGTGTGAGTGTGTGTGTGTGTTGTCAGCCCCAACATTTGCTCTGATGATAATCCTGGCAGCCAGAGGAATCCATTCTCGCACTTACATCAGCTTTGCAATTACACCCGTCTTTGTCTGCTTGCATATCCAAAGAGCAGCGCGGAGACACGTACGCACAACAACAAACTGACATGAGCACTACAGCCAGATTACACATCAACCTGAAAGAAGATTAAAAGAAAATTTTGAAAAAAAAGTGGATCTTAAAGAGAAAAAATGATACCAGGAAAATATTTTTTTTCTAAAAACTGATGAAGGTGTGAAAGATGGGATTAGAAAAAATTAAAGGCAAAAAACCCAGACAGATAAGAAATAAATGGAAGCGAACATAACACGGGGATGTATATTTGAATCTTTCAAACAGCTCCTCTCAAAGCTTGCTGGCAGTGTCCTGATAAGTGGCTTTGTGGAGGAGAAATCTCCGGACCAGTGTTATCACTCAACTGTTTTAATGGCAGCTGCTCTCTCTGGAAATGTGTGATTATGTGGAAGCTTTTTTACTGAACTTCCATCTGAACTTCTTGAAGATAAAAAGAGAAAATTTGATTTGATGAACCGTTGAAATACAACATTTATTAACACTTCAACACCTGAGACGTCGCTGGTGACAATTATACAGAAAATCTTTAACGTACTGAAACTTTTCAACCGTTAGCATAATTAATGTAATTCCAGCAGATTCTGAAGGTGAAAAGCTGTGTTTTCAATTAAATAATTACAGTAAATTAAAGAACATAAACACTGGAGCTCTGGTGTTAAGGGTTAATCAATGAGAATGCTTACATGTGGCTCTTTTGTGTCTCCATGTCGGCTGTCTGAGTCAGCAGCTCCCTGCCAAGGGCTGCCTGACCAAAACTTACCCAAAGAAAACAAATAAACAAAGCCCATAAACTAAGACTACCAAGGTCCAACCTCAAACAAAACCCAGCAGTGTAGGACTGCTGAGGACAAAGAGGGGAAAAAGAAAAAATGAATAAATACAAAGAAAAATAAAATAGTATTTAAGGATTACTTAACAGGCATTTCTTTAATTTAGATTAGATACATTTATAAATTGATGGCTGAGTTGCACATAGATGATAAACTATGAAGGTCTTTACATCCCTGACGACCTGAAGACTCGTTTTTTGCCCAACGCTACCTCCAGAATGAACAGATTTTATATACAAGGAAAAACTGAGGAAAAAAGTTTGATCTTTTATGAGTTAGAAGCACATATAGTCTTGTGCTGACAACATTGGTTACTAGCTGCCCAGAGCTGCACTGAGGTGATCCTGTTTGGCACAGAACTTTTATTTTAAACAGAAGTTTTTGAGCTTCTGTCAAACATTAAAAAAATAAAAAAAAATAAAAATCACATTTTGAGAGCTATGTTATTTTTTTTTATTTTTGTTTTTATCAGTGCCAAGAAATAGACATAATTCATGTTTATTATTAAAAAAAACAAGGTCATGAATGCAAATCCAAATTTCTTAAAGGCTAAAGTAAGTTATGCGGCTCCTTCTAGGTTTTGATCAGTTGAAAACGAATGGCTCTTTAACCGTTAAAGTTGGCGACCCCTGATCTCATGTCAAGGATTTTAAAAGCAGTTCTGACACCATACTTTCTACTTTTGTTTTGTTTTTTTGTAACGGCAAGCATGACATCACCGATTTCACCAAGTTTCAATCTGATCAATACGAACATTTTACTATGTCTATTTGTGACTATTGTTTTTTCCTGCAAAAATAGTTCAAACGCAATGCATTGTGGTCCATATTCCCCAATTAGTGAGCATTGATGTAAAATTATTTTTTTAAGGCAAAAAAAAAGTCTGCCAACACAAAAATATTTTTGAAAGCAAGAAAAATTAAGTATTTGAAAGCAAAAATTTTTAGTTGAAAATTATTGGGGGTTTTTTTTTCTTAATTTTGATCTGAAAAATGACTTTTATGAGATATAGAAGACACACCCCTAATCTATTTTTGTTTTTTGTTTATTTATTGTATTTTGTTAAAAAGAAAAACTAATAAACAGTCGATAAAAAGTTTAGTTTTGGAGGTACATAAAACACAATATCATTTATGACACAAAACAAACGTTTCACAAGAACTCTGAGAAGTTTGGCATGAGCGAAGAGAGCAGGGCGAAGTACTCGACATGGCGGTGGCAGGACAAATCACTCTTCCGAAAGCAAAGCGGGAGGAAGATGGACCAGAGACTCGGCAGAGACGATGTAAGCTAACTGACGGTCGTGAGATTGACCCGTAACGCAACAGAGAACTTTATGATCTGTCGCTCACAGCGTGCCCGTAGAATAAAAATGTTAGTGAACATTTTCCCTCGACTTGCTCAACAAAAAGGAATACTTCCTGTGGGTCGTGTGCAGATTTTATCAATGTTTTGCAAACAGCTTGACTTTTAGGGGATCACACATATTAACTTTAAAAAAAATTCTCTGTTTTTGTTTCTCACTGAGTTTTAATTGTCTTTATCAGACGTAAAAACTCAACGGGAAATCATCCCTTTCATCAGTGTGAAAAAAGTATATGATTTTACAATGGTGTGCGGTAATGCGGAGGTTGTTAGGGTGTGCAGAGTCACACGGCATGCGAGCTGGAAACCAGTCGAGCAACATATGCTGACGGTGCACCAGAGGACAACCACCAATGCTTTCAAGTTTTGGTTGCAGCCAAAAAAAACAGGTTTGCAGGACTCCTGCAGAACAGCAACTTTTTTTTTTTTATTTATCACAGATTTGAGCTAAAAGCAGCCAATTTGATCAGTTCCTTCTGTACATTCATCTAGTTTCATAGCAATAGACCCAAAAAATCATGATGCTCCGACAAAGAGGATGTTTTCCTAAAGCCAAAGCCTGATCTTCACTTAAAGACACATATAGATGTGAAGTTTTCTGTTCACAAAGATAACTAATGCAGATGAATGTCTTCAAAAGATAGAGTCTGGCAAACACACAAGGCATGCAACATAAGAGAAGTTGCCGGTTCGCAGGCGCAGATCATCAGGCAGATAGTTGAGAGCTGGTTTTTCTGAAGGAGCAGAACGCGTGGCGCTAAGTCTACTAATGTTAGTGAGGTTACCACAATGGGGTCTGAGGGGCTTGAGGGGAGGCCTTCTCTGGCATCCTCTGCAATAACATCCTGACACGGGTGCACAGTGGAAACAAAGAATGCATGAGAAGGAAGTGTGAGATAAACCCTTTACTGAACTTCTTCATTTCTATGCGGTTTCTTAACAGCAGAAAATGCAGGTCTAGGAGAGGCACGGAGGCAGAAAAAAAAAAGAAAGAAAAAGAAGGTAAATGTATCTAAACTGAATAGAAAATAGGAAAAAAAAACAGAAAATGAAGTAAGACAGGAGGAAATGATCAAAAGGAAATGAGGTTTTGACTTTAGTGGTTGGTTCATGCAGAAGGTCAACACAATGGGCCTGACAGAAGACCAAAAACCCCCACAGATACTTTCTTTCACCACATTTGTCCTATTTTATATTTAAAAAAGCTCCTTCACCAACCCAGACAATCAAAACCTGGAACAATGTTGATACCAGCTGTGCTTTGCTATGCTTTATAATTTCTCATCAATATCGTTTCTAGTCAGTGACAGTTGTCTTTATGAAGAATCGAATGCTCACTTTTGACCCATTTTCAAACAAAATGCTGCAGGAAAATGCAAAAGTTAAAAAGCAAAAAGCAAGAAAGAAAACTTACAAAATGTAAAAAGTGATTACATTCATAAATATTTAAATAAGGATGAAATAAACATGCTGTTTGGCTGTTGTTGCTGCCCTTATGTTTTACTTGAAAATTTCTTTAAATAAAAAAAGGCTACTAAATCCAGTTTGAACAGATTTTTTTTATATAATTGATAAACATTGACAATAATATATGTTGTAGTATTATTATTATTGTAGTATTAGGGCTATTAACAAACAAGTAGAAAAAAGTTATACTATAGTAAATTTACAACTTTTAATCTGGAAAATTTATCTTTTTTTTCTCGTAAATGAATGACTTTTCCCCATAAATGTATGAATTTTTACTTGTAAATTTATGATTTTTTTTTATCGTAATTTTACGAGATTTAAAGTAATACATTTTTTTATTCTAAAACAATAACATTTCAGAAAAAAAAAGTCAAACTTAGCCTCAAGTCATAAAAATAAACTTAAGTCATAAAAATACAACTTTATTCTCACAATTTAACAGTTAGGACTATTTTCTTGTAAATGTATGACTTTTTCTCGTTGATTTATGACTCCAAATCTTGTCAATTTAAGAGTTTTTCTTCTTCAAATTTAACACTTTTTCTTAATTTTAAGAGGTTTTTTCATTATTTAATTATTTTAAATATCATAAAAGTCATGAACTTTGCCTTGAGTCATAAAATAAACTTTATTTTTGTAATTTAATATCTAGGACTTTTTTTCTCGTAAATGAAGGACTTTTTTTCTTGTTAATTTATTACTTTAAATCTTGTAAATTTATGACTTTTTTTCTCATTCATTTATGACTTTAAATCTCGTAAATTTAAGTTTTTTTTCTCTTAAATTTACATGTATTTTCTCATTTATTAACGACTTTAAATCTCCAAAATTTTAGTTTTTTTCTCCTAAATTTACAAGTTTTTTTCTAGTTAATTCACTACTTTAAATCTTGTAAATTTAAAAGTTTATCGTATATTTTATTTAGGGGAAGAAATGATTAATTTAAACAATGACTTTTTAAGTCATGTATATATAAGACTTCATTCTCGTAATTTGATACTTTTTTGATACTTTTTTCACGTACATTTATGAGATTTAAAATTGTAATTTAATTTTTTTTTTTTTTGGTAAATGGCCCTAATACTCGTAATAACATTTGACTAAAACTATTTTGATAGATAAGAAATATATTATAAAAATGTTTTTTTTATCTACAAATGTGATTCCGATTCACTCTTTTTTTCGTTACTTACAAGTCCACTGGTGTCCTGGGCTTGACCGGGTGGTTTAATGACGGGGCGCGGGGGTGGGGGGACTTGGTGTGAAAAATGGCGGGGGAGGTGATACACGTGATGGGGAAAATAAGGCTACAAGGGAATGAGAAAACACATAAATGGAGGAAAAAACTAAATGAAATGAATGTAAAAGAATGATCATGCAGGACAATTTAGGAAAAAAAAGGGAATGTTTAAACTAAAACGGGTCACTGTGACTGCAGTTGATTTACTGGTGCTGCCTCACCCGGTTGTAGAAGGGGTGCTGAGGCCCGGTCATCCCGCTGAAGTAAGAGCTGTGGGGTTGGGCGGGCAGAGACCCGGCGAAGGAGGCGGTGGGGGAGCAGGCGGCAGAGGGCTGGCCGTACCCTGGCTGGGGGCGGGGCGCTGCTTCCTGCAGGGGCAGCGTGGGATATGTCACTCCGCCCATGTGCATCTGCTCCCTGGCTGCACGGACATCTATAAGGCAGCAATAAGGACAGTGTTTATCAGCAAGTTACCATTGAGAGTATGCAGAGACTACACAATGCAAAAACACAAATTATCACCAAATATCTTTGTCTGTTTCTGGTTTAAATATCTTTTTAAAGTCAAAATAAGACTAAACTAACTTACTAGTTTTCAATAACAATTTGCGGAAACATTTAATAACCTTATTGAGTCATTTGATCTTGGAAAAAAATCTTTTAGGTAATATATCTAACTAAAACATTTTTGTCTTGTAACTTTTTTTAGTATAATTCTGATAACTTTATCCTAAAATGTGTAATTCTGGTCTAAATTTAATTGATCAAGAAATAAATGTTGAACAATTGAAGCACTTAAAGACCCAATCCCATGAAAATCATATTTTTGGTGTTTTTAAAATGTTCTTATAGCATTTTAGAGGACCTATATGAAAGAACTTACAATCAAACTGTGTTACTGAGTGTTTCTTCATTCAAATCATGTTGGATCAGAAAACAGGATGCTTGAAAATGTTCAGACAAATGATGCAGCTACGGAAATGGGTGCGCCAAAGTCTCCTCTCCCCCGCATGCACCCCGGGCCGCTCACACTTGTGTGCGCGAGACAAGATAAGCGTTTAATAATTGTGCTGTAGCGGGTTTTTTTCTCCAAGGGGGAGTTTAAATTTGTAGGTGTACCTAAAAGTGATTTTTTTAGGGGAAAAGGTCAAATAGAAGCCTCTCACTGAGGTCAAAAGTCCAAAAAACTTTGGTTGTGTTTGTAGACTTCACTTTGTGTTTCAAATTTTGTGATCGTTCGATCAAAGTTTTCTTTTCCCTGTTTTGTGGAAAAATGTGAAAATCGCCAAATTTTGCCACAAAATGACCACCAACCTGCAACTCTTGAGGCCATCCCATAATAATGTTGAAACTGCCTTTGGATATCCCAGAAACATGTCTTGATTTTATCAGTAGATTTCAAACATGTTTTTTCTGGAGCCCCACATGTGATTGAATTTTTTTGACAGTTTCACCTGCTGTGATGTGATATTTTGGGGGGAGGGTCATTCACTATGCTCCAAATTCATTTTTTTCATCGGGTATTAGATATGTGCAAATTTTGGTGAGTTTTAAAGTATTGGAAGAAATCATTGTTTAAAGATACAGTAAGCAAAAAAGAGATAAAAAATAATAAAACATATAATTCAAAAAAAGAACAAAGAATTGGAAAAACAGAACAATCCTTGAAGTCCAGGGAGAGACTGCTGTTGGCCATAAATGCATCTTAAAAAAGGAAGACATCACAGCTTACAATAAAAAAATCTTATCAAGACCAATTTTACTAGTCTAATTGCCATATTCTGTATTCTATTTTATCTGTTTTGAGAAGGACCTTCTTTCCATTGTAGAGTGTTAATTTTGGTTTATTTGATCATCTTTGGGGAGTTTTAACACTCCAAAGAAGAAACAAAATGAAGTCAAACAGCCGATAAACTCAAGGGGAAATTGTTAAAATTAGCTAAAGGCCCCAGATAGAACATGGTTATTAAAAAATAAAAATGAACCAGATTGATGGTCCAGAGACATGGAAGTTTTCCAAAAAAGCAGAAAAAAAGTTTCAATATTTGCCTCTGAGTTTGAGAAGTAGGAACATAACTAGTTTGTTACACTCTCTAGAAGTGTCTGAAAGTTTAGAATAGAGCGACTCTTTGTGGCTCGCTTTAAAGGCAGGCACCAGAATGTCTCCCGCGCATACAAGTGGATGCTGATTGACACGCCGAGCGAGACCTGATCCAGCCTCTGAGCACAATGAGGGCCTTATGAAGTGAGTCAGGCCCATGGGTGGGTATCACTGGCAGGGCTGCGGGACATCAGGCTCCGAGCTCCAACTGCTCACAGACGGAGTGGAGGGATGACTGGGCTGCAGCATTGGTCACCTTCCGCTCCCTCCCCTCCGTAGTGGAGGTGAAAACGCCCACGTGCTTTAGAGGACGCACACAAACACATGCTCCGGGATGCGTCGCTCTCGCGCTTTCCAGTAAACGCTTTTACAAGTTTCGATCTGGACATCTGGTCGGAGTCCAGTGGGCCCGTAGCGTTCAAGGTGGGCTGAAAGGAACAGACCCTGCGTGTGCTTGCTGCAACGACAGTGATGCGGCGGCTTCGCACCAGGCGTCATTGACACTTTCGACGGCCGCTGACGCACACTAGCAAAGAGTACAACGCGGAGCTGGCCCGCCGTTTCATACTGATACACTACTACGTCACGGCAACCGCAAACTGTGAATATTTGGTGCAGCTCTACAGGAAAGCTGAGTGAGAACATTGTCCTCGAGTCCACAGTGTTAGAGTAAAAACCTGCTCGACATTTGATTGTTTGGAAATGAGAAGCAGGCAGTGGGTTACAGAGAGTCCCTGCAGAGGGTGATTTCAATGGCATGAGAAGTGTCGCAGCCAAATGAGCTGGCACTTGTTTCAATGCATCACATTCAAAAAGACACTTCTCAACTTTTTTTTGCTTTTTTTTTTTGTCATGCACAGTTGTTCAGGGATGCTGCTGTCCCTAAATGCAAATTAAAAAGTAACTCTGTAAGACTCTGGAAGCAATGGAGCCCCTAAAGGGACATCAAAGTACAAACAAAGAAATTAAAGTAAATTTTATTTTCCTAAAAAAATGTTTTTTTTTCTGTTTATTATCTGGTGCGCACCTGGTGCTAAACAGTTGCTATCTGGTGCACACTAGATGGTAAGTAGATCGGTGCGACTACAGCTGCTCATTAGATACTATCTGGGCTGACTATCTGGTGCTGACCGGATACTATCTGGTCATTTTTGGTCATTATCTGGTGCACACAGTATCCAGAGAGTATCTGGTGCTCACTGCCGGATACTATCTGGTCATTTTTGGTCATTATCTGGTGCGCACAGTATCCAGAGAGTATCTGGTAAGCACCAGATGCTATCTATTAAGAACCAGATGCTAGCTGGTGCACACCAGGTAGTGACCAAAAATATATATATTTTTTCTGGTTACTCACCAGTGACAGCAACAGATACTCCACCAGCTCACACATAGTGTTCCACATGATAGATATATTCTGGTGAACAACGATTGGATGATCTCTGGATTATCTGTCTGAGTGGCACTGGAGAATACTATTTGGTGCTATGCACAACTATGGTAACTTCTGCCTGGTAACTTCTCTGTGGTGCACATAGACTAAGATAGTTGCCAGAATTTTTTTTTTTTTTTTTTTTTTGAGAAAAAAAACGTTCTTACTTCGATGTAGGAAGCGTCATGCCCAACAAAGTAAACATTCTTTTGGGATAAACAAAAAGTTAAAGTCAATTGATAGTGATGTCACGATCCGATTATGGGATTGGAAATTGAATACGATCACATTGTTTCCACACTGCTTACAAAAGTATTAAGTTGGGACTCTGTATTGGCAGAAATCAAATAATTTGGAATTGGATCGGGGCTCAAAAACCAGATCAGGAAATTCCTATCAAAGGAGTCTTATTAATATTTTAGAAATTGAAAAAAAAAAATGAAGACCTGCTATGATCTCTCTGAGTTTGGGGTCCAGGTTAACTGTACAGGGCAGGAACATCTCCACGTCTCTGGCTGTCAGAAAAGGCGTCCTGGATGAGAGGAAGACCTCGAAGCTTCGGATGTCTCCGTCGATCTCAAGCAGAGGCTCCACATCTTTGGTGGTGGGAATATTTTTGGAGATTCTGGAATGAAAACAAACAGTTTACAACAAACTTGTGGATTAATAGCAGCAACAACAACAACTGTAACGGATTTAAAAAAATTGCTGTTGAGATTAAAAAGATATGTCAACGGTCATTTTTCTCATGACAGCGAAAAGATAACTGGATTTAGAGAAAGCGAAATGGAAAAAAAGAGAGGGGGATGTTCGAGGACAGATAAAGTGAGGGATGTTATCTTCTCAAAGCAGAGGAGGAAACCTGAGAAGATGACAATCAGGGTAAATTAGCAAGCAGCAGACGGAAGCGCATGGCGATGTGGTGGTTTGAATGTTTGCTATCACTGACCTAAACTAAACAGCACGATTGGAAAATGCTCCATTACTGCTGGATATAAACTTTCTGATCATCATTGGATGAACCTCATAATAGAGCAATAACATTAAATTTGGTTTTAAAACAATTAGTTTCAACTGTATTTGTCACAAACCTTTAGGAAGAAGCATAAATCAAAAACTGTACAAGAATGTTGTATAAAAATAACTTAAAGTGTTGGAATTTAAACGTCAAGAAATTGAAAAGAAAAATAATTGGCTGCATAGGGTTACGCTTTAATGCTAGAAGAGCAATTTGGGTCAGTTTTTAACAAACCAAACCTCAGAAAAGCCGTTAAGTTCCACTTTCTTGTTTGGATAAATAAACTTTTTTTTTTGTTCGTGGCCATTAAATGTAGCTTTTAAATATTTACAGTAATTAAATTAGAACAGTGATATATTTTAATAACTATATCAAATTTAATTTATTTTACTTGTGACAGCAGCACAAGTTCCTTTCAAAATAAAATGCACTTGTGCCAATTAGGATCCTCAGATTTACTTAAACTAAAAAAGAAATTGCATGATGACTTTTGAGTGTCTTCATCCTTTTTCTTATTTACAGTCAAAAATAAACATGACAGCATTGGTGTACAATCTTCCTTTTTTTATCTATAGATGTAAAACAGTTACAGACTTTGAAGAACATTGTCGCTGAACAACAACTAGACGCTGTTGTGCAGCAGAAGATAAGAATATGTATTTGAGCTCATTCTGATAATGTATTACTCTTAAAGTAGTTAAAAGTTTTTACCATTATTTTGCTTATACCTTAAGGTCATGTCAAACTGCTGCTACGTACATTTTGTGCATTGTCCACATATGTAGATTCAGTCCTCTTTGTTTTGATATCCATAATTCATAAGATATCCATCTAGGATTTCGGTCAAAGGCCTTTACGTGAATTCGGTTTTTAAAAGTTCAAAATTTTTGGTTGGTTGAGAATCACAAAGTTTATGCCTATTTTACGTCTTTTATACACAATTATTAAGTAAATCTTACACAATTGTGCATAACTCTTGCGAGATGCATTTACAAATTTGCAGCTTTCCACTGCTCCATGTATGTCAACGTATGTCTAACTGACTTTTCACGCTTTTACCACTGATTTGCAACTTTTATATTGTGTATACGGCGCACATATCACATTAAAACTATGTAATTGACACACAAATCACTAATGAATTGAATATAAACGGCACAATAATCACGCACGGTTCATGCAAGACTCGCATATTGTGTGACGGGTGCATAAATCAGCTAATCTTTCACCCCTCCAGCAGTCTAGTTCGCATAAAAGTTGACAATTTTTCCCACAAATATTCACATATGTCCAATTTCCAACTGTACAATATGGGCAAATTGTACTTGGCGCAGTGTGACAGCCTTTAGTCACAACTACCCTTATGGAATGGATATGGGGTGTAAAATGGGGAAAACCTATACGGGACATGCAGGTGGCCAGCAGGAAATATTAAGATTGTAGAGCAATCAGTAAGCATGTAGCGGAAAAATGTTCATGCTCATTTCATCTACGGGTATGCTGCAGGCGACAGGTCGTAGCAAACACTTATTAGCTGAGCTGGTTAGATTGATGTTTCAGACAAATCGGGAATTTTGTGGTACAAGCACCAAATTTGGCAAGCATGTATGAATCCTGTCTTTCAGAAAAACATGTCAGCCAGGAGAACAATCCAAAATGGTAGCCATTTGTAAAGAGGATGGCCATTCACTAAATGGTCATAAAAAATATTCAGTCTATTTACCTCACTCACAACAGTATGGGCTGTTCATGCACAAAATGCAGTTCTTCTTTAATCTTGAGTTTATGTCTATTATATTCATTTTAATATCTTGGATTTTTTTATGGCTAACATTCTTTTCAGAAAGAGAGGTACAGTCATGCAGTAGAAGTTCCAGAACAAATATCATTTTTGCATGCTACCCCTCCAAAACATTGCTAAAAACATTCTTCTACAGTTATTTTCCTATTTCTTGATGCGTGTAACCAGTTCTGCAGCGATTTCAACTTGAGAAACTAAAGCTTTAGTCATGGCTGACTCTACGGATGCTCGTTCCATGAAAAGTTTATTCCAGATGTGTAATCTGCTGCTGTATATTTATGAACAATTTAATAGTCAACCCCACTTATCTCTGCATCACATGGCCGGTCAACTGACCATTATATCAATCAAGCTACCACATGTGCTGATGCTGAACCTCAGGGTGGAATTATTGTCACAATTAAAAAACCCAGCCTATGAAACTGCAGGCTCCATTCTTCTGCATAAATTCACTGTTTTTACGGCGCTGCCGTGTGTCCAGAACGTGGCCCGAGCTCTGAGACTGGAGGGTTCAGTTAAGGTTTCGGGGGTCTGGAAAGGAGGAGGCTCTAATTCAGCGCTACACATGAGTTTAATCAACATTTCAGGGGAACCACTGAATCCTTAGCCCATCTCACAGGGAGGCTGCTAGCTCCAAAAGTGCTTGTTTTTCTTTTTTTGTTTTTAACAGCATGGTGTGTTTCCCATTAGCCTGCTTGTCTCTGTGGTTTGCTCTGGGATGCACAGGTCCAGTTTTCTACAAGAAAGTTTCAATTACTGCGCTGAATGTTGCCACAAATGTATATGGAAAGCAGACATCGCCACAAAGTTGTCTGTTGGCTCTGCCAAGATGAGGAAGCAAGAAGAAAGAGGGAAAGTGAGAGAAAGTGTGTGTGTGTGTGTGTGGGGGGGGGGGTGTTTGGAGCACTTGAGGCATTTGATTTAAATCAAGGAAATACTTCTGGATTTTGACAAGACAAAGAGAGTGGCGTCATCTAAAGTGGAAGCATATTTTTTTGCTTGCTCTCCCCGTCTTTTGGGTGGTGGAGGCTTTTGGCAGCTCCGCTGAAACAACAACCGTTTTTCAGCATCGATGCTGCGGGTCTACACGCCAACCAGCATGTTCCCTCTGAAGCTCTAGCTCTACATGATTCTGACCAGAAGACGTGGGGCTGCTCAACTTCTTCACCTGTGCTTTGTTGCGCTGGTTGAGCACCGAATAACGCCCTTGAGCTGTTCAAATGCAATGTGCACAGCCAATCGTCTGTTCTCCTGGCACCCAGTCTTTGGGTCCCTTTATGGAGATGTTTGGCAGGGAGACCACCTCTTTGCGGTTTGTGCCCAAACGTTGTCTGTAAGCCAAGAGGGCAGCTGTTAAGAACTCAAGTGGTACATTCCTACTTTTGGTGCCTAAATGGTGCACCTAAGAGTGAGATTTATGAGTTATTTGCATCCCTGTGAGCTATTGAGTGTTGGAGGTTGAGAAGAACGCCTGAACTCTCGTCAGCTTTAGGACCTATTAACATTTGGATAAATTTGGAAAGCTCCCAGCGGCCGTGCCACGCAGAGCGGTTGGACAAATCGCCTGTTCTGCAGCTCTAAGCTACAGCCTCGTCAATTGGGGGTATTGTGCAAGAATGACTGCAGGGATGCACGTTTCCTTTTATCTCTCTGGTTCTTCCTTTGCTTGTAATGATGCAACAGCTTCCTGGGTGCTGAAGCCCCAAAAGCTTTTAAGCAACTGATTGCCACAAGTTTTATTTGGCCAACTCAATCTTGACTAGTTCTGAAATGTTTATATTTTAACTAATGCATGTTCTGTGCAAAAGAGAACAGGTTTCTTGGATAAGGGTAACTAGATTTAGTAACCCTTCCACTCTCCTAGGTTTATTTGCATTAAAAGTGGGGTCATCTGGACCCCAATGATAGACATGAAGTCTTTTTCACCTTGTCCACCTTAGTCATGGAAGGGCTAATGCCTTAATGTAAGGGTGGGGTCATCTGGATTCCCATAAAACAGCTCGAGGGATTATTTAAAATAAAATCTTTTTATTTCATTTTGTACTTGATTCTATTTAATCTTAAGGTTGTTTATGACAACAATTTTAAAAATGAGCAGCTTGATTGATTTTGGACAACAAGGACTGGTTTAATCTCAGACAATATTTTCACAGACAGATGTTGAAGGCTCTTCTTCTGTTTCCTCACTAGCTCTTTTCTGCAAAAAATGTCCAAATGTTTGTTTTTGTTGCCTTTGCTAGTTGTTTCTGTAAATGTGGCTAGCTGTTTTGTTTAACTTTTCAAGCTGGTTTTTGCAAACTACGCTACCTGTTTTTTGCCAACTTTGCTAGTTTCTTTTGTTAACTTTGCAAGCTGTTTTTTTTTGCAAATGTTACTAGCCGTTTTTGTTTACTCTGCTAGCTGTTTTTACTAACTTTGCTAGCTGTTTTTGTTACCTTTGAAAGCAATTTTTATTAACTTGGCTAGCTGTTATTAACTTTACTAGATGTTTATGTTTGTTTGTTTATCTAGATATTTTTGTTAAATTTTCTGGCTGTTTTTGTTCCCTCCCTTAGCGTTTTTTTGGTTAATTGTGCAAGCTGTTTTTGTTAATTTTGCTAGCTTGGATGTTTCTATGCAGCGGTAGGTGCAGCCGCTTAAATAAAAAAAAAAAGTAGGGGATGTATTTTTGACACGTGACTACACATACATTAAGAATGCATGAGTTGGATGTAGTGGAGAGAGTCCAGCAGTTTTCTGAAATAAAACTTCCTTCAGAATCGGATTATAAATGAAACTGAAAAAATTTAGGGTTGTGTTTTTTTTTTCTCTGCGGCTGGGTACCAACTCTCCCACATACCAGTATCGGTCCGCGGCCTGCGAACCACTGGCATAAAGTATCATTTGGAGTTTAATTATTGTTGTGAGCTTAGTTAGATGGTTGTATAGAAAGGGCACAGAAAGCGCCCGTTGTGCGTGTGCTTGTGTGCGTTTGTGTGTGTGAGTCACTGGCTCCTGTTGGTCTGTGTCTACAAACCCACAAATAAACAGCACTAAGCCTGCTGGAAATGGGGGGAAAAAGCACAGGCTTCTCTCAGTTTGTGTGCGGGTTGAAACAGTTCATGAGAAACAGAACAAACACCCATACTGTACACACTCTGGCTTATGGGCACACAAGCACACTCCACCTTGTAAGTAGCTTCATCCTTTTAGGTATCTGGAATGGACATGACACTTGATTTTGCTAGTTTATTTCCTTTATATTTACTTAGTGACATTATCTTGACTGTTTCCGCTTTTCAATGTTTATGTGTGTGTGTGTGATCGCTAATACCCTTAAAATGCTTCTCTGCAGCAGAGGTCACTTGAGCAGAGTTCATCTGTGTGCCAACATGGAGCTTCCTTGACCTTTTGGGTCTTGTTAAAAGTTTAAAGGAGGGGAGACTAAGAGGGCTTTGTGTACGGGATGTGTGATTGTAGTATGTGTGCATCTGGTCTGGCAGTGAATGAACGAGACTCCATTACTGTGGTCCAGCAAGGCCCCAAAAGGCCAGTTCTATGAAGTTTTACTGAATGCTATAATAGGTTAAAAAATAAAATAATGAAATTGACAAGGAAAAAAAAATCAATTTATGTGTAACACTCAAGATTTTTAGAGAATTTCTGGAAGCATGTCATTATAAATTCATAAAAGTAAATATATGATGAGCATATTTGATAAGTCACTTCCTGTCCACAAAGTTTAAATCTTAATCTCCAAGCCAGAAACTGGAACTGCTAATCTTTTTCTTTGGTTCCCTCTTGTTTTTTTGACCACTCATTAGCCGAGGCTCAAGAACGTTACTTTGTGGAACTAACAGAACATTTTTGACCAGCTTAACAGAGTTAGCTGAGCTAATAGTTTCAGTTAACAGGGTGATTTGTCAAGCCCCTGCCAGATGCTGACCTCATTCCAGCTTCGCTGGCTGGCCACAATAAGGACAGTAATCATCCAATCAAGTCGCAGAAAGAGCAGCTTCTGTTCCCTCTCGAAAACAGATCAGGGAAAATCCCGGCTCCTCATCGTGGACGTTGTACTAGCAGTGCCGTAACTTGTCAGGCTTGATTCCAAGGAGAAAGATGACTTAGGGTTGATTGGAAAAAATTAGCTGAATATATGGGAAGAAAATGAAAAAGGACTCAGATAATAAACTAAAGCAAAGATTAAGGAAAACATGTCTCATCTTGGTGGAGATTTTTAATTTGGCTAGTATCATTAGTCATTTTAGACTTTAATGTCAGCCATTGATATTCAGCGCACTGTCTTGTGGGGTCGAGATGACCCAACCTTTAATGTAAACATGCTCAGGGTTGCACAAGGGTTAAAGGTTGCAGACTTCTGCTTCATAGGATTTACTGTTACTTCTTCCCCCCATTTGTCATGGTGTAAAACAATTTCTAATCAATAGATAGTAATAAAAATGTGTGGCTTTAAAATTGGAAAGTTGTGATGAAATTGAGATCTTCTACATATTAAGAAAAGCATTTTTATCGATTCGTATTTAACACATCACCTGTTAAATTAATTGGATAGTCCAGTTTGTTTTTTTAAAACTTTATTTGGACTAAAATGACTATGAAACAAGTAAAATGGGATAGAAGATCCTCATTTACTTGCAGGTGAACCCTGGCGCGCTTCAGCAACAGTCTGACTGTAGGCGAATGATCTTCTATGCAATTGAGCATTTATGATGACAAAAGTTTTGCATTTTTCTTTAGTCCAGTCCCTTGTTTTTGGACAGTACCACCCCTAAACCAACAGTTGTAGCAACTGCATGTAACTGTGGGTTAGTTCCACCCAATAAGAGAATCAACCAAACCAAATTAAAATTCTCTGCCATCCATTCCAATTGATATCACTAGGTTATAAAAAAAAAGTTGATTTATCAATTTATGTCCATCTGTTTCTAAAAATTGTGCATCTTTAATTCCCTTTCTCATATCTTATTGCAATGAAGTCAACTTTTATTTTAGTATTTATTTAGAACATTAACACTCTGATAAAGGATGAGCTTCATTTTTTTCTAATTAATGGGATTTATTGTGAGAAAATGCTTAAATAAACTAGAAAAATTGGCCTCTAAATGTCAAATTTAACAGAAAACAAGTTGATATACATTAGAATTATAAAACAACTTAATCCTGATTTTGTAACTTAATTAAATCAAGAATCTGATTTGTCTTTCAAAGGTTCTTTTTTAAATTAAACTTTAAATTAAAATATAGAAATACAATCACTCTTGAACCAGTTCTGGCCTGATTACACAGCAAATTAAAGATGCTTTAATTTACAGAACTGTAGTGTCTTCACACATGATCTTCATAAAGGTCTGATTTTTACTAACTTCTAAGAAAGTGAGATGTTTGCATCACTTAAAGACCAGATGTGTGTGTGATGAGTGCTTGGAGCTCTCAGTGGCTGAGTGGTGAATTCTGCTGTCTGCTTAAAGGTCAACGCCGACCCTTTCGCAGCCCTGCGTTTCTATTTATAATCAGTGCCCTGCCTTTAAGCAGCACAAAGAGATAGCAGGAGAGAGATGACAACTCAACGCTGTTAAATTTCCAGGATATTAACAGAGTCTGCTTCTGAGGCCTCCTGTGTTCCTTCTGCATCCGAGTGTTACGAGGTTAATCCAACCTTATCGTCACCGATGGCGTCTGCGTGTCTGAAGAGCAGAGGTCATTCAAAAGTGTAGTCCGAGGCTTCTTTTTTTTTCTCCAGCATTTGAAAAGATTATTTGTGAGTGAACAGAGCTGCTCTCTTGTTTCAGACCAATTAGACTAATCCTTCAACCTCAGCTTACAGGCAGCAATGCAAAGGATTTTCTGCAAAGAATGCTGCTTGACGCTCTTCCAGTCCTGGCCTTCACATCAAATCGAGAACTTTTGTCCCGTCTTACCAAAACACACCCACTGCAGTGTTCTTCTTTTATTTTTTGAATCATTTTCATGCATCTTAAGCCTTAAGTCACATACACCTGTACAGGTGATATGGGTTTTTGGGTTGTCCGGGCCGGGGGGGTGTCATACTGAGGAGCAGCTGCATCTAAAGGGGAGCACAGGTGTGTGTTTCAAGTTCTCGAGGAGTGTGCAGCCACCTCAGGGGACGTCATGAAAATGGACCAACATCAAGCAGAGTGTCATTTGCATATAGTTGTATGGGGGCTGGAGTTGTCAGGGTCTGTTGAGGGTTGTAGAGAGGAGTTGCCACATTTTAGGGGGTGTGTCCTGCAGTTTATAGCCACCTCAAGAAAATGAATGTACGATTGTTGTGCCCTGTGGTAAGTGCATTGTGAGATATTTGGAAGGATAATCTAAGTTGAACGGATTAATGACATTCTGCCGATGCTGTCATGCCTTACGCCATACTCTAGTCGAGGTGTGAGGTCTGACTTTACTTTGCAAATGCTTAACATGGGGTGTGAACGAGATAGGTACATGCCCATCTGACACCCGTCACGAACTGTCGCTCGCACCATGCCCGTAGACAAAAAAATATGTACAAAAATTTTTGCTCTGGTGGCTCATCGAGTGGTCTACGGTCTTGTTTTTTTTTGGATCAGAAAACCAGATACAGAAAATCCTGGGGCTGATGATGCATCTACTGACTGAGCTTGCCACTCCTCCGCCCCCTTACGCGGATTCATTACCCTCGTTAGAGCTCACCTCTGTCTCAAAACTGTACCACTGAATTGATCCAATATTGCTCTGCCTTGTTTTGCGCCACGAATGCTAGCTTGGGGCAACTCAGCGTGAGTGCATAAACAGAGCTCTAAGCGATGAGAAAGGGAAGGAGGCGGGGTTACTCCAAGCCAAAAGTGCTGCCCACAAGCCAGAATTGTATATCTGATGATCTACTGCCACTGGGCATAAATGTCTTAAAATGCTTTTCTATTTGGGTTAAAAACTGCACAATCATAATTAACATACAACTGGGAACAATTTTACAAAAGATTCAAATTTAAATACTTGCAGAGTGACACGTAAGTGCAAACATTTTGAACAAAGAACCCAAAACGGGAATATGCATTGACTTTTTATTGAAATTACTCGCTGAGACGCACTAGCAGGGGTTGTGTGGCTGATTTATCCCTTAGTCATCAGCCAGCAAACACCTGAGAGATGAAGACGCAACAATCCCGGACAAACCGGGAAACAAATTCAGCAGAGGACCAAGTTCCACCAACGCAAGGAGCCGTGTGGGAGCCCGGGAACGTGTGCGTGAATCTGTGAGTCTCCACCACCACCTGGACTACTTCAGTAACAGCAACAGCATCACCTGAGACTTACAATCCACCTGAGAGGCTAACAAACCGCCTGCTATCTGATCTGATCCTCTATAGCATTCACAGACTTTGATTCCTTTAACTCATTTTTTTTTAACCACTTGAGACTCAACTTATTTTTCTTCTGCCTCTTCAAGCAATTTCTTATCTTTTTCTAGCATTCTTCCTTTTCCATCTTTATCTCACACCAGCCGCGCTTATTTATTTTTTTTCTTTTAGATTTTTTTCTTTCTCTGCTCGTCTTTATCTGGCGTGCGGTCTGTCTGGCTCGGGGTCCCGGCAGAGAGGCAGCGACAACTCAGCCGAGACTAAGGTGGCTTCACACGTGCCTTTTCAAATTTACACATGCTTTGACGCATTAGTGCAAAAGAGGCAACTAGCGATGGAGTTAACAGTTTAACATTATACCTCACGGAGACAATGAGCTCCATCAGATCACTGCAGAAAAAAATAAATAAATAAATTTATGAATAAAAAATGAGGAAAGAGTGTCATCTGAGGGTAAGAAAAGTTCAACATGTTCATTAAAAAAACGTTTCTGCATCAAGATTTTCAACTCCACATAAAGGAAAATCACCAGCATTAGCTCTGCGGTGCCACTTTAATCCAGCCCATAATTGCAAGTAAATTACAATAATTGTGCCAATTAAAGTAATCCTGAATGAAACGGACTGTCATCTTAATGCTTCAGTATTTGGGATAAGAGTCGATCTAATTAAGAGTGAATTGCCGGGTTCCATATTCATTCAGATTGTGATCAGCCCCAATGCCAAAGAAGAAGGAGGGGAAAAAAATATTTAATAAAGTTTCTAAGTGTCAGAGAGGAGCCGAGCTGTGTCCGAGAGTGAAAAGAGCTCAACTAAATCGTCCCTTTGAGTTTATGAAAATATCTCATTTGGGAATATACGTTTGGATCAGTTAACAGTATTTTTTCTGCTTTTTGTTGTGTTTGCACGTGTGCATCTGCATGTTTGCTGAACACAAACTGCATCTCAGAGTTGGATTAATTACACGGGCTCTCAGAGGACTCGGGGGTGACATATGTTCTTGCACTGGTGTGAGATGATTGTGTGGGTGTCTGAACAAATATTACATGAACCACATGCGCCGGATTTACATGTGATCTAGAAGTGTGTGAGAGTTCAGCCGTTGGGAGTCTGGGAGCGGCGGATGACGCTTCAGGTAGAGCCGCTGTACAAAGCGTGTCCGAGTTTGGTTTGTACACGTGGGTGTGTAATGAACATAAGATTCAGGTGATGAGCCAGGAAAAAAAAAAAAAAAAAAAAAAGCCTCTCCTGGGTGCAAGCGGGGGCATCCTGGCACAGTCGGGGCACCAGATGTCAGAGGCAGAGCAGAAACCTGCTCAGTGGACCAGTGACACTTTTTCCAGAGCTGAAAACTGGATCTGGGCTTCCAGGAATAAACTCTCAGAGGCCCCGACGGAACTCACCCTCACCGCTTTCAAATATGCTAACCCTCAAAACGGACTTTCCTCTAAATTTAAATGATTTACAAACAAAAAGTATTTTAAGTTATGGAATGTTGCACATAAAAGCTCTTGGTAAAGATGAGGTTTTTTTAAGTCAAGTTAGTAATTATAACTATAAACATAATTGAATTTTTTTGTCCAATTTTAGTCAAAATCACACGGCATTGAGCAAATTAAATTGAACATAGGATAAAAACACAATACAAGAATTAAATAAAGGCACAAAAATGGTTGATTTTGCTTTAATAATAGAACATTTTCATGCCAAGGCTACAACTAATCTCATTTTTTAATCATAAAGGCAGCTACACTGTAATAGTGTTATTCATGGTTAAAAATGTATAAAATATATTTTTATTTCTTTCATTTTCACAGCATACAACAATAAATTGCACAATATTCTAGTCTTAAAGAGGACAAAAAGAAGGAAACTCATCATCTCTGCCTAATTTAACTATTTTAACAAAATATATCTCTTTGTAATACAAAATAAATACAGTGGCTAAAGCAAAAAGCTGACAAAAATAAATGAATAAAATGGCTGACATCCTCAGAACTTGTTTTATTTACCCTTTAACACAGGGGTACGGAACCGTGGTCCTCGAGAGAAACCTTCCTGCATGTTTTCCAATATACCAATATAGCAGTCATAAGTACGGACTCATGACTATTACCTGGCTCAGGTGTGTCCACCCAATAAGAACATGCCACAGCAGGGTATATTGGAAAACATGCGGGAAGGTGGGTCTCGAGGATCAGGGTTCCCTCCCCCTGCTTTAACACCTGAGGTGGCGCCGGTGACGCTTAAACACGAAATCCTCATCTACTGGGATTACGTTGATTGTGTTAACAGTTGAAGACTTACAGTAAATCAAAGAACATCAACACTGGCGCTCTGGTGTTAAAGGGTTAAAATAACCAGTTTCCAACATTCTTATAGTTCACATTATCTGAGAATTTGTTTTATCACAGTTTTTTTTTTATGTAGTAATTGAATTATACTCTTTTAAGGATTTTTAAGAGTAGAGAAATGAAGTCTGCTTGATTTCTTTTTAACTCATATTCCACCAGCTAGAGTGAGACAAATACGCGCCAACGGTCCCACCCACAATTTGGAAGTGAATTTCTAATGAACTCCTGTCGCTCTGCAGAAACCATCTCCTAGAAAACAACGTAGGTTTTTGCATTTTGGCTAAAGAGCACTGGGAACACTTTAAAAAAATAGATCAAAAGAATATCTGAACGGGACTTTCAGTATAGATTTAAAGTAAAACTCAAGTAGAGATAACAAATACATGCTGGATGTTAAAAACTGAATCAGAGAAAAATATGAGGAATAAAAGTGGTAGTTTTAAGCCTAGAGAAAATAAAAATGAAGATTTAATGTTGTTTATTCAACAAAATAACAACATAAACTCTTTAAATGTTCCACTTTTAGCTACGCTCTGTCCAACAGGAAGCTCAGCTACTGCGAGCCCGTCTTTCTGCGGTTCTGTTTTACAGTTCTTTAACACCGCTGGCTCGTCTGAGCTGCTCTGAGACTTACCGTTAATGAGAGAAATTGCTGAGGTTATTAACTGATTATGCATTCTCCATCAGATTAAACGGCTGTACCGTCCTGCTCCTGCTTGAGGAATTAGTGTTACACTTTTCTCATACAGTGAGGCTTATTGAAACACTTGTCCAGCAAGAAAAAAAAGAGGGAAAAGCCACTGACTGTGATAGATATATCTGAACCCACACATTTTTGCTTTCAACAAAGCCTTCTTTTTGCCCATTTTTTATAACTTTCACATTTCCCCGAGGTTCCTTCACAGATGATTTACAACGTTAGAAATCTCGCTGCTTAGAACTGAACAAAGGGACGCTTCTTACGTTTGAACTAATAAAGATTTTTTTTTTGCTAGATAGAATCTATTCGTTTATTGATTTCAACATCATTGCGCTTTTTTGTGTGCACTGCGGCATTCTGGGCTTCATCGGAAGGGAGAGGCGATGAGGAGCGTGTTGCCTTGTGACTGAGATGCGGGGCGACAGTTGACCTATAAGGGGCTGATTCACCCCCGCGCTGACTTCAACACTAATATATTCACTTAGCAGCGCTCAGGGGATGTGCGGCTTAAAAAAAATGGCGGAACATGACCCGTTTGTACTAAAAAATAAAAAAAGAACACAGATGAGAGCAAAAAAATAAAAGAACAGGGTAAGAGCTTTTATCACAAGAGAGAATACATTAGACGTTCAGGAGAAAGACCCTCGGGTTCTTCAACGGCGGTCAAGTGCTCGTCTGGGGCTAACGGAAAAAGACAGAACACCTCATCCAGAAAGAGAAAAAAAAAAACGTACATGAAGAGCCTCGGATGACAAGAAAGAGGAAGAGAGGAGCAGAGACAGAAAAAGATACGCAGACAGAGGCCTTATCAGCTGAGATTGGTGTGAGAGATAAGGCCTCCCAGACAAGGCTCAGCGTTTAGCTCCGTTTGAGGCTTCCTGTCATCATCATTAAAGCAGCGTCTTGGACGGTCACCGCACAAACAGAGCAGTCATTCGGAAAAACCCAGTGAAGAGGAGGAAGATAACGGAAGACAGGATCTTTGCTCAAACGCGAGATGACGGCTGCATTAGCTCTAATGAGGAGGTCCTTTATCTCCACAAGAAGACCCTTCGTTTGATGCTGGAATCTTGTGGGAAAAAAAGACTATTTAAGAGCAGGTCTAAAAATGTGCATCCACACATATGAAAGTCAGAAATATTTCATACTTTAAAGCTTTAAAAACCAAAGATTTAGCCTCATTTTCTTCCAAATGAAACTGTTTTTACCATAGATGGGGGAGGGGATGGAGAGTTGTCTGCTTAATCTAGCTAGCTGAGTAGCTGACGGTAACCTCCTGTGACACTTGTCCGCCCCAGGAGCTACAGGCGCCCACATACTGTAAAGGCCAGAGATTGATGCGCAACAGCGACTGGAGCTCTGCCGCTCTCCTCCTCCTGTGAAAGCGGCTGCAGCAGTCGTCACCTTACAGGACCTGGCGCTGACGACACATGACTCTCCGTTTAACCTCATTAGCTGTTCCTTTCTGAATCCCAAGTATTCCAGACATTCATTGGGCCTCGATTTCTTTATGTGTTTCGATCAATTTATAAAGTCTAGTGGCACTTAAAACTGGAAGTAAATGGAGTCACCAAGAAGCTGAAATCATTTACTGCCACCTAGTGGCAGCAACAGAGATTTCACAAGAAATGTTTTATTTTTTATTTTTTGTATTCAATAACTGTATCAGTGACTTCATAATAAAGTAGTTAATGTTATGAGTGTATGAGACAGTCTACCTCTCATAGACGTTCTTAAGCGTGTGCTGATCCGATACTCCGTCCGTTTCTTCCAGGAAGAGGATGATCCATGAAGTCCTGTAGGGCCACTCCTCTGTCAGGTAGATCCACGACGCCAGGCGGTCCCAGTGAAAGATGATCTGATTGGCTCTCAGCAATCGACCTGTCACCAGGAGATTCATGCAATCAAAGAGGAATTTATACTTCTGAGGGAGAAAACCTTTCACTGACTGATGTGGAGAAAGTCAACAATAAAGAATATTTGATTTTTATAACTTTTAGCTTCAAATGTCAGCAGCTTCTATATAAATTGCTACGTTTCTTTTTGTTGTTATTCAATAAGAACCTTGTTACACAAAAATGTGTGTGTATTTCTGTCATTGGGTGAGGAAAGTATCAAAATGTCCGAAAATGTTGATAAAAAAAAATTTTTGGAAACTTATAAATTTAGAAAATGAGAAATCTAACAGGACAACATTTCATAACTTTATGACACTGTTTTAGTACATTGATGTTTATAAAAAAAATGTTCTTTAACTTGTGTGTGTCTGTGAACATCTATCATACAAGTTCAACATGTAAAGATGTATTAATAAAACAATTGCTTCATCTCTTTTTGTCTACCACGATATTTAACTGTTTTATTTAGTTTTTGAAATAAAAGGAAATCAAATAAATCAAATTAGAAGTTGCTCACTAGCTTGGCGCTTAAAAAAAAGTGTTATTCAAAGTAGTGAGAATATATCGGAATTGTATTAATGTCAAGGGCGCTCAATAGTCTCGCGCTCTATAGCGTTTTAAACTCAACCCGAGTGTACATGAAGGTTCATCGATGTTGTGGGAAAATGAAGCTGGATTTCCGTACCGGTGATAGAGACGATGTTGAGCAGTCTTCTCATAGTCTGTGGGCTGATGTCACAGAACCAATCCTCAGTCACCAGCAGCTTGGTCAGGTCAAAGGACATTTGTCTGGTGATGGTTCTCTGCATCTGACGGCGCCGATATGTGTCCTTGAGAGAAAGTTTGACATATTTTACAAATCTGGTTTGATTTTTTTTTCTCCAAAGGTGGTTAAGCATTCCTCATTCTACTCTACTGCAACTCTGACACTGGGAGACATGAAGCTCCATGAATAAGGAAAATGTATATATTCACCTAAAAACTGCAAACTACTTTAAACTACTTTGACAAATTCAGTTATTTTAATTTATCTTTGCACAACACCTTTTCAATTTTTCTGTCTTATTAAGACCTAGGATCTAGAAATAAGAATATTATTTTTTAAATTTGTCAAAATCATTTTGCTCTGTACACTTGACAACAGAAAAATGGAATTTAAGACTAAAAACAGCAGATTGCACTGTCATTTTTGGTTTAACTTGAAGATGTTATTTTAAAGATTATAGCTTCCCATTATAAAATACAAAAAAAAATTGATTTATGTTCTAAGAATAAGTGCAAGTTTTAGATTTCATGAGAATGTGTTGAGATGGGCCAACTTATACAAAGATCATTTCCACTTTTTACACTAGTTTTTATCACTGTAATTCAAATGAACTACAATTAGGTGTATAAAAATTCAAAAAATACAAACTATTTGCTTAAAACTAGCAAAAAATATTTAGTGTTGAGCTGTATAACATTCAACTTTAACTAATTCTATCCAATAATAAGCTTTTTTGCATGTCTGAAACATTTTACTACTATCTCAGTGATTTTTTCTCCAGATTAGTCTTATTTTTCTGGGGTTTTTTTGCAGTGTGGGATGATAAAAAGCCATGTTTAAATTACTTACTTGTTAATCTTAGTCCTTATATTGAAACTATGTTACCAGTTTTCTTTAATGAAATGACAACTTTTACATCATAAACAAAAAGTTTAAAGTTATTTGTCCAAATAAACCAACAAATTAGCCCTATAAACAAATCATAATGGATGTCTTGAGTGGACAAACTTGTGAGGAACCTAGCAAAGCCAGCGTCCACAGCAAAAGAGTCATGACACACAGGAGGGCCGTCGACACAGATCTACAGGATAACATCTGCGATGGAATCAGACAGCTGTCATGGTCATGAGCCAACGCCGGGCTTTCGGTTGACTTTGAAGTTGTAATGCCAGTCTCATGACCTCTTTTTCAGAGAGATGGAACATATGGCCACCACTCAGTCAGAGCTGAAAAACTCCAGCGCCCGCACACTCCTGCGAAGCTTACTTTTCAAAACGCAGCAACTCGCAGAAGCACTTATTCCGAACTTGAAGTAAAACATTCGTGGCTCAACAGCAAAATATGATGGTGGGTGGAAGCTTAAAAGAAGCCGCTTTGAAATGAACAGTTTCTTTAAAGTCCATTAATTTCTGATAATGCACACTTCAACGGCTATTATCCCGCTTATACTGTGGGCACTTAAGAAAGAAACATGGTTTGAATCAATGTTTTGTACTTTATTCTTGTTACTTTTTAGATTTAAATAGCTTTATCACAAAAAGTCTATTTGATACATAGTGCGACGTGTTGTCATGGTAACAGCTACAGAGCTGGACCCGACCTCAGCTGCAGTGGCAAATGAAAGTGATATTTAAGCTAATCGTCATGATAGGTTAAACTAAGCATCAGTTCAGAGAGAAAGTTCCTGCACTTATTTGTCTAGACGATGAAGCAAAAGTTTGTTTTGAAGAAACAAATACTCAAGTCTAAATAGATTCATTTTTAGAAATGTCCAACTTCCTAGATTATGTTTTATCTTTCTCTTCTGTTCTAAGTCTACAAAATAATCAAATCAACCAAACAGGTTAAAGTACATTAAAATCACTTGTCTTTTCTATTGCTTTTCTGTTATGATAACCTGTGTTGGGGTGGGTGTGGGTGTGTGTGTGTGTGTGTGTGGGGGTGGGGGGGGGTGGGGGGGTTAAACCATTGAATACTAACTAACATTTAGGCCAGCACAGCACTGTATTGAATATTTATTCTCTGCATTCCTCTGCATTGCATGGTTGCATGGGACGGTTCAGGCTTCCACGGCAACCATTAATTTCTGATAATGCACACTTCATCTGGCATTATCCACACCCTGCAGCCAATCAGAATTGAGTATTCATCTGGATAATGGTATAATCATAATTAAAAAGCCCACTGGAAACACTTTTACAATAGATCTAAAGTTGATTAGAGTGTGACTGACATTTAAGCGAAGTTTACACCCAAAAGCACCATCAATTGCACGATATCATGCTACCTGAATGAGGTCTGTAAAACAGTTTCATTTTCTATTAAATTCTAAGACTGTTATTTTAGTGTTTGCATTTAAACATAAATAAATATGGGAAGAATCATCAACTCTACTGAATGTTTTTTTTGCCCTTCTTTTTTCTAAAATCAAGCTGAAAGCCTGCTACAGGATAAGAAAGCCCAGCAACAATAATTAAGGGTGCTGAACAAAGTTGAAGAACAAACAAATGCTGAACAAACAAGGCAGGGGGTGGAAGTGGAGGGGTGGAGGGGGTGAGGTCTCACAGGAAGGAGGAAGGCATCAGCGACAGCAGCAGAATCACTTAGCCTCCTGCCAGCAGACCTGGTGCCAGTGTTTTGTCACAGGGACCCACTGCTGCTAGGGCTTGTCATTAGGCTGTGGCAACACAGCAGGCAGGATAAACACCCATTACATCAATTACAGCAGGAATCTTGGCCGCACACAGGGCACCACCTAGCTCTATTTTTTTATTCATCTGTGCGCGTCCCTCCTCTGTCCTGCAGCCTCTTCTGTGCTGAACTCAGCAAATGTAACGATTTTTGATCATTTTGGTGGCACTGAGGAAGTATTCAATCAAGTATGGTTAATTACGAACAATGGCAATAATACAATGGTCACTGGTTTTAAAGAATAATGCTCAATATGTGAAAAGAACACATTCTAGCAGCAGACAGCTGGAGGGAGGAAACACCAATGAGCTATATAGGCTAGAGTTGCTATGTTAGCTTGTTGCATATGCAAAGTTTGACGCCATATTGGATAGGTCAAGATGCCAGTTTACTGCTGTGCTAAAACTGCACAAACAGAGCCGGAAAAAAAAATGCGGCTTTCCACAATTATCACTCTCAGCTAATAAAGGAGAACTTACAGAAACATTTTTGTGGCAGTTCATACAAAAACCTTAATATCATGACCTGGGTCTTATTTTTTTTCTTTCAAAATCACACCAAAATCATGCATTTTATGGTAATTTTACTAAATCTGCTAAGCTCTGTCCCATGATTTGATGACATGTCCAGTATGGTGTCACTCTTCACGAATCTTGGACAACAGTAACAGGCTCAATATATCCAATTGGGAGTCGCAGAAAAGACATTGATTGACAATCTCTATAGTCAATCAGTATGCAGAACACAGTGTGCAGTTAAAATTAAATTAAATTAAAAAATAAATAAATAAAAGAACGCAAGCGTGCAAACACGGGACTGAATAAAATCTGCAAAACATTGAAACCATGAACTGCAATAAGGCTATTCTACCATCACAGTTTCTTCTGGGTGGCAGGGATATTTTAAGCAAAGATGGCCAGACTTCCCTTTCCCAGACCACTTCCTTCAGCTCCTGTGGAGGGATCCCACAACAGACGAGAGACATAGTTTCTCCAGCGTGTTCTGGTCTTCCCCGGGCCTCTGCCCCGTGGAACATGTCTGGAACACCTCCCCAGTGAGGCGTCCAGGTGGCATACGAACCAAATGCCTGAGCCACCTTAACTGGCTGCTCTTGATGTGGAGGAGCATCGACAGAGTTACCAAGCCTCTCACCCTATCTCTAATACTATGTTCACATTGCCTTCAGAAATGCTCGCTCAAGCAACTACTTTCAATAAAAAAAAAGTCCAGGTAAACGTGAGCAGATGTGCGTTTCGGCCTTCCGCGTTCACTTAAGTCTGTCCTTGAGTTCAATGAAAATGTCCAGTCAAAGTCGAACCAACTAAACTTTGACCAATCAGAGACTCAGATTTGGTAGTGATGTATGAATGGAGTCACACTTAATTCTTGGAAGGACCAACCATTAGTAAATCGATCATGAAGGAGAATTTATTAGCTGTGGTTTGTGTCTGGCCAGAATTATACAACACTATACACTGGAATTAATGCTGTTCTGACTTTTCGCACCGAGCTGCTTCCAATTGTAAGTACATGGACTAGTATTGGTTAGTGTCAGTCCTGTGTGAACACCATATACTAAAAAGCATGTTCAAGAACCCGGATTCAGCATGCGCTTGAATGTGTAACAAATGATGAACATAGGTTAAAGGAAAGATCAGCCTCCATGCAGAGAAAGCTAGTTTCAGCCTTTTGTATTTGGGACTCTGTTCTTTCAGTTATGAATCAGAGCTCATGACTGTAGGTGAGTGTTGGAGCGAAGATCGAAAGCTTTGCTTTCTAACTCAGTTCTCACCTCACCACAATGGAGCGACGACATAATAGCGGATACCACTTCAATCCACCTATGATCTCACACTATGATCTCCCCTCACTCAAGAACAAAACCTTGATACTTCAGCTCCTCTACCTGGGAGAGGAGCTCTCAATCCCCCGAGAGGATACAGGATATATTTGGTCATTGGTTGTAGTAGTGGGATTTATATCATTTATTTGGATCAACTATTATATTTGATGCTTTGCCCCAACGATCCAAATGTAATCCAATCCATTGGATTTGCATACATTATGGCTTCATTGAGCTGTTTTTACCCTTCGGTTTAGAGCGTTCCTGCTGCCCAACTTGCCCTGATCTTGAGCCAGACTGTTCTGAGACAACTTCCGGTTCTCCTCATCCAGCGATCCTGAAAAGAAGCAGAAATTATTGTAAAAGTCAGTATTGGACTTTTAAAAATCCTGTGATGTTTAATATGATTTCCTCACCTTCAGCGGGCTGAGCTTCTCCACTGGTAGTGGTCGCCATGAAGAGCTTCTTAGCCGTGCTGAATCCACGGCTGTTCAGGAACACCGGCAGGTGGACGATGTTCCTCATGTAGTCGTGTCCGTTAATGTTGGAGTCTCTTAGCACACTGTTGAGGTTTTGGTTGATGGCTTTTATGATGATATGGGGGTCGCTGGCAAAGATGGAGATGAAAGGGCCTTTAGAGAAGAGGACCCTCACCTAAAACGAAAAAAGGGGAGATCATTTACTCCCTTCTTTAACTAGAGATAAGCAGAAAATGATGAGTGTCCACCTAAGCAGACTCAACAGTCATGGATCTCCTACTTTTTCAGTTTTTGTTTTGTCACTATAAAATTTAAGAGTTGGTGTCCTGATCAGCTGGAGGCAACAGCCAGGCACACTGCTTAAGCCTCACATCTCCTGTGAGAGCCGGCTGTCCGCAGCCCATGAGGCTGGGGATTTCCTCTACTGACTAAAGAACATTGTTTAAGTGTCACAGGACATCCATTTGTGCTCCATGCGTTGATGCTTTGTCAACCCCCTCCGGCTCGGGCTGCAGGGTAATGAACCTCGGTACCTAAAGCAGCTGTCAGCGCCATAAACTCAAGCAACATCACATGATGTCTGCCTCTTTAATGAGCTGGCAAGAAAAGAACGCAACACAAGACTCGACTTTGTATGTGAGAAATAAGAAATCAACATGAAAAGGTGCTTAAAGACTTAAAGACATAAAGAGTGCCAGAATGAGGTCGCAATTGTGCTCAGGAGGGGATTAATTCCCAAAAATAAATACATTTATTTAACCCCTCCTTGACCTAGCGTAACTCTTTGTATATGGAATTAACATGAATCAGCTGATTCCGTCATGGCCACACATTCCCATCCCCAAGTTATCACATAATGATGTATGACTAGGGAGCCCTCCGCATCACTTATGACGGTTTTTTGTTCCCAACTCAATGTTTCTCGACGTGCTGGCTGATCCCATTAAATCAGAGTTTGCAGACTGGTCCTCGGCCAGTACTGGTACCTTAATGCTGCATTGCTCTGCCGGACCCCGGGCAGCGAAGCTTGCTGAGCTGTCCATCGGGCAGCTGGCTATCGTGGGGGCTCTGTGACAGGCTGGCATGTATCCGGCCTACGCCCCTCGGTAACCGGGACATCTCTGGCTTAACATTGAAACTTGATGCCTCTGCTGCCCCGATCACATCCGGTGTGAAGACACCTTAACCCCAACCTTAACTCAGTATTGGTCCTTGTCCGGTACTACGTCTGGGACCAGTATGTCTTCAGTACAGTGGTATTGCGTTGGGTACCGGCACATGTCCGGTATCTGGTTAGGGTACCGGTGCGGTCCGTGTCCGGTACTGGTTTGCGGCCCAGAGGTCAGGGAGCGCTGATATGATAGAAACAGCCAGCACGTCAAAAAAAGGTGAGTTGGGGGACACCCAAAACGTAAATTTTTGATGTGGAGGGGTCCCTTAACTAAACGTCAATATGTGATAACATTGGAATGAGAGCGTGTGGGTCATAGGCAAAAGAGACGTTGCACTTTTATGCAACATATTACATTAGTTATGTTTTTTTTTTTTTTTTATCCAAGTTTAAAACAGCTCTCCGTCACTTATCTCCACCTCAGAATTTGCTAAAATTATGTTAATTGCGTAAACTGTTGGGAGTTACGGTAGACGAAAGTGTCAACACTGGAGTGATAAACTGTTTACCCACTCTAGCAACGGAAACCACACCTAAAGACCAAACGCTCTTTGACCTAGCATAACTCTTCAACCCTTTATGCAATCGATGGGAATCCGTTCATCCTGACGTCGAGAAAAGCGTTTTTTGTATCAAATTTGCACCAATAAGCAACACATTACTAACATGTTTTATAACTTCACAACAAAATCAGCTGATTTACATTAACAGCGCAAACAAGCTAATGTGTAACGAGTAAAATGTTACATATTAGTTTAAGACTGCTCTATCCGTTTCAAATCCGCTGGAGTTAAGTTAATTGCGTAAATGGTTAAAGAATTACGGTAGTTCAAAGAATTTCAAGACTAGAGGAAAAGCTCCCTTTAAAACCAGAAGCATAGCAGGTGACACCTTAATAACACACGCTCTTTGACCTAGCATAATTATTCGACTGTTTACGCGATCAACATAAATCAGTTGGTTATTTTGACGCAGAGAAAAGTAGTTTTTCCTTTTAGCTTTGTACCATATTACTAATGTAAAGTGTACATACTGTATGTCGAAAAGCCATTTTTAATGAAACAAAATCAGATGATTTAAAGTAATTGTGCAAACACTTAGCACTGTAAAATGTTGCACATCAGCTAAAGGCTGCCTTTCCTTTGCTTCAGAATTCACTGGAGTTACAGTAATTGCGAAAACAGTTCAGGAGTTAAGCTAGTCAAAAGAATGTAAACATTGGATCTAAAGCTCCAGTGTGAAAGGGTTAACGAACATTATGTCTGAGGAGCTGCAGGGACAAATCAGAGGCAGCAAGACAAACTACAGCAAAAGAGATCTGTGACCTCGCTGAGAAAGTTCAGGTCACATGACTCTAGCTTTTAAAGAATCCAATTTTCCTTTACAATCTTGTGTTATGTAAACACACACCGTGTCCAGCATCTGCAGAACTTTGTCCTGTTCACATGCGTCTAATCCATCGATGATAACCGCCATGCGGGTCTGGTTCTGGGTGAAGCCGTCGATTGTTTTGGCCATTTTGGACATCATCTCCACTTCGTGCTTGAGAACCTATAGAAGTGATAAAACAATGACTCAAAGCGAAAACATGCCCAAACTTTATCAACCAAAACCAAATAGACAACAGCAAGCGGCGCAGCCATAACTTCATTAGCAAATAGAATTTCCCATTAGCTATAATAACAACAGCGTTTCAAAGGAATTTTATTTGCAGCTGATTGGTTGAAATTGGTTAAATGAGTTATTCCACCTTCATAAATCCTTCGCTTTTGAGTTTGTGTAAGTTGTTGGCAGCACTGTGCAGACGCTTCCTTTGGGAGTTTAGGACGGAGACGGCCACCTGCCACCATGTTCGAGAGTTGAGCAGCAGAGCCAGGCCCACCACGCTGGCCATGGCGATCAGCACCGCGTTCACCGTCATGTTCTCAGGGTCCACCTGGAGAAGCAAAAATAAAAAAAACCTTTAAACATGACAAAAAATTTTAAAACTTAAATTAAAAAAGCCTGTGGACCAGTATATTTTCTATGCCACAAATAATCTCTTTGTCAAACTGTATTTTTCGTCCTGATTCACAACATTTTGAATAAAGAAATACTCAAAAACTGCAATTTTAAACTTAATTTTCTTTAAATATGACCTCTATCATCAGAAAAATGCTAAAAGAACATGTTAAAAAAAACAGTTGTCATCGGAATGGGTCTTTAAGAGCATTTATCTTTTGACACTTTATTCACCTTAAAAATGACCAGCAGAGCCATGCCAGTGATCAGGCAGCAAACTGTCAAGGAAAACAGCACGAAAGAGGGAACGCAGCAGGTTTTCTTCCATTTTTGACCTGCAGGATTTGAGACGGAAAGGAATGAAGATGAGGAGAAATTCTGATTCCACTCCACGTACATAATGCATCTTCATGATAGTACATTAGCTGTCAATATCCTTCAAGATAAAAAAAAAAATGTTCTCTTTATTAAGAGGATCCTGACTCAAACTGACGAAATAGTATTTTGTTTGCAAAGAAACACTAAAAATTGTCATTTTTCTGTTTTACCTTTGATCTCATCATTCATAAAAACCCTGAAGAGCCTGGTGGCCAGGAAGCCAAACTCCCTCTCGCAAGCATCAGAGAGTGTGGCGATCATCTCGGCCAACGACGTCTCGCCTCCAACGCTGGACAGCCGATTATAATCCGTGAACAAGAATCTGTGTGTAGCATGACAATGGGGAAAAGGTTTGGTCTGACCCCAAAAAATGTTTAAAAAGTGATGAAACAAATGAGAGCTTTTCCTCACCTCACAGGCAGCGCACGCGTGGTCTGCTCAGGAAGCTCCAGAGGGTTCACAAACATCAGCTTAAGCAGCAGCTCCAGGTAACCTATCTGACGGGCCAGCCGGGTGCTGATAAGCCACGCCCACCTCCAGCTCTCCCGCTCTCGTCTGCTTCCAAAGTAAACCAGCGCTGATGGTAAAACATAACCGTTAAATCTCAACACCAAAGTTTATCTCATAATCTTTCTTTCTTCCTTCGAGCAAAAAGTTCTGACCCCCCACAAATTTAAAAATTAATCAAGAATTTTAGACAATTGTGAATGACCCTCCCCCCCAAAAATGATGACATCACAGCAGGAGAAACCATAAAAAAAAATTAATGGTGAAAAATGTTTTTAAATGGGCTCAAAATCCACTAACAAAACCAAAACATACGTTTCTTGGATATCCAAAGGCAGTATTGAAATTATTGTGGGATGGCCACATGACCTACAGCTTGGCGGACATTTTGTGGCAAATTTTTGTACAATATTAAAACAGAAAACATTTGCCTAAGGGCTCTTCATGGAATTTCACACACATGTCGATAGCTTAGGTCCACAACTAAAGTTGGTTGACCTACGAGCTTAGGAAGAGAACACCATCTTATAAATAAATAAATAGAAACAAAAAAAATCTCCACCAAAAAATTTAAACTCCTCAAAGGGGTTTTTGATTAATTGCTTCCTAACACCTCAAGCATCACAGAGAATGTTCTTAGAAAAAATTGTTAGTTTAAGAAGTTGTAAGGTTTTGTAAGGTGTTTGCATGGCGAACTCATAAATTGTTTAAATTGTCAACATTTAAAACATAAATCATGCAGGAAAACAACGATTTAACATATGATATGAACAAATAAGGAATGTGGGAAGGATTTAAAAAAAAAAATTATTTTGCCAAGGAAATCTAAAAATTAAATTTTGCCGATTCTTTAAAAAAGGTTGTAAACTTGTTTGTCACCCAAAGACGACTAAAAACTAAAATAGTTGCTATGGAAAGAAAAAAAAACTACAGAAAAGCTGTAATTTTGAATAAAATGCATTTTTTATGTTTCATGAATTTGTCGTGTGCAGCTCTGATGGGGGTAGCAGAAGGATGGGTGTGGAGCAGCTGCTCAGCAGCAGTAAAGGTGTGTCAAAATTGTTGGCAAGGGTGGGGGTGGGTAGCCTCTGAGGGTCCATATACGTTTCATTTTTCAACTATTTCGTATTAATTTCACTAAAACGTACAAATCAAACTTTAATTTTTTTCTGTTTTTTATTTATTTATTTTTTTTATTTGTTTTGTCTTTAAACCCTTTAACATCTAAGATGTCACCGGGTTACGCTTAAAAAACACGATCTCTAACATACTATAACTTTTTAACCGCAGAGAAAATCTGCGCTTTTCTCCACTTCAAAATCAGCTGGAATTTCGTTGATCGTGTTAGCAGTTGGAGAATTACAGTAAGTCAATAGAACATCAACAATGGAGCTAAACTTCCAGTGTTAAAGGGTTAATCAGGTTAATAACACTTGGACCATGAAAAGGCACAATTATGGCATGTCTGTTTGTCCGAATGCGTCAATCAAAGCACAGCTGATACAAAAGCAAAAAATACACAGAGCAAAATTAGGAAATTTCTCATTTAAAATCTCTCCTCACCAAAAAAGATGTAGAGAAATGCGAGAAGGCTGAGGGAGACGGCGATAGCTAACTTATGATCCACGGTGAAACCCAGGATTATAGCCACCGTGCCGGAGAGAAGAAGAGTGAGGAAGACCACCAGCCAGGAAAACTGAAACAGCGGCTCGATCTGCTGGCCTGCAAATGTCTTCATCTCATCTATTGAGAAAGATTTTAGAAAAATTTAACTTTAATGATCATTTAGATGTTTTTTTCCTGTTGTTCGTGGCTACTCACCCTCCAATTTTTTGAGAAGAAACGATTTTCCGCTGCCCCACTGAGCATACAGGCCCACACAGATAGGGGGCTGCATGGTAGGCTCACTCAGGATGTCTGCCAGAGCACTGCTGTACAGGTCATAACCCAGCATGTCTCCATCTGACTCAGTGGGAGACAGGTGTTCTGATGCAGAAACAGAGATATCAGATTAAAGAAAAGACAATAAAGTTACTAAAACCACAAATCCACATGTTTTTTTTAAAAATATCTAACTGGACAAAAGTGTCGTACTTGCTCCGAATATCTGTGTCAGGATGCTCTTCTGGTGGGTGCAGTCAATGTTGTAAGGGGTTTCTCCTGCTTTGTTGGGACGGTACAACAGGCGGCCATCTTTGGGGTTCCTCAGCAGCAGTTCAGCCAGTTTTCTGCTGCGTCCACGGATGGCAATGTGGAGAGGTGTGTCACCTTTCTGGATTAAAAAGTAAAAACAAACTTTTTATTATTTTTCATTAATACTTATAGAAATAATAATTTTAAGGACAGTGAAAATATATATTTTTTAATATAAATGAAGTACCCGGTCCACTGCAGACACTTTGGCTCCTTTATCAAGCAGCAGTTCCACTATTTCTATGTTCCTCATTTTGGTAGCTTTAATAAGCGGTGTTTCTCCTTCCTAAAATAAAAAATACATGAAAACTTTTATTGTGAAATTAAACAAGTAAATGCTAAAAATTCAATTAAAAAAGTGATATTTGAAAAATGAAATTTGTTTACTGATTGTTTTATTATAATATAAAGACTTAAAAAAATAGTCAAATAAGAATAAGTCATATTATGGCCATCTGTTTATCAGTTTTGGAGGTCGCTCACCTTTGTGCAGCTCTCTGTATCAGGGTTACACTGCAAGATGTCCCTCACCATGATGGCGTTGCCTTTCTCAACTGCCCAGTAGAGGGCAGTCTTTCCATCCTGGTATGAAAAGACACAATATAATGTTGATTTTATTTGTTCTAAATGAATAAATGTGCTCCAAGTCCTCCATGGAATGGAAGCTGGCATAAAAAGCTCTGATTATTTAGTAACCTGCTGCTAAACAATTGCTTGACCTTTACAAAGGGGTAAATAAAAGAAAATATATTGGGTGACTACTTTAATGTTTACATTTAAAACACAAGAAGGATTCCCGCTTGTATTAAAACTGTGGGAAAGTGACACCTACCTGGCCCCTGACATCAACATCAGCATATTTGTTCAGCAAAGCTCGCACGATCTCCACATGACCTCCTCTTACAGCTCCAATCAGCATCGTCTCTCCACTCTGAAAGAGTTCAGATCAAAATGTTTTGTTCTCCTTTATTTATCCAGACTGGGAATAACAAAGTTTTGTGCCTCACCCTGTCTGGAATATTAACGTAGGTTCCAGCGTCGAGTAAATCCTGCACAATTTCCGTGTGTCCCTCTTTGGCAGCAATAGCCAGAGCTGTGTTCCCGTCTTTGTCAGTCATGTTCACGTTGGGGTTCCTCTTCAGCAGCTCCTTCACCACTTCAGTGTAGCCACCTCTCACTGCCACGATCAGAGCAGTCATCGAATTCTGGCAAATTAAAATAAAAAAATAAAACACTTCAAGAGTTCTTTAATTATAATATTAGATTTTTATTTTAAAATATTATGACACAGATAATAACATTTCTAAGCCATTTGCTGCTATAAATCTACCCGATCATAGATGCTTCATGTAGAACAGCCTCATCATTTGGTTTGTTTCTACACAGACAGCATAATGACTTGAAGGAGCACAGATGCTCCAACATAATTGTGATGATCCAGTATGTAATGCTGGCATTCATTAACGTGTTTGTCTCTCTAACAGGGACAAAAATGTATTATTTTTCATATTTTAAGAGCCATTAACACCCATAATCTCTGTCAATATTACAGATATGAGTGTGATGGAAAACAAATAATTTAAAGAAACAAGATGAAAATGAACAATCAAAGAGTCAACACTTTGAAAGATTACTGGAGACGTACTTGAAACATTTATTTTGTTATTTTAGGCAAACACCTTAAGGCCTGTCCCTTTAAAGGAACAGGTATATCCAGTTTTTCACTGTAGATAAAGAAGGAAAATGTCAACAACATAATCTCTATTTCATCTGTTAACTGTCAGCATGTCAAGGTTCGGGCTACATTATAAAGGCTTAGCAGTCATTTTGTGGCGAAGTATGAAATTTTGGGTCTTTCACAATTTCACACAATATAGGAAAACTTTTCTGCAAGCAAACTACAAAAAAATTGCACACACTGGCCTCCAGAATAAGTCTACAACTAAATAAACAAAAATTACATAAATTACCAATAATATCTTCTACGCATTTTAACTCTTCCAAGGGATTTTAACCTATTGATTCCCAACTCCTCTGGGATCATTAGGAAGCTGCTTGGGTAAAAAAAAAGTTGGAATTAGAAGTTGTAGATTTTGATTAGAGGTAGTCTGGCAAGCTCGCCAAAATGGCGTTTCTTTGTTGCTCATACATTTTTTAATCGGAATACTGTGAAAATTTAGCACATACATTTTTTGGCTCAGGCTGAAAAAAATTATATGATATATGATATGACTATTTTAGGAATGTGGGTGTGGATAACAAAAATCTCTGTTGCCAAGGAAATTAGAAAATTAACTTTTATAGATTCTTCTAAAAATTAAAAAGACGTGTTTGTCACCACTAGGCGAACAAAAAATAAAACGGTTGCTATGGAGAAAAACCTAAATATAAGCTTTGAATTTTGAAAGAAAATGGGTCTTTTTTCCCTTTTTTAATTAGATTATTGTGACAGGGATAGAACGGGAGGGGCATGTAGCAGTTGTCCAGCCAGTGAGGCTGAGTCAAAAGGGAGTGGGGTGCTACTGCAATAATTTGAGAAGCCCTATTTTAGATCAAAATCTTCCTTTTTTAAATCATTTTTATTCTTAGTTGTTTCTATCAAAGTTTTATCAGCTGGGTCCAATTGTGTACTTACAGCTCCTTCCTGATCCACATCAGCACCATTGGCTAAAAGGTGCATCACACAGTCGTAGTGACCCTTCCTGGCAGCCCAGATCAGAGGAGTGGTGCCATACTGCAAAGAAAAAGGTACATTAGTTCAATTTATTGTACAATTTATTGTACAATTTGTGATGGTTTATAAATGGTATGCTATTAATTTGGTGTCTTGGAGGAACAACATTTAGAAATTGGGAGACAATTTTAGTTCTAAAAATAAAAATTGTGATGAGATTGAGGCTAACATTTACATTCACCAAACTATTTCTGTCACTCTTTCCTCACTTCCACAAACTCAACGGTAAACAACTTAAACACAGCATAGAAGGGCATTAACAGTGTAATACAATCCCCACAGGAAGACGGGGATAAAAATAACAGGTTTAAAGATTTAAAAATTCACCCGTGAGCACAATGAAAAACAAGTGACTGGTAAACATCGGTCAGTCTGTGGTTACCTTGTCTGAGCAGTTAACCTTGGCTCCATGTTGCAGAAGAAGGTGCACGATCTCTGCGTGACCACGACCTGCTGCCCAGATGATGGGGTAAACGCTGTACTGTTGGGCAAGAGCAGAGGGCAAAAGTCATTCCAACACCTAAGGATCAGTGGTCCGTCTGTTCTTGTACAAATGCTTTAAGCCCCTTTAAACCAAGAAGCTTCGTGCCTTAAAACGTCCAATTACCACTACGTAACAAACCGTTTAAAATCCCAACAACAATGACCAGAGGGCTTACATTACAAAGACCCATTCCAAAGAAAATTACAATTTCTGTGTTTTAAACATATTCTTGTAGTATTTATCTCGTGATGGAAGATGTATAGTAAAAAGCAAGCTTAAAATTGAATTTCTAAGTATTTCTCTGTCTGAATGAATGTGAATCAAGTGGTAAACAAGCTTCCTGCTCCCAGTCCCAGCCACAACTCAGAGGTGAATTCTAATGAACTACAACGGCTCTGCAGAAACTATGTCCTAGAAAACTACTGTTTTTTTTTTTTTAGTTTTGCCTAAAAAACAGCATAATTATACCTCAAAAACCACTGTGGATGTTTCTAAAGTACCTCAAAAGTGATCAGAGTGGTTCTTTCAGGTTAAATATTTCTGCACACAGATGCAAACGATGAAGTTAAACTTGTTTCAATACCTGTCCAGTGATGTTGGGATTGGCTCCCTTTTCTAAAAGAAGCTCGGCCACATCTGTCCGGCCTTTGTAAGCAGCCCACATGAGAGCAGTCCATCCTCCCTGAAAGAAGAAGGAAACGGAAGGCAAAAAGTGCCATTAAACAATGCAGCACCTGAAGATCTCTGCATATCATCAGAACAGGTCTGTAGATACCGTTTGGAGTCACACAATCATCCATCCCATCATCACACAGAGTAAAAACAATAAAATGGTTTAAGACTGGGCAGATTTTCAGGTTGGAAAACTTTCTATTTATGGATAATTTTCCGTCACATTTCCAAATCCAGCAGCGATGACTTGCAGTGACATTTCCTGTTCTGCTTGAACACGCCCTTAATGACTCATCCGACAGAGTTAGGACTTCTCTAAAGAAAACTCATGAATAAATTCATCATTTTGAACTATATTTTAACCAAATTTATAGAATCTAAGAAGTTTTAAAGTTTAACATTTTCTTTTGAGGTGGTAAAGTAGTAAAACAAGATTTTGTGTTTTTAATTATTACTACCTACTAAGGTGAGGTTGTCATGACGACAACAAGGCCTTATTAAAACCCAGAAGAAACGGCTACATCATATATCTGCTAAAGGCCCAGGCTGTCCAGTAAATAGAAAAAATATAGACAGATCATCTTCCAGATTTAATTTAGAGTCAATATCTAAACTAAATGATTATCTTGTTCAATCAGAAATTGCACTAGCTTGTTATCTAACACAGCTAAATCTAAAACAGCTAAATTAATCAACAGTAATATCCATTAGACTTATTTCTACAACACAAAATATGTCCCAATATTTCATCCAAACAGAAAAATGTTTCCATCTTCTTACCAAGTCTCTGTGCTCCAAGTTGGCATGGTTCTCCAGCAGCTCCCTGACCACCTCGATGTGTCCCTCCTTAGCTGCTGAGATCAGTGCAGTCCAGCAGTCCTGCGCAAAAGGTCAGATTGTTAGTCTCCATTCAGACTCTAAAACTGCTTGACGACGTTGGTGAAGGAGCTCTCACGACAACCAAAGATGGGCAAAACTACCAAACCTACCAGCTGGTCATACCAGATGCTCTTGGGGACAAGATGTCGCATTGAGAGACAACCAGAGGGTTAAACTAGCAGAAAGAGAGACTACAGGATGTACGGCTTCTCCTCTTCAAGTGAGAGTGAGCAAAAGTTTGAGTGAGCCATGTGTAATGGTAGGTTGCATATATATGGGTGATGCTAATAGAAGGTGTGTGAGCAAACGTGCGCAGGCGCAGGGCTGGAAATGAAGACGCAGGGTGTTGTCTGATGAGGAGATACTATCATTTAGTCAAGAGTGAAGGTAAAAGTGTGTAATGAGGTGTCATTATGGCTCATGATGGCTTATAATAAGCACTGAGAGTGGTGAGTTCAGCAAGATGGAACATCAAGGCCAACGGTTACGTCTTCATCGCTAAATGGACGATGTTGTAACGACGAGTCTCGTTTTCCACCTGCGTTTAAACTAAGCTACTTTTAGTTTTAGGGGTTTTAACATTCGAAGGTGTGTGTTTGTATTCTTACAACATCGTCCAGATCTACGTTGGCTCCTCTCTTAATGAACTCCTGCACGATCTCCAGGTTGCCCAGCTCTGCTGCGACCATCAGGGGGGTCTGTCCGTTCTAAAACGAAGAACAAAAGGAAACAACCATTTCTAAATAATCAAAGTCATTTACAAAACATGGCAAACATTAACAGCAGTAATTAATTTGTTAGCGTTTGAAAGTCTAAAAATACTTTTTATGCTACGTTCACACTCGGCAATGTGCATTTAACCAACCACTTTCAATGAAAAGTCTACATAAATGCGCGTTTTGGGCTTCGGCGTTCTAAACTCTTGTACTTTTGTGTTGCTACATGCATTTTTATGTCTGTTTTTGGGCTCTACGTACAAACCAATTAAAAACCACTGAACACATGTTGAAAGTTAAATCAGTTGAAGTTTGACCAATTAGGGATTCGGATTTGGTAGTGACGTTTGGATGCTGTCCAGTTTGATTTACACCAGTGCCAAATGTTTGAAAATCAATTGGGGAGGAGGAATTATTTATTGTGGTTTGTGCTCAAATGGAACTATATGACACTAACTCTTTCACATATCGGAATAGAGCTGTAAAGGAAAAAAGCCTGGAGAAAGATTTGCAAGATTTACACCACTTTGACATTTGACAACATCCACTCTAAGAACCCACGTTCAGTGCGCTCTTGGCCATATCTCTGACATAAACGTAGCATTGGGCCTTAGTCACATGAACCCCTATGGGGGTTGACTCGTACTGGTACTATGGGTTCTTGAGTTGTCATAGGCTATTATTAAGGGTCATAGAAAAGAGCAGTTGCATCTTAATGCTGCATTCACACTGGACGCAATTCACGTTTTAAATTTATGTCAGTCTGCTCTCTTTTGAAGCGCGTCAAATTTACTCCTTGGCGCCCCAGCCAAAGGTTTTCTGGATTTCATTTGTTGCCACATCATGGAAAAATTGATGATGTTGAGCGAGTAGCTTGGGTTTATTTGTTTTGGAGACCATGTTGCCATGTTTGTTTTCACCAGATTATTCAGTCTCTCCCAGTGCGGTGTACTTCACTCCTGACAGACGTTACTTCTGTCCATCTGTGGCCCAGTTCGAGAATTAGTCTGAGAGAGGGAAAAATAATAATAAAACTGGGGCTTGCTTCATTCTTGTCTTGATGAAAATGAAAGCATCATAAGCCCATGGTGCTAGAGCAGGGGTGGGAAAACTTTTTGACTCGTGGGCAGAGGATATTTATAGATATCAATAGTCTGGAAAAAAAATAATCATAACAAATTTCAAAAATATACTGTTCACAAAAATTAAAGGAGCACTTTAAAGAAACACATTAGATACATAAGATCTCAATATGAAGTTGGATATGTATACAAATAACGACAGGGCAGTGTCTTAGGAACAAAAGGATGCCAAGTCTTTATGAAAATAAAAGTTTTCAGCCTACAGAGGGCTCAGTTTTGTAGACACCATAAAGTCAGAGTGAACTGAAGATGTGGCAGGCTAGTCCATTTTCTCCAAAACTTAATTTCTGCAACTCAAAATGCTTTCCAGTATCTTGTGTGGCCCCCACGAGCTTGTATGAATGCTTGACAACATTGCAGCATGCTCCTAATGAGACGACGAATGGTGTCTTATGGCGTTTCCTCCCAGATCTGTGTGAGGGTATCCCTGAGCTGTTGTACAGTCTGAGGAGCAACCTGGCGGCGTCTAATGGACCCAAACGTAATGTTTCAATTCCTTCATCCTCCAGGTACTGCCTGGATTCTCTTGTCAAATGAGGCCGGCATTGTCGTGCATTAGGAGGAAACCAGGACCTACTGCACCAGTGTAGGGTCTGACAATGGGTTCAAGGATTTCATCTGGAGACCTTATAGCAGTCAGAGCACCATTTCCTAGGCAGTAGAGGTCTGTGCGTCCCTCCATGGATATGCCTCCCCAGACCATCACTGACCCACCACCAAACCTGTCATGTTGAACCACGTTGCAGGCAGCATAACGTTCTCCTTGTCTTCTCCAGACTCTTTCACGTCTATCACAGGTGCTCAGGGTGAACCTGCTCTCGTCTGTGAAAAGTACAGGGCGCCAGTGGCGGACTTGCCAATTCTGGTGTTCTTGAGCAAATGCCAGTGGAGCTCCACGGTGCTGGGCAGTGAACACAGGGCCCACTACAGGATATCGGGCCCTCAGGCCACCTTCATGAAGTCTGTTCCTGTTTGGTTAGGTAGAGACATTCACACCAGTGGCCCTCTGGAGGTCATTCTGTAGAGCACGAGCAGTGCTCAGCCTGTTCCTCCTTACACAAAGGAGCAGGTATGGGTCCTGCTGAGGGGTTGAGGACCTTCTACGGCCCTGTCCAGCTCTCCGAGTATAATCACCAGTCTCCTGAAATCTCCTCCATGTTCTGGAGATTGTGCTGGGAGACACATTAAACCTTCTTGCTGCAGCACGTTTGGATGTTCCATCCTGGAGAAGTTGGACAACCTGTGCAACTTCTGTAGGGTTAAGGAATCTCCTCATTCTGCCAGTAGAGATAATTAAGCAAGACAAAATCAGCCCGAGTGGAAAACCAGCCAAAAAAGATCAAGAGGAGAAACTTGAAATTACCTCCACATGTAACACCAGTCCTGTTTGGAAGGTTTTCTGATTGTTTCCACTGAAGTGCACCTGTTGTTAATTCCATCAACATTAAAAACAGCTGAAATTGATTAACGAGACCCTCAGCTGCTAAACCAACAAGAAAATTATCAGACAGGTTTCATTCAATTCATGCCAGGCCCAATAAAAAAAAAGTGTTCCTTTAATTTTTGTGAGTAGCATATAACCTTGATATTTCATGTGGGCCACCTACGTGCCCCGTAGAGTTTTTCCCATTTACTTGTAGACAGCCTGTATCCCCCCCATAAGATAAGTTGTGACTACAGTCTTGCATAGCAGAAGCTCTTTAACATTCAGGTTGTTTGTTTAGAAGCGGTTTCCTCTGCTATTACTGTATGACAAACGTGAAGGCTCACATGAACTTTGGTGCGGAGCCAACAAGTGAACCCTGATCTGTCTGAAAATGTGGAGATCAGTTTGCTGGCAGGTGAACTCTGACGCGGTCAAATTGCAATGTAAACGGAGACCAACAATTCAATTCACCAGCCAGCCAAAATATATGAGAAACTGATGCTAATGTAGTGCTTTGTAAAGTCTGAGGTAAATGTGTTGATCTTTTATAAAGATATTTACATGGCACCAAACAAGCTAAAACTGAGTGATAATTTCTAGAGTCTGATCTCCTTTCATAAGTGCAAACCAAACAAAAGAAGCTGTGTAAATTATCCAGTGAAAATAAACTAAAGTATAAAAATTACTCATACTTTTTCTGCATTACTTATAATTCAGATGCAAAATGAAACCAACTTTTCATTTGTGAAAGATTAAAGTTCATTTCAAAAGATCCATAAACATGCTTTAGATCTGTTTTAACACCAAATAAAATCTTTATCTGTAAAGTTTATGCTACTTAATATAGAGTTTTGTTGTTGTCTCACCTAAATAAGGAATTAACCAGTGATTGTAATAAATAACAAACAACAAATAAAGCCAATTTCTGCCTAAAAGTTTCAAAATGAACTACTTCACTCTGTGAGGGATTTGTAGTGACTTACATCACTCCTGCTGTCCACATCCCTGAACTTCTCCAAGTGTGCTATTATGGCAGGCAGGTCCTCCTCCTCCACATAGTTGAACAGACTCTGGACAGCCAGAGACGCCATCTTCAGGGAGGTGGTGGTATCCATGGCTGACGGTGGATATCCTGTACACCGCTGTAAAGTGAGAGCAGATCAGCATCTCCAGAGTCAAAGTGCAGCATCTGTTTAACTTGTGCAGTTACACAAAAATATCCAAGTGCACAAACCAATTAAATAAAAAAAATTACAGGAAAAAGATTGTGTGTTTATGTAAAACTGATAAAGCAGCATTGTTCAAACACTCCCAGGACATTAAAAACAAAAGTAGGTCTGATCCAGTGCATAAATAAGAATAAAAGCTATGAATGAACTCATACGGCCCATAAATTTGAATCCAATCAGATCTAAGGACCTTTCTTATATTCTTTAAAAGCAATGATACATTTTTCTAATTGGCCTTCAAAGTAAAAGCTCCTGGGATGCTCATTAGTGCTTCCCAGTTTGACTACTTTCCTAGTTTTTCCGCATCCACTCAAGCTGAAACTATGAACCAATACTCGACATAATGACATGATAGCATCCCAAAGTCCTTTCCGACGGTATGGGTCGTTAAATCCTGCTAACTCTGGCCATTAAACTTTGATTCTTCGAGGCGAATCTGTATTCGTATTCTAAAAGTAAATTGACGATCTGAACTTTGTGTACAAAACAAAAGGAAGTGAAAAGATATTATCAGTGCAAAAACTCCTGAAAAAAACTTTCTTCCGAGTGCAAAGGTGCAACTATTTACATGGAAATCAATGCAAATTATTAAATGCTGTGACATAAAAGACATTGATTATTAAAAACAGAATCTATGTTTACTTAGAAAATGCTTTATTGAATCAAGGTTGCATTCTCATCATTAAAAACCTTATTATGTCTGCCTTTACCCCACTCATGAGTCAAAAAGATTGAATTTATTTTTAATCTTCTATAATATCAATCTTTAGACAAAGAAACCCCTTCAATTGCCTTTGCTACATTAAAGTTTAATTTGATCGATAAAAAACTCATTTATAATTCATCAACTTAGGCTTTCCCATCATGATGGAGGACAACTTCCTGCCCGACCCAACGCAGAATTTAATAAGCAGCTTTCATCTCCTTGGCAATTTATGTAACGCAGCTCAATACTTTGTTTTAATCCTTGAAACGAGCGGCTTAGGCTGAGGTCGAAGAACACTCAGATGTCATATGGCTGGAAGTACAAAGGATCAACAGTTCCAATGAAATCAATCTGGGGAAAGCAATCGATGCCTGTCCAAACAGATTTTTTTAAATTTGATTTTTGTTTGTTTGCGGCCCTCTGTCCCCTTTTGTCTGCATATCACTTGTTAACAGCCTCAATCACACAGAGACAAACAGAAATCCTTTGTTAACAGTGACACCAAAGGGAGCGTGCTGACACACCCTCCTCTGCTCCCTGTCTCCACACAATGGCTTCAGAGACCACACAAGAAGCAATCGGTGAAAAGCTTATCTCTGCTTTAGCCCCTCTGTTCAGCTGCAACCACACAAAACCCCTCCTCTAGAAATCAGACAGAAAAACAGCTAAAATAGTCTTCAATCAAAACTAATTTTAAAAAGCTGTTAACCCTTACCTTGGTGTGGGGTCAAAGTAACTGAATCTATCAGTTCAGAGTCACTGCTGATTCCTGTGTCACTAAAAAAAAAAATCAACTGCTGGGCAGACGGCCCAGCATCCCCCTTTTTACTGGGAGCTGAATATTAGATGAGGGGGACAGCCCACGCCCATCTCCTCCCTTCACACAAAAGACACACAATCCCATTTCTGCCCATTGCATCTAATGGCTTTAGTTCAGCGGATGCAGATGACGAAAAGCAATTAAGATTGCACAAAAATGTATGACTTAATTAAAAACAGAATGAGTACATAAAAAAATAAATATTCATAATAGAATCTATCAAAAATGTTAACTCAAATTTGTAAATCGGTTTTCTTTTATAGCAACCTTTGGTATTTTGTGGTTTTAACAAAACAGCTTTTTAAGCAGTTTTTAAAGTAATAATTAAACACTTTAGTAGTAAAGGTTCCACAAAGGTTAACTAAAAATACACGTTTCTTTTAGACTGTCAAATTGAAAATCAAACAAAGAAATTCAATTGATTTGAAAGCAGAAAATTTGTATTTTCATGCTTATTAAAGACCCAATCGGACTATATATTTTTTTTATTATAAATGCATTCCCTGTGGTCTTTTAATTATGATTATGTAGTTTCAAGCCAAAATCAAATAAAATGTGTCATTCTTTAAGTCAAATCTTCAGCACATTGGCAGTAATTCTTTAGAAATTTGAACCCGAATTGTGGGCGGGACTATTAACATAGAGTAACCCCGCCCCTCAGGCCCTCTCCGTCACTGAGAGCTCTGTTTGCGTGCTCCTTGCAAGCTTATAGCCACAAGCTAACATTAGCGGCCCTAAAAAAAAAATGTCTGACAATATTGAAGCTATACAGATGCCAGCTCTGACGAGAAAAAGAAAGACGTACATGGATCTAGTCATCTACAAGTGGATGCATCAGAATGGAGAGGAGCAGCAAAATTGTGGTCCCGTTTGTCGTATTTGCTACGTCACAAATAAACTGTTTTTCAAACTGTATTTTATGTTTGCTCTTGATTATCAAATATTTGGAATAAAGAAATACTCAAAAACTGCAAATTTATGCTTAATTTTCTTTATACATGCTGTCCATAGTCAAAAAAATTACACAAAATAATACAATTTTCATCAGAGTGGGTCTTTAAAACCTAAATATCTCTTGATGAAAGGTTATATTTTATGAGGACAGCGTGATTTGTTTAAAGCTTTGAATAAATTCACATTGTGTGCATATGTTTACTAAAGTCAAGATGATTTACTCTTTATAAAGAATTCTGTCTGTGTAGCTCATCTGTCATCTACACAAGTTGAAAGCAGAGCATTGCAACTGAGCAGGCAACATTGGATAGGATCTCTAAATTTAACCAGTCCGGTTTCATGGCAAGTCATGAGGGTATGAAACTGCTGACAAAACATACCCAGTGTACGAAACACATGAAGGACAGGGGGGGAAACTTTACTGGTACGTCTGGAAAATTTCAATTTAAGCTCAGGGAGCTTCCAGACTGAACGTGCTACTTTTAGCTAAAATGATAGTGTTTTTGGAGGGGTGTATAAATAAAGTTTTTTTTAAAGGCTTGCACAGAAGTCAAAGGTCTGTGAGTTTAGACTGACACAAACAGTTAAATTCTTCGAATGTGTGCTTTTGACTAAGGGGAAATGTTAGTTTGTAGAACAAAGACACATAAAAGTTTAAAACAACAAACTTTCATGGTTAAGCTAAATTTTTGTATGTTTAGGGAAACTGTTGCTTGAAATTTGCACGAATGTAAACATGGCTTCACATGGGGGTGGGTGGTAAAACATGTCGTCGCTCTTTAAAAATAATAATAATAATTTGAGTTTTTAAAAAACGGAAACAAACAACCTAACTTTATGCTTTTGTAAAGAGAAGCAAAACTAAAACAAGCTAGCTTAACTCTCAGTAGCTAAACAGCTAACGGTGGCTAACAAGTTTTTTACGTTCATCACTTTTACAAACCAGGAAAAAATAGCGTTATTAAAAACTGTAGGTGGTCTTACCAGTGACGTTTTGTTCTTGGTTCGTTATTGTAACAGTTTCTGCTCCGGGGTGTTTTGTCTAAACCGCTGTCATGGTGAGAGAGGAAAAAAAGACGCTGGGTAAATTACCTGAAACCCGTTTTTACAGTCATTTTCAACTAGAAATGTCAGCGAACTGTAGCTCCGCCCACTTCTTCTCTCTTCATAGTTGACAGCTGGATTCGAACGGAGCATGCGCAGATTGGATCAAACAAATGGGAGACATAAAACCCAATCTGACGCGATTAGAACTGTAGACTGGATTATAGACAACGATGGGGGTTAGAACAGGTCACCACCCGGAACATCAGCAGATGTGTAACGAGTTACAGTTATTTACGTACATTCTCTAAGTTAAAAAGTTACCTTTTTTTTTTACTTTAGGTTTTTCAAGTTTAATTCAAAAATCTAAACCCAGATGACCTTCCTTAAACTTTATCAACCACAGAACAATCTTATATGAATTAATCTTAATTTTTTTTCTTTTGGTATATTTATGTTTTAAAACCATTACTTTATAAAGTTAATAATGGAATCTGAAACTGGTAAGAACCCTGTTTTGCAGACATCAAAACCCAACGCGAGACACTTAACTTTTCTTATTGTTTTGTAAAGAAAAATGTTTTTTTTTTTTTTTTTTTTTAACCGTCTGTTTATGTCACTATTTTGAAATTTTTTAAATCATATTTTCTATTTTGTATGCATAAATCCCCAGAATTAAAAATAAAAAGTTTGTACTTTTTCAGAATAAAACTTTTTCCTTTAGTCTATTGAAAAAGCAAAATAAAAAAATAATTTCAAAATAAAATAACACATTTTCCGCATTTGCATGAATTTCTCTTTTTAAAGGGAGAAGCCAAAAAGGGCATTACTTATTGTCTTAATCACTTTGTAGATTTTTCAATATTTTTTATCATGTTCCAATAATGCTGCGTTACAGCAGCTAAAAAAAGACGATTTTTGTGTGAGAAGTATGAAAAATGTTTACAATAATTGTGTAATTACTGTGATCAGCTGTGTGAATTCATTGATGTAATTCAGTTTGCTGACATCCTTTTTTATTATTATAGCAACTTACCTTCCTAAAAATGACCAAATATTGTTTAGGATCCAATATCATTATACTATTATTTGTATTTGAAAACTATTTTTTGTAGTGAAAACACAGTTTACCATAGTTTTATAGGAGAATTTCAGCTTTCACTGTGAAATTAATACAATGACATAAATCTGAAGCTAATTTAAAACCACAAATTTGGTTAAAAACTGAGGATTTAATTTTTCTTCAAAGCCAGATACCACAATTGAAGTATAAAATAGTCTAAAGATATCGGCACAACATCAGCATCAGTAGATCCCTTCATAAATTTGTTATAAGCATCAGCCAATTGATTTATAGCAATTTGTCTGTCACGCTGCTGTGGGGAAGTCAGCTGTGCGCCTAGTACCCCTCCCATGTAGATCTGCCCCCTGTTTGCTGGGATCTATCAATATTATCATTAATTTTGCTTTAAAAATGGTGGAGATTTTGGGGGTTCTGTGATTTTTTTGGAGGAATTTCTTCAATTTTAGTAACAATTTAGTTACATATTTATAAAGAAAATGCATTAAATCCTGCTAACTTCTCAATTAATGTGTTATTTGGTGTCAAAATCATAGATTTTTGTGTTTTTCCAATAGATTATTTAACAGACAAACACAAGATGGCGAGCATTGTAGTGTTTAAAAATAATTCTCTTTATTTTTGACACATAAATCAGAACTTTAATGTACTGTTATACAAATCTTTCCATAAATTTCCTTCTGACAGAAAAATAACCATCATGTTACACAGGCGCACGCACACCAACACACGCAGCCACACGTACACACAAAAAACAAAGATGCGCCATTTGTGATTTGGCACTTTGGACACATGGAGCAGTTTGCATTGATCTGTTGGTTCGGGTGGCCATGCAGTGCAATAATTGCTATGTTTGTAGAACGTCACTTTCTCTCCGCCCTCACGTGGGCCGGCCCTAGTCTCGTACACGGCCCGGGCTACAGATAAATGTTTACTGGAAACACATGTACAGATCACATGAATACTGGTGCATGGACAGAGTTATGGCAGGAGTATGCAAATGTTAGAAAGTCTAAGTAAGAAACAAAGAAATGCACAGTTCACAGCTCAGATCTGCCGCCTCGCTTTGACTCAACATTTTAAATGATAATTAAGGTTTGGAGAGAATGGGAACAAAAAATGTCAGCTTTTTCTTTAAGAAAAAAATCTATTTCTTTTAATAAATGTAGTAAATAAACTATCTAAAAAGGAGGCTGTGTGGACTAGTGTTTCAAAGAGTAAACAAAATATTTGAAAGGCTTACGGTGAGCCACATACTAAGAACGAGAGGAAACCAGTGTCTCTTTCATCATACAGTAAAATGCACCCTGAAAAATACCCAAACGAGAAGCAAAAGTAGTAAAAAAGACCAATTTACCCCCATCAGCTGGTCAGGATTTAATTTAAAGATTACAGAAATCGGTTCATTTGGCTTGTAACAGTTGATGATTAGTCTGATCAGATTGATGTGGCCTCTGCAAAAACTGTGCAAGTTATCATCAAGAATGTTCACAATGAGGTCTGTATTCTTTTTAAGGACGTTTTGGGTAGTTCTACTAGAGAAGCAATCCGAAAACCAGTGCTGTGACAAACGGGAGGAGATGAAGCACTTCTCTGAGCTCAAAAAAAAAAAAAAAAAAAAAATCAGAACACTTGATTCCCTTTGAAAAAAACACCAATTACTCACATTTTTTCAAGATAAAAGAAAAGCTGTGCATATGAAAAATGTAAAAATTAACACTCCAGTTCTTTTTTTTCTTTTTTTTTATTTCCCGTTTCTGGAGATGGACAATTACTTTCTGGTTTTCTGTCAGTTCTCTGCCACCCTTCCCAAAAAAAAGTTTTTTTTAAATATTGTTATCACAAACATCTAAATACAAAACACGTACGACATGAAATCTTCTTGAAGATGTTTTTTCTCTTCTTTTAAAAAGACAGATATTAAATAATAATTTTAGTATTCCTAAGGCCTGTTTTGAAATTGGCAGCTGATGATAAAGGTTATTTTTCTTTGTACACACCTTCTGTTCTCGGCCATCGAATCCAGACGACAAAAACCCCCCACATACTGCGCCCCCCCTGCTTTATCTGACGAGTAACTGTGTTTCCTGCTGTCCAATCAAACTCAGAGTACATAGAGGGTTTAAGGCAGCTTTGAAGGTTTTCCATTAATGTAACCACGATTACTTGTTAACTTAAACTCCATCTTGGTCTGTTATCCGCGTCAGTGTGACATCTGTCATCCTTTCTACTGGATGTGACAGGATTTTTTCTGATAAGAATACTTTTCTTGATTTTTTTTTTTTTGTTATTTTTTACTTTTTCTTTTGGTTCTTCGTCAGGTAAACAGACTGGAAACAGTCCCCGGCTCCTCCCGCTGCTCATGAGGTCTTGTCCTTCTGGTTGCAGTTGCTGTCTGTGCTGCTGGGATCTGACTGGCTGTCCTTGCGCTGGCTTTCCTGCAGCTCTTTAGCCTGCCTGCGCTTCGATTTGACCGGCAGGGCGAGCACCACCAGCAGACACAGGAGGTGTAAGCAGAAGTACCACGAGCTGCGAAGACAAAATGTTATTTTTAAACAAGCGTTGTGGCCTTTTATTTCCTTCCAAGTGAGCTTTTATTTGACAGCTTTTTAAAAATGGGACTCAAACTCTCATCATGCATACCTTTTAGAGACCCTCTCTGATTAAAATTGTATTTTTTTCTTTTTTTTTTTGTTGAGTTTTTAAAATATTTTTGGGGCATTTTTCTTATGATTCAGGACATATATGAAAATAAGTAAGCTAAAAAACAGCCTTTCTGAATATTTCTTTAATCAAATTTTTGTGAATCAGTGACAGGAAGTGGGGGTGGGGTTGCTCTGTGCCAACAGTCAACTCAGAGGGAAACTACTGCCGCTCTGCAGACACTATGTCCTAGAAAACGACACCAGTTTTTGGATTTAGGCTAAAACAGCATAATCATAAAAACAAAAAACACTTAAAAAAGTTCAAAATATGACTGAAAAAGACTCTTTAATACATTTATCAGGTCACAAGCTTAATCCATCTAACTCTTTGGCTCCCAAACAAATAGCTGCTAAGTGTTTTTTATGGGCTGTCTGGCAGCCACTTGCTGATGACCAGATATTTATACCACGCCGGATTCGGAACAATGTTAGAGCCGCTTAGTTTTATTTCCTCCCTATCTCTCCCTCATTAAACTGTCTTGTTAATTGTCACAGCCTAACAGCACAAACCCAGGCCAATAAAAATGTTCATTCTTTAACGACGAGGGCCAAAAATCCATTAGCTATATTCGCAAAGCAATGGCTTCACACAAAAAGCACTTAATGTGAGTTAAAAAACACATGAATTAGATTTCACATAACATTAATTTAATTTTTAAAGCAAAAAATTATAAAACAAACACAGAAACATAATGCAAATTTAAAAAAAACATGCATTTTTGTTAAAAAACTGATAAAAATGAGACTATGAAATTCAAAATTTGACAAAGTCTTATTGAGGGTCAAAGGTCAGAGAGTTTTAAACTGGTTTTCAAAATGTTTCTAATAAAGTTACACATTTTCTATAAATCCTCTCCAAGTGCCACTTACATTTTCCAAGAAAAGAAAAGCTGATGACCTGAACAAGTCTTGAGATTACTTAAATCATAAAGTTTTAAAATGAGCATTAAATTGATAAAGGCAGTCAGTGGGTGGATGGAAAAAGTTGATTGACCTTTATTAGCTATCAGAGCTTTGCCAATGCTAAAATAAGCTCAAGATCAAGTAGGCTAAAGTCTTACTTTAAAAATTAATTTACATTATTGAGCCACTTCTGCTTTAGCTTGGTTTCATATGAACAGAAAAGTTTGGGTCCGCCTCATGTATGATATAATGAAAAAAGTTTTAAGTGAAGATTTGGCCTAACAGTAAAAAGGAAAAAAAACAAAAACAAAATGTTAATTATAAAATAAATAAATACAAATTTAAATGATAAAAAATATGCTTCAGTTTACATTGAAATTTTAAATTTAATTGTAATTTTAATCTTAACAAAGAAGAAAATCAATTATAATTAAAATGTTAAACGAAATTGTAATATTTATTTTATACAAAAAAAAATATTATATATTTATATATATCAAAGGAAGTACAGAAAGAGAGGTCCGAAAATTGTGGAAACCCATATGAAATAGAGGATCTGTGACAGATTTCCTTGAATGAAACAAATGTGTGAAGAAAAGAAAAGGAAAGAAAAAATAAATAAAAAATTGTATTGATAAAAAATGTACCAAAAAATGTAATTAAAAAAAATCGCAATTCTTAGTTTTTACTAAGAAAAAAAAATAATTAGAAATGAAGTACACGAAAAGAAAGTGGTCCCAGTAATAAACCCTGTAGAACCCCCATGAAACAGAGGATCTGTGACAAATTTATTTGAACAATTCAAGTGCGTGCAGATTTGGCATACCAGTAAAAATAAATAAATACAAACGTAACTTATTGAAAATATATTTTGTTTTACATTGAAATAAAAAAATTGTAATGTTTACTTTTTAACGGGAAAAAAAATGGAAAGGAATAAAGGTTCCCAAAGTCGAACCCTGTGGAATTCCTCTGAAACAGAGGATCAGTGACAGATTTTCTTGAAAAAAAAAATCTAAGATTTGGTATAAACAGCAAAAGAAAAAAAATTCTAAAATTAATTCATAAAATAATATATTTAGTTTTACCTTGAAATTTTAGATTAAGTTGTAATTTTATTTTTTTACTTTAAAAATTAAATTAGAAAGGAATTAAAAGAAACCAGTCCAAGAGTTGAGCTCTGTGGAACCCCATGAAACAGACAGTCTTGAACAAATCAAATGCAGTACCAGAAATAACCACCAGGTTCTAAAACCAATGCAGTAAGAGTCTCATAAGATTTTACTGGATCAGCAGTCATACCTGTAGAATTTAAGTGAGGACCCCACAGCGAGGAGGACAAACGGGACCACCGTGTAACTAATGGCGACCTGTGTGCACGCCCACGTGATGACATCATAGACTAACTTGTGTGAGTCAGAGACCAAGAAGTACGGTCTGATGTTGTGTCTCACCTGGAAAAGAACAAAATGTTTCAGAACTTTTCTTAGCCTTCATTCTTAACTTCAGTAAACAATGCAGCTCTCGTTTTGCAAATATGTGCCCGACAAACTTCTCTAGCTCGTTATCTGTTTCTCGTTTGTTTTCTCTGTGATCTTTTTTTTCTGTTGGGGTGCAGCCAGTATTCTGATGGCAGAAGTGGGTCAGTGTCCTATCCATCCTCTCCCAGTTTAAGGAAAAACAAAGTGCCTGTACGGCGTAACCTGGATGGAAATTTATCGCTTTGGCATTTCACCTTAACACTCTTTAAACAGTAAATATTTTACACTGAGCTATATCAAGTATTTATGGGTATCAATGTCTAAGCTGCTGTAAGAAAAAGTCCAGAGCGCCATCAGTTTGGAGAATAAATAAAAAGAATGATTATAAGAGAGAGAAAGTGGCTGTTCAGAAGGAGGCCATGAGCAGAATTTCAAAGATGACTGTTATTATGAGATACTGCGCAATGACCCGAAATGTTATAGATTGGATTCGGGTAAGAAAATCAAGCAACTCTTTATTTGGATGTAGTCTGAGGCAACATAAAGTAGTAAAAAGCTTTACATTAATGATGAAATGGGTTTGAACAAGGTGAAGAAAAGAAAGGAACTTGGGGAACGTAGTGTAGACGGTGGAGAATCTAAAACAGGTGCGCAGAAATTTCGATACTATTTCTTTATTATTTCTAAACTAGTTGTAGCTTTAACTGTATAGCTACATTACTACTACTACTACTACTGGGCAAGGGACGTGCGATCAAAAATGTGCATCCTTGAACGCGTGTTTAGCCTGTTGAGGTCATACTGGACGAGCTTTTTCTTTTGCTACAGTTTACTAGCACATGTCTGCTACCTACAGCTGGGAGAGTATTGGTGCAAAATGTCAAAATCAATGAAAATCCAGGTTTTTTCTTTCACATCTCGGTTGCGGTATTTGATAGACTTATAATTCCAGCTGAGCATAAATTCTCCTTAACGAGAAATGTTCATACGGTTGGTACTTCAGTAAAATAAAAAAGGATGTCATCCATACCTTACTACCAAATCAGAGTTCCTGATTGGTCAAAGTTCAACCAGGTTTAGCTTTCAATGCATGTTTCAATGCGCTGCGCTTTTTGCATGCAGAACCCAAAAACGGTTTTAAAAACTTGCGTAGCTACACACAAAGGTGATAGTTTTGAATAAATAAGCCCAAAATGTGAATATATGTATGTTTGCATTTTCAATGAAAGTCGTCGCTTGAACGCACTTTGTCAAGAGCGGTATGAATGTCACTTCTTTTGAAGTCAGTGTAAAGAGTAGTGAGGTGGGTCATGATAACACTGGTATTTTTGGACAAGTTTTAACAGTCTTTCTCAGAGGCCTTTAGTTCTTGCTTTGATTTTTACATAAAACTTAGGTCTGAGACTTGTGCAGAGAAAACTTCAAGAAATTAATTTTGTATCGCCCGAGATTCTCCAAACAGAGCAATTTGATTTAGAAAGGATTTTAAAGACGTCAAGCATCCTCACTTTGAAATGTGGATAAATAGTCTTTAATTGAGATTGTTAGAGAATACTCGAAATAAACTAATTTAAATTTAGATTAAAATTGAAGTTTTTCTTCATTTTCTACTCAATGATTTGTGTCATTTTTATTTCAATGTAATTAATCTAATTTAATCTAATCTAATTAAATCTAATTTAGACAATTCACTGAAACATATGCAGAATTTTTTTTAAATAACTACTGACATAGGTTTGGGGCATCACCTCTTATAAGAGCTATATAGACAGAAAAATTAAGCTTACTGCACGAGCAGCCATGGTCATGCCAATGCCAGTGACAAAAGTCATGTAGTAGCCCGGATAGACCCCGTGCCACATGGCTGACAGGAGGAAGGTGGCGGCTGTGGGGTTGACCGGACAGCGCTCGTAGCAAACTCTGTAAATGAAACAGACAACTTCATCAAAACAAAAACATTTACACAGAAGTATGTACATATACACATATACATGCAATTAGTTCAACAATCCTTCATTGGGTCAATTTACCTTTTCAGCCAAAGAGCTGTCTGAATATTCCAATTATCCAAAAACAGCTTGAAACTTGTGGCAAACTATAAAGTAAAATAAGGAAACAGAATTTCCAACTTTATCAGTACAAGAAAAAAACAATACAATAGAACATAGTTGGGCTAATATGAAATATGCACACCTCAATATCCAGAATTCTAAGATTTGAGATCAGATCCCACCGCGGGGAGCCATCTTTGTTGTATCCATTGAAGCCGAACCCGGCAGCATTGTTGATCGCATCAGCTGCAAGACAAAGTTACAAGGAATAATAATAAAATAATAAAAAGGAAAAACTTTTTCCCCTTTTGAGTGTTTTAGAAACAGTGAGGAACTCAAACAAGAAGAAATTCACCACTAGATGGCACTGTTAGAATATGGGAAAAAGACAAGATGTTGTTTATCAACATCAATAATAAAAAAAGAAAACGTATAACTTCATTTAAATGGATAAATCTAGATTAAATGACCATCTAAGTGTTTTTTATGCAAAAAAGACTCACCAAGAGTCCAGACAAAGTAATATTTTGGCCTCAACGCCAACATCGCCAGGTAAAGGTAGATGACCTGGAGATAGAAGGGAGTGGATTTGACGAAGTAGTCGTCGATGGAGTAGTTCACCGGCAGCAGCTTGTACAGCGACAGGTAGACGGCAAGCGAGATGGCACATGTGCACAGCTTGGAGATGACATCATTCTGTCCGGAGATGAGATAAGACACATTTACACAAAGAAGAAACCTCAGTGAACCACTGCTGAAGAACATAAAGTCATTAGATTTAACTAAAGGAATGTGTGTAAACTAATGGATTATTGACTCAAATGTATATTTTTTTAGAATTTAAATAGATAATAATGTCTTGTTTTGTTCACTATCTTTGGATAAAATCTTCACCAGAGATATTTGCTGCAAAGTTTGGATTTTGCTTTATTTGACACGTTAATTCCTAGTTATCAGTCTGTAAAACATCAGAAAACTGAACTTTAAAATAGAAACTTGCTTTTTTTAAATTCAAATCAAATTTTACCCAACCCTTTTAAGAACCTGAAATTAGTCACAATGATTTTTGCCTAAAAATCTTGCCATATTTATTCAATGATGACTAAATAATCATTTAATCTACATGAAGTTTATCTGAATTCATTGTGCAAAAACATATAGTTTCATGTGATTTCCCAGACAAGTTGACTACCTTGGGCGAGGGTTCACTCTGCTTGAACTTCCCGTTCTCCTTGCCGTTGGCGTTCTCGTGGTGGCGTGCTTGGTAGCAGGTCCCTTCGATGAAGTCCATGTAGTCTCTGTATGAGCACGTGGGTCCTGCCAGGATGCCCATGAAGTTGCAGTTGTAGCTCAGGTACTCTAGCAGGCTGGGCATTCGACTTGTTAGGGACAAGATAAGATAAATGCGTTAGGAAAGGGTATTTATTGAAACTAGGTTTATTGTTTTGCATTCATGAAGCAGTTCTAACCAAGCAGCCACTGAAAACTCCAGGGCAACGTGTCTTAGAATGGCGGTGCCCAGGACCTCTTGGCAGGCAACAAAAGAAGTCCTTGGCAGACTCTTTATGGCCTCGTGATTTTTTTTTTTTTTTTTTTTTGCAGGTTTTGCTGCAGGGGTCAGACAGCAGTTTAACTGCTCGATCATAAGCTCAAGTTGAAATCTAACCTCACAACTTCTCAGTATTAAAACTTTAAAGATCCACTCCAATAAAAAAGGGTGTTTTTAACGTGTTCTTGAGGCTTTTTTCTTACGCTGGAGGATGTATATATATATAAAGAAAATTACAATTTGAACAGCATTTCTGGGTGTTTCTTTATTTTAATTGTAGTGAATCGGGAGCAGAGGAACAAAAAAGTTGTTTGAAAAAGATTGATTTTGATCCGTGTACGTTTTGTTTTCCTCGTCCGACCTGGTATCTGGCTTAAAACTGTACGGTTGGATAGCTTTGATATTTCTACCCATATTTGTTCCTCCAGTAATGTTAGGTTGGGGGTGTGAGGGGCTGCAAGTTGGTGAGAGAGATCATAAACAGATGGATGACGGAAAGGGGGGATGGGCTTACTCTGCCCACAGCTCAGAAGTGAATATCTAATTAATTAATATCTAGTTGTTATTGCAATATTGATGACAGTTTTTCTAATATTGTGCAGCACTATTTTACTTTATATGTTTTGTGTACAAGTTAACATATTTTGAAAAATTTCGATGAAAAGACTGCGCATGAGAGAAAAAAAATCCGCAATTTACAGAAAAGACAGATTTTTGTGTCTTCCCACATAGATTAAAAAATCCCAACATCTCACAATCAGATGTAAATTTAGCAGATTTTTCATCTCATCAATAGGAGCTATGGAACATTTGATAGTTCTAGTACATCTTTGGGATAAATATATGAGATTAGCAAAGTACAGATACCAGATCTACACTTAAGATCTGCAATATCAATATGGTAAATCTACTATACTGACATGGTCAATGTAACAATTACAGATTTGGTAAATCTGGCAAATTTACATCTAAATTAATAGGAATTTCTATTAATGTAGATATAATTGTTGTAGATCTAGAGTTGTATATCTATATGGTGCATAGTAGCTACCAGACAGATATGCTTTTCTATTTTATTTATACATCAGCAGATAAAATCAACTTGATGGAACAAATGAGATAAAAATGACTTTTTCAGAATTGGTTCAAACTATGGGATGGGCTTTGGAGGTCTTACAACTGAAAAACAGAGGTTTCTGAAAAAAAATATGTAATCTAAAGAGCTGGACTGTTAATCTGAAACATTAAAACATACCTGAGCCACATACCTGATAGCAAGGTATTTCTGATGGGGAGTCAGCTGGGATTCTTTCTTGGCCAAACCTACGAACACATGGATAGAGACACTTTGTACGAAATGAAAAATGCTTTGCAGATCTTGTCTTTTTTTTAAGCTAACATCTCTCAATTGGGGTTAAAAATGCAGAGGTCGCTGAGGACAAGAGAAAATGTAAACACAAGACAGAAAGTAGAGAGCTGAGGGGAAGGATGAGCCAGGCAGGTGGTTCTGTTACATGAGGGGTCACCACCCGCTACGGGGGGACTCTACTGCTCCTTTGCTGTTTCGTACTGAAGGTCTGTGGCTCCGCAGCTAATTAGACCTCATTAATTTCATAAACACAGCTAGTTAAATTTGGCTCCTCAAAACGCAACCTCCCATTTTTATGCTAAAAAAAAAACATTTCATATCAAAATAAGAGAGAAAATACATGCAGACACACAGGAGCATCAAAACCTGTACTGTACACCCCCATAAAGCTTCTGATGACACATTACTGGATGTTCAAGCCTGAACTCGGAGAGGATTTCAAAAACCAATGAAAGAGCCCTCCTGCTCTGCTCTGGCTTACTTTGACTTTTATGAGTCCAGACGGTATAAATCCCCGACGTATAACGCTCTCTCTTATCTCAAAGGTGAGGTCGATGGGTAATCGTTAGCTTGATTAGGTGCAAAAACAGAATCCAGAGAGGGGCGCTCATGGAGCAGAGGATCTGCATTCTTATGTGCATAAACATTCCTGAATAATTTAAGAAATATTAAAAGAAATCCATTAAATCTATTAAAGAAAACTAATACTCTCTTTGTTGTTTCTATATTTCTTATTTTTGACATCTTTAATCCTAATTTTATGTCTAATCTAACCCCTTAATTTTTGGGAATAGAAATTTTTTTTTTCTAAACAGGAAATAGTTGTTTTAAAATAACTTATTCGTGAGTTAAATAGCTTAAAAGGTTGAATATTTAGCAAATAATTACAAATAAAAAAGGTGAAATATAACAGGTTAAAAAAAGTAATAAAACTATTAAAAAAAAAGAATATTTTTTTTGTTAAATTAGCGTTTTAAACTTTTATTTTGAAGGTTTTAAAGTGGCTTTTTGGCCTTCAGTGTAAGCAATTCGGTGTTTATCAAATAAAAAGTTAATGAAAAGAAGGGTATTAAAAAAAACACTAGTGTATTCTTTGCTAGAAACCTAATAAATTGCATAAAAAGACAATGTTTAAATTCTTCCCTAAACTTTTTTTTGGCATCTTCAATCCAAATTAAATTTTTAATTTAATCTCTAGTGTTTTTGAGAATAGAAGGGTTACATTCAAAACAAGAAATAGCTATTTTAAATTAAGTTATTTATGAGTTATATCGCTTAAAAACAAGAATATTTACTAAATAATTACAATACTAAAAAGATAAAATATAAAAGGTTAAAACATGTATTAACATTGGAAATAAAATATAGTCAAAAAATTTGATGGACCCTTTTTTTGTTAAATTAGAACCTAAATTTTTATTTTGAAGGTTTTAAATAGCTTTTAGAAGCAATTTGGTATTTATCAGATTAATAAATTCATTAAAAAAAGCATAAAAAAACAGTAGTACTTTTTGTTATAAATCCAATTAATTGTAGAAATAGACGATGTTTAAATTCTTCCCTAAACTTTTTTTACTCTTTAATCCTAATTTAATCTCTAATCTAACCCGTAATTTTTGGAGAATATAAAGTTTTGTTCCAAACAGGAGGCAGTTATTTTAAAATAACTTATAAAATACATATCTTGAAAAATAATAACACATATTTAACAAGACAAAACGAAAATCATTTGGGTTGAAAATAAATATACAAAAAATATTTGATGTAAATTTTCTTTTTTGTTGTTAAGCTTTTATTTTGAAGGTCTGAATTGCTCAAAATAGCTTTTTGGACTTCAACATTGTGTTTATTAGCTAAAAAGTTGATGAAACGATGGCACACCTTTTTAATTAATATTGTTGATCGTCCCCTTGTGATACACATGTCTGCTCTGAAACTCTCAAGAGAATCTAAGTGTTTTTGTTACTGTCGCAGAGGATGTACACACACACTCACACACTTAGAGAGACACACACATATTTGTCTTACCGTCATGGATTTCAAATGCCATGCTGGTGATCTTCTGTGTTATAACCATCATGGGTCTGAGAGAGAATTATGAGAGAAAAATGCGCAGAAATTTGAATATTTTCAGCTATCATCCCATATTACTAACATTTAATCCTTAGTGTCGACACTCAACTAATAAACCTGATGGGAAAACGAATCCACTAATAATTAAAGCCAAACATATAACCTTTCCTTCACTTTTTCTATTAAATTTCTCCTTTTCCACAAAGTTCTCCTCCTCTCCCTTTTCTGCAGCGAGGCTTATTCTTCCAGAATTCATAAAGTTCTTCTCTGTCACAGTGGGGTATGCATTATACATAAGACTGAAATATATGTTCCGGATCCTGCTTTTGCCTGTTTTGACCCAAATGTGTGCAGCATCTCTGTCAGCTCTCACATCAGCAGGTTTCTGATTCCATTTCTACCAACAAACTGCTGGTGGCAGCGTTAAAATGAGGCTAGATTTAAAGAACAGGGGGCGGAGACTCTTTGAATTGAGGAAAATCTGGGATTATAGAGAGAGGTCACTTCTTGACAGGCTGCATTTTTGGAAGTGTGCGCAATGCTCTCTTGAAGTTTGCTTAGCTTGGCCAAAATGTTGGGACTAAGCAGTCCAGAAGAGGACTGAAAAAGGAGAATTATCAGGAGAACGTGAATCCGGCTGCCAAAGGACTAGATGAAAAACTTAGATCCTCACAGGCAACTAGATTAACAGTCTGTAATGCACTACTTCCACATTGATGAGTATGAAATCCCTAAAATGTATTAAAGCTCTTAAACTGTAAAACAGTGGGTTTACTTAAAAACATGTAAAAAAAATTTTGGAAAAGAAATGTAATCACCAAAAACACTTCAAATTGAATTTTTTCCTCAAAAATGTTATCTGAATAAATAAGTTTGTCAATATTTTATAGAAATTGGCAAAAGACTCAAAATAAATAAATAAATGTGAACATTCTGTCCAATATATATATATTAAATAAACAACAATAGTCATAAAATCATGGGAATAAAGTCTAAATTTTACAAGGATTAAGTTATACAATTAAGCTTCAGAAATTTGTAATTTTAATAACAAAAAAGTCATAATTTTCCCAAATAAACACTTACATTTAGCTTCTACAATGTTTTAAACAAAGGCAACCAAGAATTACTTGTTTAATTTATGTAGGACGTCACACTGCTTAAGAATCTCGCTAAACCTGCTTTAAAAATGTAACTTTATTTTCATTAAATTACCCTCTTGTGAGAATAAAACTTTTTTGATTTAATTTAATTCTCGTTAAATGTCGAATTTTTTTACAATTTAATTGATTTAATACTAATATTTTTTATGTAACCCTAATTCTCTGTCTTTAATTTTTTTTTTTTGTTTAAATACCTGTGAAAATATATTTTTGGGGCTAATTTAATTAAATTTTCAATTCAATTTTAAAAAAAAATAAACATATAAGAATTAAGTCAAGAAATGATGAGAAAAAGTCAAAATGAAACAAGAATTAAATCATACAATCATGCTTCAAAAAGTTGTAATTTTAAAAACTAAAGCTTTTTTACAAGAAAACTCTGACATTTAGCCTCTAAACTGTTGAAAAAAAGACAACAGAGCATCACTTGTTTTTGACTTTTCTCTAGTAAAATACCAGTATGCAAAAAAAAAGTTGACTTTTTCCTCACAAGTATATGACAATATTCTCATATATTGAAATTATTTCCTTTATAGTGGCTCTAATACTCTGTTGTACAGTTTGTTTATTAAATAAGCAGTGGAAATATCTTTAATGTAATTACTAAAACACTTTTTAGTTTGAATTTTTTTTCCCAAAAATGCAATCTAAATAAAAACATTTGTCATATTTTAATAGGAATATTTGAAAAGGATCTTTTTTTAAAAAAAAAAATATTTAAACCATGAAGATGTAAATTTTCAGGGGTCAGAATCAGTTTTGGAATAAACATTTTAATTTGACAACTACTTTAAAAAAATTAAACATTAAAATGTAAGAATATTTGATGTAATAAAAACCTCTGAAGACAAGATCTTTGCTGACAGTCTAAGTTTGACAATCTCAAACAAAACAAAAGAATGGCCGACGGCAACGGTCAGAGGCAGTATGGGTTTGCATTAGGTTGCTTGGCAACTAGCCGCCCCCACCCTGCTGGGAGTGCAGGCTGTCTGCATTGTCGGAGAGTCTGGAGGAGTGGGGGAAAAAAGGAAAAAAAAAAAAACGTTGTGCCTGACATGGTTTCAAAAACAGAGTCATATTTTTTCCTTCAAAATAAAATACTTTAAAAAATGTGGTGGAAGAGTAGCTTACCCTGTAAAATCTGCAGAGTACATCCCATAGTCAAAAACGTAGACGCGTGTGATCTGACACACGATCAGATAGCCAAGCGTCACAATGAAGCAGTATCTGCACAGACAGAGAAACATGGAGGCTGTGTCAAATACAAAAATGTTTACAGGAACAAACATATTTTACAAGCTCCTCAGAGGGCACCTTCATACACACAATATAAGCATTCCTTTATTTTCATCTCAAAAGGCCAAAGCAGCCTTCTTTAAGCTAAAAGAAGCAAGCTCAGCATAAATAAAAAGAAGAAGAACCGGTCAAAGGGGGCAAAAGTTGGCTCCTATAATGTTTAACTGCAACAAAACCTCCAAACAAGAGGCGGAGGAAAGCGCGGCGATGGATTCTGCGGTACAAAGCTGTTGCAGAGTCAGCCCAAGTTGAAAAACAGCTAACTGGATGGCACCCCACCACCACCACCACCACCCCTCCAGCTGCAGACAATAAGAGGATTGTGCTCCGGGAAAGAATACAGCACTCGAATGAGAGCAAGTCACCAATGAAGGAAGAACACAAAGAAGGCCCTTAACTCAAGGAACACACTGTATTCAACAAAGAAAGACTATGGCGGATCTATACGGTCAGTCAGATCGAAAACAACATTGAATCAGACGGTAACAGCGACTGTCTTTGGAACATTTAACAGTTTTATCGACCCCATTTTGTTTTTGAGTAAAAAGTCTTCACATCTGACCACTGAACGAGCACTGAAAGTTAAACTAGGTAGAACTTCAATCAGAGACTCAATACTCAATTAACATATGGATGGCGTCTCTTAATTCATGGACGTACCAAACATTTGAAAATTGATCACGTAGGAGAAATTACAAGTCTATCATATATCGGAATAGAAGAATTGCACCGCCACCACATTTCGCATCAAGCCTCATGAGGTAGTATCGGGCAGTGACAGTCCAGTGTAAGTACCACTTGGTAAGCGTGTTTATGCTAAACCAGGCATGTGACATGTTCAAGAACGCATGTCACATGCCCGGTTTGTACGTAGCTTTAGAAAACAAAGGAAAAGCAATCATTCTCCAAGATTTTTTGTCTGTATTCAGACAAAACTTGAGATTTGACCCAAAATGTTGTTCAGCGGGTTCCCCCACATTTAAGATATGCGTACAGTAATGGCATCCCTATTTCCCAGTCAATTGTTTGGAAACAGATCAGATTTGAACATCCTTAGGTTTACAAAAAAGTTAAGGATAGCAGTGTTTCCCTAAAGCCTTGGTCTCTTGTACCTGTATGAGAGCCAACGGCTGGTTTTGGGTTGTCCGGGCAATTGGAGAGTCATAGAGTAGAGCAGTCCACATTTAAGGGTAGTCCAAGTGTGTCTTGTGGCTCATGAAAATTGAACATTTGATTGTTGTGCATGTGGTAAGTGTATAGAGAGAATTCAAAAAGCTAATGTAAATTGAACACACTTAAGACACACAGTATACTCTACACTCTAGGCCAGGGGTGTCAAACTCATTTTGGTTCGGGGGCCGCATTCAACCCGTCTGATCTCAAGTGGGCCGGACCAGAAACATTACAGCAAAATAACCTTTGTTCAACGTGTTATCTTTAGCTTTATTTTTGTTTTATTTCTTAGTTGCAAAAACAATCTATTATTACATTTTCATTCACTGAGTCCAAAGTATTTCAAATAAAATGGATTTCACTAAGTAAAAAAAAAAAAAGGTTTATTTAAATTTATACAGACTGAATGTTTTACATCTGACATTAAAGTAATCCCGATAGTAAACTAAAGAGGGGCTACGGAAAAAACAAAAATGTTTGAATCAATGAAAAATCAAACTAAATGAACCCTCCGGAACCGACGGACGCCCTCATGTCCTGCTGTGCAGCTGTGAGATCGACGTGATAAAATAAAAGTTTTTATGTTCTGTAACTGATATTTTTTTGAATTAAAGGCAAAATATGGTCTTTATTTGTAGTCTTTTGACAAAACAATCTTTTATTTTAATAAATAAGGCGGAAGACGAACTTTGATCAGACGGCTGCAATGCAGGTCAGCTCACCTGCAGTGGGGGGCGGAGCCAACCAGAGCTGTCCGGTATTAGAAACCCCACGAGGAGGAATGTGATCTTAATTTTGCTTTGGCTTTGAGTTTTCTACAACATCAACAACCACCTGTGTTGTCAAAAAATCACGAAAATTCTGTTTCTCTGCGAAAGTCCTGCCGGCCGCTGTTACGAGAGGCGAGCAACAGAGCAGACAGACACGCCCCCACCTGAGAGCAGATTCCAGCTGAACCGATCTGAAATCCAGCTGGATCAAACTTCTCCCTAAAAACTTTTTATTATTCCTCACAAAATCAACAGGCAAAGCTTATGATGAAAAAAAGTAAAAGAAAAGAGAGAAAAATAGATTTCCATGAAACATCAAATGGACAGCAGAGCGCTTAGGAGAGAAATTCTTATTTTTTGGTCTGCCTGAAGCTGAAGCCACACAGACAGACTGAAGTACTATTACTGTCTGTATGACAACATATAAAGGTCCCATCATAGAGCTGTGAGGTCTGTCATGTTCCTCTACCAAAACAAACTCTTCAGATTTTTGGCCCAAAAAAGGAATCTTTTTTTTTGTATTTTCAGTCAAAAATGTGTTGATTAGTTTGTTGACTAAATTTAGTTTAGTGGTTTTTATGAAATTACACCCAAAACTGTCATTTTATGTTGTAAAAACAGTTTGTTAAACATTTTGGGGGTTTCCACAGCAAAATGAATCTTATTTTTCCAGATGGAATTTTCTGTTTTTGCATGATGTTTGATGTGTGAATATAACATGGAAAAGTTACTTTAAAAAACGCAGTGTCACATAGATAGGGTTGTCCTGATTAAAATGATATCAAATAAGCATGTTAAATTGAAAATACGGAGGTAAATTCAAAAGTAAACAAAAACAGAGCTTTAGGTCCTTGGTTCCATTGGGTTAAACTTGCAAACATTTTGGTCCCTTTGTCTCCCAAAACGAGGGAAGTTTGTTTATTTCTTTATCTCTTGAGTTGTCTTTGCTCCCCCTAGTGGTTAAATCGCGCGTTGCATCCATTTCTTAAAAGAACCATAACTCGCCACAGGAGTGGGCTAGAAACTTGCTTTCTTTTTTGAAAATTCTTATATATTTTTTTCATCATAACTGGGCCGGATTAAATCATCTAGCGGGCCGGACACGTGTTTGACACCCCTCCTCAAGGCATTAGTAAAATGCGAGTACTGGCCCCTTTCTGACCACATAAATGCTGCACACACGGGGTGTGCGCATGATACTTGAGTTCCTGTAGGAGGCATAAACTACGTTGATTCTCCAATTTCTAACAGTAAGGCGGCATGAAAGAAGCCTGCAAGAAACATGTGCTTATCACGACAACGGCACCCAGAAGCCTCTTACACAGAATTGGGATCAAAAACAAGAAAATCCATATGGCACTCCTGCGTCTCACCTACTTACCGCATGTTAGCTACAATCTGTTGCTTGCAGCATACCCGTAGAAAATTGTGTATTAAGATTTTTGGTATATGGTACAACTAAATGGTCTAGTCTAGGTCTGGTCTTTAGTCATAAGGGCAGTTGTGACTAAGGCTTTAAATCTTTACAAAATTTTCTAATTAAAAAGAAGAATGGAAAACTTGTGAGCCACCAATAAACAGTTCAAGAAAACGAATACAAAATATCAGCAACACCTGGAAAGTCCAATGGTTCATTTGGGCTAAAGGATACAAACAAGGTTTCACCCCCTCGCATGTTTTGATCTACTTTTATACCTCTGTCTTAGCCCAACAGTAACTGGGATAGAGTCCGTTACGCCAAATGCAATTACGCCGGTTTGATGGATGGATGGATGGATGGATGGATCTACAAACATTTTCTCAGCTACTGTCTTTATTCAGTTGGAGATAACAAACCACTACCTATATGACTTGGCCACATGCTTTCTCAAACTCTTAAACAGTCTTTGCACAGACATTGCAACAGGAGTGTCATGGTATGGGCTTTTATGATTAGTGAGCTGCATGTCTGATCATTAGAGAGAAATAAAACCCTTTAGTCCACTCTGTTGCAGCGGAAAAACTATAATTCTTTACTTGGCGGTCAAAATATGAGAGACCATTGGGTGCTTCGATGCTCTGCAAAAATTATGACTTTTGCAGGTGCGAGGATAATAATCTAAGGCGGTTTACTTTTCATTAAGGACAGCCTTTCTATATTCACTGAATGAGAAAAAGCTTTCTACTTTGCAGAAAGCTTCTATTCTATTCTAGGATGAGTGTGCTCCCGAGCACAAAGCTGGGGGCCATAAAGACGAGGCTGGATGCATTTATTGCAGAGGAACTTGCCTGACTCACACAGAGCCCTGGCCTCCAGCCAATCAGACACCTTTGTGAACTCGAACAGAGATTACAAGGCGAGCCTTCCTGTTCAGTATCAAGGCCCCTGTCTCATAAATGCTCTGCAAAATTTACAAACTCTAAAAATTCATAGTCCAAAACGTCAAAAAAGAGCTTCTTTTAAGCTATTCCAAGGAAACCAATCCCTTAAATGAAGTATTGTACTTCTTTAAACACTTTCATGAGAAGTTCTCATTCTTTTATGGTTTGACAATGAAGCTGTTAACTATTAATTGGAAAAAGTCAAATGATAGTTAATTAGATCTAAATGGCACATTATGGTGTGTGCAATAATGAGGTCACAAGGTCAACTACCGTCTTTGCTATTAATGCTTAGTAAAAGAAAATATACATACAATATTCACAAAAAATTGATTAATTTATTAAGGTAATTAGTGTAATACGTGCTTTTTGGGCATTTTGGTATAATGAGGCATCATTAATTATTAGTCTTGTTTATCTTGTGTCTATTCAACTTATATATTTTCAAACAAAGTCACCATTAAAATAAAAGCCTCCACTAAACACAATCACTTCAGCCAGTTAATAAACACATTCATTGAGCTTTAAAAAAAAAAAAAACAAAAGGGCTGAATCTGAAATCCTTTTCTACCCCTTTGGCTCCTCCCTAATGCTCCAATTGTGGGGGTATTTGAGGCAGTAAAGGTGTTCGAAAGTATTTTAAAGGTGGAACTGTAGGGACTTGGGGCTGGTGACTGATCCGAGTCGTGCTTGTGGTGTAGAGTAAAACTGCATTTCTTCACGTGGGTGTGATCTGATGCAGAGAAGCGTACTAAACGTAAGTACTTTATTAATCTAAGTTTTACTTTTGGCGGGACTTTTTAAAGTTATAAAACCAATGTATTTTCTGAGCACTGGTAGCTATTCGCTAGCGTAAATGACCAGCAACTATTGACGACGTCAACAAACGGAAGCAAACGTCCTAATTTGAAGACACTGGTTGAGTCTGAATGCCTTCACTATTCACCACATGATCAAGCATATAGTGTTTTCAAGGTTTTGTAAAGGTCGCCGATTCTACAATTCAGAAATCGAGTCCTCTGAAAATTTCCCAGAAGTCTCTATGTGCGTTGGTTGTCACAAGAGCTATGTCCAAACTTCGAGAATATTTAGTTTTTTAGTAGTTAGTATGGAGGAAATTTGGACATAGAAACAAGAAACAGTTCTCTCCTTTTGGATGGAGTAAAATGTAGGGATATGGAGAAGTTGTGAGGTGCGCAAACTGGATACAGCGTTTAGAATAGCTTAAAATATAGGCAGAATTAAAAATATTTATCTAAGAGGTTTACTAATTAATACATGAATTTATTTTTAATTATTTAATGAATTTTGAATTAAAAAACAACAGAACATATTTCTCTTTGCAATGTCACAATTGCTATGGTGCTTTGACTCCTCCTGTCATTTAACCAGGAAGAAACTTGTTCATACCTGTTTGATAAAGTTCAACTCTCCTCACACAGTTATCAGACACAGTGAACTGAACTATTAATGGAGTTTATGGGAGTTTATAGGTGTCAGCGGGGAGGTTAGAGATAGTTTGTGGTTAGAAGCAGCGGTGTCTTCCCTTTTGCACTATTTTTTTCAATAATTATTTAAATATTTTTGCATATCAATTATTTTTTTTAACAGTTTAGTAGATATATGGTTTGGACTATTTAAAAACAGTAGGAATTTTTTTTGTGACGTAAATGAAAATTAAAGGATAACCGAGGGAAGTAAGACAATAAATAGAACATACTGTTTTACATTTGTACTAAAAAAAAAAGCATTACAGGCAATCTTTTTGAGTATTTTTTACTGTACTGCTTAAAAAAAATGAAATTTATAATAATTTCTATACATAATAAATAGGGCTGGGTTAATAAAATTGATAAATTGATTAAGCTTAATAGACAAATAATTGATTCATTAAAAAAATAAAAACCCATTTAGCACATAAAGCTAAAGACTGCTAGCTTGATACCAATGTTTAATGGAATTTCCCATAGGATGGCTGATGCTAACGCTCGGTCTACCTAAACATACATTGCTGACAAAATGAATATATTTATAAACTCACAGACCTGAGTTCATTCAAGGAAATGTTTTTTAAACTAAATATTTGTAGTCTACAACATCAGGAGTTTTTTGGCTTCTTCTGGAATAAGGTGTAATGCTACCGCCACCTAGTGGCCAAATTAAAACGGCCTCCACTCCAATCACTGTACTTTTGAGTTCAAAGTATGAATGAAAACTGCCAAAAATGTTTCCTTAAATAAAAGTGACTTCCTGTCTTTTTCATTAGAACCACTCAGTTTTATTTTGACATCCATCTGTGGTCAGCCGAACAAACACATGCAAGAAGTGAGCTGTTAAAGTGACACGGAGAGGAAAAAAGTGAATGAGGTGAAATATGACGCCTTCCAGTGGACAAAAAGCTTCTGGGTACTTGACATGACAACAACACAGGATGCTTTTTGCAGCTCCAAGAAGCCGGAACACACCTTCATCCCCCTACTTTCATCCAAAATAAACTTTCCAAATAGCTAAAGAAAAAACAACGAAGATATAAAACTGCTTTACACTAACAGGACAAAAATATCAGTGGCGATAGTTAATAAAGTTAGTGCAAATGAAAGAATGAATAAAAATACGGGGCACCATCGTGGTGAGGTCAAAGACCAAAGGGCAAATGCTGGGTCAGCATGTACACTCCTGGGGCTAAAGCACACAGACACGATTAAAATCTCAACCCCTTGTGGTGATAGTAACTCATTTGTTATGCAAAAATCCATGCCAGAGGGTTCAACAGCCTCAGGAAACAAGTTCATGTCAGCGTGGCTCTCCGCCCCGAGGCTGGTAAATTTTTACCTTTGAAGCTGCGCAGGTATTATGTATTACTGTTTTTTTTTGGTTAAAGTTAAACTTCACACAAACATGGAAAAAAAATTGCTGGAGGACAAAAATGACATGAATCTAAACAGAATTGACATTTTCCGTCTCCGTCAGATCTGGGCTCTTTTGTCTGTGAGAGCAGCTGCTGCTGTGATCGGGGTTGTGTTTGCATCTATTTTTGGGTAGGCCGTCTTCCCTGGGGAGTCGAGAGGGGGGCACACACACACACCTGCTATTGTAACCTTCAGTTCTGGCTTAAAAAAACAGCTTTAATGTGAGCATAAATGTGCATTTTCAGACTAATGATGACCTGAGGGACAAGAATGTGTCACTCAAACCACAAAAAAACTGTTGGTAAATCACAGAACATGTCACCCTGAGGATACTTGATGCTTCATGGCAGGTCGGGGTACTTTACAAAAATAAAAGTATTTTGTAATTAGTAGACTTTTGTCATCGGAGGAAAAGTTCTCCCCTCAACAACTCCTATAATAAAGATCAGATTAATTTGACTTTTTTTTTAATCATTCTAAAATAGTTTGACAAAATATTTGGAACAAACTGAGTTAAGATGTTTGACAAAGACAGGGCTGGGCTTTTCCTTTTGTTTTACCAAAAATGTCTTTAACTTATATCTTACTAATTTAGTGTTTCGTTGGTGTGAAAAACTTATTTTTGGTTTCTCATTTAGCTTAAGTGTTGTTTATCAGGTAAAATAGCCTCTGCAAGTGTATGGCAGTGTTTCAGTAAAGCTTCCAAATGCCTTTTAGAAGGAACTCCAATATTTAAATTTTACTTGCAAGTGGAACATTGTTTAAAAAAAAGTTTATTAGTCCTGACAACATCAATGTTTTATCCAAAATATCCAAGTATGATTGTGTTATTCCATTTGTATTTATGAAATGCCTTTTCACTTATGAAAAGAAGAATACAGAAATATATTTAGAGACTTTTAAACATGTCTTTGATGTCCTCTGTGGTTACTTCAGCCAAGTAAATGAAAGAAAAGAAAAAAAAAAAAAAAAAAAAAAAAAAACAATAGTGCAAGAAAACACACAAGGACATGATGATCTCTTTTTTCAAAACAGTGACTCTAGTTAAAATCACAATTAAACTTCGTATGGGCGATATATCAGTGCCAGCATCGGTATCGGCCAATACTTACATAATTTGAGATTATTGGAATTGGATCGAAACTAAACAAAATACATCAGTGTTGTTCTGACTGTTTTCAGATGTTGCATGTTATAATGTTATGTTTTGATACATGTTATTCCTAATATATCCTTGGAAATGGAAAGCTTTTAAAGTGATATTTGTTTCTTTGAGATCCATTGATGTAAGTATGTAACAATACCACAAATAAGAACATAATAAAATCTTCAGGTCTTACTTGTGCATGTGTTCCAGACCAGCAAAGATCATCACACCATACGACAACCCACTCTGCACCAGAAAATGGAGAGAATACCTGTGGAAAACAGCAATTATTCACATCTTTTACTCAAAGTTCTGAATCTTTTTCCCATAAATACAGGAATTTGACAAACAAAGTGAGGTCTGACATCTGTCATCATAACCAGCCAGACCAAAACAGTGGAGAAACCATCAACACAAGACTATTAATTAATTCACTCGCCTTCGAGCTGGAGTAATATCGCACCACGGCTGTAAATTAACGTGTGCCTGTTAATCAAAAGCTACCATTTATATCCACTTCTCATTTTTTTTTTTTTTTGTGAAACACATACACATCGACACAGACATGCACGGTTCAACAGCAGCAGCAGCAGCAGTGTGTAACAGAAGGCTCTCTGTGTGTGATCTTTCCAACGTCAGGCCCTCCAGGAGAGCAGAGATGCCACACTGTGTTAGCAGAAAGTCAACAAAGAGAACAAGGGCATCCGAGGCTGGAAGAAACCATGGGAGAAAGTGGGGTAGACAGGTGATTTCATATTTAAAAAAGGGTAAATGTCCACTAAAAAGTAAGGAAGATAAAGTGTGTGCAACCTAAAAGCAAAACACACTTTATCAAACGTTGTAAAAAGGAGTTCAGGATAAATTATCAACATATTTACTCCGAAAATGACATTTGAAGCTGTTAGCATCAGATGTGTATATGTTTACCAAAAAACACCAAGTTAATTTATTTTGGTGGATAGTAATAAATGCAAAAAAATAGTAAAAAATAAGAAATAAAGTTGAGTAATAAATTGATAAAACTATGAATAAATAATAACCCATTTTTTCCTTTTTTCTCTTTTAAGTGTTAACTCCAAAAGTAACTGCTAGCTTTAGCAGATAGTTTTTATATTGAGTCTCAAACACATTTCTTACAAAAATAGGTTTACCACCAAACTATCTAGTTAAAAACTATGCTTTTATGTTAATATTTTTTTTATTTTGGTTTTCATCCAGACTTTTTGTGAGGCTACACCTGCATCTGCCCCCCCAAGTCTAAAAACAAGCTGCTAGCATGATCATTTTCTACAAGACTCATGAGCATGAGTGCATTTCCTGCTCTTTTAGTTTCTCCTAAACTCCTTTTTTTGAAAATTACTTTTAATTCCTATTAATATTTTTACTATGCTGGTTTCCAAATTGATTTCCAAAAGCACACGGCAATGTTGGAAAAAAACAACTTCCCTCCCCCAATATTTACAGTATAATGTCTCAGTCCTTTTTTTTTTTTTACCTTTTGGCTTTCAGATAGATGCCTTTCCTGATAAACTTCCAAAGGACGACAACAGTTTAAAGCCAATCAAAGATTCAGTCACAGATTACAGCAGCCTTTAACCACAGGCAAGCGCCAAAACTAACTAAAGTTAGAACCAAATCAATAAGATGGTCAAAAGGTACAACGCTCCGGTACAATAAATTAATTCATTGTTAGGCCTTTTTTTCTAGCTAGATCAAATTTAGTAAAATTTAGGTTTAAACCAAATTTAGTTTATTTAAACCTGAACTATCTTCTCATTTGTTGGGATTTCTGGTCTTGATTTGGAGCGCTTCTGCTGCAAGAAAAATTGGCCGGGCTGAGAGCCCCACAAAAAGTGGTTAAGCCATTAGATAAAAAAAAGACTGATTCTGATAGTGTAGATTTGAATTTTAGCACATCCCAACGTATAATTTACAAAGCTTTTTTTTAGGTTTTTTAAGGGATTGACAATTGTAGAACCAAATTATACATTATTGTATTGCTATCTAGGTAACCGCACATACTAAACACACATCCAATCTGTAATTAAGAGTTGGTCTCATTGACTGTATAAGAGATCTGAACCAAATGAGTGTGACATCACCCATAGAAAATGACTTGATCCAAGCTCCAACAAAATAAAGTCAATCAATTCAATGTTTTGATTCCAGAAAACAGAAACATTTTGTGGAAAAAAAAAGATTAGCAAAAACATATTAAAGAAAGAAAGATAGCAGAGCAAAAATAGTTATTCTGAAAAATATAATGTCTAAGTAATAACTTTTTATTTCTCAATAAAAGTCTATGGGATTTTGGCTATTTGAAGCCAGCAGGTTATTTCCTATATAGAAGGGAGGGGTCTCTCAGTCCAGTTCTAATATAGAGTCAATGGTTGGCTTAAAAGGAAAATGGCTAGTTTAGACGGTTGCCACAAAGTTAAATAAAAAGACATGGAAGAATCTTTCTTTAGTGGATAAAATGGCGTTTAATCCAAGGAACACATTAACCATTCCAATATGTCAAGCACCACAACAGTAGTTCAAACATTGGACTTAGATACTATAAATACAAAGATTTAAAAGTAAGTAAGCATGCAATGATTTTTAGCACTGGGAAGTCATGTTTTATTATTATGACTTATCAGTTATGTGCCTGAGTCGTACTTAGAAGGTAATATTTTTTTCTTTCTTCTTATCATTACTTTCCTAACATCCAGAAATCTGTAAATCTAAATAGTAAAAGATGGTTGGCGAAGCGTCACTGTGAAGACCAGATAATCCTTTGTATGTCTGCTCAGCAGCTGCACTTGGAGAGGCACGACGGGCTGTTTATTACCGGGCAAATTTCCTCTAATTGGATATCAGTTACAACCCAATATACTATAGTGCTTTGGGCAGGGATGAATGAAGCCGAGTTGATGGAGGATGAGGGAGGAAAAGGGTGAGCGCCAGGAATCCGTGTCTGGACAGCTGTCAATTTGTAATATTCAACCACTCTCGAGGCTGTTGGTATTAATAAAAAAAACGGTATTTTCTCATGGAACTATTAAAAAAAATAATTAAGCAATGCGGTTCGTAAAGGTTTTATTGTTACAGTAATCTTCCTTTTGTATATGAAAAAAATATTCAGGGAAATAGAAAAATAGCTTAGGGAGAAGTGGTACTTCATTACATAAGAAGTCTTTTATGTAATGTTATATAACTTTTCGTATACCAATTACTGAAGCATTAGAGAAGTGATGTATGTTTGCAAATCAAAACAATACCAATAATAAAAAGATAAAAATAATATTTGCAAGAGACTGGTGTAAGAAATCATTTTGATGAGGGAAGTGAAATCTGTAAAACTAGAAAAAAAAGGGAGTGCTGACTCACCAGCCAAAGCAGAACAGAGCCAAATAGAAGCCCAACAGAGTTGCCACCACATGTCTGATGAACGGGCTGGTCTTACTGGGATGGAGGTAGATCCGAAACCACAAGGCCATCAGCAGGGCAAACAGCTGACACGCGACAAAGTTAACCTGCACACAAAAATACAGATGATTAAGAACATCGCACTTCTGGAGTCTGGCCAAGTCTTACCCCCATGTGAAAGAGGTAAGCTACAAAACTTATTGTCCACCTCCATTTTTGATTTATTTATCATTGCAAAACACAGACTTAAGTAGGACAAAATGGAAATTTCATTTGAAAAATAGTAGAATTTCCTCATGTTGCTTTAGGTGGGTTTTAGGTAACAAAGTCTGACAGGTCAGAGTAAAACTGTGCAGGAGTGGATGTTTGAAACCCTGTTTCACCTCACAAAGTCTAAAATAAAAGGCTCAGCAAAGCAGCTTTAGTGCAGTCAGTAGTGAGATTGGGTGAATCCCTCAGGGAAACACAATAAAAACCTCTGGATCTGATTACAAACACGAGCCATATGGTTGTAGATATAAGAGGCACCATACGGGTAAAAAGATGCTCAGCTGATATGACGGAAGGTTTATGGTTTTTTGTGACGTCAATCCACCAAAACTATGTCATTTTAACAAAGATTCTATTGCTATTACTACATTTGACAATATTACTGCAGGGACTGTTTGTGTCTGTAAAGGACCAAAAATAGTAATAACACAAAAACAGTACAATTTCTTTTAGAAATCAACTTTTACAAAAAAACAAAAAAAAGAAAAAAGAGACCACTTCTGACACCAAACCAATCAGGGTTTTGTGTCAAGATGATAATTTCAAAGGTGCTTTAAACATTTATGCTGTAAGCCTGTGTTTGTTTACTGTCAAGCTAAGCGATGCATGTCTGCAAACACAGGAGCTCAACATTGTATATAGGTCATGTGAATAGATCTGTCTGGCTGTAGGCAGTAAAAGACTACAAACATGAGGACCATCTATTATCTATGCATCCTGCATGATTAATGAGACGGACAGAGAGGGGGGACAGATATAGCCCAAAGTACGTAGGTCACCTCTTCTGCATGAGCTGTAGGAACAAATCATCTGCAGTTTTGGAGCTTAGTTTTTCATATTCAATAGGGCATGACCCCAAAAAAAATGTTGATTTCCATGACATGAGTGGGAAAAAGGCACACGTTGTAAGGAACTTTCAAAACAGAAGCTGCTGTGTTTTATTCTGCTATTGTTATGGGTACTATTGTTCCAAGACAGGAGCCCCACTGAGACAAGGATATCGCAAGAACAGACAGATATGAGGATATTGGGAGTTTGACCTAAAAATTATATTTAAAAAATGCCATCAATTAAATGAAAAGACAGCACATCCCAAAAAAATACCAGTAAAAGTTGTTTTTAATAGACAAAGTCTGCCATTTTTGACATTCAACCATACTGGACACTATCTTTCATGTCCATCCCTGAGCAACTCTTGTCAGAAGAGTAGAAAACAGTTCCTATCATGCTTTGATTACTTCAAGGTTCTCCAACTAAAGGATATTTTTATGTGAAGTTGATTTGAAAGATACCTAAAGATGAGCGGCACTAATCTTTCATGTAAACAAGAAAATGACCCATGTTTGCTCATGTCACCACAACCCAAGAAACCAAGAGAGGCAAGAAACCCAACAAGTAAGAGTATAGTTTCCCAAAATGAATCAATGCCTTTGAGCAAAGCGAACCTACCAAAAAAGGGATCTTAGAGTAGCTTGGTGTCAAAAGTAAACCCTGAAAGATTTGTGTTTAAAATAGCAAAAGCCTCAGCGTGAAATGAGCTCTTTCCTGGACATCAATGCATTGCTTTGTAAGGAAAGCATTTCATGTGGGAGTGTGGAAGGGTGTAACTGGATTGTTGAAGGCTGCAGCAAGCATGAGACGTGGGTGACTACAGGGGGTGAGATGTGGCAAAAGCTCGGTGACTGCCAAAATGTCAACGATAAACTGTTTATTTTTCTTTACAATGAAGAAGGAAACTGGAGAAATACCTCTCTGGAATCCACTAAACTCCTTAAAGAAATTGGAATCAAACATGGTTCTCATGCTATGAAACAGGGTAAAACATCTTATGATGCAAGAACATTATTATTTTGATTATAGTTTTTAATAGAGTTACACACCAACTAAAAATTACTTGGTGCAAATTTCCCCTGAACTTTTTTATTGGTATAGGAATCAGGAAGGTGGGTAGAGTTCGGGTACAGATACCTACATTCATCTTCAGGTAACTGGAAATCTTTGGGAGCAGATTACTGGGAAAACGCTCTGAAGGTCAAGTAGCTACAGGTTTGAAAACACTTGTAACACAGTTTAACCAATCACAATCAAGAAATTGTAGTTCTGAGAAAGTGCTGGGAGGCCACATATTATTGATTTTACATCAGGATTCTGCAGGTCTGTAGAAATTTGAACGAGGGCTGCGTGAGCCCAAAGGCCGGACTTTGGACATGCCTGTCCTAAGCAGTCTAAGTGGCTGAAGCTTGGAGTTGCTTCCCAGTCAGAATTTGTTGTTCACTTATACCATTCACATGTCATTTTGTCCTTAGGCTAAACACTAAAAGCATTTTAGGGTTGTATGGGCCCGTGGCAAGGCATAGAAAGGGGCTGTTGGATCAAGTAGCCCTTTAAGGTAAAAACACGTCTTTCAGTTCCTTTGAGGTTCGATGAAAATGCAACATTATGGGTGTGGTGAGGCTATCGTGAAGTATTTGTAAGGCTAATGTACATGCACTTATGTTGTATGAGTGATGCCGTCGTCCAATGTCCTTACACCACACTGTAGTCATCAATGACGAATAAATCCCAACTGCCCATATGGCTAAATGTGGGCTGTCTGCAAGCCAAAAATGGGCAATCCTGTACAAGGGATGCAAGGGACACACACTTATCACATGAACAGCTCCTTGTGCAGTCCACAGGATTGCTGGGAGGGGGCTGAAAATAATGAAAATTTCCATTTGACACGCCAGCGTCTCACCTATTTCAACCTTACTTTACCTTGGGTGTCATAAAAGAGTTTTCTATAACTTGTCAATCGCAGCATGCCCATAGAAAAAGAAGTGCATGAATATTTTTGGTCTATGGGCTTAGTGAGCAGTCTATGATTTGTGCAGGCCACCTGCATGCCCCGTACAGATTAACCCATTTTTTACCCACAGATAGAATCAGCCAGCAATATCAAAACCATTGGTCTAGACCATTTTTCAGAGCTGCAGATCTCAGTTACTATATGGGCTTGTTTTTTCGTCTGATGCCTGGACCAAAAACACTGATGATCATACAACTCAGCAAAATAGAAAATATTCGTAATGTCGCAGCTAAACTGGACTGAACCAGTTTTGTTGTGATAATCCAAGATATTGGAATGTTTAGAGCTTCCAGTAGATTGCCAAGAACCATCCAGAACGTACTGGAAGACCCATGATCCAATCAGAAACAGGGACAAATGCACAAATTGTAGGGGCGTAACAATTCATTTTAGCAATGATTCAATTCATAGCAGAATTTGTAATGATCTGATTCATTGTCAATATTGGGTCATTTTGAACATTTCATTGACCTAAAATTGATCTAGGACATTTTTAGCCACAAACAAACCAGTGTGACTTAATAAATACCTGGGTACCGAACAGAGCAGGTGAAGTTTTTCAGATTCCTTGTATTTCTAGCATAACAACCAAGTGTAAATTAAATAAGAGTATAGACGTATAAAAACAAGAAAATAATGGCAAATCCATTCACCTTTTAGTTTTGTAACTAATTAGAACACTGTACAATATTGTATGGACACATGTTTTTGTAAAATTCAGTGTTTCCACACATTGAACTGTAATGATGGCTTGATCATTTTTTGCTGCCACCACACATGTGTTGTCCGCTGTGATGACACTTGGTGGTTAATGGTATAGGTCAATTCGACTAACTAACCCCAGACAGATCGATCTGGTTGGATCGTAGAAATAGAAATCGATTCATCAATTAAGTTGATCAATCGTAACACCCCTAATGAATTGAATCATTTGTTTACAATAAAACAAGATTCAGCTGGTCTTTCTGCCCTGAACTGCACACCCCCTCCCCCACCTCCCGCCTCTCTGCTTGTAGCCATCTGCCCCCGGCCTTTCCGTCTCTGCTTCACTCTTCCTCCTTTTCTATTTCTCATTTCTATTTTTTGCTTGAACACACCAATGTAGACCATTAAAGAAAGAAGTATAAGTTCCTCCCTTCTTTAAGACAAAGACAGTCAGGACAACTGACTCCTGCCCGGACGTACAATACTAAAGCAGTACTGGCCTGACAGAGAAAATCTAGAGAGAAAGAATCCCACCACCACCCTAGAATCAAGAGAAAACCGTCCTTATAAAAAGAAACATAATCAAACAGACCACAAGACTTTTTAAAACGCCGCCATTATAAAAGACAAGAGCAAAGTACAGTAGTCTGCACAAGGCCAAAACAATCACAGCCATGACAGGTTATTGATTTGTACTGAATTCACTGATCTTGACACCTATCATTGTTTGCCCAACCATGAACTCTATAAAACAAAGTTCACAGTAATCGAGAGCGAGGTCGTGCTCCTAACAGCTCAATCTTAGGCCAGATTGGGTCATGTAACCGGCCATTGCACCCAAGTACAGCAGTATATTTAGAACAGAGCCTAAAAAAAGGTCATAGTGTGACAATGGTCCAGTCAGAAGAGTATACTTTGAATGAATCGGAGGTCCATCCTTAGCGAAGCAAGACAAACAAACTGAATCTGTTTTATTTAACTAAAAGCCATAGAAAGCAATTATTTCAAGTCATTGCTAAAACGGTCTCCATTATGAGGGTAAAAGATGAGCAAATAAATGTTTAAAGTTATTTTTTTATATATCTGTACACTGCATCAAAAAAGGAAAAAATGTAGCGGCAGTAAATAATTCAAAAGAGTTTTCAATAGTACATGATAGCTGCAGATTTAGGACAATAAAGCACAAAACATTAAAAAAAAAAAAAAAAAAAAAGGATACAAATTCCTTTTTGTCACAACTTTGGGTTGCATACCTGTACAGACAGGTGGAGTTTAGGGTTTAAGCAGCTTCTTTTTTGTACTTGCAACTATGATTCAATGGAGACACAAAGACATAAATACCACAAGTACATCCGACCCTCTCTGGCAGCTCAGGTGAGCTCCTCTTTGCATCACTAATCTAACACCCCAATGCAATGTTAAATCCTGGTTTTTAAGGGTTGGCACTGAATGTTTCAAATATTTTCTTCTATCTGACTTAAACTAATAGTATACAGACACAGAAATAATCAACATATAAAACACTACTTCTTTTTAGGGGCCATTTTTCTCCTAAATTTCTAATCCATTTAAAGACCAACTCCAATCACCTTTTGATTCTAAAAACTCTTTGAAAAAATTCATTAAAAAAGATTTTCAATTAAAAAAAAAGTGGATTGCTTTAATTAAACCATTTCAATTCTTCAAAAAAATGATAGCTTGAAATAAACTATTTCAATTTAATTTCGTGTTGTTTTCTAGAACATAGTTTCTGCAGACACAGCCGTGCGCTGCTACAATTTGGTGGTTTAACCCCCCAATCCAACCCCTTAATGCTGAGTGTCATGAAAGGGGGCAATGGGTCCCTTTTTTAGAATCTTTGATATGACTCAGCCTGGATTTGAACTCGTGACCTTCCAGTCTCAGGGTGCACACTCTATCACAAGGCCGCTGAGCTGTGAACTACTCATCGTATTGTTACGCAACAAAAGGGATCTTTTTCAAATTGTATTTTTTCATCTGCTGCCAATTTACTACAATCTAAATAAAGTCCTCCATCATCAGAAAAATGCCACAACATGTTAAAAAATGCATTTTTCATCAGAAAAAACAACACTGGCCTCCAAAGTATCATTTAGGAATCTCAAGTGTTGTAGTACTGGTGTACTAAATGAGTACTTAAACAGATTTGCATGTAACATGGGTTTAAAGGGAACCGACAGTGTGAAGAAAAAGGAGAAAAAAAACTGAGTCAAACTATTTTTAAATCTGTACTTTTGCCTGGGCAACACATGGTAAAGTAAAGAGCACATGTCACTGAAGCTGTAAAATGCCTCCCGTTCATGTGGTTTTACACAGCAGCCTGATAACAGGGCATTGTTGTCGTGTTCGTGGACAATCGCTTCTCACCTCCACCCGAAGAATGCAGGAATTTGCAGCAGTGATCAGTCTCTTTCTGGGAAAATCGTTTGCTTTGCAGCAAATGTACCGAAGTCGCAGAGTTGGTAAAAAGACAGAGTTGAATGTGTGTGTCCCTTTGTCTGTCACCGCTGTTGGGGGCCTGCTGTTTATTGAACAAACACTTTGGAACAGACAAGCGCCTCTACGAGAAGACGCCGCTTTTTCATTCATAATACATGGATACCTTCTTCTATTATTGATCCCCTCTGAAGTCAACTCCCCCCTTGGGCACAGCGCACTTATTGTTTCAGAGCGCGAGGCACAATGTCTACGCTCCTTTGAGATTCAAAAGACACACAGAGAACTACTATTTTGGATGTGCCGCAGTAAACCCGTTGAAATATGCAGCTCTGGAGAAAATCACCTAAAGAAGGAATTCAACTTTGGGAGATGACAGGCCAACTAATAAAAAAAATAAATAACAATGCAGGAGTTTGGACGCTTGCCACTCATCCCGTGAGGAAACTAAAGTGTTTTTTTGTTGTCCAACTTACAAAATTACACACAAAATAGCATCAAACCAGTCAGTTTTGTATTGTTACTGCATGTATGGGTTATAAAGATGCAAGGGGCAAAAACAGACAAGATGCAGATGTTTTAATGGCCTCTGGGTACCAACTCTGAGTTTCGACGCAGCAAGCATTAGCCAGTTTCTCCTGGCAGCTGTAGCAAAGGCCTCAGCATGGCCTTAAGCGGCTGCATCATAGAATGACACATACGAGTGGGAGGGAGACGTGCAGTGGAAGGCCAAGATAAGACGGTTTCCTGAAGCCGACTGTAAGACAGTCTGCGTAAGCAGCCGACAGACACCAAAGGACCTCGGGGCTTAAACGCTGCACCGCAGTTCACCGCACACTCATCGGGTTTCGTATTTTGTCAGATTCTTTACATCATTAAGTCTGTTGGCACCATTGCGGTCTGATTTCCAAGCCGAAGCGCCACTCCGGGTGCAACTTTTGGCCCTAGGGAAAATACGACAATGGACAGATGGAGCATAAATCAAGTCTCTGTCGGGCAAATCTTTATATTTTTATCTAAAAATTGGCCAATCTGGTAATCTCAATCAACTGGTGTTCTACCAGGCCAACGTACTCATTTTAAATTTAATAGCAATATCATAAACAGTGTTTTTATCATCTATTTGTGCAAACAGTGGATAAAACACTGTTTTTATGATAAAGCCTGAACCACTACCAGTGACCTCCAGTCTATGGACAATTGTCGTCATTGAGTGAGAAGAATAGAAACTTTGGCTTTGTTTTGCTAAAGGACAATGAATGATAACTTTTAAATATTTCCATTTTGTCCTACTATGGATCAGCTGGCCATCCAGGGTGTACCCCACAGTAACTGGGATGGGCTCCAGCAACGCCAAAAACGATTAGAAAATTGATAGATATGCAGAGCATGGCAGTATTTGGTGTCATATTATTTTTAGATTCAACGACACTGACGCAAGTTTACAAAAGTCTCCAAAAATGACTCCAAAATGTATGCAACTCTTGTAAAAAAGATTTAAAAACTAAGAAGTGGCGCAGCAGTAAGATACAACAGATTTTAAGGGTTAGGCACTTAAAATTCACATATAAAAATAAAAAATATTACTAGTTATTCAATTTGATTTGTTTATAAATAAATGATTTAAAAAATATCAACCTAAAACTATAATTTTGAAGGTTTTTAAAAGGAGATATAAAATACATTTTGTTTTTAAAGTGTTATGAAGCTGAAATACATAATGAAGACCAAAAAAAGTCACAAAAACTGGTACTTAAATCTTAAAAAAGGTAATACACCTCAATGCTATGGATGCCACAATGTTCAGTTTAACCGTTAAACCATTGAACCAAATCGGGGAGAAAGTGAATTGTTGCATCCCTACTACATGCCAGTATGTTTATGTTGGAAGTTAGCATGTTAGCTGTGCAAAATTTAAGAAGCATTTTTTTAATATATTTTTTGTTTCATTTTTTAGTTTTATTACATTACACCTGGCTTAGTATTTGCCAACTGAAAAAATATTCTTTGTTTTAATTGCTTAATGGCAAATTTTAAAACAGATTTTTCTGACTTTTTTATATTGTCTTGGCTTAGCAAACAGATAAGAGCTGAAGGCCTCTTGTGTTAGACATATTTTACTGTTACAACAGCAGATTATGAGTCTTCTGACATAAGGGGTATACTTGTACAAAACTATTTGTATTTTAGGCTAAACTTCATTTATATTAGTCATTTGTAATTTGACCTTTAAGAGTCCAGTCCACCAGGACTGCCACAGGGACCCCCCAATGCCAGAGAACAGGGAAACACAGGAGCACCGAGAGTGAAAGCTTCAGCCCAGTCAGAACAACAGCCCCCTGCTGCACCAGGGGGCCCAACACTTGGAGAGTCCCCCTCAGCCCCAGACGAGCAGTCCACCACCTGAGAATTCTGGGCATACCCTCATCCCAGGAATGAGCCAGGGCCCCTCAAGGGAGAGCCACCCAACGCTCCAGGTAACCTCCCGCCATCCCCAAAGAAGGTCCAGGAGAGGGCAAGGCAAGGGCCGCCCACCTCCGCCCAAGAGGAGAAAACAGGGGGTCCCCATTTCATCCCTACTTAATGCTATCTATCAATTTTGAAAAACCCACTTAATTCCCTTTTGACGTCGTGGGGTTGATGGAGCCTATCCCAGCTACTATTAGGGGAAGGTGGCATATACATACCCTGGACAGGTTGCCATTCCATTTTGAGGAACACCTTAAATATAATTTGCTGAAACAACTGGATGAAAATGTATCTCATGAAGGGTATAAAACATGCAATCATTGTCTCCATAAACCAAAAATATTGAGTGGGAACATCTCTCAGCAGTAGGACCCATTTCTAAAGGAAGAACTTCTCTCTACAGGACATCTGAAGGCCATCAATCACCAAGGGGTAAAATAAATCCATCCATCCATCCATCCATTATGCTTGCCTCTTTGTTTGCAACCAGTGAGCTCCTGACTGCGCACCGGCGGAAGTTAAATTTAGACATTCATTAGCATAAAATCTTTTTTTTCCCCCTTCCATGTCATTAAGTCAACACCGTCACCACAGTGCAGCATGAGTGACTCCACTAGTGTCAAAATGTTGATTCTACTCATATTGTTACTAGAAAATCATTTAAAAAAAAAACTCTAGGCTCTTATTTGTGGCTCCCTTCACAACACAATAGTGCTTGGCAAGCACTCCTTCACAAACAGCAGCTGGCATCAGTCGTCTTGAAAGGTGAGAGCTGGAGAGAGCATTTATGTTCAGATCCCACACAAGATTAAAAACAGCTGACGCCCATGCGTTTATGGAACGTGGCAAAGTAAAGGCGGCGATATTTGTAAAAGGGATTTCAATGACAGGACATGTTTAACTGGAACCAGATCCAAAACTAAACAACAAAAGCAGCACTTTTGTGGGAGATGGCAACAAGACAGTTGGTCTCTTTCCTCAGCCTCCATGATGGCAGGAATAAATGGTGAAATCTGTGGGAAAACACCCCACTGCAAGCAGACTATTCGACCAAAATAAAAATAAAAAAACACTGGGAATATCACGGCAGCCAATAGGTCTCCAGATGTTTAATAGCTATCTTACAAATGTTTTACAGAGATGAGGTAGAGCCAGACCAATACCAAATAAAAGGTGTCGTGTGGACAAGAGCAGCCCCATGCTCTGAGCCTGCAGAGTGGCTTTCCAACTATGCCCGTCAGGCTCTACAGTCAGGCCAGATATAAATAGCCAAACAATCAGCCTTTCCCCACAAGGAAACCTACAGTGCTGGGCTAGAACCATGTTCCCAATGTAAACCTCTGATTCATCTATTCCAGAAACAGTCTTGAAAAGTCCTTCCCTGAAGGAAAATTAACCGTCTTACTGTGAAGATCATTTATTTCCCTGGTCCCTGTTTAATATTTTTAATAAACTTTTGCTTCTTTATTGAGATTTCTAAACAGTAATCATAGAATGTTAACATATCGCTGTAAACGTTATTGAACAGTAGCGTGTTTCACCTTAATAATCCTACTATTATGAGATAAAGAAATACCATTGGCTTACAGTTTGATTATTTCTAGATTCCTCTGAATGAATGTTTCCATAAGGACTGTCAAAGTAAACACTACGGCTCACTCTCAAGTTCAGTCTGAGGAAGTTAGGCTTCCTTTTAGGACCTTTGAGAGTCCACAGCTTTCACAATACACTCGAACCCATTGACAGTTTACGAGAACTAGACTGGGTGACTCCGTCAACCTTGCGTTCCAAACAGTACTCGCTGGCGCCAAGAAGCCAAAATCCCATAGACTTCTATTGAAAAATAAACTGCTATTATTAATGAATGAAAATGTTCTGTAGCGCAAGTTATTCAAGTGATAAACTGGTCAATCAGATGCCTCAATGAAAGTCTTTATTCCAACATCAAAAGTTCAAAACCTTTGAATGACAAATTTTGTTTAGACTGCTTTTAAGTGGAAGGGGTGTTGACTTCCCACTAGGACATTAATGAGAGTAGTTCTCATAGAAATGATGAGTCATGCTACGTTTACAGCGGGCACGTTCAAGAACCCATTAAACTGGGTTCTTAAACACGTGTTTAGCATATGTACTCTTAGTTGGAAGAGGCTTGGTACGAAATATTGAAGCGGTTCAAATCTTTTTCTTACAGCTTACAATTCTTTAGTCACAACTTGAAGTGGGACAGTTCAAGTGAAGGGGTTGTTTCCACACATGACTGGTCTTGCTTCAGCAACATGCAAACTGTAAAACCCCAATTTATGAAGTGAAACAGGTTGATCAAACCTCTGAGGAAACTAAAGACAGAACGTTCCAAGCCTGGTATGTACTTTACGCCTTGAAGCACATTTCTTTAGTCACCTTCCATAAGGGTCAACTGGTGCTTTAAAAATATGCCAAATTAAGATGAAATTAACTTAAAAGCTGGATTTAAAATTTGAAGCAAACTCAACAAGCATGGCTCTAAGCTTTCTGAAGATGTCAATGCCAAAATGAATTATTGATAAGGAATTATTCTAGCCGGGAATGCTCAAAAGCTTTGGCATCAGCTCTTAATACATTACAAATAAGCACAACTTGACACCTTGAAAGAACAAAATAAAAGCTAAAACAAATAAAATAAAGGGCAACAAATAGAACAAAATAGTAAATTTTTAAACAGTTTGGTCGCTTTCCAGATTAATGGTGGTGGCACGTGTAACTCACAAGGAGATGAGATGGACTCTCCGCTAACATTTCTGAGAAAATAGTAACCCAGTCTGTGCTCCATCCTGAATAACACCTGACCATTACAAGTAAGAACAACGGTGAGCTGTCCAGATATGGTAAAGATTAACCCCGAAAGTAGTGAATCTAAAACCCAGGAATGATAGGAAGTCTAGTTTTACACGAATGAACAAAAACTCACTGTTAACCTACGTTCACAATACCCACTGCAACGTGCGTTCAAGCGACCACTTTCAATGAAAAGTCGACGTAAATACACATAAATATGCGTTTCTGGCTTCCGCGCTCAGGCACTGCGACAGAAATTTCAGAGACAGTTTTTAGACTTTACATACAAAACGTTCACCTTAAATTAAGCCGGGTTGAACTTTGATCAGATGGGACTTGACTTTGGTAGTGACGTATGGATGGCATACCTTCCAATTCATGTCGTTTGAAAATTGATCATGGAGAAGAAACCGGTAATTGTGGTTTGTGCCAGACCGGAGTTATATAACAAAAAGTTTTTAATCGGAATAGAGTTGTGAAAGAAACAACTCGGAGCAAAAGCGTCAGATTTGCTTCGCTTCAATATTTCGCACAAAGCCTCTTCCAACTGTAGATGGTAGATGGCACTAGAAACAGATGGGCCTTGTTTCTTCTAAGTGCTACAGTACAGTCCTGTTTGGTATTTTGAGTGTTTCTTTTGGAAAATAGACCCATTAAACAGTACTGAATCGTACTTCTTGAGATTGTAGGTCCATTGAAAAGTGGAGCGGAACGGTTTGGGTGGGGCCGATGTATCCAACCATTGACTGGCAGAAAGCGAGGATGACATTAGAAACCGCAAATATAGCTCTATTTTAATCTGAATGCTTTAGAAGGAAACAGGCTTTTGCGGTTTCCTGTGTACTCTTTTGGTCACGAGTCTATATTAAAAATGCCAAGACCTAGTCTGGAAGCGAGGCTTAACTGATTGATAACGCTCGCCAGAATTAATTGCACTATAATGTATCACTCCTTACTGTATCGTTCCAGACCGCTCAGTGGCAACAAGGCTATAGAGCAGGGATGGGCAAACTGTCCAACTTGTGGGCCACAAAGGGTTCTAAAATTTGACAAAAGAGCTGGACTAGGAGCAGACTTGTGGCGGATTTTGGTAATTCACCTCGTAAAAGAAAGAAATAACATGGGATTTGGACAAAAACATGCCTAAATCTTGATTGAAAACCACTTTAAAACAGAACATTTTGGAATTTTGATTTCAAAATTGTGATTTTTGTTCTTATTTTAGAGCCATTTTCTCCAATGGCTTGATGTCCCTTTTGGGGAACACTCAAACTCAGGGAAATCCTATGGTCATGTGGTGTTGGAATATATTCAGAAAAATGACTAACTGACTTGGAAATCGCACATATATATCACATATATAACACTACATCAATGCAAAAAACTTTTAAGGTGCCTGAACAAATTTATGAATTCATAGGTAGTATATATAGTAGGTATGGGGAGACTCCTGACCTACATAAAAAAAAAAAAAAAATTATAGGTAATCAGTAATCACAATCATTTATTCTAGTTTGGAGGTCCAGATTAAATAGTTTAGCCGCATATGGCCCCAGGGGCGGAGTTTGCCCACCCCTGCTATAGAGTCTGGCAACAGTCTAGTATGGACACACAGAGTAAACACACGTTCAAGAATGTGCGTTACATACCCTATGTGAACGTAGAGTCGGGGTTAGAGTTTGTAAAGTTGGGTTCTTCCATCAACTAAAGTCTTGTAAAAATGCAGCTAGCTTCTTATGGTCATCATCCAATTGGTAACAGGTGATAAAGTGTTTGAAGGAAATATGTTAAGGAAGTAACAAAGGAGAAAGAAGTAGAATGGCAGAGCTGAAGGTACAGTATGGGGATGAAATGTCAAGTATTTTCTGCCAAGAGGTCAAGAATCCAAACTTCCGTCTGTCCTCACAAAAAGTCAATGCTTTCAACAAATCAAGCCACGGAGATGTGATGCAACACTCCATCCTGTAGGAAGCAGGAGTGCACTTCCGCAGTCCATTGTTTGTTTGCGAGTGTGCAGCAAAGGTGATCAGTTCGGAACGGAACAGATGTGTGGAGGTCTCGAACGAGTGACCACTGTGAATCAATTTCACATTAAGTATCTGAACTTTTCGGATGACAGTGCAACTTGTACTCCAGAGGAGATCAATGCTTGCATTGACTATTTTTTTGGAGCGTGGAGCCAATTAGAAGTAAAGTAACTGAAGCTCGGTGACTGTGAAAGAGTCCGTCTGCTCCGATGAAGGTGAAAAAGTGGAATTTCCTCAAAAGTTTCTGAGTTGGTTCCCAAGTGGTAGAGTAAAGACAAACGGATATGTATCCTCCCTTTGTCATTAGTTCATTTATTAGGATCGGTTTGGCTTTTAATGGCCACAGAGTGTTAAAATGTATGTTTTCCTGGATTGACTTAAGACTGAAGGGAGACTGAAACATTTTAAACTCTAAGATCCATTAAAAGTAAAACATCTAAGAATCTACGTAACTTGATATAACCAGAAATCTATCCTTAATGCTTGCTCGTTTGTATGCTACACCATCAAAAGTGTCTAATTGCTTGGCTTGTGAAGTTGAAGTTGCTTCATTGAATCCCTGAGAAATAGACTCTCCAGCTGACAAGAGACCAGCCCCTCCAGACACTGAGAAGCGTCTTTTAAAGCAGTAACCCGATCCGTCCGCATAACACTGCAGCGTTACTAATGGATGTAGTGACTTAAAGTACAGCTGAGTCACGAAGAGAATCCCTGCTTGAACACTTCAGGATGACGGCGGAATGTCAGGTGACTCTTTTCCTCATCTGCTGTCGTCCAGACGCAGACATTAACATGATAGAAAACACTAAGAAGAGAAGCTCTTTGCATTAATTAGCAGGTCTCTCTACTTCTATCTCTTCAGGACGGGGTCTTTTTTTTTATAACCAGTAAAGTGCAGCTTCCCCTTTTATTTGGGATCAGCTCCTTGGGAATGCAGATTTGCCCTTTACATCAAGGAGGTTCAGATATAAATCTTTTGGTTCATGGTTTGTTCAGACATTTGTCATCTATTTGCTTAATTACTTCACCTGTCACAGAGCTACCAGCCTATGCAATAAGCCTCTACGGATGATACAGCATGCAACGACACGTCTCATTTTTAATCGTAATGTGTTAATGTCTAACAGTCAGGCTGCGAGTACAGAACGCGAGATGGGTGCACAAGGAGCACTTACCACTTGAACAGCAATAACGGGCCCCTTGTGCCGTCCACAGGTTTAAGGGTATTTGAAAAAAATTAAAAACCAATACGACACTCCAGCATATCACCCACTTCACCCTTACTTACATTTTGCATAGTAGGGGTGTAGAGAAAAATCAATACAGTTATAATCGCGATATTTCATTTGGCGATACTTGTATCGATTAAAAATGAAGACAAGACAATAATTAATGAATTATTTATGAGTGGTCTTAAGTTTTGTTTTCCACCTAAACCCCGACTGCTCGTTGGCAGCACAGCACTGAGCCATTTCGAGCAGCCTTACACTGCACCAGGATAGGGCTGTAGATCGTTGCTTAGGTGGCGATCCGATACGATTCACGAATCGAACCACGATGCTTACTTTTTAATTTTATGTTTATTGCCATGTGTATATTTACTAGATAAAGGAAAATTGAAATTATTTGTATTAAATCACCAACATTTATACCTTTATTGAGAACAGTGGATCAGAATCAACAAAACTGAAAACAGAATGAAACAACACAAAAATTCAGATGGAAAGAAATTTTGTTTGTCATTTTAAACTTTTTAGTCAGCCTTCTGGTTAAGTTCAGCTGTAACAAAAACGACATAAAAAGGATAAAAATCACTGCTGTTTTGTTTCATTTAACAAAAAAAACTTGAAAATGTTTTCCACAGTTTTCCATACTCAAACTTCTTCAATATTTTATGTTCTAGGTATTACATATTGGTGGAGAGCCTGTATGATTTTTTTTTTTTTTCCCGAAGCAGAATCAGCTGATTCACATTGATTACATCTGCGTTTTTTTCAGAATAAGCTGGAGTTTAGTTAATTGCGTCAACTGTTGAAGAGTTACCATAACCAAAAGAATGTAAACACTGGAAAAAAAAAGCTCCGCTGTTAAAGCTAATTCATTTTTTCAAAAGTTATTTCAGTGAACAGAACTTCAGTCTCGGTTTTTGAATGGAAAAAAAGCTCTCGCTTGTTTTACTTTGAAAACCAAAAACTTCACTGTCACAAAGATGTATTTACTTCCGGTGACTACCGCGGCTCTGTTTTAGTTCGTAAACTGAAAATCCTACATTAATCTGCATTTCAGAGCAAAAACACATTGTTCCCAGATAACGTTTTTATCATATTTTACTACAATTTGCTATATTTATAAAGATTGCGAATGAGCGATCTTGAGCGTCGCAAATATTTGTACTCGGATTTCCGGGAGCAAATTGCGAATCCCCGAGCACCCGGATACTCGTTACAGCCCTACACCAGAACAACAACAAGATCCCGTGAGAGCCAGCTTGTGTGAAATGTTTAGTTAGCCTTGCGGTTATTGTTGTTATGTGACATATACCACTTAGATTTTTGGGGGGATGGGTACCAAACCGAAACTCTCTGCCATGATGCTGCCAGTGTCATAAAGAAAAACATGGATTGCAGCTCAGATAAGAACGAGTGAAGTGTAGATGCACAGCAAGTGAAAGTTCTACTGAACTTCACATCAAAAGGTTCAGAATTACAGAAGTTTTGGAACATATTGTAATACGCAATGTATCATGAGACACGTATTATTACACGTATCGTATCGCCAGACTCTTGCCAATACCCATTCTATCGCATAGGTGTTCCCTATAACCTTTTCCCCGCAGCATGCCCATAGAAAAAAACGTGCATGAACATTTTTACTCTACAGGTTAAAGAGTAACAGAACAGGACAGTTAGAGGCCGACTCCACCTTCAGCCCTGAAAAATGCAAAAAAAAAAAAGGGGTGGGGCTAAGAGAGACTACATTGCATCTTCAGCATGGTAATGCAAAGTGATGTAGAGCACATTGATGCCAGTTTCCCCCAATGACTGTATATTGCAATATAGTGTGATATGTATATTGTGATAACAATTTATGTCTATGGTTCCACCATATTACTTTCTGTGGAGGTTGAGGATTTTCTGGTTTAATGTGCTCAAATGCCACACTGCAATTGAACACACGCTTTGAACAATTTTTTTTCGTGAAACCAACAGTTTTGAACGCAGAAACCAAAACGCGCATATCCACGCATTTACTTTTTATTGGAGGCGGTCGCTCAAACCCGCCCTTCCAAGCTTGGTTTGAACGTAGCATAGTGGCTCACATGTTCACCGCCTCGAATGCAAATGTCTCCCACATGACTGAACACAGTGTCTTGCATGGTCTCTGATAGAGGCTTTCACTGCAAACGCCTTGTGAGTTTGTATGGGGGCACACCCGTGCCCACGGCACCGCACTCTAGCCAAACAAAGTACATTTGAATAAGTGGATTAGAGTGGCCCAGGCACCTGCATTGACATGCCAAGCAGAACAATTGGTGAGCCAGATGTGACGCCAACACTCAGGTTCCTTTTGAAGGAACAAACTCTACAATGGAAAAGACAAACTGGCTCAATTCCTGACTCCCAACAACAGAAAACATATTATGAGTCTTTATAGAATATTTAAGTAAACCAACCAGCATGATTCATCAAAAATGACTATTTGAGCTTGGAATGTTCTGAATTAAAACACTTTACACAAACATATAAAATCCAAACCACTTTAAAAAAAAAAAAGGCTGCCAATCCATTCCAATCTGTTTACCAGCAACACAAACAGGCATTCTCATTTGGCCCCCCAAGGAAAAATCCTACATGCTTATATTGTTGAATTTGCTTTTTAATAAAGACAGCAGCCAGTAGTACGCTATTACACTAAGGAAAATCAATTGGGAGGGATAAAACTCCCAAAAGAGCAGCAAATTAAAGATGAAGAAGGGGAAAGCTCCCATGAGACCTTTAGGGCTTGGGTGGAGCAGACCCGAGCTGGAGCCTTTGGGAATCCCAGCAACGCTGGATTTTAGTCTTTAGGCACATGTTCAAAGCATAATTCTAAACACATGCAGAAAAGGGCAAATTATAGCAGGGAATGTGCGCTGCTAATGTTTTATGGGGACTTCACTGGAAGCCTTTTAGAAACAACATGGTATTAACTCATCTATGATTGCAAGCTTGAAGCACAGTATGATTGCATAAGTGTTACAGCACAGAAAAAAAAGGAAAAAGAAAAGTCAGAAATTAAGCCTTGGTTGTGACTAAAATCCAATATTTCTAATAAAAACAGAACGCTGTACAGCTGGGCTTTTTGAGACCACAGGATGCACAGCAGGACCCCGCCTCCACACTGGGAGCAGGTACAACAACAAAAAAAAAAAACCTCTTTAGATCAGTCATTGTTTGTAGGCTAAAACAACAGAAGAGCCTTAAAAGCCAGTGTAATGACCACACATTCCTGAAAAGAAGCATTGGTGTTATGCCAGAGGAAATGGAAAAGTAGAGACTTTTGATAGATGCCTTTGAAATCACATAACCGAGCAGTCTAGTATAATTTATCTGCCTGAACAGAAGAAAAGCATTTGTCTGAAATGACACACCGTTTTCAAGAATAACCAGACCAAAAAAATTGTTCAGAATCTATTTTTTTTGCCAGTGTTGACACTCAAAACATCACCTCGTCCAGATATCTCCACGGACCTAAATACTAACAAGACAAACACAAACAGGCTTTGACGTTGGACCCCTCCTTTGGATGTGTGGGTGATAAGTCAAACATCTCAGGTGGAAATTACCAAACTATCCTCTGGGACACTGCAGGTCTACACATGTGGGCAAGAAAGGCCTCAATAGCAGGCATGAGCAATCAAGACATTTTTCAAACAGTGGCTAATAAAACAATAGTGGGATAAAGAGAATGTTTCTTTGTATAAAACAAACGTCACTACTTATGTTGGAATATAATGGATGAAAAAGACTAAATTTCTATCAAGAAACAGCACAAGATCGCAATTCAAGTGAGGAAAGAATATTATTTGTTGGTATTGGCTTCTATGTTTGCCACGCCCATGTACATGCCACAAAGATGGACAGGATTTTATGTCTGCCATGGACATTAGTGAAACTCAAAAATCAAACATAAAAAAAATTTCAGCTCACTGTCTTGTGGGGTCCAGATGACCCCAATTTTAATTTAAACAAGTGCAGAAGGGTTACATGACACTCAGATTTGATGTGTCAAAACAGGAAAGGCATAAGCTCTCAGATTTCATAAAAAAAGATGCAAGTAATTTACAATGGGGCAGATTTGGTAAAAGGATTATTTTTGATGTTCTGAACTGATTCACGCCTTACAAACACCATGGTTGAATCCAAATTGCTTCCCTACCCCTCTAGCTACTCCCTGATATGCCAATTGTAGGGGCATCTGAAGCTGTAGTGGTGTCTGAAAAGTTTACTTAGGGCTGGCTATCCCGCAGCCGGTAGGGTGATCCAATGCCTTCTTTAGATGGGTGTTCTCTGAAGCATAGAAGTTTACATTTAAATGTAAGTATTGAGTTTTTGCAAGACTTGTAAAGGCTGTAAAACCAATGTTGTTTAGTGTTTTCTGAGTTTTGGCAGCTATGCAGTCACGCAGATTATCGGCGACTACTGTATTGACGATGTCCTTGAGCGGTACTAACATCCGAAACTGAAGACACTATTTTTCCGTATTTCCTCGCTTGTGGAGTTACATGTAGGGATAGGGAGAATCTGTAGGGGTAGGGAAGCAATCCGGATTTGGCCCACTAATTAATCTTTTAACATTGGATAGGTCGCTGATGACATCTATAACACATGCTCTAAGAAAGGGGTCTCAAACTGGCGGCCCGAGGACCATTTGTGGCCCCAAGTCGATATTTTGCAGTCCCCGACTTAATTTGAAAGTTCAATATAAAGCAATATCTTCTGCATAACCACGCTTCTTTGAGGATAGCTTTTTATCGGTTTTGTTATGCTTAAAACTTTGCATTTGCTATTGTTGCTGGATCTGGTCGTGAGAAAAGTCCATAGCAACAGTTGCTAGTGTTGTTAGCTCCGTTGTTTCAAAGAACCTGCAGAAGATATTGCTTACTAGCGGATAGACGTGAACTATAAACTTATTCGGTAAACATAGACGATGGACCAGAGATGTAACCAAAGGACAAATATAACATCTTTTTGGCACAAATGGAACCCCGTATAGCCCAGCCCTCAGCCAGACTCTGCATTCGGTGACCCCAAGGTAAACTGAGTTTGAGAACCCTGGTCTACGACATACTAGTACTCACACAATTTTTATTTGTTTATTTTTATTGCTGAACTTTTGTACAAAAATGTGCTTTTCTACTAAGAAACTTGAAACTGGTGTGCACTTTTAAAAAAAGGTTTCTCATTTGTAACCGTTACAAAGTACTTGAAAAATAAAGTTGGAGAAAAGTAAGTAATGACGTTTTTTTTTTTGAGAGAATTACTGAAAATATATTTTGATATGTGGCTAATTTAATGTAAAACAATCTATATTGTGATATACAATAAACTATGACATACTGTAACTTTTAAAATGGTTACGCGATCAATATGAATTAGAGGATTCTGAGGCAGAGAAAAGCACTACAAATTACTAACGTAAAATGTTACATATCAACACAAAACTGCTTTTCTCTGCTTCAGGATCGAGTGGAATTATGTTAATTGCATTAACTCTTTCCATAGTCAAAAAGAATGTAACGACTGGAGCAAAAGCTGTGGTGTTAAAGGTTTAATATCATCAAGCCTGTCAAGAGTTCAAACCACAAAGAAGCTCACCTTTAAAAACATTTTTTTCAGGACTGAACCGTATTCTCTTATTCTTCTAAGAAGCAAGTGAACGGAGCATTTCTACTGGGAAATAGGAAGTAGTAATTAACAGTTGAATCACAGGTCATGTGTTGAGTGATGGAAAAACAACACTGAACTACAGTCAAATTTCATGTAAAACAGCAAGAAACATTATTAGCATGACAGGGAATAGGCTACAGGTGTAATAAACAAACAAACAAACAAAAACAAACAGGAAATATTTTAGGTCTGACTCAGTGGATAAAAAAGTAAAAATAAAACTGATACCAGTTTAGTGAAGCTGTTCAAACTAAAGGGGCAACATTTGCACTTCCTGTTCAAGGCTGATTTGAAAAATTTAGAGGAAAAAGCAGCTGGAGCCAGATCAGTTCACAATATAACCACTAGGTGGCCAGTTAAACAGGCAAATCACACAGATGCTGTATAAGTTGGCAAAGTATGCAACTTTTTGGTTCATATCATTGACTCTATATGAAAAGTGGACAGATAGTGTGATGTCATTCCTTCCGCTTTCTTTGGGGTCCAGATGACTCCAACCACATATTGATATGTGATTTCTTCCATGATGAATGTGGACATGGGTGGACAGGATTTTATGTCTGCCATGGACATTAGTGAAACTCAAAAATCAAAGATAAAAAAAAAGTTCAGTGGACTGTCTTGTGGGGTCTAGATGACCCCACTTTTAATGTAAACAAGCTAAGGAGAGCGGAAGGGTTAAAAAAAATAATAAATACTTGCTTTCAGTTCCAATGAAAAAGTCAATTTTCTAGCCATTTTTTTTACGATACGGGGTCACCATGTTGGAGCCAGATGCCATCAGTATGCAGTGATTGGTCTGAGTCACTGTTTCTATGGCAGCCACTGTAAGAAATCAAGAGTGAGCTTGTTGAACAGCCACATCCCTTCTACTTGAAAGCGAGCTCAGGAGAATCTGTCAATCAAACCCCTCAAAGGTTTGACAAGATTTTTTATTGAGGCATCTAGATGTTCAGTTTATTCCTTGATGAAATATCATTATAGGAAAAAAATAGCATGAAAAAAAGATTTTGGCTAAGTAAAAACATGTTAATAAAAAGGGTACACAAGCCTAACATAAATCAGCTCCACAATTAAAGTGACACTTATTTTTTAATGAAGCCCCCCAGTACATCTATCTTAGACAATATACACAAAGAAATGGTAAAAAAAGATTGTAGCCAGAATGTTTACTTCTGTAGTCAAGTTTAACTGACTTGTATTGTACTGCAGAGATTCAGTCTTGATTTTAGGATATATACCACCAAATAGACACATTTTTGTCAATGTATTATTGGTGCTAGTTTGTTAATGCACCAATAATAACTTTATTGGTGCATTAGGGCTGGATGTCATGGACAAAACTGAATTAATCTGATTTTGGGTGAAGAATTAATGATTGTATTCTGTTTAGAATTTGATTTAATTTATTTAAAACAAACTGTTTTATAAATCTTGTCATAAAACTGAACAGGCAGAATTTTGATTCACAAAAACATAACATCTTTCACTGAAAACAAATTTGAGGCTATTTTTGACCTGAAAATCTATTCAATGATTCTTGCATTTGATATTTTTGAGTAGAGATTGATTTGGTTATATTTTCTATTTTCAACAGTCCATTAGACTTGTTAGTCCAAGCCTCTTTGAGAAAGGTTTACGTCCAGTGACGACACATCTGGCCACAATGCCACAAACCATAAAGCTGGAAAAACCGGCTTTAAACACAAACAGTGTGGGTCACCATCCCCACGGTCCATCCATCTATACGGTCTTGAATCCAAACAAGAGCTCATATATAAAGAAGTATAACTCCACAACAGTACAGGCAAATTAGCATCAACACCAATGAGCGACACACACCCAAGTGGATGCATTGATCTATGTGGTATTGACGGCGACCCTGGCACGGCGGAGCAGCTGGCAGGAAGCTTACAAGCTAAACTGTCGTAAGTGTGACACCTGTCCAACAAAGCCCGGTGCCGACAGTACGAGAAGAGTGTCTGTGCAGTTTGGACAGTCTCCTTTTCCTACCCTTCAACTGATATCCTTCAGGTTAAGAAAAAAGCTCAAAATAAACCGATAGCCACTTCCAGTATTTCTGTTTTTTCTGAAGTATTTTCTTCCTGATTACAGCTGCATCACAGAGCTAAAGAACAAGGAAACTGCAAAGGTGATCTGATGTGATAAGATTACTGGCCTGACTAGCCAGGCGTAGTTGTATGCATTCAGGTGATGGTAATTCACAATATGCAGCCAATACTGATGGGTAATAAAGCTATATTGTGTTCTTTCAGGAACAACAACAGTTGAGTGATGAGGTATTCATTCCCAGTAAGTTTAGAGATGCAGCAACCTGATTATATTTGACTATTTCACTGATGCTGGTTATAGTTGATTAAAGCTATATTGTGTTCTTTGGGTCTTCTTTGCAACAAGCTATGACTTGGCAAATATAAAGCTTTTGTCACAACTATCTTTATGGAAAGATATGACTGTCAGAGAGCAAAAAAATGAGCAAACCTGTACAAGGCAAATTAGTGGCCTTGACAGAATATCAAGGTCATAGAGTGTTTGGTAAGCCTGTGCATGAAAAATGTTCATGCATACTTTTATTCTACGGGGATGTTGCGAGCAACAGATTGTAGCAAATCTCCAGATCCTACAGATTGAACAAGAAGCCAATGAGTACTGTTCATATGACAAGTACACACTCCTTGCAAGATCCTTGCACGCAGCTTGACTGTCAGAAATTAGGAAATTAGACAAAAGTGAAGTGGACATTTGTGGAGTGTGCTACAAGGACTTACGCATTACATACACCTCCTGTGTGTGCGATATTTGTGCAGGGTCAGTAAGTGGCCAGTGCTTGCCCCTAAGGAACGACTAGAGCATTGAACAACAGCGTCACCGGTCATAAGTGCACACAATTGATATTAGCCTTACGAATACTTCCCAATACACTTACCAGACGTTCCTTGAGCTGGCCATTCAAGTCTCAAAATAACTGCAAGACGCACTTACACACTTAAGATGCGGTCGCTCCTATCCACAACCCTCCATGGGACCAAACAACCCAAAAACCTGCGGCACCCATACACGTCAACCCCGTACCCCAAGTGCCACTGAAGGCTTTAAGTCCAAACCAAAAAAGAAGGTGCTCTGCTGCTGAAAACATATCTATATGCTTTGGTTGGCCGTGACATAATCCAACACTTCTTTGCTCTCATGGGTGTGCAAATTGAGAGATTCCACAAACAAACAAAAGAATAGTAGAGTGTGTTCTGTCAATACCTTCCAACAAAATCAATCGGTGTTCCAGTAGGAGATTCTTAAAGAGACAGGAGCTTAAACAAATGTTTCACACAGAACTTAAGTGGAGTAAAGAAGCCAAAGAACTTCTTGGACATCTTTAGGACAGAAGTTGTTCCTAAATGAGACTAATGACCACAAAACATGTCAAGCATTGGGGTTGGTTAATTTGTGACTATCCAAGTATTTGTTTGCTTTTAAGTTGATGATGTGAAATATATTTATGAGTTGTAGACATTTTTTTGAAGGTTGGGTCTAAATGCAATTCTTATGATAAAATAGTGATAGAGAAAAGTATGATGGTTCACCCTCCTCCATTCTTTATCTCTCCATAGGTCTATGAAGACAGCAGTCATGGGTTTTTCTAAGACACTATTACCGAAAACATTTAAAACCACTTTTGTTTAGTAGTTTTTTAAGCTATTTGAATCTTCCAATGTCTTTGGTTTGGATAGACATTGTGTCTTTTGTTTGACTTGATTTTTTTGTATTAAAAGGAATTCTTTTCTTCTGTCAGAACTTACAAAAGGTTTGGGTGGAACTCCTCACCAGGAGATAAAACCACATCAATTGGCTTTTCTCGCCCTATTTTTACAAACATTTCTTGACACAGCAAAATAGTTTAAAGCCTATATTTGCTGTTTTGCAGATGATGTGGTCATTTCGGTTTCCTCAAACCATTTCCTCCGACTCTCTCCTCGGGAAAATTTTTCAGGCTTTTCTGGTTTTAGGCCAGAAAAGGTGGAATTCCTTCCAGATTGTATCACCCCACCCCCACTAGGTGGAAGAATTCAAGCATCTGAGGGTTCTCCTAACTGGTAGAAGTGATTTCACAGTGTGATCACTTCACAGAAAAAGAGGCACACTGAGGTGTCACAGATGTTCAAATATTTGCCTAAACTTGAGTCACATCTACCCATACAGCATTGCACACAGCAGGCACATATGGAAAGATTTGAAAAAAAAAGTTTATATTTGTGTTTTGTAGAAATAATTTCTGCGCATTTTTAGTTCCATTATCATGTAAATTCAGGCGTTTATAAGGAAGCTTCCGCAGAAAACGACAGATACATAAGAAAACAACAGCGTTAATAACAATTCATATGCAAAAACAAATAATTTAAAACAGAATCCAGGTAAAAGTAAACGTAGACTTGACTTAACCGGATGTTTGCAATTTTAAACATTGGGATGGGCAAGGAGGAGCCGGTTATACCACTAGTACCTGCGTCTTTGCATGTGCAAACGAACATATTCACCATCGAGTCTTTACTTGCTAAATTTTCTCCAGTTCCACAAAACTGGACAGCCTAAGAAGCTTTTGCTACCACCACGAGGAGAAGAGACGAGCTTCCAGCAGGCCGATTTAGTGGGTGTGACTCCTTGCTCTAAGTCTGAATGAGATCAAATGCAAATATCATTTTAATTATGTAACTCCAGATATGACACACCTAAATGTGGCTCCACACATTCTCATTCTTCCAACTATGTGCTGGCTTATTATATATGTCACTTGCATGTTTCTGATTATCAAATGAGTCTATACACATGCAAAAAAATAAAAAAATCAGTTATTCCAGCTTTTTCATGCAAACAGATAGGATTCTGAACATTTCTAAGCTCTGATGGGGTAAAACAGATGTAATTGTGTTTGTAGGTAGTGAAAGTGAATCCTGATGCCTCTATATATTGTGGCAATTTGCCGTCAAATCAAAGTGTGAAACCGCCAACTCATTGGTGGGAGAGGATGGAGTGATCTCCCAGGGTCCTCGAACCTCTCTTGGAGGAGCAACGGTTTGGGTTTGGGCATCCAAAGGAGCAGACAAAGGACATTAGCTTCGGCATAGCTTGACAAGCGCCTAGCTGATGGTGACAGTGAATGCCTCTTTGGTCTAATATCCATTAGCTTTTAGAAAAATCGCATTTTTAAAAAATATTTATTGCTGCGCATTTGCTTAATAAAATGACTTCTAAGAGTGATTTTCAATAAATATATATATTATTATAAGTCTAACTGTTTTCCCTGCACGGATCAGTTAATTTTCCATCGGAACACATACCTGATCGAGAGGGAGATTGATAATTTCGCTGAGTGGCTGCAACAGAGTGGATCCAGTGCATGATGCTGTCGTTTGGGTAGCCATGCTTGGACGGGTCTCCGTAAATCCTTCTTCTCTCCTTCCTCCGGTCCGCTGCACCTCCCCTCTATCGCTGCAATGATAGGCACGCTACCGCCGCCGCCGCTGCTGTTTTTGCGACGAGCTGGACTGTTGTCATCCACAGTACAGACCCAGACAAAGACTACACATGAATGAGATGACTCACTCCAATAACTTGTCTTTCGTCGGCCCGCTAATTCGTTCGTTGTCTAAGAGTTATACATATAAAAAAATACAATTGTACTTTTACTGATATATACACTCCTATTTAGGACATTTATGTGTTTTATTTGTATTGTGATAACATTTTGCTCTTAAAAGCCAGTTATTTGCCAAAAAAACAATGTATTCAAAACGTATTGAGTGCGCATGCGTGTTCAGTGTCTAGAATTTTCTTTTCTCTTGTTTTTTCAAAAGACAAATAATAATATCACCAGAATAACGATAACTGCTTATATTTTTTTATATTCGTAACAACACGATGGGATATTTACTGAAATTAAGCGAGACGTGAGTTGTCTTGACCCTAGAGGATCTTTGGCAAAAAAGTAAAAATGGTGATCTGGGGGGAGAAGCGGCGGCGGCCCAGCCCTCTGTCGTAAGCATCTATTTTAACGTGACGTGCTGGAAAAGTTAACTTAGTACAGAAAATTCAGTCTGTACATTAATTAAATTGAGTATTTAAACCTGAAAATTGGAACTATATCAAAAATAAAACCTTTCTTCTTTCATAATTGTTGCTTTAGACGTAAACCACGGAAAGGGATGACGTAAAAAAGGCGTAAAGGATTTACTCACCAAACGAAGACAAGGAGGCAAAAATACGAATATTTGCTCTTAACCCATTCTTCATGTACATAAATTAATCCTTAAAAATCCCAATTAATTGTATTGAATAAAATGGTTATGTTTTGCTCCTAAAGCCTGATGGAACTTTCTATATTCTCAAAGTTATTGTCTCATAATTCAGATTTAACTAAACCCTCTTTGTACACTTGTATTTTTTTCAATTTCTTCTGTCTTTCATGCATTATAGGCATGATGTACAATTTTACATTTATATGAAAAATAATGGTTTTGTCAAATGAAAGTGAAAAATAGTTTATTTGCAGAGAAAACAATACAAATATTGCACGTATTTATAAAGGTTAAACTCCATGCCTCAGTCAGATAATGTGTTTATTTTTGGAGTTATACAATAATCTCAGGGAGTGGCCCTTTTATACAAGCTGCCGTTTTCTTTTTAGTGTCAATCAGCGCCATCTGGTGGAGTGCATTCAAACCCTCAACATCTTTATGGAATTTTGAAATGTAGTTAAATTGTCATAGAATTGATAGTTTCCAGTCAGTTATTTTTTTTATTTTTTTTTTTTTTTTTTTTTTTGCCTTTGAGGTTTTTTTTAATATGATATATAAATTATAATTTTATTTTCTCACATGTTGCACTCATACCAAAAGTGGTCGATAGAGGGCAGCACATGCTCATTGAGGTAATCACATTCCCTTTGCTGACTCAGCAAATCATAAAAATTTTAGTTGAAAAATAATTTTGCCGAGACAGTGCAAAAAAATAGAGTTTATTTATAACATCAAACTGTTGGCATCTAAATATCTTTAGAAGCTCAGCATGGCACAGGTTGTATCAAATTAAATCAGAAAAAAGAAAAAATACACAAAGTTACACAAGTTAAAAGCAAAAATATAATACAAACTTATATATATATATTATATATTATAGATATTATATATATAGTATATCAGATATATATAATAATATTAATCTGCTTTTATTTGTGTTTTTATTACATTCTTAATGACTGTTTCAGCTTTTAACTTTAAAAGCAACTTTCAATAGTCATCCATAACATTTTACATTTTCTAGAAAAGTTGCTCTTTCATTTGGAGTTACTTGGGGTTCAGTTCTCGACTCTCTCTTGATTTTACTTTATATTAATTTCTATATTGGCTCAAATCGTCAAATATTTGGGATTTTATTTTTCTCAATAACTTGGATTATCCCCAGATTTAAATTATTTTAAAACAGAAAGAATTAAATTTTTAAATTGCCAAAATTTTGAAAATGATTAAAAAAAGATGGGTTTCTTAGCATTTTATCAATGACATCTGGGAAAATCTCTTCTAGAAACTATTCTACAACTTAATCTGGAATGTTTAGGTCAGTTTTTATAGTCAGCTATCTCAGAATTAAGCTTTAATTTCACCTGCCGACTCTACTGAATGGTGGAGCCCAATTTGAAAACATAATTTTTGAAAACATTGATTATATTTTTTTTAACTCACCTACAGCGATAAGCAGTAGAAAACCATGTTTTCATACTTTTTTTTTTGGTGGGGTGCTAAAAAGTAGTTTTTTTCACTGAGGCAGATTGCAAAAAGTCAAACCAGCTCCAATCAGGCAAGAGTTTTAAGATAATAACTCATGACTTTGTGACCACTCGCCATGATTGTTGCAATGCACTGTTAGTGGGAGACAGTAAATCTTCTGTGGCTCATCTCCAGCTCAAAACTCGTATTTGTAAAAGCGAACACTCCACTCCTACTTTTAAAAGCGCTTCAGCAGCTCCTAGCTGCAACAGCTTTTTCTGTTGATGCTTTTAAGTTGTAGAGGAACCTTACAAAGGCACCAAAAAAAGCATCCAGACTTTGTATTTACTGTATAGGTGGATTTGTAAATTCTGTAGCCAATAAAACTCAGTGAAGATTCATCAAATTATTTATTTGTTTGATTGTTCAATCATTAATTCAACAGGTTTTTTAAAGACCCTCTCCAATGTAAAGTAAGCAGGAAAGCATGCAAACAAATAGGTCTCTATCATGAGTAATGGGAAGAGGGGGCCGGGGTTGCTCCTCACGATTGGTTCCACCCACAACTCAGGGGCAAACTTAGTTTTCTTGATTTTTGAGAAATCTTAATTTTGGCTAAAAATGGGATAACCAGAATTAAAAGATGACTGACTGCTTTAAAAATAGATCAAAAGATATTCGGAGTTGAGTCCTTGCATTATTATTTATTCCATTTTATTGTGTATTTTATTCTATTTTTATTTTAACTCACCTTTAAATTCTATTTTACAACTTCAGTCAAAACTTGCAATTGTATTTTAGAAGTTTTTCTTCCTGTTTGTGCACTTTTATTTTTTTGTTCAACACTGTTATGAGTTGGTTGTAAAATGTGCTACAAAAATGAAAAAGCACCTTAATAAAGAAGTTGATAAAAACAAAACCTTTTTTTTAAATTCCTGATTCTAAAAAAACATTTTTGTAATTTTCACATTTCATTAAAAAAAGATATACTTCTATTTAACATGTACATTCTGTCATGTGCACACCAACTATTTAACACATACCCAAAAATAGTGGTAAATTACAATTCTAAAATGTTTCAAAAGTCATAATTTACAAACAATAAAACATTTCAAAACTTTTGAAACTTAGAATAATGTGAAAAAACAACAGTACTTCTCAATGTCTATGAGGAGTGAGTTACTTCAATTATTCAACAACTTCTTTTTGTTATTTTTTTATCAGTCTTATTTTTTGATGCCATAAATCATATTTAATGCAGAAGGATCCCATAAAATGTTAACTTGGGAGATGTCATTCTGAAGGGTATCCAGCGATCATGTGTGTTTCATGTTCTCCTGTTTTATATTCATAATAAATCATTTATAGCTGCACAGGACAAAAAAGAAACAACAAGAGCCAGGTCTGTTGTCATTTATCATATCATCACCAGGAGAGACAACCTGGTGTTGTCATGACAACCTGTCTCTTTCTAGATTACCATTTTATTATCGGCTTAATCTATTTAAAGTGTTGGAAAACAAAGAGGACAAATCAAGTCTGACACATCAGTGCTATTGATTAATTCAACAGTATGTAAATGACAAGATTTATTCCTATGACAGAGAGCGTGTAACTCAGTGGATGATTTCATGATCTCTTTGTTTTATAAAATATCTCTTTATCTGTGAGTCCTGGACATAAGAAATAAAAAAAAGTTTTCTTAAATTAGTAATATGTGGCCTAAATATTGATATAATTGACTCACAACTTGGCATTTTGTGGCTAGAAAAAGTTTATTATTTTGAATGCACAAATTTGTATTTTTTGTCTACAAATAGAAATTTTTTTGAATTTTGTGAGCATAAATTAGCGTTCTATAGACACAAATTAGCCATGTGAGACAAAACAATATTATTTGTAGGTGAGAATTGAAAATTTATTAGCATTTTTAAGCACAAAAGTGCATTCTGTTGGCACAAATGAGAATTTTCAAGTCATAAATTACTATTTTGTGGCCACAAGTGAAAATTTATTAGCATGTTGTGGCCAACAATTTGAATTCATTAACATTTTGTGATCATAAATTAGCATTTTCTAAGCATAAATTAGTATTTTAAGACCAAAAACAAGAATTTACCAGCATTTTATGAGCACAAATTCGAATTTTATTGGTACAAATTATCCTTTTGTTGGCATAAATAAACATTTTGTATGCATAAAATAGAATTTTGGATAAATAAATTAGTGTTTTTGAGGCTACAAATGAGAATTTATTAGCATTTTGCTAGCCCAAATAGCATTTTGTAGACATAAATTTGTATTTTGTGGACGTAAATTAGTATTTCAAGGCCACAAATGAGAATATACTAGCATTTTGTGGGCACATATGATCTTTTACTAGGCACAAATTAGAATTTATGGCCACAGAGGGTAATTTATTAACATTTTGTGAGCACAAATTTGAATTTTCAGGCTAATAATAATTTTTGTTAGCATTTTGTAAACCCAAATAGTATTTTGTCAACATTTTAAGTGCAATTTTTTTTACTTTAGTATCATAAAATTCAACTATTAATTTGTGGCCATGCACACAAAATACTAAATTGTGAAACAAAATGCTAATTTATATGCTAATACAGCATTATTCGTGGCTACAAAATATTAAGTCATGGGAACTTATTTTTATTGAAGATTCATTATCAGGGATTAGCATGAAAACTGTCTAAAACAAATTAGTATTTTACTGGCATTTTGTGCACACAAAAATAGTATGTTGTGACAATCAATTCCTGCTTACTAATTTGTGGCCCACAAAATATTGAGTCAGGTACAGAAAATGGCTAATTTGTGCCCATAAAATGCAAACAAAATCCTAATTTTGGTAAAAATTATGAACTTTGGTTTGGTTTTGTCACATTATGGATTTGGTCATGTTTGGTTTTGAATGATCCCTTTCTGTCAGTCAGACCAGTTTCAGGTTTATCATGATTCCCAGCTGTCCTGATTTTAGTTAAGTGTCCTCAGAGTAATTAAGAGTCTGATTTTCAGTTTTACATGGTCAGTTCATCTGCTCTGTTTTCTCCCCTTTTTGCTTCTCTGTAGGTTTTGTCACGTCTAAGTTAATTAAATAAGTGTGTATGTTTCTGTCACCAAGCCTGGTCTCCTGCATTTTGAGTTCTACATTTCCACTTTCTGACAGAGTTGTGGACACAAAATGCTCATTTGTTTGCACAAAATGCAAATAAAATACTAATTTGAGCTCACAAAATACTAATTAATGGTACAACTTGTTACTTTGAACAAAAAATTAGTCTTCTTTTTTTTTGTAAATGTCCTGTCCAGAGCTCCATGTTTAACAGTCTGTCTGGTGTTGAAGCTCCTTATTTAGTCAAATGTCTGTGATTTGCAGAGACATGTTGTCATTCTCTTCATGGAACAGGAAGGAACTGTCATTTTTGTTCATGGGGTCAAGCTAAAACGAGGCTTCTTGACATAAAACAGAGGCCGAAATGAGCTGTTTATCCATTCTTTCTCTTTCTGTTGAAATATGCCCAGAAAACTCACTTAACCAGCAACAAAGTTACAGTACTTCCAATGGAGATTTCCGGGGATTTCATTGTTATCACTCCTTAAAGTAATCTAGAAACATATCCTACAAGAAGAACAGAGACTCTAAAAGACTGGAGCTGTATTTCATTTCATCAAGTCAGTCAGTAACAAGCTTATCTCAGTGTTATGATTCAATAAAAATCAGATCAGGGTTAGAGATTTACAAAGAAAAATGAGCAAAATTGCATTAAAAATGTTTTATTGCAGCTCGAAATCCAAATTGTTGCACTGAAGGTAAATAAATGGTGTAATTTTCTTGCAGAGCTGCAGATCTATTCCTTCACAACAACATAAAACAAGAAGCCAAAGCAATGTCAGAGGCAGAAATACGAGCCGTTTCAGCTCATTGTTTCATTTTCTTCTCAGGGTGTGGCACTGCTTCTCTTTTCCTCTACTTATGCCTGACTCTGTAATCCTTTAGCAGCTTTTTTTTCCTTGTTTCCCACGCATCCCCCTTTCCTCATCTAAATATATATCAAACAACTAAGTTTACTGTCAACATATTTAGCTTGTATGCATGTAGTATGCACGTTTCAATCCAAAACTCCAACAAAATAAGGCTTTTTTTGTGCTTTTGGCAAGTTTTCATGAAGTAAGCATGTTGAGTTACTGTTCATATGAAAATTATAAAGCATGTACATGTCTTACTACATATGCATGAGGATATAAATCATTTCAGTTTGCCTAAAGTTAACTGCAGAGACCAATGCAGCATGCAGAGTGAGGGCACAATAGAAGGGGAGGAGTGGGAGTCAATGTGGGAGAAGGAGCAGGAGGTTTTAAGGAGGTCTGTTAGGTTTCAGAGGTATATATGCTGCAACATGACAAATGTTAGGATCACTTTTTATATTTTAAATTAACTGAATGATTATTCATTATGAAACTGGCAGATTCATTGAGTTTTGAGATAAGACTTGTTGGGAAACAGTTTTTTTTCTTTTTCTGCTGAGAGAATCTCATAAGAGTTTCACTTCTTTCAAAAATTATGATTTTTAACCATTCAAAGCCGTATACTTGATTTAAGATGGTACCCCTCATTGTTTTAATTTGTGTCCACTTTTAAGGAGCTGAGACATCCTCAAAAAAAGTGTAATCTCGCTACCTGATAAATGGATTTAAGATACCAATTTATTTCCAATAATTTAAACTCAGTGATACTTTTTTCAACCTAAAAGATTAAGGTCACATGACTTATTGTTTTGTTGCTGGTACATTATCGTTTTGTTGTGTGAGCAGCGCATGCAAGTAACCACAGGTCAATTTTAACAGTTTTTTTTAAAGGGTCTATACGCTATTCTTAAGCCTATTTAATATGTTGTCTTTGGCACACAAAAGAACACTTTTTTTTATGAAACTTGAGTTATTTTCGCAAGCTTACTTTCCTAACTTGGAAGTAGGAACTGAGGCTCCGCCTTTCTCACTTTGTGGTTGCCACATCTTTCTTTACATCAACCAAGAGCCGGCCTCGTCTGAGTTTCACCTATGAAAACAAACTTCTGAACTTTTGCAAAGATGGATGTCCATATAAAAATAAAAGCATTTTGCCAATCACTGCTCGCTCTATGGAGAAAGTGGGTGTATGTTTGACTGGGGGGGCGGTACTTGCAGTGAAAGGGGTTGTTCCTTACTTTGTGATGTCAGAATGTGAAAACCCACTGGCTTTCATGGATTGTGAGGATTTTTTTAAATGAGGAATTAATATTATAATACATTTTAAAACTCAAAAAAAATCATTTTGCATGCTATAGACTCTTTTAAGTGACTTCAATTTAGTTGTAAATTGACATTACTTAAGTAATTAATTAAACTTAATCAAACAGTGAGTTGAATTTGCTTGATTTTCTTTGTTGAAACAAAAAAAAATATTTGATTGATTGATTAAAAAAATCCCAAAACAAAGCAATAAGTGATATTAACTTCATTTAAGTTAGGGAAACATGTTGATGAGTAAAAGTTACTTATAATTTCAAGTTTTAATCAAAAATTTTGAAGCAGCGAATTTGCAGCTTTTCAAGTTGAACCAAATTGGATTTTTTTGTAGGGCATCTTCATATCTTCTATCTTGGAACACACCAAAAAAAGACAAAAGTAACTGGAGCCAGGTAACCCATAGGGGGCTTACTTAAGCAATTAAATGAGTATCTAATTTTAAACACTTTTGTTATAAAGCAGAAAAAAAAGTAATTTAGATCTAATCATTTCCTTGCCTACTGTTATTTCTTTATATATTTGGGAAACATCTTTTGAAAATATTCACTTCATGTTGAGGATGAAGGATCTTTTGATTGACAGTTAGCTATTGAATACTTAGCACTGACTGTATATGAGAACTGGACTGAGTGCATGTTACATCAAATGGTTTACTTTCTTCTCCAGCTAAATGAAAATAATTCATTTTGTTGCATTAAGGGTCATGTTTGAACCAGTAAGTCGATCTGAGCCATTGTTTCTATGGCAACCACTCCAGCCCATCAGGAAGAAGGTTGTTGGAAGTCCACACCCCTAGCACTTGAAACCAAGCTACATGAAATCTGTCAATCAAACGTTTGACGTTCAACTTTTATTGAGGCATCAGAATTCCCAGTTTGTAATTTGAATAACTTTTAAACTGGGCACACAACAGACTCTCTTTTGCTCCCAGCAGTTTAAAAAAATTTAAATAAAGAATCAAATTTGATTGGAAAAAAGGGATTTTCCCTGGAGGATGAACAAGCCAGACCCACAAGTTGATGGGTTGGCTAACTCGATTACATAAATCAAATCATCCTTCATGAATATTTAATAACAAAGTTGTGATGGATGTGAAAGACCTTGAACTGGTCTGAATATTGATTTACCACAGACACCATGTCTTTGTTTCTTCCTGAAGGCCGCCGTCTTCACCTGCTGCTGCATTGTGGTCATTTTTTGGAATACTTTTTCTAAATGCATGAAAGTTTTCCCCTGTAAGACGAACACTTTAAACCCCTTTAGCTACTTTGTTACAGGGACAGCGCTACGGGGGGACATGGGGGCCACCTAGCCCCCCAGCAAAAACACAAATTTTTGTGGTAGTATTAGTATAATTGAATATACATTTTGAATCCTTTATTTGTTTGATTATGTTGTTTTTAGCTAAAAGAAAAAAAGTAAAACAGAGTTATTTACCAGGAAAGTTTCTGGAGAACTCTAGAACTCTGTTTAAATGCTCCCCCGCTACCTCACACCCCCAACCTAACACAACAAACATGGCGAGCACTGTTTGAGCTATCCAGCTGTACAGTTTTGAGCCAGATATGAGCTCCGATAAAGAAAGCAAAGATGTACATGAATCTATTTTTCAATATCAGAATAAAGACAACTAGAGTTTACGCCACAAATAAGCTCTTATTCAAACTGTATTTTTTTTCACAACAATTTGAGAATAGAAATACTAAAAAATCACATTTAAGCTGAATTTTATTTGTATATGGTCTCTATACTGAGGAAAAATGCCACAGGAGCATGTGAAACTTGTCTCCCTGAACTCAGATGGCACTAATAAGGGAGATAAAAGATTTTGAACTTAATCACATAATTGCTGTGACTCAGAACAGAATGCAAACACTAACCGGGTTGCACTTTCACCCACTACTGTCTTGTGTTTTTACTCCACCACTCTCTAATGAAGCTAATTGAAATGCCAGAGACGCTCTCAGCTCATCTGTTATGGTGTCAGAGCGAATGCGCCGCACCACGAGCATCTGCACCACAACAGCCCGCTGAACATTTAGAGTACAAAGATGCGGATTTTGGTTCCATTGTGCAGTGAAGCTGTTGATTTGATCATTTCCATTCAAAGAGCTCCTGAATGGACCCAATGAGGACGGGTTACAGCCATGACAACACTTAAAAAAGAAAAAAAGGCAGTAAAGGTTGACTGGGTCACCTGGACGACTGAATGCAGACACAAAACATCCAAAAGTGCAGCAGATAAAACACAACGTCGACAGAAAATAACTTTAAAAAATGTTGCCAACTGTTTTATGACAGAAAACACAAAGGGAAACCAATATAAAAAAATGAAAAATTTACATTTAAAAATTACATATGGATAAAATTAAAATGTAAAGATGTATATGGGCTCAGAATGACCTGAAAGTACTTTTAAGACATACTTGTAAAATGTACAAAACTAAAAAAAAAATTAATTAAAAGAACTTCAAAATAAGATTTTTAGATTTTAATTAAAATAAGTGAATGGAGACAGGAATCATGTCAGAAACTTTATTTTTTTTCTGTTTTAAATTTTATATTTGAGTGATTTGCTTTATTTACTTGTTTAGTTTATGCATTTTTTTTACTGTATTTATTTATTTAGTTTTTTCCCACTTTTATTAAGACTGCTGTCGAGGTAAAACTGTTCTGCATTTTAATTCTGTTTCCTAACAATTGTTATACATCATACCCTGTTTTTTTTTTTTTTTTGACTGTTTGTCCCAGTCAAGACAAATACATCAATTTCACAATTATGTACAATGAAAGCGATACTGCATTAGATGTTTCATAATCAGCACTGACAAATAAATTTTTTTTTTCTGAACTTAAAAGTTACCAATATTTAAACAAAATTGAAGGATTTTCTCTCTGTCTGTGTGTTTTTATCACCATACTGCAGTGTTCCTAGTTGTAGTACACTACATTGTGACGTTACTTTACAGTGTAGAGATCCTTTATGTTGCAGTGGTGCAGTTATTTTTACTGCAGGATGCAAGACAATGAGCACTTTCCCTTGGGCTGGATAACTTAAACAGCTCACAGAGGGAACACACTGAGGTTATGACGGTAGAGGGTGAAGCTGTAAGCTTGTCAGGATGTGATGACGCTAAAATAAACTCAGGGTAAAAAGTATAAACTATAACAGACCTCATTTAAAAAAGCAGCTCTTTCTGATTCCATACGTTTCTGTTGGTGTTGCACAATTAAACCATAAATAACGGCCATGAAATGATTTTGTTAACTGCTATGATATTTGGTAGATTGTGAAATAGAAGGACATGAATGGATTATGTCACGCATACTATTACTGCAAAGGTGAGCTGACCCCTGTGTTCAGGTGAGTGTTTATGTTTAGCTGAAGCGGATGATGATGTAATGTACAAAGGGGGAGAGCGCCCGGCCATCCCCACAACAAGACCTCCCACCGAAGCAGGAGTAGCAGCCCTGACCCCCAAACACCCGCCATGGGTCTGTGGAGGGAATCCACCCGCCCGGCAATCCCACCAAGCACCCAGACCAGGGCCTGCGGGACCGCCGCAGTGGCCCCCCACGCCAGAGAGTGGGAAGGCACAGGACCACAGAGAGCGGAGGCGCCAGCCCAGCCAGAGGAGCCTTTTATAACCTGAAACTATATTAATATGTGATATTAAGTCCTGAACCGGATATTGATAATTCATGTAGAGAAAATGGTACGGTCGAGCCAGGGTGGGATTATATAAATTCGCTTCCTTCCACCCCCTTTCAAGCGATCTATTTGTGATTGATTATGTGATGTTATTTCATGTATTATAATCTGATTGCTTGAAATAAACCATTTCATTCATTCATTCTTTCAGGAGCAACCCCCCCCCACAGCGCCAGGAGGGCAAGCGCGAGGCCCCACCCCCAGAGAGTCCCCCAACCCCAGAAGAGCACCCCACCACCACCCAGCAGTACCGAGCATCCCCTTGCCCCATCCCAGGTAGGAGCCTGGGCCCCCCAAGAGACACCGCCCCCATGCGGGGGTCCCAGAAGAGTGTTGTAAACAAGGTCCAACCAGGCACACACACTGATGGAATTTTTGGAGAGGCCCAGTTCTAGTAGCATATGAATGTACAAAAAAGTTAAGTAAAAAAAAAAAAAAAAAAAAAGGTTGTGATGGATCACAATCCAATTTTCTGTTTTGTCTTGAATTTATTTTAATTCAAAAAATGTCATCTGCGCAGTAACTGCTACATTTTTCCATTTTGTCTTTTAGAAGTTTTTACTGATCACATTAAATCATTTGTACAGTGTTTTGTATATTTTTATTTTCATTTTTTGCTTTGAGTTATTTGTAGTGAATTTTCAAATTTTTAAAATAAAGTTTATCAACTAAAAACTGTGTTCAAAGTCACTGAACTACCTCCTTAAACAATGGATTATCGCTTTACAAAGCTGCAAAGCAGATGGATGGTGGTGTAGCGGTTAGCCTCACAGTCATGGTTCAAGTACCAGCTGAGACCTTTATGTGTGGAGTTTGCACGTTCTCCCTATGCACGTGTGGGTTTTCTCAGGGTGCTCCAGCTTCATAAATTAATTGGTATTTTTAAAATCTGTGATTAAAATGGGTGATTGTTTGCCCCAAACAACGTATTTAGGGTGTTACCTCGCCTTTATCCAACAGTAGCTGAGTTTGTTCAGGCAACCCTGTTGCAGGTCCTGGAGAAAGATTTAGAAAGTTCAAAATTAGTGTCAAAGAAATTTGTTAGAGATTATGCATTTAAGAGCAAGTTTTATCAAGTTATTGAAACTCCTAGTTGGATTTAGGATAAAATATGGTTTTGTCCCTTCTTTTAATCTCTGATTTCAGCACTGAAACAAAAAAAAATACTTTCTAAAATTATTCCAGATATGTGGCAGATTTGTAAGTTTAACAAACCTTTTTCTATGGAAGTAGAAGAGTTTGATTAATGAGCAAATCTAGCATCACACGGTGTCTATGGTGCACACAAACCTGGCGGGAACACGTTCTTTTAATTAACTGGAAATGATTGAAATATAAACAAAGAAGGCATTCACTCCTCAGTTTCCTAATTTAAGATGCTGGATTGTGGAGTCATCCCACCTGTTACACAACCATGATGTCACTGCAGAGCATTTAGGAAAAAATGACTCCCACTCCCAGTGCAGCCCTTTTTATTGAAACTGTATTCAACTCATTTTCCTATAAATTACAAACCAAAAGTTTTTACTAAATCATTTTTTGAAATGTTGATATATGGCATCTGTGACCAAAGCAGAGACAAACAACTACATTTCTGACTTGAGGCCACATGGTAGTTTACATGCAGACAAAGTCCATATTGAGGATGGTCTCTGCTGCTGAAAGAGGCCACTGTTCGGTTCAGTGAAGCAGCTGACAGCTTCGGCTTTGCAGCCTTTTCCTGGAGGCCTGCAAGAAACGCGGCTCGGTTGTTAATAGTGGAAACGGATAATGACACGAAGCTGTAAAATCAGAGATCAGTACGCATACGTACATTGATACGTTCAATGTGAGATAAAAATTAGATTTTAACTTGTGTAGAGTATTTGTTGGAATATTTGAAGTTGTGTCAAACAGTGGAAGGAAAAGTTGTTATTTTCTGCACTGACAGAGTTGCTCTGTTTCTGGACGGCAGATGTTCACTCAGAGAGTTTGTTCATTTTCATCAGCAACTTGTGGCCTGCGAGACGGTCAGGGTCAGCATGGATCTTGGGCTTGTCACAGTGGCTCACCAGGAGATGCTGTGGAGCTGAAAGAATGTGCGACCGCTGCCTAGGCTGAGATTAACATGTTGATATAGTTTAACTGTTATTAAACAGCAGCTAGCTGCTGTCCAGACTGAATTTTGAGTCCCTAAAATGAAAGGAATTGTTTCACTGCAAACAATAGGAAAATAAAAAGACCCTCGTGTCAAGAAAAATTGTCTTATTTTGTGTCTTGCAAGAAAAATAATGTTATTAAAATGTTTTTTAATATCAAATGATATAATTTAAGAAAACATGACAATATTTTTCGATTACAATTAGAATGATCTGCAAAACCATTTTTGGAAGAATTTTTTTTTTTGTATTTGCCTATTTAAAGAAAATGTTTCACATTTTATAAATTTTTGACTAATTCCTCTGGAGCCTATTTTAGCAGTATACTGGTTTCCTGCTCCCTTTGAGGGAAATTCAATCATGGGGGGAACATTTAAACTAATGCAAAAGGAAGAGATAGGAAAGTGTTCTTCTCCTTTGACAGTTTTCTCCACCCAACAGGATTTTGGTAAACACAATTTGCTTGTTTGGAGCAGAAAAAAAGTCAAACAAAAATTTACACTTCCATTTTCTGAACCTGCTGTATTCCTTTTGGGGTCACATGGCTGCCAGAGTCTAACCTGGCCATTGTCAGGGCAAGGAGGGGTACCCTGGACAGGTCACCTGTCTGTTGCAGGGCCGACTTTAGGACAAAAACGTTATTTTTAATTAATTCTCAGCACATAATACAAAACATCAAATGTAGTGGCATCAGTGCCCATCCTCACAAAGTCGCCTAAAGGGGCATTTTCTGGGTCCATTAAAAGAATTCTGAAAAGGCTGATAAGCTCTCTGAAATATTTTTGTTAACTAAAGCCTACTATAAGACGTCGTTTTGAACTTTTTTCATTTTTTTCCTTGTGGATTTTTGTACCATCATTTTACTTTGCATTGATTTCCAACATTAATATAAAACATTGCAGGGACACTTAAATTACTTTTTTTTACATAAAATGTAAACAAAGTCAAAGTAGGTGTCTCCATTATAATATTTTAGACATTAAAAACTGAAATCAAATTTTCAGCTCTTTCCCACACTGAGTGTTGGAAAAAAGTTCACTCAAAACCAAAAATGAAAACCCATACCTGGCTGTTTTTATTTCTCCACCTTAAAACAAACTGCTGCTCACTCTGTTGTCAGAGTGATACATTTATGTACCGTGGGAAATGTTAACACTCTTGACTTTATTTTCCCATTTTAGTTCACATTGGTAATAGTAAAGTGGAGCCAGAAGAATGTGTGTTATTTACCGAAAAAGAAAGCTTTAAACAAATAGTTAACAAATTATTAAGAGCTTTTGAACTTTTCTTAAGTCTTACTAGGTGTGTGATTTTTTTATTTTATTTTTTTTCTCTTTACCATGCGTCATCAAATATTGCCACATATCAGCTGTTGCTTTCATATCTGGCTGAAAATGGAATGTGCTCTAATAAAAACAAAGGCCTCACCTTTGGGAGCTGGGCCAAATGTAGTCTGAGAGATTCCCACGCACAGCAGCAGGAGGTGTAACGCCGAAAAAAATTCCTCCTTGAAAAAGTTGCAATATTTTGTCGGCTTCATGCTAAGTGTTCGAGTCACCTGACATAATACAAACAAACAGTTATAGATAAATTAAAAATAATATTGCTATCTCCATGTAATGTTTTTGCTTTTGCTCTTTTAATTTTTTTACATTAACTTATTAATTAAAGTAGAAATCAGTCCTTCCATGGTAAATACAGTAGTTTACGAGTGACAGTGAAGGCATCGAAATTTCCTGGGTTGTGATTGGTAGTTCGTTTCCAGTAGTCTCTCCCTATTGGCTGATTTGGCTCCATTGAATATCCCCCCTCTACCTTTGTCAATTTCTTGCGCTCTGGTTGAAACGCCCGCTTGTTGTTTCCCGGCGCGCAGAGGGAGGAGAGGTGTTCAGCTAACCTCGGAGCAGTCGCAGTTTTTTTTTTGTTTATTTCTCTTTGGGACACCGTAAGGAATACAAGGTTATTTAGCGAGCTTCGAGTGGGATAATAAGATTCTGAACCGAGCGGTACGACGAGGAGAAGCAGAGACATAAGAGATTGAGAGGTTTTTTAACCTTACCCATCACCTTGTAGCCCAACGGCGGCAGCAGTCCAACAACTCCTCTGTTGGAAACAAACCCGGGAAGGACATAAACACACCCAGACATGCTTTCCTACCTGCCCGGAGCCTTAAAGACACCCCAACTAACACGGCTTCTCTGATATTTAACACCGAACAGACAAGAGGAGGAGGGTGGTGGGGGTAAAAAGTGCTTCTGCTACTGTTAATGAGCGAACGGATTAATGATGCCGGACCAAATCACGGTTTCAGAGTTTGTGGCAGAGACAAACGAAGATTACAAGTCACCAACAGCCTCTATTTTCACCACCAGGATGTCCCACTGTAGGAATACAGTTTCTGCTCTGGAGGAGGTGAGTGTGCTGTTCCTCGTGAGTTCAAAACCGACCTATATCCATCAAAGACGTCCTTGGTGACGTCACTTATCATTATTCTAATACTAAAATTTTCCCTATCATACAAGAACTTGAGTAGGGCATGGTTAAATCTTAAGTTGGTTTTGATAAACAAACACAAAAACTTAGATCTAATTCATATTTGAAAAAGCTCTAAAAACAAAATATTAAACGTTAAGTCATCTAAACAGTTCTGATTTCACTTTGTGAACACTTTGAGATCTCCTTTAACTTGCAGGTCATCAGGAGGAAGGACACCTCCTCTTTGTTTCCTCCCTCCCTCCCTTGTTATAGTTTCCTTACTTTGTGTTTTGTGTGACCGAGCCTCACCCTGCCCACTAGTATAAATAGAATTTCCCACTCCAGTGTTTTGGTGTCACGAGGAGGTGACAAAATGAAACTATGTTCAAGAACGTACTATACGTACATGAGTTCTTGAACTTGCATTTAACCCATGGTGTTCACACTGGGCAAGCGGAGAGGGGCTTCTTCTTTTTTTTGCCCTTTACTAGTGCATGTCTGCCACCTATAGTTAGAAGAGGCTATAAAATGTCAAAACATTGCCAAACTCCCAAATCTTGCTCCAGGCTTTGTCTTTCACAGCTCTGTTCCAATGTATGAAAAACTCTGTGTCATATCATTTCAGCGGGGCACAAACTGAAATTATTAATTTCTCCTCATTTTCAAACGGTTGACATTTCTACAAATGCAAAGGGAAACCAAACATACACCACTAGCAAATTCGAGACTCTGATTGGTCGAAGTTTGACTTATTTTAATGCTTAAAATGCATTAATGGCTATATGTTTTGTACACAGAGCCCAAAAACAACCTTAAAAATCTAGGTGAACGCAAGATTTTGAAACATAGAACTATGGACAGTATATAGAGAACTGGACTGATCATCGTCTCCCCCCTCACATTTAATAGGAAGTACCCCCTGGTCCCAGAAAGCCAAAAATCCTCATAGACTTCTATTGAGAAATAAACAGCTATTATTCAGTCATTCTGTTTGTCAGAATAACCTTTCTTGCTCTGATGTCTCTTTTTTAGCACATTCTTGCTGTATTTTTTTTTTTTTTCATGATATATTTTCTTTTTCACAAGTTATTCAATTTAAAAACTAACCAATCAGATTCCTCAATAAGAGCAAATGGTGCCCGCTGGCACTACCTCAAACGTTTGAAGCATTTGATTGACAGATTCTCGGACCAATCTCTTCTTGCTAATGTCGTTTGGTCCTAAAATGGTGAAATTGGGCGATATCCGTACCGTGGAAAAATGGTGACTGAATTTACCTCATTTCATTGGAACCTGAGGTAACGGGCTTGTTTTGTCCATCTTTATTCATGTCAATGATGTAAACGTTGCTTAAGAGAACTGAATCAAGTGTGACATACGTTCCAAATAGGAATTATCTGCTAAATCCATGATCCAAAACCCCTCCATTGAGATTAAATAGCTGTCATTATATTTGTCAGAATAACAATTCTTGCTCTACTACCTTTTTGAACATGTTCCTGCTGCTAATCCTGATTTATTTATTTTTAAAATATTTTTGTTAAATTGCTAGTTATTCAAGTTATGATGTGGGCAATCAGATTCCTCAATAAAAGTGGATCCAACATTCAAAGAGTTTTGACAGATTTGGTGTAGCCTGGTCTCAAGTGGTGGGGGTGAGGACTTCCAATAAGCTCACTCCTGATTGGCAAGAATGGTTACCATAGAAATAATGACTCAGACCTACTTGACCCAATTACTGCTGATTGACGTAGTCTGGTTCCAACATGGTGGCATCAGTTTTGGGGAGGTGACTGAAATTATCTTTGGTTGGAGCCAGAAGTAAGTTATATTCTATGGGTGATGTCAGACTTGCTCGGTCCAAATGTCTTACATAGTCAGCGGTTGAAGATCACAAAATTTAGTTTGTTAAAGTCTGCCTGGTTGTTTCTACAGCATGTTGATGTTCCAAACTGATCTTTCTACGTTCAGAACACAACGCATTACTGTCTAAAAGCTCGCAAACTTTGTTCCGTTTTAGTGGTTTGATTCTGTAGTGAACGAATGGTGAACACTGTCTGCAGGCCTGCTTTGGAATTTCAAACACAGTGTGTCCTTTTTCACTCTTTTGCGTAAAAATACGTTTTTGTGCTGCTTATTCGTGAATTTTAGAGATTTGCTGACTCGTGTGCTTTCTTTTGGTCATCTTGGGGCAAGTTGTTTGTAATACAAGAACTCATCTTTTCGTTTTTGCCCTTCAGCTGAGGACAGACAGAGGAGCTGCACTGCTATGTGAATTGACTCTGCACATTTTTTAGATTTTATTTTTTAATAGGCTGTTTGCACAATCCACTGCAGTCTGCAGGCAAAACGTGACAATTGTGCTTCGTATCTGTAACCATGTAAAAAGGTCCCCAGAAAGCAGCGTGGCATGTACACTTGATCCGTGTTGGAGCATGTTTTTTGCTAGTGTTTCCGTTGGGGTGGCAGTTTCATTTATTAGCAAAAGGGGTGTGATTAATTGTGTGCAAATCTGTTGCTCCAGATGGTTTGTTGGGATAAATCGGCTCCTTAATCCTGTTACAGAGCAAGAACTCCATAAGACCAATGTTTGGGATTTTGGGAGGGGGGGTCCAAACTGTTTTTTTTCTTCACTAATAGTCCAGCCTTGTCCAAACAACAACCAAAAAGGCGTTATAGCTAGACTTGAACATGTTCTTGTACTGCAATAAATTTTAAGAGGAGAGAAAACTTACAAAAAATGGTTTTTAGTCCAAACACTATAAACCTGACATAATGGGTTGTGTTTATTTATGAGGCATTAAAACATACTTGCAGAGTAGAGGAATGGATTTCCTCAAGTTTAGTTATAGTCAACCTCGAAGCTGCTGCAAACTTTTCCTTAACTTAAGTGCATGCTATCTTAACTCAGTTAGAATTGCAGTTTTAAACTATCTGCTTTCAAAAGACCATTTGGACTGCACGTGTGTGCATGCGCTGATTTCCATTTGCAAAGTAGCCGCAAAGAAAACCTGTTTATCCAGTAAGAGGATATTGGGCAGTGTGTCATGCCTCCCCTCCCCTCACTTGAACACTTGTGATGATTTCCCTCTCAGAGGACTTGCAGAGAACAAGTTTTTTGTCTGGCCTGTTTTTAAATGTTTGAACTTTACTGGAGGTACTATGTTTCTTATTGGCTGTTTGTGAAGCTGAACATTTAGCTCAAATTTCCTATTTGAAGCACAAGAGCGAAGGAGTTGATATGTCCAGTGATTATACAGCCAATGGGGTAGTCTAAAAATGTGGGGCGTGTTCAGTTTGCAAGTGAACCCTGATATGGTTTGGTGTTTGTGTGAAAGCAGATATGATTCAGCAAAATTGGGGTAAGTTAAAATAAAAAATAAGGAAAAATACTAATAAATCATGCAGCAATGAAGGTGGAACCAGCAAGACTAGCTACTTTTTTTGGTACCGTTTTTCCTTTCTGGTCAGTACTAGTCTAAATAAGCACTGGTGCTGCCACAAACGACTATTTTAATAGTCAACTAATCACCGATTATTTTTTTCCAATCGGTCGACTAATCGAGTCATGCGCAAACTGGATGTAAGGCACTCATTTTAACCATCATCAACTTTACACTAACTAAAATGTAGATATATAGCATTACCTGTGATGATGCTAGTGTGAATGCTGTAAGCTGAATTTGGCTGCTAAAGATGGTAGTGCTGATAGCTGAAGATGCTGAAATTGATAGCTAAAAATAGCTATGAGCAAAGTTGCCTAAAAACTGAAAAAGCCTAAATTTGCTAAAATAGCTAGCATGCAGCTGGAATTTTACCTTAACTCCGAAATAGCTTAAAAAACCTTAGTAAATGCCAAAATAGTCTGACATAATGTCATCATAACTGTCTGTTTAACTACACTCTGACTCCGTATAATATAAAGTAACGACTAATCTACTATTAATTAGTCGTCAATTGGTCGTTGATTAGTCAACTAATCGTGGCAGTGCTAATAAGCACCATACCCTGCTAAATGTCTGTTGTAATTTAATTAAATTTCCTGGAGGTTAAGTGTAAAAATCAAACCGTGGACACTTAAATCAACTTAACTAAGAGTACTAAGCCATTCTACTGTTAAAAAAGAAAAGGTCTGAATCAGATTTGTGTTACTGCTTTACTATATGTGTTTCCACAGTAATTCAGAAACAGCTTGTAACATTCAATTACTTGTCAACCCAACCCTAACAAGTTCCTCTTAGAAGAAGGCATAAACCCCAGAGCTTAGTCCTGTGCTGATCTTCATGAAGCTGCCTGTAAGTCTCTTAAGCCAGAAACCTTTTTGGCACAAGCAGTGATGCTCCTTGCATGCATTTGTACCTACTTTTTATTCATTTATATATTCTAGTCACCAAATTGACCTGCCTCATTGACTTCTAAGGCTGGATAAAGACAATATCCTTAAAGAAAAACACCTAGGAGCAGTTCTTTCCTTCTCAGGTGCTGCTGCCATCGATAGTTGCAACTGTCTTATTTGTTTTTACAGGCGTTTAAAGCATTAAACTGTACTTACTTCTGTGGCAGGATGGATTATCCAAAGCAATCTCTCTATGAGTGCAGATGATCTGTGGTGGATGTGAGGAAATGGAGCCTTAGACTTTGAGAAAGCAAAGCACTGCTTGGTTACATTTCTTTACCTCCCAACATAAACTCTTATTTAGGAACCCCTGTTTTTCTAAATCAAAATGTGATTAGAAGATGTTTTTTCAGAGCATTGGAATAGTTTATTTGTACATTAGTACAAACGATCTAAAGTAATAAAACATACAATTTTAAGAAGTTGAACACGTCATGCAGAGCAGAGTTATAATTCTCAGCAACACCTCAACACATTTTTTTTTCTCTCAAAAATGAATAACTATTTTTATTGCTAAAGTTGTGTTTCATACTCTCACTGCATGTCTGGGGCGCTACATTCATAAATTTTCCATCTGGTTAATAATTTATAGTCTCTGTCACTTAGGAATGCCAACTATGCATTTTGAAAATGCATATTGGATGATTTTTGTGGAGGTGAGAAAAGTTTTATGTATTCAATGTAATATTTTGCAGTTGTTAGGGAGGGTATTGGTGTTAGTCTTATGGATTTATTCTAGTTTTTCTAACTCTTCAATAAATCAATGGGGTCTGTGAATAAAGGTCAAGCGGGTGTACTGATCTTTAGGCTCTTATCTCTTCAAAACAGCTCATTGTCTAATCTCAGGTTGACAGCTGTTTTAGGTTGATACTTTAATTACAATCGGCTGCCGTTTCAAGATGATATCTGATGTAGTTTATATACAACCGTACAATTATGACGTTCAGTCTTTGCAGACTGGTTATGAAGAATTCTGTTGATGTCTCAATCAAACTGCAGCAATTTTATGAGAAAAAATGGTCGTCTGCTATGACGCTGCTGCTTAACTGGGTCCCTGTGCCCTTCAGATACAGGTTGTGTCAGGAAGGGCATCCGGCGTAAAAACTCTGCCAAATCACCGATGCGAAACAGTGGATGCTGTTTTGATGTGGCAACCCTAAATGGGATAAACTAAATAATGAACAAGCATTCTGCTAACTTGTGTTGATAATGTCATGGTTTCTACCAAAGAAAAGGGTGTCTCTTCTTCTGCCTTCCACCCCCTACTCCAGCAGAAGCTGTGACCTGGTCAGGGACGACAGCTGTCCTTTGTTGAAACAGGTGGTCTGTAGGAAAGTTGTAACTGGTGTTCAGACATCAGGATTATCAATGCAGAGACAATCCACTGATAATAGCTTTAAAGGCACACAGAGGGATACATGAGCTTTTATGCTCTTACTGTGCTGTCTGCCCTAAGTGAACTTCCTTAACCTCTTTGCCACACTGGTCAGGGCTTCATCATGCCACCTAAGAAGCTTAATGCTCCCTATAATTAAAATGGGATTTCTGGCAGGATCTTGGACACTGGATCTGCAGCCACTGTCCCCGTGTTTAGCCTCACCATTCTGTGGTGGACCAACCAGAGAACTTTAACTCTTTTGGACCAGTCACTCATAAACAAAGACTTTTTAACCCCAAGCTCCCAGAGGATTCAATGTTATCGCCCAAAGTCAGGCTCTGTGCGAGAAACATTAATATATATCAGGTCTCCTTTTAGATCTATGAGAGGTAAAAGGTCAAAGTTAAGACCTGATTGATTCCAAGGCACAATCTTGCATCTATTTGGTTTTCACTCTTAGAGCTGGGCCCGTCTGTTAATTTTTAATACTGTGAAACCAATGTTGTCTTTTGTATTGCTCTTTCTGGAGCCATTTCATCTTAAGTTACAAGCTTTTTTTTTCTGTTTGCCAACTAAAAGTCATTGGGCTGCTTGCCATGTGGTGAATGCATATCTGCACCAAATAAGACATGTATATAAGCTTTCCTTTTAGTGAATTTCTTTAATGCTTCTCCTCTTGTCTGCACATGAGGTACAGAAGTACACGATACTTGTAACATGCAAATGTGTTGAACCACCAGCTTTCCTTGTAGTTCCTACAGGCTCACTTCAGTTTGGGATATTATGTCATAATTTTACTCTTCATTTAGGGTTAAAAAAATCTTCTGTATTCTTATTATGAAGCCACACACTCATTAAAATATGGAGAACTTTAATAAACAGCCTATTCTTTTAAGGCCAAAGGTTAGACACTAAGATCATAAAGGAAGATGAGAACTTAAAACTCATCTCATCCATCAAACCATTTTGACCCAGATTGTCCAAGACAGCTGCTGTTAAAAGCTATTGTTGCCTGCCTTCCAAAGTTCTTCATTAATGAACTCTTCCATTGACTTGGAGTCCTAGCCACTCCGTCTTTCTTGAACTGGGGGTGTGGAAGGAACACAGAGTCCTCACAGCTGTGTTGTCCGGCTGTCACTTTCACTCACAGATGTGACCCATACCTTCTTAGTCTTGAGGAACTCCTCTGAGCATCTCATGGTTGTACCAGTGGCATTTCTAATGACTTAAACTTACACTTGCATGGAATCTTGTTTTCTTGTTATCTTTTTTTTTTATTATTTTTTTTTTAGATTGAGTTTCACTTTTCATTTTTTTTTTTACACTATATTTTCAAGAATTAAACAAGTTCATTTTAATTTGTCAAATATTTGGCAAAGACCAAAAAAATGTTGATTCAGTTTTTGGTTACCCTTTAGAGCACAAGCTTTTACATCCGTGTTGACATGTTCTAGACTACTATTAAGCCTCGTTTCCACTGAGCCGTAAGGAGTGGTACAGTATGGTCCAGTTAATTTTAGTGAGCGTTTCCACTCAATTAAACCTCATTGCATAAAGTTTTAATATTGGCGTAAAGCTGATATCTGCTTTGATTCTACACCAGAATCCATTGCAATAAAAATTTACTTTGTAAACGGTCAGAGTCACAGTAGTTTAAAGAGCGCATGCTAGATGTTACTGGAGACATCTCAGGTCTTGAAGGGTTATCAGAAATGGGACCTAGTTTTGTTAAAAATGAATATTCAGATAAAAACTTTAAATATTTTATTATTTAGGAAGAAGCTGACTCTAAAGTCAACCAAAATCTCAACGTTTATTCCGTCTGGAAGTTCCTCTATAAAGATTCATCTCTATTTGTAGGAAATTTCACAGACTTGTGTTTTGAAGTTAACTCGTCGCACGTAACAGTTTCACCAATGTTTTTTAGGCCAAAGCGTTGATGGATATTATCATTTTCTGTTGAACAGTTGAGTAATTGGTAAGCAGTTTTTCCAGGCACCATGAGACGCAAAACTGAACACAGTAAAAGTTAAAGGTGCAGTCTGTTCCTCCATTTCCTCCAAGCGCAGCACATTTGGTCTTCATTTCCTCCCTTCCAATAAAGCCCAATTTTTTTCACTAGGCGCCTGCTAGTTTACAAACTTGATTAAATACTCCCTCCAAAGTTGAGTAGATGCTTTTACCACTTGTGCTTTATTTTTATTTCAGCCATGCTTGGAGAAAATAAGCACAGGAATTAAAATCTCATGTACTGGTGGATTTTGAATAAATGTAATAAAGCCACAATTTGTTGTTGGTGAAAACCAAATGGAAGAAACGTTGGAGTCTTCTCACCTTGTAAAACTTCAACCCTGAAAACCCCTCTTCACATTGTTTTCCGTAACACTTGAAGTGCTGCAGTGGAGGCTGTCACCTCTGTGTAATTTCTGACACACGGTAGCCAAGGCTTTGGTCCAACTGTGCTCTTTATTGTGCTCCCTGAAAAGCTGTAAAGCAGCAGATGTGAGGGAGCGGTGATGCTCCAACACTTTCAAGCTGATGCAGTATTTCACGCTAAAAGCTTGAGCTGAAATTCTTACTACTTCCTAGACAATCAGAGGTTAAAGACAAGAACATTTTAGAACTTTTAGGTTGATAAACGTAACATTTTCTGCCAAATAAAAGGTCCTCGTTTGACCCCAACTGATCTCGCCCTCCTTCAGTCATTTGGACTGACCAAATAGTAACAGCTAAGCACCACTTCTCTGTGCCTCCCTTCTCACAGAATCTGCTGAGTGACCACAGCAATGTTGGTGGAAGTGCTGCCCGACACACACATTCATCAGTTTAGCTCTGAGGCCATCACTTTTTCTGCCTCAGCAACCCCCTACCTCAGTACTTGGTGATAAATGCTTCACTCCCACCTTAAATGACCAGGTGGAGAGCCAAATGTTTCTTATTTACCCTGTAAGGCTTCAAAATCTCAGCTCATCAAATCTCGCTTTAACTTCCCATAAAGGCATTGTTGGACGTGTTATTCATACATCTGTTTTGTTTAAAAGTAATGTTAAAGCATTAAAGATCCCTTCTCATCAAAATTAACCAATAATTATTTGAATTACTTTATTTCTTCAGGAGTTTGAGCAAATTTCTAAGGAATTAAAATATAATTGCAATTTAGTTGTTAGTAATATTTTATACGGTTATTAGAAAAGCATAGTATTACTGTCATGCTCTCCTATAAATGTTGCTACTCAAATCATCATCTAGGAAATGTAAAATGTAGAAAAAGTAAATGGATAAACAAAATCCAGGTGAGTTTGAATTTTCATGCAGCAATTATAAAACTACACCTTTGTAAAATATCACAACTCTCTCGGTGCATTATGTACTGGATTCAGATCTAATAATTTATCTTGCTTTGGTTTGCTTTTAAGAAGAAACACATTAAAAAAAAACCTTCTATTGTATAAATTCAGACACAAAGACTTTTTTGGACAATACATCTGAGGGGAAAAAAATCCATAACAGTTTGTTTTTTAATGTTAGTTTTAGAAAAACAGTCGGAAAGTTTGTTTGGTCTGGACCAGACTTGATGTCCTTGGACAATCCCCTTAACTTGAGCAGGTGTGAAAGCGTATTTAGTGTGTGGCATGGATCCTGTACACCAGAAAAAGTGAGCTTTAGTTTGGTTGCAAATGAACTCTGGTGTGGTTAATTTACAGTGTGAATTTGGATTGACTTATCAACAACCCAAGGAGAAACTGATATTAACATTGGTGCTGTAAAGGTAAATGACACTTCCCCACCTTGTTTTAAGACCAAACACACTTTATAGTCACAGTCCCATTCACACTATTATGGTGGCTGTGCTGCCATACATGGTGCCAACCTCAGCTACCAGGAGCAATGAAAGGTTCAGGGTTCGATGCTCCAATTAGGGCTAACTGCTCTGCCTCTGTACCATGACTGCTGTTGTTTATTTAAAGCTGGTATAAAATTTACAGTCAAATCCAAAGTAGCACAAACCCCAAGACCAAGTTATGTTTATGTGTACAGTAGTGAGGAGGAGAAAGTGTTAATCGATATACGATCAGATGAGGACAAAATTCTTCCTCTATTGGTTTGTTTTCCCCTGTTCATCCGTTGGAAATGTAGGTGTAAAAGTATGTTTTGTTTTTTTTTGTCAATCTCAATCAAATACATTTCACCAAGACTCTTGTTTGATACATGAATACCTGATCACACATCACAGTCAAGTGCTTTTGCAACAAATTTTTTAATTAAAATCACAAAAAAACATGCTCTTCAATTTATAATTTTTACCATCTTAATTATTTTAAAAAGGATTTCTTATTTTAGATTTAAGGTGTTCCAACTGAGCCTCCACCAGTTTGTGTCTCCTCACTTCTGAAAAACCCCTCCAGTCATTCAAGTATTTAAACGTTATACAACACACCTAAATGTGGACTTAATTAAGAAACGCCATGAAAGTAATCAACATTCATCTTCATGAGCATTTTTAAACAGCAGGCTTATTCATTTCGATGTTACTAAAAAATCTCTTCCCGTTGAGACTCTATGGTTTCTGGTCATTTCAGGGTGAAGATTTCCATCCTCCCTGCTACCACTCTGTTTTCTGAAAGATCAGGGAAACCCTCAACCCACCTCTGTCCCAATATTGACTTTGTACACTCAGCACAGCCTAAAATATGACATGAAACACATGAAAGTGTGTTTCTAATTTTTTTTTTTTTTCTTTGGTTCAGTCAAAGCATTACTTGTTTCTAAGAGACTACCTCTAAGCAAGAAACTTAAATAAGTGTGCTGACATGTATTATAACTGTTTGCTTTGTTATTTGATCTGCTCATTATGCTAAGCTTCTTTTTAGTGTAAATGTAATTAAACTATACAAACATACACTGAATATAAATATATATTTTGCCCTAAAAATGTTTTTCCCAACTATATCTATTCAGTTATTCTAAAACTGAAAATTCACTCTGCAAACTAAAATAACACAAATTAGGCAAATATTATGACCTAAACATTATTGTAAAAATGTGTTCATTTTCTGTATTTGATCACATATTTATTACAAGTAAAGGTTGTTGCAGTTCACTTAAGATTTACTTGTTTTTCACCACCATTTTCCTAATTTGTTGAAAACAATTGGACCTAAATTTCAGTCCTTTTAATTTGAAATGCAACATTCACATCAAACATGATTCAGTGTCAGCACAGCGAGAGGTCCTGCAGTGCATTTGACTGTCAGGCGCCACTTGATGCTCCTTGGGGGTGGTATGTTTTTAGTAGTGCAGGAGCACGTAGTGTTAAATTCGAACACATGTTGAAATTTTTGCCGCATGGTTTTGAAAGTTAAAAATTCAGAACTTTGATGAATTTTTGAATTACTTCTACAAATCACAAAGTCTGCCTGGGTAGTAATGTGTTGATGGCATTATCAGGGGAGGAGCTAGAGACAAACATGGAGGACAGGCTGAAGTTGCCGTTTCTGCTCGTCAAATTTTCACTTTGTACTGAGACAAGAAAAAAAATGGTCTATTTTTATTTTTGACTTATTTGGACTAACAGTAAGTCGCCAAACTGGACTACAGAGGGACAGAAGTACCGCTGAAAGCTTCTGTCATCCAGATGCTGCACTTGCCAGAGATGGTCAACCTCAACACACGGGGAGAGTCTCATGAAGATCTCATGAAGCCAAATAGGTCGACACATCTGCCGGCGGCTTTGTACAATACTTGTAAAGAATAAACCCAAACTTCTCCTTCAACATCATCCATTGCTTTCACAATGTGACTATGAGGTTGTAAAAAACTCTTGATGGTAGCTCCTCCCATCAAGTTTATGAACAGACTTTTGGACAAGCATCTTGGAGCAAACTTGTCAAAACAGAGATGATGGACACATTTGTGCAAATCATGTTCAGTTTGAACATAGAATGAGTCATCTGAGATAATTAAAAATAATTGTATACATTTTTAACTGCATTTAGAAACACTTGCAATTTAAGAGACTATTTGTAGGATTTTAAAGATTCTAAATGCCCAAAAGAAAACAAAAAGAACCTGCAAAGAACAGGCGATACCATTTTTGTATTTGTGTAATATTAGATCACACCACTTAAAAAAGGCTCACAATATAGGTACCGCACTCAAATATGATTCAAAAATTGGCCAATTTTCTTTGGATGGATGCAGTTTCTGTTTTTCTGTGCTTTATGGGAGACTGATTCCTCCCAGAACATCATAGAGAGCTTTTATAGGGTGAGGCTTTGATCAGATTTAGAAAAAAAAAGAGACATTAGTGGCAACAGTAGCTCTGTAGTTGAAGAGAACTGCTTAGATTGGGTTTCTTTCTTTCTTTCTTTTATTTTTGATCTGGTTTAGTATGTTTGTTGAAGGGCCCTATGAGAGAAGGCGGTAAGCATCTTGCAGAACAGACATGCTGTCATCAGCAGCTACTGTAATGGCCAGAACAATGGGGCGGGATCTTTGTGTTGTCAGTCACTGCAGCATGCAATCATCTAGGAATGTCTTTTCTTTTCTAGACACTGAAGGGAGGAGGAAACCGCTAAAATGTAACAGACTTGCCAGCTGGACCTAGTACCTACTATTGTTCTCCGTCTTAATATGAGCTTTGTAAGATTTAACTACCTTAATCTTTTGTTTTGTTTCTTTTTTTTTTTTTTAGTTCACCCACCATCTAGTAGTTATACTAGAAATAGCTTTCAACATTGGTAGAAACTTCTATGGGAATGGCTTTACCATTCCCTGGTGATAAGTGTTTGTGACTGTAAATGATTTTGGGCCTTATATCAAAGATATAAAGAACCCAATGGAATAAAAGGAAACATGTTACTGTTGTGATTTTGTTCAAACCACATTATTTAAGATTGTTATAACTCACTTTTGTCCAGGTTTTTTCAAATAAAGCCAAAGATTTTTTTAGTGCAAGTAGAAGTTTTTTCTTTTATTCTTGATGGAGCTGGGCATCATAAAGATCATTTTACAGAATCCCTTTCACACTTTTCTTTTCCCCTACTTGAACACATTATCTGCGTCTGCTGGACTCTGCCAAAGGTCCATAACCCGACACATTATCCTTCAGCACTTCAGTAAATGGGAGTTCATGAGTTGAATGGATCTCCATGACGATGACCTTCCTGACCCCGCAGTGTTGGGATGGTGTGTGTAGATTGGCCTCAGCAGATGGTGCCTGATTGTCATCACAATGACGACGATGATGTCACTTTTTGAAATGAGGATTAACTCGATTCAGTTTGGGTATCTCCTCCTGCTCGCCACGGCGGGAATGAGAACCGGGGAAATGCTGACGCTGCATCTGTGCTGCGTTGAGAGTTTTGTGAAGCAGCTCCAGGCTTGAATGTAGCTTGGGTTCAACTGTGAGTTTTTGTCCTCCTTTGCAGAAAATATTCCACCTCGCCTCTTTTGATGGGGTTGTTTGACACTGAACCCATAAGATCACGTCAGAGTGGAAGTGTGTGAGTGATTGATGACCGGAGAGATGATTTAGAGGAGTGTGCTCGTTGTGTTCAGCTGGTTTATTGCCATGCTCGCCTTTTGTCCCTTCAGACCACTCTGTTGAGATTAAAAGGGTTTGCTGGAGCGTGATATTATGGCTGTGTTTAAAGTCGGTGTGAAAGTGAGGCTCGCCGTATGTTAATGGAGCCGTCTATGGAGCAGTGGAATTAAAAGCTTCTCTTGTCTGATTTTGCAGCTTGATTACTGACTCAACAGGAATGTCAACGAAGGGAGGGGGGCTCGGGTCTACCAGTCTGAATAAAGATTTCTGGAATTCAATTCTGCTGGAGGATAAGAGGAAGTTCGCTGATTAATAATTATGGGCTCCTTCAGATTTACAAGATGTGGGGAGCTTGAGTTCCGGCTGAAATGAAGCAACTTTGGCTGTGTGTCTGGATCCGCTGTGACTACCCAACCCCTAACAGACTGTCTTGTGCTCGCTGCTTTTTTCTTATGGCAGCTATTTGCCAAAGTAAAAGACAAATAAATTTCACACTTTTTAGAGGACTTTTTATGAATCTACTGTGTTCTGATAAAGAAAGCTTGGATGAGTTATTAAAAACTAAAGTTGTAAAAATTAAATTAACATCATCTCCCTTGTGCGACTTGTTTCTTCCATTTTTCAATTGACACATTGCTCCAACATAATGCATTGTGGTGTATTTTTGCCAATCTACGAAGGATCAATGCACACTGGTTTTTTGTTGAATCATGTGAGAAATTTCCAGAACACTGGATTTTGGGATCATAAACTCAGACACCCCTACAAAATGCAGATGAAATTGCATATTATGCATCCTTTGCTCTCAGCTTTTGTAGATTTTCTCTCCAGACATGTAAATGTAATCAGAAACTACATATTTTTTCATTTTTGTTTATGTTCAAAGTTTAAAGATGTAGTGAATATTTATACTTTGAAGTACTTAATATATGTTTTTCAATGAAATGAGAAATGATCTGAACCGTGACCTTAAAACGGTGACACTATCCGAACCATGAGTTTTGTGATCCGGTACACTCCTACTATATAGTGCACTAAGCGAGATATAATGAGTCAATTTGGACACAACCATAGTAAAAATGTCAGGACTTGTAAGCTCATAATCTGTTTACAACTCCAACATTTTGACTTTGTTTTTAGCAGGGTTGAAGATCAGTTTCTGGAATCGGGTTTGATCTTTAAGTATGCTTTTTTTCAGACCATTATAAGTCACATTAACTGAAACATTACAGATGTAATGTGACATGAGGGGCCAAGATGCAGGCGATTGGTCATAAGGATTGATGGGAAATTTTTATTTGCAAACTTATTCTTTATTTTCATCTATTTTATTTGCTATAAGCTGCCTGTGCAAAGAGTGCAACACAACAGATCAACTTTATTCTCAACATTGTTCCGTTGTAAAACATACAATACAAACAATAACTTCACTTTTTCAGTTCATGATGTTGAAGCAGTGAACTTATCGCTCTGGCAGGCTTTTGACTATAGTAGCTGCAATGCTCCAAAAGTTTACCAAAGTTAGATAAAACATTTTGATAGAATTTTTTTGGGGGGCTGTGTATTACAGGACGTCAGTTAAAGTTCATAAATAAGCCACACTCAATATTTGAGAAACTTAAAGGATATTAAGTATGCCCTGTAGTACCAAAAATTATGGTAGCCCCCAGGTGGTTTGTTTCCTAACCAAGTTGAGATTTCTGTTTAATCCAGGATTACAAAAATGAAAAATAAACCCAATTCTTTCAAAGCCCCTTTCACATTTGTTGTATAATTAAATAGCCACAACTGTACTGGTGGCAATTTTTAACTATACTTTCATGACTGAAAAGTGTGACAAATCTTTCGTCCTTCTTCAGTTTTCTATTCACACTGTGTTCAAATTGTCTGGCCTTGTTTCATACCAATTTCCAATTTTCACTCATGCTATAGCTCAGTGACATATCCAGCCAAAACTGCAATGACTTGAGGTTAAAAACCGGCTTTAAATCAGCTGAATAAATACCAATGAGTTGCACCACCACATAGGGTGACCATTTTTATTCAGGCATTGTTTGTGAGAAGGCAAGTATTTGTCCTGCAAACGAAGCACCCAATATGTATCTACCGGTAATGTTTTTTTTTTCTTCCCTTGATGAAGCACAAAGAGTGAGGTATTTCAGAAATCTTTCTAAGGCTACTTCAAGCAAGGTTGCATGAATGTCATTTGCTGCCATTTATGTGGTAGTAACTGTCAAAAAGGCCATAATACTGAAGCAGTTAAACATGGCAACACAGAGAGCTGCCATCTGACAAAGTTGCAGCATAGGCAGCAAAAGCTTCAGTCACAAAACGAGCAGATTGTTGTAAATCTTAAATCCATTTGGCTTGTTCCTCTCCTCCAAAACAGTCGATTCAATGCCAGGCAGCAATTCTGAGCTTTTCCTGTCATATCTTACTTGATCTAGTTTTGCTATAAATCATTTTATGGGTAATAGACGCTGTTGAGAGAAAACACTGAATAAATGCGTCCTGACATAAATTATTTGGTTTCTCTTAAAACCGTTAGTCATAAGTTGTTTATTTTCATGAATCTTGCTGATGTCAACCCACATTGTAGACTTTGACTGGATGACTTTGACTTTTTTTTTTTTTTTTTTTTCAAGTCTTTCTTTCTGGTTCCCAATCTTAAAATTTCAGGTTTTAAACTTTTTGCCCCATTCTAGTATGTGGGGCAGGGCTAACACGAAGGACCAATCAAAATTGATGAGAGTGGTAACCTTAGTCCTGGTGCATTCACTGACTGTGTGTACTATCATAGTCTTGTGTTGTCCTGAAATGGGCATAAAAAGCAGTTTTACTGCATACAAACCGTATGTTCAGAACACTGTGCTACACGGTTTGTACATACAAAACTACAGTTTTTTTTTATCGCAGTGGGTCTCAGTTTTTTTAATCTATGTCATAGATGTCTAAAGATGACATGTTTGTTGCATTGTAAACAAAAAAGGAGTCAATTTAAAGATGCCTGTAATGTCTTAGTAGATTTTGTATTTGCTTAATACTTAAATCAGATCTCAAAATGATGCGAATAACCCTATTAAACAAATCTGTATTTTATGGTTGAACTGGGTCAGCCCAAAACTAACCTGGCTTGTTTTCCATAGCCCTCCACCTGGTTTGGGCTTTAAAGCCTTTCTTCTTTTTTTTAAAGTTCCTGTTCAATATGCAGACGCTCGGCCATGTGAGGTCTAAGCTGCAGCTGGAGACCATGTCTGGGCCACACTGAGATAATTGGATAAGTACACAGTGAGCAGATGAATCATTTGACAGGAGCTGAAGGAACTAAAACTGAGTCATCAAGTGTCCCACTTTCCCACTTTTGCCCACTTAAAAGTAGCACACTCTATTTTTGGCCTGGTTGATGTTAATTTTTATGATAAAAAATCCCTTAAAATGATTCTTTGTTTAAATTAGCAATAATGTCTGATACTAAAAATGACATTGTATAGTTTTTGCTTACTATCTTCATCGGTGGTCAGAAGTAAATATTAGTTGGGTCATACTAAAAAATTTCTCCTTTCTTGACATTTGAAGACTTGAGCTCACTTACTAACGTGTGCACTGTACTCTGCCCTCCAATTTTTTTGGGGGGGGTGGGGTCCAAACGATTTTCCTTCTAACCCTAACCCCTCCGTAAAGGGACCCTACCATGAAAATTCTACTTTTTGAGGTTTTAAGTGATTTAACTGTTCATTATTCTCTATAAAGAACCCCAAAGCAGTATTTTGATCTGTTCTTGCATTTAAGAGTAATCCTCTCAAAACTTGCGTTCTCTTCAGCAGCCCCTTCCATACACACAAAAATAGCCGGTGGTATCGTGCTGACGTAAGCACAATGTGAACCGCCCCCTCCAGGAAAAATCTGTGCTGCAAGCTCCGCCCCCAGACTACAATGAACACACACCCACTTTCTCCGTGGATCTGTGGCGACAAGGTAGTTATCCCCTGCCAGGATACGCATTCTGTGTATCCTGGCAGGGGATAACTACCAAAAGGAAAATAAATAAAAGGAAATAATTGGTCAAACTGTTTATGTGTTAGAAGGTTTATTTTAACAACACTAAAAAAACGTATAACTGTTTTTTTTTTTGTGTCTTACCCGGCCTGCGCGTGGGGTGCTGCCGTGACGTCATCTTAACTGCTCTGTTGTAGTTCCAATAGACTTCTCTTAAAACAACGCCATAACACCACAACGATGAGATGCGACAACTCATTAAAATGTGCTTGAATGAATTCTGGATCAATAAAACAACTTTTAACATTATCCACATTGATTCGACTGACAATCTACATGTCACAAACACTTATTAGTGTGTGTACCTATTACCATAGCAACCGTCATGCAGGATTCCTCCGCGGTACCAAAGCAGCAGTAAAAGGTTTTGAACCAGGCCTTCATACAGATGCTCAAAATCCATCAGCAAAATGAAAAGTTTGAATAAGTGAAAAATCCTGACAAGCATTTGCAGACCGCTGCACATCCGTCTTTCTCTACTGTTTTGAACCGTCCCCATAGCTGCTGGCCAATGACTGAAGAGATCTTAGTCACGTGGTTTCGTTAACAAAGTTTGGTCACGCTGGGGAGGCTCAGGGAGGCTCATTGTTGATATATGGGAAGGCTCAAGAATGATGTTGTGAAATGGACAGACTAAGAGTGAAAGTGGAGCCTCAGAAATCGAGTTGTTTTACTTCAGTGTATTAAAATGGTCCACAAAAATGATTCGTATGTCATAAATAATTTATTTTTTTAGTGTTCCTAAGGTAATATATGATCATATATATTGATATAGTTTACTCTGGAGGGCTGAAGAAAATCATGGTATGGGACCTTTAAAGAAGTGGGCAAAAATACAAAGGAAAATAATTAACTATAGAGTTAATTAGGAGAACTCCTGTGCTTTTTCCAATCAGATGTAAAACGGTTGCCAAAACTGGTGCCTTTGTAAACAAATATGCAAGTAAAGATAAAACATTGTCTTTTGAAAGGATGCATGTCTTCAGCAGTACAGTAGATCTCAGAAAACTCCAGAAAACATACTAAAATCATGTCTGCTATATGCTATTTATCCAATAAAGAAGAATAAGGCAGTGAAGAGTGAGGAGCTGGCACAAAAGCTGAAGTTTTTTTACAATGGAAGTTGACAGTGGGTTAACATTGAAGCGACTGTAGTCGTCTTTAAAATGTAATAACAATACAGGTTTAAAAATGAAGAAGTACTGAAAAATACTAACAGTGGTCTACCAAGCAGAATTTAGCCATTTTTGGTTATTTTATCTACTAGTGTATTACATTATTTAATCCTATTACAGTAGGAGTTAAAATCAACACATATAAGCATTTGATCATGAGAAAATGCTTTAAACATCTTTTGAAAACACTAGACCAAAAGGCAAGTTTAAAGAGCAGATTTTCAATTGCCTCAATACATTTTTGAAAGATTTTCTGCTTAAATTGCCTGAATTCTCTTTTTTTGGAATATTTTTTATGTATTCTGTTAGGCAGACATATCATACTCAGTGGGGTTGCGATGCTTCCTGAAACGTAATGAGTAACCAATTCTGAGCCACCACTAGCAGAGGGGTGAAAGAGCACATTGTTTTTGTCCTCTGTTCTTCTCAGATTTAGCTTCTCCAGTCAGTGACAGCTAGCATACTCAGTTTCATCTCAAAAGTCTTTCGGGTGTTTTTATGCTGTGTCAGCGCTGACCTTGCTGCGAAACCAGAGTGCTCCTGACTTTAAAGTGGAAAAGGATGATTTATTTCCCACATTTAGTTTTGCTGCATGTGAAGCTTTGTGTCCCGCTGAATGGAAGCCATTGTGTGTTTTTTTTGTTTTCACAGTCCAGGGGGTTTAATACATGTCAATCAGAAAGGGGGGCGGGACAGACTCTCTCAAGCGGATGTACTTAATGAAAAGCCTTAAAACTAATTTCCTTCTTTCCAAAAGACCCCCAAATCTCATCACCCGTACAGTGATGCCTTGTTTCATCTAAATTCTCTAGGTTCATATTTTGGTTTAAAGCTTTGAGGAGAAAGTCACCTGATTGTACCTGAATGCACCACGAAAAGCCATCGCTCATTTTAATTGACTTTTCAGAGCTTTTGTCCTACAAGCTGCTGTCCTGATAAATACACTCTAACACACACACATATTCACTAATGAGAGAGCACAGGTCTATTTATGGCTTTTGCATGAATAATGGATTCATTGATGATGACATAGAGACCCACAACAAACTGTCCTGGACTGACACAGCTGTGCTCCTGTTCTTTTAACCAGTACGAGAGGAGGCTTGCTTTGCTCCCTACCTCATAAAAACAGTGGTGGCATGTTTTCGCTCTGAACATTTTAATTATTTGTTCATTTTTTTCCCCTTTTTTTATTGCCTTTATGAAAATTATAAATCTTGTTTTAAAGTTCTAGTCCAATCATCTTTTGAGCCTTTTGAAAGCGTTCCAGTTAGTCTTTTAATTAGGATTATGCTGTTTTAGGCAAAATTTAAAAAAATGTGTCGTTTTCTAGGACATAGTTTCTACAAAGCAGCAGTAGACAGTAGATCATTAGAAGTGAGTTGTGGGCAGAACTGTTGAAGCGGAGCAATCCCGCCATCTTTCCCTCTGAAAGATCTGTCTCTACACGTTCTCCCACTAGCTTACAGCCCCTCACAACCACTGTGCCTTCTAAGCTGCGCATGAGCACAATCGCGCACAGCAAATCTGTCCTGCGCACAATAGGAAATTTCTTCTGAACTTTTAATAAAATAGTTAAATAAAACAGGTGCTCATTACGTCCATAAGGACAAGTGGTAGATTGCGGAACAACAGAAATAAATGTATGCATATTTAGAAAAACAAAAACATAAAAAACGCGAGCGAATAATCTTCCTCATCGTAAATATGTCACTTGATTGACACGCAGAACGGCCAATCATCACTGCACTGAGTGGAGCGGAGCTGTCAAGACCCTTGAGGCCCTGGAATCTGTTACACTCTTAGATCCTTAACCTTTTTTTTATTATTAAATATGTATTTATTTTAATTTAATCTTCTCTGTTTTACTTGTATTTTATTCTTCTTTAAAAACGTGGTGTAAACTCTTCTAACCCCTTGGCTTTTTATTGCCTTATGTGTCTTTGATTATTGTCAATATAATGTTGATGTAAAAAAAACAAAAACTGTTGCGCACGTTCAGCCGGTCAGCTGTGAACAGCATGACATCTGTCTCCCCAGCGGAGGGCCAATCCAGACCGTTTAAGACCAATCCCAGGAGCGTTTAGTGAGGCCCGGGCTGACTCGCACCCCGTTAGCATAGCCGTCCTGCCGAGTTCCCTCAATCCAAGCCCGCTCAAGCAGCGGTGTCCTCCAGGAGCACGCAGCTCTGGAACCCTGCCCACAGACCAGGACCGCTATCGCTCAGCTCACAGTTTACAACAAAAATGCGATTGTGGTCTTAATAATAAACGTCTCATCAGTTCTAATTATGTATAACTACAAAAATCATATTACGTACAATTATGCTACAATTCGTAGACACAAATGAGCCCATCAATCTGGACAAGGGCTACAATCAAGTGAGAGAGACAAACGGCAAAAATCAGGTAAAATTTTAGTCCCCAAGCAGCAGACTCTCACTTACTGTGGTGTAATTTTGCAAGAACTTTCATTTATGGATAGTAATTATGAAAAGAATATTTAAGATTACGCTCTTTTTCAAACAGCATTTTTGCATTTGCTCCTGCCTCAGTGATTTGAATTAAAAAAAATACCCAAAAATGTTTAAATTGTATGCTTAATTTACTTTAGATATGACACAGAACATGTTAAAAACACCAAAAACACAATTTTTATTGCAATGGATCTTTAAAAATTGCCCTCCCAAAGAGGCAGCAAATTGCTAACAGTTTCTGATTCAAGCATAAGGTAGAGTTAATTTGAGTTTAAACAAACATAAAAAGTCATAACTTTTTTAAAGATTAAGCATCTAAAGCAAGATAACTTTTAAACTAATTTCTGAACATCTCCAAATATAAAAGTTGGCATCCTAGATATTCTTTTCTGCGTGATCTCTAAATGCAATTATGGTCAGATGTATTTGGATCAAACATTCCCTGTAGCCAGGGATTAATTTCTCATTGTCTGGCGTGTTTGTGTGTCTGCACAGGCTCTGGATGTGGACCGCAGTGTTCTCTATAAGATGAAGAAGTCGGTCAAGGCCATCCACGCGTCCGGTCTGGGTAAGTCCCAATTTCAGTTTTTTCTTAACTCATTACTTTGACTAAAGTTGAAATCGACCATTGTTAGTTTCTTCCCTTTAGATTTAAAGTACGAGTGTCCTAGTTCCTGTTGCTGGTTGGGTTCTTTAAAGATCTTTTGTTAGGCCTGACTGGTAGAAACCCTGCTGAGAAAGAAGAAAGAGACCTCTGGGTCGGCTTCCCAACAGTGCGGGCTCTGTTCAGGCCTGAGGGACAGCTGTAGGATCCAGCAGGAACAGCTGGGGAGGGGCCAGAGCTGCATTTGTTAGCAAGAGCTGAAGCGTGGACGCTCCTGTTCCCACATCAGTTTACAGTTGAACATTTGCTTATATTTGAATGTCATCTACCTGTCCATAAAGGACGAATGGGATACTTTTTAAACCGCAAGTGTGATGTTTATGGTTTTACAGCAAGAGCAGGACTTTGTTTTCTGCGGAGAATGCATTACAGTTTGTTGTTTACAACAAACTGTAATGCTGTAATTACAGTGTGTTGTTTTTTTATAGGAAAATAATACAGTAAGGATATATTTTAAGTTAAAAAAGGTTAAAATGATGTTGAATTATGAGAAGTTTGTGATTAGAAGTAAAAAGAAATTGAAGTAAAGAATTGAACAGATTCTTGAATGGATACTGGATAATAATAATAAGTGTCCTGAATGAAGCATGAATTGCATGAATGATTTTTGCAAATACTGAATCAAGTTTATTTTGACTTAAAAGTTTATAATTCAACATTGATTGATGACAAAATGATTGATGATGACGAAATTGGTTATTTATAAGCCAATTGCAAAATGTTTATAAAAATACAAAAAGTCAATCTAGAACTATTAGGAACTTTTTAAAGAGAAAAATCCTATTTGGTGTGAAATATATCTGCAGAATTGATGAATCTTCACACTGATTTGTGGGTAGAAAATTAAAAACATTGTGATAAACTAAACTGTGTCAGAAAGAAACAGAACAAACATGGATTCATTTAAGTTTGTTGAAATAAACAATGAAACGGATGTCTTCAGGTAAATTTGGTCAATGTTTCTGTACCCCTTTAATGAAATGAAAAAATATGGATATAAATAATTAGTTTAACCAATCATTAACCTGAAATTAAAAATAAAAATGTTTTTTTGGAAGAGCACATTACAGGAAGAAGGGGAGGGGAGAATGCTTGCATGCATTTGAGATACTCTACCCCTCCATGTCTGTGGAGGCCGGCCTCTGGAGAGCCAACATGAGACACAAAATTTGTCATGTGACCGCACAAAGTCAAGCCAAACACGAAAGAAAGGGCAGCATTGCATTTTAGTCGTCTCCTCCTCTTCCGTTCTCTGAAGAACAGCATGAATGGCAACTTTTGAAAACAGTTTAAACATTGACTAAAATTAGTTTTTGCACATGAGGCTGAAAAATGCAAATATGACCACAAATATTGTCTTTACACAGGAAAAGCAGTTTTGTTTTGGTGTATACAATGTATCTTTGGAAAAAAAAGTACAAGAAGTGTCTTCTTCTTTATTGTTTATTTTTTCTCCTCACAGAGGATGCAGTTTGAAAAAATGTAAATACAAAGAGACAATGGGGAGTGTCCTCTAGCGCTGGAGCACAAACGATTATTTTAATAGTCAACTAATCACTGATTATTTTTTCAGATTAGTTGACTAATTGGGTGATGCTCAAAGTGAATGTAAAGCACACATCTTAACCGTCATTAGCTTTGAACTAACTAAAAACTAGATATATTCACGATTCATGATAATTCTAGTGTGAATGCTATATGCTGAATTTGGTAGTTGAAGATGCTGAAATTGATAGCTGAAAACATTGAAGCTGATAGCTTGCTAAAATATTAGTTAAATGCTAAATTAGCCTAAAAAATGAAAAAAAAAACCTTAAGTCATCCAAAATTGCTTGCATGTAGCTAAAATATTACCCAAACTCCAAAATAGTTTAAAAAACAAAAAAAGCCTTCATTAGCCAAAATAGCTAGCATGCACCAAATATTAGCTAAACTCCAAATTAGCCTAATAAAACGGGAAAAAATCCTAAATTAGGCAAAACAGCTAGCATGCAGCTGAAATATTAGCTAAACTCCAAAATACCAGAGAAAACCGTAATAAATGCCAAAACAGTCCATAAAGCTAGCATAATGTCATTATAACTTTTAACTTTACTACGCTCTGACTCCATATAATATAAAGTAACGACTAATCGACTATTAAATTAGGCTTCGACTAGTTTAATAGTAAATTAGTCGACTAATCGTGGCAGCAGTGGTGTCGTCAGAGGACACACTTGGTGTGATTGAGTCAGAAAATCTGTAAGGATATTTTTAGCTTTGATGTGAGGAATATTAATGAAGTGGAGACAGCACCAGAGGGCACTTTAATGAACAAACAGTTATACAAGAAAGGTGAAGCTGAGTAAGCAGCAGCCCTCCTCCAAGTGCAGGGAAAACACAATGTGGAGTGTGAAAAAGAGCTGCAGAGAAAGCATATGAGGCGTCTGCAGACATCTGTCGGGACTGTTGCTTTTCATGAATAAACCAGCAGCATTCAACCTCGAAAAAGGCAGAGCTGATGGAGCAGAGCGGGCGAACGCCGTGCCTCAGCTGTAGGTGAGCGTCTGAAAGAGCCTGAATTTGATGGTGTCTCAGCTGGTTGCCAAAGTAACCACGACAGAAAACTCTCCAGAAGCTCAAAACAGATCCCCCAAAATAGATTTTGGGGTAAAAAACACAAACAAGTGAGTGCTGGGGAAAATTATGTTTGAGAAAAAGATAAAAATAACAAATAAAATCTTAAAAATTAGTATTTTTAGAAGTTTGGATTAATTCAAATGCAATAGGATGTGTCAAATATTTAGAATTTCCGCAAAAACTCCAATGTATTTTAATCTACATCAAGAAAAATTGAATTATGAACAATAAATATTATGTAAAAGTTAAAATTAATGATTTTTGTTACTGATGGAAACTTATACATGTCATTTACCAAAAATGTTACCTTGAAAAAATTAATATATTTATATGGATATATCCAAATTTTGAAACTTTTGGGCCTCATTTTTTTTTAAAGTCAATTGTTTACATTTAGACTCAAATATCAAGTTTTTTTTTTTTGAAAACTAAAGTCATTTCATAAACAGTTTAAGTTATTCTTTATTTTTCATTGTATATAGAGTTTGTTGGAAATAATGAGATGAAAATAATTCTATTTTGTAGTACTCCACGTTTCAATGAAATCAATGATAATTTCTGAGTTTGAAGCTTCAGTTTTTAAAAGCTCAAGTGTCAAAAATAAGACATAGCTATAAATTTTATTAATGTGTGTGCACAGACAATTTTATGTGAGGACACTTTAGTCAATAAATGTATCTCCCTGAAGTCAAAGCTCCTTACTGAGAAGTTAAACAAATATTGTCATGAAATCTACCATTGCAAAGAAATTGGTTGAAACCATTTTTGGCCTTGGATCTCATTGCTCAACTGATCATTACATCCGTGTCATGCATTAAGCTGTCAATCAAGAAAATATATGTTGTTGCTTGATTTAAATGTTAATACAGAGTACCAATCCTGTTTACTTGCAGTCATTTCATCCCACTCTTTTCAGTTTATTGTTGGAGACGTTGAAGAAAGATTGAGAATGCCAGTCTTAATCTTTCACCCGCATTCTTGTTTTTTTAGTGCTGATTTTCTTTGGTTCGTGATTTATTTCTTTATCTTTTCTTTCCTTTGTGGCTGTTATCTCTTACGGCGGTCACATTGTTAAGTGGACACAGAGTCCCATTTTGTTGTTGGTTTTTTTTGTAAGGTCTTTTGGAGAAACAGAGGATTAATCTGAGGTCAAACATTGTGTCTGTGAGCGTCAGCAGACCAGACCCTCCAGAGGCGTGTGAGACGGAAGCCGTGGCCAGCCTGCTGTCTGATGATTAAACCGTGTTTGCTAGTGTGTGCGTCAGAAAAATGTGGGAAGAAGCTGAAAAAAATCTTGAGGAATAATAATCTGCAGCAGAAACCTTCAGGATGCAGAAGCTGTTTTGTCCTGTTTTCATTGGCATGAATGTCAAGAGATAAGATACAGTTGGCATGAGCAGACAAAGTCTTTGTCCGTCCGAAAAGTGAGTTTCTGAAAGCGGTCAGTCCAGTTTTGCAGCTTAGTGAGGACAGTAGGACATACCCATTGACAGTTTATGAGAACTGGACTGAGTGAGTGTAATGTCACTCATAGTAAATGACCTGCTTTGGGCTCCAATGAAATCAAGTCAATTACGTTGCCAATTTTTTGTGACACGGATGCCATGATGGATGTCAGTTTGCAATTTTGCAGATTATAAGTCAGTGCAGGGTATACATTTTAGCAACAGTTTAAAAAAGCATACTAAAGAAGAAAAAAAATTGTATATAAGTTGCACTTTTGGAAGCAATTAAACAAAATACAGGAACAATCCTCTGCAAATCCTAGTAACTGAATAGATAACAATAACAGACTTAATATATGCACTCAAATGTGAAAGATAAATTGTACCCCCAGGCAAATTATGCATAAAAATGAGCTTTATACTCCGAAAAACATGGTAAATGGTCTGAATAGGTCTGAGCCAGCATTTCCATGGCAACCACTCTTGCCAATTAGGAGTGAACTTGTTGAAAGTCCAGATCCCTACCACTTGAAAGAAGGAATTTTGAATGTTCCCCGTGAAACTACATACTTTATAAGGCATCTGATTGGTCAGTATAAAACTTGAATAACTTGCAATAAAGAAAACAAATCATGAAAAAAAAATAGGATTTGCAAGAAAACACTTAAAAATAAGATAGCAAAGCAAGAATGATTACTCTGACAAATATAATGACTTGGTAATAGCTATTTATATCCCAATAGAACTCTTTGGGTTCTTTTTGGTTTTTTGTGACTGGTGAAGATTTCTTATTTGGAACATGTGGACGGAGGCGTCACTCAATCCAGTTCTCATATACAGTCAATGAGTCGCATTTTGATAATGGATTGTTGGGGCATTAGAGCTATCATAGTTAGGAGCCTTGCAGAGTGATGTATCCTGTGCTACATTGTGGTATAACTGAAAAATGTTGAGAATTATTGTGAATGAAGTCTGACTTGTCTTTGGTGTTAAGCTCTCTGCATTATTGCAGAAAAAAGAATAATACTGTAATAGTTTGCTCGACTTTCCCATCAACCCCTCTGACTAACCGGTTACCCCATGGCCCCTCTAAACATCCTGAGTAGTGGATTCATTCATTCATTCATTCATTTGTCTTCTTGGCCGCTTTCTCTCTTTCGGGGTTGCGAGGTTGCTGGAGCCTAACCCGGCTACTGATGGGTGAAGGCAGGGTTCACCCTAGACGGGTGGCCAGCCTGTCGCAGGGCCTCAATCACACACTCATTCACTTCACATTCACGCCCACATTCACGCCTAGGGGCAATTGAGAGTCACCAATTAACCTATGAAGAATGTTTTTGGACGGTGGGAGGAAGCCGGAGGCCTCGGTGTTTCTGTGGAGACACAGAAAGGTCCCCAGTTGGTGTTTTTGATCCCCCAGCCAGGATTTGAACCGGGGCCTTCTTGCTGTGAGCAAGAGCGCTAACCACTGACCGCAGCCACTAAGTAGTGTAGTCATGTCAAATCATGACTGTTTTAAAATATTCTGGAACCTGCTTGTGGACTGAAAAATATGGTAACTATAGTTTTTTTTTTTTTTTTTTAAGTAGTTCAATAGAATCTAGCAAACTTTCTTTTGAATTAATGACAGTCTAATTTGTAATGCTCTGGTCAGTTGACACTTTTTTGGACTAGGTTTGAATTCACTTTTTGGTTGGAATCTGTTTTTTGGACAATGCACAATTTCCTAACAATTTGCTCGTGTTGTTCACTGCTATGTAAATAGAGGCCAATTAAGCAAGTTTTTGTAGATGTGTTTTATTGAAAGCCTGTCACTGAATTAGTTGAGTTATTTTTTCCTTCCTGGTTACCCACCATTTAGCCATTCAAGCAGAGATTTATGAAAAAATAGTCTTCAGATTCAGGCGACACTACACCTACAAACACCCATACAATTGTAGGGTAAGAAGAAGCTGTAGTGATAGGGGAAGAATTCGGATTTGGCCTTAAACTCAGGTGCAGCTTATGCATTTTTTAGCTGCTGGAACTCGTTCGTCAGAGTGACTTGCAGCCCAAGAAATATGGTACACAGATAACCTGAATGAATCGTAACCCTTCTCCTCTCCTTGGATTGTTTACATTAAAAGTGGGGTCCACCAAAATCCTGTCCACCTTTGTCCACATTTGTCATGGAAGGAATCACACATCAATATATGGTTGGAGTCCTCTGGACCCCAAAGATAGCGGAAGGGGTTTACGTTGGGCAAAAGGGCCCATTTGTTTCCAGTGTTGGGAATAAACATTTAAAAGATGTCAATGTAGCAAAGTTGATTGGACATTTTTAAAGCACCATTCCCATATATAACACTGCTTAAAACTGTAATTATGGAGCTCAGAAAAGCAAAAAGTTTTTGCCATGAAATACGGCCCTCATTCACAAGTTTAAAAGCCAAAATGGAGCCATTAAGGTGACAGTTTCAGAATGTGATTCAATGTGAAGTTTGGTTTGTCTCTGTAAACCAGAACATGCCAGCTCAGTTCTTTAACTCCATTTCCTGCCACGCTTACTTAACAGCAAGTGCAGATCTGTCTGAGCTTCACGGCAGCATTTACTGCAACTCACATGTGTGATGTGTTTGGATCAAGTTACAACAATTACACGTGTACTCACTTGGCAGTCTTAAGGGAGGGGGGAGTGTTTGTGCTGTGTCAGCTCTTGAACTACAGAGCTCTGGTGTGGCCCATCAAGATCAAGAACAGACCGCTGCCTGGTTGGCTTGGAGCCAGTTTTTGAAGTTTATCACATGTGTGCCACTGATCTCTCTGAAAATGACTCTTTGGTGGGATTGCTTTCAAATATTCACATTAAAGCAATCAGTCAAGTGATTTATCAAATGGAAATTATATACTATCAGGTGTGTGTTTGATTCCTCTGAGGATGATCTCTTCCCATCTGTTTTACTGTCTTGACTCACTTTTTCTAATTTTTTTGTGTGTGGCTTAATTTAGATCTGTCTCGTGTAACAGCGCCTGCAGATTGTGATTCAAAGGCTTTCGGCTTGTCCCCTTTAATAACGTGATGGATATCTCTGCGGCTGAGACAAGAGCTTATTGAGCTTCCTCTCTAGATTTCTGAACAGCTGCTGCCTTTCATCCCTGTTTGCCACCTTAAATGCTGACTCATGTTAGAGCTGCAGTTTTACTTTACATCTTTGTTTTATAAGTTCTAATGATCATTTATATCTGTACATTTACACGTTTTCTTGAAGTCCTTTTCAGTTTTGAGAACCTCCTGCAATATCGGCGTCGTCATGGCACCAGTCCCATGGTGCCCCACCACTGCCCCTCTGGCATTGGCTGTTATCTTCTGCCTGTTGTGTTTAAAACCCAAGAACTGGAGTCAGCCAGTCTTCAAATTGTTAGTTTTAGACACATTCAGAATACAGAGAAGGTCATAGGATTTATGTTCAAGCATACACACTATAAATAAAAAAAATTTAATATTCTATATTATATTCTGTTTACACAACAACTTTAGCTTAACATTAAAGGTGCACCAACAATGGGTAGCAATATCAAAGCTTTCCAGCTGTACAGTTTTGAGCTCAGACAAGGAAAACAAAAGACGTACATGGATCTATTTGTCTACAAGTGGATAGATCAGAATGTAGCAGAGCAGGAAGCTTGCGGCCTGCTGATTGTAGCTTCTACATTTAAGCTACAAGCTTTTCCATATTCCATGTTTTCCTCTGCTCCTGATTCACAATTATTTTAATTTTTAAAAAATACTTAAAAATGCAATTTTTTTGTATCCTCAATCATCAGAAGAAAAAGCCAAAAGAACTTGTTAAAAACCACAAATTTAAGCAGAGTTGGCCTTTAAGTGGATTCAAGAATAAGAATAAGTCATGATTTAGTTTGTTGTGTCTGATTTTTGCAGACTGGGGGTGTAAAATGAAGAAAATATAGATGGTAGGAACACATCATTTGCAAGATGGGCAGTTTAAAGCCTGCAGCAGTGTAATTTAGAGAGTTCTGATTTCTGCGGGGCAAAAATGGAGGAGAAGAGGCGGAAGTTTCTAGAATGAACAGCATAGCTGCATTCACAATCTGCTGTGCACGTGTGTTTTCCAGCCCACGTAGAAAACGAGGAGCAGTACACCCAGGCCCTGGAAAAGTTTGGAGAGAACTGCGTGTGCAGAGACGATCCCGACCTGGGCTCGGCCTTCCTCAAGTTCTCCGTCTTCACCAAGGAGCTCACCGCGCTGTTCAAAAACCTCGTGAGTCTCCGGGGGGGGGCGTTCAAGCGGGGTGGACTGAATTCCTCCCGGACAAAGAGAGATTTCCATGCTCTCACTAATCGTCTATCCCCCTGAGTCACTCTATGTGTTCTCGAAGACACACACAAGTCTAAGCACATACCGAGTCCAGCTGGAGTTAAAACGCCTCGAGGAAACGTCTCCAGTTTTTTTTAAAGTGATGGCCAATATTTCAGCTTCCTAGCAGATTCTTTTGTTTGTTTTTATTTATTAAAGGGGGGGATTTCTGTTGGGCCATAAATATTTTAATATGTTGCAGAAATATAAGGGAAATTAGATTTTTTTTTTTGGAAACATTAGCTTCAGGTTGATTTGTAGACTGAATAGGGGATAATAATTATAATAAAAAAAAAACAACTCAATTCTTGCTTTTTAAAAGGCAAAAATAATGCAAGTCGTTTGTCAAATTCTTTGCCTTACATAATTAGTCTTATCTTCATTAATAATGTATGTTATCGTCCTAATTTTCCAACTTGTTAGAACTCTCATTTCTCTCATGAACCCGAATAAATAATAGAGAAAAATCTTCTGATCTGTCTTTCTGGAGGACTGTACCACCACAAAGAGGGAAATGCAATGTGCTACAACACTGACTCCTCTGATGTGACTTTTATTTTTCTTTCTGTTCCAGTTCCAAAACATGAACAACATCATCACGTTTCCTCTTGACAGCTTGCTGAAAGGAGACCTGAAGGGAGTCAAAGGGGTGAGAACACCAACCAACACAGTTTAATGTTGCTCCACTAAACACAGAAAGTTGCAAGTTTTGAAGTTTGATCCTCCAGCTCTAATTGAGAAAAGGCAAATTGACCAACAGATAACATTTTTAAAGCCCCATTTACAGAGGTCAACAGCCAAAAAAAAAGTTCATTTAGGGTTTGATCAATGAAAAGCCTATGCAAACGCTCACAGACCAGAATCTAGGCTTCCGTGTCTTCCATGTGATCGTCTTACGCAAGTTTTTTAGTCTGGTTGCAGGCTAGTAAACAGTAAAAACACAAGAAAAGAAGAATCCACCTCCCTTCATGTAATAAGATTGCTGATCTGATCCTAACAAGTTCTTTTTTTAATTAAAATTACTTAACATTTCAAAAAAATGTTTTGGAACAGTTGAAATGATTTTTAATTACTCTTATGCCACATGATTAACTTTCAGCAAAAAAAAAATTAAAGTTTTTCATCTAAATCTGTTACTATGACGTTCTGCGTTTTAGCCATGTTTCCACCCTTTTTGTTCTTTCTGCTAACCAGTTTGGTGCTTTTTTCCTTTTTTTTTTTTTTTTTTTAATAGTATCCACTATCTGCTTTTCTCGTCTGCTATTTCCTGCCTTTGTCCTCTACCGCCACAGCTTCTTCCTCTCCCCTCCTCGACTGCTGTAGCGGCTCTGGTCTTGGTCCCACCTGCCACGTGCTCTGCTCTGACATGTGGAAGAAAGTCACATCTGTAATGCTTTCCCACTTATTCCTCATTAGCCCTCAGCTGATTCTCATTACCCAACTGGCGTTGACCTAATGAGCTGCTGGATATGTCGTCCTTCACGGACACTCAAATGTAAATGCCTGCTGCTGGTTGACTGTGACTTATCTGTGGAATTGAGGTTTCATTTTTAGGGAGTGTAGAAACTGTGGATGACTCTGACTGGCCGTCCTCGTCCTCCACATCCCGTCTGACCTTTCAGAGCCTGCTCGGCTTCATAGGTTTTCCCTTATCTCTCCCTTCGAACTCCTCATCTTCCTCCTCTGCTGTGGTTATCCTGAGACTTCACTCCATTCATGTGTCATGGGAAGTACCTGATGGGAAAGGAGGGGGGGGTGGAGCAGAAAAGGGCTCAAATTGATAGAAATGCATCTAATTAATGGGTTTATATGGTTGTGAATGAATATTAGATGTCTGTAGAGACAAATCTCAAAGACCTGTTAAAAAAAAACAACCTCTGGAAAGGCCAAAATAGAAATGTAGTTTAAAAAATCTGATGTTTCTGAAGTAAATGGTGACAGGTGTTCACCATAGAAATATTGGATGACATTTTTTCTTGTGTGTTTGAACTATTTATAATTCTATTAAAGCATTGGATTAACAGATGCCCTTATTTTTGGATCAAATGGTTTGTAAACTCATGGGATCTTTTGGTTAAAAATTTCTATTTTTTTTTTTTTTTTTAGTTAGCCTTACTAAAACTGTTTTTTGTAGATATTGGAAACTATCTGTAGTTTAAAGACTCGATAAGGTGTTGTAGGGACTTTTGTCACTTATATTTTATATAGTGTAATTATTTAGAGTGTGTTACCTTTTTGTCACATTTTAATCTCAGTTATTTACCACAATTTGAATTAAAAAAAAACACTCAGGCATTTTTTTCATTATATACTGTATGTCCAAAGTCATGAGAAAAATCCTATAAGAATATGCTAATGTCATATTGTGCATATAAGGACATTTTCAGGCCAGGATACCCCAACAGATCTATTGAAAAGAATGTAGGAACATTTTCTCCTGTTCATTTGGTTTAGTGCCCTTTGACACTACACTTTACAGACTATCCATGTCAAAAGTTTGCTTTTAATAGTTTCACCCCATGTCCAAAATGAGCAAGTCAAATCATCAGAATTGTAGATCCTTTGAACCCAATTACTTCTATTGATGACTAACATTCAAAGCTAGAGCAGCTTCATCATGTTTTTTTTGAAAAACCAAAAGATTCGAGTCTTACATAAATTCCTGTTTACAAATAAACCAAATATGGGGCCTGTAAGGCTGCTTCCTTTCAAACTACCCCTTCCCTTGCAGTTATTGATGGGGTGGATTCCCCTGACTCAGGTAATCCACACTGGATTAGGCAAGATTGTCAGCATAGAAGGAATCCCTAAAACCATAAAATCACTATCCAACAAGTAAAGTTTCAGGTACATTTTTTCATATTGATTTTGGGTAAATACTTAAATACATTTTATAGATCAGGTGCACAACAACAATAGTTTTGCAAATTTTCAGGACTTCAAAGCATGAAAGAAACAAATCAGACAACAAATACTTTCCAAATGTTTTTCAAGCGTCCGTTACTGACTGAAAGACTTTATGGATGCCATTGTTTGTTCAGTACGTGTTAATATTTTGCCAGCACCGTCTTTGGCAGCGGCCGCAGTAAACTATCCCCGAGGGAGACGGCCGCTAATGGCTCTGTAATTAAAGTGCCTTCGCCTAGCAACCCGCAACTCTGCTTTTCCCACCTCATGAGGCCTTTTGTCCCTTCAGCCACGGGCGGTGGTTTCATACCAAAAGTAAATTAGTTTAATTTGTTGGCAGTGTTCAACTTTTGGTGAGGGTTTAGCTTGGTGATATCAAAGAATAGTTTCATTATAGTCTTGTGGTTAAATTCCCTCTTGGATTAAAAAAAAAAAACCTTTTGTAACAGTAGCTTCCAGAGTGGACACCGTCGTAATGTTAGGCTTGCATCCTCTGATGTTTGACCAGTCTGTTTTTCTAGTCCACAATGAGTCACATTGACTCATCTCTGTTCAATCACAGTGTCTGGATATTTGTCGTGGAATCCTCTGTGTTTATTTTTCAGGGGGGAGCGGGAAGCTATGTGGACTCATGTATCGGAAAAGGGAGCACAGCTCTGCTTCATTGAGGTTCAGCGGGTCATAAAGAGTCTAAAGCATCGTCAGGGATTATAGATAGGACCTGGTCTTAAATCTTTAACTTTCTCAATAGCAGGAACATGCTGGTAAATAGATAAAAGCCTAACAGAATTAGGACAGTAATAGTGAAAAAAATTCATGACTTACCTGCTTTCTAATCACAAAAGAAAAATAAAAAAAAAATTAAGTCATTTCATTGTAAAATACTGTGGCAATGGTTCAATTCAATCCAGAAGATTAAAGACCAAAACTGCTAAACTTAGGTGTCAATTACACAAGAAGTTTAAACATTTTGGCGGCTTTGATGACAGAAGACAGAACATGCTGCCTTTAAGTTCTACTCTATTGCAAGAAGACGGACTTTGTTTAGATTACTGAGAATACCAGCAAAAGACCAAAATTGGTGGTGTTCAGGTCTGTGTCAACTAGAAAAAAAAGACCTTTTAGCTTTTCTTTGAAACAATACTCATCATATGTGACAGTAGTGCAGTTAGAGGCCTTAATTATGAAAAAAATATGGAAGTTTGTCTAAGTACTTTGTCAAAGAAACCTAAAAATAAATAATCTTGTACCACAAACGAGGTTTGGTTAAAAAATAAAATCACTGGTTTGTCAAATCTAATCTATTGGTTGGTTCTTTGAATGCTAGTTTGTTGTAGTTAAAAATCAAAACACTAGTTTAATTTTTTTAAATAAAAGTATTTATAATTTAATAAGAAGTTACGTTTCAGGATCTTGGACCTCCATTTCAACAGTGATAAAGCTACAAGAAGTTTCCTATATCCCCACATCTCATAAGATTATGCGTGCATTTATAATGAATGACCTTATTTATTCATATTGATTATGGAGGCTGGATTGCTCGGTTGGATCCGGGGTTTGTTTTCCAGGATGAGCTGAATGCAAGATCCTTCACGCTACTGCCTCCCTATGTAGCCACAATTGGGGCCTGACTGGGCCATGTATGTGAGACGGTAGCGGAGCCAACCATCCTCTACCGTGTGAAAATTGCTACAAGAACCCATTAAAAACACAAATTTCATTGAAGTGGGTCTTTAAGCACCAAATTATTCATGTAATTTATCATTATTGTAGAATTATGTTTGAAATAAAGAGGTTTATGTTAACCAGTTTGTATGTTGATCATTTTCAAGTCTTAACGCCAATATTGACAGCAATTAAAAGGGAAAGTGACCATGTAAAACTGCTGAGTCAAATGCAATGTGGTCAAGAAGGTGGGTGCACCAAACTTTTTTGCTGTTGCACCTAAGAAAAAAAGTTAGGCCCACCGGTGCAACCAGTGCAAAAATTTAGTCTAGAGCCCTGACAGAGAACTCCCATTTTGGGTCACAACCGGGTCTGTCCACAGAAAATGGTTCTAGATGTCTCACGGTGCAGTTTTACTGGCCACATTTGTGCTGACATGATCTTTTTAGAAAGATGATTCTACGAGTTCTGTGCTTTTGGTTGGGTATCTGCCAGGATCAGCGTCCGTTACTTTTTAATGTCAGAACTGCACAGCTGATGATAATTAATCAAGAAATAGTGATTGACACTTTAATTTAAGACTTCACTCGTGTAGCTCAGTTTTTTGCCAAATTAAGTTAACAGGAAAATTAAACTTTATTTATAATCTTGAATCTATTCCAAAATGTTTAATCACACGAGTCTGCATCAACCATATTTCACCTTTATGGTTGGTTGTTGAAGTTTTAGAGTCTTTGTGTCCTTGAGATGGATAACGAAGCTGTGCGTCTGTGGGAAAGGGTTTCGCCTCGTGTTTTGTGTTTTACCTTCCCTGCTGGCAATGCCTTTGTCTGCTATTTTTAGCCAGTGTTAGCTTTTTTGTCCTCTCTTTGCCCTGTTCATTGTGTCTCCCTAATCATCTCTGCTGACCTGCAGCTCCCTCTTTGTGGATTCTCTCTTTAAATGTCACTTTTCATTTGTTGTTAATAGACTATTATGCTGTCTGGTGGTCTTTGCATTCTGAGCTTGCAGAGTGAATGATGAAATGCTCCTTCACTTTGGTCACCCTTATGTAATGAGAATCATCAAGATGGCGCTCCCAGTCAAATCAAAATTGACAAACTAAAGCTTTCCATTTCAAATAACTCTAAATACATGTATGTTTTTTTAAAAGCTTTTTGGTGAAAATGTTGACTTTTGAAACCCAATAATATATATTTTTAGTCTTATATGTATTGAGTTATTGCAACTGAACTTAAATTCTTCTTTCTGGAAATCTAAGTGGCTTCATCTGTCTGAGTGGTGCAGAGTTCAGTCCACATTTGTTTCGTCCAGGTGGGTCACCCACATTCCTGCAAATAGATGACTCATTAAACTGTTTCAAGAAAGAAGATTTTAAGTCCTCTTACTGACTGAACCTTAGGACAGCCTCACCTTGATGAATGAGAACCTTCACCAAATTCTACAGTCACAAATCCAACTGCCACCGCGCGATGGGAAGGCATCGGTAGAATCTTTAACATTTCTTGCCGCTGTCCGGTCTTTATGAAAATCACTGTAGACAACGGCCATCAGGCGGGCAGAATGACCCACTTTTATATACCTCCGGGCTACCGGCGACTATAAACGGCCGCAGTCTGGAGACACTTGCATATCGTCCAATCAGAGTCACTGCCGCCCGGCAAACTGGCTGCCACTGCAACCTCAGAATGTGCCACTCACCGTTGTCAACTTTTAGAGAAAAATATTCGGCCACCGTAAAATTTCTCTAAACTTCTGTGGCCACCTGCTGAATTTGCTTAAAATCTTGCAACAAGGTTGCTGGGTGGTGGCATTTTGATTGAACATAGCCTTATTAGTCTTATAGAGTTAATAAAGGTGCAAGCAATATTTTTATTTCATGGCTAAAAATAAAGATGCTGGGAAATGTACATTTGAAAGCATATAACCCTATTCTGACTGGCTTTATTATCTCAGTGTGAGTAAAGAGCACTCAGAACACACTTTTCTTTACTTTGCAAAACTTGGATTAAAGTTACTGATCTTTGACACAGGTATCACAGGATAATGTCAAATAGGTGTTAAAAATGATTAAAACTCTATTGAAATCCAGTACTTGATCCCACTACTCTTACCACTCACATGTTTATAAGAACTGCTATGGAATCACGAGAATCACTCGAGCAATAAAATGTCATCATCCAGGGTCATCTGTCGTCCATCTGGAATCAGTCATGCTCTTTGATGAAGGGTGACTGTCATTACTAATGATGAATTCAGGGAAAAGGTTGCTCTGAACTTTTCCTTTCCTGAAGAACTTCCACTGTTGCTTCATGTATGACTATTCTGCATGTGTGAAGCGACTCGTCCTACAGATAAAAATAGCACAATCAACAATCAACAGAATAAACAATAAATCCTGGCCATCAGAACCGGAAAATTCTAGTTCTTGTATGTAAGTGCTTTTGTTTTTTTTTTTTTTTGTTTTAGCAGTTTACGCAGTTTTTATTTTGGCATCTTCTGGAGTATTTTTTGGATCATTGCACACAGTTGAAAAAATAGTAATTTTTATTGTGATCTAAATCCTTAATAGTTTTTTCTTTATTTTGCAGGATCTGAAAAAACCTTTTGACAAATCCTGGAAGGACTACGAAACCAAAGTGTAAGCTAAAATAACCACGTTTTTTATTCATTTATTTCAAAACCCTTCAACAAATCATCAGGAATTCTATCTATGATCTCTGACATTCGAGCTTGTTTCTACGGAGCAGAGTATTTGCTGTTTTTGTTTCTGTCTGACCTTCTAAAATCTCACCCAAACATTCCTATTAACACCCCCCTCAAGATCATCTTTCCTCCTTTGTGCTGACTCTTCACTTTCTCTGACATTTGTTAACTTTGTACATTCAGAGAGCTCAGATTTTCTACAGATCATTTACTAAAAGAAATATTCTCTCCATTCTGTGCAGCTACATCAGAGATGTGAGACTGTACTGAAAAACTTCCTGTTTCTTGACCTCACATTGAAACGCTGCTCATCCAGCCTATGCCTCCTATGAGAATTAATACTTATTGGAGTAAAAAATACAAAAAACTCAGATTGAAAATAGCTCAAAAGTGTCTAATTCCTGCAGTTTTTGGCTGCTCACCCTTTGATCAGTCAGGGCTGAAAATGAACCGATTCTTTGCCTCATCAGTGTCAGACTCACAGAGAGGCCGCTTGGCTGAGATTTCTGTTGGTACCAGCTCTGATGATGCTGTAATGCTGTCAGGACTGAAGATTCATGTTTGAGGCAACACTCAAACATGAATCTCTGTCAAACCCGGTTTAGCAAGATAGCTGCAGCCAGCAGACAAGTTTATGACAAAAACCAGTCGTTTCTAAAGGCCTGTTTGTAGCTGCAACACACAGCTGTATGTCGAGTGCAAAACCAAAACAAATGGGAAATGTATGTTTGTGTTTGCAGTTGTGTATTTTTTTCACAATTCCAGCATTTTCTTTAAAGTTTTCCACTCGATCTGTATGAATACAAGCTACATTTCTGTTGTTTTTGTGTTAATGTAACTTTGCATGAATTTAACATGACATGAAACCTCAAACTGGTTGATTTAAAAAAGAAAAGGTGTATTTGGTATATATAAATGTCAGTACAGAAAGATATTAGAGAAGTTTGATATGATAGAAAAAGATATTTGCTGCTTTATTTCTCACCGTAGTGAAAAAGTTTCCCACCTGAAAAGTAACTTTCTGTTTTCAGTTTATGTACATCAGGATGTAGCAACAACATTTTAGGTGTTTTGTGTTGATTAAATATTGAAATTCTTTCAGTCTTCTTCATTAAAGAAGCTGTTCTTTAAGGAAGGGGGTACTTTTGCTAATTTTTAATTCATCGTGTTTTCTGCTTTTGTGAAAGTGTCTGTGTTAACAAACAAAAAAAAGCATACTTTTTTTTAACTTTATTTGGATAGATTTAACTTAAGTTCCATAAAAGGAAATGTATAATTCTAAGTAGTTTTTTTTTAATTCAAAACAAGTGTTGAAAATGATCATAGAGCATTAGTGAGTCATGTCACTATTTATGGTCATTTTTAATAAAATTAATGTTTGTACTTCAAGTGAAAACAGAACAACAAGCCTTATTCTGCCCCTTCAGTAACACATATTTCTAGTTTATCTGTTTATAATTTTAAGTTTTTAGCATTAACAAATGAAGAATACCGGATGGTTGATGCAAAAAGCAGGAAATGCTCAAAAAGATTAAAAAAGAGAAAATTATATGCAGCCGAGAACAATGAGAATGTATTTTTGTATGGTAGAAGTTTTTTTTTTGTTTTTTTGTCGAACTGAGCATGTTTTTGCCATGTGCACCACATCTGCCTCCTCTAGTGTCCTTTAAGAATCACTGAATCAATAAAAGCTGCAGGCGCTCATTTGGTTAACGGCATCCATGCTGGTGCTTTGCTCGTTCAAAAAGCTCTTCAAATTTTTTGAAGTCTTCCATCTACGTTTATGTATCATATTGAACTTCTTTATTTAAAAAAAAAATGCAGATTCCTCTTCAAAAAGTATGAAACTACATATGTGGTAAATGTGACAAGTATTATAAAGCAAGAAACATATCGTTTTAACTTTTTTTTAATTCATTTATGTTCTAACTCTGACAACTGTGAAGCCAATTTTTTCACAAGTATTATCCTTGTGTATTTTTTTAAAATGTTTGCTTTTACTTCTTACCAGCACCAAGATTGAGAAGGAGAAGAAGGAGCACGCCAGACAGCACGGGATGATCAGGACAGAAATCAGTGGAGCAGAAATTGCAGAGGAGATGGAGAAAGAGAGAAGATTCTTCCAGCTGCAGATGTGTGAGGTCAGGCAGGCAATCAACTATGACTCAAAAAAAAACCCAACATGCATAGGTTCTGACATTCGCATTGTTCACATTGTTCACATTGTTCATGTTCATGTTCATATTTTCATTGTACGTGTATTTTTGTTCCACTTTTAAAGTTTTACTTTCAAAGGAAACTTTTTTTTGTGCCTTGAACAGTGGATAAAGCAATGCATGTGAGAGAGTGGATTAAAAGATCCTTAATGATCCTGTCTTCCTCTGACTGAACCTGACCTGAACCCACCAATCTGTTTACAGTATCTCCTCAAAGTTAACGAGATCAAAATCAAGAAGGGGGTGGACTTGCTGCAGAACCTCATTAAGTACTTCTACGCTCAGTGCAAGTAAGACGCTCAGATTACATGCTAGTTTAAGAGGTTTATTCATGTGGTTTGAAAGCCACCTTAAGGTGAACCTGTTTGTGTTTTTTATTTTTTTATCCAGTTTCTTTCAGGATGGATTAAAAGCTGTGGACAACCTGAAACCCTCTATGGAGAAATTATCCACTGATCTGCAAACGGTAAAAACAGCTGGGTTTTTTTTTTTGTTTTTTTACTACTTTCTGTCAAAATTGCACATTTTTTGTAATTTTTGTTTCAGATCAAGCAAGTCCAGGATGAGGAGAGGAAGCAGCTAACTCAGTTACGAGATGTGCTCAAGTCAGCTCTGCAGGTGGAGCAGAAGGAGGTACAGCGGAGCTCTTCAGAAACCCAAACACAGAACTAGGATGTGTGTTCATTCAAATCCAATTGCAATCTTTATCTGCTTGTTTCATTAACCCTGGAGAACCTAAGAGCTTTGAGCTTTCAAAGTTATTTGACAATTTATATTTGTTTTTTCATTTTGGGTTGCAGCAATTAAAAGTGGCCAAGAAATGTAATATGAAAAATAAAAGTAACATATAATGAAAATAATAAAAAAATCTAAAACAAAACTTCGAATATGGTCATATTTGATTCTTTAGGTTCTGCTGGGTTTAATGGCATTAAATAAAGAACTTTTACTTTTTATTTACAAAAAAATTCAAAATTAAAAGTTATTTTAAGCGTTGTGTTTTTCTGAAGACTGTTTTCTTCTCTCTTTGCTGCCACTGCATTTTATAAAACAAGTCCAGGAGAGTAAGTGGATTTCTTGACAAACTGAATCGTATCTGTTTTCTTTTTTACATGTTTTTTTTTCTTTTTTTCAGTTTAAATTCCCCAGATTTACATTAATTGTGCTTCATTTATCATTTCTTTTATTAACATATTTACACCCTCGATTAAGTTTAGCAATTTATTAGCATTTATTTATTTAGCATTTATTTATTAGTTATGCATATTATCCAGCGGGATTTGATTAGATTGTATTGAATATAATTATGTTTCTGCTTATTACATTTCTTCTGTCATCTTCTGCTAAAAATTATCAGTCTGTGTTTTACTAAATAGCTCCATTTCACTTTAAAGCGAAAAAAGTACGACAGTGAGGAAAAATATAATTTTTTTTTTTTTTTTACCAAATTCAGCCACAAATATGTGGAAATTGACTTTTAAAACACCAGAAAAAAGACAAACGTTTTACTTACAAATTGTTTGGTGTAGAAGTCACAGGATTGTTTGCAGGAACGATTTTCCTGTTGGGTTCAATCAGGACAACCCAGAGGCCAGACAGAGCTTTCTGTCTTCGTCTGTGAAACAGATGAAGATGAGAAAGTGACGTAGATCTTAAAAAGAGCAACACATGCACCAAATTCTGACAAGAGCGGAAGAGTTGTGATGGATGAAGAAGAAAAACAGCCAAAAAAAAAAAAAAAACCTGAAAACTTGGTGACTGTAGATTTTTTCATAGTGGTGAAACTTTTAAGTTTATCTGTAGTTTTGAATGCTGTTACATGCATTTGACATAGAAAATAAATACAAATCTGCATGAACTTAATTAAATTAGCATTAGTTAAATCAAAATACATAATTCAATTAATATTTGGTTAAAATTCCTTAAAATATGTTCTTGGTTCAATTTTATTAAAAAAAAAAAATAATCAAAAAACATGAATGCCATTTTTGTCATTTTTGTTGACATTAAATTTGTTACACTTATTTGTTTTTTTATTTTACACTATTTACTTAATGTAATTATTTTACAGGTTTTGTATGTATGGATTTATATATTAAAGATAAATGTTACTTGCATTTTATTTTGAAACTTTTGTATTTCCGTCACCATTTGAATAAAATCATTCCATAAAGGTTTAACTATTCAATCTTTTTTATTTATTTATTTAGATTTAAGCTTGTTCAATCGTATTTACTTATATGTGTGTTTTTGCTTGTTCCTCCAGGACTCTCAGGTGCGGCAGAGCACCACCTACAGTCTACACCAGCCGCAGGGAAACAAAGAGCATGGCACCGAGCGTAGCGGCTTCCTCTTCAAGAAAAGTGATGGGTGAGCTCCTAAAACAGTCTTCACAAAAAATGTAAAAAATCCACTGAATCCACTTCAAATTTTCTCAGCTGAATCTGTAAAACAGCCGAAATAACTTTTCTGTTGGCCGAAAGTGGATACATTCTTTACATTTGCATTTGTAGGACATTAATTTACTGTTTTGTCTTTAAGATTTTGTTCAGAAAAAAAAAGTACAATAAAACTTTCTTCTTACCTTAAGTTTAATGTCCATCTCCTCCCTCTGTTTGTGGCAGGTTAAGGAAAGTGTGGCAGAAAAGAAAGTGCACCGCAAAGAACGGATACCTCACCATCTCACACGGCACAGTAAGAAGACGTTACGGCTTTGAGACACAAAAACTGTTCAGAAAGCTGATCCTTGATGTCCCATCTTACTTCCTAACCTTTATAATGCATTGCTAACGGTGATAACAGGAGAAAACTGGTTCTAAACAGCAGATCTACACTTTAGCATTCTTCTTAAACTGTGGTTTACAAAATGATTCTTGAGATTTTGGTTTGATTTTTTTTTTTTTTTTTTTTTTTTCCCCAGCAGCTGTCAGACGATCAAAGTTTGCATTTCTCCTCACAAACGCTGTTTTTATCCCCCTCAGGCAAACCGACCACCTGCTAAACTCAACCTGCTCACCTGCCAGGTGAAACACAACCCTGAGGAGAAGCGAAGCTTCGACCTCATATCACGTAAGTTCAGTCGATACCTTCAACCAACAAATTTTCTTATTCATTATTTTATAAAATGAATTTTTTAATAAATTTTTTTAACAGAAGTTTTATAACCTTTTGCAACATTTATGTTATCAGAGCAAAGAGTTGAAGAGTTTGTTATATTTAAAAAATATATTTTTAGAGCTCTAATATAATCAAATGATTTGCAAGTTGACAGCAGGATAATCAACAGTTTATTTGTGTTTCTCTTAGATGACAGAACGTATCACTTTCAAGCAGAGGATGACCAGGACTGTCAGATGTAAGTCTTCCTTCCGTCTCTCATGTCCGTTTTTATACATCCTGTTTACCACAGAAACCAGCTTTGACACACTTCCTACAACCCACCTGAAAGCCTCTTTTTTCCCTTTGGAACGGCTGCTTCCGCTCTTCTCACTTTTTGTTTCCATCTGTCTAAAGCCTTAGTTTTAATGGCCGGTGGGAGAAAAAAGGGCAAATGTGAACAGGGCACGCAAATACAAGGTTGTAGACCGCTGGTACTTTACGCACAACAGGCCACCATAACATGAAATAAATAATTGAGAATAAAGTCATACAATTTGAGGGAAAAAAAATCATTATTTTATGAAAATAAGGAGTCAAACCACAAGAAAACGTATACTTTTATAAGCAGAAACTCTGAGTTTTAAGGAAAAGAGTCAATCTCTTATGATAATAAAGTTGTGATTTTATAAGTTATGAATTCAGATTTATTAAAGTCATAAATTCATAAGGAAAATTGTCTTTAGGTAAGGAACCAATGGCTTAAGAGAGATGTAATGTAACCAGTTACTACAGCATTGATTTCCCAAGTAAGTCTTTTGGCAAATCCAAAATGCTTTATTATAAGTAAAAGGACAGAAAAAAATTTGTGGGACTCTTCATAAAAAGATTGTGGATGGAGGCTGGATTTTCTGGATGGAGGCTTACACAACCAGATATATTTGTAAAAAAGCACAGCTTTCTCCCTGTTAAAAAATAACATTTTTTTTTCCTCATAATTTTTGGGTTTATTCTAATAAAAAATACAGTTTTCTAATAAATTTATAACTTTATTCTTTAAAAACAAATAATCTCAATTTTTTTACTACTTTGTATTCGTAATATATATATATATATATAATATATATATATATATTACAATATCCCTTGAGATGGCCAGATTACCTTTAAGGGAACTATAAGACACATCTGCACTCCCCTGTCTACAACCGTCCACGAGCAACCCAAAAACTTGCAGCACCGTTTCATATCGATGTGACTATCGCTTGACTTGTGTCCTTCAGCTGGATCTCCGTGCTCCAGAACAGTAAGGAGGAAGCCTTAAATCAGGCCTTCAAAGGGGACCAACACGTCGGGGAGAACAACATCGTGCAGGAGCTCACCAAAGCGATCCTGACAGAAGTCAAGAGGATGACGGGGAACGACGTGTGCTGTGACTGCGGAGCGCCCAGTGAGCAACAGATTACCTTTATTTACTCGATAAAAGCTTTTTCTGTTTAGTTATCTATTCTTAAAAAGATGAACTTAAAAACTAGCAAAAGAGATCCGGCAGAGTATTTCATGAAAGTTAGATGAGGGGTAGCATGATGGAGGGAAGCTTAAAAGAAGCTTTTGGCATCTGTTTCCAAACATGAATCTTTGGTACCAACAAACAACATACAATTCAAAAGCTTCATTCTGTAAATTTGAAGAAAATAAATATTAAAGATCTGAAGTGAGAGGATTAAACTTCTGTCTTTACATCCAAATTGGTTATCACACAATTTAGATAAATTACATCCAGTTCTATCCTATTTTTACGAAATGTACTGACAGATTGTGTCCTTTGGTTCATTAAAACCCTGCTGTTTTCACACTGCATCCCAAATGTATTTGTAAAGTAAGAGGGGGGCTGTGCACATTCATCCCATAATGACAAGAGTTCCCCAGAGGAGACGATCAAATCATGTTTATGCATGGTTCTGTGCTCACTGTCAGTGTTAATAGTCTCAGAAAAGTCAATAGAGAACATATAATGCAGAAGATCATTTTGTTTTTTGATTTTTCTTTTTTTAATTTTAACTTAATTGTTCAAAAATAGTGAATTAAAATCTGTGTTTAGGCCCAGAATGTCAACCATTAGAGGATCCAGTTTTTGTCATGATTCTTAGTTCTCCTGCATGAACCGTCTGGCCTCCTTTTGCTCACGATCCGCCCTCGTCTTTGTCTCAGATCCCACATGGCTCTCCACCAACCTCGGCATCCTCACCTGCATTGAATGTTCGGGGATCCACAGGGAGCTGGGGGTGCACTACTCCCGCATCCAGTCTCTCACGCTGGATGTCCTCAGCACCTCAGAGCTCTTGGTAAATCCCATCCAGTCTACTCCAATCATCTTTTGATCGATTGTAATAGAGTTCCCAGTGATCTTTTAATTATAATTGTTGTTTTTAGCCAAAATACAAAAACCGTCATTTTCTAAGACATGGTTTTTGAAGAAATTCATTTAAAAATTTGCCAGGACTGTTGGTGTGGAGAAACCCCACCCTCCCTTTCCGTTTTGAGCTTGTAGCACAAATTCAAACTGCATTTTTGTCATCTGCTGCTAAGTCACGATTTGATTAAACGAATCCTCAGAAATGCAGTTTTAAGCTTGATTATCTTCATTTTTATCAGAAAAATGCGACAAGAACACATTAAAAACACCAAAAACCCAATTTGAAACATTGATTTTCACCTTTTAGTACAAATATTTTGAGTGTAAAGCCTCCAGCCACAGTCACTGCTTTCCTCTGAGTTTGGACGCCGGTCGAGCTGCCCACAGTCAGACACGTCCGGTTCTGAGACCGCTGCTTCCCGCTGGAGGCCGTTATCCTCCACTAATGACTTCAGAATTAATTGTTGCAGGAGAGAGAGAATGATTTATCTGGAAAATGAACCGCTTGTGTTCTCCACAGCTGGCCAAGAATGTGGGGAATGCGGGCTTTAACGAAATTATGGAGGCCTGCTTAAGTGCCGAAAATGTGATGAAACCCAACCCAGCCAGTGACATGTAAGCATCATGTCCCTCTTTCTCTGACTCCATTCTACAGGGAAACTTCGAGGCCCATAATGAAGACATTTTGATGTATTTTTTATTGTTAGCCTAGTGGTCCTTCACTATTTTGTGGCTCACATCCTGCAGATCATTTTAATGTTTTTTTATGTAACTCATTGTGTTCTGCTTCCTGATTGGCTGTTCTGGTCCTCCCTGCCATATCTCCCGTACAGAATGCCTTTAGCTTACCAAATCTACATAAATCTTTGGTTTTGATCAAACCTTTGTTTTCATTCTGTAATACACATTTTTCAATAAAGGTTTGAACTTGAAGGGTTTAAACAAGAGAGAAAATGTTTTTGGCTGTCCAAAAAAAGCAGATAAAGTTTGTATCGAGGGGCTTTACAGACTTAAAACATCTAAAAAAAAAATAAAGATTTCTTTGCAGATTTCATGTATCTCAAGTTGATGTTAGAGCATAACTCCCATAATAAATGACGAGCGGCGGTATTTCGTTTTTTTTGATAAATAGGTGGTTTCTATGTATAGTGTGTATCACTTTTTAAAACATTTAATTGACAAATAAAACTAAAACATGTCAATATTACAGGAAATATTTACGCTTGATTGAAACTATTGAGATCTGAACATTTTTTGTTCTTGATAATTAAAAAAATCAATAGTATTGCATTGGGTTAAAGAAGAGGTATTTTTATTTGTAATTTTCAAAGAATTGTTTATTAAAAAACAATTAGTCCAAAACAATCCTCAGAGATATTATTTCTTTCTTTTTTCTGTCTTAGTTTGTTCATGTTTTCTTCATGGACATTCTTAGTAAGAGTCAAACTGCATAAACTTTATCTGTTGGTCAGTCATTATTTAAATACAGCTGAAATAGTTTGATGTATCTTGAAAGATTTGGACTTGAAACTGTGATTTTATGTTTTTGTGTGTTTTGTATATTTAAAAAAGTGTTGTTTTTTTTCCTTTGTGACGATTAGGCAAGCGAGAAAAGACTTCATCGTAGCCAAATACACAGAGAAGCGCTTTGCCAAAAAGAAGTGTTTGGACCCGACGTCCCGCCTCCACACGCTGTGTGAAGCCGTGAAGGCTCGAGACATCTTCTCTCTCATCCAGGTCTACGCCGAGGGAGTCGACCTCATGGAGCCCATACCTCTTGCTAACGGACATGTAAGGAGGAGGTTTTGTTTTCTTATTGACATCTTCTATGAAAAATTAAAATTCCTAAAAAATGGTTTCATTTTTTTAGGAGCAAGGGGAGACAGCCCTCCATCTAGCAGTCAGGCTGGTGGATAGAACGTCTCTTCACATCGTTGACTTCCTCACTCAGAACAGGTAAAAGAGCAAAACCTATAAACTAATGGGGCTAACCCAACACCATTAGAGGCCATGTTTTCTGTCAGGTTTTCTTGTGATTTTTTTCCATTAAAAAAGTACTTTTTGACTTTAAAGGGCATTAAATGTCTCATGGAGTTTAATCAGAGCATTGAGAATATTTTTTCATCGGTTTTATTTGATGTTCTTTCAGTTTAAATCTGGATAAGCAGACAGCCAAAGGCAGCACGGCGCTCCACTATTGCTGCCTGACCGACAACAGCGAATGTCTGAAGCTACTGCTCAGAGGAAAAGCCTCCATCGACATCGGTAAGAAGACGTCCCAGGAGAACATGCAGCTAAACAGCAGTTTTTCTCTGCAGTTTTTTTTTTCCAGTTTAAAAAAACATCCAATTTATTTTAGAGAAAGATTTCTACTTATAATGGAAAAAGTTTTAGAAAAACACGACTTTAAATCTTGTAAATTTATGACAAAAAAAGTCATATATCTACAGGAAAAAAAGTCGCAAATTTACAAGAATAGAACTAAAATTGAATATTCATTGGAGCCATGCTCAAAGATGAAAGATGTGAAGCGTTATTTCCAGATCGGTGTTAATAAAAAAAAAGGAAATTCTGAACCTCTTGACAACTCTAAATCAAATTACACTCTGCTACCAGCCTGCACTTTTTTTCTAAATTAAAAAAAATTCTTGGATCTTTTAAGTTTTGTCAATTATTCTTAATTTCTTAAACTAAAATAGTAATAATTTTTAAAAAAAGAGATGGAATACATAAATTTGTAATTTAATTACATTTAAATTACATCATAACTTGATATATAGGAATAAATGAAAATATATATTTAAACACAGACAATGTCACTGGTTTCTTCCAAGCTTTCTTTTTAATTTCTGAATTCTTTTATTTAAATAAATTGTAGATTTACAGATTTTTTTGTGTTTGAATTGTAAAATGATGGTTTTAAATGATCATTCTTTAATCTCTCCCATGTTTCTGTCTCACGCCTCTCCAAATATTTCGGCTTTCATTCCCAGACGCTCAGTCTTTGCCCGTCTTTTCTCACCGTTTTAATCTTTCTGCTCAGCTCTGAAATCAGCACAACATCCCGATAAAAGAAAAAAAACAAAACCACGAAGAGACGTCTGTGTGGGAAATGCTTTAATTACACGCCGCTCGTGTCACAGCGGAAAGCGGAGACAAAATGGGCCGTGTGTTTGTTCTCGTGCGGAGTGTGGATACAACACTGATTACACGTTTCCGCTGTCTTCGCCTTCAGCTAATGAAGCCGGGGAGACGCCGCTGGATATCGCCCGGAGGCTCAGACACCTGCAGTGTGAGGAGCTGGTGAGCGACTGTTCGGGCCCAAAAAAAAAAAAAGCGTTTCCTGTGCAACCTTCAACCACGCACGCTCTCTTTTGTTTGTGCGGCAGCTCAACCAAGCGCTGGCAGGAAAGTTCAACGGTCACGTCCACGTCGAATATGAGTGGCGTCTGCAGCACGAGGATCTGGATGAGAGCGACGAAGATCTGGATGAAAAAGTGGGTAACAATTTAAGTTTAAACTTAAAAATGTGAAATGCAAAGACAATGAATCCCAACTTTTTATCCTGCAAAAAGAGCCTAAAAATAGGAAGAGAACACAAATCTTAAAAATAAAATCACTCGAAAGTAGTAAAAATATCTATCCATACAGCAAGTAATTTTCACTTTACAAAACATCAAATAATAAAACTTCAACATCTTGAATTAAATAGATTTCCACTCAAGCATTCAAAAGGTTTTGTTGACCTTTGACCTCAGAGGACACCATCTTGACCTAAAAATAAAGTACCTTTAGTACCAGCTACAAATTTAAACTCCTCCTTTGGATTTTGATCTGGTGACTTTTAACTCCTCAAGCATCATACTTAAAAAAATGTTAAAAGTAAAGTTTGTAGATTTTGAATAGCATTAGCGTAGCGCGCTCGCAAAAGTGGCTTTTCCCTGTGACTTTCATATTTTTAACAAAAATAATGTGAAAATTTAATCGATAAATTAAGCAGAATGACAGAAACAAAACATAGAATAAATGTAATTTTATCACAATATTTTGATTCAAACTTAAATGTGTTTCAGGTTTAAAGCAATCAATTTTAAACTTTTTTTAGATTAAAAGAACAAAAATTATTGAATCTACTGGCAAGGTGCAGACTGTAAACAATCTGTTGAGTCAGATGAACGAATCCACCATGTGACCAGACGAGCAGGTTTGTCAGCGAGACGTCTACAGAAAGTAAAGGTGGTTTATTAAGGGCTTGGTAATAAAAACCTTTCAGCCATGAGGAGCTGTTTGATTACTTTTATGAATTTAAGTCTCAAAACCATCTCCTAGTTTCAGAAAAGATGTAATTAAAGCATTTTTTTATTATAAAAAGTTTTAGTTTAATCATGTGGAAAATCCAGTCTCACCTCATATGAACCCGTATGGGGTAAAGTGCTTAACCAACCCTGCAAACTGTGTAAATCCCTGCTGCAAAACTAGTTTTTATCATTTTAACATTTTACTTAACATTTTAGGTAATTGACATAAACATAAAGTTTTTTTTTTTTATTTTAAGTAGCGGTAGGTTATTTTATATAACAAATGCATTTTGTAATATATTTATTTAATACTTTTTTTCCCTCAAATTTTCGGTGTAAAGCCCTTGGTGTTATATATGTAAGGAAAGTGATTTTTTAAATAAAGTTTACACAAATGCTCTTATTTTGGTAAACATTTTCTGGAATATTCCTGCCCTAATTGAAACTCAGGAGAAGTTAATGTGTGTGTATCCTCACCTGTTTGCTCAACGTTAATTTTTTATCACCACGCCCTGACGTGTCTTTCACTCGTCCAGCCCAGCCCTCTGCGGCGAGATGAGCGCCCGGTCAGCTGTTACACCCCCAGCAGTAACTCCCACGCCCCATCCTCGGTGGGGTCCGCGGGCCGGGATCCCAAGGACAAGCCGCGCTCCTACATGCCCAGCCTGGTGAACAACGAGACGTACGGCGCCGTCCTCAACGCCGGCTCCACGCAGCCAGCCGCTGGTCCCCCACTGCCCCCGAGGAACTTGGGTAAGATGCATAGACAGATAAAAAAGTCGTTTTTATTCAGAGTTGGTTTTATACCAGAAAACTTAATGCTTGTGTCAGATATTTTAAGAGGTGTTTAATGGGTCAAAACTGATAACCAGGTTTCTCACAGAACGTCCTTTTAGGGTGATATTTCCCAAAAACACATTTGTGTTGAAATAAACAGAATTTGGGTTTTACTTATCAAGATAACTCCTCCCCTTTTCCATCTCCTGTAGGCCAGTTATCTGCTCTTGGAGGGATGGGTCAGCCGTCTGCATCCAGCAGCTGGAAATCTGGTCCTTTAGACATGGTGGGTCGGCAGAGGTCATCCTCGGACCCCCCCAACATGCACCCTCCTGTTCCTCCTTTGAGGCTCACCTCAAATGCAGGTAAGGTTCGTTTGATCATCATGAGCAGGAGACAGAAACAGTTTTTTTTTTTTTTGTTTAAAAGTTTCTCCATAAACTAAAACCTAAAGAGCATTCTTAAAAGAAATAAGTAGATGTCACAAATAATTTTAGTTTTTAGTTTTTAGTCTTGGAGTTGAAAGATCAAGATGTTGCAAATTAAAAAAAAAAAAAAAAAAAGATTTGAACTTTACAGAATTTTAGAGGAAAGAGTTTAATAAACAGCAACACAAAGTTTCTCATCCAGAAATGTTTTTCAGGTTGTCTGTTTTTTTATGTATTATCATGTGTTTTATTAAATGCAACACTAACATATAAAATACAACTAACTTGTACAGCAAGTACACACACTAACACAGAGTGAGTTTAAATGACTAAAACAGAGTAATTGTTTGAATAAAACTGTCTATGTTGTTTCCTTGTGGTTCAGGTTTGGCTCATCCTCTTGTGGGAAAGATGGAGGCCATGAACAAACCTGGTCAGGGTCTTCCAGGGTCCAGAGGTGTGGCCCCCAAATCTCCTGCTGGGTAAGATCTTAAAAACGGTTTTACGACTTTAAAGCATTCAGCAACTTAACATTAAAAATACAAAGTGATGTTTTACTTTTCCTTCATTTCAATTTGAAATGAAGCATTTTTTTCATTTCACTTTTTTTTCATTTTTTTTTTCATTTTGTTGTTTTTTTTGCTTGTTTCGTAGTAGTCCTGGACTGTAAAACAGCATATTTTTTTGCATTTTTTTTTCTTTACTGCATGTTTGAGCAAACTACTACACTTGTATAATTTTGACAAAGTATATTCTTATGGAAAGTAAAATATTGAAAGTTATTTAAGGTTTAAGTTGATTTATTCTGAATAACCAGGATTATTATTCTGAATAATATTCCTGCCTGTTTTTATTCATAGATATGTTAAAAAGTTATGTTTTAAAAGTTTAAAAAAATAGTTTTAGTGTGTTCAGTTGATGTTTTTCCTGTTCAGTCCGCGACCTAAAGTATGTTTCAGATTTTGGCTCGTCTGTGTGATTGAGTTTGACACCTCTGCTTTAGTTTCGGACTTAAAAGTGCCACTCTTCTCTTCCTTTTTCAGGAACGACAAAAGCTTCAGTCGAGGTTTCCTGAGTCAAACTGAGTCTCGAGAACGAGCAGGTGAGTTCAGGAATGAGCAGAGCCGCTCAAACGTCGCGAGTGTCTGCCAGAGCTGTACGATAATCGCATCTCGTTTTCCCTCAGGAAACACGGAAAGTTTTCTTGTCACGTAATTTCCCTTTTCCTGTTCCAGCTAAGGAAGTTCCAGGATGCCCCCAGAACTCCGTAGGTCAGTCTCTGCCTCCAGCCCCCATGCCAAGGAAAGCCTTCCCCGTGAGTTCCTGCTGCTGATGTTTTTACCATTCTGACAATCCCTTCTCGCCTTTTCACATTATTTTCCCATCACTGACTGTCTTGTCTCGTTTAATGACCTCGTCTGTGTTTCAAAGTTTCCATTCTCTTCTCATGAAGTGAATTTCCTTCCTGCCGGCGTCAGCCTTTATCTCAGTTTAATTGCACAGAATTCATTTTGCTCATTCTTCCCTAAGAGTTAAATTAATATATATACATATTACATCAAATAATCCTCTACTTCTAGTAAATCCTGATTTTTTTTTTTTTTTTTATAAAATTTGGACTGAATCCAAAACTTCACACATATAAAAGACAATGATGAAAAAAAATGAAATTATTATATTTTTTTTTTGATTGGTTAGTTCCAATTGAACAAAACAAACAACACAATAAAATCTGAAACACCAAAAGTTGTGAATAATTGTCCAGGTTTTTATTAAAAAGAAAAATTCTACACCTGAACTGAATACTTTTGCTTCTTTGAGTTCTTTTATTTAGAAACGGATCATCTTTTTGACCGTTTAAGTTATTTTTATTTTAACAAGGAGAAAATTTCAGAAAAAAATGTATCAGATCCAAATCTTTCTGTTGTTTCTGATGAAAATTCACAATTACAGAATGAAATGCACAGCAGTGTTTGACCAAAACACTATTCCCAAGTGTGAGGCATGGTGGTGGTAGGATCATGGTTGAGGACCGCATGGCTTTCGAGGACTTAAAACTTTAGAAAAATTGCATGAATGAGTTTAAAGTTTTAAATTAAAAAGGCTTTTCACATTCTAAATTATTTTTAAGTGAAGTGTTACCATTTTATGTACTTTGTTGTTCCTGTGCCTCAGAAGCAGAGGCCGAAACGGGTGAAAGCCATCTACAACTGCGTGGCCGATAACCCGGATGAGCTGACCTTCTCTGAAGGCGAGGTGATCGTGGTGGACGGCGAGGAGGACCAGGAGTGGTGGGTCAGTACCTCAAAGTTTCTGCTTCTCAGATAGAAGTACAAAGCGTTCCCAGCCTCAGGTTCTGAACTATGGATTCAGGTCGCCTGTTTGTCGGCACGCTCTGTCACCATAGCAGCACGCAGCAAAAAATCTATGAGCTCATTGCGACCGGCGTGGCCTGCCAGCGCCGCCTCCTCTTTTTCCAACGGCTGTTGCTTCCTGTGCGGACGCAGAGCAGCTGCAACTGGTTTCCCTCATGGCCATTCCTGCACACATGACCCTATTTAGTCAGCATCCCTTCACGATCCCCGAGATACCCACAATCCTTCCTGCCTACCCCTCTGCTTTTATTAAAACACACATGATTTTAATGTTGACCTTTGTTTCTTTAAGTGTGTTTCCATGTTGACCTGCTGTTGGAGCAGAAACATGTCCCAGCTTTTTCCTTTTCAGGTGTAGACTACATTAAAATTCACTTAAATGGAGATAAATTGACTGACGCCTTTATCAATCCAGGTAAAAGCAGCTGCTGTCCGTCCTCTTCCAACTGTAGGTGACGACATGCACTAGTAAAAGGTAGAAAAAGAAGCCCCTCCCTGCTTGTCCAGTGTGAAGCTATCTCTTCCTGATTTCATCTGTGTTTAGCTCCAAAACTTTGCGAGTTTTGTCCATGCCACTGTTAACTCCTGTTCAAAACATCCCCTGAAGTTTGAAATGAAGCAAGAAGGAAAAAACGCTGCATGATATAGTGAAGACCTTGCAATCAATCAAACCATCCTTAAAAGGATTTTTTGAATCAGGTTTGGATAACTCGAGACGGCATCCATAAAGTTTTGTTTTATTTTGTGTCTGTGCTTAGTTGTGATATTTTACTGTTTTAGATGCACATAGAATTGAATCACCTCCTCCTCCTTCAAGTTTGTCCTCCACCGATTCTCTTTCAACCCCCATAACGCCTCGTCTGTCCTCCCCCTCCACAGCTGGGCCACATCGAATGCGACCCGGTGAGACGAGGAGCCTTCCCCGTTTCGTTCGTACACTTCATCGCCGACTGACAGGACGTCAGGGGAGGAGCTTTCGTCGCAGAATCCACCCTCCTACTTCCTGCTTTCATCATTGCGTCATCACCGACTGCTACTTTTTTTTTGTGTTGTCATGGCAACCACTGCTGAGCAGTCTGGGTTTCACGGAGGACCTTTTGGGGGTTTGAGATTTTCAATGCTGTTTTTTGAAATATATAAAGAAAAAGTGAATGATTCCAGCAATAAATGCACTTTTTTTTTAGTCTCCATGACAACGTAAGACAAAATGAAAGTCACCCCCGCTGTGTTCATTCACCCATAACAGTGTAACTTAACATAAAAGCTGTGAACTTTAGTGCATACAGAAGTCGCCTGTCACCCGTCTCTTGATAGATGCAGATCTGTTGCAGCCCTTCTGCAGTAGAGGGCTTTCTAACGGTGCTAAGCTGAATAAATGTGCTGAAAGCTGCACCCCAGGGAGCGCTCCCCCGTCCGAGATGCTGCAGGAGGCTGCCATTGAAATGGGGATGTTGCGTGTTTAGAGTCCCAGTCCTCCTGAAGAGTGGAGTGGGGGGGACCCACTTTCTGGGGTTTGTGTGAATGTGATGCATAGTCTGCAAAATGCTTTTCCAGGCTTAGGTGAGTCTGCGGCAGAAATCTTGTTCTTCCTATAAAGTTTAGGGCTTCTCCTCTGCTGTTATAGAGCACATGGATGTTTGTGTTACTATGAGCAATATTGCTCAAAATAAGCTGAAAATGAAATTAAAAATGGGAAGTTTTTGAGTAAAAAAAAAAAAAAGTAGCAGTACTGTAACCTGTGTTCCTTTTTGCCTTTAAAAACACACTTTGAGAGGCATTTTTAGAACTGAACACAGAAGTACCTGCTGCTTAGAGTTCGTATCAGAACATCTTTGAAGTAGACTGACGTTTAAATAAAATATGGTAGTTTGGTTGCAGAGCAACTTGATGTTTATGCATCAGATCTGTGACTTTCAGATCATAATGTGCAGGTTTCTCTGGATTTGATGTCATGTTTGTGTATAAAGATCTGGGTTTGGATGCACTGTTGGTGACGAGCACGTGGCCTCAGCTGGATCTGTGAGCGCGCGGTGTACGTGTGCGCGCGTGCGCAACTGGGAACGTGCTCTTCATCCAGTCTCGTTAACTGTTTGTGGATTAGGACTCATAACTTGTTCATGTAAATAGGAAAAATGAAACTGGAAAAATAAAATCTACGATAATTTAAAGCTTTGACGAAATCATTACTTCGTTCGGAAGGAGTTCTGTCAGTATATGAATCTAGAGCTCCTCCTGGTGGACGGAAGATGTATCAACCTCAAAGGGAACCGGAAGTTGAACTCCGTCTCAAGGGAAACACCTTAAATCTAAAAAAAAAAAAAAAACCCTAGAAATATATACAATTTTTTTAAACAGCAAAAATAATTAGACAATTTAATTTATACATTATTTTTATTCAGAATTATTTCTGTATTGTACCAGAGTAAAAACACGCAAGTTTGTATATTGTTCTATACATAGATGAGAGAAACCAGCTGTTGTTAAACAAGTTGTCAAGTAAGAAGCACAACTGTAAACAAATCTTTGCAAACAACTTATTAGAACGTAGGGGATGTCAGAAAATGCTACTAAAATCACAAAAATAAACAAGCATTTGGTAGCTCATTGAATTCACCTCAAAAGCTGGACACAAATCAAGAAAACTGTCAGCGTACAGGATATTAGCACAGATAAAGCTTGTTTGTAACATTCTTTTAAGTCAGAAAGTGACTGTTTATGTACCAATACCGTTAGGCACAAATATATAATAGCGTCTGGGCCTTAAAATGAAATGTCTACCATGCCTTTATCTTGAGATTAATTTATTTTATAATCTAAATAAAGGTTCAGTGATATATATGAAAAAGACAGCTGCAACACTGCGTACCACAAAAGCTAATCATGGACGATACCGAAAGTGATGCAGAAAAGTTCACATTAGCTCGGTCTCAACTGGAGGATGGTTTGAAAAGGCTTAAAGAAATAGGAAACGATGGTTTCAGCTACAAGGCAGCACATCTGTAGCTAGTTTTGCAGTCGTTTCAGCTTCTCCTGAGCAGCTTTCACCGGGCGTTCGCTCCTCAAGACTCTTCAAGACTTATCGGACACCAGCGCACAGTCGAAGGACGTGGAAAGCACCTTGCAGATGGACTGAGCCTGTTCCTGTTTACATGAAAACAAATTATGATATTACGAAAAAAAAAAAGCAAACGTAACCTCAGATTGCACTGGTTTTTCTCTTACATTTTCCCCCCTCACAATCCACAATCTGTTTAACTCCCACTCCAATCATCTATGATCTATTGTAAAAGCGTTTCTGCTGTTTTTTTTAGATTATGATTATGTTGTTTTGAGCCTAAATTAATAAATAAACTGTCATTTTCTAGGACATAGTTTCTCCAGAACTGCAACAGTTAATTAGAAATTCACCTCTGAGTTAAGGGTGGGAAAGTTGGTCTGGAGTAAGGCAGCACTGATTTCCCATCATCCCTATGTTAGCACTCTTCCCTGCTACTTTAAAGCCTCTCACAACCCCAAGCTAACATTAATGGTGCAACAAAAGCCAGCACACAATATCAGAGCTATCCAGCCGTACAGTTTGAGCCAGATCCCAGCTCAGCTAAGAAAAACAAAGACCTACATGGATTTATTTTCCTACAACTCGATGCACCAGAATGAAGCAGAGCGGGGAATTTAGGCTAACGAAATCTTTTCATCTGATCCTTATTCACAACAATTTGAATAAAGAAATACTCAAAAATACAATTTTAGGCTGAATTTTCTTACTATATGTCCTCAATTATCAGAAAAATGCTACAAGAACATGTTAAAAACATGAGTGGAGTGGGACTTAAAACACCAAGTTTTATTTTTTATTCATGAATAAATATAAAAAAAGGCCTCAAGTGACACAAAAAAGAATAAGTGTGATCATATCACTGTTTCCATTAGGCCGTGTGTTGTTCTTTATTAAAAGACGATGGATTTGGGTGTTGTCTTGTAGTTACACTATTCTTTGTTATCATATTTTCAATGGATCAGTGGTAGGAATATCATTTATTTGTTAAATTAATCCACAAATTCAGTCTAATTGATTAAAAGCTTTGAATTAATTTGGCAGCTTTGGTGTAATAATAACAATGGGAGTGTAAATTAAAAAAGTATATCCTAATCTTAGTGATCAATCTTTTTCAAAACATGTCAACATTTGATCACTTTCTCAAATGTTTACAATTTCTTAGTAAATATGGATGTTTAAACTCACAGAGCTGCTGCACTGATACACCCAAATGCTGCACTCCTCTTGTTTGGTGTCAGTGGTTTTCAGAGCCAAGAGGTTCTTCCCGGCGCCCAGGCCGTCATCGTAGCACAGCATACGCACGATCAGGTAGAGAGGGTGTCGATGCAGCACATCCTGTTCAACAGACACACCTGTGATCACCTGCTCGGTAACAGCAGATCTTTCCTCTACTGGTGACTTTCTGGTGAAGATTTTCTCTCCTCCGTGGAGCAAATCTCAAACTGCATGTTTGTACATCAAAGGACTCCATGCCGCTTACACACTGGTCCAGGGAGGCCACTTTGACTCCATACTTGGACACTCCCAGAATCATTTCCTCGTCTGCAGGAACAAAGGGAAGTTTCCCATCTTGCTAAAAAAAAAAAAACAACCCAAAAAGACAAAATTATGGTAAATATAATATAACTCTGTGCTGCTTAAAACTTTCTCCACCCCCTAACCTGAGCTGCATCAATATAGTTGATGAGATCCAGAGGTTCCTGGAGGCTCTTGCTCATCTCAAACTCCAAGTTCTCAATTGATCCCACATACTTCACCCGGAATTCCGCACAGGTTTCAGATGTACCATTTCCTGTGGGTAGTCGCGCACAGTGTGAGGAGAAGAGGCGGAGTCAGGCTACTGCATCACTTAGACACTAACCTGAGCTCTTGGTGGAATCTGTGTCTAGGCTAGCAACAGTGCTTGATCTGGAGAGTCCTCCAAAACTGGAATCAACGGACTATAGAAAGATTTAGCAAAAATGATGGATTAGGACAGGTAAAGGCCTTCAAACATTTTGCATTTGGGTGTTGGTGTGCCTTGCTCTTGGTGCTGATCTCGCTGCTCTGCGAGCTGCTGCTGCTGTGGCGCTTCTTGACCTTTCGAAACATCCTTCACCATGACGACCGCATCCAGGTCCCCAAGCCCCGCCTTCCTGCTTCAACAAACGTACAAATGACTGCCCATAAGATCAGCTGTTGAAAAGCAAACTATTTTTGATGGATAAGTTTGTTAAAAAGGTTTCAAATTATTATAAAGAATAAGTTTGGTTTAAAAAGTAAAATTGAACAAAAACAAACCCACAATGCAACAGCTATACACCTTTTCTTTTAAACGCAACAATGTTACATACATAAAGTTATTTTCTAAAGTATTTAAAAGTTGTGGAACTTTTTAAAAACCTTTCCTTGTTTATATTTATTTTTTTCACAAAAGGTTAAACAAAAACTGTAATATCAAAACAGTTATGTAAGAAACGTGTCTTTTTGAATAGTTTTAGCATAAAAACTACACCGGATATGTTTGCTATTCACATTAATTGAGCGTAAGTGAGAGGGAAATGTTTAAAATATAAGTCGATACATGAACAGAGACGCACTCACCGCCACATTTAATAATTTACTAAGTTACATACAAGAACGTCAGCTATGTATTATTTAGCAGAGACACTTCTGACCTATTTGGATAAATATCACACAGCATACCTGGTGGTAATGTCAATTTCTCCAGTGTTTGGTTTAAAGGTCCATCTATTTGTAATTTTAAGTACCAACAGTTTGACTCGTCAGTTTCCCTTTGAGTTCACGAGCCCACGCCCCACCGCTCTTAAAGAGAACGTACACGCACGAGGGCATCTTTTTTACTTTAAAAACTAAAGACAATAACTACGTAGATATGGTATACTGTAAAATATATTACTAGTTACAATGCTATTTTCTTAAGAGAGAAACATGCTTTGTTTAGTTTTTTTTTTGTTTGTTTTATGTCATTAAAAAAAAAAAAAAAAAAATTGAAAAAAAAAAAGTCTTGTTGTTACACGGTGGTATTTTTGAGCTACACACTTCCCGGAAGTGAGCAGCTAAAGAACCGCCCCCTTCTCCATTCAGTTTTTTGAAGCCTTTCGTTTTCTAACTTTTAGGTTACTAGGGGACTATCTATGATGTGTTCGAAATATAAAGTTATATACGCTAAAGAAGTCATGCAAACGGAGGATTTCAGGTTTAGAGAGATTTTTTTAAACAAATATCGAGAATTTTACATGGAAATTTAACAAAGATTCAAAGGTTGGCTTTAATTTTTGCTTTGATCAAATAAAATATTTAGCAGAAACTTACAAATAAAAGGACAAAACTTGACATAAAATATTTTGTTGAAACATTTTTTGTAAAATAAGGAACAGTTAAAAGTTTTAAAGCCCTTAGAAAAAAGTAGTCAACTTTAAGTTTATTTTATTAAATATAATTGAGTAAGAATAGCCAAATTGTGCACACGAGGCATAGGACGTATACCAGGCGAGTACTTCTTCTGAATAAATTGGAACATTTGAAACAAGACATAGTAAAAATAAAATTAAAGTATTGCCTCACTTTGTTGTAGTACATTAAAAAAATGCTAATTTTTGCTAAAGGTAGTGTTTAAAAAAGACAAACAAAACAAAACATTTTTGAGCATATTTTAGTGTTCCTAGAAAAAAAATCTAAATAGTATTTTATGTGAAACAAGAGGAAGTAGCTGATGCTGAAAACTTACATTGTTAAGACAAATAAAGACTGAGGTGTATTTTGAGGTGTTTTTGTAGGGATGTTATTTCAACAATGTGTTAACACAAATAAATGGAGTTTATGTGTTGAAGCAATAAGACTTTAAGGTTTCTTGGTCAAATTTTGATGAATAGAAAATTGGTTTTGCTGTATTTTTCCATTGTTCTTTCAGACATTTCCAGAGTATCAGAATAACTCTCCAAAACAGACTAATATTTCATCTGGATAGCATTTTTACACGGACACATTTTAATAGTTATTTTAAATGCCTTATATAAGCATTAAATAAAAGAAACTAAAATTTTGTTTACACTATCATTAAAACAACTTAGCAAACTGTGCATTAAACAATTTTCTTATTTAAATTACTGTTGTAAAGGTGGAAAAAAATACATATACATTTTAATCTTGCTGTATTCGGCACAAAGATGAGAATCTGGTAGGAAAAAGTGAAACACCAAACTGATGTAACCAGTAATGTTTTTATTTTGTCGTAGGCATTTACAATGAATATTGCAATAAAAGGCACTTTTTTTTAATGCTTTTAATCTGATCTATTTTAACAGACCCACTGCTATACAACTAATAAATAGCACATTTCAATAGCACATTATAAACACCATTTGACTTTAACCAGTAAGGCCTCTTCCTATTAACATGTAAATGCTCTGTTTGACTTTACAGAAAGAGATTGACACGCAGACATTACAAAAATAGATTAAAAGAAAGGCCTAAAATAACATAATATGTAGGTGTTTGATTTGTAAAGCAGCAAAAATTGATCTTTGGAGTGAAATCAACCCAAATTTCCTGCAGTACAGCATAAGCTGTGGATTTTCACAATAAAAGCTCACATTAATTCCTTGTTTTCCTCCTAAATCGGAATAATTTTATTTTAATGACACCTGTCCCCCGTGCATATCTGTTTAACCTTCACCCTTTGTTTAAATTTTTTATCAACCCCAAGGCGAATATCAGCAGCATTCCAACAGCGATCTCAAACATCCTCCCTAGCTTTTTGTCCCCAACAGTGTCCGTCTTCCGCTTCAGCATCTCCTCCTTCCGGACTCGGATCTCCTGTTGCCTCTGCAGCTGCTCGTTATAGTGAGACTTGTAAAACTGGTCGAAATCAAAAGTGCCTCCTTGAGTGCCCGCCCTCCCAACCGAGTGTCTGCTGTCGCCACTTTTGGCCGTACTCCCGGGAGTGTCCTTAGCGGAGGGCCTGACGGCGGCCGTGAGGTCTGCGGCGGAGAGCAGACCCCGGTCATACTTCCTCCGCAGCGCCTTGTTCCCCAGCACGGTGTACGCCTCGCTGATCTCCGAGAAGCGCGCCGTGGCGTCGTCGCTGCCGGCGTTTCTGTCCGGGTGGTAGATGAACGACTGCTTGTAGTAGGCTGTTTTGATCTGCGCCTGCGTGGCGACGGTTGTCACTCCGAGGACTTCATAATATCCAGTTTTGGTTTTGTGTAAAGGCTCAGCTCTGGAGCCGTTACTGCTGAATTCCCGAATGAAAGCGGAACCATTTCCACGACAGCCGTTGTTTCTGGGGGACCGTAAAGCACTCCACAAGCTAGTAAAGCTTTGGTTTCGAACAAAATGTCTCTTAACAGTTGGAAACCGCATAGAGTGATTCTTTTCAAATCCAAAAATTGGGACGTTTTCCATAATGTGTCCCGTGTCGGAACCAACGTCCACCGAACCCGGCAAAGGTTTCAGAGTTATGTAACCGTACCGAGAGGTTCTCAGAAACCCGTCCGTGGTTTCCATTTTGAGTCCATTTCGTCCACAGTTTCCAATGTCATTAAGCACAAATCCTATTGAGAACCAGGACGTATTCGCCGCTCTTCTCCCGTGTCTCTGACGCTTCGTTTGGGGACACCGGTCCCACTGTTGGAGCGCAAAACGCAGCGATCCGGTTCCAAAACGCCGGCTGACCTCCGCCATCTTTGCAATAAAGAAAACTTTATTGACAAGGATGTAGAACAGAGGATGTTATTTTTTTTCTTTTTTGACAGATGACATACAGTAAATAACTAAGAACATGAGTCTGTATATCACTTGTTAAAAAATAAACCCCATAAATAAAATTATATCAAAGTATAAAATGAAATTAAAATGTGCATTAAATAATTAAAATGTACAAAAACACATATTTGTAGAACGATATATAAACAGGTTAACAGGATTTACAAATTATGAGTTAAAAAAAATATGTATTTTAATTTTTTTAGCTTGACCCTTAACAAATGTTGTAATTATCTGTTTTCTTATTTTGCTGTATTTAATACAAATTCCAAATGAATTATTTAACAGTTTTACTAATAGTTATTTAAGATTAAATTCTACACAATATAACTAAAAAAAAAAAATAGTGCCCCCCCATGCACACTTTTAAAACACCCAGAAACTTCTGTTTTTAAAAATTTCCTTGTCCTTTACTGTATGTCACTTGTATGTTTTATTAAACTCTGTGCTGAGTTAGTAAAATGGATTTTTAAAATTAGTTTTGAGCGAAAAGTTTGAACAATTTTTAATGGGCTTGACCATATTTTAAAGTTTTTCACAACCAAAAACAATATTTAACTATTGTCAATTTTCAATCAATATATTCACACTTTTTAAATCTGAAAACCAAATAAACTTTTAAAACTCACTTGAATAAATTTAGGATTCCAGTTGTTTCCTTCCTCATTAAAACTACTAAATAGATTTTTTTTTAAATCAGCTATTTGGACAGAAATATTTTGGTTGAATAAAAGCCCAAATATTTTCTTTTAATTTGATTGGTACACAGTTTTCATTTAAATATTGAAACCTTTGAAGCTTTAAACATCTTTATGCACAACTTTATTGATAAATCATTTGAAAGAAATGTAACCATGCAAATTCAAAACCTTTAAAATTTTAATTTTTTTTTTTACATTTTAAAATTTGTGAACCTTTAAACTGATAAAAAAATTCTACAAAATTGCTAAACAAACTGACAGAGAAAGGACTACTTATTGTTTGTCTCGTGTTCAATAGATTCAAAGAAAGATCATGAAGAATATACGTTGCTCAAAATGAGAGAAACATTTTTTTATTTGAGAGTTCTTCAGGAAGTTCAATAAATGAATCCTAAAAAGTACTAAGATGTATAAAAGCGTAAAACACCGTGCACATTTGTATTGCAATAAAGCAATATCAGCTTTCAAAACAATTGGAATTTAAGAAGGAAAAATTAAGGAAATGTTTTGAATATATAGCAGTTTTTAATGGTGCATGATGCATCTTTATTTATTTTATTTTTTTTGGGTCACTAGTTGTCTAAGCTCTTATTGTGAAATTACCGTTTCCCCAAACCGGAAGTTGTCTTTTCTGCCGCAGTTCCAACCGGTGGTTCGGACGTTTCTCTTGATTTAAACGGGCTTTAGTGAGATTAGCTGCTCAATGCGTGTTTTATACATTTTTACTACCAAAATCAAAGCCGTTTGGACATCAAATCCTCGGAGTTCCTCATCATGGTCAACCTGTGCTGTCTCTGCTGCGGTGCGCTCCCAGAACCCCGCCCCCCTCCGCGCGGCCATCCGAGAGGACCGCGGGACCCCCGCTCCGCACAGCCGCAGCAGCTGCAGCAGCAGCCCGCTGGCTCCGGTCCAGACGCTCTGAGGGGGGCGCTGGCATCCGGAGCGAAGGGGAGGAAAGAGCATAAAGATGCGTGAACTTTTAGTTCTGCACTGACATGTGAAGGTGCGGCATGCTCTCCCCCCATCAGGACTGTGCAGCAGAGGACACGGGGGCCGGAGGTCCCGCTGATGCAGAGGAGCTGCAGGAGCAGGAGGAGGAGGCGCGCTCATCTGCTCAGAGAGATGCTCCGGAGGAAGTAAGTAGGGCGGATTTATTAGACTTTTTGAGTGTATGATGACACAAACACAAATTGTTGTTGTTGAGATTGATTTATTGTAATGCACCTGATTCTAAACAGGTGATTTGAAAACCCCAGAAGACTGCTGTTCTTTTTCTGCTGCTTTGCACAGACTATTATAAAATGTCAACATTTATGCAAAAATAAATAAACTGCTTATTTTTTTTTTAACTTTCCATATAATAAAAAAGTGCTTCCTTCTATTTTCTCTATAAATGTGTTGGAACCTCCTCCTGTGATTGCAGCAAAGGGTTGTCAGCATAAATCCTCTCACTCCATAAAACCTCCCTACTCAACTCTATGGGATGTGGCGTGCAGGAATGTCACAGAACCATTTTTCTTTTAAATAAATCTCCAGGAGTTGCAGTGATTGCAGTAAAAGCTGCAGCCCTGGACGTACATCTTTATGTGTGCGCTGCTACTTCAGTGATAAATAGCTTGCAGCCAATGTCTTTGCTGAACTGGCCGTTGGAATGCTGGATGATATTGCAAATGTGAGCACTTTGGGTTTCCGGTTGGACTAACCATCCTCTGCAGCTAAAGTACAGGGAGATGAGCAAGTTTCAATGGAGTTTCCATTATCTTACACGTTTGGTGGAGGAGGAATGATGGTGTGGGCTTGTTTTTCAGGCCCCTTTGTTCAAGTGAAAGCCTCAGGATCCCAAAACATTTTGGTCAATTCCATGCTCTCAACCTTGTGGGAACAGTTTGGAGCAAGCTCCTTCCTCCTCCAACATGACTGTGCATCAGTGCACAAAGCGAGGTCCATGAAGACATGGAGGACAGAGTCTGGTGGGGATGAACTGGACTGTCCTGCACAGAGTCCTTGACCTGAACCCCATAGAACACCTAGATCCAGACCCTCTCCACCAGAATCGGTGTGTGACCTGACCCATGCACTTTTGGAAGAATGGTCAAAAAATCCCACAAACACACTCCTCAACCTCGTGGACAGCTTTCCCAGAAGAGTTGCAAAAGGTGGACCGACATCATATTGAACTCTATGGGTTAGAATGTCACCTGTGTTCATGTGTGAGTCAAGGCAGGTGAACCAATAGGTAATATGGTGTATAAAATGATGGGTAAAGATAGTAATCTTGTGTTGTTTTCATTGTTTCTGTGCTAGTTATTACTGGGCTAATTAAAAAAATATGAAAAGAAATTTTTATGCTTTTTCTAAAATTTTAATCCAAGATTAAAGTAAAAAAATTAAGTCAAATAAATAAAGTCTTAGCTCAAATTTAATGTTAAAATTCTGATATTTCAGACAGAATTTCCAATGTGGAAAATCAATTTGAGAATAAATTTTAGTTTTTAAAGAAATTGACATTTTGAGATTAACACAGAATTCTGACTTTTTGTCTTCTTTATATTCTTTATAAATGAAATTCAGGATTCTAAACTCCAAGAATAATGTCACTATTTTACTTGGACTTCAACATTCCTTTTTTTTTTTAAATAACCTTAAAATGAAGTTGAAATTTGATCTAAATAAAATGCAAATAAACCCTAGGAATCGAACCTTCACCCCAAATATCAATTAATTTTTATAAAAAATTATTATTTTTATATTTTTTTAGAAGTTTATTTTTTAAATCTACTGAGATTAGTCAAAATTATACCTTGAATCTGAAACTTTTATTTTAGAAATCAGATTTGTATTCATTAATTATTTAATCATCCATTCATCTATTCATTTATTTGTTCATTCATTAATTCATCCATTCATTTGTTAGTTCAACCGTTCAATAATTTGTTCTTTTGTTCATTTATTAGTTTGTTTGTTTGTTCATTCATTCTTCCGTTAATTCATTCATCCATTCATTAAATAATTAGTTCATCCGTTCATTTGTTCATTTGTTTATTCATTCATTCGTTCATATGTTTTATTTATTCATTAGTTTTGCTCATTCATTTATTCCTTTATTAATTCATTATTTGGATCATTTATTATTTAATTTATTAATTGAATTATTTCTTCATTCATTCAGACTTTTTCTTGGGACGTAAAGAATAAATATTAGCAACATAAAGAGTTGATCCATTTTGCGGCGTGATCACGTTTTAAACATGTTTTTGGCCTCATGGATCCCGCCCTCTTTCCATCTTTGCAATAGGACACAATAAATTAAAGTTTAAATGATTTATTTTTCAGGTGTATTCAACAAATTAAGTTTATTAGAAGCTTTAAAGCTACTTTTAAAATAAGCTATCTTAAACACTTTTGCACTATTGTCCTAATATTTTATGACTTTTTGGCTACATAAATGCTGCTCATTAGTAATATTTGTGATTTTTGCTCCTTTGTTTAAATCATTTTGTTTGATTTGATGTGAGTGAGCTTTTATTTTTTTTTTCTTTACTTTGAGCTGCCCTGATGAGTGAATTCCTCCCTGTGAGATAAAATAAAGTTAAATTTCCTGTTACAAAGTAGTTCCAGTGCATCTTCTATTATGTGACTTACTTTTTGCTGAGGTACAGAAGAGCGATCCATCGTTTAGATTTATTCGTTTGCGTTTCTGCTGCAACCCTCTGACATGTTTAGGGCTTCATTCCTTTAAGTGTCTGGCTCTGATTTCTTCTTCGTTTCTTTACATCAGCAGCGTCCAGTCAAGCAGTCGCTGGGCGCCTGCGTCTGCCAGGAGTCCCTGTGGCGCTGCCTGCTGCTCTCCATGCTGATGTACAGCTGCCTGGGCGCGGTGGCCTGGTGTCAGCTGACCCGGGTCACCAAGATCAGCTTCAACTCTGCTCTCACCTCCTCTTTCTCAGCCTCCTTGTCCTCCCTGCGGGGGGCGTCGGGGATGGGGGCCGGGGGACCCTCCATGATCTACCACGACAGCCCGTGCTCTGACGGCTACATCTACATCCCGCTGGCGTTCCTGCTCATGCTGTACGTCCTGTACATGGTGGAGTGCTGGCACTGCAGGGTGAAGAGCGAGCTGCAGTCCAAAGCCGGCCTGGACAGCGTGTACGAGCGGGTGCTGCGCATGCGGCAGGCGCAGCCCTGCATCTGGTGGAAGGCCATGAGCTACCACTTCGTTCGGCGGACGAGGCAGGTCACTCGGTACCGCAACGGCGACACCTACACCTCCACGCAGGTCTACCACGAGCGGGTGAACACGCATGTAGCCGAGGGGGAGTTCGACTACAGCCACTTTGGGATGAAGGACGTGTCGCGAGAGCTCAGAGGCTTGGAGGGACACCCAACCACTCACCTGCACTTCACCAAATGCTTCAGCTTCACAGAGGCGGAGCCGGAGAACGACTACCTCAACCAGAGAGCCTGGTTTTTCTCCGAAATAGAGGGTTTGGACGACTACATGGAAGCCCGAGAGGGATGCAGCTGAGGAACGTGGACTTCAGAGAGAGCCTGATCGCCTGTGTGGATCCAGACCGGATGCCGTGGTACACCTCGCAGGGCGCCTTTTGGCTGGCCGCTCTGCTCATGCTGTCCTGGCCTCTCCGAGTCCTCATTGAGTACCGCACCGCTCACGTGCACTACAGAGTCGAGAAGCTGTTTGGGTTGGAGTACACCCCCAGAAGTCCTTCTGTGACTGAAGGCAGAGCCGCCGGGAATGGCGCCGCTTGTGTCATTCCCAGAGTGGACACGCTGGACAGCACTGACATGGAGTGGCACATTCGGTGCAACCGCCAGCTGATTCCCAGCTACTCGAGGCCATTTTGATCAACATGGCCGCCGGGACGTCGAGCTCGCTGCAGAACCTGTCGTCCTCCAGCTGCCTCCTGCTGAACAGCCACGCCCACATCCTGCAAAGCTACGGGGCGCTCCACAGCCAGGACGACTGCGACTGCGGTGAGCTGAACGGACGGAGGAGGAGGAGGACCGTCGCCAGCTCCAGCTGCTCCTCCCTGTTCTCCTTCCACGCCGGCACACTCCTCCACTCCCACCTGACCCCAGACACCTCCCGGTTCTCTCTGTGCCGCATGCACGGCTCCCACTGCAGCGTGGCCCCGTGGAGGAGCCGCAGCAGCGACCTCTCTGACCCCTGCTGCGCCGACGGGCAGTGCCGCCGCTCCGACTCCAGCCAGCTGGCGCTCAGTGACAGTCCGCCCACTTACAGGGACGCCCGCTTCTTCCCGTCGCTGATCGTGCACTGGTCGGAGAGAGGCGAGGACAGGAGGGAGGCGAGGAGATACCACATACGGAGAGGGTCAGCATGTGTGGAACGAGATTTGTGAAGACAGTTACAATAATAACAAACGAGTAGAAACATTGGAATTATAGATAATTAAACTTTGATAAGTTTTCAACTATTATTCTAAAAAAACATTAACCTTTTAACACAGAAGCTCCAGTGTTTCTGTTCTTTAACATACTGTACCTTTTCATTTTAATATGATCAACGTAGTTCCAGTAGATCATATTAACGGTTGAATAGGTACAGTATGTTAAAGATTCGTGTTTAAGCATTAAAGCAAACTTTCGACTAGTAGAATTCAACTCTAATCATCTTTTGATCTATTTTAAGCATTCCCAGTGATTATGATTATGCAGTTTTTAGCCAAAATTTAAAAAAAAAAAAAAACTGTGAGCTGTGTACAAGTGGATGCATCGTAATGGAAGCTTGTGACCCACCCAGCTTATTTACTGCATCACAAATGAGTTTTTTTCCAACTGCTTTTTTTTCATCTGTTCCTGATTTTCAGTGGTATGAATAAATAAATCCCCAGAAATGCAATTTTAAGATGAATTTTCTTCATATATATCAGAAAAATGCCTACAAAAACACATTTTTTCATCTGAGTGGGCCTTTAAAGAGAAGCATTTAAATCTGTATTTACACCATGAAATGACTCATGCTGCATGATCTTACATTAGGACAAACAGCATGTGAACGCTTTTGCACCTCTAATTATTTACAGAATAGAGAATTTATGGGTCTGCCCATGCCACTGGATTAAAGCTCAGGTCAGATTTTTATTTTATTTTGTAAGCATGTTAAGTGTATTGATTTTATTTTGGAATAAAAAGGAAACTGAAACCTGTGTCACTTGTTGACCTACTGTTGTGTCCTTACTTCACATCATCTTTGAATGGAGACTAAATTTGTTTAAGAAAGCAAAGTAAAAATATCAGATAAGATGTGAGTCAAGTTTTAACATCAGAATTTACCAAAAATAAATGGAGAAAGTGTGGTCCATGTAATTAAAAAAGAGTATATATAAGATTTAAATAACAAATTTTAAGCATGGGGAGGAACTGATAATTTGTGCTCTTGTTCAAATCTCAGTAAATCAAAAACAGGGGAAAACACAAAACAAAAATGTTTACAAGTTACAAATTTTGCTCAAGACTTTATTTACTCCAGTTCTAGAAACATTTATTGGCTACTTTAGGGTTTTTCTTTTTTTTTTGCAATACGATCCTCCAAAAATGTTCCTTTTTTAAAAAACAAAAACTTTTTTTTGAGCCTATGAGTAAAATCTTTATGATAAAATATTAAAAGCTGCATGATCCAAAAATAAACATATTGCAAGAATAAAGCTCTTTAAAATCTGGATATCTATAAATTACACAAATATTGCATACAATGATGTTGAGACCAAGAAATCTGCAGAAATGTCAATAATCTAAAAATAAATGTAAAATAATCCACATGTATGTTGATTTGATGTCTGTCAATTTAGCACTTTATTTTTATTTTATTTATTTATTTTTATTATTTAATAGGAACTCCAAACCAGAAACCAGACACTTAAATACACTGAGGTTGATTAACTAAGTGAAGTCAGCTGTGGATGATTTAACCTGAACATGGTGAGGCTGACCGGGAAAACAGAACATGACAAAACCTAAGTTCTCATCATTTTGTCAGAACAGAGTATTAAATAATTAATGAATATGTGTAGAAAAAATCCACGTCTTTAGTGCCTCACATTTAATTATATTGGCCACTAGATGGCACCAGGAGCTGGTAAATCTGCTTCCCAGAAGCACCATTTATTTTTACCACTAGTCCATTCTTATAAGACAGAATACAAACATTACAAAAATCCCTAACACTAACATCACGTGACGTTAAACATTTGCATTTCAAAATACAATGACTCGTACTTTTAACAAAATTGCCCTAATAAAGTTGTTCTATTCTATTCTATTCATCACTTTTTTTATAGGTGGTTTTAGGTTTTATAGAGTTAAACGTTTATATTGTTAAACAAAATGTATAAACTACAAAGCTAATCAGTTTGATAGATAAATCCTCATTTCTGCTTAGATTTTCGTAAAAAAAGATTTTACTTTTAATGTTGACTTGGTCTAGTCCGGATTTTAGATTCATATTTTGAAAGGGTCCCTGGTAGACTTGAGATTTTACATTTTGCCTTGATAAGTTTAATTCAAAACTTTGAGGGAATTTTATTTGCTTACATTTCATTTCTATCAGTAAACAAAAACATATTTAAAAAACATGTTTACAGATAGAAGAGATGAGTTGTTCTATGTGTATTTACATTTTAGAGTGTGTCTATCAATATTATCAATTTTTGAAGAACTGACTGTAATTATGTAAACACCTCCATTTTTGCACATATTGACTTATAAAAATGGAAGTAAGCAGCAATTTTTGTGTTGACCCAGATGCAAAACCTCTACTTTAAGAAACATTATGTTCCAAAAACATTTCACTTATCTCATCCAAATCATTCAGGGGTTTCAATCACCTCAAGGGTGTTTAAATCATCCTGACTGTTTCTACCTGTAAAAGAGAGGTCGCTCCCAGGAGCTCTGTGAGTTATTGTAATGCTGCCTGTGTAACAAGTCCAGGCGTGAAATATCCAAGCATAGATCTTTCACAGTTAACTGTCAATGGAGATGTGGCAAAGTGGAAGCGCTTTGGAATGGCGGTTAAAAAACAGCCTCCAAACCGCATGACCTTACCTGATCCCAAAAGCAGTCCCTGGAGTTATAGAATGAGTTTCCATGACAATTGCATCCAAATTACCATTATAATTGATGCTAAGTTTTTTGTTTCCTTGACTTAAACCAAGATGGCAAGACGCCTGTAATATCTGTGTACCACCTCATAACTGCTCAAGAAGAATGACCAAACATTTTACCTCCTGAACCTTATGGACAGAGGTCCCAGATGAGATGAAACTGTTTCAAATCCCATAGATTATGAGTGTGATGTCACATACATTGGTAATAAAGAACTATTATGTGTGTACCTTATCAAGCAAGAACAAATATTCAATGCTTTTTGAAGGTGAGCAGCATGAAGTGCAATTTCTCCCACAAAAATGACAACTCAGGGATAACTCCCAGATGGGTGCTTTCAAGTATAACAAAGCCAATTCCCAATCCTTGATGCAAATAATAAACCTAGAAAGCATCTTGATAAATAAATATTTTTTGTATACATGAAATATCCAACAAAATGAAAGAAACATACATTAAAATAAAATAATAATATTTAATATAATATACATAATGAAATATATTTAAATTTACCCTGTAGGAGTTTTTTTTTACATAGATATTCATGTATACACGTGTGAAACATTATTACACATCTTTTATAGCTCTAAATGCATAAAGGTACTCTTGGACTGATATTCATTATTGGGTGTCACTTATATCTTTTTCTAATAATAATAATAATAATAATAATAAACTTTATTTATATAGCACCTTTCGAGATAAAAACCACAAAGTGCTTTACAGTAAAACACAGATTAAAACACAAAATAAAACCAAACATAAAAACAGGACATAAACAGAGTTAAGAAAAAGCAATTTTAAAAAGATGAGTTTTTAGCTGCTTTTTAAAGGAGAACACTGAGTCAGCGGATCTGAGGCTGAGAGGTAGGGAGTTCCAGAGGGATGGAGCTACTGCTGCAAAGGCTCTGTCACCCTTAGTTTTTAACCGTGTTCTTTTGGCAACCAGCAGGCCCTGGTCGCATGATCTGAGTGACCTGCTGGGAGTGTACGGCTGCACAAGGTCTTTTATGTAGACTGGTGCTTGGTCATTTACAGCTCTGTAAGTTAAGACCAGGATTTTGAACTGCACTCTGTAGCAGACAGGGAGCCAGTGTAGCTGGATCAGCAGTGGGGTGACATGAGAATACTTAGAAGTTTTGGTTAAAAGCCTTGCAGCAGCATTCTGGACAACCTGAAGACGTTCTAAAGATTTTTTACTGAGGCATGTGAAGATGGAGTTACAATAATCAAGACGAGAAGAAATAAAAGCATGAATGAGCATCTCCATCTCAGAACGTGACACGACTGGACTCAGCTCAGCTTCTAACTCATATTCTTCATTATTTCAAAGACAATTTCCTATTGCAATCAAACATGTCATTATTTTTTGCAAACACTTCAGATTCATGATTGAAAAAGCATGTTTCCTTAATTTACCATCTTTTTGAATTACTTCTATGATTATATTACATACTCTTAAATGTATTTGAACAAGAAAACAACTTGGAAGAGTTTTTTTTATTATTTTTTTCCACTCATTCATTTGATTTAATAAAACTGAAAAAAGCCGAAGAAAAAGAAGAACCCGCCCACAGTTTGAAGAGCTCGTGCCCGCGTCTTTTGACGTCATTTCCTTCGCATTCGCGCGGAATGCTGCTAACTACAGCTAGCCAAAAAGAAAATGGGCTGGTAGTCCAGATCTGTCCCCGACACACACAGCGGGTCAACTCCTATTTTTAACCAGACCATCGCTGCCAAACGAGGAAACAAGTACCGCCAATGTAAATTACATTTTTTCACAATTATTTTTATTTATTTAACGTAAAGAGAGGGATGTTGTTGTTGTTGACATTCCGTAATGACAAAGCTTACTTGCTAGCTCAACTTTTTTTTTTCATGCATTTAAACCTTCCATTTGTTGTGGTGCGGCGTTAGGCCGTTCCTTGAACCTTATAACCGGTTAAGATGAAGCTGCAGTGCGATGTGGAAGTGGTCAACCGGATGCTGCCCACGTTTGGGATGAAAAGTCGTGGGAAAGGAACGAGAGCGGTGCTTTCAATCGGGAAGCATATGGACAAGACGGCGCAACGGCAAGGCGTCTTTATGATGATCTGCACGGCCAAAGACAGAGCAGGAGCAAAATACAAGGTACCATATCGATAAATCCAGCATCCGCTAGAGAGGTTATAGCATCATAGAAAGTGTTATTGAATTATTAAAGCTACAGATTTCACTTTATCATTTTAATTAATTAGTCCTTAAATATCCTGATCACATTTGTTGTCATTATAAAATCTGAAACGGATTTTTCCATGTTCTTTTAACCTAAATGACTCATTGCTAAATATTCGTTTGAACTGATGATGAAAGTCTGATAAATTAGTGTTAATTAGTTTTTTGTTTGTTTGTTTTTTCTTCTTGTTTGTTTGTTGTTTAGTCTTGCCACTGACTTACATTATCTCCGGGTTCTGAGCCCTTTATACCTGCTCGTCAACAAAAGTCTGAACTGGATTAATTCTCCGTCTAGACTTGTTCTGAAAATGTTCTTGGCCTGGGTTGTGATTCATACCTGCCCATCCTTAAATTTTAGGTTGTAACTTATTTTTTTCACAGTTGCCAATTCTTTTTTTCACAGCTGAAAAACAACATTGAGAAATTCCACACCTGGTTTGTAGAAAAAGGCAAAGCCACCGTGAGATTAAAGGAACCTGCTGTTGACATTTGTCTGAGTAAGGTATGATCCTTTATATAAAATAATAATAATTATTTCTGACTGACAATGTTTGAAAGATAATGTTTTGTTCTTTTCTGGATCAGGAGTTTTGAATTTGGGCCAAGAATTGAAAGTGTTGTTGTGTTCAACGGACAACAAAACAAAAATCTGATCACTAATATTTCAATTATTTATTAAGTTTTAACTGAGACATTTCCTGATACTGCTACAAAAAGCCTTTTTCATGTATCGATGGGGAAAAAAAAACACCTTTTGATGGCCCATTCCAAAATCGTAGAAATTTTTGATCACTTCCAACTATTTGGATGTTTATAATTATCACATGGTATTTTATAGAAATGTTTAGCGTTCTCCCTTTCCACTTGTACCATTCTGATGACTTTTATATTCCCAGATGCACAAAAGTCACAATGCTAATAAAAAAATAATAAAACTGTGTCAAGATATTCTAGGTCAGTGAAATCAGGTCAGATATTTCAAGGAATCCGGTCAAACATAACGGGACGTCCGATAAGATTACTTGAAGAGCTCTCTAACTAACTTTTTTTTTTCCAGGCTGATGCAAACAGCTTGAAGAACTTCCTCTCAGCCGCTCGTTTGGCAGACAAAGGAAATGACGCCAGCAGCCTCCCCTTGTCCACGCTCGCTCCGGTTCGCGCCAGAGACGTGGAGCAACCAAAGAAGAAGCTCACCATCATGTCCAAGAAGGACTACCCCCTCACCTCCAATTTCCCCTATTCTCTGGAACAGCTGCAGGTGTCGTACTGTAAGCTGTCCCGAGTGGACATGCGAATGCTGTCGCTCAAAGGTAAAGCAGGTTTAGCAGTGTTCCTGTGGTACTGAAACACTTTACCAATTACAAAAATAAATCATAAAAAGCGAAGAAAAAAAAAAAAGTGGTTTGTGGCAATTATCACTAAGGGAATTTTTAAGCAATTAGTGAAAAAAAATTATATGGAAATCCAGGGTTTTTTTTTTTTTTTTTTTTAGTGAAAAAACAAACTACAATTATCTGCAAATTTATATAATTCTTACAAATAATTGATTAAAAAATGTTATTAAAAGATGATTAGTACTTATTCAAAACTTTTTTATATAATGTTTTATTTTGAAAGGGTTTTGTTTTCCAATTTTCTAAGATTTTAAAATATAAAAAAAAATGTGAGGCTGTGCTTTTTCATAAACATCCTAAAGCAAGAAAAACTTTTCAACATAAGTCCTCGGATACAGGAAAAGAAAGCTTAAAAAGAGGAAAAAAGTTAAGAACAAGAACATTTTGAAATAATTTTGTTTGTATTCATAACAAGAAGCAATGTTTGACTTTCGCCTTTAGGAGCCACACGTTAGAGATTTGTTTTATTGGTTGTAACTGTTGTTGTTAGCTCTTTACTGAAGACAGATGTTTGACATTAATTGTTCATAATAATTACCTCAAGAGGAAATACAAGTATTTTTTTCATATACAGATACACTTTTAGTCTTCTGGATGAGTTCTGGACCTCTGTTCTAACGTTGTTCTCCTTCAGCTCTTCGTAAGCTCGACCTCAGCAACAACCACATCAAGAAACTCCCGGCGACCATCGGAGACCTCAGCTGCCTGACAGAACTGAGCCTGCACAACAACCAGCTGGAGGCTTTCAGCGAGGCGCTCTGCCTGTCCACCCTGCAGCAGACCCTGCAGGTCCTGGACATCAGTCAGAACCGGCTGCGGTGCCTCCCCGCTCAGTTCTGCCAGCTCAGAGAACTAGTGAACCTCAAGCTGGACGATAACCAGCTGGAGTGTTTACCGTTTCACATCGGGCGGCTCTCAAAGCTGCGGTTTTTATCCGCGGCCAATAACCAGCTGAGCGGTCTGCCCGGAGACTTCCGTAAGCTGAGTCTGGAGAACCTGGACTTGTTCGGAAACCCTTTCATCCACGCTAATCCCCTGGACCACACCATGCGGCTGACATTCCCGCTCCCTCTGCAGGAGTTAGCATTAAGAGCTGTTGCAAATTTGAGGTCAGAATTAAACACTTTCAAACCAAACAGTTATTTTTAATTTTTTTTTTTTTTTTACACAAACCAAACCTTTCTTTAATACTTTTCTTTCTAGAATTCCCTACGGACCTCACCTCATTCCTGCCCACTTGTGCCAGGAGCTTGAAGTGGCCAAACCCTGCGAGTGCGGCCACATCTGCGTCAACTATTACATCGAGACTGCAGTGAGCATGAACCTGCACCAAGTCTCCCACACGGTGGTGTTGGTGGACAACATGGGCGGCACGGACGCTCCGGTTCAGCAGTTCTTCTGCTCCCTTTCTTGTTACTCTGAATTCTTAGACCTCGTCCTCCAGAGAAGCGTGCGGTGAAGACGTTCATCTGCAGACAGCAAGTGACCGTTTTAGGTGACGCTAAACTTTGTTATCCACTTGGAGGGATTCCTTTAACTCGTTGACTTGGTTGTTTTTAAACTGCTTGTTTTCCAGAAAATGTCCAAGTTTTTCTATTGTAATTCCATTCCATCTGCGATGACAAAAAATCTCTTGCTGCTTGCTTTTTTAAAAAATATATTGTTATTTCTGCCTTTAAAAGCAGACTGCAGTCTCCCACAATGACCTACTTCTTCTAGCCGGGCATAAGACTCGTTTCCTAAACACAGTGCCTAAGAGTTAAGAGCAAATGCTAAATACTGTTGGTTCCTCCTGTACTATTGACCTTTTTTTTATAGATGTTTAAAAATGAAATAAAAGTGTTCATAGTCTTGTCTTAAATTGTTTATTGCGGCGTATTTCTATTCATGTTTGACTTGAACAGCAGTTCACATATCCAAACAGCTCATCAGTCCAGATCAAACTGCAGTTTGTTTTGGAAGACAAGCCCAGCAGATGTGCGATCATCGAGGATTGTCTCGTTTCCTCCTGCAGCGATTTCCCTCAGAGTTCCAGGAAGTGGAATGTTAGTCTCCTCTGGCTTCTGGAAGGTTTGCTCCTTGGCATCTTCCATCTGCTTTAGAGTTTGCATTGATAATTAATTACAGAACAACAGGAAAAAATAATAATCCATTAGTTGCTTACCTCTTCTGCTGGTGTCCTATTCGAGTCTGGAATGCTGATGTTTACGACCATAGTAGCCGGTGTGAATTTGCAAGATTCCTGGCTGGAATTGGCAACCTAAAGTTGAGATAAAAAGCAAAAAAAGTTCATCTTCAACTGAGATGTTTCCATCAGCGGTGTTTTATCCATCATTCTTACCTCCACTCTTCCTTGTTTCTCTTCAGCCCTCTGAACGGCAGATTCCGAACTACTTGATGCGTCCCCATCAAAGACCAAGGTGTGCTGCTTGTCGGTGTCAGATGACGCTGCTTTTTCCAGCAGCAAATTGTCATGAGCTTCTTTTGTCGCTCTTTCACGCTTTCTCTTCTTTTTTCTGTGGCGCTTTCCATTTTTTTCTTGTAACTTCTCATCATGCGTCTTGTTTCTCACCACGCATTCTGGCGTGTCGTTTTTGTTTTGATCCTGCTCTTTTTGGCCCTCCTCTTCCTGTTTTTGACCTTCTCCCGTCTCCTGACGTTTTCCCTCCGCAGCATCAGTGTCGTTCCCTCTTTGGCTCTGCTCTGCCCTTTCTTCGATGCGTCTTCCACCTTCTTCCAGGTCCTCAGTTTGATTTTGATGCTGAGAATCAGATGTAGGATTTGGAGCAGGCTGAACAGGCAGAGCGACTGTAAGCTGTCGTGTTTGCTTGTTAAACTTGGCACTTCCTTTGTTCTCATCTACAGGGTAAGATAAAAGCAGCTCCAGTTTGTATGGTGGGTTCTTAGACTCCAACAGCAGCCTCCTTTCTTCTACCTCAAGTACCGTGTCATTGATCACCATCAGGAGTGGCAGATCAATGGTTACCACAATCTCTGTCGGCCTTGGGCTCCGAATGGAGTCCCTAGAGATCCTAAAATCCTGCAAATCAACAACAGAACGGTATTTAACTGTATAATGGGGCTTTGTTGGTTCTTGCGGTTGCCTCTGTATGAGTTTTGATGGATCTTCAAAGCTGTTTTCTGGTAGAGGTGTCCTCAACTGGGAAAGATCTTGCTCCTCTGGTGGCTCCTTTGCCTCATACCCGGGTATGGGCTTACGGATCACACACAGCTGTGGGACTCCTTTGTATGTTATATCAGTCTGTCTTAAATTCCCTTTGTCCAGTGTCACTTTAAAAGCCTTCTGGATTCCCTGGATTGCAACTTTTATCACCATGTCCATGAACCTCTTACTTTTGTCTGCTAGATGAAGCGTCTCAGGATGGAAAAAAACATCATAGATGGTGAAGATCTTTCCTTCACGTTCACAATCTGGCCTTCCTGGCTGCAGGAGGTGGGGCAGGGACCACTGTCGTCCTAATTGACCATTTGATCGCTCAGTCTTCGATTCAGGCTTTCCGACTTTGTCACAAGCGCAGATGTTGATGAAGCACCTCTGCTCTTCATCCACGCCGGTCTCCAGAACTCTGAACGGAATCGGGTGGACAAACTCGATGCTGTTTCCTCTCCTTTGCTCTAGGAGTGTCATCTCTTTTTCATAGGTTCTCACATTCTCAGGATTGGATATTTCTTGGAAAAAGTTGGTCAGCATATCCTGGAATTTTTCATTTTTTAAAGCTGTGGAGAGCATGTCAACTTCAGCCGCTGTTATGCTCATCTCTGCTAACTTCTGTCCAACCTCCATGGTAAAAATTGTTTTTACCATGAAAACCTGAAAGAAGTATGCACAAACTTTCCTATAAAAGCATAAAAAATGTTTTTTTACGTCTGTTTAAGGTAATAAAAAGACGTTTTACCTTGATTTTGGACGACGGACTCCAATCGGAAACAAACTGGAGAGAAGTGTTGTTGGTAACCATGGTAGCAAGTGAGCTAGCAGGTGCGACGATTTAGCTTTTTTTTTTTTTTTCCCGAAAAGTTTTTAATTTTAAAAACTATACAATATATAGTGCTGTAAATATTGAAGTTCGTTTTTTTCTTATTAAATATGTTTAATGTTTTAATTAAATATACGTTTACAGTTTTATCCGTGTGGCTGACCAACCCAGTCTCAGTGAAATGCGTCCCTATTCCACGGCTTTGCACCCTCGGAATACCGTGCATAGTATACGCCAAACACTTTTTGCGTGCATATGATACGCAGTTGCAGCCCATTCAAACAACAGGAGCGGCTTTTAGGTTTCGTTTTGATCACGTGGTCGGATGTTTAGGTTTCTCCGGATCAGGTGACTGATCACGTGACTTTTGAGTTTCTGTCCGGCACCGTAGATCCACTCTTTTTCTGGTGGAAAATCCCTCAGAATAAAATATTTTGTGGACTAATCTTTATTTTGGTAATATTTCTAGCGAGAAATGTACCCGTTCCTATCACGACATGCATTTATTTTGGACATACAGTTCGTAGTTTGTCTGTTTTGCTTGACTTTTCGGGCTCAAAAATCGTAAAACAGCAACGTCTGGGGTGCACCGAACAATCACGGAACCGGGCGATCAGCAGGATTTGGGACCCGACCCGCATCGGTGCCGGGTCAAGGTTAGGATTAGGGAAGGTTCGGAGAAACCGCCCGGAACCGTTTTAATCGGGCCCGAATGACTTATGTAAAGCTAGAACGTGATCACAGCCTGACTACTTCCGGTCCAGGAGACGGTCAAACGTGATCCCAAAACGAAGATTATCAAAATAAAATAATTATCCTTTAATTTCTGCCTCATAAACAAACACAAATGCCGGTTATTTTAAGTGACAATAACGAGGGATGCTTTCAGACAAAATGAAGAAAGATAAACACAATTGTGTTATTTTTTTTACTGTTCTTTTTATTTTATTATTATCATCATAATTATTATTATTAGTGGTAGTAGTAGCAGTATTAATCTATTATTATTAATAAAAAGTAATATTATTGTTATTATTAAAACATGATACTAATAATAATGGTGTTGTTATTATTATTATATCAATAATAAATAAATAATAATAATTATTGATCCATAAGATCAAGAAAGATAGAAAGAAAGAAAGATAAACACAATTGTGTTATTTTTTACTGTTCTTTTTTATTATTTATTTTTAATATTATTATTTTAATATAATAATAATTAATATTATTATTAGTGGTAGTAGAAGTAGCAGTATTAATTTATTATTATTGTTGTTATTATTATTATTATCATCATTATTGTTATTATATAAAAAAAATAATAATAAAATGAATGACATAAACAAAATCCAATTGATACATAAATACATTGTTGATCCACAAGATCAACAGACTCCAAGTTTTAATGATTCTTGAAAGTTGAAGGGGTCAAGAGAGAATCTCATTATTCAGACAATTTTTTATTCTATATTAAAATTCATCCATCAGCACTCATCTTCAGCAGTCAAATTCAGCTTACAGGATTCACACCAACATTTTTGCAGGTGATGCCATTAATATTTAATTCATAATTGTATTAAAAAGTTACAGTTTTAAAGTTTTGATAATGTATTTTGAGTGTGTTCAATAAATGTTTATCCTGTTTGGCTCAAAAACTAAGGCGTGTTTTGGATTTTGGCCCCCTGTGCGACAGAGTTTGACCCCCTGGTCTACGCCATTCAAAAAAGCTTTAGGATATTTGGAGAATTACTGTCAAGTTTCACAAGAGATTGGGTTGGGAAGCAATTTTTGGTGTGAGATAAACAGGTTGTTTTGGGGCTGACTATGTAATTGTTTTGATTTGTACATTGTACCTAATGTATGTAAATAATATCCCTAATTTATTGTGAATAGTTACTTTTAACTTCTTATCATACAGGTCAAAGAGATGGGAGGCTTAAACAAATTATGTATTAATAAAATAATGATATAAATGAATATGAGCTCTGGTATTGCTAATAAATTGATAAATGAGCAGGTGTTTTTTAGATTTTAAATTGATAAAGTTGACAGTGCTGTAAAAATTGACAAACTCGTTTTTCGGAAACTTAATTATTTAGAACTTCAGGATTCTTGTATGCTTGTGTTTAATGTAATCTGTTGGTGACAAGGACTTTAGACTCTGCGTAGTAACAAGTCCTAGTTTGTACATTTTAAGAAGTTTAGAGGATTGTTCCTAAACAACAAGGATCACTCATGGGTTGTTTGATCAGTCCTCCCTGAAACATAGACAACATTTAAGCAATCTACATGAATAGACATTAATTGGAGCTTAACTTTGTCGACTTTGCTGCTAAAAGAGTAAAATTTCAACCCAGTCTCCTCCTAAAATGTGCAGTACATTCTGGGATGTATCATGACTTCTGCGAAGAAATATAGTCTAACCTTCCAAATTTTGAGTACATACTAAAGCTATTTCACATTTTTTAAATGTATAGATGAATTTTGAATTTTACAGAGGTCCCACACTTCAACGGTGATGTATGTATCAATTCTAATGAGAGCGACCCCATCAGCAGGTTTTACAGATCCACGAGCTTAAAGCCCCATCGAGGGTTATCCATGCTCTTTAGGGTCAGTGCTGTTTCGTTTTTTCATATATTTTTCAAATGTAATTAAGTTTATTACAAACAGCAGGTGACCTGTCCCACCTTGAACACTCTACTACTACACGATGCATATCACTCTGTTCCCTGCGCTGCTTGAGACTTTCAAATCACTGCCTCATGTCATCCCAACCGACAGAAGAAAGCTGAAATCAGCTGAACCCAAAGTGAAGACTGTTATGGACGGATGAGTCCAAGATGCAAAATGCAAAGATTGGAACACCTAGATCAGTTTTTGTGAGGACATGCCTGCAGACCAAAACCTTCTGCAAATTCAACAACATCAAACAATGGTTTACAGCTGAGGCAATGCAAGGACAAGGAAGAGGCCTACAGGAGTGGGGGTCGTGACCTTTAGAAATAGGTCAGGAACATGAAAAAGAAGATTAAGGCAGCTAAAATGACCAACACTGCAAAGATAACAGGGCAGTATTCTGCCAACAACTGCAGTTTCTAAAGTTCTACAGACCCTCATGAAAAGAGATGCCCCACCCCCACCCTGCAGAGATCTACCACCATAACGACTTCTATTCAGGTTCTAAAGGAACATAGCATTCCCTCCCCCATCAATCTTAATTTAAAGGATTGACTTGTCTCAACTTCCTTCAGACTGGACATCTAACCTGGACTGAGGATCTGATGTGCATCAACAGTTTCAGAAGCAGAAGGTCAGGAGGTTCCAGGACCTGATGGAGTCTCCATCCTGTCTGAACGTTTGCTCTGACCAGCTGCCTCAAAGTTTCACCCGTCTCTTCAACAGCTCCACCATCATTCAGTTCCTAAGAAGTCCTCTCTCACGTGATTAAATGACGCAGATGATAAAGTCAACACAGCTCTCCACTACATCTGACACCACCTTGACTCTGCAGGGAACTATGCATGATCCTGTTTGTGGCCTTCAGCTCTGCATTTAATACCATCATCCCAGAGCTCCTCCATCAAAACGTCACTGTGCTTTCCTCCACTTGTTAGAACGGGAAACGGAGCGTCTTGTCCTTTGGTGCAGCCAAAGCCACCCGGAGCTGATCATACTTAAAACAGAGATGACAGTGGACCTCAGGGAGAAGGAACACAACCCCCCCATCCCCATCTTCTTCACACAATTCTGAACAGAACAGTCCCCTCTATAGACCCATACGCGTTCTTAGGGTCCACTTTTTTCGAGGGACCTTAAGTGAACCTCCCAGGTTGACTCACTCTGGAGAAAGGCCCAGCAGAGGTTGGACTTCCCGTGATAGCTTAAGAAGTGACTGAAAAAGCAACCCGGTCTCAGTGAAATGCGTCCCTATTCCACGGCTTTGCACCCTCGGAATAACGTGCATAGTATACGCCAAACACGGTTTTTGCGTGCATATGATACGCAGTTGCAGCCCATTCAAAACAACAGGAGCGGCTTTTAGGTTTCGTTTTGATCACGTGGTCGGATGTTTAGGTTTCTCCAGATCAGGTGACTGATCACGTGACTTTTGAGTTTCTGTCCGGCACCGGAGATCCACTCTTTTTCTGGTGGAAAATCCCTCAGAATAAAATATTTTGTGGACTAATCTTTATTTTGGTAATATTTCTAGCGAGAAATGTACCCGTTACTATCACGACATGCATTTATTTTGGACATACAGTTCGTAGTTTGTCTGTTTTGTTTGACTTTTCGGGCTCAAAAATCGTAAAACAGCAACGTCTGGGGTGCACGGAACAATCACGGAACCGGGCGATCAGCAGGATTTGGGACCCGACCCGCATCGGTGCCGGGTCAAGGTTAGGGTTAGGGAAGGTTCGGAGAACCCGCCGGAACCATTTTAAATCGGGCCCGAATGACTTCTGTAAAGCTAGAACGTGATCAATTTTACCACTTCCGGTCCAGGAGACGGTCCGTGATCCCGAAACGAAGATTATCAAAATAAAATAATGTTTCTTTAATTTCTGCCTCATAAACAAACACAAATGTCGGTTATTTTAAGTGACAATAACGAGGGAGGCTTTCAGACAAAAAGAAAGAAAAACACAATTGGGTTATTTTTTACTTTTCATTTTTATTATTATTGTTAATATATTAATATTTTTAATATAATAATAATAATTATTATTAGTGGTAGTAGAAGTAGCAGTATTAATTTATTATTATTGTTGTTATTATTATTATTATCATCATTATTGTTATTATGTAAAAAATAAATATAAAATGAATGACATAAACAAAATCCAATTGATACATAAATACATTGTTGATCCACAAGATCAACAGACTCCAAGTTTTAATGATTCTTGAAAGTTGAAGGGGTCAAGAGAGAATCTCACTATTCAGACAATTCTTTATTCTTTATTAAAATTCATCTATCAGCACTCATCTTCAGCAATCAAACTCAGCTTACAGGATTCACACCAACATTTTCGCTGGTGATGCCATTAATATTTAATTCATAATTCTATTAAAAAGTTACAGTTTTAAAGTTTTAATAATGTATTTTTAGTGTGTTCAATAAATGTTTATCCCGTTTGGCCCAAAAACTAAGACGTGTTTTGGATTTTGGCCCCCTGTGCGACTGAGTTTGACACCCCTGGTCTACGCCATTCAAAAAAGCTTTAGGATATTTGGAGAATTACTGTCAAGTTTCACTAGAGATTGGGTTGGGAAGCGATTTTTGGTGTGAGATAAACAGGTCGTTTTGGGGCTGACTATGTAATTGTTTTGATTTGTACATTGTACCAAATGTATGTAAATAATATCCCTAATTTATTGTGAATAGTTACTTTTAACTTCTTATCAGACCACAGGTCAAAGAGATGGGAGGCTTAAACAAATTATTTATTAATAAAATAATGATATAAATGAATATGAGCTCTGGTATTGCTAATAAATTGATAAATGAACAGATGTTTTTTAGATTTTAAATTGATAAAGTTGACAGTGCTGTAAAAATTGACAAACTCGTTTTTCTGAAACTTAATTATTTAGAACTTCAGCATTTTTGTATGCTTGTGTTTAATGTAATCTGTTGGTGACAAGGACTTTAGACTCTGCATAGTAACAAGTCCTAGTTTGTACATTTTAAGAAGTTTAGAGGATTGTTCCTAAACAACAATGATCACACAAGGGACGTTTGATCAGTCCTCCCTGAAACTTAGACAAGTTTTATGCAATTTACATGAATAGACATTAATTGGAGCTTCATAACTTTGTCGACTTTGCTGCTAACAGTGTAAAATTTCAACCCAGTCTCCTCCTAAAATGTGCAGTACATTCTGGGATGTATCATGACTTCTGCGAAGAAATATAGTCTAACCTTCCAAATTTTGAGTACATACCAAAGCTATTTCACATTTTTTAAATGTATAGATGGAATTTTACAGAGGTCCCACACTTCAACAGTGATGTATGTATCAATTCTAAAGAGAGCGACCCATCAGCAGGTTTTACAGGATCCACGAGCTTAAAGCCCCATCGAGGGTTATCCAGGCTCTTTAGGGTCAGTACTGTTTTGTTTTTTCATATATTTTTCAAATGTAATTAAGTTTATTACAAACAGCAGGTGACCTGTCCCACGAACACTCCACTACTACACGATGCATATCACTCTGTTCCCTGCGCTGCTTTGAGACTTTCAAACCACTGCCTCATGTCATCCCAACCGACAGAAGAAAGCTGAAATCAGCTAAACCCAAAGTGAAGACTGTTATGGACGGATGAGTCCAAGATGAAAAATGCAAAGATTGGAACACCTAGATCAGTTTTTGTGAGGACATGCCTGCAGACCAAAACCTTCTGCAAATTCAACAACATCAAACAATGGTTTACAGCTGCTGAGGCAATGCAAGGACAAGGAAGAGGCCTAAAGGAGTGGGGGTCGTGACCTTTAGAAATAGGTCAAGATGAAAAAGAAGATTAAGGGAGCTAAAATGACCAACACTGCAAAGATAACAGAGCAGTTTTCTGCCAACAACTGCAGTTTCTAAAGTTCTGCAGACCCTCATGAAAAGAGATGCCCCACCCCACCCTGCAGAGATCTGCCACCATAACGACTTCTATTCAGGTTCTAAAGGAACATAGCATTCCCTCCCCCATCAATCTTAATCATTGACTTGTCTCAACTTTCTTCAGACTGGACATCTAACCTGGACTGAGGATCTGATGTGCATCAACAGTTTCAGAAGCAGAAGATCAGGAGGTTCCAGGACCTGATGGAGTGTCTCCATCCTGTCTGAAGGTTTGCTCTGACCAGCTGCCTCAAAGTTTCACCCGTCTCTTCAACAGCTCCACCATCATAGTTCCTAAGAAGTCCTCTCTCACGTGATTAAATGACGCAGACGATGCAGTCAACACAGCTCTCCACTACATCTGACACCACCTTGACTCTGCAGGGAACTATGCATGATCCTGTTTGTGGCCTTCAGCTCTGCATTTAATACCATCATCCCAGAGCTCCTCCATCAAAACGTCACTGTGCTTTCCTCCACTTGTTAGAGCGGGAAACGGAGCGTCTTGTCCTTTGGTGCAGCCAAAGCCACCCGGAGCTGAACATACTTAAAACTGTAGAGATGACAGTGGACTTCAGGGAGAAGGAACACAACCCCCTCATCCCCATCCTCTTCACACAATTCTGAACAGAACAGTCCCCTCTATAGACCCATACGCGTTCTTAGGGTCCACTTTTTCGAGAGACCTTAAGTGAACCTCCCAGGTTGAGTCACTCTGGAGAAAGGCCAGCAGAGGTTGGACTTCCTGTGATAGCTTAAGAAGTGACTGAAAAAGCTTGTGTCAGCAGCTGCTGACCATCTTCTACACTGCCTAATCCATTCTGTCCTGACCACATTCATGGTGGATCTGCAAGCAGACAGGGACTGACTGAAGAGAATCATAAGATCTACTGAGACCTGTGCGGATATTTTTTGTTTATTTAATTGAACCAAAAGCAAAAGAAAATCACTTCAAAATCTTGAATGTTATTTATCCATCTATAACTTCATAATATTTTAAAAATTGACAAAAATACGGACACTTCTTGCAGCAATGAAAAATAAATAGTTTGGCAACTGTTTTATTCATTGTTTTTTAAAAATGGTAGAAATCTAAATTTTTCTGTTATGATTTTCAGTGCTGGTTAACTTTCAATAGTGTTCCTTTTAAATTTCAAAACGATTAGATTTGGTCTAAAAACAGAAAACCAAAAAGAAATTGTGGTATTAACACTTTCATAATATTTGAAAAATTTGATAAATAAATGTTGTTTTTTGACAGTGCCACTAGTTCTTATTGGTTTCAAACATGAATTACTGATGTAACTAGGCTGTCTTATTTGAATTTTAGAACACATTCTTAAAATAGTTAATAGACTTTAATTTGTACATGTATTTTTATGAGAACTGCAAGCTATGAAACATATCCTGTGCCTTTCTTTTAAGAATAATATTTTATATATTTACTCTTGTGCAACATTGTTTAGATGTTGTCTACTGTTATTTTTTCCTTTCTTTCTCCCTCTTATTCTGATTTGAGATCTTGCGTTCTTCTTTCGGTTTTGTTTTGCGTCCTTTGTTACCGCCATAGCAACATAAAAGCGTTCCATTGCCATTATGTAGTTGAGACACCTGAAAGAATGTATGTTAAAAAGACTACGTCTTGAACACAAAGAAGTAAATAATGTTGAAAACAACTGTCTAATTGTCACTTGAACAGTGATCAAAACACAGCCCAAGTGTTTATACATCCTAAAATATGTTAAATTCCCTCCCAAAACCCGGGTGATGTCCTCCATATTTTGTTCTTGCCACTGAGAAGCTTGCCCTGTGAATAAACGTTACTAGTTTATGAGGCAGAAATCACAGGAACATTATTCTGATGGTTTAGAATCTGTGTTTTGAGATCACTTATTTTCATCTGCTAGACCGGAAGAAATCAGACAGCACTACGTTACATTTATGTTTCATCCTATGGATGATACAGCAGCATCCTCTGATATTTTATTAAACCAAGTATACAACAGACACAACCTGTATCAATAAAATTTTAAGAAATAATAATAATAAAAAATTCTCTGAATAGTGAGATTCTCTCTTGACCCCTTCAGCTTTCAAGAATCATAAAAACTTGGAGTCTGTTGATATGGATCAATAATAATTATTATTTATTTATTATTGATATAATAACAACAACAACATTATTATTATTATTAAAAAGAATAATAACAATGATATTATTTATTATTAATACATTTTTGAATGTATTAATGAATTTATGAATCAATTGGATTTTGTTTGTGTCATTCCTTTTATATATATTTTTTACATAATAACAATAATGATGATAATAATAATAATAACAACAATAAATAATAAATTAATACTGCTACTTCTACTACCACTAATAATAATAATATTAGTATTATTATTATATTAAAAATATTAATATATTAACAATAATAATAAAATGAAAAGTAAAAAATAACCCAATTGTGTTTTTCTTTTCTTATTTTGTCTGAAAGCATCCCTCGTTATTGTCACTTAAAATAACCGACATTTTGTGTTTGTTTTATGAGGCAGAAATTAAGAAACATTATTTTATTTTTGATAATCTTCGTTTCGGATCACGTTTGACCGTCTCCTGACCGAAGTAAGCAGGCAGTGATCACGTTCTAGCTTTACAGAAGTCATTCGGGGCCCGATTAAAAATGTTCCGGCGGTTCTCCGAAACCTTCCCTAACCCTAACCTTGACCCGGCACCGATGCGGGTCGGGTCCCAAATCCTGCTGATCGCCCGGTTCCGTGATTGTTCCGTGCACCCCCAGACTTTGCTGTTTTACGATTTTGAGCCCGAAAAGTCAAGCAAAACAGACAAACTACGAACTGTATGTCCAAAATAAATGCATGTCGTATAGTAACGGTACATTTCTCGCTAGAAATATTCCAAAATAAAGATTAGTCCACAAAATATTATTCTAGGAGATTTCCACCAGAAAAAGAGTGATCTACGGTGCGGACAGAAACTCAAAAGTCACGTGATCAGTCACGTGATCCGGAGAAACCTAAACATCCGACCACGGATCAAAACGAAACCTAAAAGCCGCTCCTGTTGTTTTGATGGGCTGCAACTTGCGTATCATATGCACGCAAAAACCGGTTGGCGTATACTATGCACGGTATTCCGAGGTGCAAAGGCCGTGAATAGGGACGCATTCACTGAGACCGGGTTAAAAAGCTTTGTCAGGAGCTCTGCTGACCATCTTCTACACTGCCTTAATCCATTCTGTCCTGACCACATTCATTTTGGATCTGCAACAGACAGGGAACTGACTGAAGAGAATCATAAGATCTACTGAGACCTTGTGTCGGAAATTTATTGTTTATTTAATTGAACCAAAAAGCAAAAGAAATCACTTCAAAATCTTGAATGTTATTTATCCATCTAATCATACCTTCATAATATTTTAAATATTGACAAAAATACGGACACTTCTTGCAGCAACGACAAATAAACAGTTTAGCAACTGTTTTATTCATTGTTTTTAAAAATGGTAGAAATCTAAATTTTTCTGGTTTGATTTTCAGTGCTGGTTAACTTTCAATAGTGTTCATTTTACATTTCAAAACTATTAGATTTAGTCTAAAACAGAAAACCAAAAAGCAAAACTTGGTATTAATACTTTAATAATACTTGAAAAATTTGATAAATAAATGTTGTTTTTGACAGTGCCACTAGTTTTTGTTGGTTTCAAACATGAATTACTTATGTAACAAGGCCTGTCTTATTTGAATTTTTAGAACACATTCTTAAAATAGTTCATAGACCTAGCATCCTTTGTTAGCGCCATAGCAACATAAAATTCCATTGCCATTATGTAGTTGAGACACCTGAAAGAATGTACGTTAAAAAGACTACGTCTTGAACAAAAAGAAGTAATGTTGAAAACAACTGTCTAATTGTCACTTGAACAGTGATCAAAACACAGCCCAAGTGTTTATACATCCTAAAATATGTTAAATTCCCTCCCAAAACCCAGGTGATGTCCTCCATATTTTGTTCTTGCCACTAAGAAGCTTGCCCTGTGAATAAACGTGACTAGTTTATGAGGCAGAAATCACAGGAACATTATTCTGATGGTTTAGAATCTGTGTTTTGAGATCACTTATTTTCATCTGCTAGACCGGAAGAAATCAGACAGCGCTACGTTACATTTATGTTTTATCCTATGGATGATACAGCGACATCCTCTGATATTTTATTAAACCAAGTATACAACAGACACAAACCTGTATCAATAACATTTTAAGAAAGAATAATAATAAAAAATGTTCCCTAAATAATGAGATTCTCTCTTGACCCTTCAGCTTTCAAGAATCATAAAAACTTGGAGTCTGTTGATCTTATGGATCAATAATTATTATTATTTATTTATTATTGATATAATAATAATAACAACACCATTATTATTAGTATCATGTTTTAATAATAACAATAATATTACTTTTTATTAATAATAATAGATTAATACTGCTACTACTACCACCACTATAATAATAATTATGATGATAATAATAAAATAAAAAGAACAGTAAAAAAATAACACAATTGTGTTTATCTTTCTTCATTTTGTCTGAAAGCATCCCTCGTTATTGTCACTTAAAATAACCGGCATTTGTGTTTATGAGGCAGAAATTAAAGGATAATTATTTTATTTTGATAATCTTCGTTTTGGGATCACGTTTGACCGTCTCCTGGACCGGAAGTAGTCAGGCTGTGATCACGTTCTAGCTTTACATAAGTCATTCGGGCCCGATTAAAACGGTTCCGGGCGGTTTCTCCGAACCTTCCCTAATCCTAACCTTGACCCGGCACCGATGCGGGTCGGGTCCCAAATCCTGCTGATCGCCCGGTTCCGTGATTGTTCGGTGCACCCCAGACGTTGCTGTTTTACGATTTTTGAGCCCGAAAAGTCAAGCAAAACAGACAAACTACGAACTGTATGTCCAAAATAAATGCATGTCGTGATAGGAACGGGTACATTTCTCGCTAGAAATATTACCAAAATAAAGATTAGTCCACAAAATATTTTATTCTGAGGGATTTTCCACCAGAAAAAGAGTGGATCTACGGTGCCGGACAGAAACTCAAAAGTCACGTGATCAGTCACCTGATCCGGAGAAACCTAAACATCCGACCACGTGATCAAAACGAAACCTAAAAGCCGCTCCTGTTGTTTTGAATGGGCTGCAACTGCGTATCATATGCACGCAAAAACCGTGTTTGGCGTATACTATGCACGGTATTCCGAGGGTGCAAAGCCGTGGAATAGGGACGCATTTCACTGAGACCGGGTTGGGCTGACAGTATATTTCGGCCAGCAGATGTCGCTGTAGTCCTCGTCTGAATTAGCTTTTGGCTGTGGAATATTTCGGTCAGTAAGGCAAGTGGGCGGGTGTGCAAGGAAGCGCGCTGATTGGTCGCACCCACCAACAGTTGATTTTACGTGCGCTGTGATTGGCCAAGGGGAGCTGTTACTGGGTGTGAGGCTTTACCGCTTGTGAACGTGCACGCTGGAGAGGGCTGAAATTACACGGGACACTTTGTTCAGTCGTGTGCCTACAAGTATAATCTGGTGTCAGTTTTAGATGTTGGTTTTTCAGTTTAAGGGGCTAATCCCTGTAAATTATTTCACGAGATTAATAAAGGCAAGATGTTCCTTTAGAAATTCCTTGATTATTTTTATTTTTTTTTAATGATTAGTATTTTTCTGTATGTCTATGGAACAAATTAAAGTTTTCCATAGCTAATCTTAAATTAAATATATCATGAGACAGTTAGGATTCTATCCCTAGAAATAACGGAGGACACTGTGTTCTAACAGGAAACTACCCACACATTTGTGAGAAGAAGAACGAAGGAGGTTGAGTTGACCAAAGAAGGCAGTGATGAAGGGGAGAGTCATTGTGACGAACTCAGGATGTGGGAAGAAACCACTGTATCACCCAGCCAGGAAAATAACAAAAAAGTCAGAATAAAGACTTCATAAACTGTATGTGACAGCTTAAAAATATTTGTTTTATTACAAATAGGATATTAAATAAAATGAAAAGTTAAGGAGATATAATCAAGGTATAATTTTAGTATACGGGTGATTGATATTTACATTGTTTGTCAAATGAATTTCTTCCAAATGAGACGAGGAGAAGAAGCATTGTTTCAACAAACCATACATTCACAGAGACGTCAACACATGTTGAGGCGGTAAAAAGTGAAATATCTAAGACAAAAAACTTTGGCAAGAGTGCATACATGAATGATATCAAAGTAAATTAAGTCTTAGAGAAAATGCATGTACAAACGAGCAAAAAAGAGAAGAAAGAGTCCAGTGCATTTTTGTATTGTTTTTTTTTTACTCCCGAGAGGGAAAAAAAGAGGAATTTGGGGGCAGATTTGTGTGCTTGTCTGCTCCGTTCATCCCTTAGCTCTCTTGGAAGTGGGGGAGAAAGCAGTCCTTGTTGGCGCCAGCAGGTACGAGCATGCTCAAAGTGGCAATGCCAGGCTTGGAGGGAGGAGTTTTGCCAGAGACCGTTTTGCTGAGATTGCGAACGTCGGCCTGCCAGGAGGGGATTTTCTTCGTCGTCATGTGGCGGCGGGCGTGTTTGGTGAGGTGATCGCTGCGCATGAAGCGCCTGTCGCACACGGGGCAGACGAACTTTTTCTCGCCGGTGTGGGTGCGCCGGTGACGAGAGAGCTCGTCAGAGCGGGCGAACCTCTTGTCGCACCCATCCCAGCTGCAGCTGAACGGCTTCTCACCTAAAGGGAAAAAAAAGAAGAAAACAAGTGAGTCACGCTTTGCTTATAAAAAGTTAACACGCTACTTCTGACTCAAAACAATGAGGTCACTGTCCGTCCATAAAAAACTAACAAGGACGAGGAAAGATATAACTCCCCCCTTAAACCCCGAAGTCAGTGCGGGTAAACCTCACCTGTGTGTGTTCGCAGGTGAGCTTTGAGGTGTGAGCTTTTGAAGTACGTTTTTCTGCACCCCGAAAAGTTGCAGACGTAATTTCTCCTGCGAGAAAAGTCTATCTTTGTGGCTGCCGGGTTGCTGCTGGGTCCCGCCGGCATGTAAACAGGCGCTGGGGCCAGAGGTAGCAGTTTGGTGTTGCCCAGGGTCATGACAGTCTGAGGGCAGTTGGGGGTCTGGGACACCGTGGGCTGGGGGAGCACCAGCATGACGGTCCCCTGAGGCACCGCCGAACCCACGATGAGGGACTGCTGGACAGCGGGGGCGCTGGCCGAGGCGGCCTGGGGGAGGATGGGTGTGGTACCAGTCCGAATTCCAGCGCTGGAGGCCTGCACCGCGCTGGGGATGAAGGCTGAGATTATGCCAGATTGGCTGCTGACGGGGAACATCTGGCAGATGATTTGAGGGCTGGTGACGGGAGGGGGGGGCAGGGCTGTGGAAACACTGGGAGCGGGTGGGCTGTTTTGTGGTTGGGTGATGACAGCAGCGGGGGTAGAGTCACTGTCCAAACAGGGTTTGGAGGGACCTCCGGCCTCTTTTTCCGAGGGTACGAGGGATAGAGGTGTGGCCGTCTGCTGCCGGACGGCCCTATCTGTTCCTGTGTCTATAGGCTTCTCTGGAGTGGGGGCCACTGGAATGTGTCTTTGGCAAAGAGTTCGGTCTGCGGTGTGGCGGATGACACTGGTCGCCATGGCTCTGCAGGCTGGAAACTGGAGGGAGGGGGTCTTTTCTGCAGTCAGCGCCGGCACAGGTTGGCTGGGTCCAGCTCCACGGCACTGGGAGGGCAGAGGCGGGCTGGAGCTGGACTGGACCAACGAGATCTCAACCGAGCTCGGACTGTGAGGGGGGGTCATGCACTGAAAAGACATTGAGGATATCAGTCAGTTCATCTTAATAAAAGTTTGCAGATATAAGCGGCAAGTCCAAGAGGTGTTACACCAATCATCACGATTACTATTTAAAGTTATCTCGTGTTTTTACAACTGTTTTATGTAAATTCCAACGTAATCATGTCTTACCAAAGAGGAGAGGGACACAAAGTCCTTCGAAGGATCTGGGAGGTCCTGTGGGAGGAGTAAGTCAGAGGAGTCTGAAGCCGGTGTGAGAGGTCTTGGCTTGCAGGAGTTTATCCTGCTGCTGCTGTGGAACAGCGACTGACCCCAGGAGCTCATGCACACCAGAGCCTCAGCCGCCTCCAGGTCCGTGTACTCCTGACCTGACGTTTTGGCTCCATTGGCGCCACTGTCATGCCTTCTCCTCTTAATACAAGAACCATCCATATGATCAGTCTAAGGAGAACAAACAGGAAGTTTAGATTGACTTATAAATTATCTTTCAAAGTAAAACACATGATATAAATCCTGCTCAGTCACGTCTTCTGGTATCTAAAGTTTCGAGGCCAAGCTGCATCATGCCTCAAGTATGGCGGAGGAGGGGTGTGGGTGACTACACCCCACCCCAGCATGCACCACCTCTGGTCCAGAGCCAGGACGCCTCCCCTTCCCAAATATAGACCAAACAGTGACGTGCTGCGAGATGAGCATGTGAAATCCCCATAAAGCAGGTTTGCACCAGGAAGTCTGGCAACCTCAAAATGCTGTTATTTAATTGAACAAAATAAAATACGCAAGAAAAAAAAACATAAAAAATTACTAAGAATATTGACTGACATCATTTTATAAAAAAAAAAATGTATTCACTTTTACTATTAAATACACATTAATTTGTTAGGCAACAATTCGTTTTTTTTTTAAAGCGTAAAAATGGAAAAACTTTTTTAAATTATTTATTGTTAAAATTTAAAAGGTACAAAATAAGGATAAGAAACTTTTAAAATGTGATTTTATCTTTTGAATACTCAAACGCCACAGTAGGCAGTAAACAACGCAAGGTAAATAAAACGATAAGAAAAAAAGAGTTTTCCCAATTTTCTTACCGTATTTGAGTTCATTTCCTCAAATTTTCGCGCAGGCATCCGTAAAAAAGATGTTTCAATATTACGTATTTGTTGTCAAAGCCAGTGTAGAACAAAGAAACGGCCGTTGCCAGAGCGGCTGCCTGTTGTGGGACAGGGCTGAGATCGTTTCTTTCTCTGACTGGCTCCCTTTTTCTCTCAGCTGTGTGTGTAAAACATGGGGAGGAGAAAGAGGAGAGAGAGGAAAAAAAAAAGAAAACAAAACTCACAACACGCAGTGGCGGGTGGCAACAATTGACCAATCACAGCCGAGTGTGTGCAGAGCTGTGACCAATGGGAGAGCAGGAAGCGCGTGAACAACGCGTGCTCGCTGGACGGTTGGAGGAAATGGGGTGCGTGGTGGTGAGTGGGCGTGGTCATGGGAGTCAGCGGTGTCAGGATAAACCCGATGAACTGCCGTCCGTTTAACTAGGCAAAAGGTCGATCCAGTCTACGCTGCGTTCACGGGCTGTGAGAAAAATCCGGTGAAAACCTCCACCTACTTTTATCAACTAAGTGGCATTTCCTTTGTTTTGTTTTTGGCCAAGCTTATGTTTTTGCAGTAATATTTTGATTATTTACCCATAGTGAGAATACAAAACACTGCCTAGTATTGGTTAAGGGGAATTTCGCTGAGAAATATTTTGTTTACAAAGAGTTTATCAATAAAAAGATGAAATAATCTGTATTGTTCTTCAAATTTAAATTGTGTAATTTATTATAATTTTTTTTAACATATACTGTACAGTTAAAAGTCTACCATTCAATACAGGAAATAATGGGGGGAAAGCCATTTAAAAATGGTTAATTTTGAAAATCAAACGTTTTAATCAGTATTTTCTTTTTTAATATACTTAGCACGAAAATGATTTGTGCTGTGAGAAATTGCACAATCACTAATCAATGATTTTTTTGCTTTAATAAAAACAATAAGGTCACACAATGTAAAGTAACACTGAAGCCGTTACAAAACAGACGTTCATTTTTACCACCGTTCCCAGAGTAAGTGAACGCACCGCAGGTATCACACTGGGCATTTTTGGATTTTTTGTTTGTTTTCGGGTTATTATCTGTTTTATTAACATTTGCGCCAGATTCTGGCAAATTCTTATAGCTTAAGGAACCAAGTAAACCCTTAAATATACAAATATAAGGGTAAAAAACAACAAACTGTTCTGGTCATGTGATCAGTGTAACTTTGAGTTACGCCTTTATAAGGGGGATGTTCCAGAATTTCTTTGTCATAAAAGACAGGTCACTGTCTCAAATATTGTTTTTTTTTTTTCAAGTATTTATATATTCTGTGTTACTATTGTTTCATTCACCTTGATTTAAAATATATTATTTGACACATTACTTTTTAATATAATTGAATCCATCCCTGCTGCTTACATAAGGAAGGTTCTTGCATTTAAAAATAAAGATTTTTTTTTTCTTATTTTAAAGCACATCGGAACATTTATTTTAACTAGAGAGCAATCGTTTTATTCAGTTAGCTCAAGCAATTTGTTACATCAGCAAATTTAATTTGGTCTTGACCTAGAAAGACTGTTATGTCATCACTAGGGTAAAACAACTTTTACATTTTCAGAAAACTGGTGCAAAGTGAATAATTTTCAGGGCTGTTTTGTCTTTTATCCTATTTTGAAATAACCTTAAAAAAAAGAAAAAGTGACTGTTTCCAGGAAAAGGAAGTTATGAAGTTTCATAACCATTCTTACTAACCAAATACATTTTTAAGAAACTCGATTTGACCACATTGTTAGTGCCAATCTAATTATCAAAATCATGCTTGGCACGTGCCAACCCATCCCTGCTAAGAACCTGGCTGCATAAGTAAGCTGCACCTCAGCATGACTCAGGCATGACCTAAAGGAGGGATGTTGCAATGCGCTCAGTGCTAGCTGTTAGCCGCTGAACAGAGGAAGGAGCTCCACATGGGGATGGATGGCAGTACTCTGTGATATAAGTGGGACAGTCCACTTGAACTTAGTTCGGAGAATTTGGAGGAAAGGTTGCACTGACCCTATCCAGGCCTTTGCATGCACTCCTCTCGTGCTCAGACAACTCCCCCACCTCAGGAACTCTGGGGGTCATAAAGGGGGAGTTGCCCTGGTGAGGTTAAATATATCAGCAGGCCCTGTTTTACATGGCACTGACAGCCAGCTGGAGGTGGTGAGCATGCAGACAAGAGAGATACTTCTATAAAAATTAACCAAAACCGTATAAACGATTTATTTGTTCCTTATGTCATAAAGAAATTAGTTTTTAAATTTCTTTGATATGGAACTTTGTTTGTGGTCATGGAAGGTGGTTCAAAATTATTTTCTGAAAATCTGGTTTAAAGACTCACTCCAATAAAAATCATGTTTTTTATGGTTTTTTTTTTTTTTGCATGTTTTTGTGGCATTTTACTGACAGTGGATGATATTTGTAAAGAAAATTAAGTTTAAAATTTGATTCCTGAGTGTTTCTTTATTCAAATTGTAGTGAATCAGAAACAGAAAAAACTATCTGTTGGCATAAGCTTGTTGATGTGACCTAAGCTACTGTGTTGGGCAGGAGGATCTCCCTGCTCTGCTTCATTCTGATGTATCCTCTTGTTGACAAATGGATCCATTCATGTATTCATTTTCCTCATCCAAGCTGTTATCTGGTACAAACCTGTGTGGATGGTTCAGGCTGGACAGTTTACATTTTGCTTGCCATTTTTGCTGCACTGGTAATGTTTTGGTTGGGGGTTATGGGTTGCTCCGTGCCAATGAGCCCCCCCCCCCCCCCCCCCCATGTATGGGATGTATTTTTTTGAGAGATTGGCTGTCTTATGTCTTTTTTAATATTAAAAAAAATTAGTAGAGGCAACACACACAAAAAGGATTTTTTTTTTTACAGACTTCATCTTCCAGAAGTTTAATTTAAAAGCTAATGCTAGAAACATGTTAAAATGCTAATTTTGTAGTCCACTAAAAAAAAAAGGAGATTCAATGATAAAATGATTGATAGTTAATTTTTTATTCAAAATAAATTAATATAGAAATGTTTTAATTCCAAAGTGTAAATAGGTCAGTATATGATATTAAAAATGGCTAAAAAACATTCTATTAATAACAAAAATAATTAAATTTAACTTAGTAAAACAGGAAAAACAATATTTCATGTTGCTTTTGGAGGCTTTAACCTAAAGAACCCCTGAATGTGCTGTTAATGCTTAAAACCTTCTAATGGCATCAAGCTGCGTTCATGTTCGTGACATGGGGAACTTAATCTGTAAGAGCCTCAAAACGCCATGCCAGACGATCGGTGGCCTACATTTGCCATTTGAAAAGAGCAATAACAATTGCAAAAGTATATTTTGAAAATGTTAACCTTCAAGAAAGAAAAAAAAGAACATTTTTGTCATGACAGCTTTAAAAATGTGAAATTCTTAATTGAGGGAAATGAGAAAAACCTTCCTGTTCAAAACTAGTTCGATTTTAGTCTCACTTAGTTTGCAAATATTTACCAAGAGAAAAGGTGATCCAACACAGATGCAAACCATTCTCAAAAACATGCAAACTCAACAATTTCATAAAAAAGTCAATATTAAAAAAAAAAAGAAAAAATATTTTTATCTGAATAAACATCTATATGAACTTTAAGCAGCTTTTGAAGGAAGAGGGGGCTTAAAAACACACATTAAGAAAATATAAGAGGCATTTATAACTGACTTATCTAACTTAACAGATGGCATTTTAGCCAAAGTTGAACAGTAAAGTACATTTAATTAAATAATTTACATCAAAATGGTGAGAAAACAAAAATTCCTATAGAGGCATCATTATTGTTGGTATACTTTAACTAATGTGATCCAGATTTTTATTTTGAAAAGACTCCACTGATGATATGGAGTTGGAGCTGTCACATAAAGTCATGAAGGATGCTTTGTGTACCACACAGCACGTGACTCCACCCCTTTCTCCTCCTACAGACCAGAATGGAGTGACAACAGGGGTTTTTATTTGAGCATTTAGCCTCTGATTGGTCAGAATGGATGGCAAAGTCAATCTGTTGCTATGAGATGCTGACTTGTGAGCTCCTGGCTTGCTGTCTGTTGTCTTGGCAACATGAGGAGCAGGAGGTAGGTCTGAGGCCTCCCTGGAGGAGCTTCCCTGGAGATGGTCTTGCATGTGTGAAGCCTAATGATCGTAGCTGCATTATGTTAAGAGAGGGTCTGCTCCTTTGGTAATGGAGTAAAAGGTTTTTCTCTCAAAGTATGTCGGTAATTAGTGTCTAAAATTTGCTGAGCCACACGGAAAAAAGTGTTTGAAGTAGTGTATATTGATCTCAATGGTTATATATTTATTTATATTTAAATAAAATTTCTTGTGTTATTCTGCCAACAATTAAAAAATAATTAAAACTATATAAAAAAGAGAAAAAGGTTTGCGGAAAATCTATATAAAAAATGGAAACCTTGTTAATTTCCCACTAAATGACAATAATCCCTGATCATAGATTTTCTTTGCAAATTAATGAGGACAAAATTTGCCCAGACAGAAAATTATGATTTTTAATGAGAACGTCCAAAAAAATGAAATAATAATCAGACAAATGAGAGCAAGGAAGAACAGATGGCAGATGACACTAGAAGGCATGGCGACATGGCAACGCTGACGTGGCCGGCTGGTTAAATTCTAACTAAATGAACTCTTTCTGCTCACCTGAAGCGAGACAGTGCTATCATTTATGATTCTGTCTGTGGGGTTGTATAACTAATGCACACTGTCAGTGATTTATCATGGAATTCATTACATTTGTTTTTGTGGGGGTTGACAGAAAAACTGGGCATCAAGTGATCAAGTTCATGAATTATTTCAAATTTATGACTAAAATAAAATGTTCTTTTAGGCATTTCAGCAAATTAAAACATAATGTAGAAAAACTGCAATAAAACCCTTTAAGTAAGACTCTTTTATTAAATTAAAAAAGCGACTGTGGTGCAGAGTGATCAACCTCTAATCAGGGAATTGAGGTCAGTTCCCATGTTAAAGTGTCCTTGGGCAAGACACTGAACCCACATTGCTCCTTGTGGTTGAGGTTGGCACCAGGGTAAAGTACGGTGGCCCTGAAGTGCAAAATACATCAACAATTCACTCAGTACAAAAACATTTTAAAGAGCATAATTATTAGTTTAGGAAGCAAAGCAAAAATTCCAGAAACATAAAGACAAAATAATATTTTGTAAAACAAAAGTAAAAAAAAAAAAAGAAATCTTAAAAAAACTAAATGGATAGAGACACAAAGGTATAGGTACCAAAGAACATCACTGATTGGATGATGATATCTGGTATCACTTCATGTCAAATAACTTTTGGTTGAAATGACAGAAAAAAAAATCAATCAGCAATATTTGATATCTGCAAATTATTATTATCAACATAAGAAAATGGAAAAAGGTAGGTATGGGAAATTACTGATTGGATGATAGCTTTTGCCCATCGTTTCATGGAAATGACTTTTCTTTTCTTCTGTTTGGTTCCAGAAAATTTGTTTTGTTTGCTAAAATGTAATTGGGTTTTTTTCAATGTTTGTTTTTCTTTTTGAACTGTTATTGTAACCTTTAAAGTGCTTTTGTGTCGAGTTGATGTGATTTGGACTTCAGGGCCACCGTACTCTACAATGTACCCTCAATGAAAAGTCTATGTAAACACGTTTAAACCCGGATTTTGATCTCAAAACTTTTGTGTTTACATGGAGCTACACAAGTTTTTATGGCAATTTTGAGCTCTGTGAACAAAATACATGGCCATTAAACATGTGTTAGAGATTGAAGCAGATTGAAGTTGGACCACTAAAGGACTTGTATTTGGTAGTGATGTATTGATAATGTCCTTTTTGATGAATGATAGTACCAACTGCTTGAAAATGGATCATGAATGATTGTGTTTTGTGCTCACCCATTATTATATGTCTCCAAATCTTTCATTTATCGGAACAGAGCTGTGAAGGAAAAAGCCTGGATATTTGAACCGGCTCAACATTTTGCACCAAACCTCTGTAGGTGGTGGACAAGCACTATACACACTAGAAAAAGCAGAAATCCCTACCTGCTTGTCAAGTGTGAACATCATGGGCACATTACACATTTAACCCTTGTGCTCTCTTATGGAGTCCAGATGACCCCACCCTTACGTTGATGTGTGATTCCTTCCATGGCAAAGGTGGACAGGGCACTAGAGAAGATAGAAAATCCTTAAAAAAAAGGTCAGCACAGTGTCTTGTGGGGGTCCAGATGACCCCACTTTTAATGTGAGAATGCCTAGGACAGCACAAGGGTTAAGAACATGTGTTTAGCACGCATCAAATGTCCAGTGGGAACACGGCTTACAGGCACCATTAGTGTGTAAATGAGACTGTGATTGTAAAGCACTTTGGCAATTAAAGCAAAGTAGAAAAGGATCAAATAAGTATCTGCCATTTACAAATCAAATATAATACAAAAAGAAGATTCCTATGCATATTATCATTATCAGAATTGTTTCAATTTTCAGCAAAATTAAAAAAGCTTTTAAAAAATTTTTTGTAATCATTTTTTGATCTAATTTCTTGAGAAAACTTGACAATTTGAGTTATAAACAATTAAACACGAGAAACAAAAAAGAGCATGCATTTCTTCACCCTGTCATGACTGGTTTCTTAAAATTAGCCCAAAAAAGGTCAAGAAACTTGATGATTAATCACAAAATTAGTCATTGTATCGTTCACATTTTTGGTCCATGTGCTCCTCTGTTGCACAGACAGGACATTTTTATCATCTTAGCAGCACACAAAACCTAAAAAAAACTTTGTTGCTGCAATTTAAATGTATTTATTTTGTCAAATTTTATATAATCTACTCTGGTTTGTATTTTTCAGTTGATTAGATGCTTAGCCAGCTGGTTACATGTATAAATGTATGCTTTACAAATAGCAAAAAAAAAAAAAAAACAACCAAAGACTATAAAAAGTCATAATTTTGCCTTTTTTATTTTATCAATGATGATTATGAATCAGTCGATGGAGTGGATTGCTCATCTTCGGCCTGCTTTGCCCACGCATATGAGTGGTTTCACCAACACTTTGAATTTCAAACTGAACAATTTGCATGAAAGCTGTGCCACCACTCAGTAGACCATGAATGTTAACAAATTGTGTTAAATAAAGTACAATTTTTGACAGGTTACAGCCTCTGCCAACTGCCCATCTGTGTTGGGTTCTTCCTTTACACTTAAAGCTTAAGGATGAAGGGGCTAAAAAATAGCAAAGGTGAGTTCAGCTATCTGCATTGTGGCGCTAATTTTTGCGTCACCTGACAGACGTATACAAAGAAGAATAAATGCACACACAGGTGCTTGACAGAGCTCCAGGTTGTGCCGTCATGCCCACTTCCTGCCTGCAAGGTTCAAACTGATGCTCAGACATCTGGTCCTGCAGACAGAATTACTATCATATCACACCACCAGGCAAATTATCTAAAAAAAAAAAAAAAAAAAAAACTTCTGATTTGTTTTAAATGTTGTCAAATCAGTGGGGAAATGAATGTCACTGGCACGACATTGGAACTCAGGTGAAAAAGAAACTGACACAATATGACAACATTTACAATACTATATACAGCACTATATTATACCAATGCTTATAAAGTTTAATTAAAAAAAAATTTAAACCAAAAAAGAAGTTTTTATGAAAAATTAAGCTGTGAGCAGCATTGAGTGGCCCACAGCCTCCTCACGCTCCTGACTCCTCTCTTGCCTGTCTCAGGTTTGCAGAGCTGCATATTTGAAACACTTTTTTCAAAATGGCAGCTTTGATGTTGGTTTTATCTCCATAGTAACCATTTTCTGTTTTGGTCGCTTGGGGATACCCAACAGATCGACATGAGTTTTAGAAGAATCGGTAAAAGTACATTTTTGGATTTCCTTAGCAGCAGAGGTTATGAGCTAATCAGACCCACATTCCTAAGATGTTCCTTTCCCATGTTAAATTATCAGCTCTTCACAGGCATCTGTGCATTATATTTTTACAGTTTTCCAATATAAATTCAAGAGGAACAGAAAAGCGCCACCCCTGTGAGCTAGTCACGCGTACTTTGTTGTAAATTTACAACTTCTAATTGCCACATTTTTTTTCCACCAACTGCTTCAAAATGATAGTCAGGAGTCAGAAGACAATCGAGGAAAATCATTAGGATGAGTTTGCATTTACAGCTATTATTTAAGATTTTCTTTTTAAGAAATTCAAGATGGCGGCTTCTTTCCGAGGTCAAAGGTTAACAAAACTCCAGAGGTGGTTGTAGGTTCAACATGGCGGCAAATGTGTGAATTTAAGAAAAAAAAAAAAGTTTTTCGAATTTTCTGCCGTGATGTCATCATTTCAGGGTTGGAGTTGTTCACTGTGCCCAAAATTTATGGTTTCTGGGTACCAGATCTTACCAGATTTGCACATTTTGCTGAGTTTTTCCTCACCAAATTTTCACTTTCGCAAAAGCAATACGGCTGTTGCAGGCGGTGACCGCTGCACGCCATGATGGCGACAAAAACAACAAGAACCCCCCAATGGCAGCCACCACAGAGCTTTTATTAGGCACTTTGTGCTTCAACTCCTTTATAAAAACAGCTGAATAATCATTAAAACAATACATTTTTCTCCCTTGACATAAGAATAGTAACATTTATAGTAACATAACTTCATATAAATGGAAAATAAACATAATCTTATTAATTGAAAGCTATATGTAATCACCCATGTCCATCATCTTAATAAATATATACACAAAAAAAGTACTGAGATAAAAAAGAAGGATCAAACAGATCCTTTTATTCCAATTCATTTTTACACATATATTTCCATTAAAAAAGACTGTATCCTGTACTGTAGTTGTGGCAATATTCTTCTGAATGTGTCTGAGCCAAAACATTATTGCACTTTCGAGACAGCCTGCAAAGGCCGCGCGACACATTAATTGACCTTTTCCATCAACACTCAGTAAACTACTCTAAAGGGATAGGGGAGCTGTGTTTTAGCTATCGGTAATAACCATGTAATACTTTGAATCTTAGCCTTATATAAAAAAGTTTTTTAAAAAAAAACTATACAAAGCATGTTCTAGTAGTCTACTTGACCTGTACGGTGAACTCCCAAATACTGCCATATCGTTTGGTATTAATAAAATGAATATCCGAGGCTCTTTGAACAAATTGTCGTCATCTTTTCTGGAGGAAAATCAAACTTTGCAGATTACTGTCATCAGTGCCATGGCTTGGAATAATATAGAAGGAAGATCTGATTTTCTAATTAAAATTCAACCATATGAAGAAACAAATGTTGCATAGCTTGAGGTATGATACTGGCTCTACAACAAAGCTGAACACAAAAAGAAGGCATTTAAGTTTTTTTTTTCTTACTAAATAAAAAAAATCCTCACACATAAAATCTTATGTATAACTTACAACGCCAATTGTCGTATGTTAAGAGCTCCGGCTTTTAAATACCACATTCGAGCAATCTCATAGAACAGCTTGACACTAATACAGCACAAGGAGGACATGATTTGAGGTTCAGATCAAGTCCGTAATCACTGAATAGCCAGAAGTGTAAACCTGACGGCCCAGCGTATCCTCCGCCACTGAGATCAGGATCCAGCGATCAGATCTCAGTGAGGGTGAGCTTGTAAGTGCCGCCCTGCTCCTCCATGGTGATCTGGAAGGTGTCTTCGTTGGAGTAGTGTTTGATGATGTTGTCGTCCATGTGGACAAGAATACTGTTGATCGGAAGGGAAATTTTTTAAATAAAATTTGCAAGTTTACATTGGAAAGTTATTCTTTATAAAGTCTTAAAGACCCACTCCAATGAAAATTAGGTTTTTGGTGTTTTGAACTTTTTTTTTAGCTTTTTTTCCAACATATTTCAAGAAAATTAAGCATATCAGTATTTCTTGATTTAAATTGTTATGAATCAGGAGCAGACTAAAAAAGCAGTTTGAAAAATGCTTTTTACATCCCTATTTTATTGTTGTTGCTTTTAATCTGATGTGGTTTAGGACTTTTAAATGATATGTTAATGTTTATACGTCTTTGATGTCCAGCATGCTAATGGACTGGTCTGAACAGGTCTTTTCATTTTTTTTCTAAGCTTCCAGTTTAGGAAAATCAATAAAATGCTACTAAAAGAACTTCACTTTTAAAGTAGTTTGAAAATATCAGCAGACATTTTTTGTTCATAAATGAATAAATGTCCATAAATGAAAATCACATGATTGTTTTACCAAAGAATCCAATTTTAACACTCAATCCAGGCTTCAATTGTCTTTCGGGCAAAAAGATTGATCATATTTTATCCTTGTATAAATCCTCATTCATTGGGCATTTTTTTCAACACAAAAGAACATTTTCTACCCTAAACATTCTGTACGGATATCTACCTAATTCAGCCTTGCTATAAGAAAAGTCTTAAATTTCTCTTTAACAAGTTTCCATAAATCATCAACTTTATTTGATTTGATCTTCATTCTTTCTAAAACGTTTGCAGCTGGTTTAAACTTGGTGAGGAAGATTTTCCCTTTAACCTCAAAGTGGGAACAGCAACAGGACACTAGCTTCAGCTATGTCTGAATTTTAAGGACAGAAAAATAAAGCAAAATAAAATGATGCAACCATCATAAAACTGGAATTTTTCTAAAAATAATATAAACGTGACTCCACAGTGTTTTCAATTTCATCATCTGCGTGTGAGAGTCCGTGAGTCCGTCGCTGCGTATTAGCCATAGCATTTTATGCTACACGAGAACAAGTTTCTCAATACTTCAATATATTGAGGAATACTCACGGTTTTCTCTGTAAATAGCAGCTTTATTTTTTCTTTGAAGTTGAAAGCTCTTATTCTGTGTCATCACTGGCTCTTTTCTCCCCAAAGAAACTTTCCAAATGTGTTTTATTGTTTGGCTTTTGCTTGCTTTGGGCAACTAGCTTAGCAATCCAGCTAGCCATACAGCTTTCTGCTTTAGGTCATTTTTCAAAATAAAACTTCCTTCAGGATCAGAAAATAAACTAAACGGAAATAATCTAAGTTAGCGCATGTATTTTTTTTCTCGTCTGCCTAGAAAAGCCAAGTTTTATTGACTTTGAGTAAAAACTGCAAAATTATAATTACAAGGCCACTGGGAATGCTTTTACATTCAGTCAAAAGATGATCAGAGTGGGACTTTAAAGTTTCACAACACTTTCAATTACTTGTTCTCACCCTTTTTTGCACTTCTTGTAGACTTTTCCGATCTTATCCAAAGGAAGCTCATATTTCTCTGAAATCTGTACAAAAAAAGTACATGTCAGTACTGAAGTGTCATCACAGAAAGACCTTTGTTTTTCTGCATTGGCGAAAACTCCCTCGTCCCATCCATCAAAGATAAACACTAACCCTGAGATGTAACCTTAAAACACAACCTGACCCTGAAATGCCTTTAAACTGTTGGCATGCAGTGTTTTGGTCCTGCAAGGCTGTCAGACTGCACAAGTGTAGTAAACTCCCACCTTTTGAACTACATGAATGAAGCAAGACAAGCACGCACTCACAAACATACACAGAGGAAAGAAAGGAACAAACTGTTCTTAAGGCTAATCTGTCAAAAGACACCACTAAACGTGACCCCCCCCTGAAAGCTCAACTTTCCTTCAACCTGATAACCCCTCACATGACCTTTTTGCCTCTCTGACCTTTTGTTCCAACATTTCTTCCTGACAAACCACTTTGCCTTTGTACCTAAAAAACTAAAAGTTTCTCATCCCTCCTCTAAGCAACTCTTTCCCCCCCGACTTTGTTCGCTTCTTTGCACGTCCCGGCTCACACAGCCTCCCACTTGCTCAGGAAGGGAGAGAAACGGAGCCTCAAGCTGCTGTGTGCAAAGTTTACACCACCAACATGAAATGAGAACAGAAAGTCCAACTCCAGTCACATGAAGAGAGGACAACTTACAGCTTCCATCAGGCCTTTCAGCGTGGGATTCTTTAGCATGAGGGCATCAAACACCTCCTCTGTCTCCTTACGCACGTACAGCAGGACTGTGGTGGGAAAAGAAAATGTTTAGTGACTAAGAATATGGCATATATTTTTACTTGCATAGTGCTTTACTACCTTCCTTGAAGATAGTGCTTCACAGACAAAGTCTTAATCACCCATGCACACACCTATTCACACTGCTGGTGAACAGCGGCGCCAACCTATGACCACCAGGAGCAATGTGGGGTTCTTGCCCAAGGATACTACCCCTGCTACCTGGAATATGGTACTATGTAAATATAATGGCAGTTCAGGCTTTGTTTGATAACTCTCTTCAAGTCAGCTGCATTCTTAGAACTTTTTTTTTTGACAAAGACATTTTTATCACTGGATTCAGGTCAGATTAATTTGCTGATGAAGCTTTTGGAACCCTTGTCAATGTGGGAAGGTGCTATGTCACGCAGGAAAATATGATCAGCATCTCCATATAGTCTAGCAGTGGACAGCGTGAAATTTTCCTGCTCTGAATGTGGACTTCAGAAGACCAACACCAGCAGATAACACAGAACCTAAAAAACCTTAAAGCAAGGATGTCCAAATCCAGGCCTTCAGGGCCGGCCTCCAGTTGGTTTTCTAGAAATCCTGCCTGATCTGCTGTTGATTACTTGGATCAGGTGCGTTTAGCCAATAAGGAGCTTCAATGACAGGTTGGTTGGAAAACACGAAAGACTCTCTGCTTTAAAGCCACGGACAGACCGAGCATGTGACACACATTTAGCTCATGGTGGACGAGCAGGGAGCGATACTGTTTACTAGCGAATGTCCGCCACCTAAAGTTGGAAGAAGCTTGGCACTAAATATCAAAGTGGTACAAATCTCATGCTTTTCTTTCACACCTCTATTCTGATATAAGAGGATAATTCCAGTTGGGCACAAAGTGCATTTATTAAGTTCACCTTCATGATCAATTTTCAAATACTTGATACTTCCATAAATGAAAGTGGACGCCATCCATACATCACTACCAAATCCAAATCCCTAATTGGTCAAAGTATGACCTGGTTTAACTTATATAGTGTGTTCAATGGTTGGGTACATGGAGCCCTAAAATAGTCTTAAAACTTGTGTAGCTGCATATGTACAGGAGAGTTTTGAATGCGGAAGCCAGAACTGCACATTTACATAGAATTACTATTCATTGGAAGTGAAATTTTGGATTTCACTTAAATCATAGGTTGATTTTGATCTCTAAATCGTCTCTGGGTGGGAATGTGAGTTTATGTAGTTGTGTGACCCTGCAAAACACTGGCATCCTGTTCAGGGTATTTCCCACTTTGCTCACAGGTAGCTGGGTTGGCTCCATTAGACCCCAAAAGGGATAAAATGGGCTCTGAAGATAAATTGATGGATTTCAATTAACTACCTTCTCAATATTGATTATTCTCAATTGTTTATTCCACTCAGTTTGGATCCAGCACTCTGTGAACGACCTTTATCAGTAATGACCATTTGTGGTTTGCCCTCTTTCTGAAGGGTGTGGCTGACAGTCAAGTAAACAGTCTTTTACATCATTGCAAAGTCATGACCTAAACTGAGAAAGCATTAAAAAGATCAGGAAACCTTTTTAGGTGTTTGCAGTGTGACTTAACGAGCTTTCAGCATCCATTTTTTCACAATTGACACATTTTTGGCAGAATTTATTGAGAAAAATTTAAATTTTATGCACTGTAAAACATAATAAAAAAAAAGACAGGGAATATAAGTTTGAAATATTTTTCTCAATTTGAAATGATTCTCCATGGAATTAATATTCTAATTTTTGGAAGGAACTGAACCAATAAAACTAATTATGATTATAAAATTACATTAATACACAATTTGAAAACTAAACTATGTTATATTACATTGTATCTTATGTAGATAATGTTATCCAATTTAGACAAAAAAAATGTTAATTGGATAAGAAGTTTTATCATAGTCATTTTGGCATTCTCTTAAAAAGTGGAAGTAGGCAGAACAAACTATGCTGACAGCTGTTGGAATGAGCAGAGTTAGGGTTTAACCACCATCAGTGTCAGTCAAAGCCACTCCCCCTTTTAGGAGTGTTAGTGATGAGGTTCAATTACCACTTAAAGTTTGGGTGTTTTACAGTGAAGTGAATGGGGGCTAACATTTGGTTTACTTTTTAAGCCTCTCCTCTTTGGTCCAGCCCACCTAACCTTTGTACAGCATTTGGGTTGCCAGATCTGAACCTAATAGTCAAAGAAGAGGATGGTGGTGTTGCAAAATAAAGCAGGTGAACTGGTTTAGATGTAGGCTTGATGTTGTGCATGTGTGTGTGTGTGTGTGAGAGAGAGGGGGGGTCTGTTTGTACTTTTTCCTGATAGTTGATACCCTGTAACTGACACTAATGCCTCTTTATTTTTTAAGGGGGAGGGGGGCATCCCAAAGTAGGGCATGCAGACCCTTGACCGTATCAGGTTATTTACCAGCAGCTAATGAGGACGTTAAAGCAAATATAGAAATTAATAGTCAATTTTCTGAACAATGACATGAGTGTGTTTTAGCCTCACACTGTTAAATAGGATGTATTGATCGATAAGTCGAGTCTGTTGGCTCTGGTTTGCCCCAGATCAGGTTGGATCAATTACCCAGAATCCCGCAGACAGACTTTTTTCTTTGTAGAACTAATAATGATGGAGTATAAAACACAAAACCCTAATTTAAAACGATAAATGTGCAAAAATATATGTTCTCAGTACTAGAAAGAAAACCTGCTTTATGGCTGTGAATAGGAAACGGGAGAAAAGCCGCAGGCTTGTTTGTCTGTGTGCACACAGTGAGTGATCATTGGTATTTGTTGGGTCAATGGAGGCCTTGGCCACATGTGCATGTTTTGAAAGACCTGGAAAATCACATGGTACCAGGACTAAGCTTTTGACAGCTCCTTATGCCACAGAAAAAAAAAGGCCCCCACAAAAGACAGAACTCTAGTACCTTTCTTTGGTTCGTCCACTCTGGGCACCTTGTTTGGGGGGGAGCCAAACTCATCATCGCTGAAGGGCAATCTCCTCATGCCTGAGCTACGTTGGAAAACAGACACAGATGCACACAAAGCAGCGGTTAAAGAGCTGTAACAACCAGCTAACATGCTATAAAAGAGAACAAAGCCCATGAGCATTTTGGGGAAAGCGCAAACACATGTCAGCATGCCTTTTTACTAGGAACGCATCCACAGTGGGCCTAGCTAATGTAAAGCAAGTGTGAAACATACCTGTCTTCTCCTTCCTCTGCTGCGAAAGGCTGCAAAAGAGACACATGGAGACAGAAAGTTACTCAAAGTATTGAAAAAATAAAACATTGTCTATTAAGATTATATATTTGATAAGTTCATTGGTTTTTTCTGAATTAGCAGAGTTCATACGCTGCATTATATGTACCTAAGGCTGTGTAAATACAGACATTGGCTATAAACTGGGTCAAAGGTAAAATAAACTGCTTTCCTGCACTGATCCGTTTATGCCATAAAGTGCTAATGCAAACAAAAGATATGCTTGAAGAGTGTCTGCACTCAGCAACCATTGAAATATTTTTTTAATGGAACTTAAAATGGTAACCGAACACTAAATCAACTTTTTTTTGGTTGTTACCCTCTATAAATGGGCCTTTAAAAGTGCTGTCTGTTGCCACATTTTTGACAACTTACACTAAACTTGTTTAATTCCTGAAATTAGCTCAAAACCGCATGTATGATGCCCCCTACAGGCTGAAACAAGGTAATACACTTGAATTTTGTGATTGGTTGACTTGTCATTTTAGAGGTTTCAGGTCATCATACTCTTCAGATCCAATATAAAAGCCACCTTTGATTCTGTAATGGCCAAATGTTATCGCATTAGCTTTAGCATGGCTCGCAGGTTTTTGCCTTTGTTTGTCAAAGGCAAAAACAGTGGCATTGAATCCAGCAATATTCGTCCTGGTGATGGGAGGAGCAATGAACGTTTCACTCGAGATTGTTGGCTTAATACGTTAGCCTTTATTAGCTTATGATGCTAGCGGCATTCTCCCACTGAGAAATGGCTCCCCTTCGATCTGGACTATGAGCGCCTGCCTCGGGAGAAAGTGGAGGGGGGAAAAAACCTCAATCTCTACAGAAAGTTCTATACTGGCATCACTTTGCTTGGTAACACTCTCCATATTGAAGACGCAGAGTGACTACGTTACGTTCGTCTTCTCCTCCCTTTGTTTTATTGAGCTTATTGACAAGTGTGCCATGATTGTTCGTGAAATACTTGAAGAAAAAAAAAGTTAACTCAAGCTAACCTCACAAACCACACCTCCCCCGCTCAACCCGCCCCTTATTTTTGCATTTTTCAAATCTAGGGCTGAGAGTGGAGTCAGTCTCTATTTATTTTCTGTTGAGTTAGCTTTTAAAAAAATAAAATTGAAAGCTTTTAATATTTCATGTGTTGAATTTACTAGGAAACATATTTAAGTGATGGATGTGGCTGCAATTTTCAAGTTGTATAATAGTTTGGAACATTTGGAAATTTACCTTAAAGAGTGAAAAGAGGGAGAATTTTTTCTGAAAATCCAGATTTCAAAATGTTTTGAGCTCTGACTGCATCGATCGAGCGCAGGCGATACTGATAACTGCTTTCTATTCTAGGAACAAAGTCAGTCAACGCACTTTATCAAAGACCCGTTGCACAACTTTAGTCATTTCAGTTCAGTGTCATTGACATCACCAAAAATAACCTGCTTTCCCTCCATCACTGTATCAAAGGAAAAAAAAATCCAAAAAACAGAAGATAAAAAATCGTGGTTTTAAATGAAAGCAGATTTCCAATGTTACCAACAGAGGGCAGACTTTTGTGCTTTAAAAAAAGAAAATCGAGTGAAATGTAAAGAAAAAGTTGTTCAAACATGTGTTGTTCTCATCCGCTACGTGCCAAGCAGAGAATTGCTGCTGGAAGCAAAGCTCAGAGTCCACGTGCAGAGGGAATGCATCGCTTCAGAGTAAAACTGATAAAAATAGCTCAACATGCAGGCCCGCTCCCTCACACACAGATCTGTTTTTGTACTAATTTCAAACCTATGGTTTTTCTCTGCAACCCACATGCCATTGTATTCTGTTTCTATAATGATACGAGCATAATCACGATGTCGGTTGGGGAATAGTGGCGTTCATCCTGGGTTGTTTTGAGTCATCGGTGAATGATTCAACGTGTGAGTAAGCATTATGAAAGCCTGCCATCAGTTTGTGGGACTCCTATCAGAGCTTTAAACCGGGAACTCTCTGTTCCTGCCAACTAGCAGGCAGGCATTCTGGTCACCTTGACCCAGCTGACAGATGGATGGGAGGAGGCAGAAAAGCAAATGTTTAACGGGCTTCTGAAGAGTTTTACAACTGGTAAACAAAAAAAATCCCCGATCCATCAGTGAGGAGGAGTTAATTATGACTACGCTGTCATCAACAGTGTTAGGTGTCTGGAACAGGCACTCACATGGCGCTGGAGGGCAGAGAAGTGGATGTCGGGGATAAAGAGGACCGGCTGGGTCTCGTGGTCGTTCATCATCTTGAAGATGGTCACGTCGTTGCGCTTCTGGAGCATGGGAACCTTCACATCTGCAACTTAGGGGAAGAAGGAAGCAAATCAACAAGAGAAAGCTCCACAAATACATAATATCATCACCCATGGAGCTGTCGTGGTTTACACGTAAAATTAGCCCTATGTGTTTTTATTAGGCAATAAATGTGTTCCATAAGGATCTTAGAGCTCTTGACAGGAAAATTTATGGTGTAGACTTTTTTTTTGGTCTAGATTAGTCTGCAGCGCCACCTGCTGGTTCCTTCAGAGTTCAGCAATTCTACTTGAGACATCAAATATTTTAAGTCCCACTCTAAATTTCTTTTCTTTAAAGTGTTCCCTGTATTTTTTCAAATTATGATTAAGTTGGTTTTCGCCAAAGTTTAAAAACTTGTTGTTTTTAGTTCGTTTCTTATTTTTTTCTGAATTAATTTGAAATTTACTTTTGAGTTGTATGTGCACATTTTGAGTACTGTCATCCCAAGCTTATAGCCCCTAACAACCCCAACCTACAATTTGTGAAGCTACAAAAATAGCTAGCAATATTGGAGCTACAGTTTTGAACCAAATGCCAGCTTGGACGAGGAAAACAAAAATGTACATAGATCCATTTGTCTGCAAGTGGATGCAACAGCATGGAGAGGAGAAGAGAGCTTGTGGTCACAGCTACAGTTTTTCCCAACTAAATTTAAATAAAAAGATATTCAGAAATTCAATTTATAACTTTATTTTCTTTATATATGTTCTCCATTTCAAGGAAAATGCCACAAGAACATGTTAAAACCCCCATGATTTTCATTGGAGTGGGTCTTTAAAAAGTTAAATCCTAATCTTCACAGATTAACCAAATAAAAACGGATTTAGTTTCCGATAAATTAAAAACTTACAAGGCAGGTTAGCACTCAGATCCGGCACCTTCCCTTTCCGGCGGGACTGTTTCCTTTCCTCGTCTCGGATCTTTCTCTCTGCTCCTTTGTCACAAAACACCTTGATCTGGCAGTAGGCGCGGTGGATGGGTTTGTTGCTGCGGTTGTTGTAGCTGTAGGTGTCGATCTGCAGGTTCAGAGGGCCTTTCACTCCCTTCTGAGAGGAAAAGTCTGTGCTCAGGCAGTTGACGGAGATGAAGATCTGCGGAGGGACAGAGGGATTCCATCAAACTGGGAAAAACTTAGAGGCCTTCTTACAGCCAAGTGCTTTTCTGAGTTCAGTCCTTAAGGATTATGATAAATTCTGTGCTGCCCTCTTCTGGTCACTTTTAAGAATGACACACATTTAACCTCCCTTTGTCCTCCCCTGTTTGTACTGTAAACAATTCTCATTGTGTCAACAGTCAAAACAGAAAGTCCGGAAACACTTAAAATGGATGCAACGAGGGTAAGCAGACATTTATATCTAATTTACAAGAAAACTTGTGACTACAGGCGTGCACTTACAGCTTTCAATTCAATTCGATTTTATTTATGTAGCCCAATATCACAAAGAAAATTTGACTCACTGGGCATCATGCCGGTAATTTTACAAATGCAGAAAATTAGTCATAAAATATGAACATAAAATATGAGCAATAGCTAAAAGCTAAACAGACTAATAAAAACTTTCCCTAACCAATTTTAAAACTAACTTTTTCAATTTTGTCCAAGACTAAATTGTAAAATTTAACTTTTTACTGTCCTAAAATGTATTTTAAAAGTGAAATAAACCACTAAAATATTCTTCCTTGCTTCCACCACAACATTACATGGCAAGACAAAGGAGGTAAAAAATATAAGTCAGGGAGGGAGTTAAACACACACATCTTTACACGTCTCATCTTACTAGACTGCAACCACAACAACCTTTACCTTAAATCTACAACCATTTAAAAAGTCCCCCACCGCCCAGGTCAGCAACTCCTCACCGGCAACCCGTCTAAACACACACACAGGTATCCAAATACACACACAACTACATCTTCATCTGTAACACAACACCTCGCCGATGAGATGCTCAAACAACGGAACGGTGGGAGGGTACACACCAGATGAATTAGAGAAAACACACAAAGATGAACATCCTATAGACACAGGCCTGGAGGCGTGTGACAGTTAGACCCACATCCTGGTTTTTGCAGGGGAGGTCTGTGCATGTGACCTTATTTATGTAAGTTTTGCTTACAGCAGGAGGCAAGGCGTCGGTGCCGTGCAGTCTCATGGAGTGTTTACTGGCTCATCACTGCGTCACCGACATAATATAGAAATAGAAATCTACTACATGAAGGACGACGACATCCATTCTGTTCTTCTACCTGCCAAACTGGATCTTTGTTATTTCTTCCCCCTACTGAGTTTCCTCATTCCTGAGTTTTTGCCACTCGTGTTCGGAGTGAAAATATTATAAAAATAAAATACATTTTTGTTTCTAATCGACAAAACTCGCACTCTGAAACAAAAGCAAATTCCTGCTTTTAATGTATTAAACTAGTGGCCTCAATCCCCAATATCAAACCACTAAGAAAATCAATTTTCTAATATCTTCAGTGAGATGTAAATGAAAACAAATGTAAAACAGAACAGCTTTGGGATTAGAAAAGAAAAACAAAAAGCTGGTTTTGATAAGGCTGGCGATGAGCAAACAGCTGCCCCCATGTCGGGAGTTAGTTTTAGTTAAAAATGAACTCATCCAAATGGGCAGTTGTGGAGCAACTTGTCTGAAGATGCACGCGGGTGTGTGTGACGGCTCGTTCCGCTGTCTTACTTTGGCCTCTTCGTTGGTGTCCCAGGTGAAGGAAATAGCGTTGTAGGAAATCTCCTCGATGTTGTCAATTGTGTTGAAGCTCTCCTTGTAGTCAGCTGGAGACAAAAGTACGTAAATCTGTGTTTATACATTCACAAAGAGTTTCATAATGTGACACAAATAAAACAAGCGACTTACTGAAACATGTTCAGACATTGAAAGTAAAATTCAAGTAAAAGATGGCTAAAAAAAGAAGGGAGGGGGCAGCTAAAAGTTCTTCTAAATTAAAAGCACCTAAACTTGATTTTTAAAAGACTTTGCTGAGTAAGTCTGGCGCAGAGTTGAGGAGCGACTGCCTAAAAGGCAAGGTCCCCCCTATTTAAAATGAATTTTTATGAAATATTCTTTCCAGTGAACATATAGGAAAGTGCAGGAGCGTAGGGAGTAACAAATGTCAAAAAGATAGTTTGGGGTTTGTCCGGGCAAAAAAATAATTAAATAGTAAATAAAAATAGAAAATCAAACACTAAATCAACTTTTTTTTGTCTGTTGACCTCTATAAATGGGGCTTTAAAAGTGCCACATTTTTTGTCAATTTAAAATTACTTAAGTCCTGAAATTATAGTCTAAAACTGTCCCCCTACAGGTTCAAACAAGGTACTACAGTAGAATTTTGTGACTGGTATAAGTCCCACGTCATTTCAAAAATTTCTCTTCAACATGCTATGCAGCTACTGTATAAAAGCCCCGCCCCTCTGTAATGGTGATTCTGTAATGGTCGGTTATCATGTTAGCTTTAGCATGGCTCAAAGGAGCATTGTCTTCGTTTGTCAAAAATGTTGCATTCCAGCGGACTTGGAAGGTTGGCAACCATGTCAGTGTTTAGTGCAATGGCATTGAATCCATCGAACACTGTCCTGGTAATTTGCAATGACCGTTTCACTTGTGATTGTTAGGTTAATATGTTTGTCGCTACTAGCTTTGAAGTTAGTGGTATTTTACCACTGAGACACAGGTTCCCTTTAGTCTGGACGATGAACGCCCGCCTTGGGAGAGAGCGGAGAGGAAAAATCCTCAACCTCCACAGAAAGTGAAACTGGGATCACTTTGCTTGGTACCACTCTTCATATTGAAAACAGAGTCACTATGTTAGCTCAAGCTAACCTCACTGTCAATCACAGATCCAGACCACACCTCCACCGATCAGCCCCGCCCCCCTTTTTGTTGCATTTTTCAATTCTGGACTGAGGGTGAAGTCAGCCTCCAACTATCCTGTTGTGTTACCCTTTAAGTATTAAAATCTATTCTACATTTCATAGGAAGCCAGTGGAATAGCAAAACTGCAGAGCTAAAAGCATAAGTTACACTGCAGAGTTTTTGAACAAAAAAACACAAACACAAGAGAGAAGATAGGCAGATCAGAAGTATGATCTCAAGCAGCTTACCAATGTCAAGACATCTCTGCTTGGCTGTGTGTTGCCTGGAGTGCCAGTACTTCCAGTGTTTCAGCTGATCCTCCCTGCACTTTTCCTCCCCAAACACCACCATCACCACACTCTGATTGGGTAAAAACGGTTACTTGGACCAGATTGATGCCATCTCTTTAGGTCATTTTCATCTCAATTGGTAAGTTTTTCATACCCTGACTTTAGTGATGGGCTGCTGAATGCCTTTGTTGTCCACCTCCCTGAGAGTGATGGGGTAAAACTGGCCCTTGTTGAGGTAGGTCATGGTCCCATCCCCAGTCTTCTGACGTAGAGACTTGGATGCCTCGAGAGAGTACTCGAAATTATTGCTACAAGGGAAAAAAAAAACAGTATGAAAACAATATTAAAATTAAAAGAAAAAAACGAAATATGCTTCAATATGCAGTCGATGAGATGATATTCAAAAAGGCTGCTGAGCTGCTGCATCTAAGCCGCATTCAAAAATGTGTCAGAGGTTGGCCTGAAAGTGAGAGTGTGCGAAGAAGACTCCTGTTTTTCTAACGTGTCAGAGTCTGGTGACTCCCCAGTGAGTGAAATGAAGAAGGCCATTCTGCTGAGGGGTGTTAGGAGCTGGAGGGCAGCGTGGCAGTGGGTCAGGGGGCAGAGCGACGTACCCAGGCACGGTGTCAAAGCCGCATCCCTCGGGCATTAAGGAGGCCATGCGTAACGGGAGATCCGGGAAGGCAAACACCTTCAGAATACCAGAATACACAGAAAAAAAGACATAAACGGTAAGTAGAGCACAAGAAAAATAGGATTAAAGCATTTCCAGCATTTACAAAATATTGACGGTGATTTTATGTAAGCTAAATTACATGGCTAACTTTAAACCACAAAGTCACCCTTTAATTTGACAACACAAACTGACTTATATCTTTGTAAAATTTCCATTCTAGAACTAAATTTATACAATTATAATAAAAATGTTTTAAAAAAATTAGAGATTTGAATTTAAACTTTTTACACTAATTTGATGAATTTTTGCAGCAAATTAAAACAAACTATTAAGAAAAATAAATACTTAGATTTGATGATCTGATCCTCCATTTTCTAAGAACAGATCAAATTATTTTCAACTTTTCTTTAAACACATCTGAATTATTAGGGTTTCACTTGATCTTTTTTGAAAGTTTGTCATATCTAAAAAAAAAAAATCTGCAGTTCTTTATATTGAGTTTCAACTGTCTCCATATCAAACATTTTCAGCTGTAGTGGTGGATTTTTGAACACTTCTCAAGCCGAATCCACCGTAAACGCAACAAATATGAAGCTTTCTTGACATTATTAAAGACCCACTCCCATGAAAGTTGGATTTTCAACATGTTCTTGTGTCATTTTTCTAATGTTGGAGGACATGTATAGAGACAATTGAAGCAGAAATGTGCATCTCCAAATATTTCTTTATTCAAATTGTTGTGAATCAGGAGCAGATGAAAAAAGCTGTTTGAAAAACTCAGCGATAGGGAGGGGAAGGGGGGTGTGGTTTGCTACACGCCATCATGGTTTTTGATTTGGTTAAAAGCGACATAAATAAAAGACCAATGATAATGTTTTTAAATTAGATAAAAAGATGATCGACGTGGGTCTTAAAGGCTTTTATTTTGAAGGTTATCCTTATCTGTTAAATGTCTGTGGGCAAAAAAAACTTTAAAAAAAAAAAATAAAGATTCTTTAATGTAAAAGATAAATTGTAATAGATAATTTTCAGAAAATACTATAAAAGATTTGCTTTTATCTTTAACTTAGTTAATATCTAGAGTAAATCTACTTCTACGTCCTTGTTTACGTTTTCCCTTTCCTGTACATTGAGCTTTTTGTCAAAAATAAAGAAGGCTCTGGTGGACGGCTCTCCCACCCCTCCTGTCCGACTCAGGTTTTGTTGGGTTACTCTTCTTTGAGGTAATTCCCCTCATGGTCAGAAAGAGAAAGAGGAGAGAGAAAGGGCTTTTGCTATTGTAGGAGAAAAGTACAGCACTTTATTGTGTTGGTGAGACAATGGCATAATAACATACTGGCCACTATTTTGGCATGTTCAAATAAAACCAGGGAAGGCTGAGCCCACTGCTGGCTCCGTGGGATCAGGTGAATATCCCATTGTTTGATGGAAGAGATCTGAGAGTGGAAAGTAAAGAAGAGGAACAACGAAGAAGAAGAGGAGGGGGGGTAGCGAAGTTTTGGAGCGAGGGGGGATCGAAACACTCACCTCCTGGGAACCATCCTTGAAACTCTCGGGAAAGGTAGAGTCGGGAGGCGTGCGGGACTGCGTGCTGGGGCTGAACTGGATGGCGTTTTGGCTGAGCTGGCGGTCAAAGACACCGGCGTCGCTGCAGTTGTTGGGCACCGTGACCGAGAAGCCGTGGGAGGGCACCTCCGTCTTGACGGGCTGGTAGTTTGGCACTGTGGCGATGGAAACTGTGACAGTTGTATCTGAACAAAAGAGGCGTGTAAACTGACAGCCGGGGTTTTAACTTTAAAAACTGCCTTTGGCTGTTGATGTTATTGAATGGGAGCAGACCTGGTGAGGGGAAGTGGGATCTTTTATCCGGAGTCAGCTGAAGAATATTGATGGGTGCCTTGAGGACCTGGACCCTGTTGTCCATATTGGCTTCCTGGTGAGGAGCTATAGGGTGTCTGGCTTGGAGTTGGTGCCTAAAACAAATTACATGCACTACAATTAAAATCTATTTTTTTATTTAACAACAATAATTACATTTGCTGAAAGTTTTCAATAAAAAAAAAAAAAACAATTTTAAATCTGTTTTCTCTGAAGAAAATCGTGTTTTTTTTTTGCATTTTTCACATGATGGAAGATATATATAAAGAAAATTAGAATTAAAATTGTATTTATTTATTCAAATGGTCAAGAAACGGGAGCTGACAAAATAAATGCAGTTGAAAAAACTTGTAGATGGACTGTAGAAACTACTATGGCCTGCCATAAGCTCCTGGACTCGCTCCATTCTGATGCTTACGACTATATCCATGTACGTCTTCCTTATCCGAGCTAGCAGCTGGCTCAAAGCTAAACGCCATTATTGTTGCATCGCTAATGTTAGGTGAGAGGGGCTGTGAGCTAGTGGCAGAGAGTTTAAGGGTAACCAAACTAGGGCTGCCACAATTAATCGACAAATCGACGACTAATCGACTATTAAAATAGTCGACAACTAATTGAATAATCGATTAGTCGTTATTTTATATTATATGAAGTCGGAATGTAGTAAAGTTGAAAATTATGATGGCATTATGCTCGCTTTTTGGACAATTTTGGAATTTATGAAAGTTTTTTAGGCTATTTTGGAGTTTAACTAATTTTTCAGTTACATGCTAGCGTTTTTGGATAATTCAGGCTTTTTTGTTTTTGTAGGATAGTTTGGAGTTTAGCTAATATTTCATCTACATGCTAGCTTTTTTGGCTAACTTAGGCTTTTTTGTCTTTGTAGGATAGTTTTGAGTTTAACTAATATTTCAGCTACATGCTAGCTTTTTGGCTAACTTAAGCTTTTTAGGCTAGTTTGGCATTAAATGATATTTTAGCTGGCTATCAGCTTCAGAGCTTTCAGCTATTAGCTTCAGTGATATCCACTATTAACTTCAGCATTTTTAGCCATCAATTTCAGCATCTTCAGCTATCAGCACCAGCATCTTAAGCGATCAAATTCAGCTTACAGCATTCACACTAATGTAATCACAGGTAATTCTATTTATCTAGTTTTTAGTTAGTTTAAAACTAATGATGGTTAAGATGTGTGCTTTACATCCAGTTTGCGCACGACCCGATTAGTCGACTAATTGGGGGAAAAAAAAATCTCTGATTAGTCGACTAATAAAATAATCGTTTGTGGCAGCACTAAACCAAACCTTAAATCAACTTTTTGTTGGCTGTTGACCTCTATGTTTATTAGTCATTGCCAAAGTTTTGACAAATTAAAATAAACTTGTTTCTTTCTTGAAAATATAGTCAAAAACTGTGTGATTCCCCCTGCAGGTTGAATCAAGATATTACATCTGAATTTTGTGCTGGTCAATTGTTTTAAGTCCCACATCATTTCAGAATTCCCGAGTAATGCCCAACGAAGTGGGCATGGTAATGGTGATCGAAGTGGGACTTTAACCCTTTAACATCAGAGCTCTAGTGTTCATGTTCTTTGATTTACTGTGATTTTTTTAAATTATTTTTTAAGTAATTCCAGTAGAGTCTGAAGGAGAAAAGTGGTGCTTGGTTGAGAGTTAACCCACAGGACGTTTTTGAAAGAAAAATTGACATTAAATGACTTGCTATTTACCCTTTTCGTCACAATTAATAATTCATCAAATCTTTTCACTGTTTTTGCCACTGTACAGGGAGGGGGTGGGATTGGGAGAGGTCTGCCTACCTTTTGTTGGGATCCACATCAGAGACCAGCAGTTCTGTCTTGGGCTGGTGTATTGTTCTCTTTTCCCTGGGCACCTGTTTGCGAGGGTAAACACAGCCGCTCAGCATCTGACCACATCACATCCACCAGCACGGGTCATCCTGCTGCTGTCTATTGGGGCTGCCAGATCAGTTACATCTTCAGCCTCACAGATGTTGAGGAAGAATTTGGCGTCTTTACATAGTACTGGGCGATATGACGATACATATCGTGTATCATTTCTATCATTTTTATGGCTGAAGTTTGGTGCCAAAATGTGTTTTCCTACTAAAAATTTGAGACTGTTGTGCACTTAAAAATAAATGTTTCTCATTCAGTGATAAAGTCAGAGAAAAATGTCAATTTTTTATTTTGTGATATACCGTATATTGTTATTGCAATATAAAATAATTTATATTGATATACATTTTTTCCTGTATTGCCCAGGACTATCTTTACAGGTAAAAATTAAAAGAAAAAACTGAGTTTGGATGTTGGTTTTTAAAGTAAGCTGTTGACACCTCGTAGTAGTCGTAGAGGAAGCCGAGGGCCGCGGCGCTGTCCTCGTCGCCGTTAATGCTCATCATGGCTTTGGTGGCTGCCGTCAGTGGGTTCTCCAGAAACGACTTCCAGGCTTCATCCTCTGTGGTGAAGGAGCGACGCTGGTTACCATACCCCGGCTTGTTCTGGAGAACCAGCACTGCACGTTTACTGGGGAGGAAAAAAAAAGGACGTTTTAGGTAATGAACCAGGTCAGTGGCCTTCTGGTAGAGTGTCCCCCCTCTAGACTGGAAGGTCATGAATTGAAATCCTGGCTGAGTCATACCAAAGACTCTAAAAATGGAACCCAGGGACATTAAGCATTAAGGGATTGGATTCAGGGGTAAAATCGACAAATGGTTCCCGAGAGCGGCAGTGTCTGCAGCTCACCGCTCCCCCAGGGGATGGGTCAAAAGAGGAGAACAAATTTCACACATTTAGGTGTGCCTAGTCGGAGCTAAAAAGCGAAATCACAGTCCCTCTAAAAACTGACAAACAGGTTGTAAGTGCGGGAGTTCAACTCTGCAGAGGGTTATTTATCTGCATGACCAGTCGATCAGGCTTTTTTGGTGATTGTGCAACAAATCAGAGTCGCGGCATCACGGAGGCGCGACGAAAAGATGCGCTACAGGCTCATCCGGTGTGACGACTTTGGTTGGATTCGGAAACCCTGATTGGCTGAGAGGCTGACCGCAAGTGACGCACCTGACTTGTCGACATTCCTGAGTTTCAACAGACTTTACTGTTATTTGTGAGCAAACCTGTTTGTAAAAAAAAAAAAAAAAACAAATCACATGTTTTGATGAACAGTCGCCGCCTCCGTCTTTTTCCACTTCTTCAGCTGCCATTTTGTGAAACTTTTGATGGCTCCTCCACATATCCAACTTTTGAAAAAAATTCCCTGGCTTTTCAAAATAAAATTCCCTGTTTTCCAGATCCATTTGCCCTAAAAGTTATGAAAATTTGTTTCAACCGATACTCGGTGATCCAATTATGCAATACACACAAAAATGGTCTCTTTTACTTTGTAGCCCTAAACCAATGAGGTCATATAACCCATTACAAGAACAAAACAAAACTGATTTTTCTTTACATTACAAGATAATTACTTCATGATCGTCATATTTACAAATTTTCCATATAGAAAAGACAAATTTTATTCTTTTATTTTTACTCTAAATTTGACAAAGTTTTTTTTTTTTGAGTCATCAGGTGCTTGCTTACATTCACTGTTAGCAATCGGGCCAACGCCTAACAGGTGTACAATTTCACTCTACTCAAAAGTCTCCTTGTCGTTGCCCTCAAAATACATAAAGATCATATCTGGAACAGGTCAACAACTTTTTTTTTTTTTTCATAAAAAAAAAAAAAGTATTTCTTTCCCCAACAGAAACAGTTTAATCTTGTTTGATTCCTGAACAAACAACATTTAAAGAGAGAGAGAGAAAAAATAATCTGCCTGTCTCTATACCGTAGAAACACCTCGGCTTTCTAACGGGCGCGTGCGCTCGCACGACAGGTGAAGATACACCTGTACGGGCTTGAACATGACAGGTGAAATCACCATGGGAAAAAGAAGAAGACGGTGTTGTAATCACTTTCCCGCTTGAGAACAAATAGATAAAAACTTACCCCATAATAAACTATAACAATAATAATCCAAGGACTTTTAAATGTGAGACCTCATATTTGGAGGGAAAAAAACAAAACCCTAATTGGGTTTTATTTTGAAAAACCGCGCGTGCCAAGAAGAAACAAAAATATCAGATTAAAGAATCCTTAAGTTAATGGTCATTATTTTTATCAGCATGTGTCAACGTGGTCGCTCCACAGGCTGCAGGTGGAGAGTCACTTACTTGTCATGCTCCTGTGACATCTCCGGTTGGTCGAACTGGACTTTCTAGTTGGTACTGAAAATCCGACCCGTCTTCTTCACCGAGGAAGACTCCGCCGCTATCGCTGGATGAGGGCCGCGGCAACAAACAGGGTGTCCCCGACTGAGAGAACGGGTTTTGTCTGCTTTTCTCGCTTTTTGGGGGCAATGCAGAGATATTGAGGCCGGTTTTACCTGTGACGAGGCCGCGGATTGGATTGCAGGTGGACGAAGGGGCGGGGCGACATGTCAATTGCGCAGACTCCGGCTGTGATTGGTTCGTGCGGGAGCCTATACCTGGAGAGACTCGAGATAAAACAGAGTTTCAAGAATTTTGATTTTTTTTTTCTTTCCTCCTATCATGCAAATTTACCAAAATGTAAAAACTTATTTTCAGGAACTTTCAAAATAGGACATGCTCAGGTGTTTGAATTTTTTTAATACTCAGTAATGGCGTCTAAAAGTTGATCACTTATGAATTTATTCTCAAAACTTACCTTTTTGTATGCGGCAGGTTTGCACTAAACCTCCATAGATAAAATAAGTCAAATGTTTTTCAATGATTCGAATTGTTTGCTCTTAGTCGTGTTGAGTAAAAATGAAAGCACTATAAGGCAAAAAAAAAAAAAAAAAAAAAATTGCTCTATCTCAATATGAAAGACCTTAGATCTAAGTATTCAAGAGTGCAGATGCTTCACCTGTTATGGGTCATTATTTATCAGATACTTGCATTAATCAGAAATGGGTAAAAACATTCTAAAGTTGTGCACATTATAAAATAAAATGATCAAATTAAAGTAAAAAGTATTCATTAAGGAATTATGTGTCTGTATTTTTGAAAAAATACAAATACATCTGATTTATAGACTAAAAAACTATAAAATCTGACAAATAAATAACAACATTATTTTTTCCACATTGAAACTAAAATTAATAATAATTAAAAATGCATAGAATAAACAATGGATATGGGATGTTCAAACTTGGTGGTATATGATGATTTTCTAAACAATCTAGAGTCAGATTATGTTTACCTTTATCAAAAATATAAAATCAGGTTTTAAAGGAAATAAATTAATTTTAGCTTTAAAAGAGCAAGTTTTATACGAGAGATTTGAATTGTTAGACTTGTTTTTTGAAAGGATGTAAATATGACCAAAACAGCAAAAATCAAATACTGTTGTTTGTGCATAATTACTATTACTTTACTTTAACCCATTTATGTGTCCATACAGTTGAGCAGATGACAGTTTTATTCCTTGTGGTCGGAATATTACATTTTTATCGTAAATCTACTCATGATGTAAAAGTAAAAGTAAAAGTATGCAACAGTAAAACTACTTCTGAAATATTTCCTTTTACAAAAAGTTAATAAAGTAACTAAGTAAGTGTATTTAGTCACAACGTATGCTTAAGAGTTTAAATAAAAGTATTTTTTACTGTGATCTATAACTTCCTCTTAATATATTCTGACATTTTTATTTTTTAGGTTGTGATTTTTGCAGCTACCTGATAATATGGACACCTGAAAGTTGTTTACATTCTCCTGGAGAACAGATTAACATCAGCCAGCACAGCTGCAGGCAAATGAGTCCTAAAAACCTCCATGAATGTGAAATGACAGGATAGCTAATGAAGCCGTGTGACGGGTGGGCGCCTTTAACGGTTCGTCCAGCAGCTACAATTGCGCCTTGTGACTGGCGAGCGCTGCAAGCTGCAAGAGGTTCCTCCATGGCGTCGTTATATAACGCTTTCCCAGGAAGTTGGGATCCGTGTGCTGACTTTAAACCAACTTTTTGATAAGATGAAAAGAAACACTGAGTGACAACAAACAGCTTTGTTGGCGACAAAGAGGGCTTAAACGATGCTATCAGGCACATTCAAAGTTTCTCCTTACTCAGACAGAAACCATCTGAAAGCCCCCCCTCAACCACCACCACCACCACCACATCCCTGTCAGGCACACAACCTCCTTCTTTTGGATCCTGGTTTACTGTTGATTTATCCCAGTAGTAGGACACCTGCTCCTCCTGGAGCTTGGTGTGTTTGACTTGTTGATATGAGAGGAGGATGTTTACGATTTCTGCTATGAGATTGGGATATGAGTAAGGGAAGCGATAAAGAGAAAAAGCAATCAGTATAATATACTAAATATCTAAAGTGGAAAAATAATTGAAATATCATATTTTAGACCTATCCTTTAAAGTGTTCCCAGTTATATTTTCATAATGATTATACTCTTTTTAGCCAAAATATAAATTGTTGGACATAGTTTCTGCAACATGGCAGGAGTTCATGAGAAATTTCTCAAGCCGACCCCTAATGTTTACTTTCTCTCCCGCTAGCTTACAGCTCCCCACAACCCCAACCTAACATTGCAGGTGCAACAAAAATGGCGAATAATATCAGAGTTATCCAGATGCACATTTTTAAACCAGATAACAGCTCAGATGAGGAAAAAAAAGATGTACAGATTGATCAGTTTGAGAAAAAATGTTTTTCGAATCGAATAAAATCAAATCAACCTGTACCGACATAGAACTGTTTCAAAATGAGATCAATCGACAATCTATCTTGGAATAATACCATTTTGACTGCGACGTGTTATAGCTATATTTTAATAAAACGTAAAAACAACCATCACAGCGGCCAACACACATAAGACGGCAGCAAATATTAGGAATCTGAATGGAGTTGAGCTTGTGTTTGACCCATTGTAGTCTCTATCACGACAAATATCTTTTTCAAACAGTGTTTTTTGGCTCATAACAACATGAAAAAATATATATATCATCAGAAAAATGTCACAAGAACATGCTAAAAACACAATTTTCTTTGGAGTGGGTCTCTAATTGAAAGAATGCAAAGCTTAAATGTTGGGATATCTGTTGCTGTTGAAATGACCTTAATATGTGTTTTTTTCAGAAATGACTCTGATTGGCTTCTCTTGATTTCAACTGAACTTTTTGCTTGCCGATGAGCAACACTCAATTGCATGTAGGTGTGACCAACAACCTGTTTCGACTTGCAATCTCAGCTTTCTGCAATGCTGTTTCTGTCCAAGAAAACAAGCCTGCGTTTTGTGAGTTTTTATAGACACCAAAAACTAAAAGAGACGAGGTGGCGTTTGTTGCTGCTGTTCAAACACTGACAGAGAGAGACATGGCTGTTGGGGGCAAACAAGGTGTTTCCATCCACCTGCAGTCCTTGGGGATGCCTCCAACCCCAACTGTCCCACTTCCTCCAACCTTCACCCGTTACCTCTCACATCCTAGAAGACAGTTAACGCCATCTGGGCTCACTCCGGGCTAACTTCTCAATGGGATGGAAATGAGATGCAAATCCTCTTGTGTCCAGCGTGTGAGCACTTGTGCACCTGAAAACCATTATAGCTGTTCTGAGGTTTGTCTGAGTGGCAGTTAGTCGGTTGGATTGTTCAGGATTTAGGTTAAATTGATATTTTTGACAAATAAAAGTTGAAACTTCAATAATAATATTTAAATATTACCAGTCTATGCTAGAGGTGTAAGCTCTGTGGAACAGCCCAATCACTGAATATGAAAACTTTTGAGTTTATTTGACTGAAGAAGACAGGACTTCCAATGACAAACTGCAGAGTCTGACTCTCCTCGCCAGCAGTCTGGTGAGTTTGGGGTTTGATGGTATCATATTGTTTCCCGGTGATGACAGTGTAAACAGCTCGGCGCCCTGAGGGCACAGCAGACCCACATGCCGCCTACCGGCTCCTCCAACACTCGAGCTTGTCCGCACAGACGCAGAGGCACACGGGTCGGCGGGGTTTCCAGGTGTGATGGGATTCTGGGATTTTTGCCGGCGTGTTTGTGTATGTTTTGTTTGACAACATCCCTGGTGTTGCTGCAAAATCGACTGACAATTCAGTTTGTTAAAGAGGCCAGTATTATTGTTAACAATATTTACATGAGGCGCACGGCACTAATTTAAACTTGGAATGTCACGACTTAGCCTCTAATGAGAAACAGAACAAAAGATAAACCTCTTTGGTTCAGTCATGAATATAGAACTGTCTTGTTATTTTCTGTTCATAATCTCAGGTTTATAATCCTAATTTACAGTGCAACACTTAGATATTACAGATTAAATGCTAAATTGCCCTAAAAAGGGATTTAAAAAAAAGTACTTAAAACTTTTCATCTATTTTATTGTTTGCAACAGTAGGTGTTTTCTCCTATTGAAATGTAAATAATTAATGTTTTTTTTTCTAAGTAAGTGATTAAAAGCGTAAGCCTGTAAAAGTGTTCCTAAGTAAGAAAAAGGTTAGTTTTTGTGTTACATATTAGAAATAACATGCAGAAATTAAAATATTTTTTTAAATGATAAAAATATGTCTGCTGTAGAACAAAAAAAGCTATTACTCTGACAATTATGTTGTTTTCTTTTGCTACATTTTTGTCAAATGATTTTAAATGTGAGACAAGTGGAAATTTTCATTTATGGAGATGGAATCAGTTGAATTCAACAATCGTAAGCTTGGGTTTAAAAAAGAAAATAATCTATGGTGTAAAACACAGATTTTAAGGTTTATTTAGCTGATTTGTCTGTATGTTTAATATGTTTCGTGTTGTTTTTACTCTGAGTTAATAACTAATTTACTGAGGAGCAGCATTTTTTACAAAAAAAAGCACAAAAATAGTCTAAAAACTGAAGGGATGAAGCAAGAACTACAGATTTCATTATTAATGGTTGCAAAAATGAAGTAGGAACCATTTTTTCCTCTCTTAAGTGTTTTCTTTTCCTTTCAGCTTTTCCCTTCAGGGGTTGCCACAGCGAATCAATTTCCTTCATCTAAGTCTGTTTATTTTTTTCTCTCTTAAAGCAAACTTTCAAAATGAAAGAACAGGCATTCAGACAGGTCAGGACTGCTACTCCTTGTTTTTTGTAGCTATTTTGGACATATATTATAGAAATATAAAAGAAAATGTTAGACAAGTCTTCAGAATTAAAATGTCTGTAAGTAATGTAACAAGATCAGTAAAGCGATGATGCGGTTACCTCAATCTCAGTCAGATTTTTCTCATATGTGATGAATTGCTGTTTGTTTCTGCCTCAGGATATATTTCCCTATTTTCCTGACCGAATTCAAACTCTACCCCTACCCGTACGGATTCTCCCTAGCCCTCCAATCGTTGGGGAGCTTCTGGTGTCCAGAACTGTATTTTTAGGGGGAAGGGGTAAGAAATTCCTCCACCGGGAGGGTGATCCGGGGTGAAACGCATTTCTTCACGTAGGTGTGCTCTGAATCACAGAAATTTACATGTAAATGTAAATAATGACCTTTTGTTTAGAATTGCTTCTTAAAGTTATAAAATCAATATTATGTATTTTCTGAGCGCTAGCAGCTACGTGCTAACGTAAATGACAGTCGACTTTTTATGACGTCATCAAGGTTTAGTGCCACCGGAATTAAGTCAGAGTTCCCACCCTAATCCTTAACTACTGAGAATCTATATAGTGGGGACTGTATAGTACCTGGATTTTAAAAGCAATTCGGACACCAACTTTTCTTTCATTTTTCTAATTGCCAGATATGATGTCACTGATTTCACAAAGTGAAAATCGAATCAATATGAACATTTCACGTCTATTCTGACTTTACTGTGCTCTGATAATGGAAACGTAAATGGTTTATTAAAACTAATATTTAAGCATGTTTTTTCTGCAAAAAGTGTTTTACCACAATGCATTGTGATTTGTATTCACTAAAGTAGTGAGCTTCAATGCATGCTAGTTTTTCGCAAAGACTTTTGAGAAATTTTTTGCGCACTCCATTTTGGAATTGTGGATTCGGTCATCACTACAAAATGATGAACACACTATATACTGCCTGGGAAGGAACTCGGACATAGACACTATTTTTCCATCTCTGTCCATTTGGAGGGCTAATATAGGGAGAAGTCGTAGGGGTACGAGAAATTTTGAATTCTTGAATCTGCATCCTTTCCTCTGTTCTATTTAGATTTTCAAGCATAAGTGATTGTGTAAAACTGTTTTAGGATAATAATGGAGATTTTTGTTATATTAACTAATTGCGTCCCCTTAACTTGCTTGTCCATTTTTTTTATTGAAAATTCTTTACCCCAAAAAATGACATGTAATGAAACCCATCTATCTGTTTAGAACCCACTGAAGCCCTTTTGGGGGTTGCTGGAGCCTATCCCAGCTAGTGTTGGATGAAGATGGGGTACACCTTTGACAGGTGGCAAGTCTGTTGCAGGGTCACATAACTCACACCTTAAGACAATCCAGGTTTATCAGTCACCCTTGGGCTGCTGTGGTGGTTGACCTCTGATTGGAAGATCGCAGGAAGCGTCCTTGCCACCGTGCCTCTAGTGTAAGGTTGACGCCGACATCACTGTGTGAATGTGTGACTTTGAAGCACTTTCAGCCTTTAAAGAAGGTAGAAAAGGGCTATACAAGTATACTCCATCCAATGAAGCATATTTTTGACTGGGAAGAGTTCACATGTAAAACCCACACATGAGGAGAATGACAAACTCAACACAGAAAGGACCCAGCAGGGATTTGAACCAGGGCTCTCCTGCAGTGAGGTGGGAGTGCCAACCACTACTTCATTGTGCAACTTTATTATGAAAGCTCACTTTCTAAACTGAAACATTTAGTAACGACAATAAATATGTGGACAGAAAGATGAGAAAAATTGAAGGTTCCATTCCACACGCTGTTCTCCTGTAGTTTAGAGCTCCACTCTTGGTATAAAGATACATTTCTCAAATTTTCGCCTTCTGATTATTTCCATAATACCAGTTATTTTGTTTCTTTAGTGTCTTTGCTCAGATTTGTTCTTTTCCTGCAGAGTGTTTTAGCATTCCTGTGTCCTACTTTGTTTACTGCCTGATAATTTTGTTGCTGTGATGTAGTTGCTTGAAATTGTTCTGTCTTTCTCTCATTTCGGTTTTTGTTGTTTGTTCCATCTCATTATAACAAAGCAACCCTGTTTTTTTAAATATATATGATAAGCTGTGTTTATTTTCAATCCACCTGTCTCTTATCTGGAAAGCGATAGGACTGTAGCTTTAAGTGCGAGGAAAGATTACAAATAATAGCAGCACATTCTGAATTAATGTAAATGAACACATTTACAGAGTGGCTGCCCTATAGTGTAGAGCTGGGGTCACCAACCTTTTGGAAAGTGAGAGCTACTTCATGGGTACTGAGTCATACGAAGGGCTACCAGTTTGAAATAACAAATGTGCTTAGTTTGCCTTTAGTTATACATTAGTAATAAGGAATAATGAAATTCCTATTAGTCCAGTTGTGAAAAGCAGATTTTTGAATGTGCGTGATTTTGCTGTCCCCACAAAGTTTTTTAAGGATTTTATATCTTTAAGTTGTGCAAATTCAGAATCCAGCTGATGCCGGCATGGCAACTTCGAACATTTTGTGTAATATGCTAATTAATGTGCCCATTAGCCACACTTCATTTTTAGGGCATAGCTTGCTAATTTGTCAATATATGAGAGAAACGTTTGTATGTATCCCAAGGTTTTAAGGGCATCTTATTCTGATTAGACCATATCTGACAAGATTTGGTAATTTGCATATACATTTTATATGCCAGTTAAGGTGGTTATTGTCATTAATTAGATATTTGACAGTAATTTGCTTTTTTAAGTGGTGGACTTATATTCTGTTATTTATCAAACTGCTTTAAGACTGACTGATTTAAATGCAAAAATTATCAGAATTATTTCCCAATCTGCCTGATTTTTTATTTTATTTTTTTTATTTATTTGTGTTAGAGTAGCTGAGGGGAACGGATCTAACACAGGATAGTTGTACAGCATCTGGTTGTGAACCTACACCAATTGAATTGTTCTGTGGTTATCAGTTTCATCATGCAGACATTCGGACAACCCATGAGGAACCTGATGTAAGAATGATATATCAAGTACTGTACATTACCAAGAATCAGGATGGTGTTCAGAACATCAAAATCATTCTGATGACACTGATGTATTTGGTCTCTTGATGTCTCTTGTGATCAGCAGAAGTGACATGTTCCCTGATCATGGAAGCCACCAGTGGTAAAAGGGTTTCAGTGGACGTACAGGTCTCAGTGTTTATTGTATTGGAGAGGGAGCTGTAATAAACAAGCTGAAACAAGGACACACATTCAAATAATTGGGGGATCTTAGCTCATCATTTGATGATGTCAAGGCAGAAGCCACCAAACTCATTGGTGCATGTTATGGCTGCAAGGAAAATGAGGACTTCTCCCGAATCTGAGTAAATCTCTGGTCAAAAAAGATGGGAAGAAAAACATCACAGCTGCCCCACCTCTGAAATCAATACCATATAATGCCGTGTGGAGCTCTGCCCCACAGCCAGAGCCCCCATCATTTGACCCTACTGATTATGGCTGGTCTTTTGATGAATCCACTAAAACCCTGACTCCAAAACCTCTCCCTCCAGATGTGACCATAGCAACATCTGAAGTGTTGGTGTTGCTTCGATGTGGATGTTGCACCGATGAACCATGTAATTTACAGAAATGCAGTTTTCAATTAGGACACTTGCCATGTACATTCTTTTGTGCCTGCCGTACTGACTTTAGCAGTCAAAATCCATACAAGGACAAGGAAGTGGACGTGGGCACATATGAAAATGAAGATTTTGAAAGTGGTGAAGTAGAAAACGACTTGATAATGGGGTAACCAAGGATGCTGAATCTCTGGATAGGTCCTAGAGGTCAGTGCCATTACCAATATATGAGAGAATATCATTCCTGATGAACAAAAATGTGAATATGCAAAAGACTTAATTTGTTCTAGAATTACCACAACCGACAACCTTTACAACAAAAGGGAAATCACAGGAAATGTAGCCTACATGTGTCATGTGATGTCAGGAAAGGGAATTCTGGCCAAAAATATACTATTTTTGTTACATCACCTAATTTGCATATTGCACCTGCAAGATGGACAATTCATGTTAGAAATAAGCCTTTATCAGAGACCCTAAAACCCTCAGGGTAGACACTACTATTATAAGTGCACCCCTTTGAATTAGCCCTACTGAGTTACAACAAAACAGAATTTGTGATAATGACCACTCTAATTAGCACATAAAATGCATATGCAAATAGCCAAATCATATTTTTGTATGGACTAATCAAAATCAGACACCCCTAAAACCTAGGGTTAGCCACAAAAATTTCTCTCATATCTGGACAAATAAGCAAGTCTGAACTGAAACGAAAAATGTTGGTGATGGCCACTTTAATTTGATTCTGAATCAGTATCCCTTAGAGATATGTAAACTATTAAAAAAACCTTTGTGAGGACACCAACAACAAGTTTGGCACAATACTGTTGGACTTTATGTGAAGACGGTGATTTCCCAACATTATTATCAACGATGACAATAAGCTAGGAAACATGCATCAGTACTCAGCACTTTAATTGTTACATTTTCACATGATCACTTACATCACTAAATTTCATGGGAAAATTGTCCCATTTTCACTATGTTGCACAATGTTTATCAATTATCTAATGTTAAAGAAAGATCACTTACACATGTTTAAACAAATCTTGTCACATTTTGAACTAACCACCAAATCTGCAGCATTTTTAACAACATTTATGATCTTTGAACTGGAGTAGGTCAGAGATCACCGAAGTTTATCTGGAGTTAATTTATCATGAACATATTTTTAAGACGTTTTAATACTTAAATCTATGTAAATGCAAGTGTAATTTGAAAATAAGTGATAAGTTTATTAGTTTTGGCTTCATGCCTTTTCTCCCGCTCTGTGTGGTGAATGTTTTGTGATTAAATTCTTGGAACTCCATCACATCTTGGGTTGAGGTTCTTCCCTGCATCTGGGCTCTCATCCAGATGCCTGCACCTCTTTTGGTTGCACGTTCATACCAGTGTCCACTTTAAAGAACTCGTTGAAAACTGTTATCCACGATCTCTACACGTGTTATTATCTACTCTCTTGCTTGACTGTTTATTATAGTTATAATCATTGTTTGCTGGACATTTCCATCATGACTTACCTTTTTGCAATTGTTATTTGTTTAAGGTCATTTGCTGCTATTGTCATTTTAATGTTGTTCTTTGTGCTGCCTCTAGATTAGTCATCATTCTAAATGAGAATTGGAGCTATCCAACCGTACAGTTTTGAGCCACATACCAGCTCGGACGAGGAAAACAAAGACGTACATGGATCTATTTGTCTGCCAGTGGATGCGTCAGAACCTTGTGGCGCTCCCAGTGTATTTTCTGCATCCAAATTATTATTTTTGTTCAAACCACACTTTTTCATCTGCTCCATATTCACAACGATTGGAATAAAGAAATATTCTGAATTAGAATTTTGAGTTTAATTTCCTTCTTTTTTTTTTGTCTTCCATCATGGGAAATGTTAATATGCCAAAACAAAATTTTGATCAGTGGATCATAAATGTAAGATGGATTTTGAAACCAATCTTGATCTTGGTTTGGATTAAAACTTGAATTTTGGTTTGTTTTGGTTCTGCTCTGAGTATTTCTCCATTTTATTGCATTATGGCCGATATTTCAATCATTAGTGGCAGTGTGGATTTTAAGCATTCAGGAGTACGTTTGCAGGTGCTTTTAGAGACATCACTCTGCTTTTACCACATCATTTTGATACATTAAGACAATACATTTTATTGTAACTTTCATATCGTCATGAAACAATCAGCATCCCGGATTTGTACTCATAATTATCTTCAATGTATGGGAGCACAAACCCAAAAGCCTATTTTTCTTGGATAATGTTCTTAAAGTGCTTCATTACGTCCACTCACACACAAAGGATGAACAAAATCATCCCCTACAAGTGTTGTGTAGGGGACACCAGAGCTTAATTTTTGTCTGACTTTTCCACATAGTCAACCCTCAATTTGAAAGCAATTTGAGATACTTTTAGGAAAAATTTAGGTGCAAAAATAGTGGTTGCATGAAACATGCCAAACTTTTTTTATTATCATTATATCTATAAGAAAGCTCTTTTTAAAGATTTTTTTTATGCAGTCTCAGCTGCAGGGTTTTAAAAGCAGTCCACCTCCTGTTTCACAAATGCAATCAGCGGAAGGTTTGAGGTCTTTACATTCGTCTTTAGTTGCAGGAATGCTGACAAACGGATCGCTCCACATTCCACTTCCATCACGTCCATTTCAAAATGCTATTTAAGGAGCACCAACCATGGGAAACGTTTCCTTCTACAGACAAAAATCTCTAATAAGTATTTCAGACTTTTTAATGTTAAATTTACTTGATAGAAGTCTAATAAAAAAATGTTGCCACCATATTTGACCTCAATGTGCAAAAAAAAGTTTTAAAAATGTTCCTGCTTTGTTAAATCATTCATTTTTTTAGTCATCTGTCAATTTTTGCTGCAGATTTGCAGAAAGCAATTGCTATATCTGTGGCTTTGTTTCCAGAGAAACATCCATTATTATCTCATCTTTACAAAGTTTCCTCAAGCAAAACTTTATGTCTTTGTTACTGACAGGTACCGTCATGGTTATAGGGATAACAGTGGAAGTGTTGACTCACCTCACACAGACACTTAATGGGGTGGGAAACGGTTTATGGATGGGGCCGGTCAGGTGGTTTCAGTGAAGGCGCTTATTGTTGAAGAAAGCGTGAGAGACGACCAAACGAGCTCTGCTGCTTGTCGCCGAGTTGACTCTCCCATTCTGTCCAATCCAGTTTTACCTCTGCCGTGATTGATTCAAACCGCCATGAAGAAGCTGCAATCACAGCCTGTTACTTTGGAAAGCTGCAGTGAGTCAGTATTCACATAAAAGGGTTAAAACTATTGAGCAGACTCAAGAGTTTTTAGGTAAAGTTTAGACTTTTTTTTTCCCGTCTGTGTGTATTGCTTAAGTAGCTGTTGTTTGGGGTTGTGGAAACCTACAGTGAGAAATCTTAAGGATTACTTAAGTAAACATTGAAAACAATCTAAACAACAGTTTCTAAAGAGTTAAACTGGATTCAGCTTTTGCAAGTTTTAGTCTTTTTCCGGTACATGTAATATTCTTTATTTTGTGCTTTAAGATTTTAATGTGTGAAATGTACAACAGCTTTTATGAGTTTTATCAAATGTTAGTAAAAACTAAATTTGCTTAGAGTGATCATTAAAGACCCACTCCAATGAAAATTGTGTTTTTGGTGTTATCGACATGTCCTTGAAGCATTTTTCTGATGATGGAGAACATATATAAATACAATTAAAAGTAAAACTGAATATTCATTCAAATTGCGGTGAATGAGGAGCTGACAGAAAATCCTGTTTGAATAAAGGTTGCAGTTGTTACGTTTACCTACATTCGGCATGTTAGTTAGGGGTTGTGAGGGTATGTAAGCTAACAGGAGAGAGTATACACAAAGGGATGATGGGAAATAAGCAGAGGCTTACTCTTAGGTCCCACCCAAAACTCGGGCAAATTTCTGATGAACCCCTGCCACTCTGCACAGAACTATGTCCTAGAAAATGACAGTTTTCTTCTTTTATTTTAGCTAAAAACAGCATAATCATAAATAAAAGACCACTGGGAAAGCTTTTAAAACATAAAACATAAATTGGCACTTAAAGAAACAAAATCTAGCTGGATCAAGTGTTGAATTTTAAAAGAAGATTTCAAAGTTATTTCTTTTGGCCATATCACTGCAAAAACTGAACCTTAAAGTCCCACTCTAACTATATTTTATTGTAAAATTGTGTTTTAAGACTTTCTGCAGAGCAGCAGGAGCTCATTAGAAATTCTCTGGGTTGTAGGTGGAACAGTTAGCATGGAAGCTAGCCCTTTGTTTCCACTCTCCTGCTAGCTTATAGCACTTCTCAAGCTAACATTAGCAGAGCAAATGAAGTAAATAGATTCTATTCAAGAAAAATGTGTTTTATTTTCGGTCTTGCAAGGAAAACAATTTTATCAAGAAAATGTTTAAAAATCAAAATAATCTTAGTTTATGAAACTATGCCTTGGTGGCTAGACTGTTTTCTTAAAATTAAAAATCCTTGGAAAACATTTTTTTTACCCTATTGGCAGATTCTTTTTTTTATTTCGCTTATTTAAACTTTTCACATTTTAAGAATTTTGGTCATACAGTGAAGTTGGAAGACAAAAAAGCAGTTTTCTTTTTTCAAAAGAAAGAACTCTGAGATTTGTCTGCTAATGAACATACAACATCCTCATACAAAGAAAAACGTTCAAGAGACACTTAGCAAGCAACAGTTCCTAAGAAAAAAGAATTAGTTGTTAAACCTGAATTCTCTTCAGGAGGCAGCGAAGGCAACACGCTCATTGGTTTAAGAATTTTTACAAAACAACAAGGTGAAATCCGGAGACGACACAAACTGCAAGGAGGCTGCAAGGAGACAAAACTGATGGGATTTTTCCTTATTGTACCAAATTTTCTTTTTTAAATTTGCCACTTTATTTTAAGGGATTTTAATTTAATTAATTATCCATTTATTCTAAAGGACAAAATTTCCACAACCTGCTCCACTTCTGTTTTCTTTCAAAAAAAAAAAAAATCAACTAATAGGTTTTTTCCAATGCAAACTTCATTTTTAATCTAACAGCTCAAACTGGTGTTTTCAAACTCTTTACAGTAATGGGGTAAAACAAAAACCCTCTAGAAGTCTTACTCAAAGGGTTTTCTTTAAAATGCACGGCACTACTCATGCACTCGTGCAAATACTGTTGCACATTTGATTTCTCTTTGACGACACAGTCAGTAGGCACTCTGCGGGCATGTATGTACCTGCAGGAGTTTCTGTTGCCTTCAGACCAACTGTCACTGCGTTTGTGCTGAAGCACTTGTAATCATGTGTTGCTACCCGCCACTCAATGAAGACCCCTCCAAAAACATTTTTTTGGAAGGCTAAAGGGGAAGATCATATTCTCTCTACGGTTTCTTCTGAAAAGTGGAGAAATATATTTCGTACTCCTGTACGACTTAGAAAGAGCTTTTTTAGGTAAGAGACATTAATGTGAACGTCATGCCCCGACAGAGAACAGGAGGAGTTTCACTTGAACGAAGGCCAAGGCACTCACCCCGAGGGACTGAGACGCAACGTTGATAGGGACGAAAGACCTAAAAAAAATAAAAACAACTTGAACGGGTAAATGCTTAAAAGCCCATAATCAATATTTATCAGGGTTGGTCTGATTTTTGAATAGGCTGGTACCAAACACTCAAAAAAAGTAATTTTTTTGGTGAAAAATCTTAACTTAAATGATAAAAAAAATACACTTTTAGGTTTTACATGAAATAGAGCTTTATTAAAAAAGCAAATGAAAAACTTTTAAATGACATATTTTGAAAACTTTTGCAAATCTTTTTTTTTGTTGTCAAACTTTTTAAGTGCTCAAGTTTTTAGTCAAATTTGTGTAAAAAAAAAAAAAAAATAGCTTGCTGATATACTGAACACATCTGTTGAGATGTAAGCCTGAACTTCTCCTGCGGTTGGTGTCACACGATCGAGGTGTGTGGTCAACAGGAGTGTCAATATGTGAAATTGCTACTCCTACATCTTCAAGCGGATGCCTATTGTTACCTGATCCGCAGACCAGTTAAACCAGCAACACCTCTGACCGCAGTCCATCCCAGGGTGGAGAAATCACTGCCTCTGAATGGCTGGATTAAGATAAACCGTCACTTGTTGCTCTTGTTTCATTTTGTTTCGTTTTGTGTTCATATATGTGTCATGCTTGTACTTTCTACCTACGAAGGCCCGTTTGTTAGACATAAAGCTGCAATAAGGTTAAGATTTTGATACAATTTATTGAGTAAACTCCTTTTTTTAAATCTTAGTTTTGAATCTTAGTGAAACCAAAGGCTGAGTCACTTCCTCATCCTTTCTTCTTTATGTTTGCGGTGGATTGTCTTTGTTTTTATCCACATGAAGCAAACATATTTTTTCTTTTTCTTAAGCTCTGGTTAAATTCACTTTTTTTTTCACAGATTTGACCCTGCTTCTGCAGCACTGCAGGTTTTGCAACACTTATGGAATTTTCCTCAGGTTTTCTTTTTTTCTGCAAGACGGGGGGTCTGCAACAGAGCCATTCGGGTCCACTTCTTACTGACAAGCACCAAATAGGAACCACAAAGTCCTATTACACACTTTAGAAAAATAAGATGCTGATTTGTTTTTATACTACTATCATAAATATATATAATTTTGTTTTTTTAATGAAAAAAAATACAAAGAGAAAATATCACTTCTTTCAAAGTATGAAATAGTTTATAATTTTAAAAAAGTTCTTGTGACTTCTTTTCAAATTAAAAGACACCCTGTTTCACAAAGGATCATCTCAATGCAGTTAATGTGTTACTTTGGTGTAATGTCAGCAGTGGTTGGGAAAAAAATGTTTATTTTACCATTTGTGGTGAATCTCAGCCAGAAATTTGTAAATCTAATGAACCAAAATTAAATCAGAGCTAATTAAGTGTTATTTTTTAAACACAAGCACACTTAAAATCTTTGAATTTGCTCAAAAATAGAAAATCCAATTTATTATCTGCAGCGCAGATTATAAATGCTCTCTGACCTCCTTTTGAATTTCTGTGGTACATGGTAATCAAAAATCTGTCAAAAGGTTTTAGTTTGACTTATGATACGTGCAGTCATTCAACTTTTTTGTATTTAATTTGCGACTTACTTACTTTTGACTGTAGATTACATTTTTAGAATTAAAGGTTTTTTTTTTCTTTAACCAGAGAGCCACATGTGGCTCATGTTGCGGATCCTAGGGGTTAGGACAAAGTATGCAGAAATTGCTGAGTAAGCAAATAATTTACAGGGGAAATAATAATAAATAAAAAATAACCTTTACAGGGCTACACAGCAAACAACATTTATGAGGAGCACAAGTGAAATTAGTTAGTAAACTAAGGAGACACACCGCCCTTTATCAATATTAGTCTGAAGAGTTTGCACCATCTTTATGTAGTTATTAGTGGAAGGACAGCTTTATAAAAATTGAGAAAATTCACAGCTAGTTTGTGCTCAATGCTTTTGGCTTTCATACTGATGAACTGCAGTCGGAAAAAACATCAGAAGTTAATGAATGAGAGGAAAAATAATGTGAAGATCCTGTGGATTTCAACAGCAAACCAAATAAGAATGATAAAAAAAATATGAGGATAACAGCAACAAAACAATCCACTTCTTATGAAAAAAACAATACAAAACTTGCAGTCTGACTAATAGTTTAGATTTATAAAAATTGAATCTAGTGATGTCATTCTAATACAGCATATATTCAGACACCATTTCATTAAATTGAATAATACATACAATGATATTATTGATCAAATAAAAACTCCTCATAAAAAGCAGATTGTTATGTTCATTTGGATGCCTGCAACCAAGACATTTCAGAAGGAACAACATCTTTGACGAGCAATTTTTTGACTTTTTTTCAAAAACAAATGTCCGAATTCATTCACAAATTCTAATTTTAGTGTTTAAACACTTAAACGTTCCCTTTTGTTGTTTTACTTGCAACATGAAAATCTTCAATGCTGCTTCGGTCACCGACTTTGAAGCAACATGATTGACATTTTGGCTCCTTTCCTGGATTGTTTGCATTGGACACTCACTTTTCTACTCCTGCAATAACACATGCAAATGGACATCGACTTACAAAGAGAAAGTTGTTTGCATATCCGAACAACATTTGAAGGCTGCATGCTTTGTTTCGGTCTTTACATTAAGAATAGAATAGAATAGAATAGAATAGAAATGAATAGAATAGAATAGAAACTAATAGAATAGAATAGAATAGAATAGAATAGAATAGAATAGAATAGAATAGAATAGAATAAATAGAATGAATGTATCCCTAAAAGGAGAAATTACCTTCTTGCCATAGCTCTATTGAATGAAAACAGCAGATAGATAACAAATAATGCAAAAACTACACTTAAAATATGAATATTAACACTAAATGAAATTCAATGTTTTTGAAAACAATTATTTACTATTTGCTTTTGTTTCTAAAGCAGAACTCTTGGCCTCAAAACGGGATATTTCGTTTGACGATATTTAATTAATTCAGCATCTTACTTTTGTTTTCCACTTAAAACCTGGGGATATATTGTGGTGTGCATCGTATTGTGAGACATGTTTCTGGGAATGTGTCGTATCGCCAGAATCCTGCTATACTCACCCCTAGTGATCAGTCATGAGTAGGGCTTTCTATATCTGGAAATCAAGCAGACAAAGTGGCCCTCGAGGCCTGGAGTTACCCATCCCTGACTTAAAATAATTAGCTGTGAAACAGCACCACTAATGTTGCAATTAAAAAAATTGTTCCATGATCTGCGATTCTTTGAGTTGCTTATGGCTGCACAATAGAGTGATGTGAAATCTTAAATTTTTTTAAAAATACAAAAAAAAAAAAAAAATAGCTTAAAAGATTTTATAAATTGAGTGAACATCTAGTACAGGGGTGGGCAAACTTTTTGATTTGTGGGCCAGAAAGGGTTTAAAATTTGGCATAAGGGCCGGACAAGGAGCAGATGGAAGGAGAGATTGGTAATGAACTATAAACTAAAAAGATAATATGGAATTTAGAGAAAAAATGTTTAATTTGGAGTAAATTCTATATTCATTTATAAACAAAAGATTTGGAATTTTAAATTCTATTTAGATTTTTGTTCTCTTTTGGGTTGATGTTTTCAGAGGAAATGCAAACTCAAGAATAAAAAATACTTCTGATCAGAAAATACACACGACGCAGAGAAACACACATTCATGAGAAAAAACCAGATACAATGAAATAAAACAATATTAGGATTTTTGATTAATGTTTTAATTTGGAGGGCAGATTAAGTATCTTAAGGGGCCGCATGTGGCCCCCGGGCCGTAGTTTGCCCACCCCTGATCTAGTAGTTTATGCTTGAAATCTGCCTCAACTGCAGGGAGAGCTCTTAGCCACAAGAGGGCAGCAAACGACATCAAACTCAATCTAATCTCTTCTGCTGTGTGCTAAAACAAAGAGGTTGCATAACATTGCTCTTTTGCTCAGATTTGTTCCAACATGTCCTTTTTTTTAAAAGGTTTTGTCTGCAGGCAGACTGCTAGTTTCACTGCACTCACACACCCATAACTGCATGCGGACTCCACAAATGACACTCCTCCTGTTCTGAACCCGCTATTTTTATGCAAATGTCTCCTGTGGAACATGCTCTTGTTCATGGAAATCAGCAGCAGACTGCAACTGACGCTGCAGATGAAAGGAATGATATGACGCCTGGCTATGCGGGGAAGCATTTATAAATACAACTCAAGCTGCACTGTGTCTGACTCCTCTCTTATGAATATTTCACCATTTTTCTTTATTTTTTATTTATTATTTTTGTGGATACCCTCCCTCTACCCTAAAAGTTGCTCTATGAGTGTGATAAGGTGGGGCTGCAGTATCTCCTACCAGGGGAGCAGGATGGGTAAAAGTAATAACCTGAAAAGAAAAAAAAAAGAAAAAGAAGATCTCATCCAGCTCCTCAACAGCAAAACATCTATTTTATTTGTTGCAGCGTTTCCAAACACCCTGGGGATGTACAAGACGTGGAACAAATAAATGCGGCTCTTTGAAAATGCAGGGACAAAGGATGCACACGGGGAAGGAAACAGGAAACAGGACATCAAGACGGGAAGTGCGGCAACAACATCGCTGCTTCTGGTCTCCACTAAATCTGACTGTGAATACAGGACTTTCCCACCCACAAGAGGGAGAAAAAGAACATTCATCAGTTTTTATGTTAACGCACAAATGCACACTAAAACTAAGACAGCTTTACATGCTTTTCAATTTGGATTTAGGCTAAATCATCAGTACATTATAACAGTGTGATAGTGAACATGTTTTGGATATTTCACTTTAATTTGTATTAAAAAAAAAAAACAATTTTGTTGTAAAATTAAAGATGCTCTCTTTACCCGCCCTCCCCTTTGCCTCTGGTCAAACACTTTTTTTTTAATGGCGAATTTTCTGTTGGTTTTAGCTCCATAGCAACCACTTTATTTTTTGGTCGCCTGGGTTTGATGAACAGGTCTGTATAATTTAAAGAAGAATCTGCAAACGTTAGTTTTTGGGTTTCCTTGGCAACAGAGTTTTTCTGACAATTACACCTCCATTCCTAGTATGATCGTATCACATGTTATGGCGTTTTTGTTCAACTTGATTCAAGGATTCGTTTTTTTAAATATTCACAATATTCCAATTAAAAAATGTAATAAAGGAATGTCACATTTCCAAGGTCATCCCCGTTAAATCAACCATTTCTAAATTTAACATTTTTTCCCAAGTTTTCTACCTCAATGAGGCTTGAGGGGTCAGGGGGAGATAGATTGAAATCCCTAAGAGGAGTTTAAATTTGTAACTGGTACCAAAGGTGACTATCTGGAAAATTCAAGATGGCTTCCTATTCCTGAGGTCAAAGGTCAGCAAAATTTATGGCGGTATATTCAACTTGGTGGCATGTGAGTGAAATTTTGTGAGGGCTGTTTGAACAATCTTTTCCCATATTGTGCAAAATTGTGAAAATTCCCAATTTTCATATTTTGCCACAAAATGTGGGCATCCCATAATTATTTCAAACCCTCCTTTAGATATCCCTGACATGTGGTTTTGTTTGTTGGTGGATTTTGAAATATTTGTTTAATCCCATTTTTTTTAAAATGATGTCATCTATGAGTGTGCAAATTTCCTCATTACTTAACTTGGTGTGAGCAAATTTTGGTGAGTTTTTGAGTGTGTTGCAGGGGTCAAATTTCTCTCAACCTCCAGTAAGAAAAGAGAATTATGAAACCATACGGGTCATAACAATAATAAAAACCTCAGACACCAAATTGACAAATGATTATGAGGCGTTTGTAAGTACCAATTAGAATGCATCATTATGCCTTTGTCAATGATCTTTGAATGTGAGATGACATTTTTAAAGGTTATCTTTTTATAAATGTATTGATTTAACATTTGTGACTTTTTTATCCATTTGAGACACATTGAAACTAAAGATTTTTTTTCCAGTGTCACCATCTGTTCTCTCCCTGCTTTGATGTTTCCATTCTTTGTGTCCTTATAGCTGCTCATTGGTCTGCTCCAGTTACTGCCCTGACCCGTGGTATTTACAGCCTATAGCCCTGACACAGCTGTCATGTGGAATGTAAGCAACTGTTTGAATCACTGTAAAAATTAGAAGGAAGAAAATAAAAAGACTTAAAATCCTCCTAAGGAACCTAATGTCAAATTTTTGTTTAAATATTATGAGTATTTGTTACCTTCTTAAACACTGATTTAATCAGAAATGTATTTTAAGGCGGTATTTTCCCTGGCTTCTTGATCTAGACTCAAAAGCAAGGGTGAGGACCACATTCCTGCTTGTTCTCCAACATATCCTGCTCCGGCATGTTCTAATTAGTTGGACACACCTGATCCAGGTAATCAGCCGTGAGTGGAGCAATGAAATCTGGGAAAAGTGCAGACACACCGGCTCTATAAGCTTGGAGTTGCCCATCCCTGATCTAGAGTTTAGCGTGGATGGATTTTGAAAATGGGATTAGGATTAGATGCAAAAGACCTGCACAGATTTGACAGAAATAAGAATTACTTTGGTATCACAGTTGGTGCTGCCTTTAGCGCATTTAACCCAACAAAATGCTTATTGGTCAGTTTATTACTTCTGTTACTTGCAATAAAACAAATATATAATGAAAAAAAATGCTTAGCATTAGCATGCTATAAAAAGAATACCAGAGCAAAAAAGGATATTTTGACAAATGGAATGACTGAGTAACAGCTGTTTATCTTTTCAGTAGAAGTCAAAAGAGATTTGGCTTTCCCGGGACTAGCAGGTACTTCCTGTTTGGAACACAAATGGGAGGGAATAATCTGTCCAGTTCACTATATACACTGCTCATTCCAGTTCTCCATATACAGGCACTGCTCTGGACAAGCAGGAGGGGGCTTCTTCTTCTTTTCCCCTTTCTACTGTTTAGTAGCAGATGTCCACCACCTACAATTGGAAGAGGCTTGGTGTGAATTTCATTATGCTTGAAGCTCTGTTCTAGGGTGGTCCTGCACTACAAATTAAACAAAAATATTTTAAAGATCACAACAAAAATTTAAAAAGCAAAAGAAATAATTAAAAAAAACTGTCATGATTTTGTGCTTAGGTTTTGTCATGTTCTGGTTTCTGTCAATCTCACCATGTTCAGGTTAAATCATCCACAGCTGTCTTCTTTAAGTTAGTCAGCCTCAGTGTATTTAAGTCTGGTTTTTCATTCCTGAGTGTCAGGTCATCTGCTCAGATCTGCTCAGGTAAATCTGTTCAGTCAAAGCTTTTGGTTCTCCATAAAGTTTTGTCATGTTTTTGTTATTTTATTTTTCCAACACCAAGTCTTGTCTCCTGCGTTGGGGGTCCTTCACCACCATTCCTGACAAAAAACACCACCATGTTTTAAAAATTAAAGCAAAATTCCTGAAACCAAAACATAAAAAACATAGGAAAACCAATTATTTCCAGAAAATAAAGTGAAATGCTAGAAAAATGAAACGCAATGAGAAACCGGAAAAGGTAGGTGCTAGTGCTGGGTGATATGACAATATACACTGCTCACTGATCAAATTAAAGGAACACTTTTTTAATTGGGCCTGGCATGAATTGAATGAAACCTGTCTGATAATTTTCTTGTTGGTTAAGCAGCTGAGGGCCTCGTTAATCAGTTTCAGCTGTATTGGTGTTGATGGAATTAACAACAGGTGCACTTCAGTGGCAACAATTAGAAAACCTTCCAAACAGGACTGCTGTTACATGTGGAGGTCATTTTAAGTTTCTCCCTCTTGATCTTTTTTGGCTGCTTTTCCACTTGTGCTGATTTTGGCTTGTGTAATTCTCTCTACTGGCAGTATGAGGAGATTCCTTAACCCTACAGAAGTTGTACAGGTTGTCCAACTTCTCCAGGATGGAACATCCACACGTGCTGCAGCAAGAAGGTTTAATGTGTCTCCCAGCACAATCTCCAGAACATGGAGGAGATTTCAGGAGACTGCTGGTTATTCTGGGAGAGCTGGACAGGGCCGGAGAAGGTCCTCAACCCCTCAGCAGGACAGATACCTGCTCCTTTGTGCAAGGAGGAACAGGCTGAGCACTGCTCGTGCCCTACGAAATGACCTCCAGAGGGCAACTGGTGTGAATGACTCTACCCAAACAATCAGGAACAGACTTCATGAAGGTGGCCTGAGGGCCCCACGTCCTGTAGTGGGCCCTGTGCTCACTGCCCAGCACCATGGAGCCCAGCACAGACCTCTACTGTCTAGGAAATGGTGCTCTGACTGCCATAAGGTATCCAGATGAAATCCTTGAACCCATTGTCAGACCCTACGCTGGTGCAGTAGGTCCTGGTTTCCTCCTAATGCACGACAATGCCCGGCCTCACATGGCAAGAGTATGCAGGCAGTACCTGGAGGATGAAGGAATTGAAACCATTGAATGGCCTTCACGATCCTCTGACTTAAACCCAATAGAACATCTCTGGGACATTATGTTTGGGTCCATTAGGCGCCGCCAGGTTGCTCCTCAGTCTGTACAACAGCTCAAAGATGCCCTCACACAGATCTGGGAGGAAATGTCATAAGACACCATTCGTCGTCTCATTTGGATCATGCCACGACGTTGTCAAGCATGCATACAAGCTTGTGGGGGGCCACACAAGATACTAAAAAAGCATTTAGAGTTGCAGAAATTACATTTTGGAGAAAATGGACTAGCCTGCCACATCTTCATTTCACTCTGATTTTATGGTGTCTACACCATTGAGCCCTCTGTAGGCTGAAAACTTTTATTCCATTAAAAGACTTGGCATACTTTTGTTCTTAAGACACTGCCCAGTCGTTATTTGTATAATTATCCAACATGAATCGATCTAATGTGATTCTTTAAAGTGCTCTTAATGCAGATTGCTCAGAATTGCAGTTGTCATTTTAGCTAAGCTTCAGTCAGTGACTATGTAACATATTTATACATTTATTCTGGTGCTCCTTTAATTTTTGTGAGCAGTGTATATCGTGTGGACGACAGAAAGATGTCTGTCGTGGTATTTCTCCTCTATCGTTTATATTGTTGCTAAGCTATTTTGATAAATTATTATACCAAATATGTCATTAATCAGACCCTCCAGGATTTTGTGCGATCTGTTGTGCACGCTTCAACTTTTTAGTTTTGCAAATCTACCGTGACAACAGTCATGGATGAGGACACAGCTCATATACTGTTTTCCTTCTGACTCCTTACAGAGAGTCGTGATCTCTTTTATTACCTCTGAGTATTTTTTCAAGACGCACGTGAACGGTCACCCCGCGGGGTGGTGGCGGCAGAGTGAAGGTGTGCTGCGCGCAAACGTGCATGAAAATCTGAGGATTAATCTGATTATGCTGTTTTTTTTAAGTTTATAATTTTTCACTGGAAAATGTTATTTTATTCTAAACTGTGTTAAAATCAATACACAAATATTTGTGTTATTATGAGCAGCGAGAACCAAAAGTTCACAATTCACAGTTCTGTTCAAGTTAAATGACAGCACAACAACATTGTATAAACTGATGATGAAGTATTTTTCTAGTGCACCTGTCACAATAAAAAGAGTTGGAATAGGAAAATGTGAAGTTTATTTCATAATTAACATTTTTAGACACTTTTCAAAACTATAAGGACTATTGGGACATCTCTGATTGTCCATTGTGACCATTGACATACAATATTTTACTAGATATACCAAAGTGTTGACATCACCCATAAAGAAATACCTTACTTCCAGGCCTCACAAAGACAGGCCGAAGCCCTCTCTGTCACTTCCTGATCCCCTGCCGCCATTTTGTAACCTGTTGACAGTGATTGGTCCAAGTCGCGTTGACTCACGTTTTTAGAGGAAATACTGTCGCTAATCACAAGTTAGCTTGTTTGAAGTCCACACCCCTTTCACTGAAAGCGTCCTCGGGAGAAACCGTCAATCAAATGTTCAAGGTGGGGACAGAGGGCACCACATGCTTTTACTGAGGCATATGATTGGTCAGTTTATAACTCTAATAACATGTGATAGGGAAAAAATATTTTTAAAAAGATTAGGATTTGGAAAAAGATGTTAAGAAGAATGTATCAGCAGAAGAATGGTTATTCTGATAAATAAAATGTAATGAGTAAAAATTAGTAATAACTGTCTATTTCTCAATAGAAGTCTATGTGATTTTGACCCTCTTGGAACCTGTGGGTCCTGCCTATCTGGAACACAAGAGGGGAAGGGTTGATATGTCCAGTGATTATACAGTCAATGATTGTGACCCACTACTCTGGCATTCCCCCTCTCTTCGTCTCCTGCTGTACGTTCACTCTTTCATTTAAATTTACAATGACCTCTGCACAAAGATCAGTCATGACAATTATCTTTTTCTTCTTCTCCTTTTAAAAAAAAAAAAAATTCTTTATTACTTTAGACTCCATAGCAACAATCAAATCCTAACACGAGAAGGAGGGAAACACAGACAGAGCGAGACATGGAGGGTTGAATCATGGCAGGATGCAGACAATTAAGGCTTAATGTGGATAAATTTTACTGGGAAATGATGATATAACCTTTGAGTTTCTCCTTCATGCTCTGGCATGTGTAATGACTTGTGGCACTGCATAAATACGGGGAAATTCGACTGCAAAGCGATCATTAAGATATTTGTGAGAGTTTACAACATACTGCCCCAAAGTCGCAGAACCAGACCTGGATTTGTCATCGGCATCTTTCTGATTTTATCCTGGGACGGTCTGGGAATCTGAACCTGGCCTTGTCGAAGTGCTTAGTCTTGCGATAAAGCCAGTACACGGTCTGAATGCAGCTGTGCTTCATTGAAAATACCCAGGATATTCCCACTTACTCATTACATAAACAAATGCCTACAAGATAAAGACAAGACCGACCTGAGCTCTGTTTAATTAAAATTTTAAATTTCTTGATAGGCAAAAAAAAAAGCAGCAGAACTTGTACCTGTGACTTTGATTAATTTAACAAACACACAAAAAAAAGTGTATGAATCACTAAACTGTTGAGAAAATGCAAACACACGAGGCTTTGATGTCTACCAATTTCTCACGAATAGCTGCCTGAGCGGCACGCTGTTGTGTTATATCACTGTGAATCACTGTGAGACGTGGACACTGCTACACCCCCATGCAGACGCTAGCTGTTGCACCTTTTGCTGACAGCAGCCCACATGGTCTCTCTTCTCTTTGGGACATCGCACTTCTTCCTTCTTCTTCTTCTTCTTACAGGCAGACGGAATCATTTAGAGAGACCGCAGCCAGGTTCTGCTTTTCTTTGATCCGAGATGAGATGGAGACGAGAACTTGATGACACGTCTGGGCAGAGATTCTCTTTAGTCTCCTCCTCGAATAAAAAAAAAAAAAAACACTTTCTGTGTGCATGTAGTGACGTCAGCTCTGCTGTTCATGGTAATGTGACATTTTTCATGTGGAATCATTCAAATGGATGGAGGTCACATGTAGCTATTAGTCATTTTTGGACTTGTTAAGCTCAAATCTGAACTCCCAGAAGGCTTTTTTCCTTTACATTTTTTTGTTATTAAAGTTAAGCCACACCTTTCATACCCACTCCAATCATCTTCTGATCAGTTGTAAAAGGATTCCCAATGGATGGTTTTTGATTATGATTATTAGGTTTGTGTATTGGCATGAGTCAAGTAATGCGATGCATTTCACAATAGGCGTGTCATGATACGATACATGTCTCGATATAATCCAAGACAGTACCAGACACAGTATATCACTATTTTAGAAAAAATTCTATCTAAATATTAAAACACCTTTTACATGAATAAAATGGTCAAATGCATTTTATTTTATGACCAGAGCACTCTGCGCGTCTTCTTGATCTCACTCACTCTTATACGAGCCAATAAGCAATGAAATTTGAGTTTTTATACAATATCAAATTGGCAAAGATTTTGGGTTTGACACTCACCATTAGTTAAAATTATGTTAATAAAATTATGTCTTAATTCGCTATGTTACAACAACAATCAGTTCATGCTTATACAACAAAAGATAGTTCTTGTGAGATCTTATTGTTTTGTGGGGTGCAGGGCTGCTGAAAGAGGCTCGGTGTGGTTTGCTGCCAACTAGTGGTTGAGAGTTTTAGACACTAAAGTATGAAGCTGAACTGCATGTTTGCCTATAAATTATTAATTAGATATCATACTGGCAGCATTTTAAATCAATACATGTATCGGCAAATGAAGTATCGCGATATTTCACTAAATCGATATTTTCTCACACCACTAATGATTGTGTCGTTTTTAGCCAAAATCAAGAAACCGGTACCGTTTCTAGGACACGGTTTCTGAAGAGCAGCAATAGTTAACAGAAATTTGCCTCTGAGATGTGATCAGGACTATTGATGTTGAGCAACCCCGCCCCCACTTCCTGTCAACATATGATGAGCTTTGCTTTTTCACACTCTCAGGAATTGGTGGTGGATGACCCAAACGCAGGAGACCAGGCAAGGTGACAGAAAAGTAAAACGTTTAATAAACAAACGGAAACACGAACAGAAACCCACAGAGACAAAAAAAAAAAGACAGGGGCAGGTGGGACAGGGCAGATGACCTGACAAGTTGAACTGAAAGTCTGAAACTTAGATAGGGTGAAGGCAATTAACTGAAATGAAGACAGCTGTAAATAATGATTTATCTGGAACAGGTGGGATTGACAAGGGCAAAAAAATCCAATCTAAACCACAGAATCCTCACACTCAGAAATATTGGACCTATCAAGATGGACAGTTTTAAACCAGATACCAGCTCTGGTGAGGAAAACGAAGACGTGCATGGATCTAATTGCCTACAAGTGGAGCAGATCAAGGAGCATCTGACCCGCCCAGCGTATTTTCTACTTCACTAATACGCTCTTTGTAAAACAGTCTTTTTCCATCTGCCCTTGAATTACAAGAATATAAAGACAGGAATACTAAGAATTATAAATTAGAGCTTAAATATGTCTTCCACCATGAGAAAAATAAAATGAGAACTTTTTTTTTCATTGGAGTGAGTCTTTAGATCAATCCTTTGGTGGATGGTATTTGCCAATCAGGTCACTAACTGATATAATTTTTTTGGAACATTGGAGTACTTTTGTATCAGTATTTTTCTTGATGTAAGTTGTTGCACACTGTAAAAGCCATTTTTGCATATTTTTGTTTGTTTTGTTTACTTGATTTCTATGGATGATAACCTATGTTATGTGGCATGTACAGTTATTTAGTTAGTAGCATATGATATGGAAGTGTGTCCTAAATGACTTCACGTGATTGGCGGACAAGATTTCAAATGTCACAGGTGCTGTAATCAAAATGCCTGTACCTGGTGTGCTTATCTACTGTTGTATTTCTCTATTTCCCAGGTCTTTATTGTAAAAAGGAACATGTTCTAAATGGCTTGCTTGGTTCAATAAAGGTAAATTATTGTTTCTTTATTTAGTTTTTGTTCTTTAAACATGGTTTGTCTCCTTATATATAAAATATAAAAATGCTGATAAAGACGCACAAAAATCCCTTTATTTTCCTTTTGTCCGTTTATCCTTAGTTCATGTGCCCAACGCATAGAAATTAGGGTGCAAAAAAGTCATCTTTTGGAAATAAAAATAACAAAAACACCCCTGAAGCATCATCACACATCAGAGTCTGGATGGAAGGGGACAAGGGAAGAGAAAATAGAAATATTAGATAAAATTGTTTATCCGCAGAGCTGAACATGACCCAAAGGCGGACGCAAACGCATCGGAAGTCCTTTTTGTTTCCTTCAGTCACACCTCAGGCGTGTGGACAGATAACTTCAGTCAAACAAACATGTTCTGTCAAAGAATCTGCGTGTTACAGCAAAAAAGAAGGTTGTATTATAAAAGATTAGCAACAGAAATAAAAAAAACATGATTCAAACACAACTCTGAAAGAAAATGTGACTAACGGTAAAAATGTGAGTAAAAATTGTTGTACTAACACACCAGACAGAAATCACATCCTGCTGAAGCGGAGTTTCCAGGAAGACATTGTAGCAACACATCCTACAAGGATATCCTGATGTATTTCTGGATTCAGGAAACTTGTACAAAAACCTGGCTCTACATATTTTTCCAAATATAGCATATAGTAAAAATTTTTTTTGATCTGCTTTTAATCAGTCAGAGCCGTTAATAGACGTGAACTGTAAAGGGAAAAAGTTTGCACCAGATTGTTGTAGGTTTTTTTTTTTTTTTTTTTTTTTACGTATGTTAGAACAATACTTCAAAAAATTGACAGAAAGTCTTAGGATGTTTTTTGATGAAACCCACCAAAAATTGCCATTTAATTTATTTTATGTCATAAAGATAGTATCTATGTTGATCTGTTGAGGGATTTGTTAAGGTTTTGCTCAAAACCATTTAATCTCAAATATCAACATGGGAGGTCAGGAAAAATAAACCCTATACCCACTATCTCAAATTTGATCCAAACATTTTTAACATGGTATAACTATGTTTAGAAAGATTCATCATAAATAAAAATTGCATTGTCCCAATACAGCAAGTGTTCTTTTTCTTTTTAATTATAGCAAAGTTTGAAAAAACATTTCCCGCCAAAAGCATTTTTGAGATTTCACGGAGGAAGCCATTTTAAAATGACCAGGAAAAGGTGTTCTACTGCCCCTAGTGGAACAATAATCTAGTACAGGGTATAAAGCATAAACCAAGTCTCTATACAGTGTGTTTTTAAGGAAAGCTTTGATGAGTCTTAAAATGCCAATACCAAATAATACAAATACAGTAGCTCCTTCTCTTTTTTAACCTGTGGTTTCACTGTGTGAAGTAATAATTTCTGAGTCATAATGTAAGTGTGGGCAGGTGGCACATGTTACTATAGTGACAAGATCACAGAGGGAGGTAAGAAAACAATACAAAAGAAACTAAACTAGAAACTAATGCCATATGAGAACTTTTTAAACAATAAATCCTAAAAACATATCAGAACAATCTGAAATAAACTTTTGCCACTGATTAACAATACTATTACTATTTGGAGAATTATAAATTACATAACTATAGATTTAATCTTGAGAAACCCAAAGTTTCAGTTAATAAATGCAGACATGTGGGTGTCAAATGATGAAAAAACAGACAGCCAATTAAATGAAATCCATGTTTGATGAGCATCAAAGCCAGAGGAGACACCCCTGCTGATATTATAATAAATTAAAAGACCTTGTCTGCTCTACCATTCCTCCAGAATGCACAGATTGAAGAAAGAAAGTGTTTGATCTTCTCTGATCCTCTCTCATTATTATAAGTTTAAAGCACATATACTGCACAACTATGTTTAGTAGCCGTCCAGTAGGGAGCTGATAAAATAAATTTGTATATTCTTTTTGTATAATTTCTTTTGGATCATAAACCAATAAAGTCATGTTTATATTTAGGTTAACATCAAGGGGAAAAGATGACAGTATCCAAGGAAGACCTAAAGGATTACTTGAAAAAGATTCAAATTTTGACTTGTGTAGTTGGACATTAAAATAAATATGTAAAAAATATTAATTGTTCCCTCTAATTAACATTTTGAGCCACAATTTAGTATTTCATGGACACAACTTGGCATTATACTAGATTTTTATATATACATGTTATTATTTTGTTCTTAAAATTAGCATTTTGAGCACACAAAGTAACATTTTGCAGCAACATATTAATACAATTCAAGTTACTAAAATACTTTTTTGAGGACAAAATGCTAACTTGTAAGCATAAAATAATACATTTGTATACGCAACATGCTAATTTGCATTAAAAATTAAATACTAATTTGCACCTACAAAATACTAAATTGTGCGCTCAAAAGGCTAATTTGTATCCACAAAACAGAAATTTACAGCCACAAAACACTTATTCGAGCCCACAAAACGGAAAATTTGTACCTGCAAAATGTTAAATTGTGACAACATATTTCTAATTTAAGAGCACGAAATACTTATTTGTGATCACAAAACACTTATTTATACCAACAAAATACTAACGTGTGCACACAAAGTACTAAATTGTGACCACTAAATCTGATCTGTGCTCAAAAAACACAAATGGCAAGACTAGAGAGAATGCTAATTAGAATGCTAATTTTCGTGCACAAAATGCTAATTTGTGTCCACAACTACACTGTGACCTCAAAATTCTAATTTGAGCTCACAAAATACTTGAACATGGACACGAATGATGAATTTGAGGGAAAAGTGCATCACTAAAAAATTATCACATTAAATTATATTTAATGTGATGTCCAGGGTTCTGTAGTTTTAATAGAGCTATCTTATCTGCAGTGAGATGATCCTATGATGTAGAGGATGTCATTAAAAAAAAAGAAAGTCATACAAGCTTCTTTTAAAAGTAGAAAGCTATTTTGCATTTGGAAAAAAATACTATTTCCCTCATATATTTTTATTTTTACACATGCCAAAAAAGAAATATTATTTATATGCAATTTAAAAGTAACAACGATATGAATGCAAAGCGGTTTCTACATTTCCGTAAAATCATTTAACATTATTGCTGCAGCTAAAGAAGATGTATTTACCACTTAAAAACCCTTTTATCATTGTGGTAGAGGCAGATTATGAGACTTTACTTTCATTTCATCTAAAAACAACAGTATACTTCAGAGCACTTCACACAAAAATAATTCCACAAACTTTCGGCTGAAATGTTTGCAAGATTTCAGTGATAAATCCAGACAGAACATGCATCCTTTTGCTGGCTTCCCCTCTCTTCCAGTCTTCAGTGTGACCTGGCTAGCTGTTGCTAAGTTTATCCTAATACAGTGAGCCCCTTAGGCATGCAGCGGCAACCCAGAAAAGACAAGGCCCACTGTTGGAAGAATGGGAAGAGGGAGGAGGTGACGGAGGGATGATGAGACTCAAGGTGCCACATGCTGACACTCAGTGAAAGGAATGTGTGTGTGTGGAGAAATGAGTTTAAAAGAGCCTTTGTATTTAGCAACTGTGGCAAATATGAGCTGGAGAAATGAGTTTGTGTTAAAACCACCTTCTACCCACTAGAGCTTTTTGTTCTCCATATGGTGAACGCAAACTGACTTTTAGATGAAAAACACTTATAGTACATGTATTTTTTCACGTTTCAACAAACAAAATAAAGAACAAAGTAAAATAAAATAGGTATTTTTCATATTATCACACGTTTATGTGTTCGCCCTGCAATGTTCTTCCCTTGTCGACAAAAACCAAAAACAATTATCTGAAATGTTTGATGAAATGTTGAATGTTCTTGACTTCTCCCAGCGGGCGTGTTGGAGCACGGATAGAGGCGGGGCCCATTGGTCTGCTGATCAGCGGTTGAAGTCACGCCCTGTGTGAGTCATGAACTACTCACGGTTAAAACAGCCGACATGTTGGCAGTCGTCGCATTTTCACTGAAATCACATGACAATTTCTTTTGTCACAACAAATTCTTTCTTCTGGTCTGGAAAACCAAAGGAGGATGTAGCTACAACAACTTTCAAATTAAACTTACCTCAGCACTGTTTTAAATAAATATAAACAATTGTTCTACATTTTTAACAACTTCTTGTTTAGTCCGAGTTCCTTTTTTTTTTTTTTAAGCAACAAATCTAAAACTTATTCATGTTTGAAACTGTTCTCCTGAACCAGATTTCTGTGATGAAATACCAACACGCTCTTATTCTCCTAGCTCACTGCTTGCGCTAGAAAACCCTCTCCTACCACCAGTACGCCGACGCCTCTCCCCTCAGGAGGTGCATGCACTCACCATGGCACCCCTGTGAAGGAAGCGTGCGCTCACTTTTTTACCGTACTCCCTTTCTGGACCGCATTCCTTTGCTGCCTCATGCCTACAAGTTGACACAAGAACCTGAGATCCCTCTCTACTATTTCCCATAAAAACACACACGCTGCACAAACAACAAAAAATAACAACAACCTGAGGAAACAGGTGGAGAAAATGTTCCTCCATAGTGTTCCTCCACCTTTTTGAGCGGCACAAGAAGGTCAAGAGGATGAAATGGAGACAGATGGCAGCTTGGAGAGAAAGAGGAGCACTGCTGCCCACTCTCATGACTGTTTCATTTGGCTGAGCTGCTGCTACTGTAACACCCGAGGTTGGAGTATTGGAAGCCCACTTGTTGTGTAACACCTTTTCCTTCCTCCGCATTACCGGACTGCTTCAGCAAATTTCAATCACAGCAGCTTTCATCTCTATGTGGGGAAGATTTATGAGTTTTTTTTTTTGCTGTTCTGCTGAATCTACCCAATTTTCTTTATTTGACACACTCTAAAACTGATAAACTATAATGTAGTTTATTACACCTAAAACAATACATTTTTAAAAACTCAGAATCTTTTAAGTCAGGAACAAAATGTCTGGCATTTGTCGCTGACTCAGAGGCCACGTCGTTCTTCTGAATGTTCAGATTTTAATGGGTCTGACTCGGACTCATCGTGCATTCACTTCCTGAAGGAGCTGAAGGGTGGTTCTGACCCGCACAGGATGAGAAACTGTTCTGTCCCTTTCAGCATTAGAACCTATAATCAACTTCCAACTGTGGCTAAGAGTTAACCATCTCACTGTCAGCATAATCAGCTCAAAGAAAAGGAAACACGGCATAAAGCGCAGCTTCGCTTTTTCTTTCTGTTGTCCACTTCATTTTACTGTTTTACTCACTTCTCTAAATTGCTAAAGAACAAAATTCTCCTCCCATCACCAATGAGACTTAACAATAGATATCAGATTTTATCTTTAAAGTTCTGTTTTTTGTTAAACTTTATTCTTTTGTTGGTAGTTTCTTTCTCAATTTTTGTTTAAAGTTTGTTAGCTTAGCTAAAAGCGTTCTCTTGCATTTATGTCTCTACTACCTGTTTTTATGATATCCTCAGCAATAGAAACAGTTTAAAAAGGTATTTATTTTATGTATGTAAACAACTATGAGACATTTTAATTTTTAAAATGTTTGAATCTTTTAAAAAATAATACTTCTTTTACATAAATACAAACATAAAAGGTTAAATGGCAATGTTGTTTTTTTTTTTTTTGCATACACTGATAGTGAAATTTGTACATAAACAATGGAATGACAGCTCCTATTGTTCATTACCTGGAATATTTTAACAAAGCCAAATGTGACATAATCAGAGGTACAGTGAGGCAAATAAGTACCTGAACACCCACTTAATAAATCATGGACAGTTCAGAAAATTTCAGTTTAGGTCTAAAACAAATCTGGAAATCACATCGCAGGATTTTTTTTTTTACATTTACCGCTTCAAATAACTGTTTAAACACCTGCCTATCAGCTAGAATTCTGATCCTCAAAGACCTGTTAGTCCACCTTCAAATAGTTCACTCCACTCCACTTGATTTTTTTAATTTTCAATTAAATTCAATTTTATTTTTGAAGCCCAACATCACAAAAACAATTGTCCCATTGGGCTTTATGCCAGTAATTTTACAGAAGCAGAAGTTTGGTCATAAAATATAAACAATAGCTAATTGCAAAACTAAACGGACAAAATAAAACTGGTTATCCCTGCCCCTACACCCTCCCTCCCGGTAAAGAAAAAAAAAAAAAAAATGATTCCGGAAAAAAAAGAAGAAACCTTAGGGACCTGTTTGAGGTCATTAACTGCATAAAGACACCTGTCCAGTGAGTCAGTAAGACTCCAACATTTTATTTTTTATTTAACCTTTATTTATCCAGGCAGGACAGATTAAGAACAGCATTCTTATGTTCAACTGTGGCCTGGCAAAAGGCAAGACCAAAGAGCTGTCCAAAGACACCAGAGACCAAATTGTAGACGTCCACAAGTCTAAAAAAGGGCTATATGGCAATTGACTAAAGATCCACTCTTGGAGCAATTACTCAAAAATGGATGAAGATAAACATGACTCTCAATCTCTCCTCGGAATGGGACTTCATACAAGATCTCACCTTGTGGGGTCAATGACCTGAAAAGAGCTGGGACCATTGTTTCTAAGGTTACTGTTGCTAATACTCTAAGACCTAATAGTTTGAAAACATGCATGGTTCTCCTGCTCAAACAACACCCATGTCTTAAGTTTGCCAATGACCATTTGAATGATACAGATGAATGATAGGAGAAAGTCATGTGATCAGATGAAACCAAAATGGGACTTTTTGGTCTCAATTCCACTCGCCATGTTTAGAAGAAGAAGAATGATAAGTACCATCCCAAGACCACCATCGCTACTGTGAAGCATGGGGGTGGTAGCATCAGGGTGTTTTTCTGCACATAGGACAGGACGACTAAACTGTATTATGGAAAGGATTAAGAAGATTTTGGGGAAAAACTTTCCTCCCTCAGTTAGAACACTGAAGATAGCTGGATCTTCCAACACAACAATGATCCAAAACACAGCCAGCACAACTAAGGAGTGGCACCGCAAGAAGCATATGGTTCTGGGGTGGCCTTGCCAGTCTCAAGACCTAAAACCCAACTGAATTTTTTTAGTGAGAGATCAAACTTCATTTCTCAGCTCAGAAATCTCACTGATTTAGAGAAGATCTGTGTGGCGGAGTGGGACGAAATTTATTGTTGCAGTTTGTGCAAGCCTGGTAAAAATTACAGAAAACATGTAATCTATGTAATCAGAAACAGATGCTACTGTACCAAACAACATTGATGTTTTCAGGTGTGCAAATACTTATTTGGAGCAGAAACATACAAATGTGTTACTGAAAAAAATAATTCAACATGATTTCCAGATATTCTTAGATTATCTATCTATCTATCTATCTATCTATCTATCTATCTATCTATCTATCTATCTATCTATCTATCTATCTATCTATCTATCTATCTATCTATCTATCTATCTATCTATCTATCTATCTATCTATCTATCTATCTATCTATCTATTATTGATAATAAAATGTCGTTATTATAAAACAGTTAAATTCTCCACGACGGCTTCAGCGTGTGAACGCGGCGAACTGATTGGATGAGCATCACCATGGCAATGCAGTTACGTCAACGTCCCTTGCTGTAATTGGAGGAAACCCCGTGGCCCCGGTCTCTGCAGCGTTTCGGTCATCCAAACTATCAGAGACGGCCCGCCTTCTGTCACCGCGCTTAAAAAATCTATTGGCCAACATTGCAAATCCCTCCTGTCAATCATAGCCAACCCGAGCCTATGATTGGACAGCCCTCCCAGATATGAATCCCCTCCTATTTTAACACGTTCAGCTGAATTTCGGGTTCTACTACCGTTCTCTGCCTTTCTGAACAATCTCTCAAATCGGATTAATTTCTGGAGCGATTTCGGACACCAGTAAGTCATAAACTACTAGTATCTTATCGTTTTCTTCTTAAAATGTGTAGCTGCTGGATTAGTGCTCAACTTAGACGGCTTTGGCCTTATCAGTGATTTGTATGAAGCCCGCTAACATGACATTTTATGTTGAAAGGAGTGGTCGATGCGGCTAACGTCAGCTAGTTTTTGCTAACTTGCTAGTGAGCAGCACCAGACTGCTTTGTGGCGGGTCGCCTTGAAGAGTGGGGTGGAGAGCGGATCTGATGCCGGACTCCGTATTAGCCTCCGTAGATATTATCTTTGATGTGGCGTTTTATCATCGTATTGTTCGAACGTCTCGTCTTAGTGTAAAGGTGAATTGTTCTCGACAGTAATGCGTTTTTACGCGTCTCCCCATACTTTACCCACACGAGGGTATTTTTAATGCATGTACCGGATACTATTAATTTCATTTTTTTCCCCTTCATTTCGCAGCTTCTGGTGATACAACCTCGGTGATCCTCCGCTCATCCTCGAGTCTAACCGCTGCTGACACACCGACCGGATTCATTTCTCCTCAGTTCCCCCCCCTAAATTAATAAACTATGGATAGAGCGGATCTTATTCAGAAGGCCAAGCTGGCCGAGCAGGCAGAACGCTACGACGACATGGCAGATTGTATGAAGGAGGTTACAGAGAAGGGAGGCGAGCTGTCAAACGAGGAAAGGAACCTGCTCTCCGTCGCCTACAAAAATGTGGTCGGAGCGAGGCGATCCGCATGGAGGGTGTTGTCCAGTATCGGTATGAAGACCGAGGGGAGCGAAAAGAAGCAGCAGATGGTCAAGGAGTACCGAGAGAAGGTGGAGAAAGAGCTGGAGGAGATCTGCAACTGTGTTTTGGTAAGAAATCCGCTGCATGTGTGAAGGATTTATTTGATTATTTCATTTTTGGTGCATATTTGTCATCAAAGAAATGCTTTTAATTGATCAATTGCTTTGGTATTTTTGTTTCCTCTGCTGTATGAGGATTCTCTTCTTGAGAAGACAAGGGAGTATTATGTAGTCCTCCCTCAGTTCCTGCCTTATGGGAATAAAGAACTAGAACAATAGGCTTGGAACTTTTTTTTTTTTTTTTTTTTTTGCGGTGTGAGCTGACTGGAGGTCATAGTCCCACATCATCAAGGTGTGTCAGAATGGGTTGAGAATTAACTGGTTACTCACACATACCGTAGATGTGTGCTTAGTGCCTATTCAGACTGGTGAGGCTGACAGAAGTGGATGTGGTTACCCAAGTGCAAAGACAGTACATGCGTGACTGTACTCTCCCTATAGCCCATTATATACTGCTCATCAGAAATGACACCCTCCCGCAGAGCTACTTATTGAAACCAGCGGAATTGAAAGCGTTCTTAGGGCTCTCTTCTTGGGATTCTTGCATTACTTTCACTTTATGCTTTTACACACATTAGCGTTTCCATCCTGACTTAAGCTCTGAGTTCAAGACAGATCATTTAGCTGAGCCTGTTTCTTTTAGAATGCATTGCAAAGCAGGACAATTCTGTATAGAGGTTTTTTTTTTTTCTTCTTCTATGCTTTAACACGCCCACCACAGTCTGACATGCTGGCTATGCGCGCTGAACGACACAGAAACTGCATTGAACAAAAAAAAAATTTTTTTTGTTTGCTTGACAAAACCTTTTAAATTTGCAAGGTTCCAGTTTTTTGGCAGCAATCAGAATCTTAAAAGTGCTAGCTGTGCAGGATTCGAAAGGGATTCATGAAATATACATCATTACTTAGCGGCTAATTATTGCGGTATTGGTATTCTTAACAGGAAGTTGGTATCTGAGAGCCGTGCTGCTGTGGAGAGCACATGAGGGAGGAGAGAAGAATACAGTGAGCTGATTTAGCTTGATGCAATAACCATTGCCCTGTGCAGGAAAATGTGATGTCACTGCACTGATGTAACTGTTGCTTTTGCTCTAGGGCACTTGCTGCTATGTTCATACCATGTAGTAGGCATTTCAATAAGTGTTTTTAAAAAGTATATTTCAACTGAATCCTAAAGGTTTAAATTCTTAAGATTTTGAAATTCACGTGGTGCAATTATGTGACTAGAATCTAATTCTCTCACATTAAATTTAAACAAATGCTTTTTTACACTTGTTGGATCAACAAGAAATTAGAGTGGACATGTTTCCAGACATTTTTATTGTAAGTGAAATGTTTAATCTGCTCTCTAAAGCGTTTAACTTGTGCATAAGTCACAGTTTCACTGACACAGATTATCCCCTGTAATCTTCCTGGCATGTCTGCCTAAAGACCTGCCTGACTTGGCCTCGATTGCAACTACAGGAAGTCATATTTAGAAAAAAAAATTGTAGTTTACTTAAAATGTCAAGACACTGTTAATAGTTTTATTCTGTTCTGAGGGAAAGCTACTTTATTGGGGTTTATTTTTGTCGTAACTGTTTATCAGACAGGTATGAAACCTCACATATGTAAAATGTGTCCGTCAACCCAGTAAAAATGTGAGCATTGTTGTAAAAAGAAAAAAAAAATGAGTCTTTGTTCCTTTGCAAGGCATGCCTAGTGAGGTTTACTGCAGTGCAAATGCTGGGAGATAACGTAGTAGACTGAAGTGAAACATTAAAGTGATGCTTTTTAAAAAGATAAGAAGAGGAAAGAAATCATTTTCAAAAAATCAAATGTGGGAAATTCTCTAACATTCCTACAAATTCAGCAGATTCTCGTTTGAAGGTGCTTTAGTTTATCAAGAAAAAGCATCACATTAGCCTCTGGTTCAATCAGGAGTATGCTGTCTTAAAGCCACACTAATACAGACGATCAAATAATCTAAATTAAACTAAATTATCTTGTAATTATACGTTATATTTTGTTGAATGTACAATATTGCAGAAGGGAACAAATGACAACTTAAGTTTTGGAGTTTTGTCCAATCGTTGACTGACTAGACAGAAAACCAGTTCAAATCTGAAAACGTTGCCGCAATGGCAGTCGACCCAGCGCCGTGCTGACAGGTAGAGTGCTGCTCGCAGAGAGTAATCTGGGGCAGAAGATGGTTGCAGACACACCAGAGGCCTGTCCCTGTTAAAGACAATTTGGAGCAAACTAAAGCCTGTCTTCTGATTCTGTGTCAAGCCTATGTACAGATTCTATAGATGGGCTCATGCAGAACTAACATAATTCTGATTTTAGCCTTTGTGCATATCAGATGCAGATTTGATGACTCAACAGTTATTTTTAATAATGATCTGGACCTATGAAAAATGGTTTTGGGATTTATTCATTTAAATATTTCTAAACTAAAATGGTTAAGGGTTAAATGAGGGTTCTGCAGGAACACAAACTAGCTGGTAGTAGCTAGTTATAATTGGTGGGATTGAATGTTTCAATGTGAACCAGTGCCTATCAAGTGTTACTATGGCAACAGCTACTATAAAGGAACATAGCAGTAGAGATGAAGTTGCAGTGCCAGTATTATCTGTGCTGTTTGACCCTAAATCTTTCTTTTTTGCTACAACATAGCCGCTAATTTTAACTCTGAAACAAGATGGCGCTACAAAACAAAGGCGGTCATTTGCCTGTGTCATAAGTTAAAGGGATTGCGTAACCCGGAGTGTGATCGACTTAGCACAAAATACCAGTTGTCTGGACTTCCTGACTTTCACTTGCCTGGAATGACTGTTGGCCCTCTTCTTTCTTCTTTTTTTTTTTTTTTTTTAACTCAAAACAAAAGATCATTGAGAGCCTACAGTGAGACTGAAGCCACACATTTCTCCTGATGGGATGAGGAATGCTTAAGGGCTATCTTTTTATCCCTAACACAAAATATTTGTGCAACTATTAGCAAATCTATCATCTTCAAGTAGTTTTTAGCAATAGTTGGCTAATTTCAAAGCAAAGTTTATAAATGGTTCAACAGCAGTGTGAGACACAACCCTCCCTTGAGAAGCTCTGTTGTGTATATAAAGCCTTTTTGGAGAAAATTCAGTGTCATTTCTGACATACCAGTCATTTTAAATCAGTTTTTCTATTAGAAAATGTTAAAATATTCAGTTGGAATCACAGATATACTCTTATAACCACCATGAAGACTGCAGAAGACATTTTTCTAACCCTTTCTTGAGTCATGAAGTGAGTGTTCCATCTCCTCATCAGATCTGGGCTCTTTGGTGGCACTACTGGCCTGTTTGCGCTTTTGTTTTGTAACAATCAATTATTTGAGGCGTTTCGCTGTATGGAGGAAATCACTACATGGGCGGGGCTTGGCAATTAGCCAAATTACTGCTCAGGATTTGTGCATCTGTGAACATTGATCTTTTGTGTGTTTCCACAGAAACTGCTGGACAATTATTTGATTGAGAATTCCACAAATCCAGAGAGCAAAGTCTTCTATCTAAAGATGAAGGGGGACTACTACAGATACCTCGCTGAAGTCGCTTCTGGAGACAACAAATCAAGTTCGTATGCAAAAGCAATTTTTGTGAATTTATTGTTATGCAATATTTTATCTTTTTGTTTCTATAGAAATTGAATTGTGTTCAATTAACCTCTGAATTATTTTCAAAAAGCTTAGATAAGGTCTTTTAAATGTCAACAAATATGAAAAATTCAAGTTACAAATGTGAGAATAAGAGAGACCCAAAAGAAAAAAAAAATTGGAGCAAGATTTTTCTATTGTGTTTTGAGAAGGGGCGCATTTGAATTGTTGCAAAAAAATCTTCACTAACGCTTAGGTGTTGAGATGAATTAAAAAAAATGTAGACGCTTAGAATTTAATCATTTTCCAATGTAAAATGAATGTAAAGTGTGTGTGGGGGGTGGGGGAGGGGGGCACAACTCGAAGGCAAATTTCTAATGAGCTACTGTCACTTTGCAGAACTATGTCCTAGAAAATGACAGGTTTTTTCAGTTTTGGCTAAAAACAGTATAATTATAAGTAAAAGACCACTGGGAACGCTTTTAAAATGGATCAAAAGATGATCAGAGTGGGAATTTAACAAATTTCAGGCTTTAAATCAATTTCCATGTCAGTTGGCAACTTGAACATTTATTTGAATCATATTTTAATTCTTCAGAGACCATTGAGAGCTCCCAGCAAGCATACCAGTCTGCATTTGACATCAGCACCACCGAGATGGACCCGACGCATCCCATCCGCCTGGGCTTGGCCCTTAACTTCTCCGTCTTCTACTATGAGATCCTCAACTCTCCAGATAAAGCCTGTGAACTGGCCAAAAAGGTCTGCTGACCGTCTTCTAACAGCCATCCAGTTGTTACTTGGCCGTAACCTGCGTTTTTTTGTTTCACTCCTGTTTCCAGGCGTTCGACGACGCCATCGCAGAGCTCGACCAACTACATGAGGAGTCCTATAAAGACAGCACCCTCATCATGCAGCTCCTCAGAGACAACCTCACAGTAAGTCTTCTGCTCCTCGTGGCGACATCAGAGGGAAGACACGACCAGCTGTTTGCACCCAACATGGAAAGATTCTTCAAAAATAATGGCGTGAAGTGCACACCTGTTTCAGCCTTCATTGAAAGTGATATAAAGACGTATTTGTTGGCTGGATTGTGAAGAGTCCTTCAAATTTAGATGACCCTACCCAGAATGCAGTGGAGTGATCGCACTTGAAACATACTTCAAATTAACCACCTAATTTGGACACAACAAAACATTTTTATTTGATATATTTTGATACTTACTATTTGGTTGTGTTTGTGTATAAATGTGAAGTTTTAAATTTATAAGAAAAAATACACACATTTTTGAAACTTTTCAAAGTATTAGCAGGCTCGAGCCATTAAAATAAAACATATAATGCGGAAATTATGGCGGGAGGGGGCGAATCGATTCTTGGATATTTAGAATCGATTCTGAATCGTTAAAAATGAGAATCTAGATTCGAATGTGAATCGATTTTTTCCGACACCCCTACTAAATGAACATCTTTATATACTCGCAGGCTTGAATTTTTCAAACTCTTAAGGAAGAAAAAATTAAACAATTTTTGGTCTAAAACACCTTTTTTTTTTTTTTTTTTTTTTTGCTCATATTTTCTTCTTCTGGAATGAGGTGAAATGCTACAACACGATTGCCACCTAGAGGCCAAATGTAACACCGTATGGTATTAACAATCTCATAATTTCACTAAGAAATTTTACAATATATGAGCTATATTAGATTAATATGAAAATCTACAAAACATATATATCTGAATAAATGTGTAAACTTAAAATTAAATTGAATTGATAGGGTTTAAAGACTCAGGAAAAAAAATTGGAATTGATTCTGGAAATTTCCAGCAATGCTCAGCCCTAGTGATTTATCACATTTTTATGTTTATGAAAGAATAAAAAAAGTAGTTTTAGGGCTATATTTTTTTTCTTTAAATATGATTAAATAAAGTTGGAGGAATCATCCTGGTTTTTCGTCACATAACTTTGCAAACATGAAAAAACTGTCATCTCTGCACAAATAAATGTTTTTAGATTAAGCTGCTTCTTTTTTCCTCAGTTATGGACATCGGACAACGCGACCGAAGAGGGCGACGGTGGAGAAGGAGAGGGTGGCGAGACCGAGAACTAAAGCATGATGGCCCTTCTTATTGGGATTATCTCCAAAAACAAAAGAAAAAAACCCACAAAAAAAACTTTTTACATATTATTCATTCCTTAATGATCCACTCAAACATTCTGACAGGTAATCCCACATTAACAAAATGATTCAATATACACCTCAGATTGGAGAAAAGAACCCTCCATCCCTTCTTTCCTTCAGCTATTATTTGTTTTTTCTCCCTTTCTATTTGAGCTTTAGAGAAATTATTGATACCCCGACAAGAGTCCACTTTAGAAAGAAGAGAAACCGGAAATTTTAGTTTTCCATCATGATTTGTGTCATATTATAAGAAATACAAAGTTTCCCTTGTAATCCTTTTTAGAGTGTCTGTCTCTAAACAAAAAAAAAAGTGTGGTACTGTGAAAGCAACTGAGATTAAAATTCAATCAAATGTAAACGTCCTACTGCAGGGAAAGTCGGTGTACCATTCACGTTTGCAGTGAATCTGCAAACACAGCCCAGTCCTTTTATCGAATCCTCACTTTTTGTTTGGGTTAGCATGCTGTTTCATTTCATCGACGCATGTCTCGTTCGAAGGGAACTTCCGGGTCTACTTTGACCAAACGCAGGGATCCTTTTTAGTGGGAAGAGGAAATATTTGTCACGGTTCTGAGGTATTACACTGGAATGGGAACAATTGCTGTAACTCACAAATCCTTGTGTCAGTTTTTAGTCATTTTGAATGCAGGTTTGTGCACACTCTGCCATGGAGTGGTTTGTTAGTCTGTGGTTGTCACTAGAGATTTGGAACGCCATTGTTTTTTGCAATTCATTCATTCAGTCGTAGTCCCTAAACGCCTCGTGGAATTGTTGAACCTGATATATCAGATGTGAACATAAATAAAACATTTTATAAACCCATTTTTTTGGTGTGTTTTCTGGTCATTTTTTCTAAATTTATGCAGTTTTTCTCCACTGGTTTGACTCATTTCTTGCAACTGAAATGACATTCTCAAAACTAAAATGTCATTCGGCCAAACACTCCTCTGCAACAGTCCATCTTTACCAAAAAAAGCACATTTCTCTCTCAAAACTCAAGCAGGCTTTAGAAGCAGATTCTTTTCTCAGGTAAATAGTCAGTGCCATCTACACTACATAGAACCGTCAGTTTCTTTGGTTCATTCTCATCCACTTCTTTTTTCAACAACTTGGATCCTTCAGCACCACACCATGGATCACCTACAGACACTCATTTCTCTCTTAAATCAGTTTATCTGTAAACCAAGTTGATTTTTCACATGAACAATTCCCCTGAACAATCCTCGTCCCTTTGGAAGTGTGTGAGCACTGAGGTGCTTGAATGTTTTGTCACTATTGAAGAGGAACTAACAGAACACATTTACGTATAAAAGTAAAAAAATTAAAAAAAAACAAAAGAATTTCAAAGTAAGAGCTGCTTCTGAATTTGGACAACACATACATTGCAGAGACTTCTCTGTATAAGTCAAACACAACAGCTGTAAAGAACATTTTACAGTAAACTTCTCTGATTGGTGTCCTCCCTCGTGGCTGTTTGCTTCATGCTTCTGGCCATGCATTTATCCCCTGTGATGTCCTCGCATCCAACTTATATCGATGCACACAAGTCACAGAAATTGTAATTTCCGACATAAGCAGCATAACGTAGTGAAAGTGTTCACAAGTTTTAATCTCAGATATACCAGGAGCCATGATTTTGTGCCACAGAAGTGTTTAAAATTAAAGCAATGTAAGATTCTACATCTACCATTGTGAAAAAAATACCCCTTATGTACACAATTTATTAAAAAAAAAATATATATATAAAGTATTCTTTGTGACACTTTTTTTCTAAATATTAATACAAAGAGATAATAGATGAGATTTAGTGTAGATTAGATTAATTAAAGATGATAATTTAAAGTGGAGCACAGCCATTTGCCTTATCAGTCTGCATGTCTGACAGTATTGGGGCATGATCCTAATGAGAAGACAGATGGTGCCCTGGGGTATCTCCTCCCAGATCTGGACCGGGACATCACTAAGCTGCTGACCAGACTGAAGTCCAACCTGGTGATGTTGGCAGGATGGATATGTAATATTACAAAGATTCTTCTGTTGGATTTCCATCCATTTTCAGATCCCACTCCATCCCTTTCTGGGGTGGCTTGATCCAACCAAGCTATGGTGGGAAAAGGAGGGGCACACCCTGAACAGGTAGCCAGTGTGTTATTGGTCAATTTTGTTAAGAAAAAAAAAAAGAAAAAAGGAGGTTAAATAATATATATTTCCTGCATTCTTGACACATCCCTGTCATGAAGTCTTGACTCTATTCACCAGTGAAGAGTTTTGACATTTTTGAGGCTTAAGATTTCAAAATAAAGGTCTGATGGCAGTCTGAATGCTGCTGCACAGCCAGTCTAAGTCTGTGCCCCCCCTCCAGTAACCACCCTTCATCTGTCACACGTGTTCAGAGTGGATTTGCTCTCATCCATTAAAAGCAGAAGGTGCCAGTAGTAGATACTGTTCCTTTCTCAGTCAGATCCTAATCAAGCTCCAGAGTAGAGAAATCCCAAAGTCTGTGCAATGTTTTTTTCAACAATGTTTTGCAAGTGAACTTTTCAATTTTTTGTCCTCTAGAAACTAAATCTCTGCTATAGCAGAATTCATCTTCCTCTTTTGCACAGGAGCAAAGAGGAAGAGTAGATACAGGTTCTGCTGATGGGTGAGGCTTTGAGAAGAGTTCTGCCTATCATGAAATGTCATCCATGTTTATCTGAATGTAGAAGACACACTAAACCTTTACAGAAACAAATCAAAAGGGATTTGAACACTTTTGGAGTCTAAGTATTTGGCCAGTAAAAGAGATTTATTTCAGTGATATATTGCCTTTTGTTATATCAAACTAGTTTAAGGCATTACTCATGACTTTTCACACACTTTACTTAGTAAATATCCAGCAATTTGCTTATTACACCAGCTCTACTTTAAAATGTTTAAAATGTTAAACCAATACATGCGTCAGACCAAGGAGAGAAGTACCAGATTTTGAGGAGCAGGGGTTCAAAGTCGTAGAAGGGCAACAAAAACACATTTGTCTTTGTGTGTCCTTTAAACAATATGTAAATAAGGGAATATTTTAGGATAAAGTACTAAGCCATAACTACTTTGACCTGTGTCATAGTAGTGATACAAGTGACATTTTTATGCAAACAATTTATTGTCAACATGAGTTCACTTAATCATAGACTTGGAAAACATCCAAATTGTCAGCCAACCTGAGCCTTCATCGGTTTGTCTTATAGCCAATCAGAGCCTTTGATGGTTTCTGTTTCAGCTAATCAGAGCCTTTGTCAGTTTCAGACATTGAAAGGACCGAAACAAATTATGTTTTCTTTTCCTTAGTTTTTCTTTAAGTATTTTAATAATAATAATAATAACAATAATAAATTGTATTTATATGGCGCCTTTCTTGGCACTCAAGGTCGCCTCACAGTACATGAATAAAAGCATAAAATCACAGCAATAGCATAAAACGAAATCATTAGATAACAGTAAATCAACAGCTAAAATCAAAGGTTAAATGCACTGCGAAAGAGGTGAGTTTTCAGGTGTAACCTACATTATTGAGCCATATTTTCTGCTGTACACTTATTAAGCACAAATATCTTCTGCACATTTTATGTGCCTGCTCCTGTTTTGTTGGTGTATGCTAGATGAATTTGTTTCATCCTAACTGAGAGAATATTTTTTACTTTTTACTTCTCTAAGGTTCGGACCCGTGATTTAATGGGAGCGGCGGCACATCAGGAGGTGATGAGTTGGGGACATGTCAAAAAGTGATGCAGACGGATCCTGAACATCAACATGAAATGGGGCAGCAACGAGGATGTGATTTTATGGAAGCGAGAGAGAGAGAGAGGGGCGCAGAGGGTTTCATCAACTCCCCATAAGCCACAAAAACAATGCAAACATCTAAATAGAGCGCGGCCTGTTCTCAGCTCGACTGTCAAATTTCTTTTTTTTTTCTTCCATAAGAGTGACCACAGCTTCTGTCATGTGTTTAATAGTGAAAACTGGCCGCACAGCTGATCTCTCCAGCCAGAGCGTTCTGCCTCCAAATCTTTTACCGGAATGCCGCTCTGGACCGTCCGGCTTACTGGAGCTGGCACAATGGATTTAACATTAAATAAAAAGTGTGGACTGTTATTGCTTTGAAAGATTAAAAACGAGAGGGGACTCTATAGAGAGACTTCTGCTTCTAGTAGTCAGGTTGATGTCCATCGACCATGACTGAACGTCTCACATCAATCCGCCATGACATCCGCCATGTTTGCCTGCAGCTGGGCGCCTCTCAATGGATAAGATTTAGTAGAGATTAAAAATTTATGAATAAAAAGCATAACTTTAAACCTGAGGCTTTTAACATGTACACAATTATCTGGTTACTGGAAGTAATCAGATTACTGGATTAGTCCGATCTGATATTTTTACACCAGAAATCTGAAAATAAGAATTAAAAAAGAAAAAAAAAATAGATTTCATTGTGGATTAGGAAACTTTTTTTTCAAGTGATCAAAAGTTAAAAAGTAAAACTAAAGAAGACAAACAACAAAATAATACAAACTATGCAAAGATATATCAAATTTAGGATCATTTGTCATGAATTGTTCCAATAGGCAAACATCCAGGAACTAATAAAATACCAGTTCCAGAAATGATTTTGCTTTTAAGAAATCATGCTAAATTAAATTAAATTAAATTAAATTAAATTAAATAAATTAAATTAAATTAAATTAAATTAAATTAAATTAAATTAAATTAAAAAATCCCGGAAATTAAATATTTAAATTTGTAAAGAAATATAAACATTTAAATAAATAAAACAATTTGAAAGCATGTTAAAATTTTGTAAATACTTTTTTTCCCTTGAACGTTTAATGTTGTTTTTGTGTTTTTTTTCCGTCAACAGCGGATGTTTCCCAGTCACGGTCACTTCCGGGTTGCTAACCGATAACAAACCGAAACATTTTTGACAATGACGAGGCTAATATAGCTGAAATAAAAGCTCAAACATGCGTAGTCTAGTTTTAATGGTCGTTTTCGCTCCTTGCTGGATAAACGGGGCGATAAAACCAAGAAGCCACACGGAGGAGAAGGAAAAACTGAGCCCCGAGTTTAGTAAGTAGCTTGACAGACTATTAAACTAGCTTAATTGTTACTCATGTTGAGGTGGAAATATTTCATTTAGGCAAAAAATTTGGATTATGAGATGTTCCTGTGCTTATTATAATATATACTGACTTTTTATTGTGCAATTTAGTGCATAGGAACAGTATATTTTCCTAAATTGTTTGGTTCGGGATAAAACCACCGTTTCCGGTATGTTCTGTCTGGGGTCTCATTATGTCCATTCATTTCAGACGTTCTGAATTCTATCCTATCCGACTATGAAGTGCTGCCTTTGTCAGGCTTACAGCTGCACTCTGTGAGGAAGAGGGACGTCCAAACCCATTCTCACCTGGAGCGCCTGGTGAGCTTCAGAGCCCTGAACAGGTAAACTCAGACCTTCTGAACTCTTCAGTTTCTGGCTAATTTGTGTTTCCTTCAGAGTCAAGGAACAAAATTGGAATAGTTTTAATCAGTCATAATTTTAGGATTTCACTCTACCTAGCAGGCCAAGTTGAAACATCTTATATTTTGTGAGAGTTTCAAAGATTTTTGGGATGGCTTGATTTGTTATCATACCATATTTTTTTCACTAATTTATTTAGGATAGCTTCATCTAAGCTCATCTGAGTGATGTGCATACAATTATTTTAGCTTTTTGTTTGTGTAACTTCACCTCAGAAATGACATAACCCCATTCAGGTACCTCTCTGTCAATGTTATGACTTGGAAACTTTAAGACAACGTTTTTTGATATAAATGGCTTTAAGAAATCTGAGGTTATATGTTTAATCCTTTTCTCAATTGTCTGAGAACATTTTTTACATTCAGTGTAAAGAGCCACTCTGATTTTTTTTTTTTAAGAAGGAAAAAAATAATATTTTGGGTGTTTATAACATTTTTGTAGCATTTTTCTGATGATTGAGGATATATTTTAGAAATTTAAGCCTAAAATGAAATATCCGAGTATTTCTTTATTCAAATTGTTGTGTGGCTGACAAAAAAGCAATTTCAAAAGGAGCTTTTTTGTTGTTTGTTTGGGTTTCCCACAAGTTTCCTGTTCCATTCTAATCCATTCTACTCTTGTAGATGACTAGACACAGGTTTGTCTTAATTCTTCTCATCCAAGCAAGCATCTGGCTCAAAACTGTATGGCTAGATAGCTTCAATATTGCTCACCATTTTTGTTGCACCAGTAATCTTAGGTTGGGAGTATAAGGAGTTGCTTTGATGGACAAGAGGGGCATTTGTCATTGTTTTGGGGTGAAAAGCAGAATAAACATAATTAAAAGGCAACTGAGAATGCTTTTAAAATAGATCAAAGATTATCAGAATGCCTTTCTGTCTTTCCTATTTGTTTTTGGTGTGCTAAGGGCAATCACAATAATTATTTTTTTTTATTATTATTTTTCTACTTCAGAGACTTCCAGTTGTATCTGACCACAAACACAGACCTGTTTACAGAAAAGTTTAAGGCTGTGATTGTCGACAAACATGGAAAAGAGAAGAACTTGGACGTTCCACTTCAGAATTTTTTTACTGGACATGTCGTTGGTGAGTTGAAAGAATGAAACTATCCGACTCTTTTTTTATTTCCCTTTTCTCCAGGTTAGCAGGTGCTGAACACAATCTATCGACTGATTAAACTTTATAAAAACTTTAAAAAATATAAAGTTTATAAAATGTGTTTTACAGGTGAGGAGAATTCTCGTGTGCAGGCACACATTGATGGAGTGGAGTTTTCTGCTCACATTCTGACAAATGAAGAGGAATACAACATCGAGGTAACCATTCGTCCTGCCACTGTCATTCATTTTAAGACAAAAATGAATAATTAACCATGATATTTGTGTGAGAAGTTGATTGTTTTTTGAAAATATTCAAATAAAACATGTTTAACTTTATTTTTTAGCTGTACTTTTACTTTCAACAGTTTTTGGATACATTTTTTATGTTAATTGGATGTTGTTGTTTTTTTTCTTAGCTTTTTGCTTTTTTGTTTGCATCTCATACAGTTTTTCTCTGGCTTTTCTCCATCTAGCCTCTCTGGAGGTTTACAGATTCTTCAAATGACGACAGATTGCTGTTTTATCGTTCTCAGAAGACATTAAGAACCTGAGCCGCATCGCTTCTCCCAAGGTTTGTGGTTACGTCCATGCAGAGGCCAAGGACCTCCTACCTCAGAGCAGCAGGCGAAGCTGGGGAGATCAGGATGAGTCAGACATTGAAAATGGTGAGATCTTTTCTGTGCTCTCTTTGTTGGAGATGATGAATGTTTTATGCGCAGAATGCAGCTTATAGATTCTGGAGGAAGTAAGAAAAGAGGCTCGGAAATGAAGAGCATCAATTAAATGTGTCAAAGGTGTGAGATGAGTGTCAGTCTTGGTTACCTTTTGAGCATAAAAGAGCACAAGATGTGCAATCATACTATGAAAACGTCAGCTTATTCAAAAATAGAAATTCTTTGATTTGTGCTGCAGCGAAAACGCATTAATGGTTGTTGGTTTGAGGCCTCACTGGGAGTTGCAGGGAGGTGAAGGTTCATACGGAGGAGGCATTAAAATTCATAGAAGCTCTGCCTTGAGTCTTAGTTGTTACGAGTCCTGTGGTGGTGATTTGCTGCGGTCGGAGCCACGCTCTCCCACTCTTCTGAATTATGCAACACAGGACTACAGCGTGTGACGTGAAGCTGAGAATGCTGTCTTCCTGTTTTCTGTTCCACTGACATGCCTCAGCAAACCATCTCTACGCATCACATGAGCGTAACACCTTATATTGTGAAGAAAACTTACATCAGTATGACAGAAAAATCTAAAATATTTAACATATACTTAAAATGTATTTGTGTATTGCTCCACTAAATATATTGAAACCTTTTTTAGACATAATTTTTTAGAATTTTGATAAAGTCAAAAGTACCAAAACGTTTTTTGGTTGAAGCTTTGCAGTTATTTTAGAACTATATTCTAATTGGCTTTAACATTATGAGATTGTGGCCCTGCGACAGAATGGGAACCTGTCCAGGGTCTCACAAAACAGGAGCTGGAATATGTGATCCCATGACTGCAAAAGAGATCTAGTAGGGTTAAAAGATAAGAGAGGGTTCATTGATTTTGTTTGGCTTTTAGCTGCTTCTCCTGCACATTGAGAGGAGCCAGTTGAGGTGGCTCGGGCATCTGGTCCGGATGCCTCTTGGACGCCTCCCTGGAGAGATGTTCCGGACATGCCCCGCTGGGCGGAGGCTCGGGGAAGACCCAGGACACGCTGGAGAGACTATGTCTCTCGGCTGGCCTGGGAACGTCTTGGGTTTTCTCCCAGAGGAGCTGGAGGAGTGGCTGGGGAGAGGGAAGTCTGGGCATCCTTGCTTAGACTGCTGCCCCTGCGACCCGCTTCCGGATGAGGATGGATGGATGGATGGATGGTTTTTAGGAAATTAGCTGACAGTTTTGATTTTTTTGTTCCACTGGTGAGCATCCGGGGCTCAGATATTAAGGTGGTGGAAAACTTCAAGTACCTATAAACTGGCAATAACTGGACTGGACTAGAAACACTGATCCTCTTTATTAGAATGGCCAAAATCAGCTCTACCTTGAGGATACTGAGGTTATTTAGAATGTGCAGGTCTTTCCAAAAAGACTTACATTGACTCAGTGGTAGCTAGCCTCTGCTATCCACCTCGGTTTGGTCTTCTGGGGAGCAGGCACCACAAACGGGGTCTCATCCTCGTCATTGAATCAGCACCTCCTTCCATGTAAGAAGAAGCGGTACTACAGGGATTTTATTCTGAACGCCTTTACAACTCTACAGTCTGTCTATAGATGCAAATAATGGTTTATTGCCTAAAATACATTCAGTGGACTACTGTTTTTCTTATACTAGTATTTTTGTTTATGTAAATACAATGTAAATAATCACAGATTTTTCAAAATTTCAATAGTTGCACATTTTAAATTTCTGATCTTGATGTTTGATCCCTGGAGATGTTTGGATTTCCAATCAATAAAGATAATCCTATTTTATCTTATATATCATATAAGACCGGGGTGGGCAAACTACGACCCTGGGACCATATGAAGCCCGTTAAACTGTTTAATCTGGTCTGCCCAACTGGAATAAATAATGTTGATTATCTTTAATAATGTTATATTTTCCCTGGTGTTATTCTGATTTCATGTGGTGGTGGAAGATTCGTAGTTATCCTGATGTTCATGTTTTTTTAAGTCAGTCATTTTTCCAACACCACATGAATGCAGAATTTCTTTAAGTCTGCGGTTTTCCCTGAAGAACATCGACCCATTGGTGAAATTGGCTTTAAAATGAGAACAAAAGCTGCAGTTTTGAAATAAAAATTTTAAAAAGTACATATTTTCGTTCAGATTTGAAAAAAATATTTATTTCTTTTACGAGGTAGATTACCAAAGCACGCCACGAATCTGTGCTGTGCTTTCCAACAAATCTGACATTGTAGCTTCTTATTGGCTACACACACCTGATCCAGGTAATCAGTAGCAGATAAAGCAGGGTTTGTGAAAAACCAGCAGGCCCTCGAGACCTGGAGTCCTGGTTGAGATGAACTGTTTACTTGAATTATATTACTGATATGCCAAGATACTTTTGAAATATTCTCATGTATTTACATTTTATGTAAGTTTGCTTCTAGAGCACATTAGAAGAATGAACCACACTGTGTCCTAACTGCTCCTGCTCTTTCCTTTGAACCCCTGCAGAACACCATCACAGAGAAAAGAGACAAACCCATGACCATAAAAAGAACACCTGCCCGCTGTTGCTAGTGGCGGACTACCGCTTCTATGAACAGATGGGGCGGGGACAAGAGAGCGTGACCCTCAACTACCTGGTCTGACCCTAAAACCTTTAACCAATTCCAACAGATTTTATGCCCTAGATTTAGCTTACTGTCATCACATATTGAAACATTTATGATCACCCTTTCACAATTCAGATTGAGCTGATCGATCGAGTGGACGACATTTACAGGAATACCACTTGGGACGAAGAATACAAAGGCTACGGAGTCCAGATTCACCAGGTGAGCTGCTAAGCAGACGCGTTGCTCCCCAGCAGCTGTATGGAGCTTCATCACAAGACTGCAGTAATCTGAGCTGCATGGAGCGGAGCATGTGAATAACGACGGGTTTGAGGATTGCATTTGTGAGGACAAACTGAAGGCCTTTGTGTGTTTCACATGGGGGTAACTGAATTTGCTCCGAGGGCTTTATGGATGAATGCAGACACTGTAATAGAGCAGGCTCTTGTTGTTCTAAATAGAAAAAGATAGTCATAGATGTCGCTGCGTTGAGTTATCTTCAAATATTTCTCACTCTACAGGAATTTATGTCTATTCTTATTGAACTCCAAAAGTAAAACTAAAGTATTTTGTTGGCTAAATAAATGTTTTTCCACAATAATGTGCTAAAAATTGGCTTCTAAGAACATTTTGAAATTGTTTTTATGTTGTTCTTTTTTTATTTTTCTTATGATGGAGGACATATATAAAGAAAATTAAGCCCAAAATGAGTATTTTGTTATTCAAATCATTAGGAATCAGCACAATGCTGTTTGAAAAAGAGTTCATTTGTGATGTAGAACATACTCTGGGTGGCTCAAAAGTTCCCTCCTCTGAGCACTCAACAACAGGCAGAGGCAAATTACTAATAATTACTGCCGCTCTACAACAACTATTTGCAAGAAAATGACAATGTTTTTGGCTAAAAACGCCATAATTATGATTAAAAAACGCTTTTGAAATAGATCAAAAGATGATCAGAGTGGGACTTTTTCTGTTTTAAATTTGAGATAATTTTTGCAAAACAGCATCTTTGGTTACTGTTCCTAGATAATCATCAATAAGGAGCCAACACGGCCTCCAACTGGCAGTTCAAGCAATGGGTGGGTCCATTACAACATGAAGGGCAGTCCTGTTAATGGAAAGGATGTGTGGGATGTGAAGCGACTTCTGGAGGTAGGATTTTTGCCACCAGATTTGTGTCTGTTTGAAAAAAGTGTTTTGGAATTTGGACTTTAGTGCAAAAATCTGATTCACGTGTTGTTTCATCTTTTTTTTCCCCCTCACTTAGCAATTTAGCGCAGACATAGCCGACAATGCCTCTTCTGTGTGTCTGGCGCATCTGTTCACCTACCAGGATTTTGATGAAGGCACCCTGGGATTGGCGTACGTCGCTCCATCCAGAGCTCAAGCTTTGGGGGGCCTCTGCTCCAGACGTAAGACATAACCTAGCTACTAAATGTTTGTTTGGTTCTGAAGGATTTCATTGGTTTATTTAGTTCTTTTGTAGCGATGGCTAATTTGTGCAATTTAATTGTCTTGCAATTTTGACTTTTTTTTAATCAATTTTATAAAAAAAAAACAATGGCTTTAATAGTTTTGAATTGAATAAAGCCTAATTAGATCAACTTTTTGTATATATTTTTTTCAGTTAACCTTTAACACCAGAGCTCCAGCGTTTATGCTCTTTGATTTACTGTAACGTGAGCCACTTTTCTCCTTTAGAATCTGCTGGAATAATCACGATCATGTTCACGGTTCAAAATTTACAGTATGTTAAGATTTTGTGTTTAAGCGTCACCGGTGACGGCTCAGGTGTTAATGGGTTAAGACTCTAGTGTGTGTGTGTGTATTCTTGTGGCATTTAAGGGTTATTAAAAACATGGAAACGTCTCTTAAAAACATCAGTTAGCAAGGGGAAATGTTGGATAACATTTCAGCTTCATCTTTAAAGTGACAAGAAAACATTAGCATAGATTAATATTGATTGAACAAATTATGTTAAGAAATCACTGTGTGGAAGGAACAGGAAGTTCTACACTTAACAAAATAAAAGTAAATAATTTTTTTTTGTTGTGTTTTAGCCTATTATCCTTCTACTTCATCCAAGAAGCCCAGTTACCTCAACACTGGCCTGACCAGCACCAAGAACTATGGCAAAACCATCCTCACAAAGGTATTGTGTTTTAGGGATCCTATGTACTAATATTACTGCAGTTTACATGATTTCTGAGAATACGACTTTTTTAAATCTCAAAGCCTCAAAAATCTGCGGAGTGTGTGTTTTATTGTGAAGATAAAGGAACAATAACTTATCTCCTTACAGGAGGCAGATTTAGTCACCACTCATGAACTGGGTCATAACTTCGGAGCTGAACACGACCCCGATAACATCCCGTACTGTGCTCCCAGTGACAGCGACGGGGGGAAGTTTGTCATGTACCCCATCGCCGTGAGCGGAGACCACTTCAACAACAAGGTAGCAATCCACAAAATTTTACTTGAAATACCTAAATTTAGTTTGCTTGTTCAGAAAATTACTTTCTTTTTGGTAAGCTTTAATGCAGAAAAGTGCAGAACGATTGATGGGACAGTCACATCAGATTTCCTGCAGTATCTCAATAGGATTGTATGGGCTTAGCTTTGTGCGATTAATTAATTGTGACTTTTAATTAATATAATTGATTTTATTTGCAATTTTTTAACCTAATAACCTGTTAAAAGCCTCGTTTTGAAGTATTTTCTTCAAGTTTGTGACATTGTGGTGCAATAAAAGATCAAAATAAAACTAAATAGGCTGCTTTATTATGTGTTTTTTTTATCATAAAAGAAGAACTGTCTCTCTGAAATTATGTTTTTTTTTTTTATTTCTTATGATAATCACCTTTCTCAAAAAGGAGCTAGAGCGGAGCTAAAGCTGTTACCATAACAATATGACGCACCGCATATTAAAAAGTCCACTTTTGTGAAAAAAAAAAAAAAAAAATGTCAAACTTAAAAATATAACAAGACTGTTCTAATAATTTATTTGATATTTTCTTAAATGGCCATGGTATGAGGCTCCCCCAGGTGTGCATAGCACAGAAGTAAACATCTAACTCAAAAATGAGATTAACTTGATTAAAAAAATATGTGCTAAAAACGTCTGTAATTAATTTAATATGATAATTTGAAAGCCATATATATAATATATTTTTCTGCAAACAAGTATTCAAAATTCATCAAAATGACCAAGAAACATTTACAGTGTTTTCCCTTTTTACTTGGAAAACACCGAATTTTTATCACTGATGTCCATGCAGATAGTTTTCTTTTAATCCATGACATTTTTAAATACATTTTTTGGCTTTTTTTTTTTGTGTTTTAGCTCATCTTTGGTGCTTCCGGTTTTTATTTTTACTCTTATGATTCTGCAGCGCTTCTCCAACTGCAGCAAGATCTCAGTTGGGAAGACTCTGCGCTCCAAGGCCCCCTCATGCTTCAAAGTGAGGAACAGCAAAGTCTGCGGGAACTCCCGCGTGGAGGAAGGGGAGCAGTGCGATCCCGGGCTGCTTCATCTCAATGATGACCCCTGCTGCACTTCTGACTGCCAGTTCAAACCCACCGCCAAATGCAGGTCAGCCGCCAAAGCAGCGGTAGCGCACATCCACCTCTCAAACACGGCTCTAACAGCTGATATCCCGATGTCTCCACAGTGACATAAACAGTCCATGCTGCAGGAACTGTCAGTTTAAGCCACGAGGGGAGCGATGCCAGGAGCGCATCGACGCCACCTGCAAGGGAATTTCTTCCTGCACAGGTGACAGACGACTGCTTCTGAAAATGAAAAACTCCCTTAAACTCTAGTACATTTTTAAATTCTATTGCTTACTGTTTTTGAACCTAAAAAAATGTTTTAAATCAACTGGGTTGTTGTTGTCGTCACCTGACAGGAAGCAGCAGCGAGTGTCCTCCCCCTGAAAACGCTCCAGACAACACGGTGTGTGTCGACAACGGTCGCTGTCGCAATGGAGATTGTCAACCGTTTTGCGAGGCTGTGCAGGGCCTTCAGTCTTGTGCTTGTAATGGTAAGAAGCCGTCAGTCAGGAGAGTGGAATATTTTTGTGTCAGCTTTGGCTTCCGTTCACATTTTACTGCCTCAGAAAAGGATACAAATGACAACAGAATTTATGATTCAAGTTGGAACAGTATTTTCTTTAGAAAAATCTTTTATTACAAGCTCAAAGATGCTTCTAAAAAGACAATTTGGAGCTTTTTCATTTAAGACAAATTGATGAAATAAAGTAGATAAAGTTATGTTGTGAAATGAAATGCATCAGTCAGTTTTACTGTTTGTTGCATCTTGTTTTGGAGTTTTAAGATTGTCTTTTTTTTTCTGCAGAGACAGACAACTCCTGCAAAGTGTGCTGCAAAGGCAAAGATGGCTCCTGCTCTCCTTTCATCCAGGCAGATGACAACCTTCTTTACCTGCGGAAGGGCAAACCCTGCACTGTGGGCTTCTGCGATGGAAGTGTGAGTCTGCAAACCTCAACACCTCCACTAAAAACTCAGTAAATGTTGCCTTGATTGAGTTCTTTTCTTTTTAAACAGGGGAAGTGTATGAAACAAGTCCAAGACGTGATTGAGAGGCTGTGGGATTTCATCGACAAGTTGAATATAAACACGTTTGGTAGGTGGCTTAAACCCATGACCACATGACTCTTTTTGTCTGAATGATCCTCCCTAACGTTAAATCTTCATCAGGAAAGTTCTTGGCTGATAACATAGTGGGTTCTGTCGTCGTGTTTTCCCTCATCTTCTGGATTCCTCTCAGTATTCTTGTACATTGTGTGGTAAGAAAACCAAACACCACCCCTTTTTTTTAAATTACATATTTTTTTCATGGCTGATGTTCTCACCTGAATTTCTTCTGTAGGACAAACGTCTTGACCAGCAGTATGAGGAGAGCAAAAGGATCCTTTTATATCCTCCAAGTGTGAGTCCTTCATTTTTAAACCATTCTTCTGGTCTTGCTGCCGCACTAACAGAACTAACCATTGCTTTTAAACTCGTGCCTTTTATTAGTGAAGGGAATAGCATGACATTGCAGAAATTACCCACATCCCAACTTTATTTTGTAAATTAAAAAGTTAGAGTTTGCATAAAAATTGACTTGTATTTTGTTTAAATTTTTTTCTGTTTGTTTTTCTTTTTTTTTTTTACAGTGTTAAAAAAAAATGTAAAAATTAAATAAATAAAAATAAACATAGGAATTGTTTAAATGTTTCTATTTGATCGTAGATCAATTTTTATGCTAGTTTTCAAAGTTCAAACCTTAATACCATTTTTCAAAAAAAAATGTAAAAAATAAATAAATAAAATAAGCATAAAAGGATTGTTTTTTTTTTTCATTTATAATTAAATCAATTTTTTCTAATGATTAAGCTTTTAGCTTAAAGCTGAACTTCTCTCCCTTGTTTTTTTATGAATTATAATAAGTAAATTAATCTATTTTATTAATTGATAATTAACCTCAAAAGGAGAAGAAGTAGAGAGTCAGCGGTCACATGTTTGACCTCCGCGCTCCCGCTGCTGGGTTTCTGAATGACCTGTCCACACCTCTTTGCCTCTGAACTGCAGCAGATGGTGGAGGTTTGTGGTAGAGCTCCAGCCGCAGGTGAGTCTTTGTGTGTGCCACGGCATGGTGTTGCACTGCGTCGCCATCGACTCCATGATGCATGGTCATCTGTGACACTCCTGCTCTGTTTTTGAAATCTCTGGCGGTGATCGCTGATCTTTGCTGCACTTTCCCTGCCTTCAGTCTCACCCTCATCGAACAGAGACATGATGGTGAAACTCATGAAAAACATTCTTAATGTGGAAGGAAAGTTGTATCAGAAAAGACCTCATGAAGGCAAGAGTATTTCAGCAGCAAGACGAGAAAGCGCGTGCTGTTGTCTGTTGTGAAACTGGATGGAGTGACATTGTCATCATTTTAAGTTTGAATTTGTAGCAGATTTTTTTCTTTTTTTCAGTTTGTAATGTATAATATAATGCACTGTGACCATTGACTGTATGTGAGAAGTGGACAGAAAGACTTCGCCCTCCTTGCACTCAAAACAGGAAGTACCCTCCGTCTCCAAGAAGATCCCATAGACTTCTACAGAAAAAATAAACGACTATTAGTCATTCTATTTGTCAGAATAACTATTCTTGTTCTGCTACCTTTTTTTTTTTACATGTTCTTGCTAATCCTAGTTTTTAAAATATTTTTCTTTAGTGCAAGTTATTCTTTTTACTGTATAAACTGACCAATCAGTTGCCTCAATGGGTGGTCTCATGTTGAACTTGTTTAACATTTGAATAAAGATTCTCACAAGCTTGTAGGGGTGTGGCCTTCCAACAAGCTCACTTCTGATTGGTGAGAGTGGTTGCCAAAGAAACGATGTCTCAGGCAGACTCAAACCAATCACTACTAACATGGTGGCGTTCATGTTGCCAAAAAAAAAAGAATTGGCGATTGACTTGACTTAATTTTGTTGGAGTCTGAAGTAAACAATTTTCGGTGGGTGATGTCACACTCCCTCGGTTGAGTTCTAATATACAATCAATGATTCTAACGGCAAAGTACAAAAAAAAAGAAGTGTCCCGCATTAGATTACTCTTAAAAATTGAAAAAAAGGAAACAAAAGTTTAAATTCCTGTTCCTTTTTTACATCCTTTTTGTTTTATTTTTTTAACTTGTGGTTAAAGTGTTTCTGTGTTTTGCCAAATTATATTTCAGATTTTGAAAAAAAAGGGCAAAATATTCTCCTGACTCATAAAAACCAACATTCATTGACAGCATAGATATAAAAGGTTGAAGTGTTCACATCTGATTTAATGGGAACTGAAGTCCATTAGCACTGTGACCTGATGCATAGACTGCTGCCTCTATATGCATCTTTAATTACTGCAGGAATATTTCTATTTTTGTTTTTACTTTGACTTTTAAAGGAAGGTTCAGGGTTGTTTTTTTTTTTTTTTTCATCTTTTAAATGTGTGAACACCTTAAACACCCACTCTGATCATCTTAATCTATTGTAAAAGCTTTCCCAGTGGTCTTTTAATCATGATTAGACTGTTTTAGGCTAAAAACAAAACAAAAAAAACTGTAGTGTTTTTATAACTTGAGTTAAAGGAAATATTTTACAAACCATAGTTTAGGTTTAGCAAGAACATGTTAAAAGATCTAGCAGAGCAAAAATGGTTATTCTGATAAACAGAATAACTGATTAATAGCTGTTTATTTCTTAATAGAAGTCTATGGGATTTCGGCTTTCAGGGACCAGGGGGTACTTCCTGTTTGGAACGTGAGGGGCCACTTAGTCCCATTCTCATAGACTGTCAATGGCAGTGTGTTTTCGACGTCACAATTAAGCTTTCTTAAAAGCGTCACTTTTTCGTCTGCTTCTGAACCACAACTCTTTGAATAAAGAAATATTTACAAATGTAATTTTAGGCTTAATTTTCTCTATATATGCCCTCCATCAGCAAAACACCAAAAACACTATTTTCATTGGTGTGGGTCTTTAAGACTTCATATAGCATACAATAATATAAATGTCCCGGCTCAGAGTTGGACATCTCTGATGTTGTCTCATTTTCTCTGTAGGGTCAAGAGACGGCGAGCAGCTTCGAACCAATGCCTCTGCGCATCGTCAAGCATCCCATGTCCTTCGCTGGTCGGACCGCGCAATCCTCCCAACAAGCTCCACAGCTGAGCCCCGCCTGGGCCCCCTCAGCAGCCAGCAGCAGTACCCAGGACCCCGGCCCGAGCTACGCCGCCACCCCGGACTGCGCCGCAATGATGCGAATGGCCACCATCCAGGAGGACACCAGCGACTCCCACCCGGGAGAGGAGGGCGATTTCACAACCGCAGGAGCCTCCTCGTCGGCTATGAAGTCCTCCTTCGAGGATCTGACAGGACAGAACCCGAAAACAAAGGAGCGGTGGCGCCTCAAGAGGCAGGAATGCATTAACACTAAAGAGACGGATTGCTGAGAGAAAAACGCATTTCTATTCCAACACAGACAAGATAGTTTGTGGCTCAGATTTGAATTTCCTTTTCTCATTTTCTGGTGATAATTCAAACACGGCACATTAACCTCTTGCTTTATTTGTGCCTATTTCCTTCAGTTCATGACTTGAAATATCTAAGATGTTGTTTTTTTTAACAGAAAACAAAACATTTTTTAAATGTTTTTTTTCCTCTAAGGGTTGATGCTGTTGGCTGCATAAGACCGTGAATTACTTTCTTCCATAGTATCTGTATAATGTCACCCAAATGTTAAGCAGAAAGTCTCTTGACTTTATCAGTTTTTATCCTATTTCCATTACTGATTTGTTTTAAGTGCCTCATTTACACAATTTCCTGCTGTCTCACTAACTGCATCAAAATAAGCTTATAGTAGGTCAAGAAAATTCCAATTTCAGGTCTTTATTCATGAGATGGATGGAGAAATGTCTGAATATTTGTGTGCATCTCCTGTTGGTTTTATATTTGTAAATGTTTCTTTGAGATCTTCATTAAATACACTTTTCACATTTAAAAAAGAACATTTATTGTGTCAATTGAAGACATTTCTTTCCAGATCATTCTGAAAAACATTACAGTTTTCAGTGCAGACAGACCTCTACAGCTAGCTGTTACAGAGGAGGCTAGTTTCTGGACTGCTGGCATCAATGTCTCCCCAGTAAGGAAGGATCACCGGCAGGTGGACCACGCGGCTCTCCAGGAGGTCCCAAAGATGCTGAGCCACAAACTGGTTTCCCTTGTCAGAGAGATGCAGTCCATCAGACAGATAGACGGAGAAATCCTGTACAGCCAAAGACATCAGAAGAGATGTAAAAGCAACACAGAAACCAGCAAACTGTCAGTTTTAAATTAAAAAAGAACATTAAAGCAGCAGTGGATGCACTTTATTTATTTTTAATTGACAGAAACTCGAAGGTTTTGTTCTCTGTACTTTACAGAGAATAGCCTCTTGAAAAATAAAACTCACAACACAGGGTTCTCCCTCAATGCTGCTTTTAAATGATATTTTTCTCGAGTCCCACCCAATCATCTTTTGATCTATTTTCAAAGTGTTCCTAGTTTTTTTTTAAATTATGATGGTGCCATTATTGTCAAAATAAAAAAAAAGCAACTCTGTTTTCTAGGACATAGTTTCTGCAGAGCAGCAGGGGTTCTTTAGAAATTTGCCTCTGAGTTGTGGGCGAGACCATCAGGAGTCAGCCTGTGCTCATTTCCCATCATCCCTTTGTTTACGCCCTTTTCCACTAGCTGAAAGCCCCTCACCACCTCAACCTAACATTCGATGCCACAAAAATGGTGAACAATATGGGAGCCATCCAACGCCAGAACTACAAGCATTTTCATCTGCTCTTGATTCACCTCAATTTGAATAAAAAAAATACAGTTTAATGTAAATGCTCTCCATATACTGTATGTCCTCCAACATAAGAAAAAAACCAAAAAAAAAGTATGTTTTCATGTTTTAAACAAAATTTTAATTGGATTGGGTCATTAAGTAATGAGTAACTAATTACCTTTTAAAGTAATATTCTCAACACTGGTTTTAACTGATAATTAGTCTACTTAAAAAAATAATCTTTCTACATGCGATTAAACAAGGGTAACATATTACTTTTATATTTTCAAATTAAGGCAAAAGGCTCAGAGTTGAAATGAAGAAGCTGCAGGAAAAATGACAGAAATCTCGTACTTGTCCGTCTTTTTGCATGAGAGTCCACAGATCCAGGACATCCGACCCACACTGAGCAGCTGCGAGGACACAAGCCTGAGCGTACTGACCCGCGGTGGAGTTGAGGCGATTGAGAGGACAACCTGAAAGAGACAAGAAGCACCTGTTAATCTCTGCAAGCCCAAAACCGTACAGATTTGGAAATAATAATAATAATAGAAATATGACCTTTTAAAATACACTCTTTCTCCCAGGCTGCTTCATGAAGTGGTGGTGGAGTAATAAAAATAACTTTATCAGACGAGACACCAACTGAGCTCAGATGTCTGCTGATCGCCTTCAAGTTCTCCAAGTATTCAGACACAGGAACATGCTGCTGAGGGTTTTTGTCTACCAAAGATGAAGATTGTTAATTAGTTGGTAAATGAATTAAAAAAATACAACTGATAACATATTCTATTCTTTACAAGCTTTATTCCTAAAACTAAGCAAACCGAAACACTGAGTGGACATTTCAGCTTTCTCAGATGAGAGCGATACCTTCCAGAGCACAGTCATTGGCTCCAAAGAAGACAGTAACAGCTGCTATGTTGTCGTCTGCGGAGCTTTGGCTGCTGATGAGCCGAGGAAGGACGATGCGGGCCCATCTGGAGTTGTATCCGGACAGTCCTCTGTTTACGACGTCACATTTCCTGACAGGGAGGAGAACACCAGATGATGGAGCCACTTTATTATGAAGCGATTTGGAAATTCTTATTGCGAGGTGCATCAGAACTTATGAAAACAATACAGAACTTATAAAGAAAATGAATTTTTAGAAGGAATATAATCAAAGAGAGTGCAGTTTAGGTTCACATTTTCAACAGATGTACACCAGAAAAATTGGTCAAATATAGATTTGATTAATAAATACTAAAAAATGATAAGAAAAACATAATAGAAGTGGGATTACATAAAGTTGCTCCTCCCGACTACCAGTCAAGTAATCACTATATTCAAAGGATTCAACGTTATAAATGTGTGTGCTGGATGTATAAGTGTAAATAGGTCTGTATATGACAGAAGCAATTAAAATGTCAAGAAGATAGCATCATTTTATTTTATTTATTTTGATCAATTTAATATTTTAGATGTGATATTTCTAAATATTTTAAAAAATATTTTTCGCCTTTTTCCTTCACTGAAATTGCTAGAAATGAACCCAACCAATCAAAAAATGACATAAAATAATCCACAATTGACATTCTAATAACTTCCTGTTTGAGGTTAAATTAAATGCCAAAGTAACTGGAGCCAGATCAGTTCACCAAGTAACCAATGGGTGGCTTTATACAAAACGAGGTTTGTCCTGTTCTTAATCCCTTCTTATCTGACTTTATTTCAGATGATTATAAATGATCATCTGTTGTGCTCTGGATTTCTGATGCTGGTTGGTGTTGGGGGATTTTTTTCTGGTGATGACGGTCTGAATATGCTTGAGCTTCTGGTATTGATTAATGTGGATTATGTTTTTCTGATAAAAATCTGCTGAGTATATCTAGATTTTTTGTACCGATTAATATAAAGACTTATTGCAATTTTTTGAGGTGGTGTTATTTCATAAATTATTACCTGATTGCTTGAAATAAAGCATTCCATTCATTCATTCAGTCATTCATTCATTCATTTCCAATTATTTACAGAATCTTCACGAATAAATAAATAAAGTGGAGTCTTGGATTTAAAGGTAAGTTGCAAATTAGAGACACGTGGCATGAAGGGGTTAATATATATATATATATATGTGTGATATATATATATATATATATTATATATATATAATATATATATATATATATATATATATATATATATACACACACACACAAACACACACATTCATATAGATGTGGTTACAAAAAACTATTTTACCTTTGTGTTTAGATTTAATATCCAAAACATGTTTTTCCTTTTTTTCTAAGATTTATCATATTTATCTGGTAAACATGTGAAGTAGAACCTCTGACATTTAAAAATAATAATCCAATCACCTTGCAAGTTTGTTGGCAATTTCTGCTCCCCATCCGTTGGCTTGAAATGAAAACTGAAAATAAAAAAATAAATAAAAAAGTAAAATTTAATTATTTCCATTTTTTAGACTGCCAGTTACATCTGAGTAGATACAGCTGATGATAAACTGGAAGACATTATTTAAAAAGGACAGTTTTGTTGACAAAAGGAGGAATCTAGGAAAAAAAATTGTTCAAGAAAAAAAAAACAACAGCAGAAGAATAGAAGTGGATGGAAATACCAGTAAACTAAATGTAGGCTGGATCTGAAGAAGTGGTGTCTTGAAAAACCTGGATTGATAGAGACTGTGTCTGAAGAAACTTGCAGTTTATTTGTAATATTAATGTCTTGAAATTTTATAGATAAAAATTCTATTTTCAATCTTTTGAATATTTATTTTATTTTATTCAGTTTTATGTAGACCTTTGGGTATAAAAGACCAGTTAGTTTGTAAATCTCAGAAAATGTCTGGGACCTAAATAAATATTAGATAGTTGATTCACACACCAGAGATCTGAAGTGAAGCTATATTTCCTGATGGTGTTTCCAAAATGTGTTCTCATTAAAAAAAAAAAAACCCAAAGCTTAGCTTTTTCCTGATGTTTAAAACTAATGTTCCTTTTTCTAAAAGATGTTCCTATAGCCTGGAAAAAGGCATTGTGACTCTGTAAAACCCTTTGAACAAAAGGTGCCATAAAAATTAAGATGTGTTGCCTTCATTTTAGGTTTATTCTATTTTTGCTATTAATGTGGTCAAAGGTCCACTTGACCCTTTCAGTTCCCCCTTTGTGATTCTGCATGCAATGCAACTTTAGTCACGTGCAACCCCCCCAGCTGGTTTCCTTATTTGCAAAAATCCCGTGACTTAAAAAAAAAAAAAAAAAAAAAAAAAAAACTATTTTTCCACTGTTATTGCTATGTTTCTACTGTTATTGTCAATCCTCTAATGTTGACATTTAGGTTTAAACGTTAGCAAGAACAGCATTGTAAGAGCATGTGCACTTAGACTGTATTAATGCACTAAAAACGTCTCTTTTAATAAGATACTCTTAGTAAAATATTTTAGCAATCTATCATAAAGGCAAAAAGGGGAGGAAAGTAAAAGAACAAAAGTCACAGACATTTTATTTCGTACTCTAAATAAAAAATACATGAATAAATGAATAAAATACATTTAAAACAACATTGTTTTGTAACCTGAGCATTTGCATATTGGTTACTAACAAAATGAATAGCTCTTATAATCAATAAAACATGATAGATTTTTACATGTAGTTTCAAATACCACATGCATCGCCACCATGTTAATTTTATTTTAAAAAGCCAGTTGCAGGTCAAATGGATAAATCCATTCGTACAAACCTGCGTTATCGAGTCCCCAAACAACGTGACTTTCGGCCAAATGACTGGAGCGAATTTAGACATGATTAAATCCGTGTTTCAATCTGCAAATGAAAGAAAACGGGAAAAGCGGGACACATCAAAACCCTATAATTACGAAGAAAAGCGCCGCGCCACTCAAAACATTGTCCCTGATTTTATTTTGAAAGGAAGCCCCGGATGTCCCACCATAAAAATCTTCCGTGTGAACCTAAAACGTTTGTGTAAAAGGAAAAGGTTCGCTGGACTACAAGGCACTGAAAGCAACAAGAAGCAGGTGCTTTTATAGTCTATAAACGAGGATATCTAACTATATAACATTTAAACGTAAAGTGTTTACAGTTTTATATTATACGTTAGCAGCCACAAAACAAAAATATTAGTCAAAGCATGTCACCTAGCTAGCAAGAATTGTTTACATGTGGGTCAGTAAAAGTTTCTGTTTTTTATCAAGCTCTATTGTTTTGCTCGTTTAAATCATCAGCTGTAAAACTTGTTTAATGTTCACATATATTTAATATTTATAACTTTCTTTGGGTTTTAAAAAATAATTATCGGTTCAATACGTCTGTAAATGCCATGTTCAGACTATGAATGGGATTCCATGATAAGAACTGATTCACTGTGTGTCAAAAATATTTAAATAAAGTTCAGCAAAACGTTAAATTGTGAAATTAAAATTATTGTGCAAACAAGCCTTAGTTATATACATTTTATTCGTTTTATTCTGTGCTGGTAGAGGGATGTTGCGCCGTCCCCAACCCTCCGACGGTGAGGCGGACCTCCTCAGAGAGCAGGAGCGCTTTCTGGCCTCCGGGGCTCCGTCTGCTGCCAGCGTCCTCCGCCGGCCAGACAAGAGGAGAGGCCAGAGTGGAATGGTGGAGGGAGAAGGCGAAGGGAGCCAGGGGAATGGAGGAATCCAGAAGGATGTGGTCACTATTGAAGGTTGGAAGGCGTCCAGGAGATCTTTGTTTCTGGAGGGGACATTGCGGTTATTCAATTGAAATCTTTAAAAACAGATCTTCCAGATCAGCTTCCGTCTCTGACACCAGCTCCGCCAAAAAAGTCTCGCTTCAAAGCCAGCCGTGTCACCTTTGAGGTGGACAATGCTGAGGAGAGGCTGGACGCTCATGATACTCACATCAGCGCCGTGCTCTCCAGGATTGTTGTAAGTGTTGCTTTGGAAAGGAGTTTTTAAAAAAAAATTATTTAATTCTTCTTCCTCTTCTAAGCATTGTTAAATCTCTTGTTCGCCTAAGGAGAGAGACACCAGCTCTGCTCCAATATCATTACCAACATTTACAGGGATGGCTTTCCCCAAAGTGATGCACCGTTCTGAAACCAGCAGTCAGGTAAAGAACATAAACCTGCTACTCTGTTACCTTTTAGTACATGTTTATATATTTATTACAAATGTTCTAAAGGATTTTTGTCGTATACATGTTTAGAAAATGATGAAGAAAATCAGGCAACACTAAATGGAGGCTGAGTTATTTCTTTATTCTAAACTAATTGTTTTTTTAGGCCCCGCCTTCCTCCGTTAGAGGGAAGAAGAGCATCTTTGCCCGTCAGATTGCTGCTCAGAAGCTTCATGAAGCAAACGCACCACGACTCAACTCATCTGGATCTTCACAGAACCTTCCTGCCGAGACCGACATGGATTTCAGTGATTCTTGTATGTAGCTTCACACATTCTTTGTATTCCAACTATTGTGGCTAATCCTTCCTCAGTGAGGAACAATTCTGTCCTGTGCTGTAGCCTCTCAGTCCAGGTTGGTGTCGGGTCAGGGGCTCGGAGTCTCAGATGGTCCGACGGAGACTCTGAGGATCCACATGGAGAATCAGGCCAAACTCAGAGCGATGTCTCAGTCGGAAATCATCGAAGAACAGAAGAAGCTTCTGTCTCAGCTCGGTAAGCAGCAGCTATTTGGTAACAGAATTGTAAAAACTCCCTGGCATGACTTCCTTAATGAAGTGAGTTCTTATTTGTAAATATGTATATTTCTTTGTTACTTAAACCCTCCTCTCTTAGATTTTATGTAAATTAATAAAAAAATCACTAAATTAAGTTGCAGCTGTTTTCCTTAAGAAATAGAAATATTTTTAAAAACGTCTTACAGCAGTAATGAATAGCTTTGTAACAATTTATAAATCAAATTGCAAAATAATTGCCTTTTGCCTAAAGAAATTGTTTTCTGAATACTAATAATCTTTTTTCTGTTTCCCAGATCCCAGACTCGTGGAGTTTGTCAGATCTCGGAAAGATCAGAGCGTTCCGCCTAAGGAAACAAACGAGAAAGAAGACACTCCGGAAAAGGCTGGTGGACATTCATCCAGTGGTCCTGCGTTTTGTTGTGAAGGGAGCATGGAGGAAAAGAAGTCACCATCAGCTGTCATTACAGGTACACAGAAATAATTATGTGAATATTTTTAGAACCAATACAAATGTTTAATGAAACTGTTTTACCAAACTCATTTTAGTTGGTTTTATTTTTTTTGGTTTTCTTTAATCTAAATTCTGGAGAAGTTAAAACATTTGAAATAAACAAAAACTAAAATACCCGAAGTCACCTGAAATACTATTTGCTTAGAAACTGTTTAACTAGTTATACCAATAAGCTAAAAAGTTATATTCAGAAAATTTCCTTTTTTTTCTCTCAATGTGGTGCCCGGAAAAGGCTTAAAAATCCCTGGGACAGGGACACATTCACCATGTATTGGTTTGTACCAGAGAGCGTTAAGAGTAGAAGAATATTTGTAAAAAATATATATCTAAGTCACCTATCAGCTAATTAAAAATGGTTAAAAAGGATAGTAGAAAAATGTAAGAACAATTAAAAAACAAACGCTGAAAAGTCCCAATCAGCTGACGGAGACAGTCTGTTGAGAGCTGGAAGATGAGGCGGGGCCAGAGCACATGCACTGCAAACAACACAAGCAACACTATACAAAACCCAGGAAACTATATTTAAAAAACTCTGATCTATGACACTGAGTCACTGCTCTCATAGCAGAGAGAAAAGCTGCTTCTTGACATAATCTTAATGCTGCCCCCTTTGACTGTATGTAGAGAACTGGACACAGCGGGTGGGTAATGTCACCCATTGAAAATGCCTTACTTCCTGCTCCAGCGAAATTAAGCCAATTCAGTCGCCATTTTTTTTTACAATAGGCACTCTGTCGTTTGGAACCAGTCAATATTGATTGGTTTGAATTAACGTTTCTATGGCAACTACTGTCACCCGTCATGAGGAGGCTTGTTGAAAAGCAACACCCCCTTCCACTGAATCTGGGCCAGTGGGCACCACATGCTTTTACTGAGGCATATGATTGGTCAGTTTATAACTTGAATGAATTACAATAAAGAAAAAATATCACAAAAAATAGCATTAGAAAGAATATGTTAAGGAAAAAGTATCAGAGCAAGAATGGTTATTCTGACAAACAGAAAGACTGAGTAAACGCTTTTCATTTCTCAGTAGAAGTCTATGGGATTTTGGCTTCTTGGAGCCCAGCTGGTTCTTCATGTTTGGAAGAACCTTAATAAAAAAACAACAAAGTAAAATTTTCAGCATTAAATTTTATTTTCCAAAACACACAGACGGGCCATAAAAAAGTAACTGATGGACCCACAACCTGCAGAGATGCTACTGTTGAAAGCAGAGCTAAAAAAAATCTGCAGAGAACGATCTTTAAGTACAGAAGACATTTTCTCACTTTGAAACCCTCAGATCACGACACCATTCTCAAGCTTTTTCAAAACTGCTTTTAGTTGTCCTATGCAGAAATTAGGACAGACTGTGTTCACTAACAGTGTTTTCTTTATGTTCAGAGGCGGAGCTGCCAGTGAAGCCTCAGAAAGAATGGATCCACATGGACAAACTGGAGCCGGAGAAGCTGGAGTGGATGAAAGACTTGCCTCCTCCCAGGAAGAAAGGAACCGAGAAGGTAAGATTAAGATCCCAGTAGATACGTTCTGTTGTTGCAGCAGCACAATAAAATAAATACAAAATATACAGGCTTATATATATGTACACACATACTAGCAGATAAAATGAAATACCCAGTTAATGTGACTGAAAGCCTCAAGAACACCTGAGATGATTCATTAATGTTTAATCTTTTACCTTATTATCTTTTACATAGTAAATGAAAAATTCTGTTTAGATTTGTCACTTGAATTCTCTTCTTTTTTTGTGTTTGTTTGTAGCTACTAACATAATACTGTTTCTTTTTTTAAGGCCATGCAGGCCCGTTTTGACTTTGCTGGAACCTTGATTCCACCCACTGAGGATCTCCCCACCCACTTAGGCCTCCACCACCATGGAGAGGAGCCGGAGGTCAGCAGAGCGGAGTCACAAAACATTAAATAGGACCCTTTAATTTATATTTTTTGTTGTTTTTTTCAAAGATGAATTTAAGTCAAAACATGCATTTTATCACCTAAAATTGATTCTTTCTACTGTCTGACATTCATGGCGTCTCCCCAGCGAGCAGGATATTCCCTACAGGAACTCTTCCTGTTGTCCCGGAGTCAGCTCATCCAGCAGAGAAGTTTGGCTCTCAGCACTCTGGCTAACATCCTTTCAAAGGTACACAAACAAACCCAAAAGTCTGTCATCTTCATCTGTAAAGTATTTTCCTTTCAGGTATGTTGTTGTTTTTAAGGCTCGTGCTGGAGAGTACGCGTCTGCCCTTAAAGGCGCTGTGACCTCCACTCTGCTGGACGCTGGCCTGGTCTTCCTGCTCCGCTTTGCCCTGGACGACGGCGTGGAGGCGGTGATGTCTTCAGCCGTGCACGCGCTCAGAGCCCTACTCGTGTGTTCAGAAGATGAGGTTAGATTTTCCTGAGATTTCTCCTCAATTTAATTATTTTTTCATTCTAAACAACAAAAACGATTCAGTTTGGAAGTCCATTTTTTGAAGTCTTCTTGTCTGCTGCAGGAGTGCATGGATTCTACTTTCTCCTGGTATCAAGGTTTGGCCTCCTTCCCTCTGCTGCCCTCCTCTCAAGAGAATGAAGAGGAGGAGGATGAAGGGGTGGAGGGATTTATGAAGGAGACAGCCAAAGAAAAGGAGGAAAATATGAGTGATTTTGATGTTACCCAGCAGGATGTCGTCAAGGTGAGAAACTACATTTCCTGATCTTTCTTCTGCTTCCTTTGAATCCTGTTTTTATTCCATGTCTGTGTTTCAGGGCTTATTAAAGATGAAGCTGCTCCCCAGGCTGCGCTACATTCTGGAGGTGATGCGGCCCTCCCCTCGGGTGGTCCAGGACGTCCTGCAGATCCTGACCCGCGTGGCCCGACACTCGCTGTCGTCCGCCACACAGGTAAGAAGAGCGAAACGAGCGGATCACAAACTCACCGGATCACTGCAGCTCTGCATCTCTCCCTCAGGTGTTGAACTGTCCTCGACTGATGGAGACGGTGATGTCCGAGTTTCTCCCCACTTCCTGGTCGGCATCTTCCTCACCCAACCCTCAGTCCATATATGGAGTTCCTGTGGCCAGTGCCATGAAGCTCTTGAGGGTTTTGGCTACGTCGGGCAGACATATCTGTGCTAGACTGGTAATGATAATAATAATATCTACTTGAGATGCATTTAAATTAAATCACTTTTATTTATATGCTGCTTTTATATGATTGCAATCAAACAAGGTCAAAACAATTATAAAAAGTAAAGTTGTAAATTCTAAAAATATATAACATAGTAAAATAATAACAGATAAAAAGCAGAAGTGGAAATTACAAAACCTCTGCAGGAAGGAAGTGGAAGGCAAAAGGAGGCGGAGCTTCAGCTTTATGCGGCGGTTAGACGTGGAGATGTTGATGCACAGGTGCTGCATGAATGTGGTGGCTTTGGTTTCAGTCGACTCAGCAGTCTCAGTGCAGAGCACCTGCATCTGATAACAAAACGCTGCTTGTAGATACAATCAAAAAGCAAGAAGAGGCTGCAAGACGTGCAAAAGCCGTTTCTCTGGTGACGCCGGGTCAGTGGTTGAGACATGAAGAGGAAGAACCTGATTGGAGGATGGAGGCAGATCCATCACGTCCTCACAAGATATAAAGGAAGCTTCACATGGAGCCACAATCAGATGAACGTCTTGGCAAATATATAAATGCAGTAAAAACTATCAAATATTAAGTTCCTCAAAGGATTTGCTTGGAAGAGAGGAAGCAAACTTATATAATCCTTGTTTTACTTTGCTGAACTTTTTATTTTTTTATTTTCTGTAGATACTTTCAGAGTGCCAACATATGCAGTAGTAGGGATGTAAAGATTCATTTTCCTATGATTTAGTTCAAAGGTTTGGTTCTTAAACCAAGAATTATTGCATCTCTGGTTATTAGATTGTATTTTTGACTGGGTTTGATGGTTGAACTCAAATGTTGGAGGAAAGAATGGACGTTTGCCTGGTTGTTGGTTCTGAGTAAATTATTGAGATAGAAGGAGATGTAAATATTTCTTCTCCTGCTTTTCTATTCTGTCTCATCATCATCTCTTCTTGTGGAAACTGACTGTCAATAAAGCTAAACTGTTCTGGAGAGTTTAGTCTTCTCTCTTTGAGCATGTCTGCCTGTTCCTTCACCTTCATTCTCCATCTTCCTCTCTTTTCTTTTTCTGTTTCTCTCTCAGTTGAACTCTCTGGGTGTGAAGGAGCGTTTGTCCCGTTTGCTGAGTGCTGAGCCTGCCGAGCTTGTGTTGGAACCGTCAGAGGCTGTCAGGATCACCACAGAGGCCTACAGGTTCTGGGCGGTAGCAGCCGGTTATGGACAGGCATGTCAACTTTACATGTAGGTGAAGTCATGCAAACTTAAAACAGTTGTTTAGGTGGTTAATATTCTGTGAAACTACCAAGTAACATCTCTGTTTTTTTCTTGAAGAGACTTGTATTCAGCTTTACTGAACTCACTCCAGTCTGGACATCGACTAGCGCCCCCCTCTGACGCTCTCCGACCTCTGCAGCTGCAGCGGCTCTCGGCTTTGCTCTCTCTGCTCACACAGGTCACACACACGGCCGGCTGCCACCAGGAGCTGCAGGCTGGAGTCCTCAGGTACCTGCAGGACGACGACTCTCTTCTGGTTTGAATTCTCCGTCTACATGAGGTCTTCTCTGTGTTTATTGCAGCGCTCAGGGGGAAGAGTGCCCTCCTCCCCCTCCAGTTTCTTGGGGTCACGTCTCGGGCTTGCAGGCATCCCTGTTGGGGCACCTGAAGGGTTTGGTCAAGAACCTGGATAGTCCAGTTCAGAGAGACAGCAGCTTGACCCTGATACCAGGTTTTCTGGTGTATCTCCAAGCATACTACCAACAGCTCTCCAGACAGGTACTCCGTCTGGTCTTCTACCTGCAGGTATTTCAAATTTGAAGTAAAAACAACTTTTGATTCCTTATATTTTTATGATATACAACAGAACTTTTTCAAACCAGTGGAGACTCTTCAGGACCTGGAGCTTCTGACCTCCGATGTTCTTCTTCCACTTATGTGTCATAGTGTTGTGCAAGGCCTGATGAACAACCTGAGGTACCTCTGATAATTATTTTTTCTCAAAATTTATTATTTAGGTCAATTTATCTATTTTTTTTTTTTTTTTTTGGTTTAGATCTTCTTCTTTGGTTTGCAATGTGAAGTCCACCCATCCGGGACCAGAGACGACCCCGAATCTTCCCGGTTTAGCCTGCGCGGGATGGAAGGAGCGTTCTGGCCTTGTTGTCCCCAGCTCTCCTTTTGCTCTTCTGATTGGATTAGGAACCCTCTTGGAAACAATCACAGGGATCCACAAAGGTCTCAGCAGCAAGGTAGAATCCACACATTAACGTGGCATTTCAGTCCACATGTTCAGCAAGATTATAGCAAAGTTGGCGCCCTCTGGTGGTGAAAACTAAAAAAACATTGCATAAATTCTTTTACCTAAATCATTTTATTACATTTATTTGAAAAAGGAATAAAAAAATTAAAGATCATCTAAGAAATGTTTTTTTGCTAAAAGTGTACATTTAGATTTTGTTTCAATCTTTTTTCATATTTTATAAATACATTTATAAAATGTAAATTCAAAAATTTGATCAATTAAAATGAAAAAAAAAAGTATTTTGTTTTTCTTTATTTTGCCTTTAAAAGGGAGATATGAGGTAGTTGTATTTTTTTCCTACTAAGAACAATAGATAGCAGTTTTTTTTTCCATTATTGGGTGAATTCCCACACTGAAATCGCTCAAATCACAGATTTTTCTAAGAAAATGTACCCATAATATGTTAATAATATTATAGGATAAATTTAGGCATATTAAAAGAGGGATAAAAAATACACTGAGAGAAATTAATTATTTGTAACTTTTTAACATGCCTTTGTATTTTTAAACTACTTTGGATGACCAGTTCTATTTAGAAAAGTAGTCAAAAGTTTTTATTTTGTGAACTGTCATATTTAATGTGAATTTCTCATTTTTATTTGTATCCTTAAAGCTTTTCATCAAATTCAACTGAGAGTTTTCATTTATTTGATTAGTTTTCATACCTTAAATGTATACATTTCTGTCCTTCTTTCTAGTTCTCCAGCTTCCTCCTGTCAGAGCCTGTGATTGGTTACCTGAATGCCTGCAGTAAGGCCACGCCCACTCTGTCCGTCTCCAGGGCGTGGCTCCTTCGTCATGAACACCTCCTCCTGTACCTGCTGCTGCGGCTGGCACACAGGCTGGTGGGCATGAATCTACTTTGAGTTGTTGACTGGATGTTTTTCATTTTGAGCTGCTGCAGTGTTTCATTTTTCTCTCGTTTCTCAGGTTCCTGTTGATGTGGAGGTGGCGAAACAGACCTCACTTTATCACCAGGTGGCGCTGGTGCTTCTTCCATGGTTACTACCAGGCAGTGAATACTTGGCACATGAACTGCTGTCCGACGTTGTATTCAACAAGAACTTTATATCGTAAGGAAAACTGTTTCCTGTGGATAATTAATGCTTTTTTTGTCTGATAGTTACTTTTGTTTTTCCTGTTAAAGAGAGGGACACAGTGGAGGACCGGAGGCCGTGGAGCTCGGGGAGCTAAAGCTTCACGACGACGTCGGCCTCCACCTTTCTCCATCTCTACAGACTGTCGGAGCTCTCCTCAGAGAAGCCTGCGTTCAGCTGTCGTCCATACGGGGCTGCTTCCTCACTCATCTCGCGTATCTGGAGCCGTCTGTGTTCGCCTCCAGAAAAGCCCTGCTTGGACGCAACCCGTGGATCAGCTCCCACCTCCTCCCGGAGCTCACGGGGCCCACCCTGCCGTCCGACTGGCCGTTCCTCCCCCTCATCAAACTGTACGAGTGGACAGGAGTGTCCGGGGGCGGGGGGCTGGCTGTGGAGGAGCTTCCAGCGGGGGCTCTGCAGGCGCGCTCCACTGTCTGCAGTGGCTGCTGCTGCTGGAGGTTTGGAGGGAGGAGTCTTTAAAGGTACAAAAGTATATTTTCTTTATGACCTGTACAGCCTCAAGATTTAATAGTTTTTGTTGAAAGCAAAGCTGAAGGTTATTTAACACAATTTTATATAAATAATTAAAAGTAACCTTACCAATTTTAACTGAAAAATGCATAAAATGTATTTATTTCCAAACTATATTTTCATTTCCTGTCTTGGATCGTTCACAAATCTAAATACAAATTTGAATAATCCTTCAGTATTTGAGGTTCTATTGACAATATCAACCTTTTATTTGAGATTTTCTAACAGGTTCTATTTTGCTTGATGTCAAATACACGTCTTTTAAGTGCGATCGAGCTCAAAAACTGATGGATATCTACATCTATCTATGATGTAATAGACGCAGCCAAGATGAACATTACTGCATGTTGGCCGCACGTATTTTAATTGCGTCCAAGGCTAAATTTAGTTTTAAAAAAGAGGTATTTGCTGCTTTACGGGGTATTTAAAGGGGTAATTGTAAAATAGAAATGCTTACCAAGTGGCACAGTGAATATTTTAAATGCTGCTATGAAGCCGCATAATTTAAACTTTCGAAATGAGAGCTGCCAGGAAAAAAGTACGTATTTTAGGAACTGCGTTTAGAAACGACGTCACCTCCTGATATATATTTTTTGACAGTTTTATATGATTTTTATCCTTGTCAAACACGATTATTAGCACAGCAAAGGGGAACCATGTCAGAAAATATTGCAAAAGTAATTTGTTTTTCTTTAATGTAAGACACACTGACTTTGACTGACTTTAGCTCTGTTTTTAGTGATTTTGTGAACACTGAAATGTAACTGAGCAGAAAAGATCTTCTGCAACTCTATGACTCATCTCCGTTGTGGAAAGCTAGCATTAGCATAAATTGAAAGAATAAAATCACTTTTGCCTTCATAATTAAACAAGTAGCATTCAGTGAAGTACTTGTAACTTTCGTCTAACTTTAACCGGGTTTTCAGAGAGAAATAATCCCAGACTCGTTTAAAATTATCCATTTGAATTTGGGGATTCAGCATGCAGTGGGACTGCTGACATTTGTACTTTGATCTGTGAACGATCTAAGACAGGAAATGAAAATACAGTTCAGCAGGACATTCATAAAACAAATATTGTGCATATTTCTGTTGAAATTTGTAAGGGGTTAAATTTTATTATTTATGTAAAATTGCCGAACAGCGTTCAGCAGTCAACTTTGCTGCTCTTAATCGCAAACCAGAATTCTCTTTACACATTTTTGGGCGATAACGCCATTTTGTCTGATGCCATTGTGAAAAGGGTCTATTGGCTGATTTCTCTGCCCAACTTTTAATTGGCTTCAACTTTGAAAGGAAGCTTGGCTCAATCATTGACTGTATATGAAAACTGGACTGAATGACACTCTCCTCTCTTGCTTTTCAGTTAGAAAGTACCCAAAAAGCCAAAGTCATAGACGTCTATATAAACAACAATTATTATATAGTCATTATATTAGTCAAAACAACTCTTCTTGCTCTGCTACATCTTTTTAACATGTTCTTGCTTTTTTCTTATTTTTGCTGTAGCAGTTATTAAAGTTTTAAACTGACCAATCAGATGCCTCAATAATAGTATGGGGTCTTGTGTCAAAAGTTCCAAACATTTGATTTACACCGTTCGTGCAGCTTTAAAGTGATAGTGATGTGGACCCCCACACGCTCACTCTTTATTGGCGAGAGTGGTTGCCATAGAAACACTGACTCAGACTAATTAAGCCAGACATCGTCTGGCTCCAACATGGTGTCATCTTTATAACAAAAAAAAAAAGACGAGCTGGTAAATCTAGTTTTAGACTGGATTGCTTTTCTCCAGAGTAAAAAGAAACTGCATCCACTGCTGCCTGGATTAACTTGCGACTCACAGACTTCTCGGATATCTCAACGATTTGCTTCTTTCTCTCTGGAGGTGGTTCTTCCTGTTGCCAAGCTGGCCCGTCTGTCCTGTGTGTTCCTCTGTTCAAGCGACTTGTTCCTAGAAAGACCTGTCCAGAAACTGACCTGGGGTTTGTTCAGGTTACTAACCAGGTCAGACGTCACACACACACGGATCTGAGCTCGCACAAACATCAGCATGGTTAATACATGTATTTTCTTCCAGGGCTTCAAGGCTGGACTCTTTGGACCTGAACGTGCCCCCCCCAGGTCTCGCCTCCTTCCAGGACTTGTACAGAGCTCTTTTAGCGCAGTATGAAGCCGTGTCTTTTGGAGATCAGCTGTTTGGCTGCTGGGTCCTGCTGCCCCTGCAGAGGCGTTACAGCGCCTCCATGAGGCTGGCTGTTTTTGGAGAACACGTTGGGATGCTGAGATCTCTAGCAGTCACCTTAGAACAGGTTTTTTTTTTAAATCTTCACGTTGATGCACAGATATTTTACTGATCTCTTTTCTAACAAAGCCTCTTCTCTGTTTTCTACTTTCACACCTGAAGCTTTCCATCCCTATGGAGCGGTTCACATCCCCGCCTGAAGACTCCCTTCCTCTCCTCCGTCTTTACTTCCGCTCTTTAGTGACCGGATCCCTGAAGCTCTCCTGGTGTCCCGTCCTCTACGTGGTCGCCTTGTCTCATGTGAACTCATTCATCTTCTCTCAGGACGCTGCTGCACAGGTACGACGCAGCTGATATTATTCATGGTTTCGGTTCAAAATAGAGATTCGAAAAGAAGAAAAAAATCTTTCAGTTTTACATCCTGGATGTTTTGGAAGGTTTTTGTTTTATTTGATGTTTTCCTGAAGTGAAGATCAGACTTCTTAACATGTAAACTCACCAGGCAATTCAAGAATGTGTGTTTAGCCCATGGCGTTCACACTGGACAAGCAGGGAGGGGCTTCTTCTTCTCCTTTTTCATTCATACGTCACTATTTGATCTGAGTCCCTGATTGATCAAAGTTCAACCTGACTTAATGTTCAGTGGACAAATGGTTTAGTTGCCATAAAAACTGTGTGAGAATGTGAGAATTTAGAACCCAGAAGCTCTTTTACACGAGTTTTCATTTGAAGTGGTCACTTGAACGCGAGTTGCAGAAAGCCGTTTGAACGTATGGTGAGGTTTGAACCAAACCAGAGGGAGCAGCAGCGCACTCAAGAAAAAGTTGGATCTTTGGTGAGAGTTAGAAGACTCACTCTGATCATCTTTTGATCTATTTTTTTAAAGAAGTCTCAAAGGTTGTTTAATGATTCAGCCAAAATCTGAAAAACTGTCCTTTTCATGGACATAGTTTCTGCTGCATCAGTTTGTTTAGGACTTCACCTCTGAGCCTGAGTCTTGACTATTGGCACGGATTAACCCCGCCCCTTTCCCCTTCTTGTTGCCAAGAGCTTGTTGTACAAATTCATTCTTTTATTTAAACAGCATTTTTTTCTTCTGCTCCTTATTCACAATGTTTTGAATACAGAAATACAATTGTAAGCTCAATTTTCTTTGTGCATGTACGTGTTGATAACACCAAAAACATGATGTTCATCAGAGTGGGTGTTTCAGAGCAATATCTGGATCAGACATGAACTCAAAATCTTGCAGATCATTGGAGTACATATAAAATCACAGCACTATCTGACTTTAAATGTTTCCATATTTGAATCCTTAAATGAGGAATGACTGTTATCAAACACAGCTGACGCTCGAGCTCTTTGTTCTTGCAGGAGGTGGAAGCTGCTCGACACAGTATGCTGAGGAAAATCTACCACCTCACTGATCAGGTACTCCTCTGTTGTTTGCACGCACCTCTTGTTTTTCCTGCAGTCTCTCCGTCTCTGGGCTGTCGTCCTCCACCGAGAGGTTGATTGTGCGTTCTGGCCTTTCACAGTCACTTCACATTACTAACAAAGCTGACCTGTTATCCTGTGGAAGGCTTAGTTCTGACATTAATGAACTGTGGCTCTTAGACCCTTTACTTTTATTTTCTTAATCTTATTTAAACAGATATTCAACACCTATAAACGATTGATGAAGGTTATGACAATTTAATTTAAAAGTTGAACCACTCTTCCTTTTTTCTGCTGCAGTTTTCCCAGACAGATGTGGGTTTTGCTCACTCTACCAGCTCTTATCTCTTTTTTTGGCCCATTTTGTAAAGAAAAAACGATATAAAAGTGTTGGCAACTGAGATAAATCTACATGTGGAGCTTGTTTGAATCACATCCCAGATTCACTAACAGATCTAGAGCGTGGACAGCTTTGTACACAGTTATGGTTACATGACGAGCACTCCTGTTAAAATAACAAATCCTCTGACACTCTTTGGACACCTCTGGATGGACAAAATAAACTAAAAACAGAGAGAAAACTGTGGAATTGAGGTTCTTTTGAGGCAGTTTCTACTCTAGATCAGATGTTAGAAAGAAAGTCTGTCATGAGCTTTGGCTGCTCATTTTATTTAAAAGGTAGCACAACTGGACTGCTGGAGGCTGACTCAGCCCAGATTTCAAAAATAAGAAAAGAAAAGGGGCGGGCATGCTGAGTGAGGGAGGTGGGGACTTTATGTGTGATTGACAGTGAGGTTAGCAATGGGTTAGCTTGAGGTAACTAGAGGATCTTTTTATTATGTCTTGATGAAAAAAATAAAATAAAAAATCTTTGTGTTCATGAGGCCTGAGCCGGCTGTCTTCCCCTCCCGCAGCGGCTCTCTGTCTGCCAGCCAGCCAGCCACCATGGGGGTGGTTTAGCGAGAAAGCGAGTGCCGCTGCGCTCAGTGTTGCGCGGCGAGTTCCACCACCCCTACGTCATACTCTCTGCAAACTCCAGTTTCACAGGGGCCCGCAGGAGAAGCTCTGTGAGCATACAGTCCTCCATGAGGGGGTGGAACTAGTTTTAGTGAGTATAAGGGGAGGTCACAGGAGCGTAAGAATACTCCCACGAGAGCGCAGGAGTAGAGGAGTGGGCCGTCTTTCTTTTCCAAACAATTTGCTGCAACACAAAACACGAGCCACTGATTCTTCCTCTTCTCTGCACTCGCACAATCCAGAGCGCCACCGTTCAAAGATGGGCGGGGCTTTTATACTGAAGCTGCAGAGCGTGATGGACTGAGACTTCTGAAATGACGTGGGACTTACACCAGTTAACCAATCACAAAATTCACCTGTAATACTTTGTTTCAACCTCTCGGAGGCAGCACATAGACTTTTAAAAAAATATTTTCAGGAATTTAACAAGTTTGTTTTACGTTGTCAAAAATGTGGCAACAGACAGCACTTTTAAAGCCCAATTATAGAGGTCAACAGCCAAAAACAGTCATTTTAAAATATGGGTGTTCAGGAACTTTTTGCCAATAAAGATTCCTTAAAACCCACTAGAGCTTTCATTTAAATCTTTACATTTAATTTGGCTTAATTAAATGTCCTCATTTGTTAATTTTAGTTCGCAAGTCAGATGTTAAATTTCATTTTTTTCTTCCCATCTCCATGGCAGGTGTTGAGGAACCACTTGCTTCTCTTCCGTCAGCCCCGGCCGCACACGCAGCTCGGCTTCGACACGTACGCAGAGCTTCCACCCATCAGGGCGAAGCGTTTGGAGAGCGTCTGCCGGGCAGGAAAGGAGACGGAATGATGTAAAGAAAGGTGTGAAGGAAAATTCAGAAGCACTCCAATATTCGTATAACTGAAATTCAGTTTGCAGCTGTGCTTTCTGGAAAAGATGTTTTCAGTTTTTCTAGAGACTCAACTTTCAAAGTGCCTGAATTTTTTTTTTTTTTTTTGTGTTTAACATATGACTCAAAAAGGAAAACTTCATCCTCATACTGCCAAGCACTAGAGCTCAGGCTGTCATAACATTCATCTGGACTGAGAGTCGATTCAAACAAATGATCTGCAACAAAACTGTGAAAAATCTAAAAAGAAGTTCAAACAAGTTCAAGTTTTGACAGAAAGAAAACTCAGATCTGGTGTCAAAATATCCATAAAGCACCACTTTATTTTCTATTAACCTCAATAGTGTTGACTTTCATTAACACTTTCAGAAAGTATGGAGTCTGTATTTGTTTGTTTTTTTCAAAACTGATTCAAATGTAAAATGTGAGATTTTAAAAATGTCGATAATTCTGTTTTTTGGAGCAGAATCCCTCAAAAAAATGAGCTTTAATTGTTTTCATGACTACATTTATCATTGCTGCTATTTAGTGGAAAAACACACTTTACTGGACCTCACAGAAATTGAGCTTTTTTACTGTCTAACTTAATGATAAAAGATTGTGTTAAAACAAACCTGCAGAAAACCAAAAAGTGTTTGTTTGAAATGATAAGTAAAGATGAAAGGAGAATTTGTTCACAAGAAGTGACAGTTTTTTGTTTTTTATTGAGCTGGGATGATTTCTTTTGTCTGCTTCACTGTTTTTTTTTAAACCCTAGAACACTTTTGCTATAAAAAGTCACACCATCACTTTTGCTAGGCAATTTTTACCCATTATAAAATACCCAATAAAAAAAGTATTTCTCGTAAAAAATAGATCAAGATATGACAACACATAAGTTAGAGTAGTTTTCTTTTATTTCAAACTGTGCTTTATGCAACAAAGTGGGGGAAAAAGCACAAGAAGATCCTAAGAACATGCTTGAAAATGACTGAAAAAGTAGGAATTTGAGAAGAAAAAATTCCTAAAAAAATAAATAATGATACTGAACACTTGACCTTTGGTCCACTCATTCCTGAGACATGTGAGACTTTAACCAGGGATCCATGACACTCAAAAAATGCAACTAATTTAAAATAATGTAAATAATTTTGCTTGAGTGAAAATCACCCCGGGATAATGCTTTAGGGTAAACCAACACTTTTTAAAATTATAATCTTTCATGTGTTTATCATGTCGGGCTCGCTCTATTTCCGAATCGCATTTTTCCAGATGGACACGGTTTTATAACGGTCAATAAAGGCACATTTCAAGTAAAATATAATAAAATATAAAAATATTATGAAAGTATATATTGGTTTCTTTTCTTGCACATTTACATTTTTTTCTCACGAAAGCAATTTTTGATTCTTTTTTTCCTGCGTTCAATTGTCTTATACGATTGATTTTTTATTTTTTTTGGCTGGTCTACTTTTGTGTTTTCAGAGAAAGTTTTTAGAATGTTACAAACTGGTGAGAGAAAAACTCCAAAACAATGACACCTACTGTGGTTGGTAATGGTGATCACAAGTTTCCCTCCACATCTGCTTTGAATCGACTCTTGTACGTTTGGAGACTCATGAAGAAGCTGCTGAAGAATGTGGGTCAGGTCCAACTTAACTTATTCCACAAGACCGCAGTAGAAGTCTATGGACCTGAAAACCAAGCAAAATCACAACTATCAATCTTCCTATATTTTCAAAATAAGATTTGATTTTGTTTTTAGAAAAGAAAATGTTGAAATATTTGGTACTTTAACATGGATTTAGATTGATGTTTAGGATGCATTCGCTGCCTTAACTACTATGAAGAAGAAGCCTGCATTTAAATGTCATCAATAGATTAACTTATTAACAATTAATGCATTGAAAACAATGATTTTTGAGTTACCTAAAGTAGGGATGATCAGTGCCAGTATCGGTATCAGCTGATATTTGCATAATTGTAATTTATCTGATGGATACTAAAAAATCACCGATATTGTTCCAACTGTTTTCAGATGCACTTTATTCTCAACATAGATGATTGTTCCTAATAGATCCTTGGAACTGGAAGCTTCTGTTTACAGTCATGGCCAGTAAATATTCTATTTTCATGTATGTTCTATACTTGATCGGGATACATGTTGTTCCTAATAGTTCTCTGAGAATGGAAAGCTTATGGTTTACGGTTACATCTAATACTCAGTAAATGGTCTGAATGTGTTCAGATATATTTTTTAAAGTGTTAAAGTGATATTTGTTCCTATGACATATTTTACTGTATTTTTAAAAGGTCAAGTATACTTTGATTGTATAGTTAAAGAAAAGTGGTTTTTTTTTTTTAAGAAACAAAAAGGAAATATAAACTTTGTGTTATTCTATAAACTTAAATATCTGTATCTGCAAATATTTTTTAAATGCAGCTTCTGCTTATTCCTTTTAAGTTTTAGGGGGAAAAAAGCTTTTATTTTGAAGGAAACCAAATCGGTTTTCCCATACAATTTCCAAATGTGTTGCAGTTTATCAACACTGTATAAAAAAGAGTCACCAGTTTTTAATTTTACATTACCAACTTACAAAAAAAATCTCTACATAAATAGATAAATGTGTATTAAAATTGCAACTAACTGAAAAAGATTTACAATTTGACTTATTTTATAATTTATTTTAATCAAAAATTCTTTCTAATTTTTATATCAAAACTAATGTTTTTTTTATTTTTTTATGAAATTAAGTTTATCAAAAATGATTGAATTTAACAGAAGAACTAAAAATGTGAAAACTCATTAACCAAATACTCGGTAAACCTATGTGTACACTGCAATACTTTCATGAAACACAAAGACCTTCAAACATGTAAGTCAACTAAACCATTTGATTAGTTTAAAAAATGTTTCTGTTTTTATAGAAATGTAGATAAATTAATGCTAAGCTGTTTTTTTTTTTCTTAAGAAACAAAATAAAAAGTTGCAGGTAGGAGAAGAAAAAACTTTTACCTCTTAGGTTTGCATATTTCCTTTTAAAATATGCTAACCCGAACAATCACTAGAAGAAAAGAACCTGATAACTATGACAGCGAGTCATAATATAAAAACAAAACAATTAACATAGAACGAACGTCATAAGAATTGGAACCAAAATTCATTTGCACACTCTCAGAAACCAAAAATCTCTTAATAATTTTAAAGTTCCTACATATCATTAACCTCATTCTTCGCTTGTTGCTTAGCAGCCTCACTGTTGAAACATAAGAAAGTCTGACACAATCACTAGTTGGTGCTCATTACTAAACTGTGTATTTAAGTCATAAAATACCAAATATGAGAAAGAAAAACGAGCAGAATCTCATGTTCCAAACATTAACAAAAGGAAGGAAGTGGTCTCCAGCTGCGGTCCAGCAGTTTGCCCCCAGGCTCCCAAAGCATTATGGGTCATGTGCAGCAGAAGAGGGGAGGCCACAACATTTGAGACCTGATGGTACAAAGGAACCTCTTCACCAAATGGAGGTTTGATGCTTAATAAAAGCAGATGGAGGGAACAGAGGAAGTTTGGGTGAATAGAGTGGGAACAATGGAAGGGAAACTTTGGATTTTAGGAAGTTTTCTTCTATAAATATGGAGGATGAATGTGTTCTGGGATGACTGTCAGCCGAAGATGTGTGCAAAGAACTCTAGACTTTTTCCCCACATCACACAGAACATCAGGGAAAAACACCCAAACCACATCCCAGCAATGGTGTGTCGTCAGGGCCTGCAAAGCCTTTAGTGAAGGCCTAAGATTATCTGAAAAGAAGCGTCTAAATCACGGAGAAATGTTTTTAGTTTGTATATATATGTATATATTTGTCCAAAAAATATTTTAGATCTTTCCAACTGTTCTGTCAGCTTCTCTCGCAGCCCTGTGCTGCTGTCAGACTGGTTTTTCACATGAAAGTTTCTAACCAATCAGATGTTAGCCCTCACTTGTTGCTAGGTTCATGAAAGTCTGCCTGACGCCCATACAGTCAGTGCTTTCGTCCTCAGTCTTTGCGTCAACTTTCCATAAAAACACAGCTCATTAAAACATAGCCATATGTGGATTAAATACGTCTACGTTGATCCAACCAATCAGAATTTGATTTAGAGGCTCTGTAGCTTCATGAGGACCAAAGATGACGTAAGAAAGGAGGAAAATGAAGACGTACATGGATCTATTTGGATGCATCAGAATGGAGCGAAACTTGTGGCCCGCCCCCTTTTTCAAACTGCCTCTTTTTTTCTGCTCCTGACTCACAGTATGAATAAAGAAATACTCAGAAATGCAATTTTGAGCTTACATTTCTTTAAATATGTCTTCCATCATCAGAAAACTGCCACAAGAACAAGTTAAAAGCACCAAAAACGTCATTTTCATCACAGTCGGTCTGAAAAATCTTTAAGTCAAGTAATCTATAAACATAAACAGGGGGATTTAAATATGTTCTTTTCTGAATAAAAGTCCTAAATAGTTTTTTTAGACTACTGAAGGTAATGTTTAAAATACTTTACCACAATTCTCAGGTAACTGAATGATCCTCTTCTTATGATCACTTCATGGGGGAATCTAGAGGGCGCAGCGGTTCCCTAAACATTTTCTCCTTCTTTCTCTAAATGCATGCTGTCCTGCAGATGAGACGCTGCATTTGTGTTTTTCATGTGTTCAGGTTGACGAGTGGAAAAGCTTTTCGAGCCACTGCCGCTCACGTCGAGGTAAAAGAAAAGATTTTGGCTCTTGAAGGGTTAATCTTTGAACCACGGCCAACAGTTTGACGTCAGCGCTGGGTCACATCTACAACGCCGGGTCTGAAGCATCCCTGCTGAGCTGTAACAAACAGCCTCTAAAAGCACCGGGTGAGAGAAAGAAGCAGCATACGGAATGCACTTACACAACACCTTTTGACCTTATCTAAGTCCTACAAGCCCCTTTACAATGTGTTTCTCATTCACTGGAACAGGAAAGAAGACTTCTTTAAAAAAAAAAAAAACACCTGCGCTCTAAATGCACGGCGCTTCTGCGATTGCAAACAGATGAGCATATTGGAATAATATGAGGTCCGTTCTTGCACAAGAAGAACCTCCAGTGTGGAGATCAAACCAAATGATAATCTGGTTATAAAACAAACACTAATCCTCTTAAACTGCAGCCACCCAGTGACATAAAACATCAGGAGGTGCTGGTTTACTTCTCAATCACCTAAAGTCTTCTCTTTAGGACCATGTGATTGAGAGAAAGAGCAGAAAAGCAAATCATTTGGGTAAAAACAAACCAAAAAATCAGATGTTAGTCTTTGACTCACACAAACATGAGTGGAGCAGCTGTTGGTGGCTAAATCTATGAAACTCAAATTGAATGTTCAATGCGTTTTTAAAATGTTGGCAAATTAAAAAAAAAAAAAAATCTCAGCTATTGAGAAAAGATGAGATGTGTGTCGTATTAGTTTTTACTGCTGGACTGGATGTGAACTTAAAAGTACTATAAAACGACAGAATGTTAGAGCTACAGGAAAAGTAAAATTACAAGATTAAAAGAAACAAATTAAAAGCAAAAAAGTGATGAATTTCTGACTTTTTCTCATAAATTTACGACTTCTTTTCTTGCAATAATACTATTTTTTTCTTAGAAATTTGATTTCTTTCTCGTAAATTTACTACCTTTTTTCTCATAAATGTATGTCTCTTTTTCTCGTAAATTTATGACTTTTTTTCTCATATGTTTGACTTTTTTTCTGTAAAGGATATTTTTTCTTGTAAGTTTACGACTTTTTTGCAAATTTGACTTTTTTTCTTGTAAATTTACTAGATTTAAAGTAATAAATGTATAACTTAAAATGTAAAAAAAGCGACAAATTTAGTCTATGACTTTTAAAGTCGTAAAAATGCAAGTTTATTTTCATAATTTAACAGTTACAACATTTTCTCTTAAATATACAAGATTTAAAGTCATACTTTATTTGTAAACTGGCAATAATACTCTGTATTAGTAGTACTATAAGGACAGGAAGAATTCAAACATCAAAAACACATTTTTACCCACAAATACATTAAGAAAATTCTCCTTTTATAAAACCAGGAAAAAAATGCAAATATTTTGGAAATTAAATATTTTAATTGAAATATTTTAGTTTCAGTCTATGAAGAAACCCATTCAAACACTTTAAGGAATTACTTTTATTAATATATGCCTTCTTTGATTCAAGCTAGATACCTGGAAAAACAAAACAAAAAACATAGCATACATCTAAATCAACTCAGTGACCTTGTGGTGAGTGTCTTCCCTGAGACTAGAAGGTTGAGAGTTCAAACCCACCATTAGACCATAGACTTCATAAATTGGACCCGATGTCTCCCTGCTTGATACTCAGCATGAATGGCTTGGATTAAACCACTAACTTGTTCTTAAGCACAAATGTGTCTGCAGTTCACTGCTCCCTGAGGGGATAAATCAAAGTGGAGAACAAGTTTCAAGTTTCTCTGTGTGTGACAGCTGAACTTGAGAAAAAAAAGAGGAAAATGTTCACAGGAATAAAGATCAGTGAATCATTTTCCTGACATGCTTTTTTGATTGTGAGTCAAGTTTTGTTTTTAAAAACTTATTATGAATGGGACGGGACCAGATTTAGTCCTTTTCAATCAAGTTACTCCCTAAAAACGTATAATTTTGACATTTTTAACTATATAAAGTGAAGTTGATGTTCAAAAGTCAAAGATTAAGGATCAGAAGATAACATTTAAGCTCTGACAAAAGGAAAAGAGGAGACAAAGGCAGAGAACAGAATGAACTAAATTTGAAAACCACATTTATGGAGGATCAACACTGATTTTTATCCATTTTACAGCAAAGTTTACAGCTGAATCAGCCGCCAGGACTACAGAGAGACACTTTTAGATATTTGAAAGACCTACTCTGATGAAAATTGTGTTTTTAACATGTTCTTGTGACATTTTGCTTATGATGGTTTACAAATATAAAGAAACGTAGGCGTAAAAAAAGGAATTTCTAAGATTTCCGTCCAGCTGACACTTTCATTGTGGGTCCATGAGAGGCTTGAAAAACATAGCATTTATACTGTAATAAAACCTTGATGGTGTGCAGCATAGTCATGCAGAGCAATGGAGACCTCATCCTGTTACTGCTTCTCCATGATCGCATGAATAAAAAATTGCAAGTTTCAAAACAAAGCTATCAAAATGATTCACAATTTTTAGATTACCTAATTGTCTAAATGAGTTGGTTTTAAACTGTTAGCATTGATGTCAAAGTGCTTAAGGCGAACTATGAAGAAGCTGAATGTTCATCACTTTTTGGTTTGATTTCTGCAACTTTCTTCTTTTTTAAACAGCAGCTGCTAACAATAAACAGGCGATAATATATAATCCATATTAAGAATGATCCAAATAGAAAGACACATCTCACCACAATAGTAAAACCCACTCGATTTTACGCGTTGCTGTAAGTTCCCAGATGTTTCCAGCCTACATGATCTGAACCATCAGTGTGGCAGGATTCTGATCATCAATAACAAACCCACATGGATGATTCCCAGAAGAAAAAATTCGGAAAACTTCAAAATCCTGTCATTTTTCTGTAATAAATCTGAATTTGTTACAGTGTGAAGCAAAGAAAGTCTTTTTTTTTATGTTTTTCCAGAAAACAAATAAAGATTCGTGTCAAAGAGAGCGGCTAATAAGCCTTCTCTTTTAATGGAAACCATGAACTTGAAAAGTTCTAGTCTGCCAAAAAGCTGCAGGAGCTGATTAAATTGCGATTCTGGAGGAAAAACGAAAATCTTGTGAAACATTTGGGTAATATGTTGCCAAACGATCTCAGTGTAATAAATTGAAAGTCATTCATTATTTGTTTTCTGTTTCCTTTATGTCCAATAAAATGAACTGTAAACCACAAAAGAAAAAGAAAGTGGAGTTTAATATTTCAGACACAAGGATGGAGTCAGTGAAGGCAACAAACAAAGAGTATGGTGAAGGGTAATGTGCTTTTATATATATGCGTTATTGGTTAAGCTATTTAAGGTGAGGAAACTTGGATCCTGAAAGAGAAAGTGTAAATCTCCCTGCAATATGCCCCGTTCACCAACAGGAGGTGCTGTTTGGACAGCTGCCATTCTTTGCTCAGCTTTCCAAAGTATGAGCCATGCAGGGACTTAAATGGATTAAATGAATGTCACCAGGTCCTAATGCCATTAGGGGCTGTTGTAATTCACTAGAACTGATTATATTAGAGAGAAGACATGGTGCTCTCACGATGCCTCTAACAGGCTCTGCCTTCAGGCCACGTCTCCTCTTAAGGCAAATAGAAAAACAAGACGGGAAGCGCAGGAGAAATGCAAAACAAATGTGGAGGTCCGAGAAGCTCTGCGTGTCACAGGTGCTCCAGTTGCAGAGGAAATCGTTACTCTGTAAAAAGCAAAACTGAAACAACACAAACACTGGGAGTTCTTTAGGGGTGTATTCAGACCGGACATGTTTGGTTCACTTTAAGTGAACTTGAGTTCGTTTCCTTAGATAATCCGGAACGAAGTTTAAATCTGAATACATGCTGGGTCAGAACCAGGAAAAGCTCTTACCTTTTGAGGTGGTCTCGGTTCATTTTTCAATCGGACTGAGCTCCAGTTTTTTTCAGTCGGAACACGATCCGCTCCAAAGTGAAAGAACTGAACCAAAATGGCCACCGTAGCCTGTCACTAGCGGAGGAGCAGTGATGCAACAGCAGCTCATTAAAATGTGGTCGGATGAATGGAGGCTCATTAAAACACTTTTAATGTGATCCACGTGGATCCTCACACTGTTTTCCCGACAATCTATGCGTCATAAACACGTTTTAGAGCACCTTGTAGCCGTAGTGTTCTCAGAAACAGCCGTGCAGCGCGCCTGTGCAGTAAAAGTGTTGAACCTGGCCTCCATACCGAGGTCCCAAGTTGATCAGAGAAATTAAAAGTTTGATAAAGTGAACTACTTTGACCAGTATTTCCAAAGCACAGCATCTCCACCTTTCTCTTTTTGCTTTGACCTGCCCCCATAACTGCTGGCCAATGACTGAAGAGATCTTTAGTCAGATGGTTTTGTTTACAAGCTTTGGTCCGGAACAGAAATCTCCGGCAGTCTGAATACAGACCAAACCCAAGGATTAGGACTCAGTCTGGAACAAATAATTTTTCCAATCTCAATACATCTGAGAGAACCACTCCCCTTCATCTTTTGATCTATTCTGAAAGTGTCCCCAATGTTTCTTTTATTATGATTAAGCTGTTTTAATCCAAAATAAAACAAATATATATATAATTGTATTGTTTTAGGAAATAGTTTCTGCAGAGCAGTAGTAGTTCAGTAGAAATTTACCTCTGACTGTTGATGTAAAGTAAGCCTGCACTCAGTCATTTCCCATCATCCTTTTGCTTGTCCCACTAACTTACTCATAACCCTAACCTAACATTACCGGTGTCAAAAAAACTGGCGAGCAAAACTGGAGCTATCCAGACTTACAGTTTTGAACCAGATCTCATCTCGAACAAGAAAAACAAAGACGATAATGGATCATTTTGTCTGCAAGTGGATGTATTGGAAAGGATTGTCGTTCGTGTGTATCAACTGCAAGTTTTTTAAACCACATTTTTTTCGTCTGCTCAATTTGAATTAAGAAAAATTTTATTTTAATATTAATTTTCTTAATATATTTCCACCATTGGGACAAAAATTCCACAAGAACATGTTAAAAACACCAAAAACAGTATAATCAAAGTGAGTCTTTAAGAAAACACAGAATTTATGAATATGAATAAGTGGGTCAGCTTATTAATATGTGCTAACACTACAGACTGCCTTCTGACAGCCATTTGTTTAAAAAAAAATGCATCAGAAAAAAGATGTCCATCAACAAAAATACTCTCATTAGTAAAACTAACATCTTCCATTGACATGCCCCTGTGGGCGTTTGATAAAAGCTCAGCAGGGGCGTCCATCCCTCCTCTCTGCTGTGTGATCAGAGCTGCTGCTCGTGTCACTTTCTTGGCCAGTTTCACTCCCCTCTCTTCTTTTGGACTGTATTAAATATTTATTGTAAACCTAGCAAGAGCTGAATCCCTTGAGCGGACAAAGCTAAAGATCTCAACATGAAACTGAAAGAGTAAATGAGTGAAAAAAAAAAAAAAAAAACCCTCTCCAAGCCCTTATGGGGTGATGTAAAGCTCATCTTAAAAAGGCTTCTTCTTTTTTTGAAGAATTCCTCCACTCTCTCTTAGTGGGAGTGTTGCTTCAGAAAGGATATTAGTTAAGGTGCGTGTGTGTGTGGAAAGAAGCAGGAACATGGAACAGAGTCAACATCTGGAGAAGCAGCTGTTTTTTTCTTTTATCCCGCCAGATAAAGAACCTTTTAAATACCTCTTTCAGCTACTTACTTTTAATCATTTCCCCGGCAGGATTATCAGTTCTCCATCTTAGTTTTGGGAAATTAAAAGCAACTTTGTCAACTGTTCTTCGTACGTTACCCTTTTATAATTTATGAAATTAACATAATTGCATTTATTTAATTTGCTTATTGTAATCTAATTGAGGCAATATTACTTATGATCAGATAGTTTTATCATTCTGTTCTGAAGAACAGGATGTGAAATGAGGATTTGCCCCACAATAACGAGGTTTATCTGCAGGTTTTTTCTCTTATGGCTTCTAAAGGCATGTGTAGCTTATGCTTATATCTATAGTTTTGAGCCATTTGGATGTAAAGTTATAAAATAACCAGTTAAAATAAAAATATTTATAGAAAATATGATATTTGGGATGTTGACCCAACAAAGACTCCAACTTAACCACATAATTTTGTTTGAAAACCTCCAATTCTGACCATAAAGTTTATCATAGTGATCTAAATCAGAGAAACCTGACCCAGCTTCCTTTGTTTGTTTGATAAATTTCTCAATGCAACAGACGGTTTAAAGTGGAGCCACATGGTACATTTCTAAAGATGTACACAACACATTACTGAACCCTTTTCCATCCAAAACATTTTGATTTTTTTTTCCTCTTTAATTCTTGTTTTATTTTTACTTTACATCTACAAGCATTTGTTCAATACATAGTTTCCAAACTTTCTTTGTTCCGACGCTCCATGAACACCCGAGGACATTTCTTTTTGTTGCCTTTAGTTTGAAACAGTTTTTACTGTATTTAGACTTTGCCTTTTACATTTTTTTTACTTCATATTTTTTCTGTTTTCTGTTTGAGACCCACTCCAATGAAAATTGTGTTTTTAACATGTTCTTGTAGCGTTCTTGTCATAGTAAAGGAAATATTTAAAAGAATGTAAGATAAAAACTGAATTTAAAGTATTTCTTTATTCAAATTGCGATGGATTAGAAGCAGACAAAAACCCACAGTTTGAAAAAGCTCGGGTTTGTGACGCAGCAACTCTCCATGGGCGCGCCAAAGTCTCATTTCACTGCTGCAATTCTGATTCATCAACTGGTAGACAAATAGATCCGTAAACGTCTTTGTTTTCCTCATCTGAACTGCCCACTGGCTCAAACTGTACAGCTGCACAGTGCTGCTGATATTTCTCTCCTTTTTGTTTTTTGCTATGCTTAATGTTAGCTTGGGTTTGTGAGGAACTGTTAGCTATAGTGGGAGAGAGGATAAACAAAGGAATGCTGGAATTCCTTTCGCCCACCCAAAACCCAGAGGTAAATTTTTGAATTTGTCTTAAAATATGACAGGCTTTTTGATTTGGCTAAAAACTACTTAATCACAATTAAAAGACAACTGGGAATGATATTTGCAAAAGATAAAATGTAGTTGAAGTGGAACTTTGAGTGAAATGTGCCTCTTATGAGGAAAATATGGTTGGAATCCTTTACTGTGTGAAAATCCATAGAGTGTTTGGAAAATTTAAAGTTGATTATCTAGAAAGGAAGCCTGAAAGCAAAACACCTTTAAAATATAGGGAAAAAAGTTTTTAAGCATCAAGTAGAAAACACATTATTTTTCTGTTTCTTTCATGTTTCTGATAGAGAGGATGATAGTCTGGTGCAGCTTTTAGAAGAACTTCAACAAGAGTAAATTAAGGAAATACTTAAAAGCATGAAATATGTGGCAAAATATTGAGAGAATCATCCCCAAATGAATAATAAATGCTCTTTAAAGAAAAACAAAAGCGAATCAGAGGTCAACTAAACCTTATTTTTAAAGAAATACAACGTTTTTGCAACTCTACATCATCAATTGAGACAGAGCAGGGCGTCATCTGCACAACATGAGACTTACCTGTTATTTATTCTTTCATGGCATCATTTAAATGAAATAAGCATGCAGATGAAAACTTTGAACCCTGTCTGGAACCCACAGAGCATCACAACCCACACTCCATCCTATCAGAACAACATCAGTCATGACCCAAAAAAACCATCTTTGATGCCAAAACCATGTCAAGGCTTTATGATAAAATGAAGGTGAGGACACGTTTGATGAATCAGGATTAATTTTAGATGCTTTCTTAAGGAAGTTGGTCATAGAAATTCCTTTAGGGAGAAATGATGACGCTACATAGATTTGTACAACAATCCATTTGTGTCTCTCTCTGATGAGGCTGAGTGATGACGCTGAGAGGAGAGAAGTCTGGGGACCTTTTCTTCAACTGCTGCCCCCACAAACCCCATCCCAGATAAACATCATGGATCTTATTTTCAACATTAAACATAATTAGTATTCATTTAGAGTTTTGCTCTTGGCCACCTGAAGCGTGCGTTTTGATTATGCCCTCTCATTTTACCTTTGATTAGAGCTCCACAACTCCACGGGGAAATATGCAGCTCAGCTAAAGTCTCATTTATCCCTGTGTTGTAGGAAGCGCACTTGTGTGTACGCTCCGTTTCGGATGTTGCCAGTGTGGGTTCACAGATGTTTTTCAATATCCGCTGTTGCCAGATTGCTTGACGACAGCAGGGACGTTTGAAAACCCAAATCGTGAGCTCACTGTCGTCAGAAGAAAAAGTCTGCATGTTGAAATTTAGACTTTTTTTGGTCTGGTTTTATTATGGAAACCCAACAGAGGCAGCTTTAGAACACAAGAACTGAAACACATAAAGTTTTATGTCACGCTTACATACTATATTCTGTCGTGACAGCTCTGTTTATTGTCAGACTTTGAGCACATCAACAAAATGTTTGAATACTTTTAATAAATATATGCATAGTCTTTCTAGTAATCCAAGTCAGTGAGATCACATGCTTTTTTTTAAGCTTTTATAAGAAGAGAACTGAACTTTTTTATAAATGTACTCTGCTTTCGAAAAATATAAACAAAGGATAGTTTTTATTTATAATTAAAGACATATTTATTGTTTTTATGGAAGGCAACATTTCTGACAGGAATGTATATTAAAGTTAAGCAACCCAGAAATTAATACGTTTCAAAATACAAAGTTAAAGTTCTTCTAAGATGTACTGAATTCCATTAACATTTTACTAACTTAAAGTCCCACTCCCATTATCTTTCAGGGTAAATTTTAAAGCACTCCCTGTATTCTTAATTATAAATTAAAGGTTTATGGCCAAAATAAAAAAAAAAGAAAAGTGCAACCTAAAATCAAAAACAAATACACCTCATCACCACAACTCCACAATTTTCTTTTTATGCCATCCATCAGCATATTAAAAATGCATAAAACACACATTTTTTTTCTACTGGGTCTGTAAGAAGAAATAAAAAAAAAAAAAAACTTACTTACAGTTTTGTCTGTGCATGTTTACGCTTCTCCTTAAAGGGACAGGTTTTTTTTCTAACTTACATTTTGTATCTAAGAACTTTTCTGTGATTTATTTGAAATAAAATCTTCAAGCTTGATTGTTAACATTATCTTTACAACTGTTTGCTCAATTGATGGCTCCCAATATAGTTTTTTTTCCTTTGGTTTCACCTTCTAATATTGAACTGCAAGTGATCAAAAAGTCAACTACCTTCAAAAATGAACAACCGGTGACTTTATACAAACAAATAAAACGTAAAAATGAATTTTTTTTTTAGAAATTTTATGACAGAATTTAAAAAGAAGCTAAATTATTGGCTAAATTAAAACTACACAAAACTTTGAATAACTTTTAAGAGAATGTCATAAAATTAAAAGAAAGGGATTTTTTTTGGTGGCAGCAGGTGAAGTACTGTATAAGGGCCAACTAAACAGAATTATAAAATTCTATTTTTAAAATAAATACTTTTAGAGTTACATAGCTAAATTTAGAGAAAACTTATTTTAAAGAAAAGCATCTGTGGGATCTGTGAGAGAAAATAAGCGAACCCTGTACTATTATTAATAAATAGCTGTTTGTTTTTAATGATCTGAAAATCTACAGACTGCAGAACAAATAATTGTGTTTGGGTACCATTTGAGCTTAAAGCCTAAGATAATTATCTCCCAATTCAAACGTTTATGATTCAATTCCTGACCTCCAATGTTCATAAAACAAAGCATCTGTTGGAAAGATCTAAATGTATCAAACTGATCAGTATGATAAAACATAGGCACTATAAATGGTACTTAGGGGACCGTAATTGTGAATAAGAGGCTATTAAACAAGAAAAAAATAGAAAAATGTTTTAAACTGCACATTCTGTAAATCAAGACCAAAAACAGGAGTTGTTTTCTGAAGCCCTGAACTAACGGTTTCTGCCTTTAGGATGAGGAACAGGCCTGTAAAACCAGAGGGATTTGTGTCTGGAAAATGAAGGCAGGTATGAGTCCCAGCATAAAGAGCAGGTTTAAATATAGCAGAACTGGAGATCGTTTTCTCCAGAGAGCTGCTGGGAACCAACACGGATCCGAGCAAAATTCAAAATGAAATCGGAATCCAAGTACTTTTCCTGAAGTATGCGATGTTTGACTGTTGTGTTCAGTAGTCACCACAGTTTTTAATCCAAAATTATTTTATACCATGTCCTCCATTATGAGCAAAATGCTTCAAAACATGGTAAAAATACATTTTATTGAAGTGGGCCTTTAATAAAGGTACTATTTATGTGTATGTTATTTCCCATTAGATTGAATATATTGTACATAATTTATCCGCGTTGTGGGTTTTCATTGTAACTGAGGTGAGTCTGGGGTTCAGGGTGGTTGGAGGTTTGTTGTCGGGCTAATATGCTCACATCCAGAAGTTCATCAAAGCTTTTAGAGACACTATAACAGTCTCTGATGACCAATCATTAGGTTAAGTGCACTTCCGAGCGCTGATTCATCTTCCTGTGACCTAAAGGCCTGTGTGAAACATTAATCACAATAAGCATTTGAGTTTTAATGAGTGACTGCGAGGGAATGAATCTTGACAATACGACTGCACTCATCTTCATAATGTGGCTTCTAAGTAAAACGGAAGCCAACGCTTGTTGTTGGAGACTTTCATGGTTCTAACCGAGAAAGTGAAAATAAAAAACAGCTGCTGATGCTTTTCTGAACTGTTGACCTTAACATCAAGCCTACTCTGCAGGCTTGATGTTAAGGTCATTCTACTTCTGTTATATCAGAATAAAAACACATATGATAGGAAATACACAGAAAAAATGCTCTATTTTGGCTACTTTCAGGTTTAGTTCAGACTCTCGTTTAACTCCATAACAATTTATATCATTTTTGAGTCAGGGATTTCTGATCTGATCAGCATGATCAAAACGTTCCTCAAAAATCCAATGTACATACACCTAGGTCCATGTTTCCTGCCCTGTAGTTCATTATCACTCCACTAGAGGCAGTAGAAAAGCTTTTCTAGTCATTTCAAAGCAGCAAACCATGAAATCTCAAAAACACTTTTGGCGGGAAAATTTTAGCTGATTTACAAACTTTATATTGAGAATAACTGAACATTTGTTATTCATATTTTTAAATAACTACTTGCTATATTGAAAGAATTTACAATTTTTAATAGTTAATTCTTTGTAATACTGTGACATCATGTCAAAAATGTGTGGATTAAATTTGAGACAGTGGGTAAATATGGTGCTTTTTTTTCTGAACACTCATGTCAATATTTTTGGATCTTAAATTAATGTGAGCAAAAACTTACCAAATCATAATTGATACTATGATATCTATTTCTCAAGAAGAAAATGAAATAATTTTTTTGTGTAATTTTTCCTAGTGTTAAAAAAACAGTGTTATTCCAAAATATTTGAATTTTTCTGTGTGTATTTTCTGTATATATATATATATGCATATGTGTGTGTGTGATAAACTCACACAAACACGTATACTTTTATACATTTTACATACTTACAGTCACATATTATTGTGCATTTTTTTGTTTAGTAAGACTCAACTCATGTTTATTTATATGTTGATGCTTTTTTTGTGAATCTAATAATTGTGAATCTAATAATTTAAAGCCAAATAAAAAGACCCATTGAGAAGTAATTATAAAAATGTAATTAAATAATTTTTTTAATGAGGTTTCCTGTCGTATTATTTAGAGAAAATCACAGGCTGTTCCAAAAACATCACGACAGAAAAAGGAACAAGTAACGTTTATGGTCAAAAATCCCCTCTGTGGAAAATCACTGTGTTCTTTTTTTTCTTTTTGATTTAATTATTAACATCTATTATTTTACCATTTTTAACACTCATATTTTTGTAATCTGATTATTTTACAGTGTTTACACTAGTTTTCTAATTACAAGAAAAAACTGTACTTTGTGTAATAAAATGTTTTTTTGTTTTTTTTGCTAGATACATTCAAAAAGGTTGATATACATATTTCAAATTTGCCTCAAATGTTGATTTTTGTGTCATCTTTAATTCAGTCAGGTGTTTTCTAACAGCTTTCTAAAGCAGTAGGAATCATTCGCATGCGTTGTCAACAATGGTTTGGTGTTTTTACAGTCAGAAGATGGACAGAGACTGTTTTCCATCACACCACGGCAACAAATCTCCTTTCACTCTGAGTCACGTGGCGGAGCCCTGTCAGATATCCCAACCCAGCTTCAGACGCAACTAACCCCTGTTTGCACCTATAATTGGAGTGTTAGAAAACCCATTAACCTCCACTTAAAGTGAAAAGCCTGAAAATGTAAATTAAGCTTTTCCATTTCAGCCATTAACCTACAATGAGAGTAGCATTTCTGGGTTAAAGGGAAAACATCCGCACACAGTAATTAATTAGACTCTCTCTATCGTGTGTTGGTGTGCTTGTGTGTGTTTGAGGTGTATTGACTGTATAAATGTGCTAATAAACCCATTAAAAACATCAATAGTGAAGGAGAACAACAGCTTTATGTTAATCATTATCTTTTACAAACGCGCTTTTAACAGAACAACATTGATTATGGGAGTGGGTTCTGCTAGAATGACCCAGCCAAGCTTTTATTTGTGTTTGGGAGCTCTAAAAAGTTAGAATGTTCCCCTTTTTAAAGCAGACAGAGTGTGGGGATACAGACACATTAAGAGTTTCAGTTGTTTGAGTCCAACACAACAATTTCTTATTATTCATTACAGGATCCAGAAAGAATATTACAGACTGGGAGCATGTATTGGCAAGAGTCTGGTGACACAATACGTATCGCGATATACATGTCATGATACAATACTTATCGTGATCTATCCTGAGATAGTCCCAGACAATAATTCCCTTTATTTCTTAAGTTAAGAAATATCTGAATATTAGCATATTTTTGCAAAAATAAGAGTGTATAATCCCTGTCATTAGGCTGCATGGTGGTGCAATGGTTAGCGTTCTTGCCTCACAGACAGAAGGCTCTGGTTCAAGTTCCGACTGGGAGACCTGAAACAGAACCATCAATTGGGGACCTTTCTGTGTGGAGTTAGCATGTTCTCCCCATGCATGCGTGGGTTTTCTCCGGGGACTCCCGTTTCCTCCAACATGCTTCATAGGTTAATTGTTTACTCTAAATTGCGTATTGGTGTGTGATTGTGGCCCTGCCACAAACTGGCAAACTGTCAAGTGTGTATCCTGCCTTGGCCCAGAAGTAGTCAGGTAAGGAGTAGTACGGGACGGACCAGTTAATTCTGGCGAGCTTTTCCACTCAGTTAAGCCTCGCTCCCACTGAACCCTTTGTTTTCATGGCATGTTGTAGACCGCTAGCATGTCATTGCGCCATTGTAGTGCGACGACTTGAAAAGCAACCAATGGAGGTCATCCAGCAGCTCGTCTTTTTCTTGATTTATCTTTTATTTTTTTATATACGTTGTGCATAACAGGAATTTAATGTTGTTTGAAAGACGATTGCGGGCGGGCAGTAAAGAAGAAGAAAGTTAGCTTGGTGCGATATTGGTCCTTTCTAATGTCATCAACACTTTCTCCCAATCGCCAGGTGGCTACAGCGGCTCCTCCCTACCATCCTGTTGCATTTTTTTATGGACCCACAACAGATGGGGCCCCAAGAGGTAAGGTTTCGGTACTGCTTAATGGGTCCATTTTACAATGGAAATGCTCAAAATACTGAACCGTACCGGACCGTTCAGTGGAAACGAGGCTTGAGACTGCAACTGTATCTTATAAACAAGTTGCTTTTAACCAAGTAAAGTTTTGGTAATTGAGGAATTATTTAAGTGTTAAACAAAAGGAAGACAGATCTACATGTTTGCTTTCAAAAAAATGTATCAAATATTGCCTTGGCAGTATTTTAAATTGATTCAAGAATCATGATATTTCACTGAATCGAAATTTTCTTACAACCCTAATAGACCTTTTTCAAAAATGTGAATATCATAGAAAAGTATATTCACTCTGTAATTCAATTAAAAAAAATTAATTCTTATGATATAGATTCGGGGCTGACTGTTTTACATAAATTAAGCCCACAATTTCAAAATACTGTGGAGAAATCTGCCCAAATTTTTGCAGGACACGAACGTTTTCAACTGAGTTTGACCAACTAATCATCTTTTAAACTCTGAGAACCTGCATGCTTCTCACAGGAAGCATTGAGGCTCATCATGGCATGAAAAATACATGTCTGCGTTTTCTCTTAGTGTGCCATAAATTCTCTTTTTCCATTTATACGTATTTGACAAAAGAGAAGTGGGTTCATTCCTACCCTGCAGGATGAATGCTGAATGGTCACTTAGGATCTCACTCCCCTTAACATGCAGACGCTCTTTCTTTTTACATCATGTCTGAGAGCTTAAGGTTCACTTTTCACCGACATCTGCTCACAGAAACGTTTATCAGAGTCTCAGAGCCAAGCTATTACCAGCAATCATGTCTAAGTTTTTGACTGTACCCGTGATTAAACTGTTTTTTTTTAAACTGTTTTTTTTTGGGGTTTTTTTTTTTACGTTGATTGGCCAACTCAAAATCTGATATTGTATTTTTCTTCACATGGTCAAATTTGTGAACTTTTGGGCGCTCATGAGGAAAAAATTAGACCATGTGTAGTCCAGGTCAGGCCTTCAACTGCCTCACCGTGGTTTTGCAGTGCGTTTGTGAGCTTGGAGCTCCTGATATGATCAGATCGCTCAAGGTGTCCTGTCTAAACTGGATTTTTTGTTTGTTTTTCATTTTGAGAAGACATCCGACGTTATTTTAACAGCTGCCAAACTTGACATTCCTACAATCTTCACTATCCACCCTCGAGCTCAACAAGCTAAGGAACAAAAAATGTTAATTGTAAAACATTTTATTAGCTAGGTTCAGTTCTAAGGATCTGGTGTGCTAAACTAAGGCCGGTTTTCCCACATTCAGACCCAAGTCAAGTCTGATTGAATCCATCTGTGAACTGAATCTACTCTGACAGGTTACATGAAGGTCGTCTGGTGAGGGGTGTCCAGATGAAAAGGTACCAGTCATCTGTGGGGTGAAGACAGATCAAGTTCTCCTCATATTTTATATCTTTCGAACATGTGATAAACTTTAAGGCCAGTGACCGCGAGAAGCTGGAGGCATAAAGTCTCCCTCTGATCACCTTTTGATCTAGTTTCAAAGCGTTCGCAGAGAACTTTGAATTATGATTGTATGATTATCCAGTTTTCAGACAAAATCAAAAAGTTTGTGTTGTTTTCCAAGACATGGTTTATGCAGAAGTTCATTAGAAATTTGTCGCAAAGTCGTGGGTTTACCATTGGCATGGAGCCAGAATAAATCAATTTAAACATTAAATATATTTTGTCAAAATTATACAAGTTAAGAATAATTGCAAGATAAAATCAGGTCATTAATAACAATAAAATAAAATGATCTGGAGGGCCGGAAATAATAACCCGGAGGGCCGGATCCGGCTCCCGGGCCTTGACTTTGACACGTGCTCTATACTATACCACAGAACACAATTTCACGCCCTGTTTAGATTTTCTTACTGCTCTCAAAAGACCAAATATTATGCTTTTATTGAAATTATCAGTAAGTTTGTAATGGAAATTAAAACATAACCTTTGTTCAATGGAGAAATATGTTTTAATTTGTTGCTGACATTTTTTTTTTTTTTACATTTTTTAAAATCCAAAACATATGATTGGAATTTCACCTGATTTCAAAAATGACATTTAAAAAGATAATGATTAAAACTTAGGAAATTTACAATTTCAGTTAAAGCAGTTCTGTCAAGATACAGCGCTTGGGTTTGGTAATGTTCTGTTTTCCTGTCAGTTTCACCATGTTCAGGTTAATCATCCACAGCTGTTTTCATTTCAGTTAATTGCCCTCAGTGTATTTAAGTGTCTGGTTTTCAGTTCTCATTGTCAGGTCATCTGCTCTTCTATGTTCTGTCACGGCACTGGGTTGTTCTCCTGGTTTTATCATGTTTAAGTTGATTTAGTAAATGTTTATGTTTCTCTCAACAAGTCTGGTGTCCTGCATTTGGGTCCTTCATCCACCAACCCTGACGAGTTCAGCTTTTTCTCAACTGAAGTGATAAAAATCATGACATTAAAATCCCTCTCCAATCATCTTAATTATGATTTGTCATAAACTGTGCAAGGACATAGTTTCTGCAGAGTGGCAGTTGTTAATTTGAAATTTACCTCTAAGTTGTGGGTGAAACTATTGGAGTGAAATAAGCCCATCCTCATTTCCCATCATCCACATTGACACGTTTTTTTCAATGGCATTTTTTCATATTGTCCTGATTCATGACTATTTGAATAAAGAAATTATTGAAAATGTAATTTTAAACTTATTTTTTATATATGTTCATCAGAAAAATGCCACAAAAAATGTTAAAAACACAATTTTTCTCGAAGTGGGTCTTTAAATCAGCATACCAGCCTTTTTTATCCACTGATATTATCATTTAGCCTAAAGCAATTTTTGGACAAGTCATGAAACACTGCTCTTGTTTTTATGGGTTTTTAATAGGTCCAAGTCCATAAATAGTTACGCTTTTATTTGGTGTTTGTGGTCGAGGTGAACAATTTAGACCTTCATTAACTTTTGTGAAACTTGATAGCAAAATACACAACATAGTAAAACTTTTATAACAAAAGTTACCACAGTTTTGTTGTTATAGAGGAAGCATGTCGTTCGTGGAAGAGTGCTGGTTGCAGGCACGGTTCTCCAAACTCTGAAGTGCTCTTGAGCTTGGAGTGCAGCTCATGTTGGTACAGCCCAACTCCTTCTTGATCCACAAGTGGTTTTTCTGTATTTTGTCAACAGAATTTACTGTGACTTTACTTTGGGATCATTTCAGAACCGTTAAAGTTGATCGATCTTTTTTATTCCAGACTCATAAATGCTTCGGGATAGCAGAAACAGCAGTAGGCTGGCTCCTTCGCCTGCTGCTCTGCTTTCTTTCCTCTTGGTTTCATCCAGCTGGCATGTTGAGTTGTATTTGTTCAGCTAATGTGTGCGTCTATAGAGATCTGTCCAAATTCCACAAGTGCAACTTTTCAGGACATTGCAGTTATTGTAAAGAAAACATCATTAAACCTGATTAATCGGACTTCCTGCTGCAAAAGAAAACATTTCCTGCAGTCCTGCGCGGCTTGACACTGCTCTGCAGAGTTACACGTGTGTCTGCATGAATGGAGAGAGAACAGGTTTCCACAGATCCAACAAACGAGCATTTCCCAACATGGGACCGAGATAAAATTTGGATAGTAGTCTTCAGCGTATATGATCTATCTGTTTCATGGGCTTGTAATCAAAACTGTTTGTAAAAAATGACTAAGAGAGACACACATCTGACCTGAATTCATCTGAGATTTACTGTCTTAAATAACATGGGAGGAGGCAGGTCTTACCGAGTGATTTCTCTTGACAGTTGAAGGTCTGAAAAAAAAGGATTGGACCGACCGTTTTAAGAGTTAGATCATTTGAAACCTGACAAAAATGCTGACATATTGCTGACGAAATTTGGAGTGTTTAAGAAAAAGTGTTGAAGTTTTGTCTCAGTGTCTCGGTTTCTGATAAATTTCCTGTATTGACTTACATTATGAACAAGGAGGGGGGAAAGTGAAACAGGTGAAGTTTAGAGAGATATAAAAACTAATAATTTCTAGAATTGATTTGATTCACCAGAGCCTGGATCAATACGAGTCTGATTTTGACCATTAGCCCTATTATGGGGAATCCCATTCTACGTTAGCATCAAGTTAACTGACATTAGCATTATACGTTTGTCTGCTTTTATGGATTGATTATTGATCTATTAAACTTAGACCAACTAATCAATTTCATCAACCCAGCCCTATCATAAAGAAGTCGAAAATAGCTGTGTTTCCATCACACATATGTGCAAATCTTTATCAAAATTCTAGAAATGTGAAAAAAAAACACAATTTCACAATGACACAGTTTCCATTAAATCATAATTATACAAATATACCAACTCACGTGTTGAGTCATTTAAAAAGCCCGGCGACGGATGGGAACAATACTTTGATTTACAGCAGATACTTTCAAATTTTTGCCACAGCACTGGTAGTCATCATCTATCAAAGGAAATGTCTGCGTCTTTTTCAGGCCATGGAGCGGCAAGCTATGTGGGAGCGGCTATGGAGGAAACGATTTTGGGAAATCGTGGTTGTTGATTTAAAGAGGAGCTGTGGATTCAAGAATTCTGCAAAACACGTTTAACCTCATGAGCTCCGTGATGCTGTGGGACCTCGTGTGGCGCCCACTGTGCAGTCGGGTTTCCATTGCAGTTTTGCGACATATCTCAATTTTGATGTTCCATCACAAAAGTTAACACCTCTGTGATGTTCTCTCTTGAAGAACATATATATAATTGAAATAAATCACGAACAGGCTGAGAGAATGTCCGAATCACCGTTTTACTTCCACCATCTTGAATCTCACACACACTTTTTCAAATCCCGCGAGAGTTCACAACATCTCAGGCAAGTACACTTACAACAACAGTGACACCTTGTGGTCGGAATATTACATCCCCCTTAAACTAAAAAAAAAAATGTACATGCTTAAGAGCGACATTAATGTAAAATATGGAACCTAAACAAAAATAATAATCAAACTTAAATGCCTGTCATCTCTTCTAGGTAACACTGAGTGATAAGAAAATTTTTACGTTACCAATGACAACTTAAAAAAAAAAAATCTAGCCATTTTACATATCAAAAACTTGCTTTGGTTTAACAACTCGTCCTGACTTTGTAACATATCCAGACGGTTGATCATTTGGTACATTGTCTTTCAGATTGTTTTGGGATTCAGCGGATGTCGACTTTGCATTCTTCAGATCCTTGTTGCTGGGCTCAGGCCGCTGAACTTCTTCGGCATTATTTACGTTTTTGTCATAATGTCTCTCTCTCAGATGACGTCTGTTCCGTCGCAGGGTTTGTCCTTCAGAGGTTATGATGTTATAACTCCTCTCTGTGTTTGCTGGTTCGGTTACTGTTGCTGGTTTCCATGAGCCATCTTCTTGTTGGTAAGAAACAGGTGCACCTGCAGCTAGTGGGGTAAGAGGTCTGGCACATTTGTTAAAGAATGTCTGCTGGCGCTGCTGACAGACTTCTCTCTTGACGCGCACACTTTGCTGACAGGGTACTTGTGGTTTCAGCTGCTCAGGTGTGTTGGGTAGTATTGAACGTAGTCTGCGGCTCATGAGTATCTGTGCTGGTGAGTAAAGGTTGTCAACAGGGGCATTTCTGTATTCAAGCAAACTTAGGTATGAATCTTTCCCTTCAGCTTTTGCTTTTTCTAAAATGCGTTTTGCTGTTTGGACTGTCTTTTCTGCAAGTCCATTGCTCTGTGGATAGTAGGGGCTGGTCGTGGTGTGTGTAAATCCCCATGTTTCTGCAAAAAGGTTGAACTCTTTTGATCTGTAGCATGGTCCGTTGTCACTTACGACAATCTCTGGGATTCCATGTCTTGCCATTGCTGCTTTGAGTTTGGAAATCACAGCTGGGGCGATACAGCTGTAAAGCCTTTCCATCTCAAAATATCTGCTTAGGTAGTCTACAATGATGATGTAGTCTCTTGAGTTCCAACTAAACAGGTCAGTTCCTATCACTTGCCATGGTCTTTCGGGTATAGCATGTGACAGTAAAGGTTCTTTGGGGTTTGAGCTGCAACGCTCTTGGCATATGTGGCATGCCAGGACTGCTTCTTCGATCTGTTTACCCATCAGGGGCCAAAACAGAATGTCTCGCGCTCTGCTTTTGCTCTTTTCGATTCCCATGTGACTTGAGTGGATGCGCTCAATCATGGTTTTTCTCAGTTTCTGTGGAATTATTATTTTCTCACCTTTTAATAAAATTCCATCGAACTCTGATATCTCATCTCTGTAGTTCCAGTATTCCTGAATGTTGTGTGGGCATGAAGATCTTGTTTCTGGCCAACCTTCAAGAATAACTTTTTTCAAAGTGGTGAGTTGTGGATCTTTTGAAGTGACTTCTTTAATTTCCATTAGTTTCTTGTCACTGACTGCAATGTTGCTCATGACTGCATGTACTTGGGCTTCCATTCCTTCATTTAATGCTCGATCCATGTATGGGATGGCTTTGCGAGACAGAGTATCAGCAACTGGTATGTCTTTACCGGGTAGGTGGATTATGCTGATGTCATATCTCTGGAGCTGCAAGATCATTCTCTGAAGCCGTGGTGGAGCAGCAGCGAGGGGTTTCTTTATGATCGACTCCAATAGCTTGTGGTCTGATTCTACAATGACTTTTCTTCCATAAATGTACTCGTGGAAACGCTTGCAGCCGAAAAGCACTGCATATAACTCCTTTTCAATCTGCGCGTAGTTCTGTTCTGTTGAGGGATTTTGATGCATAGGCAACTGGTTTGCCATTCTGGAATATGACTGCACCAAGTCCACTTTTGGAAGCATCTACTTGGAGACGCAGCTCCTTCTGGGGGTCAAAATAAGTTAGCACTGGACCTGGCTCCTGTGTTATCAGGTCTTTCATTTCCCGAAATGCTCTGTCCTGAGCTGCATCCCATTTAAAATCACTGTTTTCTTTTAGCAGTTGTCGCAGCGGTGCATTGACTTCTGACAGACGTGGTGCGAACCGGGCCAGGTATGTGAACATACCGAGAACTGTCTCCAACTCTGTCTTGCTCTGTGGTGCTTGCATTTCCTGGATCGCTTTTATTTTCTGGGGGTCCGGTTTCAAGCCTTCGTGTGATAACATGTGACCGAAGTAGCTTACCTCTTGCACGCAGATTCGACATTTGTCAGGATTAAGTTTCACACCTCTTTCTCGTGTGCGCTGCAGCATTGCTCTGAGGTTGCGGTCGTGTTCCTGCTTGGTTTTACCAAAAACCAGGACATCGTCCACAATGGCAGCGACACCGTCAAGGCCCTCGTAGGTCTCGTCCACACGTCTCTGGAACTCATCCTGCGCTGATATGATGCCAAATGGTAGCCTGAGGAAACGGTATCTGCCAAACACAGTGTTAAAAGTGGTTAAGATGGATGATTCATGACTCAGTTTGATGTTCCAGTAGCCCGATCTGGCATCTAAAACACTGAAATATTTGGCTCCTGCAAGCTTTGCTGTGACATCTTCAAGCGTTGGAAGTGGGTAGTGAGGTCTCTGAATCGCTTTGTTTAGCGGTCTGGGGTCTAAACAAACTCTGAGCTTTCCTGATTTTGGCTTCTCGACAACTACAAGTGCATTCACCCATGCTGTTGGCTCAGTGACTTTACAGATGATGTTGTTTTTTTCCATGCTTTCAAGCTCTTCTTTAAGCTTACTTCGCAGGGCAAACGGTATTCTGCGAGGTGGGCACACAACAGGTTTATTTTTTGGTTCACGTGGAAATTGCATTCACCTGGAAACACTCCAATGCCTTGAAACACATCTTTAAACTCCTCCAGTATGTTTTGTGAGTTTGGGTTGACCTTTTCTTCTGTTACTGCCATCACAATTTTGATCAGGTTTAAATCTCTGCAGGCTTTCATTGCCAATACTGGTGGGGAGCTTGTGTCAACGACATGGAAATCCAACATAAGTAATCGCTCTTTGTGTTTACATCTCAACTTGCACATGCCATCTACATTCAGCAAGTGTCCACCATAATCTGTGAGCTTGTGGTTTGCTTGTTGCAATGTGACATCTTGAAATAATGTTTGGAAAAGGTTAGCTGGAATTGTGTTGGCTTGTGCTCCAGTGTCAACTTTGAATTTAATTTTGCAAGGTGGTGAGCCAAGCTCCAAATCTGCATAGGCTTGTTCATTACTTTGGCCTTCATTTTCAATAGTTATGCTGTCAATGTAAAGTGCTGTCTCCTCATCACTTGAGTCATGGCTGTTCTGAATTTCTCCCACCGAGTGTAACATCTTATGGCGAGGTTTGGGCTGGGTAGGAATTTTCGACCTACATGCCTTTGCAAAGTGATTAAACTTCTTGCACTTCATACATTGCTTCCCTTTGGCCGGGCATGTATCTTTCTGGCTATGTTGTCGCGCGCAATGACTGCATATTTTGCAAGCATCTGTCTCATCTTTATGCCTTGTAAATTTCTGTGGTGTAGCTGATCTGTGCTGTTTCTTGGAGATGGCGTGCATCACGTCATGGTGACTGTGCTCTTTGGTGCTTCCCATCGTCTTTAATTGCTGTTTTGCTAGCTCATGGGACCGTGCTATGTCGATGGCTCTGTCCAAAGTGAGGTCAGCTCCTTGGCTAAGGAGCTTTTCACGCACAGAAGGCGAGTTTGTGGCAAAAACAATGCGATCACGAACCATTTCGTCGCTATTTGGATAGCCACAGTCCTTAACTAATAACTTCAGTTCGGTGACGAACTGGTCAAACGTCTCATTTTCAGCCTGCATCTGTTGGTGGAACTTGTATCTGGCGTATATAGGGTTAGCCTTTGCTGTGATATACTCAGTGTACTTATCATAGTAAGTCTGGAGCTTTTTAGCTTCGTCTGTTGAGAGGTTCCATGTGTTGTAAACATCACGTCCTTTCTCTCCGACCCATAATAATAGGTAGCTGCACTTATCTGCCTCAGCCTTTTCACGCAGGGGTCCGGAAAACATCAGCTCTGCATGCTGTCGGAACTTTCTCCATGCTTCTGGAAGGTTCGAGCAATCCCAGTCCATCCTTGGGATAGGAACACCGTAGGACTCCATGTTTTCAACAAGGTTGACAGAAAATCCGCTATTCTGACACCATGTGATGTTCTCTCTTGAAGAACATATATATAATTGAAATAAATCACGAACAGGCTGAGAGAATGTCCGAATCACCGTTTTACTTCCACCATCTTGAATCTCACACACACTTTTTCAAATCCCGCGAGAGTTCACAACATCTCAGGCAAGTACACTTACAACAACAGTGACACCTTGTGGTCGGAATATTACAACCTCCAAGCGCAAAAAACTTTGTTTGATTGAATGTTAGTTTTCTATTTTTGCAATTTGTACAATTTCATAGTGAATCAAAATACAGCTAATGATAGTCCAGTGCCATGAATCCACTTTAAAACCCCACTCTGATCTTCGCTTGATCTATTTTCAAAAGGTTCCCAGTAGAAATTTGCTTCTGAGTTACGTTCGAGATCACTGGTGTGGAGCAATACCGCCCCCTTTCCTGTTGCTGACCAGCTAGAGCAGGGAGCTTGTGGCCCATCCAGCATATTCTCTATGTCACAAATGAGATTTATTCGAACAGTATTTTTTTGTCTGCTCCTGATTCACAACAATTTGAATGAGAAATACTCAGAAATGCTATTTTGATCTTAACTTTTGGTAGAAATGTCCCCATCATCAGAAAAATGCTGCTAGAACATGTTGAAAAACAAAATTTTATATGGAGTGGGAAAGTTAAAATTTGTCTTAAGCTCAAAACAGGGCTTCTATTTTTAAATGATTTTACCTTTTCTTTGTATTTAAAAAATGTTAAAGAATTGAAAGCTATTTGTAAGATTGCTCTAAGGTGTGAAATCATTACACTCTGATGTTTGCTGTGTTTTTAGTACAGAATTGAATGCAAACTGACAGTGATCCATGTCTTTTCCTGCCTTTTACTTGGTTTGAAAAACATTGCTTTAGGTATTTGCTGTTTGCACAGATGTCTGTGGTCCTTTAGCTGGCAAGCTCATGAATTTTCCAAAAGTGACTTAAGTTTTCAGACCTTAAGCTCTTAATTACACAAGTGCATCACATTAGTGTCCAGTATAAAAAAACAAAATGTACTAAAGTAGAGTTTTGCACAAGGCTTTGTGCTATTTTTTCTTTCATTTCAGATGAATTTCAGCAGTATGATTCTCACTGTATACTTAAAAAAAATTCCATAACATTTTTTAGGAGTTACCAATACATTTTCTGAGGTGATATCTGTACATCAAGATTTTTATATTTTAGTTTTCCATCAGGAATCTCAGAAAATACTAACAATGATTAAATAGTCTCTGAAAACATTTGTCTTAAGGCTATCTCAGTGGACCTATCTGTGTATCACTTTCACATTTCTATGCAATGACAAAGAGGTCATAAAGTATTCCAGAATTTGTGTTCTCTGAAGTTGATACTTTGAGTGCACGGTAAAATACGAAGAGGGTCTGCACCACGCTCATCATTATCTGCTTGGAAGACACCAGCTGCAGCATTACTGTCATGTCCGTGTATAAAATACAGCCAAAGATGTTCAGTTAATAAATCCCAGTGAGTAGAGAGCCTTTTTAAGAGGAGGAGGAGGAGGAGGAGGAGGAGGAGGTGTTTGAGTTCTTCTGCAACCACAATCCCTACTTTCCCCCTCTTGTTCTCTCAGCATGCGTCATAACGTCCTCATACGCTGTACTGTATATTTAATGCTTTCAGATTACATTACTCAGTCTCTATAGAAAACAAAATCCTTCCATTATTTGAATTACTGCCATTTAGGATTAAGAATGTACATTTAATGCACAGAATGAAAACAAATGTCAACAAAAAGTCCAAAACTGATGTGAGTCTTTAGGACATTTGAATCAAATTCATAATCATTTTTAGTCGTTTTTTTTTTTTTTATGCGAAAAAGGTTAAATATTTTTTGATTATGGGAGTTAAAATGTGCTCAACTTTTAAAATAATCCTGTATAATAACATAAATTGCGACTGGAGAAGTGATTGATGGGTGTCAGCATTTTTGAATGCCTGTTACTCATCATCAGGGGAGGTTTTGGTCTTTTACTTCAGTTTCTCAACCACTTTTACACTAACATAGATGCTTAAGTAGCTAAAACATATATCCAAGTTTCAAAACTAGGTGCTAAACCTTATAGGTACAATGAAAAGCTTGATTTTTCTACAAAATAACCTGGCTCTTTTTGTCTTCAGTTGTCAAACTTTTTAAACTCTACAATATATATATATTTACCAAGGTTGCAAAATAAGAAATGAACAGACAACACAAAAAATATTTTGGTTTCCGAAAAATTTTAGTCAAAAGGGCACAAGCCTGGGCTCTCTCTTCTATTTCCTTTAAACTTATTTCCTTCAGAGGTCACTGCAGCTCATGTGACTTAGTTTTAGTTTTACGATGGATGCCCTTATTGACCCTCTGAACTGGTTTGAAACACGTTCACATGTGGTTGAAGTAACTTAATACAAGGGATCCTCCTCAAATAACTAAATATGTTAGATAAATGAGTATGTGAAAAAGAAAAGTCATAAAAAATAGTTTCGGGGTGCTATCCCATAAGACACATTCACAGGCTTTCTTCAAAAAGGAGGTTGAAATATTAAATGGAACCATAGACACGGAGGAAATGACCTGAATACGGTGAAATTGGTGCGTCTTACAAATGAAAAAATTTGACAAAGTTGTTAAATAACTTTTAATGATAATTCAATTACATGCATTGTGATAGTAAAAATATTGATCAAAACGATTATTTGAAAAATTATTCTAATGAATTCAATGTGAACATATCTCAATAATAATGGGAAATAATTTCATTAAAAAAATAGTTTTAATAGTTTTGCTGCTGAAAAGGTATCTCTTTTTCTTAGAGAATTTTCAGTGAATCTTTCCAAAATGTTGTGTCGAGGCAGCAGGGCAGGATGGCCTGAGAGACAAAAACAAACAAACATGCTAAGAGGAGAAAAGAAATAAAAATGTGGTGATTACTGGCAGCTTCCAGGCGCTTGTTGTTTGAAGAATGTATGCGATTGTTATTTAGAAAGCTAAGCAGGATTGCATCTACTTGCTAAATGGAATCAAACTGGGAATACCAGATACAATGAGTTGTTCTTATTTTTATTTCTTTAACGATGAGTCGATGATTGATCCCTAATAATCCGCCCGCTCTTGTTCTGGATCACAGGCCGACATCTGGGCAACAGATGGAGAAAGCAGAGAAGCAAGAACGTTCTCCTTGAAATGTCATGACGATTATTTTATCCAATATCTGGTCAATATGTCAATGTTTATAATAATTTATATTAGAATCTTTAGTAGCTGGTTTTGACTGAACAAATGTACAAGAATAAGTCTAGATAAATATTTTGAGCTTTTTAGCCAAACATTTCAAATTCATGTTTTCCTGTAGTTTCTACTAATTATCACATATATTTTAATGCTATTTCACACATATTTTTCTGCTAAATTAAAAAATTTGATACATTTGATTTGTTCTTGATCATTTTAATTCCCATAAATGAATAATAAAATGACAGTTAAGATTTAGTTTTCAATATTTTCTTAGACAAAAAGGACGTATTAGATTCAGATATTTTTTTGATGGTATTTTAGATCATTATTTACATTTTTAATCCATTGTGTGGCCACAGTACTGTAGTTTATTTGTTCTAAGATTATTTGATCTTCATTGCCCCACTCCAAGAAAATCAGTTGAGGATTTGTCCCTAAATGAGAAACATATAAAGTACTTATCAAAAGCAAAGAATGAAGGAAAAAGCAGGTACAGTAGTAACTTTAACATGAAAAGTTTTAAAGACCCCCTATGACAATTTTTTAAATTTAAAAAAACATTCTCAGTAGTGTTTTAATTGTGATTAATAATGAAATCCTACAACATAAATGTCTTAAAAGCCATTTTTCATGTTGATCTGAAGGCTCTGTTTCCAAAATCTCCTCTGGGTGGGCGTGGCTTTTGGAGCGTAGCTGAGAAGCCTCGCCCCTGATTATGATAGCTCTGTGTCTTGCTAGCGTGAATCTTCACTGCTGCTACATAAAAATGTCATTGATATTGGTAATTTCCAGCCGTATGGTTTTGATCCAGATGACAGCTGGGACGAGGAAGTGAAAAAGTTTCATGGTCCAAACTTACTCCATAAGCCTGATTCTTTCTCCTTTCTTCTTTTATTAATTCACAATCCTTCTCACAAAAATCCAGTGATGGCTAATTTGACCACAGAAATGTGAACGGCAGCTCATTTGACCATCTTCTCTTCTCCAGATCCTGAACTGGACACGCTAGCCGCGCCAGATGAGAGGTTTAGTGCGTGTGCAGCAGAGCTGTTGTGATGTAAAGAAGGCTCATTAATTCAAACAGTCTGTCTGTGACAGTTTGATTGACAGAAAGTTTAAAGGAGAAGTACTTGGAAATGTACAAGCGAAATGATTTCTTATTAAATTTTTTTCTCTTTCATAAGAAAAATGCTACAAATACATGTTAAAAAACTCTAAAAACATAATTTTTCATCGGAGGGGGATTTCAAAGACGCATTCCAATGGAAATAATTATTTTGATTATTTAACGTGTTATTGTAGCAAAATTAATCTTAAAATTGCATTTCTGGGTTTTTCTTTATTTAAATCTTGAATCAGGCGCAGACAATAAAAAGCCTTTCAGCAATGGTGGTGGTGGTGGTGGGGGTGTCCCGCCCACAACTCAGAGGTATATTCAAAATGAACTTAAGACATAGTTTGAACTTTAAAGACTGAGGAAAATCTGGATTTTGTTGTAATTAAAATTTTCTTATTATCGAGGACAATTCTTACAAAAATTAAGCTGAAAACAGCATCTCTGAGATATTTTTTTTTTTTATTCAAATTATTGTGAATCAGGAGGAGACGAAAAAATTAAATTAAAAAAAAAAATAGCACATTTGTGACAGAAAATACGCTGGGTGGGCCACAAACTCCCTGCTCCAAGCTGTTAGCAAAAAAAGAAAGAAAAAAAGGTGGTGGGGTTTCTCCACGCCAGTGATCTTGCACAGAACACTGATCCAAATTTCTAATAAATTCCTCTTGCTCTCCAGAAACTGTATCTTAGAAAACAACACAGTTTAACTGGAAGCATAAGTCCAGAAACCTCCAGGAACCACATGTGAGATATCCATCTAGAAGAGGGCAGTACCAAAAGATAGACAGTATAACTATTTTCTATGAATTCATAAACTAAAAAGAAAGTGGTGGATTAAAAAACATATATAATTGGTAGCAAAATTTTGATCTTGGTTTTAAATCTTTGCACTGCATTGTATTTTTTAAAACACAAAAGCTCGGGTCTAAACTAAGCAAAAACTTAACTTGCATCTGTTCTATGTTACAAAGTTTTGGGGAGATTAATAGAAGCAGCATGAGTAACATCTCAAACCCCATCCAGCTATTTTTGCAGGAATTACATAGGACTGGACCACAATCAGCAGAGGACATGAGCCTGGAGGATAAATCAGAGGCTGCTCTATAGGTCTCACTGCAGCAGGCGCTCACACGAGCGCACGCTCACACGCGCACTCTTGCATGCAGTGCAGATTGTGTTGATTCAGGAGAAAAAGCAGCAGCACCAGCTACGCCTTTGATCAGTTAAGTGAAGGTTTTTTTTTTTTTTTTTTTTCTGTTGGCTTTTTTTGCTGATTCTTTGTTCAAAAGCCAAATCCCAGGGAGGAGCGAGAGGGTATGAGGTGAAGGACAGAGAAGTTCTATCCTCAGCCTGCTTTCCGTCATCAATTATCCCTGAACATCATCCCTGCACTGGATGGGAAACAGTGAAGTTTTATCAGAGATCTTCCCATTTATAATAGAAAAATAAATATATGTTTGGCAATAATCTGATAACTTTACATTTAGAGATTGTGTTCACCCTGGTTTCACTGCATCGAACTGTATGTTCTCTGAGCAGACAAAAAAGTTAAAAGAAGAAAGGCAAAAACACAAGTAGAGGCATTTGTTTTAAGGCGTTAATCCGACTTTGGAATTTCAAATATTGTATACCCATTTCTGCTGTGTAGGAAAGCATCATGTTTCGCAGTCAAAGCTATTCTGGTTTGGTGAGGACAGATTCAGCGAGGCAGTGAAGTGGCATACAATTGACATTTTAATGGAGCAGTTTGTTGTGAAATCCAGGGCCCGTAACAAGTCAGAGAGGTGATTTTGCTTGTTTCAATTATAGCAATTATGTCAGAGGAAAGCTCTGGACGGCAGTGTGGCTGGTATTGACCATGAGGTTCGATATCAGTTTGTGAGTCTAAGAAGCTGAAGGCCTGAACTCAGTCAAAAGTAAGAAACAAATAAGTACATGTATACTACATGTTCAGCCGTTTCAGGATTCTGATGTTCAAACTTCAAAATGCAAAAAAAGTTCCTCCCTAAAGTTGGAAGTTCAAATATTTAATACATCAATAATTATTTAAAAGTTCGCATAACTTACAATGATGGGTATTTTACCTGCATTTTATCTTCATGCTGCCTAAAACCTCAACAAGAGACATTCTATTAAATAATAATTGAGATGACAACCTCTCACTTAATGTTGCCAAACGTGCACTGTTAAGATGAAGGTACTTTTTTGATAGATAAATGAGGATTCCTTTGAGGGATGGCCAAAGAAAAGCTAAAATAGCATTCAGCTTATCTTAAAACATTATTTTATTATGTTTTTGACATAAATGTGATGGAACATCTGTGCTTTTTGATGTGGGGTAATTTGCCAAGAATGAAGCTTTTTGGCTGCAAGATTAAGCCTTCTTCTCTTCTTTTATTTTCTTGTTTTGACTTAATATTATGCATTTTCTAACAAACTTTGAAAGAATATAACATATTGTAGCTATGGTCACAGACACTTTGAGCCTGCTGTCAGAACAAGGAATTGTGGGATGCCATTCCCTTTGCCTTTCTGGGCGGATTGGGGTTTGAGCCTGTTCTGTTTTCTGGCTGTTTTACTCTTTTTGCCAGTAGTCATTTTCCTGTTATCCTGTTATGATTATCCCACTTCTGACACCAATTTCGCAGTACTGCAATTAAGGAGGCTAAGGAATCAGTTACAATGTACTTTGGCTTTCTTTATTGTGCGGCACAACGGTTTGCAACATTGTGTTGGTTTAATTATCCTCTCCCTTCCTCTCACTCATGGTGCAGAAGAAAATAAACATATCAATAAAATAACTAAGGGCAAACAGAGTAAAACAGCTATCCAATCCACCCCAGACAGCCAAAGGGAAAGGCATCCCACAATTCCTTGCTTTGACAGCAGGTCTAATGTGTCTCCTTCCAACTCATCATATACAGTATGGACGTATGGTTTGGGTCCCCTCCATGTCACTTTTCGGGTGTCCCCAGTTCATCGTTTTTTGACGTGCTGGCTGTTTCCATTAAATCAGGGAACCCCAACACGAGGGACACGGCCCGGAGGTTGAGGTCCCCTGATTTAATGGGAACAGCCACCCGTCAAAAAACGATGAACTGGGGACACCCAAAACACCAATAATACGGTCCTTGATATTTTTACTGAGGAGTAAAGGACCATAACTAACATCTTAGTTTGGCTGGAAAATCTTAAACATGCTCGATGGATTCCTTTCTATTTAAAAAAGCACTTCTTTTTAAACTTTTTGGCTTTTGGGCATCTGGTGGCATGTGGGAAAAAATATTCCCTGCTGATACAAAAACTCTGGATCTCCTTCCTCTGGCGGTTGTTACTGAAATTAGTCGCGGAGCAGAGCTACCTGCCAGAAATAACTCGTATGCACTGTCAAGGCCTCCAGCCTGACAACAATTAGTTCAAAATACCCCCATACTATTTTCTTTCCATTAATAATGGCAGGCAGACAGAAAGAAAGGCTAATTTAAAGGCAACAAAAGGGAAACTATAATATACTCTCTTGCTGAGAGGAAAACAATGAGAAATACCAAACACTGTTAGCTTAGCTGGAGACTTGCTTCCAAAGTACACAGCTTTGCCTCTGCTTAAATTGGGTAATGTTCCTATAAAAGTAAGGGTGGAGTTTTGTACTATAACATTTATGTAAGAACTAGCAAATAACAGGGAAAAAATTGCAATTTCAAACAGCTGGATGTATACTAATGGACAGTTTATTTGGCTCACCAACCGCTCATTAGTGCGAATTTCTAATTGGCCAATCACATAGCAAGATCTCAACGCATTTTGGAATTTAGACATGGTCAAGATGATCTGCTGCAGGTCAAGCCAAGAATCAAAATTGGGAAGAAAGGTGATTGAAGTGCAGTTCTGTGGCCAGAAATGCCTTGTTGATGTCAGAGGACAATGAGACTGGTTCTAGCTGGAAGAAAGGCAACAGTAACTAAAAAAACAAAAAAAACAAAAAACAAAAACGCTTATTTTAACCAAGGCTTGCAGAAGAGTATCTCTGAACACACAATACGTCCAACCTTGGGGCAGATGGGCTACGGCAGCAGAAGATCACACCAGGTGCCATTCCTGTTACTGAGGCTACAATTCACACAGACTCCCAACAAAATCGGACAATAGAAGATTGGAAAAGCATTGTCTGGTCTGATGAGTCTCCCTTTCTGCTGCTATATTCAGATGGTTGGGTAAGAATTTAGCGTTAACAACATGAAAGCATGGATCCATCCTATCTTGTATCAACAGTTAAGGCTGGTGGGAGTGGTGTAATGATGTGGGAGATTTTCTCTTGGCTTAGTACTTAACACCATAGCCCACCTGAGTATTGCTGCTGACCATGACCATCCCTTTGCAACCACAGTGTACCATCTTCAGATGTTACTTCCACCAGGATAAGCTGGGATGATCTCAGACTCGTCTCTTGAACATGATCATGTGTCCACTGGTGTCAAATAGCCTCCAAAGTCTCCAGATTTCAACCCAATAGATCATTTAGGATGCGATGAAACAGGAGATTGGCATCATGGATGTGCAGAGGACAAATCTGTAGCAACTAGTGATGCTATCATGTCAATATTGACCAAACTCTCTGAGGAATGTTTCCAGTTCCTTGTTGAATCTATGCCATGGAGGCAAAAGGGTCCCAACGCAGTACTAGCAAAATGTACCTTATAATAAAGTGCCTGGTGAGTGTAGATCGAATATTTAGTTTAAGGAAAACTAGTGGAGCAAATACAAACATTTATTCATGTCCTTGATTTTCTTTTTAACTATTATCTATTTTGTATATGACGCATCTCTGATATATAGCCAACATGAACATTTTTTTTGAGTGTTGACCAAGAATCGTTGGTTTCTGCAGGTGGTGAAGACCACATTTACTATAAACAGAAGCATTTGGGCTTCTTCTAATAAACATTGCATGTGATAAGCTTAAATACTCTTTAAATATTTCACATTATTAATATAGAAAGGTTTCCTATTAGTGCACACACATATATAGATATATTCATATATATATCTAACGCTTCCTCCAGGGCACACTTATTGACACAAAAGAGGGCCTGTTACAGTTGACTGGCTGTTTCATTGGCTCAAAGCTCGCTATAAAAATGTCTCCAGGCTTCACACACAGCGTCTCTTTGTTTCTTCTTGCACTCATATCATTTCGATTTTCTTCCAGATGTCACTTTTTTTTTCCTGCCTCTAAATTCTGAGGCCTTTGGGTTTCCCCCTTTTCCTTATGGTTTTAGTTCAACTAAAATAAACAAACTTTTCTTTACTCCCCGCTCTAAAGCTGCGTGAAATGGAGGATTTTTCCATTGCTTCAATGTTTGCTGTAGATCAAATGTATCAATTTGTTCTGTGATTTGTGATGTTTTTCAAGAGGAAGAGAAAATAAATCCTGACAAAAGGTTTACATTTAAAGGCAACGTATTTAGAGTTAAAACAAATAACTTGCTGAAAAATCAACAACACTTTATGATCTGGCAAATTTGCATAGAAATTCAACATTTGACACTTGAAGATCTACTTTTTATGCTTGAAGTTCTATCCAGATGCACTTAAGTTGTATTGATAAAAACTCCTTTAGACACTTGAAGGCCCACTTTTAACATGTTCTTGAGACATTTATTCTGACTTGTAGATGACTATATCCATGTCTATATTTTTCTCATCCGAGCTGATGATCGCCCAATGCAAATCTATCAGTTTTTTCAAAGTGCATTTTTGTGCCTGCTCCTGTTTGACATCAATTACAATAAATAAATATTCAAAAATTCAGTTTTTATGTTAATATTCTTAAGAAATGTCCTCAATCATGAGAAGAATTCTACAAGAAAACACAAAAAGCACAATTTCATTGAAGTGGGTCTTTAGGCAGCAAAGTGTTGTCATTCTTTGGTAAAACCCAGCAGCAAAAATAAATCAAAGCACATTTATTACATTCTTTTACATCTTAAACTCCTACTATATCTTAAAGATCACAGAATTGTTTGTGAAACTTTGCTTAACTTGTGTCATCAGCTACATATATTTTGCTGAATCCAAGTACTGCTTCATAAATTGTAGATGTCTGAGTGATCAACAACACGAGCGCAGAAAAAAACCTAAACAATTTGTGTCAAATCCCATTAAGTTCGAGTGGCCCTGGAATTCCACTCCAAGCCACATAAAATTAACCAGATGTACTTCTGAACCAGTTTATTTGGGCCACTGCCTGCTGAGAAAGAGATCTACATTTTAAAGTTTTGGCTAATTTGGCATCTGCTGAGGTTTTTTATGCTAATTTTGAGTTTTGCTTCTATTTTCGCAACAGGCTAATGTTTTTGGCTAATTTAGTTTGTTGTAGAAAATTAGGCCATTTTGGAAAAAAACTCCAAAAACTCCATCACTGGGTGTGCCAGTGATGGAGTAAACACTCACCTGAGAACAGGTGTCAGCTCACTTTCACACTAATAGTTTGTGTGACAGAATGAAAGGCTTAATTTGTATCGTTTTGGATGATTAAGTGTGTGAGCAGCAGTTGTATTGTGTACATTTTGACTAATTTAAATGTGGAGACCATTTTGGCCAACAGGTATGTGTGTAACTACAGTCTGTGTGTGTAGACAGACCCCGCCCATTCCAGTTTGCCATTTAGACCTTGTTGTTTAATGATGTTTCTTCCCTTTGCTGCCTTCTTCTTTCTTCTCTAAACCCATCCTCCCCTCCCCAACTTCCCTCTTCTTCTTTTCCGTCCGATCCAACAAAAAACATTTTAAAAAAGAACGATACAAACATTATCAATATAAATAATGTTTAACACGAAATACAACAGAGGTTTATACTCAATAAACCCCTGTTGTGACAGTAAAATCTGCTCAACAAAAGAGGCTCTTTGCCCATATTTGTTTGCTCAGCTGTTGGACAGGACAAGTTAAAAAAAAAAAAAAAGGAAAAATAATTTTCTTGTAGTTCTGGTATCTCACCCTTGATGCTGCACCACACACAAACTGACTATTTTTTAGGTGCAGAAAGTTATTTTTGCAGATTTGTCGTTTTTCTGGCGCACATCTGTGTTTCTCGCCAGCCATTTCTCCGATCATTCCAACACAACAAACACAGCGTTTTTTTAAGTACGGGTTTTTTGAGTTTTTTCCTGAAATTACAGAGCCAGTTGTAAAAATTACAAAGAAAACACAAACAAAAGAAAAATAATTTTTAAATAAGAAAATAATGTTTTCACCCAGATACAATTTTATTTCTTTCTGCTCCTGATCTGGTTCATCTGTCAAATTTTAGAACCCTTTGTGGCCCACAAGTCAAAAGTTTGCCCACCCTTGGGCTAAACGCACATCGCATGCCCAGTGGAGGTACACAGCTCTCTGTCCAAATGTTAGTTTGTTCTTTTAACAAGTTTCAAACAAGCTTGGGTGCTGTTGTAACGTGGCTAACATGTAGCGGTGGTGGGCTGTGTATTTCTTAGTGTTATATAACATTAGGAGTTAAAATAGTCAGTAATAATTGTCATAGCGCCTGTAGGGAGTTACAGATTAGCTAATGAGTAGGGTATCACAAAAAAGCTGTAGAGTTAATGTGAACGCAGTTAATACGAAACTAGTCAATCTTTTGAATTATCTCTGACTCTTTTGTCTTGCTTATAGTTCTGGGCGGTTCATATATGACAAAAGTTCAAAAATAGTCCATTGATGGTCCATCTTGTAACATGGTGCGCCCCATAGTGTGAAAAGAACAGCAATTAGTTCTTTGGGTTTAAAAAAACATTGTCTGTGGAATTCTGACACAAAAGACAGCAAAAACGTTCAAGGAACTTTGGTGCTGTGTTCGGGTCCGGTTCGGGTGCGGCGCTGCGTCCGGTTTACATCTGGTGCCGTGTTTGGGCCCAGTTCTGTGATAATTCAAGATTAAAGCTGCTTGAAGGCGATGAGGATGAAGAGAGCTGAAGACATGATCGCTCGTGACCCAGGACCGGAAAAAAAAAAACTATTCTGCGGTCACCGTACTTAAACTCAAACGCTTAAACTAATAATTTTTTTTACATTTTCTGCTTCAGTAATTCTCACAAGCACCAACACCTTCCATTAATCATCCACCTTCATGCTCATTTCCTTCCTACGGTACATATATGCTGAGACCAATGACCCCCCACCTTAGTGCTCTTTCTTTTCCAAATGAACAGTTCTAAACATATTTGCATCCTCTATTTTTTTTAAACCCTTTTAACTCATTTAGATGTTTTCTTCTTGGTCATTTAACAAAGTCATCCCACAGACAGAGATTTGTTCATTGCAATCACATTTACTGAAGCAGAAATGTAGGTGTCAAAGTGAACTCAATGAACTGTTCTAAGACTTTTGGCTTGAGGTGAAACTTGTTTTCACATTAAATTGTCCTTTGACATCCCTTTCCAGTGCATTTTTTTTTTCAAATTCCAGCTGACTATATTGCATTGCAAGCAGATTTTTTCAATGATTTAATCAAAGTTTCATCACATGGCCCAAGTAAATGTAATGTAATAAGGTCACACAGCACCCATGTTTCCAGATATTGCTATAGCTAATGTTCTGTTCCTGAGTTCTCACTGAAAGAAGTGCCTGTTGAACATAGTTTTCACCTTTAGCAATAAAACAGTTAACATCATAAGTGGACCAACACATTTCCCAGTTATCAACAGATTTTTGTGGGTCATTTAAATAAGTCGTAAATAAGTCATTTAAATGACTCTAATACCAAGTCCCAAATAAATTCAACAACTTCAATAAGTGGAAACAGCTTTCAGAAGGAATTACATTCAAAGAAGAGGTTCTTCCATTCGAAGGGTTGAATTCTCTTTCCATCCCCTATAGACATTGATTGTTTATTTAAGACAGGGACAGCATATATTAATAAAATATTTAAAAATGCAAATATATAAGATTATAGCCTTTTAGGCTAGTTTCCATCTCTAATCCCTACAGAAAAGGTTGATGGTCTCTAAGTAAAAGAACAAGTTAAATCAATACAGAGAGGATAACAGAAGTCAGACAACCGCAGACACAGAAACAACAGATTGGGTTGTCAATAGAAGAGACTAGATGAGGGATCTTTAAAAGTTGTTGATTTGATGTGTTTTCAAAAGTCACAATAATCAGTTTTAAAGCGTGTGAGGGTTGCAGTCTTTTCCTTTCAGTTGTGTTTCCGTGGTTTTTGTCATGTTTTAGGTCTTCCCCATATCTCACCGACATCAGGGTCAAGTTTATAATCAACCCCAGCCGTCATAATTTCATTCCATTTCTCTGTGTGTATTAAGGTGTCTGGTTTTCAGTTCTTGTTCATCTGCTTTAGCGCTAAATGGTCCAAATTGAAGAAGTTCATGGCGACAAATTCACCTGTGACTGAAATAGCATAATTCTTTTTTGATGATGGAGTACGTATATTGAGAAAATTTCACCCAAAATCATATTTATTCAAATTGTTGTGAATCAAACGAGTGAAAAAAAAAGACATTTTGAAAAAAAAGCGTATTAGTGACGTATACATTTTCTGAGCAGGCCACGAGGTCTTTGCAACTTGCTCGAAGGAATGGGGGACGGGAAAGCGGGTTTGCTTTGGTCCCACCTACAACTTAAAGGAAATGTTTTATGAACTAAAACAGAAACTACTTTATGTCTTACATCAGCGTATCATTTGTTTTTCTGCCTAAAATTAAAATTGAAGAAAAAAAACAAAAAAAAAAAAATTGTTCGTTCATTTTTCTAATTCTTAAATTTTCAAGAACAAAAGAAATGACTCTTTTTTTTATTATTGTTTCCTTTTTGATTTCAGTCTGTCACTTCCGGATAGATGGTAAACTGCATTTCGTTGTCCTGTAAATATATACATATATATATATGTGTAATGACAATAAAGTTCAGTCTAATCTAAAAAGGAATGAATAAAATCACATGGATTGTCCTTGAAAACAACAGTTTTTATTCTTTTAATTTTGGCTAAAAACAGCATAATCCTGATTAAAAAACACTTGGAAGTGGGAACCATTTTAAAATAGAGGACTTTTTTTATGTGGGCTGCGACTTTAAGATTTGCGATTGCCTTTTTTCTTGCTTAATCTTTTTATTACATTTTAGGGTTGACTGCATCACAGCTCAAGTGTCAGAATATTTGTTTCTCATCTGACCACTATGAGTTTAAGTCCCTTTACCCTCAACAGAGAGACAGATGAAAGGCTGTTTGGATTAAACCACATCCTCATTATTTAGAGTAATGGGACATAACATCGTAGAGAATCATTAGGGGTTGACTTTTGTCTGAAAAACAAGAATAAACTTGAAAGTTATTTAAGTGATGTCCTATTGCTGGCAGCTGGAGCCACTGAATAAAACTCAAAAACTCCTGTTTTACGCACTTTGTGTCAGTGGAAACAGAGAATGCCCCCGGGGCTAAAAGCCCCCCTCCCCTACATGTGTGGTGACAAAGGGAGGAGGGAGAGAGAAAGAGAGGAGGAGGGCTTGGCGAGGCTGTCGTCACTGGTGGAGGAGGGGGTCTGCAGCATCAGCATCACTGCACCAAGTGCGCAACTTGGACAAATAACTACACTGTTTGAGGAGCACCAAACGGCCGCTGCGCGCTTTGAGACGAGAGGAGCTCTGCGTCTCTGTGAGGGCGTAAATGAACCCAAAGCAGCGACTCCTGTGGATTCTGCTGCGAACAGATGAGAGCCATGGCTTTGATGAAGATACACACATTCCTGCTCATCATGGGTTTGATAAGTGAGTAAAACATTTTTAAAAATTCTTTTTGATGTATTTTTACAATGAAAAGGCTTTTTCTTGAGTAAAGTTTTCCATAAATGGCCTAATTAAGCGGACTTTTATTGATGGCGTTTTTTAAAGTCATCTCATGACTGAGCTGCTGCCACTCATTCCTGTCACCTCAGCTGTTTGCAGCAGAGCCTGTTGCAGCTGGGTTCAGTCCCCGCGTGTTCTCGTTGCCACGCACGGATCCAGCCGTGGGCTTTCACTTCCACTCTGGAAAGGCGACGTCAGTGCCGTCGTCAAATTCATGTGAGGAGGAATGTGATTGTTATCCATTTAGACTGCAGCAGCAGCTGGGAGAAGTAATTGGAGGCTGGTCCTGTAACATATGTTATTTGATACTCTTAAACATGATTTCTTTGGTGGAAAAGAGAATAAAAATGTATTTTAATGAAGTTTTACTAACAGATTTAATAAGAAAGTTCTTAAAAATGCATTTATTGTGCACTAGTTGCTGCTTTAGTTTCTCGTTTCATGCTTAAATGTCACATGAATGGCTTGACTGATTGCGACTAGTAAAGGCATGTGTGTCATGAGGACATATTACGTTTATTTGCTTCCATAGTGTGTATCATCTTTTCTTTGCTTTTTTTCAGTTTTGTAATATTTTGAATTCTTGGTGCCATGCTCCAGATTTTTTGCCCTTGCTCATGTGTGCTGCTAAACTATCTTCTTTAGCCTTTAATCGTGCCCCCTAAAGAGGGCAGCAGATAGCTTCCTCCGCTTCGTTCAAAGCACCACCTTTTACTTCAACAAGTAAAAGAGCAAATAAGAGCCTCCTCCCTTTGAAGTCCTGATGGCTGGATCCATAAGTGGTTCTCTGCGGTTAATGCCAGACTTGAGAGTGCTCAAGGTGAGCTTTGCCAAAAATCACAACATTAAGTCAGGTCTCCTCTTTCTCTCCAGGCTTGAATTAATGCAGCCTGGCAAAAGACAACCATCCAGTAGCGAGAAACAGCCAAAACATTTGTGTTTAGTTTGCAAAAGTGAACATTTATTTAACTAATCCAATCAAACACTCATTCTTTAAACTTTATTATAATTAATACAAATAAATCAAGTAATGTCTTCTTTAGTTTCATTAAAAAAGCAACTTAGAATGTCTTTTGAACAATTTCAGTAGCCTTCATGATGGACTTTTAAAGCTATTCATGCTGTTTTTAGCCAAAATCCAAAAAACTGTCTTCTTTCCAGAACACAGTTTCTGCAGAGCAGCGTAAGTTCATTTGAAATTTGCCCGAGTTGTTGGTAATACCTGTTAGCATGTGGCCTGCCTGGTGTATTTTCTACATCACAAAAAGTATCTTTTTCAAACTCTATATTTTTTGGCTGCTTCTGAATCACAAAAATTCGAACGAAGAAATACTCAGAAATGAAATTAGAGCTTCATTTTCTTTTCATTGACAAATCCAAAATAAAGCATAAAAAAAACCAAAAAACGTTTTTTATTAGAGTGGGTCTTTAAAAAAAGAGAAAATGTACATAAAAAAATACTTTTTTTTGTTCTTTTATTTACCTTTTCTTCTTGCTCTGTTAGAAAAAGCAAGCAATAGTTTTTCTTCCTGCTGTTTTACAGTTAATGTTTTCCATCATCGTGCAATAACCAGTTTCCTCTGCTTCAAAAATATATTCAGTTTCTTTTTAATGTTTGTTAAAAACCTTTGAGCTCATGATTTATTCCAAAATCCCTCGTTTTTTTGGAAAATATTTTCAGTATTTTCATGTGAAACAAGCTTCTTCTCGTCATTCGAAAGGATGAACCATAAAAAAAGTCAGTTTGTTGTAGGACTCAGTAAGCTGCACCTTTCATCCTAACATTAAATAGAATTAGATAAGGAAGCTTCAAATGACCTACATTGCTTTTTTGCCCTTTTTCTCATGATAATGACATTTGCTATCACGTAATCACGGGAAAGCAACAAGATAATAGATATCATAATCATGTAAAAACAAATATCATTAGAAATTTGACAAGACAGGTTTGGGGATTTTGGCTAAAAACAGCATAAACAGATGATGAAAATAGACTTTTTTTCATTTTTTCTACAATCGGAAGTAAAACAAGGCAGAGAAAATGTCAAAAACCAGAATAACATCAATTAACTTTAATCGTGGTTTAACTGAGGCCGGGATTATGCTGATGTTGCTGGAAATAACGTCAAAACAAGTGGTCGTCATTTCAGGAGAAAGTTGGCCTGACTACAATACTATCTTGTGGTATTGCTATCATGAGAGAAAAATAAAAGTATTATGAAAAACAAAGGTTTATGTCGCTATCACAAGAGAAAAAAGAAAAAAAGAAAGGTAGATGTCGTTATGAAAAAAAGGGAAATAAAAAAATGAAAGTTTGATGTCATCACAAGAAAAAAAAAGAAAGATGAAAGGTAGATGTCGTTATGAGAAAACATAAAAATATAAGGTGGTTGTCATGAGAAAATGGGAAAATAAAAATGAAAGGTTTGTGTCTTTATCACAAGAAAAAGGAGGAAAAAAAAGGTAGATGTTGCTACTACAATAAAAAAATAGAAGTAAATATTGTTATAAAGAAAAAGGGGGAAAACGGTAGATGTCGTTATCACGAGAAAACGCAAAAATTGAAATCAGAGGTAGATGTCATGAGAGAAATGAAAGGTGGATTGTACCATAGGAAAACATGAAAATAAAAATGAAAGGTAGATGTCGCTGTCACAAAAAAAGTGGAAAAGAAAGGTAGATGTGATCATCACGAGAAAACGTGAAAATGAAAATTCAAAGGTACATGTGAAGAAGAAAAATGGAAAAAAAGAAAGGTAGAAATAGTTTCACAAGAAAACTACGTCATTATCACAAGAAAACGGATAAAAAAAAGTTAAGTAAGTTCACAGCTTCCAAAACTAGATGATCATTTGCCTTGTTTGTTTTTTTTTAAGGTCACTGTCAGTAAATGTTCTGTAATTCAGTAAGTTGCACCAGAAAGACTTTTTTTTTTTTTTTTTTTTTGGGATGAGATTAAATCCAGTGTCTTACTTTATCAGAGTCAAAAGTATCAAAAACTTTTCCAATCTTACAGAATCAACTAATACCGATTCAAACATCCTTCTGTTGGTTTCTCAAGTCACCAAAATGAGATTTTAACACCAAGTTCCTAAAATAATCAACCTCTAACACAACTTCTATTTTACAAGAAATACCCGACTGTAACATTTCTTTAGAGAGCTCAAATAAATCTACAGAAAACTTTTTTTGTTTATCATTGTGGAGTTTACTGTATAGAGGACGCCTTTTTCTGCATCAGTGCAATGTTTCTCTTTTGTTACTTCTGCAGTTATAACAACACTTACCACAGAGTTCTGTTTTTTCTTCAAATATACTGAATATTTTCTTTCTTCTGTTGTTAATTTGAGTTTATTCTGTTCCAGAAGATTAAAAAAGTCTGTGCTGTGCAGTTACAGGTGTTTTTTTTTTGGTTTTTTTTTTTACTGCAAGGATATTTCCCTTCATGCTGTGGCCCCGTTAAAGTTGCAGTAATACAACAACTTTGGTTTTAACTGTTTGTTTCAGACACTAAACTGCTTTCCTTTGACCGCCTCTAAAAGCTTTGTAGTTTAATGCCAAGCGGTAACCTTTAAAATCTAACCAGCAGAGCAGGAAGATGGGTAGTCTGACCCGCTCATCTGGGCTTCTTTAAATGCTGACTCAGCATTATCCAAACAGTTTTTTATATTTTTATTTTCAGTCTTTCATCTTTAAGCATTCTTCACAAACTGATGTTTTGTCCTTGTTTATCCATCTCCCACATATGCCTCTGCGATTGCAATTCGATTATCTTTAGATTTATTATAAAAGAGTTCACAGTCATCTTTTAATTATGATTATGGCGTTTTCAGTAAAAAAAAAAAAAAAAAAAAGAAATACCTGTGTTGGTGAGAAGTCATTAGAAATTTAACTCTGAGCTGTGGGTGGGATTGTTGGTGAGGAGCAACCCCGTTCCCCCTTCCCCTCTCCATTGCTGAAAGCAAGGCGAGGGGAGCTTGTGGCCCACCCAGTATATTTTCTACTTCAATAAAATCCCTTTTGTCATAATCTGCTCCTTGTTCACAAGATTTGAAAAAAGAAATACGCAATTTTAACCATAGTTTTCTATATATAATATATGTCCTCTCATGAGAAAAATGTCCCAAAAACACGTTTAAAAACACTAAAAACACATTTTTATCTGAGTGAAAGGAAGCTGGCCGTGACCTGCTCTCCTCTACAGCTTTTGAATCTAATTACTGCAGGCAGAGTGCACTGCGGTTCACGCGCACAAGTCAGTTCATCAGTCCAGAGATTCAATTTGACTCCGTATAGTTCAGGCTTTGACATGAACACAAACTCACCTCCAGCATTCACATGCTGTTTTAATTTGATTTCAGGCCAGTGTGTTCTTGAAATGGATCTTTAAAGGGGGTGGCAGGGGCAGTTTTAAAGGAACATAACATTCGAGTCTGGTTCTGCCTTAACTTAAGAAGTTGTTGGGAGGAGAAAAAGAAATCTTATCGGTCTCAAGTATGCCATGAAATACTTGATCTCCAACATCTCGCTGGAGTCAGATGTCTTGCTGGGTTTTTTATGAGTAGTCCATTATTTGAATTTTTCCTTGCATGCCTTCTATGCTTCAAGACACATTTTCTGGTGTTTTCATGCCTGCAACTGTTTTTTTCCCCTTTGAGCTCTTTGCACCTTTTGCTATCCATCTTCTGAACGAATCGACGGTCTGTAATGTGATGAGACAAGTGAGAGGGTTTCCTCCTGTGTCCTTGTGGGAGCGTTGTTGGATGAGAGCGAGTTGTTGGGGTGCAGATGGAGCATGACAAAATCTCCACAACGGCTTCCAGAGGATCAAAGTCAGGTCTCTGGGTTGTTACTATCCTGTTTTGTTAGATGACAGGACCAGCGGACTGCGCTCCTTTCACTATCTTCCAATGGTAGCCGACCTCTTACAGACACCGGTCTCCAATGAACGCCGGATCTAACAGGTGTTCATTATTTTAGAGGTCAGTGGATCCTCTGTTCAGTGGCCAAGAAACAATCATTCAATTTAGCATTTACACTTTGTGCGGTGGCATACGCCAAAGAACATTCTGGTGAGGAATCTGCACAACATTTTAGGGTGGATCCTGAACGTATCTGAGAATGAAACAAGCAAATAGTTTTTATTGAGAAGACGGCCAAAGAAAATGGCAAACCAATTTCCTGGAGGGATCAGGAAACTATAACTTGCGAGCCTTTTATAGCTTTTTTTATGCCAGCATGTTGCTTCTCTAGTACCTCAAACTTTCTATATTTTATAAGGTGAAATTTAAATTAATGAACGGTACATGTAAAATTACTTTGAACGCACCTTACGCTGAACATTAGTAGTAGCACACATGATGCAAACCTCCACTGACTGAGTACCAGCACTATCACCTTTTGGAAAAAAAATACACATTAACTTAAGTTTACCAGATGTTCATCTGGTGGTGTCTGCATTTTGTGGACTAATTACACTGCAAAATGAACTCATTGGCCATCACCAAGACGCTGTTTCAAATAAATGCCGTGTCGGCTGCCACATATAGGGAGTAAACATCAGAGATACCATTAGAAGATATACGGTCCAAAAACAGAGTCCAGAAACAGTCATTGAAGCTCAAGTAGCCAAATGTAAACCCAAGTTTTTAATGCAGCAGCCTGAAATGCGTCTATCCACATTTACATAGACTTTTCGCTGCAAGTGGTTGTTGAATATGCGTTGTTGAGAGTGATAGCTTTGCACTGATGTCACCATGGGTTCTTATGGATTCCCTTTGGTTTTTTAATGATGATTATGTCATTTCTGACTAAAATCTAGAAACAAGGACATAGTTTCTGTAGATTGCCAGGAGTTCATTTGAAATTCTTTCTGAGTTCTGAGCTCCTGTTGTTGAAAACTCTCCAATTACACCGCTCGCCACTAGCTTACAGCCCTTCACACCCATTAAGTAATATTATCTGTACAACAAAAATGGCGAGCAATATTGGAACTTCACGGTTTTGAGCCAGATGCCCTCTCAGACGAGGAAAACAAAGACCTACATGAATACATCAGACTGGAATGGAGCAGGAAGTTTGTGGGAGCTTTTTCTCAAACTGTATTATTTTGTTATTTTTAAATTTAAATTAAAAAAAGCTCAGTCTTGCAGTTTTAGTGTTAATTTTCTTTATATCTTTCCTCCATCATCAGAAAAGTGACATAAGAACATGTTAAAAACATTTGAGTGGATATTTAATGATTTCTTTTCATGTGGCTTTGCACAAAAATAAAAAGAAAAAAAGATAAAAGGAAGCTGATGAAAATGGAATAGACGTGGAAAACAGTTTATCAGGTTTAAAACATAAATCTCAGATAAGGGCAAGGTTTTTTTACTTTGTTGCTAGGGAACTAAAACACTACTTTACCACTTTAAAATACGGCAGAAAGAAGCAAGAAAAATGAGCAGCTTTATGGGCGCGTCTGCTAACGTATACAGTAAAGACAGAAATGATGAAAAAAGGATCCTCAGAGTGTTTTTTTTGGAAGGCGATGTTGCTCTGAAAGTTTTCAAATGAAATCCTTGGCGCTCAAATCGCAGTCTGATACGTTTGTAAAGTACAACAAGCTCCAGTCTCTGGCGGATCACAAGCATCTGGATAATTACATAACTTGAAAAAGTGACCATGACGGATGAAACTGTGACAGGAAGCTCTCCCGGCGGAATCGCCGCAGGCTGCCTTGCATTGTCTCAGCCTGTCAGTTCAGCTTGTCGAGTCCTCCAAGCTGGGTTTCATCAGGTCAAAGGAAACTGATGAGCTGTGTTTCTGCAGAACAGATGGCATCTCATTTATGTCTGTGATTTATTCAAGCAAAATGCTAAGAGCCTCTGTGTGTCTGGGGATGAGCGCAGATTGATGAGCTTACTTTATGTCGTTTTGCTTTGTTTGTCCAATTGTTGCTCTTCTGTTTTTGAGGGAAATTATGTCAGAGCGACCAAACCAGCTTTCATAAAATATGGAAAGGATTGAAAACAGGAATTCTGAGTGGATTAGCACTTTGCTGCTTAAGTTCTAAAACATAAAACTGGCTTTGAAACAAAAAAAGAGATGCTCTTTGTATTTTCCATAAAAAAGGCCCACAGCTTTTATAAGACTATAAGACACATATTCCAAAAAACCATCCCGCGGCAACCTAAATGTACGTTTTTCAGTAAAATGGGCAGGTGGTCGCGGCGCTGCATTTGTAATTGGGAGGAGGCGGTCACACTCCTACACACAGTGTGGTGGTCGTTGAGGTTTTTAAGAAAAAGTTCAAATTTGACCGGTCAGTGGACGCTAAGGCACATTTGGAGGTTGTACAGTGCCAGTCCAGTCACAGGCCGGTGGAGGGAAGGTAGCAACGCGATAATTAAATGATAGGAGGATCTCCAAGGTCCCCAAAATCGTCTGATTATCGGCTTATATCAAACTGCTGCTCCCCTGCCTCCATGCTGTCATCCCACTACAACCGTCAGATTGTTAGAAATCATACGGTAGCAGCGCGGGCCCGCTGATAACCAGACATCAATCTTTAGATCACACCCAGACGGCATTAATGCTGCACAAACCTCCTCATCATGATAGCAACTCAGCGACTCTGACACCTGGGTAGTGACGAATTGCGGTTGATATTGAGAAAAATACACATTCTCGCTCCCAACTCGTCATATATGGACGTATGGTTTGTGCCGCCCCCGCGTTACTTTTTGTATTTTTGGGTATCCTGAACTTGTCATTTTTTGCCATTCTGGCTGTCCCCAACCCTCAGAACGCAGTAAGTGACGCGAATGAGGAACTGGTAGAGGTTTGGGACCCATGATTTTTTCCGTGTGGGGTGAACCAGTTTGTGACACGGAGATTGAGAACCCCAGATTTATGGGAACAGTCAGCTAGTCAAAAAGCGATGAGATGCGGACACCCAAAATTTCAAAAAGTGACAAAGAGTGAGGCCGAACCTTGCATCCATATATGAAGAGTTGGGAACGAGAATCCATTGGAGAAGAAAACGAAGAAGACAGAATACCGGGAGGCATGTTGTCTAAGAAGGTATAAATTTATAGACAAGTTGAGTTGTGAATGATCAGTAGTGCAGAATGGCCCACTTTTTATTGTACTCCTGGCTGGTGCATTTGATATGAACCGCTGCCGTCTAGAGACATTTACTCATTGTCCAAATCAGAGCTGATGTTGGCCGGCAATCAGAGAGCCACCTCCCAGCTGTTGATCAATTTTGCAAAAATGTCATCTCTGACAAAAAAAAAGAAAATCAGGTGTCCGCCACTAATCTTGGAAGATTTTGCCAATGCTTCCCGATGGTATTTGTAATCGTGAACGAAGAATTTGTTTGTCTTATTTTTTTTTTTAGTTTTTTCCAGGGAAACAAACTAGCTTTCACAGAGTTTGGCAAAGGATTGGAAACAGGAATCCTGAGTGGATTAGCATTTCTTTTGCTAAAGTTTAAAAACACCATACTGGCTTTGACAAAAAAAAGATGCCCTTTGATTAGTTTTCCATTCAAAAACAGTCAGGAAAAAAGGGCAGTTGTTATTAAATTACACTAAAACTGGGAGTTTTTTTTTTTTTTTAACCTGGTGAGGTGGTTCCAACCATCGACTCTAGTTGACAGCTGGACTGTGTGACCCCTTCCGCCTCACGTTGCTAACAGGAAGTACTCTCTGGCTCCAAGAAGCCAAAATCTAAGTAGTAGAGGTGTGGACATGCACCAAGCTTTCTTCTGATTGGCGAGAGTTGTCGCCATAGAAATGATGACTCAATCCAACTTGGAACCATTCTGCTTACAACGATTTCTGGTTCCTGTATGGTATCATCTTAAATTGACATTAATTTGTTTGGAACCAGAAGCAAGTCATGGGTGATGTCATAATCACTTGGTCTCATATATAGTCAATTGTTTCAACTAGAACAAATACTAAATACACGTATTTTTGAGTATGCTAAGTATGTGTTTCTATGAAAACATAGAATTAAATAAAACAGCAAAACACAGGATAACTGTTTCTTTATTTCAACGCTATATTTTTAAGTTATTCTGATGTATCAATTGCTTTGGATATGATGATTTTTGAAAAGAATAAAAAGATTCCCTGGTAAAAGGAAGATTTCAGTAAAATTTCCAATTTTTTTAATAGCGTGTATACATAAGAAAATGAAATGAGACATTTTATCCAAAGTAGTGTTTCTGTAAGACCTAATAAAAGGCAAAGAGCGTCTATTCCTGCTGTAGTTGAACCTGTCATTCTGTGGGAAGTACTGCTGGAACTTGCTGTTAAAACAAATAACGTTGATAGGCTAAATAAAAGCAGACTCCAGTTAACTTGTGAATGTCTCTGGAGAAAGACTTTAATTGGTCACAGGAGTGTTTGGGCTTCATTCGTGCCTCAGGAATCACATGAGAGTAGTGTTAGATCACTGGTTGTTTGATCTCCACATAAAACTGTTTCATTTTGCTTTTCATACTGAGTGGGTGCTGGACATAATGGTGAAAAGGATAAAAGCAGGCTAGATTCTGCTGACGGTGACACCAAAAGGTTTCACACAATATTCTATACAGGAAATGTTACTGTTTGTGACCAGTGAGCTCTATTGTAGTAAAGTTACTTCCGTTCAAAGATGGCTTTTAGGTTCAGACAGTCGTGAAAAAAAGAAAAAAAAAGGATGATTTTCTTATAGTTTTGGTCAGAATTAGGAATGTCTTGATCAAGTTTTTTCGGCCCCGATCCGATTCCAAGTCATTGGATTTTTGTGGATTTGTCCCGATCCAATACTTTTGAAACATATTTAAAACAGGAACAAATTGAATAAACAGATTTGTGTTGTCCTTTATTTATATTTCATTAACCTTCTTTTATCATTAAAAGCTTAAATAGAACACTTCTGTTTAATAGCCAAGTAAAAGTAGAGCAAATATAAACTAGGAAAAATAATAATATTTTCTTGTTATATTAGTGATAATTGGTCATGTGAGAAAGTTTAGTGACTTTAACTTTATCTTTAGAGCAGGGCTGGCCAACCCTGGTCCTCCAGAGCCTCAACCCTTCCTGTTTTCCAGCTCTCTCTGAACTGCTTGATGGTGACAACCTAAATCAGGATGTGGAATTACTTCCTGGAGGGGCAGTTCTCTCAACTTGTGTTGTAAGCTGGTGAAAAACCACTCCAATACATGCTGGAGGTCCTGGCTCGATGACGCCAACAGAACAACATCATCTGCAAAGAACAGAGATGAAATCCTGTGGTTCCCAAACCAGATCCCCTCTAGCTCCTGGTTGTGGCCAGAAAGTCTGTCTATACAGATTATGAACAGAACCGGTGATAAAGGGCAGCCCTGCTGGAGTCCAACATGCACCGGTAACAGGTCGGACTTACTGCCGGCTATGAGAACCATAAAAAGATACCATAAGAGATACATTTCCACGCACCCATGAGTATGAAGCATGTTATTGGACTGTGGGAGAAAGCCAGAATGCCTAATGAAAACCAAGCCATTCACAGAGAGAACATAGAAACTTCACACAGAAAAGTCTCAGCAGGGATTTGAACCTGGACCCTCTTGCTGTGAGACAAGAGTGCTTATATGGCACTGTGAGCCCCAATAAATAAATATAGAAAGACATTTTAATTTGAAAATTAAAAATATTTTTAGTATGGTTGGGCAATGTACATGGTGTTTATGGAAAAAATTATGTTATGGAAAAAAAACATAACTGAAATTACAGAGCTTAGTATAATTATTAAACATTTAAAGCCTGATTCATGGCAGATGAGTGGATCCTCTGTTCTGTTTAAATGCAGATGAACTGAGCAAGCGTTCAGGTGTTCCCATTAATTTGGCATAAAGAGCTAATTGCCTGAGCGGGAGTTTTTTCTTTTTCTTTTATTAGAATGGGGTTAAAGCATAATAAACTCAAGTTACTGAAATAGATAGTCCAAGGGCTCAGAAATTATCATATAAATATGTCTTTTTAATTAATTTTCTTATTAGCATCAGATCTGCTTGCATTTTGCTCTTAGTTGCTTAGATTGGAGGCTCTTGAGGCTTCTTAAGAGTGCGTACTAGAAATAGAGAAAGGTGTTTTTATGATTCATTGCTTTAAGTATGGACAGTTGCAGGTGTTTGGTTTCAATCAAGCTTTAATACTGTGAATTAATCCAACAAACCTTTTTTTGGTCCAAACGTCTCAAAATGAGATTTTATTATGATGCATATTTGCCACTTTAAGCTTTCTCCTGAAAGCCTCAGCAGGTTTCTATCTTGGCCAAAGTCTTTCTCCAAAGTCTTTATTGTCCAACAATTTGACAAACAGGTTCATGCCATTAGGATGAAATGTGGGTTTCAAATCATGAATTTCAGAACTTCTTATTTCCACAAGTATAGAGCACTTCTTTTCCTTCTTGAAGACAATTAAATTAATTTAAATATTCAACCATTTGAAAGGTTTTAGCTTTTGAATAATTCATTTTTACATGTTTTTATTTCAGGGTTTATACTGTACAGTGAGATTAAATTAAACTTTTATCATCAATTCTCCTCTAAATGTAAATGTAAGAACGTATTAATTAAGAGAGAAGTATTTTGTCATGCTTAAACATTGAAGGGTCTAATTGATTAATTACTGATTCATATATTGCTTAAAGTTACACTTATTTTTGTCAGCTCACTTGAGAAAGTAAATGTGATTTTCATTAATATTCTTTGATCATTTTAATTTATTTTTGCTTTAATAAAATAAGAGAACCCTCTACATCTTCATTTTTTTTTCTTTTTTACAATTTTAAGTATTAACTGATTTGTATGTGTGTGTTTTCATGTAGTTGTTGGTGCTATAATTTTATTATAGTTTTGGTCCTTCAAGAATGGAGGGGCGGTTCTCAACTTGTGATGTAAGCTGGTGAAAAGCCGCTTGTTTTTGTGGGTGTGGGAGGGGCTGCTACTGAGAGAGCAGTTTTTCAAAGATTACTCAAAAAGGCGTGACGATAATGCACTTAAAAGCTCAGAACGTGGATTTTTTATGGTATGGTGGAGGGATACAGGACTCGAAGCCCCTTCCCGCTACCCTTAAACTATTTCAGACATGGCCTTTGTTTCTCCACAAAGATGTGAAAACTTGGAATTTAAAAAGTCAGTTGAATATAACGCCATTAATAAAGTGTTATCCATCTGAATCCCATTTAAATCTTTGCTTCTGGGTTCTATATCTGTAATATCTTTCATGTCAATGGCCTGTTTTCTGTCAGTTTTCTGTAAAACCCTGTAAAGGTCTAAACCTAGTCTTTTTTGGTAACTTTAAGCAGTCAATATTTACAGTTTTCTTCTATCTGATCCATTAAATACCAATGATAAAGCCTTTTAGAGACAGCTTACATAATATTATTGCAAAATATACAAAGAAATACCAGAGATTAGTAAACATATCATCTGCTAACAAGATATCATTTAGAGCTGTGCCATTGACACATTTTTCTGCAAAGCAACAGACATGATACGAACATGGTAGTTGCCTCTGAATTCCATCCAAAAATCTTCTTCTTTCCTTGTTCTGACAACACTGACAGAACAGCTGAGATTGTTGATCAAAGAGATGCGTTGGTAGATGATGAAGCTCATGAGGTCAACTTTTTTTATGAAAGAGAATTTTCAAGTGACCCTTCCGCCTTCATCCTTTACTTTCATGTTTTTCTTATTTCAAAGCTCGACAAGTACAGAAGAGAAATCTAAAGAAAGTTTGAAACCTGTTGGGATTTTACAAATTCATATTATCATTTATAATTCCAAGCTTTATCATCAGACCAAACCGTTTTCTTCTTTTTAATAGTTACATTTTTGCTTTCTTTTTAAATCTATCCATTTCTTTACACCTATAATTGACTGGTGAGCAGCTCAGCTGCAGTCCAGTTACGTGACCCTTCAACCCTGATTGAGGTCCCTAACTAAATTTGATAAAAAGTCATTTTAACATTTCATTTGGTGCTGCTTGACCCGTCTGACCTTGCCTTACGGGCACCAGAAGACAGGCGTGTTACTGTTCAGAGATCAGTATAGGATCATGTTGCTGTGATCGGCTGAGGCGGGATCATCATTGTCCACTGGTCATGCTTGTTAGTGTTTAACGTCATGTCACATGCAAATTGATTAACCCTTCCGCTCCCTTCACATAAATAGACCTTTTCTTACCATTGGTGGGGAGGAAAGCATTTTTACGTTTCACTTGGACAAAAAAGCAAATGCTGCATTTGACGATTGAATTATTCATTGGATCAAGAATAACTAACATTGTACATTAGCTCTGATTTTAAAATGATTTCAGTTTTCATTTCTTATTGAAGTCTGTCCTTTTAACTTCATAATTCCCCCATAATTCCTCAGGCCTTCAAACCAAAACTGGGTTTCGCTGTTATGGTCCTTGCTGGTCTTAGAGGCTCCAAAAAATCTGGTGCAGATTTTTTTTTAAATAGTTGAAAACCAGTATTTTTAAAATAACTTTTTGTATGGAGGGAGCAGTTATAGTAATTTAGTATTTACTTATTTTACTTAGTTTTTTCTTTTAAGCCCCATCTTGTTACTTTTGATGTTTAACATTAAAGTACAACTGTAATTTTATTTTATTAAATTAACCTTTTTAACTTCTAGTAAATGTTTCCAATTTTATTATTCATTTTCATTAACATTTTATAAATAAACTCATTTTATTTTGTATCTTTGTTACCATTGTTTTAATGGTTTTATTCTTATTTTCAAACAATATCTTGAGTGTTTCCTTGCTCTTTTGGGATTTCAAGGAAAAATAGATGACTGTCTTTATTTATTATGTTTAATCCTCATTGCTCTTTTATTTTGAAAGTTTTAATATTCTCTCTCTATTTTGTGCGTATGGATTTTCTTGCTTTTCGTGTTGTAAAAGTTAACATGAAATGTACAAATTAAAACAAGTGGATGGATACATTTTAAGAAATGTTGTAAAATGTAAAGTGGCTTTATGAGTGACATCATTATTTCTGATACATTCCAAATTGCAGGTGACAACATTTGATTTCAGCATTAGGAAAAAAACTAACAGGGAAATGAAAAAAATTATGTTTTATCTTTATGCATAAATTAAAACACCTGGGTTTAAATTTTGGATATTAAATCATCAACTTCATTTCCATCCACAGTTTGGTGGAACCTGGAGCTTTTAAGGGATACAAGTCTTACCTCAATATGAAGGAGAAAAAATGTTTCTGAACATACGATTAAAGCTAGGTCGCTATTTAATTAAGAAAACCCATAAATAGAAAAGCAATGAAGATTTATTTTTATATAACTGAACAGGAAAAGTGAAGTATCTATCAGAACTGACGTTAAAAACAGAACCAGATTTGGGAATTTAGCCCAAAGAGAACAAAAAGTGTCTGAGAAAACACAAAAATCTGTATTTATCCTCAGTAGGAGAGACAAAAATAATGACAACAAAAAAACGTGCAGTGTAGTTGGACATGTTCTAATATTGATTTTTTGTAAAGAACAACCTTTATCTGATATCCATTTATCAAAAATAACATTTGAAGTCCAAGAAACAAAACAACAAGGTGCATGCAAGTGAAGACGATGACAAAACCTTAAAAAAACAATCCTTTTCTTGGTAGCTAATATGCAATTACACCCAGGAGTCCACCGTTTTGCTGAAGTGAAGTGCACTCTTTGTTTTTGTTTTATTCCTCTTTGATTAGCTTTTTTCTCAGGTCAAATTGAGTTTTCATCGTATTATAAAGACAAAAAATCAAAAACACATAGATAACTAAAAATAAAATCTGTTATTTTAATAATTTAAACAGAATTTTTTCCTTTTGTTTAAAGGATTAAACAAGCATATTAAAACTTATCATTTATGATTTATGCTTGCCCCTGCAACCAGCAATTATCATAGAAGAAATCCCTCAACAAATACCCAAGCAGGACTTACACAGACAGAGACGAATTGATTCTTCCTAAAGCAGATACTGAAATGAACCAAAAGTTAACTCCTATTATTTATCTCCAAGAAAATATTAAGATCCAAGTGACCAGTCAGTCATCAATCATTGTAACCTACTTTTAATCATCTTAGAATAAAAACTGCTCTGAGAATTCTTAAGTAATTTGGGTTTTTTTGTGAAGTAAACGATCCAGCGTTTAAAATCCTGATTTGTAGAATGGAGACCTCCAGCAGCTCTAATCAGGCAGGTCTTTGTTGTGAGGTCTATTGTGTAGTTTGCTATCAGAATCAGAATCAGAATCAGAATCAACTTTATTGCCAAGTACAATTGAACATATACTAGGAATTTGTCTTGGTGATGATGGTGCATTCATGAAAAATAGAAACAGCAAAATATTAAGTAAAACAGAACAGAAGGGATATTACAAATATATAAATATATATATATATATATATAGACACATACACACACATATATACCGATGTGTAAAACAGTCTAACAGAGTGTCTGATGGCAATAAAAAGTGTGAATTACCGTATGCTGACCTGAAACCAACTAACGATATGTTACAGTTATCTTTAAGTAAATCATGTCCTGCAGCTAGGTGCGTGCTCGTCTCGTCTGACGTGTGATATTGATCTGTAACAGTGACAATGCTGTCTCGTGATGGTACTGACACTCTGTTCTCTGCAGTCAGCCGTTTTTCAGGAGGACGACTTTCCCCATCAGCTGTTTGACTCTTTTACTGAAGATGACAGTCAAAGTAAGAGCTTTCTTTTTGTTTCAGATGATGGAATTCACAAAAAATTGCTTTTATCAAATTTGAAATTGTTTTCAATAATGACAAGCTTATTTATAATATTTTTATAATCTTCTGTTAAATTCCAAACAGTAGCACCAAATCATTGGGCTATTTTTTTTAGCTAGCAAACAATAATGAAACAATAAAGCAATAATATGAGATTTGCCTCATATTTAAGCAAATTTAACCCAGGATGATTTCTGCTATATTGGCCGTTTCCTTTTGAGTAATCACATGATGCCTTTCATTCTTGTTAATCAGGCCTCATCCCCCTCAGACTCTCGTTGCTCGGCCTTTACAAAGCCTCTTTCTGTTTAGCTATTTAACAGTTGTTAACTTCCAATTTAATTTGGGCAAAAATTAAAACCCATGTGCCAATTTAGTGTTTTCTGTAAAAATGATTCAACCCTACACTGCAGTTAAAAGACTTTTTAAAAACAGATTTCCTTAGTTAAATTACATGTTTATTTATAATATTCATCCTTAACTATAAATTTTTAGTTAGAGACAGAAACATTCTTTGTATTTTTTATAACTTGATAGTACTTGATTGAAGTTTTTTTCTTTTGAAACTGGATATGTTTGAAAAATAAAGTAAATAGAAGAGCTTTAGCAAATGTTTGCTAAGCTCTCATAATAAACAGAATAACTGGGAATCATTATATTTTCACTACTCTTTCAAAAGAAAATTAACAGTGACAACATTAAATTGTGTTTAATGTTTTGTTTAAAATCCTAACTGTCATTCAAATAATAGTTACAATTGTTAATGTTTAATTGCCTGTTTTATTAAAAAAAAAAAGAAGAAGAAGAAGCTTATTAAAACTGGAATCAAACCACCAAAGTAGAGTGTGCTTAAAAACTCACTCCAACGAATGTTGTTTTTTTTGGTGTTTTTAATATGTTTTTGTGGTATTGTTCTCATCATGGTGGACATGTATGAGGAAAATTTAGCTTAAATATTTCTTTATTCAAGTGAGTCAAGAGGAGATTAAAAAATGCAATTGGAAAAATGTTGTTGCTCTGACTTAGAAACTATTGAAGCAAGCCTCAAGTTTCAGCTCTACTTCTGATTCAGCCACTTGTAAACAAATATATTGATGTACGTTTTCCTCATCTGAGCTGGTATCTGGTTCAAAACGTTATGGCTGGATAGCTCCAAGACTGCTAGCAACTTTTGTTGCGCTCGTAATGTTAAGTTGAGATGTGAGGGGCTGTGAGCCAGCTGGAGAGCGCGTAAACAGGTGGAAATGGGAAACAAGTGCAGGCTTACCCCGCACCAACAATCCCATCCTTAACTCAAAGGCGAATTTCTAATGAACTCCTGTCGCTCTGCAAAAATGCTACAGAAAACGACAAGTTGTTTTTCAGTTTAGCTTAAAACAGAATAATCCTACTGAAAAGACCGTTGGGAACGCTTCAAAGAATTGAGGCTCAGAGTGGGAGTTTAAGATCTGTGAGAAGTTAGGATCAACACCAACATCTTTATGAATGTACATACACTATTTTAAACAGAAATGCTGCTTGTAAATGCATTGTTTTTTTTTTGGCTTTAGGCTAATTTACATTTGTAATTTTCTATAAGCTGAACCCCATTTACACCAAAGCTCAAGTGGTTATGGGCCCTAAAGCACCTTAAAAGAGAGTTTGTGTTTTGAGCACCGTGCAAAAGTGTGCACACGGCAGACAAGGCAACTACATGAGTGTTACACAAGGATTTCACTTATAAACACATAAATGACACAGACATCTTGAAGTTCAACAACTGCCAGTTTTTTTTAATTTGCCTAAAAATGCAATAATCATAATGAAAAGACCACCGGGAACAATGATACAGTAGATCAAAAAATATAGGATTGGAAATTTAAGGACAGAAACCTGATAGTTAATACTTGATCGTCGCCTTTATTCATGACTTTAATCAGACCCTCCAGGATTTCACGTCAGATTTTTATGATTGTTGCGGCCTAAAACGCTTGATGCTGCGGCAACTTTTGTGAGAAGTTGCGACAAAAGTTGAAATGTTTTTTCAATATATTAATTTTTTGAAAAGCACCTAAAAAGTGTAATTATAAAAAAAATTACTTTCTCACATTCCAACTCTTGTTGGCATGTGACAGATGCCCTGGTAAATACTTTATCATCACTATATTCAATGTTCTTGTGCTGTCCACATAATGAACGTTTGGTCCTCTCTGCTCACAATATCGCAAATATTTGTGTATTGAATTAAACTTTAGAATAAAATGACATTTCCCAGGGAAAAATTATAATCTTAAAAAAAAAAAACAGCAGAAGAAGATTAATCTTCAGATCTCCACAGAACCTTCCTCTTTATCTATTTCAAGAGTATCACTGGTGTGAGTCTCTGGCTATGGTAGAGGAACAAAGGCTTTGAGGAGTTGATCTGGTTTCTTTTATTAGCAATGATCGGCTCTGTTTTGTAGAAAGTTCTCTCCGGTGTGGAACAGGTTTGTTGTGGAGGAAGATTTATATGGAATTATTTTCCTGTAGACACTACACTCTACCTTTGTCTCATCAATTTCCAGAGTCTCTATCTGTCTTTCTCTCAGACTCGGTCCGCTCCACAGTCGCGCACAATCAGCGCACCCCCTGGCGCATATGCGCGCTCGCTCTCAAAGCACCCCCACCCGTCACTTGCGTGCCCGCACACATGGCGGAGTGACATTTAAGCACGTCTTGAAGAGAAAAAAGTCAGAAGACCAGAGAGAGATGATTAAAAATAGCACAACACCCTGAAAGAAGTCAGAAAAGCTACATCATCCATGACTGTTGTCACAGTAGATTGATCAAAAATTCAGGGAAAATAAGTTGCAAGGTACGCAACAAATCGCAATAGTTGCTATCGCAACATCGCAAAATCCTGGAGGGTTTGTTTAATGTCATCTATAAACTGTGCATGCACTGTAACATGTATCTGTCTTTTGGCTTGCCTAAAGTCATTTCATCCAGACTTTAGGTACTCAGAACCAGTCTCATCCACCCTCTGTGTTTTACCACCAAGAAGCTTTTTGACTTCAGCTTAAGGGGTTCGAATGACTCACCCCTGGATCCCCAAGCTTTTGCTTTATCAGCAGTAATCGTCAACAGCTCACAACCTGCACTACAGGCTGCATTGGCAGAAACTTCTCTCCCCTCCTGAGGTGTTGTAAAGTTTGCCAGAATTTTTCTTTGAGGCGATCGATAGTCCTTCTTCATGACCTCCCCAAACTTGACTTTTTGCCTCTGCATTGACAATAGAGGTGGCAAACATGATCCCCTATGACTCAGAGTCTCCATCCTGTTTCCAGCTTTCCTGGATGCGGGTGTTGACTCATCCAACAGCGAAAATAAAATTTTAGCTGGTTTATTTCTGTTCCCACAAACACATTATTTTCTCATTTATTATATAAATCAAGTTTTCTAGTCCTTAGTTTTGTTACTACACAAATTGTTGGGGATTTTTCTTCCAGTTACCTCCTGTGATTTTGAATCCGTGTGCCTCTGGACTTTGTCCCACAACCTCACTCACATCGACTGGTCAGTGGCTTCACCACAGTTGCTACAGGGAGCAAAAATGGAGGAGATCCCTCCAACTGACCACTCTGTGGGGACCTCTGACGGTAAGAGTTCAGATCACACGTTGCAAGGTGCTTTAAGTTTCCATTGGAACTGACTTTTCCACTTTGGTTTATTCAGGGCACTTTCTTCTTCTAAGCACCACATCAGCAGCTGGTCCCTCTGGTAGATGTGAATACCACCTAACCAGTCCCATCTTACCTGGAAGCAACAGACAGTGCATCTTGCAGGTGGCTTTGTATGACACCCGACCAACACACGGGAACCTGACGATCCTGATCGAGCCAATTATGTCCGATTTACCAAATCGCTCTGAGACATTCAGCCACAGGAGACGTGATGACCGCAGGTCAGCAATTACCCTCTGCTACAGTATGTGCGCAGAATACATATTTACTTGTTGGTGTTTTTACTTTACATGTCAGCCATCATGATAACCTGCTGAGTCCTTTGCTGGGTTTTGTATACTTTGTAAGATTAAAAATAGAAAACATAATTTACTAAAAGCGAAGGTAAAGAAGCCGGCAGACAGAGCAAGAGAGCGGAGGTCTCTGAAGTATTGTTCAGGACTTGTGGGCTGGTGTTTCTGTATTGATCCACAGCATTCTGTGGCTAAAAACATGGTTATCTCTGGATGCAGCCCGGAGATGAACTCATATGTAATTGGTGAGGACAGAGGAGGAATGGATGTGCATGTGGAATAGGTTAGTCATTTCCCTTAAATAGTCTCTGGGCAGTAATGGACTTTGCTATTTGATTGTGGAAGCCCACACTGACAGTAGTTATAAGCTGGCCTTCAAACCTGGAATCATCTTCAATATTGGACTGGAGATGATAAATCTGGAATCTGGAATCAGCTTCCTGCTTTAGATACCTCTGTCATGCAGCGTAAAATAAGGAGTTATTGCTCTAAGACTTGTAAAAAAAAAAAGCCAAACATAAGGGTTTTCACTTTAACAGTTTATCACCAAAACTATTTAAAGGGCCGTACAATGATTTTCTTAAGCCTTTCAGAGTGAACTTTATCTATATATACCTTTGGAACACTTAAAAACAAATTATTTATGAAATATTAATTATTTTTTGGTTTGTTTTTTTTTGTACCCTGAAGTAAAATGAGTAGAATCCTGAAGCTCCGCCTACCACTGCGTGTGGCTGCTGCCCATTTCATGACGTCATCCTAAAGTCTTTGGAAGGGTGTCTGCATTTCCCCCAACGAAAATAATCCAAATTTCTTCAAAGATGGATGCACATACTACATATCTGCATTTAGTGGGCCCGACCATCACTACACAGGTTCAAACACAAATACACACGGCTTCTGCACTACTGTGCCTGAGGGGGGTGGGAGTCTTAAAGGAGCCCTGCGTTTAAAGTAACGAACACCTGTTTGAGCTGGAATCTATTGAAGACAGGACACAACTGGAAGATATAAAGTATTCTGCATCTAAAATAAAAGTTTTTTGCTGATTACTGCTAGCTCTGTGGAGAAATTGAGTGTTGTTTTAGACTGGGGACGGTGCTGGCAAAGTAGACTCTTCCTGGAGGGGGGCGGTTCACATCGTGCTGATGTCAGCATGATTCCACCTGCTCGTTTTTGTGGGTATGGGAGGGGCTGCTGCAGACAGCGCAGGTTTTTAAAGGATTACTCTTACATGAATGGATCAAAATAGCGCTTTGGGGTTCTTTATAGTGAGGAATGAACAGTAAAATGCATTTAAAACCTCAAAGTAGAATTTTCATGGTAGGGCCCCTTAAAAATAAAACACAGAAACACCAGGTTTAATTTAGCAATATCATTACATAACTTATATTTTTGGCTAACTTTGCGTATGATTCAATACATTCTCAATCCCAACTCGTCAGACATGAATGTATGGTTCGGACCCCCTCTGCGCCACTTTTTGACATTTTGGGTGTCCCCAACTTTGACGTGCTGGCTGTTCCCATTAAATAAGGGGTCCCCAACCTCCAGGCCCAGGCAGCTTGGTACCGGACCACAGATGCTAATCAAGGGTCCCCAACCCAAGGGATATGGACCGGTACTGGACTAGTACCAGGACACAGACCGGTATCCTAACCAGGTACCAGTTCCAGGTCCCGAGGGTCGTGGACCCCTGATTTAATTAGAACAGCCGCAGAATGTCAAAAATAACAAGTTGGAGACCATCAAAACGCAAAAAGTGACATGGAAGGGGCCTGAACAACACGCCATATATGACGAGTTGGGAGAGAGAATATGTAGCATAATTTCAGACCTGATTACAGTGAAGGAAGTATTTTTGTTATACTAATCTAAACACATCAGCGTGAATATGTAGTTTTTCAGTCCACGCAAAAGCATAAATCTGTTGTTTGGTACGTTGGCCTTTATTTGACAACATATTGTAACAGACATCAGAAAAGGGAGGCTGTGGCTGGACAATGTGGACTAAAAGATGACAGACTCAGACGAGGTGTTTCATTGTTATCTTTAATAGTTTATCACAATGTTTATTTTTATTCTGTAAGGGTTTAGTGGGCTTTTGCCTGTCTGTTGCTGCTTAGAGACAGCAAAGAGTTCTTGTCAGAGTATCTGATCGTTTTGATTACCTGGTAATATTTAAAAAAAATGTTATCAAAAATTTTAGAAATGTCCTGATTAGCACGTTATAATTTAATCTATGTTATGTTTTTCCTGGTTTCTAGTTGTGTAGTAGAAGTTCCTTATAGAAACATGTATTATTGATAACTTATTAGATTTCTTTGTTTCACTGCTGAATCCAGGCCTGAGTGGCAGGTTCTTAAGGCTGGGATTGGTCAGGTGAATGAGCCTTTTCAGGTGACCCTGCGCTACACTTCCTGTGTACCTGAGGACAGAACGGTGGCTTTGGACTCTCTGGACTTCCTGCATTGTGAATCAGGTGGAATTTTGTTCTGCAAAATTATAAAAGTTTATTCCAAATTGAAAACCATGAACCTGTAAATAAGTAAAGTAGATTGCTGTGTGATACATATAATAAAATGTTTCAACTCACTTGGCTAAATTACTTTTCAACGTTGAATGCCCCTTTTTGACCATATATGTATTTATTCTATCATATTATATAGTCCAGACCAAAAGTTACAAAATAGAAATCACTGTTGTTGTGCATGGATGCTTTGTGTCCTTCCCAGAACAGATCTTGCTTTTAAACCATCTGGCTTAGGCTTAGACATTACAACAGAAACATATACAGTGTCTAGAGTAAGCTAGAGTAGAGATACAGCATGGAATTCAATGTTTTAAGGTCGTGTCACACTGCTATTACATTAATTTTGCACATATTGCACAGAGGAAAATGGGGCATACATGAATATACTGTAAGTGGAAAAAGTGAGAAGAGTTGTGGTCATTTATTTGAAATTTTCACAGATGTGTCATAAATGAACCACATTAAAACCACAGAAGAAGTATGAATAAACCACACAAACCCGCGCTTCATTGAATTTCTATACTTTGACATTCAGAGTACAGGGCAAAAATCTGATTACATCGGTTCTAGCCGCAGGCCCTCGCAATGCTTTGTTATAATTAAAAAGTTGGATTCCCCGGGTCCAAACCAGTTCTTACTCAGGTGCCAGGTTCCAACCAAGACAGCCCGCCAGGGTAGGAGGGGGACCCCCTCCGAGATGGGGGACTCCTGACAGGGGGCCGCAGCTAAGGTTCATCAACATAAGATTTACGCAATCATTGCATTAAAACTACACATAAACTGCGTAATTCTGAACCGACAAAAATTCTAAACAGACTCAATTTACATAAAGACTCATCAGGTGAAACCCTCAACAAACATCTGCGCACATTGACGAATAATGAATGCAAAATCTACTTGAAAATTAAGCATATTATGAATATATCATGAAAAACTGAAATTTCAATACATCGAGAAAGTGAAAAATGTGTATGGTGGCTGTGTGACACGACCTTAATCTGGTTTATTAATTGAGCTTGTTTTGGAGTTTCAGGAGTCGTCCACAAAAAATTAAAGAAATCAGGTTCTTATTTTCAATAAAAAACACTTTATATTTGCATCCTCTAAACTAGTTGACCGTGTGTTGCTTTGGAGGCATTCCTATGAGGTTTAGAGGTTAATTTACCAGTCAAACTACCATTTTACTGCCAAATCTGAACAGGAATCTGTTAGAATTCACTGAGGTGGACACCCAAGGAGGAGCACACTGAGGGTTAGATAAATACAGTTTATTTTGCTCAAGGTGGCGTGGACACTTCGTTGCTGCCAGATGCACAGGGGAGTCTCCAGGAGAGCAGATTTTGTGGGTGTCCAAATGGAGATGGGAGGGGCAGAGAAGAATCTTGAGTAATCCAGGCCAGGGTCATACACGTGAGTCCAATCCAGAATAGCAGCACACCAGGGGAGCAGGCTTGAATCAGAGTCCAGGGTCAGAAAAAAGGGTCAAAACCAGAAGGAGCAGATTTGAGCAGATTTGAGCTGACTTGAGCTGACTTGAGCTGACTTGAGCTGACTTGAGCTGACTTGAGCTGACTTGAGCTGACTTGAGCTGACTTGAGCTGACTTGAGCTGACTTGAGCTGACCTGAACTTGGCGTAAGCACAACGAACTGGCAAGGAGGATGAGGGGGAGAGAAACTTAAATAGTCCAGAGCTCAGCTGTGTGGAATCAGCAATCAGGAGGAAGCAGGAACAGGAAGCTCAGAGCCCACAGATCCTGACAGAATTTTGTTTTTCTTTCACAAGTTTCCCCCAAAAAGGCCTTAATAGTTTGTTCCACATCAAACTGTTTGTTTGCTTGTTTGAAAATCAAATTTTTTGTACTTTGTGGGCTGCAGATGATGATGATGAAGACCTGCATGCTGTGTGTGAAGAATCCTTCCACTGTGAAAACTCGGGCAGCTGCATCAACCAGAGCAAAGTGTGCAACTTCCACACGGACTGTCCCCTGGGAGAGGACGAAGGTTTCATCTGTGGTGAGATTCTGTTATTTTTAATAAAAGTCCTGATGGATGATCTGAACAGGATTTAACCGAGACAAAATCTTGGAGTCATAAACGCAATTTTTTTTGTTTCAGTTTGTGTGACGGTGGATGAAGAGTTATTGTAGACATTAAAGCACATATAAATCTAGAGACCACTTGTTTTTTTTTTTTGTTTTTTTTTTTTTGGCAAGCTGTCGAACGTTTGCATTAGCTTTATAACATTTGAATCCATAGTGAGTCACTAATGCTGGAACCACATAGCGCTCCATCTGTCTTAAGTTCAAAATGCTGTGAAATTATTTTATGCATCATCTGAAAAATATTACATTTTAGAGGTGAGATCATAGTTACTTTTACTCATAGGTCTACTGCAGAAAAACATGTTTCAGACACTAAAAATAATAATTTTCTGCTACTCGACAGTGAAGTACAACAGACTTTTCGGTAACACTTTAGATGAGGTGCTGCAAAACAAGCAATATAATGTTGACAAAGATCATTAATACATTTGTTAAGCTTGTAAGCTGTTTATTAATATGGTCTTTGAAGACAACAGTCTCACTTTAGATGTTAATGAATCTTACCAAGTTTGTTACTAAACCTTATTTTGTTTATTGTGCTAATGAATGTATTACTAACCCCTTATAAACACATTAATAATGTTTGTTAGTGTGTTAATAAAGCTTATTAAGGAATCTTATTATAAAGTGTTACCGACTTTTCTTTAGAAACATCAATGAATATGCTGCAAAGAAACAACTTCACCTCTCAAAGAATCTAAAGGCTCTACCTCAAGCAGTAACAAAATCAATGTTGTCGGGGCTGTTTACAATCCTTTAGTTCCTGAGGTAAAGGAGTTATTTCTGAAGCAATCCTCTAAGTGTACATATTGTAGGATTCACCTATTAGAAGCACTACAAGTTGCATTTTGATATTTTCTAGACAAGTTTTTCCACTTTTCTCTAGTTTCAGACAATAAGACTGATGTGAATTTGATCTGAAAGCTCAGCAGAGAAATGTTTTGCTTTACTGAGAAAAGATTTTTGTTTTTTATATGTGAACATGTGTCCAGCAGGATCCGATTCCACGTGGACAGCTTTAAGTGCTTCAGTTCACACTTGGCTTAAGGAATGAGTTGTAACTGTCCAAGTTTTCTTGTGGGAGCCTTTCTCATCCGGTTTCATCAACATAAGGGTTTTTTTTTTTTTTTCCCCAGACGCTAAATACGGTTCTGGTGTAAGTATGCCATGCTGCTGTCATCTGCAGAGCTCATTGAACAGAGTTAAACATACATAATAACGTGTGGAACTCCAGCCAAATTAGCTGTAGTTTGTTTTTACATGTGTAGTCCAGATGACCTCTGAGTGTGTCAATCCTTCCTGGCTGTGTTCACTGAGACCTTCAGCTGTCAGCCTGTTTCCAGATCATCCAAAAACCTCTTCTAAGTCTGGGAACATCTCGGCAAACTGATACCTCCCCATTTACATCCACGCTTTGTGAAATATTCTCAGTTTTATGTTCTTCTCTGCCTTTTTTTGTGTCTTTTTTGTGATTGTGAGCTGGAGAAACTGAACACTGGTGAACTAGAAAATTCAACATATTTTTTCTTTTTTTTCAGTTTTTTGCATTTCCATTATTGTAGAAGTCACAACAGAACATTTATGTTAGTGCTTTTATGCAACAAAAACCTTAAAGAATTTTGTCAAGAACTTTGGAAAAATGTTTAGTACATAAAATATTAGATTTACCTTTCACTTCAGTCAGGTAAACCTGCCTCTTTGTGTTATTTTTTATTTTTTGTTTTCTTTATTAGCAACAGGCCATTCGGATTGTATTTAGCTCAATATTTTTGATTAAATTTAATGTAGTGAAATGACAAAAATCCTTGATTTAAAAAATAATCTAATCTAGATGTCTGCAATTTCTTAACTTTTTTCGTCTAAATTTCTTTATCATCTATTTCTTCACCATCCATATTCTAGACATGTGAAGTAAATAAACAGAAGATTAATTTAAGGTTAAATTTACTGTTTATTCCTACTTGTCAAGCACATTATAGTTATTAGCCTTTAGCTAATGTTTCTTTAACTCTTGTACTCTCTTATGGGGTCCACCCTTTTATTGACAGGGTGGACAGGATTTTATGTCTGTCACAGACAGTGAAGATAAAAAATCCTTGATAGAAAAAATTCAGGTGCTGTTTTGTGGGGTCCAGATGACCCCACTTTTAATGAAAACATGCCTAGGATAGCACAAGGGTTACACACTCTGCACATGTTAGAAGATTTATTTAAGTTCTAGTTCATGTGATTCCAAATTGCACTTTTTTTCTTAACAGCATAACTTTTGGAATGCTGTGCGTCAACAATCAGTTTGAACTGACACCAGCTCGTTTCATGCGGATCAGCAAACCATTTTTATGCTTGAACATTTAACGTTTTCAGTTTTGCTATAGTGAGGCATAACTTTAAGGTTTTGTGGATCATAACAAAAACTGGGACATGAAAAAGTATCGATTCACAGCCCACTGTTCCCTTGTGTTGCTAAATGGGATCCTTTTCTACCTGGAACTCCCATCTGCAGATGTGAACGAATGTCACAGTGAAGTTTACGGTTCAATGTGAAGGAAGATTGTTTAGATTTTAGCATTTCTGGAATACTCAATATAGTCTCATATGAGTCTCCTTTCCTCCCAGATGGTTTACCTTTCGGCTCATACTGTTCGTTTGACTGGGATTTATGCGGCTGGTCTGCAATCAGCCAGCACTCAGGCTGGAGGAGGGTCGCTGGAAATGAGCTCCTCGACAAGGAAAACATGCAGGGCATCACTCTGCAGCGCACCCCAGGTGGGTCCGTTTCAGCGCGTAGATTACTGCATGTAAATTACAGCTAATTTCTTCCTCTTGTTACTACTTCTTATGCAAAAAAAAAAAAAAATGTTGTGGAAACAAGTTTAAAAACTTAATTTCTATTTAAAAATCCACAAGTATATTTATTGTGTATTACTATAAACTGTTGTTTAAGTGCCCCAGGAGGCCATACAAAATGGACTGAAAGGAGCAGAAGGATTTAATCAGAGCTGTTTAAATGAAGCTTCACAATACATTTGGGCTTAGACAGGCCAAACTTTTATGCTTCTGGGTTGTTGTTTTACAGCTGGTTTGGGGCTGAGCATGTGGAGCATTGGGATTTATTTCATCTGTTCCAGAAAAGACAAAAGCAATGGATCTGATTATTTTTAGTTTTGAGAAAAAAAATGTAAAAAAATGAAATTTAAACACTTAACATGTAAGCACAGATTTGATAATAGTAGGAGTTTCATTTTGTTAACAGTGCATTTTAGTTGACTAACTGGTTGTGTGGTTGTATTCTTCTGGCACACTTTTTTTGCACCCTCAGGGTACTTTTTGTTTCTGCAAGTTGAACAGAGTAAATCTGTACGAAAGGCGTCCATTCAGAGCTCCTCTTTCCCACGTCCGATCTCCACGACCGGTTGCCAGGTCAGCTATATGCAAAATACAGAGAACCCATAGTGCACTCGACTGATGTTTCTCAAAAACCTGAGATGTTTCTGCCTCTGCGTTTTGCAGATGCGATTCTCCCTCTACATCTACGGACTTTTCAACGGTTTGCTGAAAGTGGCCATAGAGGAAGATGGGACCGACGCGGCAGTACTAGTCTGGGAAAGACATGGTCAGTGGGCGGACGACTGGGAAGTTGTTGCTCTGGAGCTAACCGGCCTTCAACATGGGTACGTTGTTGGGAAAACAGACATTTGTGTTCAAGAACAAGGTAACCCTTCATTATGCAGTTCAGCAATACCCCTATTTAATTATTATTCCTAAAGGTAAAAAGAGAAACGTGTATTCCTGTTGTAGGTTAGTAGCCAACACATCGAGTTGAAATAAACAAATGTTAGCTTACAAATGGAGGCAAAAGTCAGAATAACAAGGAAAAAGCTGTGGTAAAATAACTTTGAGGCACCATTTTTAATATTAAAGCAGTTATATGTTTTTAAAGATGAGGCAACAGACAGTACCTTCTTTTTAAGCCTTAGTTACATGCGCCTGCATGAGGGTGCTGCAGGTTTTTACTGGTGTCAAGCCAGCACGCTCTCGTCGAACGACTGTCAAGTGAGCCCTCTCTCAAATACCGCTTGCCGCTTTTGTTCATAGATTACGGTAAACGCAGTCAGGACTTGTTTTCAAAATAAAAACAGCCTAAAAGATTCCATTTCAATGTCTGTCATTTTATTTTACCTGATGTGATACCCTGTCTGAGAATGGGACCTATATATATATATATATATATATATATATATATATATATATATATATATATATATATATATATATATATATATATATATATATTTACTTGGAAAAAAAACTTTATTTTAATTTTTTACCCTAACATTTACAATTTTTCATGGTCTTAAGCTTTTTCTACAAATACAATTACAACCCTGCTGGATTAAGGTTAGGGGTATGTATTGGCAAAAGTCTGCCGATACGATACGTTTAGCAATATCTGGCTCACGATACGATACATATCACGATATATCCAAATACTGTACCTGAAATTTGTCACTATTTTTTTAAAGAGTATGACCTAGAAAAAAAACTCCACCTGAATATTAATTCATTGTAATAAATAGTAAAATTTCATTTATTTTATTATTAGAATGTTAAGCACTGTGTGTCTCATAATTAAGTTGCTTTTACACAAGTTACTTCGTGCTTTTTTTTGGTAAATTAAGAAATATTTGTTCTTAAAGGGAACGACCAACATGTCTTATTTCCAAAATAAACTGTTCTTCAGTGTAAGAAAAAAAAAAGTGCGAAACAAAAGTAAGACGCTGAAGGACGGCCATAAATAATGAATTAAATATCAGCATGTCAGCATTTTAAATCGATCCAAGTATCGCGATATATCACCAAATCAATTTTTCCCTACACCCCTAGTTAGAGCATGGGTAAATTCTATCAGTTCCACTTCCAGCTTATGATGTTAGGCGCCATCTTGTCTTCAGCCAAGTCCCTCTACAGATAAGGGCATTTGTCCCTAAGGCCTTAATACTGTAAGAGTTTCAGCTTCATTGATTGATTTAAAAAAAACATTTTTCCACGTGCTTTTGAATGCTTTTCTACTTGAATTACTGCTGCTTGTAGTTTTAGCAGATGTGGAGATGTTACTACTTCTAATCTTTTCATTCACACTGATTCTTTATCATAGTCAAATAAACTGCACACGCCAAGAGTCCTGCCAAGGATGCAGTAAAAACACTTGGGGGGTTAAAAAAAAAAAAAGCAAGAGTTTTGTCTTTCAAGATCAAACTTAACCTTAAAACTCTCCCTACGGAGGCAGTATGTTTATGTACTGAAGACAAATGAAAGATGTCTGTCTTCTCTCCAGGTTCCATATTAAGGTGACGGCTGAGTGGAGACAAGGCTCCAGTGCTGATGTTGCTCTTGATAATATTGCAGTTGGAGCGGCTTGTTTCAGCAAAGGTGACCCAGAACAGAGAAGAAGAAGTTTTGTAAAGTTTAGTTCATTTTGACCACCTCAATGTGAGGCGTTTTTGCATCAGACAGAAATGTAATAAATTACTGGCTTTCACATTTTTTAGCTGATCTTTTTCAGATGTAAAAAAATTTTTTTTTCGTCTGAGAAACTAACCACTAAATTAACTAACCACAGGCCACATTCCTGTGTTTTAGTGCAAAAACAAAGAAAAAAACACTTTAAAATGTTTTCCATGAAACACTGATTGTTCACATTCCTACTGATTTACTTTTTTGACATTAAAACATGTAATACTGAGCACAAAATGAATAACTTGATCCATTTGCTTTTCTTCTCTGTAGATCTGAACTCTCTGTTGCAAATGGCAGATTTGGATTTCTTGACTCCTCTTCCAGAACCGTCGGTCTCAGGTAAACTGAAATCGTACAGAACCTGTCCATTGTACGTTTCATTCCTTCCACAGACAAAGCTCTCTGTTTGTTTTAGCTCATCATTTTGTTTCCAGAAATACTTTATAGAATATGACTTTAGAAAAAAATATATTTCCAAGCAAACTGTTTCCGGTTTCTTGTTTTGTTTTTTAACATTTCATTTTCATGAATACTGGAAACGGCTTTTGTTTTCCAAAATGTTTTTCTTTAATGTTTTGCGTTAAGTGATTTGTTGGTGTGATTGGCCCGGTATAATTCAGGTAACATAGTATATAATTAATTGTACTTGATTACATTTTTTTTATACCATCTCCAAAATCCATCTAAGCTAATCAAGAAAATAAATATTTGCACATTTGACAACTAATCTTGTCGGCAGCATATTTTAAATTGAAATAATAAATAAATACAATTATCAATCAGAGCTTTATGGTTGAGGCATGTTTTTATATTAATAAACCTGATTGAGACATGTCAAACACTTGAAAAGCAAATTCGTCTTGAAAGAAAGATGTCAAATGGAAATTTGAGGTTTTTACTTTTTTCCTTTAATATTGTGAAATAAGACTTTGACTTTAAGATTATTTTTAAGAAGGTGTCATTTTGGAAACACTATTTTCAAAGGTTTCTGTCATAATGGATATTTTGTCCCTTTAATTTGCTGTGTTTTTTTCACAGAAGTTTCTCTGATGACGTGGTGGTTTAACTCCTGCGGCGCCAGTGGACCTCATGGCCCGACCCAAGCTCAGTGTGACAGCACCTACAGGAACAAAAATGTCAGCGTTTCTGTCGGGAAAGAAGGTTCTTTAAAAGGAGTGCAAATGTGGAAGGTCCCCGACACAAATCGGTATCTGTAAGTCAATACCAAGGAATCTTGATTTAGTTTTTCGCTTTCTCTTTGCAGGGATTGTATATTAGAAGACTAAAAATAATTTAAAAAGTTAAGTTCTTGCAGTACCGAACACACCAAACATTTTACCGCACAAAACAACTAAGACACTGCCACTAGGCTTGTGTTGAGAGCAAACAGAACCAGGAAAAGAGTCATTTATAAAAAACTCACTAAATCTGTAAAGACTTTTTTTTAAAACATGATTATGCATTAAATCGTTTTTGGCTGCACAAATATAACTTATCAAAAAATGTGATTCTGATTTATTCTAAAGCTTATTAGAAAACATAAAAATACATATAAATAAGTAATATTACCATCAATTTCCCCTTAACTTAAGATGTTATTCAAACTGTAAGATTTAATGTTGCTCCAGTTTGATCATTCGGCTCTGCAAGTATTTGTTTTGTTTAATAAACTATTATTTTTCTGTATTTATTTCACCTGGATTGCACTGTGTTTCCACAGACAGTCTAGACTTTTTTTTTGACATCCACCACAAAAGCTGAAGCAACACAGCAGCAGCCGATTTTATCGGATTTATAGGAGGTTGAATAACTCCAGCTAAATTATACATAAAGAGCCCAGTATGAGCAAGATTTATTATAACAGGAAATGTTTCCAACACCGCAGGTGACTATCTGCACTGATTTGTGTCTTATGACAGACATGCTCTGTACAGCTGCTTCCTGAAGTGAATTACAGACTGTCCTACCTACCATGAGATGTGCTTTGGAACATGAGCGAGACGTCATTTCTATGAGTCCCTGAGATTTATTTACACTCATCTCCCATAGGATCTCCGCATATGGAGCTGCAGGAGGAAAAGGAGCCAAAAACCACAACAAACGCAACCATGGAGTCTTTATATCTGCCAGTTTCCCTCTAGAGAAAGGAGATACACTTTATATTTTGGTGGGGCATCAGGGAGAGGATGCGTGCCCAGGGGTGAGTAACTGAAAAGGTTGACCTGTGTGACCTCACAGTGGCCTATTTTTGACCCAGATAAAGTCATGTTGCCCGACATCTTTCACACATGTATGGGCTGGGCAACATAGAATTATTTATATCATGATATAGTATTTTTCATATTAAGCGATAACGATATATATCGTGATATAAACCAAATCAAATTTGAACGCGCTGTGGCTGATAAATGTGTGATCATCAACAGGTTTTTTAGATTCAAATATTTATTTCAAATCATGTTTTAAATATTACAAATGCACTGAAGGAACATGATATATGTGACACTAATGAGATTAATCACTAGAGATGGCATCCAGGCTTTTTACTATTAAAGAGCGACGCCATCTTGGACTGGTATAAAAACACAGAGACATGGGTAAAATAACCATAAAATGCTTAATTTTGGTCCGATTTTAAAAAGGAAAAAAACTCCCAGGTCACGGTAATAATGTTTTTGCGCAAAGTGCAACAAATGAAAAACATTTCAAACTTTTTTTAAATAAATAAATAGGTTATTATATAGAAAACGCAATGCATACCTGATGCGTGGTTAGGATTTCATTCAAATCTACACATAGACTGAGATTTACATAAACTGTTTGACTCCTCGGTCTGTGTTAAAAACGGATCGGTGGGTAGCTGACATCGCCGTAGATCGCTAGCGCCCGTTATATATGGGCCGATCCACACCTGGATCAGGGTCTGATCCGACTGAGAACAATGCACCCCGGTAGACAGCTGAGCGGGGTGGCGACGCTGGGCTGGGGGCTCCCGTTCTACAAGTGGATCCACACAGCCCCGATCAGAAAGACTCAGGCACCAGATTGACAAGCAGTATTTCATAGGTCTCATTTCCTGGTCCCCCCACCGGACGGGGATTCACTGCTTCACTCTTCACTACCGAGAAAATCCTGGTTAGTTTATTTTTCTCCACTTAGTAATCTAATTACCAGCGAGTCGTCTGGTCTGATCTAAGGTCTAACACACAAATACCACCATCATCCTCCATAAAATGAAACAGATCGGTGGTCCTGCCAGAAATTGAGGAAATAGTGTGAAGTCTAAAGCTGCCATTGACTTTGAATAGGCTACAAGATCAGCCTAAACATTCAATATTGAGAGTGAATTCACTCAGATCTTGTTAAAATGTATTTTAGAAGTTCTCCTTTATCAGCATACGGCAATAATTTACTAGTGAAATGTCACACTCTTGTTTCTCCAGCTCTGCTTGTAAAATTGTAACACAGCGAAAACTGGCATCTGAACCAGACCAGTCCAATATGGCGTCCAGCTTTGCGTACGCAACAAGCTAGCATACCATCTGTAGTGATATACTTCATTGGGTGACACATGGAACAGCTCGTCAGCATCATTAGCATCGTAGCATTAGCGTTTAACAAAAGCACTGTCTCCAAATCAACACTTTTTATTAATCTGTCTGTTGCTGCTGGAAGTGAAGCAGCTTTATCCTCCAGTTCTGACTGGATTCAGTTAAAAATCGCTGCATGTTCCGCTGTTTTATCAGCCAAAACTAAATGCTAAACAGGTGAAGTGACCGTGAGGGCGGAGCATGTCACTTTAGTGTGTTTGTAGATTGTAGAGAACGAGAGGACAACAGAAATTCAACTAAAGAAGAGCTAAAAACATGAGCTAACGCAAACATTTACTCGCCATGTGGTGAATAATCTAACGTTTTACTTGCCAAAGAAGAGAAATGGCGGACCCTTCAAAAAAAAGTCCATCACAATCCTAATTTTTCTATTGAGAAAAAGTTGTATCGCGATAAATATCGTTATTTTATCTTCCAGCCCTGATTCTTCCTAAGCTTCATTCCATTTCTGCTTCACCAGAGAAATCTCCACACCCAGAAGATCTGCTTAGGAGAGTCGTCTGTCATCGAAGATAATTTTAGGGTGGATGCAAGTGCGGAGTGGGCAGGTGGAGGAGGGGGCGGAGGAGGAGCCACCTACGTCTTTAAGGTGAAAGAAGATGCTGTGTGGAGCATCAGAGGCTAATCCAAATATGGAGAATCTCACAGGCACATATCTGAGAGCCTAGAAAATTAGTGGACACAATTAATTTGTTTGCTTGAAATAAGTTGTTAAAGTTATTATTATTTTTTGTAAATTAATATTTTTGATATTGCATTTAAGTTGTAAGAGGACAAATATTGTTCTCTTTAAAACATAATTCAGTTATATTTTTGAAACCGGTTCCTAATTAAGTTTGACTTAAAATTCAATCTAAATTAAGCAAAATATTAATGTTATTTTTGAAACTCTTCATACAAACAGCTATTTAGATTCAGTTTTTGCAGTGCTAGTGATTTTAAATAGTAAAAATGTGTAAAATTCCCCTGTAAAATTCTGCATTTTCCCAATAAAATGTATTTAAGAAAAGTTATTTTTAATTTATTTTTCAAAGCAAGAAATTGCTTTAAATAATTGATTCATGGCATATATAAAATATATTCTTGCCAGTCCAGATTAATTGTATTTATTTAATTTGAAAAATCCTCTGTTAGTAATAATAAGATTAACTAGTTTTTACATTGGTGTGCAGTGTTATTGGATCTGTTTATCCCACTTTGCAGGAATGGTCTTTCATCTCATGGAAGATCATTAAAGTTCATAATTTTATATTTTTTTTATTGTGAAAGTATCACATTTTAATTTACATTAGAAGTCCCTCAGAGGAGGTTTCTACAGTTTTGAATCACTTCCTCTCATGGCTCTGAAGCCTAATCACATCATCCTGTGGTTTATGGTTTAACACTCGTCTCTGCACAGACTAAATCGAAATCCCTTCATCTGGAAGCATTTGTATAATTTGTAGTATTTATTTTCCTTGCTTTCATTCAAGATGATGTGATTTTTGGGAGTTTTATGTCCCAAGCCTTCAAAAAAAAATAAAATAAAAGCAAATGCTTCTTTTTGAAGTTTGTGGTCACTGTGTTAGCCTGACCAGAACTCTCCCTGCAGTATCTGTGCATAGGAAGAAGTACAACATGAATTAACGCTCAAGCAAAAATTATCTGAATCATTTAGCCTAATATTTCCTTCAGACTGTTTAGTTCAACTAAAAAGCTCAGAGAAATTCAAATAAATAACAATATGAGTTTACATTTCAGAAGGTCGTCACACATACTGTGGTAAATTGACCTGACGGTTCCTCTAAATTCACAGAAGGAGAACGGGGAGCTGGTTCCTCTGCTGATTGCAGCTGGGGGAGGAGGTAACGCATACATGGAATCCAGTCTGGACCAGATTTCACTGGAACAGTATGAAAACAGCACCACAACTCCTGGTACCAACGGACAAACAGGAAAAGCAGGTACAGTAACCCTTGTAGTCCAGTTAAATCCAAATGCAAGTAGTTTACTTGGCAACAGTCCCAGATCACAACCACAGTTGTCTAAAAGGACTACATATGTAGATAAATACGCCATACATTTATTACTAATAATTTAATTTCAAAATTTTTTATTACTGGCATGATTCAGTGCTTATGTTTGGTCATGTTCTGTTCCCTGTTAGTTTCACCATGTTCAGGTTAATCATCCACAGCTGTTTTCATTTAGTTAATTGCCCTCAGCCTATTTAGTGTCTAGTTTTCAATTCTCATTGTCAGGTCATCTGCTCTTCTATGTTCTGGCACCTCACTAGTGTGTTCGCCTGATTTTGTCATGTTTAAGTTGATTTAGTAAATGTTTGTTTCTCCCAACAAGTCTGGTCTCCTGCGTTTGGGTCCTCCACCACCATTCCTGACAATTAGTGGCCAATATACTATATATTTATTTTTTGGAGTACAAGTTGTGTTTTTTGCTAAGTTTGGCTGGGGGTGGGATTTTTTTTCTTTTCTTTTCTTTGGCAACAACCACTAGAGGGCACTGTGGGTGTGTGTCAGTATGTCCTACTGACAGCAATGCAGAAGAAGAAATGTCGCTCAGTCTTACGCTGGGTTTGGCAGAATTGTTCAGCAGCAACACAGAGGAGGAAAGAATTCAATGGATTTAGTGATTTAAAGTGATAAAAATGAGTTTAGTTGACTTTCTAGCATGTTTTTATGCAATGGTCATCTTAATTGTTCATATTTTGCGCTTATGTACTAGATTCCTCCAATGTTTCATGTAGCTATAAGCATCAGTGAGTGGTGGTGTGAAGCATGCATTTAATCAGTCTCTTATCTATTCTGTTATTAGGATTTGCCTGTCAAGATGAAAGGTCTGTTCTTGTTGGCATACTTTGTTGAATACATTTCTTCCAAATGTGTGACTTACACTCCAGTGCAACTTATACATTTTTTTTTTTCTTCTTGGTTATGCTATTCTTTTTTTTTTTTTTTGGTTGTTGAAACTTATATTTCGGAAGGACCTAATGTGCAAAAAAATACAGTAATTAACCAACAGATTAGTTTCAGCTGGATTCCTGTACTGAGCATGCAAAAGGTAATAGTACAAATAAAAACTCCAAAGGAATGAAAAAAGAAACAATTAAATATTATTATGAATAATGAAAAATTTTTTTAGTTAATTTTAAAGACATATCCATAGTTTATCCCTTCAAGTTTAATGCAAAAAAATCTATTTATTCCCTTTTATCTTTCTTGTTCACTTATAAATCTGGTAACATTCTTTTTGTACATGCTGGTTCTTGATAGGAGTGTTGTATATTTAGATTACTTAGAAGAATCTGGAAGCTGATGAAGTCCTAGACTAATGGACATGTTTATTTTGCGTGCCTACATACCATCCATCTGCTTGCCCTCTGGATAATCTCATGTGTACTAATCACATTTTCAGTTTCTTGAGAAGTAGTGACCTTTGGGGCATGACACAAATGTCACAGAGTTTTTTCTCTCTATTCTCCTCTGAATTATTAGCCAGAGTATTTTCTGTTAACTCGGGCTGGCCAGCAGTGTCTGATTCCATCGTCAGTCACCGCACGCCAACAAACTTAGAGGAAAAACCTCATTTTAAGGAAACAAAAGAGACAGCAGTGGCTTCTGTGTTGAGTGGACACATCGAGAAGGATTTTAACCTTTTGTAAAAACTAAAAGAGGAATGCTGATGCTTTGCTGTTGACCTTCTCATGTCCACCCACCTGCTGCCTCCCAACAAAGACAAGAGAAGAAGGGAGACAAATCAAAAGCTCTGCGTTGACATTTTCCTCTTGTTTGTGTGAGGTGTTTCTGTGGTTGTTAGATTGTGGAGGAATAGCACCTTTATAGACAACATTTAAAAAGATTTAGATCTGATGTGACGTAAGGAGGGGAAACAGTAAGGATCTCCCAAAGTTTGGTACAGAAGGGGTGACACAGGCAGCGCCGACAACAGATGCTGTTTTGGAGAGGAAATGATGCAACCATGATCTCTGTCATGTCAAATAGTCCTGGTAACCAATAGGCTCAAAGCCCTATCCCATGTAAAGCTTGGCTCAATACCTTTGACTGTATATGAGGACTAAAGCAAGTGAGTTTGATGTCACCAAAAGAAAATGGCTTAAGACTCTAATCAAATAACTCCAATTCAGTAAGTAGTGATTGGTCCAAGTCGGTCTGTGTTATGTTATGGAAACCATTTTTCGCCAGTCAAGAGTTAGCTTTGTTGGACACCTCTACCACTTGAAGGCAGCCTCAGGAGAATCTGTTAATTAAAGGTTTGAGCATTCAATGTGGGGGGTCAGCGGTCACCCCTCACTTTTATTGAGGTACCTGATTGGTCAATTCATAACTTAAATAACTTAGACTAAAGAAAAAATTGTGAAAAAAAAATTAGGATTGACAAGAAAACATTAAAAAAGTAGAATGGTTATTCTGACATATATGAGGACTGGTTAATAGCTGTTTATTTCTCAGAAGTGTATGGGATTTTTGGCTTTTTGGACACAGCAGTACTTCCTGTTTGGAATGCAAAGGGTGTTGTTGGTGGTGGTGGTGGTGGTGGTGGTGTGGTGGGGGGGGTGGGTTACTCATTCATGCCCTTTTATACAATCAATGGTCAACACAGAAAAGAAAACTTTTAATTGAAACGGTAAATTTTGGACTGAAAGCAAGAGTGAAAAAAAATGGAAATTTATTATTTTTTTCACTTTTTCAACGTTTTTTTAAGTTTATAATGTTTATTTTAAAATGAAAAAATATTACATTTTCATTTACTTTGAGCTGATTCTGACCGCATAGACTTGCCCACATACAATAATGCAAGTGTGACTGCTTTACCATGAATAGTCACTGAAGACGCTCCAGCCATGTGCTGAAATACTGGAGCCATTTGTTATAACATTTTGTAGAACTCAAAGTATTTGTTAAATTATGAGGATTTAAAGATTACACCATTAATTTTAGTTGGATAAATTAAAAATTTAACAAAGTTGAAATTTGAGACCACCAATTACCCAAAAATGCTTAACGTTTTAATGGCTGAATGAGTGAAAAGGTTTAAGAATAATGGGTGTCCAAAAAACATACAGAAAGTGGCAAAAGAATCTCAATAGTTTTAGACAATAACAAACTTGGAAGAAAACTATGATTTTTTTCTGTGTAATTTCTGAGCTCAAGCTAAGTTGGAGAAAAATACTCTACGTCAGTTCTGCTGCTTGATGCTAAACTGTTCCAAACGACAGTTGTGATAGTTTGTGATGTGAGCTGTGTTTTACCTTCTCCTGTAGGTGGAGGAGGTGGCTGGAAGGACAACCCCAGCCCTCATCTGACAGCTGGAAAGTCTCTGATGGAGGGTGCAGTGGGGGGGTCTTCATGCCCTTTGGCTCTGTCTAAACTTAGCTGGTCGACCTTTGGGGGTTTTGGGGGTGGAGGTGGAGCCTGCACTGCTGGAGGAGGGGGAGGAGGCTATAGAGGTAAAAATAACAAAATATATATATATTTTTTAATAATAAAGCTTTGTCAGCTTCTTTTACATCTGTTTTTAAAGTTTGTCCTACAAGCCAAACTCTTACAGACCAACAGTCAATGTTTTAGCATCATCGCCTGAAATATTTTTTTACTCTGCGTCAAATTAAAGATTTTTTTAATTTTTCCCTGTGGGGCTTTAAAATAATGATATCCAAACATAAGGGAAATATGCATTTTAAGAGGAAATATATAATAAATTATTTTTCCTATAATTATATTGCATAAGACTCGTCTGCAAAAGATAACAAAACTCACTGTTCAGATCAGTAAAAAGCAACAAACAGGAAAAAAATAACAAGATAAAAGCCTAAAATTACTCTTTTAAATAGTTTCAAATCACATTTTTGATAAAACATATACATAGTACTTCAAAGCATAAATATACACTAGCGCACATATATTACATCAAAACATTTTAGGCCTTTTCATAAAATCCAAAATATCTTTGAATTCTGGACTCAAATAAAAACTGAAACATATAATTTCTGATTACATTTACTTGTCTTGAGACCAAATCTAAAAAAACAGAAAAGAATGCTGGAAAATAGTTTAAAATATCAAATCTATCTGGAGTACCAAATCAAATCCCAAATAAAACAGTTAAAATTAAACTTAAATTATTTATTTGGTTTTTATTTGGTAATTTGGTAATTAGTATCTGTGGAACATTTGGAGGTGAGGCCCTGCCCTTACCAATTTGCTGACTTTTAATGGCATCTTTTGCTTGCCATACTGCTCTAACATGACGGCACGTCCCTGCAATAAACGAAGCAACGGCTTTGTGCTGTCGGAGCGTGGGACAGATGCTGCTCTTCACTGGAAGATTCTCTGGACCCAGACATGCATGGAGACAGAAGTGGTTTCTAATTTGGGAAAATGTGTAATATTTATTTGTAATATACAGTAAAACCTTTCAACTAAAATCAATATCTGCCCAGTTAATGATAGTTGGCACCCTGCCGCCTGGAATCCATCTTCATCTAGAAGCTTAATGCAGAAAAAGTCATCAGATAAGAAGCCAACACTCTCATGATTACAATCTTAAATTTTAGTTAATCAGTGAGGAAAAAAATTGTAACTATTCTGTCTCTGTCCTCAAAACTTGTAGAATCCCACCAAGATCGATGCACTATTTAATAATTGTTTTGTTGAAAGAGTTCTGAAAGGATTTTTTTTAGCAATTTTACAGAGTTTCTATTCTGCAGGCGGTGATTCTGCTCTGACAGATGACATCACAGCCGACGGCCAGAACGGAGTTTCCTTTATCCATCCGCTGGGGGAGATTTTTCTGCAGCCTCTGGCAGGTCAGTTTGTTCAGTTCTTGGGAGTTTTATAAGACGGATCTTTATTTTTGAAAGGATGAAAGAAACTTAAAAAAAACTCAACATCTTTTAGTATAATGAAAAGCCAAAAACACTCCTTTTTAAAATGCCTCAATTAAAAAAAAACGAGAAAAACAGAAGAAACTTGAAAAATGGAGGCTTTTTGGAGTATGTAAATTAACTATTTATCACTTTCAAAAATTCATTTATTTTTTATGCACAACTTCATCCTATTCTGTGTCTTAACTGGACTTTAGCACATCCCATCTGACAGAGGAATGGAGCGATTTGCTGCATTGCAAAGCAAGATGAACCTCCGTTTAAACAAGAAGCAGCATAAATCAGAATTTATTGATTTAGTTCAAAAACAAAACACTCTGCAGAAGACCAGCTTTTCATTCAGCTGAGTGCATGTATTTTAAGACGTAAAACACGTAAACTATTGATCAACTTCAAGAGGAGAAAAAACATCTTGTATATGAGTAAAAACGTCCAAAAAGGATCAAATAATTTGAAACACAAAGAGAAAAAGCTTTGAAAGAATTCATGCATCTTTTAAGATTAAAACATTTATAAAAAACCTTTAACTCTTAAATGAGGCTTAATATTCTACATGTTTGACAATTTTGGTTGGGTTTTTTTGTTGATTTTATTGTACTTTTCAAACGGTAGTGTTGTTCCCGAGTCCATCTGATTCTCATCGCTTCAGCTGGAGAAAGAAGACGGCTAATTCACAGCCTCACGCTGCTTGTTGCCGTCGGCGCCAACAGACAGGCTGACCTCTATTTCCCTGTGAAAGGCGTTGTTGTCTTTAAAGTTGAGCGCTGCTCTGTCATCACTCTCAAGCATATTGACCTGAACTATAGGAGGACATAGTTTCAAAGCACATCTCTGAAAAACAAAAATTTAAAATGCAGGTAAACCTGCCACCTCACACCTCAGATGTTCCTCCTCAAGGATAAGTTTGCATTTAAATAATTTAATCAAAATAATGTAGTTTGTTTTTCTGTTAACGGGATTAAGGAGATGGAATTTCAAAGCATCACAGTGCAGTATAGCAAAACAAAGAAAGGAAATTAAAAAAAATTAACCTCACCGATTTTCACATGAAAAAAAAGGCTGTCGTTTTTCAACATATGCTTTATCTGGTCAGTGACTTTTTCTCTAATTTTTCATTTTATTTGTTTTAATTAAGCTTAAGCAGGATGTCCCAAGATAATCAAACTCATGGATTATTTAAAAACCAGCAAATATATTCTGTTCTAACAACATGATGAAAGAATCCACATCAGGAAAAAAAACCCTTTCCACCCTATCTTTTGGGGTGTTTTTTTTATTTTTATTTTTTATTAATGCCTGAATTTTTTCAGTTTTTATCTGCTGAAGGTAAATGCAGTGAGAAATTCTGAAGACAAATTGGTCAAAAACTCGTGTTTAAAATCTCACTCCGATCATCTTTTGATCTATTGTTAAAGCGTTCCTTATGGGGTTTTTTTTTTCAATCTTATATTATGCTGTTTTTATCCAAAATGTAATTTAAAAAACTGCAATTTTCTAGTATATAATTTAAGCAGAACTTCATATGAAAGTTGTGAGTGAAGTCATTGGTGCAGATATATAAATATATATATTCACGGCAACCACTAATAGGTAATTTTTCAGACCACCGTTACTTCATGCACATGAAATGTTTTCATTGATGCATGCATCGTTCCTTCCAGCAATGGAAGGTCACGGCGAATGCGAGATCAAGGTGCAGCTGAACTGCAGCCACTGCAAGACACAAAGCTGCAAGCGAGAGGAGGAGAGCCACTTCATCCTCTGCGTCTGCGATGACGAGGAATTCCTGGCCAGTGACAACGTAACGTGCATCAGTGCTGCAGGTACACTAATGCCGTTTTGTGATGAACATCAGCTGCAATTTAATGAATCTGTATGATAAATGAAAATCCCAACTTACTCACTGCACCTTCCCCAAGCTGCACCCCCACCGGGAGAGATGTCCACATCCCTGGTCCTGGCCGTCGTCGTCTCCACCATCGCGAGTGGCGTTGCTCTCGTCTGCACCGGCATCATCCTCAGTAAGAGACTCCTTCAGTTGTGTGCACAGACTTTTCCCTCCACCTTCCATCGGCTGTGAGCCCAACCGGATGTGCTTTTCAGACAATACTAATGACAGACAAGGAACGATGTTTATCAGCATTTCAGTTTTCTTCTCACTGTGTTCAAGAAACTAACAAAGAACGGGGAAAGCCAGACTCTGAGTTAGAGGTCAACTGACTCTGAACATACTTTTTTTTTGTTGAGCAAAGCCCTAATTTCTCCCTCTGTGTGTAAATACAGATTAGTCCAAAGAGGGTGGGAGAGGGTAAAATGATTATTTAATAAAAACGACTGATAAATGTAACATGTTCTTCTGTTTAGTTGCCTTAAATGAAGTACGACATCATTAAGATGTAATGTAAACACCTTTACTGTAAAAATATGAAGTGTTTGACATTTTACTAAACTGCAAAATGTCGAATGGAATTTGACAAACCATTTAACGTACTCCCAGACTCAATAAGCTGAATGAAAGGAGCCACTTTTAGCTTCTTCTCATCATCTTACAAAGAGTGTAACACCTCAGCTGTCTGAATTCGGAAAACTTTGCCGTTTCATTCAAAGCACTGTAATGTTGGAGCGCATTCTGAAGAAGTGCTCACATGTTTTTGAATAAAGAAATTATGAGATTTCATCAGTGGGTGGAACATTCTAGCTTTACGGAATAAGTGGACAACCAGATGTGATATTACATTGCATAAAAACTCAAATAAAAGTGCCAGAAATTAGTGACTAATTAAGGAAGGGCAACAATTTTATTAAAAACTAAGGAGACACTTGGAATGATATTCTGACCCTTTGGTTGGCCTCTAAGAAGTACATCAAGTTGTGCTATTATAGATTTGTGTAGCTTTGAAATGAAGCATTAGTTATAACTTCCCTGAAACACAGTGTGGCCCGCACAAAATAACAACATTCTATACCGCTTGGGAAGTCAGAAGAGTGAAAATGTACTTTTTCTCCAACACACAAGGGTAAGTGGATCACAGGCGTGTTATTTTCAATGCCCCCTGTAGAACCTACAGACTCTGCAAGGGGCCGGTAAGTGCTGTTCAAGTGTGCACATCGCCCTTGGTAAGACATGTTCAAACAGCCGTTTTGAACGTTTTTGTGTTCAAAACTCTTGGGTTCACGCGTACCTACACAGGTTTCTATGACCATTTTCGGCCATGTGGCTTTTGAACGGGCGTTGAAAGTTAAATCGTAACCCTTCTTCTTTTCAAAGCCACTCGACTCAAACCTAGCCATTACCTAATTAAAAAAAAAAAAACAACTCTTTCTGTAATTTCTCAACTTTTCATACAGGATTATCAATGATTAGTGTCAGCCACAACAAGTGTTGCAAAAGACCAAACTGCAGCATTTTGCCTGGAATTCCATGATACATGGGCTAATTTAGCAACACTGTTAGCAAACTGCTCTTCATCCTTAAAGACTCACTATGGGAAAAATTGTGTTTTAACATGTTCTTGTGCCCTTTTTCGGATGATGGAGGACATATAATTAAGCTCACGCTAACTTTGAATGACTTAATAGGCTCTTGTTAGCAAACCATTCCTGTACACTGTAAGTGGGTCAGAGAGTCGCTCCTCAACCCGAATCCTCTCCAACCTCCTTTGGGGCTTCTATAATAAGTTCCATCACTGTTGTAAAAACTTGAGGAAAAACTCTGGACGCCACCACAGTTCCTACATCCCAACTTCTGCCAGTTAACTGTAAATTCGATGTACAAAAACACAGCTGATTGATTTGGAACTGTTCTTTTCCCAGCCCACTCATGCTGTTTGGCATTTTGGATTTGGTGGTGTTTGAGCAATGAAACTGCTTACAAAATAGGAGAATTTAACGAAGCCGACCATTTTTATTGTTGGAAAAACAGAAGAAGAGGAAAAAAAAATCAGAAAATTGAGCCAAACAAATCACAGACTTACTCTGACAAAAGTTGTTTAAAATCTCCCAAATAGAAAATGCCGTTGCCAGAAAAAAAAAAACATTTGAAAAACTTAAATTAAAATGTATTTATTTTGAGCTAGATAAAACATTTTATGATGCAATAGTTGATGACTTTTTTTTCCAAAGACCCATCATAGTCAATTATAGAGAAGAGAAGCACATTCTCATCTGGTGCAGGATCTCCTTTCCTGCTGTCCTCTCTGCGTTCATGCAGAGGCTTTAGGAATCTCCGATGATAAATATCTTCCATTTCATTCCCACAATAATCTCTGGTAAATCCTAACTTTGCACGAGAACCTGAAGAGGAATATTTGTTCAACATCAGTGAATCTCTGAACGGGCTGAACCTCACTCTGACAAGAAAATCAGACCTCACCTAAATTATTGGGTTTTCACTAAAGACAACATAAGAAAATATCTAATAAGAGAAGTGATGCAAAATGCAGTTGACATTTTAATTGCCAGTACTGTTTGGTTTTGAGACCTGAGCGAATTTATTTTATTATTTTCCACCTTTTGCTGGTTAAAATATGTCAACAGCATTAGGGGCCAACTTTCACAACTATTTCAACAACTATTTTGTTTATGTTAAGAGATCTTTTATCAAACATAAGAGGAAAAAAAGTGCATCAGCCTTGCATGTTATCATTAAGAGCAGATGCATTGTCTTCCTGTGGAAATTTTACCAGAATAAAGCGAAAATAATGCAAAAACAATATTTAAAAAAATACAGCTCAAGAGGAGTTAAGTCATCCAGACAGCTAATGGTGGACACTGTGTTTAGAAGGAGAAAACACTAATTGGAGTTTTGTCAAAATGTGTATTTTTGTGGAACTTCTGTTTTTGAGGATCCCACATGTTGGTGACAGATGCTTTGGGCATTTCCAAAGCTTAAAGAGTAACCCAAACAGTGGAGTTGGAGGCTGACTCCATTCTCAGTCCATATTTGAAAAATGCCTAAAAGAGAGCGGGGCTAGGGGGGCCAGACTGAGCGGTGGAGCTGTGGCTTGGATCTATGATTGACAGTTAAGTTATCTTTATCTTTATGTAATGTATTCTGGGTTTTCAATATGGAGAGTGGTTTGTGAACCATCAATTAAAAACATGGAGAGAGGTACCAGGCAAAGTGATGCAAGTTTCTCCACACAACCTTCTGTGGAAGTTGAGGATTTTCTGCTTCCCCCTTCTCCCGAGGCCGCAACTCATGGTCCAGAACCAAAATGTTTTGAAACGCTGGATCTAGACCATTGATATGTATTACGATTACAAACTGAGCTCTATAGATTCTGGCACAAAGGAAAAATCTGTTCATTTGACAGCAGTGTCACACTAGGAGGTGCAGTTCTTGCACTATTTACATCTTATTTTTTGGTAATATATAATATAATAAGAATGTAAATATACCACGACATCAGTCATTTTCTAAACTTTAATTCGAGGCATGTTTTGTGAAAATCGGTCAAAAAATGAGAGAGCCAGGACGATTTCTGTAGCTGACGCATGTCTTACTGAAGAGCTGCATTCTGTTGCTAACAACTGATCTACAGACTCAAAGATGGGCGGGGCTTTCATACTGGAGCTCAGAGCATGATGATGTCAGACTTCTGGGACTTACATCAGTCGACCAATCAGAAAATTCAACTGCAATACCTCGTTTCAACCTGTAGAGGGAAGCACACAGATGATTTTTGGCGATATTTTCAGGAATTAAACCAGTTTATTTTAATTTGTCAAAAATGTGGCAATCAACCAACAGACAGCACTTTTAACCCTTCCACTATCTTTGGGGTCCAGATGACTCCAACCATATATTGATGTGTGATTCCTTCCATAACAAAGGTGGACAAATTTGGACAGGATTTTATGTCTGCCATGGACATGAGTGAAACTCAAAAATCAAAGATATAAAAAAGTTCAACGCACTGTCTCGTGGGGTCCAGATGACCCCACTTTTAATGTAAACAAGCCAAGGAGAGCGGAAGGGGTCAACAGCCAAAAAAAGATGATTTAGGGTTTGGTTACCCTTTAACCTGATATTTTCATATCAAAACCGTATTCATACTGTCTGATGTTGCATTCATTTTCTTTTTGGTAATGGTGTATTCCGCTTGAATAAAGCGCCAGTCCTTTTAAAACTTGGGATATCCCGTCAGATTGTGGTGCAGTGGTTTGAAAAGAGTGTAAATGTAACAGTCAATAATGTCCACTGAGGGGGGGGTTCTTTGGCACATGAGTAGGTGTGTGGATAAATGTTACCGTGTTTCCGCTTCACATTTATAGCCTGAGAGACACACAGGGTTTTAGAGAATGTAAGTTAACTTCCAGATGTAACAGTCTTGTTATTGCTGATGCAAAGAAAGAAAGAAATTAGTTACTCAGCTGAAGGTAACTGCTTCTGGAAATTGTAAAACTCAGAAGTAAAACAGTTTTCAAAAATGGAAAAAGTTGCCAGGAAAGGTTTGGGTCCACCTGGATGCAGAAAATACAGAAAAAAAGTTGTTTGTCTGTAAATATTTTTTAGAAATAAGAATTATTAATCATAATTACATTTAAAAAATAAGTGTAATTGGATTCTATTTTATGTAAATAAAGATATATGTTGGATAACTTGTGTTAGGCTTCTTAAAACAATAAAGTTTTAATATTTTTTCATCATTGGTTGCTCTGATGTCATCAAAATGCACACACACCCTCTAGCTTAATGGTGTCTCTTCACCTGAGCTCTCCCCCATGCAGGGAGGTAGTCTGTACCCTGGGCGCCCCCATCTCCTGCATCCCTCCTCCTCATCCACCTCCTCCCCTCCTCCTCCTCCTGTCCCTTCATCTCCTCCTCATTGCTCCCGTCATCCAACCCCCCAACCCCGAGTCCCTAGCATCTGCACCGGGCGATGGCTCGACGGCACCTCTTACCTGCACGCAACTCCCCCTCCCTGGCAGACTACCATCCTGCATCGGGGACGTGGGCTGCCTCCATAGCGGGTGAGTCTATGGTCACTGGCACAGACACTATGGGAGGAGAAACCAAGGACTCACATGCAGACCTTCTGTTTGTTTGTGTCTTTTGAAAGAAGCACAACTCTGAACTTTGATTTTGTCTTTAAATGTAAGTTCTAAATGTTTCTATGAAGTATTGTATCTGACAGTTTTTACTCCTGGTGTCAGAAGTCACAAAGGTTTCTCCGAGTTCAAAGCGGTGTGATGTGGTCTGCTCTTCGTAGTGTGGTACCGCAGGAAGATCGACATGCTTGCGGTGAGGCGGCGTCTGCAGAGTCCAGAGTACAAGCTGAGCAAGATCCGCTCGTCCACCATCATGACAGACTACAATCCCAACTACTGCTTCGTCGGCAAGGTGGCCTCACTCAGCGATCTGAAGGAAGTCCCACGCCAGAACATCACGCTCTTCAGGTGCTGAGACAATGTGAAGATCACTGATTGATTGATTTGGAAATATTTCTGAACACTAGATTTCTGTTTACCCATAGGGCTCTTGGTCACGGCGCATTTGGTGAAGTTTACGAAGGACAAGTTTTACGGATGAATCCTGATGGTAGTCCCATGCAAGTGGCTGTAAAGGTCAGCTTTAGAGTTTTGCAGATCATAAATCCACGCTTAGATTTGCTCTTATAATAGAAACGTATGGCACTAATTGAGCAACCGATTAGAATAATTAAAAAGAAAAATCCAAATGCATCAAAATCTCTAATCTGACACTTTATGGACAAAATAATGACAAACAGAACTCATATTAATCAATATGTAAAAAGCTTGGATGTAAATGTATATTTTAGAAGTTTTTCATCGGGATCTTGACAAAAAAAAAGTCAATTATTTTTCACAAATGCAAGTAAATCCTGCACTGGCACTACAAGTGAGCCAGATCTACAAAGCGAAAGCCCTAGTCACATCCACCTTTACAGGAGGTTGCCCTATAGGGGTTCTGCGGGTTTTCGGGTTGTCGTGGCCCCTGGAGGGTCGAAGAGAGGATTGGTCGCATTTTAAAGGGAGTACAGGTGTGTCTTTGAGTTCTCTTAAAGGACATCATAAAAATATCTTGGTACATTTGTCCCATGATGCCTTTAGTGTAAATGGAGTGTAAACAAGGAGAAGAAAATAAAACACATCTCGTCCTTAAACACAAACTCTTCATACCTCGTGCTCTGACTAGTTATTAACCATCAACTTTGGATTACAGGACAGATGAAGTCATTGTGCATCAGAAGTGTAATAGCTGTTGGGTTTTGCAGCATTTTCCGTTCCTTCTAAGCATTTCCATCCAGCTCGACCAGGCTGAGCTGTGACCGTGGGATATGTGCTTTGTGCTACATCAGCACTAGCTACGATGAAAGAACCTGTACCGGCGAACAGTTGGTGGTGTAATTACAGAGGGAGGCAAACACAAGAGCACAATGCGAATGCCTCGAGATGAAAGTCCCGTCGGTGGAGGCTCTGCATGCGCTCCGAGCTGAACCATAAATCATAGCTCATTTACTGCTGTTGGCTATTTGACGTGGCGCATAGCCTCTGCAGTGAGGCATCAGTTCTTTACACAATTAGTAAATGTAGACATTCAGTCCACAAATAACCAATCAAGTCGAAGCTTCATTAACTGGCTGATTCTGAATGCTCTGTTTTAATTTTGGCCCTGACTGAAACAATTCCTCACACATTTAAACTTAAATAAAAACATGTAAATTCTAATGGAATAAAGCTCCATTTCCCACCATTTCTCCATGGATTATAAAGTTCTGAACAGACATTGATTGTTGAGCACAGCACTTCTCTTCAGGACAGAAACTCTCAAACTTAGATTGGATTTACTTTATTCATCCAAGACGAGAGATCAATTCAAACGTTTCACAAAACTATGTATTAATTTAACACAAAATCCCTGCTTTAGGAACTCAAAAGTAGTAAAAATGGCACCTAAAGTGTAGCTGTTGTGACAGCTTCCACTGCTACATCCCAACACACGCTTGAACTGAATCTATTATCCACACAGCTTCTCCCTACACCTACAGGTTGTGTCCGAATTTCTTCCGTACTCACTATATAATGCACTTTTAAGTGTTTTCGCCATTTTGTAGATCTGTCCGAATCTACAATTCCAAAATCAAGTGCACTAGAAATTTCCCAAAAGTCTTTGCGAAAAACTAGCGTGCATTGATGCTCACTACATTAGCAAATATGGACTACAATGCGTTGCAGTCACAAAAAAACATATTAAAATGTAATTTTCAAACAAATCATCCACATTTTCATCATCAGAACACAGTGGAGTCACACTTCATTCGACTTTCAGTTTTTGAAATCGCTGACATTATATCCGGCTTATAGCAAAACGAAAGTAAAGTGGTGAGCATGATGTCCAAATTGAAATTAAAATCCAGGGCACCAAATAATCCTGCACGATATAGTTTTTTTTTAGAATTTAGGGATTAAGGTGGGAATTTGGACATAGCCTTAATTCGCCAAGAGAATTGTGGAAAAACAGTTGATGACGTCATCAATAGTTGCAAGTTAGCTACGTTAGCATTGAATTGCTAGCGCTTGGAAAACCATAAAATCGGTTTTACAACTTCAAAAATGTCATGCTGAAACACAAAGTCATGATTTACATTTAAATGTAAACCTCTGTGCTTCCACATGAAGAGAAGCGCCCCTCCTCTGCAGCACAGCGCCATGCGGAAAACCCTCCTCCGCAACGAAGGTTCGCCCTTCAAAAAAAAAGATTACAACTAGCAGAGTGCCACTCTATTTGTCAGTTTCAAGCAGAAATTGACAAATAATTTAATAATTAATTTATAATAATAATAATAATGAAAAAGGTTCCAAATAAAGATACTTGAGCAAAGCTTCAGAATAAAAGAAATATATTTCCTTTTGAGAATGGCTCACAGTTCATCACTTTTCTTTTTTTCCTCAGACTCTTCCAGAAATCTGCTCTGAACAGGATGAAATGGATTTCCTGATGGAGGCTTTGATTATGAGGTGCCCAAGCCCGCACTCTTATATCCACCATACAGTCAGCTGCTGAGTACTTGTCATACATATATAAATCGTAGCCATTTCTATATTTAATCTTGATGCAAAGTAAGTATAGGCAGGCTTTTTTCCTTTTAAATGACCTGAAAGTGTTTTATTTTGAAGGAAAATCAGTCAAACCCTTAAAGGGGATCAACAAACTCATATATACTTATTTTTTTATGCAAAAATTAGTCAATCTGAAGTGTAGTCATTTTTATATCTAATATTAATCAGTGGTTTATAAATTTAGTTAAAATACTGAACTTATTTCCTAACTTTCTGTAGTTGATCCTGTTGGGAAGGATTTTATATACAAACTTGGGCTAATACCACCAAATATCTAACTTTATTACATTTTCCCACTTGAATTTTTTGATCTTTTATTTTATTTATCTATTTTGTTTGTTTGTTTCTATGCAGAAGTTGTTTTTATCGCTTCCATTCTAGCTTTAATTTATGTTTTCCCAAACTGAAAGATTGTCTACTTCCATTTTTATTACCATTTACATCAATTTGTTACATAATATTAATCGACATTTATGAAACATATCTGGTAATAAAGTGAATATTTAAATGCATTTTTATTTCTCTCTTTGAAAATCCTAATTTATTTAAAGTTGGTGAATTTTTTTTATATTGATGCCATTGAAAGATTTTATTGCAACTTTGCAGTAACTCAGGTTGAAAAAGGGACATTCGAAGAGATTTAGCTTCATTTCCAAAACTGCGTTCATTCGTAATTTTTAGTTTACAGCTTTGTCATGTCACATTTTTTCTGCACTATACTAATTATACAAAACACTTCTTTTTGTCAGATTTAGTATTCATGAAACACAGCAGCCTTGCTAAACAAGTTGTCCTCCTTTGTGTCCCAGCAGCAAGTTCAGCCATGAGAACATCGTGCGCTGCATCGGCGTGAGTCTAAACATCCTTCCCCGTTTCATCTTGCTGGAGCTGATGATCGGAGGAGACATGAAAACCTTCCTGAGGCAGAACAGACCGCGGACGGTGCGTCTGCACTGCAGATTCCTCTTCCCGTGTGCGTCTGAGGCTGCCTTGTGTGTGCTAAATGTGGGTTTTCTGCATTCAGGGCCAGGCATCTTCACTCACCATGCGGGAGCTGCTGCAAATGGCCAGAGACATCGCCAACGGCTGTCGCTACCTGGAAGAGAACCAGTTCATACACAGGTTCAGACCCACATTTTAATGAGATGTCGGCATGTCTGGAAGCCGGTTTTGTGGTCTGAAAAGGTTCTTCGAGTTTAATTTAAAAGTTAAAGTCCCATTATTTGACACAAACCTTCTGGGGGAGGGGTGAGCTGCAGACACCTGGAAACCATTTGGTGGTTTAAACCCCCAATCCAAACTTTTAATGTTGAAGCAGCGATTCATTGGCTTATCTTTGGTATGACTTTGTCTGGATTTGAACCCATGACCTTTTAGTCTCTGGATGGACACTCTACTACAAAGACTAAAATCCAAAATGATATTTTTTTTTAAATATGCAATCCTGTATTTACAAGATTTTTTTGGCTCTGTTGCATATTTCCCCACTTGACGCTTCCGTCTCAGACAACAGTAACATATCCCAAAAGGCCACCACACTGCGACTTCAATGCAAGATTTTCTGCAAATTTTCGTCATTAAATTTTCATCTTCATAGAATTTTCTTGTTTTGTTCGTTTTAATCTTGAACTTAAATAAACTTAACAACAACAGGAGACTGTTTGACTGTGAAACAACCGTATGGCTCTGCCGTCCACTCATTTATTCTGAATTCACAAGTGGAACATTGCACCGCATTTCCTGTCTCTAAACTGAAGTTACTGACTTCAAAATAAAAGCATGAATTATTCTTTAAGTTTAGATTATAATATCCCTGGCAATAAATGATAAAAGAGTCACATAAATAGCGCTGACATTGACGTCGGTCAGTGACTTGCCTGACTGCCATCGTCTACATTCACGACATTCACTGTTTTTTTTTTTTTTTTTTTAAATTGGATGACGTCATGAATCTTGAAGATTCGTCCGATGGCTCCCCATCATGCAGTGGCATAACCGTAGTATCATAAATGTCTTGAAATGTTTGAAAAAGTCTATTTTTGAAATCATAATCTCTTATCGTAAAATGTTTTTAAACATTTTTACCTAGCCTTGTGTGACAGAATGGATATTTTTCAGAGACATTGCTGCCAGAAATTGCCTTCTGACCTGTGCTGGACCTGAGAGGGTGGCGAAGATCGGAGACTTCGGCATGGCTCGAGACATTTACAGGTTTGCATCCTAAATCTGCAGAAGCTGGTTAATATTTTTTTTTACATGAGATCACTTATTCTTTCTATCCAGATACATTTTGATTTTATTTTTGCATTTCAAAAATCAGAAATGGTATTTTTTGTTTCTTCTTACAGAGCCAGCTACTACAGGAAGGGGGGTCGTGCCATGCTTCCTGTCAAATGGATGCCACCGGAGGCGTTCGTGGAGGGAATCTTTACCTGCAAGACGGATATTTGGTACAAAACTGTAGAAAACATGTAAAAATCTAGCAATCCGGCAACATTTTTAACAGTAAGATTCTTAAAAGTGGAAAATCTCTGTAAGGTTTCTATGGATTCTTTGGATCGTACCAGGCGTGCCCAATATATCGATGTGTCAGCCTTGAAGGGAAGAGTGGACCATCAAAACCATCAAAAATAAATATACAAAAAAATTGTTTTTTTTTATTATAATTGCTGTTAGCCAATCATCTTCCTCATCATAAATTAAGTTAGTAAGCCTACGTAAGCCATTCAAACTGGAGTTGACAAGTTATTTCCGATTATGACCGCTGATATTTGTTATGATGTTTATTGGCATGTATTTTTTTTTATATGGCAGGCCAATATTAAGCTTTTATTTTAATTACTATAAAAAAAATTCAAGGAACTTCACTTAAAAAAATACAACAGCAAAAGATTTTGCCGAACCTGTTAATTCATGCACTTCGAGGAACTATTTATTTAAAGGTGACCAAACCCTAAATTACCTTTTTGATCTCTACAAATGGGGCTTTAAAAGTGCTGTGTGTTGGTTCTTGCCACATTTTTGACAATTTAAAATAACCTGGTTTAATTCCTGGAAATATGGTTAAAACAGTCTGTGTGCTGCCCTCTACAGGTTGAAACTAGGTATTGAAGTTGAATTTTCTGATTGGTCAACTGGTGTAAGTCCCAGAAGTCTGACGTCATCATGCTCTGAACTCCAGTATAAAATTGTTAGAAACAGATTTCTCCTAAACTTCATTAAGGTGTGAGCGTTCAGTCAGACTGTTATCGGTGGATATAGCTGCTAGCGTGGCTACAATTTACAGTCACGCAAAAAGAACCTAGAACAGAACGCGCATGGAATGTTGCTATTAGGGGTGTCGAGGGGAGGTGATATTTCATTCGGTGATATTTGTATCGACTTAAAAAGTTGACATAGCAATATTTAATTACTTATTTATGAGCATCCCTCTGCGTCTTTCTTTTGTTTTCCACCTAAACCCCCGACCACTAATTGACAGCACAGCAACTTGAGCCTCTTCTACACCACAACCAAAACAACAAGATCTCAGGAGAATGAGCTTGTGTGAAATGTTCAACAACTTTTGTTGTTATGAGACATTCACTTCTTAGTTTTCTTTGAATGGGTTCTGAAGTGAAACTCTGTGGCACATTCCTGCCAGTATCAAGTAAAAATGTGGGTTGCGGTCCTTCGTTGTGTGCTCAGGTAAGAACGAGTGAAGCGGGTCATGCACAGAATTTTACCATTTTATTACAATGAAAGACTTAATATTCAACTATTATTTTTCTAAGTCTTAAAAAAAGTGAAACATTGTTTAGTCTAGGGATATATCGCGATATGTATCAGGATTTGTATCGTATCACCAGACTCCTGCCAATACACACCCCTAGTTTTTATTGTCGGCACACTGTTGAAATGACATCTACAAAAGAACCTTTGATCATGCTTAAATCTCACACATTAATCTTCATGTATCAATTTAATTCGAAATGATTGTCCACTTCACTTTAAATCTGCTTGTCAGAAGTCTGTGTATTTAAATACAAATGAAAATGTTCAAGCATGGCTTTATAATTTATGAATTTATACATAATAATTATATCAGAAGATCTTTAAGATCTGGTTGTTAGAAGGTTTAATCAGCCATGCAGCTCATCTGAGAAGCGAGAAGGGAACTCATCTTTGTCTCCCCCCGCAGGTCGTTCGGAGTACTGCTGTGGGAGATCCTCTCTCTGGGTTACATGCCGTATCCGTGTAAAACCAACCAGGAGGTGCTGGAGTTTGTCACCAGCGGAGGCAGGATGGATCCTCCTAAGGGCTGCCCGGGGCCTGTGTGAGTACCAGAACCAGAGCCATTTGATTTCCTTCCAGCATAAAAAGCTCAGCTGATGCACTTTATTTAATTGTAGCTATCGGCTCATGACTCAGTGTTGGCAGCACTGTCCCAACCAGCGACCCAACTTCTCAACAATCCTGGAGAGAATCAACTTCTGCACTCAGGTAGGATGGACTACTCCTGCATAATTTAATCCAGATTTGGAGACTAAGGATTCTGTTTCTGTCAGGACCCCGATGTGGTGAACACGCCGCTGCCTGTGGAATGTGGGCCAACCGTGGAGGAGGACGGAGGCATGGTGATGCGTCCCTCTGTCCCGCCCTCCACAAGCATCACTCCACTCCTGGTGTCCCACTCCATTTGCCAGGATTCCCCCTCCCAGATGGCTTTCTCTTCCAGGAGTTTTGGTCCCCCCACTCCTCCCCCACAACCCACCAAACCCCGCCTCCTCCTGCAGAAGACGCAGCCGATCCACCGCGAAGTGACATCCTGCTGCGAGGTGCTGCAGCCGTCCTGGGCTGAGACCGTCCCGGCGCCCGGTTTGTCGGCGGGAGGCCACCGCCTCCACCCCGCCGAGCACCAACCCTGCTCCAGGAGCAGCTCCTCCTCCGGGAGCCAGAGGCTGAAGAACAAGACCAAGAACCTCTGGAACCCGACTTACGGCTCCTGGGTTTTGGAGAACTTCAAGGGAAGGAAAACGCTGGCTCACACTCAGTCGATGCCGCTGTCCAACTCCACCCCCAACTCCCAGAGCTGCAGCCCGGCCTCCGAGAACAGAAGCGTCTGCGACAGCTCCAGCAGCGCCTACCTCAGCCCGAGTCCACCTCCCGCCAGCCCCACCCAGGCTCCACCCACCGCGCCCTCTGGGGCCACAAAAACCGGCGTGGACTTGGCGAAGTTGCAAAGTTTCCCCTGCGGGAACGTCAACTACGCCTACGACGAGCAGAGCTACGAGGCGGAGAGCTTACCGCTGGTCGCAGCCAAAGCCGTGGAAGCCACCACAAACGGCAGCTCCACTCTCGGCTCGGGTCCGCACCCGTCCTCAACCTGCAAACCAAAACTCTTCCTAAAGCGCCACGCCAGCTATGGACACGAAGACATGAAGAGACACGCCAAAGTGGAGAAACCGGCGCGCGACCGAGACTCCGGCTTCTCCCTGTCAGAGGACCTGAGCATTTACCACTCCTGAAAACAGACCGGGAGAATGTTGTAAAAAAAGAGACTCAAACTCAGAGTTTGTGACTATTTGAGGTCTGCCGTGGCCTTAAAACCAAATCAGAGGAGCTCCTGGTATGCTGGAAAACCCAAACAAACGCAGTTTGAGCCCTTTGGGACGTTTGTAGCTTCACACTGAAACTCTGAGCAACCAAATAGCTGTAGATGAATCCCGTCACACCCACACTGACGTTTCATTTTTACCATATTATTTTGAAATGATCAAAATCCTTCAGATGCTTTTCAAACCAAAAATCTGAATTAAAAAATTACAATTTTAAGCTTAATTTTTCTAATACATTAGAAAAAATGCCACAAAAAAATACCACCATTTTCATTAATGTAATCCTTTAACTTTTATTCAGCATCATCTTATAGTTGGACTTCTGCAATTTCTGTTTTTATTTTCACCCTTAAAATGTGAAAAAATTGAATCCCAATGACTGCAATAAGTGATTTTTGGCATTAAAATGTACCAAACTTTACGGTCGATTGCTGCCCCCTAGTGGAGATCTACAGTAAGTGCTCCCATCTCAGTATTTTTTAGAATTTTTTGGCTTTAAGCTTTAAACCCGCTATTTTTTCATTTGATATGATTTAATCAAAAACAGTTTTCAGGTTCTAAATGTCTTATTGTGCCATACAGGACATTTTGTACTTTTAAAGGTTTTTGCACGTATGTGTGACATAAATATAAACAGAAGGTCCGTCATAATAAAGATACTGTCACTCCTTTTACTGTTTATAGATTTTTAACAAGTCGGAGTGAACCTGCATCTTATACAATGCCTTGATCCAGAGATGTGACATAATTTGTGTTTCACTCAAGCAGGGTGGTGCGTGTAAATGTGTAGAACACAACCTTGCAGTCGTGAAAAGGTTGGCTATTTTTCTAGTTACTTTTGTTGAAAATCTATCTTTTGTTTGTTTGTTTGTTTGTTAGTGATGAATCTGCACTTGTAGTTGAACACTGCCATAAAAAAGTCATCCTGGTAGTACCACTGGTACCCAGCAGGGGGAGACAGAGGCTGTAGCAGGGAGCTTCTGCAATTTAATTGTATTTGTTGCTAATTATTCATTATTTATGCGTTTTATTTAGTTGGATTTGGGAGTTGCTGTCATAGTGGCTTTTATTTTGAAAGCAACATGTATATTTAACATGTTTAATGAGCATTTATCTTTTATTTTAGTTTCCTGCTTGTTGTATTTTCTGCTCAGGTTTGCTAATATTGTCTTAAGTTTCCAAACTGATTTGAAAACATTTTTTTTAAGTAAAAGATGATTATGAATTTTTTTTATATCCAGCAAAAAGACTTATTACAGTGTAAATTTCGGATTTTCTTGGGCATTTTGTCTTCATCTGTGTGTCAAGATAAGAAAAATGCAAACAAACTATGTTCAACCTTTTTAATGAGAAAAGCTAAGAGCTGGACTGTTTTCTACTAGTTTTAACTATTGTGAGTATTCCTTAATTTCCTAACATGATTGCCCTTAAGGGAGCTGCTAAAGTTTGAGATTAGAGTTGTTTGGTTAAATCACTATTTTATTCAATTCTTCATTTTTCTCCAATAAGAGAAATCGTCAGCTTTTCTACAAAATAATGACAATCCAGAATGTTGCCTCAATCACATTAATTCCTTTCTGCAAACTGAAATATGTTAATCCTAATACTTCTTGGCCAGTGCGGACTTTCACCAACCGAACAGTTTGATGACTTTGCAGCTCAAAAGTCGTTATTTTTGTAGGTGCTTCTCTGTACACTAGACTAATGTGATGTTTTTATTTGATTTAGCTTATTTGTTTCATTAAGTCTGATTTAGTATTGTAGTACCTGCATTTAACCAGAAGGGGGTGCGTTTTGCTTGTAAGGAGATAGGTGCTACCATCTTTTTTTGGTGTTTGGCTAATTTTCTTATTTGAAATAAATAAATGACTAAATAAATAAATATAATAACCACTTTTACACTCAGACTTGCTAATATTGTTTCTTACTTTCCAACTCCAGACATTACAGCTTTAAAATGTTAGCAGTTTTAATGCAACTTAAAAAAAAAAAGTGCCATTAATCATAGACTACAGATGGTGAAATATTTAATAGAAAAATCTATTTGGAAGTTGCTCCCTCTCTAAATTACAAAATACTAAGTGCATTTTTTTGTTGCTTTTTGTTTTAAATGTGTTCCAAATAAATAAAATATGAAATTCTGTGGATTTGATTTGCTTAAAGTCCAATGAAAACCATGTTTTTTGAGTTTTTAACATGTATGTGTGGCATTTTATTTTGAAAGAGAGAACATAATAAAGAAATCATCTTGTGTTTGCATTTCCAAGTATTTCTCCTTTTAAGTCGCTGTCTATCAAATTGCCCGACAAAAACTCTGTTTGAATTCCCGAAACTTTCATACCTCTCAAAAGCTAGCTGCAGCTGTAGGTTACGAAGGAGATAATATAAGTCCATTTCTGTGCTGTAAAGGATTAATTCACTGAAAGGCCATACTCATGTTCGCTTTCATTATTTTCCCAGAGAAATCTGAGGAAAAAATTGATTGGATTTATTGATTACAGCAACGTCAATAATTATTTATTTGCAGAAAAAAAAAAAAAAAAAAGAAGTCATTTTTCAACTGGATTTATTCAATTATCCGCTCGTATTTTAATTGGGTTCAAGACGGGACTTTTTTTTTTAAGTTGGCCTTACGTTTTTAAAAGCAAACTGAAAGTAAAATACCATTAGCTGTCACAAATATGCTGTCCGCGTTTGATCCACCTGGGAGCAGCGAGCTGCAGCAGCACTCTATAGGGAGCGCCGCTGCTTTGTTTATAGCAGCTCCGCCCAGGATCCACCAGATGATTTAACAGGACACAGGGACAGTTCTCCTGAACGTAACCCTTCGTCTGCATCTAAAAACATCAGCACTGGCTGCACGCATTTACAAACTGACGTGTGATTGGACCCTCTCTGTATTCTGGCATTTCATTTAATTTGATTTCTTGTTCAAGTGAATTCAACAATCAGCATGTGCTAGCATGAAATCAGTTATGAACCCCAGATAGTGTTGCTGCTGGTGCAATTTTTGGAAACGAGGGCTTCAGATCAACAGGAAAAATGGCTTTTTAAGACATTTAGGATGTGGATTTTTTGTTAAAAACTTTACAGTCCTAATTAAAACCTCACTGGGAACATTTAAAGACAATAAAAAAAACTTTGTAGAGGACTTTAAGTCCTTTTTTTGTCTTAGCATTAAAATTATTTAAAAAAAACAGACAACACTAATTTGTTTTCTTGTACAAGCTTTCATTTAATGTGCTCAACACTGGTCGTACTCTGAGCTCCGCGCTGGCCCAAACTTACATGTTCTAAAGGAAGAAGTGCACCATGGAGTGTTACAATAGTCAGTAAAAGTTTGATTTAAAGATTGAAAGATTAATTAAAAAAAAAAAAGTTGTTAAAAAAGCAAGAAGATCTTGCTTTACATTAATAAAAAGTGGTGCTTTAATGCAGTGATGGCGTGCAGCGCCACACCAGGCTGAGTTACGCTGTTGGTGGGAGTTTCCTGTCAGTAGAGCTTCGGAGGACGGAGTGATGTGATGGTTTAGAGGATTCTCTTCACATTTCAACACTCTGCTCCAAAAGCTGACGTGGACGTCTGCACTTTCACTTCTGTTTGCTGTTCAGGAAGATGAATTAGTGTCGGTGTGTTCGCTGGCGAGAGGAGTTCTCTGTTCAGTGCTCAACTCTTCTGTCAGTGCTAAATCTGTCCACTAGAGGGTGCTTTTAGGGTGCTCCTTACACAACTGAACACCTTTGTCTGAAACCCAAAACAGTCTCTTGTCGTAGAGTCCATTAAAGTAGCGGGGAGTCGGGGGACTCATGTTTGTGGTGCTGTTGTCTTAGCAACTGTCCTCGCTGGCTGTTTCCTCGACGACAGACCTCAAGGTGTGCATGAGGTTTTCCAGCCCCCACAGGTAGCCGTCCTCTCGGTTCCCCTCCTTCCACGGGACGTCGTGCTGCAGCGTCTGACCCTCCGGCAGCGCGGTGGTCTTCCCAAAGTCAATAATCCAGACTTGTGCGTTACCGGTACTGTCGTGGATGAAGAGGAGGGAGCTGCCGATGACCTGGAGACAGAAAAGATGAAGGTTTTCAACCAGACTCTGCATCCATCAGTCATAACGTACTCATAAAAAATGTAAAAAATAAAAAAAAAAAAAAAAGAGGGGCTTTTTATGAGGATTTTTGTGTGGCACTGTAGGGACAATAACGTTTTCAAAATTTGACATTAACAAGCAAAAAAATGAAGAAGTGTAACTCATAAGCAGAAAACTGAAACATTAAATATACTAAACATTAAATTACTCTTTTAGGTAAAAAGACATAAAAGAAAAAATGAAAACAGAATGAGTTTTCTAGCCTGCTGAGACACTTAAAGACAAAAATCTGAACATGCTTTGTTAGAGCTAACAGCTTCAGTATCCTACGTTTATGAAAGAGTCAAAGCTTTTCTACTTAAACAAACAGGAAGAAGTTGTTTTTGTTTAAATATAAACGTTATAAAAATCTAAAACTGTAAAGGAAATTGATCTGAAATAAATAGAAAGGAAACGAGAGAGAGAAATCATGCACCAGAAAGTTTCATATGAACAGAAAAAGGCTCTTTTTGATCAAAGTGAAGTGTAGGAAGTTTGGGGGCCGATCCAAAGCAGCTCATTAAAGGTTACATTAGTCATCCTAAAGACGGAGCGAGCCAAGGGCAGATTATCTGCCGCAAATACTTTAAGAGTAAAGATGGAAGAAAGAAGAAGAAATTAGATTATTTACTTTTAATATCCTTTAAGGTTGAAATGCCCGTCCAAATGTTGGCGTTAACTGATCCAAAGTAAATGGTCTTTTTAACATGTTCTTGTTGCATTTTCTAATGATGAAGTACATACATAAAGAAAATACATCTTAAAATATTATTTACTATTTTTTAATTCAAATTATTGTGAATCAGGAGAGGAAAAAATGTTGTTTGAAAAAGCTAATGGTGCATTCATGCAATTTGCACGGCAGGAAGATCGAGTTTCAATGTTAAGTCAATGTACAGACGCAACGTGAGGTCCTGTGGCGTGATTTTGGCGTCAGACGCGTCAACCAATCAGGGACTCAGCTTTGGGCATGTTGCATTTTCAGTGACTCAATCAAAGGTTAGAAAAGAAAATCAACTACAAAACTACAAAACAATGCATTGTGGGAAATGCTGTTCTGACAGTTCGACATGATGCTGATTTGAAATAACTGGTGCTAAATGAAGAAAATCTGCACATTTTGTAACTCTTTCTGGAAAATAGTGAATCATTGATGTAAAAATGAACAATATTGTAACTAATCGGTGGTTTTATGGCTTATTGTTGCCTTTAAAAGTTAATGTTATTTCAATTTTAATAATTTCTCTGGGACAATAGATATTAAATTAACCCAGCAGCTATTTTTCATCTGTTGTCCACAGACAGATGTTGATTATTATTATTATAAAAAACCTGATAGTAAAGTTTATACTAAGGAGGAGAGGCACATTAAAATCCAACAGAATGTTAAGGACACCACTGACTTCCTGTTCTCACACAGTCTCGCTCTTTGCCTTCATCTACTGTTTAAAACAGCCATCAGGTGCAACTCTCGTTGCTGGATTGAAGTACACCACACTGGGAGACTCTGAATGATTTGGTGAACCTAAACATGGCGACATGCTTGTCGGCGCCTCTGTATAGAGCTCTCAAAAACACATAAAACCAAGCTACTCACGCAACATCATCCATGTTTTCTATTATGTGGCAACAAATGAATTCCAAAAGAACTTTGGCGGTTGCTCCGCGGCCTGGCGTTAAGACGTCCAGCAGTAAATTTGACGCGCCTCAAAAAACAAAAGGCGGCAGAGACTAAATTTGACGTGTCTGGTGTGAATGCAGCATTTTAAGTGTGGAAGATGGGGAAGGGGGCGGGCTGACTGTCAGTCCCACCCACAACTTATAGAGGAGTTTCTTATGATCTTTGCAGAAATCATCTTCTAGAAAACTACAAGTACTTGGATTTTGTCAGCATAATCATAATTCAGACCACTGGGAATCCTTTTAAAAGAGATCCAAAGATGATCAGAGAAAGTAAAGCCGCTTCACTTCAGATTTTTATTCTTCATTTTTACTTGTGTTTTCCCTATCAAAGAAATTAATAAAAAATTACAAGCCAAAAGTATGAAAATGAATATTTTTGTTGTTCAGCTGTTTATAAAATAATAATAAGCTCTGGAACTGCTCTTCACTCCTCTGCTCTGGCTGAAGCAGCAAGCTGCTACCTACGACGCAGCTGTCCCTGGCTAATATCACATCTACTGTCATCGTTTATCATCTACCGTCGATGAGTCATCACCTCGTGCCGCTTGAAGAACTCCGATGTGTTCAGGGCCTGACGGATCTCCTCCAGCTTGGTCAAATACGACTTCTGCAAAAGAAAACAGGCTGTGATGGAAGAACAGGAGAACCCACAAACCCCTGAGATGGATCAAAACAAACAGATTGTTGTGTATCTAAGAAACTAAAAGCAAACAGTGGAAATGTTTACTTGGTGGCTTGAAGTGAGGACGTTACTCATATGTTGCAGTTCAAACATGTTTCGTTACAGTTCTCTAAATGTGCAGTTAAACAAAGCCGATCCTTTTTCAAATGTTAGGACAGTGACATCATGTTTGCTTTGGCTGAATATTTGAGGCAGATCTGAAAGCTGCCAACACTCCTGAGTTTGGTTTTTGAGGGAGAAGGTGAATCAGCAGGTCAGAGAGACGTACTATGAGGCCGAGGTCTCCACTGACGAAGTCTTTGAAGACCCGGATCACGTCCTGTTTCAACCTGGTTTTCTTGAAGTCGGTGCGACACGTACCGTCATCTTTCTGCAGAGAAGAGAAAAACAGAAAAATACGAAGGTCACCCTGGAATGCATTTGATCATTTCAACATAAATCACTATTAATAAGTTCTTTCTTAAAGACCTACTGCAATGAAGATGATGTTTTTGGTGTTTTTAAACATGTTTTTTTCTGATGATTGAAACATATATAATAAAAATTTAGCTTCAAATTGCATGTCTGAGTGCCGTATTTTCCACATTTTAAGTTGCTCTGGAGTATAAGTAACCACAGTCAAAAAATGCATGATAAATTATACATAAGTCACACTTTTGAAGTAATTTTGTTCAATAGCAATTCTTCCAAGCCTGGCATAAGTCTGAGCTGTATTTCTTCTTCTGTGGAAGATACTGATACACGCACCTATCATGCCCTCTAGTGGTTGTTGGCGTTTATATTTTATAGTAAAAAAAGTACAAGTTGTACCTGGAAAAAACTATGCAAGAAAAAAATGAGACTTATACTCACTGTTGTGCAAATTACTTTAGAAAAGTAACTGATTACTTTACTTTCTGCATAAAAAAATGACTTTACTCATTACCTGTTTGAAAAAGTTATTTTGTTGTGCTGCTAATGTGAGGTTGTAGTTGTGAGGGGCTGTAAGCTAGCGGGAGTGGGTTGATGGAAAGTGGAGGTGGGGTTGCTCAATGTCAACAGTGAAAGGTAAATTTTCCTTTTTCCTTTTCCTTCTAGGCCACATGTGTCAAAGTCAAGGCCCGGGGGCCGGAACCGGCCCACTGGGTAATTACATCCGGCTCTCCAGATCATTTTATATTTATTAACAGCCTGATGTTATCTTGCGCTTATTTCTAACTTGTATAATTTTGACAAAATATATTTTTATGAAGAGTAAAATACTGAAAGTTATTTAAGATTTAATTTAATTTATTCTGGAATTATATTCCCAGCAGTTTTTATTCATAATTATGTTAAAAAGCTACATTTTTAAAAACGTAAACATTTAGTTCTAGTGCGTTCAATAAATGTTTATCCTGTTTGGCCCATAACCAAAGGTGTGTTTTGAATTTTGGTTCCCCGTGCAATTGAGTTTGACCCCCCCCTGTCCTTGTTTATGTCTGACTTCCTTCATTACTCATTATATAGTGCGTTCACCATTTTGTAGACCTGTTCAAATCTACTATCCCAAAATTCAGTGCACTAGAAATTTCCCAGCAGTCTTTGCGAGAAATTAGAATGCATTGATGCTCACTATATTAGTGAAATACACCACAGTGAATTGCGGTCAAACAATTTTGGAAAAAAAAAAAACTTTTTGAATGTAATTTTTAAAATAAACCATCCACATTTTTATCATCAGAACACAAATAGACATTAAGAAATATTTGTGTTTATTAGGTTTTCACTTTATGAAATCAGTAACATCCTATCTTCAAGAAAATGGTCTCCAAACTGCTTTTAAAATCTAGGGAGTCTTCAGTATTTAGATTTTTAGTATTTGGGGATTAGGGTGGGAATTCGGACATGGTCCTCGTCTACAGAAACTATGTCTGAAGAAAAAACACAGATTTTTTAAAATTTTGGCTTAAAAAAAAATCATAATTAGAACTCCAGCAGGAAAATATCAAACAATATTAAGGAAAATTCTCAGTTGGTCTTGATCTGAGTTGATCTTTTGAAAACATTTCCACTCAAAGTACATAGCAGTAAAGATCTGAAACTGAAACTACAGTAAACTGGGCCAGACTGCAGTAAAGAAGACGCTGCGCACCTTGATGCCTTCTATCCTGAAGCCCAGAGTGTTGGTGGAGCTCAGGCTCTCCCTCCACTGCATGTATCGAGGTTTGGTCACGCCCCTTTGGGAGTGCTCCTGAGGAGTCGGACTGTCACAGTCCACCTCCACCATTTTCTTGTACAGGTCCTCCCGCGGCTTGGGCCGCTCTCTGGCTCTCACAAGCTCCTCCTCCAAGTACGTCCTTCAACAAAGAGAAAACAAATGTCTGAGACAGAGATATGCTGCGACGTCTGTGCACTCTTATCAGATGGTCACAGACAAAAACACAGTTTATGATCCCCAAACAAACAAACAAAGAAAATCAGAGGGTTTATATTCTGAGCAGAAAAAGCAGAGTCTTCTTGCGGGTGAACAGTGAAGTTGTGGGTTTCTGCAAACAGACGTGAATTTTGGTTTCTGTTTGCGAGCGGCGCTTCCTCTGTGCTCTAGAGGGAAGCTGAGAGGAGACTCCGGAGCAACACGTTAACCCTGTGTCTGTCTGTGTGTTGTGTTTGTGTCTGCGCTGGTGGTTTTGCATCGTTGTGGTTGGGTGTTTTTGACAGAAGGGAGTCTCCAGGGACACCCTCTGCACACAGAAACACGCGTGTGCAAGCAGATAATGCAAAGTCTCTCGTTTGGGTTGTGCTCGCTGGTTGTTGAGTGTGTTTTTGTGTGTGTCTTAAACCACGGCTGCCCTGAACCCGCCTGCCCGTGCATGCACAGACTCGCACGTACACATCCACCAGCACCTCTCTGCAGAAACGTGTGTGGAGGAACTCCGCCCGCGATGGCAGGAAGCCAAGCAAACAGCGCGCAGTTACAACAGGTGTTCCCTAGTAGAGGCAAACCGTGCAGAGCTGCCCCGTCTGCATTCTTCTCTTCTTTGTTTGTTTTTTGGATTCAAAAGCCCCGAGCATCGATCAGCGGGGAAGGGGAAGAATACGGAGAAGGGCGCTAACCTCACTCCCATCTTGCAGTCCATCACGTTCGGGAGGTCGAAGGTCGCCAGCAGGTCGGTCATGTGCAGGAAGGACTCGCCGTCCTTTTCCACCACGCCGTGGTACCCGGGCACAAACGGGAGGAGCGCGTCATCCCTCAGCTTCTCAAAACACTCCATCTCGTTCTCAGAGAACTTTTTAAGAATACTGCCCTCGTCTGCCGCTTTGAAGTTGCCTGGAATGAGGACATGATGATGATGATGATGAGGAGGAGTTCCCAGCATGCACAGGCTGTACCTGAATGTTTAGAGAGATGCTCTGATACCACAAGGTGTTCCTTAGAAAAAACAACAACTTCATCGCTTTGCAAGTCACAAAACGTCAAAATAAAGCAATTGTAGTTTAGTGGAAATGAACAAGTAAAAGCTTAAAATGTCTATTTTTTTGTCACACCTGTTACAGTGAAAATTTGGAAGTGAAACCTGCAACTTTTTTTGCTCCATTTTTGTGTATCGCTTTTGTGTGTTCATTCAAGAAGTATAGATTTAAGATTAAAAAAATAAGTTGCAGTTTTAGATTTTATTGGGATTTAGAAGAACTTGTACTAAGATTATTTTCAAATTTTATTCATGTTTTATTCCTAAATAAATCATTTCTACTTATTGCACTAGTTGGCAACTCTGTATGGAATAAGACAAAAGGTGAACAACAACACTAGTTAAATCAAAGCTGTGAGCAGTGTTGTCTGGGCTGTAGGCGCTGACTGCCCTCCGCCCCCTCCGGACCCGCCCTCAGTAGCTTGGTGGCAGCTACACACCCCTCCCTCCCTGTCCCTGCCACTGGTCAGACCAATTTTTTAAAATTGCAACTTTTCTGTTGACTTTATCTCTATACCAACCATTTTATATTTTGGTCGCCTGGAGGTGACAAACAAGTCTTTGTAATTTTTAGAAGAATCTGCAAAAATAAACTTTTAGATTTCCTTGATAACTGACGTCTTTTGCAAAGATTCATGGATTACATTTTGATAATATTCAGGTAAAAATATGAAAGCAAAAAGGAGAAGCCACTTTTGCATGTCGTGCAGTTCAAATCTACAAACTATATTCCCAACATTTATTCCTGAAGTTCACAGATAGGAGGCAATAGATCCAAATCCTTAGGAATTAAAATTCGTAGAAGGCTCTTTTTTGAACATTTCAAGATGGTGGCCTCTTCCTGAAGTCAAAGTCCAAAAAACTATGGTTTCAGAATTAAGCAAGCGGAATGTGTGGAAAATTTTAAAAAGTTTTCAAAAGTTTTCTATTGCTATATTATTGAAATTGTCATATTTCCACTAAGCTAATTCATTATCAAAAATCCAATTTTGCGCAATTGTATAGTTAAATGTGACCACGCTAAGGCGGCTGGTTGTTGGACAGTTATTTTTTATCTGTTACTAACAAGGTTGAGAGTTAGCGTAGTCACTGTAACGTTTATTTTCGGGTATCAGTCTTTTTTATGTGTTGCAAACCTGGTTTTGAGTTACAGGTATTTTGAATATGCTAACACGGCTAACACTTCTAATGTAACATGTTACAAGCAAATTCTGGAGTGATCATGAAGGTCTGACGGACTCATAGACTTATTTTTGACTCTTTTGCTTAATGCGTCTTAATGCGTCTCGATCATTCATTTTCTGCTCTGGTGCAGAAAATCCATTACATAAAAACTCAAATTATACAAACCATTTGCTTAAAAACTACCAAAAAAACTCATCATTGGGCTTTACGATATGAAATTTAATTTGAAGCAATTTTATGTTATCTTGCTTATTTTTCCTTTTTTCAAATTCCCACATAAAACTAATAGATTTTGATATCTTGATTTCTCGGTAAATCCTTTTAAGATTAGTATTATTTCCCCTTCTTACATATGATAACCCCACATACATCTGGCTAAAGGTTACAACAGAAATCAAACCATAGAATCCTTTTTTTAACAAGTCACTTCATCTTTTCATGAAAGGCATCAGCTTTTAGGAAACCTTCACCTTTGTGGCCGGCGAGCTGAACCCAGCTGAGTTTTTTCCGTTGCGTGGCGTTGAAGGGCCAGCGGACGAACGCCTTCAGCTTCCACCATGATTTGTTCTGTTCAAAACATAAACAAAATGAAATAAAAGCATCCAAAATATAGATAGAAAAACAACATTCAAAAGTCAAAAGGTTTTTTTTGTGTGTGTGTGTGTGTGTCGGGGTGAGTGTGAGCGTGTGCATTCACTCGAAACCTGATCTGATAACACAAAACAGGTTGGAAAGTTGCATTGATCCACTGTAAAATATCTGCAGTGGAAATCTGATCCGACGACCAATTCAGCGTGAAAAATCTCGTGTCGGGTCGGAACTTTTTCCACGTACCAATCTAGGTCAGTCAAATGTTATTTCTGGTGAAACGTGTCGTCTTTTATCTTTTCCTTTCTGCTTCTTCAATTCAAGCCTTTTTTGTTTATTATTTCACAAAGACAACGTGGAGTAAGTTTACTACCAATTGTAATGCTGAGTGGAGCTGGAAATACAGAGACGGTTTATTGAATGTAAGTCAACATTGTGACTGACATGAAAAAAAAGGCTGAATTTTGGTTCTGAAAGCAAACTTTTATTGTGTGTGTTGTGAATGAAACAGGAAATGAAACAGGGACTCGGCGAGAGACTGAAGCGTCTTTCACTTCGCTCTCTGCTGTTAAATGTCAGGTGACACGCTTGACTTGCTTGTTTACTGATGAGCTGTGAAGGCCACGGACTTTCTTGAGAGTTTTACTTCACTGACAACACGAATGTGGCGCCAGTTTGGTTGTAGACACTTAAAAGCTTTGTGCCTTTGAATGACATTTATGTTTTATGCTGCAAATACAGCAGTTCTGACCTTCAAAATAAAAGCAGGAGACTTAATAAAATTCAAAGTTTTCTTTTTAAGATTTGTGGCAAAAATGAACCAGAGACATCTAGATAATTCAGTCAGATGTTAATGTCAGTTATTTCATTTATTCAAGGTTTTAAAATAGTAACATTTACACCAATAAATTTATAGGATTTAGGACCTTGACCCAGAGGTTGTCGAGGTCAGGGTTCAAACTACTGTACTGTCAGTAAATGTTGACTTGACCTCAAACCTTCACCTCTTTCATCTTTTCATTTCTGTGCTGTAACTTGAAACAACTTGAAATTGAAATAATGAGCTGAACTGTGCAGGTATTCTGTTTTTCGGTAAGTGCTTCTGACCATTTCATTTAGGCAAAAAAAGTTTCAACGTTTATTTAGTTCACAAATGATTTTGAAGGACCAAAATGCCAGGAAACGTCCTGCAGTAAACAAATAATTGAGGGAAAAAGTTAGTCCACAGAATATCAAAATCACCATAAAGCTAAAGTCATATTCGTTGTCACACCTGCTTGTGTAACATTTGTTCTTTGCACTCGGCCCATCTCCTGAGGGAGTGGTGAGCTGCAGACACAGTTGCGCTGGTGAACCATTTGGTGGTTGAACACCCCAATCCAACCCCTTAACGCTGAGTGTCAAACAGGAAAGCATTGAGTCAACCTCTGAGAGTCCTTGGTTTAAATCTACGATCTAACAGTCTCAGAGTGGACACTTTCCAGGCGTCTGAGTTGGTTTACCTCCAGATTGTTTGCATTTTGTTTTTTTAGGATCCGGCCCGTGGGTAGTTTATATCAGGCCCTCTAGATAATTTGATATTATAATTATTGCTAACATATTGAAGCAACACTATGATTATGTAGGCTGAGAGATCAGTTAGAACACGTGTCAAAGTCGAGGCTCGGGGGCCGGATCCAGCCTGCCGGGTAATTATATCCGTTATTGTTATTATCAGCCCCAACAAAACGCATTGCAAAAAAGACGTAATAATTGTACAAAAGCACAAATTTTATTTTTATTTCCAGTCTTTGTTTGTTTGTTCAGTAGCATGTCCATATGTGGATCATTCCAAAGGATCTATTTTAAGGAGATCAAAAACTTGTTTATTTATAAGTGAAATTCTTCATATAAAATGACAAAAGTAAAAAACTTGAGTTGGTTTTAATGTTTAGTTTCTTCCTAACTTGTTATTTTGAAATATATTTTTTTGGGAGACAATTTTAAATGTTTGATGTTCTAATGTTTATCTTGTTCGGCCGCGCTAATGTGTTGTTTTGATCTGGGCTGTTGTGATTGAGTTTGAACTCCTTTTTTTGATCTACTTTGGGCTTGTTTTTACTATAAATGTTTATCCTTTGCCCGCGACCTAAGGTGTGTTTTGGATTTGGGCCCCCTGTGTGATTGAGTTTGACACCCTTTTTTAGATCTACATTTTGGGCTGTTTATTACTACTACAAAAAACAAGTCAGTTTTTAGTCCATGTGCATTAACACTGTATTAAACCAAGCCAGGAATCATTTGCAAGTGAAATGTTAGTTACCTAATGGACCTTCAGTGAAGGAGTTTTTACACCTGCTAAAGGTACCAGACTATTTCTAAGGTTTCAGACAGTCCAGTAATACACTGTCAATAAGTAACTTAGTCAGAGCAGTGACTCAGGTCTACACAGGTTTCCACGTCAACTGTCTTTCAAGGAAATCCTCACACATATTTCAGGTTCTCAATCTTTTACTAGTGAACCAGTTTTTGTCACGTCAATGTATGAAAAGCTGACTGGAATTCTGGCAAACACATTTAGACGCCACAGCAAAATGTCTCCAAATCGACCATCAGCAACTGGAACTGAAAACTCAGACGAACAGAGATGACGTCTTCAAGATCTTTGAAGTCCTGATGCTCTGAGGAACAGATAAATGTATGTGGAGACTGTAGGTCCCATCGACTGTATATGCACTCTGGACTGAGTGAGTGTGACATCAGCCATAGAAAACTGTTTACTTCTGGCTCCAATGAAATGAAGTCTATTCAGTGGCTAATTTGTCGCGGTATGAACATTACCACGTTGGAACCAGAAACGGTCAATAAGCAGTGATTGGTGAGAGGCTGTTAGAGTCTGCGTTTCTATGGCAACCACTCTCGTCAATCAGGATTGGGCTTGTTGGAAGTCCACACCCACTTGAATGTGGGCTCGAGAGAATCTTTTATTGAGGCATCCGATTGGTCAGTTTATGACTTGAATAACTTGCAATAGAGAAAATATGTGGAGAAAAAAAGATGAGGGAGAAGGTTATTCTGTTAAACATAATAACGGAGTAATAGCTGTTTATTTCTCAACAGAAATCTATGGGATTCCGGCTTCTTGGGACCAGTGGATACTTTCTGCTTGGAATGCGAGGAAGGAGGGGTTACTCAGTCCAGGTCTTATGTACAGTCAGTAGCTGGCCCTAATGTTGAATGTTTAACAGATTTTGTGTAGCCTGTTTTCAAGTGATAGGGGTGTGGACTTCCAACAAGCTCCTTCCTGATTGGTGAGAGTGGTTGCCATAGAAACCTTGACTGACCAACTCAGACCAATCACTGCTCAGTGACAAACATGTCGACATCCATATTGTGAAAAACCGACAGAATTGATGTTGTCTGGTTTGTATCTAGAAGCAAACCATTTCTATGGTTGATGTCACACACACTCAGTCCAGGTGTCTTATACAGTCACTGATTCTGAAACTTTACAATGAAAAGTTTTGTTCCAGAAAAAGAAAAAAAAAAAAAGACGACGTGATTCATGCAACTTCTTGAAATGTGACACCGGTTGAAAGGTTTTTGAGTATTTATTTCAAATCTTCATCCTCAAAGTAAATGGTTTTTAACTTGACATTGCAGAGAAATGTAAAGAATTTCAGACCTGCAGTGTTTGCACGGGTTGCCGTGTTTGTTTCCTGCCTGTCTTCTTTAGTCATCATGTCTGTCGTCTTACCGCCTGACACACCTAAAGGTGTGTGAGGCACTAACTCAATAAAACATCGGTATGAACGGAATCGTCGGTGGCAACCAGTACAAGAAGAAAAACACCTGAAACAGAACTTTTGAAGGAAGACCGAGTACTTTAATGTGAAGAAAAGCTAGAATCTTGCAAAATAATAGGCGACAGTGATGCTCCTTGCCCCGACAAGTAGCCTGTTTTTCCACATGCCTCTGTGGCCTCAATCTGTTCCGCTCGCTCTTAACGTCTTCAAGTCGATACAAGGAGCCTGTTGACTGAGCAGAGCGAAGGCACCGACGAGTGCAGCAGACTTCCTGGAGAAGTGCTGCTTTGCTAAATGTCAAAGGCCAAGGCTAAAACTGGATATTGACCACAAAAATATTACCCAACAAGTTGATCTGTTGTGCTGTGGGTGTGTGGGCGTTTGTCTGTGGGCTGAAAGGACAGGAACACAAAAAAAACAACAACAAAAAAAGTGGTAACTTCATAGCATCGACTTCTGACTGTAGAAATGGAAGGATTAAAAGGCTCCTTCTGATTCTTAAAGCTCCATCTTGAGAGTCTGGAAAGTGTCACCTGTGATTAAAGGGGGGGTGGAGGTGTTGTTTGAAGCAAAGTGACGGCTACAGGCCTTTTATGGAGAAGACAAAAGATGGCTAGTCAAGTCATAAAACACCCAGCACACTCGCCGACGACCACGAGTCCCGTGTGGTGACAGTCCAGGACGAAAAGCAGAGTCTGCTATTCGCCAAACCAGCAGGTGACTCACTGTTTGCAGTCCACTTCCCCCCCATATTAGATGAAGACAGTTGGAGTTCAAAAACATGCGTTTCAGGCAAAAAAAAAAAAAAAAAAAAATTGAGCTGGAAATGGATTGGAACAAAGTTTCTACACTAAAAGGACCTTGAACTACAGGTGGAGATGGAAAAGTTGTCATTTAAAGCAAAAAAAAAAAAAAAAAAAAAAACTCAAGTTTTACGCAATTCTGAACTCACATTTACCAGTTTTTTTTTCCATTTCTAAGTAAGATTATTGTGACAAATAGCTTTCTGTACTAATGATTAAAAAAAAAGTAATGACATAATAGTCATATTTACCATCACTAAAAAGAAAAAGAAAATCATAGGAAACATCTATGACCAAACCAGCATCATCTTCATCCATGATGATGATGTTCCAATCAGAACATGAATGCAAAACTAAAAAGTAGAAGTGAGAATTTTTGATTAAAGTTAGACTTAAAGTGGTTTGTAAAGATTTGAAATGACGTGTAAGGTCAGAAAATGTATTTTATTTTGGAAGATTATTTTTGTTGAAGTAAGTATTTTTGAATGAAAGTCAGACTTAAAGCGGTTTGTAGAGGGTTTCTAAAGGTAATTAAGGTCAGAAAATGTGTTTTAGTTTTATTTTGAATAATTATTTTTGCTTAAAATGTAAATGTTGGACTTCAAATGGTTTGTAGAAGGTTTTTAAAGATGTCTAAAGTTCGAAAGGTGCTTACTGCTTTATTTTGGATGATTATTTTTTCTTAAAAAGTACATATTTGAAGATTAACCTTGTAAGGAGATCTTTCAGGTCATAAAAAGCGCTTTTCTGTGTGTTTTGGACTCACCTCTCCGCCGTCCAGCTGCTCTAAAGTGACTATTCCTTTGCTTTTACTCTCGCTGTCGCTCAGTAAGTCATCCTCGGACTCCACGGCGGAGGAGCCGGTGGAGGAGATGGAAGAGGTGGACAGCTTTCTCCGCAGGTTGCTCTCCACCACGTCCCAGTCCTCCTGCGGGATCTCCCGGGAGGAGCCGCCTCCCTCCGGGGTGATGGTGACCTGCGGTACCCGCGAGGCGTCCATCACGGCGGCAGGAGCCGGAGCGCCTTTGAGCGCGCGCTCATCGTAACCTTGCGCCGTCTGCTTCGCACTCGGCCCCCTGCGCTCCGAGCGACCGCCCTCGCTCGCTGCGGTTCGGGAGTGTCCGAAGTCATGGGAGGACTTTCTCCTGCTCTCTTTGGGCATTGAGGATGTTGGACGCTGAGGCGACGTGCGGTTCAACCTAGAAATCTGGTCATTTCACTTTCGGGGGGGCTCAAACGTTCGCCGGTTGGACGTTGGAAGTCTTCGCCGCTCCTTTCAGGTGTTCTGAATCAGGGGGTTTGACGCCTTAAAAAAAAAAAAAACCTTCCGCGGCGCCTCTGTGAGCTGCAGTTGGCGGACCCCCTCCTTGATCTCTCGCTTGGCTGGCGCGTCTGAGCTCGCGCGCAGCACGCGCTGTTTATTATCTTCCGCATTGAGCGACTCACTTCCTGACTTAAAATTCAAACGAGCTGACGCGTTAAATTCGACTTTTTTTTTAAGCTCATGTCTGTCTTTCGATCTACTTTGTCACGTTTCACTTAAAAAAAAAAAAAAATGTTACAAAACCGCGTTGTTCCAGCTAAAACCCACGCACTATGTTCTCATACTTTTTTCTAACCGGCGTGGAAATCATTACTTTTAAATTAAATGACCTAACTTGGAGCAAACAGGGACGCATACAAACACGTTTTGACGTAAAAGTGAAGGAATGTTGTTGACTTGGATCTAATTCTAGCTCGATAATTTCATTTCATATTCAGCGGAATTCAATAAAGAGCTGCTGGTTTAGAGGTGATGGAAAAGGTCAGCTTTTTCCAGTGGTTAGACCAACGTGACAAACCTTTGACTATTAAAAAAGAAACAACATTTCCCTGCTATAACCACGTGTTGTTTTTTTAAATATATATAATTTATTAGTTCTTTAATGTGTCAAAAAGTTATAACCTTGCACCAAATCTGTAATTTTACAGTATTTCATTGACTTTAAAAATAGAGGAAAGTCAACATCCTTAAAGCCATACTTGGAATGCAATTTACACATATGCACGTTTTCTATTTTAAAAAGAAGTATTGCAGATGCAAGTAAAAAGCCAAAATGAAGTAAAGGACGCTGAAGATCTTCATCCTATTTAAAGGTGCAGGAGACTTTCAAAAATGTATCATTTTAAACACACTTTTCAGAAGAAGCACCTTGAGATGTGCATCAATAACTTTTTGGATGTTGTGAGCGGGATGCCCCACCTGCAACCGCACAACAGTGCATGTGGTTGACCCTGAAACACCTACACATTTAAATCATTTCAGAGTTTTGCATTTTTATGGAAAGGGCGCGAATGGCAACGGGGTTAGGCCTTGGAGTGTTTGAAAACACACAAACACTATCGCAGAAATAAACAGTTTGTTATCTAGCTTGGATTACTTCAGAATAGTACTCTGAATTTACTTGGCTGCTAATGCTTCCCGGGTCACATCAGGAGCATAAAACAGGATCTATTAATGGGTCGTACCAAGTGTTACTACTATATTTTTTTAATCAAACTGCATGGCATTTCAGTTTAAACTAGGGGTGTGGGGAAAATTGATTTGGCGATATACCATGACATTTCATTTGGTGATCCATTTATCAATTTAAAATGCTGACAAGACAATATTTAATGAACTATTTGTGAGCATCCTTCAATGTCTTACTTTTGCTTTCAACCTGAACCCTCGACCGCTAGTTGGTACCACAGCGCACTTTGGGCAGATCTGCGTAATACCAAAAAACAAAACCTTGGAAGAACCAACTTGTGTTTTTTGTTTTTTTTATGTGACATGTACTACTTATTATGACTTAATCTTTTTCCAAGTCATACAAAAATAAGTATAAAAGAAATTGTATTGGAATTTATCACGATATCCATTGTATCGTGAGACGTATATCGCAATATGTATCATATTGCTAGATTCTTGTTAATACGTACACCTAGTTTAAACATATTTATAGCTGTCTAATGATGTTTGAAATTATCTATAATGTTTTAAAATTACATTTGTTAGGTTGGTGGTTACCTGCAATTCATTTGAACTCCATCAATGGGCTCGTAAATGTGTGTCAATTAGGTTTTTCTATGTATATCAGCTCAAAGCGTCACAGCAAGAAGCATACAAACATGTTTACCATTTAGGTTAAAACTAAACCCTTTGTTCTGTGAGATAACAGGGTTTAATCTAATGTAATCATTTTTAAAATTCCATTATGTGCACAAGTTTTGTTCTTTTTCTGCAAGTTTGAACTCAAGAAAGAACCCCATTTCATTTAAGAATAATTAGCAGTTAATTTATTTAACTTTTAAACACTGTTTTCTTTTTTTCCAAATCATATCCAAATGTTAACTTAAGATTGAATCAGAAGATCAGAAGATATGTGCGTATGATTTAAATTAGCTAAATTATATTTTAAAATGTATAAAGGCCAAAAATGTAGTTGTTCTATAAGAAAAAAAATCCCAAGAGAGCTTTATTTTGTCACAGAAAACTCCATGACAATGTAAAAAAGATACATTTTTGTACCTTGACAACTTTATCTGTAATCAGTTCAGGTATTTTGACTCAATTAAAGCGTCTGCAGAGATAAAGAGAGCAGGAAGACGCCAGCAGCTTTAACTTTGTTTCAGCTTCACGTCTCTCGTGCTTTTGCTTTGGTGAGCATTATCGCTGATGTGGCTGCCGTAACAAGATCCATAGGCTGTATTCAGGGGATCTGATGACCTGAAAACCCAGAAACATTCCTATAAACTAGGAACTCCAGACTGAAGGTCCGGGTTTGCTCATGACACTACAGTTAAGTCGCTAATGGGAAGATGCTATCCTTTTAGAAGGACTAAAAGGTTAGCCAGATCGCAGTGAGAAATGGAGGGAGACAAACTTACCTTATATGCCTTCTTTCTTCATTCTTCTCACGTACTCTTCAAATTAGCAATTTATTAATGAAATCCTTACCCTTACCCTCTCTACCTCCAGCCCCTCCCCAATTCGTTGTTGTGCTGTTGAAAGGTATTATTATTAGTTTTTTTTTATCTTTTTACCATAAGTTAAGTTAAAAAAAATTAGTAAATCTGAAAAAAGGCTGAACTCAAAAATCACCACCTAATGTTAGCGCTATTAGCAAACCGGCTAATGCTAATAAACCGTTGAAACAGTCCCTAAATTCTGATTGCAGTGATGGGAAGATCATGAACATAATATATAATATTAATACATATTTTTGGTTCATGCAAGTAATCGTACAGAGATCATAAAAAATTAGGGCAGCAAAAACATTTGTAGTTTTGTCAATTAAATAAAGAAAACAGAAATGCCACATGTTTTTGAAGCTTTAGTTATATTTTCCCCACCAATTTCTATGCTACAGAAGTTGCCAGAAAGCATAAATATATTTTATTGTTTTTAAATCCTTCTTTTAACTGGGTAACAGCAAAAACATCAATATATTTGGTCTTTAAGTACTTGTATGTGAGAATTCTTTGTTAGCAGAACAATAGATAGCAAATCTAGCATATTTTGCCTATAAAATATTTTTAAGTTAAATTAGTTTTTTATCTCTAAAAACATTTTTCAAAAATTAAAATGCACAAATTTACAAGAACATCCAATGTATTGTATTAGATTATATACAATTTAGGTTTCATAAGCCAATGAAATGCTTAATCAATAGTTTAACAATTCAATGCTATAATTTATTTAACGTTGTTAAACTATTTTGTTTGGGAAAAAAAGACAAAAATCTACCTTTCAACCAATTTAGAAATGAACGTAGTCCTACCATATCCACTAGGGGGCAGCAAAGCCAATACAGTTTCTTATGTAGCTCTAATAAAAAAGAAAAAGAAGACCGTGGACAAGGGTAACGTCATGACGTTGGTTGCATGAAAATTATGTCAGAGTGATACATCTCGACCTTTTACCTAATTTCCAGCTCACATATAGCCTATTGACCTCAGCCTCCTGGAGCAACAAGATGTTCGCCGTCAGAAACTCGCTGCGCCTTTGCTCCAGGTTATCCAACCTGGCTGTGGTGAAGCGAGGATGCGCCGGAGCTTCAATCCCAGTCGACGACGTGGTGAACGGACTCACAGACGACCAGATCCAGGTTAGCTCCTCGGGCAGCTTCTGTTAGCATAACAAAGTTTTTCCGTGTCCCTTGGTTAGGAGCTGGAAGCGAAACAATAAAAAACAACTCTTTCTACGTTTGCTAATACATAAAACAACGACATAGTTGGTATTTTTTGTCGGAAAAGACAGTTAAAAAAGTTAACGCAGGGCTATAGCAAAAATGTTGGCTAACAACAACGCAGGCAGACAAAATATTGTTTTACAGTAAGAAATGGGCACAATTTAAGGGAACAATTGTTCCTACAATAACTTTTACTGAATAATCAATAATTATATAAAATAAATTAAAGTAAACTGTTTGGTTTATTAGTTTGACTTCAAGGCAGAATTTTGGTTCTTGAAAAGCAGCTTTTGACTAATATTTATCAAGGGAGACATGTTTGTCTGCAGGTGTGATTGCTGGACGCTGATTGGAGGAGAGCGAGGGGTGGAGCCCATAGTAGCCATTTGATTGGTTGAAATATTCCTGCCCATTTATATTGTTTTTATTAACAATAAGCATGTTTTGATCATCAAGCATTTTTCCCCATTTATTTTGTTTTTTAGATCGAGGAAGTTCAATAATAGTGAAGTTTAGTTTTATATTCATACCTGGGGGGATGCTCAGCACAATAGATCAGCTGCACTGGAGTCCTGGCGTACAGTGGGTGTAAGATTGTTGGGCTTCTGTCCCACCTGCTTCAAGCTGTCAGACATATTTCCTTCCAGCTCTCATGAAACTCTAAGTCGCCACTTCACAATGTTTTTTTGCACCAAGGACTTAAAAACAACTTCTGTTTTAAAATTAGGGTGTTTTTCGATCCACAGATATTCTCTGTATTTATCAATATTATCAGAATAATTGAATATTTTGTTATGTAATGATGTGTAATCTTTGCTAAAATAGATGTCTGGCCTATTTGGAGCACTCCAAATTAAATGGTACCATTCATTCTGCACGATTTTCTTTATTTTTAAATAACAATATAAAAACACTTGGAAATATTAGTGTTTAATACAGAATTGAGCGATGGTGAAAACCTTTTTTTGGGGAAGCAACAGTTAATTTAATAATTTTATGCAGCTTTTTGAAATTAAATTGCAGTCCTAGATAAACTGACATATCTATATTTTAAAAATACAATTTTCCCTAATAATACATTTTCTATGCAGATTAAAAAAAAAAATGTTTCTTTTTGTTTGTAAACACCTAACCTCCTCCCTAAACCCCATTTGGTGACTATAAAAAACAAGCTGATGATGGTTCAATTCCTGGATTTGAGCAAAGCACAAGAAGCCATTATCTGAGTGCACAGAAGATTTAAAAGAATATAATTAAAGATATTCTAATTGTTTGTGCTAATATTATTTTTCCTTCTCACAATCTGAAAATGATAAAAAAAAAAGTTCACCAGAACTCATCCCATAAACAGGCTCATTTTGAACCTCCCGTTGTTGTTCTTTTCTCAGTTAAGGGAGTCGGTTCGTAAATTCTGCTCGGAAAAGCTCGCCCCGTATGCAGATGAGATCGACAAGAATAATGAGTTTCCAGGAATGCGGGTGAGTGTTTGAGTGGGATCACATGGTTTGGGCTGGAAGGACTCTGAAAGCAGAAGGACAACACACCTCTGCTTTTGTTTTAGTTATTTATACGCAAACTACAAGCAGGATCTTTGTTCTAGTGAGTCATGTGACCCTTCCCTCTGCAGGAATATTGGAAAGCAATGGGGGACATGGGACTGCTTGGGATTACAGCTCCTGGTACTTCTTTTTATACTTAATATTGATCAGTTTTGTTTTATATGTAAAAATGGGATTAAGCTGTGTGCTCCTCCCCCAGTGGAGGATGGCGGTACAGGACTAGGCTACCTGGATCACGTCATCGTCATGGAGGAGATGTCCCGGGTGTCGGGAGGCATCGCTCTCAGCTATGGCGCCCACTCCAATCTGTGCGTCAATCAGCTGGTGCGTCACGGCAACCGCCAACAGAAGGAGAAGTACATGCCTAAGGTCAGGGTCTCATAAAACAGAGCTGCCGATTTGGTTAAACGTGGATTTGTCAGCTGGAATGATCCTTTGATGACTCTGTTAGTTACTGTCAGGAGAGCACATGGGAGCGCTGGCCATGAGCGAGCCGAACTCCGGGTCTGACGTCGTGTCCATGAAACTGAGAGCCACAAAGGCAGGTGAGGATCGCTCCGATTCACACCTGTAGGATCAGTAACAATGGGCTGTTATAGATCCATGCATTCAGGTGTGCTGCTGAACTGCAGCTGTTTCTGCAGCTCTGGGAGCATTTTGTGTTTGTTTGCAGAGGTGGATGTGCTGTTGGAGTGTGTAATTATAGCCCAACTACAATGCTGCACCTCGCTCATTCTGCCACTTAGAGAGCAGCTGAAGTGTGGCAGCTGCAACACCCAAGTGGGCTAATTGGCTCCTAAATATGGGTCACGCTTACAGTATGATCATCACTGAAACGCACCAGTGAAGGAGCGACCTGCTGTGAACTCACAGCAGCGCAACAACACCAAAAAGCTTTTAGTTTGATTTTTTTTGGCTTTAGCTCTAGCGTTGACGTTCTTTCGAGTATCCTAACTCTTCAACCTTTTACACAATTCATGGAATTCCAGCGGATTCTAAAGTGAACAAAAGCAGCTTAGAGCAGATATGCAACACTTAAAGCAACAAAACAGATGATTCACTGTGATCGTTTGAATAATTGAAGGTTTACAATATGTCAAGAAGGGCCACAACTCCTCAGGTGTTAAAGGGTTAAAGAATCATAGCTACTGAACGTTAGCATTTTTACTCTATATATTTGATTTAGAACATTTTTTTATTATTGTACACTGTTAAAAAATATTGGATGTAAACAGACTAAAGTTTAAAAAATACTGCCAGATAAATTCTTTATACCCCAGATTTAATGTAGAGGTCATGATATTGTGAGCTAGATTTACCCTGAAATTTACAGTTAACCATCAAAGTAGGAGCTAAGAGCCAGACCCTAACTTCAGCCTCATCAAATTATTAAGGTGGTGATGGATAAAGCTACAAATAAATGGTAAAACTTCACAAAAAATCTTTTTTTCTTAACTGAAATAGTAAATCTAATGTATGTGCAGTTTTATTTACGGCGTCCTCGTAGCATTAGGAAATCTAAAAGCAAGTAAAACAAATGACTGTGTGATAAAACATGAGACACAATAATCAAAACGTGCAACAGTATATTTTCAAAATGTACTGTTAATAAATAAATAAAGATAAATACATAAATAAAGCTGATTGGCTTTAGAGCAGAGGGTCATCATGTCATCGTCATGGAAACAAGGCGGTTGAGTCTGACCCTAGAGGCTATTAAAACGTCCTGTCCCGCTCTCGTAAAGACTGTTATTGAAGCTTGATGGATTCTTTTTCACTCTGTGGATCCACAAACTTCTTTTTTTTTTTCTCGCTTCCACAACACCGTTAATTATCTCTGTTGCTCCAACTTTTCCAGGCGACCATTACATTTTGAACGGCAACAAATTCTGGATCACAAACGGGCCGGACGCAGACGTCCTGATCGTGTACGCCAAGACTGACCCCGAAGCCTATCAAAGAGGAATCACCGCTTTTATAGTGGAAAAGGTAAATTCAACCTTTTAGCAATGTTAAGTGTATAAGAAAATGATGAAAGGGTGGCAATATTCGTGTGTGTGTGTGTTCTCATCCATTAGGGCATGGCGGGATTCTCTACCGCTCAGAAACTAGAAAAACTCGGCATGAGAGGGTCCAACACCTGCGAGCTGGTGTTTGAAGACTGCAAAGTTCCAGGCATGAAGTGAAAGTTCTCACTTTGGTTTTTTTTAAAGAGTTTGTGATATTTTAATGTTTTCACATTGTACACTGTTTGCTGGTGGGCGTGGCTAAATTCTGAGGTGAACCTGGAATCCCAGCCTCTAAATGCAGTACTAGAGCAGACGCCACCTGCTCAACCTTTTCAAATCTGTTCGTTTTCTTTAATTTTTTCCAGCATTTGCGTTAATTATCTTTGAGAACTTTTGAAAGTTCATTTTAAAAAAACAAATCTTGCATTTTGGTCCTCAATTATTCCTTTTTTTAAACCATTTTTCCCTGTTGTTTGTCACAGAGGAGAACGTTCTGGGTCCACTGAACAAAGGCGTCTACGTGATGATGAGTGGTTTGGATCTGGAGAGGCTGGTGCTCGCAGCCGGACCCGTCGGGTGAGGCGGAAGAGACTAAATCCAGAATTAAATTCAAGTTTTATTGACGTTTTGATTAAAACTAATATTATTATAAACGGATCATAGGAAAGTGACCAAGATCACATTTTTTCAAGCACAGTTGAACCATTCTCAGATTGTTGGTTTCTCCGTGAGTCACTCACAGAGCTGCATTTGTTTGTTTTTTCTCTGGATGTTATAGTTTTAAAATGATTATCACTTTCCAGGATCATGCAGGCAGTTTTGGACAACGCGATTCCCTACATGCACGTCAGAGAAGCATTTGGACAAAAGATCGGACACTTCCAGGTGGGATTGTGGATTTAAATGTTTAAAGTTGTTGCGGCGTCCTCATTAAAAATCCCCTTCTTCTCCACAGCTCATGCAAGGCAAGATGGCCGACATGTACACCAGGCTGAGCTCGTGTCGGCAGTATTTGTACAACGTTGCTCGAGCTTGTGACCGAGGACACTTCAGTGCAAAGGTTAAAAAAAAAAAAAAGTAGTTAAAAAGCAAAACATTAAGATTTTCCTTTCTGTTATCTGATTCCTTGTTGTTTTTGCAGGACTGTGCAGGAGTGATTTTATATTGCGCTGAGAATGCTACTCAAGTTGCTTTGGACGGAATTCAGTGTTTGGGTAAGAACATCAGAATCACACAAACACTATTTAGAGTTGGCTTACTTTTTGATATTTCAAGGTTCAAGTAAAAAATTAAAACGATATGTTTATTTGAGTTTTCCATTTTAAAGCAGACATTTTAAAGGAATAAAAAGTTATTTTCTCTGTTTCATTTTGTTTGTTTAGAAAAATGGTGAGAAATCAAAACTTATTGACTTAGTTTGTCTGTATTGGAAGTTTTAGCTCGTAACCACAGTAACCAACCACTCTTTGGTGTTTGGATGGATCGCTGCAAAGGGTTTGGAGCAACAACCTGATGTGATTTTTACAGACAGAAAGATTGTTATGTACCGATTACTGTTTGTATGTTGCTGCAATTTAAAGAAACGATTTCTGGTTTCAAGCAATGCAAAAAGGTCTATGTTTAACATGTTGAAATGTTCTGTTTTCTTTCTTTTTTAAAACCTGAAAATAAAAAATATTTTGCTCTTTAAGCAAAAGGTCCATTCTAACAGGATTTAAAATACTTGATTTTCTTTTTTAAATTCCATTTAAAAAAATCCAACTTTCATTTTTTTGTTTCTTCTGTTGTAAAAAGTAATCTTGAAAAACCAAAAACTCTTCCATTTTGTGTTTGACGTCAGTCAAATAAAATAAAAATAAGTCATTTTTATTAATCCAGTCATTTCTAACTAAAAGTTGGTTTGTCGTCATATTTAAATTAAGATTCTAAACAAGTTTATATCTTTATACCATGATTGAATTTAAAATAATTTATTTTAATAGGAATTTGTTTCAATTATAAAAAATTATTTGATGAAACATTGATCTCCAAAAAAAGGCCATTTGAGTACAGAAAGTTAGCATAATGAACTTGTTGTAGAACCTGTCTGAAGTCTGCTGTTGTTCTCCCCTCACCTGTTGTTTTGCTTTAAAATAAACTGTTGTTTTGTGGCCAAAAAGCTTCAGAAAATGGAGACTAAATGAGCTGAAAAAGCAGAGGAGAAAACCGTAGACTAATCTTTTGATGAAGGTGAAATGGGGACAGGATGTGTGTGGTGAGCCTGTATCTGGGTTTGTCTCAAGACGCTCCGTCTCCATCGGACCTGTTTTCTACACTGAACGCAATTCACTCAACAAATTCGGCTAAGCTCAAAGGCTCACTTGTCTACCTAAGGGGAAAAATAAAATTAGGAGACCTTTTTCCTTTATTTTTAAATCTCTCAATGAGCCCTGACCCAGCAGCCCCACAGCGACTGTCTGTCTGCTGGCATATCGAGCGAGTGAGCTCCACCACGGGAGCCTCGTCACTCAAATGAAGCTGCTTCCAGACCTTCGCGCCGCACCCGTTGCTCAAATTACATCGCGGGACTTCAGAACGCCTCATGTCGTGTCTGTTACATTGACTTAACATTGAAACCGGCCGCCAAATCGCATTCGGTGTGAATGCACCTCATCAGAATTCCCCAGACCCACTTCCTTAGGAAGCATTCAAAACGAATCCCATCAAACGTGTCACTGCAGTTTTATCACAAAGACTTGATGTAGTTTCTGCTATCAAAGCCTGTCCATGATTGATCTTTTTCTACAAAGATGGAGTGTAGGCTGTGGTGGTCTGTGGGTTCTCAACAGAGTTTTATTTAGTCATCTGTATTTACTTTCTTTCTATGACAGAATAAATAGCAGTGAAGTCTTCATGTTATGCAGATGATACCCAACTTTTTGAACAGCAATGATGAAGAAGAACTGCTAAAACTACATTTTTCTTAAAGACCCACTTCAATCATCTTTTGATCTATTGTAAAAACTGCTCCTGGTTCAGAGGTATTTAAATAAAGAAATGGTCAGTTTAATATATGTTCTCTACCAGGAGAAAGCATGGTAAAAACACAATTTTTACCAGAGTGGTTTCTCAAATAAAGCCTTCTGTCCTCAAAGCTTTCATTCAGTGTGGTGTGAACACTGCAGCCGCTCACACAGTCGGTCCGCTTCATCTCCACACAGTCTGTTTTCTTCTCTGCTGGGCTTTGTAAAAAGCAGAGGAGGGACAAAGTTATCGTTCCATCTTTGTCTGCGGCTGGAAATGATAAGAGGTGAAGATGAGGGCCGTCTAGAAGTACCGTATCTCTCCTATCATGTACTTTGTGTTGTTCTCAGTGAGCAACATTCATGTAATTCGTGTTGTGTAGTGGCAACATCTGAATGATTGTACTTCACTTTACTCAGTGTGGATTTATTAGGGAAGAGTTGCAAAAACAACAAAATGAACGTTTAAAGAAAGTATTAATAAGTTGGTCTTTGCCAGGGGTTTATAACACTGAAAAAGTAATTCAGGTCAGTTCTTTTTTTTGACCGAAATCCAGCAAAAGCCCCAAAGTTACAATTCCTTTTCTAGAAATATATACTTTATTTATATTTTTATTACCATTAATCCATTTATTTATAAAAATGTAGCTTTTAAATATTTACAATAATTGAATTAAAGTTTTAATATTTATATATGAAACCATTTCTTTTTTACTTCACTTTTCACAACGGCACTTACGAGTTCCTTTCTAAATAAAAGCACCTCGTGTCAAATAAAATCCTCCTGCCGCATCAGTTTCATTTGAAATTAAAAAAGTAAGACAATACTGACATTTTATATCAACATCTTCATCCTTTTTTTAAAAAAAAAATTTCTATCAAATCTAAACATAACATTGTTGTAGAATCCAATAAAACATTCTATCCATGTACAATGTAGTCCTAAGCTTAACCCTTTAACACCTGAGGTGTCGCCACAAATTCTTTAACGTACTTTAACTTTTCAACTGTTAACATAATCAACATAATTCCAGCAGAGAATTAACAACTGACGTCATTAACTGCTGACGCACCCCGTCTCGCACTGCTGCAGGTTCCCGGGCAGGTTCCCGTTCAAACGATTGATGATGACGTACTAATGTTCTCTCTGTAAACCCTCTGGAACCTCGACGGACGCCCTCAGGCATCCTGCTGTGCAGCTGTGAGATTAACGGATAAAACTCTGTCTAAAATCAACTTGAGCTTTTTTTAAACCGCTATTTAAAATCCCACTTGGAGGAAACATTATTTTATTTTGGGATGGGGTCTGACACGAGTTTACTCCAACCAGGAAAAATGTCAGAGAGACAGCAGTGCTCTTAGTAGATGCATTTTTATTTTTGGGATGCCTGGAATCTGAAACCCCACAGGCAGACTGATCACTGTCTGCATGACAACATAAGAACATCACAGGTCACATCATTGACCTGTGATGTTCTTCTATTAACAGAAATGTTGTCCTAATGTTGTCATATGTGGCCCAAATAAGGAATTTGGGAATTTCGCCTGGAATTCTTTTTTTGCATTTTCATTCAAAAATGTTTTGATTAGTTTTGTGGCTAAATGTATTGTTTTTGGGTTTTTTTTATGAAATTACACATGTAACCTTCATTCTATGTTGTAAAAACATTTTGTTAAACATTTTTGGAGTTTCCACACAAAAATCAATCCAATTTTCCCAGACAGAATTTTATGTTTTTGCATGATTTCATGTCCAGTGTGTGAATCGAAAATGGAAAAATGACAGAATAAAGGTCTTTAGAGGGCAGTGGGGTAAACTGGGCCTAGGCTCCCTCTGGATTGTTGTCTCAAAGGGTCTAAGGACAGGGATGGCCTGTTCTTTATAGTCTGTTTAGTTTTTACCTATTGTGCATATTTTATGACTCCATCTGTGCATCTGTAAAAACTGCAGGCATGAAGCCCAATGAGGCAAATTGAATTTGTGATATTGGGCTATATAAATAAAATTGAATTGAATTGAATTGAATCAAAGGAGTACCCACATCTAGCACTGAGGGGTATTTAGAGTCATTCTTCCTTTCACAACCACATACCTGTGGGATTCAGGATTCTCAACTGTGGCCACAACTAAGACCAAAGCTGGCAGCAGACTCAGAGCATCACTGGAGGTTATCCTAAGAGTGAGCCTTTCCCCCATTCCACCCAGACTGGATTTGATCATGTCTAAGAGACAGGCCCTAGTGTCTCACTAAGAGCTGAACATGAAGTGGGATTTGTAGCATTTTAATAACAGGCTGCTGTGACTATTGTTGTTCATTTGTCATAGATTTAGAGAGTAGTAACTTGTTACAAAAATTAAGACTACTAATTTGTCCAGTTCATCGGCAGGTTATAAGTTCATCTTTTAATTAGCACTTTATTTGAATGTCATTTACAGTTTGTTTTATTACCACACAATTTTATTTATTAAAATGCCTTATAAATATTTTTGGAATTCTAATTTGTGTTAAACTTGACAACTGTGGTTTAACTGTTCAGTGTGAAAATAAATGTCTGAGATGATCACATTGGATCATTTTTCCCCGCAAGATTTTACTTTTGGGGAAATGACTTGATATTATTGGATATAAATCAAACAAGATATGGATCAATTTAAGTTAACATGTTAATATTTGAATCAGCCTTGAATCATTATGTATCAGGAAAATTGGGCCCCAGTGTCAAAAAGGTTAAGAACCTCTAAGTTAATTGACGTGTTAAAAACCTGAACTTACATTAACTTGAACCATTTATTCAAATTATTAGCGTTTCTCTTCAAAGCCAAAGCACCACATTTGGCTTTGGAGCCTCGGGTCGTCCCATTGGAGCATGTTCCTTCATTTTAGTCAAGGTTCTTCTAAGTGTAGTTTCTGTCCTCTGTGCGTTTAGGTGGGAACGGCTACATCAACGACTACCCGATGGGACGCTTCCTACGAGACGCCAAGCTGTATGAAATCGGCGCCGGAACCAGTGAGGTCCGCAGACTCATCATCGGACGCGCCTTCAACTCCATGTTCAAATAGATGTCAGTGAGAACAAGTGGAGTGGTTTGTTTTGAATGCAGTTATTCACCCGGCACCTTACTGCAGAAACACCCGATGAAGCTGGGCGCACATATTCTGATCTTTGAAACAAGAACCCATTTGGTGACACTTTATTATCCTGTCATTAAATATCAGCCAGTGATAAGTGGCCTTGACTGTGAAAGTTGCTCTGAATGTGAGTAAACAGAATGGTGTTTGGTTATTTGAACGCTCCTGGAAACAGTTTAATTCTGGATCGACTGACTTTTTGTGACTTTAGAGGCAGAAAACGACATGTATTATCGATATTTTTCCATTCATAATCACAAAACCGCCTGATTTCACTTGTCTGAATCTAAGAAGTTCCACTGTAATTATGTGATGGTGTTAAATATGTGTATTTTAAGTCTCTGAATTTTCCTAGAAATCCTCCACGACCTGTTTCTCTCTCCATCTTTATGTAGCTGTACAGTTAGAAAAATGTATCAAATTATAGTTTTGTTTGCAATAAAATAAATGACCGACTTTTTGTTTCTTTGATTACCTCGAAATAAAACATGTTTTAAAGCTTAGTGTCAGTTCAAAATCTAAAAAAGTCTTATTTTGGTAGCCCAAAGCTATTTCTGGTTATTTCCATTTTACAGGAAAAAGTCGTGTTAAAATTGTGAAGACTCTGATGATTTATCATATTCAAATAGGAAAAAATGATTAATTTTGGCTTGAAATATTGTTTTTGGAAAAGTTTTCCTCTGTTTTGGGTGGGGGAAAAACAGTGGAATTATTGCTTAAATTATTGAATGAAAGGAATGTTTTTAAAAATATATTTTTTTTAAATGTAAAGAATGAAAACACACTTTAAAATTACCTTTTTTTATAGATGTTGCATAAATTTCTGATTTTTAGATAAACTTAAAAATAAAAAAAAAAATATGTACATCAAATATCACAGTTAAACTTTATAAATTTTAATTTTTATTGAAAAATCTTAAGTAATTTAACTTCTTAAATATTTTTTTCTTCATCATTCCTGGTATTTCATAAATCCTACTCTCCGTGCTGCCACTAAATCCCGTCTGTCAGAGCTTATAATGACGGCACCTTCAATCCATCAGCTGCTGTTTTATCTCCGTCACATACCGAGGCTCCGGCTGATTGATGAGCACAAGATCTGCTTCCTCCCTTACACTCTGTCATAACCACCCTGGACTGTGTTGACAGATAAAGTTTTTCTTTTTCTTTTTTTTAATGTTTTGACTTCCTAACTCCTCCAGTACAGAGAAAAGGGAGTGAAACCTTCACACCTGATCACATGTCCGATTGACTCTACCTGCCCACAGGAAGAGGATCGTCCACGAGTCCTGTTGTTTATACAGATACAGAATAAAAAGGCTGTTCAGAAAACACACGGCCCGTCTGTCTCCACTCAACACAGAGCTCCTTGTTTGCACAGAGAGAAAAACAATCCCAACGCATTTGAATAATACATGGAGCCGTACTTCAGGGTGGATTTTCCCCTCGGAGAGAAACAAGGCAACACTATTTGTTATTATTGAAATCCTGATCTTATCATGCTAAAATGTAAAAATAGCGCTAATTAAAACTGTTTTTATAGAGATTATCCAAAAACATATTTTAAATAAACTGTTTTGTTGACATATTTCATAACAGGCTTTTCGCCAAAACAATTCCCTCTACTAAAAATGTACAGCTCATGTGTAAATATAATAGATTTTTCATCAGTAAATGCTTCATTAATTAGCTTTTATTTGATGGGGGCTGTTAAATGAAAAAACATGTTATTTAAACTCGTTTAATGTGAGAAAGGTCTTGGGCTTCACTAAACAGTGTCAGCCAAGCGCTTATTAAGAACCAGTAGTCGTCATTTTGCAATGGTTGACCTCTGTCATAACAGTGTCGACCCCTCTTATGAGGAAAAGGACAGAAACCCTTTATTTACTTAGAGATGTCTCTCCTTTGTTTTGTTTATTAATTTATTTTTGATTTTTACAGTCCCCTATGACCCTTTTTTTTTTTATTTTAAGAAAATGTTACCAGTAGTATCTAATTATGACTATGGTGTTTTTAACCACAATCCCACAAAGCCATTTTTCATGTTGATCTGAAGCCTCTGTTTCCAAAATCTCCTCTGAGGGAGCGTGGCTTTTGGAGCTGAGCTAAGCCGCCTCTGATCCTCCCCTCTCTAATGATTATGATGGCTCTGTGTCTTGCAAGCGTAAATGTTCAGCGCTGCTACATAAAAATGTCAAGCAATATCGGTAATCTCCAGCCGTATTGATTTAAGCCGGATGTCAGCTCAGACGAAGAAGTGTAGAGGTTCCGGTTCAAAGCTTCTACAAAACAGTAGTAATTCTGCAATAAGGAGAGTTAAACACGGCACCAAAGAAAAATCAAGAGGCCAACTCGATGGAGCTTAGAGCTGCGCTAGCTGACAGACAGGCTGAGCTAAGTCTGTTGCTCCGGCTGGAAGTTAAAGTAACACCACTATTGCAACTTGACGCTATGCAATCACTGCTGCTACAACTCATTAAAGACTAGAAAAATTACATAACGAACAAGATAATCGGCATGATCTCCTGGATAGAAGAGTGAACGATGTGGATCAACAAGTAAGAATGAATAAAATCATTCTCATGGGACTTTGACTCAAATCCCGGGCTTGCACACTGGTGCAACAAATGTTAGCATGGAAGCTAACGGAGAACCAAGTTGGAGTATTCCTCACATCTAAAGGGATTTCCTTGGATCTAAATACTCTTAATGTCTGTCATTCGGTTCCTTTGAGAAAGAATTCGGATAAACCAGCGATCCTGATCAGGTTTGTGAATTGAAAGTACAAGATGGCTCTGATGAAACAAAGAAAATACCTGATGGGTTTGGCTGTTTATTTAAATGATCATCTATTGAACTATTATGCTGATCTAGCGAAGCACGCTAGAGTCCTAAGGAAGAGAAGATAGATCCGAGGTACTTGGTTCAGAACTCCAGGATCTTTGTCAAAACCACTCGGTCCACAGGATCTGGCTATGCCACTGGAAATCAAAAGCATCAAAGACTTTGAGAAGTTTGGGATTACATACATCTGAGCCTTTAATTAAAACAAAATAAGTGTGAAATGTGATTTCAAGAAAACGTCTAGTCTACCGCTTCTGAAGGTGAACTTTGACCCAATTTTAAGCTGCCCTTCAGACAACCTGAGCACAATTCACTTGATATATCAGCTGAAGGGCAATTGACCCAACAATTAAAGTCTGCAGTCATAACAACGCCGTTCATAGCTGTAAAATATAAAATGCAGCAGAAGGATTACCAAGGCCTTGATTGTGTCACTAGACTTGGTTGGCAGTGTGATTTATGACTGATCTTTAATGAAAACAATCCGCACAAATTTTCGAATGGGAATATTTTGGATTTGTTTTGAATCGACTAACGTGGATGATTTTTCATTCTGATGATAATGATTATCATCAGGGAAAGTCATTTGCATTGATTGGTCTGGATTTTTTTTATGTCTTAGATTTTTGGTGCTGGTTGGTGCAAGTGATTTTTTTGGTGATCATGGTCTGAATGTGCTTGGATTTTTGGTATTGATTACTGTGGATGATTTGTTTTTTGTTTTTTTTTGATAATAGTCTAAGTATATTTACTTTTTTTGTAAGTTATATTAATGTATATTGTCTTTGATATGAATCTAAGACAAGTCCAATGAAATTATACTATGGATATTTGAAATTTAATTACATCACTGATCTTAAGGATCCTTAATAACCTGAATCAATGAGTGTTGAGTATAAATATTTGATAAGTGAATGTTGATAATTCATGTAAAGAAAACAGTAAGGTCAAACCAGGGAGGGATTACACAAATTCGCTGCCTCCCACTCCTTTTCAAGCGATCTACTTATGATTGATTTTGTGATATCTATTTTATGTATTATTACCCAATTGCTTAAAATAAACCATTTCATTGTGTCAGCAAATGGTGATGGAGGCCCCAAATGCAGGAGAACAGGCTTGGTGACAAGAACTTAACACATTTAATAAAGTAACTAAAACATGACAAAAACCCATAGAGAATCAAAAGTGGCAGAACATGACTTGACAATGAGAAACTGAAAACCAGACACTTAAACACGCTGAGGTTGATTAACTAAATGAAGACAGCTGTGGATGATTTAATCTAAACAAGGTGAGACTGTCCAGGAAAACAGAACACGATAAAACCTAAGCACTGAATCATGACACATTCATCCATTTATTTTTGGACCGAACTCTCTCCAAAATCTTGATTCTTTCTCCTTCCAGTTCACCAAAGACTCTTTTAGCTAATTAATTACCCAATTTTAAGTGACATTGTTGTGACCATACATTTAATCAATTGGTTTCTCTCAGATAACATCAAAATGGTCTTTTATTGATTTACAATCCTTTACAACTGCGGTCAAATGAGCCGCCGGTCGCATTTTGTGGTCACGTCAAGAAGCTTTGTGGAGTCTCATGGAGATTTTCCAGTGTTCTCAGCCCTGCTACCGTAAGTATTGTATGAAACTAATACAAAAAATCCAGTGATGGCTGATTTGACCACAGAAATATGAACAGCGGCTCATTTGACTGGAGTCAATGGGAAGATACCATCTTCTCTTGCGTGTCTATGTTAATGCTGCTGAGGCCTAAAGTTGTTTTCAAAGAAATCAATCAAACTAAAACTGACAGTTTCCTCTTCTGAAATGACAGGTGGCTCATTCATTAAAACACCACGATAAAGAATGGTTGTTGGTTTTCATGCTGATTATGCATTTGTGGCTCAACGGGGAAGTCTGTTAGGTAAAATAAGGAGAAGCACACTTTGTTTACAACCTTGTTGACCCACTTTTGACTCATTTTTTTTCATGGTGAATTTACACCCTTGCTATGATAAAGGTAATTCTCCAGAGTAACTTCAAACCCAAGTGACAAATAATTGTAAAATTCCAGTTAAAGATGTAAAATAGTTCCAAGATTTATGCATTTATCACCAGTTCTAAGCCTGTTTCTCTAGATTTCTCACAGATTTTCAAAAAGTAATACTTATATGTGGAAAGATTTTTTTTCTTTTATTCCAAGCTTTAATCTATAATCCATCTTCTTTTCACGAGCAACGACTCAGCCTTGCCTTTTGGTGGACTATGAATAAAGATTGATGAAAGGTGTGTCTGGTAGCCCATTAGGATGATTTAAAGCCTGTTTTTTTTTAACTTGTAATCTTGCATCTTGGTGAAAGGAAAACAGCAAACCGTGGCCCTTCTAAAAATAGGTAAACAAGACCAACAAGTTACAACATGTCTGAGACTCTTGTGAAGCTGCAGACTTGATGGTCACATGTGGTTGACGAAAAAAAATCCTACCAACCAGCCATTGTGCAAACATCATGAAAGTAAGTTTTTTTTTTAATTTGAGAGTTTAACATCTGTAAGAATGAGGATTGACTTATTTACACCTGCTTCCAGTTTTCAAAATAGCTTCAGGTAAGCTAAAGGGTTCGCCTCTTGGGTGGATCATACCACTTGATCCAGTCCTGCATGGCACCATCACTAGCTGATTTCAGAATCCCACTAACATGTGTAACTCCAGAGCCCTCTCATCTCCTTTCTTACTTCAAGTAAAGGTTTCCCTTTGAAGTTCATTCAAAATGTATTATGCAATATGAGTGCAAAAAAGAGAAGATTATTTAAATGTGTGTAGCAGAGCTTCAAATAAACAAAATTTAGAGCTTTGTGGAGGAGTTGCTTAAGGTCACGTCACACATTCAAATCTGTTGTATATACCAGTCTGGGATTGGGTCAAAGAGGGAATTGTACTTAAAACCTAAATATTTTAATAATTAAATTCATTGAAGTAAAACAAAAAAGAACAACTGTCCAGAAGAAAAACAACATTTCAACTTTTATTTAACTTCATGAAACGTACCCACGTTTTATCCGGACACTGCATTCTCCACATTCAAAACACATAAATTATAGGTTGATTGTGACTCTAAATTGTGCCTTTAAATGAAAATCTGAGTGTGTGTAGTTGTGTATCCTTGAGATGGACTGGTGATCAACCTGACCTTCGCCCAACTGTAGATGGAGAGGCTCAAGCAACCATGTGAGCCCAAAAGAGATTCAGTGGGAATGGATGGATGGATGGATGGATGGATGGATGGATGGATGGAAAGAAACTTACCCATAACGTTTGTGCGAAAACAAAAAAATCAATATTGTTTCTATTTAATCATGTGATAAATAAGTAAAGCAGAATGAATTTTGGCTTTAAAAAAAATACTAATACCCCTTTTCAAAAGGCCAAACTTGATTTCTTATGAAAACAGAAAGCATGTGTTGAGTAATCTCTGTCAACACAGAGTGCTTAGTGTTTGCAGCTGCTTAGCTTATCATCTAGCAAGAAGGGCTCCTCCCAAAAAACTGAGGAGCAAACTGACTCAACTAAGTAAAGGTTGTTCTCCTGGCATTTAAATGAGTGTTTTCCAAATCACAATCTCCCTTTTCCAGTGTTGCAAAGAAAATCATAAACTACAGACCAAGACTTAGAGAAAGATAGTAAACAACTGGGGGTCTCTTAAGCTTCCAATAACCTGTTGGAAGCACTTCAATACTTTTTTTTTCTAGTACTTCTTAAGCAAAGATTTTTGTTTCCTTTTAAACATTTGATTGATTGTATCCCATTGATTAACAATTGTTAAATTCCTCATTTACTTATGTAGCAAAGATTCCTGGATCAGGCAAAAGAATGCAAATAAAACTTGGCACAAGTTTTATGACACTATGGTTCTTTCAGGGCGACATGGTGGATTAGTGGTTAGCCCTCTCGCCTCACAACCCTGGTCCGAACTATCGACAGGGTCCTTTCTGTGTGGAGTTTGCATGTTCTCCTGTTGCATGACAGGGTTTTCCCCAGGCCCTTCAGCTTCCTCCCACAGTCCAAAAACATGCTTTGTAGGTTAATTGGTGTGCAAGAGAGTGTGTGGCCCTGCAACAGACTGGTGACCTCTGCCCTGCCTTCACCCAGCTGTAGCTGGGTTAGCTACAGCTACCCTGTGACCTCAAAAAGGATTCAGCTGGTCCTAAAGCTGGACAGGTAGTTCTATTACACATTTCCGAAACTCTTGTATGTTGAATAGCAAACACGTCTTGTTTTTTCAAACTTAATTGATCCAATCCATCAAACGGGAATCTAAAGCAAGTTAAACTGTTACACATTGGCAGAGAAGATTTTGTATATGTTAATGGAAAATACCGTCACCATTTAATAGGCTAGTAAAGTATAAACAGGTGGTTGTGCGGCAGATGTGGAGTGGTTGACCTCTGATCAGTAGGTTGCATGTTTGATTCCTGCCTTGTGGAACTGTAATTGTGCAAGATAAGGAACCTATCATTGGTACTGGTGGTTACAGGTTAATGTCCTTGCATAAAAGCAACTGCCATCAGTGTGTGAATGGAACTGTGACTATGAAACACTTCGGACCTTTGTCATTGACTGTATAGGAGAAATGACCCCTCCTCCTTCATGTTCCAAATAAGAAGTACTTGTCTAATACCTGTTTCTGAGTTTTTGAATACTCATTAGAGCTCTAACAGTTTTTAGAAAATGCCAGGGGCTGCATTTTATTGATTTTATGAAAGGAACCTGTCACAAAATTTGAATGTGGTCCACATTTGGTCAATGGGCCAGACTTTTGACATGCCTATAAAGTCAGTTGACCTAATCAACGTAGAAAATGCTATGTGTATTTACCATTTGTCCTAAACAGGCTTTTAATGATGATTTACAACCCACCATAGGTATAATAAAAACAAAGCCATCAAAATCATTAATTTTTGTCTTTTTTTGTAGTGCTGATCTAGACCCCCTCCAATCAATATCATGTTTTGGGTGTTTTAACGTGTTATTGTAGCATTTTTCTCATAGTAGTAGTAGTAGATGGCCAAAAGCTAGAAACAGTTGACAACTTCGTTTATCTTGGGTCCACTCTAACAGATGAAGGTTCCAAACGTGAAGTCCTCTCAAGGATTGCGAAAGCAACATCAGCGCTAACGAAACTTAAGTTCATCTGGAACGACAGAAACATCACACTCGGCTCCAAGATCAGACTGATGCGCTCACTCATAACATCGATTCTCTTGTATGCTTGTGAATCATGGACCCTTACAGCTGAGCTAGAAAAGAGACTTCAAGCCGCAGAGATGAGATGCTTGCGAAGGCTCTTAGGCATCTCATACAAGGATCACATCACGAATGAAGAAGTCTGGAATAGGATCAAACAAAGCTGTTGGCCTTATGAAGACCCTGACCACTATCTGGAAACGGAAACTGAAATGGTATGGCCATGTCACAAGATCAAGTGGACTAGCAAAGACAATCCTGCAGGGAACAGTTCCAGGCAAGAGAAGAAGAGGCAGACAAAAGAAGAGATGGGAAGACAACATCACAGAATGGACGGGCTTGAGGCTGAGGGATGCGATGCGGAAGACTGAGAACAGAGATGAGTGGAGGACTCTGGTTGCCAAAGTTTCTGTAGTGCCCCAACGGTCCACAAGACTAAGGGACAAGTGAAGTGAAGTGAGTGAGAGGACATTTATGAAATAATTTAAGATTAAAACTACATTTTCTAACTTTTTCTTTATTAAAATCTTGATGGCTCAGGGGCAGATGTAAACTCGAAGTTTGAAAAGCTCAGGTTTGTGATGCAGCAACTGTGATGGTTCGGCCAAAGTCTCCCTCCTCTGCTACAATTAGGAGCTTAACACCTTCTTCAACCGGTTCAGCTCCCCCCAAGCTGCCCCCCTTGTCACCAGCCCTCCTCTGCTGCAGCACTCCTCCAGCCTTCCCATCCATCCTGCCTCTGTTCACCTTTTTCCTGCCTCCTCTGTGCCTCTGCCTCAGTCTCCAGGTCCCAGGTCGCTCTCCTCTCCCATTACTTCGGATCAAGTGAGCAAAGAGTTGAAACGGCTCCACCCCAGGAAGGCAGCAGGCCCAGACCAAGTGTCACCTCGGCTCCTTAAGGCCTGCGCTGCTGAACTGGGTGACCCCCTACAGCAGGTTTACAACCTGAGCCTGCAGTTGGGGAGGGTCCCATCACTGTGGAAGACATCCTGCATTGTTCCTGTGCCTAAGAAGAGTCACCCCAGCGAGCTGAATGACTACCGCCCGGTTGCCCTCACCTCTCACGTCATGAAGACGCTGGAGCGGCTGGTCCTGCAGCTCCTGGGACCACAGGTGCAGAGTGATAGGGACCCTCTCCAGTTCGCCTACCAGCCAAAGGTGGGAGTGGAGGACGCCGTACTATATCTTTTACACCGGGCTCTCTCCTACCTGGACGGGGGAGGCTGCGCTGTCAGAATGCTCTTTTTTGACTTTTCCAGTGCTTTTAATACCATCCAGCCCCTCCTTCTACAGCAGAAACTCCTCTCCTTTGGTGTAAACTCCCAGCTGATCTCATGGATTACAGACTAACTGACAAACAGCCACAGTTTGTCAGGATGGGGTTTGCAGCTCCTCCATGCTGACTGGCAGCACAGGAGCCCCAAAGGAACTGTGCTCTCGCCTCTCCTCTTCACCCTTTACACCACCGACTTCCACTACAACTCTGATACATGTCACATGCAGAAGTTCTCTGACGACACTGCTATTGTGGCATGTATCAAGGAGGGTGAGGAGGGGGAGTACAGGCAGCTGGTGGAGAACTTTGTTCAATGGAGCCAGCGGAACTGCCTCCACCTGAATACCACCAAGACCAAGGAGATGGTGCTGGACTTTCGTCGTGTACCTGCTGCGGTGCAGCCCATCATCATTCATGGAGCTGAGGTGGAGGTAGTGGACTGCTACAAATATCTGGGAATCCTGCTGGATAAGAGCCTGAACTGGTCAGTAAACATGGACTGCATCTACAGGAAGGGGCAGAGCAGGCTATACTTTTAAAAAGACTCGCCTCTTTTAACATCTGCTCGGAACTCTTTTTATGTTCTGTCAATCCGTTGTTTTCAGTGCTTTGTTCTATGCAGTGGTGTGTTGGGGGGGCGGTGCAAACAAAAAGGACTTAAAAAAACTAAATCGCCTGATCAAGAGGGCGGGCTGTGTGGTGGGCCGAAGCATGGAGACGGCAGAGGTGGTGGCTGAGCGGAGGATGCTGACCAAGCTGGAGAGCATAATGAGAAACACTGGTCACCTCTACATGGAGTGTTCGCCGCACAAAGGAGCGTCTTCAGTAACCGCCTGCGCTCTCTACCATGCTCCACTGAAAGGTTCAGGAAGTCCTTCGCACCGAGCGCAATAAGACTTTTCAATGGAGCTGGGAGGGCATGAGGGGGGATCTGAACGACTAACTATTTCTGTTTTATCTATTTATTTATTTGTACAGCAATTTTAACACTTTTAATTGCTTTTTAGAGCTCCATAATTTTAATGCTTTTAAACTAACCTTATAACTGTTTCTTGCTCTATTTACTTGAACCTGCTTGTGTGTGTGTTTGGAGCAATGGATGAATTTTTGTAAGTTCCTTCGGGATTAATAAAGTACTCTATCTATCTAATTCGCTTGCAGACAATTCACTTGCATACACTTGCAGACAAATAGTCTGAATTCCTACCCTACCCCTCCAATTGTAGGGGTATCTAGAGCAGCAGTGTGTCTGAAATATTTTTTTAAGGGGGAGCCTTAGGGAATTATGGCTAAGTATCCCTCCGCTGCAAAGGTGATCGAGGAGGAACCCATTTCTTTACGTGGGTGTGCTTTAAAGCACAGAAGTTTACATTTTAATAAAGTCTAAGTAATGACTTTCTGGAGTCCAATGACAGACATGAAGTCTTGTACACCTTGTCCACCTTTGTGATGAAAGGGCTAATGCCTTAATGTAAGGGTGGGGTCATCTCGACCCCATGAGAGAGCACAAGGGCTTAGTTTTGTTAAGTATTTTCCAAGTGCTTTCAGCTACGTGCTAACGTAAATGACCAGCAACTATTGATGAATGTCTTTTTTTTTTTTTTTTTCTAAGTTTATTTTCGAACAAGAACAACGATACAAACAGAAAGAAATGAAAAAGAGCAAAACAAACAAACAAGAAACAAAGTAAACAAAGCAATTTCTCTCACAATCATTCTTGAAAGCAACAACAGATGTTCATAGTTCGAAAAAGGCCTTTGGATGAAGCTAATAGCTTATCAACTCCAAGCCCCTTTGACCTCTTTTTTTTTTTCCCAGTCCAAATTAAATATACAATTTCTCATTCACTATGAGCTACATGAAAGAAAAAAAATAGATTAAATTTCATTAATTGTCTTCAAGGGTTAGCAATGTCCGGATTTGTGGACACTATTTTTCTATAGCTAAATGGGTTAAATGTTGGAGGAGGGAGAAGATGTAGGTGTAGGGGACAAATTCTGATTTAGTCAAATTGATGCATCAACATATTTTTCTCATTGAGCTGCCATTTGGCTCAAAACTGTATGGCAGGAAATTGCTTACCATTTTTTTTATGCGCTCCTGCTGCTCTGCAGAAAATATGTCTCCTCTAGACCTTTTCTTGAAAAAAATAAAATAAAAAAGCCTCTTTGTGGCTATTTGTTTTTCTCTGCGAGGTGGTGACTGAAGGTTCCAACTCTTTTCTAAGGCACAACTAAAAGCGATGAGGTTTGAACTGCATTTTTGAGTTTACTGAAAAACTTTTTTTGTTGTTGTTTTTGCTACTCTGTTAGGCTGTGAGGTGCTATAAGCTAGCGGGAGAGAGTGTAAATAAAGCAATGATGTTGTTACAGGTTTAAAAACTACATTCACATAATTAAGTGACCACTGGGAACAGCTTTACAATAGAAAAAATATAGCTGGAGAGGGATTTTAATGTTGTATATATTTTAAATTAGTGTAAATGTCTGTCCTTAAAATGACATTTGACAGGTTTTTCTTATTTTGAAACATTTTATTCCATAATTATTGGCATTTTGGGGTTAAGTAATGAATCCTAAAACAATTAGAGTGGAGCTAAATGCTGCTCCTGAGTCAGGGGGTCATAAATTAGGGCTCCTTCGTGGCCGAGGAGCAGCTGAGCTCCTGTCACCGAGAATGGCTCGGAGAGGCGTGAACGTCGTGGGAGCCATCTGTCCGCCGCGGCGCGTGCAGCTGCCGGTGACGTTCGGCCGGTGGCCCCTTTAAGAAACTCCATGTTTTCGCTACATGATGCGTCAACGTAGAAAGCGGATGATGCTGTTATGTAAAAACACGCCGAAGTGAGCAGGACTTCACGGGGGGAAGAGAGAGCTGTCGACTGCTGAGCCCGCGTTTGTGACTCTGCTGCGGGGCTGCGAAGTGTGTCGAAGCGGGGGGGTTATTTATTTATTTATTTGTTGGTTTATTTGGACTTTGGGGGGACGGGAAGGGAACAAAACTCAACATGACTCGACCTCCGCACCGTTTTCCTCCTTCGCTTGAGGGAAGCGTACACCTGACGCATCTCCTCCTCGCCAGCTGGAACTAATCTACATTTTGTTTCATTTTTTAAAAACATCTCCTCATCTGGGCTGTTTTTCTTCTCCGCGAGGTGGTAAGACTGAAGCTTCCAACTCTTATCTCGGGCAAAACTGAAAGTGTCGATGAGGCGGTTTAGGCTGGATTGTTGAGTCCGCTACTGACACAAAAAGCACATTCTTTTGCTGGTGTTTATTTATTTATCTTACATTTGTGCAATTGAAAATGAACTTCCCGTGCTCTCTGTAGTGTGTGTGGAGTACCCGGGTTCAGGTGGCCGTTTCCACGGCTGTGAGTCGAGCCCCTCGTCGCTTGAAAGCGTCTAAACTGGAGTTTAAGCTCAACTTTTATGGAGGCCTTTGATCTTTATAGAAGAAAGCAAAAGATCAAAGCACATTTACAAAACATCCACTTGTTTGCTGGATGACGTTTATTGGCTTTTCTGAAAGCTTATGTGTAATTTTGGTAAGAATTCCTGTCATTTTTATTCAAAATACAACATATTTGGTTGATATCATGCGCTACTTTGTTGATTGTCATATGTAAAATATTTTAAATATTCCTAAATAAGAATGTGAGGGCCCCTACTTTTTTTTTTTTTTTACTTGAACTTGATTTGAATTCACAACTTTCCAGGTTTACCATAAGGCCAAGGAGCCTATGGTGTTCACATTGGACAAGCAGGGAGGGGCTTCTTCTTTTTTGTTTCGTTTTCTCCTGCTTACTAGCACATGTCAAGCACAGTTGAGCATATTTTGAATTCTTTACCTACCTCTATGGCTTCTCCTTACCCCTTCAATTGTAGGGTCAGTTGTGGGGTGTCCAAAAAAGTTATTTATTTAAGGGTAATCCTTGCGGGGAAGGGATGCAGAGCCCTCCCCCGTGGGGGTGTTCTGAAACACAGAAGTTTACATTTTAATGTTTTATATGACTTTTGTTTTACCATGACTAAAGTTTTAAAACTTATGTTTTTAGATGTGCTGGAAGCCACGTGCTAATGCATATGACCGGCAACTTTTGATGACGTTATCAAGTGGGAGTGTCGTCAAAATTTGAAGACAGTATTTTTCTACAGCTCGCCATTTGGAGGGCTAAATATAGGGGTAGTGAGAAGCCATTGGGGAAGAATTTGGATTTGGGCTTGAAGAGTCTTGGTGCATATCTTGCTTCATGGCTCGCTCTTTCATAGCTTTATTCCGATATATGAAAGATCTGCTGGTGTTATAGTTCTGGCCCGGCAAAAACCGCAATAATTAGTTCTCCTCCATGATCAGTTTTCCAATGGTTGACACGTTGAGAATTGATCTATATGTCATTACCAAAAACAAGATCCTTATTAGTCAACTTTCAATGCGGTAACAATGGGCACACGTTTTTGTACGTATATCATCAAAAATTTACATTCAAACTTGTGCAGTAATGTGTCAATGTGAGTGTTTTGAACCCAGAAACCCGAAATGCACATTTACACGTTTTACATTGACTTTTTTATTGAAAGTAGTAGCTTTAATGCGTGTTGCCAAGGGTGGTGTCAATTTAAATTCAGAGTTCCTGCTCTCCTGAAAAACCAACTAAACTGGAGTTTAAGCTCAATTTTAAAGATCTTTTAAAGAAGAAGGCAAATGATCAAATTGGACTGCTGTAGAATGCAGCCCTGTTTACTGGCATTTCAAGAAGCTTATGTGACATTTTTGCAAAAATTCCTGTCATTTTTGGTTCATTTCATTCTCTACTTTGCTGTTTTGTCATAACTTAAATATTTAAAAATTCCTTAAATAGAATGTGAGAGGCTTTCTCTTCATTAGGGCTGAGCGATATAGATTTTTTTTTAATGTCACAGTATAGTCTTTCATTTAAGGCAATAACAATATATTTCAAGATGGGCCTAAAAACCAAATAATTATTTCTCAAATTTGAACAATCTCTGGCTCATGAGAGAAATGTATATTCATCAGCAGGTTGTTTGGGTTAAACATTTATTTATTTATATATAATTTTCCTATCAGGCTTTAAACAGATTAATTAAAGGAACATGATGAAATTTTTTTTGGATAACTAAGAAATCCCAAATTTAATACAAACTAAATTGAACATTAAAGCAAAAGCTTTCGTTCAAAAGAGAAGATAAATAAAACAGATCATTAAACTGCTTGATTAGTTAGATTTAAAAACAAAACAAATTCTACAAATGCATTCCAATGTAAATTAGAATTGTAATTCTGACAAATAAAATGGCTGAGTAATAGCTGTTTAATTCCCTATAGAAGTCTATGGGATTTTGGCTTCTTGGAGACGAAATCCTATTTGGAAAGTAAGGGGGGACTCAGTCCAGTTTTCTTTATACAGTTAGTGGCAAATATGTCTTTCTTAGAAAGACCAAAAAGGTCATAAAAGCAATTTAACTACCTTTTTTTTACTTGATATTAAATATTTTGTCATCAGAGATTTGATTATGGTCAAAAACATGATCTATTGATTTTGTATTAAAAGAAAATCAGATTTTTGTACTGCATTGAAGTTCAAACGCTTAAGTTTATGATGGGAAAGACACTATGTCAGAAAACGTCATTAACTCTGTGCTGGAAAAGACCACGACAAAGAAACATTTTATCAGAGTTTATTAAACTTTGCAAACAGAAAACCCCCAGAGATGTTCCGGTTTCTTAACATGAATGTAGTAGACTGCCCACACATAAGCTTTAGAGCCGGCAATCAATCCAACACATAACTCTATTATTTCTGATTAACTTTTTTGCCTGATAGCCAGACTGAGTGGACAGACACAATAAGAGGAGACAGTACTTTAGACTCTGTCTACCCGTGGGTTGAGGAACAAGACTGGAAAAACAGAAGAGAACAGATTATAATGGGTGCTGAGCATTCTTGTTCATTGTTTTTCATTGCTATTTAAATCCATTTGTCGGAGGAAAATGAAAGCAACTTCCCTCCCACAGCTTCACTGGAAATGTTACCGAGACTTTTTCTACCGAAGAATCACACTAACCATAAATGATGCAGGAGTTGAGTGTCATCTGTCAGAGGAATCACAGCTCATCTAGCTGGATTTGATCGTGTGCTTTTAACGGACTGTTGTTTATTGATGAAAGACCTCAATTTTCAGGAGTTTCAGCTGCAAGACAGTCGGGAGTGATTTGCACAGCAAAGTGAATCCTGTAAAATGTGTGTAAAACTGCAGATCATTTGACAAGGGTCTATTCCGGCTATGGCTTTAGACTAGATGGGATTGATTTAAAAAAGATCCTCCCTAAAACACAAATCTGAAGTTGTGCCTCCTCTTGCTTTTTCTAATCTCTCAAACCAAACCTAATCTGTGCTTAGTTTGCCCAATAACTCTTTGAAAATTGTTTTTTTAACACGTTTTTGTGGTATTTTTCTGATGATAGAGGACATGTATAGAGAGAAATTGAGCATAAAATTGCATTTCTGAGTATTTCCTTATTCAAATCGTTGTGAATTGGGTGCAGATGAAGAAAACTCCTCATGAAAAAGAGTGGTCTCAGCAAGGAGAAGGGGGGATTGCTCTGTGTCAACGGTTCTGCCCACAACTCAAATTTCTTATGAACTCCTGCTGCTCTACAGAAATTACATAATAGAAACGACAGTTTTTAAGAATTTGGGGTAAAAAAAAGGCATAATCATGATTAAAAGACCACTGGCAACACTTCGAATATGGATCAAAAGATGATCAGAGTGGGACTTCAACACAAAACTCTGAGAAGTTTGGAAGCTTTAGGAAAACTCTCGGATCGAACCGGTGGTCCAGAGTAGCTGAAATAAGCAAATGTGTAAAAACAGGCAGTTTTGTTGAAATGACTTGACCATCAGAACAGGGCAGTCTTTTTAATGACATGGTTTCTGCTCAGTATTAATGTTAAGTTTATAAAGATTAAGTAAATCCAGATAATGTGGCATATGCAGCTTTGCCTGTATGGATGCCGTCTAAAATGCTACAAAAAAATTCAGACTTATGCATATTGAGAATAATCGCTACATATACATTTTTTAAGTCTTCATAATGTGTCTGCAATATACCCAGATGCCAAGTTCTACCATTGTGCATGAAATGCAAAAGCATTTTTTGTTAGAGGAGACAAAATGCTTTATTTATCCAACAGCATCATGTCTTCTTGTTTTTTTCCACTCGTGTTGAGTGGAGATCAGGAGTTGTTAATGATTTGAACAGTTTAAAACTTTGAAGAAAGTTGTTTTAATAATTAAATCAATCAAGGGTATCTGGTCTGGATGCCTCCTTGAGGAGTAGTTCCAGGCATGTCCCAGTGGGCGGCGGGGCCCCCCAGGGTAACCGGAGGAAGTGGCCAGGGAGAGGGAAATGTGGGTATCTTTGCTTAAACTGCTGTCCCTACGAACCGGTCTTGGATGAGTGGAAGAAGATGGATGGATGAATGGATGGATGGATGGATCAATCATGGAGCAGACATAAATTGGGACAACTTTAAAGTCCCCCTCTGATGAAATTCATGTTTTTTGAGTTTTTAACATGTTTTTAACATGTGTGGCATTTTTCTTATGAAAGAGAATAAATATAGTGTGAAATCATTTCGCTTTTGCATTTTCTGAGTATTTCTCCTTTTGAATCGCTGTCAAATTGTTACTGAGAATCTGTTTGAATTAATGGGCAGTTAAAACCCCTCCTCATCTGACCCAGAAAGCGTACCGAGCTCAGGTTCAGGAGAAGAGATGAGAATCTTCCTGTTGACTGCGGTCATATCAGCCGCTGTGCACATTTCCGTGGTCAAATCAGCCATCTTTGGATTTTTTTGTGTACAATACTTGCTTTAGCCAGACTGAGAACGCTGGAAATTCTCCTTTAGACTCCACGGCGCTTCTTTCTCCTCAGTTCACCGCAGATGTAAAGGATCGGTGAAATTTTGATCCATGAAGCTCTCGACTCCCTCGTCCGAGCTGACAACCAGCTCAAAACAAAACTACTAGACATTTTTGTGGAGCAGCGGTGATGATTGACGCTAGCAAGACACGGAGCCATCACAATCCGAAGGGAGGGGGCCCGTGACAGAGCAGCTCCACTCAGCGCCGCTGAACTCCAAAAGCCACGCCCACCCAGAGGATTTTTTTTTTCCAGAGGAAGGCTTCAGATGAACATAAAAAATAGCTTCATAAGACATTCAAGTTGTGGGATTTTGGTTAAAAACGTAATAATCATAATTAAAACACTACAAAGATTGATTTTTTAAAATAAAAAAAAATTATCAAAGGGGGACTTGAAGTACATTTCCATGCCCGTATGGACCACCTGCGACTTTTTTGTCTGAAGGTGAATCTACACTATGATAGTCAAGTGAACTCCAAAAATGATTTGGTTTGGTTAATGACCGAACCATGGTGTGTTTGGGTCAATGTTAACAAAAACCAAAATCTTCATTAGGGAGGAAAGTAGCCAAGCCAAATGAAAGTACATGATTCTACATTCCTGGTTCTCTCTTTTAAAGTATACAAATTCGTGACAGTTCTCTATATGCGTACTAGACATATTCTAACGTTTTCTTTTATCTTTAGCTTTGATATGAGTTTTTTTTTTTTATTATTATTATTTTATGTGGTAGATGTGGACTCTTTTCTCATGGCTCCATTTCCTCTCTTTGGTTCACTCAAGTATGGGTCTGGATTCAAACTGTAATGAACCGTACCAGGGCCCACTTGCAAGCTTTCAGGTAAACCAAGTAGCTTGTTTGGGCCCGATAACCTTTGCCACCTGTTGTACAAACAATATGTTTGTTTAAAAAAAAGGTTTCTGCTCAAATAGCTTTGACATGAATAGAAACTTTTGTTTTGTTTACTCACAAAGACAAAACTTTGCTAAAGCTTTTACCTTGTCTTAATCCTTCCTTTTTCATTGGTGCTGCTGGATTATATTTGCTTTAGTAGATTCATCTAAGTGTGCAGGACATTTTTGTTGTGTAATGTTGGCTTTGTCGCCTCGTCTGGATTTCCCCCAGTACGATGCAGAGACACAGCTGTGAAAATCGCAGGTCTAATTCATGGAAACAGAGAAGGACAGAGGAGAGCCGCAGACTGGCGTCAGCTGTCCACCGGTCCCCAGCTGTGGTGGATGTGGAGCTGTCAGAGCGAGGGGTCTCGCTCTCTTCTAACACATGCGGGGGATTGTTTGCACGGGGCGGGAGTCTGTGACTGAATGCGCGTGTGTTTTTTCTTCTTTTTTTTATTGAATGCTCATTTTGGCTAAAGCTAAATGGAACAGAAGCTCTCAGTGTGACCGACAAACGTCGAGCTCTTTCAGTGAAAAGCACATGGCACCAAGTGTCCTTCAGTTTGGCAGATGCTGAAAGCATGACTGAGACTCTGGCAGGTGGGCAGGAGGGAGACACCCCCCTCTCCCCATTCACTTTTTTCACCAAATCCTGAAACAGGCCTCGTCTCAAAATGATTAGCATTTTACATTTTTTTGACTCTTTAATCGTTTATTCCACTAATGTAATTCCAGTGGATTCTGAAGTGGAGAAAAACAGCCATGCACTGATATGCAACATGTTGTGCTAGTAACGTGTTTCATATCGGCTTTACACCAATATAAAATATTGCTCTTCTCCATTTCAAAGACTAACAGTATGCCAAAGAGCATCTGTAATTTAGATGTCGTCGGCGACAGCTCCGATGTTAAAGGGTTAAGGGCTTAGTCTAGGCGACTTCAGACCTTGAGGGCCGCATTCCTACACGGTTTCCAACAAACCTTGCTCTGGCATGTTTTAATGGGTTGGACACACCTGAACCAGGTAATCAGTCATGAGTAGAACTTTGATATCTGGAAATCATACAGACACTGCGGCCCTCGAGACCTGGAGTTTCCTATCTCTGGCTTAATCACTACTCCCTTACAGGTAGATGCAGGCTGCCTGGAGGCAAAAAATGGGCAAAGCTGTATGGGGCATGCAGGTGGCTTTCAGGAAATATCTACTTCGTAGACTATTCGGTGAACCTGAACAGTGATAATGTTCATGCACATTTTTTTTTCTATGGAAATGCTTCTACTGATGGGTTCTATTGAAAACTTATGCAACTTGTAAGAGTGAAGTAGGTGGGATGAAGTCGCATTGTAGAGACTTTTTTTTTTTTTTTTTTTTAACCACAAACTGCCTAGATCATGTGGATACGATCCCATAAGCACTGTACCCATAAGTGTTTTCATGGGTATCCTACATCCATCATATGGACGCTTAACTATTACTTGCATTTACCTCTCCTGTGATATTTGCACAGTCATTAAGGGGCCAGTACTTGTATCTTACTAACAAATAGTCGCTAGAGTGTAGCATAAAGGCATGATAGCATCACCTGTTCATCATCAGTGCGTACACCACACATACGACAATCATATATTCCATTTTTATGAATTCCCTTATGGTGGCCGTATGAGCCTTAAGAGAACTGCAAGACATACTGCACTCGTCTTGAAACTATGCTCACATTGGCCTCGGCAACGCACGTTCAAGCGTCCACTTTAAATAAAAAGTAACTTCAGTGTCTATGTAATCATGGATAAATGGGCTTCTGTGTTCAGAACTCTTGCTTTAATACCAGACGGTGCACCGAGAGAACTGGACGATCATCCCCCCCCCCCGGTGTTCCAAATAGGAAGTATCCGCTGGTCCCAGAAAGCCACAATCCCATGGACTTCTATTGAAAAATAAATGTCTATTACTCAATATTCAGTCATTTTCTAGTTATTCACATTAGAAACTAGCCAATCATATGCTTCAATAAGAGCATGTGGTGCCTGCTGATGCTACCTTAAATGTTGGAAGCATTTGTTAGATTCTCTGACCAATGGTTGCTTGTAACGTTGTTTTCGTCCCAAAATGGCGAAATCGGGCGATACTCGTACTGCAGAAAAATGGCAACTGAATTGACTTAATTTCTTTGGAAATCTTGTTTTGTCCATCTCTTTTCATGTCAATGGTTTTTGCCCAACTTTCCTTAACCATTTTTGGGCTCTACTTACAAAAAACACGTCTATTGAACGCGTGTTGAAAGTTAAACCAGTTGAACTTTGATCAGTCAGGGACTTGGATTTGATAGTAACAAAAAGATGACATCTGCTTACATTTGCAGACGTGCAGAAGTTTGAAAATTGATCATGAAAGGGAAATTAATAATTGCCGTTTTTAGTATTGTTAGCTACAGTCCAGTGTGAACACCACATTAAATGTTTATTTATTAGATTTTGTTCCTGAACGCGCATCACATTCCTGTTGTGAAGGTAGAATGAGATGCATCCACTCCTTTCCAAGACCCTCCATGGACTCGGACAACCCAAAAACCCGCATACCCATACTGGTCAACCCCAGGTCAATGTTTAACACAGGTTGTCACAGTCTGCATCCACTCTTTAGCAGTATTTTTGAGTATCTATAATTCAAGTGTTTTTCTTTATGCTCTCGCATAAAGTTTATGTTAGAGAAGCGGTCATTAAAATAGAGGCTTAAAACAAAATTTCCATTGTTTTTTTGACTCTGTACTTCTCGTAGGGAATGTACCATGTCATGTTGTCTTCCTTCTCTCATCTTTGGGGTTTTCCTTTCGATTTTCTATTTTTTCTAAACCCAGACTTAATCATAGTCATCTATTTCTCTACTTCTTAACCCCCCCCATAGCTACTGAGGCTGTCTGGCATCTCTCTGTGCCTCTTTGAAGAGGAGCAGTAGAAGCAGATAATTGCACTTCCTGTCCTGCATCTGTAGTGCTGAACTGTCATCTGTACATCTGTAGACAATGCTGAAGCTGACAAGCATCCTGTTAGGCTGCAGAATCTCTCATTTTCTGCACAGTTTTTTTTTTCCTTGAGATAAGTTATCTTTTGAAGTTTTGATTTGATTTTTTTAAATGCGAACACTTAAGCTGACTTAATTCTGTGGCTGTCGATGAAGACTCAGATCGTAAAACCCCCTTTCACCTACTTTAGCATCATCACTGCTGCAGCTTCTTTATCTGGTTCGTCTTCCTTGTTTAGCACTCGAATGCTTCACACAGTTTAGCCTGTTTCAACACTTTGTGAAATGTTAGCTCTATATGTTATCTCTATATTTGAAGCCTAATTTAAGACATTTTATTTATGTTTTACAATGAATTAGCTGTTGTCAGTGTGGTACTGGCAGCCTGGGTGTGACACAACTATTTCTGTCATGCAAGTTTCATAAATACAATTTTATGAGCCCAAAAGAGGCTGTTTACACCCAATATTAATGTGCATCCAGAGCAATATCATCACAACTGAGCGAACGAGTTCAAAAGCTGGGTTTCATCAGAGCGCCGTCAGTCTGACTGAGACTGCTCTGAAATGTGTTTAGAAGCTGATCATCATTCTGGTCACTGAACTGACTTCAGGAATTTGCATAAGTATTACACAATCTGCTGTTCGGAGTGGTCTGTTTATGATGTGGGCCATATGTTTATTTGCATAAAGAGAGGCTGGTCACTCGAGACACACTTTTATGGCAACATTAAACTGACGCGCTCACAGACGTCCACTTGTGACTTGATCGCCCACAACAGACATCAAGAGCAGGTGTTAATGGCTTCATGACAGTAAAATGGTTCCTTAGTCTTAACTGGATTCTCAGAATTATTAGGATTCACCAGAATAAAAGCTTATTTTTGCTTTATTGATAAAAACAAACTCATTAAATTTTTCAGTTTGTATTCCCTGAAGCTTTACAATATTTAGTAGAAAGTGATTTTTGCTAAAGTTTTTGCTTGTTTGTTTGAAGAGACTCAAAGTTGTAGATACACCATTATTACACCCGAAAGCTAAAACGTCACTTCATCATATGCAAAAACTCCACACGGGTGTGTATTATTGAATTGCTGTAACTATTTGATTGGTTAAGAAACATATCAGTAAATTTTTAGAAATTTGAAAATGTTGTTGGCGCCTTTTTAAATCAGCTGTCACTGGATTTTTTTTAAAGTAAGTTTCATACAATAGTTATGGTAGCAGGGCTGAGAACGCTGGAAAACTCAGCTAAAAGATAGCTGAGCAGATTTTTGATCAGAGGCTTCAGACCAACTTGAAATTTGGCTTTTTAAGACATTTAGTTTGTTGGATTTTGGTTAAAAACATCATAATCAAAATTAAAACACTACTAGGAACATTTTTTAAATGAAAACAAAAATTGTCATAGAGGGATTTTAAAGCAGTTATTGTATTGAATGCACAGAAATGCATAGTTTTCAAGTCTGGCATTTAACCTTTTTTCTTCAGGGTCCAGACAGAATATTCTAATTTTCGTAGTAGATAAACAAATGGCCATAATCAACAAAATTATTTAAAATAAAGTTTTCAAATATTTTCATTTATGCGTAACTATTCAATACAAATTAAAAATGTATCTTCTTGAATTGGCTGAAACATATTGAACTTTTTTTTTAGGATATTATAACTTTGTCCCTGCATTGGGATGGCTGTCTGATTCTTGGGAGGAAGTAGTATTTCTCTGTCAGAATAGTGATTTTGGCTAAACTAGAGTTTGTGTTAAATATTTTTAGCACACCGAACGAAGCAAAAAAAAAAAACCTTGCAGCCAGCAGTACTGTAAAGGTTCAGGAAGAAACTTTCAAAATAGAGATGCTTTCTATTTTGGGAAACTTTATTAGAAAACTTGTGCATAACAGGAAGCACTTAGTTCACCAGCTTGGCGTGATGCACCTCTGCTGTGTGTTTATTGCTGTGCAGGTCAGCTCTCAGCAGTCTACATTCCCTCCACTCGCCCCCCTGGTGCTCACGCCTCATTAACTCAACACACTCGGCTCCTTTACAGCTGTTAATTACACATCGTAAAGCTGATATTGATGAGGACAATCAGCATTTATTCTAATTAAACTCAATTCTGACTGCACGCTAACGTGATGCCGTAGCAGCTTTTCAGTCGGGTTTTCCTCACGATTTTTTTGAGCAAGCCGAGCAAATTTTGAGTGACGTCCTGCAGGGCCACAGTTCTCATTAACAGAGGAGATTTTGTTTGATTGGTAACAAGATGTTTGGGTGAAGAAAGTAGCAGCAGTGATGGAGCACTGGCTAATCGCTCATACCGGTAATTAGATCCAATGCGTTATTAAAAAGGAGAGGACACAGCAAATGAGCCTAATCAAGAGGGGTATGTCCTTCTATTTTCTGCTGCCATTAATGTGAGAAAGCCCTAATTGAATTCTCCCTCAGGTATCGAAGTGATTGATGTGATCATTATTACTTAGCCGAAAATCATCTTAATGCTTAACGACATGCAAAATTATGTGGATCTATGCAGACTCCATAAGCCTTGGTCACGAGCAGTCACCGATATGGGGGTTGACTTATGCCGGTGCTGTGAGTCTTTGGGGTGTCCCGATCTGTGTGGGGGTCGTAGAGAGGAGCGGCCGGTTCACGGTGCATCTTGGGTAGAGCAGGTGTGTCTTACAGTTTCCTTGAACATCTTTGAAAATGGAACGTACAATTGTCGTGTGTGTACACTCTTAGCCCGGACTAGTTGAGTTTACTAAAACAGTGCGTTGAAACAGATTGCCCTAAATTTCTTAAGTTTTTACATAGATCCAAAACTAGACAAGTTTAGTTCAATTAACTTAAAACAGTACGTTAATACATTTGTCAAAAGGAAATGATGCTAGTAAAGTTTACTTAATGAAATATGCAATCATAACTTATAATCATAAGTACATTATGTTTTCAAAAAGTGAAATATCTCAAGTGGGAATTGAACCCTGGGTTTGTGTATGCCAGTCCTGCACCTAACTGACTAAGCTATCCAGATGCTGATACACTATGCATTGCAGAAGACTGTAAAATCCTTAGTTTTGATCATTGCTTAATTATCTGTTTCTTCACTTTTAGTGGCAAAGTCCTTACGAACTCAGACTATTTTAATACATTAAAAAACCTGTACACTACTTTTTAAAACAGAGTGCAGAGAATGTCCTATGAAAACAGAAATGATTTGGACAATGATGATGGACGATAGTTGGGAATGGTTTGGTCACTACAACAAAATTTTCTCAAAATCCCAAAGGAGAAAACATTTTTATCATCAAGAAAAACAAAAAAACAATGCTACTTATTGTCCATTTTTGGCTAACAACCAGTGCTTTCAAACTCTGGGGAAAAAAATAGGATTTAAAAGCGACTTTTATGAACAATAAATATTTAAATTTTACTATGAGAAACTCAGCTTAATGCAAATTTTGATGCTGATGAAAAAATTGTAAGGAGGAGGACAAAGACGTTGCTAATTAATAAAGGGCAGAATTAGAGCCAGTTTCCATCAAACACAGTTTTGATATAAGCTCCGCCCACTCTTGCAGGAACTAAAGAACAGTAGTGATCTCTACATAGTATAATTAGTAACACTTAAAACTAATCTTTAATGTGTTAAACTACAAATTTAGTTAAGTAATGACACCAAACTAAAAATTATAATGAATGATTACTCAAAATTGTTATTACAGCTAAAGTCAGGGTTTACAGTGTATCATAATGTAAGGTTCGTACTGTGTCTTTATGCTACACTCTAGTCCTAGAGTGACCAGAGTGACATGTTTTCCAACCAACCTGCCATTGAGGCTCCTTACTGACCAAACCCACCTGGTCCAGGTAATCAGCAGCAGATAAGTCAGGGTTTCTAGAAAACCAGCGGGAGGCCGGCCCTCGAGGGCTGACTTTGGTCATCCCTGCTCTACTCCTTGGTAAGTATGCTAGTACTGTCACTTTACTGAGCCTTCCCAAATGCTGTTGGACGTCTGTCGAATGCACACAAAATCTACTCTCCGATTATCTAGTTTCCCAGTTTCTAAAGCTCTGAACACACTGCCCTCGACAATGTATATACAAGTGGTCACTTCCAATGAGAAGTCTATATATACGTGCCTGTGTGTGTGTTTTCAAGAAATTATTGCGTTTACGTACACTACCCACACTTTAAAACTGTATTTGGGCTCTACATAAAACAAGTGTAGCCATTGAATGCGTGTTTTTTCATTTAAACCAAGTTGAACTTTGACCAATCATGGACTCAAATTTGGGTCTGGCCATGATTCTAGGACACCAAGGCCCAATCCAAATTGCCCTAGTATCGTTAGCGACAGTCCAGTGTGATCATATGCTGAAGAACTCGCATTCAATGCGTTCTTGAACGTTAATCCCATGCCTCATGTGTACGTACCATAAGGCTTAAGATGTAGATCAGGGGTGTCTTACATATGCCTCACGGGCCGCATCTGGCCCACCTGTTGGTTGAATCCGGCCCTGTCATAGGGGAGAACACACGACACACACACGTTTCTAGCCCATTCCTTTGGCGAGTTATGGTTATTTAAGAAATGGCCACAATGCGCATTAACTGGGACAGTAAAAGAAAAAGAAATGCTGAGACAAAGACATTTTTTGTTCTTATTTTTATTTTATCACTTTAAGAATTTAGAAATGAAGCCGATCAGCTCGGGTTCAGTTCTTCAAAATGAGGAAATCTTTATCCTGCCAACAACAGACCAAAAGGGAAGAAAAACTGAGTTTCAAACCTTTGAAAGGTAAAAGAAGTCCAGCTGGCATGAATACTCCAACAACTACTCTCTCATTAACAAAATTTAGTTTGTCATTCAGCTCTCATACTTTTTTACCCAGAATTAAACTCTCATTATGAGGTTATTGTTGTTGTTATGATGTGAAAGATGATTTAAAAAAATCATTTTTTAAGTCTTTTTTTTCAGACTGTCTGGAAAAATTTGAATCTTTATCCAATTTTTTTTTTTTTTTACAGATAAACAAGTTTTTAGCTGTTTTAAGCAATAGAAGTCTGTAAAAACTATGCAAGTTCTACTCAGTAGAATTTGTTCTTAATAAATGAAACTATTAAATATACTATTTTTTTTTTTAGCAATATTTTAATTCTTCTTGGTGCCATTTCTGCATTTAAAATGTTCATTTTTTAATTTCTGCACACAAATGATGTTATAATGAAATTTTAAAGCTTGTTCTTGAATATGTTTTATCTTAAAATGTTCAAATGCAGCCGTTTGGGACTATATTTTAATCTATTTGTGTTTTTCGACCACTTCATTTTTCTTTTGCGGGAAAAACTTCACGTTTTGCACAAACAGTTTAAGGCATTGAAATTGATTGGATGAGCTTCCGACACGTTGCAGAAACAAAGCAGGAGCGTGGATCCGATCAGCGTGCAGGTTTTAGGTAATAAAAAAATGTTTTGTTGTTGTTAAATGCGGTTCGGTTCTGCGTGGTTCGGGTGCGATGTCCCGGTGCAGAGGCGAAGGCGGGCAGCGCATGAATATCCTCCCCGGCGTGCCACTTCGGAAGTAGGTCACCGGTTTGTTCAGCGTGTCTCCAGCAGCCACCGGGGGCTGTTCTCCGCGCGGATCGCGCTCGTGCGCCGCAGCCCGACTGACCGCCGCGACCCGGACAGGCGGGAGGGGGGACTCTGCGCGCGCGGAGAGGGGGCTCCGCGTTCCACGAGGTAACGTGAAAAACCGTCCAAACGCGTCACGGAGGCGATCGCGGCTCGCTTGTATCGGCGGCGGCTTTCAGGAACTAAGCTGGATCGCGAACCTCGATCCTGACGCGGCGAACAAACTCCAGAACCGCCGCGGACGTCCGCGGGGTCTATCATCATCTTGATGTGGAGGTTTTTTATTTATTTATTTCTGTTTCTATGTGACTTGTGACGTAACTACCTCGGCAGATTAACGCCGTCCACCATGAAGCTCCAGCAGCTTCCTTCAGTGCATGTGATTCCGATCTGCATGGTGCGGTTGGAGCTGCTCTCAGGGGCGGAGGAGGACTGTAGGTGTGGTGGCCGTCAGATTCCTGCAGGCTGAGCTTCAGCCTGGGGGGGGTTAATGACAGCTCAACACACTGTCCTTCCCTCAATCCCTCAATGAGTGTGTGTGACAGCCCCCCCACCCCCCGTTAGATCCTCATGCACAGGAAACTACAGCCAGTTCATTTGCCATCAGCAGCAGAAATCCACACCATCAAGGGGTTTAATGTGTCACTTCTGCTCCAATTGGATAACATTTTCAGGAGATCCTCTCTGATCCGCTGCTTCAACATGTGGCCCGACCTCCCAAACAGCAGGCAAACCCCCCTCACAGATCTGTCAGCGTTTAATCAGCACCTCAGCTTTACTTTCCGGTGGATTCTCTGCAGCCGCTTCTTTAAGAAATGGCAGCTCTTACTGTAAGAAAATATTGCAACTAAACAATCGGAAGGAAAGAAATGATTTGAAATTTTGTGCCAAAAAGTGACCTTATAACCCCAAACTTGGATGTCTCCTCTGGTCTCGCTCCATCATCTTTTGATCCATTGTAAAGCCCGTATTCTTTTATTATTATGCTGTTGTTGACCAAAATAATTAAAAAAAAAAAACTGAGAGTGGCAATAATTACGCAGAAGTTTATTTCTGAGTTGTGGGCGGGACCGTTGGTGCACAGTAAGCCTGCCCCTACTTCCCATCATCCATCTGTTTAGCTTTCAGACGAGAAAAACAAAGACGTACACGGATCTATTTGTCTACAGGATGTATCTGAGTGGAGCCTGTGGCTTTGATTTCACTGCTACAAGCTTTTTCAAATTAGATTTTTTTTGTCTTCTCCTGACTGACAACAATCTGAATACTAAGAAAGGCAGTTTAAGCTTAAACGCAAAATTTGGTGTGAAATACCCTGGAATTTAGAGTGATTAATGGATTAATGCCAAAAAGTGACCTCAAACCCGGCTTGAGTCAGGCATGTCCAAAGTTTAGTCTGTGGGCCAAATCCTCCCCACATTCAAAATTCTGCTGGCTCCTTCTTATAAAATCAATAATATGCTACCTAGAGCATTTTCAAAAGACCATGCTTGCAATTTCTCAATTGTTTGACTAAATTACATTATAAGCAATGGTAACATTGTTGCACTACCTTTCCATGATTTGAACAAAGAAATGCTTAAACATAGTTTTTATCGTAAATTATTTTATATAGGCCCTCTATTGTGAGAAAAATGTTTAAAAAAACATGTTATAAAACAGATTTTCATTGGCGTGTGGGTCTTTTATGCTGAGGCTTTTGCTAACAATGCAGAGAGTAGAAAGTTGTTGCAAATTTCCTCAAAGACGGAATAAAAGGGCATTAATGAATGCCTTGCCTAATAATGTGCTTCTTTGTCTATTATGTTTTTAATGTATAACGAGAATTTTTTTACTTTGAACTAATGTAATTGTTAAAAAAATATATATGTAAGACGTTATATAGGTTTTTTAAGACTTTGTGCAGAACTGTTTACAAAATTTTTAAGTTTGGCCAAAATGTGGAGTTTCTCTGTAGTTATTTGCTGCAACCCCCTCCTCCCAGAATTAATCAATGATTATTCAAACTAAGAACATGTGTACTGCCCTGTTCTAACTCTGAGACATTTATTAAAAAATAACAATACACAGCACAACCCAAAAATAACATGACTTACTCATGATGCTAAACCTCCATGAAAAAAATATGATTTTTAAAATATAAATTGAAACAGTTTTAATTTACTTCCGTTTGAAGAAAATTTGATTTTTTTTTAATGTTCCCCAAAACTTAAATAGCTAAAAACTTAAAAATATATTTGAGAAATACTTATTATTTTTAAAGTAATTGTCTAAAAACGTATATATTCTGAGAAGTTTTTGTCTAAAAAACCCACAATTTGGCTTAATTTTTTTAAGGTTCTTTTGGAAAAAGCTACTACAGTTTTGATATTAATTGAAAGACTGAGCTTTTTTTCTTTTTTAAAGAAAGTTTCATCCGAGAAAGTGAAAAAAGTCCCCATTCCAGCAACAACAAGGCCGTTTTAGATCTTTTTTTCTTTAAACGTGCGGGCACAAGCATTCAGTGTTCTCAGTAAAAGCGTGGAACACGGGGCGCAGAGGAGAGAAATTGCTGCCAGCTGGGAATTTGTGAGTTTAAGGTTCAGGTGTGGATGACTTTAAAGAAAAATCTCTCTGCGTGAAGGTGTTTGTTTGCTGCTCTGTGCTCAAGTTTTATCAAATGTTACTGGTTTTAAAGTCCTAAAGATCATATTGAATGTTTAACTGCAGGGAGGAAAAAAAGATGCTCCTCTGTGACCTACTGTCCTTCAACTGTGCACTTTTTGTCTTTCTTCAAAACGAGCAACTTGATTTGATATCCACAGACAGAAATTCAATGTGAGGCTCCGTCTTGTACGCTTGTTATCTGGAAATTAAATTTCGCCCTCATGGATTACATTTCACGGTTCGCAGAGCCATTCCACAATGAGACGGGGCAGATGAGATGGTTTGGAAAATGTCCACTCCGCAGCCAAAGTGGTTTTTGTTTTACCTCCTTAAACTCCCATGTGTTTATAATTATTATTTCCTGTAACGGACCACAGCCGAACAGGAGGGATCACGCGCGGTTAAGTTGGTTCAGGAAGTATCGCACGCTGTCAGAACGGTGATGTGCAAAACACAATTAAAGTCGCCCAACGCTCCGCTGATGAGGAATCACAGAGGGGAGCCGCCGCTCTTGGTTATATCGGTCATGTGACCAACAGTGCTCGTAAAAAGAATTTGCTGCTCACTCGCTGGAGAGAGACACTGCTCCACTGCAGCTGAACATCCAAACATCATAGTAGATGAGTGTATACTCTGAAAGGATGTTTTGAATTAAATTTTCTTAAAAAAAAGTTCTGATTCAGCCTGCCTGATTGAACTTTGGACTTTGTCACCTGCAATACATTCTATTAGTCCTTGATTAGTTTTCGATGCAGCTTCTGTGACTTCCATGGCAAAGGTGGATATGATGGACAGAAGTTAAAAAATCCTTGGAAGAAAAGTTCAGCGCGCCATCTTGTGGGGTTCAGATGACCCCACTTGTAATGTAAACATGCCTTGGATAGCACAAGGGTTAAGGGTCCGGGATATCCTGAGAGCTAAGCTTTCCGGGGCACCATCCCTGAGTAGGGTTTCTCATGGCAGACAGTGTCCTAGGTGATGAGCCAAGTAGAAATCTAGATCCAATCACACAACCTAGATTGGCATCACTCTGGAGCCAGGGTTGGGATTGGGGTTTGCAGGTGAGCACCTGGTGGCTTTCTTCGTAGTCCCGAGTTGGTCCTAGCCATTAGTGGTGATGTGGGATCATTTCATCAAAGGCCAGGGCTGTCAAACTTGGGGCCTCCAGGGATTACCTGGATCAGGTGTGTTTAGCCAATAAGGAGTTTCAACAGCAAGTTGGATGGAAAACATATAGGACACCAGCCCTCGAGACCTGGAGTTTGACACCCCTGCCATGGGCCCACCGCCTGCAGGAGAGCTCAAAAAGTGTCAGTGGAATGTGGTTTGGGTGTCACTTGAAGGCAGGTGCCTCGGGGGCCAACCCTAGCATTTGGTCAGAGGCAATGAACCAGACAAAGACCGGTTCAGAGCCTCTTTATTTAAAGAGGGCCTATCGTGATTTACTTAAGCCTTTCAGATTGAACTATACCCATATATTTGATCATATATTACATTTGGACCGCTAAGAAACAAATTATTTATGAAATATTAGTTATATTTCATGAGTATTTCCCTACCTGGAAGTAAAACGACTATTCGTGAAGCTCTGCCTGCCGCTGTGAGTGACTGCACTGCCGCTGCAGTTCTCTTGCCTGATTCCCCCCTACAGATCCTGGGCGTCGGAGAATGGTGGCAGAACGCAGCGATTGAGCTCTGTCCATGTGATCCCCTGATCTTAGCCGGCCCGTTGGGCTGATCAAGCCCCTCTGCCCGGTGGATGTTTGGAAGGGTCTCGTGGTGCAATCGCCACGTTCTGCCGCCGGTCTCCCAGCCCAGGATCCGTGGGAGGATCAGACCAGAGTGAGTCTATTTTCTCTCCATAAGGGTGGGGGGTGCTAAAGGAGAAACAAACACCTATTTGAGCTGGAATTTATTAAAGACAGGACATAACTGGAAGATGTACGGTATTCCACATCTAAAATGAAAGGTTTTTTTTTTTTGCTGATAATCACTGGAAAAGGGGATAAATTGAATATGTTACACTGGAGGCGGAGCTGTCAGAGCAGACTCTTCCTGGAGGCAGCTGTTGGCACTGATCTTGCGTCAGCACGTATCCAACCGCTCGTTTGTTTCCAAACGCTCGTTCAAATGCATGAACGGATCAAAATGCCGTTTTGGGGTTCTATATAGTGAAGAATGGACAGTAAAATGCATTTAAAACCTCAAAAAGTAGAATTTTCATGGTAGGGCCCCTTTAAAGCTCTCCTGCAAGCGGTGGGTTTCTGCAAGGACCGGTTCAGAACTCTTTTGTGAGTTGAGAAAATCTAGATTCATGAACGTCACCTCGATTGGCATCACTGAAGCCCCACTCTATAGCCATCCTTGGGATTGAGGTTTGAAAGCTACTGCCTGGTAGCTAGGAGTTGTCGCTACAGGTCTTGCACCAAGGAATGATTTGAGATCATTCCCTCATGGACCTCTGCCTACTCCCAAAAGAGCCAACCTCCAGTCACGGAATTTGATTTTTGGGACTGAGGGTCACCCAGGATGAGAAGCTAGGTCAGCTTGAGGGAGTTCGGAGTAGCCAACTGTGATGGCTCGGGGAAGCCGTTTGTAAGCCTCCTGGACGGAGATGCTCCAGTTCAGCATGCTGTCTTACACTTTTAATGTAAACATGCTTAGAATAGCACAAGGGTTACATTTCTCATCTGGCTTGGGAATGCCTTGGGGTCCCTCCTGAGGAGCTGGAGGAAGTGACTGGGAAAGAAAGTTGGGGCATCTTTGCTTCAACTGCTGCCCCGGTGACCCGGTTCTGGATGAGCGGAAGAAAATGGATGGATGAAGAGATGTTGCCTTCCTGTTTATGTCAAGTGCTGACATTAGACATGGCCCCATAAGCTGTGCTCCCATGTAAAGTTTCTTTATTAGTCACATCAGTTTTAAACTCCACAGATGGAGGATAACGTTCATTTAATGTGACAAATTGAAGCGTATGCGGTCATTTTTAGCCTCTTTCTCTACCAAGGGGATGTTTTCCTATTAGAAGCTGATTGTAAAAGTCCATTTGTCCCCCCCCGCCGCCTTATAAATAGACTCGTATTGACTCACTTCCTAGAGGTCAAGTGGTATAATTGTGTTGCGTGGCAGCAGCGTGAAGGATGATCCGTCTCTTTCTGCGGCAAACACGAGTGTCATTGCAAAAAGGTCAGCGGCAGTCGAATCATCAGAAACTCTAAAAGCTTTCTCTAAGCGAGGGGGATTTCTTTGAAGCGTTGAAAGAGCGAAGACGAGTGAATTAGATGAAGAGGTTCACGAGGCCCTGTCCACGCAGAAGTCGTCTGGGATGTTTTGGCGTGTTCTCCAAATCTGCCTGTTGACATGGAAACTGAAGAAAGAATGGAGGAAAAAAAAGGAGAGTTTGTCCTGCCACTTTTTGGTGAAATGGTTCGGCGTTGTTTTTTGTGTCTAAAGATTGTCAAGTCAACTCTTAATTTCATGCATGGTGGAGATTTTGAGAAGTTTGTTTTGCAAATGAGATGTGTAGTTATTGCGCTGTGGAGAATTGAAGATGTGTCTTTTTTTATTATTATTTGAAAGCATTTGTCACCCGACTGCTTCCCTGCTTTGAAGTGCTTTGTTTCTGTGAGTGGGTGACCGCATGCGCTGTTGGACCCTTCCTGGATTGTGTGAGTCATTAATCTTCAGCATGAATTCAGAACTGCAAAATCCTCTTGTTTTCACACATCTTTGCTTGCCTCCCCGTTCGGTGACAGCCGTCTCGTTTTTCGGGTTGTGAAGCCTTTGTCGAGAGATTCTCATGAACCGATGAGAATCCTGTCAAATTGGCTGCCAACTTGCGCTTAAGCTGAGTATACTCACACCCTGCAGCCTTTTTTTATTTCCTGGCATGTCTGTAAGGAACAACAAAAATGTCACCGACAGTCAGTTGTGGCTTCTTTTTGGAGTTTTTACAGCGAGTTCTCCCATCATGGCTCTAAATGGAGCACAGCATTTGGATAAACAGTGAAGGATTTCTCTCTTTCTGTCACTTTCTATTTTTCTAACTTAATAAAATTTCACGCATTAACCCTTCAGCACTAGAGATGTTGCTGGCAACACCTAAATAGCACATGCTCTTTTACATATTGTAACTCCTCGCAGTTAACATGAATTCAGCTGATTCTGATGTCATATCGTTTTTTGCGCTGTTTTGCAACACTTAAAAAATGTATTACCATGTTACATGTTACTTTGCAACAGATTCTGTAGATTTATGTTGATTACATAAGCACTTCACTACCGGAAAGTGTTGCATATCAGCCCAAGGCTGCTTACGTCTGCTTCAAAATCAGTTGGAGTTACCGTAATTTCCTGAGTCACAGTTTTTTGTTTTTTTTCCATAGTTTAGCCAGGGGTGCGACTTGTACTCAGCAGTGACTTATTTGTGTTTTTTAAAACATAAATAACCTCATATATGTGTAGTCTTCCAGGAAACATCGGTTGTCCTTTAGCAAGTGTTTCCTCTAACTACTGCTAGAGGGCGCTTTATCCGAGTATAAGTGTTTGCCACTGACAGCGGCTGAAGAAGTGTCGTCCAAAATAAACAAGGAAGAGAGTTTTCCTCTTAAAGGTTTATATTTTTCTTAAACACGCCAAAAGAGAAGTATTGTTGTTTTTATTTATTTATTTTTTAGTTACACTGGGCTTGGCGGAATTGTTCTGAAACGTTAGACTTTCCTTCCAAAAGTGAGTCTTTGGTTTTCTTCTTATTGATTATACATTTTTTTGCTCTTGCGGCTTATACTCCGATGTCACATAAACCCCTTAAAATACGGTAAATTTATTGCATCAGTGGTTGAAAATTTTATGATAGTTGAAGCCATGTAAACACAAGAGCTAAAGCTCCGATGTTAAAGGCTGTAAGGCCTTAAAATTACTACTTACATTTAAATTTAAACTTCTGGCCTTCAGAGTTCACCTTCATGAAGAAATGCACTCCTCGGCACAACATGACACAGATCTCCCTCCCGGTGGAGGAAGGGTGGGCCTTAAGTCACTACGGTTTCCCCGTAAACAATTTCGGACAAAAGTTTCAAATGCTCCTACAATTTTAGGGGTAGGGAGAATGTGTAAGAGCCTTATACTGCGCCCAGTGGAATGATGATGAACTACACGGAAGAAAACGGATCAACTTGCATACAATAGGTTTTACAAGGAAAGTTTTGATCATGCTAATGTGATCAGAGTCTCAGAAATGCATTTATCTAATATGATGGAATGATTATAAGTGGTTAAGGTCTGATGGGCAAGAACCTTCAATCACACTTTTTCTACCCTGATTTCCTCTTTCCTACATTAACCTGTGAGAATCTGCTGTGTTTCTGATTGTGGTTGAACTGAAACTACAACATTTACAGAATTTCACAGCAATAATTCTCTTGTTGTTTTTTTTTCTTTAAACGTGGAACTCATCCAAAATAGCCTTCCTAATGGAAATTCAGTTTTCCCACCAAGGCCAATGGCCTGTTTAATAATTTGCAGGAAATTGAATCAGGTCCGGACCAAAATTTAATGGATTCACATGAACTGCGGTGGAAGCAAAATTCTGCTCAGGCTGTCACTTTGGTTTAGGAAGAATAAAAAAAAAAAAAAAAGCAGTAAAACTCACATTATCCATCACTGAACATTTAAAAAAAAACCTGTAGGCACCTGCTAAACTTCATTTGGTAAGAATTTGCTAAAGGAGCTCCATGGATCTCTAAGCGGAAATGTTAACAGGATGTTTGCATCAGTCAATCCCAACATTTATGCAGTGCTCAATTAGAAAAATATATTAATAGATTTTCTTTTAATTCAAAAGTTAAAAATATAAACAAAAATATCCTTTTAAGTTACAGTATATATTTTTTTTCAAAATCAACATTGAGTCTAAATGTGAATTGCTTACGTTTTATTTGATTTTGAATTAATTCAGAGAATTTCTTTACCTTTATTATTAACAGATGGATTTCAGCTCAACATTCCAGGATGTTGTTACATTAATGATTCCTGAAGAAAAATCTAAAATCCTTTAACTCCTTTTCTGTTCTCCTACGATCATATTTGTCTTTGAGTTTTTTTCCTTGAAAACGATAAAGCTAAAAACATGACTGAAGTGAGAAATCCTTTTTTCAAAAGTCAATATTATAGATTTTAGACTTTCCGGTGTTTTAGTTTCAGTTTTCCATCATTCCTGCACTGATTTATGGAGAAAAGGGTTTTTCTGAGAAGAAAATGTTCTCGAAACATGTAAAATCAGGCCTCAAACTATACATAACCAAATTCTTGATGAATGTAAATCTTCTCTGTTGTGTTCCTTGAAGCTTAAATGTCCATTCTGTGTCTCCACAGTGTTTATGGAGGAAGGTGATGATCCATGACGATCCTCTCTAAAAGCTCTGTCTGAGCTGAAGCGCATCCGGACCCCTTGGATGACGAGCTTTTAGCAGATCTGCTCGCTGATGCCGAGACCATGGTGAAAGCTCAGCGGATCCAATCAGTGGCGTGCCGGAAGCCACCGAAGGTGAAGGGAGGCAAGGAAAAGAAGGAGGGCAACGATGGAGGCTCGAGGGGAAAGAGTGAAGCGAGTGGGAAGAAAAAGAGAGACAAGAAAGACTTGCTCCGCCATAGAAGGAAGACTGCTGTCGGAGGCAGCGGAGACGCCTTAGCCTGCTGTGTCCTCCTCACCCGCTTGGAGGACAAAGGAGTTGTCAGAAAAGACGAGAACGTACCAAAAGCTAAAAAGCTAAAGAGCTCTAAAGTCAAAAAGAAGGTAATCACAAAAGGACCAAATCTGGACCTACAAAAACCAACCATGCCGGCGCCTTACCAGCTGAGCCCCGTAGACGGAGGATGGCATCGCTCAACGCCGAGGCTGTCAACAGTCTACTGCTCTACAGAGACGCCTCCCTCATGGCAAATCTCGCCAAGAAAGGCCAAGAAGGTCAAAGTACAGATCTTCCTGAAACCAAAAAGGATTCTTTGGGAGAGAAATCAGCACTTAAAACCCGACCCAAAAAGCAATCGTCCACTCAGGCTCAAGAAATTGACTGGTTGAGTTTGTTTGCTCCGACTCCGCGGCGTCAGGCAGGCCTCACCGCCGCAACGCTGCTCAAGCTCACCAGTGCCCAGTACGGAACCAAACGGCAGAAGAAGATGGAGTCGAAGCCAGGGGGTAAAAATGAACTTGCCACAGGAGACGGCCTGAACGATAATGCGGAAAAAAGCCAGACCAAAAGACGAACGCATCCCAAACGCGAGGAGCAACTAAAGCACAGACAACAGGGCACAAAAGAGCCGGTTCAGCACAGCGCCACTGTCGGCTGCTGCGGCGGGTGCAAGACGGAGGTTCTGGATCAGGAGTGGAAGATTGCCGCAGGCGGACAGGGATGTCTCAAGCACTCGTTCCATTGTGGATCCTCTCAGGGCTTCTCCTTTCAGAAGATCAAAGAGGAGCAGGTAGAGACGGAGGTGTCCTCCTGCTACTGCTGCTCCCAGGAGCGCTGTGTGGAGTACTGTCACAGGATGGCCCTCTTCCTGGACGACAAGACCTTCAAGGAAAAAGAGGAGGGCTCCGTGTCGGAAGTCTTTCACCACCATCACCACCACCATCATCACCATCACCACCACCACCTTCAATCCCCCCATTCCGTAGCCCATCCAGCAGCCATAACCATCAACCCACATGCCTACACCTGTTTCCCAAGCTACTACGTCCACTTCAGCCACCCGGACACTCCGCCCTCCGCCATACCGCCCCTCGCTCTATGTCCGAGGAGCAGCAAGAGGCCCAAGCTGCTGCCGGGCACAGGAACACCGCCTTCAGGGATCGGCCATCCGGTGTACTGCTGCACCTCTATGGAGCCGTGCTACGGAGAGCCCTGCAGGGTCAAAGGTTACTCCACGTATTCCAGTGTGATTCCAGCCATTACCAGAGGGGGGTGCCCCTTCAGCCCTGGGGACTGCACCAAATGTAGTGGTGGCTTAAAAACAGGTGAGCACAGACATCCATGTGTTTGGTCTTTATGAGTTCTGAGTTTTTATCATGGTTTTCTGTTTAGAAGTCTTATGCAGCAGTCCTGAGCTACAAGGATTGTTTTTGCAATTCTTATTTCTTTCTTCGAGCAAAAAATTACATTTGTTAAAAAATTCACAAAATTTTATCGCACTTAGTACCCAGGGAAAAGATGAATTTTGGACATGGTAAATGACCCTCCCCCTAAAAAAAATAAAAATACTTAAAGTACTTAAAGTAAACTTTCTGGTATAGGTCTACTATCAGTTTTCTGGCAACTGCCAATAAACCTACAAGATAGATTACTAAACATATCTTCCATGAATAAATCAGTAAAAATGATACAGCTATTGTCAAAAAGAAAAGTAATACTTGTGTACCAATGGTAACACTAAAGTATATCTTGATCAAAAGTTAAGTATAGGCTAAATATATCTATACTTGAAGTATAATTCAAATATACTTAACATGAACTTATAAACTTGTATTGTTTATTTGTAATAAGTACTTAAAAAGTAAACTAAAAGTATACCATCTTATTTTTGGTAAGGGCTTCCCTTACACATTTTACTGGATTTGTCTCAAAATTTTGTAAATCCTTGTTTCAAACTCGACAAAACGATATGACATACAATATGAATATATTAGGAATGTGGGTGTGGTTAACAAAACCCTCCGTTGCCAAGGAAATAAAAAAATTACTTTTGCCGATTCTTCTAAAAATCACATAGATGTGTTTTTCACCTTCAACCGACCGTAAAATAAAATGGTTGCTATGGAGAAAAAAATAAACAGAAAAGCCACCATTTTGAAAAAGTGGCAAAAACTGAGAGGCACCCAACTGCAGGCAAACATGGCGGATGTCATGGCAGAATGATGTAAGGCGCTCCGTCATGGCCGATGGGCGTCAACCTGAACACTGGAAGCTTAAGTCTCTCTAGAGCCCACTCTCGTTTTTTACTCTTTCAAAGTAAAAACAGTCCACAGCTTTTCTATTGTGCCAACTCAATGTATTAGCTTACATTTTGACCGTTTTTGTGAATACTAATATTAAGTTGGAAGCAAAAGAAAAAAGTGCAAAATATGGCAAAATCAGAGGGGTGAGGGTCAATGGCCTGAGGCAGCCACTCACTCAGTCGCATTGCACAGCCTTCAGGCTGTGCAATGCAGCTACCAGATTTAATTTCAAATATTTTTTCTCTTTTCAAGAAAAGTCAGTCACCCAATGTTTGAGTTTTCTTCTGTTAAAAAGGCAGAAAATAAATCTAAATGTTGATATTCAAGGATTTATTTTTAGGTCAATAGAGCATGAAGTTTAAAGAAAAATAAGACAAGAAGCTAAGACCTCTTATGCTTCTAATTGAATGCAGGTCACCTTGCGGTGAATGCGAGTCTTGTGCAGCTGGGAGCTAATGAGCTGCCTGTGTGAGCTCAAGTATCGTGCTCAGATGCTGTGTTCAAAAGAGCGACTTGAGCGAGAACAGGAAAGCTGTGTGGCGGGAAAACACCAGCCGGCGTGTGTGATCATTTTTAAAGCGCTGCAAAAGTGTTTCTTCTGAACCCTCAGATGCTTTTTCTGGTTCTTTCAGTCTCTGTGTCACCGCAGGAATTACTATCTGTGGAAAAAGCAGCTCTAAGGTCTACATAGAATAAAGTTTTTAGGTTTGACTTCTGTTGCACACCACCAGCAACACCTGTGCTTATCCTTATTTTATGATGAATCTGCTGTGCAAGGACCCTGTGGTCCACCAGCTCAGCGGTCTGCCCTTTTTTCTGCCTGATTAGTTCCCTCCTCACCACTGTTTGTTTCGGTTTTGGCTGCGATCCTCTTAACGCGGCGGCTCAATTAGAGACGCCCGCGGAGACGCCAGCGAACCAGGATTCGATTCATCTACATAATGTGGCTTTCGTGCCTCCCCCCCACGCGCGCCTCAAGATGCAAGATTTGAAGTTCGTCCCCCGAGGAAGACGCCAAACAGAAACAATTTCATAAGACCAAAGTGAATACATTTCATTACAAAGCGGCTCTTTGGGGGGTTTCTTGTCGAGCGTCGGATTTAAGAGCAGCAGTCTGTGTTCTGCATCAGAGTCTGAGCAGATGGGATCAGGTGGATGTGCTTTTAAGTTTTAAGCTCATAATTATAATCAGAATGTATTTTTAGAAATGATTATTTATCAAATTAATCTATATGCTGCAGAAATGACACTGTGTGGCATTCTAAATATGGTTTAATTAAGAATTAGATACAATTTCTTGACAAAATTTGGATGGTTGTAAGAGCCATGACTATAACACATTTTAGGTTTATTGAACAGGAAAACCCCTGAACTGAATTGTTTGTTTGTTCAGGTTAGATTTTAAACTTTGGTTACTGTACCCGTTGATGTTAAAAAATTAGACACTAAGTGAAACATTACAGTTAATTTTTGCTGCTTAACTCTTTAACACCAGAGACGTTGCTGGTGACGCCTAAATAACATCCGCTCTTTGACGTACCATAAGTCTATGTTCACCAGGCTGGATTTTGTGTTTTAGAAGCTGCTTCCAAAGAAAAGTCTATGTAAATGCTTGCCTTTTCACATTTCAGGCTTCCACGTTAAAAACTCTTGCAATCACGCATCTCCATGCAAGTTTTTATGTGAGTTTACGGGCTGTAAGTTCTAAACGTGCAGTAATTGAATGCACACTAAAAGTCCAAGCCAGATGTGATGACCTCATTGGGGCTCGTTGGTTTGTCCATGTATCTTATACCAAGTTAATGTCATGTTTTGTACTTTAAGACCAGATTTTTTTAAAAGTCCTTCTTCCTCTGTTCCTCTTTCAGATGAGTACCCATCAGCCATCAGTGACCACCACGGTCCCTCTTCTGTCCCCATCTGTCCAAACCCCAGAATCCTCACCGGCTGCCCCATTCCCGCCGTGCCTCCTGCTGGCCAGTCGGTGCCCCACATTCAAACCCCCTTGTCCGACCTAAGCCAACCGCAGCCTCCGCTGCATGTGGCCAAGGAGTGTCCGCAGAGTGCCAAAACACCCAGCGGCTCCAGGTCTGGTGCGCGCGGCAGCTCCTCTGTGAACAGGGACAAGAAGCAGAAGCTCAGCTCCCCCAGCGTTGCGGGGCAAACAATTGGCAAGCAGCCCAAGGGTAGCCGCCCCAAATCCACCAATGGCTGGAGGTCAGTTGGCGTGCCCTTCGAGAGGGAGGTTTTCACTGTGGTAAGTAGAAAAAGAGCGTTTGAACAACTTCCTAAAACAGCTGCGATAGCGCCACCCAAATTACTTTCTGTGCAATTTGGCTTCATTCTCCCAGGAGAAGTTCTGATGATTTATCACACCTGCTCCACTCTGACTCCAGGAGCCAGGCTTAACGTTTTTTTTTGCTTTTTTTTTTTTTTTTAAATCAGCCATTTGACTATCAAGACATAGAAGTTTTTCAATCTAACCAGCCTAAGCAACTTTAGTAGTAAAGATCTCTGCCTGCCGATGTTTCCAGGGAGAAGAGTCTCCAGTGCTGAGGAAGTGTTTTGAAGGAATCCGCAGGAAAGGGGACCTGATCCGGGTCAGAGACACTGTCCTGCTGAAGTCTGGGCCTAGAAAGAAGTCCCTGCCTTACGTGGCAAAGGTTTCAGCCCTGTGGGAGGAGCCAGAGTCAGGTGCAGAAAATAACAGCTGTCAGAATGCCGTCAAAAACTGTATAAATAACCAAAAAAGGATATATTTTTTAGGGGAGCTGATGATGAGCCTGTTTTGGTATTACCGTCCAGAACACACACAGGGAGGACGCAACCCGAGATTACATTGTGAGGTAAGATGCTGCCGCATGTAAGCGTAAACGCAACTAAGTCATTATTTAAAACGCCTAACTACAGGTTAGGTTGGCTGGGAGACTTGCAGGTTCTAACTGGTAGTTTGTCACAAAATGATTGTGGACAGCGAGCCGCCTGGTCTATGCATCAAATAGTTCACTTGATTTGTAAAAGTAAAACTTTAAAATAACAAAATAGACCAAAGTTAAAAAAAAATATCCAATTTTGTTGGGTTTTTGTGTTTGTTTTCATTTTTTTTCTGCTTTTAATGGATGTAATTGTGTGATATTTTGTCAGAATCCGAATTCCTCCCGTACAGCTTCTCCCTACTCCGACATTCAGCTCTCAGTGTCTTCAAATTTGAACGTTTTTAACCCTTGATGACATCATCAATAGTCGCCAGTCATCTACCTTAGAGTGTTGCTGTCAGCACTCGGAAAAGGCATAACAATATCTGTTTAATTACTTTAAAAAACTCATGTAAAAGCAATAAGTCATTACATACATTTACATGTAAACTTCTGTGCATCAGTGCACACCCTCGTGAAGAAGAGCGTTTCTCACGGGCACGGATCACCTTCCCAGCAGAGTTGTGCACTCTAATGTGTTTGGAAGAAAGACAGAAGTAGCCATGATTTATTTTCTATCAACAAACATGTTAATCAGATTTTAAGTCAAAGGTATTTTCTTCTGTCTAACCTGTTGGTCATTTTACAGAATGAGATCTTTGCATCTCGTCATCAAGACGTAAACAGTGTGGCCTGTATTGAAGACAAATGCTATGTCCTAACGTTGGCACAGTATTGTCGGTAGGAGTTCATTTTTCTAGGTTTTTTTTCAACTTTTTCTTTTGATACTTCTTTCTCTCTAAGTCTTTCTAATGGCGACGTTTGTGCCGTGTCCAGATTTTGTGCCTTGGTAAAACGCCGCAGGGAGGGCGTAGGCGAGAGCCCCGCCTCCCTTGTGGTGCCACCCGTCGTTGGAAATGCCATTGCCACCCACCACTGTGTGCCCGATGACGTCGACCCAGACCTGGTGTTCTTCTGTCGACATGTTTATGACTTCCGCTACGGACGCCTTCTCAAAAACTTGCAGTAATGTTTGACAGACAGCAATCACGTTGCATCGCATGAAATGCCGTCACTCTGGTACCCTCATCCATATACTATACTTAGCTACCTACTGCAAAGTGTGAAAGGAGCTTCTTTTTGCTTTGAGATCCTGCATTTATTCTTACATGTCACAAATGTGTTATTTAATGGTCTGACATAATGTAAAAGCGTTAAAATGGCAGTGTCTTCATCATACACGGTTCCGCTGTTGTGGCAGCTGAGTGAAGAACCTGCTGTAGAAAATTGCTGCTGTAGCTCGTAGAAATGTGAGAATCGATAGAACCGCAGTTGATGTTACCTGTGAGTAATGCTGTTCTCTGCCTGACGGAAAACAGACATAGGTTTCTCAGTAATATGGTGGAGGTAATGAAAATGTGAGGCGCGTCATGCTACACTGGCTCTTATGAGGAGAGGAGATGAAAGAAGAAAAAATCTCAGTACAGATCATTAGCATCATTAGCATTTCTGTTAGTTTATAGTTATTCTTAATTCGCTACATCTAACTGATAATGAATGATAAACAACTAATATATTAGTTTTTTTTGAGTGCATTACAGTTAATGTGAAGTTAGTCTCCTGCTAGCTAACGAGCTCCCGATAGCCTAGCATAACTTAGCCTAAAGAGAAGGCCTTTAAGCTAATGTTTTTGCTAGCTCGCTTAAACAATTTGCTGTAAAAGATTACTTTTTTAAGGGACATTCACACTGAAACAGTTTCATTTTAAAACATTTAATATGTTAGCATGTACCCACTCTCATTTGCAGATGATTTAATATTTTTTCAGTAAAGTTGCAGGTTGAAAATGGTTCAGTATCAACTTGGGGTTAAAAAAAAAAAAAACTCAAATTTTACCTGCTTTTTTTCACTTCTCGATTGCTTTACAGTAATCTTTTCCTGTAATTTTAAAAATATCCCCTCATCTAAATCCCTGAATCAAGCACTTTTTAAAGATAAAAACATTAGTTTGCTTTCTCCTTATAATGTGCAAAACGGGAATGTTTTTTAATCATTTAGAAATAATTATTGTTGTAAAGTAATGCAAGTTTTTTTAGATTGTTGATCATGAATATTTGCCAAATTCCAATTAAAATCCTAACAAGGTTTGAGCGTGGACTTGTACCAAAAAGTCTAAAATCTATTTCTGAAGGCTTGTTAGCCTTACTTTATTTTTATTTATTTTAGTTTATGTGAACAAATAACCAACCACTCCGTTTTGTTTCAAAGTGATTTTAAGATGAAACTGCTGTACCGTGGATGCTCCCAAAAAAAAAAAAAGTTTTTCTTCATATTTTCTTTTGTGACAGATGCCGAGGTCGTTTCAGTTTACCCTAAATAGAGTAAAATGAGTTAATAATTTTGTATTAAATTAACTTTCTATCTCATGACCACTAATGTAATTTGTTGATAGCAAATGCTGATGTGTGTAAGGGTTTTTGTTAAATGAATTTCTGGAAGAAAATCCGATTTCCTGTCACAATTGCAACTTTAAAATGCACCTCAGCTAGAATTTAATTAATGAACATGCACTTCAGAGGAGAAAAAGAAAAGCACACACAGCATCGAGATGGTTCTGACAAATATACTTTTTGTTGAAGCTGTTCGCTAGAGGTATGATTTTTTTCATGATCTTGTACATTGCATTTAAATACTTGTTTGGTGTCAGACGGCCTCAGGTAGATGGCGTTGCTTAGCCACTTGTGTGCTTGTTTCCTCACTGACGAGCTGGTGGAGTAATGTATTCGCTGTAGCATTTAGATCTGTGATGACTTGTTCCTACGTTTGAGAAAAGATGCATATTTATTTCTGTACTGAAAACATATAATTTATTTTCAAGAGATGATGTTAAAGAATAGAGTTTAAGAGGAGTAGCTTTCATTCCTATAATTAAATTAAAAACATTTTCTCTGCTTAGTTGCAAAGTCAGGGATGAAAAGTGAGACAGTCTTTGAGTTGCTTCCCGTATAAAAGCCCATTAAATGTCACATCGGGAGGCAAATTCGAGGACATCTGTACAATTCTGAAGGACAAGTGTAAACGTAGATAATTCATCTGCAGGACCAAAATTTCCTTTGGCTTCTCTGTGCTTCCTTTTGTCCTTTTTTCATGTATGTACAAAAAAGCTGGTTTTGTCTCTTTATTTTAAAGGATTTAAACCATTAGCCTGTGACCTTGATCCTTCTGCCTTATTCACAGCCTTTCATTTAGGGAGCATGTAGTGATCCTGTACTTTGCCTGGGGTTACAAAGCTTATAAAAGCAGCACTCTGTCCCAGTCCCAAATGCTTTTTAGGGGTATGAGCGTTTTTTTCCCATGCGTGATAAAAGACACTCCTCACGTTATTTTGTTTTTTTTTGTGTGTGCTTATTTTAATACAAGCCAACAAGTAAGACAGACAACAAGAATTACAGGGGATTTTTTGCTGATTTGGAATCAAATTGAGACTCATCAGCTTGAAGTTTGCCCAGAAACCTGTTTGGATTTGTCAGGAATTGAGTAATTTTGACACAGCACCTGTTTCATTTTTGTCTAAAAGTTATGAATTACACATGCACAAGAAGCCTATTAATCCTTTCTTACCCTTTGGCTTTCCCTGGATAGACGTGTCACGACAAATCGTGTTTTTCGAAGGTCGGAGAAGAGCCTGGGATTTTCCTTTTTAGACAATGGAAACAACAAAATGTATTTGGTTTATTGTTGTGGTTTTTCTTTTTCTTTATGCAACCCCACCAAAGCAAAAAAAAAATAAAAAAAAAGTTCCAAGAGCCAACCCTTATGTGGTAGAGACCTGCACACACCAGACTTACTATGGCCTTAGTACCCCCCGCCCCAAAATAATATTTAATCAAGATACAGTATGTAATACTTATGTCTTAAATGGTCCTCTGTGCCTGTTCCCATTTACCATACTTTTTCCAAGAGTTTTCCATCAAACGAAGGATAACTAGTTTGTGTATTTTCTTGAATGCTTTTTGTTTTGTTTATTCTTGAAATCTGAAAACCACAAACATTTGCACCCAAAAAACTCAGAAATCTTGAATCATTATTGAAAAGTTTCATTCCCAGGTGTACAAAAAACCTGAACCAACGTTGGCTCTTTTTATGTGAATTTATAATTTTATTCTTTGCATGGATCTTTTGGAAACTATCATGGAAATATTAATCACAGCACAGATTATTTGTATGGTTTCGAATGGACCTCTGTAACATAAGAAAATATTTAATTGTAATAAATAATATATGAGTTTGAACATATTTGATTTTTGTGTTTGAATCTGGTTCACAACTGCAGTAATATCTGTTCTCCACATGATGGCGCACTAAGACTTTTTATTTCATGTTGGTTTGTTTCAATAAATATTCAACTTACATACCGGCATTTATTTAATGGACTAAATATGCAAAAAGAGTAGACTGAAGTAAACATTTTCACTGTGGAATTCAGAAAGTCAAGTTTAAATTGTTTAATAGTTTCAATGTTCTTATTAAAAAGCTAGTTGAAATCTGAAATGTATTTGAAGTAAGAATGATTCAAAGTTTTCATTTTAATAAAAAAAAAAATATTACTTGATTAGGAATAAAAATGTCATCCACGGTTATTTTCAGAGGACAAAATGCATGAAAAATAGGTGCATGTACAGTTGCAAGAGAAAGTATGTGAACCCCTTTAAAGTACCTCCATTTATGTACAAAATGGACCATGATGTTTTTTTTTATCTCAATCTAAATCACAATCATGGAGAAAAACACTGCTCGCTTAAATCACACCAATTTATGTTTATTTATTTATGTTTTATTGAACACAACCTTGTGTCCAGTTTATGCATAAAACCAAGTAATTTCAAAGGGTTCACATATTTCTGTGCAGCTGTGTGTGTTCAATACAATTCTGTTTATTTATAGATTTCAGGTTGTGTCATGGTGTTTTTACCAGAAAATGCAAAAAACAAAATAAAAATTTCAATATTCATTGCTGACATCTAATTCAAATTTGGTCTGAATAATTTATATTAATTTAAAAAGAAACAAATTTTTGCAACATTAGGGAGACGCGTGAAAAACTGTTGGTGTATTCAGACTGGTCACATTTGGTTCGTTTAAACTGAACTAGAAATAGTTTCCCTCGATAGTCTGGAACAAATATTCAGTCTGAATACACTGAAGTGGACCCTGGTCCGGGACCCGAAACTGATCTCAGACACACCTTTTTAGGTGGTCTTGGTTAGATTCCAGTCGGCCTGAGCTTTGGTTTGCTCTGAGTTTCCTCAGTTTGAATAGACTCCATGCTCGGAATGGAACATTTGGGCCAAAATAGCCACCATAGCCAGGCATTATGCGATAAAACAATTTTGCACAAGTAGTGACACTGCTGTTAATTTTTACTATTGTTAACACTCAATTTTACAGATAATTCAAATTAAATGGATGTCAATACTTGTCAAAGACATAATATTACTGATTTATGCAATGCTGCACAAAAGTTTCTATTTGTTGCCCAAAATGAGAAACAAGTTGTTTATTATGATTGTGTTCAAGCTAAAAAAATAAATAGGGATAAATTATCCTAAAAAAAAAAGCGTTCTTCTATATATTGTGAGTTATTAGAGATAATTTTTCCAATTTTCGCAGTGTTGTGAAATAATTGATATCGTGAGCCATGTATCGCATATTGCATCATATCTTGAGGTACCCAGTGATTCCCAATGCTAGTTCATACAGATATTTAAAATTGGTCAGTGAAATATAAAGTTTGAATAAGTGAACTACCCTGACAAGGATTGCAAAGCTTGAGATTTGCATAAGTTCTGCCTCAAGCTCTAGTTTGGAGCAGAAATGTTGAGTCGGAAATAACCGTCTGAAAACAGACTAAACACAAAGTTCAGGACTCAATCTGGAACAAATTAATTTCCAGTGTAAATACATCCTAATATAATTAATATTTTCAACATTTTTATTAATGATTAATGTTAAAAATATTGTAAATCCAAACAAAAGTAATTTTTTAATGTAAAAATAACCGTTTACAAATTAATCTTTCACCAATATGGCTTTTTTAGTGTTTGAAAAAACTGACACTCAAAAGAAAAGAATTATCGACAATTAAAAAAGTGGCTTTTTTAAAATCATGCATAAACTTAAGAGCTAGAAAATAAAATATTTTATTAGTACTATTTTTGCTAATAATGTATTTGAATAAAATTTATTTCTAGTTCATAAATGACGAGACCTGCAGGGATAAAATCCTTCCAGCTGCACCACTTGTTCAAACTGTCGTATCTATTTGAAGTTTAGAGGGTTAAAATATTCCAAAGGTCTCTCAAAAGTTATAAATTCAATATTCTACTGGTCTAAATCGGCATGAAAGCTTTGGTTCCAAATTTTAGTGTCTGTGCGGTTTAGAACACCAACATACCAAACTGTGCTTCTATACAACATACTTTCTATGAATAAAGTCAAATGAATGCAAATGTGACCAACTACCTCTCAGAAAAATATTATACATTGGTTCAAGTCTAAGACTGTTTTTAACATATTTTCCACGCTTCACATAATTCTCTCAACATTTTTTTTAAATAATCAAAACTAGAAACGAATGCCTTAAATGAGAAGTGAAGAGGATCAAATCAATGCGTATTGTTCAAAACCTTCAACAGACAAAAATGACAGGACAGCTGCTCTTTTCAGTCAGTCATCCTTTAAACATGAAATTGATGTGAACCCACTTGTGTTAGTGAAAAGCATCATGGGAGAAGATACCTCCCTGAAAGGAGATGAATCAACAAACTCCCATCGTTGTGATGAATATGGATGAATCCTCTGGTCGTATTCGAGCACCTCATGAGCAGCGAGTGTGAGGCAGAAGAGCAGCTTCTTCAGTCCAAAGACCATTCAGTTTGATTAAGGGTCTGCATCTGATTATGAAGGTTAGAGAGACAATGGTTCTCCAAATATATACTCTTGGAACCATAATTTCCGATGAACAAGAGCACAACTTTTAATACTTTCAAATCAAAACTTTAAGAAAAAAATGTTCTCAACGCTTGAGAGAAATTTAAAAAATGCTCTAAGATTAAAGTAAAAACCGTAAAGATTCCTCGGAGAGTTTGGTCCATATTGACAGGATAGAATCATGCAGTTTGCTGCAGATTTGTCACATAGATGATCTATTGGGTTGAGATCTGGTGACTGGAGGCCATTAGAGTCCAGTAAACTCATCATGATGTTCAATAAATCTGTCTGAGATGATTCCAGCTTTATGACATGTTATCTGTACGGTACACTGTGGTCGTAAAGAGATGGACATGGTCAGCAACAATACTTAGGGAGGCTGTGGTGTTATAACCATGCTCAGTTGATACTAAGGGGCCCAAAGCTCAAGAAAATATCCCCCACACCATTATACCACCACCACCAGCCTTAACTGTTGATATAAGGCAGGATGGATCCATGCTTTCATGTTGATGCTAAATTCTGACCCTGCCATCTGAATGTTGCAGCAGAAATTGAGACTCATCAGACCAGACATCATTTTTTCAATCTTCTATCATCCGCTTTTGGTGAGTCTTTGTGACTTGCAGCCTTTTTCCTGCTCTTGGCTGGCAGGACTGGTACCTGGTGTGATCTGCTGCTGTAGCCCATCTACCTCAAGATTGGAGATGCTTTTCTGCAGACCTCGGTTGGAACCACTCCGGCCATTCTCCTTTAACATCGAGACATTTCCGCCCACAGAACTGCCGCTCACTGGATATTTTCTCTTTTTCTGACCATTCTCTGTAAACGATAGAGATGGTTGTTGGTGAAAATCCTAGTAGATCAGCAGTCTCTGAAACAGTTGGACCAGACCGTCTGGCACTAACAACCAAGTATGGGATGAGATAACTGTCAATAACAAACATATTCATAAAGATACTTTGTGCACAACTTTGCAAAAAAAGAAAAAAAGTTCTATCTGGTGCACACCAGATGGTAAATGTATACTTGTATAGTACTTTTCTACCTTGCTCAAAAGCCCAAAGCACTTTACCAGTCCCTTTCACAGGTGGTGGCTCCGTTGCCGAACACTGGTGCCTAATTTCTACCAGAGGCAATGTGGGGTTCAGTGTATTGCCCAAGAACACTTCGACACATGGGTGGGCAAGGTGAGAATCAAACCCACAATCGTCTGATCAAGAGTCCCCTGCCCTACCACTGAACCCACGGCCACACTATAGGAACTTCTTACCAGATAGTAACCAGAAAAAAGAACGTTGTTTTACTTTAAAGAGGCCCTATTCTACTCTTTGATGTTTTAAAAGTATTTTACTGTCCATTCTTCACTATAAAGAACCCCAAAGCATTATTTTGATCCGTTCATGCATTTAAGAGGGATCCTTTAAAAACCTGCGCAGCCTGCAGCAGCACCTCCCATACCCAAGAAAACGAGCGGTTGGAAATGTGCTGATGTAAGATCGATGTCATCAGCTCCCTCCAGGAAGAGTCTGCTCTGACAGCTCCGCCCCCAGCCTAACATAATCCTCAATTTATCCCCTTATCCAGTGATTATCAGCGAAAAACTTTCATTTTAGATGCAGAATACTGTATATCTTCCAGTTATGTCCTGTCTTCAATAAACTCCGGCTCAAATAGGCTCCTTTAAAACCCCCCACCCCCAAACCCACGGTCCGGCATAGTCATGAAGGAACCGCTTGAGTTGTGGAGCAGTGTAGTGATGGCCAGGCCTACTAAAGGCAGATATGTGGTATGTGCATCCATCTTTGAAGAAGTTTGGATTATTTTTGTGGGAGAAATACAGACATGGTGTCAGAGGATCTAGGATGACGTCATGAAGTGAACTGCAGCAGCACGCAGCGGCAGGTGGAGCTTCCGGAATCGAACTGTTTTTTTTAGGAGAGAAAATAGACTCACTCTGATTCTTGCGTAAATTAGGATCTGTGCGTGCGTGTTCTTGATTCGTGCATGCATCATTCTTGATTTGTGCATAACTTTGGATTTCTGCGTGCTTAATTCTTGATTGGTAACTCATATAACACATTTTGTGCAAAAGTAAAAAAAAAAAGACAAAACTTAAAAAAATTAAAAATACAATTTACACATGCACAAATTAAAATTACAACAGCTTGAAACTAATTACACACAAAAATCTTTTAAAAAAAATGCATGAATCACCTCTTACGCAAACACAACACATCAGTTACGCGTGAATCTATCTTCAGACTCTTTTCACGTCTCTCAAATTTGTCCGTGAGGGATGCGTTCAAGTACTACTACAATGCTCGTTCACCATAGTTCTCTTGTCAGCTGTTTTAAACTTTGATTGTGAATAATATCCGATAAAACTTGACATTTTACCACTTTCTTAAAAATATATTCCCGATAATTGATATACAAAATCTAAATAAGCGTTTTTAAAACACTAATCCCTTTAAAAATGAAAATATTTCCAGAAAACAGCGTTTTCGGCCCCTCTGATAGCATCGCCAACACGAGGCCCCATCCCGAGGGTTGGCCATCAGCCACAATGCCGGAGCCTTCTAAACTCACAGATCCAAGCGGGCCAGTGCTGCCTGTAATCGCCGCGTTTGCCGACCAGAACTCTGTGCATTTACTTTATAAACGCCAGCTGAGAGCGGGTAGGGGGCGTTCTGGTTTGATCCAACCGCGGATCCTGGGCAGGGGAGACCAGAGCCAGAATGAGGCGGTTTCACCATGAGGCCCTTCTAAACATCCACAGGGCAGGGGCCTTGATCAGCCCACCAGGCCAGCGAAGATCACGGGATGATATGGACAGATCTCAACCGCCGTTCTGATCGTGTTGGCTTTCTATTTCTTTCTTTCCCTCATGACTGTTGAGGCTTTTACACAGCAAAAATGGCTCTCTTAAAAATTAGAAAAAAAAAATTCCTACAATTAAGAATGTTTCAACAACTTTGTTTTGCTGCCTGTTGGCTAATGAAGAATAAAACCATGGGTTTACATGTTTTACTAACACAATCTGCTGTTTTGTGGTGAATTTTGGGAAATATCCCAACATTTTTTTTTTATATTTATGTTTGCAAGGTGTATTTTTTTTTTTTTTAGATTTTTCCACGAACGCCACAGATGATGTTCCCTCCACATCACAGTCCCACAGTTGACATTTAAACGTGAAATAGATTATAAAAACGCACGCTGTGTGTAACCAATGGCACAGCTGCAGCTGGAGGAGAGGGAAAGCATTCACTAATTAAAAGCCAAGAATGAGAGAAATGTTATTGATTAGTATTTGTTTTGTTTGTTTGATAAAAAAAAAAAGCTTCCTGTGTTTCTGGTGTCCTAAAACTAATAAAAGATGAAATCTGTAACTGAAAAGGTGAGAAGGACAACAGGGGGTGCTTCAGCTTTTTTATTGGTTTATTTTGAAGAACTTCCTTTGTCCCCAGCTCCACACAGCCCCAGGATAGCAACATAACAAGCTCAAACTCAGTCCCAACCACTCTGCAAATAAATAGCACACCAACCCTTTCTTTAAGGAGCCTATATCTTGCTTTTCTTAAGCCTTTCACAGTAAACTATATCCATATATATGATCATACCATTGGCACAATTAAGACCAAATCAATCGCTCCATGGGTTCAGTGACAGGCTGGTGACCTGTCCAGGTTGGATCCCGCCTTCGCCCAACAGTAACCGGAAGGTCTCCAGCAAGGTTAAGTAAACGGATGGAAGTTCAGGATAAGAATCCTAGCATCGAGCGGCCATATTGAATCTTTATTTCTATCCTTTGATCGAGACACTGAAAACATCATGTGCTCAAAACTAAGTCCTTGATCGGACTCGCTGCGCCCGACGCTCAAATTATGCTGCAAGACCTCAGATTGGGTCTGTACATTGACCAAACATTGAAACTTGACGCCCCGCAAATCCCGTCCAATGTGCAGGTTATAGAGGAATGCTCAGAAATGCCTGAATGGATCATAATATTGCTTTGGGGTTGTTTATAACGAAGAATGAACATGAGAGTACACTTAAAAAGCTCATCGTCAATTTTGTAAGGTTTATAGCCTTTTAAAAGCAGACTGTCTGGTTCTAGGATCACTTAAGCTCCCAAATACCCCCACCACGGTAAGGTGGCGGTTCACGAAGGACAAAAATATTTGTGTTTATCTATGTCTGCGTGTGTTTATTTGTCTGTTTTGTTTGTGTGTCTGTCTGTTGGTGTGTATGTGTGTCTTTGTTTGCTTTTACCTTCTTTGCTAAAGCAGTTTAAATATTTCCCTCCAGTTGAGTTGGAAGAATTACACCTTTACGTTTACACCCGATCCTAAACTTGAATTTTCTGTCCAGGGTTATGTTTTTTGTTAAAGAGTATTTCCTTCTTAAGCATGTGTGTGTGTGTGTGTATATATATAAATATGCATCTTTCTCCATCAGCATTTTTTTTAAGGCAGTTTCCTCTTTTTCTGTTTAATGTACATTTTCAATAGATGTCTTGTCCTCACTCAACCTACTCTGTATTTGTGTTGCAGGGCACACAATGGATACCACACACACTCACATATGCTCACTTTTTTTTCTTAATTTTTTAATACTTATATCCCTTTCCGATTCATATAATTGGAAGTGCTTAAAAAAACATTTTCTAATTGTAAAAAAACAAACAAAAGACAAAAAAGATAACAAAAACACATTTGAGAACATTTCTGGTTTTCATCATCTTCTAATACCATATAAGGACTTTGATTGTCTGACTGAGGTAAAGGTTCAGAAAGACAGAGTAAATAAAAACAAGGAAATAGCTTTAGGTTTATAGAAAATAGCTTAAAGCAGTTTTAAAAATTAAGGGAAGTTGGGTTTTTTGTAGTTGTGGATAGAAAATGGTTTTAAGTTGTAAAAGAAAGAAAGGAAATAAGTTTTTTTGTTTTATATACAAAATTGCTTTAAGAGGTATAAAAAAAAGAAGCCAATTTTTCAGTTATCTTTTTCTAATTTTGTTTGTGTACCTAACAGGTTTTACCATTGACTGCACGTCAGAACATCGCCCATACAAAATGACTTAGTCATGACTTAGACATGATTAAAAACAGTATCACAGAAAGGGAAAGAATGGTTTTCTGACAAATATAATTACTGGTTATAGCAGTTTATTTCATCATAGAAGTCTATGGGATTTTGGCTTCTTGGAGCCATTGGCTATTTCCTGTTTGAAACATGAGCGGGAAGGAGTCACTCAGACCAGTCCTCGTATCCGGTCAATGGTTCTAACCAGCCACATCTCCACATCCATCTGTGTCTGGCGGCACAGAAAGTAGCTCTCCGTAGATCATGTCTGATTATCCAAACGGTCAAAGCAGGAGGTGACGGATATCTTTGTGACTCCACAACTTTAAAAAAGCCTCATACTTTTTCCTTGTCTTTTGGCCAGACTGACTGATTATGAGGATTTCTTGTTTCAATTTCAAAAACCTTTGCTGAAAGTATAAATGACCCCACTTCTGACACCAGTGCAAAAAAGACGATAAAGGACAGCAAGAAACACCATAACTTTGACAACAGCTATTTATTTTAACCAAGACTTTCCACATCTTTGTGCGGTGGGTGGAACACACAGACTCTGGGTGTTGGCAAACGGAGATCAAATCAAGTCACACAGTAACTTATTGGTTCAGAAATAATGTTTAAGTAATCGATAAATGATCATAAAGTACACTAACAAATAATCTACAAGTTATACGTGAATACGCCACATAATTATTAAAACATTTCCTCTTTGTTGACAGACAGGAGAAACTGGTTTGCATTTTAAATAGATTATTCATATGTTAATACATTTTGAAACAGCAAAGATGCTGGTTGAAAAACCTTGAATATATGTGTAAATTACATTACATAATTGTACATAAATGTAATATACATCACCAATATGTAATGGATAGAAAACTTTTAATTTCTCTTTCGTTGCTCATATTTTATCTTAATAAAATGAAAATTTGGGTCATAGGGGTGCATGTAAACATGCTTATTTCAGAGAAATATAAATCATACCTTGATTGTGTTATTTCACTGCGTTAATGGCTCATTTTTAACACCTATCAAGACTTATGAAGTCTGAAAAGTGGATAAATGGAGGTAAATGTATACATTTGAAGTAAAAAAACAAACTAACTCTAGCTGTAGTTTTCCTGTGGAATCCTGTCCTGCATGGTAACGCCCTGCAAATCGGCCACAGTGGTGGAAGTGTAAAGGCGGGCCATTTTATGAGAAGCTGTCGTGATGCTCGACCCTTGACCCCTGTCCTTTCCTTTTCCTCTCCGCCGAGACAGGAAGTGGAGACACAGGCAGGATAAGAATTTATTGTGCAATGAGGCGTAAATGAAGGGGTTGTAGCAGGCCGAGCTCATGGCGAGCAGGTGTGCGGATACCTGGATGACATTTACATAGTTCTTCCCCAGGATGGAGAAATCTGTGTCCAGGTCACGTATCAGGTTCACCACCTAGGAAAAACAAAACAAAACATGGTTATCTGTAACATAAAGGACAATTTTTAAATAAAAGCATCAAATGCCGTTTTTATGAAGACTATTGGCTAATTCCTAAATATGAAATTGGCACTGAATGGTTTTGAAGTTCATTTTTTATATTTTTTCTTCTAATGCTACGTTTACATCGGGCAGATGCTGCACATTCAAGAACAAGCTTAAAGTATGTTCTTGAATGTTTGTTTTGGATATGGTATTCACAATGGACAAGCAGGAAGGGGCTTCTTGTTTTTCTTATTCTACTGTTTATTGGCACGTCTGCCACCTACACTTTGTACAAAATGTCATAGTGGTGCAAATCTTGTAAATCTTGTTCCAGTTTTTTTTTTTACAGTTCTATTCCAATATATGAAAGACTGGTGTCATATAATTCTGGCCAGGCAATCATTACATTTCCTCTTTATTATCAATTTTCATTCGGTTGGCAATTCCTTGAAATAAAAGGGGTGCCATCCAATCATCACTACCAATTCCAAGTCCCTGTTTGAACAAAGTTCGACCATCCAATGCACATCAATCGCTGCACGTTCTGTTTATAGAGCCTTAAAACTTGTGCAGATACATGTGAACCAGGGAGTTTTGATCCAAGGTTGACCTGTTTTGAAGTGGAACCTGCGTTTAATGCCCACGCCTTTTGCACGTAGAAACCAAAAACGATTGTAGAAACTTGCAGAGCTTCATGAGAATACGAGAGTCTTGATTGGTCAACGTTTAACCTGTTACTACTTGCAATGCACATTCAACGGTCACCCGTTTTGTCCATAGAACCTGAAGACGATCATATGTTGAGCACATATGCGTGAACACATTAGTTTTGATTGGTATTACTTGCAAAGCACGGCCACTGAACGTGCCTTTTATACATAGAGTTCAAAAAAGTTTTACAGAAATTTGCACAACTACGTACAAATGCAAGAATTTTGATTGGTCAAAGTTTGACCTGGTTTAACTTGCAACTCACATTCATGGACACATATTTATTAGAAACTTGTTTAGCTACACATGAAAACAAGAGTTTTGATTGGTCTAAGTTCAGCCTGGTCAACCTTGCAACAGATGTTCACTTATCACTGTTTTTGTGTGTAAAACCCAACAAAGTTCACAGAAACTAGTGTAGCTTGTTGCAAATGTATGGATTTTTTTTTGTTTAATCAATTTTGATTTTCAAAAAAAACTTTCTTTCTGAATTTTTCGAACCCTTAATTTTCTATGATTCAGACAAAACCTCGCTTTTTCTGTCTCACTAGAACGACTGGTCGATCTAAAAGCAACATCGTTAGCCAGCCAATCAAATCATGACACTGACGTGACATCAGCGTCTGCTCCGGTCTATTGGAGGACAGGATGGCAGCCAACCTGCCTGTTGGTTCTCTTTAGCTGCCGTTACAAGATCAGATACAGAACTGTGTACATGGACCCTGAAAAACTTTATCTGATTATAATAAATGTTTACAGATGCCAAACGTTTGAACGGAATAAATCAATTTGACATGCGCAGAAGTATCTTAAATACCATAAAAGGCCATAGAAGAAGAAATACTGTAGCAAGTTTCTTAGTAAAAAAAAAAAAAAAACAAAAATGCATCTTTTAGTAAGATGAATTTCTGTGCGTGCCTCTATTATTATTATTAATAATATTTTTAAGTGACTGTTCGCTCATCATTTTCTAGATCCTTTTGGTCAGTATTTTATTCTCGGCCACATGGACCCAGTGGACGGGTTAGAGTTAGACATTTAGCCTTGGATGCACTTAAAGTCTGTGCGAGCAATGCACCAATGTGCATGTTGGCTGCATGTTAACATGGGGGAAATAACATCAACCTTTTTTTTTTCTGCTCACGATCGTAACATAAACTCACATGATTGTTTACACGGTTTCTCAAGACTGTTCGGAGCGCAGAGCGGCATTCTAGCAAACGCTGATGTCACGTCAGTTTCATGATTTGATTGGCTGGCTGTCGATGTGCTCGTAGATTGACTAGTAATTCTAGAATTTGCTGGAATGACGTTGATCATGTTAACGGTTGAAAAGTTACAATAAATCAAAGAACATAAACAGTGCCGCTCTGGTGTTAAAGGGTTAATCTCGTTTTACTAAACCAAGGAAGGACAGAGGCTGCACGATTCATTAAAAATTAATCTATTGTCTTTATTTTCAGTCAGTTAAAAGCTAATGATGGTTAAGATGTGTGCTTTACATCCACTTTGCGCATGTCCTGATTAGTCGACTAATCGGAAAAAAAAATCTGAGATTAGTCGACTATCAAAATAATCGCTTTATTATGATTATATCTGGTCTTTTGTGCACCTGTAAAGGGAGCCAGGAGAAGGCAAAACAGAGAACAGACGCCAGCAGCAGACAGAACGTCTTCCGTCTCCGTCTGCTCCAGGACGCCCGTGCAGACCTCAGCTCCAGGCAGGCGGTCAAACTGGACATGGTCCTTTGCTTCAAGTGATAGGAGATGGCGCAGTAGGAGATGGAGACGGCGGCCAGCGGCACAAAGTAGGAGAAGAGGAGGATGAAGCAGGAGTAGATGAGGCGACCTCGCTCCTGGCCGTCCCAGAACTCCTCGCACACAGCCATCTCCAGGCCTGCGGCGTGCAGGTCCAGGTAGACGGTGTGGAGTGCGATAGGTGAGGATAAACCCAAGGAGGACAGCCAGATGACCACCACCAGACCCCAGCAGAACTGGCAGCCCGCTCTTTTGCGGATGGGGTAAGCCACGATGATGTACCGGTCCACGGCGATGGCCATGAGCGACAGGACGGCGGCGTAGACGGCCGCAGACTGCATGATAGCCACAAAGTGGCACATGTGGTAGCCAAACACCCACCCACGCCTGTCAAAGGCATAGGACGCCGTCAAGGGGACGCAGAAGACGCACATGACGAGGTCGACCAGGGCCAGGTTGCTGATGAGGAAATTAGTGGTGCTGTGTCTTTTTTTGTTGTGCCAGATGAAGAAGAGGAGGAGGAGGTTCCCCGAGCACGCCACCAGAACCACGGCAGAGTAGAGCGGGATGAAGAGGAGCTTCAGGCTGATGAGAAAGTCAAAGCCGGAGAAGGAGGGGACTGAAAAGAGAGGTGGCGAGAGGAGGAGGTGGGAGGCGTTGCAGCAGGAGGAGAAGGCGGGAGGCGAGTCGGAGGCTGAGGCGGAGGAGTTCAGGGCGGAGTGATTTAACGCGCTCTTCCAGTCCATCGCTGCAGAGGCAAAATCAAATATACACTTTATTTTCTTCATCCAAATGACCTCTATTAGTTTATCTCCTCTTTACTAATGTGATTTCATTTGAACTCTTTGATGCCTATTGATGCAAAAGCACTTTTGCTCCTAAATTACCTTCATTTAGCTTCTATACGGAAGCAAAAACAGGATTATTTAATTGTCTTTCAGAGCTGGAAATAAATTCAAGCCTCAAGAGTTTAAATAAATCCTGAAGTTTTGAACAAAAGCTGAAGCAAAAAAATCAGAAATTATTTTTTCTGGCTCTGGATTTGTTGCCTCTTTTTCCCTTTTATAAACAAAAATAAATCTTCATTTTATGTCTATTTTCTGTTGTATCTTTTTAATTATTTCTTAATTATTTATTACCATTTAATCAACTACAAATAACACTTAGGAACTTTCAAATGCAAAATTTTCTCCCAAAATTGTGACATGCAGAATGAGATGAGCCAAAATAGGAAGCAACAGGCCAATTCTGAATCAATTTTGAAGCTAATAATTTCAAAATAAAAGCGTGTGCAGTACTAAAAGGAGAAAAGTACCTTCAGGAGACGTCAGACGGTGTTGTCTCTGTGGAAGCGAGCTGGCTTTGGTGCCGTCTCACCTCTTCACCGCGTCCCTCTCTGCTTCCGAATGAGGAGGTCTCTCTTTCGCTGTGTGTGCCTGAGACCCACACGACGCAGCATAGTTTTAATTGTGTGAGTCATCTCCTTCAGGCAATATTATAACCATCTCCTTATGAAACTCCTGAAATATTTACGCATTAATTACAATCTTTTCTAAAAATCCATACCCCCTAATTTTTACTTTTTTTGAATGTTTTTGCAGCAAATTTACTGATTTTGTGACCATTCAGCATCAAATCCCTAAATGCTCTGTAGCAAATCTGGATTCTGAGAAGGTAAACTCTCCATCGATCTGTTATTATCTGTGAGTTTTAGACAGTGCTGCCACACGTCAATGAAAACAGGATCCAAATTTGCCCGTTAGAAGGCAAAACATGTTCTTTTTTCTTTTTCCAGCAGCAGTCATTATTCAAAATACTTAACGTTATTTAAGAACTGTTGGTGTCCTTGCACAGGAGAGCAGCGTGAGGCTGTGACGCAGGAAGCCGACAAACAGCGGTCAGAGTCAGAATTAATGGGCGTCTAAATTTAGAGACTTAACTGTGAAAGCAATAATTATCCAAATCAGGTCAATACTTGACGCCATTTATCTTAATGCCTCGAGCTCCATGATAATTATGGCAATTTGTTTACAAAAGGTTTGTGTTGTTCATATAAACCTTGATCTTCACATATGAGGGGTTTTGCTTCATTCATTTGCTTCACATTTTCAAATAAAATCTCAAAGAAAATGTTAAAAAAATCATATTGTAACAAATATTCTTGTTTTTGTTTGATCCTTTATGTTCAATGTAATTTTGTAGGGTTTTCTATAACATCTAAGGTGCTTTTTCAGTGGCTCCATGTGTGACAGGAACAGGATTGTGGTGATCTGGACTCACTTTGGGGAAAAGATTAGACTGCTGAGCAATGAATGCCAGCAGGAAGGTCAGAGGGGCTATTCTTCTTTTGTCTGATAATATTCCTGTACAGAGTGTAACTTATTTATTGCTGCCATTTCAGACAAAAGTAATAAAAGTGTGTTTACCATTTCTCAAGGTCTTGTGATGAATGCCACAACGAAGAATAAGACAGACTTGATCTCAATTCTGGGAGTTGGGATGCCATCACACATAAACATCTCACAAAAAAAACTCTGACGTTCGGCTATTTCACAAAAAACATTAATATTTGGTGGCAAATCCAATTATCTTGAATGTTTAAAATACGTTCTTTTACCAATAGAGATCGTTTGGAGAAATGTTGACATTTTTTGTCAGACATGAAGTGATGGAATTGTTCCCGTTGAACCACTTTTAAATTCACGAAATCATTATTTTGTGTGTTTTTAATATGTTCATGCAGCCTTTTTCTCTATGATGAATAACATAGACAGAATAAATAAACTTAAAATTGCATTTCTGAGGATTTCTTCATTAAAATCTTTGTGAATCAGGAGCAGACAAATACATTCTTATTTCTGATGTAGAAAATACTCTGGACGGCCCACAAGCCCCCTGCTCCACTCCATTCCGATGCATCCACTTGCAGACAAATAGATCCATGAACGTCTTTGTTTTCATCGTCTGAGCTGGGATCTGGCTCAAAGCGGTACAGATGGATAAACTCCGATATTGCTCCCCGTTTTTGTTGCATGGGGTGATATTAGGTTGTGAGGGGCTGTAAGATAGCTTGTGGGAGGGAGCATAAACAGATGAGTGATGGGAAGGGGGGCAGGGGTGCTTCCACAACTCGGAGCTCCTGCTGCTCTACAGAGACTGTCCTACACACATTTTTTTAATTTGGCTAAAAACAGCACAATAATAATTAAAGAACACTGGGAACACTTCTAGAATAGATTAGAAGAGGTTCAGAGTGGGGTCATCTGGACCCCGCAACACAGCACACTGTTCTTTTTGTCAGGGATTTTTTATCTTCACTGCTGTTCAGGGCAGACATGAAAGTCCTGTCCACCATTGTCATGAGAGGGATCACATCAATATAAGGGTCAGGTCATCGGGACCCCATAAGAGAACACAAGGGTTAAATCCATAAGGCGGACAAGTTCCATCTCATAGTTTGTTGGAAAAATATAAAAATCTGATTTTAGGTTATGAACCGGATAATGATAATATATGTAAGGGAAATTATAAGGTCAAGCCGGGGTTGGATTACAGAAATTCTCTTCCTCCTGCTCCCTTTCAGGCAAACTATGTTTAGTTATCCTGTCTTTGACATGACTTTATGGATGTAAACTGCTGTTGATTGATTGTAATGCACAAGTTATTTTTTTGAATGCTTGTAATAAACAATTTCTAATCTAATCCATGCCAACCCAACCTAACCAAAATGAGCTGTTCTGTCTGTTGGATTACTAGTTGTTCCCAGAATTTTCAAGATTACTTTGTGAGGTGGAGCGATCAGCTACCAATATATTTTTGAGTACTTTTTTGGGTCTAGTTTTGCAACAGGCGTTCAAGAGTTTTTCTGTTTGTCTCATATTTGTCTGATCTAATTACAACCAATCATAGCAGAGGGTTGCTCTTACCAAGTTGGGTTCTGCTTTGGGATTTTTCTTCATCCATTGAAACGATTGACTGCGTATGAGAACTGGACTGAGTGACCCCTCCCCTTTCGTGTCTCAAACAGAAAGTAGCCGCTAACGCCAAGAAGCTACAGTATTAGTCATTCAATAAATTTGTTAGAATAACCATTCTTGATCTGATACCTTTTTATTTACATGTTCTTGTTAATACTCATTTTTTTCATGTTATTAGTGTGAGTTATTCAAGTTATAAACAAACTAATCAGATGCCTCAATGAACGTATGGGGGGGTGCCTTTCCAACAAGCTCACTCCTCATTGGTGGGAGTGGTTGTCATAGAACTGATAACTCAGAAAAACTTGGACCAATCACTGACTTAATTTCATTGTGGCTCCAAGTAAACCATTTATGTGTTTTCATATACTGTTAATGGTTCATATGGATGAGTACAGAAGATTCCACCAAAAATCACTAAATGACATCTGTTTGTTGTTTATTTGGGACGATACTTCAAATACAAATCTAAACTCCCTCTACTGAAATGATCTGGTCCAAATTGGATCATAAAAACCACAGTTAATGATGGCTTTTGTTTGGTTTTAATGTTATAATGGCTTTCTAGTGCAGCAGGCCGAGACGACCTCCAGAACAAATTGTTGCTTTGAAAACAAACTGAACAAAGATTCTGTTGACAATTTTCAGCCCCAAATCGTTCCGTCTTTAGCCGTGGAACCACGCCTCCTTGTCTTTTTTTTTTTGTCTCTTCCAGCCGTCAAATTCAAAGCGAGCTGTTTTCCATCAAAAGATTGAGTGTCGTACTATCAGTGGTTAATACGCCTTTTTATGTCCTGCAGTGATTGAAGATTGGGTTTAGGGGAGTCGCAGGACGCTCTCTCTTTGTGTGAACTGTAAATCTTCACATGCAGCACGTGGCAGCAATCACAGGCTTTCCAGCCGTACCCTCGGCGTGGCGCAGGTCCAGAGAAGCCTCACGTGTGCGTACGATGTGCACGAATAAGTGGCCAATTGAGGGTCTAAAAGCAGGAACCGCTGGGTCCCTTTTTTATCCGTGGTTGTTAAGGTTGAGCCTCTTTGAGCGAGAAATGCATACAAATCCAAAAATGTTCATTGGCTGTCATCGAAAAAAAAAAAAGGATGATTTCTGCTGCAATGGGGAAAAAATGTGCAGTAAAATTAACACAAATATTTTATTAAAATGACTTGCAGATTGCAAAAGAAGCTTGGAAGCAATTATATATATTTTGTTATCTAATACTTCTATTATGATTAAACAGAAGCAGGTCAGTGGGATCAGCCTCGCTCTGGGATTCTTTTTGTTAAATGGAAGAAAGCTCATTGAGCCGTCCTAATGACTAAAAAAACACAGATTACACGAGGTCGTTTTCCTGGAATTTATGCGGCTGCCTTTTGACCCGAGACAGCCTGCTTAACACATCTTAGTCACAGAGATTATTATATACGAAAAAAATGAAGTCCAAATTAGCAAAAGGAAGTCAATTTGATCTCACTGAAGACGGATGGAAGACAAACATCTAATTAAATTTCTTTCTTTCATTGTTATGCATCTTTAAGGACATACGATTAATGGATCAAACCAGGTTTGAACTTCAAGGATCTCAATATGATGGAAATCTGAAAACTTATAATGTTACATCTTTGTATTCAAGCTGCTCACTTCCTGTTCTTCCTGTATTTTTTGAATCCTGCTACGTGTGAAAATTATTTTTGGCAAAAACAAAACAGGTAGAGTCTGATTATTTCCTCTTGAAAAAACAAATATATATATATATATTTTTTCCTGCAGATTCTGAGAGACTTTAGCTAAATCAAAAGGACTGAACGCTTTTATTTTGAAGGATCCAAATGACTGAATTCATAAATGAGAATTAATTTTAACTTTGGTAGCACACCATAAGACACAAAACTAAAGCAGTGTAATAAAGATGATATGATTTCATATAAATGAATAAAGGAAAAATTAAATATATTCACACTTACAGTGAGATGTACGTTCTGTCACTTAGAAATCATTAAGGACCCCCCACCTCCCATTTGGACGTTTGGGTGTCAACTCGTCATTTTTTGAAGTGCTGGCTGTTCCAACTAAATCAGGGGTCTGATCATTTTGAACACGGTACCACAGTGACTGAACCTAGGGACGCAGCCGGTACCCTAACCTGATAGCCTAACCCAAGCCTGGTCCCGCATCCAGAACCGGTACCGATCTGCGTTCGGTGCCAGGTTATGGTTAGGATACCGGTGCGGTCCATGTCCTGGTCCTGAACCGGTACTGGTTTGTGGCCCAAAGGTATGAGAGCCTTGATTTAACTGAAACAGCCAGCGCATCAAAAAATAATTTTGACGTGGAGGGTCCTTGACCATGCGTCAAAATATAACGACTTGGGAATGAGAATGTGTTACCCATGATTCCTCTGGATCATCCAAATGGTCAAACTTAAGATGGTTCTGGACATGTTGTGGTTTAAGCAGGGGAACCAAACATGATTTCAAACCATGATGTCTTAGTGTGTTACCAACAGTAACCATGGAAACGGTGGTCCCAGCTCTTTGCATGTCATCAACCAACTACTCCTGTGCAGTTCTGGGGTGATTCTTCTTCTTTCTTAGGATCACTAAGACCCCAGGAGGTGAGATCCTGCATGGACCTCTGTCCAAAGGAGATGGACGGTCATGTTTAGATTATGTCTCTCACAGTGGACATGCACCTAAGAAGCACTTTTCAGACCAATCCATGATTTCTAAGTGGGAGAACGTGTAAATTTGCAGGATGTTCAAATATTATTTGTCTTACTAAATTGGATCATTATTATCAAAAGAAAGAAAAAGGAAGTTATTCATTCTGGCAAACGTGACCATGGAACATGTGGAAAGTGTAATGATGATGATTCAGTGACACATTTTCTAAAAGAACAAAAAAAAATGGAAATTGTAACTAAAATTGACATTTTCCAATGCAGAAAATTCTTAAATTCAGGAAATAATATTCAAGGCAGTTGGGACTATTTTTTTTTATCAAAGAAAAAGACTTGACTTGAAACTGACAAAAAAAACAGCAGGAAAAAACACTTTAGGATTTTGAACTGTTTATAATCCAATTTATAAAGAGAAATTGTGAAACAAGCTTATAAAAGATAGAAGTATTCATAGTATATACAGTATATTTAAATATTACGATTGGGACACAAACTTGTAATCAGTCAGTCTGATTATTAAAAGGCTGTGTTTAAGGTCAGCCGAGGTCTAAGTTCCTGGTTGTGGCTCCAGGAGAACGATGAAAATGTGAAGAAATGGGGAAAAACAACCTCCAAATCCAGCAGAGGTGAACCCCGAAGTGAAGGGACGTCACCATCCATCACCGAGGGGACTTAGTGGAAGAAGACGACCACGGAGGAACGGAGGACGGCAGTGCCAAAATCAAATCAGGAGACTGGAATTTTCTATCCTAAATGATTATGAGCGAGAGAAGAATAGTTGAGATAGAAGAGCGGCTCTGTGCCCAGACACACCAGCTTTGTGAAGGATTCGTCCCTGACTGTGTCCTCCAGGCCAGGCGCAAAAAATGTCAAAAAGTCAGACTATGTCACTGTTTTTGTGTGTCTTTTTTTTTTTTCAACTTTCTTTGTTTTTAAGTTGAACTAATGATGTTTTTATTCTTATGTATGAAAGAGGGCTTTACAAATAAAATTGTATTTAGTTTGATTAATGATGGTTTTTGTCAGAAATGTTTGTCTTGGTCAAAGGTCATAGGTCAAAAGTCACCTAACACAGTTGGATGAGTTAAGGAGTGGTCTGAAATAATAGTTCACAGGTGCAGAAGTCTGATGCTTAAAATATTTTAAATGACTGATGCACTCCTGATGAATGATTTTTGTGAATTTTAGGAATTATTTCCAACTGTTTTGACATTATTTCAGTGAAAATTATATTTTTTCCAAAATTAAGTGTCTATTTAATCCAAGTGCAAACATTATTTAGTGCTAATAAGCAAAAAAGATGGTCTGTTTAGGTTGCACAGCGGCACCTGAGACGGATTCAACTCCCTTTGCAACGCCGTCATTAAGCCAAAAAGAAAAAACCAGCTGGCTAGATGGTGTTATTGAAAATGAAAATTATTCAAGAATGTTTGACCAACGACACAGTGCCACTGTCCCTGCAGACCTTTAAGATTATTAACTCCGAAAACATAGGCAGTATTGTGATTTTTTTTTTTTTACTTTTAATCAAGAGCCTTTATGAAACACTACAGAGTGTGCGAGCTAGAAATTACAGCAAGATGTGATTTATATCCCAGAGTACTGAAGAGCACTTGTGTATAACCACTCATTTCACTTTCCAATGAAAAAAATCATTTGTTCTTATGCTGTGTAATCTTCAGTATGTTAAATCATGGTCAATTTAATAAAGTTAAGTTACATGACTTGCAATTATGACTAATTTCTCAGGATTTTTTCAGATTCCAGATTATCCTATACATTTGTTTGAAGTAATTTTATTATTTGGACATAATTAAATTTATTGTGACCAAAAAAAAAAAACAACTGTGCATACAAGATTTACTTCTTAGCTCATTTAAAGTATATATAAGTGTTTGTTTTATTAAAATACATACTGTGAGTGTACAAGATAAATGCTTTTATCTGCATGGATGCTGACTGGATGTTAGCACAAAAAGCGAGGATGTTGGATTTTGCAAGATTTCTTGCACAGTTTCCCCAATAATCGTTTTTTTTTTTTTTTTACTTTTATCATCTTTTTGCAAAAGTTACAAACAAGATTTAAAAAATGTCCTTTTGTGGGGTTAGAGGGGCTTCATGCATTTATATTTATGTTAAAGGGATTGTGTTTAAGTCTAAAGCCTTTATTTTAAAATTCTGGTACATATTTATTTCATACAACACCCCCAAAGGCTCTTTTTTTTTTAATGTATTTATTCAATTTTTGCTAAATCTTGTGTGAACAAGATTTTTTTTCCATTTCTGGACCTTAAAGGACACCATACTTTCCAAATAGTGCAAAGTTTGTAATTTTTTTCCCTTGAAGCTAAAGAAACTCTCACTTTATTAACTTGGTTGTACATTCTGCTCATGTTTAAGATTTTTTTTTTAAAAAACATGTGAAAAAGGAAAAAAAAAAGATTCAATCCACAACATTATGGTTTAATAAAGTTTCAACACTTTAAACATCCTGTGAATTGAGCTGCTACATCTACAAACTAGGAAAAACTTAGCATTTAGGCTTTTTGTGACATGAACATGATAACAATAATATAGATTTGATAATGGAATAATATTTACTGGATTATATTACAGTCTGCAAAACTTCAGATATCACCGTTAAAATAAAGAAAGATGAACAGAATGGACAGTTTGCATCTCTGTAAGCTTCATTTGACACACGGTACTGCATGTGAGGCTCCGATTTAGACCTGCTTCTTCAAGAAAATGACGTTAAACGATTGTTTCTTCAGCTATAAAACAGACATATTTAAAGTTCCACAAAGATGTGATGAGGTTAGGAGATGAACAGAAAGAGCAGCTTTTGGAGGTGAAAAAATGACATAAGGATGAGTGATGAATCGCCAAACGGAAAGTACGACCAACAGATTTCTTTCAGAGTTCTGTTTCATTTTTCTGGGCTCAGAGCATCGTCTTTGTCGGAGCTGTGCGGCTCCTCCGTGTCCTCCTCGCTTTGCGTTTGATCGGCTTCCGTCGGCTCCGGTTTCTGCGACGGCCTCAGGAGGTATTCCAGCTCCTCTGCGCTGATGGCCACTTTCTCCGGGATCAGCCACCTCTTGAAGTGTTCCAGAGCGCTGCAGAGGAGGACACGATATGAAATATAAAAAGACTGAATCCCATATTTTCTGAAAAGTTTGATTTAATAGTTTAAAAAAAAAAAAAAAGAACATTTTTTTAAACTTAAAATAATTCCTAAAAATGGAAATTAAACCAAATTCTGAATACATTTTCGATATGTATTTCGTATCTTTTCTATTGTATTTATTTAATTCTAAATCTAAATGAAGAAGGATAAAACTTTTCATTCGTATATATTTTTTAGGTTGAAGTTAGTGTTTGTTTTTTTTTTTCTTGCAGAAAGGACCCATCATCCATACTCAGATAACAAATATTGAAAGAAAAACAACTTTTATTCTGGTAAATGCAATGAATCACAAATTTATCATTATTGTGAAATCAGACTGTGCGATTCGAGTGGCGAAAAAGACAGTGTTAACTGGGCTAAACGGTGACCTTAAATTAAAAGTGCTCACACTTTAGCACCAAGCTACTTTTGAGATGAGCTCCGACATGCAACCGCAGTGGTCACACTTCGTGTAGTTGAAGACACGTGTAGTAATTAGAGGTGAAGGGAAACATCGATTCAGTTATATGTCACAATATTTCATTTGGTGGTACTTGTATTGCACATGTGTCAAAGTCAAGGCCCAAGGGCCGTATCCGGCCCTCTAGGTAATTATATCAATTCCCGATGTTATCTTGTGATTATTTCTAACTTGTATAATTATGACAAAATATATTTTTACAGAGATTAAAATACTGATTGTTATTTAAGGTTTAGTATATTGTTATGTTAAAAAGTTATGTTTTTAAAGTTTTAAAAATTTAGTTTTAGTTGTTCAATACATTTTTATCTTAACCTAAGACGTGTTTTGGATTGTGGCCCCCCGCATGATTGAGTTTGACACCCCTGTTGTATTGATTTAAAATGCTGACAGGATGACATTTCATTATTTGTGAGCGTCCTTTGGCGATGCCCAACCGCTAGTTGGCCACACAGCACACTCTACACCGCACCAGAACCACAAGAAAGGATATTGCAATATGTATCGTATCACGAAACATATTACATTCCCTGTTTCTTGCCAATACACACCCCTAGTAGTAATGTATGTAATGGCGGTCCTGCATATCAATCAAGTGACATAAGGATGATTAATGCTGACAGCATTATGAATTTATTTTTGATAAATCTACCCACATATCCTCTTGCGATCTATGTAATGAGCACCCCTACCTTAACAGTTTATAATTCACAGCAGCTTGAAGTATTTAATGAATCAAACAGTCCTTTATGCATTTGACCAATCAACGAGTCACTTTGACATAGTCGACCAATCGAGTGAAACCCTTTCAGAAGCCAGCTTCCTGTGTAGACGCAAGTCATTCAGAGGATAATTTAAGTTATTTTGACTTTTATTTAAAAAAAAAAAATTAATAAAACTGTTGGAGAATAATGATACTGTTTATGTATCTGAATTCATTTCACCATTGCAATATTGATCACTAATATCACACATCGCAAGTTTTCCTCCTATTGTGAAACCTTACTGGAAACTCTTCCCTAAAACTTGTCAGATGTTGCAGAGAAGGCCTCAGCCCCACCTTGAATGCATCACATGAAGGTTGAATAAAATCTACATCCCACCTCTCATCCATGTCTCCCCCCTGGAAGAGCTCGGATGTCTGGGCGTCGTGCAGGAACCTGTCCCAGCATTCCTTCTTGGCCTGGGACAGGGAGCGCAGCATCTCCTTGGAGGTCACATCCCCTGACTGACCCTTTATCTTCTTCAGGCGGTTCTCTGTGCAAACATAAGGAAACAATGGTGTTCTGACAGGCGCTCTAAATTTAGACTTATGTTTAAAAAGTAAGAAAATAACTATAAGAAAAAGGACCTAAACTGGCGATGTATGTCTCTGAGTCCTCCATAGGTTCCCAGGCAGCACTGGAGGAATCATTGTTGGTTCCATTTGTTAGTCCATTTTGGAGGTCTCCGTCTCGGGTTTCTGGGTAGAAGGAGTCCCTGAACTCCGACTCGTTCTCTGCGGCTGTCTCGGTTGGAGCTCCCGGCAAACCGGAGCAGATCTCCGTCCAAAGCTCCCCGCTGGACCGAACCTCCTGGTTGTCAAAGTCGTCTATCATGGCGCTGCTGGTGTCTTAAGCTACACAAACATCAGGGCTCATTTGAGGTAAGAATGCAGGGAATTCAATGGGAATTATCAAGGAGATGAGGGTCTGTAAGCTTCCATTAAAATGTCCTTACGCTCTTCAATGTTTATACTATCTCTTTAAAAATAAAACATTTACTTACCTGTTAGATGTCGACCAAATTGTTGTTTTCAATGGCAGACAGGATGTAAAAGATTTAAGTGTAGCTTTTCTAGCTAACTGTCTCCATGATCCGACAACCGTTTAACAACAAAAATCCCACTTCCTACTTTATGACCACCTGATTGGCTGTCATTATCTGTCAATCAGCATTTTTCAGTTGTGATTGGATGATATTTCACATTGGTATAACACTCTAATCCTATTGGCTGTTGCATCTGAGGAGGCAGACCGGAAGTGTGTTTTACCTTAAAGTCACGGCGGCCCACTACCAAAGGTAAACAAGCGCAAATGACCTTTATTTAGTTGCTTTATTGAGCACAATATTATTTTAAAAACACAATAGGGATTTATGGCGTTATACAACTTACATAATTTTCTTTAAAATTACATTAACTTTGATAATTTTACTTTTTGGACCAACTGGATAAGGTTGGAGCAGCATACCGGCTAGTTGTGAAATCAGTTCGATAAATATTGCGTGCACCCACGCTTAATTGAGAGGTTCTGCTGTTAAATGCTGCTGTCCGATGCTGCAGGGAGCTGCACGTGGGGAGATGCACGCGGCTCTGCGCCTGGCTGTAGTGGCAGTCCCCATGGGTGTGCTCCTGTCCAGGACCATGGCGTGGATGTCCAGTGGCAAAACACACGCAGACCTCATCAGCAGACTAAGAGGTAAGGAGCTTCCACAAGGAGTCATGCTGCTGACAGTGGAGTAATAGTTAGTCTAGTAATAGATTAAGATCACCACATAGAAAAAACACTGGAATTGTTGGGTGATTATTGCTGTTATGGCTGAGTTCTCCTCCAGATCATGGGGTCATCCGGAGCGACCGGGTATTTGATGCAATGCTGGCAACCGACAGAGGGCTTTACTCCAGAGACTATCCTTATGCAGACTCTCCACAGACCATAGGTAACGCCGGTTTTTGAAACATTTCTCTTGTTCGAGCTTCCTGCCGCGGTCCATAAACGTGCTTATCTCTGAATATTAAAAATCCATCCCAACGTAAATCATGTTTTTGGTGTTTTAACAGGGTTTTTTCCATGATGATAAACTCAAATTAAACCTAAAACTGTATTTATGAGTATTTCTTTATTCAGGAGCAGACGAAAAGATGCCACTGGAGAAAGTATTGTAGAAAATCTTCCTACTCCACTCCATTCTGATGTATTTACTTGTTGACAACTGGATCCAGAAACGTTTTTTGTTTTCCTGGTCTGAGCTGCCATCTGGTTCTAAACTGTACAGCTGAATAGCTCCATTATTATTCACAATTGTTGTCGCACCGCTAATGTTAGGTGTGGGGTGTGAGGGGCTGTAAGCTAGCAGGAGAGCGCATCAGAGACAGATATAACTCAGAGGCAAATTTCTAATGAACTATGCCGCGCTGCAGAAACTATGTCCTAGAAAGCAACAGGTTTTTTTTTTATTTTGGCTAAAAATAGCATCATCATAATTAACAGATTGCTGGGAACACTTTTAAAATAGATCAAAAGATGATTGTAGATAGGCTCCAGCAACCCTGTGACTCCAAGGGACAAAGCAGGTTCACATTTGGTTGGATAGACCCCCTCTGGAGGTTTTGGATTGGTTTCACAGCATCTCTGGTGCTGGATTTCTTTGGATAATGTGTGCTGGGACTCATTCATTTTATCTGGTTTATTCCAGAGACACGCGATCAGACTGAGGAGTTTGACAATCGAGTCAACTGTCAGGATTGTTTGTAATTGGAAACTTTGTTTTCCATTGGGAGGCTAAATCGCTAGCGGGAATGGGATTGACAGCAGTAGTGATGATTCAGGAAGAATAGCAGCGATTATTGTCCCATTTTGCCTGAAACTAATGAGGTTTTGCATTAAAAAAATCTGTGTTACTTAGTTACTGATGCCTTCAAATATTCACTGTTTCAGTGTTTGCTTTTTACAGGCTTCAGGGCCACCATCAGCGCACCTCACATGGTGAGTTCCAGAAATATTTGCGAACTTTTAAAGATTAGTCTTAAAGTTAGAAACTCAAATCTCTGCTTAAAGAAAGAAAAAAAAAAACTTTTGAAGTATTCTCATTTATTTGTTGTTTTCTTTGGTTTAACCCGACAGCACGCTCATGCTTTGGAGCTTCTAAGCGACAAACTTTCTGAAGGAGCGTCAGCGCTGGACGTGGGGTCTGGCAGTGGATATCTCACGGCCTGCTTTGCCAGAATGGTAACTTCCAGACAAGTCTTTTTTTTTTTTATGGTTCTGGGAGGTAAGCAGCCATTTATTCTCTGCTGTGCACAGACAGGGGCAAGCGGCAAAGTGGTCGGCATTGAACACATTGAGGAGCTGGTTCAAATGTCTATAAAAAACGTGCAGGCCGACGATCCAGAGCTGCTGTCGTCCGGACGCATCAGGCTCATCGGTGAGTCGTTGAGCTTCTCAGATGTTTAAACTGAGCGAACATAAATAACTGTCACTTTGCTTGCAGTGGGAGATGGGAGACTTGGCTATCCAGACGGAGCTCCATATGATGCTATTCATGTTGGTGCAGCTGCAGCCACAGTTCCCAAAGCTGTAAGCACTGCTTCTTTTAATATTTAATATGCAGAAGTAAAGTAAATCTTACATAATTGCATCATTTCATTCTGTCGTGGAAGCTCTTGGAGCAGCTAAAGCCAGGCGGGCGCTTGGTTTTCCCGGTGGGCCCCGAAGGTGGCAACCAGGTGCTAGAACAGTACGACCGGCAGAACGACGGGACCTTCACCAAGAAAGCTTTAATGGGAGTGGTCTATGTCCCCCTCACTGACAAGAGGCGCCAGTGGCCGGGGTAAGACTCCGCTTCCGGCTAAAATTCCTGAACCGTTTCTGTATGAGCCTTCTCCACCCGCCGCTCTTTCCTTGTTTCCTCAGAGGTGAGCTCTGACTGCAGTGTGGTTACCCCCGCAGGAGGTGGCGCTGGTGCTGTGCCTCTGGAGCCCTGTAGTCCTCTGCATGTCTCACCGAGAGCCCGTCTTTACGGCACCTAGCAACGTACGAGAGAGGAGTTCTGCTGTGTGCGCCTGAACAGACCCGAGAGTTAAAACCACAGACTGGGTTCTCCCGAGTGACCTTTTCCCAGAATCCCTAGAGTCTGTAAGAACGTAGTGCTGAATGAGAAAGCAGAAATCTGTTGTTGCTTTGGTTACATGACGAGTAAGGAACCCTAACATGTACCACAAAACTTTTAGCAGACAAACTAAATCAGATATATTTTCTTGTGTTTCTAGATACCGCTGGCTAAATGTCTCGAGTGTTTCTCATTTAAAACAAATAAGTGTGCCAAAAGAGTTCTTAATAGAAAAGCAGATGTGCAAAGCCATTCTAAATACAGTAAATCATTATTAAAGATATTCTTTGTCACTAATTTAAGCTTAAGGTATAAATTCAAACGGACTAGTTATGGATGAGAATTTATATATTGTTGTAAAATTTCTGAAAGCACATGGATACATTTCTCCGTAGGATGTGATAAAAATTAAATTTACCGAAATGTTTTCATTGACTAATATGTTCTTGTTTTTTATATACCAGTGGACTGTTCTGAAAATATTGAATAATACAAAAAATGTAAAAATAGTTGACAAAATTGACTCTATTAACATTATTATTAAATCAACTCTATTAAAAGGTGCATATTTAAGTTTTTAATTGAAAACGTGAAATTCAGCACGAGTAATATGTTAAATAAGTAACACTAAAGACAGCCAATATGTCCGCTATATTTATTATTTTAACTATAAAAGTAATAACTAAAGAGTAAATGTTTGTTTTTACAAAGATGAAGCTTAAATTTATAACTTTACATACATATTTTGCTAAATTAGCAACAAAAAAAAAAAGTGATCTGTTGTTGTATGAACTACAAATAAAGCACATTTCACAACAACATTGTATCATAATTATGTCCCGGGGCTGCACGGTGACAGTGGTTAGCACTCTCACACGCGTCAGCTTTTTCCAACTGCTTTGTTTGTCTGATTCACCCCAAATTTGAATGTGGAAATACTCAGAAACGCAGTTTAAAGCTCAATTTTCTTTATATATTTCCTTCATCTTGAGAAAAATACAAGAACATATCATTATCACCAAAAACACAATTTTCTTTGGAGTGAGTCTTTAACAATCAATAAACAAGGTTGTTGACATCAAACTATTTACAGCTCTTCCTCTTTGATCCGCTTCAACACCAATGAGTCTTTCTCCACTGAAGGCCTCGCTGCAGATGCGTTTTTGCGAGCCAAGAACTTAGTAATATATAGGTTCTGGCGCTTCTTTTTCTTCTGGTAGAGGAGATGCTTATAAACAGACATGCCTCCTTCAATTAGTTTTGAGAACTGTGATGAGCGAAACCCACAGGGGTCCCATTCTTGCGCAGCTCGCTGCAGGTCATTGGCCATGCTCACCATGGTTTCCAGGCGGTCAAGGGTCAGTCCGTCCTCCTCTTTTACAACAACACTGACTTCCTTTTCATCCTCTTCGACCTCCTCCTCGCTTGGTGGCTTGGTCATCTCTGCCAGGTCATCATCAGTTAGCGGTCGTGAGTGGGCGTCGATCAGGGAATTGACGTCCTCGGCGGTCATTTCATTGAAGCCGTCGCCCTTGAGCCGCTTAGCCAGACTCACGGCCGTATCCACCACCGAGCGATGGATCTCATCAAGAGAGCCTTCGGTCGGGTTGTGCACTGCCTCTGGCCACAGCTTTTTCCAGCAGCAATTTAAAGTTTCACTTTTCATCTCCTGAATTGCTCTATGAATATCTTGGAGGCACGATGCGATGGTGTATTCACGCCAGTATTCTTTAAACGAGAATTTTTTGTCCGAGTCCATAGCATCAACAAGATGTTGCAGGGTGTTGCGCGTGTACAGCGCTTTGAAGGCGCGGATGATGCCTTGATCCATCGGCTGAATCAGCGACGAAGTGTTCGGTGGCAGGAATTCGATTTGCACGCCGTCGTGCAACAAATCATCAGCGAGGCCTCCGGCGTTGTCTATGAGCAGGAGCACTTTGAAGTCCAGTCCCTTTTCAGCCAAATAGCGCTTGACCTCCGGGATGAAACACCCTTTGAACCAGTTCAGATTCAGCGCTTTTGTCATCCAAGCCATGGGGTTATGCATCCAGTAAACCGGCAAATCACTCATATTCTTGTCTTTCAGGGCTCGTGGATTTTTTGACCTAGAAATGAGGCCCGGTTTTATCATAAAGCCTGCAGCATTTCCACACATAACCAAAGTCACGCGAACTTTTTGGGTCTTGAAACCTGTTTTGGCGTCGTCCTGCATTAAAAACGTGCGAGAGGGCATTCGTTTCCAAAATAATCCCGTATCATCCATGTTAAAAACTTGTTCAGGCTTGTACCGCCCTTCCTCGATTATTGTTTTAAACGTGTTTTTGGCGTACGCTTCTGCTCCAGCGGCATCCGTAGAGACGGCCTCTCCCTGCAGGGAAACATTTTTAAGTCCAAAGCGTTTCTGAAATTTGTCAAACCAGCCTTTGCTGGCGTTAAACTGAAACGGTTCCGAGTGAAAAGCACTCGTTGATGGACTGGGCTCCTCGCTGCCGTTGACGCCATCGCTGCCCTCAAACGTTTCATAAAGTATCTTGGCTTTTGTGCGTATAATGTTAGTATCCAGCGTAATGTTCCGTTTCCTGCAGTCACTGATCCACAAAGCTAAAGCAGACTCCATCCTTATGATGGTCTTGTTGCGGACAGTCACCACCCTTTTTGCGTCCTTGTTGAAGCTTATTGCTGCTGTCCTTCTTATATTATCTTCCTCCTTCTTTATGTAACGAACCGTTGATTCATTTATTCCATAATGGCGCCCTACGGCAGAGAAGCTTTTACCTTCCTTCAGCATGTCCAGGAGTCCAACTTTTTGGGTGATGGTTAGCATCTTTCTCTGCCTCTTGGGCGCCACCGCAGTCGGCTTTGACGACGCAAAGCGTTTTGACGGCATTGTTGGGGAGAAAACGTTCAGACACACAGTACAGTACAGCACTTCAGTCATAAAGCTAACAATCAAAGATCTACAGTAGTGTTCAGTACTCTATTTGGCATTCTTAACCCTTTTTTACAGGAGACTCAGCATGGGCGGTGAATGATTGACAAGGTTAACAGCCAGTCAGGACACTGAAAACCATGTGGGAAAGAAAATTGCAAAAAAAGCGAGACCGCTGACGGTGAACTGCGATAAAGGGAAATCATGATTACACATCAGACGTCAATTGTGTGTTTCTTTATGTTTTCTGTGGTTTATATTATGATCTCAACAGATGAATAAAAAGTTGTTTTGAACTTTTTTTTTTCATGCAGTCAGTAAACTATTCCAATCTTGAACCAAGTTATGATGAACAGTTTATAATCTATAGATAATCCATGATATCTTAGAGGATACAATACATTCATCTCCAGTTAATATAAATGATTAACAGTCTTCTGTCTTGGTAAACCGTTTTTGGAGTCGTCTACGTTAGAATATTTGCAGTCTGTGTTCATCAGACGCTCCTTAGAGCTGTTATCAGAATAACTGGATGAGATGAGGTCAAGATGATCCCAGTTGAGAGCTCTCTCCAGTCACATGGTAGGATATTTGGTGTCTTTGTTTGTGGAGTTAGGTCCAGTGACGATCTCTGTTGCTTTTCTTATCTTTCACTCTTCCATGTTAAGAACCATAATCTGGGCAAGCTCTGACGTTCCGTTTAGATTAATGAATATTTATTTTCTTCACCAAGTCTTCTGCTGTTTCCTTTTTGTTGCAATTTCTACATCCTTTATTTGCTCCTAAACCCTTGAGGATCGCTGGTTCCTTAGACTCTCCTGTGAATGGAATGGAAGGTCTCAATGTCGTCTAAAATCATAGAAATCATTTTAGATTTGAAGAAAATCTCCACTTACTGCCCCTCGAAGCTCCTCTCCTCCTCCTTGGTTATTTATCCCTATCAGCGTTGGTTGTGGATTCCTCATTTCCCCCAGGATTTGTTCCTGTTGGGTCGTAATGATTGACACCTCCTTAACCCAGACTTCACATGATTTAAATAATGTTATTTTAATCCGAACACCACCAGGTTTTCGTTTGAGGCTGAAAGCTGCTAGCTTCTAGCTAAGCGCATGGCTAAGCGCTGCAGCCTAGCAACGACCCGGAACCGGAAGTTCTCAAAAACTGATGAACCTCTCGAGAAATAACACCGCAATGCATGCTGGTATTTTGGGTAGAAGTTTCCCGTTCAGCTTGTACATACAAACTGAAGTTATTAGACGGACAACTCGTATTTTTCCGTTTTTTGAAATTAACCGTATTCGGAGGGCGCTTTGCTCCTATCGGAGAAGCGTTTTGACGATGGAACAGGAAGTCGCTGCCGGAGACTCGAAGCTCGCGGTGTCAGAGGTTGGGAGCACGCGCGCAGCTGCAGCCAAAAACGGCAAACGCAAAAAAGACGCGGAGTCCGACGGGAACGTCGGCGGGAAGAAGCGCAGGGAAGCTGGGGGGAAGACGCTCCGTCCTGGCGAGAGGTACGTCCCACCCCCGCAGAAGCGGAACCCGGGCGTGAGCTTCAGCCAGGAGCACTTCAGCGAGACGTCCTACTACTTCGAGGGCGGGCTGAGGAAGGTGCATCCGTATTATTTTGATTTTAAGACTTACTGCTGGCTGAATCGGCTGGTCTGCTGGAGGTATTCAAGAGCGAGTTCAGAGCGGAGTCCGTGGAGTATTATCAGGCCAGGAGGAGGGTCATCCCTCCAGCGCCCGTGCGATTCGTCCCGCCGAGGTTCCGTCGCACTCCGGGTCTTTTTTGGGCGTTTGTCCGTTTTTGGCTCAATGATCTATTATAAAAGCGTTCTCAGTTTTTATTCGTTATAACGTCTTAGCCAAAATGAAATAAAATGTTTGTCGTTTTCTAGGACATAATTTCTGCAAAACTGCAGTATTTATTAGAAATTCACCTCTGAATTGTGGGCGGGACCATTGGAATGGAGCGCCCCGCCTCCTTCCCTTTAACTTAACTTAGTTTTTTCTACGTCACAAATACGTTCTTTTCCAGCATTTTTATCTGCTCTTTATTCAAATTTGAATAAAGAATTAGAGATACAAAAATTATACTTAATTTCTTTCACGTGTCGTCTATCATCAGAAAAATGCCACAAGAACACGTGATGCATGTTCAAGAACACGCTGAAAGTTGGGTTTGTGAATGTGCATTTAGTGTAAAGTGGAGGTGGTCAAGCTTTTCGAATTGTGGGCCACAAAGTGTTTTTAAAATATGATGGAAGGGCGTAGATGCATATTTTGGTAATCCACCTCATAAAAGAAATAAATAGCATGCAATCTGGATTAGAAAAAAAATCTTTAATTTTGGTTAAAAATAAATGTGTATATTTTAGAACTGAAGACTTTTGAGCTTTTATTTCAGAACTGTGATTTTTGTTCTCATTTTAGCCAGGGACAAAATACAAACTAGAGAAACGCTGCGTTCATAATGGTGTTGGAATGATCAGAAAAAGGTTGGACTCGGAAAATGCACATGAATGTGAAAAAAAAGAAAAGGATATCTTCTAACAACTCATCAATCCAAAATAATTTTCAGCATCTCAACAAAAGTCCATTTATTTGTAGTGCACCATCCATGGCGAGTCACCATAACAAAACAATATTGAGGATTATCATCGTGATTTATTCCATTTTGGCGGGCCAGATGAAACCGTTTTACAGGGCGCATGTGGCCCCCGGGCTGTAGTTTGCCCATCCCTGGCATAAGGTGTTCACAGTGGAAAAGGCTTGTTGCAAATCTTGCTCCAGACTTTTTCTTTTCACAGATCTATTCCGATATATGAAAAACTTGGTATCATAACTCCAGCCAGCCAGTGTTGAGGGGTAACTAATTACAAAGAAATAAATTATTGTAATTTTATTACTTTTTTAAATAACTAAGGAATGTAACAAATTACAGTTTAAATGTTGGTAATAAATTACATTTACTGGACTATATAAACCCTTGTTACTTTTTTTGGTTTTGTAGACTCTGACATTTTCTCTCAGTTAAGCGAAACAAAACAGCGATTAATTTAAGTTACAAAACAGAAAAATGGAGTTAGTGGCGCATATGTGCACGTGCATGCGTGCAGAGTTAAGGATCAGTCAAAGTACAGACATGCCCTGCTGCAATCACATTGCTTTCCAAATTGACTCAAATAAGAGATGCAGCAGGAAGTCCTCTCATCCCCAGGTGGGCAGCAGAGCCGAGACCCGCCCCATGAAGTGATGTGTCAGTTGCAAATTAAACAACCCTAAAACTGCTGTTCGGTGTGAACGTCAAGAACCAGCTCCTTCCTTGGATGGATCATTTTTTCCTACATTATTTCACCCTTTCTTACTTTATTTTTCTCTCTTTAAGCCGCTCGTGACTGCCTGGTCATTATGAGTTTGCGGTCCACAGGGGTGGGGAGTGCATAGTTTGGTAGACTCGCAATAGTGCAAAACTGTGCACAAAAGACAGACGTAGTGAGAAAGAAATGTGCAACTCATTGTGATGGAATACCTGAAGTCAGTGAAAATGAGTACTTTAATTGTTGTAACTGTTTTTTCTACATCTCACTCAGCTATGGCATTGGTCACTTGTGTTGTAACTTATTTTTGTGTCATTTTTAACACTGTTATTTAAGTTCTAATGAAGCCTGGTTGTATCTGGAACCATGTATATACTTTGCACGAGGTTTTAGCTTCAAAAATAAATTTAAATGGAAGGAGAAAAAAAATTATGTAATGAGAAATGAATTAGTTTTTCAAATAGGCCATGAGTAAAGTAATTACAAATTTGCTCCAGTTACTAAAGTAAAGAAATAACTTACTTTTTAGAAGTAAATTTCCCCAACACTGTAGTCTGACACAAATTGCAATTAATAAATTCTCTCTGATTTATTTTCAAACGGTTGGTACTTCTGAGAATTAAAAGGATGATTCCCTGATTGGTTAAAGTTAAACTGGCCTGATTTTCACTGTTTGCTCAATGGCTGCTCCTTTTGTACGTACAGCCCAAAAACAGTCTTAAAACCTTGCACAGTGATGCGTAAATGCGAGAGTTTTGAATGTGGAAGTCCAAAATGTGCATTTAATTGTTTAAATATCAAATCAAAGTTTAATTGTGTTGCACTTTTCCATAACTCATGTCACTCATAGTGCTTTACATAAAAACAAAATCAAGTTTAAAAAACAAGGAACAAGACATTGCACAAGGAAAGATGTGTAGAAACCCCCCCCCCACGCACAATAACACATCTACACATGTACACACTATTTTAAAAAATTTGTTGACTTTTCCTTAAAAGCGGTTGCTTGAGCAACACACCAAAAGTCCCAGTTTCATCAGATTTAGTTTTTATTGCAATTGTTGTTTCTGACTTAATACCTTCAATTATTTCCCATGATGCAAAGTAACAACCCAACAAATCACCAGTGGAATTTTTTGAAAAGATTTGATGCTCAGTGAGTTTCTGTTCCTGGTGATCTTGAATTGCTGCATCCATTCCACAGAACAACGACCACATGAAGAACACCGTCCATCGCCACGAGCCCCCTGTGGTCGGCACGCCCCTGGACATCCTGGTGGATGACGGCCAAGTTCTGGTGGTGGATAAGCCGGCTTCCATCCCCGTCCACCCCTGCGGCCGCTTCCGCCACAACACGGTGATTTTCATCCTCGGTAAAGAGTGTGGCGTTTCGGAGCTTCACACCGTGCACAGGCTGGACAGGCTGACCTCCGGAGTGCTGCTGTTCGCCCGGACTGTCGAGACGTCCAAGAAGTTGGACCAGATGGTGAGAGATCGAGAGGTACGTTCAGGAAGCTTTTCAGTTCAGCTGAACTGTTGGTGTCTCTGAAAGTGACGCCTGATCGTTGTCTCAGATCGAGAAGGAGTACGTCTGTCGAGTGGAGGGCGAGTTCCCTGAGGGTGAGGTGGTCTGCGAGGAACCCATCCTGGTCGTGTCCTTCAAGGTCGGCCTGTGCAGAGTCGACCCGAAGGGAAAGGAGTGCCGAACGGTTTTCCAGAGGCTCAGCTTCAACGGGAAGACGAGTGTCGTGCGTTGCTTCCCGCTGACAGGCCGCACCCACCAGATCAGAGTTCATCTTCAGTATCTGGGCTTCCCCATCAAGAATGATCCAATCTACGGCTCCTCCGCCTGGGGTCCGAACCGAGGGAAAGGGGGAGTCGTGGGAAGGAGTGACGAGGAAATTCTGCAGGCTTTGGTGGAAGAGCATCGCTCTCAGGAAAACCAAGACTTTCTGGACGACCTCACGGGCGGGAAAGAAGCGGCCGAGAAAACCGTTACGGACACATGTCGGCAACAAGTGGATCCTTGTGGTGATGAGACGGATGTGATCACTGACGGAACCAAAGAATCAAATAATCCAGCGACAGAGAACGGAAGCAAAAGCGCCGACGTCACAAAAGGAAGTCAAGACCATTTATGCAGTGAATGTAAAATAGTGCGGCCAGATCCCACGGAGAAGGAGCTGATCATGTACCTGCACGCGTTACGCTACAAAGGACCCGACTTTGAGTATTCCACACGCCTGCCCGAGTGGGCCAAAGAGGACTGGGTAGAACCCTGGTGATGCTGACTCAGCAGAAGCAGCTAAATTTCATCTCTAGGTTTTTTCCTTTTTGTTGGACAATTCCTTAAAAAGCAACAAGAAACAAACAATAAAGATTTGAAATCTCCAGGAAAACAAGTGTTTTTATTTTTTCAGAAAAAAATAACATTAGTAATAGAGATATTTCTATGTAATCCAAATTATAATCCTCACATTTCTATCATTTATGTTGGAAGGCAGGTTATTCTGTGCAGAAAAATAAAGAATAACTTTGTGAATACACATGAATAAATCTTCCCTCACATATATATATATATATATATATATATATATTTAACGCTTTCATGCTAAACTACCATCACCTCTGTTTCATAATCCTTTTATCATCAACATCACATAAATCACAATAAACATTTTGCACAAAGACACTTTTGAATCTTAAAAAAACCCATTTGGCACATGCGGTTCATGTCAGGAATACTGAGCTGCACGGAAACGGCTAAGATGACATTTCATGTTTGGGGTTATGGTGTGAAAAACGTTTGACCTGTGTTTCAACAGAGGCGGACTTGGAATAAAACCCTTCTGCACCAAACATGTAGAAACATATAACGTGTTAAAAAGCATCACATAGTAAACGTTGAGTTTTTTTCTGGCACTGACACTCGGTAAACAGTTTTAATATGACGGTAAAAGTGAAAAAAAAGCCTATAGCACACACACACATACACGCAGTGATTTACATACACACACACAGCTACTGGTAACTGGAAGCTTCTGTTTTGCACAAGACCCTGCTCCATATCAAATGAGTAAGTCATATTCTATGTCCAAATTCCCGATCACTACGCCTAAAAGACTCGATTACGGGATGTATTTTTAAATCTCGCTCTGATCATCTTTAGATCTATTTTAAAAGCGTTCTCAGTGGTCTTTTAACAATTATGCAATTTTTTTGGCAAAATATATATAAAAAAAGTTTTTATTTTCTACATAATTTCTGCGTTGCGGGTGGAACTATCGGCATGGAGCCAATTACTGAGAGCTCTCTGTTTAGCTCAACAAAAATGGCGAACCATATTTCTTCTCAGACGAAGAAAACAATGACATACATGGTAGAGGGAAATCGATTCGGCAATATATTGTGATATTTACCGCAGTTTGTCGATACTTGTATCGATTTAAAATGCTGACAAGACGATATTTATACATGAATGCCCTTCAGTGTCTTTCTTTTGATTTCCCAACTGCTAGTTGGCAGCACAGCACACTGAACCTTTTCAAATTTCTCTACCCTGCAACCAAAACAACAAGAAGAAGCTCTTGTGAGAACCAGCTATTGTTAAAAGTTCAGTCAGCGAGTTTTTGTTGTTATCAGACATGTACTACTTAGTTTGTACTTGGGGTGGGGACTGAATCGAAATGTAAAATAAATTTGAACATTTTATTATAATGAAAGATGTACTGTATTAATATTCAGGCAGAGCTTTTCTTTAAAAAAAAGGAAGCCAAAAATTCGCCTTGGGATATATCGGTATATGTATCGTATCTCTAGACTCTTGCCAACACACACCCCTAATACATGGATCTAGTCGTCTACAAGTGGATGCATCAGAAAGGGGCGGAGCAGAAAACTTAAGGCCCGCTCAGTGTTATTTCTACATTACAAATATGACGTCCTGTGTGCTCCTGATTCACAATTTTAATCAAGAAATACTAAAAATACAATTTCAACCTTCATTTTCTTTATATTTGTCCTCCATTATGCAATGAGAACATGTTAAAAAAAAACATTTTTATTGGAGTGGGTCTTTAACACAATTTTGACACATGTTCACTATTTTTTTTAAAGGCAAATATAACGTCACCCTTTTCCCAAAGTAAAAGCCTAAGAAATAGGGACATTTTACAACTATTTATGAATCCACTGTGTTCTGATGATGAGAAAATGGATGATTCATAAAAATATTAAGTTAAATACATTAATCTCAAAGATACATTGTTCAAACACAATGCATTGTGGTCAATATTCGCCAACCTATTGAGCATCAATGCACACTAGTTTTTGCAGAGACTTCTAGATCTAATTTAGAAATTGTGGGTTCAGACCCCATAAAAAATGGTGAATTCCCTATATAGTACACCAGTAGTGAGGGAATTCTGACTCGGCTATTACATGACCAAAGGTGCGACTGATGGAGAGCAGGCACGTTAGGCGGAGTCAGACTTTGTTGTCTTGCAGCTGGAGGAGAAACGTCAGCGATTTTCATAGACACAGAGAAGCTCGAATACAGAACTCCTGAGAGGTCTTCAGTGGGACCTCCTGCTGCTGCAGCAGCAGCTACAAATACGTCAACAAGGGTGGCAACAGCAGAAACATTTAGTTTTTTGCAGATTCAAAAGGGAAAACCGCATTATTGCTGATGCAAATTCATAAGAAAGTGTTGGGTTAAATCATGCAATTGGTTCACTTTAACCAGCTTTAATGCTACATTTCTTTCACTTGTTGTTATTTTTTTAAATTAAGTTTAAAAAAGGCTACTTCAGCATTTATCAACGTAAATCTACATTAAAGCTGAAATATTTCATTGAACTTCCTGTAAACTTGAATAGAGTTCAAGAAAAACTAAAAGGTTTCTATTTCCTTCATAAGAGCATCAGGGTCAGAAAAATAAGAAGTCCTCAGGTATACAGTCAGTCCAGCAGATGCAGGTAGTGCTGAATAAATGGACCGTGGTTAGAAGTGGTGCATGTCACTTTGATGTGCTCCGGCCGGCGTTTCTCAGTCCTGGTCTTCTTGAAGGACCTGCTAGCGATCTGTGTGTTTTCCTGAAACACTACAGACCGGGCTTATTTTAAAACTCCCAGACATCCACAACCCTGATCTACTGTTGTCTTATGTCACACGTCCAGTTGGCTTTTACTTCCTTAAAGTATTGTTATTAACCCTTTACCACCAGAGACATCAAAATTATACCTTAATTAATTACCTTAATTCTAACGGATTCTTATGCAAAGAGCCTTTAAATATCAGCAAAGCCGTGTTGATCGTGTAAACACTTCACGACTGTGAAGTATTGCATAGCTGCGCAAAACCATTTTTTCTGCCTCATAATCCAAATCAATAACATGAATTGCATAAACAGTCAGAGAGTTGTGGTAGTGTGCGCTCCTACACATTCTCACTCCCAATTCATCATATATGGACCTATGGTTTGGGCCCCTTTGACATCACTTTTTGACGTTTTGGGTGTCCCCAACTTGTCGTTTTTCTGTGGTGCTGGCTGTTCCCATTAAATCACGGGTCCCCAACCCTCAGGACGCGGTCCCGGATGTGGTACCAGACTCAGTACTAGACTAGGTTACCGGTCTGGGTTCTGAGGGTTGGGACCCCTGATTAGCATCTATGGCCCGGTACTAAGTGGCCCTCGGACTGGTATTGATTTGCAGCCTGGAGTTTGGGGACTCCTGATTTTATGGGAACAGCCAGAATGTAAAAAAACGATGAGTTGGGGACACCCAAAATGTCAAAAAAGTGGTGCATAGAGGGCCGAACATACATCCATATAGGAGGAGTTGAGAGTGAGAATGCATTGGAAGCTCTGGTGTTAACCCCCTTACTTTAGAAGATGAGATCAACGTGAACCAGCTCATTCTGGTGGCTTTTCACATCAGCTTTGCACTGATATGCAATACATTATTAATGTCAAGTGTTTTATTTTGGCGCAAAGGGGATTTTCTCAGTTTCAGAATCCTTTATTGTGTAGCTACGGTCAGAAGAATGTAAAGGCTGAACCTGAAGCTCTGGTGGGAAAGGGTTAAAAACGTATCTAATCTTTGCTTTATTACTGTGGTTTATCATAAATGAGCGATGAATACACAGTGGGTTTTTTTGCCCCTCCCTAGCAGGTGGCTTCCTGTTGTCCGTCCCTCTTTATCCAGACGTCGGGTAAGTCCGGTTTACTGTTTGGTAAAATGACCACCTCCTCGCTGCGGCTCGAGCGGTCCTTGCCGCCGGCCTCGTAAACGGTTTCCCTCAGCGAGAGGCGGAGCGCGTCTCGCCTGCCGTTGAGGTGTCCTGGCTGCAGCTGGACCTCGGCGGCGTCGTCGTCTCCCTGAGGGCGCGAGGGACCCGCTTCCACGTCGCTGAGGCACGTGTCGCAGGAATCCTCCAAACCTTCGCAGGAGCTCTGAGAGCAGGAGAGGAGGGGTCCTTCACGCCGACCTTCGCCATCTGCGGCGTTTTCGCCTTCGCAAAGTGAGTGTTGGTCAGAAGTCTCCAGCGTTTGGCTGATCAAGCTCGACGATGAGGAGCGAGGCGTGTCGCTCCACTCCTTGACCACAGCCGTGCATGTCTTACACAGCCGCTTGTCTGCTGCAGCGTTCTTCAGGCCGGACGGATGCAGGGTGTGCTCCCTGTAGGGAGAGGAGGTCTGCAGAGCAGGAGGTGCTTGGCAGATCGCATGGCTGCAAGTCTCCTCACTCTCCTTATCTGTGGTGTTGTTGCCCAACTCTCCCTCGCAGTACTCGATCTCGTCTGAAAGTACAGACGGCCGGTTGGACAGTTTACTGGTGCAGGTGCTGTTCTCAAAGCTGTCGCTCAGTCGGTAAGCCAGCGGCTGCAGCTCGTACTCTTCCGCCCGTCTGTTGGCGCCGCCCCCAACTCCCATCTGTTTCTGCTGGTGATGGGGGTAGAGGTACCCGCCTCGCTCTCTGCTGTAACTCCGCTTAACTCGGGACTTGCTAAAGGCCCCGTTTGCAGCCGAGGATGACGAGGAACCGGGCTCGGGACTGGAGGTCGGGGCGCCGTCTTTTTCTCTGAGAGACATCGTAGGGGGATCGCTCCACAGCTCCTCTTTGGCCCGAAGAAGCAGCACAGCGACTGAAAGAAGAAAGTGGCAAATCCACAGGCAACGCATTTAACCAAAAACAAAAAAATGCCAAGCTTCCTGAAGTGTAAGGCAGTGGCGGGTAGCATGACGACACCCGTGAAGAAGAACGCGCCAGAAACGATCGCCACAGGACAACCCATCTTTTTAGTGGAGTGCGCAACTTTTCCAATTTTGTCCAAATGAGGAGCCAGACTGTAGGAAATGCAATAGTTGGCAATAAAGTCAACAGACAAACCTGCAGCTGCTGATATGAAAAGAGCCTCAATGCCGCTCAGCTGCCATTCCAGAAGAACGAGAAGGCCAACGGTGACAAACACAGTCCCTCCGACTGCGGCGGTCGCATATATGCTCAGCGCAATGTTCCAGGTGGTCAGGAGGAGGAAAACGAAGGCGAGAGCCACCGAGGAGCCAGCCACCACCAGCGTCTCTGTGCTCAGAGATTGCTGTAGGTCATAAAGAGACAGCGGCCCGACGAACCAGCCCTTTTCCAGTCCTTGTGGCGCTCCCGACATTTCTCCGTTGAACCACGTCAAGATTTCCTGGTAAAAGACACCCGTCCTGCTATAGTTGAAGCTGTAGAGGTATGTGGTTTTGAAGATCAGCACAAGTGCCGCCACCCTGCCGTCTGGGTAGAAGTACAGACCGCCGCGTGGTGCCAGACGACCCCCAGCGAACCTCTCCACCAGCATCAGGCTGAGGCAGCTCTCGAAAACATTGGGGGGATAGGGGAAACGGATGTCACCGCAGCAGAAAGGGTCGTCCGAGCACCGCCTCGAAGAGACCCAACGCACCAGCTGATCAACGAGACAGATGTTTTCGACGGCATCTTCATCCTCCAGTGATGGAGGGGAGTAAAAACTTTGGTTCTGGACTCGTCCACACAGATCCCTCAGCCAAATCTGAGCTTCAGGGCGACTCATGTTGAACTCGGGGTCAAGGACCAGTGAGCCGCTGCTGCGTGGGTCCAAGTGGTCGCCGTTATCGGTCGGTTTGACGCCCCAGACGAGCATTAGTGTGACAGGCCTATCCTCGCCACGCTTCTGCCTCTCAAACATGAACACGTGACTGTACTCTGCATCGTAGCGCTCGAACGGGTGACTGGAGCGGAAAAGCTGAGCCACCTGGCTTTCCAGGGTTGGCAGCTTCATTCCCGGCTTGACGCAGGACATGTACGTGCCCCCCGCTGCCAGAACGGCAAACCAGCACACCCAGATGTACCGAAACTTGACCACTCCACAGGGTAAGATCTTCAGGAACAACAAACTGGAGGTGTCCGCGAGGCCTCGCTTGATTTCTCTCAGCTTCTGCGAGACACGAAGAGGCATTTTTTGCGAGAGCTTGTTTCCCAGAACCCCCCGGCGGTTTTGGAGCAGCAGGGCTTCCATCCCGGAGCAGCTGAAGACGCGGGAGGGGCCTTCCTGTAGCGATCGCGCAATGTAAACGCGCATGGCAGCCACAGCAAGGCCAAGAGGGAGCTGATCAACGAAGACGTGCCCAGATAGACAGAGAAACATCGGATCGCCGTGATGCTGCTGAGGTAACCGGACCAAAACGCCGCGCTGGCGGTTAGCCCAGATGCCAAAATCGAATAGCCTGCTTCCTGAAGAGCTCTGGCTACTCTCTTCCCTGACGAAGCGGAGGGATTCTGCATCAGATGCAAATTCCAGAAGTCGCTGAAGATGAAAACCTGATTGGAGCAGCTTCCCAACAGAATGAGAGCGGCTGACAGGTTGATCATGGGGAAGAAAGTCAGGCGAAACACCACCTTGTAGAAAAAATAGGACGTCAGGAGGGCGCCGGCGATTGCGAGAATCGATAATGCTACAATGAAGACGGAGTTCAGATATAAAACCATGGTGAATAAAAGAGAAAAAACAGCCAAAATGAGGTAAACTGAATCTCTGGCTAGGTAGTGCTTGAAAAGGCTCCGCTTGATCCCAAAGTCAATCCCAGTGATGGTCGTATTATTGTAGGTCAGATCCCTGCTTTCCAGACTGTTCATGTAAACGTCCATCATGGGCTCGCCTTTGTCCATCGGCAGGAACATCAGGCTGTACTTCAGTGTGGGGATCTGGTACTCGACGGTGTCCGGGCCCAGGAAGTCTTTGTCCACCAGGAAGTGCAGTATTTGGAAAACCACGCGGGATTGCTTGCAGCGCGAAGGCACAAAGGAGCAGCTGCCACGCCGCGGTCTTTCCACGCAGGACTCCACCAGATGCCCCTCGTGGTAATATGGAGCACATTTTCTGAGAAGTTTCAGAGCATCGGAAACCTGGTGAAAAAAACACAAGATCCAAATTAGAAATTATTAACATATGAATCATTTTTGTTGACATTTTGATTTTTTTACTTATAATCAAGTCTGTTTTTGCAAAATCTGCATTAAATGTGATCTGTAAGTTTTTTAATCTAGTGCAAAAACGACCTACTAATTTGAACGAATCTCAGAAAAATAATTCACAATTGCGTATAAACTATATAAAAAAAGATTGCAATCCATGTTTTGGCTTGATTAAATGATTATGAATTATATGAAACAAATAATAACACATCATTTATTGTTGGACTGTATTCTAAAAAGCAACTAAAGAGGTTTTATTATGTCTAAGGAATTCCAAACTTACCTTGAAAATTATTTAAACAAAATTAAAACAGACATTTTTCTCAACTCAAGAAAATAAAACTCTATATTATAAAGAAATGTAACCCCTGGAATCAAATTGTCATGTTTCAGTGCTTAGGTTTTGTCATGTTCTGTTTTCCCGGTCAGTTTCACCATGTTCAGGTTAATCATCCACAGCTGTCTTCATTTAGTTAATCAACCTCAGTGTTTTTAAGTGTCTGGTTTTCAGTTTCTTATTGTCAGGTCATCTGCTCATCTACGTTCTGTCACTTCACTGGTTTGTGCGCCTGGGTTTTTGTCATGTTTAAGTCGTTTTAGTAAATGTTTATGTTTCTGCCACCAAGTTTGGTCTCCTGCAATTGGGTCCTCCACCACATCCCTGACACAAATTGAAACCGTTTTTTTTTCTTTCATTTTTTGGGCACTAAAAAGTTACTAAAAGTTAACAAACAAAATAATTTGGAAATTAACTATAAACAGTGGATTCATTAAACTGTTTCAAAATCTAAAGAATTTTGAAACATTTGGGTTGGTAAACTAAAAAGTTCAAACTTTGATTTGAATATTTCTTTCAAAAATATTTCGGCCACTGAGTTTTTATAATTAAAAGAAACAGGCTTTCATTTCTTAAATTGGATTGTTCCATAACAGAGTGGAAGCTGCCGTACTTGCTGGGCGTTGAGGCTGAGGCAGCAGGAGGCGTTGGAAAGGACCGCCAAGTAATTCCCCAGAGACCAGCTTGGACAGCAGCCTGTCCTGGTCGTTCCCTCAGCTTTCACGTGCTGCTGGCACAGGTCCTGGAACTTGGCCTGGGAGCGAATCTGACTCGCACAAAAAAAGAAAAAAACAGACAAAAATGTTTGTTAATTTTTTATTAGACTGGAATCGATTAAGAATATGAAAATATCGATTCGTGAAATATTGTGATACTTTGATTTGATTTAAAATGGTTTATTTCAAGCAATCAAAAACAAGTATAATGCAAGTGCAATACAATCAACAGAGGATTTACATCCTTACAAAGTTATGTCAAACATAATGTAACTAGGCATCAAATAATGGATTGCATGAAAGGAAGTGGAAGGAAGCGAACTTGATTTCAAAAACTACCAAGACAACATTTAATTAATTATTTAAAAGCAAACTTGTGGTTAAGTTTGAATTGTGTTTTCCACTTAAATTTTTCCTAAATTACCAAAATAAAAGCACCAAAAGAATTTGCTTGGGTAGAAGATATTTGTTTACAAGATACAGTTACAGTGCTTATTATTATGATACTTAAATAACATGTATTTTACAATTTTACTTTTGTGAAAAATTAGTTAAAATTCTTTCTTTCTTTTTTCCTTTCATGAAGCATCAGAAACATCAGAGACATGATTTCAAAATCAAAAACAGAATACAACACATTCCTACAACTTCATGAATGAAAGGGAGCAGACGGAAGAACAATGTTCTTAATTTGTGCCTGGCGCTGCTAAATAAAAATACTCGTGTATATAAACAAATATAAATAGTTTAGATTTCCGAGCCATTGGCCATTCACCATGCAATACAATGAAATAAAAAAAAAAAAAATAAATAAAAAAATAAGAATCAATTACTATTGACATAACTTTCCAATTTGATTCTCCTATACATTTTTTTTAGACTGGAGAATATTTGCACAACATTTAAAATATTTTTTTTGTAATTCAAATAATTCTAAAGTCTTAATTTAAAAATTAGCTGAATAATGCCTGGTATAGTCTTGGGATATGTCAGAATACACTTTGAATCATAACACGTGTCGCGATACGCATCATATCATAAATATGTGTATCACTATATATATCGTATCATTACATGTGTATCATGTTACGTATCGTATTTTGACATGTATCGTGATGCGTATCGTATCATGACTTGACATGTGTATCGCGATACATATCATATCTGACACATGTAGCACGATACGTATCCTATCATTACATGTGTACCACGATATGTATTGCGACATGACATTTGTAGCACAATATGTATCGTATTGTGACATGTGTTGCACGATGTGCATCATATGACAAGTGTAGCACAATACGTATCGCATCATGAAATGTGTAGCACAATATGCATCGTATCACGACACGTGTGGCACAATACATATCGTATCATGAAATGTGTACCAAGATATGTATTGTGTTATGACATTTGTAGTACGATATGTATTGTATCATGACATGTGTGGCACGATGTGCATTGTATGACATGTGTAGCACAATACGTGTCGGATCATGACAATTGCACGATACGTATTGTATCATGACATGTGTAGCACAATACGTATCGTATCATGACACATGCATTGCGATGCGCATCATATTGCCAGATTTCTCAATATACACTCCTAGAAATGAGGGCAGAGGAAAGAAAGATGAAAGGTTTTGTCTAAAAGCACAAAAGGTGGCGAGGAGGAGGAGCAGACGTACCCTAGATTCCTCCATCTCACACATGGCGTGAATTGCCTTCAGGCTCCAGAGGCTGGCAGAGTTTTCCGATCGAAACACAAGTCGGGCCAAACTTTCACCTAAACGCAGAGAAGCAGAAAGATTTAACATAAGAGTGCCGAACAATTGATGAAAATTGTGTTTTTGAGGCATTTTTTTCATTAATATAAAAACTGTATTTCAGAGTATTTCATTTTTCAAAATATTGTAAATCAGGAGCGGATGAGAAAATATTTTTTAAAAAAAGATCGTATTGGGGGCTCTCAGCAATGGGAACGGAATGGGGGCGGGGCGGGCTGATCTCTACTGATCTACTGCCGCTCTGCAGAAACTATGTCAGAGAAAACAATTCAAATTTTTTGTCATTTTGGCAGACATTAAGCCTTTCTGAAAAAGACACAGCGTTAAATCACATTACAAGATTTAAAAAAAGCCCACTGAGTGTGTTCGTGTGAACTCATTTAGCATTCAGAGGCATAATCCTAGCCTTTTTGGTAAAAATAAAAATGCTTTTCTCACCTGGAGCATCACAGAGAAAAGCATCTGGTGAAGAGTCTGTAGCCAACATCCTCTTAAAACGTCCTCTAGAAACATCCCTACTTCCATTATCGCTTTGACTGAAAACGTCCTCCAGCCTGTTACAGAAACAACAGGACATATATTGTTATAAATTTTCAGAAAAAGTGTTATTGTTATATTATATTTAGCCAAAAATACTGCAAATTATGAATGTATTTGGTTAATAAATATGTTTCAGACCCTTAAAAGACTGAAAAACAACACTTGAATGCATTTTTTCATGAACTTTCTCAGAAAAATGTCTTATTAGGTTTCTTCAATTAAATAAATCATAGTTACATTAAAAACCTATTTAAGTCCATTTTAAATACATTAATAGGGTGGATGGATAAACAGTTTATGAAGAGATTCTGATGCATTCTCTGCTAATATTTATTATAATATAATTATATATCTCTAGATGCTTCATGTAAACTAGTGTTTTTTTTAAGATAGAAGCTGTTGACCTTCCACTGAGCTGCTGTGGTCCAGCAGTCAAAGTTTTCCCCGGGCCCGTGTTCTCCTGCAGTCTGGATAAGCTGGACAGCCGAACTCCAATGAACGTCCCCCGCGGCTCAAAACCCTGAAGACACAAACGCACGTGTTGCTGCTACGCACGCTACAGATGATCTCAGACCGCAAGACTTTTTCATCTTTGCGCTGCTTCCTTTAGGAGGTCGCCACGGCAAATCGTCCTCCGCCGTTTTTCAATCCTCTTCACTCATGCCTCCTTCACTACATCCCTTCAAACTACTTTTCCAAGAGCCTTCACATTTGGTACCACCCAAAATATTCTCTGTAGACACCAAAATGAGTTCATTTAGTAGAATGCAGTGGTTGGGAGATATTCATGTTTAGAAAAGTCCAGAAATTCGCACTTCTGGTAGTCAGGAGGCTACAAGCAAAACAGTTTAAATGCTGCAACCACATGGGGGCGCACTTCCTGATTTCCATGTGCTTGTCCCAAGTCTGGCTTTGGGTCGAATCACACAAGTGACTCGGGTGTTTTGCTGCAGTGACCCCTGAAGGGAACAGCCCAAAAAAAAAACAACAAAGGCCCACCCCAAAGATAGATAGAGAGATAGAGAGAGAGAAATCATTTACAGTAGTCTTTTTAAAAGTGATTGTGAAATTTTAAACCCAAACCAAAAAGCTTTTGTTTGTTTTTTTTTAAGACATATTTCATGCGCAGCTCATAGAAATATAATACTGTCTTGTGGGTCGGATTATTGAGTCGGAATGACCCCGCCCCCTTCAGCTCCCCCTTTTACTGAGAGCTCTTTTTGCGTGCTCATGCGTGAGTTTTTAGCATTAAGCTAGCATTAGCAGCAGAAAAATAACGGCAACATTACAACATTACATAGTATATTATTTTATACAGGTCCTCTATTATGAAAATGCTACAAGAACATGCTAAATAAGCAAAAAAGATGATTTTTGTTAGAGTGGGTCTTTAATGTTTTGATAGAAATTGTAGAGACATAAATATTTAAGTTCTAGTCGTCTTTTATTCTAGATGTATTTTTTTTGTCACAAAGATGAGGAACGTTTTAGGGTTAGGCTCCCATTTTGAATGCATTAAAGATTTAATTTCTGTAAATCTGTTGCATTCATCCAGCAAGTATACGCTGGATAATTGTGTGATGATAGATTTTCAGTACGATCCCAAGAGATAATAACCAATAATTCACATATTTACTCAGGACACAGGATGCTAATTTGAGTTCTGTGGCTGATTTATAAAAACATGTCTTGTTTTCTACCAGCAGGGGGTCAGAGAAGTCTGGCAAAGGCCCAATAAGAAGTCCAGCCATTGAACATCCCAGCAGCAGAGCAGCACAGCCCAGCAGGAGCAGCAGCGGATAGTCCACGATGAGCCGGGAGTAACTGCCGGAAACAGGAGAATGCCTCAGTGATACCAAACAAACGTGAAAATGAAAGAAAATAGTGATAGCTAAACCAAAACAGGGTTAACTGCTCACTTTTTGAGGAGGCTGCAAAGTCGTCCATATCTGTGAACAACCAGAAACATCAATCAACAGAACAAAATGACTGAATTTGTGAAAGAAATGAAAACTGAAAAGAAACAAACTGTTCGATACTATAAGACAATTCATTAGACTTCACACGCTATTAGTTTAAATCATCACAGCAAAACTACTTAGTATTTAGAATCCATTCATCCATCCATCCCTTTTCAAGTTAATCCTTTTGAGGTTACATCAGGGTTGCTGGAGCCTGTCCCTGCCACTGTTGTTGAACCTTGGACAGGTTGCCAGTTCGTTGCAGGTGAGTAACTTATTACAAAAGCAATCTATTACAGTAGCATATCACCTTCCTGAAGTTTTTTTTTTTTTCTTTAAGCCATTACATGTCCAACTGAGTATTAGAACATACGATCATTTGATTTTTCAAAGAACAGAGATCATGAGACATTTAAGAATCAAAGAATCCCTCAAATAGAAATTTTGGATCCCTTTTTTGGTTTAATTGAACCTAAAACCTGTAATAAATGTCTTGTCAGCCCCCATAAGACTCAGGGGCCCTTCTATTAGATCTGCCCCACCAAACTAGAATCCTAATTATTGTTTTATTTTCTCTTTATTTCAGGTGTCTCCCCATAGATATGTATAATATAGAAAGACCAACGTTTGTCTAGCAATTCCGCATTCATGAAAAAGCAGCGGCGCTCCTAGGTGGATCAAACGCGAACAACATTCATGACAGCTAATGGTATTTTACTTTCAGTTTCTTTTTTAATACGTGAGGCCAACTTAAACAAAAGTCCCATCTTGGACCCAATTAAAATACGAGCGGGCAATGCAATCACCCGCGGCTCCGTCCAGTTGAAAAATGTCTCTTTTTCCGCTAATAATCGAATAATTATTGACGTTGCTGTGACCAATAAATCCAATCCAGTTTTTTCCTCAGATTCCTTGGGAAAATAATGAAAGCTAACATCAGTATGATCTTTCACTGAATTACAATCCTTTACAGCACAGAAGTGGGACAGTATTATGGAGAGAAAATAGTCTCACTCTGATCTGTGCGTGTGTATTCTTGATTTGTGCATAACTTTAGATCTGTGCATGCATCATTCTTGATTTGTAACTCATATAATACATTTTGTGTAAAAGTAAAAAAAAATAAATAAATAAATAAAAATCCATAATACAATTTACACATTAACAGATTCAGATTACAACAGCTTGAAACTTATTACACACAAAAATCGTAAAAAAACCCGCACAAATCACGTCTTACGTACACACAACACATCAGTTCCACATGAATCTATCGTGAGACTCTTTTCATGACTCGCAAATTCGTACGTGAGTGATGCGGTCAAGTACCACTAGAATGCTCGATCACCATAATTTTCTCGTCAGCCGTTTTATAGGGGTGTCGGAAAAAATCGATTCACATTCGAATCTAGATTCTCATTTTTAACGATTCAGAATCGATTCTAAATATCCAAGAATCGATTCGCCCCCTCCCGCCATATTCCTGCATTTATATGTTTTATTTAATGGCTCGAACTTGCTAGCTTACTTGCAAGCCGTAATGTTTGTCCCGAAACGGCTACCGTAGTTTGTTTTCCCTGGAGGCGAGCGGAGCTTACTGAGCGCGCGCTACGCAGCATGAGAGAAAAAGAGATTCCTCCTGTCCCGTTATAAATTGGCAAATGTATGGGCTCACTTCGGATTCCACAAATCCCGGGGTAAGGAGCTTGACATGACGTGCAGTGTGTAAAATCTGCTAAATCAGACACTTCGGGAACACTTCAAATGCTCGCTCATATCTCGTCCATCACCGGAGATTCACGTTTGAAAAGTCTTTCTCTGCCTTCATACTGTTGAAATCATCCGTCCCTCCAGGATTTCCTGATGTTTCGACAACAACTTTTAATGCAAATCCAATCAAACCCCGAGATTTGTTGCGCACCTTGCAGCTTTTTATTTTCACCGCAACTTTATTGAGATCAATCTACCGTGACAACAGTCATTGATGATCACGTGACCGTTTCCCTTCCGACTCGGCCGTGCTCTCTTTAATTATCGTTCTATAGTCCTCTCACTTTTTCTCTTAATAACGCGCGTGAACGGTCACCCCGCAGGTGAGCATGCGCTGCGTGCACGCGGGGGTGAAGGTGCGGTGTCCCCGGGCGCGCACGCGGGAGGGGGGGGGGGGGGGGCGCAGGTACAGATCAGTCTGTTATATTGCGCGGGACACAGCTGCTGCACAACAGGTACCGAGTATGAAGAGAAATGCAGAGAGAGACTCTGGAAATCTGGAACTATTTCACTTTAACTGGTAATGTAAAGGAAGAATTTAGAGTCTGCAGGAAAAGAATTCCATCTACTAGAACCTTCTCCACAACAAACCTACAGACACCTGAGAGAAGCTTCTTTAAAACAGAGCAGATCAATAAAACCAGATCAACTCCTCAAAGCCTTTGTCTTCCTCTACCAGCAGCTCAGCAGTGATGTGTTAGAAATAGATAAAGAGGAAGATTCTGAGAACATCTGAGGATTCATCTGTTTATGATGTTTTTAAGTTCATGATTTTTCACTGGAAATCTGGAAATATTTTATTCTAAAATATGTTTAAATCAACATATATTTGGGTTACTGTGAGCAGGAAAGACCAAAGTTCATTTTATGTTTGACAGTTCAATTCAAGTTAAATGACAGCTCAAGGTGATGATGCTGTGCTGTATTTACTTTGTGCATATGTCATCATAAAAAGAATTGGAACATGATAATATGATTTGTATTTCATAATTAAAATTTTTAGGCGCTTTTAAAAATATGTATATATTCAAACACATTGCAACTTTTTACAAAAGCTGCTGCAACATCGGCCATTTCGGGCCAGAACAATCATAAAAATCTTCTGTGAAATCCTTGAGGGTCTGAATAATATAAGTTTGCACAGTATCATAAATACATTCCCTTTTTTTATTAAAATTTTTCCTTTGTGTTTTAAATGTCTGAATCGAGAATCGAGAATCGTTTCAGAATCGAATCGGCACCCCAAGAATCGGAATCGAATCGAATCGTGACATGTTGTAAGATTCACATCCCTACCGTTTTAAACTTCGATTGTGAATAATATCTGGTGAAACTTGACATTTTCCACATTCTTAAAACTATATTCCTGCTAATTAATATAAAAAGTCTAAATAAGCGTTTTTAAAACACTTATCCCTTTAAAAATAAGAATATTTCCAGAAAAGAGCGCTTTCATCTGTTCTGTTGTGCATTCAGACAGTAATATCAAAAAGGAACTTTTAGAGGACTTATGGAACTCAATACAATTAAGAACTAAGGATTATTTTTGAACAAAAATAACCAGACCTCCTATAGCTTAATGCATTCATTCCCCACTTCTTTTAAGCAGCATTTTGAACTGTTAGTTTTTTCTTTTCTTTTGGCTGCTCATGAATGAAAGAAAAAACGTTACTACGTAGTTTTAAGATATTTCAGATGTCAGTAAATATCAAAAGAGGAAATTCTAGCAACATAAAAGAGTAATTGACTAATTGATGACGTGGCCGATAAGAGAACAGTTTAGCATGATATCACAACAAGTTTTTTTTAATTCTAAAAACTGAAAGATGTTCCTCCTGGACTCACCTAACGGTCACCACGTGATGCTGCCTCGGTTTCTGTGCCCGGCTCTCGTTTGACCCGTGGAGCCAGTGACATCTGACCGCCCCGTGACTGGATGTCTGATGGGCAGAACCGCAGCTGTGTCCCACTTTGACCAGAACGTTTCCCTCGCCGTGACAACCTGCTGCGTTTGAAGGACAGGCGTGGCAGGCGTGCGGTTTGGCTGAGCCGCCAGGGCCGCAGCGCCGACATTGTTTCTGCTTTGGCGAATGGTGGAGACAATGAGGGACCTAGAGGAGAGAACAATTTTAAAAAATGATGGACAACTTAAAACAGTTTCATATTTATTAATCTTTTTTCTGGTTTTAATAATTTTAACATATATTGAGGATCCTGTTTTGATTTAATGTCCTGGTTTTAGTTACTAGATAAGCACTTTTTATGTATTATTTTAGTAGTAAATTTTAAACATGGGTTGTTTTTCAAGTACGAGTCCATCCATCCATCCATCCATCCATCCATCGAATGTGTAAATACTTCAATATTGTTCCATCTAAATGTTCTTTTTTTTCTTTTTCTAGTTTTCTGTTTGACATTTTTCTGCTTTACTGCACTTTTACATAAGGACAGTTTTCAGTCAAATTTGTCTTCAAAACACCTTCTTCACTTGGTTTTCCCAATTATTTTATAATAAGAAAATCAGCCTCAAATCATCATACTTCAACCACTGTGCTTGACAGTTGGTGAAAGCTCACCAAGTTGGGTTTATGGTAAAAATGTATCTAAAAAATACACTTGACAAAACCAAGAACTTCGATAATGTACATTTTTAAAGAAAAAAATAATTCATTTTCCTATTTCTTTTGCAGTTATTTTTTTGTTTACTGATTTTTTTTTCAGAAATTACACATAGTTGTTATTTCTGATATATTCTCACAAGACTTTTTTATAGTGAGAAAATATAAGCGTGAATAATTCTGAATTTGTTTGTGATCCTGGATTTGTGTGTATGTAATTCTGGATTTGTTACTCCTACAATACATTTTGTGCACAAGTGCAAAAATTATGAAATTGAAAAACTGCAAAATGCAAATCTTAAAATTACTAACTAAATGCACATATCTTTTAAAAAATTACACACAAATCACTTGTTACGCACACACACAGTGAAATTATTTTCTCTCCATCCTTTTTGGCCTCAAAATTCTTAAATATTGCACTGTTGGCACATTTTATATCTTTAATTTTTGATCATATTCAGCTTTTATTTGGCTAAAATAAGATGTTTTCATGCCCTGAAAGAAAATAATAAAAACTGGTATAAACAGTTTTTTCTATCTCTATATTTTTGCTGAGTTTACAAAGTTTGTTTTTTTTTTTTAAATCCAGTCTTCTGGGCGATATAATGACTCTTCTTGGCAGTGCCTCCCAAATGCAGAACCTTTTTTATGGCTCCAAGCAAATTTGTGCTGCACAACAACGCAGCCAAAGTGCGGACGTACTTGGTGGTAAAGCTGGAAGGAGGAGGAGGGTCTGCCCAGGCTGCTGCAGCTGTCACACAGCTCCCTGTCAGACTGGCTGATTGTCAGCTGGGTCTCAGGAGACCCGTCGGGGGGGCACACAGAAAGCACCGGGATGTCGCTGGAAGAAGGAAATCACAAACATCATCTTAATGTCATTTCCAGGACTCGATTGGCAGAAGAGCAGAAAAAAAAATGTTGCCGATTTTCCAAGCGTGAACATCTGGGTTTCCAGATTCCATTCCTCGGCTCTGCTGCGCCTCACATGCAGAGAAGCGCCGAGCTCAGCAGAACTAACGAGTTGAGGATTGAATTTCTGAAAAACAGCATTGTGCTGTGGCGAATACACACAAGGAGGGCCAATTAAAGCAGAAATGGGACGAGGCAGAATAAAGTAAGCGTGAGATTTGGAGACTGTTTTCACAACATGGAAGCGTGACATCAACTTAGACTCGGAAAGCCGGAGGTCGGATTCAAACATCAGTTTATCTCCAAATATCCATCCATTTTCAGAATCTCACCACGTTGCCGGAGCCTATCCTAGCACTCAAACCTACTTAGAATCCTTAACTTATGCATGTATTGTGGGAGGAAACAAGAGTTTCCATAGAAAACAGGAAGGTCCCAGCCGGGATTCGAACCACAGCCGTCTCACTGTGAGATGAGAGTGCCAACCACAGCACTTTTCTGATATCTTTTTAAAAAATGTGATCATCAAATAGTTTGATGATCTTACAGCCTCACATCCCCAATCTAACATTTTAAAAATGGTGAGCATTATTGGAAATATCCACATGTTGAGTTTGACCCAGATGTCAGCTCAGACAAGGAAATCAAAGACATACACGGATCTATTTGTCTGCAAGTGGATGCATTACGTCACAAATATAGCATTTTCCAACAACATTTTTTTGCCTGATCTTGGTTCAGAACAATTTAAATTAAAAAAAAAATTCAATTTAAACTAAACTTTCTTCATATATGTCCTCCATCCTCCTAAAAATGCCACAAGAACATGTTGAAAACACCAAAAATCGGAGATGGTCTTTACCAAACCTTCTGCTTCTTGAAGACGAGCATCTACAGGTGACGAAGAAAACGTCTGCAGAATATGACCCCTCCATATTCATATGTTCACTCTTTATTTTGGAGTTGAAATCCCACATTTAACAGATTTATAGGTAGAGTCCATCCCAGAGGATGATCAGTTTACCATCACAACACAGAGAGAATCAGAGATCAATACATTATTTAAAAGCATCAAACCCCCAAAGTTGTTTTTCCAACTGTTAGAGGAAACTATGGCCATTAATAAACTAATGCTGTTCGTCTAAATCTGCAGCGTTCCGGAAACCACAAGAAAAAGCTTCTCCATAATTGCAGCAACTGTTTGTTTTCCTGCAGCGCTCCTGATTCAGCCATCATTTCTGCTGTGTTGCCATGGCAGCAGGAGTAAACAGAGCTGGAGCCAGACTGCTACTGGAGATTGGTGGAGCTGACGAGAAATGTTTTGCAGTTGTTTTGCGACATAACAAATAAATAATGTATTTCAGAGCCGGAAATTCAGAAGAACCAAATAATTTAAGATCACTGAATTATACATTCATTTCACTGTGGAGGTTTAGGATTTGACTCATCACTTATGGAGTCTCCAAACAATGAGAGCAGATCCTCTGACTGTTTCTTGCCTCTGCCGCATTATATATCAATTATTCAGATTTTTTTTTTTTTTAATTAAATGAAAAGAACTTTTAAAAAAAGAAAAGTTTCACCCAAAATTTGAATAGTATTAAAAAATACAGCAAAGGTCCAAAAGGTTCTGATTCTAATGACATCAGGTGTGAAACATGAGAAAAGTCAGACGAAAAGGAAAATCTGGATCAGGTCAAGAACCAAAACGAGGTCACTGATATGGATCAGAAAGCCAAACGGTTGGAGCGTCCCTGAAAACTGAAGGTAATGCGGTCGATATTCCACCATAATCCAAACCAAATTACTCAGATTTAGGGGTACATTTTCAAACGAATTACAGAACAGGAATTAAAAGTGACCTGGCAGAGGAGATTAATCATATATGGTGTGATAATGTGGTAGAGTGGCCGACCACTGACTGGACAATTGATAGTTCAATTCCCACATTGCTCAACTACAGTGTTCAACAGCAGAGATGCCGTCAGTGTGTGCTTAAGTGAATGGGACCGCCTCTGTAAAGGTTTTAAGGCAACGGTGGGAAAACTGTAGCCCGGGACCAGAGGCGGCCACTAAAACCATTTAATTTGGCCCCCAAAATGGGAATAAATTCAATTGATGATCCATATAAATGTTTTATTTCCCTTTAATTCTGGGGTCTACCCCTAGATGGCGCACTATAAATCCATTGACCTTTGTTCAGGTGCAGGAAGTTATTCTACATTCAGAATTTCTTCCCAGAAGGACTAAAATGAGAACGAAAGTTTCAAAATAAAAGCTCCAAAATGTTCTGCTTTAAAGTAAATCAATTCATCTTCAATCAAAATTAGAGAATGTTTTTGTCCAGATTCCATGTTATTTTTTTTCTCTTATGAGGTGGAATTACCAAAAAACTCCCCTCCTCTGCTCCTGTTCTGAACTGACAAATTTTAGAACCGTTTGTGGGCCACGAGTCAAAACGTTTGCCCTCAAAGAAGGTAGTAAAATGCTGTATAAGTATTCTATCAGTCGCCACAGATAGAAAAAAAATATCAAATAACTTAGTAGAGGTAGGAATGTATAAGTTTGCTTCGTCCCACTCCTTTTTTAGTTAACAATCCCTATATTTAATGAACCAAATGTGACTTTCTTTCTTTAACCAATGCCATTCATTATTTCTGATTTTGATAGATTTGTGTGATTTTTTTTTCTTATATTGCCTATAATTAATGCTTGTAATAAACCAAATCTATCCATCAAAAGTGGGTTATCTTATTCACCCAAAGTGAGACAAAAAACTCAAAGTTGGGACGATAAAAAGAGCTCAACTGATCATATTTCAAATGAAAATACTAAACTACAAACACAAACTTTCATAGAATCTACACTGACTTAACAAGAAACCAACTCATTAGGAGGTTTATATAGCTGCTGACCAAACCATTGACACAAACGAGGAGAGGAGACCACACAGTACACTCTACATAAAAGACTACACAATACACTCTACATAAAATTAAATCAGTTTTAATAGAACTCTTGTTTACTCAAAATTAAAGTAATTAATAATTTACTTTAGGTTGTTTAGTTTATAAACAAAAAGCTTAAAGTGACAATCCCAGGTCCCCCTCTTCCTGTCTCTGGTGGACGGGTCAGCTTCAGCATAAACAGCACCTCTTTGGACCAGGAAGTGCTCCACATGTTAGCCACCAGGAAGTAACTTCACGTGTGTGATGGTGGATGCTGCCGTCACAGCCATTTAACATAACAATCTAGCTAATTATTAGAAGATTATTTTGTTTTGAAAGGAAGATATATTCCATAGGAAAAATCATCCTTCAAAATACAGTTTGAATCTTAAACGACTTAAACCTGAAAGCTCTCAGAGGGCAAAGTGGGCATCACAAATTAAAAGTGTAATACTTCTAATTAATGTGTAAATAAATTATCCTTAATTAATTGCATTTTATTTTGAAATGAAATATCACCAACTCAGTAAAAGTCTCATGTCTTTAAACATCTGCAGTGATGCTCGCACAGAGTTTTAAAGACTTATGATGTTAAAATAAAAAATGCTTATTGGAAATTGAAATAAAAAAGATTTTCAGCTCTCCACTAAAAGAAATACAGAATGCACCCCGGGCGCTCAAAGGCAAAAGGAAGCCTGGTTTTATGCTAAAAGCCTGTGGGACTGTGAATATATTTTCCTGCTGGTGTCGGGCTGTCAGTGAAGTACAAAGTGAGTGTCAGGCTGACAACACAGAGGATGACACTTTGCAGATTTCAGGATTGGTGTGTGCGGTTTTTCATTTTCACTACTGTGCAGAAGCATTATTCCCTCATGGATTTCTACATAAAAATCATCCGATTAAGAAAACAAAAAAAACAAAGAAAGAAAAAAATATCGCAATCTTACACCATATTTCAGTATTTTACACTTTTAAGTAAAATGTAAAAATAACAACAAAAAAATAATATTAAATAACTACTAATCATAATGCATCAGAAAATGTTGAGATCCTTAATTCAAGATGATAAAATCACGTCAATTTAGCATTTTTATGTATTTATATTTTAAATATTAGGAGAAATATTTGGGGGGAATCATAATTAAAAAACAGCAGCCCACCTCTGGCCAGCCTGCTGAACGTCCCTGTCACAGACAGGAGACTCATCCGTCACTATCGCGTCCGTGCTCTCTCCAGTCTTCGAGCTGTCATCCATCTCCATCCGGATTAAGATTCGAAATATTCCCTAAAATCGACCGGGACGAAGGCAGATCTGATTTACTGATGGAGGAAATCCAGAGGCTCGTTTCTGGAGGCTGCTGCTACTACACGGAGCAGCAGGAGCGCTGCTGGGCGGGGCTGGACCTGCGTCCAGCTGCGCCCTGATTGGCTGAGGGGGGATGACGCAGCAGGGGGGATGCTGAGCAGGTTCTGCGTCCGCGAGCTCGTTTCCACGCGCCCAAAGTGTGACTCTTTAGTTTTTTGAATAATGTGAACTAATGAATAATAATTTGAACTAAGAAAGGTTGCTAAATTAAAATATTACATTTATTAATATTAAAAATATAAGAATGTGCTGTAAATAAACCAATAAATGTATAAACGTTATTTTTATTGAAAACAAAGACTTAAACATGCTAATTTGAGACCAAAAAAAAAAAAAAACAAAACAAAAAAAACGACAGGAATCTGAGATTTTTTTGTTTAATTCATAAATCTAAAATGCCTTAAAAATACTCAGACTGAAACATACATGAGTTTTTAACTTACAGGTGCTTAACAATTTTTAGACATATATCTGAAGTACAGTTAACTCCTATTCTTTATATCCTGCAAAGTTTTGACTTTTACGGAATAGGTTTTGTTTTAAAAAAAATTTTTGTGTTTTACAAATAGCACGTCAAAAATACGATGAAAATTGTGTTTTAAACACAATTTTGTGACATTTTCTGAGGATGCAGGACATATTTAAAGAAAATTAAACTTAAAATACAAATTTTCAGTATTTATTTATTCAAATTGTTGTAAATCAGGAGAAGACTGTTGGAAAAAGATTTCATTTGTTGATGTTAAAAACACGCTGGGCGGGTCACAAGCTCCCTGCTCCATTCTGATGCATCCACTTGCAGACAAACAGATCCATGAACGTCTTTGTTTTTCTCATCTGACCTGGAAAGTGGTGCTGAATTGTCACAGTTTTGTAGCCGGCAGGAGAACACTTAAACAGGGAGATTTCATCAACAGGGATGGGAAGGGGGGCGGGATTGTTTGACTTAGAAATACATTTTTCAAGGTTTCATTTAGCTAAAATGTTTATCACAAAACCAACTAACTCCAACAGATTGAAAGCAAATGATGAGAGTTCATCCTTTCCACCTGCAGTCGATGAAGTCTCTCAAATGTTTTTAAGAGACTCGGTCCACAGAGTCGACCAAAAGCGGCTCGTCGTTGGTTCACATGGAGTTTTCTGAGCAGCCTGTGAGGCAGCTGATAAAGCTAATGCTTTGTTGACTTCAAACACTGATTAACTTGCACCATTTGGCTGCTCGGGTTGCCACACACACACACATGATGCAGGGAAGATTCAAATCCCCACACACAAACCCTCAGCCTGACAGGCTGGATACCAGACATACATATAATGAGAAGCTGAGGAGAGGGCTCGGCTTGCGGCTGGTGCACGGAGGTGGCAGCCATGGTAATTTCCTGTGGCAGATTTCTGCCTGTGAACGGTGACGGGGGAAGAAAAGGCTTCATTACCGCTGCAAAGCCGCTTCAAGATGTGGCACAAAAATAGTCGGCTGCCCGGAGAGACATGAGGGGGACGCTGTGCAGGAAAACAAACAACAATAAGAGAATAAAACGTGTCTGCCAATGAACGTCAAATGGAGACAGCAACAACATCAAATTCAGGTATAATGGTGTAAAACAAGATGCAAAAAATATATATATATATATTTGTTAAAAATGTCAGAAATACAAAACCAACAGTGTTTTACTTTCAACATTAAATTGCTTCACTTTTTTGTTTCAATTTTATTATTACTGATGGGGATTATAGTTCAGTCTAGCTCTTAAAACACTTGGGTCATTGAAGGGCATCTGAGGTGCAAAGTGGTTAACCTCTGATCGGAAGATCACAGGTTAGTTTCCCACTAATTTGGAAGTGCCATTGGGCAAGACACTGAAGCCATCATGACCCCTGATGGTAATAAGTATGCACCAGTGCTCAGCAGCAGAGCCACAGTCAGTGTGTGAATGTGTGTGTGTAGATGAATGGGACTGTAACTGTACAAGGAAGATAGTTAAGGACTATATAAGTATTTACTATTTCATTTCTTTAACAAAAATTCTTAAATTGGGTTATTGTTTCATTTTAACCCAGTTTATCTTTCTGAATTAAACAAAACAGCAAAAAGTTAGTCCCTTTATAACCCAAGAATTGGGTCAAAACATCCCAACGAAGGTTATCTTTGGAGTTTTCTTAATGCAGCAATTTGACTGTTTTTTTAAGTTATATTTCCTGGTGTATTATTATATCACCTAACTAATTCCTTGATTTAAAAAAACAACTATATTTTTGCTCATACATTTTTTTTTCTTTCTCATGAACAATTTTGGAAGGTTGCTAAATAAGGGTTATCTGTTTAGAAACTCGAAAAAAATATGTTTTTTAACTATTAATTTGATAATTCTTCGGATTAAATCTTATATACATAAAATAAATGCAAATTTCTAGATAAAACATCATATTTCCCACCATCATATGTAAATGTTAGCATAAAATTAAAGGTCATTTACCACCAACAAAAAGGCTCTCAAAACGACTTATTTGTAATTTTTTGCATATATTTATGACATAAAATCTCTTAACTGTTCAATATTGTCTCTGTTGTACTCTTAAACTACATGTGTACCCTTGTTTTATTTATGCGTTTTGTTCAATAAAGTTTTTTTTTTATGTTTTTGCGACAAGTGATTTGTTTATGTGATTTGCACTGTAGTTTCACTGTGTATGAACTTATTTGTATGAATTTTTTTATTTGTTTGTACCCCTGGCATTTATGTTATTTCATTTTTTTGTTCACCTTTTTTAACACTGTTTGTTAGATGTACAATGTATGTTAATGGCTATTTTGCTCAGTTTTTTGTACTAAAACTGATGTTTATAATAAAGTTTATTTTATAAAAAGTTTATTCTCGGTGAAATAGTCTAGCGTATTTCTTGCTGGTTGAAAACTACTTTTTAAATATTAAACTGCGTTTTTATGATCAGTTACGGACATTTCTGAAGGGTTTGTTAAAAAAACCTTTTCAAATCTAGGAATAATATGCTTTGCTGCCATCTGGCGGACACTTTGCGTAAGTGACAAACATTCTCTTAAAAATGCGTTTAACTTCAGCAGAACAACAGAACTTTAGTTTTTTATATTATATTTATTAATTTTAGGAACATTTGAATACATTGTCATATATATTTATATATATATCATATTTATGGTGTGAAACGCGCAGATTTGCGTGTTTTTATTCTTATACAAACTTTAAAAAAGTGCAATCTGGACTCATTATTTTACTGTTGTGTTCAGGTCTGGGTGGCACCATGAGGTCGGGCGCTCTTGCTATTTTATCCAGTGGGTGTAAAGTTTCGCGCAGACATGGACACACCTCCAGAGGGAGTTCCTGGGAGTAGGAGGAGGAGGTGGTGGAGACGGGTAACCAGACGTTTCTCCTGCAGAGAGACTTTCCCCAAACTGGGAGCCAGTGGTAGAGTCGGCCCGCGGCTGTGCGTCCTTCCATCCAGCGGTGGCGCGGCGGCCGTGCCAAAACAGGGAGGAGATGGTCGGCTCTTTACGCGCGGCTGCGCTGCTGGCCTGTGTGGTTCTGTGCGCGCTGCTGCTGCTCCTGATCAGCGGTGTGCGGCAGTTTGGAGCCCAACTGTACGCTGATGATGAGGAGGTGCTGCGGCGGCAGCTGAAGGAGAGACGGAGGGAGCGAAACGAGCCATCAGGGCTGGACAGTCGATTGCTCGTGGGTGCCAGTGGCTCCACGGAGGCGCATCTGGATGAAATGGGTTGCGAGGCTCTGGTGGGCATGCAGGGGCTGGAGGTGCTCGGGTCTGGATACACCAAGCTGGTTTTCAAAGCGAGCCTGGCCGGAGGTCAGTCTGTGGCTTTAAAGCTGGTCAATGAGCAGGGCATAGATATGAAAAAGTGTTTGGAGGAGTTCAGGGACCCCGAGGGCTGCCGGGAGCTGATTTCCTACAAGCTGGAGAAGGAGATGATCCTTCTGCGTAAACTACAGCATCCAAACATCATAAAGGTAAACTTCTCTATCTTTTTTTACTTAAAGTTTGGTCTTAAAGTTGCACATATAAGGATTAAACTCACATTCTTTTGTCTCTGAGACTCTCTTCTAAATGAGTTAAATTCCCTGTCCCTGCCCTGACCTTTGGGTCAAATTTGGCAGGAGAGCACAATGTGCCCCTTCTGCCGCCCCTATCATGTGTTTCTTCATTAAAACTATTTTCCCAGACATTTTAACTGAAGTCACGCGCTCGTCTAGACATTTCTGGATGAAAAATTCCAGAATTTGTCACATTTTATCCTTTTCTGTCAGAAAGTGTGACTGAAAGTGTCGTTTGATGTAACAAAGTTCTCATTTTGCCCCTCTGCAGCTAAAGGGTCACTGTGCAGGAGTCCAGGGAGGACGAGGAGTCGAGGCCGGACGTGGCGATCATCCTGGAGCGGGGGGATCCTCTCCAGATGATCCAGCTGCTCCAGAGCCCCTGGGAGGACAGATTCAGGGTAGGCCGTCAGAAGTTAGAAGTTTGACATTTGTCCTTCTCCCGTGAACTGACTTGAATCTACCTTTAGCTGGGGTGTCCTAAGACACAGGGTTTTTGCTCGACCCCCCCTTCGCAGGCAGTGGGAGTCTGAATTTACACTCCAGTGATCCAGATATGCACACGTCTTTGTGCATGGCTGCATTTGAAAGAAACAGCGGATGGGAGGTGGAGGACAGGAAAAAAAAACACAGAGTTTGTGGTTTTGATTTTTTTTTTCTCCACATTGTGGGTTCCATTTTGCTGCGTCATCCACAGCAGGTCATGACGGCACCCCAGGCCTGCTCGGGCCCCCCCACCCACTTTCAGCTGCGCTGAGTTCAGCAGCAGCAGCAGTAATAATCCAGGGGTGTTTGGTTTCATCCCACCGAGTGACATCCGAGCATTACCCAACGCTGCAGCTATGTTTGCAGTAACAAACAAGCATTTAAGTTCTCTTATTTATCTCTAATACGTGAAAAGAGGAAACTATTAGAGTCAAAAACTACATTTTGATTGATTAGTTGATTGATTTTCCCTTTATTTTCAAGATCAAAATAAAATAGTTTAATAAAAATGATTTTAAAAGTTCTCAAAAAGGAGTTTCTGGAAGAAGATTCTAAAGAATTCTGCATAAAACATAAGAAATATTCACATAAACACAAAAGAATTAAAAAAAAAAGTACTAAGCAACTTATCAATTTTTACAAAATTTTCATGATCTTTGGCTCATATTTAAATGTCTTTGTTTCTTCAATGATGAGTAAAATGATGAACCCTTTAACACCTGAGAGTTCATCGATGACGCTTAGACACAAAAGCTTTAACATGTTGTAACTTTTCAACCTTTAATGATATCAATGTAATTCAAAGCAGATTCAGAATCTGCTGGAAGTAAGTTGATTGTGCTAACGGTTGAAAAGTCACAGTAAATAAAAGAAGACAAACACTGGAGCTCCGGTGTTAAAGGGTTAAAAATAGACAACTTATTTTAAAATGTGTTTTCATTATAGGAATCAAAGTTCCTGTTTTTGGTGTTTTTAACACGTTTTTGTTGCATTTTTCTCATGATGGAGGACATATATCCTCATGATCCTGATGTATAAAGAAAACTAAGATTTTAATTGCATTTCAATTAAATTTTATTTATGTAACCCAATATCACAAAAAATTGTCTTATTGGGCTTCATACCGGTAATTGTTTAAAAGCAGAAATTTGGTAATAAAAACAATAGCTGATTACTAAACTAACAGACTAACTAGTTATCCCTGCCTTTAGACCCTCTTTCTTAGTAAATAACCAGATTTAGGGAAAAAAAAAAGAAGATCCTCTCCCAGGACGGACAGGCGATGTACCAGGACTATTATTTGAATAGTGTTTAACCAGGTAGAACTTGGGGACGGCGAGCCGGAGGCACGGTCCACAGCCAAGAACAGAAGTACAGGCAGATCCACCTGGAATCTGAAATCTCTCCCGCTCTCTACAGAGGAACAACACATGAACTGCACTGCACCAAACAGAAGCATAGATAGATAAATACAATAAATGATAAAGAATAGAGGAGAAGAGAAGTAAATGAGAATAGAGGATAGAGCCCCAGGGCATCATATTCTCCTTCCAGCAGCCTGCCAGCAGCTAACTGTTATTTAATTTTCTTCAAATGTGTTAATAAGCAAGGCAAGTTTATTTGTATAGCACATTCCATGTACAGAGGCAATTCAAAGTGCTTTGCATAAAACATTCAAAGAACAATCAAAAGAAATAGTGAAGGTGAGTTTTTTGTGAGTTTCTCATGTTTAGTCATGTCTGACCTCCAGGTGTGTCTGGACCTGGTCCGGCTCCTTCACTTCCTGTCCCGGTCTCCGCTGGGCTCCATAGGCCTGCTGGACTTCCAGCCGCAGCAGTTTGTCACCGTGTCCGGCGAGCTGAAGCTCACGGACCTGGATGACGGGAGCGCGGAGGAGGCGCCGTGTCAGACGGACGCCGACTGCACGCTCCAGTTTCCACAGCGAAACTTCTCCGGGGCCTGCTCGGATCAGGGCTCCTGCGAGGGTCTGAACGAGAAGAGGAACATCTACAACGCCTACAGGTGCTTGAAAAAGGAAAGCCCCATTTGGACGTGTGGTCGATAAAACACAGGTTGAGCTGACACTTAAACGAGGATAGTAAAGACAAACAGGTGGAAAGTGGATCAGGATTTGATGATTTATGAACAGCAGAGTGAGAAAAACCGTGTTCTGCTGGCGTGATTTGACAGGGCTTGTCCTTGATCCGTCTCTGAATGCTCCGTCTCTTTTGACTGGCTCCAGGTATTTCTTCACCTACCTGCTGCCTCACCAGGCCCGGCCCAAACTCACACACCTGGTCGACCACATCATGAACAGCACAGGTGAGGACGGGACTCATCTTGACGTGATTAACTATTGAAGATCAGAAAGCGAGTCGCTCCATTATCCGACGGTCGTGTGGCGGCATGCCCCAGCCGGCCGGGATGTAATGAGCTCAAAGCGACGTTCCTTTGGAGTTTTTATCTGTGGGATCACATGGGGGAGGAAAACCGAAAACGTGGCTCGTTAGCAGAGCTGCTGCTGACTTCTTCATGTGTGTCCAGGCGAGCTGAGAGCTGACGTCAATCAGACGCTGGAAGCCTTCGAGCACATCCTCCACCTGTATAAATCAGGACTACACCTGGATAACATTCCTGCATCCGTCCTCAGAGGTCAGTACAGTTCTGTACAGCTCTCCTTCATCCTGCACTTTAGTGTGGGATTTTCAGCTGCTTGTAGAGCTTCAACTTTTTGTTCTTGACCATCTAAAGGTGAAAAATGTGGAATATTGTCATTTAAGATCCATTCTGATTATTCTTTGAGCTATATTCAGACTTTTTTTTATATTAGTTATTGAGCATTTATGTTTAAGAAAGTAGGAACATTTTTACTAGATAATTCACAAGTTTGAAGTCATCTAGCAGCATTCAAACGCATCATTCACGGACGAATCTTTGAGACGTGAAAAGCCTCAAAATGCGAATATGGGGATTTATGCAAATATGGGGTTTTGTGTCTACGAAACAAGCGATTTTTGTGTAGTTTTTAAAGATTTGTGTATTTCTTTTGTTTCAAGCTGTTGTAATTTTCATTTGTGCATGTTTAAATTGTATTTCTTATTTTTTTTTATTTCCTAATTTTTGTATTTATCCACAAAATACCCTCACATAAATCCAAAGTTATGCGCCGAAATAAAGTACTACACACACACAACTCCAAAGCTATGCACAAATTTATAATTACACACACACAAAATCTAAAGTTACACACACAAATCGCAAAGTTACGCACACAAATCTTAAAATTATGCGCACAAGTTATATACTACACACATAAACCCAAAGTTACACACAAATAAGAATTATTCTAATACAAATCTAAAGTTACACACAAATCCAAAATAACACACAAGTTAAGAATTTTGCTCAGAAAAATCCAAACTTATGCACACAAATCAAGAATTACACACACACACACGAATCAAGGTGAGTCTATTTCTTCTCCATATTTTCTAACTGCATTTTTTGTCTGCTCCTGATTAAAAAACATACAAAAAATACTCAGAAGTGCAATTTAACCCTAATTTTCTTCAAATTAATTAGAAAAATGCTTCAAAAACACATTAAAAACAGTTTGATTGTTTGATTTCACGTAAAAGGTTTTAGATTTTCATATTTTTCTTTTTTTTCCTCTTATGAAGTATCAAAAATGCAAAGACATGAACTGAAAACTACATAACTTTAACAACTTGACAATTTTACTCCATTCCTTAAAGAAAAAAACCTACTTTTACTTCTTTTCATTTTCCACCTCTAAATTCTCCTCTCTCCTCTGATCCCCCACCGTATCGCCGCCCCTCTCAGCAGCATGAAATATTAATAACAGAACGGCCGCCCGCGTTCCTGCTCAGACATTTTTCCGTCCCCCAGATGCTGGACTGTTTACATAGCAGCGCTTTGTCAGTTTAATCACAGGTCCGAGGGAGAGGCCTGGGCATCCAGACTGACACAGGGACAGAGTGTCTCAGCTTTAACAAGGAGGTGGTGCGAGGAAACTGCAGCTGCTGACTGTCTGATAAGAATGAAAAAAGAAAATGTCTGTTTATTATTTCTGCATATTTTTAGGTTAACTGAAACTGAGGTATTCGCGAGGTGGCGGACCAGACCGGTGTTTTTTTTTAAAGGTGTCTTTTGGGTCGTGTGCAGCCAGACTTCTCTCTGTTTCCTGTTGCTGCAAAACAAAAAATTCCCCTAGCTAGCATTCTGTACTAACAACCGGCCGGCGCTGATTGTCTTATCTTGATTCCATCTAACAAGCAAACAAGTAAAGCCTTCCCAAAAATGTGCAACCGTCATCTAAACAATGAAAACAAGCCAGCTTGGTTCAGCCAAAGTGACAACTAACTTTAAAAAAGGTCCACTTAAATTTAAAAACTGTGTTTTAGCATGTTTTTGTAGCATTTTTTCAAAAAAAACTTGAAATTACCGCCGTTTTAGTTGTGTCAGTAATGCTACGTTGGAGTGTGAGCGACTAAGCTAGCAGGATAGCTAGCTTACAGCTTAATAAACAATCAGATCTTAGTTTTAGATGACAGGAAGTGGGGGTGGGGTTGATCTGAGCCAATGGTTCCACCCACAACTCAGAGGTGAATTTCTAATGAGCTCTTGCTGCTCTCCAGTAACCACATCATAGAATATTTTTTTTATATTTGGCTAAAAATAGCATCATCGACATTAAAAGATCACAGAGAATACTTTTAAAATCGCTCAAAAGACCATCAGAGTGGGACTTTAAAAGGATTTACACAAACTGTGTGTTAGCCTTGCAGCTCTCTTGTTCGTGTGTTTTAATTAAAAGTTAAATACAAAATTATGTTAGTTCAATGTTGTGGCGGACTGGGCAGTTTCGGGGCATTACCATGGGGCCCCCTGCAGCAGTGGTATTAATCTTTTTTTTTTTTTTTTTTTTTTTTTTTAGTCCTTACTTTGGGTAAAAAGTCCATTAAAAATCTTCTTCACAAAAAAAAACAAAAAACAAAAAAAAAATTTTTACTTGGAAAAAATATTGAATTTTTTGATTTTACTGATTTGTTACTGATTCACTTTCTAGAAGGAACAAATGACAGCCTACTGTCTTTAATTTGTCAAGTTTACTCAAGAAGCCAAAAATAAATAAAATACTTGAACGATGGAGCATATTAGTAACCTATGGGGGGAAAAAATAAATATTTTAAAAATTTAAATTTTTCTGACACTCACTTTGCCTTTCCTCTCCTTTTCTGTCTCTTTTATCATTCATGACTTTCTTTTGAATTCTTTTGATTCTGTTTGTCTTTTCTGTGTTTGAGTAGCAACAAATGTCTTGTTTTAGTGTGCTTTTTCAATTTTTCGCAACAGATACATTACCGCTGTTTTTTCAAATTCTTGGAAGACTCTCTCTGCTAGCTAACTTGCTATTGACGGAAAATTCCATTGCTGCAAAGTTAAGGGGAAGAGGAAGAACTTACACAGGCACCAGGCAACCGCCTACCTTTGCCTAATGGTACATTAAGTACGGCCCTGCCTTGGTATGATTCCATTTAGTGGAATCTTTCTCTAAATGTAACAAATCTATTTATTCGACAGAATTTATTCATTGTACAGATGGAGAATTCCAAATGTGCATGTACTTTTTCAGCTGTAAGGAGGGTGGGAGCTTCAAACCGTAAAATATTTGGTTAAATCAAAGCATCTAGAAACATGGAAAAAGTAGAGACGATTTATCATGTCTTGCATTATCCTCTTAGCTCCCCAAAAGGCCTCTTTCTGCATCTGAACCCCCTTTTGTTGGATTTTTGTGTGTTTCACGCACATGCGACTGCAGGCTGCGTCTTGCCATTTAGAAAGGTTAACCGTTTAAACCCATGTGCCCCCCACCCCCAAACAGGCTCACAGATGAAGCTTTTGTCCATTACTGGAAAATGTGTCTGTGTGTGCAGACCAACATGTGCGTGTTCCTCTGTCTTGGCTCCGGCTAATGTGGAGCAGATGATTTAAGGCCCAGTCCTCGGGACGTCTGACTGGGGAAGTTATAATGATGAATGTAACACAAATGTTTGGAGGGAGGGAAGTGAACTCCAGGCTTTGCTCTGCAGTGGAACAGCAGCTTAGAAGTGGTTTTCAATGCTTTTCAGTCTGTAAAAATGTGCTTGTTACTTGAAAACTTTCTCATAATATGATGCGTGTCATACATTCCAAGATAATGTTTCAGTAAAGATGGTTGCAAAATTGAAGCTTTGCTTTTCTTTTTTTAGGTTTTTGTTGTCTTTTAATGTTAAAATGGCTAAAAATGGTAAAAGTAAGTCATATTTTTCTTATAAACTGAGAGCACAGAGTTTTTTTGTCTCAGAGAACCTCTTTATACCCCTTTGACCTCCTGTGCAGTGACGTCTCTTTTTCTTCGGTTAGACTACACGTTGATGCGTGGGTGTGGGGACTCTGGGGGCCGTGGAGTACCGCTGCTGGCCCTCCTACAGCCAGCAGGGCTGCCTGCTGTCCGTCCACGGTGCCAAAGAGGCAGCTCATATCTGCAACTCCCACTCTCAGTGCAACAGCTTCACTCTGACGGGGCAGAAGACATGGACAGGTTAGTCATCTACTATTTCTTTGTTGTTAAAAAAACAAATAAGGAAGAAGTTATTTAATTAAAAATGTTTTTATGATTTTTCACATGAACTACAACATTTTTTTAGAGATTAAAGTTCTATTCTTTTGGCGATATATCCCCATATTTTATTTCATTAAATGTTGACAAGACAATATTTAATTAATTATTTATAAACAAACGTAGTTCAGTGGTTTTTGTTTTTCACTTTCCCCAACCTCAGCACTTTACAGCACTTTATATCCTCAATCATACTTTTAGAACTTTATTGGTTAAGTCACATTCATTGCGATAGAAAAGTGTCTATCATACCATCTTTCTTCTATTGTTTCTATTATTTGATTTGTTCATTATCTGCAAAATTTAGCTTTTCTACTAAAAAAATTGAAACTGTTGTACTTTGAAAAACTTTTTCTCATTTGTGACAATTCACTTATAAGTTAATTGAAAAGAATTAAGTAAAGGAAAAGAAAGTAGACATTTTGATCTATTTTTTCCAGAAAAAAACTGAAATAATACCTTATTGTGATATATATCGTGATTATGATATAAAATAGCTATATCGTGACGAACATTTTATTTCATTTTTGCCCAACACTAGTTGTGATCATTAGATAAAATACATTTTTTACCATTTTGTTAACATGAGAGGTGCAATAATTTTTAGGTAGAGTTTTTTCTAAATCATAATCTTTGAAGAAAATTGTGAAAAATTGATTTGGCACAATTTCTTTGAGAAGATTCATCGCGATACATATTGTATTGTGAGACACGTATTGCGAAATGTATCGCCAGACTCTTGCCAATAAACACCCTTAACAACAACCTGTAAAACTGCATAAATCCAGTATGTAAACCAATTCATGAACTTAAAACAGCGAGTTTACACGTGGTTTTTTTATCGCAGGTCACGTCCTGGCCTCTTTCAAAAGCAACTTTAGTCACCTGGTGCCTGATGAGACGTCTGAGGTGTACATGAAGAAATCTCCTTCATCATGACGCATCGCAGACGAAACGGGATGAGAGCCAGCTCTGCCGCTGCAAGGGTTGCAGGAACTGCCCCCCTCCCTTTCAGGCATTTAGAAGCGAGCGAGTGAATGTGATGTATTTATAAGACTCCCGCTCAGTGACTGTTTGATCTGACTGCCAGCTTGCCGCAGCTACTATTTAAAAGGATTCCCCTTCAGGTACATTTACGGAGGGAAAACCCTGGTGCCTTTTGACAACTTTTTTCAGTTTTTTTAATGCATTGCCTTCTTTTAAATGGCGTGTGTTAGTTTTTGTTCAGATGCTGCAATAATACTTCAAACCAGAGCAGGAACTGCTGCATCTCAGGGTTTAAAGCCCGAGGACAACAAAGGCGTGTGAGCTTTCAGACAAACACGCTTTGATGTAAATGTTCTGAGGTTAGGCCTTTGAGCTGAAAATTTACCCATCAACGATGGCCAAAGAGATCATTCCACTGCAGATTTTAGTTCAGCAGATGTTTGTCTTAATTTATACTATCAAATGTATTTACATGTTTGTGCATTGCATCTATGTGCACCTTGTAGGTGAAACCTTTTATTTTCAATGAAAAATTAAAATGTTTTCAGTTTTATTTTTATTGCTTGTACAATTTGTACGTCCTATAAACACAATGTTTTGAATTTGGTTCATTAGCATTTTCATTGTATCAGTTGCTGCATCTCTTTTTTCCAGTGGGGAGGGCAGGATTTTGAATCTCTGTTAATTAGCTCCTTATCTGCTCTAAGCTCACACACGAATCAGAATCGCTCAGGATGCAATGCAGCTCTGCAGCCGAATGCATCCTAACGCACCAGCATGCTGAGCTCATTATAAGCCTTAATTAATAAATGTAAATGAAGTCACTTACCAGCTCTTTCTTAGGGTTGGGGGAGTTTGACTGTAAGACAGAAGAAGTCCTCAGGACAATCAGAGCTCAGTCTGTGCTTTGCACATGAATGGGCTGCCATCTGTCCCTGCAATGAGGAACCTGGTGGGGCTGAGATAAGAGCAGATCTGCAGGGCGGCTTTTGGAAATCCAGCAGGATTTGTTTCTCTAGAATACAACTTTTATAGTTGGCACAGAAAAACAGGAAGAAAAAAATCCATAACGTGGTGTTACATTTGTTTGTTTGCATCCAAAGCTTATTTAATTCCTTAGAAAAACGTGTACTACAAGCATACTTGTCTATCAGAAGTCTGCAACCTTTAACCAAAACCCAGCAAAAGTGACTAAGATTTCAAATATTTACAAAAGTGGTGTATTTTTTATATTTGCAAAACAATTCAAACTTCCACCATTGACGGAGGCACACACAAGTTCCTTTCAAAATAAAGTACACCCTGTGTTAAATAAAATAAGATTATGTGCCATGTGACTATTTGTTAGCTTAAAACGTTCAAATTTAGTCAAAAGTATTCCGTTAATATACTTCCTGCATTACACATTCGTGGTCTATACACTGTAAAAAGTGAAACACTGGATCAATTAACAAAATTTCTTGTAATATGTAAATTAAAAATGGTCAATTCATCAAAATGTTTTAAGTCTACTCAACTTAAAAATGTATTCATTAAAAAACTATTTTTAAATGTAACAAATATAACAGAACGTTTGTTAACTGATACAATACTTTGCTTTTTACAGCGTAGCGGGACAACTTTCAACATTAGAGTCTTACTTCACCCTTAATAAAAAAAGACCCTGACTTGCATTTATGTTACTGTTAATGTTCTGATAAATATAAATGAAGTATAGTTTATTATTTTGGTACAAACATAAAGAGAAATTGATTTTTTTTTTTGTTTAATATGCAATAGTTCATAAATTTTATTTCTAACAGAGGTTCACATGACTTCCTTTCAAAATAAGACATCACATAAAACATCACACACCAAACACAGTGCAATTATCTCATTATATCAACTCGTCTGATGTTTACATTTAATCCCTCTGTTTTTATTTTTGCCTTCATGCTGCTTATGTTTATATGTATATTTTAGATTTTATTACTATCATTAATGTTACTCTGCACCAAGTGAGTAGCGCTCAAATTTTGTTGTACAATGTACAAGGACAATAAAGGCTATTCTATTCTATAAGATCATCTCAGTGCAGTATTGAAGATAGGAGTGATTTAAAAAAACAATTTATATTCAGGTTGTGGTGCATCTCATCCAGAAATCTAAATCTAGCAGACCAAAATAAATGAGAGCAAATGAGGTTACATGTACTGCATTTTTTGAACCATAAAACACATTTAAGATCCTTCAAAAATGAAAAATGTTGAGACTCTGGTGCATCTTAATTCCGGTTGAACTCCAATTAATTTTCTGTGGCACATGGTGCAAAAAATTATGTTAAAATGTTTTAGTTAGACTTGTGATGCGTACTCTCCTTTAAGAGTTTGTTAAAATATGTTGAATACATTTTGAGTCAATTTGTCTTTTTTTTTTAACTGCGTACTTTTTTTTCCATCAAAGAGCCACATGTGGCTCTGAAGCCTCAGGTTGCAGACTCTGCCTGTTTGCCGTTATCCTCAAATATAGAAAAAATACTTAAAGTGTACTACTTTTTGCTAAGAGATAAGAGAGGGAAAAACCACACAAATGAAACGTCTCCTGACAAACACAGGAATAGTTGCCCAATTCTGGTATTTGTGTGGCCATTACTATTTAACCACACAACCCCAACCAACTTGAAAAGGCATGTCCTTGTCTACAAATTTGTTTTATGGAACAGACAGCAAAGAGGCCCCAGGGTTCTCTTTACTTTATGTTGGCCCCTAGTTGTCAGGACAAAGCTAGACTGATTATTCCTGATCTTGAAGATAAGGTGTCTGTTGCAGATTAGATTAAACCAACAAGGGGAGCCAATGCAACTGGACAGAATAGGCTGTGTTTCATCTGCGCTGAAATAAACAGACTTCAGCAAGGAATTTAAACAGGATTTGTGAAAAAAAAAAAAATCATGGTTTAAAAAAAGGTTGCATTTTCGTCTTTCTAATGTTTTAGAAAGACTTATTATAAATAATAAATTACTTATTACTTGCGTTGTCACAATATCTTATATCTTGTCCAATATTTTTTAGAACTCTTAAAGTTTTAAATGACATCACCTCTGCCTTAGACGCTAAATTGCATTTTACTGCCAATTTTATTGACTTGACTAAAGCTGTTGACTAGGCACTCCTTTCTTATGGACAGGCTTTGGGATACTGGTGTTTCTGAAAAAAATCAATGTTTTTGGCTCTAAAACTATCTCACAAATCAGAGCAGTTTCTTTCTCAACCTCTTTGTGTCACCATAGGCGTTCCACAGGGATCTATCAGTGGACCCACTCTTTTCTCAATCTACGTTAACAACATAGCTCTCTCCATCCACCTCTATGGTGATGACACAGTCCTCTATTCCGCCACACCCTCCCAAGACATAGTGGGAAAAGGTTGCACCATAGTTTCAACGAACTACAACTTGCACTCTTCTAGACTCCCTCTGAACCTAAATGTTTCCAAGACCAAAATCAAGTGGTTTGGTAAGAAGAAACATGCTCTTTCAAATAATCATCTCCACTCTTGATGGCACTCCTCTAGATTGAGTCACAGAGAATAAATATCTTGGAATTTTGCTAGACAACACTTTATTGTTTTTAGTCCATATTGACCATTTGCAGATTTCTTTATAGAATGTGTTCCTCTCTACTTATGCCACAGGAAAACAGTGATCCAGTTGACTATCCTTCCCATGTTTGATTATAGCAATATCATTTACAGATCAGCTAATAATCATTTCATGAAAACATTTGAATGTCTTTGCTAGAGGATGTAGGGAAAAATCGATTAGGGGATGCATTGCAATATTTTGTTTGGTAATACTTGTATCAATTTAAATCCTGACAAGACGATATTTAATTAATTATTTATGAGCGTCTTTCAGCATTTACGTTTGTTTCCACCTAAACCCCCAATCGTTAGTTTGGCAGCACAGCACACGGAGCCTCTTTGAGCAGCCCTACATCATGACCAAAACAAGATCTGGAAAAAACCACCCTAAATGTTGAGTCTGCCTCGCAGTTTTAGTTGTTATGAGACAGGTACTACTTAATTTTTGCTTTAATTGGGTACCGAAAAGAGAAAAATGGTTCTGGTAGGTGATATGTATCATATCGTGAGACACATATTGGGATATGTTTCATATTACCAGACCCTAGCCAATACACACTCCTGGTCTTTACCATTCTGAAATTTGATTTATAACAAATAGTCCCTTCAAAACCCACCACTGTACCCTCTACTCTTCATTAAATTGGTATTCTTTATTCACTCAACATAAAATTCACTGGTTGCTGTTCATTTATTAAACTTTCTTTGGTCTTTTGCACACTATCCCCCATGTACAATGCCCTCTTTGCAAAACGGATTCCAACAATCCCTAAATCAAACTCCTCATTGGGTTCTCTCAGTCTGCAGGACCCAGAGACTGGAATTATCTACAAAAAACACTTAGATTGGACATTTTTATTTCAGTTTCTAAAAAGAATTTTAATGCTCATTTTAAGGAAAAAGTTGCTGTAACTAGCTTTATAATTCTTATGATTTTAATAATTTTATTGTTTTAATTATTGTAATGATTGTCTGCATTATTGCTGTTCTATACTGTTTTTTTTTTCCGTCTCATGTAACTTCTTTTAGTTCTCTTTCTCTTAAGGTCCTACCTTTTGCCAGGCCACATTTGAAATTAAGACTTTTTTCCCCTTAATATGTCTTGCCTGGATAAATATAGGTAAAATAAATGTAAAACAAAAAGATATCACAATAATTTTAACAGCTAAGTAAGAACCACAAAGCTAAAATAAGCTATATAAAGTATTATTCAAATTAATTCTATAAAATGCCAATTTTCTGATAAAATTATAAAAAGCTGTTATGCTAAAGGTAAATGTTAGCATTCTGTTAACAAATGATGCTAGCTATCACTTTAGCTAACACTGAAGAAGATTAATGACGGTCCCTCTTGAAGAATGTGGTGGTACCACATACATTTGTGTTTTGTATACATGTGACAGACAAGCCCTACTCGACAGACACGGGGAAACTAATGACATGCCTGGTTTTGTTTAGTTAGCATAATGTGCTCCTGCTCCTCTAAGTCTGTGTTTTGTTAGCAGGAACAAGATCATGCGCACAGGCAGTAAAACTAGCCGAAACGTATTTTTTCCCTCTGTTTTTATTCTTAAATGTCCAAAAGGCTATGGGGAAAAGAAAAATGCAAGCGTTTCAAGATGTTTAAAAGAACTTTGTACATTTTCATAAAGTTGAGTCATCACTATGCTAGTGAACTTTTGTTAGTGAACATTTGTTCCAGAATGGAGAATATAACTCTTCTTTCCAACTTTCAAAACTTTACAATGGAGTCTGGAAAACATGCAAAAAATGATTAATATCAGAAGGAAACAAACAAAGGGTCTCCATGGTGAGTTTAAGACCTGCTGATAAAATTCTCCTGTGTCCAGTAACTAAAAGCAAAAGTTTATTTTTGGTCTTGTCAATTTTTAAAAGAAAATATCTTGTGCTGAAAAATGTTGGAATGGCAGGCTTTTCAATCAAATTTATGGATTTTCATAGCTTTGTATGAATCGTTTTCTTTTGCTTACAGATCTCAAACAAAGTCACACAAGAGTTACGCACAGAATTTTTGAAAATATTAGGTGTGACTGCGACAACAAAGGCTTCATATTCAAGCCTTTATACATGTTCCCATGTCTCCTTGGTTTTTGTTTGGTTCTTTGTTCCATTTTAAAGGTATATTAGGATGAGCTTGATTTCTCAAGATGCATGGAAATCAGTTTGTCTGTGTTATCTTTTCACAGAGTCTTGACCTTATCAGCATACATTCCTCTCAATCAGCCAGGATTTAGCCTAATTACATATTTAATTTAATTTAATTTAATTTAATTTAATTTAATTTAATTTATTAATTTAATTTAATTTAATTTAATTTAATTTAATTGATTTTTTTCTATTGATTTGATATGATTTGATTTTTGCCCATCAAGACTCCAAAAAGAAGTTGGAGATGCATCTCTAAAATAATTGAAAAGCTACTTTCTATAGTTTCCATTTATTGACATCTTCATAGTTGAAAATATTCCCCCCATTTGATCTGAATGTACTTCCATGTTGACTGTCAACAAGCAAAACACTCCCAACTTTCGTCAGAGAAAACCATTAACATTTTAACAAATTAAGAATAAAATCCTTAAAAAAAACAGTATACATTTATTTGTTGATTCAGGATTTTAAAAGATTCTTCCAAAAATAAAGAGAAGATAAGTATTTTTCTTGATTTAAAAAGTGTAGAGGATTTTAAATTTCACAAAAAAAGAAAAACAAAAATAGCGTAACTGCTATCCCACGCTAAGCTTTATAAACTAACTGAACTGCTGTGAGATCTAAACTTGGAATTGGAGGAAACCCATGTGGAGAGCCAAAGCCTAAACTGATGTAATCCACTACATTTGGTGTTGGTTGGAGGTTCAAGCTCTATATATGGAGAGCTGTAAAATGTGAATTACTATTATAGACATGGAGGAGGCTTCATGGTTTCCAAGCTGCTGCAGCTTCAACTTTTATCAGCACTTTCATTTTTTTTTAAAGCCATCGCTATCTCTTCTAGCATTTCTTAAAGAAAAACTTAAAAACAACTGAAAGTACAGAAGAAAAAAAAGAATTCTGTAGATTTTGTGTGCATTGAACCTCTTTAAAGGCGTTTTTAAAATAGATTTCTGTTACAAAGCATTTAACTTTCCACATTTCAATGCAAAGAATTCTGTTTTGTTTTTTGTTTTTTTTATAGTTTTTTTTTTTTCCCGAACTTTTTTCTCTTGATTTTCAGATGTGCTGCAGCTCGTTGTGCCACTTTTCTTTGTTGTCATTTGCGTTTCGTTGCCCGGGGTTGGTGTATCAGCTCCTATCATGTAGCTTTTTGTTGACTTTATGTACACTCTCAGCACTCCTTTGTATTTTGTCTTGTTATGAAAGTCTTTTTGTGTAGCAGCAAGTGTCACATTTGCACGCCGATAAAAGATTTAAACAGTAAGCTGCCTGTTCATGTGCTGAGTTTCTTGTTTTTTTAAAATAGCAGTTGACAGGCTGCTCTTTCAGAGGAGGCAGCAGTGAAAAAAACATTTTTTTTTCCTTTTTTTTTTTTTAAACCAGGCTCCCTGTGCCTCCATTTCTGTTTTTTTTTTAAGTTTCCAATTTCACCAGACTTGTTTCCGTCAGGTTTTATTCATGACCTCCATCTGGAAATAATATCAGTTCATGAAAACAAGCCATCAGCAATTTTAGGGAAGAGTTTGTGTGCACTAAAAGGGTGGCGTGAAAGCGTTCGGAGTGGAACTCAGGCTTAGCTGCTGCAACTTTGCAGTGAGAATGACATTTGAGTAATAAAAAAAAAAAAACTCTAAAACCGCTGCTGCTTTTACTCCAAACACACGCACATGTTCATTTGTGGGCGAGCTGCAGAACTGAATTCAGATGCAGAGCTGCAAGCCACAGCTGCTGGGAGAAATTACGTGTCAGGCAGGTCGTTGGCAAAGCGTTTGACCCTCGCTCAGACTAAAAATATGCATTTAGTCAGTGAAAGCCTGCATAGTTCTGCAGGAAAGAAGATCTGGCTTGTGTTAGAGCGGCTCCATGGAGCATATGCAACCACGGGGAGATAAAGCAGATATTCATTGGGCCCTGCTGAAACACCTCTGTGTCTGCCCGCCGTCTTGGCCGCGGCACACAAGAGACAGGCCGGTCACACCTGAGAGCTTCTGAAGAGTAGCCAGACATTTAGTCTGCTTGTTCCAAACACAGAGGCATCTTAGTGTGCAGGCCCATCCAGCTGTCGAACTGAGTCTGTCTGTCTGGAGCCGATATGATCTCTTTTAATGGCTTTAGCAGCCCCTCAAGGACAGAGCTGGTTATGTGTGAAGAGAGCTTTCATTTTCTGGCTGCCTACGTTAAGGGAGGGGCTGGATCAGGTTTTAAAAGCCCCGAAGTCAAGCAGAAGTTAAAAGTTATCTAAAGAGGTGTCGTGTAAATGGGAAACACAGTTTTAAAGTGTTAGGAGGTGCATGAAAGATGAGACAAAAAAAATCAAAAAGTTATTTTTAATGCTCTCTCTTTTGGTTATGAGATCCCCACATGTTCCTCTGCCCCTTTGCGTCCCCTCCACTGAGATCACAGCAGCATTCTGGGTCATTTTTTTTTTCTTTTGAAGCCCCCCCCCCATGCCCCTTCACCACCACTCCATCCATCATGCAGAGTATATGTGTGGAGCCTCGCTTTACTGCAGACGTCCTCCTCTACAGCTCCTCCAGGCCAAACACTCCACAAGCTTCTCCATTCATTTAGCTGCAGCCTCAACCCCCCCGGCCCCCTTCTTATCCCAGGTCACAACCGCTGCGAAGCATCTGGACCCCCCCTCCACCACCACCACCTCCTAACCTGGGGGCACAGCAGCTAAAGAGCCAGTTTCCATCTATCAGTGCGGTTCGAATCAAAGCGTCTGCCTTTTGTTTGTGTGCTCTGGAATCCCCTTCGTCACACCTCGGCTGCTTCTCAGCGGGAGGCGGGGACTTCTGCCCCCCCCCCCCCCCCCCACACACACACACGCACACACACAGCCACTGGAAAACTTCCTTCATTCTTTTCTCTACAGTTAATCCTCAACCACAAACACACCGGGACCCCCTGAGTGGCAGTCTCATAAATTTAATTAATTAGTTCTTTCAAATCCTTCTGTTTAATGAAAAAAGCAGGAAAAAACTTTTGCAAGGTCCCAAGAATATTTTAGTAGGATCTAGTCAACAGTAGATGTTTAGAAAAAGCACATTTAAAAGCAAAATCTAAGGTTTCAGAAAGTAGCCAAAAAATAGAGAATTTTGAAGAAGTTTTGTATGAGATCAATTTGTGCTAAAATTATTTGCATGCTGAACCATCACAAAGTAATCATCACAGAAGCACGGACATGCTTAGTAGTACATAGACATAAACAAAGGTTCAATGAACGATGGACTAAAGACATATTTGGCACAAGTGGAACCCCGTACCCCAATGTTCTTGAAGCACAGGAATAATCTATTTGAGTTTTTTGAATCTGCTGCCATAAAAGTGAGTGCAGAGATCTAAACAGTTGTTCCATTAGCAAAGATGAGAATGATTTGTCCTTTAATCCATTTAAATTTGACACCAATATTAACAAGATGATGAGATTCTCTTTTATTTTCTCAAATGTGTTCAGAGAGGGAACAATTCAGGTTTAGATTGAGTCGCTCAGGCTGGAAACTCGACTATAAAAATTTGTCTTTTTATTTTTTAGATCAATTCCGTCACTGTAAAAGTAATATATCTATACATCTTTTCATGACATTTGCATTGAGAATGCATGTTTTGTATCCTCAAAGTTGCTTAAAAGCCAAATAATGACAATGATATATTAGATTTATCTCTCTTTTTTTTTAATTTAAGACTTGTTTTGAGCTTTGAGGCTAAATCCCCTTGTGTTTATGGACAGTAAAACAACAAAAATTAAAACTACAAAGATTTGTGATTGCAACGTCTTTTCTTTTGGAATCATTATTAAAGATAGATGTAGTGAAATTGATTGTATTAGTTGTACGTATGTGCTCTTCTTGGCACAGTGAAGTGCTGCTTTTGCCTCCTGCAGAAAGCTGTGAATTGCAGCTCTTTGCCACAAGTCCTCAATTAGGGTTCTGCCCACAGAGCCATAAAACAGTTAGTGGAATCATTCAGAGGCTGTTAGATTTGACACTATTAGGAGTTCATTAGTACCTGCATACACTGCAGCTGTTGCAATTGGAGGATCATTAACAAAGACACTTTACAGCAGCTTTCTCCATTCCCTTTGGCGATCCTCAAAAATCTTCAAAAACGTTTCCACTTAGAGAAGTTCTTGCTTTTTCTGCAGTTTTTTGTAAATATTGCAATTCTCTTTGATGCAGATTTGAGGTTTTTGACGCAATTATGCAATTAGTGAGAACTGTCTTTAAGGTAATAGGAACATTTTACAAAAATTAACATCCGTAAGTGTTTTAAATGTTTTAATCTTGTTGCTTCCTGATTAAAAAAAAGGAAAAAAACACAAAGAATCAAATTCAAAGTAAATAAAAAGAAATAAAAATCTGCCGTTGTATGGCAAATAATAAGAGTTTAACCAAACTATGACTAAATTAGCTGTGAGACTTCAAAAGCAGAATCTGAATGAATTTAATAAGAAAATAATTTTAGTTGCTGATAAGTACAAATTAAGGACAGAAAATGTCAAAAGTGGCTAAAATTACAAAAACAAAAATGCTATAGACCTTTTAAGAAATGTTAATACTGCATGGAAATGTGATAGAATACATATTTTTATGATGTACTTTTGAGTAAAATTTCACTTTAATTATACATTTAATTGAGTATGGATTTAAAAACATTGTATATGCACCACTTTAAGTTTGCAGAGATATTCCTCCTTTAGAATTTCTTTTTTTTTTCTTTCTGCTCCATGTTGACAATCATCTTAATCAATGTCACCAAAAATAATCCAATAAATGAGGATAAACAAGTTATATGTGATGATGTGGGGAAATCTCAAAACTCAACTTACAAGGATTTTTGTCTAAACTATAAAATGACACAGATGATTATATTTTTGAACCACATTCTGCTGTGAGAAATTAGTTTTGTTTGTTATGAGTTTATCAAATAAATTTGCCAAATGAAGGTTAGTTATACAACATATGTGATCAATTTGAATAGAATTCAAATTTATTATGTTAGAATAATATACCTGATAGACAATTATTTCAACTTTAATCAAATAGTAAAAAAATTAAAAATTCCATTGATGAAACTGTGGTGTTGGTGTTTTAACATGTTTTTGCTGCATTTTTCTGATAATATATTATATGTATAAAGAAAATTAAGCTTCATTATTCAAATCATTGTAAATCAGGAGCAGATGAAAAAACCATTTGCTTCCTGCTTCCTGCTCTGCTCCTTTCTGATTAATCCACTCGTGGCTGACTAGATCCATGAACATCTTTGTTTTTCTTGTCTGTGTTCGCCATTTTTGTTGCACCGCTAATGTTAGATTGGGGTTGTGAGGGGCTGTTAGCTCGCAGGAAAGTGTAAAAGGAATGATGGGAAGTGTGGGCAGGTTTACACCGGTCCCGCCCTCAACTCAGAGGCAAATTTCTGATGAACTCCTCCCGCTCTGCAGAAACTATGTCCTAGACAACAACATATGGGGGATTCTGGCTATGAATGGCATAATCATATTTAAAAGACCACTAAGACAATAGATCAAAAGAAGATGTGAGTGGGACTCAAATAGAACTCAGACAGGGATCTTAGAAGCAAAAAGGATTCATTTTACTCAAAAAAAGAACAAAAAAAACCTTCAAACGTTCCGACCTTATACTTAAACAAATGTTTCAACCAAACAAAGCTGGTGTGTGGTTTGCTTGCTCCAGTCACTTTGTGGTCAAACCAGCCTCAGACAGGATGTGCAGGAGTTGTCCCTTGGGTCAGCCCAATTCAAGATCTTTCATTTCCTCTCGCAGACGCCCGGTTCCCATGCATGCAGGACAATGCCGACCTTTGGGAATGCTGCAGCTCTGTGGACAAGCGTCGCAGACAAAGACTGTCAAGGACCTAAATTGGGAAGAGAAGCTGGAGTTTTTTAAGCAAAAGTAGCATCACATGAACTCATAATTCTTCTATTTCTGATTTTTTTTATTGTGATTATAAGTGTGTTGATTTTATAAATCCATTAAAAATCAAAACGTCAATGTTGACAGTTGATAAATTCATAAATATCGATTAGAGACATATTTCAGCTGTAAGTGGATTTAAGTTTAAAAAATTAATAAAACTTGATTTTTAATTTTCTTTTTAGAAAAAAAGGTGATCAAAGTGTAGAGTCCCTGGTGCTCTGCCTCTGTTTACCAGAGCTCATGGGGTCAAGAGGTCGTAGAGGGGTGAAGGTTTAGGTTGTGTTTGCAGAAGGGCCTTCGGGCTCCTCTGCAAACGTGAGCTGAAGATCAAACGGCGGGCCGGTCCCGGCGTGAAAGCTGGACCTGCAGGTCGGCGTAGCAACAGTGACAGGCCTCTAGGAGAGATCACAGAGGCAGGAGCCCTCCGACATCTCACCCTCACGTCCCCTCCCCAACATCCGCCGCTAAATCCTCCCCTCCCTGACACTGGAAATGCTGGACAAGTCTAGCATCTGACCCCACTTAGTCACATGCTGAACCTTCGCCTCGTAATAATCCTGGATTTCAGCTGACAAAGGGTCAGCTGAGTAAACCGAGAACCCCGTTTGGAGAGGAGGAGCTAATCAAATCTGCACTGAATTAGTTTGGCACACTTAAGTGGATCAGGAGTCTGTGTCGCATTAAGAAGCAGCGAAAAAAACAAAACACTGTTTTTCTCCTTTATTACAAAAAGCTCTTTAAAAAGAAACAGTTTTCCCCTCCCGAGCCTTTCACAAACTCGTCCTCAGACTTTTTTTGTAAAAGTGGACGCAGGTCATGCTTATGTTTTACAATTACAGCTTATAAAAAAAGAAAGAAAGTCACTTGACCCAGGAATTTGCTTAGTATCCAGACCACTTAAGAAGCTGAGAACAACAAAGAGAACCTCTTAAATGTGATGAAGTCTGAACCCACCGATGCACCACTGCCCTCTAGAGGAGACTGGATGTATTACTGATGGAAGAATAGAAGCTCTTTGAGAAAAGTCTGAAAAGTTGAACAGAAATTCAGCTGACATTTAAACACGTTTAATGGATATTATGATAAAATTGATTAAAAAAAATCAGTGGAACACAAGAAATCTAAACACAGCATGCTGTTATGAGAGAACAGTTCTCCAAGGGAGGGCTGTTGGTTACAAATTTAGAGTCCAATGGCGTGGTGTGTGGCGCTGACTGACACCGGTTCTGACCACTGGTTAGGCTGTGAAGAGAGGGAGTGAGTGGGGTCCAGCAAGCAGGCTGAAAGTGGAATAAGTCAGCCCAGCAGAGAGGAAGAGTGACAAAAAAAGGCAGCGAGGGAGAGTTTTAGTCAAAGAAGAAGACAGTGTCCTCTTCATATCTCCTCTCCTGGAGCCATGTCTGACTGTGAGGGACCACCAATGGGTGAGCCGATTCAGAGCGTGTGACTAGATCTAAAAGTTGAGTCGTATATCTGTAAACTGTTAGTGGACCTGCATCCCATCTGTGTTTGCTGTCAGTGTTGGGGAGAGGGGAGGGTCTTTTTCTGTTAGTGGAAGCTGTCTTTTGGGACTTCTGAGACTGCAACTATTCAGGAACTGGTTCAGTTTGAGGCCTTATATGGACTCTTGGATCAAATTCCTTCTGGTTTCATGTAAACAGTCCAAATATATTATAAAGGAACAGGAATAAAGAAAACAGCAGAGGAAAGCAAAGGAGAAAGTCATGGTTTTACTCTTTCAAAGATATATTTTGGAGCACAAGTCGCAGTCTTTTCTCAATAGTTCAGTGCCGCTAAGGGTTTATTCATATTCAGTCTGCTTAAAGTGAACCAGAGTTCTTTTCCTACAATAATTTGGAACAAAGTCTCAGTCTTAATACATGCAAACAAACTCTGGTCCAGGAGCAGGAGCCGCTCTCTGACCCCTCTTTTGAGGAGGTCTCAGTTCGTTTCCAATCGGACTGAACTTTGGTTTGCTCTGAGATTTCTTATTCTGAATATAAAACAGTGTGAGAGCAAAATAACTGAAACAAAACAGCCACCGTAGCCGGTCACTAGTGGACAAACGTGGAGCAGTGATGCAACAGCAACTGCTTGGATGAATTCAGGGTCATTAAAGCAACTTTTAACATGACACACACTTGGTTTGACAGTGTTTTCCCCACAATCTACATGTCACAAATACTTATTAGCGTACCCTGCAGCTGTAGTATCCCCATTTACCATCTTGCAGCACGCCTCCACCATAACAAAGTAGCAGTAAAAAGTGTTTAACCTGGCTGGCTTTCATACATACGTTCAAAATTGAATATAAAAAACAAAAAGCTTAAATAAGTAAACATTTTTGACAGGGATTTTCAAAGTGCAGCATCTCCATCTTTCTCTTTTTGTTTTGACCCGCCCCCGTAACGGCTGGCCAATGACTGAAGAGATCTTTAGTCACGTGGTTTTGTTAGTTTGTTTTGGTCTGGAACAGAAATCTCCAGTAGATCCCAGTCGGAATACAGACCAAACGCAATGATACACCCTTACACTCAGGTACGACTTATATTGTGACTTAAAAAATAGCAACAACCACTAGAGGGCACTGTAGGTGTGTACATCAGTGTTAGCAGAAGAAGTGACGCTCAGAAGGATGCTACGTATACATCAAGCATGTGATTTGGGTTCAAGGGCATTTTTGAACTTGCTTTTAGCATACAATGATCGTAAGGTCTGTCGCTAACTGATTCTAGCGCATGTATGTACTCACAGTTGGAAGAGGCGTGGGATGAAATGCTGTGGTACAAATTTTACAAATCTTGCTCCAGTTCTGTTCTGATGTATAATAGACTGGTTGTCATATAATTCTGCAGTTATTAGTTACTCTTTCATGATCAATTTTCAAACGGTTGACACTTCTGGGTTTTGAAAAGGACGCTAACCATACATCACTACCAAAATCTGAGTCCCTGATTGATTGAAGTTCAATTTCTGACACACTTGGTTTGTAGAGCCTGAAATTGGTCTTAAAAAGTTGCATAAGAGCACGTGAACACAAGAGTTTTGAAGCTCGAAACGCACACATACCTACATTCACATAGACTTTTCATCGAAGTGGTCGCTTGAACGTTCCGAAGGGACGCAGATGATGAAGACGTCAACAGTTTAGGGATTTTAGGCGTTTCCGGTTCCAGGTTACGAAGGAACTTGTGTTTTTAAGCTCTCTCCAGCTTCGACGTCTGTGGGCGAATTTCATCTTGAATTATCAGAATTACTGCTAAAAAAGTAGAAATTCAGAAAAATAGAGTTTACCATGACCCGAAGAGAAAACATCTGAAGAACAGTTGACAAACTCCAAGCTAAGTTAGCTCCACTGCTAGGACTTGAAGCCAAACTCACAAGGATTCTAAATGACACAAATCTATGTTGGACCATCATGAATATCTGAGTATAAGTCAGGAACCGGATAGTGATTATTTATGTAAAGAAAATGTTTTAGTAGAGCAGGGATGAGATTATGTAAATTCACTTCCTCCCAGCCCTTTTGAAAATCTTTTTCTTGATTGCTTGAAATGAACCATTAAGACAACATAAAGAGCTTCGTTGACTTGTTTGCATGTTCTTTATAGTTATCTGAATAATTTTCCCTATTATAGATGAAGCTAAAAAGCATCAATTTGCTACAAAAGTGAGTGTGCATTAATATTGTTTGATGAAATGTTGCATATTTTCTTAACCCTTCATCATTTGAGGCATCAGCGGTGACGCTTAAACACAAAATCTTAAACATATTGTAACTTCAAAGAACAAATCACAGAAGACAAACACTGGAGCTCAAGGGTTAAATAAAAGTCTAACAAAAATGCAACATATTTATGATTTTTTTCCTTCTCAATTAAATGCCTTTTTTTTTTGCTTACACTCTGGAGTGACTTATAGTGTGAAAAAATATGATGTATATCAGTCTAAATTGTAAATTGTTGATTGTTTGAACCCTCTCTTTCCTCTCTGGATGTGAAACCAGCGATTAGAAAAAGGGAAACTTTTCCCCTCCTTTTTTTTGTTGATCTCCAAGTGGCGTGTTTCCTCTCTGTTCTGCTTTAGTCCACGCGTGATTCCCTCCTGGATCTGATTAATCATGACTCAGTTGCATGAGAACTCTTTGAAGTTGCAGCTTCGGCAAAGATTAAGCGGCTGTGTTCACCGAATGACTATAATTTATCATTTCCTTCTGAAATTTCCAGGAAAACACTTAATTCTGCAAAAATGAAAATGATTTTCACCCATTTTATAAACTTGAAAATAGAAGTGCAGCGTCAATGAATAACATTTGTAGGCACATTGATTTGAAATTTAACCCTTTCTCATCATATGCCGTTAATTCAAATTTTTTGCAGAACTTCTGCAGAAACTTACCACACACTAAAAATTCCATAGTTAAAAATAACTCAAGTTAGGTTGTTTATAACTCAACTCCAAGACTAAAGTGGGATTTGTTTTTCTGGGTTGTAACCCTGTGCAGAGAATTTGCTCACTGATTGATTGGTTTCAATTTCAAGCAATATGCATAGAAATACCAAATTGATATTAAAATATATCAAAGGAGTCATCATTTTCTTGACATCATAATTGCTCCGAGTCATAAATAGTGAGTCGGGACTGAAAGGTTCACCCTGGCAACAAACCATAGTATTTTAGGAACACCCAGAACCGATTTAGCCCGCTCCAGATTCCAGCTTGGATCATGCTTTGAGCCCAGCCTGTTCTGATGATCCTTCTCAAAAGTCCAAACAGACCATAAATGACTAAATCAACTGTTATTTTTTTCAATTTGAGTAGGAATGACTGTAAATTCCAGACTAGCTGTTTCAACATTTCTTTCATATTTCAACTTTGTCTTATTTGTACCTCTTAAGATGTGGCGTCCACACATATGGACATCACATTTAGGGTTATATTATCATGTTGGTAATTAAATGTGTTTATGTGGGGCCCTGGGACAAGAGCTCGAGAATTAAGAGGTTAAAGCTTTTTAAAGAATGTTTTTACAGTAAAACAATGATTCAGCAAGTCTTTGTTCAACAGTAGCTGGGATAGGCTCCAGCAACCATGTGAACCCCAAGAGGAATTCAGCAAGTACAACTTTGTTAAAGTTTTAGGTAAAACTGTTAAAACATTATTTATAATACTCGACATGAAAGAGTCCATTGGATGGTGACAGAATGAACTTTAAGTGGATTTTTATGCTTGATTTCAATAAACAGGAAAATAGTTTGCTGTAGTTCATTTTTTTTCCTGTAGATGGCAGTGTAATCCCGTTACATCCCCCTGACTACCAAGGGAAAAAAATACAAACTTCTTTAAATCCATTGAAACTACAATTCCCAGAGCCACACGCATTCACATTTGGTATCATTGGAATGTCCTCTGTCGATACCAACATGAGTTAGTTCAGCAGGATGCAGAAGCTGAGAGATATTCAGATTTAGAAACATTCTCTACAGAGCACCAATCTATACTTCTGGTGGTAGACTGGAGGATTTGGATGTGGGATTTTGGAGGCCAAAGAAAAACAGGATGAGAGAAGAAAAGGGTTAAGTGAAGAAATTAAGAAACTGGGAGTGGCTTAGGAGGCCAAAGAGAGGAAGAATACAGTGAGAAAAAGACGGGAATGTGCAAAGAGAAAAAGGGGCTGAAACTCACAAAGATTTGAGATGTCAACTTTGAGACAACTTTACTTCACTTTTAAATCAAACCAAAACATTTTTTTTTAAACTTTCTTGTTGTGTCACAGCTGCAGGAGCCTCCAAAAGATGTTTTAAGGCACCACAGTAAGAATGTGTGACAAGAAAACAACAGTTTTAACCAACATTTTTTCTTTCTAAAAGAGCAAATTAAACATCTGAGGCAGGCATGTCCAGCGTGTCGCCCAAACGTGGCCCCTTCAGGCACCTTTCACAAAATGAAAATTATGTGGGGCCTCAGCATTTTCTAAAAGCTGTGTCATTGTAAACCTGTGGCAACACTGTTGTATTCTGTTCTGTGACACTTTCTAGCTTGGTGGGAATCGTCGTTTACAAGAAAAGTGGAAATTGGCTTTTTTCCAGTAAAATATGAATGTATTATGCCAAGAGACTGTGAATGCTCTAAGAGGAGACATGCTGGGAACAAACGGGGCCAAAAATGGACAAAACTGACAGTAAATTTGGCAAAAAACACATTTTAACGTTTTCGTTTTCTAAATATGCAAAAGAATGTTTGTTAAATAGTTCACTTGGATTGAATATCAGGTTGAATGGTTGGCCCTCACTCATTTTCACCAAATCTGGGCCAAAAAGTTTGATCTAAGGAAAGCGCTTCGCTGCTGACAAAGTGTTTAATGGAGGCTGTTGTGTAACCCGGAGAGCATCAGTGGTTCAAATGGAACAGCCTCCAGCCTCATGGAGCAGCGAGTGTGTCTTTAAGTGTGTAGAAGAGGGAGTGCAGATGATGATGATGCATGCGCCCCACTGACGTCACCATCCATCTGTGCCCTGGATGTGGACGCCGCCGGCCCGTGCTGATGCTCGTTTCAGCTGAAAACGGCGCTGCTGCAGGTTCCACTTGCCGTCGAGCTTGTTTTGACTTTGAAAAAAAACCTCTGAGAGCGAGAAAAATATCTGATTTGAGTCGGCTTCCAGAAGGAAACAAGCCTTGGCCTTTCAGAAAGTGGGGGAAGGGTGCGGATGTTGAAGCAGTCTGCTCAGATGTGATTAATGTTGTCACCGCTTAGGAGGACGCACAGCGCCTGCACACAGAGCAATAAAAGAGTGTGTGTCCATACAACACACACACACACACCTCTGCAGAGCGGAGTATTCAGGAGGAGCAAATTCACTTCTAATGACCTGATGGCCTCACTCAGCAAAACAGAAAGAAAATATCATCTACAGCCATGCTGTCAGATTACAGATTAGATGATTAATAATGAAAATAGATTATGGGAGGATTAAACCAGTAGGAAGAAGCTGGGAATATGTATCAAAATTTGAATTTTTGTGCTACATTTTCTTAAAAAAGTTTTTAATTTTTCAATATCACAAATTAAATTTAACATCTATCAAATCAAAATTTTGAACTATTCATGATTTACTTGGTTTTTTTAAAGTGGCTCCATCTTAAATCTGAAGCACCGGAGGTGAACGTCACGCCGTTTGGGGTTTGTTAGATAGCGTTTCTGAATGGTTACAACTGAAAAGTTGTAAAAAACATTGGAATGCTACCAAATATACTTTAGTATAGTCTGACAAGTTTTTACACATGACTATAGATCTTTGTTGCTCCAATAAAAACTTTTATTTTGAAGAATTTTTCTATTCGGGCTCCTTTATTATAGATTAACCAAAGTTAGCCAGTAGGAAGAAGCCACGAGTTTGCTATAATTAACTAACTTTGGTTCCATGATCAACACTTCATTTGTAATGTGAGTTATTAGACAATGTTCAGTTATAGTCTGGTTTCTCTGCTCAAACGAAGATTTCAAAGCTCAGGAATTCATTTTCACCTCAAAGAATGATCCAAGATGATTTACTATGAAAGCATTCTCAGTACCCTTTAGATTATGAATATGCTGTTATGTGCACCAGTTACCATCTGTTATTTTCTTTCTGAAAAAAACCCCCAAAAAAACATAGTGTCTGGTGAGCACCAGAAATTATCTGAAATTATCTACGAATATGCTTTTTCTCGCCAAAATGTTTCATGTTTTCTGGGACATAGTTTCTGTAGTACAGAGCCCCTACAGGAACATCGAAGTAAAAAAAAAAGATTGAAGTTAAAAAACAAACTTTCTGGTGTGCACTAGTTACTATTTGGTGTGCAACAGATACTATCTGGTGAGCACCAGTTATAATTTGGTGAGCACCAAATATTATGTGATTTGACAATCATCCGGGTACAGTCTGGTGATTTATCCATTCTTATATCAATATTATCTGAATATATCAAACCCTGAATAGGGGGCTTATTGTTAGTGTAAATGTATACAATATATGATTGGGTTTATTGTGATACAAGAAAAGATAAATAAAATATGCATGAAATTCTGAGCCTAAGCAGATTTTTGAGTTTTAAAGGGCTGGCTTTTACATAACGCTGACTCAGGTCCTTCGCTTTTTGACACAAATGTTAAATAAAGATAGAAAAATAAAGCAGATAAACCGTTTAATTCACAACCAACAAATGTAATTCATCTGACATTTTAAAATCTTACTAAGCATATCTACCAGAGAAGCTGCAGTAACGCTGCCTCCTAGCCTCAGGATTAAAAGCTATTTTGAGGTCAAAAGCAGACGCTCCTCTTCCTCACTCACATGCTTCCTCTGTGATCTCCCACGTCGTTCCTGACACAGAAAACCAACAGTCTGTCGTTTGTTTTGTTTACCTAACTTCACCCTAAGACCATTTGAGGTTTCATTTGTGCTAGCTTTTTGCCCGGCGTTCTGCATTGTTGGATCGCAGCTCGACTGCATTAAAGCACAAGTGACCCAGTTTTCCTGAGTTGTAGCATCATCACTTGGCACAGCGGCGCTCTGCAGTGCACAGCTGCCTTCACACCGTGTCCCTGTAGTTGTCTCTAAAGCTAATCACAGCAGGATCCTTCTGGCAGCTCAGTGATTTTTTTTAAGCTAGTCCCCTTTTTGCAGCTATGAATCCAGTTCCAATGATGCAGCTTTTTCTCAAACCTCCCCCCTCTCCGCCCGCTGTCTCTTTCTGAATCTGGGTCACATTTCTACAACAAACGGCAAAAGTTGGCTTCAGTTTCCTGCTTTGAAGCACTCCTCTCCACGCGTGCACACACGCAAGGCCGTGAGGTCGGGGCAACACATGGCGCCCCGTCAGCTCCAATCTAATGCAGAGTGGAACTGGAGCTTGATAAATATTACATCAGCTGACACACCTGACACGTACACGCAGGCACTTCTGGGAGATAATGAAGTCTGACTTCCAGATTCCTGACACTGCGGCAGAGAATATGTTTTAATCTGAGCTCTGTGCATGTCCCCACGAGGATGCTTCATAAATAAGAGACAAATTCCCCTCATCAATTGTGTTCTCAATCAGTTTTCTGCTGCTACAATCTTGCTTTTATCTTTTGTTAAAACATAGATTCATATTTTTTCAGGTCTAGAGTCAGAAAAGGTTGATAATTATTTAATGTTTTCCTGTTTTTATGTTCTATTCTAAGAAACATCAGGATGTAGTAAGATTTAATAGATTTATGTTACAAGGCTTAAAATCAGTCAACGCGACCTTTAGCACATGACAGATTGAAGATCCATGAAATAATTTTGTGTTAAGTGAAGCTTTGCTGCAGGATCATTACAGAGAGATAAAGTGGAGCTGCGTTCATCCACAGCCTTTTGAGGAAATGCTTCTTCCATCAAAGAGCAGACAGAAAAACGATTATCCGAAATGTATTCAGCAAAAATCTGAGAAAGACGGAAGGAACCGATTAAATAAGGGTGAGCAACTGCAGGTTCAAATCCACAGATGGGTTATATCAAAAGACTTCTGTTGAGCCTCTTTTTGAGGAAGTATTAATAGCTAAGAACACTCACATGTGTGACTATATACTGTAAAAAAGGAAACTTGCCAAAAGGGCAATCTTAAAATGGATGGATCATGTTAATAAACAGACATTCCTAATCCAGAAATGGCAAAAATTAAGAGTTTTAAACCATCAAAATGTGAACAAAGCAATTTAGTGAAAGAATTAACTTATTTAATCGACTTTACTGACTATAAGGTGAATCTTTGTGTAATTGACTTTATTTTGTAACATTTAGTTTGTAGTAATGATAAATGAAGTTTACAGATTTCCCAATTTATTTTATGTCATACCATATATGAATTCAATTGGATTTTATGAGAGAATACATGACTGAAAAGCAAAATAACATGAAAATTTTTTCTGTAGCCAAAACTGAGTTAAATTATTTAGTTTTAATCCTTTTTAATCAAATAGGTTTAACTGGAAGTTGGCAACTTTCCTCCTAAATCTATTTGTAGTGTGAAAGATCAAAATTACAAAAGTTTTGGAGTTTGCTTCCTTTTCTGTTGTATTTGTGTGTATTTATCATTGAGGGTTCACGCTGGATTATTTTGGGGGGTTTCGAGCCATCTAACCGCCACCCAGATGGCGGATGGATGCAGCAGAGGATTGACCCTCTTTCCTCACCAGCTCTGGATTTGATCATGCATAATCCTGGCCCACTGACAGACTGACTGATCATGTGCTGATAAAAGGAATGTCAGCAGTTTCTGAGTTTGAAAAAAAAAAAAAGAGTCCTGCTGATGCTGAAGATGACCTTCAAAGGCCACTAGAGAGTAGATACTGCATGGGCGGAGTCAGCAGAGAAGGCCACAGTGAAACGAGGACAGGTTACAGTATTTTAAGACAGAGCCTCTTCGTATTTATTGTGGTTAGACGGCTCCTCTTTTAGGTTTCTCTTTATAAAAGGTCTCAGTGTGATACTTCATAGCACCAACCACCTCCCACTGGGCTGCAGGCGGGGGTTTAATGCTCCATGTAAGTGGGTGGCAGCGTGGTGCACGGAAGTCTGGGGGATTTTGATGGGGATGTACTCCACTTTTTTCTTTTTTTTGCATCAAGGCCACAAGGACAGAGGGAGACCCAGAAAAAAGGACCAGATCTGTCCCTAATCTACATCCTAAATCAGCCCTACAGTGAGATTTACAATAATCTGAACAGACCAAACACCATCGTGACTCACAGTCTTTCACACAATAGACAAAGGATGTTTATATGACTTGTTTTGCTTGTGCTTTTGGGCAAGGCAAAGCAGGAAAATCAGATTTCTGTCCATGTTTAGAAAACATGTAGGATTTTTGCAGTAAAATAACATATACATGCAAATATCTTCAGCAACAGAACAGTTTGAGAAAATTAGTAGATTATGAACTAAGAATTCAAACACTAACCATATCAACTTTTATCATTTTTAAAATTGTCCCCGGAGGTCTTTTTATTATAATTATGCTGTTTTTAGGCAGAATCAAAAACCCTGTGTTGTTGTCGTCTAGGGTTTCTGCAGAGTAGATCATCAGATATTTACCTCACCCCCCCCCATTCCCATTACTGAGAGCTCTCCGTTTACACCCTCTCCTGCTAGCTTACAGCCCCGCACGACCCCAACCTAACATTACTGGTGCAAGAAAAATGGCGAGCAAAAAGATTTTGAGTTAGATATAACACTGATCTATTTGTCAAAAAACTAAAAATGTTTATGACTTAAAAATGATTCTTTGTTGTTGTTGTAGTGTTTTTGTTATTAGGGTTAGTTTTGACCCAGTTCTAAAAATATATAAATATAAATAAAGTAAAGAAATTAGTCAAAAATTTTAAGCATAATTTCAGAAAAAAATGGGCAAGAAAGCCAAACAAGATATAGAAAAACATGTGAATGACTAGTAATAGTTTAAAATCATGTTTATACCATTTTCTCGTAGCCTTTTTCTCATGATGGAGGACATAAATTAAATGATTTAGGATTAAAACTGCGTTTCTGAGTATTTCTTTTTCCCAAATCACGTTGGATCAGGAGCAGACAAAATCCACAGCTTGAAAAAGCTACCATGGACATGCCAAAGTCTTCCTTCTCCACTACAATACAGACAAATAGATCCATTAACGTCTTCATTGTACTCGTCTGAGCTGCCATCTGGCTCTAAACTGTACGGCTGGATAGCTCTGTTATTCCTCGCTGTTCTTTTGCTACGCTACTGTTAGCTTGAGGTTCAGAGAAGGCGTAAGCTAGCAGGATAGAACGTACGCAAAGGGTTGATGGGAAATTGGCTAACTTCTATAACATCCACAATTTCAGAAGGGAATTTCTAATGACCTCTTGACCTTTTTTGATTTTGGCTAAAAACGTCATAATTATAATAAAAATACCACTGGAGACTATTTTACAATAGAAAGAAATACAACTGGAGTGTCATTTTAAGTATTTATTTATAGTTAATTCAAAGTGAGGGTTAAAACTGACTTGTTAGCACAAGGCATGGTATAAATGGTTTTCTTTATAAATGTTCTTCATCATGATAAAATGCCACAAAACATGTTGAGACATTTCTTTTTTTTTATCAGAGTGAGTCTTTAAATGGTGATGAGATTGGAGGGCAGATACAGATGCCTGCATGCAGGGAGCATCCTGTCTGAAAACATGACATCCGCTGCAAAAGCAGACAGCTTTATGATCTCTCCATCCTCTGATTTCGTTACATCCTTGTCTTTTTTTGTGGTTTTTGTCAACTCTGTCGTTTAATATCAGACGTTTCCATGAATGTGGGCCATAGACTCTGTTTTCCCCAGGCTTATTATTTTCGTCTCCTTCAAGCTTGAATTATAAATAATGCAGAGGAATCCCTCCTTGTGTGCCTGTACAAAACCCCCAGTTAGACTGCAAAAGAGCCAAATCCACCCCCATTTTTAAGGCTTCCCCCCCTTCAACCTTTGATTCTCCCTCCCCGAACTCCTGTTCACTTTTTAATTTGGTTATTTTCTACCCTGCACCCTTCATCGGTTTCTCCCCTCCCCCTCTTTCCCAATTCTCTCTGTCTTCCCTCCAATCCCCCTTTTTTCCTTTATTTCTCTTCATCTGCCCCCCTCCTATCCTTGTTTTAGGGATCCTTTGGTTTCTGTGAAGTCTGCAGCGGGCCAGATAAAGCCAGCAGACAGAGTAATAATGGCGTTCATGCACAGCCGAGATCCCACGGCAGCGCTTGGCTCGTATTTGGTGGCAGCTTTAGGAGAAATGTGGCATAAGCTTGTTGAAGTGTGTCCCCACATCGTTTTTATAACCCGCACGGATGAGCCCGTGAAATACAGAAAAGAGGAGCCTTTGGGACTCGTGCTTGACTCCCTGACCAGATCTGTGAGCAGTTTCTTTTATTTGTTATGTTTGTTCTACAAATTTTAAGAATTTTCATGTTAAAATCATTTTATAAGGGATTTCCCAGCACTTAGAAAGACGATCCCATATCATGAAAGCGCCTCCAACGTGTTTCGTAGAAAGGATAGTTGTGGCAAACATTTTACAGAAATGTATTTTTTGTGAAATCTTTTCTATTTATTTGTAGTATTACAACAGATAGCTATTGTTTTGTGTGCTTATCTATTTTTTTCACTTTTTTGATGAATGTGTGCTTCTTTAATTTCACATTCGGACCTTTACTTGTTTTATAAAAATGTCTATTATGTTTTTTTTAAAAACAACATATATTTCCATTTACAGCAAGGGTGAGAGGTCATCCTTAATATTGAGGTTCCTTGGAATAAATGAACGAATGAACGAAGGAATGAATGAACAAATGAGCAAATGAATGGAAGAATGGATGAATGAATGACTAGAGCTTCATACATTGGATTACCAGTATAATTTATCTTTGTGCAACCAATAAACTTACAACATTCTAAAATTGCAAAGACAAATGCAACAAAAATGCCTTAACTACTTCAAGATAAAGGTGACCCTTACTCCATATGGTCAATAAAGGAAAACAAAATAAATTAACATTAGATATATCACATGTAATTGGCTAATGTTTGTCAAAAATGACAAATATTTAGTGTCTGCCTCTTTAATTTATTCTACACATCATTTAAATATAAGATTTTTTTTAAGTCCCTTTTTTATTTTTACCTGACAGACTTTTAGTGGCACCATAAAGGGGAAAAAAGAATCATAGAAAAGAAAAAAAGCTATCAAATAAATAATATTATGAGAATAAAGTTGTTATTTTATAAGGAGAATGTTGTGATTTATGTTGAAATCAAAGATGTAAATTCATGAAAATAAATGTGCATTCACAAGGAAGGTAAAGCAGATATCATAAGATTCTTGAGCAGTGTGATGTCCATCCCATTTCTCTGAAATGTCTGCAACTCAAGCAATTTTTGTGCCTTTTATTTCGTAAAATTTTGCCTCTTTTCTAATAATTGTCCAACTTTATAGCCAACTTGCCCGTAACGTAATGGATAGCAAATTAATCAATATAAGTTAATAAATTTAATAAATTAATAAGTTAATACATTAACTACTTTTTCCCAAAATTTACAACGATATTATCAAAAGAATTTTGACTTTTTCTCAATTTTATATATATAATTTTTCCCAATATGTTTTACTTTTTTCTCCAAATTTTATTAATTTATATATTTCTACAACTTTTTCATTTAATTTTACAACTTTATTCTTGTTATATGTTTACTTTTTTTTTTTGAACTAAATCTATTATTATAAATAATATATTATATCTTCATTGACACAAGTGTGCAATTTTATTTTTGTGAAATTTTGACAATTTTTTGCTAATTTTGTAACTTTATATATTTATCTAAAATTAACCTAATTTTAAAACGTTATTCTTGTAAATTTCTTTTAACTTTTCCTCCTAATTTACAACTTCATTTGTTCAGTATTTTTCCTCCTAATTTAATAATTTTATTTTTTAAATTATTTTTTTCCTATTATCACAATTTAAATTTCTTTTTTTCTTCATAATCTAACCACTTTATTTTCATGTATTTGCGTTTTTTTCCTTGTATGGTGACCCTTATACTCTGTCATAGATGTTAAATGTAATCTTATTTATTATTTTTTTATTTAAATTTGTCATTTAATTATTTTTTATTGATTTTTATTACTTTTTATTGGACAGTTCTACTGTTTTTTTTTCCATCGGCTCCTCCCATTTATGCACCCTAGCAGAGGGGGCGTGTCATGTCCGGGCCCCGCCCCCTCAAGCGCTCTGACTGGTCCACACGGTGACAGAGGAAGCTGGGCTGTCCCGCAGCCTCTCCAAACCAAACACATACACACACGCGCCCCTGCGCGCGCGCTGTCAGCTCGAGCCTCTTAAAGCTGTTTTTTTTTTCTTCTCCGGCCGGAGATCAGTGAGATTTAACAGCTGTCTGTCCACAACGACAGGAGCAAAAGAAGAGTCGGAGGAGGCGCACCCATCATTCTCCTCCGTTTATGAATCGGAATTCACTTTTTAAAAACATTCATTTTTTTCGTATTTTGTTCGGAGAGGTAAAAATAAGAGCAGCCGGAGTTCACGCGACACAATCGGAGTTTAATGGGTTACCATGGTGACTCAGCCAGGGAGTCTGAGCTGCGCGGGGTGAATGGAGGGAGCACCTCGAAGTGAAGGCTGAAGTGACGGAGAAGAGAGGAGAATGGAGGACGGCTTTTCCAGCTACAGCAGCCTGTATGACACTTCATCGCTGCTGCAGTTCTGCAACGGTAAAACCTCCAAAGCTCTTTCTGGTTCCGATGGGACTTTTTCAGAGTTGTTAATTATAATTTTTTCATTATTTTCCCTTCACTGAACGTGAAATCAGCTCCACTTTAGGCGTGGAAAAGCAGATTTATTGCACAAGAAAGTGAACAGGAAGTGTCAGGAATCAGGGCTTGGATCAGGTCAACAGTGTTATGGTCAATCTAGTAAACAAGAAGATAAGGAGCTGCAGGAAAAACGTCCCTGATTGCAATGAAACAATCTTTTATCTGGAGTGTCATAGCAGGACGCCCTGATGTTTACTGGTAAAAGAAAACACCTCCAGGCTTTTATTGTGATGGGAGAGGCTGACTCAAGGGGGAGGGGGGGGGGGGGGGGGGGGGGGCATGCAGCATGACACATCAGTTTGCTCTCATGTTCATCTCTGTGCTGCTCTGATTCTTCTATGACAGCTCTGGTGTCCATGGAGAAGATACTAGTGTTTGTCAAAATCTCATGTTTAAAGTTTTATTGTTCCACAGTTTGAATGGAACTATTTAAAAAAAAAAACTTTATTAAGACCACTGACAGTGTGACATCACCTATGAAAAATAGCTTACATCCGGTTTCCGATTCAGTCCTCTTTTTTTTGCAATATGGACGTTGCCATGTTGGAACCAGAAAAGGAATTTGGACATAGCATACAATTATAAAAAAATCAAACTAGAAATTTCCCAGAAATCTTTGTGAATTGATGCCAACTACATTGACAAATATAGACCACAATGAATTGTGTTTTTTTGCAAAAAAAAAAAAAAAAAAACGTGTTTCAAGATATAATTTCTTTAATAAGCTATCAAAATTTTCATCATCAGAACACAATGGACTCATAAATAGATGTCGTAAAATAATTTTATTGATTAGATTTCTACTTTGTGAAATCGGTAATGTTATACTTTCCGTAAAAAAAAAAGTAGTGAGCATAGTGTCTGAATTGCTTTCCAAGGCAGTAGATAGTTCTGCACTACATAGCTTTTTAGTAGTTAGGGAGTCAATTCAGTCGCCATTTTCTTTTTTTTTTTTTTGCAATTTGGACGCCGCCATGTTGGAACCAGACAACGTAAAAAAGCAGTGACTGGTCCGAGTCAATCTGAATCGATATTTCTTCGCCAACCACCCTCACCAATCAGGAGTGAGTTTGTTAGAAGGCCACACCCCTACCGCTTGGCAACGAAATCAATGAATCAAACATTTTGAATGATCAATGCAAGACCACACATTTTATCAAGGTCTTCGATTGGTCAGTTTATGACTTGAATAACTTGTGCTAAGGTAGGAACCAGCGGGTACTTTCTATTTGTAACATGACAGGGGCGGGGCACTCAGGCTAGTTATCATGTACCGTCTGTGGTTACAAGTCAGGTTGTTGCAAATACCATCAGGTGCTTTGGCAGAGAGTTTTACACCAGAAATCCTTCCCGACACAACCCTGTATTTTATCTGGGCTAGGGACTGGCACAGGCAGACCCAAACTTAGATCTCATTGTAGCTACATAGTTAAGGAGTAGCATTATGGGTCCTGGCAACAGCGCGCTCGCCAGGTGACGATAAAGTTTCTCATCAAAGATCAACTTGCCCCTTAAATATTGTCATGCACCAGCTAAGTTTAGGTTTTGTGGTGAAAATAAAGTTTAGAGTAGGAACAATGGCTGAAATTCATAAAAACACAACCACCTGATAAAGCAACAAGAAAGAGATCAGGTTTGTTTCTTTTCAATAGTGATTCTGGTTTTCTGAGGCACTGATATTATGTGCTACTGACTGAAAAGATAACGCCGCCAATGTTTACGTCAGAAGTTTGTTGCTCGGATTGACCTGAAAAACAGGTGCAGCCAGGTCTAAAATGTGTTGGAGACCAAGAATCTTTTTTTTTTCCTGTATCTCTCTCCTGTTATTAATGTGATTTGACACACTTTAGTCTTAAAAGTCTCTTCACTGCAAAAACAGAAGTAAAAAGAGCTTATTTCACAATCTTGCAAGAAGGTTTTTTTAATATGAAAATATGTCTTAGTAACTAAAGTCTCTTTCTTAACATAAGACCATTTGGGAGATTTTTTGGCTTATTAAATTTTGGACTTGCTAATGTTTGGGTCTGTCCAGATCCACTTTAACAGCAAATGCCAGTGATGTCATCCGCTTCCTGCTTTCACGCCGCTCTCCTCTCTATCCAGCCAAACTAATGTTCAGGGATTGGGTCAGCTGAGCCGCCCAAACACGAGCAGGCTGCGTGTTTTGTCCTGAGGATTTCCCTCTAAGCAGAAATTAGCCCCATTACGCCCTCCGACCGTCAGATTCACTCGCTGACTGCAGCTCCAGAGTCTCTCGTTTGAAGCAGGAAATATCCTTCTAATGAAAGGAATCTGTTTTGTGTTTAGTTCCCAACATCTGGACTCTCTGCAATAGAATTAATCCCAAATATTGATGATTTCATCATGTTGAAACTGATCTCATATGTCGGCTGAAAGCATGAAAAGACACAAATCATGCATGAACCCAAAGATGTATTTCTCTGACATTTGGCTGTCCAGGTATTGACCTTAAAGACTCACTCTGATGAAAATTGTAATTTTCTGATGATGTATTAAGAAAATTTGCATTCTTTACTCAAATCACGGTGAATTAGGAGCAGATGAAAACATTCTGTTTGAAAAAGAGTGTATTTGTGGCATAAAAAAAACCCAAAAAAACGCTTCTAGTGGGAGATAATGTATATATAAAGCCTTCAGTAACGTGGAAAGAAAAGGGGGCGGGGTTGCTCTGTGCCAACGGTTCCGCCCACACCTCAGAGGTGAATTTCTAATGAAATACTGCAGAATCTATGTCCTCAAAAATGATACAGATTTTTCAATTTTGGCAATAAAAAGCATAATCAAAGATAAAAGACCTCTGGGAACTTTTTTGGATGTGAGGAAGACGAGGGAGATAATTGAAGATTGAGGATCCGATCTTGGCGTTTTATGTGTAGTCCACAATCAGAGGGATTAGGATTAACTTCCTGATTGTCCCAACATGGGGGTTGGAAGAAGGTTTTTTTTTTTTTTTAATTATCAAAATAAGAGTTTGTTTGCTTCTCTTTTTCTTGATTATTAAAATATATATTTGTCCTTGTTTGTGTTTTCGGGTTTGATAAAAATTTCCACCAAAATGACAAACAAGAATAGACAAAAGTGAAAGAAAATGAGTGCCGTTACTCATCTGTTTTCCCGTGTATCTCTGATCTAAAATCCATTGATTGGAACTGGTAACTCATCTGCTGCTGCTGATTCATTTAAAGGCGTTCATTGATTTCCAATAGCTGCGTCAGTGAGAGCACAAAACACCTTCTTATCTTGTTCCAGTTCCTGAAATCAATATGCCTGAATCCTGTTCTTTATTTTGTATTTTTTCTTTTTTATTCACCCTCCTCGCTCTTCTCCAGACTCTCTCTTCCTTTGATCTTGTGTGAGAGCTCCAAGTGGAGCTCAGAGCGATTTTTTTTTTTTTTCTCCTGTGTTTTATTTAGTCACGAGTCGTGCTGGCCTCCTCTCTCCCTCCTAGTCTGGATGTCTCCCTCTCACACATTTCTGCTGTTTTTGTTGGGTTTTTTTGTGTTTCATTCTTTTGGTTTTTGGCATTTGGGTCATAATCAAACAAACCACTGCTTCTGTTCTTTAGCGGGAACACAAAAGGTTAATTGATTTGCTAATAAAGGTTAGCTTGAATCCTCTGACACAAACGATTGAAATAGAAACCCACTTTAAAGGCTATTTTCAGTCTCACATCAATATCAGGCTGGTTTGGATTTGACATTGTACACATCGTTTATTCTTGTGCTTCATGAGAAGTCTTAGTCACGACTGCCCTTAAGGGTAGATACTGGGGGTAAGAAATGGCTATGGGCCACAGCATGAAATATTAAGGTCGTAGACCGTTCCGTGAACTCGTACAGGACGAATGTTCATGGACATGTTCTTTCTATGGGCACGCTGTAGGCGATAGGTCATAGAGGACACTTATACAACACGTAAGGATAAGTAGGGTGAAGTAGGTTAGATGCAAGCGTGATCTTCTGAATCCTGCGGACTATAAAAGAACCTGTTGGTGCTGCTCACATGATAAGAGGACGCTCCTTGTGTGAAGTTAGAAACAAGTGAATTAGACAGAGTGTGGACATACCCCATGCATCGTAAGGACCACACCTTCCTCACATCAAGAGTGCGGCATTAGGGCAACGTACGACAACATCAAACATTGGTTAATTTGTTTTGGAGCGCTCTACAGAGATTCCAACAAGCTTCTTGCCATGTCTGCGTTCACCAGATCATTCAGTCTCTCTCCATTTAACTACTCAAAAAACAAGCAAACAAAACAAAACTCACCAAAAAATGTATTTTTTTTCTGCTGTTTATTGTCTTGGTACGGAGCCTCTAAAGCAGGGGCCACCAACATGGTGCCTGTGGGTCCCAAAAACATGCAACACTCCTGCGTACAGGTCAACCCCTCATTTGGGACTATGTGCTGGTTTATACTTTCAAGTGATTTGTGATCGTTCGCGTCACAGTGGTTGCTTGGCCATCAGAGCAGAAATGCCCCAGCGGAATTGTGCAATTGCGTGCCAACTGCGCCATTTAACTTGAATTTATAAGAGTATGCAATTAAGGAGAAAAATGTCTTTAGACATTAGACACACATTAGTCATGGAAGTTATTGGAAATACCAAACTTCCCACACAGAGACAGACAGAGAGAGCACAACTAGATTTAAAATAGAGCAAGTTACTGGAAAGATAGGTCTTTTATTTCATATCTTGCAACACTAGATGAGAAAATTTGCCCCTAAATTTGCCCTTAAATTTTTTATTATTAATTAGTATGTGTAGTACCTGCCTCTGTTTAGTGGACAAACACCACTTCCTCCTCTGCCTTGTCGTTCACCTGCACTCTCACAGATGTTGTTTGTGTTCAAAATAAACGCTGGAGAGAATCGTATCACTTGAAAAGTATTAACTTCACTCAGAAGTTCATTGCAGTTATCGCAGACAGTTGTAATAAAAACCAGCCAACATTAGTATGAACTAGACTGAATTGTAAACCGACCTTCAGGCTTTAGTAGAACATATCAAGAGTAACTGACCTCTCAATAGAATTTCCAGGATTCTTTGTTAAAATGTGTTTGATTTTAGTCAAAATGATAATGTTGCTAGTGCTGCGCTAAGTGGACTGACTGCAGCTATACAGTATTTATCACGTGTAACCTGTTGTTGTGTAAGTGGTTCCTGTAGTAGCGAAATTATGTCCTCCAAGCATTTATAAAACTATTGTCCTCACAATTTTTTGAAGGGATTATATGTAATTTTTACAATCAGATAGCGCGCTAGTTAGCTGTCTGTGGTATCTTTGATCAGAAGTGGACAGAATTATATTTCTGTAACTTTCTCAGCTTTATCTTTAAAAGTGGAGATATTTTTTTTAAAAGAAGAATTAATGTCAGTTTTAGAGATGCATTTTTGGTGATCAAGTCACAAAAAAAAAGCATTTTTGAAACCACCCTTTAATGTTTTAGCTTTAACTCTTTAACTACCCAAAAAACAAGCAAACAAACAAAAAAACTCAAAGTTGCTTATTGCCTTGGTACGGTGTCCCTAAAGAGACATTGAATTAAGAAATAAAAATGAAAGTAAAAAAAAAAAATTGCTTAAAAATACATAGACAGTCATTCACATTTTTTACTTCAATTTTTAGAAAATAATTCTGGGTAGTAATTGGTGTACACCTAATAGTAACTGAAAATTTTTTTTTCAAAAAATTGAAAAAAAAAAAAAAGTCTAAAAAGATACTTACTGGTGGCACCAGTTAGTATCTGTTTCACATCAGTCAGTAACTTGTTTTTTTTTTGTACTTCAATTTTTAAGGAAGAAAAAAAAAGTGTCATTTTTTTTCTTCTATGTCCCTTTAGGGCTCCGTACCTTGGGGAGTAATACCTACAATTAACATGTTTTCTAAATGTTCCCCACCATTTGTCTGAACAGGCAGTTAAAGGGTTAAAAAGGGACCAAGAAAGTTTTTAAACTGAGCTCAGAATAACAGCGAGCAGCCTTGGCAGCTTATCTTCCACGCTCATGAAATCTGTTTACATATCTCAAAAATGCGCTTAGTTTAGAGGGTGGACATGGTTAGGTGGGATTATCCTTTTATTTATTGAATTTGGACTAATCAAAAAAGCAAAAAAAATAAGTTTTTCTTTTTTTATATGATCAAAGAAAGCAGTAGGTATTCCTGTTTTATTGTTTATTTAATTATGTGAAAATAGATTAGGAAATGAATGATTTTTGAATTTGTGCCATTCTCTCCCTTCTCCTTTATCCACTCAGACTTCAATAGCTTCTTATTGTGACCTACTAAAACAGTCAGGCATAGAAAGCATTGGAGTGTGAGTTTCTGCGCTAAATATAAATTCTGCTTTTTTTTTATGGAGATTTTTTTTTTTATTGATTTGTAATATTTTAGACAGCATGCTTTAAAGCACTAAGAAATGTGTGCAAGAGTTTTGTGTCTGCATGCCATCACAAGGTCAGGAAAGTCGACACGCAGCCGGCGACCTTGGACGGTATGTCACAGATGCTTAAAAATATCACAAAAAAAGGGGCAGAAAGCGCATGCTCCATTTAAAAGGAGTCTCTGAAACTCTAATTGTGCTCTACAGAGCGTGGAACGTTACCTGTGTGTGGGGGGAGGGGAGGGGCGACCTTTTCATAAATCACAGGAGTCAGCAGGACTTCAAAAAGACGTTTAGTTTCTGCGCAATATTTAATGTATCACCAGTTATCTGATGGAAAATATCTCTATTTATATGCAAATTGTTACAGTTTGCGCTCACATTTATGCTTGTAAAAGCAAAATCTGTTTGAGACCATGAAAGGATGAGAAAGCTGATCATGTCCAGTCATGATTTTAACATGCCATTTTACCTGGAAGTTCCACTGCTCTCTTATTGTTAATGGAGGATGCGAGGGAAAAGCCCCAGCTCGCTGAGCCTGCAGAGAGTGCGTCTCCATCACATGCTCTCCGTCTGTCTGTGACAGATGGCAGGAGAGCAAAGCAGAGGAGAACCTCCCCATTAGAAATTCTATTAAAAATCGATTCATCACAAGCACAGGTGCAGGAATGAACATCCGAACAAAAGACGCCGGGATGTCCCGTCCACTCAACTGACTGCACAGTTTCAATTCTCAGTTTGTTAATTCACAGTTCAAATATTAGTTTTGTTTGACAAAATTCTATTTTTATAATTTATTAGTGACAAATATAGATGCATACAAATAAAGGAAAGTCGCTGAGATTAAAGATTATCATTAAACCAGTAATTATAGATGTGTCATTTCGGAAGGATTTATTCTTTTTTTTAGGGAAAATGTTCATTTTTTACTCTTAATAAAAACTGCTCAATCTGATTGGTTGACAGGGTAGATGACCGCTCAGTCCAGAGAAAAAATCAAATGCTTTTGGCTAACATCCCACAAACAGATTATTTCTAGTGTGTAAAAGTTCTCTCAAACACTAACAAGCTGTGTGAAAACAAGGGTTTAGGTTGACTTGCAAGTGAACCCTTATGTGATGCACTACAGTGTGACTTCAAAAAAATGATCAAAGTACACCAAAAAAAAAGTGATTTAAATGGTCAAAAAGATGGAAATTACTTTTAATGATAACTTAAAGCTCTTGAAAAATTCATGATCGGTCGTGATAATAATCACTTTTATTTGATTAACACTTTTCTTGGAATCCAAGGTTGTCATTAGTGATGGCGATACCACATTTTTAGGATTCAATACGATACACATTATTTTTAATTTTTATATTTAGAATCAATCGTCATCATTTGTCATTGGGATTTTTTTCCTAAGGCATGTTAATAAAATAAAAGCAAACATAGACAGGCCAGGGAATAACTTTATTGACAAGATTCAACACAAAACATGTGTTCACATAAACATGAATAAATAAAAAGAGCAAAAAAGTGCATAATGTGCATATTGTTATGATTCATTAGAAAAAATTTACTTATAAAAAACATAATTTTAATCTTGTAGTTAACCCATAAGAACCCATGGTGACATCAGTGTAACAGAAATTTTTTTAGAAATGATTATTTGATCCACTTGGTTTGTGGTGCATTCTACATCATTGTATTTTTAAGGGAAAATGGGTCTGGGTCTTTATGGGTTAATTGTGAAAATCATATAATCAATATTTTATTTATTAAGTTTCTTGGCATTAACCCTGGAGAACCCAAGAAGAGTTTTCTTCTAGGCTTTTAAAGTTAATTTTACATTTAGTTAATTTTTGTTTATTTTTGGGTTACAGCAATTAACAGACACCTTAAAAAATTTAAAAGAGACATATTTTCAACAAAAATCTTCAATAATAGAATGAAGAAAATATAGCAACACAATTTGACCTGGAGGATTCTCCGGTTTAAATACTATTTATGAAGGATCAGTGGAGATCTCACTCAAAAATGTATCTAATCTGTATTTTTGATGTGAGGATGACACATTTTTGACATTTGAAATTTGTTATCAGATAAATTTTAAATTAATGTAATATTATTTGCGTTTAGACAAAGAATAAAGGTTAATAGTAGAGTGTTTTATCGGAAAGCCAAAGTACGAAAGTTGTAGAATTTAAGAATAACAACAATAAATTGAGACAAATGAAAGTCTAATTCAGAACCTTTTAAAGTGTATTACTGTATAATGTTCCCTCCAGAAGGCTGGTACATAATTGTCCTGTGTTTAGAGTGTGGAAACCCTCCTCTGCTGTGTTTCACTCTATTCCATCCGTGAATCCTGTTTCCTGCAACACCGTGTTGTTACTGGATCAGCAGCAGGACTCAGACACAGGCATGCATGCACGCTGGATGGAACCAGTCTCCCGCCTCTTGTTCCTTCCTGGTTGTTTGTTACTTTTTAGGACAAAGCTTAGTTTTATGTGGAGACAGAAAAAGAGGCTTGGGCTGCTGCCATGCATGACTTTGCACTTTTGCCAGCTGTTTGAACCCAAATCAACACAACAACTAAAAAAAATGCTGTTGTTTCAGGTTCATGAGAGGAATTTTTAAATGTTTCTGATTGGTTGTGAGTCTGACTTAAAGTTGCTCAGAAGCTGCAGTACTCCCATATCTGGGGTCAAGAAGAAAATAAACTGTAAAAGAAAATAATTTGTTATGCCAAAAAGTACTTATTTGTATTTGGAAATCTTATGTACTCATAGTAACTGGCTAACTGGCTCAACTTTGTGCATCAGTTTGATATATTTCACTCATGTTTTCTTATTCTGTGTGTTGGTTTTCCAAACTAGTTACATGCATGACTCGGTTTGATGTGCTGCCAAAAAGGGAGCTACGCCAGCTATAGGTGACAGAAATCTAGGAAAAAAAGATTTTTTTTAAGATTAAAGGGATCAGTTGTCTCCTCTTTTTAATAAGTGGCTCCAATGAGAGGAAGAGGAAACAATATGAACCAAATGACAGCACTCAGAAACAGTGACATCATCTGTTTTCATGACCTGTGATGGTCTGAGGATTTAAATACCCACACTGATGACAATTGAGAAAAGAGGAAATCGTCTCGTGTTATTTCAAAAACGCACAAATCTCTCTTTTTTGTTTTTTTCAGTTTGTTTCCTGATACAATTCACTTAAGTATAAATATTATTTATGTAACAAAAAGTAAGTAAGAACCAAAAAAAATTTTGGGCAGTTGTCGCCAACATAGACAAAAAAATTGAGTTGCAAGTAAAATGTGAAGCAGTTCTTTACAGTGTGGATGCACATAGACCGTTTTAGAGGAGTAAAGATAATTTATTTTAAGAAGCATACATTTGAAAATTGTAAATAAAGAAAATATTATAAAATGTTGTGTTGATAAATTTTGTTTAATAATAAGATATAGTTATGGACCAGTATATGAAACCACTAGCCTACTAGCCTGCTAACTTATAGTGCGTTAGCCATTTTTTAGTGCTGTTCAAATCTACAAGTCCAAAATTGATTGCACTAGAAGTTTCCCAGAAGACTTTGCAAAGAACAAGTTAGTGTCGATGCTCACTACATTAACAAACATAGCCCACAATGCAATGCATTTGAAAAAAAATGTGTTTAAATTTAATTTTTTCATAAACCATCAACGTTTTCATCATCAGAACGTGGTAGATTCATAAATAGACGTTTTAAAATGTTCGTATTAATTAGCTTTTTACTTTGTGAAATCCGTGACATCATACGCGCAGTTTAGGGGAAAAAAAGTCGTAAACATGGTGTCTGAATTGCTGCACTGCACTATACAGTTTTTTAGTAGTTAGATATTAGGGTAGGAATTCAGACATAGTCTCTGTGTTTTACTTCCTGGTCCTCGTTTGTTTGAGCAACACAGCCTCCCAAAGATTTTAGTCTGTTTTTGAGAATGCACACCAACTCAATCAAAAGTGTAAACATTTTAAGCATTCTGCAAATTTGAGTAAAGTGTACTTGTGTATCCTAACATAAAAGTGACTATTACTTGTTAGGCTCAGTTTAATTTCTTGAGTAAAAGTCTCAAGTTGCTCCCAAACAAAGCTCAAGTGGTCAACATGATCTTCCGTATGTTTTATATAATCCAGTTTGAAGTTATTTAAAATTCAAAAGAGTAAGTACATGTTGGCCAGATTCCTATTTCCTCCCTGGTATGGTACAGTTTTTTAAAAAATACTTAGCGCAGAAAAGGGTTAGAATTTTTGTCCAAAAGTCACAGAAATTACATTCCTTGACCTCGTACTGACAATGTACCCCAAACAATCTTCCATGTGGCTGAACTACTTGAGAAGCAGCAACACATTCTTGAAATATTTCACAGAAAAGACAGTTTCCCTCTGAAAAGGGTTCCACACAGCAGCCAAAAGCAGCCAGCTGTTAAAGCCAAACCCCTGGAGGTTGAGGATCACCAGCGTTCAGCACAATCTGCTCCACATATCCAGCATAATCCCTCTTCCATGCCGGGAACACTTCCTCACCAACAGACCATGGAGGAATCTGTGTTCTTTTAAGCAGGGTGTTAAGATAATGGTTTATACTGTATATACTGCACACCAGAATTTAGAAGAACTTATTCTACTTCAGCAGACCGTGTCCTTTTTTGTCATTTATTTTTCCCCTTTTAATCAGATTGTTTTATTTTCCTTTTAAATGAACCTATTTTGGTGCCCTGTTTTGCAGAAATTAAAAAAATAACTAGATAAATGTAAAGAAAAGCTGTACATCACACTCTAAAAAAAGAGTTTCAAGTCTAATCTTTGAATGCTTTTGTGTATCTATCAAGGATAAATTATGACTTTATTTAGAGTTTGTCATCTGTTAACATTAAATATTTACTGAATAGTAATAACTAACTGGTCAATGCCAAAGGACAATCCTTTGACTTTCTGTTGGAAACCCATTTAGAAATGAATATGCAATTCCCCGTGTAACCAATAGGTGCCTTGCCACATAAGTATGGAGTCTCGAAAGAGCCAAAATGTTTCGAGACTCCATACATAAGCAGTCCCTATTTACTTTTACATAAAACAACAGTTCAACTTTGTTTAAAAAAAAAAAAATGCAATTTTGTTCAAGCAGCTTTTTTGAGGGCAATCTGGTGGCAGACAAGACGATGGCTGAAAATCATTGAAAGAAATCCAAAACCGGAACATCAATTCCCCCTCCCCCTGCACGCCGCACATTTCGGTCGAAAAATACTTTTGTTTTTTATATAATCACTGACACTAAAAGTTATGTTTTTTTGGGTCTTAAGCTTTGAACTCTAAACTTACTATGCTAACTCCTTGCATGACTGACGTGAATTAGCTGATCTGCAGAGAAAAGCGGTTTTGTGCTGGTAAGCAACACTTTAAAGCAGCTTTTCACTAATATGCGACTCATTGCTGATATAGTGTTATATTCTGCCGCAAAGCCACTTTCCTCCGTAACATAACTGATTCATGGTGACCATGTAAAGGGTTGAAGATAACTGCAGTCAAATGTAAACACTGGTTTGGAGCTAAAGCTTAATGTAATAATCTGCACAGTTTTACAAATCTGAACACTTCTGTTAAAATCTTTTAGTAAAGCGTTTATTCTCTTGTCTCATTTATAATCTGAACACAAACCATTTATTTACATATAAAGTTTTAATAAAGTGGCTACAACACTGAAATCTTGTGGAAATTCCACTTCAGGCTAATGATGTCTGGCAATTTCTGTTTCCGTCGTTATCTTGTCCGCACCAGTTCGTCTCAGCTTTTTTGTGGCGATTGTTCGATTTAGTTTCCTCAACAACTATGCAAAGGGTGAATGTTCCTGGCCATGTTTTCTCAATGCTAAACTCAGCTAGCAACCACTAGCTTTTGCTAGCTAGTACTCATTGCTACTATTTGTATTGATGACAATAAAATAAGTAATTTTCTCTTTCAAGACATGTTTCTGTTCCAAAAATGGTAGTTAATGTGATATTGGCTAACGTGTGAGAGACTGTAGACGTTTTGTTCCTGTTAAACAGTGTGTGAGAGGATTATTGGGCGGATCGCTGTCCGCTTTGACCTGCGCCGAGCTCCTGGAAGGCATGGTCACAGAGACACAGTAGGACATCTTATATAGGAGGGGGGTTGTCTGGCTTCCTCCCATCAGCCTGTTTGACCCTCCTGTGACCCAAACAGTAAACGCACAAACACATTTTTTCCTATTTTTTTCACCGCTGCAGTTTTGACATGAGAAGCTACCCTTTCTTTCCCTTTTTTTCCTCCCTCGTTGCTGTTTTTACTGCTCTCCTTTAATCTCATTCTTGGCTGTGTGTTAGGACTTCCTCTTTTTTCCGTAAAAGCTGACTATTTTTAGCTTCTGAGCCTCAGAGGACCAGAAGCCATTAGAGATAGCTTGTAAACCAGGCAGCTGTCCTCCTGATCTAAACAGATGATTATCTAGAAACACTACGGACGGGCTGATTGCTACTCTGTGCGAGCGATACCAAGAATCAATGGCACTTAAAGTAACTCTTTGCGCTCTGCTTTTGTCCTTTCACTCCTTTTTTTAGTCTCTAACACATCCAACTCAATTAGTCTTGCAAACTTTCTGACTTTTGTGTTTTAATCAAGTAAATCATTTTTTTTTTGCTGAAATAACATAAAAAAGGATTAAATACATAAAAATCTTCAATTCTCTTCACATCAGCGTTACATAAGAATTTATTTGAATTTAAAAAATCTGACTATAATATTAGTATTTATTTTAACACCTAAAGCAGATTTATTTTTGAATATAGTTTCTTGAATTGTGTGATAGAATATTGTATTTTTTATGGCTGTATTTCTTTCTGTACTGATTAAGTTTTTACTCCACAGATACCATTCATGAATAACAATAGGCTTAAATTTGATGTTAATAAGAAAACAGTTTATCATATTACTGTTGCAGTTTTCTATTTCCATTTTGTGGGAAATTTAATAAATTGTCTTTTTTGCATAAAGTAATGTGTATTTTTATTAATCAAAATTAACCCATAGTGGGTGTAACTTCAAATGCATCCAGACTAACAGTCTGCACAGTTAAAATAAAGTTGGCAAAATGACAAACGTGTCGCTTTCAAGCAGTTATTTTTGTAAAAACAAATGTGATGCAAAGTTATTAAAATCCTACACAGTTGTTTCGCTTCTTCTGTTTCCATTCCACTCCACTCGTTGGATCGGCTCTCTTTCTGTTTGTGTTTCTTAAAATGTCCTTTTTCTTACATCTTTCTACTTTTGATTAGGATCATCTCCAGACTGATGTCATAGAGGCCAGCAGCAGTCAGAATTGAGTTAGTTGGACTCAGAAATTGCTGTTCTAGGCGGTAATAAAAACGGCAGCAGCTGAACGGGTAATTTGGCAGCGCAGCACCAAAGCTGTGTGCACTGGAGTAAAGAAATTGCAACCACCTGGTGAGACGCTGCTCCAGGTTTTGTAAACGGCGGTGATACGAGTCAAAACAGGAAAAAGTGTTAGTGTGTTGTGACAGGCTACTTCCTGCTGCCCTTTCTGTGCCTTGATGTTTGCTATGCTGGAAATGCTGCTGATGGATTTTCCTGACCTCCTGTTGATCCACGTGGTTACTCCAGCTTCACGTCTTTTGTTATTCGTTCCTTCCAGTTTATAGAAGAAACAGACTTGAATCACTGGCAGCAGAAAACAGAGTGTGACGGGCCAAGTGGCCAAAAAGCACATCAGAAAATTCATCAAAGACAATAAAGTGTTATTTTTTTCAAAAAACAAGTAGAACTTTTGCAAAGTTGGGCCTTAAAAAAGGTCGGTAGAAGCAGAAGTAAGTTAGGCAACAAACTAAACTAACCCTTATATTGTGTATCAAGTCAAATTGACCCTTTTTTCACACTTGAAAACGGGTCAATTTTGACCCGAATACAACAGCCCACTGAGACTTCTAAGCGCAAAACTTGGTCTTTCTGTCTTAAAAGAAAGAACAACAAAAAAACATTAAAAAAATATTGTGAAATTTATGGAAACCAGCTGACATATAGCAAATAAATGTTAAATAAAGTCTGTGGTTTCTTCCCTCTGAAACTCGGATAAATGGTACCTTCCCAATTGCTCGATCGGTATATTCAGCCCTCCCGAGAAAAGCACGAGAAGCTTCATATTTTGTGCCAATACTCCACCCAGTGGCCACTTAATGTGGACGGAGTTTGTCTTCCAAAAGTCTTTACAACTTCTAGATTCTCAAACTTCAAAGATGAGGTCAAGACGATGCGACCTGACCTTATTTTTATTTATTTTTTTGTCTACTTTGACTGTCGGGTAAAACAGTAGCTTTGTAACATAACCAAACCATTTTGATTTTGGTTATACTAAATAGACTACGCAGGAGAAGTTTAAGTATTTTATTTAGATTTTTTTTTTTAAAAATGGGTCAATTTGACCCAGAGCATAGCAGAGAGTTAAAGGCTATCCTGACACTAGCTCCGTTCCATAACACGTGTGCAAAACTTGATCAAAATTGTAAAAATGTTGAAAAAACACTATTTTGCAATTACACTATTTCCATTAAATCATAAATATGAGAATAAACACAAAGCAACTAACAGGATAAGTCATTCAAAAACACGACAGCTGTGAACAATACTGTGATTTACAGCAGAAAGTCAAATTTCTGCCACGGCACTAGCGCTCATCATCATCTATCAAAGGAGACGTCGGCGTCTTATTCAGGCCATGGAGCGGCAAGCTATGTGGCTATGGAAGAAGTAATTTTGGAAAATCCTGGTTGGTGATTTTACTGAGGAGCTGCATCACCCCTAGCAAAGGCAAATTAAAAATCAGGCGATTTTAGTTAAACTAACCAAACTAGATCCCAGATTCTTTCCTCTTCTTTGAATATTTTAGTCTTTTTCTTTCCTGATGTGAGTGCTCCCATCCTGAAGAACCGAGGAGGCGGGGCTACGATCACATGATCAGGGACAGGTTACGGTTCTGACATGAACCGGTGTGATGTGGAAGCAGGAGAACGATTCGTAATAGGGGAACAGCATGAGCAGAAAGCAAGAAAAGCTTTTGAGATGTGTCTTAAGTGACCTGACCACATCATAAGCAGGTAATGAAACCAGAAATTGAGGCGGAACAGCAGAAATGGAGTTGTTGATGGCTGACGCCGAGAGCCGGAAACGATCTGCTCTTGCAGGTGTGAAATGGGAACGCTGGTATTTAGGCCTTGGGGGTATGTCAGGAAATGAAAAATGTTGACTCAAAAAAACAATTTTTTTATAGTAAAAAGAAAAAAGGAGCAGAACGAGATCAAATCACATGAGACGAGTAGATTTCTCAATAATCTGCTCTGACTAAACGCAGCTGTGGTGAAGCTGTGAGAACATGTCAGGAAGCTCAGAGGATGTGAGCTCAGAACCAGAGAGTCTGGCAGTGACAGCCAGTCATTGTACTTCTATTACTGATGGGATCACACTGTCATTGTGTCAGGAGGGGTAACAGACCCCTAACAGATGCTGAAGAGTGTCTTTGAACAGGGAAACTTTATTTTTTTCTTCTTACTGGTACTTTATATTTTAAGCAACAAAAACAAAATGTCTGACAGAAAAACTTTCAACTTTTAAACCTGCCGTTTTGGGCCTTTCAGGCTGTTTTGGTCTTTTTCGTTAAAACATTATGTCATATTAATTTATTCAGGTATTGTTTAAAGTGCTGGGACAAAAAGAACTATCATATGTTTGGTCAAGATAACAACACACATCCGTCGCTGTGGTTCATCTTCAGCCAATTGTAATTGCTCCGACTTGACAGAGGCAAGCTGTGATTGGACGTTTTTATGTTTACATCTCTTGTGCAGAAAAAAGCAAAAACAGTAGAGATCCAACAGGAAGAGAAGTTTTCCAGAAATTGGTCATTTACTTCTCGATCAATTTTATACATTTTAAATCTTGTTAATTCATATGAAATATTCAATACTTATATGTATCCTTTCCATCACTGGTTTATGAGTTTTTTTGACTGTTTGTTTGAGCGGGTGTCATTAGTGATGATAGTTTCTCTTTTGTCAATGGCCTTAATGATGATTTTTTTTTTGGGTAGATTTTAGCATGCATACATTTTTAACTTAAATGTTGGTTCTTGTCAAACACTTTAGGATGCAGCATAATGCAGGAAAAATGTTGAATAAACAAGGGTTGGTTTAATTTGATTTGATATAATTCATCATAAGGATATAACAAAATCAAATTGCATATAGTTGACTGAAGCTAAATCAAATCAAATCAAATTGAACTCAATCAAATCAAGGAGGAAAGCATGTACTTGATAAACATTTGAAGTCCAGATGCCCTGAAGAACAGAATCCTGTGATACAAAGGAAACATTTATATTGGATATTTTGGAACCTAAAACTATTTATTTGGAGGTGTGATCTTGTCAAAAGTTGTACTAAAACATCTTACTTTATGCTCAAACTGAGATTGTCTGAGACTTCTATAACAAAGATCTTCTGGTTCCAGAACGTTACCCAGCAATCATAGCTTATGCAGGTTTTTTTTTTTTAACACAGAATAATTAAACAGAACCTGCTCTCCATGCATAATTCATAAGACCTTTTATTACAAGTCTGTTGGGAAAACACCGAGTGATTTACATTAATATTTCATCAAGCCATTGAGAAATCAAATTGTCAATGGAGGAGACCGCCAACATATGTGTGTGGGGGTGTGTGTGTGTGTGTGTGTGCATTGATGAAGTGGACCCCGGTGGGCTGCTCTTGGCCTCAATCTGGGTGTCAGCTGCAGACATGATAATATTGTGTTAAGTTTAATGAGGGAGCAGATAAATATTCAAATCAGGCTTATGAATAAAAGAGGAGTCACATCTGAATCAGACTTAAAACACAGCAGCAGAAAGTGTCCCACCTCTGATTGTTGACACAAGTGAATTCAACAATCCCCTGACTTGTTTTCATTCGTATTTGCTTTCTGACACTTGCTGATCTTTGCGCGTTTTTTCAGATGACAGCGCGTCAGCGACCAGCAGCATGGAGGTGACCGACCGCATCGCCTCCCTGGAGCAGAGGGTCCAGATGCAAGAGGACGAGATCCAGCTCCTCAAATCTGCTCTGGCCGACGTAGTCCGCAGACTGAACCTGTCCGAGGAGCAGCAGGCTTTGGGATCTCGCAGGGGCCCCACTAAAGGTAGCTAACTCCAATCACTTCTTAAAATTTAAATCAACTTTGGAGATTTTGTTGAGGAAAATGGTCTTTGCTTCCTCTTTGTGTGTGATTTTTCCTCGAAATACCACTTTCTTGTCTTTCCTCTGACTGATTGTTGATCTTTTCCTCCTCCTGTCGTGTATCGCCCTGTGCTTTGTTGTGTTGTTGAACACATTTATAGACCCTCCTAAGATGAGAAAATCTCCTTCAGCAGACAGCAGTGTTGGGAAGGCAGGTAGGCCGACTGTAGTCTGTCTGCACTTACCAGGTCTGGTGTGTTCATGTTCACCGTCCTCTCACTGGTTAGGCTTTGACTTGGGGGCGGGGACACACAGATGTTTGCACGAAGAGATGTATTAAAATTCCCTCGTTTAACAAAAATACTTTATTTCAGGTTACTAACACTGGGGTACTTTTTTAGTTATATTTTTGGACCCAAACTCATACCTTTTTTTCCTAGCGTTTATGCAAAGCTAAGCTGTATGCAACAAATGTCTATGTGCATTTTACCCATTGACTGTACATTAGAACTGGACTGAGTGACTCCTCCCCCCTCAGGTTCCAAACAGGAAGCACCCCTTGGCTCCAAAAGAATTGTTTTGAGAAACAACCAGCTATTATTAAGTCATTATGTTTGTCAGACAAATCACACCTACTCTGCTGCCTTTTTTAATGTTTTCTTGCTAGTTCTGATTTTTTTTTTTCATTTTTCTTTAACTGACCAATCAATACAAGTATGTGGTTCCTTGTCAAACATTTGAAACGTTTGATTGACAGATTTCGTGCATGTCACTTTAAGTAGAAGGGCTTCCAACTACTGATTGGTGAGAGTGGTTGCCATAGAAACATTGACTCAGACCGATTTGGATCAATCACTACTTATGGACAATGACTGGTTCTAACACGGCGGCATTCATACGGCGAAAAAACGGTAACTGAATTTACTTCATTTTGTTGGAGCTTGAAATAAGTTATTTTTCATGAGTGATGTGTCAGTCCAGTTTTCATATACAGTCAATAGGTTCCACCTAACCCCCTCCTGATAGCGAGAAAGCATGATTCTAAACTATTTTCGCAATTTAGTTTGAAATTAAATTTGGTTTATTTTCTTACCAGTAAAAAAAAAAAAAACATTCTTGGGTAGTGTCTCAACTTTAACAAGTGGAGTACCACATGGCACTGTCTTTGGAACACTCTTTGATTATATAAATGATAAATTAATGTCCCTTTTTTCACCTAATTTTGCTAATTTTAAAGAAGTCTGTTCCATTTGATCTCAAATCAATACAGGAGTTATTGAAAAAAAAAAAAAGAATTGTTAGCCTAAAAGTACCGTTGATTAAATACCAACTGCCACAGTTGCACCTAAAAAGAAGGTTATGGCGTCAATTTAGCCTCTGGAATGTCTGTGTTGTGGGCATCCTTACATTACCACTCAGGACAGATTGCTAGAAACGGTTGTTATCATCTGAATGACATCTCAAAATGTGGAAAAAACATATTCGTCAGAGACCTTTTAAAAGATCATCCAGGTTTTTAACATATACATTTAAACCATTATATTTCTCTTTTTTTCTTCATCCATTCTTGATTTTGCAGGTAGCTGACTTGATCCTTAAAACAGGCAATTACAACATTTCAAGCTTTCAGAGGGAAAAAAATTTACAAATTTAAATTTTTTATTATATGTTTGTTATAAAGTTTTTTTTTTTTATGAATTTTGCTTTTTTTTTTAAATCGGTGTTTTATAAAAAAATATTAATTGGCTCAAATATCAGACATTTAGTAAAAAGTTCCTCCTGTAAGAAACTTTAACTTATTTGCTTTTTCTGCATAATCAATGGAGATGTTAGTTGGGAACTGGCTTTATTTAAATAAACTAATGAAACTGTTGGAGTTGGAGAAGGCTCTGCAATTATGCACACACTGCACATACACAAGCGAGAACACAGAGGAAAACACACATGGATCTTCTTTAAAATGCTAACATAATTACAGAGTTCAGCTCGTCCCTGCTGCTTAATGACCACATGGTAAACAGTGAAGGAAGTGAAAGCCTCGGCCCTGTGTGTGTCTTTTGGATAAAACAACATCCATTAAATATTTATTGAAGCAGATGAATCTGCAGCCTGAATCTTACCACTCTGCATTGGCCTGACTTGCACCTGTATCGTATTGGTGTGTATAGACAATATTCACAGTCTAGTTTCTTCAAGTTATGTAAATACTCAGCTTCTGTAATTAAAATAAAATGATCTGTGCTAAGCTTTTAAACCTACTAAACCTAAAAAAATTGATAATCACTTATGGGGTTTGAGGTCTACATGTAGATGTTGACAGTTGAAGTCTGTTTACACCTCCAATAAATCTAAAAACTGATGTGCTATAAAAAAAATCTAAGCAATAGCCTACATATATTTTTAAAATTTCAAATAAATTTTGTGAAATAAATCCTTAACTTCCTGTTTTTTCCTGTTTTACCTAGTTAGCATAAGCTTTTTAGAAGTACAGTTGAAGCTAGCAAGACCTGCAAATCAAGCTAGGCTACTAGCTGCTTTGTTTTTATTGATTTCATTGCATTCACATAGTTTGTGGTCAGCCATGTTGGCTCTAAATCACTTAAATTTATTTTACAGAACAAAATTAATTTGATGAGTGCTTGGGAATAAATCAGATTATCAGAGAAAAATCAAGGGGTGTTAATCATCTTGGAGCCAGACTGATAATATAAATAAAGCTAATTTACCTGCTTTTCTTAATCTGAAAGATCATATTATTATTACAGTCTTTGTGTTCACTAAAACAGCTCAGTTACTGAAACAACAACAACAAACTTTTGTCTGCTCTGACTGATTTTTTTGAGGGTTGGCTAAACTTGCACAGGCTACACACTAAATCCATTATGAGTACATTTACATTACAATTGCCTGAACCTGAAGAGTTTGACTATGACTAATAGCAACCTTGAGCAAGGCATCTAATCCCCCAAGTGGTCACAACTCAAGGGATAAACCTCATGATGAATACACGTATACTATAATGAATGAAGGAAGTCTTTTTGTCTCCATTATTTTTGTCTTATGTCTTAAAACAAATGTAGGATCTCAGACACTTTCATCCCTCAACTCACCGTCTCTCTGTTATTGATGCTGCAGCCGAGTCAGACTCTAAAGCTGCTACTCTTCTTTTTCTTCCAGGCAGGCCAATGATCGCCACGCTGCCGTTACGGCCAACAGTGAACAATGGAACCATCCTACCAAAGAAAGGTGGCGGCACGCTGCCCTCCCCATCTGGACCTGGATCCAGAAAGGAGTCAAACACTGCAGCCAACAAGAGGTAAGCAGGACAAAAATATGTGTTGTGTATTCTACACACAGTTGATCCTGATGACTTTGTCTTTTGAAAAATATTGTTTTTCACAAAAAAAAAATGTTTTTGATTGAGTTTACTTTTCTTGCTTATTGATCTTTCAGACCTCAAAATCTTATTTTAAGAGTTCTCCACAAACCAGATAGGTTTTAACCCAGATCTTTGTCTTGTAGTTCAGTCATCGTTATCAGTGAAAGCTTTTTATTTGGGCTGATATAAGCACCATTGTGCTGACAATTATTAGCACATTAAAGTCCCCCTCTAAGACATTTTCGAGTGTGGATTTTTTGTTAAAAACTTCACAGTCCTTATTAAAACCCCATTGGGAATATATATATATATAATTAAAAAAATATATTTTAGGTGGATTTTGATGCAAAGTCTACTCTGCAAAAACTGAATCTTAAGAATGTAAGGAGACCCTTGTTTTTAAGAAAAAATGTCTTATCAAGAAAATTTTCAATAGCAAAATAATCTCCGTTTGAGGAAACATGTCTTAGTGACTAGAATTACGTTCTTAAAATGTTTCTGACCCTTTTGGAATGTTTTTTTTTTTTTGTTTATTTAAAGAAAATGTGTTAATGGGGTGAGAATTTTTTACTTATTTCTAAAGCTATATACACTAGGCTTGGAAATGCGCATTTAAGCTACCGTTTCCACTGAAAAATGAATGTAAACATGCAACTATATCTTGAGCTTCTGCGTTCAATATTGTCTTGTATGTTATCATGCATTTCTACGCAAGTTTTTAAGTCAATTTTCAGGCTCTACACACAAAAGTGGAGCCATTGAGATGAACTTTGACCAATCAGGGACTTGAGGGTACCGTCCTTTTCATAAAACGGAAGTACCAACCATTTGAAAATTGATCATAAGAAAGGAGTACTTACAGTTCGTGTTTATATGATACTGAATCTTTCGTATATCGGAATAGAGCTGTGAGAGAAAAGCCAGTAGCAAGATTTGCACTGCTTCGAAGTTTTTATTTTAAAAAAACTATTTACCAATTGATTGAGAATTTTGTCCTAATTCTGTTTTTCTGTTTATCAAGTTATTAAGAAAAGGAAACTTAAAAAAAAACATTCACGGAGACATTAAAACAATTGAGATTTGAGGTTCTTGTCACATCCACCGCATCACAAAAATATTGGTATTGGTATCGATATCGGCTATATTGACAGATAGATCGGTATCAGATCGATACCCAAATGTTCAGTATCACCCAGTTCTAGTGTACGAAGCATAAGGAGCCTGTTTTTGCAGTATAGTGGATCTAATCTTAAATGACCAGGGAGCAATAAAGTTTTCTCAAACCTGAATGGATCATCATACAAAATAAAACCATTCTCTGGTGTGTTCTTCTGCTTGTTCTCAGGTATTGTCAGAATGAGATCACTTTACGTTGTGACCTCCATTTGCTTTCATGGTTGCTTGTTTGCAGTATGCGTCATCCATGGGTATTCCCTCCTTTTTCATGCTCTTGAATTTTGTTTTTTCTACCAATTTCCTGCATTTTTGTCCAGTTTGTCCAATCTGTCTCGTCCTGCCCGACTTTTCTACCTGCCTCTCAGGTGAGAGTGTCCCCAACTTACCATTTTTCTCAAAATCCAACCATTTTTTTTCAGGTCATCTTTTGCCATTAAAATTTCTAATACATTTTCTCTCATCTCTGCAATACCTTCATCTTTTTCCTGTTCAATCTCAGGAGCTTTATTTGTCTTTCTGTTGTCGGTTTGAAGGATGAATCTAAACTAAAGCCCGGTCACACTCACAATACCCCGTGGCCCAATTATGACCGTATGATTTCTCATGAGACAAAGCAGCAAACACTGGCTTCTCTCTGCTCTCTAAAGAACAAACACATCGGCGCTCTGCAGAAATGATAACAGCAGTGGGCGCTTTCTGCATCTGAATGGACTTTTCTTTTTTGTCACAGAGGGGGGGGGGGATTAAATGACCCACAGGCCTACTGACCATCAGGCTGCTGATTGAGCGTTTTCCTTTGTGCTGCTCAAACATGCAGATCTCAGCTGTTCAGTCCTGATGATGCACTTATGATCATGACAGACAGAATAGAAATAAGTAGAAACCTTTTCTTTATTGACGTGAATCCTTTTTTGTTTGTTCCCTGTGTTGGTTTGGATTGTTTTTTCCGTTTGAATTAAAATAATTTTGGGAGGACTCCAACATTGTTATCCTCAGTTTTGCAAGCATGTTATCGTGCTCACAGGGGTCAGTAATTAATTTTTTTTTTGGTTATTTTGTTTTTTATTAGTATCTATTTTGTGTCATTTAACCAAGAGAAAATGTCTGAGACAAGAGTAGATTTGTTTCAAGTAATGAGGGTTTCTGTCATTTACTAATTCTAATTTAATTACAGAAATGTAATTTATTACTGTACTCTGTTACTAACAAAAGTAATTAAAATAAAATAATGTATTACTTTTTCATTTATCACCCCAACATTGTTCAGGTGTTCGTCAAATTTCCTCCTCTAGAAGATGAAATGCTTTGAATCTGAACTAGTTGGGGTTGTAATAGCGGATATAGTATTATGAAGTCCATATGTTGATGATACGTCAAAAAATATATTTCCAAGGAAACAAATGGAGTAGAAATCCGGAGTGCAACGATTCATTTCAATCACAATTTGTGTTAACCTCAATTTTTGGGTCATGATTTTGTTTCGGTTCAATACGTGATTTGTCTATTATAATTTTTCATTTTACTTTATAAAATTGTTATTTTAAAATATTATTTGCAAATAATCAAGTAACAATAACCCTTTCATTTGGCTCATACAAAGCCTGGTTTATAGTAATACAATTTGGTTCAGTGGTGTAACTTGCAGTTCTCCTTTAAACCAAAAATTGTTGCTTTTCTAGCAGAAATGTGTCAAAATTGAGCCTAAAGAATTCAGAATTCATTGTTTTTTTTCCCACTACAGCACTGTGAGGAGAGCCAACTCCAACGAGCACGTCGGCACTCTCACTCGGAAAGATTCGGGTGACTCCAAAGGCAACCGAACTCGAGCTGGATCGACCGGCAGCAACTCCAGCGGCAAGAGAGGTGACAGGTAACAAGCCAGTTACTCCTTCTCCTAGTTTGAACTTTTTCCTGTCCCAACGAGAAAGACGTCCGGGTTTGGATTTTTACTGGAAAACTTCAGCTTTTCTAATAAGACACTAAAGTGAAGAATGAAAATATTGCTGCTGGGATGCTGACTGACCATCTGTGTGTGTACTCATATTCTTTGCAGCAAGCAGAGGGACCCGGTGTTCAACGCAGGTAAGAATCTGGAGTTCTTCTTTCTGAAATGAATGGTTCCTACACAAAATCTAATAAACAAATAAAGCTTAAAGCAGCTGCAGATATTTTACAGAATAAGAAAACATGTTCTTCAGAGAAACTGGAAGCTAAAAAAGAATAGATTCCAACTTCAGTTTCATACCAGCTGCTTATAGAAAATCCAGTCAGACATTTAACCAGTCTGTGGCCTGAAAAAGGTTGAAGACCTCTGATTTAATTTATTCCTTTAAGTTCAAAACAATACACTTTACACGGATTGATACATAGATAAGTCAAGTCAGTGGATGTTGTTATGACACTTTCAAATCTTTGTTTTTCCCATCATCCATTTCTTCACATTTATCTCATATTTCATTGCATCCTCACATTCGAATGACCTTCCATACATTCTTGTTATAACAATCTTTTGCTCTTTCTATTGTTTTCTTTGTAATAAACAATGTTTACATTTGATTTATTGTTAATTCAAAGGTAATTTTATAAACTTTGCTCCTTGATTTTATTTTTAAAAATATATTTTGTGTTGCGAAGCCCCTGAAAGGACATCAAAGCAAAAAAAAGTTGAGGTAATATGAAGTAATAATAAAATAAAAAATTGTGGTTACTATCTGGTACGCATCAGATAGTAACTGAAAAAAAAAACTTTTTCTAAAAATTTAGCTAAATAAAATAACATTTCTGAAAAGTGATGTGCATACCAGATAGTAACTGATTTTTTTTCTTCTAAAAACGGAAGTTTATTTTTTATTTCCTGGTTACTACCTGGTACGCATCAGATGATGCACACTAGATAGGAACTGGTGCGCACCAGAAAGTAACTGAAAAAAAAGTTATAAAAATCAAAGTAAAGAAACAGAAATTTCTAAAAATGGATGTGCTCACCAGATAGTAACTGAAAAAGAAAACATTCTAAAAATTTATAAAAAAAAAAAAATTGAAATAAGACAAAAAAAAAACTAAAAATGGATGTGCGTACTAGATAGTAGAATTTTTTATAAAAATTGAAGTAAACAAAAAAAAGTTACTAAAAATTGACGTGCGTGCGCTCCAGTGAGTAGCCAGAATTTCTTTAACATCTTTTTTTCATCTTTTTTTGTTTTTTAACTTCTATGTCCCTTTAAGTGTTCCATATAATTTCATTTTAAATATTTTTTAAAACTTCTGGGGACAGCTTTTCCTGGTGAATATTTGCTGTTTTGGTCAGCATGTTTGTCAAAAACATTCGGAAAATGTTTAGGGATTGATTCTGCCCATCCAGCTGATTTATTCTGATCAATCTTTAACTGTAACTCAGTCAATATTAGCAGATTTGTTTACACTTTAACATAGAAATTAACTTTGAGGCACATCAGATGATGAGAAAAGCTCTCTACTCCTTACTGTGTATCTCTGTGATCTTTACAAGGGACGCGACGTGTGACCCACTGCAAAGGTAGGCCAGGCTTCCTCGGCCCTCGTGCCCCCCAGTCTGCACAGCTCTCTGGACATTTGATAATCATTATTTTTCTAAAAATAAATCACCTCTGCAGCTAATAAATCTGAACTTTAGCTTCAATTTTTGTGTTTGAAAACTCCGATCTGAGCTGTCCAGACAGAGGCAGGAGACTGTGAGAGAGCAGCTTCCACTAAAATGTTTAGACTGAATTAATGAACGCCTAAGAAGCTCCTGATTGTTTGCAGTTCACGTGTTGCTCACCGCAGATGAAGTGGCTCCTGCTTCGCCCGACTTGTCTGTTTGCTTAGAGCCTCACTTTAGCCAAAAGGCACTTTGTTTCCTGTCGCCGTAGCAACAGCACAACGATGCCTGACATTTGCCGTCCCACAGCTGCTCGGAGCCACTTTTCCCAGCTCTTGAAGCTCCTCAATGCGGATTAGCCGCTACTCTTGTCTTCTGCTTGCTTACATTACAAACATGGGCTTTGATGCTGTTTTATGCAGCTTGTAAACTTCTTGTATGGGCTGGACTGCCACAAAAGCCATATTTATTTATTTAAAGATACACATAGTTTAGGTTTAACCAAAATAGAAGACAATTTAAACATTTTATTCAACTTCCTAACAAATCAGACTTATTTATTTATCATGTTTACTTGTTGTGGACCACATCAACAAATCACTCCATGCTAAAGCATTTAAGATCCCAATCAAATTAAAAAAGTCAAACAAATAATTTTTAAAAATGACTTTTTAGACATTTTTTTAAAAATTCCAAACGTAATTCAAAAAACAAAACACTAAATATAACAAAATAAAAAAGAAAATGTTTCAGAAAACAAATGTTGTTTCCAGAAATAAAATTGAAAAAAAATGAAACAAAATAAGAAACCACAACAGGTATGTATTTCGAGACACCACTCATTGGATGATGACGTTTGTTCACCTTTTCAACTATGACGTCTTCCGATATTTCTTTGAGCCTCTGGCCACGCCCACTGCAAAAGTTTTGAGATTGATAATCAACTCTTTATCACAGTACTATTTTTCAAACTCCAACATCATCAGTCAGTGATATCACATAGTATCTTTTCCAATTTCTTATTTTGTTTCATTTTGTAACATTTTATTTTGATTTGCAGATTTTTGTTTTTCTAAATTCAATTTTGTTATGTTTTGGTGTCTGGAATTGTGCATTTACTAACCATTGGACCTTTAAAAATAAATAGATAAAAAGTCGTGCCCACCATTGAAGGTGAAGCTCAGATGAGTTGAATATTGATGAGTAGCAAAAGTCTTCAGAATTATAAAAAGAAAGAAAAAACTTTTATCAAAGCTTAAAACTGAGAAAACTGTAAGTGTTGGGTTGCCAGATAAAATAAAGCTTTCTGGTTAGGACTTCCACTTCCAGTTCAGGCTAATGATGTCTGCAGCCCTGTCTTCTTGGTGAAATTAGCAATAATTACCAAAGTTATGTCACATCTGCTATTTTGGTTTGTTTTTTGTAAAGGCATGTCACACAGCCACTACGTACATTTTGCACATATTGCACAGATGAAAATTGGTCATACGTGAATATTTGTGGAAAAAGTTAGAAAAGTTTTTGGTCTTTTATGTGAAATTTCCACATATGTATCAAGAGTAAATTACGTCAAATGCATAGAATAAGTACGAATACACCACACAAAGAACTCGTAAACCTTGATTTCATATTTAAAGAAAAAATAATTAATTTTCTTCACTTTACCAATAGAGCCTTGGGCAGAAATCACAGAGAATCAGTTTATATGCAATTCATTTGTTATTTGAGCGTGAATTACGTAATTTTAATGTGATATGTGTGCCGTAAACATGATGTTAAAGTTATTCATCAGTGCCACTTGTGTGAAAATTCTGTTGCGTGAAACGACCATGAAAAGCCACAAGTTTGCGTTTGCATCTCTCAAAAATCCCACACAACAAAGAAAGATTTACATAATAATTGCAAATAAACTATGTAAATACCCTTAAACTGTATAAGTCTCAACCATTGAAAAATGTTGAACAGCTCAAAATTAAATTCTCATGAAGACCCCTCGACCGAAACACTCGACGAACATCTATCCAAATTGACAAATAAGGAACGCAACAAATACTTCTTCCTTCACGCCTGTATCACTAAAAGAAATTTCATAAGTAGAAAATTTGCTAAATGTACGTAGTGGCAGAGTGGCAGCAGTGGGCCATTCCATCTGCATTTTCCTGTATTCGTGGTGTTCACTTATAAAGTCAGCTCTAACTCTTATATTCCTTCTGTTAGTTTTTATGGCTTTGATGTGTTTGCTGTATGCAGTGATAGAGCTAGAACATTTATATGGGGGGGAGGCAGAAGACTTTGCAAGGGTGGCAAATGAGAACAGCAGAGTGGACGGCCATTACAAACAAAAGAATTAAAAATACGTTTTCGTAAAAAATAATTTGGTGGGTTCAAGTTTCATTTAAAAATAGAAAAGCATGTATTGATGTTTTTTTTTAAATCTCTGTCAATAATACTAATATTGACTCAAAAATTGGGGGCACTGTAGCTCCGCCCCTGTCTGTACTCATGGAGTCCAGTTATCCCTTTAGGCGGATGTGGTGTTTTGGCGTGGATGCTGCTTTAGCTCTAAAGAACTTGAAGTATCCTGTAGAGAAGAAAGTTTCAACATGCTTTAGTGGTATAGCAGAGATTAGTAATCCCCAAAGGAATTCTGCTGATTTATGTTTGCATTCCCCCCTCCCTTAATTTTCTTTGGCTGGGTTGTGTGATTTACTGGCGCTTTGACTTATGCATAAACCAAAAGTATTCCCTAATTCTAAATAGCTTACAAAAGCTTTCTCAACCCTCAACGCTTCCTAAACTTCCTCCTTGTTTCTGTTTTTCCCCTCTTGCCTTCATCTGGCCCTGACATCCTCAATAACTGCCCCATTGCATCATCATCATCATCACCACCACCATCATCATCATCTCCGCTCTTTTCTCGCAGTCACAGTACAGGTTTACCTCGACAGCTCAGTCAAACGGACGGGGAAGAGCGCTGAACGCTGCTCTTTGGGTGTTACGGCTCGTTCAGCCGCCAAACCTCCACCGCTGTCGGTCAGCAGAAAGCCCATAAGGGGGGCTGCCGTCAATGTGCTGTCCATCAGAAAGATCCCAAGTTGTAGCCTGAAGCTGAAGGAGTTTGAGAGTCTGCCGTCTCCTTTACATACTCCCACCTACTGCAGCCCCACTAAATCCCCCAGCCAGTATTTTCAGATTTGTTATTAGACATACATCACATACGCTCAGCTATGTCATATAAACTGTGCGATTATCATTCATATCCCCAGAATTAAAGACCCACTCCGATGAACCGTCTTTTTTAATATATTTTCTGACATATAAAATAAAAGTAAGCTCAAAATTGCAGTTCTGAGTATTTCTTTATTGTAAATCAGAAGTAGACAAAATAAATGCTGTGTGAAAAAGATTGCATTTGTGACTTTCGGTTGGGGGTTGTGAGGGGCTGTAAGCCAGGGGTCCCCAAACTACACCCAGCGAGCCGGATCCTGCCGTCCTCTACATTTAGGCTGGCCCCCTGCACACTGTTTTGACTAAATTTTCCAGTTTTTTAGGCTAATTTGGTATGTAGCTAGTATTTTAGCTGTTTTGGCTAATTTAATTTTTTTTTGTTTTGTTTTTTTCGGCTAATTTAGCACTTCGCTAATGTTTTAGCAATTTTTAGCAACTTTTATCAATGTTCTGTGTTTTAGCTATCAATTTAAGCATCTTAAATATAACTTTATTGAGAAAGGGACAATGCATATTAATGAACATTAAAAAAAAATGTAAATATGCCAGATTATTGTCTCAGGCTATAAATCTTCAGCTATCAATCTATCACAGGTAATGCTATATATCTAGTTTTAAAAATGTTTTAGTATTACTTTTTCTGTCAAGATTGCAGAAAGGAATTATTTATAATTTGACTACGTGTGGCTTTCTGAAAAACCGTAAATGTTTACGTTTAGGTTGTGATTGCTACACTTTATCTGTTAGCCTTCAAACCGAACCCAGCCCCCCATCAGAGAAGAAAACAGGTTTGGGGACCCCTGCTGTAAGATAGTGGGAATCATGTAAACAAAAAGCTCTCAGTAACGTGAAAGGAAAGGGACAGGGATGCTCCGCCCCCAAAGTTCCCACCCCCAACTCAGAGGTTTTTTTTTTTTTTAATGAACTGTTCTAGAAAATGACTTTTTAAAATGTATTTTGACTGAAAACGACACAATCATAAACAAAAGACCACAGGGAGCGCTTTAAATAAAACAGATCAAAAGATGATCGGAGTTGACTTCAGTTCCAGGATGACTATTTAAGAAAAAAATTAAAATTAAGGAAAAAAAATATATATAAGTGATTTTTGTTGATAAAAGATTGTATATTATTGAGAACATTAAGAATCTTTACACAAAAACCTTTTGTCACTTTGACTGTTTTTCTGTTTTTTCTCCCCATGTTCTTGTGATTTATTTCCAAATTTTAGTTTAGTTCTGATTTTCCATTCGCCCGTCATTCCCGTGTGTTTTTAAATAATATTAAAATTTCTCTGCTTTTCACTGTCTAGTCAATCTTTGTGAACGTTTTGTGAAAATGCTGTGCAGCTTTTTTTTTCTTCTGTCACCAGTCTGTGTTTGAAATGACTAATAAAATCCAGTCGAAAAGCTTTGTTTGCGCTCGTTATCATTCACCACCATTAACTCATTGCTTGTGAATTCATTCCATATTTTTTCTGCTTTACTCACACTTCCCACCCCTCATGAATTACATAATGTCATATGTGTGCCTAATTTACAAACTCTTGACACTGTATATTTGGCTTTGAGCCATTATTTCTGTGTACATTTGTGTCTGACTAACTGTTTCCGTTTCCTCAGATGAAGGGTATGTGAAAATGTACTTGAAGGGTCGCCCCATAACCATGTACATGAACAAAGACCAAATGGACAGCTACTGCCTGGAGGCGAGAGCTGAGCTGCCAAGCAACAAACTCAAATTGGACTGGGTGTATCCTTTCGGAAGTCGAAATTCATAATTAAAAAGAAGCACCTCTATGCCTTTGCTCTTTTGGTTTCACCTGCACGGAAATTTGTGCAGCATCAAACAATAAGTATAAAAATGGAAAATAAATGAGGTCTTTGTGGATCGTGATCTATGAGAGGATGCTCGAGATGAGTCTCCTGCCTCTTCCTACTTGTCAGAGTGCATTTGCTCAGATATTTGCTTTCACTGACTGCACTGAGCTCATGGCTCTGCAGCCTGCAGACAATAATAACCTGCACACAGCTGGTCCACAATGGAACAAGCAGTTAGACATTCATTTGATCTCATTTATTGATTCATTTCATACTCTGGGAGTGTCTTTGCTCTTCTCATTTAGTGCTTAGTCGTGCAGAAATCCTAAAGAACTGGCTGTAATGGAAAATGATTAAAAGAGAAAGCAATGCACAAAGAAGTTGGAGGGTATAATCTACTGTTTGTCACATTTATATTGTAACAGAGCATTTTTTGCACTGCTGAGCCTTAGAAAATATGTAAAGAGATTTTTAAAAAAACAATAAAGAATCAGTTTGAATTTCCCTCCTTGACCCTTTTAACTCCCAGCTATGGCTACAGAGGCAGAGACTGTCGCTCCAACCTGTACCTGCTCCCCACAGGAGAAACGGTGTATTTCATAGCCTCGGTGGTCGTCCTATTTAACGTGGATGAGAGGCTGCAGCGGCACTACACGGGACACACAGATGACATCAAATGGTTAGCAAAAGCAGGAAGCATCACATCCTCTACTGTTTAGTTTTTCCTATTCATTCGGCATTTAACCATCATATTTTCATTATGCTAGCTAATTTGTCATTTAGCTAATATTTTAGGAATATGAGTCCAAAATCCTTCACTTCTCACTACATAGTGCTCTATAAAGTGTGTTTGCCTTGTTGTAGTTCTTTCTGAATCAATGGGTGTGTCTGAATTATCTTACCTTCTCACTAACTACTAAAAAAATATATAGTGCAGGTTTCCTCCCTCGATTTCAAAAGCAATTCGGACACAATGTTCACTATTTCTTTTTTTTTATGGCAAATATGTCATCACTGATTTCACAAAGTAAAACCCTAATAAATATGAGTATTTTAAGAAAACTATGTATACACTGTTTTGATGATGAAAACTTAAATGGTTTAAAAGAAAAAAAAAATGTTCACAAAAATTGTTCAAGCGCAATGCATCGTCATCTATATATGCCAAGCATCAATGAACAATAATATGGTGAACGCACTATAGTGCACTGTAGTGAGTACTGAAGGAAACCTGACACAATCTACAATTCCACAATCAAGTACCCTAGAAATTTCCCAGAAAAAACTGCATCAATGCTCACTATTTTGGTGAATATAGACTACAATGCATTGTGTTTGAGTAATTTTGTTAAAAAATGTATTTTAATTTAGTTTTTTTAGAACCATCCACGTTTTCATCATCAGAAAACATTGGATTCTATAAATAGTCGTCATAAAATGTTCTTACTGTTATGTGTGGTTATGTCATATTTTCCGTTAAAAAAAAGTAGTGAGCATCTTGTCCGAATTGCTTATAAAATCCAAGGCATTAAGTCTTACACTATACATTGTAGTATTTAATAGTTGGAGAGTAGGGAGGAAATATGGACATAGCCACAGCTTGTGTCAGAGTTTTTTCACTACTCACTACATAGTACACAGTTTAGTGCGTTTGCCATTTTGTAGGGCTGTCCGAATCTACAATTCCAAAATCGTATGCCCTAAAATTTTCTAGAAGTCTCTGTGAAAAACCAGTGATTGTCGATGCTGACTAGATTGGTGAATATAGATAACAATGCATTATGTTTGAGTAATTTTAGTAAAAAAAAAAAAAAAAAGTGAAAAATGTTTTTTCATAAACAATCCAATTTTTTTATCATCAGAACATAATGGATTCATAAATAATCTTCGTAAAATGCTTGTATTTTTATTTCAGGACATCTGTAATGTCATATTTAGTGATTAAAAAAAGAAAAAAAGTAGGGAACGTGGTGTACAAATTGCTTTTAAAATCCTGTGCACTAGATAGTTCTACATTATACAGTTTTTTTTAGCAGTTGGAGAGAAGGGAAGGAATTTGAGCCGAGCCATACAGTTTTCATGCTAATTTGAGATTTAGCTGTTGTTTTAGCATTAGGCTAGTACATTTAGCAAATTTGACACTTACTGAAAATTTCTTGGCTAGTTTGGCAAAAAGCTAATAATTTAGCAATGTGCTAGCTGTTTTGGCTGATCTAGACATTGTTTGAATTATAAATGCTATTTTATTCTTTTGGCCATCGTATTTGCAGTAGTTCGTTTAGCTAACTCAGGAATTTCTTCTGTTATTTACCATATTTTGGCACTTAGACGTACCTGCTAGTGGATTGGTTGAGCTTTCAAAGCCATCATTTTCATCTGTTGATTAAACATTTTTGTTAGAGCAACTTCAACCACTTCTGCTACTTTAGCATTAACAAAATTGCTTTAGTATCTTCAGCTATTAGCTTCAGCCTTTTTAGCCATCAGCTTCAGCATCTTCAGTGGCTACATTCAGCTTACAGTATTCATACTTGCTAGTTTGTTTTTTTTTTAAGCAAGCTTATCGCACAAAACTTGTTCTCCTTCATTTCTTTAAAAATATTTAAGTAATTGAAATATTGAATATAGGAGATATGAGGTTTTTACTCACATAAATTTGTTTAAACTGATTGGAATAAAGATTAAAGGATACATTGCAGACAGTCTTTTGAAGCCAAAACATTTGAACTTTTTTATTTATTTATTTATTTTATCTAAAACAGGATCAAATTGACTTAATGTGTCTCAAACACCAGCCCAGGCTGCAGTCTTTCATGTTGTACGTCCTCATGTTTAATTAATGGGCTCTTTTGAATTAAAAAAAATGCTTCTAACTGTCTCTAAGATGTCTATTTTGCATGTCTTCGTTAGCTTGGCAGTCCATCCGGATAAAATCACCATAGCAACAGGGCAGGTGGCCGGCACTTCTTCAGATGGAAAAGTAAGTACATTTTTATACTTTACATTGAGTTTTGTTTGAGGGGAACTTGAGTTGATTAAATGCTTCAGATTCCTGTATATACATAAAAAAGTTGTTCTTTATTTCAAACGCTTCCTTCATGAATGTTGTCTTGCAGCAGCTGGCTCCACATGTTCGTGTATGGGACTCTGTCAGCCTCAGCACCCTTCACGTGTTAGGCGCGGGTTTCTTTGACAGAGCAGTGGTTTGCCTTGCTTTTTCCAAGTCGGTACGGAAACACCTACACTCACCATCTATGCATTTCTGATATATTACAGTTAGTATTTTAAACAGATGCTGAACTTTTACTTTTGCATGCTTTTGCGAGCTAGAATGGAGGAAACACTCTCTGTGCGGTTGATGATTCCAATGACCACGTCCTGTCTTTGTGGGACTGGCAGAGAGAGGACAGACTGGCTGAAGTCAAGGTGTGTGAGTCTATTCTCTTTGCTCCATCAGAGTTTTTTGTGCTAAACTTGCTGTTTGTTTTTGTTTCTCATCAGTCCTCCAATGAGTCAGTCTTCGCTGCCGACTTCCATCCCACTGACAGCAACGTCGTGGTGACTTGTGGGAAGTCTCATATATATTTCTGGACCTTGGAGAAAGGTGTTCTGGCCAAAAAGCAAGGGCTGTTTGAGGTAGGAAGACACCTGGAGAATTTTCATCATTCAGATTTTGTTATAAATGTAGTCAATCCAACAGGATGTCTGCTACAAGTCCTGGTACAGTGTTTTTCTGTGTGTGTTTCTATGTTTACTGCAGAAACAAGAGAAGCCCAAATTTGTGATATGTGTGACCTTTGCGGAGAATGGAGATGCAATAACAGGAGACTCCAGTGGAAACATCCTGGTTTGGGGAAAAGGTACCATCTGTGTTTGGGAAAAATACAAACTTCACACAGCAACGCCAAGTGACCATTTCTGATGAAAAGTCTATTTAAACGTGTTCACGGCAGTCTTGGGCTTCCGTGTTTTAAACTCTTATGTTCATAAGTCAGTTTTCTGGCTCTATGTATCAAAGCTGCTTAAATGCACGGTGAAAGTCAAACCGGTTGAACTCTTGACGAATCAGAGACTGGGATTTGGTAGTGATGACGTCCTTTTTAATTTCATGAAATCGCCAACTGTTTGAAAATTGATCATGAAGGGGAAATCAATAACTGTGGTTTGTACTCAGCCTGAATTATACAACACCAAACCTTTCACATATCAGAATAAAGATGAGAAGAAAAAGATTTATCAGATTTACACCGCTTTGACATTTTGCACCAACTGTAGGTACAAGTGTACGGAGAGAGAATTGACTCAAACGATTTGTTTGTGCGTAATTCTAGATTTGTGTGTAACTTTGGATTTATGTTTGCGTAATTGTTGATTAGTGCGTAATAGTTGATTTGTGCGTAACTTTGATTTTTGTGTGTGTAATTCTTGATTTGTAAGTCACACAATACAGTTTTTGCACAATTTGTGTACTTGCAATCAGACTTGTGCGTCAATGCAGTTTTGTGTGTGCGTACCAAGGGATTCGTGGGTAATTTTTAAAGATTTGTGCGTACAAGTTTTTTCAAGCTGTTGTAATTTTAAGTTGTGCGTGTGTACGTGTTAATATACATTTGCAAGTACACAAAGTTATGAATGGAATATATTGTATGAGTTACAAATCAAGAATTACACACACAAATCAGGGTGAATCTATTTTCTCTCCATACACTAGCTAGCATCGAGTAACGACAGTCTTGAACATTACGTGTGTAGCTTCAGAGATGCACAACAAACTCTGGACATGCAAAGCTAAAATTAAATGCTAACGTGCTAATGCTAACAACTTTAAAGCTTGACATACACTTTAGTAACTAGTTGAACTTATCAAGGTTTATTTTATTTTCATTTTTAACATTACAAAGACATTTATATGGTAAATAACCAATTGTGATGCTGGTAGGTAAATAACAAAAGAAAAAAAAGCTTTTGGCTTTGCTGTGCTTTTTTTAATTTTTTTTTTTATTGATAATCCAAAAAACTATTAAGACAGCAGCCCTTAGAGTTGAGATTCAGCAACTGAATGCAAAACACAAAGTTAACCCTTTAACACCAGAGCTCCTAAAAAATGTGACATTTTTCCGACGGTCATAACTCTTCAATCTCGTAACTAGCATAATCCAGCGGATTCTGAAGTCTATGTTACACGTTACGTTAGCAAAGCGCTGTAAAAGTAGAAGAGAGCAAAGTCGCTGACCTTTTTGTCAGAATCAGCTTAATCATGTTGATCGCGTAACCGATTGAAAAGTTAAGGTATGTTAAAAGTCGCCGGGGACATCGCCATTGATGAAACAGGATGCAACAAATTAATCATCTTCTTCCATGTACAGAGATTCAAGCTTAAACTGAGATTCATACAAATTTGTATGATAGACACTAGGTTTAAGTGTGAGTATAGAAATGTCTCCATGCTTATTGTTGCTACGTTTTTGGGAGATTCAAATCCCGGTCGGAACAAAACAAAGCTGCACTTTATATCCTTAAACGCCTCCTCAATCTGTTTCATCTGCTGAGCCCTCCTCTGTTCTGCGTCTGACGCCTGGTCAACTAATCTGCCTTCCTCCCAGCACCTGACCTTTGTGACTGTCTCCCTCATCCGTCTCATCTCTGTCTTACAGGCACTAATAGGATCAGTCACGTCATCCAAGGAGCTCACGAGGCCAGCGTCTTTGCAGTGTGCATGCTGAGAAACGGGACGTTGGTGTCTGGGGGGAAAGACCGCAGGCTCGTTTCTTGGGACGGCAGCTATCAGCAGATACAAACCGTGGAGGTGAAGCTATGGAAATGTTTTCAAAATGTATCTGTTGTCCAGCAGAGATGACAAGCAAGTAAATTTGAGTAAAAACCAAGCGACTTTTAGCCATTTAAAAGGGTTAGATAAAGTCTCCCGGCATGCTAGCATTACAAAGAAAAGCTATTACAGTCTAAAAATAAAAGTTAGCAACAAAAACCTTTATTAAAAGTGTTCAAAATCAAATAAAACTAAAGGAGACATCAGCCAGATGAGGCAAATACTTAAAAATACACATTTTAAGAATATTCAAAAGCTATGAAAGTGCTTTAAATGTTCATAAAAATCTTTAAAACACAATTTTTAAAACGTTTTCATCAAATAAAACCTTATAATGATTTTGAGGTTTTGAAAATGATTAAAAACAGACATAACTTTATGATAGTACATCTTTGCATGTTTTTATGTATAGCCTCATATTTAAAATGAGGCTTTTGTGTTTTGTGGTTGCTCCATTTTCCTCCTGCAGGTGGCGGATTTGTTCGGTCCCATCCGGACCATCGCAGAAGGCCGAGGGGAGACGGTTCTGATCGGGACCACAAAGAACTTTGTCTTGCAGGGCAGCCTTGATGGAGAATTCATGTTCATCACACAGGTTAATGTTCTGAATTCAACTTTTATTTTTTGAAGCTGCGCTTTTAAAGATGTTAAAATAAATATTTTTTGTCTTTTTTCAGGGTCACACTGATGAGTTGTGGGGTCTGGCTGTTCATCCCTGCAAGCCCCAGTTCTTGACCTGTGGTTATGACAGACAGGTCTGTCTGTGGAACTCCAGCTCCCACCAGCTCATCTGGACCAAGACTGTTGATGTGAGTTCAGACAACACTGCCCCCTGCTGTCTGCCACAGAAACTACAGCACACAGTTTGCATTTTTTGCAATCCGCTAAAGTAAACTTGATATTTTTGACAAAAATAGCATTTTTACTCTAGCTTGATAATTATTGCTATTATTATCAGACTTTTAAGGAAATTTTTGTAAGCAAACTGTTTTAAATTGTTTCTGTTTTCTGGTTTAATCACAACTGTTGCTAAGCATTTAATTTTACTTAATGGCATAATCTTATGGATTTTTTTTTTTTTTTATCAATTTTTCTTCTCTAAAAAGTTTTTGCAAATTTCTGGAGGTTGGGGGCAAGCTTCACTCAAAGTTTTATTTTTATCAACAGGACTCCGCTCAGTCTGCAGGCTTCCATCCCTCTGGAGCTGTTGTTGCTGTTGGAACTCAAACTGGCAGGTAGACTTGGTTTTAGATGAAAACAACATTTAAAAAGTTTTTAAAAAAAAGAAAAACATTCCCTGATTGTGTGTGAATCTTGCAGATGGTTGGTGCTGGACACTGACTCCAAGGATTTAGTGACCGTGCACACAGATGGGAATGAACAGCTGTCTGTTATACGCTACGGGCCAGGTATGTGAGCGACTCCCACTAAAGCCTCGGTCACAACGGGCGCACACGGGCGGTCTGCAAGGGAAAACCTGTGTGGGGCACACAGGAAAAACCATAACATAGACAATGTTCATGTACATTTTTACCTACGGCTTTGCTTCTATGCAAAATTAAGGGTTTGTATAGGTGCAGACACAGGCGTGTTGTACAAATTTTTTAATTTTTCAACCCCTAAATCCTATGCCGAAAACGGATTATTACATGATAAATGCTGTTAGAAATTAGGATATCAGACAATCATAGTTTGTTTTAGAGTCCTACAAGTGTTTGTGAGGTTTTAAGTGCGCACAACTTACATTACTCCTACAAATAATTCACAATACACGTTTCACACACGACAATGGTACGTTCCATTTTCACGTCGCCTGAGGTGGCCATACAAAACCTCAAGGGAACAAGAAGACACATCTTTGCTCCCCTTAAAATATACCAAATGCGGTCTACAACCCTCCAGGGTCTAGACATCTGTTAACACTCCCAGTCAAACACATACACGTCTGTGGATTCTTGATCCATTTCTCCTGATTCTCATGTGCGTACATCCTGATCCTGTTCATGTTCTAACCTCTATTGACCAATCAATTAATAACCAAACCTGCGCAAACAGTCATTACTGTACGTTATCACCATCTCCTGTCCCCATCAGATGGCAATTTCCTGGCCATCGGTTCCCACGACAACTACATCTACATCTACGCTGTGGCAGAAAACGGCAGGAAGTACAGTCGAGTGGGGAAATGCTCGGTGAGATCCTGGTGCCTTCTTCTCTTTGTGTTTTAGATCAATCAGATAGTAAATTGATGTTTTTCTTCTTGTTTGTAAAGGGTCACTCCAGTTTTATAACCCATCTGGACTGGTCAGTGGACTCTCAGTATCTGGTTTCAAATTCAGGCGACTATGAAATACTTTACTGTAAGTATGACCGCTGTCCTCTGTTTTGTTTACTCCTCTGAATCTGTTTTAATAAATGAAAGCAAAGTTTCTTTAACTTTCTGACTTTTTAAAGCTTTTATGATTATTTAAAAATAATACAATCTTCTCTGCATAATTTTGAGTTGCCGTCAATATTTTGTAAAGCTGGAAACATGTCAGCTGGTTACTTCCTATGAGTGAAAACACTTTAAAAAAACCCACTCTGATCACCTTTTGATCAATTTTCAAATTGTTTTTTTCTGTTTTTGCCTCTGTTAGCGCAGAGCAACCCCGCCCCCTCTACCTGTCTCTGTTGCTAAGAGTTCGGAGAAGGAAGCTTAAGCCCGCCCAGCATATATTTTATGTCAAACTGCATTTTTTATTTTTTTTTTGGTGTGCTCCTGATTCACAATGATTTGAATAAATTAACACTCAGAAATTTAATTTTGAGATTAATTTTCCTCCTTCAACACAAGAACATATTAAAATACCGTTTTCATCAGAGTTGGTCTTTAAAAAACAGCAGATCAAATTGTAACCTGCAAAAAAAAAGAAAGATTTTCATCATGCTTAAAATATTAATTAAGAAATCAAACAGTGGTCCAAAGGCAGTACCATGGGGTACTCCACTAGATAAAGGTGAGAATTTTCCTTTTATATGTCCTCCATGATTACAAGAATATGGGAAAAACACATTTTTCATTGGAATGGGTCTTTTAAAAAAACAGCAGATTTGAATGTAACCTGCCAAAAAAAGAGGATTTTCATCATGCTTAGAACATTCAATCAAGCAGTGGTCTAGAGACAGTGCCATGTGGTACTCCACTTGATAAAGGTGACAATTTGTCTTGTAGAATACTTTTTAAGAGTTAATTACATTTATAAAGAAAATAGAATAAAATACAATTTCACACTAAAATATAGTTGATAATCATGCTTTTTATTGTCAAGATGTGGATAGGTGGAACCCACTGACTGTACATAAACTATAGGAAATGTCTCACTTCTGGCTCAAACTAAAAAAAGTCAGATCCTTTTTTTCACCATAATTTTGATTGGACGGATCTTTAAGTGAACATGATCTGTTGCTTCTGCTTTGACCTGGCAGGGATCCCATCAGTGTGTAAGCAGGTGGTCAGTGTGGAGACGACCAGAGACCTCCAGTGGGCCACCTACACCTGCACTTTGGGCTTCCAGGTCTTCGGTAAGCCGCAGCTCCGTCCTTCTCCTTCTGTTCCGGTGACTCCCGCTCATCCTGTCTCCTCCTCCTTCCAGGTCTGTGGCCCGACGGCTCAGACGGCACCGACATCAACGCAGCGTGCCGGTCCAACGCCAACAACCTTCTCGTTAGCGGGGACGACTTTGGAAGGTCCACCTCTTCTCGTACCCCTGTTCACAGTTCAGGGTAGGACGTTTGTGTTGGGATCTAGAATCATCTGTGTGAGCGATTTAAACAAAAAAGTTTTCTCTGCAGGCTCCCAGCCATGTCTACGGTGGCCATAGCAGCCATGTGACCAACGTGACCTTCCTGTGTGACGACAGCTACGTGGTGTCGACCGGCGGGAAGGACATGAGTGTGATGCAGTGGAGGATCGTCTGAGCAAACGCCGATGACAAACTGCACTTAAAGGACAAACACTGATCTCTGAGGGGGAAGCAGGTCGCCGTGATCTGAAACCAGAAACTGCAGCGCAGAGAGGAGGTTTAGTGTAGCGTCGGATGCTCAGAGGACATTTTTCTTTCACATGCTACATAAACACAAACTGAAAAAAGTCCTGCTTAAGAAAAAAATAAGAAAAACCAAAGGTTTGGTTTTATGATTGCACTCTGTCACTCCAGAGGTTTTCTCTGCTGCCCGACAGGGTCAGAGACAGCAATGAAAAAACAAATAAAAAAACGTGTGATTTTCTAACACTTTTGTATTTAATGACTCAGGAAAGCACTAGTGAAGCAACACTTCTCCCTTTTCCTTCACATATCACGGCCCGTCAGCTGCCTCTACTGTGTTGGCGTCAGCTGTGTGAAAAATGCCAAATTAGCGATGGATGCCCCCCTTCAAATCATTCTGTAGCCCACCTTTAAATATGAGGCTTCTATTTAATTTATCCAAACTTCTTTCAGAATAAAACACCATTATTTATTGCTGGAAAATAAACTGCCTGAACAATTTTCCTTCAACTTTCTCTCTAAATGTGCTTCAAGGATTTGGCAGATGAGAGGAAAATCTAGAGCAAATTAAAGCATTTTCTTTGAATCGTTTAGTTTTATTGAATTAGGATGAGTGGCGGGGAAGGATGAGACCATTGCACTGTAACTGTCTGATGTGCACTGTCTGTTGATTTTATTTTGAAGGGTTTGTTTTTTCTCTACAATGCACTACTTCCACCTGGTAACTATAGAGCAGGTCTGTTACTTTTTTAGCTCTAGATGGAATTTCTCAAAAGACTGTTTGTGTTACTTAAAAACGTGTCCCGTTTCCTGTGTTTTCACCCTTTAAGCTAATGCATGCATGTGTGTAGAAATATACAAAGTTATATTATTTGATTGAAGTTGGCTGAAGATTGTTGGAGTTATTTTTATCAGGAAAATGCATTTTCCGACACACTTGGTTTAAATGCTCTACTGTGTAACACAAAGCCTGCAAATTCACATTTGATATCTGACTAAAACCGAAAATTAAAGCTGAAATTCCTTTGACCGCATCTTCCAACTTTCATTTGTTATTTGTTTCTGTCTTTAGTCATTACAAACTGTTTACGAGGGATTTTTGTTTATTACTAAATGTTCAATTTCAACTAAGAAAATGCTTCATATTGGCCTACATAAAAAAGCAAAGTAAAAAAATTTACATTTTACTGGAATTTTTGGCCAAAAATTAGTATTTCTTTGCTACATATAGGTATTTTATTAGCTTTTTGTTGGTGCAAATTAGTTTGTTTCTTTTAAACTGCACACAGTTTAAATGTTTGAGGGCACAAATTAGAATTTTATAAGTATCAAACTAGTATTGTGGGCACAACCTAGCATTTTGCACACACAAGTGAGCATTATGTGGGCACAATTGTTTTGTAGGCACAAATCTGTATTTTGTGCACACAAATTGTCCTTTTGCCTGCATAATTTAGCCTTTTGTGGTCACAAATAAGGATTTTAGGCACACTAATTAGCATCTTATGCACATAAATTACTTTTTTGTGGGTAACAAATTAGCTATTTGTTGGCACAAACGCGAATTTTGAACACACAACTTATCTTTAATTTGCATGAATTAGCATTTTGTAGCCACAAATTAAAATTTTATTATTCAAGTAAACATCTTGTGCACCTAAATTAGCATGTTTTGGGGAACAAACTAGCCTTTTAAGCACACAAATGAGCTAATTGTTTGTAGAAACCAGTACATTGTTGGCACAAATGAGCATTTTTGTGTACAAAAATGAGTGCATTGTTGGCAGAAACTAGCATTTTGTGGGATCAAATTAGCATTTTTGTATACTAATTAGCATTTTGTAGGGAACAAATTAGTATTTGTGGATACAAATGATCATTTAGTGTGCATTAAGTATTATTTTGTGGTCACAATCACAATTTTATGACCAAAAGTTTTTTTTTTTTTTCTGTGGTCACAAATTAGTATTAGGAGTTGAAACTAAAATACAAAATTGTGACCACACAAGAGAATTCTTGTTTATGTCCTGAATTATGAATCAGAGGGAACAATTTATTATTATTTTTTTAATTCCATATCGGCTCTGTAGTTTGATATTTTTGTCACTTTGCTTTTTGAAACCTATATTATTCTATCAATATATAATAATTATTATTATTGTTATATTATACTACATGCTTTAAATGGATTGGGTGTGGGTTGTTGTGACTGCAGGGTAACACAACATTATTTTTACATGTACGCTTTCAAACAGATTTAAACTCCCCACATCGCTCCACCCTCCTCAAAAAAAGTTGTTGACGTCGGTGGTCGTCAGGGGTCTGCGTGTTCTCATTGTGACCGCGAGGGGGCAGCCTCGAGCCGGCCCTCCTCTTCATTCGCACGCCGTTCCAGCGTTTCCCACTAAAGAAATCTCTGCGCTTTCGTCCAAACACTGAATGGGAAGAAAATGTGGCCCGAAGGAGGCGAAGACTGACCCTCACCACCGCGCACCGTTCTCAACCGAGCCGCAGCCGAACATGGACCCGGGGAGACGCAGCAGCGGCCGCCGACAGCAGCAGCAGAGACAACGGAGCACAAAGCGGCTGCAGGAAAACGTCGTTTAGCGTCTGTGACTTCATCCGCCTGACTCAGCAGCCGCATCCGAGCCCACGCACAGGAGTCCGAGCGGGGCCCGGGGCGGGCTCCGAACCCGCGGAGCAACCGAGGAGCCGGAATACTAAAGCAGGAGAAAATGAGGTGAGCTCCACGCGCTCCGCTTGACGCGTCATGACAGATGCGCACCGACGCGCGCGCGCGCGGCCCTCTGCCTCCATCCGCAGTCAGCTTCCAGGCCCTCTGGAAAACGGGGGTTTCGAACCCTCAGCTTCACCAAGCTTCGGCCCTGCTATTTTAGTCAGTCCTCTTCCCGCAACCCCCCTTTCTCCTCAAAGCCTGTCCATTGTCACCGCAGGACCCGCCCTGTGTATTGACGGAGTCCGGATTGACGTTGTCATGGAAACGAGAGCATCTCTTTTTTGCTCCTGCTTGTCTAAATATGACCGTTTCGGTGCCATATGGGGGGTGGGGGGTAAGATAAGTGAGGACGCTTATAACCATGGCAGCAGCGTTGGGGGGTGGGGGGTGGGGTGGGGGTATATATTCTGGTGGTTGCCAGGCAGGTTACCAGACACCCACCCACCCCCCTCCCCGAAAACACACTCCACAGATTAACCAGTATAATTTCACCATCTGAAATTAAGAAAATACTTATTTTTTGTAATTATAGTTGTAATTGTACACTTAAAAGACCCCCCCCCCAGCCAGTCTACACTGATCTATTTATGCAACAGTCCTTTTAAGCTTTTCCTGCCTGTAGTTTGACTCCTCCGTGTCTCTGTAGCTGCAGCCATCCTGTTTTTTTTTTTTTTTTTTTTTACAGCTTCACGTTTATTCTGAAGCCCCCCCCTCCCTCGCCTCTTGTGGTGTTGCTCCATCCCAACGTCTCTCCTCCTCACCCAGCTTCCGATCTCTCTCTCGCGTCACTCCGGCGTTTCCTCGCAGCCCTCGGCTCCTCGTCTCCACTTCCTCTCAGAGCAGATCCATTTGTTGACTCGTGCCCAAAAGGGAAGTCTTAAATCAAGCTTCTTATTCAGCCAGATCTTTAGTTCAGCCCCAGTGCTTCCATTCACTCCAGCACATGTGGATCACATGTTTATTTTTAGTCCATTATTGTTAGAGCTCCAAGTAAGCAGAGGTCTTTATTTTTTCTTCTTCCTCTCTTTCTGCTGATTGGTGGATAGAGGCTGTTTGTTGACATTTATGTGCAGGAGAGCTGCAACGCAAAGAAGGGAAAGCGGCGAGAGGGTTTGTGGGAGGGCGTCTGTTTGGGTGACTCACTTGTGGGAAAGCGTAGTGTGAGAGAGACTGCAGCGGGATGTTGCCGGCCCCCCTCGGCTGATCGGAGGGCAGCTCCACGTGAGGCCGAATCACGCAGAGAAAACCCTCCAAGAGAAAGAAGGAAAAAGCTGCTGATACATAAAGCTCCTCTTTCTTACTTAGTGTAAAAAAAAATCAAACTTATTTTAAGTTTAGCAGCAAAAGAGGGTGTTGATCATGTGTCCTCTGACATGATGGAGGGATCAGATGACTTCCCCACATGCCGTGAAAAGTATTTACAGCCCCTGTCCAGCATTTTCTCCTCAGTATGGCTTTCCCAGCTTTCTGCATGCAGCTTCTTACAGAGCTTCTTGATTTAGTGAGTTTTACTTCCCTGTCCATGTTTTCTCTCTTTTTCAGCTTAGCTGCAGACATATATTGTCAAATACATCAAAGTTTTAGAACAGACTCGATTGCACAGGGGGCCAAAATCCAAAACACACCTTAGGTCGTCGGCCGAACAGGATAAACATTTATTGAACACTCTAAAACTACATACACCGTAACCTTTTAACATAATTAAGAACTAGATATACGGCATGACCTGCGATAATGCTAGTGTGAATGCTGTAAGCTGAATTTGGCCGCCAAAGATGCTAGTGCTGATAGCTGAGGATGCTAAAATTGATAGCTAAAAACGCTGAAGCTAATAGGCTGCTAAAATATTAGCTAAATACCAAATTAGTCGGAAAAAGTAAAAAAAAGAAAAACATAGGCTAGCCAAAACAGCTAACATTTAGCTGAAAAAAATAGCTAAACTTCAAAACAGTATAAAAGACTGAAAAAAACCCTAAACTAGCCAGAACCGCTAGCATGTCGCTGATATATTAGCTAAACTCCAAAATAGTCTAAGAAGCTCTAGCAGAAGAATGCTAGACCTTAACTTTTTCTTACATAAATGTGAATAATAAAAAGGCAGGATTATTATTCCAGAATAAATCAATTTAAACATTGAATAACTTTCAGTATTTTACGCTCCATAATAATATCTGGAGGGCGGATATATTTAACTGGAGGGCTGGAACCGGCCCCCGGGCCTTGACTTTGTCACGTGTTTTAGAAAAAAGAAAAAGTCAAACTTCATATCTGTAAAAGTAAAAAATTCTGCTGCATCAGCAGAAAAAAACCTATTATTTTAAGGAAAAATTTCTAGTCACGAAGACTATTTTCCTCAAACTTTCTTAATTAGATTATTTTTCTTGCAAGACAAGACCATTTTCTTGAAATAAAGGTCTTATTACTTTTTTTAGTTTTTGCCGTGTTTTGGTACTTCAGACTCACTCAGTCACAGTTTTGTTATAAAAGTATTCCCTGTGAGCTGCACGAGGGAGGCTGCATCAGGATGGGGGACTGTTGGGTTTTCACATGAGAGCCCTTCCTGAACCTATTCCCTTGTGTTAAAAAGCAAACTTTTATCTTCCTGAAAAAAAGAAAAGATACATGGTCTCAGTTTTGTTGCAAGTGAACCCTGGTGCGGTTTACAACAGAGTGTGAACACGGGAAAACAAAAAAAGGAAGTAAAGCAAAGAAAAAAGTTGCATTCTCTGGAATTTTCAAATACGAATACTAATTGCTGAGTTTTCTTTTTTTTTCTTTTGCTTTATGATGTTCTCCATGCAGTTTTTTAAGCAAATTATGTTAAATAAATGCCTTCCTGATTAGATAACATCTGCTGGTGTGTCCTAGTACAAACACTCTCTCTGAAATCTCTGGTGTAGGTGGTGCAGTGATAAATGTCCCATCAGATATTTTTGGGACAAAACTGTGTCTCCTAAAGTAGAAAAACACCTTCAATCAGAGGTCAAAGGTCATTTCCACTAAGCAATAATTTTTTCTCTCATCTTTCAATCCGTCTGTTACCATCATTTCATAATTTACAATCTGCTGTTGTTTTCCATCAGTTGTATTTGTATTAAATCAAAATTTTAAAGAGCCCAGCAGAGGGTTACCGCATCGAGGTGGGGGCTCGTCCGGGATAATTTATAAACCTAACTAGTTGTAGACATAATGTTTACCTAAAACAATCTCAAATCTGTTTTTTTTTCTTGAAATATTAAGAATAAATTTCTTTAAAGTAAAACCAGATCATGGAGTTTACAAAACAATATTATTTTTTGAGGCAAAAATTAAATTAGTTTTGACTAATGCATTTGTTTTAACCCAGTTCTAGTCAAAGTCTCCAATGAAAATTGTGTTTTTAAAGCATTCTTGTGGCATTTTTCTGATGCTTGGGGACAAAAATAAAGAAGTTTAACCCATCAGAACACAGACCCATTCCTTCCTTAAAATTGGACTTTCATGGGATACTCCACAGACCAAGTGACTCACAAAACACAATTCAGATGTTTTACTGTTATCCTGATGGATTCTTTTGGGTTCAAACTGCATTTCTTTATTCCAATCACTGTAAATCAGGGGAAAAAATTATCCAACAATATTCTTCTACAATTTCTAAGTGCCACTCTGCAGAAACCATGTCTTAAAAAACGACACTGCTTTTTCAATTTTGGCTTAAAATGACGTCATCATAATTAAGCCTTTAACGCCTGAGGCGTCGCTGGTGACGCTTAAACACAAACTTTTCAATCGTTAGCTCGATCAATGTAATTCCAGTAGATTTTGAAGGAGGAAAGCGGCTTGAGCTACACTAGGAACACTTCGAAAATAGATGAAAAGATGATTACAGTGGGACTTTAAAGCCATTTCACTTATTTCTCAAAGCTGTTGAGTTTTATTTTTCAGATTTACCAAAAAATAAATTGATTTAATTAGTCTGTTGTGGATTAATTTTTCCCAGCAGGTTCTCTGGCTTTAGCCGTGCTGCTTTCTGAAACACACAAAGGCTTTAAGATCTTTAAGATTGCTCTTTGTTTGTGGCGTACACCTCGGCTTGCCGCAGAAAAGGAGCTTAATGGTCTGTGTTTGCTCCTGCCAGATGGAGCCCCCGGGTTGAGGATCCAATCTGACCACGCTGCACATTTTACACTTTGTGGGTCGACATTTGTTTCTTAAATTTAAAGGTTTGTACACGCGCTCCTCCTGCAGGATTTTTCCATAAACGATTGATGTGGTGCGTTTCTTTTGGCGATTAGGAGTGCAACTTTTCAAACTCTATCATTTATTTAAGGCTAATTTTGGAGCGCTCCGTCGCTATAAGGGAGGCAAGCGGTCTGGCTTTCCATACGGCCTAACATGTAATTTTCAGCCGTTTTTCCTCGGAGGTCGAGAGGCGGCGGTCCAATCCTTAAGGCGGGCGGAGATGACTGGTCTGCAGGAGTCACATGTTCTTCCCCCCCTCCGCTCTGCCTCTCCCAGCATTCCCTCAGTCACTCGGCCGAAGCCTCCTCTCCGCCGGGCCGCTCTGTGCCGCGGGGTTTTTGGAGAGAAAACTTTAGCCCGGAGGATGTGAAGGGGAAGTGAGATCGGCGTTGCACAACATGCGTTGTGACCTCTCTCCTGCATAATCTGCTTTATAGCTCCTCTCATCCTGTGCTTGAGGACTCCAGACATGTATTCCCTGGACGACTTTGGGTAAGAGTGCAGGAGACTTCCTTTGATTACATTTTTCCCTGACAGAAGTGAAACGTTCCTCTCTGAGCTTCTTCAGCTTTGGAGAGAAATGTTTTCTTTCTGGGCAGCTGTGATTGCAACTGCTTTAGTTTAGTCTTCTCCAGGGAAGTGGGGGGGGGGAGTTGCTCTCTTCCAGCAGCACCGATCCGACCCGTTCCAGCGTGTTTTGAGAAAAAAGGAGAAGACGGGAGCGGATCGTCCTAATCTGCAAACGGCTGAACGAGCGCTTTTTTTCAGACGAGGGGGGAGAGACGGACGGACGATGATAAACGGATAGAGGTCTGCACGTATCATGGTGCTGGCAGATTACTGATTTGTTTCAGCTCAAATACAGATGTGAAGCAGAGCGCGGCGCGGCGGATAACATCCCCGCTGCGTGGATTCTTGTAATCTGGGGTCGGGTGCGTGACACGGAACAGTTTCCGTTGATGCTGCTTATGGATGAAAAAACATCTCCTGTAATGGATTCCTGCAGGATCTTATTGCTAATAATCGCTAAACCTAAGGAGGCCGGCGTTTACCTGCAAACAGAAGGGCTGGATCTCTTTAAGGATCAGGATTAGTGTCACCACGAGCAAGCTGGGGGGGTGGGAAGTGACTGATGTATTAGTTTCCCATCCTGCTTTGGATTCATCTGAGTCAAAAACTGGTCATTTAACAGCAGATCTGGTCTTTTTTTTGTGTGTTTTGTGGTTTCTGGGGTCAACCCTTGACCTCTCAACGCTTAAAAACTTCACAGCAAAACAGATAAATTATCCCTTAATTCTGGGTTCACTTGTGTTTTATTTTAAATGATGAATCAAATTTGCTTTTTTCTTAATCTTAAATTTGACAAAAAATCTTAAAGAAACAGATTGTTTTCATTCATTTGTTTGAGATTTTTAATTTGTCACTACTTAAGAGTTTTGTGTTTTATAGTTTACATTCATTCAACTCTAAACATCTTCTTTAAATAAAACCATAAGAAAAACTTGAATCCAAAATGTTTATTTTCTTTACACAGAGCTGCATGATGAAAACTGTTGTTTCTATAATCCATATGACTAGAAATCCTTTTGGATTATTTGTAATCTTTTAATTTATAGAGTTATCCTGTCACAAATGAGAAAATATATGCAATTGTTTAATGTTTAAACTGCTCCAGTTATCATTCGTTGGGGTTTATGCACTAAGACAAAATAACAAAATGTTCTTGTCATATGGCTCAAAAACCCCTGAATAATCCCTGGGATTATGGCTCCTTTATCAGGTTTATTGTAGATAAATAAAGGCTATTAGCTAAATATCAAATCTCAGAAAAGTTGAATTTTTAAAGACAGTAGCAGAACAGCGTACATATCAAATCAAACTTTATTTATAAAACACTTTTCACTCTAAAGTGCTTGCCACTAATAAAATGAATGAACACACAATGACCTTTAACCTTTAACTCCTGCATAACAAAACATCAAAAATTTGAAAAGAAATTGAAACAGAAATTTAAGCAAAATTAAAATTGATTGATCTACCGAATGTATATTGTGCTTTTATTAAGCCTGGAGCTTCTTTTTTCTACCTAATAACATTTTCCTTTTAATTTTTAATTCATCCATTGTTTATCACCATTTATTTGAGACACTTTTCACTTGATAAAAAAATACTAGGCACTACATCCACCAAAAATGCAAAAAAATCCCAAGCAATTTAAAAGTCTGGATTAAAAATACATGATCAAAGCATCCTAAATAAGAAATATATAAACAAAATGTCTATGATTCTAACTTTATAACATAAAATATTTCTAATATTATTGTTATTTCAATTAAGTGAAATTGAATGAGTTGAATTGGTTGAAAAACCCTGCTTTAATGGTTGAAATGAAACATTTTCTTTTATTATTCTTTATCCTGCATTACCATTTTTCACCACTAGATTGTGCTATAATCGCTTATAGTTTATACTTTCCACATTCTAGTCCCCAATTTACTCCAATCAAGCACCTTTAGAGACTAAGTAAATTATTTTTTCTTATATTATGATTTAAAATAAGAATAAAACAACATCTGTTTAAAATATTTTTATCAAATTGTGGCAAAGCCTTCATAAAAGCTGTTTTTAATATAATATTGTTGCCTCGTCCCGCCTCTTCCAGAGGCTTACATGAATGTCGGATGACCTGTCTGCTTAATTGCTTGACCTCTTATTTGGGTTACCCGGTGAAAAAAGTCTCTACAGTCAATGCTGACCCCTCTTCTGGCTCAGACGTTGCGTCAATCACTCCACGGATGTTAATGGACGATCAGCATCTATCTCCATCCGGCCTCTGTGGTGGAGCGGTCCGATCAATAGCAGTTTACACCAGCATAGGCCGCTCGTTCGTTCTCCAAAAGTGGGTGGCCATGGAAACGGGAGGGCTCTCTGAAAGAGGAGGGGTCACATCAGGAGCATCACCCCTCCCTCTCAATCCAGAAAGGATGTATCAGGGAGGAGGGGCTGGGTGGTATATGAGGTAATCTCCCATGGGTTAACATTATGACAATAGTGCAGGGCTTCACACACACACAAGCATCTGTGATGCAGCCAAACAACTGGCTGGTAAATGACTTCATCTGCGTCCGTCTGTCAGTCTCTCAGTCCGCTCCGCAGCGGATGGATCAGATTTGGAAGCAACAGTTCAGGAATATACCTTTTTCTTTTATCAGCATCCTCAGTAGTTTGTGTATTTTTTCCGTTGTGGGATTGTATCACCTCTGAATGAACTGCCGCACAGGAGGGGGTTTGTAGACGGTTGCAGGGGTCTGTCGGTACTGAAATGGACGTCCATCGGATCCAAGTGGTGCGGTACTGTCTTCCTCAGAGCGTCAGCGACTCGGGATTGTTTTACAGCCACATCGCTGCCAGGTCGGTGCTTCACCTTTGAGTCGTTTCCTCTAACCCTGTTTGTCAGGGCGGCGATAATTAAAAGCAGAAAGATGGAAAGGCCCCTTAAAACACACAATTCTTTTTTTTCTGCGATTTTTCCAAAATGTTTCATTTTGCGTTTTTAATATTGTAGGAGAACAGATGGATGAATCTTTCCTGACTTTATTTTAATCAGGGCTAAAATACTAATCTGTAATCTTAATCTGGCTTTAAAAAAACTGCTGCATAGAAATTAAATTGAGGTTATTTAGCAATAGCAGCTGTATGCTTTAATAATAATAATTTTTCCACACAGTTTAGTGTTTCTAAAAAGGTGAAACCAGAGTGTCAGACATGTTGACGGAGATGATTCTTCTTCTTATGGAGAGCAACAGGAAATGCATCTTTTTTTTAGTTTCTTCTCACTAAAACGCTGAATTTTGATGTTTTTTCTTCTCCTTCTGGCTGAAACAGCAGCCTGCCAGGCAGAGGAACTTCTTTTTTTCACCTTACTTTGTGTTTTCTAATAAGGATTTTTAGGATTAATAAATTTGAATGCTAAAAAAATCCTTTACTACCTTCTTAGAAGGCCCAAAGCGCTTTACAGTCACATTTACATCCACTAACCTACCATCAGTGGAGTTTACAGTCTTGCATAAGGACACTTGGGGTACAAAGGCAGAAATCAAATCTCGAACTTTCTGATCGGATGTCGACCGCTCTACCCCAGCACTCCTACCGCCTGTCAATGTCATTTAACTGACTTGATGATACTGAAGAACAGCAGCAATACAGGGTAACTCTATTCTTATTATTAGAAACAGATTGTCGGAAAAACTTTATTAAGGTCAGTTTTAAAAACACTGTAAAATTAACAAGTGTTAATAAAGTTTGACATAAAAATATATCGTTAAACTTTTTATTGGGGGAGTTATGTGCTGTGGAGCACACGGTTCACATATTATATGTGTTTATGTTAATGTTATGTCAAAATTTAATGCAGATTAAGGCTGCATTAAATTCCTTTTCATATTAGAAATCTGACTTTTTTTTCCTGTACTTGCATTTAGTTATATTTTTATAAAACTATGTTCATTTTTTTATTATTGATTTCCCTTTGCTATTTCTGCACTGTTTTCAGTGGAAGCGATAAGAGTTTTAGGAGTTAAAAGTTCACCTCTGGTTCAGTTTGTGATGTAGTTTCAGAGCAGGACTAAAAAAACAAACAGATTATTGAATCTCTGCAATCGATGGTAATGCAGGGATAGGCTCCAGCAACCCTATGACCCCAAAAGGAATTGGTCGGGTTTGTAAAATGACTGGATAGATGGATGGGTGGTTTGTTGAACCCAGTTTGACCTGTATGACTGTAAAATGCGAATGGTAAAACTTCCTTAAAGACCTACTCTGATGAAAACATTAAACATGTAATGTAACATCTGCCTAAAATCTCACTTCAGTTCTGATATTCTTTGCTGTTTTTCTATTTTGTTTTTTTTGCTATGCTGATGTTAGCTTGGGGCTGTTGTGAGGGGCTATAAGCTAGCGAGAGAGAGTGTAAAGAAAGGAATGCTGGGATGTCAACGTAGGGTTACTTCTGCGCCAACAGACCCAGGGGCAGATTTCTAATGAACTGCTACCGTTCTGCAGAAACTATGTCCTAAAAAATGACATGTTTTTGGATTTTGGCTAAAAACTGTATAATCAAAGCTTAAAGACCGCTAGGAACAAGATTTATAATAGAAAACAATGCAGTTGAAATGGGACTTTACAACATTAAACTGATTTAAAAGAAGGCTCAGGTCGACACGCTGCCAACACTGGTTAAAAGAACTGATGTCATATACAACAAAACAAAGATTTTCAAAAAATTATGTAAAAAAATCGCAAAAAAAAGACATTTAAAGTAAAAACCTTTGAAAACAACTTTTAGTCATCCAGTCTTTTGTAAACTGTAGATCTTTTGTACGACGGTTACATAAACCTGCTGTTCTCCATCAAGGATAATCTTCTTAGTCATATGTTATAGCTTCAATGCTTTAGTAAAGGAGAGTCACGAGGCCTTTTGATGGGAGCAACTTGGTGCTTAAACTTCCAACATTTACATTGGTGGTGCGTATCTGCATGAGTCTGAGATGCATATCTGCAGCTGCACACATCGGCGAACGGCTGGACTCTGACAGATCTTCAGTCAGGGAGGGGTTGTTACTATAAACACAAAGTCTTCAGTTTCAGATGAAACTTTGAGATATGTTACAAGAGTTATTGTTTGGATTATTTTTACACCGTTGAACATTAGAATACCTTTCTGTTGTTGCTAATAATTCTTTGTTACACACATTGACTGTATATGAGAACTGGAATGAGTGACTCCGCCCTGTTGTGTTCCAAAGAGGAAGTACCTGTTGGCCAAAATCCCATAGACTTTACGAACCCTAATTTATTTTCATGATATTTGTTCTGCAGTGTAGTTTATTCAAGTGACCAATCAGAGGCTTCGCTGACCGTTTGATTGACAGATTCTCAAGTTGAAGGGGTGTGGCTTTCCAACGAGCTCCTGATTGGTGAGAGGGATGTCATTAAAAAAAAATCACTGCTTACTGATGTTGTCTGGCTCCAACATTGTGTCATTCGTTTAATTAAAAATCAGCAACTGTATTGACTTAATTTAGATTCTATGGATGACATTACACTCACTCAGTCCACTTGTCATATACAGTCAATGGTTACATAATAAAAAATTAAAATGTAACATAAAAAAAAATATATATATATATATATATTTATTTTTTTTTAAATTTATTCTTAAGAGATTAGCTCTTTTCTAGTAATAACAGGTCAAAGCTACAGTGCACTTAAAAAATGCAAAGTTTATTGGTTGGATGCACTGTTTTCAGGGGTCTTAAAAAGTCTTAAAACAGGGTTCTCAAACTCAAAATACCCTGGGGGACAGTGAAGGCCAAGTCAGTCTGAGGCTGGGATGTACGGGGTTCTATTTGTGCCAAAAATCTCTTTTTGCTCCACTCTCTATTTCTGAGGTCCATTGTCCACGCCTGCTGAATTAGTTTCTTGAACATATGTTTATGTTTTTGTACTACTAAGCAATATCTTCTGTGTGTCGTGTGAAACGACAGGAGCTAACCACGCTAGCAACTGTTGCTAAGGACTGTCAACAACGAAAGCAAATGCAAAGTTTTAAGGATAAAGCAAGCTGAAACATCACAAAGCAAATACAAAGCAATCATCATAGAAGGATGGACATGCAGAAGATATTGCTTAGTAGACATTGAGCTTTCATATTAAGGTGGGGGGCGCAAAATATCAACTTGCATGGATTTTATGATTTTATGAATTTGTAAACAATACCTTAAAAAGCCTTTTAAAAGTCTTACATTTTGATATCCAAACCATACAAATTGTGCTGCTTGAAACATCTCTGTTTCACATTTCATGTCTAAAATCAGGGCTGGGAATCTATAATAATTTCCAGAATCCATTTGATTCAAGAAACTGGATCTATTGAATTCCGATTTTTTTTCCCCAGTTCTTTCGATCCACTTTGTTCGATTCAAATCAATTTCGAGTCTACACAGTTTAAACATTTAGGCACATTTGTTTAGAAATATATCAATTATCTATATTTACGTTTTGAATATATTAATCTGAAACAGTTCACATACTGCTAAATGTACCAGTGAAATAATGATATTGTTAATAGTACAATGTTACATGGATTCTCAAAACGAGAAGTTCTAAAAAAATGTTCACATCAGTAACATTGTAAACATATTGTTCTGCCTTTTACAGGGCCCTGAGTTTAAGGGCGTTTACAGTTTGGCCACTAGATGGCGATCGTACCGTAGCATTGCTCCTTTTTCCAGAAGAAGAAGAAAGTGTGAGTAAAAAACAGAGCTTTAGACCACAAATGGTTACTTTCGAAAACACTTCCTTAAAAGAGTTTGGAAAATGCACGCCTATGAGTATGTAAAGCTGCTCATTTAGACAGCAATGTATGTTTAGGTCGACCAAGCGTTAGCATTAGCCATCTTATGGGAAATTCCATTAAACGTTAAAATCAAGCTAGCGGACTTTAGCTTTATGTGCTAAATCGATTTATATTTTTATGAAACAATTGATCTATTCAAATCGATTAATTGATTTTATCAAGCCAGCTCTATCAAAAATGTAATTCTTTCAACCAAGATTATTTTGATCAAATTGTGTAAATAAACTTTGGAAAAGAAATGTTGTTTTCCACCAATATGCAGTCGTTTTGATTTATAAAAAAGAAAAAAAGAAGAGCTCACAGTACAGACCACAAACAACAAGAAAACAAGCTTCAGTTTTGGTCAAAAAATGATGATAAATTTACAAAAATGGAAATAATTGATAAAAATGGAAATAGCCTGAGAATTGTCTTAATTTATTAACATGCATACCCTCAAAGGTCTTTAAAAGTCTTAAATTTAACTTGAAGAAACTTGTGTGTCTGTGACACTTTATGGGTGTTTATCTCCTTTTAACAGACGGTAAAAGTCGTTTATTTTTAAGTTTCTGGCTCCCGGTGTTGTTTTTAGCAGCATCTTCCATGCAGTCGACAGCATCGCATTACATGGGAGGAAGAACTCCAACCTGGTGCAGTTTACCACCATCTGAGTGTTTGTGTTCTATTCTATAGGGAGTTTTGTGGGCTCCTGCTTGTCATCTCTAACGTTTCTGTTTTTAGTTGTGGGGGCCTCCATCCTTCTGTGAACTGTACTTTCCCCCATGGAGAAGATTAGAGGTCTTGTGCAGGAGTTAAGTCCTGGTTAATTTAGATTTAAGACTGCAGTGAGGTAATGATCCGCCTGCCAGGCTCTGCCTCTAATCCAGCCCTTGTGTCAGCTGGGCCTCTGCACCCACCTGAGTCCTAAATAAATGTGTAGAACTGTCACTTTATACCTCCTTCACCTATAGTGACCTCTATAAACCTTATTTAGTCATAAACAGATGCTTAATTTGAACCACAAGTTTGAAACGCCCATTTTTCTGTTTTTTTATTGTTTAAAATAAAACTTTATTGTTCTTTGTGTTGGATTTGGGCAGCAGGATAAACTATGTGGATGTACGGTTATTCGTTTCTGGTCTGATTCATTTAAAAAAGGGGGTATTGTGTTCCAGCTTAGCAGACTAAACAACAGAAAAGAGTTCTTGGCATTTCTGTGAGCGTCTTACGTTTCAGCCCGGTTATCCTGGCTTGATTAGTTTGGAGCCAAATGGAAAGAAAATGAAATACCTCTGTTGCAACCGGCTTCAGTCTGATGGTTTTAGTTCAGTTTATGGACGTCCCGTTCAGATAGAACCCCGTACTTCTGCTACAGTCAAGAAACTGCAGCTGAAGCTTCATCTAGAGACAGAAAAGTGTATAAATATCATTTACGTTGAAGCTGAAGGCTTTTTCTCCTTATTATAAAAAGAAGCAGATCAATAATATGGAAGCGTATGTGTCACAAAAATAAAAAGAAAAGTCAATACTGGAAATGCTATTTCATTTTCAAAATGCACCTGCATTATTTGTCTCTTAAATGAAATTAAAAAGCAATTCTTAGAACTGCTTTCTCATTTTCTTCTTCAACACTGCTCATTCTGTAACTTAATTAAAATAATAAAGAAAATGGCATTTGACATTTCGTTTTCAAAAAGTTCTATGGTAAATCTGTAACAAAATTCAATCAGAAATATCAAACTTGAAAATTAAAATGCATAAACAGAAATGCTATTTCATTTTCAAAATGTACCTGCATTTTTTGTCTCTTAAATCAAATGAAAAAGCAATTCTCAGAACTGCTTTCTCATTTTCTTCTTCAACTCTGCTCATTCTGTAACTTAATTCAAATGACAAAGCCTATGGAGATTGCTTTTTCGTTTTAACATTCTGCCGCGCAATAAGTGTAACAAAAATCTAATGGGTACTGGAACGTCCCAAGGGCGCACGGCGATGACGTCAGAGCTCCTCCTCCGGTTTGGTTTGTTCCGTCTGGAACAGCTACAAGCCGTTCTCGTCGATTTATATAGAGCGGGAAAAGCGGGATACACTGGATAGTTTGAGGGTCTGTTACTCCCGCCGCCTCTCTGGCTGCTGCCCGATACAGCCCACATGTCCATCGGAGCTCACGGGCTGAATGTGCCGGCAGACAGACTATCCTGCAGCTCGCGGGACGCGGCCCCAGACGCGAGCCGGTACAGTGACGTTCCGGCTCGCGTCCGGGGCCGCGTCCCGTGAGCTGCAGGCCAGTGACGTACCGAACAGTAGGCGCACCGGGGGATGTTTTAATTTATTTGTTTTATTTTATTTTTATTTTTTTTGAGAAACGCCAGTTATTTTAAGAAGAAAAAAATAAATCTCAGCTATGAGTGTGTGGCCCGTCCCTCTTTCACTTGCGAAAATATGCAAAATATCCCAAAGTTTTGGAGGCTAAAGCATGATCCAGCCCCAGCATAGCTGTCTGTCTGCCGGCACATTCAGCCCGTGAGCCCCGATGGACACGTCGGCTGTATCGGGCAGCAGCCAGAGAGGCGGCGGGAGTAACAGACAGTGTATCCTGCTTTTCTGTCTTTAAGGTTTTAAAAAACACAAGTTAATCAGTAATGATGAATCTCAGCTTTGAGCTCATTTTCCCTCCCCTTTCTTCATTTTTTCTGTATATAAATCGACGAGAACGGCTTGTAGCTGTTCCAGACGGAACAAACCAAACCGGAGGAAGAGCTCTGACGTCATCGTCGTGCGCCCTTGGGACGTTCCAGTACCCATTAGATTTTTGTTACACTTATTGCGCGGCAGAATGTTAAAACGAAAAAGCAATCTCCATAGGCTTTGTCATTTGAATTAAGTTACAGAATGAGCGGAGTTGAAGAAGAAAATGAGAAAGCAGTTCTGAGAATTGCTTTTTCATTTGATTTAAGAGACAAATAATGCTGGTACATTTTGAAAATGAAATAGCATTTCTGTTTATGCATTTTAATTTTCAAGTTTGATATTTCTGATTGAATTTTGTTACAGATTTACCATAGAACGTTTTGAAAACGAAATGTCAAATGCCATTTTCTTTATTATTTTAATTAAGTTACAGAATGAGCAGTGTTGAAGAAGAAAATGAGAAAGCAGTTCTAAGAATTGCTTTTTAATTTCATTTAAGAGACAAATAATGCAGGTACATTTTGAAAATGAAATAGCATTTCCAGTATTGACTTTTCTTTTTACTTTTGTGACACATACGCTTCCATACAATAAATTGAGGGGCCACTTCAGATGAAAAGTTTATGTAAATGTGTGTTTCAGGCTTCAGGCACGCAGAGCTTCACAAGTTGAAAGTTAAACCAATTTGAACTTTGACCTATCAGGGAGGGAAGTGTGAACTATTTGAAAATTGATCATGGAGGACAAATTGATAATTGTGGTTTGTGCCCAATCAGTTGTCCCCATCTCCTGGTCCGGGATTGACTTGGTTCTGGGTCGCAGACAGAAAAAAAGAAATACATGCGCTAGCTTAGATGGTTTTCATTCAGTTCATTTTCTGATCCTGAAGGAAGTTTTATTTTGGAAAAATTCCAGATTCCGTTCACAGCATCCTGTGAGCAGCCCCTCCCTGCCTGTACAGTGTGAACACCATGGGTTAAATGAGCATTCAGTTTGTTGCTTCACTCTTCACATGAAGATTGATAGAGGAACAGTCAGTTTGGTTTTGTGTTTCAGACCTTTTTTACCTGCTTTCTAATTACTCTCCGTGTGTTGAGGTTTATTATTATCAGTAATCAAAAAAAGTGGATGTAAGGCCCCACAATCCTCTGCTCATGATGCAGACACAGAAATGTTCTGTTTTACCTCCACCTTGTGTCGCTGATCTTTGCTTTTATCCTTTGTCTCACTTTCTTAGTCAGTCTCTCGCTTCTATGATGTCTGTTTCCAGCAAAAGTTTTTTAGAGCAGAACCCTTTTTGATTCAAGAGCGGAGCTTTGAGGAGAGCAGGAAGTTCAAAAACATAAAGAACTCTGCTGTCAAATTAAAAAAAAGTGCTTCTAAATAAAGTGTGCAACATTTGCCTCTTTATTTCTATTACTCAGATTTCAATTTCAGTGTTAATTTTTTTATACTTTATTTTTTTACACAGATTTTAAACAGATGCAGGATAATTTTTGCCTGAGTTTTAAGCAATGACCTGCTATTTAATGCGGATTTGTTCATTTAGATTGAATTTCATTTCAGCTTTCCACTTAAAGATTAACACTTTTTTGGCTTTAAAGAGAAAAAAAAGAAAATTGACATTGACGAGAGAGGCTCACAAGTCCTGTTTTAAAAGTCCAAGGCTAGTCTGATGTCTCAAGTTTTACAGTTGAAGTATTAACAGTTATTTAAAATGCATTTTTTATTGTTCTCATACACTATTTGGATTTATGATTTATTTCAAGCAATCAAAACAAAAACTTGATAAAGAAAAGAAACAAAAGCGATATGACCTACACATAGATATACAACAGTTAAGATGATTAGTCATAATTTGATTGGAAAATAAAAAAGTAAAAGTGATGTATCTCAGAGAAACGTATCATATTATTAGGCAACCCGGTCTCAGTGAAATGCGTCCCTATTCCACGGCTTTGCACCCTCGGAATAACGTGCATAGTATACGCCAAACACGGTTTTTGCGTGCATATGATACGCAGTTCCAGCCCATTCAAAACAACAGGAGCGGCTTTTAGGTTTCGTTTTGATCACGTGGTCGGATGTTTAGGTTTCTCCGGATCAGGTGACTGATCACGTGACTTTTGAGTTTCTGTCCGGCACCGGAGATCCACTCTTTTTCTGGTGGAAAATCCCTCAGAATAAAATATTTTGTGGACTAATCTATATTTTGGTAATATTTCTAGCGAGAAATGTACCCGTTCCTATCACGACATGCATTTATTTTGGACATACAGTTCGTAGTTTGTCTGTTTTGTTTGACTTTTCGGTCTCAAAAATCGTAAAACAGCAACGTCTGGGGTGCACGGAACAATCACGGAACCGGACGATCAGCAGGATTTGGGACCCGACCCGCATCGGTGCCGGGTCAACGTTAGGGTTAGGGTAGGTTCGGAGAACCCGCCCGGAACCGTTTTAATCGGGCCCGAATGACTTCTGTAAAGCTGGAACGTGATCACTGCCTGACTACTTCCGGTCCAGGAGACGGTCCAAACGTGATCCCGAAACGAATATTATCAAGCTTAAAATAATGTTTCTTTAATTTCTGCCTCATAAACAAACACAAATGTCGGTTATTTTAAGTGACAATAACGAGGGAGGCTTTCAGACAAAATGAAGAAAGAAAAACACAATTGGGTTATTTTTTACTTTTCATTTTATTATTATTGTTAATATATTAATATTTTTTAATATAATAATAATAATTATTATTATTATTATTATTAGGGGTAGTAGAAGTAGCAGTATTAATTTATTATTTATTGTTATTATTATTATTATCATCATTATTGTTGTTATGTAAAAAATACATATAAAAGGAATGACAAACAAAATCCAATTGATTCATAAATTCATTAATACATTCAAAAATGTATTAATATAATAATATCATTGTTATTATTCTTTTTAATAATAATAATAATGTTGTTGTTGTTATTATATCAATAATAAATAAATAATTATTATTATTGATCCATAAGATCAACAGACTCCAAGTTTTTATGATTCTTGAAAGCTGAAGGGGTCAAGAGAGAATCTCATTATTCAGGGAACATTTTTTATTGTTATTATTTCTTAAAATGTTATTGATACAGGTTTGTGTCTGTTGTATGCTTGGTTTAATAAAATATCAGAGGATGGTGCTGTATCATCCATAGGATGAAACATAAATGTAACGTAGTGCTGTCTGATTTCTTCTGGTCTAGCAGATGAAAATAAGTGATCTCAAAACACAGATTCTAAACCATCCGAATAATGTTCCTGTGATTTCTGCCTCATAAACTAGTCACGTTTATTCACAGGGCAAGCTTCTTAGTGGCAAGAACAAAATATGGAGGACATCACCTGGGTTTTGGGAGGGAATTTAACATATTTTAGGATGTATAAACACTTGGGCTGTGTTTTGATCACTTTTTCAAGTGACAATTAGACAGTTGTTTTCAACATTATTTACTTCTTTGTGTTCAAGACGTAGTCTTTTTAACGTACATTCTTTCAGGTGTCTCAACTACATAGTGGCAATGGAACGCTTTTATGTTGCTATGGCGGTAACAAAGGACGCAAAACAAAACCGGAAAGAAGAACGCAAGATCTCAAATCAGAATAAGAGGGAGAAAGAAAGGAAAAAATAACAGTAACAACATCTAAACAATGCTTGCACAAGAGTAAATATATAAATATAATTATTCTTAAAAGAAAGGCAACAGGAAATATGTTTGCAAAGCTTCAGTTTCTTCATAAAAATACATGTTACAAATAAAGTCTATTAACTATTTTAAGAATGTGTTCTAAAAATTCAAATAAGACAGCCTTGTTACATAAGTAAATCATGTTTGAAACCAACAAGAACAAATGGCACTGTTAAAAAACAACATTTATTTATCAAATTTTTCAAATATTATGAAAGTGTTAATACCACATTTTTCTTTTTGGTTTTCTGTTTTTAGACCAAATCTAATCGTTTTGAAATTTAAAATGAACACTATTGAAAGTTAACCAGCACTGAAAATCAAACCAGAAAAATTTAGATTTCTACCATTTTTAAAAACAATGAATAAAACAGTTGCTAAACTGTTTATTTGTCGTTGCTGCAAGAAGTGTCCGTATTTTTGTCAATTTTTAAAATATTATGAAGTTTATAGATGGATAAATAACATTCAAGATTTTGAAGTGATTTTCTTTTGCTTTTGGTTCAATTAAATAAACCAAAAATAACCAACACAGGTCTCAGTAGATCTTATGATTCTCTTCAGTCAGTCCCTGTCTGCTTGCAGATCCACCATGAATGTGGTCAGGACAGAATGGATTATAGCAGTGTAGAAGATAGTCAGCAGCTCCTGACACAAAATTTTTCAGTCACTTCTTAAGCTATCACGGGAAGTCCAACCTCTGCTGGGCCTTTCTCCAGAGTGAGTCAACCTGGGAGGTTCACTTAAGGTCTCTCGAAAAAGTGGACCCTAAGAACGCGTATGGGTCTATAGAGGGGACTGTTCTGTTCAGAATTGTGTGAAGAGGATGGGGATGGGGGGGTTGTGTTCCTTCTCCCTGAGGTCCACTGTCATCTCTGTTTTAAGTATGATCAGCTCCGGGTGGCTTTGGCTGCACCAAAGGACAAGACGCTCCGTTTCCCGTTCTAACAAGTGGAGGAAAGCACAGTGACGTTTTGATGGAGGAGCTCTGGGATGATGGTATTAAATGCAGAGCTGAAGGCCACAAACAGGATCATGCATAGATCCCTGCAGAGTCAAGGTGGTGTCAGATGTAGTGGAGAGCTGTGTTGACTACATCGTCTGCATCATTTAATCACGTGAGAGAGGACTTCTTAGGAACTGGATGATGGTGGATCTGTTGAAGAGACGGGTGAAACTTTGAGGCAGCTGGTCAGAGCAAACCTTCAGACAGGATGGAGACACTCCATCAGGTCCTGGAACCTCCTGATCTTCTGCTTCTGAAACTGTTGATGCACATCAGATCCTCAGTCCAGGTTATATGTCCAGTCTGAAGGAAGTTGAGACAAGTCAATCCTTTAAATTAAGATTGATGGGGGAGGGAATGCTATGTTCCTTTAGAACCTGAATAGAAGTCGTTATGGTGGCAGCTCTCTGCAGGGTGGGGTGGGGCATCTCTTTTCATGAGGGTCTGCAGAACTTTAGAAACTGCAGTTGTTGGCAGAAAACTGCTCTGTTATCTTTGCAGTGTTGGTCATATTAGCTCCCTTGATCTTCTTTTTCATCTTGTTCCTGGCCTATTTCTAAAGGTCATGACCCCCACTCCTGTAGGCCTCTTCCTTGTCCTTACATTGCCTCAGCAGCTGTAAACCATTGTTTGATGTTGTTGAATTTGCAGAAGGTTTTGGTCTGCAGGCATGTCCTCACAAAAACTGATCTAGGTGTTCCAATCTTTGCATTTTTCATCTTGGACTCATCCGTCCATCTCTTAACAGTCTTCACTTTGGGTTTAGCTGATTTCAGCTTTCTTCTGTCGGTTGGGATGACATGAGGCAGTGATTTGAAAGTCTCAAAGCAGCGCAGGGAACAGAGTGATGCATCGTGTAGTAGAGTGTTCAAGGTGGGACAGGTCACCTGCTGTTTGTAATAAACTTAATTACATTTGAAAAATATATGAAAAAACAAAACAGCACTGACCCTAAAGAGCATGGATAACCCTCGATGGGGCTTTAAGCTCGTGGATCCTGTAAAACCTGCTGATGGGTCGCTCTCATTAGAATTGATACATACATCACTGTTGAAGTGTGGGACCTCTGTAAAATTCAAAATTCCTCTATACATTTAAAAAATGTGAAATAGCTTTAGTATGTACTCAAAATCTGGAAAGTTAGACTATATTTCTTCGCAGAAGTCATGATACATCCCATAATGTACTGCACATTTTAGGAGGAGACTGGGTTGAAATTTTACACTGTTAGCAGCAAAGTCGACAAAGTTATGAAGCTCCAATTAATGTCTATTCATATAAATTGCATAAAACTTGTCTAAGTTTCAGGGAGGACTGATCAAACGTCCCTTGTGTGATCATTGTTGTTTAGGAACAATCCTCTAAACTTCTTAAAATGTACAAACTAGGACTTGTTACTATGCAGAGTCTAAGTCCTTGTCACCAACAGATTATATTAAACACAAGCATACAAGAATCCTGAAGTTCTAAATAATTAAGTTTCAGAAAAATGAGTTTGTCAATTTTTACAGCACTGTCAACTTTACCAATTTAAAATCTAAAAAACATCTGTTCATTTATCAATTTATTAGCAATACCAGAGCTCATATTCATTTATATCATTATTTTATTAATACATAATTAGTTTAAGCCTCCCATCTGACCTGTGGTCTGATAAGAAGTTAAAAGTAACTATTCACAATAAATTAGGGATATTATTTACATACATTTGGTACAATGTACAAATCAAAACAATTACATAGTCAGCCCCAAAACGCCTGTTTATCTCACACCAAAAATCGCTTCCCAACCCAATCTCTAGTGAAACTTGACGGTAATTCTCCAAATATCCTAAAGCTTTTTTGAATGGCGTAGACCAGGGGTGTCAAACTCAGTCGCACAGGGGGCCAAAATCCAAAACACGTCTTAGTTTTTGGGCCAAATGGGATAAACGTTTATTGAACACACTAGAACTACATTATTAAAACTTTAAAACTGTAACTTTTTAATAGAATTATGAATTAAATATTAATGGCATCACCAGCGAAAATTTGTGGAATCTGTAAGACTGAGTTTGAATATGAAGATGAGTGCTGATAGATTAATTTTAATAAAATAAAGAATTGTCTGAATAGTGAGATTCTCTCTTGACCCCTTCAACTTTCAAGAATCATTAAAACTTGGAGTCTGTTGATCTTGTGGATCAACAATGTATTTATGTATCAATTGGATTTTTTTTATGTCATTCCATTTTAATTTTATTTTTTTTAACATAATAACAATAATGATGATAATAATAATAATAACAACAATAATAATAAATTAATACTAGTACTTCTACTGCCACTAATAATAATAATAATTATTATTATTATATTAAAAATATTAATATATTAACAATAATAATAAAAATGAAAAGTAAAAAATAACCCAATTGTGTTTTTCTTTCTTCATTTTGTCTGAAAGCCTCCCTCGTTATTGTCATTTAAAATAACCGACATTTGTGTTTGTTTATGAGGCAGAAATTAAAGAAACATTATTTTATTTTGATAATCTTCGTTTCGGGATCACGTTTGGACCGTCTCCTGGACCGGAAGTAGTCAGGCAGTGATCACGTTCTAGCTTTACAGAAGTCATTCGGTTCCGGGCGGGTTCTCCGAACCGACCCTAACCCTAACGTTGACCCGGCACCGATGCGGGTCGGGTCCCAAATCCTGCTGATCGCCCGGTTCCGTGATTGTTCCGTGCACCCCAGACGTTGCTGTTTTACGATTTTTGAGACCGAAAAGTCAAACAAAACAGACAAACTACGAACTGTATGTCCAAAATAAATGCATGTCGTGATAGGAACGGGTACATTTCTCGCTAGAAATATTACCAAAATATAGATTAGTCCACAAAATATTTTATTCTGAGGGATTTTCCACCAGAAAAAGAGTGGATCTCCGGTGCCGGACAGAAACTCAAAAGTCACGTGATCAGTCACCTGATCCGGAGAAACCTAAACATCCGACCATGTGATCAAAACGAAACCTAAAAGCCGCTCCTGTTGTTTTGAATGGGCTGGAACTGCGTATCATATGCACGCAAAAACCGTGTTTGGCGTATACTATGCACGGTATTCCGAGGGTGCAAAGCCGTGGAATAGGGACGCATTTCACTGAGACTGGGTAGGAGAATTTTATTTTTTAGGTCTAGTGCTGCAGATAAAACATACTAACAAATGTATGAAATTTGTTTGCACGCTCCAACCTCAAGTCTCTAAACGTATGAAGACCTAAGCCCTCATGTCCATCGCTGACTGTCGCTGTTTCCTCCAAAAACCTGACTCAAACTCTGACTTTTAACTGTGTTTGTGCAGAGGTGATGAGCTGAATCAGCTCTGTTTGACCAAAGAAACACATGCAGGAAAGTTATGTCCACAGTCTGTAACTGCTATGCTTTTACTGGAGAAAAGATTTATAATATTATACTTAATCGTCAATTTTTTCAATGTGTCAGAATCCATAATTGCTTAGAATTGTGCCTTAGAAATTTCCCAGAAGTCTCTGCAAAAAACAAGCTTGAACCGATGCTCGCTAGATTAGCGAATATGGACCACAATGCATTGAAACGATTTGTCATTTGAAAAAATGTATTTAAATTTAATTTTTAAAAGTTATTTAAGTTAGGAGACTTTGTTAAATGTTTATTGTCATTATGTTTTTACTTCACATATTTTAAGTTTAAAATAAAATAAAAGCAGTGAACAAATTGCATTTAAATCCAAAGTACTAGATGGTCCCACACTGTATAATCTTTTAGGGAGTATTTGGAAACAACCCAAATATATTTATGCAAACATTTGTGGATAGTTTAAAGATGCCTTCATAACTACATTAGTGTGTATCCTGGCTTCACCCCATAGGCGGGACGGTCTACAGTGACCGCTGGAACCCCGTACAGGATCAGGTGAAAAAAGATTAACTGGTAAATGGATTGGAGTCAGTTCATGTTTGTACACATTCTTATATATATATAAAAAAAAAGACAACATACCTGGAAAGTAAACAAATGAGCATCACTATGCAGAAAAGTTACATTTGTAAAATAAAATATAATATAAAAATCCATAAGTGGGTGATTCTTCTTTGTAAATAATGAGGTTATGGATCGCCTGGGTGGATGCATAGTCTGAACTGAATGATGTTGGGATGCATTTCATAGAGTCAAAATCCTTCTTTGGGTTTATTTGTTTGTTTGTTGTAAATAAGTACCTAATAGATGACTGACATCACCGATCAGCTGATGTTTGGTGTGATTTGTTTTGGTTCTGCTGCTTTCAGAATAAACTGAAAGATGAGAGTTTACAGAGAGATTATGATAAAACAAGTTAATCCTGTAGGTCCTTTCATGAACTTTTTCTGCACTTTTTTTTTTTTTGCATTTTTCTGTCATTAAAAATGGGAAAAGTAAAGTATATGAAGCAGCTTTTAATGCCTGTAAGATTAACCTTTAATAATCCAGGACCTTTTGGAGCAGCTATGACTGAACAGAAGTTCTCCAGTGAAATGTCTGAGGAAAAACTCCTCCGAACTTCAACTTGCTTTTTTTTAATGCAAGAAGCATCTCCATGTATATGCAAATGTGCTTTGAATGTGTCGTTCAAAGCTGAATCCTTCGTCGGCCGTTCCCTGTCAGCTGCTCTACCGAGACAATTAGCCCGGCTACAAAGGTAATCACCACTCAACACAGAAGCCCCGCCCTCTGGTGGAGCCTTAACAGGCCACAGAGAGCCCTCAGTCCTTCTTTTTGAACCCCGTTCATATCTGTCTGTGAAGCTGCAGAAACGTCAGCCGGAGCCTCCACTCCATGTTCTCCAGACAGGATCAGCAATGATTTCCTGCAGCTTTGAAAGGTCTGTTAATGGACTGAGGGGGGGTGCCCGCAGAGGATTGTGTATGCAGAGGATTTGAGTGGAGGAGGGTGGGCTGAAGAGAGCACATATGTCCCACCATGTGTGCCGGGAGCGCTTTACTTCATTCTAAAGCCTGGGAGTGTGGCCTCCTTTTTTTCTTAACTGTATCTGAGGCGGAGCGACAGAAGCCGTCATATTCATGCCGTTCGCCGTCTCTCTATGTGCTTTTGTCCTCTCGCTGGAGCCTCTGGCTGCCTGTCAGGTGAAAATGATTCAGTCTCTGCAGAGGAATTTAGCTCACTCCAGCAAAAACACAGCTTTTGGAGGGCTTGGAAGATGGAAATTAAGACAAGTTTGGTCTTTTTTTCCCTGAAGAAGCAAATCCAGCACATGAACAATTGAACTCAAATGAAAAATGTCTTTTGGAGTGTTTCAAATCCACATTTTTAATTATAAAAAGCTTGTCCTGTTGATGGATTACACTGTAAAAACACTGTGAGGTTCTTTTGATAGAGCAATATTTCAGAGTTCTGGTCAAACTGTTGTTCTAATAATGGCGGAATTGGACTTCTGTGTAAAGTCTGGCCTCTTCAGTGGCCACAAAATGAGCTTCTATGATTGAAATGTCTTTGGAGGAAATCATATGACCTCTTCATCCAAAAAACTGTTCAAATATTCTGACTTGAGCTCAATTTTGAAGCAGAAATTAACAGAAAAATACTAGATAATAAAAAGTTGGAAATTAAAGAAACCCTTTCAGTTTAAATAAGTAAAAGCAAAAAAGAGAACTCCACTTTGTTTTTAATCGCATCGGTTTAAACTTCAGGCCTTTTTTTTTCCTCATTGGAAAGCTTTTGAAAAGACATTTAAACAATTTAAGTGAAGCATTTTTTATTTTTTGATTGTGGTTTTAGAATTCTTAAACAATTAGTTTTAATATTCCAAATAAAGACTTATAATAATGTGTCTGGAGACAAAATATTCATTTCTACAGGAGGGATAAAGTTTTTCTATTGTTTTGTGCTCATGTTGTTTCTGACCTTTGCAACCCCATATCATGACACTTCTTCCTCGGGTTGTGTAGCAGACACTGAACATGATCCTGTTTAACCTGCTGCTCTGGCTACCCTGGAATGTGTTTTTTGGAGCACAGAACTTGTTTCCACTAACTACAGATAGTTTTTTTTAGGTATTTTAAGGACATGGAGTAGTTTTCAAAGTAGGCTTTAAAGGGGTGAAATGTTCACATTGAGGAATAAAGTGAGGATTTTTGTGTGTTTTTCCAGCTGTTTCCTTTAATGTTTTGCTCGCTTCAACCATTAATCTAACCTTTGAAACAAAGAATAGAATCCAGCTGCAGGCTGGTTTAACTAAAGTGGTTGATTTTTGGTTTATTGGTTGTCTTTTTTTCTTCTTTCTCTAAACCCGTTGAGTGGCGATTGCAGGATGGGAGTACAAGTGACTCACCATCTGGATGCGTTAAACGTTTGTGTTTGTGGGAGTTTCGGCTCACAATTCTTTCACCATCTGTTGATCGTTTTCACTTTGCAACTCGGAAAAAGCCATGAAAGGACTCTTTAGAGACGTTTCACTGCTAAAGGAGAGTTTTGGTGTTGCCACATTTGGGTTTTTGTTGCCACTTAATTCTTTATCCCCCTGCCACAGGGTTTGCAAGTTAAACACGTGCAAAGCATTCAAGCCAATGGGAACAAAACCCACAGTTAGTCTGCAATATTGTGTTGTTCTGATGAAGAGAAAACAAAAGACAAGATGTGGAGTTAATCACAAATCGTCCTCATTTGAACTGCCTTAAGAACTGTAACTAACCTGCACCTGGATCAAAGTATCTATTTATCCAAACTGCTAAATCTATAGCTAGCAAGCTAGCCAGCTAGCTACATATTCTACATTCTATCAATCTATCTATCTAGCCATCTAGCTATCTAGCTAGTTATCTAGCTAGCTAGTCTTCACTAGCTAGAATCCAGTGAATCTTATTAAAAGTACAAGAAATTACAATAAAATTTGCAGTGCCAAGAGTGGTAAACACAAGATGAATAAATAATAAAAATGCATTATTATATATATGCAGAAATAGAAACCTACCAAAAATTTCAATAAAATAAAATAAAGCTTTTTAGTTAACTAAAAAAATATGTGTAATATTGATTCATTAAAATCACAAACCATTTTTTCTTAGTTTTAAACACCAACTCCAATGAAAGTTGTGTTTTTGGTGTGTTTAACATGTTAGAGCTTTTTTCTGGTAATGTAGGGCATTTATAAAGAAATGTTATCTTAAATTTGCACCTCTGAGTCTTTCTTTTTTCAAATTGTTGAGAATCAGGGGCAGACTGATGAATGCTGATTGAAAACAAGTGACTTTGTGATATAGAAAATACTCTGGGCGGGCCACTAAGCTCTCTGCTCCGCTACATTCAGCCTCTTATAGTTTCATGGTAAAAGCCTATACTTTCCAGTTTAGAAACAGCTTTTCTGTTGGTTTTAATAAAATGAATTCATAGTTATATCAATGAAAATTCTATAAGACTATTTTGGAATCCAAAAAAACTTTTGTCAGAACCAAAATTTTACAAATAAATCAATAATTATTCATCTCAAAGGAAGAAAAAATCATAAACATGAATAAAATCCACCCCGTTTCAGTGATGCCAAGATTTATGGATTTATTTCCATCTCTTCTTCAGTGTTACTTTTGAAATGAACAAAGATGAAAGTATTCTACTTCAGCTCAGCAGAGTCGATGTCTGGGCGGTCTTTGCTCTATAGGATTTGCTCTGCGCTCTGACTGGACGAGCAACCTCCAACAATCCAGTTTCATCCGTCAAACTGATCCAATCTGGCATCGACCGCACAAGGTCACACACACGAGTGTGTTCCAGCCTCTCTGGGATGCTCTGGAAGTCCTTCTGCTCTGTTTCTCTTTGCACTCTATCAGTCTGGAGTGTGTGCACAGATGAACCCGATGAAAAGCTTTTATTGCTGATTTCTTGAGAGGAAAGCATCATCTTCAAGCTCTTGGGCCTGACACCATCTGGCCTGAGCTGCTCCAGAAATAGAGGCTGGGTTTGAAATGAGAGATGCAGCCTCCTCCGTTTCCCTCCTTTTTCCTCCGCAGTGAATCCCCCCTGGTGGTCTCTCTGAAGTGGAGAAAAGAGTTTATTATGTGATTAGAGACACTCTAAATCAAGTAGAGGAAATGTCTCTAGATAGATGATTTTACAGTGAGAGCAGAAGCCTTTTTTACTTGAAACTATTGATTAATTTATTTTGCTTACTTGCGCATAATTTCTGCATATAGTTCCTGAACTTTCAATATTAAAGACACTTTTTTTATATTCTTCTCATTGCCTTCTAACATAGATTATTGAAACCAATCATCTTTGTCAAGAGATTGTTGCCATAGCAACGGATAATAACCAATCATAATCTTATAAAATGTTTTTAAACGTATTATTTTTTATTTGGAACTAAGAGGAAAATTTGGGAGAAGGTTGATGTTCCTCCATCATGCAGAGCAGCATGGTGTCTCTGATTGGTTAGGGGTGTCACATTATTGCATTTTTGAGTATTTAAGTTTTGTTTTAGTCAAGAAACTTTAAAAAAAGATTCTGAATATGACGTATAGAAGTCAAAAACCACAAAAATTTTCATTGTTGATATATTTCTAGGAAAAAAAAAAGCTTTTTACATTGATTATTAAGTAATTCTGCTGAATAAAAAGTGATATTATTGCATTTTATCTAATTAGAAAATATGGTATTTTAAAGAAAAAATAATAATTTAAGATTTCAGATTGATTGTAAATGTGGTTTTGACCGGATTTCTGCTTCATACACAGAAAAAATTATTTTTTTACTGTTTAAAATTCAACTCAGATGTACTTTTATAAATAATAGATAACAAGATGCTGTTTTTTTTCCAGACTCAGGAAAAGAGAAAAAGGGTTTGAAAATATTAAGGGGTTTTGCTCTCTGATGTAATCAGGTTACATTTGCAGTTTTTTTTTTTTTTTGTATAATAAAAATGAAATAAAAATATAAACAAATACAGAATTTTTTTTAGGAAAAACTTCAGGAAGATGAGAAAAGTGCTTTTTTTTTTATCTTTAGCTCTCTTTTTTACACAGTGTGCACCAATTGTGGTATTTTATTGTTGTTGTTTGTCTCTCTGACGCTGTTGAAACAAAAACAAAAAACAGCGTTTTGATAAAAGCAAAAGACAGAACTTTTTTTTATTTGATTTTTACAAACTGCTATTGAATGACAACATGTTTTGAACAGAGGAAGTTTGCTCTTTTGTCAAAAAATTAAAAACTCTGTCTTTTATGCAGATTTTAACAAACTTTATTTAAATCTACAAATGAAATTTCAACCATGTTTTCTGTTTTGGTTGGGTTTTTCGTGGATTTTGGGTCTTATTTATTAAAAAAAAAAGTCTTCTATGAAAGCACTGCTCACTGTCCTCTGAACTTAGGAGAAAATTATAGTTTGTGCTTCATTTGAAATGGGACCAAAAATCCTGAGCAACACCTGTTTTCACCTGTTTGGCATTTATTCTGATTGCAGTGCTTCCTGTCAATTTGTGTTTACTTTCACCAGTGGTACCATTTCTCCAGTGTGACCACAAGGGGGCACAATCTAGCGTTTTTATGTGCATGTCCCAAGTGTGGCTTAAATGGGTTGAATCTAAAACCAAATCAAATCTGTCAATGAATTGCCATGACAACTCCTAAACGGTGGACCCAAAAGGAAAAGAAGGAGACTTTGGCTATCCTATTAGTTTCTTTATTGCTATTTTGATGTGTCTTTTGTAAAGCTGGTCTTTGCTCATGACACAGAAATGTACAAATCATGTTTCTCGCTGGACTGAAATCTCTCCTCTCCTTCTCGTCCTTTTTCAGCGAGCAGAGTATCTGCCAGGCGAGGGCCTCCGTGATGGTCTACGATGATGCCAGTAAGAAGTGGGTGCCCATCAAGCCCGGGCAGCAAGGCTTCAGCCGCATCAACATCTACCACAACACTGCCAACAACACCTTCAGAGTGGTGGGCGTCAAACTGCAGGACCAGCAGGTAAAAGGCATCAGACAGGCTGGAGGCCGTTTCTTTCCTCCATTTTGGTTAAAATTCTGTGCAGATAAACAGAAACAGAAAAATGAAAGACCCACTGAAATCATTTTCTGATTGATAGTTTGTTTGTAAAATACTAGCTGTGTTTGTTTTATAGAGGAAATGTTACATGATGAACTTTGGAGACGAAATATTAGAATTGAATCTTTCCTCTTTCTTCACGGTTACATTTTGAAATGGCTCATTTTGATTAATTAAAAACAATGTTTAAATGATTTACAACCCAAAAGATTGCTGGCTGCTCTCTCCCCACTCCGGAGTACCTCCAAAGTTTTTCAAAAGAGCGCAAAACCTTTTCAAAGACATTTCACGCTCCGGACACTTCCTGATTGATCTGTCGCCTTTCAGGCAAACGCTACAGGTCAAGCAGACTACAAACGAAATGACTCCAGAACAGTTTTTACCCAAAAAACATTTATCCTGGATCTCTTCTACTAGACTGCTTAAAAGTGGATTTTTTTTCCTCAGATTTATCATTATTCTTTCTGGTTTTAGCAATTTTAACACATGAATTGAGGATCCTGTCCTTAAAAAAAGGACAAATATACGTTTATTTAACAGCAAATTAATTTTCTGGATAATGCATTTTTTTGTATTTTTATGTATTAGTTATTATTTTTAGTCATACGTTTTTACGCTCCTGCAGGAAGTACTTATTTTTCCCTTTTTTTTGGATTTTCCAAGAGTACAAGAAACACGAAACAAAATTCACATGCTAAAACAACATTTTACTCAGCATATGTGAACAACTTTATCTACAATTGGCATAAAAAAGGAAGAAAGTCCAAACAAAAGTGAGGAAAGAATTCTAAAAAAAAATAAAAGAAAAAAGGGACATTCAAATTGGAAGAATATATACATTAAGTAGCGTTTATATAATTTATCTTGTTACAATTAATTTATCTTGTAAAAATTTTAAGAATGGTTGCCAAATCTTACTAAACAGTGCTGGATTGTTTGACCTAGAAGCACTTTTAATTTCATTGTACCTCTTATTCTATTCTATTCTATTCTATTCTATTCTATTCTATTCTATTCTATTTCTATTCTATTCTATTCTATTCTAAATTAAAGGCACATTTAGACTTGATCTGGTTTATATAAATGTGATGCGCTGTTTAAATCACGATAACTGATGAAAGGAATTATGTTATCATTGACTCTATAAGAGAACTGGACAAAGAAATTGACTTATTTCCCGCTCCAGCCAAATTAAATCACTTCAGTTGCCTTTTTTTTCTTTTCAATATTGATGTCACCATGCTGGAGCCAGAGGTTTTCAGTAGGGATTGATTGGTCTGAGTCGTCGTTTCTATGGCAACCACTCTCACTAATCAGGAGTGAGCTTGTTGAAAGTCCACCCTCCTACTCCCTTCTTGCAATTTAAAAGCGGCCTGAGAGAATTTGTCAATCAAACGTTTTGCTGTGAGCCCACCTACTACCAATGAGGCCTCTGATTGGTCAGTTTATAATTTGAATAATTTAAATAAATATAAATTTAAAATTAGGTTTGAAAACATTGTAGAAGAGCAAGAATGGTTCTAGCAAATAGAATGATAGAGTGATAGGTGTTTATTTATCAATAAAAGTCTATAATTTCTGCTTCTTGGAACCAGCGGGTACTTCCTGTTTGGAGGAGGAGTCACTTAGTCCAGATCTCACATACAGTCAATGGACTAGACTAGATGAAACACTGTTTGTTTGTTCCATAGTGAGCAGCTCGTTTCTCCTCCGTTTCTCAGGTGGTGATCAACTACTCTATTGTGAAAGGCCTGAAGTACAACCAGGCCACTCCGACCTTCCATCAATGGCGTGATGCTCGACAGGTCTACGGGCTGAACTTTGCCAGTAAGGAGGAGGCCACCACCTTCTCTAACGCCATGCTGTTCGCCCTCAACGTCCTCAGCTCACCTGACAGTGGAGGTAAGCTCGGAAAAAAATCACCAGATCAGTACATCTTAAGTGTTGAGAGAAGAGCTCGAGCCTGCTCAGTGTCTGGTCACAGTGACCTCCTATATACGTAATCTCTGCTTGGAAACTTGTCATATTTTTGCTAGAAATGATATGAAGGAAGAAGATTTTCTGTTAGAGCTCCCCGATAAGATTTGGCCAGGAAAACAAGTTCTTGTTATTGCCGACTGTGTGGCGCTGTGTATCTTTTTCTAAATAAGCTGGAGCAAACATAGAATCTGGGCTCTATTGATGATTGTGGTTGAGACGCTGAAAGAACTTCTTTAATTCCGGAATAACATCAGTTTCCAGCTTCATCTTTGTTCATCTTAATTTTTCCTCACCATAAGCACAAATACATCAGAATTATGAGTGTTTATGTGTTTCAGTTGAATGTCATAAGAATTTTAGCTCAAATTGATCACACGTGTCTGTTTAATTTTAAATCACATCATTAATGAGCAGTGATTCCTTTGTTTTGACGGCCTCCTTATCGGATCAAGTTTATGATATCATGTTAATGAGATGTGCGTGGATAATAGGAGAGTGTTGAACACAACACTGAATATAAATATCTAAATAATTCATAGCAAATTGGACAGGAACACAGCAGTACCAAAGCTGCATTGAAGTTCAATGGTGAAGAGCAGAGCTTTGCTACCCTCTGCTGGACATTCATATGTACTGCAGCTCCACTATGAAACTAAATAAAAACTTTTTTTCCTACTTTTACTAACTTATATTCTAGCACATGTTTTTTTAAATTAAAAAAAAATGCAATTTTAATATTTAAAAAAACTGTGAATCCATTATGTTGAAGTGATGAGCTGCATTTAAAGCTTAACTCATGCTTCACGACAGCTTCAAAGCATCTCTAGTTACAGTCTACTTTTATGCTGTGTGTGAATATGTTTTAAGTACAGTGTCATCCCATCCCATTCCTGTGACTGTCACATCGGTGGCTAAAATATCCGTCATGGAGCCTCAGTGTCGTCCCCCGCCGTGCTCACGGGGCTGCTCCCCCTTTATTTTTTTGCTCGTCTCTGGGCCGCGTCGTTTGAGTCGTATCCGTTCCTAGCACAATTTTGTAATATAAATCAGCAACAGCGATGCAGAATTGTCACACAGACATAGGTTTTTAGCAGGAGATTCGGACATTTGTCCGCTATGAAGACCCCAGAGATGTCGCCCGGCGTTCGTAGACGCGTTTCTTCAGCCGTCGTGATCCTTAGTAAGTGTCGTTCCGGAGAGTCAGGATTGCTTTCCATGGCAACATCGAGCTCACCAGATGGAGGGAAACCAAGCATCAGCGATTCTCTCACATATCCTTTCTTGTTTCTCCATTTACCCCTAACACTTGGAGATACAGATTTTTAAAATTGATTTATTTTAACCAAATTATAAACATAAAAGTTCTGCTATGGACACTTTCTAAATGCTTTAAATAAACTTCATCGACATTCTTGGTTAAAATATTCTCAATTTTATCAGCATTTCCCAAAGATATGAAATAGCTAATGCCTGCTAAAGCATTGGCACCTATCTTTATTTGTTACCAGTTAATCAGTAACACAGTCTCAGATTTATCTGAGGATCCGCACCAGCAGTGACTGAGTCTGCAGATGTTTTTATCTTCTATTCAGTGACTGCTGATATGCTTTTAAGAGGTAGAGGCTTTCATGAGCAGCTGTGGTTCAGCAGGAAGTTCAAGCCTTGACCCACATGGAATACTGTCATAAAGCCAGATAGTGAAACAGTAACTAATGTGTTAATTGGTGTGTAGTCGTACTTTGCTTTTGCTCACTGTTTGTGGTGATTGAAGCTGGATAAGTTTTCCCATCAGCCTCTGCTCTCTTCAAGGTAGAACATTTGCTCTCAAATCACGCTGGTTGACCTTAAATTTTGGATGAAACTGCAGCTTCACAAGTTACAAGAAGGCAAAATAACCACTTTTTTGTTGTCTCATGGAAAATTTTTGAAAGACTTTGACTTTTCAGTTTTTCACCTTTAAGCAGAGAATGAGATTGAAGGAAGGAATTGATTCTTCTTTTGTCTCAGCGACACTCATGTCCTGTTGGTCTGTCGGGTTTCAGTGAAATAACATTGAGTCTCCTTCGTCGTGGCAACCACCAGCCGGAGCTGTTGGCAGATAGACGCTCATAAATGAGGCCTCATTTAATCTAGATTATTTATAGAAGGGAATCATTTTTAAGAAGTGTTTGTTGAAAAGTGATGGTGAGGCCCCTCGTGTTTCTGGTGATCTTTTGAGGTCATCTGTCAGAGAATGTCTTTCAAAGATCACAATCTTCTAAAGCCTGTAATTACTGGAGTGATTGTGCAGCTTGGCAGAGGATGCATGTAATTACCCCCCACCCCCCACCCCGCTGATGAGCAGAAGAAGAAGTCTTCTAAGCATTTTCTCTCTAATCTGGGAGTCTTACATTTCAATAGAAAATAAATTAAAAAAAGAAGTTGGTCCCTTTTCATGTCGATGATGGCGCTCTGAAATTGATCATAGAGTGAAGGTGTCATTTTTGAGTATAAAATACTCAAAATCATGTTTTTGCTGCCTCCCTACAGGCTGCACAGAAATATCCTCTGATAGTTGATCTGATGTCATGGGAGGAGCTTTATGAGGGGTGTTCTGCTGATATATCGGTCCTCCACCCAATACTCCAAAGAGCAGCTCCAGTCCAGGTCTTGTAGTTGAAGGAATGTAAACGATCAGCAACCTGAACTCTTTCCTGTCTGATTTAGGGCTGCCACAAATTATTATTTCAATAGTCGACTAATCGGCGATTAATGTGTTACATTAGTCGAATAATCGAGTCATGCGTAAGCTGGATGTAAAACACACATCTTAACCATTACTAGCTTTAAAATAACTTAAAACAAAGGCTATTAAGATGGTAGATTATTAAACCTTTAATTAATCATGCAGCTTCTTTCCTTCATTTGTTTCTGGTATTAAAAGAAGATTAAATTAAATTAAGTTTGTATCCAAAAATTATTTTTCACAAGAGATACAATTTTAGTCTTACTGAGTCATTAGAAAGCATGCACCATTGTTTTGAGATAAAGCTTTAAAAAATAAAAAATAAAGAAAAGACTAATCAGCTACTAATCCACTAACTGTGGCAGCCATAGTCTGATTTGGGTTTTTAAAGATGTTTTTTTATTTAGAAATGTCTCAAAAATTACACTTGATCTTGCTAAATGCAAAACAGCAAACCTAAAGAAAAAAATATTCACTTTTTTTTTATCTTCTTGTTTCTTTCTTCTTTTCTTTAATATAACCAGGAAGAGATTAAAAGATCTCATTTTCAAGGTTGTTCTGACCAAAGTTCCTGTGCACCTATTCATAAAAATAACGTCATATACAACTGATAAATAGAGGATAAGTCACTGACTGTATTTCCAGGTTTTTCTAAATAATATTAAAATATTGTTTAACTATATTGTAAAAATAAACAAAGATGCGGTCTTATGTGTTACAAAAGCAAATCCATTCAGGGTGTAGTCCACCTCCAGCAAAAGGGATTGAGTGGGTTTAGAAGACGCTGGATACTAAAAACGTTGTACTAAGTTTGTGTTTTTATGTCTGTTTTAGTCTGTTTGATCTTGTTTTTTCCTCTCGTTCAGGTCCAGTAGTTCAGCGCCAAAACGGGCCTTCCTCTGAAGATGGTGAAGCACAGAGAAGGTAGGTGTTTGTGGAAGGATACACAAGATGAACAAACACTCATCCTGCCGGTCGCCTTGTTCCTGATCATTCCTATTTTTATTGAAATTCAAGATATTCTTAAAATATATATTCATTTTCTGTCAATGATGACATGTTTCTGATACATTCGGGTTGGTGGTTCATTAGTTGTGAAATCAGTTCTGAATATGACATTCAGCATGCACTCGGCAGACTACTTTATTAGGTACACCGTACCAGGTCGGACCCCCTTTTGCCTTAGTAGCGTGGATTCAACAAGGTACCAGAAACAGTCCTCCTTTGGATACGTAGGAGGCGTGACAGAGACATCTGGCTAAGAACAAGATAAAGAGAGTTACAATAATCCAGCCGAGATGTAATAAAGGTATGGATTACTGTCTAAAAATATGCTGGTGATAAAAATGATTGGAATGATGGCAAGTTGACGAAGATAAAAAAAGAAAAAGCTTAGCTTTGAACCGATCAAGTTTAACTCTTTAACATTGGAGCTCCAGTGTTTATTTTTCTTTATTTACTGTAATTTTTTTAATCTCGCCGCTTTTCTCCTTCAGAATCTGCTGGAATTACATTGATCGTGTTAACGGTTGAAAAGTTTCAGTATGTATTCAGACATAGGTTTAGAATGGACCTTAGAATGGATGTCAGTGGAAGCAGATACAAGGAAAACAGAAGTGGCCCCAAAAGTGAGCCTTGTGGAACTCCTAAAGACACCCGAGCTGTTCTAGATTTAAAACCATCAAGATTAACATCCATGACCTGAACCCATCTAGTGTGGTACCTCTAATCCCCACCAGATTCTGGAGCCTAGATCTTAAAATACAGTGATCCACTGTTTCAAATGCTGCTGAAAGATCCAGCAGAACCGGGACCACGTGGTCTAAACTAGCCAGTCTCCTTCGTTGGAGCCGGCGACAGGAATGAGGCAGACTTCAGGTGGATCCAAGAAGCGCCAGGATAGAGTAAAGCGAGGAAATAGTCAAGATCCTGCTGGGGAAAAGGACAGGAAGCGTTTCCAGGTGGCCTTCATCTTCACAAGGCGGCCACTGCCTTTGTCCCGACTGCGTCAGGGTGGATGGCCTGAACAGGTGAACCGGAATGCTCAAAAGCAACGGGGGTAACGTGACTGTGGAGGCCATTTGAACCCAGTGAACTCATTGTGTATGAAATTATTACAGCTTTATGATATGCTATCCAATTGGAAGTGGGCATAAAGGGATCGACGTGTGATCGATGTGTGAACTGTACCCTCAGTTTCCTGTTCTTAGGTGACTAAAGTGGTACCCGGTGTGTTCTTCTGCTGTAGCCCATCTCCCTCAATATTGGATGCGTTGTGCGGTCAGAGATGCTCTTCTGCTGACCTCGGTTGTAACCAGTCTGGCCATTCTCCTCTGACCTCTGGTGTTTCCGCCCACAGAAATCCTGCTCACTGGATTTTTTCTCTTTTTCTGACCATTCTCTGTGAACCCTAGAAAAATCCCAGTAGATCAGTAGTTTCAATCACCTTTCTCCCTCATTCTGATGGTCGGTTTGACCATGTCTACATGTCTTAATGCATTGAGTTCCTGCGATGTAACTAGAAATTTGCATTAATGAGCACTTGAAGAGGTGTATCCAATAAAGTGGTCATTGAGTGTATAAAAAAAGAAGAGATTAGTAAAAGATAAAGTACAAACATCACATAAGGGTTGAAGAGAGGGTTTAGACAGCAGAGACGTCTGTGAAGAGTTGTCATCCCTGCGCTTGATAGGATGATGGAGCAACATCAGATGCAGGCGCACAAGGAGAGGGAGCGGCGGACGTCGGGATCAGGTGAGCCTTACACAAACACACCCACACCCCACAATATAAACACACACTCTCTGGGCCTCACACAAACATGCAAACAAGCTGCTCCGGAGCCTGTCGTGTGATTTCAACCACACATACTGTCTAATATGGCAATAAACACGAGTAGCCGGAAGCAAAGTTATGTTTACTTAGGTTTGGCTGTTATTTATTTATATTTTTTAAGGATTCTATTTGTTTGTATAAGCGAGGGACGTTGTCTCCAGGGGCAAAGACAAAAGCTGTCTTTGCATTTCCAAAGCAAACAGGTGACTTCATCGAGGACGAATGTCACCTATGACTCAACAGGTTCCCACAGTCCTCATTCTGGTTTGTTCTGGTTTCCCCATCCTGGTTTCAGTTGAAACTCCCCCCACTACCAAGCCTGTACGCTTTTACTTTGTTGATTCCTCCCCCCTATTTCTGTTGTTGTTGTTGTTGTTGTTTTAAATCCATGCACACATGTAAATGTTCAAGTCTGCTTTTATTGTTTGAAGCGCACACACAGACTTAAACATCCCCCCTCCCGACCCCGGTGTCACCGCTAAAGATCAGAACCCTCCTGTCCCTGCAACATGCTCAGTCGCCATCTCTTTCTTCCAGCTGCTGTTGGGGGAGACGCCATATGCTTTCTGATCATGGCTCAGTCATGTTGCGTTTTGCTGCTTGTTCTTTTTTACGATGCGTTTTCTTATTTGCTACTGGCTTCTGTTTTTTGGATTGCTCCTGGTTTTTTCTCATCTTTTACTTGCTTGGTTGCTCAGTTGCTTTTCATTCTTCTCACGTTTTTCTCTTTTCTGTTCTCCTTTGTTTGTCGCCCTCCTCCATCCTCCTCCTCGTCTTCATCTCCTCTTCCTCTCTCTCTGTCTTTCCCTCTTCAGTCGTTTCCACCCTCCAATATAAAGTGTCCACCCTCCCACCCACCCAGACACTCCTCCCGAGTACAGACAGTACAGAGCTAACACACTGCCGCCCTCCTACGTCCGCGTGGCCTCCTCCTCCTCCCCTCCCTCCTCCATCTCCCCCTCTCAGGAGAAGGAGGCGGGGGTTGCTAGGGACAAGGCTCAGCTGTCCTCGCAGCTCTCCACCTCGCTGGCGTCAGCCTTCTCCCCCGTCCAGACGGGCGTGAACACCCAGGGCCGACAGGTCCGCCAGATCCCCCTGTCTCCCCCCTCAGCCGCCCGCCACCTGCACCTCCAGCAGCAGCAGCAGCAGGACATCATGCTCCCCCCCAAACACGGCACCTGGTCTGCTTCTCACATGCAGCAGATGTACGCCCAGTGTCCCCCCGCCTCCTCCCCTCCAGTCATGATGGCCATGCCCGTGAAGCAGGGTCTGCCCCCACAACCAGTCCTCCCGGTAGCCCACCCCCTGCCGCCTGTAAGCACCAGGATGAAGCCCCCCCCCTCGACCCTAGCGCCGTGACGTACCCCCAACACCAGTCCAACGGCCAGCCAGACGATTCCTACTCCCCTCATTCTCAGCATCTTCCACTCACGCCGCAGTACTGCGAGGCCATCCCCCTGCCCCCCCTGTTAGGCCAACCTGCCGGGGGCCCCGCCCACCCATACCAGTCCTCCTTCCACCCTCAGCAGCATCCACAAGCACAGCAGCAGCAGCCGCAGATTTACCACCAGCAGCCCCCCATCACCACATCCTCCTCTTCCTCGCCCCCCTCTTACACTGCCATGTCTGATGGGGGCTCGCCCAAGAAGACCCCCTCCCCTGTCCCGCAGCCGGCCTCCGTGGCCAGCAGCAGTAAGTATGAGGAGGAGGTGTCAGACACTGAATGCCTTCACTCCACCTGCTCCGCCTACTGCCCCCCCCCAACAGAACAGCAGGTCATCTTAACCTATAAAACGACAGTACCTAGAAAACATCCCATAAAACTCAGGAAATCACATTAACTTTCTCAGGTTACATGACAGTCAGAGTGTAATGAGCGTCACGCCTCATTTCCTCTGACTTTGTCTCAGTGACACAGACTTTAGTCCAAACAACTAACATCAGTCAGACTGGAGACGTTAAATGTTAACACATTTTTAAAATCAATCACTTCAAGTTATTTCAGTCTAATTTCATTTCACTTTCTGTTTATGGCAGATAAAATAATTCTTTAACTGATTTAGAAACTTTGGTTTTGATGCTAACTTAAAGACCCACTTTGATGAAAATTGTGTTTTTAACACATTTTTTGGCATTTTTCTGATCACGGAAGAAGAAAAGGAAGCTGTCTTTATTCAAATTGTTGTGAATCAGGAACACGCAAAAAAAAAAATCTGTTTGAAAAAGCTACTCGGCGCCTTTTTTGTTGCACCGCTAATGCTAGCTTGGAGTTGTAAGCTAAGGGGCTGTAAGCTAGCAGGAGAGAGTATAAACAAATGGATGACGTAAAATTTCATGAACTCTTACCACCCTTCATAAACTATATCCTAGTAAACGACATAAGTTATTTAAATTTTGGCTAAAACGGCATAATCGTAATGAAAAAACAACTGGGAATGCTTTTAAAAAACATCAAAAGATGATCAGAGTGGGACTCTAAATTAAGCTCAGCAAAGTTTTTTTTTTTCTCGCTTTTATTCTTCTTGCAGACATTTATCTTACTTCGTAAATTGCACACACTCTTTGAAACCTAAAGCTTTTATTTTTATGTTTCTTTTTCTTGCAAAGTCAGAGCAATCCTCCTGGCCCCCTCTTTACCTTAACCCTTTAACATTGGAGTTCCAGTGTTTATGATTTTTGATTTACTGTGATTTTTTTTAATTGTTAACTCGATCAACTTAATTCTAGCGGGTTCTGAATTACGTTGATCGTGTTAACGGTTGAGAAGTTACAGTGTGTCAAAGATTTTGTATTTAAGCGTCACCCGTGACGCCTCAGGTGTTAAAGGGTTAAAGCTTTACATTTGTAGCACCAGTTTAACATTGAGTTTCTTGTAATATTTTAATTTACTATACTAAAAGGGGTAAATATATACACATTTTTTCTTTTTTTTTAATTAACAAGGTTGTGATTTTGCTCCTGTCAGGCCCTCCTGTCTCTGCAGGTCACCCCGCTATGCTTTCTGTGGCGCCTCCTCCTGCTGCAGCTCCAGCACCTATGTCTGGTCCTCCAGCCCCTCCGCCACCTCCGGGTCCGCCGCCGCCGATGGCGGTGCCTCCACCCATGCCCCCTCCGCTCCCCGCTGGCGGAGGGCCTCCAGGTGCTCCCCCCGGGGTGCAGCACCAACCCTCAGGACTGGCTGCAGCTCTGGCTGGAGCCAAACTACGGAAAGTGCACAGAGTGAGTTTCAAATCACTAGTTTCAACAAAAAAAATAAAAAATACTCCAAATGTTAAAAATGGAGATCAATTTTCTCTCCTTAGGATGAAAGCAGTCCACCTGGTTCTGGTGGAAAAAGTGACTCTAACCGGTCAAGTGGCGGAAGCGGCGGAGGTGGCGAGGGACTCATGCAAGAGATGAATGCCTTACTAGCTCGAAGGTAAACCCCACTAAAACGTTTCAAGTCAGACGCTCAGAGAAAAAAATGCCTGTTTGCGTATCATTGCAGTTTTTCTCTTCCTGGTTTTCATAAAATATCTTGCAGGAGTACAGCAACTGTGTCATTCTTATTTTTATATTCAGTGTGTGAAAAAAAGGTTAAATTTGAGTCAAATTAGAAAATCTTGGATAATTGCTGCTCAAAACTCTGTTTGAATTAAAGTTTAGTTGAAATGATTTGATCAGCAAACACCGTTTCTAGTATTGACATAAATCTGGCAAATTATTAGCTAGTCAGAAAAAAAAAACTAATGAAAAATCCCCAAGTTAATTCTTTATAAACCAGACAGGTTACACATAATCCAACACATCATTTCTCAATAACTTAAGCCTGCACAGGTTAAATGCTAATTGTAAGAATGAAATCTTTCTGTGCTTCTGTCTGCTGCTGGACAGATACGGACAAAAAGAAATAAAGCAAATATCCATGAAACTGATCCAGATATTCATTCTCTCCTTTTAGACGAAAAGCTTCAGAGAAACCTGATGAAGTAAGTGTTTTTGTCCAGAAATACACAAAGTATTTCTTTGATATATTCCATTTATATGAGATTATTGATGCTTCTTTACATTTAAGTTCATGTGAAACATCTTTTAAAGTATTTAGCACACAGCTCTGAGAATCATTTTAGACTAACCTAATCTTTCAGTTTCTAGAAGGAAAAACTATTAAAATAATATTATTAGTAGTTTAATGTACTTGAGTTCATGAACTAGTAACTGCTTCTAATGTAAATATTTAACTTGCAGGATGACTCGAGTGGCCGAGGGTCAGGACAGCAGAACTCAACAGGTGAGGAATCTGTTCCGTAAATGTCACTAAATGATCAATTTACCTAACAACACATTTGATTTGCCTTTGACAATGTTTGACCCCAGTTTTTGGGGAAAGAGTAAAATCTTTTATAGATCTAAAGTTTTTTTCTGCATTTAATGCCATTTATGTAACATTATGTCATTCAGTGAGACTCCTGGTATATTTGTCTTTGTCAAATCACAAGTGACTATCGCAGATGAAGCTCAGATTATAAATCAAACATGAAATCCAGCCTTCGTAAAAGTATGTTTATGCAGTTTGAAAATAACACAAACCCGTATTTCTCGTGCCGCAAGTTTTTCATGAAATTTCTAACTGATGTTACAGAGGAGGAAATGTTCTCCAGTTACATTTTCTTAGAAGTAGTTGGAAAACAGTATTAGTTGGTTATCAGCAAAAATAAAAAAGTGTCTGCATATCATTGGGCTGCAACAAACGATTATGTTAATGGGCGACTAATCACCGATTATTTTTTCCAATTAGTCAACTAATCGGGTCATGTGCAAACTGAATGTAAAACACACATCTTAAACATCATTAGATTTAAACTAATTAAAAACTAGATATATAGCATTACCTCCGATAATGCTAGTGTGAATGCTGTAAGATGAATTTGGCCTCTGAAGATGCTAGTAACAATAGCTAAAAACACTGAAGTTGAGAGCTGAAAATGCTGAAGCTGATAGCCAGCTGAAATATTAGTTAAATGCCAAATTAGTCTAAAAACCTGAAAACAGCCTAAATTAGCCAAAATAGCTAGCATGTAGCTGAAATATTAAGCTATATGCCAAAATAGTCCAAAAAAAAAAAAACTAAATTTGCCAAAATAGATAGCATGTAGCTGACATATTAGTTAAACTCCAAATAAGAGTAAAAACTGAAAAAAATCCTAAATTAGTCAAAATAGCTAGCATGTCACTAAAACATTGGCTAATCTCCAAATTAACCTAAAACCTGAAAAAAATCTTTAATTGTCCAAACTAGCTAGCTGAAATATTAGCTAAAAAAACCTTTAATAAATCCCCAAATAGTCCAAAAAGCTAGCACAATGTCATTATAACTTTCGACTTTACTACACTGACTACATATATATAAAGTAATGACTAATCAACTAATAAATTAGTCGTTGACTATTTTAAAAGTAGATTAGTCGTCGATTAATCTACTAATTGTGGCAGCCCTAGTATATAAGAAAAAACTGTGTTTTCGGTGGTTGTTCATGTCTGCATAGTGATTTTTTTCATTCAGCTAAGCGGCTAAGGGAAGAAATGCCCCTTTTTCTTATTTTTTTAAGAGAAACACAGATTTAGGTTCATATAGAACATGTCGCTGTAGAAAAGGTGTCAGCAACATTTATGACAAGAAGTGCCAATTTGAAATGTCTTTCCTTAACAGCTGTGCCATCACCAAGAAGAATTCAAACTCTTGTTGTTCACCTGTTGGGTCGCCACTTGTGCGAATCAGCTCTCACTGATTCCAAGAGAGACCCAGTTAGCCAGCAGCATGAAGGTTCTTGCCTAAGAAACCACATTGGATTTTTTTAGCTCATTGCTGCCCCAGGAAGCAAACCCAGATGTTCTGGAAGACAGTCCTACACCCAGCTAACTTATTAGGTTTAAACAACCTCAAACACTTCTCTGAAAGGAAGACAAGAGAGGGATGAGTTCTTGAATTAGATTTTATTTGCACAAGGAGAACAGACAGAGAATGTTCAAACCAGTCTCCACTCCGCTCTGAAGAAAGGAGACTGATCAGGGCATCCCCTAACCTCATGAAGTCTACATATCTATCACGGACGTAAATTTGTGATGGTTGATGATGGTTCTTCAAGTTATTTATCTCAGTTTTCTCACGGGTTGGCTCCTGTTTGTTGAAATGCAAGATGTACGTGACCTCAAGAAGTCAAGGCAGGAAGATTAAAGACAGAGAAGTTAGAAACACTCAGAGCAAATATTTGATAAATATATGTACAACTCTATCATAACCATAATCTGAACTCTAAAACAAAGAAATACAAAAGCATTTTCAATGTATCTAAAAACAAAATCTAATTCATAAACTGCAGGTAAAACAGTTTTTTTCAGCATGTCTAGGCTTTCATAACAATATTGCCAAAGGAAAATAGTTGAAATAGTATTATTTGAAACAAAAAGTAAGGCAAGGCAAGGCAAGCAAGGCAAGGCAAGGCAAGTTTATTTGTATAGCACATTTCATGTACAGAGACAATTCAAAGTGCTTTACATAAAACATTAAAAGAAACAATCAAAAGAAATAGTAAAAATGTCATTCATTATTCAAATCATTAAAATAAAATTAAAAGAAAGTAAAAAGATTTTAATTTAAAACAAGCATAGATAAAAAGTGCGGACGTAAACTTTTGAATACATATTAATCAAATGCAACTGAGAACAGGTGAGTCTTTAACCTGGATTTAAATACACTGAGTGTTTCAGCAGATCTAAGGTTTTCTGGAAGTCTGTTCCAGATCTGTGGTGCATAGAAGCTGAATGCAGCTTCTCCATGTTTAGTACTGACTCTAGGAACTGATAAAAGACCGGATCCTGATGATCGGAGAGGTCTGGCTGGTACATACTGGGTCAGGAGGTCAGTCATGTATTTTGGTGCTAAACCATTCAAAGCTTTATAAACCAGTAACAGAACTTTAAAGTCTATCCTCTGAGAGACAGGTAACCAGTGTAAAGACCTCAGAACTGGACTGATGTGGTCTACTTTCTTGGTCCTTGTGAGAACCCAAGCAGCAGAGTTCTGAATCAGCTGCAGTTTCCTGATGGATTTTTTTGGTAGTCCTGTAAAAACACTGTTACAGTAATCAAGTCGACTAAAGATGAAAGCATGCACTAGTTTCTCCAGGTCCTGCTTAGACATCAAATCTTTAATCCTTGAGATATTTTTGAGATGATAATAGGCTGATTTAGTGACGGCTTTAATGTGTTTATCAAAATTTAAGTCTGAGTCTATCACTACACCCAAGTTTCTGGCCTGGTTGGTAGTTTTTAGTTGAATAGATTGAAGCTCTGTAGTGACGTCTAACCTTTTTTCTTTAGCCCCAAAGACAATAAACTCAGTTTTGTTTTTTGTTTAATTGAAGTAAGTTGTGACACATCCAATCATTAATGTCCTTAATGCATTTACCAAGAACCTGTACAGGGCCTCGGTCTCCTGGTGTCAGTCTAATATATATCTGTGTGTCATCTGCATAGCTATGGTAACTAATGTTGTTGTTCTTTATAACCTGGGCCAGTGGGAGCATGTAGATGTTAAATAGAAGTGGTCCCAGGATGGAGCCTTGGGGCACTCCACATGTAATATCTGTTGGCTCAGAAGTGAAGTTACCAATTGACACAAAATATTTCCTGTTTTCTAAGTACGTTTTGAACCAGTTTAGTACTGGCCCAGTGAGACCCGCCCAGTTTTCCAGTCGTCTGAGTAGTATTGCGTGGTCGACTGTATCAAACGCAGCACTGAGATCCAGTAAAACTAACACTGACATATTTCCACTGTCTGTATTCAAACGTATGTCATTGGTCACTTTGGTCAGAGCCGTTTCAGTGCTGTGGTTCTGTCTGAAGCCGGACTGGAAGACATCATAGCAGTTGTTATTTATTAGGAATTCATTTAACTGATGGAAAACAGCTTTTTCAATGATCTTACTTAAAAATGGCAGGTTTGATATCGGTCTGTAGTTGTTCATGTGAGTTTTGTCTAGACTGTCCTTTTTTAGGAGAGGTTTGATTACAGCTGTTTTTAGTGGTTCTGGGAAAACACCAGATGTTAACGACAAGTTGACAATCTGGAGCAGGGCTGGTTCCAGGATCTTTGAAACTTTTTTGAAAAAGCTTGTGGGTAGAATATCCAGACAGCAGGAGGAGGAGTTCAGTTGACATAGAATGTCCTGCAGTTCTTGACTGTTTATGGGTTGAAACTGAGCCATGGGGTTTATGGTTTCTAGTGGATAGGGTTCATATCCTGAACTTGTAGTTGATGAAATAATTGTTTGTCTAATGTTTTTGATTTTGTCCCTGAAGAATTTGGCAAAGTCATTACAGGCTTTGGTGGAATAAAGTTCTGGTGCCACTGACACAGGGGGTTTTGTCAACCTGTCGACTATATTAAATAAGGCCCGAGCATTATGGGAGTTTTTTGGTAATAATTTCAGAAAAATAGGACTTCCTTGCATTGCTCAGTTGTAAATTATATAAGTGAAGTTTCTCTTTATAGATGTCATAGTCTACCTGTTGTTTAGATTTTCGCCATCTGCGTTCAGATTTCCGACATTCTCTTTTTCCGTTCTTTACCAGAATGGAATTTCTCCATGGAGATTTTTTCCTACCAGAGATCACCTTCACCTTACTGGGAGCAATGCTATCCATGATATTTGACATGTTGGAATTAAAGCTATTAACAAGTTCATTGACTGAATCCCCTGAGAGGGGAGGAGTCAGAGAGAAAATCTGATTGAACATCTCACTAGTATTTTCAGTTATATACCGTTTTGTGATCTCCTCCCTCAAAACATTTTTGTGTACTGGAATTGTGCTCTCACAGAAAACACAGCAGTGATCAGACAGACCTAAATCACATACAGTAACCTTAGAGATGTTCAGACCTTTGGAAATCAATAAATCAAGAATATCCCTCTGTTGTGTGTGGGCTCTGTTACATGTTGAGTCAACCCAAAATTGTCCAGAGTGTTTTTCAGGTCCTTAGTCCCTTTGTTCTCAAGATTTCCATAATGGATGTTAAAATCTCCAGCCATGATTATACAGTCAAAATCAAGACAAATTATAGACAGCAGTTCACTAAACTCAAGGTTAAATTCTGGACTATATCTAGGGGGTCGATAGATATTGATAAATATGGTTTTGAGTGAGGCCTTCAGCTGTAGGGCTACATATTCAAAACATGGAAAGTTTCCAAAAGATAACTTTTTACACTGAAACATTTCATTAAACAAAACTGCAACCCCCCCACCCTTTCTGCTTGTTCTTTCCTCACTGATAACACCATAATTGGGAGGAGCCGACTCTGTGAGAACTGCACCCCTACTATTCTCATCTAACCAGGTTTCAACTAAAAACATAAAATCAACTTTGTTCTCAGTGATAAAATCATTAATTAAAAATGTTTTTTCCTGCCAAAGACCTGACATTTAAAAGTGCTAACTTGAGAGGTCTAGGAGTAATAATATTTTCATTTACCTTCTGTTTCTGGAAATGCGCAGAGGAAATGTTTACCTCTTTTAAAGTCCTTTGTTTGCGTTTTGGGCAGATTACATTCCTCCTGTTGGTGACAAGTACAGAAACGGTGTGTGTTTCTAGAGAACAGGGTCCCAGGTTTTTCTGGAGAACATCATGACTGTTGTTATATCCACAGCCTGGACCCTCAACACATCAAACATCTGATTGCATGGACAGGATATGATGTTGTACAGGAGAGGGTGGGGCTTTACGTCGACCCTTCGAACGTTCTGGTGACAGAGTTATGGGGACAAAAATGGATTGGCCAGGGGGTAGATCGAAGCCCAATCCCGACTCGCTCCATCATCTGCTCAGTGAATTTCAGGTGGGGTGAGAAGGGGTGAAGAGGGTGAAGAGGGGGAGGGGGAACCGTCAGGAGTTTGTTGGTTTGGTGGTGTTTGGGAGGGTCCATCTTCCTCGTCGTTTTTCCTCTTCCGGTGTTCGGAGGCAGGTTTCCCGTTTCTGATGTTTTCCTCCGGTGGGGCAGCTCCGTTCCTTGTGTGGATCCAGTCTGTGTCTGGCCTGACACTGAGATAAATTTATCTTAGTCTTGGCATGACGCAGGGAATAGAAGAATTGAAGGGAAACAGTTAACTCCTGAATTTGTTTAAGCTGAATCCATTTTCTTTAAAAAGATGTTTGCGTTCCCAGAAAATGTGAAAGTTGTTGATGAAATTAATTCCTGTTTCACTACATGTCGTAGAAAGCCACCTGTTCAGTGCCAACAGCCTGCTGAATCGCTCTTCTCCTCCTCGAATAGTTGGAATGGGACCGCTGATAAAGACAGCTGCATTCATGGAGCTCACAGTTCTTATCAGTCCAGTGAAGTCTTGCTTTAAAACTTCAGATTTTTGCTTGGACACATCATTTGACCCTGTGTGTAGTATAATGTTTTGTACTGATGGATACTTTGCCACAGTTTGCAGAATTGTGCAGTACTGCAGAATTGTGCAGTACTGCATTTGTATCATTCCTACAGCAATAGGATTGGATACATCAGAACAAAATACCATCCATATTTCTAAGGACTATGAAAGAAAAACAAGCATACGTTTTTGGCTTATCCATCTTTTGTTACATTATGAGACAAGGCCTGAGTAACTTCGTGTAAGTTCATTCTGGGATGGTGCTTTCTTTGCATTCAAAATGTCTTTACTTTTTCCTTTGTTTGCTTATTATAGTAATATAATTTATGTGCAGCTGGACATCATTTTTTTTTTTTTTTTTACCCCCACTAAATGGAGTGGCGATCAGGTATAGTTTTAATTTTAATACTTGTTCATACTACTTGCTAATTATTCAACAAACAGGATTTATTATTTCATAAATGTCAGCCGCTGCAACAGCAAAATCATGACCAAGAAAAAAGCAACTGTGCATTCATGAATGCGTGCAACAACTTAGTTTTTTGTCTACAATCCGCACTAATTTAAATAAGTTCATGAAGGCTAACGTTTGAAAGTAATGTACGTTGTGTGAAATTATAAAGTTTTATTGAGAAAAAAAAGGCTGAATTTATATAGGTGGGCAGGGTCACTGTGAGTGGACCTTTTCCTCATGTTACCACGGGTGAAAAGTTTGTTGTGAGAAGAAATTGTCACTCAAACCTTTTTTTTTCTAACCCAATAGATACAGACAGAAGATCAAGTGCCTTTCACATCTCTGCCTTTCCCTCCACGTGCCAACTTTCGCAGGCATACTCCAGATTGCCAACCCCTGTTCTATAATATTCTTGAAGTGTGTTCATCATTTTCTGTCAAACTAGTGTTTTTCTACTATAGTTTGAAATTAAGCCAATAAAAACTAAAGCAGACTCTTTACTAAAAAAAAATAACAGTCAGGGCTCTCACTGCAACATTTAGAAATCATTGAAGATTCAGGATTTTTTTTTTTAATAATTTGAAAGAGATCTGTTTTTATGTGGCAACATATAATTTTCATAAGAAACTTTTTATATAAAAATGACAGACTAAAGTTGCAATACTGGAAGCTGGACTTGAAATATCTCAGGCATTCAAGAAGAAAAAAATCACATTTGATGTAGAGAAAATAAATGAAAAATACAGTAGTTCAAAAGTGCTTCATTTCTCGTTGGCATTTAGATAGATAAAAAGGGTGTTGTCAGCATAACTATAAATCCATGTTCTCTGGCAAAACTTTTTGAAGGAAGCAAATAAAAAAAAAAAGACGACTTCAAAGCTGAAAAGCTGAAAGCTTTAGAAAAGCTTAGATTTAAGGTAAAAAAAAAAAAAAATTTTAAAGACTCACTCCAGTAAAAGTCATGTTTTGACATGTTCTTATGTCATTTTTTATATATAAAAAGAAAAGTAAGCGTAAAATTGCATGTCTAAGTATTTCTTTATTCAAATTGATGTGAAGAAGACAAAAAATGGCGTTTTAAAAAGATTGTATTTCTTAAAAGCTCACCGGGAATGGTTTTACAAAAAGATGATCAAAATGGGACTTTAAATGATTTACGAACCAAATGCTAACAAAATCATTATCCAAAGGCAGAACTCATTAAAATGATGACATATTTACATTTTTATCACTACCGTTGCGGTGAGCGATGTGAAAAACAACACTGACATTGTGGTTTTTGATCTATTGTTGTGTTTTGTTAGATGCTATAAAGAAGCCATGGGAACGGTCCAACTCAACAGATAAGTCTTCACTCGTGTCCAGGTCTGTAATGGGAGGTAGTTTCATCCCGAATGGATTTAAACTGTTGATGTTGACTTTTCATTGTTCCCTTTTTAGAGTGAGGCCCATCGGCACCGGAGAAGCCGACACGGAGTTTGACAAGATGAAACAGGTAGTTGTCAAAGTTTCAGAACATGTTGAGGTCAGTGTACTGTTTAATATAAAGCTAAAAAAACATCTTTTTTTTTGTTTGTTTTATCTGCAGGAAATTTTGGATGAAGTGGTACGGGAGTTGCATAAGGTCAAAGATGAAATCATTAATGGTGAGCACGCTTAATCATTAATGTTTTCCGCATTCCAGCATCATTGCTAGATAATCGTTGCACGAAAGATCGTCACCCCACATGCACCCAACTCTCCTGTCTGTCTCTGCAGCCATAAGACAAGAAATCGGCAGAATCAGTACATCCTAATCTCATCTGAGCGCGCAGATGGAGGAGAGCGGCAGGAGGAGCTGGAGGACGCAGATGCACAGACACGAGGACCAGAGAATGTTCTCTCAATGTTTCTGTGACCTGGCAATGCCGCGCTGACCGTTGCAGAGACGTTGTGCCAACATTAAAGACTTTTGAGGAAAAAAAGAACAAAGAGGTGACGTCAGGAAGCTCATGCAAACGAGCAGCTGAAGGAAGCTCGGATGAGTTTGGACGAACGGGGAACGAAAAGAAAAAGCGGGGAGCGAACTGACGTTTGGTTTTGGTGTCGTGGTCCTCTCTGTGCACCTAGACTCAGTCAGCCCAGTGTTGCAGCTCTTTGTTCTCTGTTGAGTCTTAAGAAGAAAATATTTTTTGTTTTATAAGTTTTTACTGTTTTATTATTTAAAAACTGTGGTGATATTGATGATGATATTGATGAGTATTTTATGGATATTATAGAAGGACAAAGGAATCTTGCACACCATATATGTCAGTCTTTTATATTTTTCTTTTTTTGTTTCCCCCTAAAATGATCAATGAAGCACAATACGGGCACACTGGTGATGTAGATCCATCTGCCCTTTAACCATAAAAAAAAAACCTTTCATAACCCTGCCGGTGTTGTGTGTCAAACCTTTTCAAAAGGAAAATCGGTTCGTCTTTGAAGGACAATTAGCTGCTTAAATTACCTCTGATCCTCATATTCACGGTGCACCTCGACAAAGCAATTTAAAGGTAAATCAAACAGCATGTAATACCCCTGTTCACAAAGCAGGCCGATAACTGTACATCTGGTTTTTTTTTCCTCGTAAATCAGTGACCCCTCTTCTCTGTTAGATCCTCCACTTTGCATGAAACCCGGTCGTTGGAGTTTTTTTTTTTTCTTAATGCTTTCAAAATAAAACTCAAAAATACACATATACACAAATGGTGGTACATTTATTATTTTTGTTTGTTTCAATGAAACTTCATTTCAATGAGATGTTAAATTATAGTAAAAAAAAAAAAAAAAAAAAAGCAAGTTGTTGCTCTGGCCTTGAGAAGAATGTATTGTGAAGTAGGGTTTGTGACGGTGGCTAAATGTGGGAAGGATTCAGTTGAATTTGCATTCTGTCCGCTCGCAACGAAGTTCTGTTTTGCAAGATGGAAGTAAATTCATCTGAAGACAAACATGTGCTGTGCTGATCATCTGTACTTTTTTTTCCTTTCTTTTATTTTATTTTTATTTTTTTTTACTTTTCCTGTCCAACAGCTGAGCAAACAGATAAGAACTGAAGGCCTCTTGTGTTGGATAGATTTGAAAATTACAATAAGAGATTTTTCGAGTTTTTAACATGTATATGTGACATTTTTCTTATGAAAGAGAACCAATGTAATAAGACATCACTTCTTTTACATTTCCGAGTATTTCTCCTTTTAAATGGCTGTCAAACTGTCACAGAAAGGCTCTGAATGAATTAATGAGCTTTCTTTACTTTACAACAGGGGCTCTGGGACAGAGCAGCTCCACTCAGTTCCAAAAGCCACGCCCCCTCAGAGGTGAAGGCTTCAAATCAACATGACAAATGGCTTTTTAAGTTGTGGGATCTTGGTTAAAAACTTCATAATCATAATAACAACACTAGTGAGAACATTTTCTTTAAATAAAAAAATTGTCATAGGGGGACTTTAAATGTTATGTTTTATATATTTATATAATAATTGATGATTAATATGCGGTGGGTACCAGTTACTATCTGGTGCACACCAGAATTTTATTGAAGTTTAAAAAAATATATATATATATTCTGGTCACTATCTGGTGCACACCAGTTACTACATCTGTTGATCACCAAATACTATACTATCTGGCGTGCATCAGACAGTAGCCTGAATTTTTTTTGTACTTCAATGTCCCTTCAGAGGCTCTGTAATATTTCCTCTTTTATTTTTTTTAACCAAAAAGTCATACTTTAATACGCATAATTAGTAGAAAAATGTAACGTTTGCTCTGAGAGGTGGACACAAACACAAAAACAGGATTTATTTTTATTTCAGGGTTCGGTTTGTGTTATAATTTTTCTACATTAGTCATGTTTTATCTCAGGGATTTGTTTTCATCCACTATTAAAGTCCCCCTCCGATGAAAATCATGTTTTTTTTCTTTAGTTTTTAACATGTATATGTATAAAACATTTCATTCATTATGTGGCATTTTTCTTTTCAAAGAGAGCAAATCTAAGAAATCATTTCGCTTTTGCATTTTAAAGTATTTCTCCTTTAAATCGCTGTCAATCAAACTGTCGCAGAAAAACTCTGAATCAAGGAACCTTGCTTATATCAGGAAAGCCCTGGAAAACTCCACCAGACTCTACAGAGCTTCTTAATATGACGACAGAAACGTGAACGGCGGCTGATTTGACCTCAGCTGCAGATTATAAATCCACTAAGCTCCTCCCTTTGTAGTCCGAGTTGATATCCAGCACAAAACAAAACTACTGCAGCAGTGATGATGATTTACGCTAGCGAGACACAGAGCTACCATAATCAGCCCGCAGAGGAGCAGGTCCCCTCAGCTCCAAAAGCCACACCCACCCAGAGGATATTTTTCAGGCAGACGCTTCAGATCAACATGAAAAATGGCTTTTTTAAGACATTTAGGTTGTGAGATTTTGGTTAAATACGTCATAATTTAAACACTACTGAGAATGTTTTTTAAATAAAAAAAAATGTCAGCACTTAAAGCATGATTAATGTCGTCTTATTCTATATTTTTCTTACATAAATACTTAAGGCATGACGGTGAAAATTTTCAGAGAACAGATTTTATTGACAATGCATGCAGAGAAAAAAAAATAAAACAAAAACTTTTTATAACTATATTCACTTCCTCCAAAAGTAATCAGGGTATCTACAGCATAACGGAGTTGCAAACGAGCAGAACAAGACGTCATTGATGAAAAAAGCTCCTCTTCTTTGTTTTTAAAAAAAAGTCAATTTCGACACTTTTTCCTTCTTCAGCTCTGTTCTGGGTGCTGAAACAAAACAAGATATAGGACTGTTTTTATATCTCGCTAAAAACTCTTTTTTTTTCTTGCTTATTTTTTAAGGAAACCTAGTGAATTCTTTCAAGTAAGGTAAGGAACTAACAACCAGTTCTCCAGATTCTTAATGAGGAAATATTTACCAGTCACGACCACAAATTGATAAGAGAACCATCCAGTTGTTCGGAGCTGAATTACTATTTCTATAAACCATAGAAATGTGAACAATCATTTTTTTCTCCGATAGTAACAGGAATACAAGACTGTGCGGGTGTCCAACAGTTCTGCATTCACACAACCTGCAAACATTTTTTTTTTTAATTAAAAAGTGACATTTCTCTAGAGTGGAGTGCTGATCAGTCGTTTGTGGATCTATTCCTGTTTGCTCAGCTTGTATTCCCGTTTAATTCTGGCATAAGGTCCAATGCTGTTGTCAAACACAAAGTCCCACAGAACCCGGGACCAGGAAGTGTGCTGGGGGAGGCAGTCGTAATACTCTGCTGCGATTTTTTTGACCTGCCAACGAAAGAAACAAGTGATTAGGCTGGGAGCTTCATTTTTTTTTTTTTTTTTCCAAAATGTAGAATTTGACATTTTCATGCTTTATCAAAAAATGTGATCTCATCAAGCCACGAGAATCCGTGTGTCATTTGTTCATTGATTTTTCAACTTAAAACAACATTTTTTAAAAAGTTGTTTTTTTGTTTTAGATTTTGAATCGGGAAACAAAAAAAAACTGTTGGTTTTCCATTTTTTTCCATTTCTGACTTTAAGTTGAAAAACGAATGATACACGGATTCACGAGGTTTGGCCGCGTCCTCGTGACTAAAATCTAAAGATTGCTTCTTGAGGAATTAGTCGTTATCTGTGATGCCATTAAAGAAAGATGCTCACCAGAGGAAGCTTGCTTCCAGGTATGCTAGGGAAGTCGTGGTGCTCCATGTGATACCCGACATTAAAGGTGATCCAGTTGAGCGGTCCGTAGTACGAATACGTCTCGTGTCCCTTCATGAACATGTAATGCTCCGCGATGAAATGTCCAGAGATGGGGTGTAATCCCATGCACAGGATAGATCCAGCAATGAGGTAAACGATGGGCTTTATACCCCAGAAATAATAGATGATCGCGTCTGCGGTGAGCTGAACAACTGCATTCTGGATCTCTATCTGCCCCACCGGCTTGGGATTGACCACCAGCGGTCGCAGGGCGTAGAAGAGCGGCTGGAGGAACAGCCACAGCACTTTCCTGGCCGGCGTGCAGAAGAACCACCCTTCGGCATCTGTGGGGATGTCCACGTCCAACTGGTCGCCCCCCAGGTACCGGTGGTGGTCGATGTGGTATTTTTTAAAGGAGGCAGAGTAGGGCACCCCGATGGGCAGGTTAGCCCACATGGCAAACCAGCGGTTCCACTTCGCTAACTTGTTCCCGAAAGCGACATTGTGAGAGATGTCGTGAATGGCCAGAGTCAGGGAGTGATTGATGCAGCCTCCGAAGGCGTAGGCCCAGAAGATGACCCACTTCCAGGAAAGGTCACGGACTAAGTAACAGGCCAAGAGCTGGGTAAGGACCATGCCGGATACAACCCACTTCAGCTGGGGGTCCGGACCCATCAGGGACTTGATCTGGGGATATTTGGCTAAAGAGAAAGTATAGAAAAGGAGACATAAGGATGTGTTTATTGACCATCCCGATTATGTTCAATTCAATTCCATTTGTTTTGGTTCTTCCTCTCAATTCCATTAAATTCAGTTCAATTTTGAGTTTACACAGTTAACAGAGTTAGACACATTTGTTTAGAAATACATTAATAATCTATTAATGTTTTGAAGATTTTCAAATGATAATGTTCAAATACTGTAAATGTTATTGATGAAACAATAATGAGATTGTTAATACCATACAGTGTTACATGGATTCTCAATAGGAGAAGCTCCAACAAGCTCCTCTCCTGAGGGCGTTTCAGTTTGGCCACTAGGTGGCGATCACACTATAGCATTACACCTTATTCAAGAAGAAGAAAGAATGAAAAAAAAAAACCCATAAATGATTACATTAAAAAATATTTACTTAAAAGAGTTTGGAAAATTCATGGCTGTGAGTTTATGAAGATGTTAACTTAGTCAGCAATTTATGTTTAGGTCTACCGAGCGTTAGCATTAGTCGTCCTATGGGAAATCTAGGTAGTAAGCCTTTCCAACAATCCCTTACTTACTTTTCATTTCCCATCATCCCTTTGTTTACATTCTCTCCCACTAGCTTACAGCTCCTCATAACCTAACATTACTGGTGCCACAAAAAAGTCGAGCAATATTGGGGCAATCAAGTCGTACAGTTTTGATCCAGATTCCAATTCAGACGGGGAAAAACAAATACATACATGGATTTAGTCGTCTACAAGTGGATGCATAGAAATGGGGAAGAGCAGGGAGGCTGTGGCCCGCTGATTGTAGCTTCTATGTCACTTTTTTCAAAAGCATTTTTTGTCTGCTCCTGATTCACAACAATTTCCAGAAACAAAAATTCAGAAATGTAATCAGAAACTTAATTTTCTTTACATAAATATACATATACATGTTTTTCATCATGAGAAAAAGGCTACAAACCATAATTTATTTCTTATATCTTCTGTTTATTAATATAAATTCCTATTTCAGATACACCTGTTTACTAATTTTAATTTCAGAGGCTTGAAGAGGTTGCGAGAGCTCAGTGGCATATGCCAGGTGCCCGCCCCTCTCCTGGGAAAAACCTGCTGACAAAACTCATTTAATTGGCGGAGGTGTTGCTGCGCTGAGGGACACGAAATGCAAGGAGTGGTGGAAAAACACGGGCTGGTACAAGATTCTCATTATTTTGACTTTATGGGTTATAATCTACTCATTAGGCCACGCATGTCAGGATGTGTCCGCTATGACCGCACCTTAGGAACGGAACAAAGAGCTTGTGGCGCAATTTTTGGGTGGTAAAAACGGCCACCAGAAATTCTGGATTGCAGGAGCTGATGGGTGTGGGTGGACGGGTGGATGAGGACATCCCAGAATGCAAATCTGGGCCGCTGCTTTGCTTGCATCAAGATTGTGTAATATGTGGATGCAAATGTTGACCCCTTTGGTAACTAAAACTTTGCAGTTTACTATAATTTCTTCTTTTTTTGAGTTACTGATTGATCACAAATTGCAACTAAATTCATTATTCAACCATTCACTTCCTTGTTAACAGCATATTTGATGTAAATTAGAACATAAAACTTGGAGTTCCTTTTCTTTTATTTATTCTCCAAAAGAAAAAAAGCATGCGGCTGTGGACAAAGCCCACCTACAGGGCATAAAGTTGAATGAATAACCAGGGGCAATAAAAAACTATTTAATCTCCTTAATGGCTCAGAGGAAACCACACAGAACAGCTGACCATTATAGGATTTTAACCAGAGCATGTCAGACCTTATATAGGTCTTATCTGTTTTACCAGAGTGTGGTTTACGGCTCAGGTTTCAAATGGAAAAAGATTTGACATTTTAAGAAGGAATAAACACTAGAAAACATTCTTTTAAATCATCCACAATTTATCAACGAGGTGACTTCATGGGGAGAACTGATGAACTTTGAACATGAAAGATAAAGTTCAGATCTTCCCACATACAAGTCAGAAAGTCTCAATAGTACCACCTCCCCATTCACAACAACACCCTGTTACAAAAGCTCAATAACTGAGGAATAACAATTGATAGAACAAAAACCAACAAATAAATAATTAATGAGCCAATGGTGTCAAAAAACACATCATTTGTGGCTCGCTTTTGTCATTCTGGGACATGCGTGCAACTGATAAACAAAGATATCAACGTGCTTTTCATTTCATTGAAAAATGTTTAGACTGCCTGAAGACCTTTTGGAGCAAATAAATGTAGATTTCTGGGAAAAATTACCACTTCCGTTGTTAATATTTGGTATTTTTGAGATATTATTGTTAAAAAATACCAGTTGAAGTTTAAAAAAGGACGCCTTAAGGCAATTTCGCACTGTGAACCGCAAAAAAATTCACATTTTTCTTCAAGCTAAAATGCTTTCTGAGGATCAGTTTCTATCCTGACAAATACAGTTCAAAAGTTGCCACACTTGTTTAGTCAATTAGCCTTTCTTGGAAAAGTGCAACATTTGTTAACAAAACAGAAATAGAATGTAAACATTGTTATAAAAGTGACCTGTGCACTCATGAAAGGTGTAGAAATCTCTGACAGAATGTTTTTTTTTAAATATATGTCAAATTCATAACAAATCACAGATTTGAACCTTCTTTAAATTAAATATATTTTTGCTCAAAATCCTATAAAATAGTGAATCATGACCAAACGTGAAGTAGAAAAGGATTTTTTTTTTTTAAGTTATATTTCTTCACAGATGTATATCAGTTTCTGCGTTCCTGCATCAATTGTGTGCTGTTAGTTTGTTAGGCAATGGCCAGTAAACAGGTTTAACCGGCTACAACTTTAAAACTAGTGAGGAATTGAACCCGAAACTCTTGATGTACATGAGCTGAAGAGAGAAAAAGCATCTAGATTGAAGTCTCACCGAGAATCTCTTTCCTCCTCGACGTGTGCGGCTGGTCGTTGTAGACCCATTCAAAGTCTACTCTTCCACCTGCTTTCCCCATGACTCCTCGGGCTCCGTGTGAGGAGGAGCGGCGGCTATCCTCAAGCCTTCAGCGCCGAGCCACACCCACCCGCACAGGTGTGATCATAAGCCCGGCCCCACGTTCTCTGGCTCGAGGCTATCTATGGCTATCTATGAATACACCTGCTGACAAGAAAAAAAAACTGTCATATGTAACAGATTCTCGTGTCGCTGTTGGAATCCTGACCAGTATTATTGCTGCACGCGGGCCAAATCACGTTTTTGAAGGACTGCGATTTGATTGGTGGATGACAAATTTCAACATATGTGTGGTTTTTGTCGAGCCAATCCATATTGATGTTGAGCTTTGGACTGTAGTGGTTTTGTTGTTACTACGCAAAATACCAAACTACAATCACAAATGACGGTTGATGACAATAAATGATCTGCTAACTTTAGTGATTCAGCAATGTAATGAGAATATATCCGTAACAATAATGAACAAAAGCATTTTAAGGACTCCGATGAAGTTCTGACTGTAAAAAACAATAGGAATTTCTGCTTAAAAAATTAATAGGGCTACATAAAAAGTTGTAGTATTTTGATTAAGTTAGAAGCATAAAAAATTATTAGGAATTTATTTTTTATAAAATGCTAGAAAATAATAGATCAAAGTTCAAGCAAAATTTTGTCGACATTTAAGCAACATTGATTCTCAAAGAGGAAAGTTCCAGCACACAACACTCCGACACTAGGCTAGGGGTGTAGCAGACATGCGTTATTGCACAGTGCATCACGGCACAGCAAGAAAAGTTGGAAGAGGCGTTAGAAACTAGGGAAAAAGTTGTGGAGAGTGTAGGATGATATCCAGTTCTTCTTGTTGCATTTTCAGCTGATTTGTTTTGGTACAGCCAAACATCTGATTAGATAAAATTGCTTAGGGCCCTGTTTCTGTCATCCTGCTGCTCTGTAGCAAAATAGCCAGTAATCCAGGTCAATTTTCATGGTTTCCTCCAACTGTACCCAATTGTTTTCAAACCATTTATTTCCACCCTCAATATTTGACTCTGCTTTTAAAATCTGGAGAGATAATGGACTACATAATTTCAAAAATCTTTTTATTGATGGCATTTTTGCCTTGTCTACATAACTGACTGAACAGTTTCGCATCCCAAGAAAAGAAACAACCTTAGATACAATTTTAGATATAAAAATTTATAAGAAATTGGGAATGATTAAAGAAATTTATGGTTCACTACTTAGCCTACAAAGTTATCAGATCACACTGGGAAATTGATTTGGCATTCAACATAACAGACGATCTCTGGGAATCTATCCTACGCCGGACACATTCCACTTCTATATGCGCCAGACATGGGCTACTCCAATTCCAAGTAATTCATCGCCTACATATTTCCAAAAAAAAAGATCCAAGTTTCAGTCAGATTCCAACCCAGTGTGTAACCGATGTAAAGTAGAAATTGGGTCATTATATCATACTTTCTGGAGATGTACCAATCTCCAAACTTACTGGACTTCTGTATTTAAAACGTTTTCCAAAGTATACGAAGTCCAATTAGCCTCTTCCCCCTTGACTGCACTGCTTGGGGTCATCCCCCCTACTGCTTCTATCCCTAAAGACTTTTCAGATGCAATATCAATTGCTTCCTTGATTGCGCGTCGTCTTATACTCTTGAGGTGGAAGGATGAGGCCCCTCCAACACATGACCAGCGGAGGTCATGAAATTTGTCCACTTAGAAAAAGTACGATGTACAGTAACAGGCTCAACAGAAAAATTTTAAGTGCTGGCAGTTGTTTTTGACATATGTGAAATCAATCAAACTGAGCACCTAACCAGGAAGTGTCGATGTCACATGTAGACTCTAATTTCTGTGCGCAACATTTTTATTTTCATTTTAATTATTTGCAGTAGGCCATAATTAGCCGTCAGGTTCTCTTTGTATTTATGATTGTTGCTATTTCTACTACTATTGTTGTTTTATTTTCTTTGTCCTCCTCTGTGTTTTACGTTGCTGTTTGTTTTCTTTTCTTTTTGGGGGGTGGGATGGGTGATAGAAAATGGAACAGCAATTCTTATACTGATATGTTATTGTATGAAAAATGATGTGCTGTTGTCAAACTATAAATAAATTCATTTTAAAAACTCGAACTTTAACCCAATCCTTGCTGGTTTCCATCTTCCCATGGGAGACTTGGAGACAATGCAGTCAGGCAAAAAGAGCATTGATCTAAGCCTCCAACCCACTCAATTTTTAATTCAATGATTGGAATTTATCCTAAAAAATTTCTAACAACAAAACTGATTGTTTAAAATCAAGAATTCAATTAAGTTATATCTCTAAAAAATGTATAGTAAAATTATTATTTAAAAAAATAGTAAAAACATGCAATTTTTTGTGAGGAAGTTGATGAATTTATAACTGTAAAAATTGAATTAAATTAAATATTAGATTTTTCTTATTTTGATACCTACATGTGTATAATAGAATTTATACATACTATTAAATACATTAACACAAATATGTATATATAGTTAATAAAAACTAGACTAGATCTAAACAAAATAATCTAACTGAATGTTTGTATTGCTTTAATTTCTTTTTTGACCAATGTGATGGAAATTGTACATTTCCTCCTCAGTTTTCATCCATGACATTTCCCAAGCAACCTTTGTTCTCAGTTAGATTGTTTCTTGCCAGGGCAATCTATTGTGATGTTAAAACAAATTGATTACGTTAAAACACCTCGTCCATTTTTAGATGTGAAACCTTATGTCTTCAGTTCCTGATTAAAGTTTGTTTGTGCATCTGTATAAAAGGTGATGGTCCCTCCAAACAAGCAGAGAATCTGCAGACTCCTCTCCACGCATCTTTCCAGCGTTTACCTCTTTTCATTTACTCTGCTGAATAAATACTCTGCATGACAAATGTTTCTTTATTCAATCGGATATAACAAGTTCCCACCAAAGTTAAGCAGACTTTATAGTTTTCAAAAAAATGCTGCAACGTTTGTGAAATTTAAGAAAAATAAACAAAAAATGTGTTCAGTGATGAGTATTTTCATACCTACATGAAAATTTTTGCTTTAAAATATATTGTAAAAAATATGGTACAAATATTTTTGATATAAACTAAATATATTTATATATTTATTTTTCTTTAATCAAATTTAATATGAAATTGCAAAGGATAGGAATGTGTTGAGGTTTCTTTTTTTTTCTTTTTGAACTTTACGTACTTTATTTTATTTTATTTTATTCTGAACTTTATTTTAAAGCAAGGAAAAGACATATACCAGGGGGACAACAAATACAGTTACAGAAAGATTTTACATTTTACAAAGGCATCACGACAGATGTTTGCTTTAGAATGGGAGCTTCTGGAAGTGGTTAAAACATATGACTCAATTTCTTTCAATAAAACAGGGGAAAAAAAGGTTTACTGTGAAGGACTTTAGATTTGAATGTGTTGAGGTTTGCGAATCTTGTTGAACCACCAAATCACGCGAGATTTCAAAACTGGGGCATTGTGGTGACGAGAGTTCCGTTGTGAAGAGTTGTTATCGGGGAGGGAGGAGAAAGGCTGAGCGTATACGGGCAGGACTGGGGAAACTGACAGCACAGTAATTAGTATAAAGACAAAAATAATAATCATGGCGTCCGGGGATACCCTGTACATAGAAACGGACGGGTCGGAGATGCAGCCGAAATAGTTGAACTGCACGAAATTGAAGTAGAGACTATCGAAACCACTATAGTCGGAGACGACGGTGAGCACCAGCCGATGATCGCCCTGCAGCCGCTTGACACCGACGATCCCAACGAGATCCATCCGCACCAGGAGGTGATTTTGGTGCAAACGAGAGAGGAGGTGGTGGGCGAGGATGACTCTGATTTGCCCGCGGATGATGGTTTCGAGGACCAAATTCTCATCCCAGTTCCCGCCGTGGAGGAGGACTACATTGAACAGACTCTAGTTACTATTGCAGGGAAAAGCTCTACAGGCCGCATGAAGAAGAGTTCAAGCGGAAAGAAAGCAGGCAAAAAGAGCTACATAACCGGAGGGGAGATGGGAAGAAAGTGGGAACAGAAACAGGTCCAGATAAAGACTCTGGAGGGAGAGTTTTCAGTCACTATGTGGGCATCAGGTAAGTTGGGAGTGATTCCTTGCAAGCTGGTCAGCTGCTTTGTTCTCGGCGTGTGTCGTGTGACTGGGCCTCGCTGAGGCCTGCTGCTCCGACGAAGAAGGACTCTTTTTCTCTGCTCCGAGCCTCTCAAATTCCATTTGCAATGTTTTTGTTTTTATGGGAAGCCATGTTTTATGTGTCAATGGGCGCCGCCATATTTCCTCGGTCTAGAAAGTATGGCGGCCCGAAAAAATGGCGTTTATTTGGCCGACGAAGATGGCGGAGACAGTGGGAGCGAGTGCCGGTCTAGGCCGCTGTGGCGCAGTTCAGTTAGCAGGAGCAGGCGGGGGTGGTGCCTTTAGGAACCACTCGGATTTTTGAGCACCCAGACTTTTGTTGCATTCATTTTTTTTAATTGTTATGAATGTATTTTACAATTTAGTAAATAAATTTTGATTTATTGAATTATAAACTTTAATTTAATTTTAATTATAAAATTTAAAACGATCTATTAAAATGATTTAAAGAATCAACCCGTTACCTAAAATAATTTATCAAACGTGGACTTTCGAGCTTTTAAATTGACTTTGATGTATTAAAAGTTGTTAGGTTTTCTAAATTAAATCATCTTAATGTGGTTAGAAGAATAGCTTCCAGCATTTTTTGTTTGTTTTTGTTGCTTTTCTTGTGGGAATTGTATATACTCGACCTTTATTCTGAAAATTAAGATTTTCAAATTAAGTTTTTTTTTTTTTTTTTTTTTTTTTTTTACTGAAACTGGCAACTGTGTTCAGTACTTGTTTTTATACTTTGATTTTTAAAGTTAATTTATTTTTTAAACCCGTGACTGTTTCTGAAATTATGGAATATGCATGTTAAATGTTTAAAATACAAAAAAAAAAAAATTTTAATTCATTGGATTTCACTGTGATCCCTAATAAGGATTACTTTTATTTAACAAAACAAAAATCACAACATTTCATTTGAAACATCACAGCAAATCATGTTTAAGAAAATGTTCCACTTTCATTTAGATGACAAGAAGGACATGGACCACGGAGACCAGATCACAGAAGAAAACTCCCCACCGGATTATTCGGAATACATGACTGGAAAAAAGCTCCCTCCTGGAGGAATCCCGGGCATTGACCTGTCAGATCCCAAACAGTTGGCAGAGTTTGCACGGTCAGTGAATGGGTTTCTAACTGAAATTCAGATACGCTACAAAACCAGCACAGTAAGCACACAGTGCACTTTTTTGTTGTTTTAACATTATCAAAACTGTTTTTCAGAATGAAACCAAGAAAAATAAAAGAAGATGACGCACCAAGAACAATTGCTTGTCCGCACAAAGTGAGTGTTTCACACCATTTATTAGATCTTTTAGCAGATTTGCAGATTAATGTATCAGCTATTTTGTTCCTTTTTCCATCAGGGATGTACAAAGATGTTCAGAGACAATTCAGCGATGAGAAAACATTTACACACTCATGGTCCTCGTGTGCACGTTTGTGCAGAGTGTGGGAAGGCTTTCGTGGAGAGTTCAAAACTAAAAAGGCATCAGCTTGTACACACAGGGGAAAAACCTTTCCAGGTGCATTTATTTATATATGTATTCTGTCTTATAAATGTGTCATGCAGGACCCAAAAAGCAACAACAATGATCTTTTTTTTTTCTTATTCCTTTCAGTGCACGTTTGAAGGCTGCGGCAAACGTTTCTCCCTGGACTTTAACTTGCGCACACACGTGCGCATTCACACTGGAGACCGCCCGTACGTCTGCCCCTTTGACGGCTGCAACAAAAAATTTGCCCAGTCGACCAACTTGAAATCTCACATCCTCACACACGCCAAAGCGAAAAATAACCAGTGATCCAGCTGAGGCCGATCCAGTGGAGCGTTCGACCTCCACTTCTGCTCCTCACAGACTTCCGCTCAATGGCCTGCTTTGTTGTGAGACCCTTTGTATTGACTCTAGATCCAACAGGAAAAAAAAAACAAAACTTTTTGTGGACTCTTTGATAACACCAAAAATGTGTCAACCTCTCTGGTTTGGCCTTCTTACCTTCTGCTCTGCCTGAACTGGTCTTTTTTTTCCCTATGAAGATGATTTATTAATTCATGAATTGTCACCAACAGTTAAAAAAAATATTTATATTTGAACACAGAAAGTAGAAATTGTGTAGAATTTGCATCAACAACTTTACAGTTTTGTATGTGTCCCTAAGTGTGCATATTGTACACTGTTTGACATAAGCTTTGTGGTGAACCCAAGAGGAGGTTTCACATGTTTTACCCTCGGTCAACTTTACCTTTCTTCATTTTTTTTACAACTCAATAATAGCCATGTGTTTTTCCAATAATGATCAGTGATTAAAACATTTTTCCCAGCAGCAGTATCAAGAAGAACAAGTCTTTTTTTCGTCTCTCTGTTAACTTTTTTTCTAAATGTCTAAAAAGATTTATTACAAGTTTTAGTGTTTATTTGATAACTATTAAACTTTTTCAAATACAAAAAATAATTTAAACAAATTAAGATTCTTTCAATTTTATTGTAATTCAAACAGTATCTTAACAGTAGTTTGCCAACATTCTCAAAAATAAATGGAGAAAAAAGTAAAACACAAAACAGCAGATTTAATTTTAAACACTTAAAATTGTAGTTTAACAGTTTAAAAACCAAAATGCTGGTAGGTAGAATATTCTAATATCAACATTTGTGCATTTTGTTCACTTTCAGAAAATAAATTGTTAAAAAATGAAGGAATTTCTTAAACATGTCTGCACTAAAAACACATCCACATTCTGAGCTCATCCCTGCAGATTATTATGGCAAACGGGCCTTTGATCAACACATCTTACAGTATCTCAGATATTTTTCTTTATGTACTAAAGTTTCTGCTGATATAAATACTCTACATGACACATGATGGAAGTATGCAGCTTAGTCTTTAGGTTTTATTGCATGATAAAATGCATTTGCCTTTAAAAGTATCTAAATACATTCATTTTCAAGAAAAATATCAACCAGATTTTTTTATGGATCATAATTCATTAAAAGTGGATGATCTAAGGTTTACATTTTTATGTAAATGAGTTTAAAAAGCAGTTTGAAGACTTTCTGAAAGTAGAGAAACAAAACTGAATAAAATCCTTGAGATCAAAATCACAAAACAGAAAGTTGGAACTTCACTGTCCTGCTTTAAAGCATTAGGCACCAGAAAAAAAAAAGAAAAAAAAAACCTCAGTATTTGCTCTTAGAGCAGATATGCTAGTTCCCCTTCAGTACTTCCCCTTTACTTAGTTAAGAAGGCAGCCAGCAGCTCGGGGTAGTTTGGCGTCCCCCAGCCGGTGACGGGGTCCCAAGACGGAGCAGCACAGAAACCTTTCCCCTGAACCTGCTCATCCAGACAGCTCAGGTGACAACCCTCAGTCACCTGCAAACAATCACAGGTGTTAAGTCAGCAAAAATTAAGAAAAAAAAAAACTTTTAACCATTTATTGTTACATGTGGCAAGAAAACATTGGATTTTTTTCACTTAGCACCAAGAATACATTTTCCGTAACCATTAATGCTTATAACTAATGATAATAAATTCTACAAGCATCCCTGCCCACAAAAAACCTAAATGAAGAACCCATTTACTAACCAAATACGTCTGAGAGGAAGTTCAACTCACATCAAACAGAGCCTGTCCCTTCAGCTTGTAGAGGCGGGGGTTGAGGAAGCCCAGGGCGGGCAGGCCCTTGAGCAAACGCTGCCCGTTGATGAGCGCGAGCATTCCTCCAACCACTGGGGTGGACGCCTGCCGGGCGGACCAACATTTGTTCCACACATAAGTCAACTTTCAGTACAACGGATAAGTATTAAATATAAGTAAATTGAATAGAAAAGCTTCCATGATTGTATTGAGGGAAAGCCTGACGTCTGAGTAAAGCTACAATCACACCGGGCATGTTCAAGAACCAGTTAAACGCAGGTTGGTTCTTGAACAAGCTTTCAGCTCATGGTGTTCACACTGGACAAGCAGGAAGGTGCTTCTCCTACCGATAGGTCAAAGTTCAACTTTCTTTTATAGAGATTCATCTTTATTGGTACAATTTTCACTATTTTGTACTTGGAGCATATTTTTTAGCCCAAAACAGGCATTTACATAGACTTGTTGTTGAAAGTGGTTGTGGTGTGAACAAAGCTTTTGAAGCAATAATATTTTCCGATAATTATCAGATCAGCTGCTTCACTACATGTAAAGAAAGATCAATCTTTTACCGAGGTGCCCGACACCCAGGGGATGGGCACTCTGTTGCTGACCACCCAGTAATTGTCCGACAGGGCCGCCATGTCTGGGTAGGCTCGACCGCTGGTGTTAAAGTAGGACTGAGGGGGGAGAGTCGCCGTCACAGACTTCAGGTAACCGTCCACCGCACTCACCTGGACAACATGTGTTCAGTGGTATCAGTGCAGAAAAAGTTGATCATTCTGGATTAATGGAGTTGTTAGTGATAACAGTCTGATGTAATCACCTGGTAGTCAGGCATCTTGAAGACGTTGCTGAAACCTCCTCCACTGATGTAGTCTGTGACCTCATATGTGACCTTGTATGGGTTCTTGAATGACGTTCCTCCAACTGTGGTCACATAAGGGCTGAAGGGAAAATACTGGTATTTATTTATATACCAGGAAGGTCAGATTGTTTTGAAATTTCCTTCTTTTTTAATACCTTGATGCTGGAAAACTGGGCCTGAAGGAGTTTTTTTCTTTACCCAGATGTCTGCACCCAGCTCCACTGTCACCTGCAGATGACAGAACAAAGAGACGATATTTAAAATGATGTAACCGACGGTCACACAGTCAATCCTACTGACATGCAGATGCTTTTGGAGTACTGTTACATGCTATAAATAGAGCCAAAGGACAGGAGGTTAATACGTTTTTTTTTTTCCATCTTCCTTACAAAAGGGAGTCAGATAACACGTTACCACGGAAACTAATTGTACTTTCTGTTATACAATCAACAAACTCTGTCTTTTTTGTTCAGCGCCACTTGAGACATTTATTTTTGAATGACATGATTAGAAACTGAGACAAAAACAAAGCAGAAAGACGAGATCACAGCTGCAACACAAGTCACAAACTGAAAAACGCATAACTTTGTAATTATGTGACGAGCTAAAAACAGTGCCAGATTTTAGTCAAACGCTCCAAAAAAATGTATTTTCTTTATTTTTAAGTGGTCATTTATTTTCCTCTTTTCTTCCTGCAAAGAACATTACAAAATTGACATTAATCTTCATTAATCTTCAATCGTGATCAGTTTTTAAATTTTATAATACTGGACTTCATTTTCCATCAAAGTTTGAATTTAAAAGAGAAAAGTTTAAATATTTTACATGTTTATCTCAGAAAAGTGGATAAAGTGTGTAGTGAAACTTTACAGTCTTAAAACATAAAGATGACTACTCCATGAATTTCACCTATTGATGGTTATTTGCACAACTTAATGATAAACGAGGGACAATGTACTTTTGTTTGAATTAATACATCAAATGTCACCTTGTAGAGCAGATTACCTGCAAGAAGCACAAATATTCAGAACTAAAAAGAGACTTTAGGGGTCGGGTAATGTTTTCACATCAGACATGAGGAGATTCTGTATGAAGGATCATGTGTTCTAATATTAACTCATTATTGAAGCTTTTGTTTTTAACTTTTTATCCATAAAATATTGTATTTTACATGCTCTCTAATCAAAAGAAAAAGGCCTGAGGTGCTGTTAGTAAGTTGGGCAATTAACTTTATGAATAAAAAATAAAGAAGAAAGCATCTGCAGGCAAACAGCTAAGGCTAAGAACGAGAAAAGACCATAAAGCATGATGTAAAGAACTAAATGTTTGTGTCAATAATTCAAGTAAATCTTCAAATTAGCCAAAAATGTATTAAATTTGATCTATTAATCTTCAGAATCTGCTAGGGCTGGTTCACAAAAAAATCGATTAATCCATAAAAGTAGAGATTGATTGAACATATAATGTTAAAGTCCGATGGCTTGCGGCTAACATATAATGGGTTTCCCATAGGACGACTAATGCTAACGCTCGGTCGACCTAATTACCGACTAAATGAACACCGTTATAAACTCACAGGCATGAATTTCTTAACTCTTTTAAGGAAATATTTTTTTAAGTAACCATATGAGGACTAAAACACAATTTTTTGCTAATACTTTCTTCTTCTTCCAGAATAAATGTAAGGCTATAATGTGATCGCCACCGAGTGGCCAAACTAAAACGCCCTCCAGGAGAGGCAGAACAATTGTTAGTTTCTCCGTTTGAGAATCCATGTAACAATGTATGGTATTAACAATCTCATTATGATATCACTGATAAATTTTACAGTATGCGAACTGTATCAGATTAATATGAACATTTTCAAAACATATATATAGATCCGTGTATTTCAAAACAAATTTGTCTAAATTTGCAAACTGGGATTTGAATTGAATGGATCAAAAGAAAAAAAAATTGGAATCAATCTGATCCAGGCTCTAGTAAATCAAATCGATCCTACAAATTATTGATACCCATTCCTAGTCACGGGTTTGCTGGAACCTATCCCAGATACAATTGGGTGATGGCGGGGTCACCAGTTTTTTGTAGGGCAATACAATGGAGAAACACACTCGTGTATGCACCTAGGAGCAATCTACAGACCCAAATTAACTGTGGAAGAATGCTTTTGGACTCTAGAAGGAAGATGGAGTGTCTGGAAAAACCCACACATGCATGAGGAGAACATGCCAATTCCAGCTGGGATTTGAACCAGGACCTTCTCACTTTTGAGGCAAGAGCTCTAATTAACAGAGGCCCTGAAGTGCAAATCACAGCAACAAATCACAGGCCAAACACACATTAAAGATCATAACTGCAATTTAAAAAGCAAACCAAATAACATATGTTAGAAATCAAAACAAATTTCCAAAAACCATCACACCATTCCACTGTGTGCAGCCCCAGCCCAAAGTTTGATTTATTTAAATGAGCAGAAATTTGAAAAACTCATTTACTGTATTTTAATATAATTCAGAAGGACTTTTATTTTGAGGTTTCCTTTGTTTTTACCATTGGATACAATTTATTTTATTTTTGGAGGTTTTTAGGTTTCCATGTTTCAATTCTTCTTATTGACAATTTTGGACACAGTTCGTTTACAGAGGATCAAATAAGATCCCACCTTACTGTTTCCTTAAATAAATACAGAATTTCCCTATGGGGATCAATAAAGTTCATTGTAAATAAAGTTTTTCTTTATTATACTAATTCTTTTCACGTTGTATAAGTTTCTTTGTGAGCACACAAGTTTATGAGGACGGCGTGTGGTTGTGGTTTGCTCTGACTGCCATTCAAGCAAGAACTGACGCTGACCACAAACACGTGGTTTGTGAAAACGCCATCACCCCTCCCCCGCCGCTGACCTGAGGCAAAGAGCAGGGAGATCCCTCTGACGCCAGCCTTCATGAACTCTGTGTTGATGCGTGTCATGTAAGCGGTGGACAGGCTGTCTTCATCGTCACCGTAGCTGATGGTGTGAACCCACGGCAGGTCAGACATGTTGCTGAGCAAGACCATCCACTGCAGGAAGGGCTCCTGGGATTCATGACGGCCTGAAACCAAATGACAACATATGAAGTGAATATTCTAGAAACACAGATTCTTTTATTTCTAGAGTCTTAGCTTCTTCAACTTTGTTGGATATTTCATGTTTTTTTTTACTTAATTTGTTACTATTTTTACTGATAATATCAAAACATCTTAATGTATAACCATATAATAATAATAACAATAATTTTAACCAATATAATTCAACAATGCAGATATATACAGTAAAGCAAATAAGTATTTGAACATCTACCAGGAAGATTTCTGACCCTCAAAGTCCTGTTTATGCACCTCCACTTATTATCCTAAATTAGAAGCACCTGTTTGACATCGTTAGCTGTATAAAAGACACCTGTCCCCCCTACATAATCTATAAGACTCAAACTACTAACATGGCCAAGACCAAAGAGCTGTCCAAAGACACCAGAGACAACATTGTAGAGCTCCACATGACTAGAAAGGGCCAAGCCGCTTAGTGAAAAAAGATCCACTGTTGGAGCAATGGAAGAAGCTAAACATGCCTGTCAATCTCCCTCAGACTGGGGCTTCATGCAAGATCTCACCTCGTGGAGTCTCAATGATCCCAAAAAAGGTGAGGACTCAGCCGAGAACTGCACAGGAAGAGCAGGTCATTGATCTGAAAAGACCTGGGACCACCGTTTCCACGGTTACTGTTGGTAAAACGCTAAGTCATCATGATTTGAAATCATGAATGGTTCCCCTGCGTAAACCACAACATGTCCAGACCCAACCATGACCCGAAGCATACAACCCGGATAACCAAGGAGTGGCTCTGTAAGAAGCATATCCAGGTTCTGGAGTGGTCTGGCCAGTCTCCAGACCTAAACCCAATGAAAAACATTTGGAGGGAGCTCAAACTCTGTTTATCAGTGACAGCTCAGAAACCTGACTGATCTAGAGAAGATCTGTGTGGAGGAGTGGGCCAAAATCCTTCCTGCAGTGTGTGCAAACCTGGTGAAAAACTACAGGAAACATTTGACCAGTGTAATCGCTAACAAATATTAAAAATTAATGTTATCAGGTGTTCAAATATGTGTTTGCAGCAGTAAAATACAAAAATTAATTTTACAAAATCATGCAATGTGATTTTCAGATTTTCTTATGAAGATTTTGCTTAGATTTGTTAGATTAACAAAATTTTAAGGAAACATAGTCATGTGGACAATTGCAACTCATTATAGGTTAAATACAATAAAACATATGAAGTTAGTGAACTTTCCTTTTGTCTGATACAAATGTCTTTTTATGTTTTCATGTAATAAGAACTTGGATGTGTTTTATTGTATGCTCTACTATGTAAATGTGTTGACTTTGACAATGAATGGACATGTCCTGTGGTCAATTTGATGAATAAATGAAAATAAATAACAGTGGACCTAAGATGAAAATTTCAGACCCCTCTGTGATTTCTAAGTACAAGAACTTGCAAAACACGTATTAGCCTCCCTAAATGCGTATGCTCGCCTCATTTTGTGAGACCGAAAGGAAAGTTAAAGACCTGGATTGGTGAAGACCCAAGTAGAGATGTTTGCTCCTGTGCTCATGATGTACTCCACATCCAGACTGGCCTCCAGACCCGCCTTTCCTCCACCTTGGGTACCGACAACTCGATCCACCTGAGACAAATGAGGGAACGTCCGGCCAAAAAGGTTCATGAACTCCGCCAAGTCTGCAGGGTGGAAGTACTGCTCCAAGAACTAAAAAGAGAAGTGAAAACATTTTTTTAAAACAATGTAAACACGCTGACGATAAGAACTTCCACTGCAAACAGTACCTGAGCGACAGCCTGACTGTTGTTCTGAGCTGACCCCACGTCGGCTGCTGTTAAATTGTAGCGAGCTCTCAGGATGGCGGGCGTCACTCCCAGATGCAGTCCCGCTTTAAAGTTCTGGCGTTTCTCTCGGGGTTCCTGCCTTTTCGGTGGGAAACGGTGAAGACCTCCAACTGTGGGTTTCAAAAGAAAAATGAGCGCTGACCTTAACCTGAGCACACGAAATAGTTTTGAGGCAAAACATTTCATAGCTGAGAGCAAGGTCATCACCAAAGTCGAGGTGCTGGTGAACGTCATCATGAACCGAGTACGGAGCTGAAGATCTGATCAAAGACTGTCCGTCTCTGACGTAGCGATGGAACCGGCTTCCTTGCAGGAGCTTTTCTGCAACCCTTTAGAGAAAATAATGAATAATGAATCCTAACCCAAGAAAACTAGTAGCTATGATGATTAATAATGACAATGTGGAGTTTTAAAGCTGGAGTTCTGGGTCCAAACTCTGACCTAGATCTGATCTGGGATTTTCCATAAACTGACACATGACATTTGATTTATAAACCACAAAAGAGGAACTGTGTCAAAAGACAAAAAGGGAGAAGTTTTTCATGTGACATTTCCACAGCAATGAAGTCCTTCATCTGCGATGGCTGCAGCTTATCGGTGTAGAAAGAGCAACCCCCCCTTAAAAAATAAAAATAAAAAATAGCTTACTTTGCAGTCATGCTGCATTGCATAAAGTCCTGAGTGTGAACAGTGTAGCAGTTTGAAATCCCATGACTCTGCAGCCAGTGACGCACCACCTTCTGGGTCATTTCAGATGGTCGCACAAGGGAAGCTACTTCCTCCAGACTAAGATATTTACCTGGAGGACAGGTAGACGACAGGAAGTTGTGATTTGGAATCTTCGGATGAGAGTTGTGCATGCTAATGTTTGCTTACCGTACTGAGCTGAGTCTGGGTCTGACACTAGTCTGAGAGTTTCCTCCAGCAGATGAACGTTCTGCTGCTTCAGAGCGAAGGTCAGCTCCAGCTCCTCTGACGGGTCCACTCGACCCGCATGGGTCCAGCCCTCTGGGATCCTGTAGATTTAAAACATTTTAAAAATCATATCATAATCATATCAATCAATATTCTGCTGCTATTAGGTGATCCTTTATATTTTTTTTTTACCAATTATTTCTCTAAATCTCTAAAAGTTCTAAAAATCTGGAAATGTGCTTAAAGATAAGAGATTATCGTTACTTTATTGACTTCCTCGGGTTTCATTCAGAGATGTTTACCCTTTCAAAATAAAGCTAATTCTAACAGTGAATCTGGAGGTCTAAGACTAAAGGGGATCACAATATAGTTTGAACATCTAAAAAAAACTACAACAAAACATTTTAAATGTTGCTTACAGGACATCTTGATTATATTCCAGATACCCGCTCCAAACCAAAGGGATGAATAATAATGGGATGGAGAAGAAAAGTCTGGAGAAGAAAATAACAAGTTATTTTATTATGGAGAGAATTTCTGCCCGCGTGAACCCGGAAGCTTTGAAAAACAAATCAAAAATAAAAGTATGGTTTCTCCACGTTCTGAGCCAAAGTAGGTCTTAACGAAAACGATATTTTTGAACACATAAAACATTGCTTTCGTGATGTTTACGACAATAATAGTGCTGGACTTTTAAGGTCAGCGGCACCCGTGAATGTGGGTCACCACGAGTAAAACACAAAAAGCTTCCGCGCGGAGCTCCTAACTGCAAATTATTCAACCGAAACCTCAATAATTATTTGAAAAATATGTTTTATAAGGTTTATAAGACAGACTCACAGAATTTTCATCACGTCCTTGGCTTTCACTCCTCGGCTTCTGTCGCTTACGCTGTGGACGAAGAAGTCACGTGACGTTTGCCGCACGTGATCCGGTCCGTCGACGCATTTACTTTTTTTTTTTTTTTTTTTTTTTTTTTTTTTCAATAGTGTGAGATTTAAAATGACATAAACTCACAGTAAACGAGTTTTTATATATATATATATACCAAGTTTTAGGAGGAAAAAAACAGGTTTGGTTTTTATATGCATATTTTCACCCTGTGAATATCATATTTATAAATGTTACATTTATTAACTAAATATTTAGTTAACCAGCTAAATATTTAAAGTTATATATTTAGCCAACAAACTAAATATTTAGTTTGCTCATTAATTATTTAGATCTGATTTAAATATTTATTTTTCCAAACTAAATACATAAGTTTTATAACTAAATATTTAGAGCCAGACTAAATATTTGATTTGCAACTACATATTTAGCTTGGATCTAAATATTTAATTTAAAGCCAAATATTTAGTCAAAAAAAACAAAAATTTAATTTTAAACTAAATATTTAATTTTTTTTTAAATTAAATATACATTTTTTAAACATATACACTGCTAACAAAAATTAAAGGAGCACTTTAAAGAAACACATTAGATGCATCATATCTCAATATGAAGTTGGAGATCTATACAAATAACCACAGGGCAGTGTCTTAGGAACAAAAGCTTGCCAAGTCTTTTAATGGAAATAACAGTTTTCAGCCTACAGAGGGCTCAATTATGTAGACACCATAAAATCAGAGCGAACTGAAGATGTGGCAGGCTAGTCCATTTTCTCCAAAACTTAATTTCTGCAACTCAAAATGCTTTTCAGTATCTTGTGTGGCCCCCATGAGCTTGTATGCATGCTTGACAACGTCGCGGCATGCTCCTAATGAGACGACGAATGGTGTCTTGTGGCATTCCCTCCCAGATCTGTGTGAGGGCATCCCTGATCTCTTGTACAGTCTGAGGAGCAACCTGGCGGCGCCTAATGGACCAAAACATAATGTCCCAGAGATGTTCTATTGGGTTTAAGTCAGGGGATCTTGAAGGCAATTCAATTCCTTCATCCTCCAAGTACTGCCTGCATACTCTTTCCACGTGAGGCCGGGCATTGTCGTGTGTTAGGAGGAAACCAGGACCTACTGCACCAGCGTAGGGTCTGACAATGGGTTCAAGGATTTCATCTGGATACCTTATGGCTGTCAGAGCATCATTTCCTAGGCCAGGGGTAGGGAACTCTGGTCCTCAAGAGCCACATTCTTGCATGTTTTCTACCATACCCTGCTCTGGCATGTTCTTATTGGCTGAACACACCTGACCCAGGTAATTGTCATGAGTCCCTACACTGATTACCTGGTTCTGCTGGGAGACACGTTAAACCTTCTTGCTGCAGCACGTGTGGATGTGCCATCCTGGAGAAGTTGGACAACCTGTGCAACTTCTGTAGGGTTAAGGAATCGCCTCATACTGCCAGGGGAGATAATTACGCAAGACAAAATTAGCACGAGTGGAAAACCAGCCAAAAAAGATCAAGAGGGAGAAACTTGAAATGACCTCCACATGTAACACCAGTCCTGTTTTGAGGGTTTTCTAATTGTTGCCACTGAAGTGCACCTGTTGTTAATTCCATGAGCACCAATACAGCTGAAACTGATTAACGAAGCGCTAAGCTGGTTAACCAACAAGAAAATTATCAGACAGGTTTAATTCAATTCATGCCAGGCCCAATAAAAAAGTGTTCCTTTAATTTTTGTGAGCAGTGTATTTAACCTAAATCTAAATATTTAAATTCAAGCTATATATTCAAATTGAATCTAAATATTTAAATCCAAACTATAAAGTCAACCTAAATCTAAATATCTAAATCCAAATTATATTTTTAACTTGAATCAAAATATTTAAATCCAAAATATATGTTTAACCTAAATCTAAATATTTAAATTCAAGCTATATATTTAACTCAAATCTAAATATTTAAATACAAACTATATATTTAGCCCTTATCTAAATATTTAAATCCAAAATATGTATTTAAATGCAGACTAAATATTTAACTTAAATCTAAATATTTAAATAAACATATAGTTTAAAATTAAATGTTTATTTTTAACTAAATATATTGTTTCAAGCTAAATATTTAGAATGGATCTGAAAATATATTTAATAACTAAATAATTTATTAAAGAAATTACATGTTTAGTTTAAAAAAAATTTTTTTACTAAATATTTAGCTTCAAACTAAATATTTAGATCCAAGCTAAATAATGTCTGTAAACTGAGGATAAAGGAGATTTTACTGATCTCTGTGACAACATAGAATCAGTTGGAGGTCAGTGAGTACAAACAAAAAAAAAAAAGAAAACAACAGTCAAATTGGATTTTAAGTGCACTTTAAAGTTAAAAATACATGATTAGGGCAAACTAATTACTTCTAATTTGTTACTTTTTAAGATTTAAATTAATAAATTTCTGTCTGAGATTCACGTGAACTGTTTCATTTTATATCACTGGTGACATCACTAGTTTAGTTGCACAGTGTCTTTTATTTTGAAAGCGAGTCATGTGAACCTTTGTCAAAACTAAAGTTATAAACCATTTAATTTGTTTTAAAAGAAATACCATATTTTTTTATTGTTATGTTTTATAAAAAAACAAAAACAAAACAAAAAAATCATTTATATTCATTGTAATGGTAAAAAGATGAAAACAAATCAGCGTTTTATCTTTGTAAAGAAGTCAGACTTTGTGGTTCCTCCTGGTTTGTGGTCGGTAAGAATTGACCCCAATGGCTCTTAAGTGTTGAAGGTTGCAGACCCCTAGACTAGAATATTGGATCAAGGAATCTAAACAAAAAGCACATACTAAAGAAAACAAAAGACGCAAACATCTTTACATAGACACATCAGAATAGGGATAATTAATCAGGATTTACTTTGATCATAAATTAAAAAAAAAGAAGTAAAAGATACACATCCATACATGTAAATTACGTCTTTATAATTACTCTTAATCATTTATTGACATATTTGCACATGCAGTACATGATGCTTTTAATCCATTAAATGTTAAGTTTGTCAATTAGTTTAATTGTTTGAAAGGAGTGAATTTATATATTTCTATCCATATTATGACTTTACTTAACTTTTTTTTTAAACAAATGTATAATTAGTTCAAATTTGAGTTATTTATGTTTTAATCCAGGCGTGATCACGAGAATCCTAGAGTAAGTGTGTGATGCCGCTGCAATAAACAGCTGACATTACCCTTGCAAGAAAGAGAGGTTAGAAACATTTCTGAACTTTTTATTATTTTAAATTGTGCACAGTGTCAACAAATAGAAGCACTGTGAAGTCTGTAGACCCAAGAGAACTCAATTTAATGGCAGCGAGTTGAAGAATCACGATGCAACATGTACACAATGAAACTCTACCCCTCGTGTTTGTATAGGCTGGCATAAAAAGACAAAGAATTTAATGGGGCTGATGCGTTGTGACACATTGTTTTGAGTTCAGTCAAAAAAAATTAAAATGAATTAAAATCAAGTGTTGTGAAATACCTTCATTCGTAAATGCTTTTTTATTTTGCTCGCTCCACTTGATTAGGAATAATTTTCTCTGTTTGATTTAAAAGGCAGTAAAACAATAACTGATAAATGTGATCAAAAACATGTATTACCCATGTTTTCTGAAGTAAACATCTGTTAATTTTTTTGTAAATCAGGTCTATCAGACCCATGAAGCCCAGAATACCAACATCACACAACGTTAAAATATTACATTTCTCCTCTATTTTATTTGTTTTTGTCCCATTCATAAAAAAGATAAAAATAAAAACTTTGTATAAATCAGTCATCTGAGAAGTAGTAATCCTCTTCCTCTCCACTCTCAGCCGACTCTTCATCCTTTCCAGGAAACATCTCCCAAACGACAAAAGAAGTATTTTCTACAATTGAAGAGAAAAAACGAATCATTTCTTTGCCCTCTTACTTTCAATGCTAGGGTAAAAAAAGATTGAGGTTGTATGTAAAAAAAAATGTAAAAAACAAACAGAAAAGGGGGTTAAGTCTAAAGAAAACCACCTACTTTAAAACAAATATGTATACTGCACACTGCCAACAGCCTCCACTAGATGTCAGTATTTTTCATTTTTTTAAAAGACCCATTCCAATAAAAATTGTGTTTTATTTTTCTGTTGATGGAGGACATATGGAAAGAAAATGAAGCTTAAAATCACATTTCTGTGCTGGCATCTGGCTCAAAACTGTACGGCCGGATCGCTCCAATATTGTTCAACATTTTTGTTACACCGTTAATGTTAAGGTTGAGATAGGGAGGGACTGTAAGCTAGTAGAAAAGTGTAAACAGGTGGGATAACAGAAAGGGGGGCGGTGTTACGCAAAGCCAACAGTCCTGCTCACATCTCAGAGGCAAAGTTCTAATGAACTAGTGCCACTCTACAGATACTGAGTCCTAGAAAACGACAGCTTTATTTTGGCTGAAAACAGCATAATCATAATTTAAGAACCTTTGTAAATAGATCAAAAGATGACCGGAGTGAGGCTTCAAAGTCTGAGTCACTATACACTCACTAATGGACAAGAAATAAATACAATTCAAAGACACTTACCTGTTTCACCACATCGCCTCATCACCTGTTTAACTCCTGGTGTGGGGAGGAACTTCTAAAAGAGACAAACAAAATTACAATTTTAAGACAAAAAAAAAGCCCCAAATAAAAGCTGAATGTCTTTAATTGTGGATACCTTTGAAGGAACAGGGTTCTTCCGAACATTAAACTGATTCTTTTTCATCCTTTTCTGCAGTTGATATACATACTTGTCATCATTGTTCCTTTGGAATTTAAGATAAAAAAAGAAGTAAACTAGAAGCTCTTATTTTGTCATGATTATTCGGAGTGGAGAAGACGAGTTCCTACGTGTTTGGAGATCCCATCATTCCGGGGGTGATGTGCAAACACTGAGGTGTCTTGACTTCAGGGAAACAGGCCGACTTTGGAGTTTGGAATTCCAGATCCCCCAACATGGAGTCATGATCATCACTCGAACACAAGGAAGGAATCTGAGCATCCAGACAGATTAAGAAGGAAACATTAGTCTTCAGTCTTGAATACTGTCTAACAGGGCTGGGTTGATAAAATCAATTAATCCATGTGAATCGATCTAACCTTAAAAGATCAATAATCGATCCATAAAAGTAGAGATCGATCTAACACATAATGCAAAAGTCTGCTCGGTTGATGATAGCGTATAATGAGATTTTCCTTTGGACGGCTAATGCTAACGTTCAGTTGACTTAAACATACATTGCTGACTATATGAAATATTTATTTACTCACAGGCATGAATTTCCCAAACTCTTAAGGAAATATTTTTTAAAGTAGCTATTTTCAGTGTAAAGCAGTTTTTTTCTCATACTTTCTTCTTCTTCTTCTGGATTAAGCTGTGATGCTATAGCATGATCTCTTCCTAGTGGCCAAACTGAAACACCCTCTAGGAGAGACGGAACAGTTGATGGAGCTTCTCTGTTTGAGAATCCATGTTTGCCATTAACAATCTCATTGTAATTATACTAATAAATTTGACAGTATGTGAGCTGTATCAGATTAAAATGAAAATCTTCAAAACATTTAAATAGATAATTATTGTATTTCTAAACAAATGTGCCTAAATGTTTAAACTCAAAATAGAATTGAGTGGATCAAAACAATTTCAAAAATTGAAACCAAATCAATTCTGGAAATGATTGGCGATACCCGGCCCTACTGTGTGGATTTCTGAAGAAAACCTTCGAGAACACACCTCAAAGCGCTTGTTCTGCATGTATGTTGAGCTGAAAGCATCGTTCATGTCGTCTTTGGGGAGGGTCTCCAGGAACTGCCGCACCTGCTGTTTCCTCTTCAGCGTTCCCGCTTTGGCAGATATCACTGGTTGCTTTACCGCTGCGCACAGATTCACAAATCATTTAAAAAAAAAAAAAACAATCAGGAAAACGGCGTGGTGTCTTCAGGAGCAGCTTCTGATCCTACCTGGAGGCTTGGCAGCATCCGCCTTCCCTTTCTTCTGCTTCCTGTTGGTTTTTGTAGGACTGTGGGATGCTCCTTGGGAAGTGTGCTTTTTGTGGCACTCTTCGGCTGTGCGTGTTCCTACCATCCGTGCAACCTTTTCCCAGTAACCGGCAACGTGTTTAGGATAACGGGACAGAACTCTGGACAAAGATCAGATTCAGGATGTGAGCCGTTCCCACACACAGCAAGAGCACAAACATTAGGAAGTGATACTCACTCTTGCAGCTTGCTAAGCTCTTCTTCGGTCCATTCATGCTCCTCTTGTATTGGTTTCTGCGTGCAGTGCTTCTTACTTGTTGGTAAAGGGTTCACTGTTGGTGGTATTTTGATTGATTTTTGTTGTTCCTCTGCCTTTTTGTTCCTTCTTCTGCTGCGATTTGTCATCCTGGGTTTTGCGAACTCCTCCTCTGAAGATTGGTTTGAGGAGAGACTGTGGTTCAGTTCGGGCTTTTGAGGAAATTTCCTGCCCACCCCTTTTTCTGAGACTTCTTTTCTTCCAAGGACAACTGGCCATCTGTTTCCAGAATCTCAGGTGAGCTCAAATTTGCCAGGACGGTGCGTTTCCTACTCGACAATCTCGTGACAGGCTTGTCCGTATTCCCCGTTTGCCTCGTCCTCCTCTTGTCGGTGCTGCTGCACGCTCCCGGAGAAGCATCAGACGAATCAGGAAAATTTCCAGGTTTAGGCCCATTCTTCCCCTGTTTTTGAGGCCTCTTGATCTTCCTCACCGGAACAGAAACTTCCTCCACAGCTGGAAAACTACTGCACTTTTTACCTAAAGGAAGAGTTTTATGAGCAAAAGTCTTAAAGGTTTTTCACTGCTAAAAGTGCATTCCTCCAGGCTTACCTTTGCTGCGAGGCAGGGAACCACGGACAGGCTCCTCTGATGGCGTCTGAGATTCTGCCATGGAGTCCTACGAGAAATAACAACATCAGTTGTTGGTTCAAACCTAAAAAAAAATCCCACCTTCAACTTCTTTTTCCCTTACAGATAGGATGCTATTATAACACTCGTGGATGGTGACATTCATCTGTGCGTCTAGAATGACTCTCCCTCCTTTCCAATACTCCAGAGGAGGCTTGATGACGCGGCCGCTCCGAGACACTTTGGTGGAGACAGACGACGACGGAGGACTGACGTCAGCTGGTGAAGATGAAAGTGTAAAAACAGGAGAGAAACCTGTTAAAGTTGACTTTTTTTTTCTTGTTTTATTAACATTAGTGTTATTAACATTAGTGCAAATAGGTAGTGATATCTTGCAAAAATAGATTGAAATATAAAGTTCTTTCTTCAGGCAACTGTAAATACAGTAAAATCAAAAATGTAGATTCCGTCTAACGTTTAGAAGAAGTTCGTTTGAGCAAAAAAGAAACGGTGCTTTAGAACACAAAAGATTATTTAAAAAAATATACTTCCTTAAAATAGTTTGGAAAGTTCACACCTGTGAGTAAATGGTTTATTTTTATTTTATCAGTTAAAAAAAATAGTTTTAATTTCCATGTCTAGTTGCCAAAATGTTAACTTAAATGTCCTTTGTAGAACTCCCACCAGGAGGATTGTTCTCTATTGACAAGACATATTTTGAAGAAATCGGAAGCTACAACCCCAGAATGACTCTTGATTCACAATTTGAATTTAAAAAAATACTCAAAAATTAAATTTTTAATAAATGTTATGAGAAAAATTCAACAAGATAATGAAAAAAAACAAAAAACAAAAACATGAGTGTCTCTTCAACCCTTTAACACCGGAGCTCCAGCGTTTATGCTCTTTGATTTACTGTAACTTGAGCTGCCGCCGCTTTTCTCCTTCAAAATCGATTGAAATTACATTGATTGTGTTAGCAGATGAAAAGTTACAGTATGTTAAAGATTTTGAGTTTAAGCGTCACCTGTGACGTCTCAAGTGTTAAAGAGTTAATGTAGTTGATCAAGAACCAAAAATTAAGTTCGAGGCTCCTGAATTTGTCCTCTCATACTCACGCGTCTTCAGCGCTCTGAGCCTTTGTTTCCTCGCTGAACAGCTCACAGAAGCAGCCTCAGGTCTTTTAGCAGCCTGTATACATTTCTTGTCATTTTTCTTCTTTTTTTTCCTAATAGAACGAAAATGAAAAGTAATCACCAAGAAAAAAAGTACACAAATCTGTCTTAAACTTCAAATAAAAACTCTTACTCCTTTGACTCGGACAGAAACTTCTCATAAAGCTCCTTCCAGTCAGCTGGGAAACCATTAGCGAATTTTTGCAGAAGCCACTTTGGAAAATCTGCAAAGAAAAACAAATTATTTTTTGACAGAGGTTTGTTGTATTCAGATTTTCTCTTAGTAGAAAAAAACAATAAACAAGCTCACCAGAAGCAACATTTGTGAGCATGCCCCCTACTAAAATGTAAACTCTTCCTGAGACGGTCTTCAGCATCGATTTGGAAACTCTCTCCACGATGATGTTACTGTGCCATGGTATGTTGTCTTCCCTGGATTCAGAGGCAACAGAAAAAGAGATTCTGTGGGTTTTTTTTCGCCCAACAACAGAACCACTATTGTGATTACTTTCAGAAGCCTTTACCTGTGAATCCCATCAACAAAAAGCCCGTTACTGCTCCTCATCAGCAACCACTTCTTCAGATAGATCACATTCTCCTTGTAAAAGAAAGAAGAATTAACAAGAAAGTTTACTCAACTGTATTTTTGATCTGAATTATTCACATTTATCCTCAGGAGACTGTTTACATTATTTTAATGAAAAGTTTGGTCAATTGAATTAGCTGCTCAAAAAAACTAATTATGTCAAAAATAAAAATTTTTGGGTGTGAAAATCAATCATTCTGAAGCCTAAAGTTTCAAAATACAATTTATTTTCTCATTTCTGTAATGTGACCTAAAATGACTCCTTCAAATCCAACTTTTTTACTCACGACTGGGAATTTTCTTTGGTTGGGCCAATGCCTGAGGCCCAACTTAGTCTCACACTTTTTCGGAATGGTAATTTGCGGGGAGTTGAGAACCAGCGGATCCTCCAGCAAAACGGGCGCTGGCGACATGGACGTTCTCGGGGGACAGGCGGAGCGACTGCTGTCCGACTGGCTGTCGGATGTGTTTCCGACAGACTCTTGAGCGGGAGTACACCTCCCAGGAGCGTCGTCCACATGGTTTTCAGCTGCAGGAAGAGGAATGTCTTCGGTCTGATGCAAGTTTCCTTTAGAAAAATAATATATAAGAAAGACACAGAAAAAAAGTCTGCAAAATGTCATCGCATGCATGTAAATAATAGAAGGGCTGTAACAATTTGTTTAAACAATTCGATTAATAACATAATTTGTGGTTGACAATACGATTCATATAAAATAATCTGATTCTCTGACCTGAAATCGATCCAGGACATCTTTAGCCAAAAATTCAACCAGTGTGACTTAATAAATACCTGGTACTGAACCGTGCAGAAAAAGTTTTCCACATTCCAACAATTTCTTGCAAGTTCATCAAGTGTACAAACAAGTAAACAATAATTAAACTATGTACGTATTAGTTTTATAAACCCAACTGTTGTTTTTCCACCTAAAAATACCACAAAAGAAACATTATAAGAACATTATGGCACACTGCGCAGTCACATGGCTTCGCCAAATGTAAAAAACCATGCATTTGATCTGATCAGAACCGGATTATGTAACTATGCAAAACTGTAAAACCAAGTAATAATCAAGCAACCAATCAAACTCTACTTGACTTAAGTTAATAATTATGATATTTAATGAATCAAATGGACTTAAGCAGTTTTTGTTTGTTTGTTTTCTAATCAACGCATTTCATTTTTTCTGTAATGAGTTTAAACAGTATTTGTATGTTTGTCCTGTATTTTTTACACTATGCTTGAAATAAACAAATCAATCAATAAATCAAAGTGTTGGATTGGACTGTAATAATGGTTTAATTATTCTTTTGCCTTAACACTTAATATGAATATTGATATAATCAATATATTTTATTTTGAAACAATTTTATTTACGATTAACAACTCAGATCAATGTGGTTGGGTCTGAGGAATAGAAATCGATTCATCGTTCTATCCCCTGAAGAATAGTGGTCTTTTTGCCCTTGTGATGCTCACCAAAGAGATCTCGTCTGCTGCTGTTGATGTGAGCGTCCAGCTTCTGAATTTTGTTTTCCCTCTCCTTCAGGAAAGCAAACATTTTGGCAGGAGACATAAAAGGGAGCCTTTCAACTGCAACACTGCAATCTACTGAAAATAATAAAAGTACAAATGTATTTAGTATGTATTGGTGTTATAATTGACAAGAGTTGTGTGAGCACTCACGTTTCTGATCCTTGTTCCTGGGTGTGAACATGTGATCATTGAGTATCTCTGGCTGGTTGACACAGCCTCCTCCTCCTCCTCCTCCCCTCACACCCCCTGCAGTCATCCTGTGGTTGACATCCTTACCAGAAGCAGAGCTTTTCCCATCCATCTGTAAATGTTTGTCTTTCTTGGTCTCTTCTTTCACGCCAATGGTTTTCCCAAACTCGTGCTGCTCCAGTTTCCTCTTCCTGTTTCTCATGGGGGAGAACAGGGCGTTTGGAGAGCATCCAATGACCAGAGGAGCGCGTCTGTTTTCAGGCGCATCCCTCCCCGCTGCTTTCACCGGAGACCTGTCCGAGCCTCTGATCGGACGCCCCCGCTCCACTGCCAGACACCTGCTGACTGAAGACATGGGGTGGGACACCGCTGTTGACTCCAGAAAAAGATGGTCCTTCAGCGGGCGCGCGAACTCCAGTGTAGGCGTTTCATCCAGCAGTTTATCATCGGAACGAGGGCAATCGAACGTCTTTTGAGGACTCGTTATGGGCGACAGAGTCAAAGCATTAGCCTCGTTGAGATCGGAATCGAACCCCCGAGTGTCTGTAGACTCTCCCGTCATCCAGAAGTTTGTTTTCTTCGGCGAATGAAACACTGGCCTGAACTCCTCTCTGACGCGACACGCTCCGTTCTTCCCCATCTTCGTGGACTTCGCTTCTTTCTGTACCTTAGATTTTAGCTGCGCGAACACCTTGGCGGGAGATTCAAAGTTCGAATAAGAGCGTTGTAATAGATGATAAGACGCCATGTTTCAATAGACAAAACTCATATATCTGAGATGTGGTAGCAGTTAGCAACCTAGCCTGCAATTTTCAAACTTCTCATCGCTGCCGCGTTTGGTCAGAATCCTGTGACGTACTTCTAAAACCAAAGCGTCATTGGGTCCCCCCCATGCTATTACGCTAACATTTACTCATTACTGCCCCCAACAGGTGTGGAGGAGAATGAAACAAAAGAATAACCACTCTCGATTTGATTCCCAATAAGCATCAGCTTTTATTAATATTATTATTAGTTACGTTTACATATAAATTAGCCTTCTATTGTGTAAATTATTTTTAAAAGAAGAGATAATTTAATATTTCCCATACTAATGTTAAATCCCTCTATAAACTGAAATAATTCATAAATCTGTGTAAACCTCCTTTTAGATTAGATCACAGACACTAAAAAATATTTCATTTCTAGTAGTGGTAGTTATTCATTGCAAAGTTTGTGTTTTACAGTAATACGTGACACTTTTTTTGTAACTGTAAGTAGTGGACATTGCTATTGAGTAATATTTTTAGTAATTCTTACATGTACTTATTACATGTTGTTACATGCCCAGTGTGTAACGTGTATTGCAACCATTGACTAGACTAACTACCCAAAATGCAATCCCAGTGATAACTTATAACAGTTATGAAAAGTCATCTGTAAAGTGTTAGAGTAGAATCATTGATAAAACAATGTTTATTAAATGGCTGTTCAAACAAAAGTAACTTAACTTAGCCCTGTTATCAAACCACGGGTTCATTTAACCCTTTAGAATTTGAATGTTTATTCTAGAACAGCGGCCTGTAACCTATAGGTGTTTTTTATCCGTCCCTCTGGCTGAAGAAATATAAAATTATAAAAGAATAATGATACATTAAGGGATTACTTGGTGAACTTCAATTTATTTGTTGTCAAATAAGTAAGTCGATTCATGTCAATGAAAGTACTGTACAGTAAATTGTGAAGTTTTTCTTTTTCAATGCTGACATTACACTACTGAGAAAAATATTGATAAAAAGTCTGATCTTCTCTGAATTCTGTTATTAGAGTATGTTTAAACCACATATTTCCTATTCTAAAACATTGCATAGTTGCTGTCCAGAAAGGCGGCAAACTAGGCTGGAAGTGCACCAGAAAACGGAAATTCTGACTTGTATTGTTCAATATTTTTGTTGTAGTATATTGCTGGTGGCAGATGACCCTTTGTGGTGCAGTGTCAAAACTGAAAAATGTGCATGATGTTTGGAAAAAAATACATTTTCTCTTTGTGCTTCTGTGTTATTATGTAATCAAAAGATATAACAGACATAAAGATAGTCAAACAAATACAAAGTAGCGTTGCTCCTCCCATTGCTTTTGGTCAGTAGAAAACTGGAGTAAATTGCTTTTTTAGAGATTAAAACCTCTTCTGTAGTTTAGAAACATAAAACCTAAGGTCACGTTAGAATTGTTGGTCTTATAAAGACTCCGTGCTAAATTTAAGCACTCATATGCAACAACATAAACAGCTTTTAACCATCACAAATTAATATGCAAAAAAAAAAAGAAAATAACATCAAAACTAATTTAAAAAACTGCCCCAACCGTTTAGTCATAGAAAGTCCAGGTAGACATAGAAACCTCATAGAAAGAGAGCATTTTTTTTAATAGTTAACAAATTCAACATTACAAGTCACACAGAAAGTTACTAAACTAAGGGCGTTGTACCATCTTACAAGCAACATACTGTAATGAAGTCTGAACAGCCAATAAGAGAATAAAAAACTTAAAATTAAAATAAAAAAGTAACATAAAATAATATAATTGTAATGTTTTAAAACACTCCAAAATTATAAATAAAAAGGAAAAAGGCACCATATTGAATAAACTGAGAAAAGTATCTAAAAGTTTCATGGCATTTAGTCTTTGAAGGGACATAGAAGATTTGAATCGTTTCTGAAAATTACAAAATTTGGCTTTTTTTTTTTTAAATAAAGGCATTGTGAATCACTAAAAAAAACTGTATTCTAGTGTCTTTATCAAATCAATCAAATTGAATATTAATATAGCAAATCTCCGGAATTTTGTTTTTTGAAAAAATTGAATCATTTAAATCCTACCAAAAAATATTAACCAAGTTAAAATCACAAAAGAGGTGTCTTTGAGTTTCAATAACATTTTGACATAGGAGGAATTAATTATCTTGTATATCAAATCTTAATCTTAAAAAATCATTACATGGATATATGTTATTGATTGTTTTAAAATGGATTTCTCTCATTTTTGGAGGTAAGGAAAAAAGAAAAGTTCTGATTAGAGACATGTCTGTTATGGATACAGTCGGTAAGAGATTTTTCCCATCTTACTGCAAGGGGAGATTGATTGTTCTGGAAAGTAGAGCTGTCAGCTAAAAAAAAAAAAAAAAAAAAAAAAAAGCCTATGTCGCCACAGGACACGTGACTACAGAGCCCCTAAAGGGACAAGATACTATAGTGCGCAACAATTGAGCTCCTCCAAAAAAGTAAACGAAAGTTTTATAAGTTAAAATTGCATAAAAATGCATTACATACTAACATGTATATTTTAAATCCACATAAATGTATTTTTAATCCGTTGGTTTTAAGGGTGGAGCTGTGGAATTCGATGGGAGCCAGTAGTTCACACTTTTCTCCTTGAGGGGGCAGTAGTGAGTAGCCGTACATCTGAACTAGCAAAATTGCGTCGTAGACGAAGACAGGGTCCCTGGGAAGCTGTCACCCAAACCCACTGAAAGAATCGAGAAGTCCAACTTTTAAGGAAGTAACTTCAATGTTTTTGCCTTTATCCTGGACATATACTGTCAGTATTCCTATTTTTAAAGAACTCGCTTTTTGTCATTTGGTACATTTTGGGATTTAAAGTCGCTTTTGCTGTCAAGTGGAGAGTGATGCAACATGGCAGTAAGGGCTGTCCATAAGTGTTTTGTGTCCGCTTTGACGACACACGCCCGCCGCCAGAGACTCAGCGCCCTGCCTAAGAACACGTTTTCTCGGACGTCCTCTGCGGTGACATGCGGTCACGGAGAACCCACGGGGAGGAAGAGTCTGTACGACAGAGCCGAGGCGGAAGGAGACAGCGGGCAGAGCGGTAGCTCGGTCCCGTGGACGTCGCTGGCTCTGGGGCTCTGCGGGGCGGCTCTGCTGGACAGCCAAAAGGACAAAGGGGTCAGAGGAGACTCCAGGTCCAGAAGGTTTCTAGAGCTCCTTCTACCCTCTGCTCACTGTGCCTCCCCATATAAACCAGACAGCCCCCGCTATAGATACAACTTCATTGCAGATGTGGTGGAGAAGTCCACTCCAGCTGTTGTGTACATTGAGATCCTGGGCAGGTGAGTCAGTGGGGGAAAAAAAAAGTCCCCTTTGCCTACTATGCTTTGAAGGCTAATGGGAAAGCTTTTGTTGTAAATCAAAGAGAACAAAAAAAGAAAAAAATCTGTGTTGATTTAATCAAATGCTCACAGAGAAAAGAAAACAGATGTCAGTTTATCTTGACATCAGCTTTTTGCAGGTTCACTGAGTTCCTGTGTAGCTCTTGTTTTTCTGCGGGTTGGGTCTTTGTTAAAGTTGGTTGGGCAACATTGCAGTCGCTGGTTGTGATGCACATCAGTGCACAGGTATGGAGTAGCACAAGATTAAATATTGCCACAGTACAAATACAAGAACAACAAACAATAAGAAAAAAATCTTTTCTTTTATTATTTTATTTATATGTACACATTTCATAGATTTGATGCAGACAAAACTTGAAGTAATCAAAAAAAAAAAAAAAAAAAAAAGATAGCTATAATCCAGACCTCTTTGGGGTCAAATTTTTAAATTGACATAATATTTATCTTTGACAAGATTGTCCAGCTAAAGATGGGTTTAAAAGCAGATTTTTTTTTAAATTAAAAAATGCTATCAATTCACATAATCTATAGATTAACCTTTCTGTAAAGTAATTTATTGTTAGTTTTGGGCAAACACTGTTTTTTGTCACAGTTCATTGCAAAAATTCATAGTATTTCAAACTAAAAGTCAGTGTTTGTCCTGTTCATATCACTTTTACAAAGCAATTTTAAAGACTAAACAAACAAAACTAGGTTTGGAATAAGAATTTTAAGAAGCATCTTTATTTGATTAAATGGTGACTGGTCATTACTGCAAAACACTATTAATCTAATGGATGCTATGTTTTGACTTTTTTACTAATATTAAATGAGATTAAAACTAATATTTGACAGAATAAAAACATCTGAGACTCTATATTTTGCTTTTTGTGTGTGAGCCAGACTTCTTTGACGTTGGATGTCTTCATGTGTGTTTGTGTCTTTGTGTTTATGGTAATATGTACTCATTAGACAGGAAACAGGGCTATAATAGTTAGTGTTTGCACTGGTTGTGGTAATAAATTTGGTTAAGGATATTTATACATTTTTACATCTTTTCACTCTCTTTTATTTACTTATATATCTTTTCCTATTTTTAAATATAAAATTAAAATATTATCTTCTAACCATGTATGAAAGTCGCAAAACAAGCTGAGTTAGAACTTCTTCTTTTGGGCAAATCAGTTTCTGTCTGGTTTTTGTTTTCCATCAACTGCTCTGTTCTTTTGCAGACATCCTTTCTCGGGAAGGGAAGTCCCGGTGTCGAATGGCTCTGGTTTTGTCATCAGCAGTGACGGTCTCATCGTCACCAATGCACACGTTGTGGCCAACAAGAGAGGCGTTCGTGTGAGGCTCACCAATGGGGACATGTACCACGCCAGCGTGCAGGACGTGGATCCTGTGGCCGACATTGCAACCATCAAAATCACTCCAAAGGTGAGCAGCCAAAAATCTTTTCTGCTTAAAAAAAACATACTTTGATTTTTTTTTTCTTGTTGGAGTTCATATTTGTTGACAGTGTGACTGTAGACAGAAAACTCAATTAGTCAGTGAGTCAGGAGAGCTGGTTTTGAGTCATCAGTTGTTTTTCCTTGTTCAGCAAAGATTGTATTTTCCAGGTTTTCTAAATAAAAAAAAAAAAAACAAAGGTGATTCATATGTTCAACTCCAAAAAACATTGTTAAAAAAAAAGAACCGGATCTCCAATGAAAAACAAAAGAAAAAAACATTTTTTTTTTACTGAAATGACTTTTTCTCATTATTTCGGCAGAATCCCCTCCCCACCCTGAAACTCGGTCAGTCGTCGGACGTTCGACAAGGGGAGTTTGTGGTCGCCATGGGCAGTCCGTTTGCTCTCCGGAACACCATCACATCCGGGATCGTCAGCTCGGCGCAGAGGGACAGCAAGGAGCTGGGCCTGTCCAACCCCAACATGGAGTACATACAGACGGACGCGACCATCGACGTGAGTGTTCAGCTGGGAACTCCCTGACTAACGACACTCCCTGATTAAAGGGTGAATGGATTTGGTTTTACTCAAGAGTAATATTTCTTCTCGTCACCTGTGACTAATTTGTTTTGCAGTTTGGAAATTCTGGAGGTCCACTGATAAACCTGGTGAGTCACAGCTCTTACTTAACTTCATGGTAGTCTAGTAGAGTATTCAGAAGAAATGCCTTCTTCTCCTCTCAAATTAAGTTTTATCTGATTTTTTCCTCAAATACAAAAAACCCCAAAATGTTTTGGAATCACTGAATATTTTTATCTCTGTTGTAAGATTTTACATTGGAGTAAATGGGATTGACCTACTTTAAGAAGCCTTCTTTAGCTTTAAGCTCTAAGCTAGCTTTAAACTTCAGTCCTAATGGTCTTACTACTAAATTAATGGGTTCAGTGTTAATTCAGAAAAATCAAATGCAGCCCAGTGACTGTATATTTTCCCTGTCATCTCACTCGTTCTTAGGATGGGGAAGTCATTGGTATCAATACAATGAAGGTCACCGCTGGGATTTCATTTGCTATTCCATCTGATCGGGTGAAAATCTTCCTCGATCAAGCAGCAAAGAAAAACAGTAAGAAGAAAAGACTCTTCCTCCTTTCTGCACTAAATACACCTGCTTCTATAAGTTTATATCTTGTTTTTTTTTTCTTTTTAGAGCCTTGGTTTGGCGAGTCAGGAACTAAGGCGCGATACATAGGAGTTATGATGCTGACACTGACTCCAAGGTAACCACTGGAATTTGGGAATTTTGAAAGCACCAGAGCATCTAAATCCATATGAATCTCCCCTTAGCATCATTGCTGAGCTGCAGCTGAGAGACTCCATGTTCCCCAACGTGACGCATGGCATCCTGATCCACAGAGTCATCCCGGGCTCGCCTGCCAGCAGGTAAACAGGTGGAAGCGGAGCAGAGTGCATGTTCGCTCTGCAAATGTTCTTGTTTTAAAGTCCCACTCTGATTTGATGGTTTTCAGTGGTCTTTAAATTAGGATTTTTAGCTAAAATCAATAAACCTGTCGTTTTTTAGGACATAGTGGCTGCAGAGTGGCAGTAATCAATTAGAAATCTGCCTCAGAGTTGTGGGCGGGACTGTTGTCTGCCCTCCCCGTTGCTGAGAGCTCTCCGTTTACATGCGCTCCTGCTAGTTTGCACCCCAAACCCGACATTACTGGTGCAACAAAAAAGGGCGAGCAATATCGGAGCGGAGCTGTCCAGCCGTTCAGCTTTGAGCCAGAAGCAGCGCGGATGAGGTAAATGGAGACGTTCATGGATCTACAAGTGGAGGGATGTTTTTCAAGCTGCTCTTTATTTTGTCTGCCTCTGAGTATTTCTTAGATAAAGCCTCAGAAATGCAGTTTGAGCTTCATTTACTTTATACATGTCAGACCCTCCAAGATTCAGCAGCAAATAATTGATTGTTGCAGCAGCTTTTGGGAAAAGTTGCAATGGGTTTTTTTTTTTTTTGAAAGCACCTAAAAAATGTTAGTTTTTATTGTGACACACGCTCTAGGAAAATACCGCACCATCATATAAAACGTTGCCGTGGTGTCATTTAACTTGAATAGAACCATGCTTGAATTTGCTTTAATCGCTGCGACGCAACATCGTGGAGAGAATGATATGGCCTCCATCATGAGAAAAATGCCACAAGAACATGTTAAAAACACAATTTTGAATCGGAGTGGGACTTTAACTCTTTTTTTTGGAGGTGATGCATTCAAATACAATTCATTTCTGCTGGTTTCAGAGCCGGCATGCTCTCAGGAGACATCGTCGTGGAGATAAACGGGGTTAAAGTTAACACCTCCGAGGAGATCTACAAGGCGGTCCGCAGCAGCGACAGGATCACCTTGCTGGTGCAGAGAGGGAACGAGCTGCTTCGACTGACAGTGACTCCCGAATTCATCGAGTAACAAGCTGCAGATCGACAGGCGTCATGTCCGCCTTCCAGGCTGGTACATGAAGAAAATGTGAAGACAGGCTCTTTTCTTTTTTCTTTTAACTCCAAGGGCTGTACGTGATACCACTATAAGATGCCATTTTAATAACTTCAAGAAACAAAAATGTCTACTTTGAAATGCACTGTTTGTTAAATAAAAAGTTCAACAGCAACATTTCTTCATTTTCTTTTAAAGCCATTTATTGTTAAACAGCAGAAGTAGCATTAGAGACTCAACACTATGGCGAGAAGAAATGGTATTAAATGGACGATCATTAAAGTGAGGGAGAAAGCAAGAAAAGTCACAAATGTTAGGATGAGCAAAATATGATTAGAACTGACCGCTTTGAGAATGTCTCACACAAATGATTAACATCATGAATCTAATTCATGTTTAAAAAAAATATAAGTCAATCCTGCATGAGATAAGAACTTCGAACTGTGAAGTCACACGAAACAAATTTCCCTGGTATATGTACAGTAACACAGTAAAACAATAAAGTGACTTGTACTAGATTGCTACACAGTTGTGTTTAGATCAAAGACAGCCATTAAATGGAAACATTCAACCCACTTTAGGTTCAAGCCGCATCGTTCTGGACAAAAGACATCCGTTAGTTACGAGTACTACAACATACAAGTATGGGAAGAAAAAATAAAACTGTTTATATCCCATTAAAACTACGTTAAAAAGGCTTAATATATATTGCTGGTAGTTGTTTTTTTTTCTTTAAGAAAATAGAAATTGTGCGACTGAAGCTTACAATACACTGCTGGCAGTAGCGCCAGGTTCTACGGTGACCTGTTGCAGACGGGTCATCTGTCAAGGCGCTGTGTGCTGAGAGACCCCCCCACCCCCAGGAAGAGGGAGAAACAGAACGAACCAAGAACTACGACAGGAAATCACGCGTTGCCTCAAATCCCTCGCACCGAAACAAATTAAAAAAATAAAAACCCAAACTGCTGCTGTGGTGTTTTGTCTTGATGGAATGCTGCAAATATCACACGATGTGCACGGACAGCAGCCAGACTACAGTCGAACTCGTACGGATACATAAATAAGGACGTGTGGGATTGAGGGAAGGAGGAAAATGTCAGGGACTAATTGTAGTGTCCAGTATAGTCCAGGAGTGAAACTCAGATGACGTGGTCCAACGCCCGCAGCAGCTCCTCCCCCTGCAGGAGGTACTGGCGACCTTGTAGAGGGGCGTTTACCTCGCAGTCGTAGCGAGTGAGCTGCGGCAGAGTGAAGGGAGAACTGGAGCTCTCTGAAGTGGTGCCAAGCAGTCGACTCGCCAAATCTAAGGCAGAGAGACATCACCTTAAACTGACATTAAAACCAACACAGCCGTGTTTTGTTTTTGTTTTTTTTAATTTTGTATTTACCTGAAGGTACCAAAAGGACAGTCCTGGTTGTTCCCGGCTCGGATGGTTTTAGTTTTTTGCCCTGCTCCAATTCCTTGGGCAAAGGTCCCTGAGAGAAACATAAAAGAAGAATGGTTCACCTAAAATATGTTAAAGTCCTACTCATAAGAAGGCTTTTTCAGTTTTAAAATCATTCCCAGTAATCTTTTATTTACAATTATGCAAATATTGGCCAAAATCAAAAAGTCGATTATTAAGACACATTTTATGCACAGCGGCTCATAAGAAATATAATTCTGAGTTGTGGGCGGGACTGTTAGAGAGCAACCTGGCCCCCTTCCCTTCATTGAGAGCTCTGTTTGCACGATCACGTGTGAACTTGTAGCCTCAAGAAAAAATATAAGGCGCAAAAATACAGGAGTAATATTAGATCAATCCAGGCGCAGTTTGGAGCCAGAATCTCAATTTGCTACAGCACAACCTAAGCAATGAGAGGAGACTTTAGACTTTATTTCTCCTCTTAGTAACTGTGTCATTTGTTTGAGCTTTTTCAAGCATCCGGTTTTATGATCCAGCTTAATTTGAACTAAGAAACACTCAGAAACGCAGTTTTAATCATAAATTATTTTATAGAGGGCTTTTACTATGACAAAAATGCTACAAGACCATGTTAAAAACACAAAAAGGACGATTTTGTGGGTCTAAAGTGAAGTTATACTAACTACTTAAGGTGGACAAACCTGTCCAATGATCTCCATTAGATCACTCAGTTTTCTTTTACGCTGCGTGTTTGGAGCTGCAGGACTGCAGGGGGGGACGTCTTTCTCCAGGTTTCCAGAACTGCGGCATGAAGACATTCATTAAACCAGCTGCCCTAAAGTGTGACTGAACTTGTTGTTATCTGGAGACATCACCTCTTTGGTGTCTCGGCGGGCAGAGACGGGGTGCCGGAAGTGTCAGGCGGTCCTGGAGAGGCCGCGCAACCGCTGAGCGGGCTTAGCTGGGGGGTGGGATGGCTGAGGGCGTCTTTTGTAACACAAACTGGGGAGGGCTTCAGGGGTTTGACTGGACCAGAGGGCTGTGGCTCCACCACGGTGACACAAGGCAGCTGGAAGTCATCATCCATGGAAATGTAGGGAGCCAACATCTCCAGATCCAAGTCCTCCATCAACATAAGGGAGCAGAGCAGTTCAATGAATGAGAGTTTTCAGCAACATTGGTTTGAGAATAACCAAGTAAAGATGTCACAAGTACAGTCAAAGCTGATGATTACCTGTGTGTTGAATGGTGTTTTGGATTCGGTGTCGATGGCAAACATCTTCTCTACCAGATCCAGTTTGAATTCAGGGTTCTCTTCTGAATCCATGGGGAAACAAAAGTCTATCGAACTGTCGGTCTGCCAAAATCAAAACCCTTTTATTGTCTCTTCTTCAGTACAATTTAATAACAAAAAACGTCTATACGTGTTCATGAAAGTTGACTTTACCTGTGGAGGACTGTCTGGAATCAGTGTGTTGGGCGGGGCTGCAGTGGGACCCTCAGGTTTAACCTCCTCAGGTGTGTTGGACAGACCGAGAGCCTCGCTGGGCGGCAGAGGGGACAGAGGCAGAGCCAGCTTGTCACTTGTGGAAAGCAGCATTACGTCATTGTAGAGAGGAGCATCCTTCAGCAAGTGGATCTCTGGTTCTGGTTCTGCACCAGAAAAAAGGAAACGCCATGAGAATGGTTTCACTGATCAGAATATGAAGCAGATGAATGCTAATGAACATTTTTGAATACACACCAGGCTGGCTAAAATCCAGAGTGATGATTGTGTCTCCAGCTGCTGGAGCGAGCAGGGTGAGGGCCTCGGGCTCCTCCTTCAGCTGGTCATACAGTGTGTCAGACGGTTCGGACTGCGCCATCTTTTTAAAGTGCTTAATCAGTTCTTGCTCTGGTCCGTTTTCTGGCTTTGGTGAGGCCGGTTCATCGTTCTCAGCTGCTGCCTCGTCTGCCTCCTGCGGCTCCTCTTTCACCGATTTCACATCCTCAATCTGCTCCAGAGACATGACCAGCTTCTCTTCCTGGATTCCACTGTTCAAAACCAGGAAAGTAAAGTTACACCTGCAGCAACAAAAAGGCTTCTGCAAATGCTTTGATGGTTCACTGTACCTGAGCACAAAGTTGACACAAACAACACACTGCGGCTGAGAGTTCTTGTTGTTGTAGATAACCGTTGCTTGTGTTTCGACCCACACAAAGCCTCCGCTCTTCGCCAACATCCGGTATCTACCCGTGCAGACCTGGCCTTTAGCAAACACTACAAGCATCAAAAAGGGAAGAAAGTGATTAAAAAAATATATAAATTTCAAATCAGAACCTAAAGTTTCAGTTTTAATGCTTTAAAAAAAAAAAAGCAGTTTTACTTACAGTTGTGGTGAGTTTTAGTGAGATGGTCCGAGTCCAGAGCGTGGTAGTACTCATACACAGAGCGATTTAGCAGGTCCTCTGGGTCATAGCCCATGAGCTCAGTGATCCTGGATTAAACACAACCCAAGTTTTTCTTCAGGACTAGATTTTTAGTACCGGCACTGAACAGTAGGGGGCTCTGTGTGTCTACAAATCCTTCAGATGTTGACTCTTAACCCACCTCTCATCACAGTATGTGAACTTCATGTCCATCGTGTGGCGGCTGAGGAAGGTCTTGGTGTCCAGAGGGACTTCAATGTTGGAGGGGTGGGGGATTGGATCACAGATCAGAACCAGGTACGGCACAGGAGGCTCCTTTTGTCCGTTACTGTTCTGCTCAGCTTGGACGCCGTTAATGTGCACGTGACCCGAGCAGTGAAGCACCTGCAAACACACAACGGCAAAAATACAATTGCTATAGGACAACAAAATAGTGTCTTTTTTTGTTTGGATAAAATATTCTTATAAAAAATCCACTTCCACTAACTAACTAACCAACCAACCAACCAACCAACCAACCAACCAACCAACCAACCAACCAACCAACCAACTAACTATATATATATATATATATATATATATATATATATGTATATTTTCCAAAAGTGTCACTAGTTTTTCTGCTTTGTGATCCGGCCAACTAAAGTGTGTACAAGAGGCAATGGAGGCAATATCATTATTGTGCAGCTTGATTTTTGTCTACATTGAGAAGGAACAGGCCTTACATAAACAAGTCATGTAGGTTCTAGAAGGTTAAACCAAGACTCAATGAAAACCACATTTGAAGAAACCTGATTAATTTGACCAAATATCTGAAACTGAGATGAATGACCTGACCTAAAATACTGTTTTATAAATTGAAATGATGCCAACCTTCCATGTAGCTGACTTGACGTTGACGGTGCGGCCTCTGCTGGTGAGCGTGCACTTCATTCGGAGGAAGAAGCTGCGCTCTGGATTTGGTTCTTTTGCTTTCTTGGAGCCTAAAGTAACAAAAAGGTCATCTTGAGTTGACAGAAGTAAACCAGCATTGCAGCCATCTCAAACTGCTACAGCTAAGTGACCTTTTGGAAACTAACACCTTCTTAACAAAAGAAAGAGGCACTGAGTTGTATACACACTATCATTGTGACAAAGACAGTTTAAAAAAAAAAGAGGAAGCAGAGACAGCAAATGTACTCCCAAAAATCATATTTTAGCAAAAAAGCACATTTTAGCAAAACTATTTTCTTCTGATAATCTAAAGCTGCATTCACACCGAACACGACTGGTGCAACGGGGGTGTCTGGTTTCAACATTAAGTCGATGTAAAGATACGATCAGAGGTCCTGTGGCGCGTTTTGAGTGTTGGGTGCATCCAAAGTTCAAATACGTGAACTCTGGTAAATAATTTTTTCAATCAGGGACTCCGCTTTGACCCGTGACTTGACCCTGGACTTCACATTTTCTTATTTCTATTGAAAAAAATAATAAAAAGTGAATCAAATTTTATTCTTATTTTTCCTTCCTCCTCCAACATACGATTGGAGAGACGGGTTTACGGGTGTAGAGAAAAATCGGTTTGGCAATTTCTTGAGATCTTTTATTTATCGATTTAAAATGATGACAAGAAGATATTTCATTCAATATTTATGAGCAAACGTAGTTCTGCGTCTGACTCATTTTTTTCACCTAGACCTTCATTGGCAGCACAGAAATTTACCAAAAGAAAAACTCCATAAATTTGTGAGTAAAAGCAACTTATCTATGTAATCCGGTTGCAGGGCTCATCACTAAATTATCATTGAACAAAATAAATGTTGCCATTTTATTAACATGAAAGGTGTATTAATGTTAAAGGTTTTTTCTAATTAAAAAAAAAGTTCTGATCCAGTCTTGGAATATATCACGATATATATCGCATCGTGAGACACACATCGTGATAAGCATCTTATCACCAGACTATTGCCAACACTCACTCCTAGTCAGGTTTATAAATATTTTTTTCAGATAAATGTCCAGCAGCAAATGTGCATCAAAGCAGCAGAAATTGGCATAAAAAAAGAAGTGGCGGATGCAAATTGTGTTCGATTTGAATGCAGCTTAATAAGACTTAATACTAACATCCAGGGGCAAATCAAAAGTTAAAGGAGTTAGGCAGCCACAGAGGGAAATGGCCATCATTGCTCGTCACTTCATGGGAAAGTTCTGTTGGCACCAACTTCACATATAGGATGTCTTCTGATTTCGCTGCAGCTCACCTGGTCTGTACACCAACATCTCCCTCAGCTCCTCCTGGTCACAGGGATGTGTGTAGTCAAACACATTGTGCCCGGTCAGATCAAACTGCGGCAGATGGAAGGAGTAAAACTCGGTCATAAACAACTGTGGAGCATCTCTGTGTTTTCTCAGATAGAATTTCTGACCTTGATTCCAAACTTTCTGTTTACTGCGTTTCTGAAACCCACCAGATGTTATGGGACTAACCTGCGCCAGTCCGAGGCACTTGTTGACATTCTCTGAGAGATAGATCATATCTCCGTCTTCAGACAGCACCATGAGAAAACCGTCCAGAGCCTTCAGGTAGGAACTGTTGAACTTCATATCAAGCTCGGTTTCCTCTTCTTGTTTAGGCTCATCTGGTAAAATAACAGGAAGTTGGGAAAGGGGAAAGAGATTAGAGTCAGTGGTAATAAACAGGAAGAAATGTCAATTTTCTGGGACATTAAGCAAATAAAACCAGCCAGTCTTGAATACTGAGCAGTCTGTAAGGTTGTGACTTAGTGAGTGTTTAGAGCAAACAACTGGTTTACCTTTCTACACTCACTGTGACTACATTTCCTTTTCATGCTTTTCTTTATTTCCCAAAACAATAACTTTCTGTTCAAACCTAAACTGTCTGTCATCACCAAAAGATACTAACCGGAGCCCAGTAGTTTTCTCATCCGCAGGTAACTTATGGTCAGTCTCATGACTGAAGCTTTGTCCAGGCTGGAGCTGATGCTGTGAGGGAGCGGCAGCAGCGTGGCCAGCTCGTAAAACACCTCTGACTCCTTCCCACGCCGGCATCCCTCTCCTGCATCCCTCTCTCTGGATTCACCTGCTCTTACTCATCTGACTGCACCCTGCACAGGAGCGCGAACTCAAGAGCAGCAATGCAATCAGCAATCAGCTTGATGAACTTAACGCTAAGACAGACAGCTTTGATTCAGTCAGCCAAGCACTAAACCTTCCAGAAAGTGGAAACAAAGATTTTTGCTTCTGATATTTAATCAGTTTCAACAAATAATTTGTATTTTAAAGCTTGTGTTAGTGAATCTTCATGCAGACCAAAAGAAAAACAGTGATATTTTCACCAAAAAAAGTAGGTGATCATTTAGCTTAACTTGCGCCAGCAGCTCTATCAGACTTATTGCTATTGATCTGAATCTGCTCTTGCAATGAAACAAATGTAGATTAATGAGCTGTCCACAGTGTACAAACAGAGAACTCAATCAAATCTAATACTCAAGGAGCCTAAAGACGCCATTATTTAAACAATCAAACCAAACAGAAAGCTTAAAAATTAAAAGCTGCTGCCTTTTTGTTGATGCTTTGCATGTATAGTACAAACTTTTATTTTGAAATCACAAGAAATATTTAACAACTGTAATTTACCTTGTAAAATGTTTACACGATTATATTTCTTTGCAGATTAGCAACAATTCTTATTCAAGCCATTAATGAAAGCAGTTTAGAAATCATTATTACTACAGTTGACTTTAGGAGTGCAATCAATATCAAACAATTATAACACCCAGTTAGTCTTTGGTGAGGTATCTGTGTGTACTTTGGATTCTTTACATAAGAGAAATAAAATAGAGCAGGATTGTCACAGTGGCTCTGACTGGAAAACACCTCCAGTCTGTGTGGACTGTTTATAGAAGGAAGGTCAAATATTCCAGCAATCCTTGAAATCTCAGAGTGATGAGCAATCTTGTTCAGTTCTGCAATGTCAGCAAACTGTAACATAAATGTAAAACATTTTTTTCATAAAGCTGTTTTTGATTGATATTGACTAGGGAGAGTGAATAGTGATCAACTTTTCATAAATAAAACTGAAAGGTCAACCCAATTTCTGAGAAAATTTAACTTATTTTTAATTATATTGCATAAAAACAATGTTCAATGAAGTTTACCTTAATTTTAATATATTTTTTTACGATGAAGGCGAATATTATGATACACAAATTTTATAATAGGAGGACCGGAAAAGTCCCTTTGCCCAGACTGAATCCACTAAATCTGGTCCGGATCAAGTCCTAAACCTTGTGTTTGGTTTGTATTCTAACTAAAGCCTGTAAACAAAACCACGTGACTAAAGATCTCTTCAGTTATTGGCCAGGAATCACGAGGGCAGGGGCAAAACAACGAGAGAAAGAATAATGGAAGTCCTGCACTCTGCAGTTCTTTTCTGGATAGTTCACTTATTCAAACTTTATATTTTGCTGACCAATTTTAAACGTCCGTATTAACGTCGCGTTCAACCTTTACTTTTGCACGGTAGAGACATGCTACTAACGAGATGTTGTCTAAAAAGGCATGTGTTTATGACATAAATTGTCTAGAAAACAGTCTGAGAAGTAATGTGAATCGCATTAAAAGTTGTTTAGACGAGCTTGCAGTCATCCAACCACATTTTAATGCGGTTGCATCGTTGCTCCATATTGGTCTGCAGCGCTCTGTTTACATCAAATTAAGATCAGCTACGGTGGCCATTTTGGTCCAGTTGTTCCACTCCGAGCACGGAGCCTATTCAGACCAAAGTAACGCAGGGGAAACCGGAGCTCAGTACCATTAGAAATGAATGGAGACCACAAGAGTGGTTCCTAGTCCTGGACCAGGGTCCGCTTGGGTGTATTCAGACTATAAATTTGTTCCGAATTATGGGGGGAAATGAACTCCGTTTCACTTTAAGCGAACCAAATGTGTCCAGTCTGAATACAATCTGAAATATAAATAATAAACTCTGAATCCATCCCACCAATCTTCTCATAAGCTTTACCTCATCACCCAAAATGCATTTAGAGGTCACAGGAGCTGCACCACAACCAGCCAACATCTTAAAAGCAGCTAGCTATGAAATGCTCACATGAAATGCTCACCAAATCTACACACATCTACACAACTTCACACTACAGATAAAACCAGCTCTGTTAATTGAGGCACCCTCACCTGAAACTGGATCAGTTAACTTACATGATGCTGTGGCTAATCCAATCAACTGTCAGGACAGAATGACGTGTTTTTCTCTCTATGTTTTGCACTTAAACTTTCCATGTAGAATGTGTGATGTGCAAATTGAATATCCAAACCTAATTGGTTCTCTGGGGGTAACAAAGGTTTGCTAGTCTAAACTAGACCATTAACTCTTTGCAAAGCACAACCTTCCTGCTGAAGTCTTGAAACAAACAACATTGGGATTCAGCTGGCAATAATCCACTGTAATTCCCCAGGATACAACAGCACACTGTTTAACAAGCTCTACATTCAACTCAGCTGCTGCTAGCCTTATAAAGACTAAACTTTTGGGAAATTTTAAATCGTAAAAAAAAAAAAAAAAAAAGATGAGTTTTTTTTGTTTTGTTTTTTTTTTTTTTTACTGGAAATGAGAGTAAAAAATAAATGCTAGCAACACAAAAGGCAAAACATTTACAAACTACAGGCAAAAGTTCTTCACATGTGTAAAAGTTTGCAGTTTGGTAGTGTAGAAACATTAGATTTTTCTACAAACGATAGCACAATATGGAAAAAAAAAAGTATACACCCTCTTGAAAAACCACCTGAACTATTACAAACAGTTGTTTGTGTATTTTGTCACCAGGCACTGACCTACTTTACAAGGTAAATGCTCTCTCTGTCTTTCAGCCCAGTCTAATAAATATGGTCCTATTATATAATCAGAATAAAAGAAACAGTAACGGTCACAAACAGAGACGTAAAATAAACTTCCTTTGAAGATAACTGAAGCGCTGCTGGAAGCAAAAAAATGTGTTTTGTTCTTAAAAAGACTTAATTACAAGGTTTAAAATATTCAATATTGAAGTGTTGTGTAAAAGACTTTGGATTTATTTTAGAGATCTATCAACTGACTTGTACTTAAAAAGTGGTTATTTTACAATTTTAACATTTATTTTATTATAGGTTTAAAATTAAACTAGTTTCTTTAGCTTTCGGACATCACGATTACTGTAGATCTTGTATATAAATTTTGGTTGTATTAAAAATTGTGCTTCTTGCAATTTACTGGAAGCTAAATGAATTTTCTAATGAATTAACTTGTTAAAGTTCTACCACCTCAGCTTTTAAAATCCCCAACATTAACATTATTCAGGTAAAGTTAGAAGAAAATACTTAAATGCATTTTCAATAATAAAAAAAAAAATTAAAAAAAATTATCAATCAAATAACAATGTCTTGCCAATTTACTGTTAGTTCTTCGTGTAACCATTTGAACTTTAAATACTGACAAATTTAAACTTTTTTTTTTTATTTAAAATAATCTTTTATATTGAAGCAAAATTTTAAAAATAATAATGCGAAAAATGCAGCTTTATAGAGAAGAACTGGGAAGAAAAAGGTGACAAAAGTAATAATCTATTTTAGTCCCAGATCACAACAAACAGTTACTCTCACTAAACATCGTGACGTAATTTACATCCCTGACCTCCAAACCTGCACATCGTAGTGATGAAAAGCAAACATTGCATAACATGTGGCAATGATACACTAATCCCATTTTCAATGTTTGGGGGATGCCATCTAATGCTCCTTAGATTTGTTTTACCGTGCACACATTTGAGAAATTTAAAGAGATGATATCAGGCAAAATCAACAATTTGAGCTTTTAAGTGTTTTATAATGTTAACACTTCACGAAAAACAATCCTAAAGCAACATTTGCTCCATTTAAGCCTCTCTGAGAATTCCTCTAAAAATCTTGAACTCCAGTCCCAACCAATCCATGAAAATGAGTGGGTCCTCACGTTGTGATGTCACAAAGTGGGGAACAGCCCTTTCCAGGAAAAGTCTGCGCTGTCAGAACACACACACACTTTCTCTGCTGAGCTAGCAGTGATCAGCAAAACACTTTCATTTTATGTGTATAATATTATTTACATCCATCTTTGCAAACGTTTGGATGTTGTTTGTTTCTGTGGGTGAAATGCAGACAGGCTGTTTAGGCTGGTTCTAGAATGATGTCATGAAATGAGCAGCACCCACAAGGTGCAAAAGGCGAAGTCTCAGAGATCTAGTTGTCTTACTTTAGGTAAGGAAAATGTACTCACAAAAATAACTCATTTCATGAAAAATGTGTCCTTTAGTGTGAGAAGGTAATAGATGATCATATAAATTGATTGATATAGGCCCTTTAATTGTTTCTAGTAAATCTGATCTTTAATCTGTCAGCATTCAATTCAACTTTTTCCTGTTTACTTATTAAAGTAGGTTTTGTATTACTGTGGCCACTTCTAAGAGAAAGAAAGCAGTTGACTTTCAATAAATGCTCACCATTCCATCTCAATAAATCAAGTGCATGTTGTTTTGTAAAAGTGTAAAAGTCATCTGGACCCCACTGAACTTTTCTTTCCAATAATTTTTTTTTTATCTTCACTGGTCTGTGGCAAAAATGAAATGCTGTCCACCCTTGTCATGTAAGGGTGGGGTCATCTGGACCCCATAAGTGAGCACAAGGGTCAAAGTGGAATTGTAGTTTCATTGCAAATTTTCTAATTTCCTCTCCCATCCATCCATCTTTTTTCTGTAATTAAAACTTCTGTCTTCAAAAATATTATACAGTTTTGAACTCTGGAAACTTTATCTTGCTCCTGGCATCGGTGATATGAATTCCCAAATAGTTAAAAAGTTCCAGCCAATCTTTGTGAGCAGTTTTTGCTCTTATAATTCAGAACTATCTCAACAACTCCTGTCTGTAGCAATGCTAGCATGCTGTCCAGGCTAAAAATATAATGCTTTCCCCTCCTGCAGTGAGAATTCCTCCGAATTCTCAGTGCTTTTCTTCAGACGTCAGGTTCATCTCTCATAGCTAATGAGATACTTATTGTTCCAAAGGAAAATCCATGTGGAAAAAGCATCTGTATTTTCCTAGGAGTGCCACTCTTTGGCTTCATTATTGGAGTCTCCTAGATTAATGTCTTTTAATCCCTAATAAAACAAATGTTTTAAAGCAAAGCTTGAACTTGCTTTCATCTGCGTCAAATACCAGTTTCAGAACCTGCAGTATTCTTGTTATTTTGTGATTTTATCCAGACATTAAGCTTGCTATCCGCCAGATGTTTGTATTTGTAATAAAAGGATCAATAATCTTTTTGGGGTCCTTTTTTAATTGATTCTGGGCTGAGCCCATAACCTGTTCATTTTTCCAGCATCAACTGCAAAAAAAAAGAAAAAAAAACTAAATTAAAAAATAAAAGAGATATGCTTCTTTAGCCTCCTAAAAACTTGGGGAGCAAAAAAAAAAAAAAAAAAAAAAAGTTAACAGCCTTCTAACCAGCGGCTCACAATGACACAAAACAGTTACTCTCACTTAACATTACTGTGATGACATAATATGCATCTCTGACCTGTAAGCCTTCACTTTCCAAAAATCCCAACATAATCACAGTTGGCAGTGATCCAAAGATCCTACTTTTAAAATAAAATATTTCAACCCAGGAAAAATCTATAGAGTAAGATTTCAAGCAAGAAAAAAAAAAAAAAAATTCAAAAAACAGTTTGTTTCTAGTTCTAACTAGTCTGCTCCATGAATGTCTCACAGGAAGCACCAATTGCCACCCAGTGAATTCTGACACACTTTTAACCACTCCCATTGACGTCAAGACCCTGTGATTAAGAGATGAGACAGAAATAATAGCAAAACTTTTTAAGGAGGTCGGCAAAAATTAAATCAGAATAAGCTACCACAATGGCTAAGACTGAGCACATCTATTTAAAGCTTAGTTTACGACCCCATTACCTAGCTCTTAAAAATATAAAGCTATAAGACAAACATACATTGAGCTCTTTAGGGAGGCAAATGCAGTTGAAAACGTACTGTCTGATTGTCAACTGTTTTTACTATTTGTGTTAGTCTTGGCGCAGGGCTACAGCTTGATAAAAAAAAGTTTTCTTCCCAGACAATAAGGGCCTTTTTTAATGACATTTTAATATTATATGAAAAATTAAGTAAAAAAAAAAAAAAAAAATATATATATATATATATATTCCACCACAGTCACAAATAAGTTTTATAAATTGCAGTTTATTTATGAATTTCATCTCTTGGTGTATGCATGTGTTTTTTTTAACAGCTACAACAGAGAATCAAAGTTATGGAAGAACAAAAGAAAATATGTGTGCAGAGTAGATAGGTTTTACTATTTTACAATATTTTTTTTCCTAAGAAACAGAGCAATTACATTTCCACTTCAGGCAAAATACTGAATACTACATGTTTGTAGATGCATGTCTGTTCTTTGATGTGATTTTTAAACTTTTATCAGAAAATTTTTAGATTATTATGCAAAAGTAAAGAGTAAAATGTAATGCATCTTAAAAAAATGTTTGAAAATTAACTTGTTTAATTATTGAAAAGAATACTCTATATTAAATAACAACCATTTAAAAAAAAAGTCTTAATTTTTTAGATTTACGAAAACCCAGAAATCAATCAAATTAGAAAGCAGACGTTTGGTTACACTTGGTTGCATCAACTTTATAAACTAATAGTTTGCAAATGAGTTTCACTTTTTTCCTCCATCATTTACCTTTATTAAATTCTACCCATTACTATTATATAGTGATTATTACTTTTGTAGAACAACTTTCACCTGTAAGCTTGCAAATAATAAAAATAGCCGTCTAACCTTAAAAATTAAAGACATTTACTGAAATGAAAAGTTCTCAGTTTTTACAACACTACCACGTTACATTCTTCCATTAATTATTGGTATTTATATTATTATTATGTGTTAGCTTATGGAAAATAACAACAATATTTGTTTTGAATAAGAAAGGCTTTTGGTGAACCAAAATCTATTTTAAAATTGTTTTTAAAAAAGCAACTTCCGGCTTCACAGAAGATTAAAAAGTGAATCTTAAATTAAAAAAAGGACTTAAGCAGACAGGAACTTCACACCACAGGTCACATGTGAACAGCAGGTTTTCATGATACTAGTAAAATAAAAATAAAAAACTTAACTGATCTACTTTTAACTCGATTTATTAAAACCCTAAATGTTAAAACAGTATCTAAAAAATAATCGATTAAAGGGGAATCTATGAAGTTTCAGAACAAAGCACATGGGGGGTAACGCACTGACTGAATATTTGTAACAAGGACAAAATTATTAACTTGTAGCTCATAAAGTTAAATTAATACAAACATTTAGTGTAAATATCGACAGGTTGACGCGGACCCTTCAATATCAACACCATTTCCGACAGCTAGCTATGTTAGCATTTTTGGCTAACAGTAGCAGCGATGACATTCGTATCAAGTCCAACAAACACACCAAACTGGCAGTTAACCTTGAAATTCCGGCCGCAGAGTGAACGTAAGTGAACATTTAAGTTCAAACAAAAGATACAAACTATTTATAAATGTTTAAAATGAAAAGCAGAGGAGCAAAGCAGCGTTAGCAAACTGAGACGTTACCTTTTCTTTTCGGGTACAAATCCTGTGTCCATGTCAGGACGAAGGGACTTGAGTTTAGCCTCTCTATTGGTGTAAAGCTGTATCCCGGCGCGTCAGGAAATGAACCAGAATCCCTCAATGTTAATCCGTTGACTCTCAAGTGGGTTACATAAGAATTCTCGGCAAATATCCTATGTTGGATGAATCCAACTCTCGATGGCGTAAATTGGGCTATTCGGTATACTTTCCGTGAGGGTTTAAAAAAAAAAATGTGCCACGCAGGAGACGCTCTTCTTGCTAAGACAATGTTGCCTCGCGGAGGATCATTGACTCCTCCTCTTGCTCCCTCCCCACGAGCGCGCAATCACGTGTCCATTTTTCCACCGACGGGGGCGCGCGCTACAAGCCAAAATCACCTGCAGCTTCAGATTGCACACATTTTTTTTTACTGTAAACAAGGCGCGTGACTCGTTCATTATTAAAAAAAAAAAAAGCATTTTTAACTCAATAATACATGAGATTTAAAATTAATATCCAAACATACAACATGCTAGTTTTTGTTCAAATGTTACCTCTTGCTCTTGAGGCATTTTAATTTTCGAATTCACATAATTTTTGCCATTTATGGGCTTTTATTTTAAATTTGAGTTGAAAATGTCTCTGTTTTGAATAAACATGATGCAAAGTTAATACTTAGCTTTAAAAATGATTAGAAAATTACTATCAAGGCCAATGCATCTTTTGTTTTATATTTGTGTTGCATCCTGCCCTAAAGTTTAAGTAAAAATGAAAAAAGGTATCATTTGACAGTTAAAAAAAAACATTTCCTTGACTTGATTAGAGCTGCAGCAGAAACAGCAAGCTTGAGAGTGCAAGGCAAACAGCACTGTTGGCTGGAAATACATCAACCTAAAGATTGCTATAGGGAATTACTTGGAGGGTCTCTGCTGTGTGGAGTCTTTTTCATTATCTGCTCCGCTTGAAGGCATTATCAGTCAAAGATGCCGGACAGCAGAGTGTGATTGGGCGCTCAATAAGGCAGTAAAGGAGAGAAGTCTGTGTGTAATCAAAGATGAAGCAAGACTGGTTTCATCCAGACATAACTTCCAGACACATCAAACTAGTTATACAGGGTTTATACACAAACAGGGGTTATGATGCAGTTTATTATTTAAGAGTGAAATCCTTTTTAAAGGAAATCTAGGAGGTTTTCAGACTTTTATGTAAATTTGAATGAAGTTTTTGTTGAAAAATGATTGAATGCAAAGTTGTTTTTAATTTTAGAGTTGAGACTCTTGTTTTGAACCAGTCCAGGGTTGGAGTGATGAACACATGTAGAGCTCAACAACTTCTGCCTTCAAACTCACAGGAAGGGTCCATCTGTGCCGTTTTAACCTCCGAAGATTAGGGCTCATTTTTCTGCTTTATCTCCAAAGACTTTCCCACGCACAAAACAAGAAAACACTGTCACTCTTGGTTTTTTTTTTTTTCTGCTTCGGTAAAAAGCGATTGTGGATACGTTCTGTGGTTTCCTGTTTATCCTCTGCAACTCAAGGAAAACATGGGTTGCACAAAGTAACAATACTATTAGGTTAAAGTCCTCATCTGGTTGCTCCATGATGAGTTTCTGATTTCACAGAGACAAAAGTGTCCTGTAGGGACAACCATTAAGCTTTTAGCGGCTCTGTAGAAGGGAAAAAAAAGTGGTCACACTCTTCAGAAATGTACAAAAACAACACACAAGCAGCTGCCATTGTGCTAGAAACATTCTGGTGTAGTGCCCATTTCTGAGCTTTCCCCATCATCATGAATCATCACATTTCTTTCCTGTAAGCTAGAATCTTGCATCACTCACCTTCGGCATGTCTGTTCCGGTTACAGCCATTTCATTGGGTAAAAAGTTGCCCACATACCGACTGATATTGGCCATAGAATCAATTTAATTCACATGCTTTCAGTTTAGCTTAACACATTTATTCATTTTAGTCAAAATAAACCCCTTCAATTTAGGGAGAGCATTTGAGTTTGAGCCAGTACTTTTCCACAGTAGGTGAACATCAAAGAGGAAGTATTTTTTCTGCTCTCACAGTCTTTTCCTGGAGTTAACGGGCACTCTTGACTTTTCAGGAAACCTCAGGCTTGTGATGTCCAAAAAAGGATGGCAAAAACATGAAAAGATGCAATAGAAAGGCTCTTTCACATTAAAAAAAAAAAAAAAAAACATTAAAAGAAGTGCATTTTGTAAACACTTTGGATGAACAATGACATGAAGCCAGGTGACAGTTAAAACTAAGATGTGGAAAGTTGGTCGGCATCCAGAGTCTTGTGAGTTGATGAAGAGTCCTGCTTTCTTGCTGAATTGTGTTTTTTTTGGGTGATTGTTCTAGTTTCACTTTACTGCAGAGATGCCAAAACTGGAAAATTAAATCTCAAGCAGTTCAGGTGAGGTGAAGGAAAAGTTTCTAAACTCCTCCTGGTTGACAGAAGGTATAACTGGACCGTCGATGGGTGTGAGCGTGGGCTCCTCCTGAGTGAAGTCTGGGTCAAAGTTGTTCACATCCTCTGGGGTTTTCTGTGAAGAAAAAAAAATAGTTGTAAAAATTTAAGGAATATTTTTAAACACGAATAATTGTGTACAACGTACAATTCTTGGCTTAAATGGTGGCTCCATTTCTCTATTATTTAGTTTCTCCCAGTCGATGCCGGTGAAGAAGACGTGGCTGGTCACGCATTTTCGCCCCCCTCTGCAGCCACACAGCCCAGGCGCCGTGCCGGGTTCTTGGTCAGCAACTTTAAAAGGCGAAAATTATCAATTAATTTCAGATTTATTGAATGAAATATAAAATATTAAAGAAAAAAAACTTTCAAATGTAGCTTTATGGCCCAAATCCAGTTGACTGTTTATGTACCAATGTGTTTAGACAAAAACTAGATCAAACCAGACATTTCTGGAGGAATGCCAGTGTGAACCAAAGCCAGACACCCATCCAGTAAATCCCCGCCTCCACCAACACACACCCCTCTGTCGCATGCTTAGCACCTCCCTCACTGCTTTAGTTGGATGAAGGTCAGAACAGTTCAGTAAAGAAGTGTCTCAACTTCCCAGCACTGCGGACACTAACACAATAGTTTCTGTTATTGCACAGCCTGGTGGGGGGCTAATGGCAGGAGGAAGTGTCCCAAACAAAGTTCAAACTAAAATCTACAAGTTTTTTTTTTATACCTTGCTCCTAGAAGAAAGGAATTTTAGGAAATTCTCGCCATGACCCCTTCAGGACAAGGAGTGTCTGTCTCCTGTTTCCTCAACAACAGTTTCCAGAATAACCTGTAGTCATTGTAGAGCTTGGTATGTCCGGCGACAGGAGTCATAAATACTTTTGGCACCAAGATAGTTGATCCAAACAACAATGAAAGGTTAAGGAAGCCAAGTTTGCATGATAAAGACTCAAGTTTTTAGACCAAAGTTTCTTCAAACGGTAGAAGCAGAGATGAAGAGATTTAGAATTACTAAATAAAACTTGGAGCAATTAAACGATACTTCCTCACATTCTGCTAAACATTGGTAAATCATTGTGTGAGCTGACAGAGCTGGGAGATTATATTTAAGTTCAGGCAGTTCAGAAGACTAGAGACCAGAAATTGTATTGCACTCGAGCTGTGGCATTGTTTCCATGGTTACGGGTGAGCTGCATCACCTGCCAGGTCAGCATCACAATGTAAAGAAGCTGTTTTTCTCAGACGCAGCAAATAAGGAAAAAAGAATTCATGAAAACAAACAAACTTAATTCTAAAAATATTAAAAAAATTGTTGAATCTAGAATGTGATGACATTAAAGATAAGTTTGATGTAATCACAAATAAAGTCTGAGATCTTAAGCATTTTATTATGATTTTATTTGGGTAAGTTTTGACACTTTTTATACACTTTTGTTTTATTTTACAGGAGAAATGTTGATTGTAATTTTTTTCTCAAGTGTAACTTGCTATGTTTCAATTAAATAATAAATATTTCTGTGTTGTTTTGCTCTATTTTTAACGGGTAACAAAGCCCTTACATCTCATGTGTTAAGACTTTATAATGCATAAATATTTGTCACATTAGAATACATCACAAAAATAGTTAAGCACTAAATGTATTATAACTATACAAATTCATATTGAGCTACAACAGGAATACAGTTTATTTAATGATTTATTAACTGATTAACAGTACACGTCTAAAAATGTGGATGTATAATTATACATTTACACTGTGTTTGAAATCATTTACTAACATCTTGTAAATGAGATTTCAACTTAAAGGACCACTTCTACATAACTGGTTTGTAAATCATTTAATACTTCATTTAAAATGTTTATTTATCAATGAATAAAGTATTAAGATACCATTTATAAATACACTATAGTAATCCTTTTAAATCAAGAATAACATGTTAATAACAACACATATAAGATATTTGCTGATGTTAATAAAGTAGGAGTGAGGCTTTGTAAAGGATTAATTAAGTGTTAACTCATGCTCAACTAATGCTAATGCTTAAGTGTTTAGTTATTATAAAGTGTTATCAAAATGCAAAAATGTCATGCTTATATCTGAAGTTTTGCTAAGAAATATAAACATAAATAAACGGTTATTTAAATGTTTATCTGAAAAAACAGTAGATTCTTTGGAGCCACCATTAGATCACATATTTTTAGAAAATGATAAAATACTGGAGAAACTGGTCTGGTTGGTGACCCCACACCTGGGATAACCCCAAAAATTAAATCCATCTGGGAGAATATCAGAAGTTCGAAAAGGTTTTAAGGATAGATCTCTCCATGGATCAGCTGATATTTCTTATGGATTCACACACTGAATATTCACTTACCAAAATGTTATTTTTTTCATGTTTTATTGTTGTTTGCAAGAAAGATTACCACTGTAAACTGATATAATCCCTGCCTACCAACTATAGCTCAGTGAACACAAAAGGAGTATTTTTGACTACAGCTGAAAACAAACAATTTTTCACAAAGATGGTCAAGAGCGTTTACTGTTATGGGATGATTTTTGTTTAATCCTTAAATTTATATTTAATTTTTCCATTTTTTTTTCTCTCTTTCGTATTACTTGTTAGGGTGAGCCAAATCTCAACCCATGGTTCTGTTTGAAACTGTTGCCTGTCGTTTTGCATCTTAAGATAATAAAGTTCTAAAAGAAAAAGCTATGTTTCTCCTCATCTGAACAAAGAAAAACCTTAAATTTAATTAAAAATATTACTAATTCTACGTGGATTGAATCCCTCCATGCCTGAATTCATTCACAAAAACATTCTTCAAGGTTTTTTTCTGTTCAAGGTGATGTTAAATTAAGTAGAATCCGAATCCTGGATTTAATGATACACTAAGAATTAGCAACATTAAGGGGTTAATAAACAACTTTAGTTTTTATTAAGCATTTACTATTCAAACTTGCCCTAAGGAAATCAAGAATTTGTAGCTGACTTTTGTCCCTGAATTTCATAATTTCTCAGCCAAATGTCAATAAATATGAAATAAAAGTTGTTGTTTGGGCTCATTTAACTTTTTTAGTAATTTTGCACAACAATCAAACACTAAAGTCGTGTTCTAAATAACATGTCAGCTGAGCTGCCTGCTTACAAGAACAAGAAGAACCTTCAAGCAGATCAGCCTGCAGTAAAAATAGAGCAGCAGCTTTGAAATCCATTCACACCAACATGGGATGTGTGACACAGGAGACAAGTCAGCCGGAGCCGCTGGAATGGTGTGCCGAGAACAATAACACCGGGAGAATTGCAAGCAAAGGCGGGACGAATAGAGGGAGGAGGAGGAGCCGTCTCATTTATAGCTCTTGCACTGTAGCTGGCCGGTGAACCATGCCTTAATATAGTTACGTAACAGGCTGGGGTCAAACAGCTAGCTGGCATGATTCCTAGAACTGCCACTCACGCTGCAGTCTGAGCATGTCAGCCATTGAAAAAAAAAACCTCTAGTAACTCTGACTTTAGAAATCCAAAATGAATGTCCTCTTAACTAAACCTCCTTAGAGCCCAAAGAAGAGTAAGCAAACTACAGAGGATGTATCGCAGATTATTAGTTTTGATCCACAAAGCTGCCAACATATTCATTTCTTGTCACTATTGAATCTTTAGAAAAAATCCCAACAAAAACAATGAGTTAAAGAAAGACTATACCAACCCCAGCCATCTTTATTATTGAACTTTCTGTTCAGAAAGGACGAGCTGAGTGTGAAGTGAGCGCAGACTCACGGCTTTGAGGATGTCCACAGCCTCCGTGCTGAGCCAGGAGGCATAAACAATCTCTTCATTGAGGATGGACTCGAAGAGGTCGTCTTCATTTTCGGCCTCGAAGGGGGCGTGTCCTGACAGCATCTCGTACAGCAGAACACCCAGGGCCCACCAATCCACCGAGGGGCCGTACATCATTTCCTGCAGGATCTATGGAAACATTTCACAAGATTAAAAAAAAAAAAAAAAATTCTTAAAGAATTTAAGAATTCTCAGAGACAAACTTGAGTCTTTGAACTTTGAGTCACATAATTAACAAGACCCCAAAACAAGGGTCTTGTTATTGGTTTTGGCCAATGATGGAGGACATATGGGAGAGAGTGTAAACAGAAGGATGTCGGGAAGCAGGGATGGGCTTACTCTGCTGCAACAGTGCCGCCCACAACTCAGAGACAAACCTCTACTGAACCCCACCACTTTGCAGAAAGTACTGTGTAAAAAGAAACCTTTTTTTCTCATTTTTTATTTAAATGTTGTCTAAAAATGGCATAATCATTATTAAAAGACCACTGGGAATGCTTTTACAGTAGCTTAATAGATGACTGGAATGGGACGTTAAGGGTGGAGAATGTGGGGGCAAGCAAAGAGGTCTTTCATAAATGTTTTGGGGAAAAAACGTAATGCAGGAGGAAACAAGTCATTTTGAACACAAACTATGAGAAAAACTAAGCACAGCTTCTGTAAAGAAAGAAGTTGGGCTAAGTTGCAAAAATGTATAGCGATTAGCCAAAACGACATGTGAGTAATGTCACTTTGTAAATAGTTTAGCTGGAAAAGCAAACCCTACAATTGAGGAAGAACAACATTTATCATTCAAATTGTGCATTAGTTTAATACTTTTTCCGGATTTTTCTTTTTTGATTTTGACAGTTCTATCTTTCTTCATTGGTTCTTTGGAGCTTTTAGGAAGCTGTGCCAAAATAAAGTCACGGGACGTCATTATAAAGAAACACTTGGAAAAAAGGAAACACACAGCTCAAGAGGAGAATCTGCAGACTTGGTTTATGCCGAAGCTCAATTCAGGAAAAAAAAATGGCAATTGTCTACAGTTATCTAATAGTTGATGTCTGTAGCATTAAAAAAAAATACTGAATTTAGGATGTCCTTCAGACGGTTCAACAGGAAAATAGTCACCACAAATATGACGAAGAATTCCTTACATGGAAACTTCTGGTGCAGAGTTCAACCAGTTAAGATTTTATGGTGGCCTAGTGTCACAGAAGTCATTCCAGATAACAAAAGCTCCCTGGGAGTTTCATCTGGAGGTTTTAAAAGCAGAAAGGGAATTGTTCTTTTCCACCCTGAACACATTACACTAATATGTTTAAGCCATAAACTAAAGTTTTTTCTTTTTATATAACCTTCAACATTAGCAACTATTTGATTGTTAAACTATAGTTTATGCAAAAAAATATATGACAGACACAGAGTTTTCCTCTGTGAGCAGGTGCAACCTCAATAAGATTTACTGGCTTCCAGGTGAACATGCATGCTAGGATAAAGCTGAACCTTTGCTGGTCTGATTGTGATATGCTGAAAAATGACAAAAGCTGCATTAGAAGTAACTATGAGCTAAGATCTAGCCATGTTTGCAGCCTCTGATACATCAAGGCTTATTTAAAAAAAACAACAACTTACCATAAAAGTTCTAAGAGTTCCATTGGTAGATTTACTCTCATAGCAAGAGAAAAACATATTATATTCTATGTTTTTCTTTTTTTTAGAGACATTTTTTCCAGTGAAAAATATTAAGAAAACATTTTTATTTTTTTAGAAGATACAGCAGACTATCCTCTCTGAAAAGACTGAGGATAATCAAATTCTATGATTCTTTACAGTCATGGTGCAGCTGTTGCAGAACAACTGCTTTATAAAACACTTGACAGCCAAACTGAGTCTATCAAATTGATGAACCTGTCAACTTTTTTGCTTATAACATTTTTAATGCACATTTTGAGTCATCAATGGGTTATTTATTTGCAATTTTTCTTGCTGCAACAGTAAGTTTTTTTTGTTATCTATCTTTGCTAATTTCTAACCTGGCTAGAGTTATGTCACATCTAACCTTTTTTCTGTTTCCTTCTTTTCCTGTCTCCTTTTGTCTGTGATTTCATTTTGTGATTATTCGCAGATAATACATGGGGGGCAAATACTGCAACAAATAAAATAAAATAAATAATCGCGAATAATTTTTTCCCAGGTTTCCGATTATTTAGTTAATTTTTTTAAATCGATTCCCAGGCTTAAACAAAACCCTTACATATTTTAATGTTTTAAAATTAATTCTACATGTTTGTTTCCTGTTGTACTGTTCAGTGTGAAAGCCTTCACTCACCTCAGGAGCAATGTAATCTGGAGTTCCACAGAAGGTCCCTGTGGCCGCGCCTTCAAATATGTTTTCTTTGCACATCCCAAAATCAGCCAGCTTACAGTGACCATCTTTGTCCAGAAGAACATTGTCCAGTTTTAGATCCCTGCAATCACAATAAAAAAAAAAGAATTTATGAAAAGATTCTCTATTATAAACAAGTAGAAAACAATGACAATATTAGATGCTTTTAATGAAGGAAATTACCAACAAGTGCCTAATTTTGCTAATAAAATCATAAAAAATGAAAATATTTTTTTCACAAATATTTCTTAATTCATTGTGATTCCTAAAATGAGAAAAGATAATCCAAATAGTATAATTAGAGAATATTTTGAAACACAACTGGAGTTTTTGGATTATGTTTTTCATGATTCATTAGTATTTGGGTTGAATCAAACAATCATAAGTCTTTTATAGATCTTTTATAAAACTGTTCTTTTAAAATAATTTAACTAATGAAAAAATAATGGTTGTGCCATTTGTTAATGTAAAACAAAAACAACTGATGTGTTAGCATAGAAAACATTTGAAACAGACAAATATTTGAATTAAATAAACTGTAAATACTAGTATGTGCTGTTCTGTGAATGCTGCCTTCTCTTCAATTATCCTTTGGAAATTATCCCTCACTGTTAGTGTCACTTTGTGCTTTGTCATCTGACAGTGCGATTAGTTGGGGCTCTGGCATTCAGGTCTAATCTGGGGTCAGGTGACCTAACTGCAGACAAAGGTCACGGAACACAGAAAGCCTTAACCTGGACAGAAGATCCCACGAGCTGTAACAGACCGGAGACTCAGGAAATGATTTAATTTGCAATTGACACATTTATTTTTTGCATTTTCTATTAAAAAATTAGAATTTTCTCGAAAAGAGATTGCACAAACCTAAAGGGGTTGAAAAACTATCACTGATAAGAAACTGGCTTGATTGGATTAATCTGATTATCTTTTTTATAGTTCTTTTAGCTGATTGCGTAACAATCCTCAAATGAGATCTCTTTCAATCATGATGAAATAAATAAAATAAAAAACAATGATGGGATCCCTCCACAATCAGAGTAAATTTTGGCCCTTTGGTACAAAAAATAAAATCTAAAATTCATTTAAGGCTTCCGAGTTTGCAAAAATGTGTTTGTGGAAAAAAAAAACCCACAAACTGAAATTGTGCAAAGATTAAAGTTTCCCAATAAATGTAGACAAATGCTGTGACGCAGGGAATGAGACACCGTTTTGGTGTGTTTCAGGGGAAAAAGTACAAGTGGAAATAATATTCATCACAATTGGGGTGCAAAAAAGTTGGAAAAAAAAAAGAAAAACGTCTTAATTTTTAAACAGGAAACATAATGGACATGGTTTTCCACCGCCGAGCAGCAGGAACAAAGAGCTTCACACAGAGACGATGGATCAAATGACGAAAGTGGATACACAATTCAGTCACTGGAGCTTACGATTTTAAATCAGGAAGACACCAACAGCCTCTTTCCTCTAGTCCTGACCTGAGGTGTGGGTTTCCATTTTTGGCTCACTAATCTGCAGCACTTGTACCATCAAGCTGTACACCGCCTGTAAAGCTAAGTCATACTGCTCAGTGAAGGCAGAACACATGAACTACTAAATATAACTCAGAATTTACTGTTACACTATGTTCCCCAATGCAGTTTATCATGCACTGGCAGAAGGCCACCACATTTACACTCAAACTCCAAAGAGGGGGTCAAGAATTCTGAACTTAATATTTTGGAGGATGAGGTTGACAGCTTATTCCTTTTCTATTAAACCTTAAAAAATGTTGATGTTTTAAAGAACAAGAAACTTGTTTAAATTTAATTAACTTAAATTTTTATTGTAGTTATTTCTGCTTATGATCAATAAAGTTTTATTCTACTCTAAATTATGTTGAGAAAGAAGTAAAACCTTAGAATAGCAAATGCTACTTTAGTTTTTACTCAACACGCTGAGAAATCTTTAATTTTTGGAGAAACAAACTAGCTGCTTGCAACATTTGTGCATTAATAACAGTGAAATGAAAAACTTTGAAGCCAAGTCACAACATGTTTCCAAATATTCTCTCATTTTTCCACTTTTTGAGGGTTGCATGTTGTGCCTCTGGGCTGGGTCTTTCAGCGAGTAATTTCCCAAAGTTGTAAAAATGTGTTGTATCGGGGAATGATGACAACCAAGAAGTTGAGAAACGCTTTAATTTCCTGATTTACGCAATTTTGTAATAGTTTTTCAACAGTGAAAATGTTACTGGTTTGTGTTAACCTACTGTAAAGCAAGGGCGTAACCAAAAATATAAACTTCAATGTCCTCACTGTAGTTATTGAATTCACACACATTTTTGATCTCAGAACTTCACCAGATTCTGATTTATTTGGAAATGGAGCTTAGATATCCAGTCAGAATTTTTGAGTGGAAGATCTGCCATTTGGAAATAAAACTATACACAAGACTGCAAGATTTAAAAGTCCTATCTTTTAACTTTAACAGATTTTTTTGTGCATTAGATTCACTGTTCAATGTTCTTAAAGACCCACTTCAATGGAAATTGTGTTTTTGGTGTGTTCTGGTGGCATTTTCTGATGATGGAGGAAAAATATGAGGAAAATTAAGTTTAAAATTTAATTTTGAAGTTTTTTTTTCTAATTGTTGTGAATCAGGAGCGCAGACGAAAAATGTTGTTTGAAAAAGAGTGTGTTTGTGAAGTAGAAAGTACGCTGGGCGGGCTTCAAGCTCCCTGCTCCAAGCTAGCGTTAGCTAACATTAGCAACAGGGATGGCTGAGTTGTTGCTCCATGCTAACAACTCAGAAGTTAAATTCTAGTGGACTACTGCAGAAACTTTCCTAGAAAATGACACAATGAAAAAAATTTTTTTATCTTAAAATGGCATATTGATAATTAAAAGACCACTGTGACCCTCTTCTTAAAGGAGCTCAAAAAATGATTGGAGCGGTACGTTAGCAAGCGTAAAAACAAATGGTCTCCACCGAAGCACATGGGGTTGTTTACACTTAAGATATCATTATATTATATATCATGCAAAATCAACCTTTTGAGATTTTAAGTGTTTTATAATTTGAATTGCTGTATTATAACTGTTAATATTCATTTCTCTTACTTCAAGATTAGAAAAACAAACATAGCAAAATAACTAATATTTTATTTGAAAAAATGGATCTTTGTCAAAGGTTATGGACATAGTTTACCCTGAAAGACTTAAGAATAGCATGATATATTCCCTTTAACACCAGACATGCTACTACCTAACATAATTCAACCTCAATTATCTGTATTCATGCAAAATCTGACTCGGCTTTGACAAAAAAAAATTCAAGAAAGTCTTGAATTTAAATAAATATACAAAAAAATAATGATTTATAAGATGGAGAGGAAATATGATGCGTCTTTATAACCCCAAGTATGATAGCTTTCCTCAAAGCATGCATGAAATGTACATTTTGAATATTTTCTGTTCCTTTTGCTCATGTCTCGGAACGACTCAGACCTGTAGAGGATGCCCTTGCTGTGCAGGAACATGAGAGCAGACGTGATCTCTGCGGTGTAGAACCGAGCTCTGGGTTCATCAAACTTTCTGGACTTCTGGATGTGGAACATGAGATCCCCGCCGTTGACAAACTCCATCACAAAGAAGAGACGATCCTGTCAGATGAGTTAGGAGATGACACATGTATAAGATCACTGAAGCCGCACGGATAATCCCATGTTAATAAAGAATCAGGGGGACTGCTTCAAGGACAGTTCATGGCTGCTTCCCGTAAATTTCCAATGTCTAATGAGTTTCTGTGCAGCTGACCGCAGCTTGCAGTGGGGAAATATTGGAAACCTAAATCAAATCCATAAATCGTTCTTTTCTTATTACACACTACTGTCAATAAGTGATCAAGAAAATGGGAAAACGAGGGAAAATCTATCAGAAGATTGGATTTATAGATATGCCTGTGTGAAGTGATGAGAATCTACAATCTATAAATTAAAATGATCTTTTTTAATTTTATGTTATTCTAAACTATAGTTTCATGGCAAAGAAAAGCCAACATTCAAGAAGAACTTTACGGTACACTGCTGCCACCTGCTGACCAACCACCCAAATTACAATGATAAAACAAGCAAAAATATAAACCAAAAAAATTAATCATGTGGAGGTTTAAAGCAACTAAAAAGGAAAAAAAAATTGCTTCAGGTGTGCTTTTATAAACCCACCGATGTCTGAAAGCAGCAGTAGAGCTCTGTGAGGTAGGGGTGACAGCGGGCCAAAGACAACACCCGCTTTTCTGTCATGGTACACTCAACATCATCATCCTGCAAGATGATGTCCTTTTTCAACACCTTCACAGCAAAAACACGCTCTTTTCCGTTAAGCTTTGCTAACATGACCTGCAAACACAACAGAAATTAACAGTAATGTTAGTGAAAATAAACTTGTTTTACTACAAAGCAGAAATAATGAGTTTTATTGATTAAACCAAACAAGTAATTGCAATTTTGCAAGAAAATATTACGCTGATAACAAATATTTTTGCATAATTCTTTGAAAGCCTTGTTTAGTCGCCTCTTTTTCAGCTTGCAGCTAAACTGACAGCAAAGTAATTCTGCATAACTCATCTGATATTCAGTACTTTAGTTCCTGGTTGTTACAAAACATCTCTGAATTGGTGGAGCCACCAAAAATGCAGATGAAGCGGTAGCTGCTCTTTAGAATATGTGATGCAAAATCATTTAGGACTTAAAGAATGAAACCTGACAAATAAACATTAATGTTTGCCAACTTAGCAAAATTGAGACCAATTATTTGCTAAATATATAACAAACTCAAATGCTACTTTTAGATTTTCAGTGGCTCAGGTGAGTAAAGCTCTACATTGTCTCGAGGATGCTTCCTTGCAAACCACACCTTTCCAAAGCTCCCCTTGCCAAGGACTTGAAGGAAAGTGAAATCTGAAATTCCCAGGCGAGGCATTTGTTGTCTGCTTTCTGTACTCGCGTACTCGCCGTACTCTCCCTCCTCTCGGATGCTACCCTCTTCAGCTCTGACTGACTGTTTGTTGCATTTTTGACCTGCAGACACCACAATGATTAAATGATATAATTTTAATTTATGCAGGAGTTGAAGGAAAAAAAATAAATAAATAAAGTTGCTGTACTATTGTGTTCCGCTTGGAGAGTCCTCCTGCTTGCAGACCCATCTGTGCGAGCGTGTTGGCCAACTCCACGCTGTTCACGCCACAGTTTGGGGCAACATTGCCCTGGCAGCGGATGTGGACGTTCATTTTGCAGACTGAAAAAGAGGAACCACAAACAAATAATGACTCAAAAAGAAACAACTTAAGTTGCAAAAACTCTCTAGGTAAGCAGGCCTTACTTTTACAGTGCAGTCCTTGTCTGACTATTCCCCATAGAAGGGAGCCACAGTGGTCACAGAAGGTGGGTGACTTGTAGTTGTGATGGCTGAACTTGTGTGGGACGTTGATGCTGAAGCCTTGGGTTATTGGCTGCAAGAGATCCACACAGGTATCAAACACTGAGATTAAGCAAATACGGTAATGTTTAAAATGTCAGCAAGACAAGAATAAAATGTCTTAAGTTCCTCTTTCAGATCAAAGTGGGATTCTATTTTTATAATTGCAAACGTTTTCCAGATAGAACGGATAAAACTTGCAGCGCTCAGCAAAATATTGTAAGGCGGTGTCGAAACAAAATATAAAAGAGTATTAATAGAAACAGAAAGATTTGCAAGCGGCATGTGTGGAAAAGTACAGAAGAGCAGACTACACTTCAGTGATCGGCTAGAGCAGAAACAGGAAGCTGAACGGTGGTCGGATCACTGCAGGTGTTAACAGCGGTGGGTGAGTGCATGTGTAGGTGGGGGGTGTTTTTGCATACCCTGGAATAATCTTAAAGAGAAAAAATAACTTGCTTGAAATCTTGAAAGCAGAAACACTAAAAACACTTTAGGGATGTGCGTTTGCCGTTACCTGATCTTTCGCCGTTTTCTTCATGCGCGGACATACGGTGACGACCAGCTGGTGGCATCGTTTGTGAACCACACACGTGCAGACTGGGAGAAAGAAGATTGAAGACAAATTTAAGGACGAAAAGACCATTGTAAAAAAACAGAAATTATAAAACCTGCTTACTTTGACACTGGTACCCCTGCTTTCCAAAAACTCCCCTATTGAAAGATCAAACGGTTAAATCCAGATCCAAGCAGTTCCGTGCAAGCTTCAGAGATTCTCCTCACCAGATGAACTCCTTGCAGTGAAAACAGAAGGTGGGCTGACGGAGGAACGTGGACATGAACTTATGCCCGTTGACCTGGTGGATCCTGCGCCTCACGGCTCCTTGCCGCGCTCTTGTAAACTGCTTTGGAGTCTTCACCGTTGTTACTGCATCATCTGGAAAAATGTAAAAGCCAAGATAAGCTTTTTTTGGCAAACAAAAATCCTAATATTTTGGTGAAATCTGTATTTTTAAGTTGAAATTCTGATCATTAAAATCATTTTGTCCCTTTAAAAAGGTTAAAACAATTATTTTTATTTGTATTTTCTGACATTTTTTGCCAATTCTAGGAGAGCTTAAAAGTGATTTTGAGCTCTCAAACCTTGTCAAATAAACAGGAATATCTGCACAAAGAATCACTTCTGTGATTTAATCATAAAAACATTTATTTTAAAAAAATATTGTAGTTCTACTCTGAAACTATCAAATAAAAAAAGTTTAAAGATGAAAACAAAACTCATTTTAAAGCAGCGCACAGGTTAAACCCACACAGTATTCCAGCAAGCAAGACATTTTTAATTTAAAGTGTGGGTGAAGAATAATTGAGATTATTACTTTTCTTTTCTCTTTTTTTTTTTTTTTTAGAAAAAATAACAATCATAATGAAAGTTTTTCTAAGTTGTGTATTTTGTGCCAATACTGAGTACTGGCAGTCCTTCTGGCGTGGTACTCTAAAGAATTAATTTTAGAAGTACTGGTGGTGAGTACTAAGTACCGGTGAGTATCGGCCTACTTAAAGCACTGACTGTTATGGATAAACTTTTCTGTCTCCTAAAACCTTTACAGTAATTTCTTGTGATTCCTTTTTGCAGTATCTGTCCCTGTTTGTCCGAATCTTCCATTTCCAACAGAAAGAAATAAGTGTATCATCTTTATTGGTTTGTTTCTCGTAAATTTCTTCAATTTCAAAGAAAATACGTTGACATGCTCTGTCTGTGACTTTATTGCTAACAAAAAACACATTTCACTGTCTGAACTGTTCAAGTCAAAACGACACACATCGCCTCTCAAAAAAACATGACTTTCAGCATTTTTTGTAACTTTATTTAGGCGACTTTTTGCTGAACTTCCATTCTGACAAACAAAAGTACTGCAGAGCTTTCAGTTTCCCCAAAGAGTGGCGCATAAAGTATTTGATGGAGTTCTGATCTTAAGTAAAATCTCAATTGAAACAAAAAGCGAATTAGTTTCTTTTTAAATTTAGCACAAAATCTAAACAATACTTCTGCTAACTTTAAATATTGTTTGATTCATGCTGTTGGACTCTGCACACATGAATACAGGATGATCTCCACAAGGGAGAAAATTATTAACTTCACTTATAGCAATGATTGTTTTTTTAACAAATGTAATTGGCATCTGGAGAAAATCTCTGGAATTCATCACAAAATAAGCAACCTGAAAGACTTCTTTGCCAGATCTGCACAGTCACTTCCTCCTGTCGCTCTGAAAGGACTATTACTGTTAAGATGATGATACACATTCACTTTGTTAGAACTTCCATTATGTAAGGGTTGCTTTTTTCACATCTAAGCAAAAACCAGTGTCAGCTGAATTCACACATTAATGTGTGAATGCATTCACACCCTCCTCTGAGTTTGTTACAGTCTGAAGTCACACGGCCGATCAATAAATATAAGAGCTTCATCAGGTTGTAAAACTGATAGTGTGGTTGATAAAACAGACTAATGCAAATAAGAAAAGTAGAAAACACAAAGACTTCAAGGCTCACAGTTGTGAATAGTTCTGAAATTACTCTACAGTTCTTTTTTTCTATGCTAATGTTAGCTCGGGGTTGTAAGCTAGCAGGAGAGAGTGTAAACAAAGGAATGCTGGGATATTAACGTAGAGCTACTTCTGCACCAACCGTCCAGCCCACAACCCAGAGGCAAATTTCTAATGAACCCGCTGCAGAAAACATGTTTTAAAAACGGACACAAGCTCTTTGATTTAGTCTAAAAACTGCAAAATTAAAAGACAGCTGGGAACAATTTTAAAATATTAAAAGGAGTGAGACTTTGAGGGTCATAAAAATAAAATAACTGTGTCCTGTTCACATGATTTGAATTTAGAAGTTTACAAGTAGCATATTAACCAATATTTAATGTTGACCAATTTTTTTCCAAAACAGACTTTCTTAATTTTATTTCAGGTCCTCAAATACAAGAAAAAAATCTTAATAATTTGGGTAAAAATGTATTTAAATGTATTTCTGATCACTTTAACGAAGTGAAAAGTATCCCAATAAAAAAAAAACACTCATTAAATGGTTGATTCGCACTGAGCCTCTGCATAAGGTTATTATAAGGGTTTATAGATGTTTGTAATGCGTGTGGTTCACCTAACCAGATCTGCCCCTTCTTACTAACATTTGATGAGCCCAGTCTCAACACATTCAAAGCATTTTATTCTACAGGTTCCAAAGATAATAATCCAGTCCAGTTTAAGGTTGTCTGATGTGGTTGCATCTTCCTCTTCTACACGCTTCTAAAGACAAGTCAGCCTAACAGCAGGAAGCCCAGTCCCAGAGCTCTTTTCCATTGCACCTGCCATCAACATGATTGTTTTACTGAAAACGCTTGGAAAAGACTCCACCCCAAATAAAAAAACTGTGTGTTTTTGTATTGATGAGTTTACTGAAGACATTCCTGACAAGGACGCACGTAGATGATCAAAAATGATGGAATGGACTGTCACTAACGATCAGCACAAACTCTCAGTTTGAACATTTTCAACTGTTTTATTTGCATTGATTCAATACTTGTTTAAATCTCTCCAACAGAAAACAGATAGAATTATTTTTTGATTTAAAATATTTTTTTATAAGCTTTGATTCTCAATGACTTGTGACAACCAATTAAAAAAATATTGTCTTTAATAAATAAAACTAGCCTAACAGGTTCGGCCTACAGGTATGTGTGTAATTACAGAGTGTGTGTAGACAGGCCCCGCCCATTCTAGTTTACTATTTAGACCTGGTTGTTTTATGATGTTGCTTCCCTCTGTGGCCATCTTTTTTTTTTTTGCGCTTCTATTTAACATTTATATGATTTGGACCTAAGTCAAAAAGCAGCTTTGGGCTCATGATAATAGGATGATAAGGAATGTGGCAAAGAGCAGGAATCATACCATCAGTGAAGGATCCATTGAGTGTAATTGTGACATAGACCTTGCCCTCTGGTTCCAAGTCCATCTGCAGATGAATAAAAAAAATAAAACATTAAGTTCAGAAGCTGCTGCCGCCGCCAGACAAACAAAAGACACGTTTGTCACAAAGAAAAAAAAAAAAAAGGATTTATAAGATAAGAAATAAGAAAAAAAAGTAACAACACGATGAAAGTCGGTATCAGCTGCAGTTTCATCCATGACAATTACTTCAGATAAAAGTGTGTCACTGCATTTTTTTCATTCCTTAGCGGGCATATAATGTCAAAGGAATCTGGGTGCCTTTACAGGAACACGGAGCAGCAGGTTTGACTAGCCACAGCGTTCTCATGCGTGCCAGTGACTCATATTTCAGAAAAGATTTTTCTTTATTGATGGTGGACATAAACAGGCTGGCGGAGAAAATGCAGAAACTACTGCTAGGAAACCTGTAAGTCGCTGAGAAAAAAAAAGTACACTCATGCTGCATGCAACCTTCCTGGAAAAACCTGATGAGGCAAAATGTACTGACATGTGTGGAGAACAAAAATGGCAAGCTGAGTTCATGACGATGGCACACAGACCGTAAAGCTCGCATATGGGACCATCATTTCAAAATATATGCTTATATAAATATGTTTTGGTTACCTGGTCATATCCTGTGTCTCAGACTAGTTTCCATTATGACACTTCCTGAGTGTCATCAAACATCCATTCAAAGACACAAGAACTGAGTTGTGTCGACGGCTACCTGAAAGTCATTTTTGCAAAAGCTTGCAACACAGCAAGTGACAAATAAATGGAACAAATTACTAACAGGCAAGGGGTCACTTAAATTTACCATCTTTAAAAAAAAAAAAGCATGTTTGCGTGAAACAAACAGGAAATTTCTAAGCAGAATTTGGAGGCATCAGAATGTCAGCCGACAACAGCAGTTAAAAATCTAATGTTTCCTTCTGTACCATCACAGAGGAAGTATCTTTTTTACTTCTTTTCAGGGAATGCATACTATTTTTTATTCTTTTGTCAAGCAAGCAATTACATGTGGAAATGTATGGGGGCTGCGTGAATCCACTTTCTGTTTCCTCACCTCTATTAGAAGCCATTGCATAATTCAGATACAGTAAAACATTAGAACTGAAACAGCACCATAGCAGAAAGCCAATAAGAGTAGTGTTACATCATCACTGTCAAAGAGATTTGTTTTTTTTTTAGTTTAGCACCAACTTATTTTTTTTTAGCTTTTTTCGAATTAATTTCCATCCAATAACCATTTGGCTAAGTTACCACATTTCTGTAGTGGTTAAATCTGAACAGAGGTTGAACTTTCACGAATAAAGTTAAAAATTCCTACATTAAAAATTAATTTAAATCAGTTTTTATTTTATTTAAATTTTTACATTAAAGTCCCACTTCAGTTGTATTTTTTTTTTTTTGTAAACTCGTTCCTTGTGGTTTTTTTTTATTATTATTATGCTAGTTTTTAACAATTTTTTTTTAATTTTGTGTTGTTTTGGAGGACATAGTTTCTCCAGAGCGGCAGGAGCTAATTAGAAATTCACCTCCAAAGTTGTGGCAAAAAAAAAAAAAGGTAAACAATATCAGAGCTATGCAGCCGTACATCCTGCTGGTCTTCCAGAAATCCTGCCTTATCTACCTGGCTCAGGTTTATTTAGCCACTATGGAAGGCAGGTTTGAAAACATGTAGTACCCTCAAGGCCTGGATTCTGAGACAAATGGATCTATTTGTCTGCAAGTGGATGTATCAGACTTGTAGAGGGGACAGGAGACTTTAGCCGGCCCAAGGGAGTTCCTGAGTCACAAATTCCAGCTTTTTTAAACTGCAGGTTTTCATGCTCCTGATCCAAAAACAATTTGAATAAAAAAAATACTCAAAAACAGAGTTTTAATTGTAAATTACCTTATACATGTCCTCCATCAAGAGAAAAATGCTAAAAGAACATGTTAAAAACACTATTTTCATTGGAACGAGTCATTAAAGAACAAAAAAAATCATTTATAGATGAATGAGTTGACTTTCTATTAAGTAAAAATTAATTTCATTTTAAAGAATTTCATATTTAAAATAGCGGAACATCCAAGACCTGATCATCCCTACATTCTTAATTGATTTAATTAAAAAACAAATTTTACAGACTGAACCACATCAAAAACTCAGCATAGTTAATGTAAAGTATAATATAATAGTTAGTGGTCTTAAAGCAGGGGTCCCTAAAACTACGTCCCGCAGACTGGATCCAGCCCACACTCTCTATTGTTAATACAAACTAAGATGTGGGAGGAGCTAAAGCCCTCCAAATCTCAAAGGGACAATGATGGGAGAGGACAGCCCATTTATTAGCTGTTTTTTTAAATTAATTACTATTCTGACTTATTCTATGAAGATTAAAGTGACTAATTTTCTAATATTGCTTTTTTAAAATTTAATCAATAGTGTTTATTTTATTTAATTGATTATTTCCTGACTTTTTACTGTGAAGACATCAGAAAGGGTTATTAATATTTGGTAATGTGTGTCTTTCTGGAAAACATGACAGTTTACGCTTAGACACACTCTCCAGTTTGAACATGTTTTCTATCAGCTTACATACTGACTCTGGCCCCTAATCAGGGAAGAAAATAGCTATGTATGAAGTTTGGGGACCCCTGTCTTATTAGCGTGAGTCAGCAATCTGAAGCTGAGTTTGAACACGCAGCATAAGGAAAACAGAAGAGGATAGGCTCCAGCCAACCAAGAATCAGCAGAGTCTTGAAGCACGGTTCAGCTGGTGAGAAAACGGTGATAAACACGGGCGTGGGCGTGTGGAGGCCTGTGCGTCTCATCTGAGAGGAACCAGCCTGGCGCTTATTTGCACAACAAAGCACAAAAGGCCCTTCTCACTTTAGATCGAGCAGATAGCAGCTCGGAGTTTGACTCTAGAAGTGAGAAAACCAACTGCAGACCAAGTTCCACTTTTGCACCACTTCCCCTCAGGGTTTGGGGTCGTTCTTAGTAGACTTCTTTTTCTGCAAGCTTTCTTCATTGAGTTTGCATGTTACTCGCAGAGATGAACACATTTACAGTTTTTACATGGAATTATTAACAGAAAGCAGGAAATGCATTTTTAAAAAATGTCTTAAATAAAATCAGCATTGATTGTTAAATATTCACTGCAACAGTGAGTAAAGCGAAAGATTTTCTATGCATTTTGCAATAGAAACTACACAGAAAGCGATCCAGGCCCGGACAGGTTTTCTTTACATCTAACACCTGCAAAAGCTCTAAAAGTCCTGGAGGGATGAAAGTCGGTGAGAAGAGGGGAAACCCCAGCTTAAAGGTGAAGTATCATCTCATAAAACAGAGTTAAAATGCAATTTAAAGATCTTGTGTGTCACATTTTTAGACCTGAAATCAACCAAATGTGGTTAAAATGCTGAAAAGTTTGCATATAAAAACAACGAAAGTTCCTAAAAAGATCTGAGTAATCGTGGCATTTGTTGAGCATGCCTGGACAGTGTGTGAGCATGTGTGCTTTGCAGCCCTTCTTGAGAAGAAGAACACACTTTCACACCACGCTACTTTCTCCTGATTACTGACAAAGCCTCTAAGCCAATAAGAAGAGCATGCGGCCTTGCAGGTGGAGGGAAAGCTGCTGGCAGCATCAACTTGGGTCAAAGAACACCATGTAAATGTATGGCTTTAATGATGGAAATCCTGTATTTATACATATTTTTTATAGTTTATAGTTCTTGTTTTATTGGATCAAGAATTATAATATATTTTTACAATTTTAAAGTATTTATTAAAGGATTAAAAAGGATTTATAATGTCAGATCAGTGGACAAATTAATGTCACTGGCAGAGATTGTAACTCAGGTCCCGGAGAAAAATATAAATAAATGAACAAACAAATAAACTAAACATATAGAACACAACAGTCACACAGAGTTCAGCAAATTATTGAGCGCGTATCTGTGCTAAAATGGTTGAAATAAATTTCCATCCGTGCAGCTTTTAACGTAGGGGCGTAGGGAAAAATCGATTCTGCGATATATCGATATATTTTCTTTGGCGATACTTGATCTATTTAAAGTGTTGACATGGCGACATTCTATTTGCTTTTTTCTTTTGCTGAGAAATATTTTGTTGTGAAAATTAGACAATGTTCCATTTAAAAACAAATATTTCTTAATTAACCAAAAATAAAAGCATCATGAATTTGCTACAGTTGGAGTGATTCATTTTGTGATCATTAAATAAAATGGGTTCTACCATTTTATTACAATGAAGGTCGTATTAATATTAAGGTAGAGGTTTTTTTTCTAAGTCATAAAAAGTGAAAAAAAAAAAAAAAAAAAAAGTGAAATATTGTTCTGGTACACTCCTGATATATCGTGATACATGTTCAGGATACAGGATAAGTATCATATTGTGAGACACGTATTGTGATTTACATAGTATCACCAGACTTGTCCCATTACACATCCCTATTATACCACCCTCAGCAGCATTAGATCAATTACGTTTTGTTCAGATCAACTGAAAATATTACTTTTGGATCATTCTTTTTCAAGACTATTGCCTTAAATTATAAATGACTACAAAAACATAAGACTAACAAAACGAATATAAACAAAACAAAGCTAAAGTGAGTTTTCAAATTAATATTATGAAAAACTTTCATCAAATTAAGAAGTAAATTGCACAATGAAGTTGAGTTCATGTCCTATAAGCCTTTAAAGAATGATTTCACAAATATGTCAACTCCCAGCATGCCTAAGAGATTAAAAAGGAGTTTGCGCGTATCCAGTTCTACCTCCTCCACCCGCAGTGCGATGTCATTGGTAGATATTAATATGACTTCACAACACTAGTCAATTTAAAAAATGTAAATTTATTTTTAAGAGAACAAAAAGGAACATCAGGGTTGGAATCATTTAGCCCAGCAAAAGCTGCATTCAAAAGTGACAAATTGTAAAGAAGTGTGAGGCATTAACCCCAAAAATCAATAAAAAGTTGAGAAAAAAGAGTGTAATATGAATGATCACCTGCAGTCGGGATGTTTGATCAATAGAATCTAAATGTTTATGCATTTGATTTGATCTTAAAAGACAAATGTGATCACACGGTTCACAGAAACATAGCAGGTCATCCAAAAACCTTTATACATTTAAATATTTAGATTTCATTCATGAATTCCGTCCTCAGTGGTAATTTTAATATGCAAAACCAAGGTTTTTTTATTGTTAAAAATGAGTTTGTAATTGAAATGTGCCTACAACAAGTGGGCATTTGATTGGATCAGTTTATCTTATTGTGCCCTCGGGCAAGATTTTATAAGATCAGAATTTTTCTTTGACTAGACAAAAACTTAAAAAAATAATATATAGTTTTTCCATGTTTGACGAGATAAAATAATAACCCTAAATATTCTTGAGGTGGATTACATATTAGAACTGTCGCTAAGGATTTAATCTGAGATAATCTGATATTAAAATTATTAAAGGAGGTTTTAGATGTGCTCCAGATTTGAAAAACATATTCTTACTTGACTTTTTAAAGGAGAAAAAAAGTACTTTTTAATATGTGTGCTGATCTGGAACTATGTCTGGATGCTTTTTAACCCTAATTTGGCCCCCAGGATTAATAAAAATGATTTAAAACGATCAATCAATCAATTACTTTTGACAGGGAATCCAAACCAAAACAGGAGTCCATGACACTTTCAGTTTGCTCACCCATTCCTCCAAGTTCTCCCCCGTGTTGATGGTCTTGATGAGGTCCTCGAACTGGATGATGCAGTTGGCCACAAAGTCATCATATCCGATCGGGGTGTCGTGGAAGACGGCCAGCTCGATCTGCTTGCCGTCGTTGACGTTCATGCAGAACTCCTCGTTGTAGGTCGGCTGGTTGGTCTTCTGCTTGGTGTGAGTTTGTCCGATTTTGAATTCGTCCACCTTTACCACCATGTAGGGGTCCAGCACTGGGGGAGCCTTGTTGAAGATGACAGAGTGGCGCGTGGAGAAGGTGGTGGGTTTGAGGTCCAGAGCCTCACCGATGCGCAGCTTCAGGTACCCGTTAAACTTCATGTCGACAAGGCGCGCGCGCACGCTCAAACACAAAGACAAAAAACAGTTCTAAAAAACAGTCTTCTAAGGCAGAAACCAGAGTTTGAATAAAGTCACATCGTCTTGGCTCCGGTGCAAAAAAAACAGCTGGAGCGTCTCCTGTCGCGTTTCCGCAGCGAGCAGTCCGCCTGTAGACCTGTTTCCGAGCTTCTCAGCAAATAGGAAGCTCCAGCCACAACACGCCGAGCGGGCGGCCAGTTCCGCATAACTTGTCAAAGTGCGAACGCTAACCCAAAATACACAAACACGAAACCTCCCAACCTGTCACTGACGGCTTTGGCGGGTCACGTGCTCGAATGAGAAGTCGAATAGGAGAAAAGAGAGAAGTAACTACATTGACCGGCATGCATTGCTGTATAGTTGGGGCCCTTGGGGACACGACATGGAGACTCACCTTCCTGAAGGTAAAAAGGCCATGAATAAAAAAAGAAATAATATAAAAAATGGCCTTACATGTTTGTATTTTATTCTTCCAAACGTTTAATAATAATAATAATAATAATAATAATAATAATAATAATAATAATAATAATAATAATAATAATAATAATAATAATAATAATAATAATGATGATGATAATACTAATAATGGATTAATGTAAAATTAATTAAATTGAATTTAAAAAATTTGTAAGCAAATATAATCTCTTGGAGAATAGATCATCTTTTCAGAGCAATATCTGCTGGACTATAGATTATTTTGGGGGTCATCACCAACCTTTTTGAAACTGAGAGCTACTTGATGATACTGAGTCATACCAAGGAATTTTTGAAATAACAAATTTGCTTACTTTGCCTTTAGTTTTACATAATTAACAATGAATAAGGATACTCCTCTATGTGAAGACACTGATTTCTCTTTATAATTATCAACAATGGCAACAAGCTAGGAAAAAATATCAATATTCAACATATTATCTCAGTAATTGTTGCAACAATGTTTATCAATTATTCTATCAATCAATTTACAGATTTCTAAATAAATCTTGTCACATTTTAGAATAACCAGATCTGCAGCATTTTTTAACAGAGTTAATGATGTTTGAACTTGAGTAGGTCAGAGGTCACGTATGTATCATGAACTTATTCTTAAGACGTTTTGATTTTTAAATCTATGTAAACGCAAGTGTAATTTAAAAAAAAATAACAACAGAATAAAATGTAATTTTAGACACAGTTCACGAGTGAGTTGTGGTATTTGTAGAAGAGACCTGCAGGGACCTTGTCTGGTCTTGTCTGGTCTTGGGTGTTACCCCATGTCTACATGTTGTTCAGGTAAAGACCTAGACTTAATCATTTCACTTCTATTGATTGTTTGTTTTAGTTTCTTTCAAGCATTAATTGTAAACAATATAAAAAAAATAAGTCACACAGTTGAATTAAGCTCATTACGGAATCAATTAAATGCATCGATTATAAAGAGAAAAATAAACAAAAACCTGATTCAATAAATAAAGTGATTTTTAACTTAAGTCAAGTTCAGTTTAAAATATTGCTTGACGAGGAGTGGAAACAGGCAAACATATAACTTTATCTTCAGTCTTTCTCTTTTGCTATCCACTGTTGGAAAAATCCGTTTCAAATCCTGTTCTTAAAAATATAATACAGACATTATAGCACTTTTTCAGAAAAGTATTGTGATATTCTTATGTTTGTTTTTTATTATTGGAAAGATTATTTATCTTGGGAAATGTTCTGTCTTTTACCTAGTCACTGTCTTATTATTTCCAGTAGCACAAAAAAAGGCCACATAAAGTTTTTACATATATTCACCCTACAAATGTGTTAAGAAGGCTCAAACCTAATACTGGCACAATGTGCACCTTAACTAAACTTTCATTCAAAATATACAACATTTTTTATCACTATTTTGCCTCTTTTCACAATTTTTTTGGCAAATTTTCTGTGATTTCCTTTGCTACAAATTTACACCAATTTTCTTAGCTTTAGAAACCTGTATTGTTTTGCTTCCACCAACACAAGAATATGCTGTTTTAATTTTAATTAACTTATTTCTACTCGATGCAAAATGTTACATTCATAATTGCATATTTTCTAACAAAATCAAATTTTTTTCTTTATTTTTGGAGGTCACACTATTGAAATAACTAGATTTTTAAATAACAAAAAGCTTTAAACTGTCTTAAAATTGTTTCCAACATAAATTGTTAAAAATGTGAAATCTGTAATGTTTTGTCCAATCTAATAATACATACCCATTGTGTACTACTTTTACTTATTTCTACCCCAAGCACCTTGTTTTCTTGTCATCATGTGTTCATATTTTTGCGTGAATATATAAGTTTTGGTATATTTTTTTATCATGTACATTGTACAATAGACATTTATTTGTATTTGCATCACATATTCACTGAAAGATACATTAAGACGATTCAAATAAACAAATAAACATTTTTAAAACATTTTTTACAATTTTTTTCAAGTAAGTAGACAATTTTGAAAGAACTTATAATTACAATTCCAAATGAATATTTTTGATGTCATGTTATGTGCTGATGTGTCCAAAAATGTACATTTTGTTTTCAACTACTTTTTGGGGGAAATTCCACCTTCACATATGAATATAGTCTGACATTGTTCTGGTTTTTTCCCTCCGGACTAAGTTAAATAACAAAACAATAGAAAACATCCAAAACACAGAAAACATTTAATCTATTAAATGAATTGCAGATTCTTTTGATCTTTTATTTTCTAAGTTCAGTCAAATGCTGTAAACCCCTGCACGGTAAGAATTGATTGTTGATGTTCAGGTTTTGCTGTATTTGTTGTGTTTTCTTTAACCTGTTGTCTTGTGTCTAGTTCATGATAAAGGTCAATTAAAAAAATACTTAGTTACTTAGTTAGTTTTTGTCCTTTTTCATCCCTCTTTGCAGTGGAATGCAATTTATTTTATTATTTTTTTCACATTTCACATCATAAAATAGCAAACAGGAAAATTAATCAAATCTTAAAAAATAATAATTTTTTGGCTCTCATTAATAATTGGAAAAAAGTATTGAGAATTTTTGAATGAAAAACAATTATTACGTCATAGTTTTGTTTTAGCGTTTATATTAAATTTAGCAGCACATAAAATCACGTGTTTGTATTTTCAGGAAAACATCACAGGAATAGTAGTGAAAATGTTTGATAAAATAACATTTATCTTTAATTTATCTGGTATTTTTCTTCACCTTTTTTTGGAATCCCATTGGTTCTACTTCACCTTTTCTCTGTGAGGGTACTGCTTCTGCCTCATCCATAAATACCCCAAATCAAAGTTTCCACTTTATTGGTGTTAGACTTGACCCCTCACCTCTCTCTGCCAAATGTCAGCACTCAGCGTCTGTCTGTTCCAGCTGTTATAAATAAAGAGCTGGGGTCCCACTCCGTGCACATCCCTCTGATCCAGACTGTCTTGTAAACAACTTCTCAGACATGACCTTACTGAGCGGGAGAGGTCACGGTGATAAAGCAGGCTCGCCGCTCATCGCCTGGCTGCAGCCGTGTGAATACGCTGATGGCTATTAGACCTTTTAGATCCAAATAAAAGACTTTATTCTTGTATTTCTTTTGCCATACATCACTTTCCATGAACGTTTCCCCCAACCAGCTCCTGTTAAGTGCTGCTCAGGACCCCAGAGTCAACCGGATTCAATAGGACTTTTGCTACCATACATTACATGAAATGCATGTTATATAGGATTTCTTTAAGCATTTGTCCAGCAGATGGCACAAAAAGACTTCCTCTTTACCTTCCACCCTCTTCTTTTTCGTTGCTCCTCACATCTTTTTCTTGATTAGGAAACTTGAAGAGACCAAAAAAATTCAGCTCACTTGCTCTTAAGACTTCTTTTTCCTCATTCCAGGTCAGATTTTTCCAGCATGGCTGTGGTAGTCCAAAATTAAAAAAAAAAACAGACCGACAACATACACCTGTGTCTGCTGGAAAACTGAAAGTGTAAGAACATTTCAACAGTTTTTAATGATCAGGAAACACAATTTCAAAATAGACATCTAATATGCTATTAGTAAGTCATTTGTTTTTATATGAAATCAAGACACAAACATCTAAGACTTCTTCAAAGACTTGCCAATGTGATTTATTGTAAAGCCTGTGTTTTTTGAGATATTATTCCATCTTAAACATGTCATGATTCTTAAAAATTATAATAATTTTAAGTGGATAAAGCAATAATGTTCTTTGCAAGGATTCATTAAATGTACCCATCGGCAAGATTTTTCTATAAAACAACCTGTCTATGGTACAGTAGATGTCTATTAGACCTCTCGGACAACTAAACTAACAACTAATATTGTTCTAAAATATATCTATTGTCTATTGGAGTATTCTTTTATTTTTTTATTTTTTTACATTTACTGGATATAAAATAAACACTGCACTTGCAATTAGTTTTATTTCTGCTTTTTTTTCCTCATAAAAACTAGTAATCACAAAATTCTACATTCCAAGAGTAAGCAAACATTTCTACTGAAATCTATCTGGGCGATGTCTCAGAAAAGTTTATCAAAACAACAATCCAATACATACACTCCTTAGTATCTTTGTTAGGTACACCTTGTTAGTACTGGGTTGGGCCCCCGTTTGCTGTGGTTGCTTAAATTTAGAAAGGTACAGGAAACATTCCTCGGAGAGTTTGCTCCATATTGACATGACAGCATCACACAGTTTCTGCAGATTTGTCGGCTGCACATCCATGATGCCAATCATCCCAAAGGTGATCTATTGAGATCTGGTGACTGTGGAGGTTATTAGAGTCCAGTTAACTCAGTGTAAAGTTCAAGAAACCAGTCTGAGATTATCCCAGCATTATGACATGGTGTGGTATTGCAGGACAAGATGGTACACTGTGGTCATGAAGGGATATACACGGTCACTAACAATACTGTGATATTGTAACCATGCTCAATTGGTAGCAAGGGAAACGAAGTGTGCTGAGAAAAATATTTCCCATACCATTAAACCACCATCTACAACCTGAACCACTGATACAAGGCAGGATGGATCCATGGTTTCATGTTGTTGATGTCAAATTTTGACCCTACCATCTGAACGTGGCAGCAGAAATGGAGACAATATTTTTACAATGTTTTATTGTCCAGTTTTGGTGAGTCTGTGTGAATTGTAGCCTCAGTTTCCTGTTCTTAGCTGACAGGAGTGTTACCCAGTGTGGTCTTCAGCTGCTGTAGCCCATCTGCCTCTTCGATGTGTTCAGAGACGCTCTTCAGCAGACCTCGGTTGTAACCAGTGGTTATTTGAGTAACTCCTGTCTTTCCATCAGCTGGAACCAGTCAGATCATCCTCCTCTGACATCAATAAGGCATTTCTGCCCACAGAACTGGGTCTCACTGGATATTTTCTGACCATTCTTTGAACACCTTGGAGATGTGGGTGAAAATCCCAGTAGATCAGTAGTTTTTGAAACACTCAGACCAACTGTCTGACAACAACAACTATGCCACGTCATAAACTCCCTTTCTTCTCCATTCTGGTGCTCAGTTTGAAGTTTCTCCATGTGATTGGTTGATTAGAAATTTATGTTAACGAGCATTTGGACAGGTGTCCCTAATAAAGTAGCCAGTGAGTTTATATGCAACTTGATGTGTGAACAGAACCTTTGTTAAAAGGAAGCAGAACAACACATCTTACATTTTCATCAATCTTAAAAACCAAAATCCAATTTGGGACATTTTAAACACACGAAAATCCCCAACAGCAACAAGGCAGATAGTTGCAGAAACAGGGTTCAGCAACGAGTGCTATATACAAGAATACTTTGAACAATTACTTATATCAAAGAGATTCCAGATTTAGACGTTATTAAATCGTCCTTTAGCATTATGGATCCTGTTGAACAAATAATGTCCTATGTTGCATTATCACAAGTTTGAAAGGTGGCCTCTAAAGTACATAAAACCATTTATGTCATTTAATTAACTCTAACACTTATTGAGAAAAATGGTAACTTATTTACAGCATGATGAGACTGCGATACCATTACCTGTGAGAAAGTCTATGGGGAAAGGCGTCTTTGAGATCTAAACGGCAAAAGGCCTTTTTGAATAGATGTCAAATGGATGCATTATGTTTTTCTGTAGCTGCAAACATTGAAATATCCATGATTTAGATGTCTAATAATTGTGTTTGTCCTCAGTGGGTTAAGATTTTTCCAACAAAACTATTGTGCAGTTTAAACATAACTCATTTTTATTACAGTCTTTGACACATTACAGCTGCACTCTTCAGTTTGAAGAACACAGACAAGCACATGCTGGTTTGACCATCCGTCCACACCTCTTATGTCATGATTTTATGGACACGCTTCAACATGCTGTTCATAATTCAGCGTGCATGCTTAGTCTCAGCCACCTGCAGAGCTTCCACTCTCATTTGAGAATCTACGCCAAATTTGAGCGGATGTTGCCCTGCATGATTCAACTCTCCCTGTCCAGGTGGGGCTCCGGCCGTTCCCAGCGTTCCTAACCTCGGTGAGAGAAGTCCCGCTGGGCCAGCATGAACCCCCATACCTCAACTTTTGCACCGCCACAAACTCAATTAGATCCATCAGTCACTGAGACCCAGCAAACGGGGGTGGGGCTTGAACCAAGAGGACCCCAACTTCCCCTCAGGTGAACACACATACTCACCCGTACAGGTCTTACACAGAGGACCCCCATAAATCACACTTGGTTAAAAATGTGCTTTTGCTCAGTGGAAGTGTAAAGGTAAACTGAGCAATGTTGAAAAATGAGGCTAAAAGTGTAAAAATGTTGGAATTCTAATTTTTATTTTTATAAAAAATGAATACTCAGAAAGTGTGTAGTGGTGAAAGCTAGAGGAATGTAACAATGAGCGTGGTCAGAGCTGCTTTGGACACAGAGGGGGGTGGCGGGGAGGGGAGGTCGGGGTTGGGGGAACTCTGTCACAGCCCCTCCAGGATAATTAGCTCCAGATGTGAGGTGGTGTGGCCCCTGCGCCAGAAAGGCGTCAGGGCCGCATTAAGGGCTCAGCCAAGGGGCTGATGGGATCGCGCAGACACAAGGCAACCCCCCACTCCACGGCAAGAAACACAAACGGAGTCCCATATCGCTGCTGACCGCTGTTGGCCACAACCAGCGCCGCCCAATTCCCAGAATATTTACTGAATATATATTGGATATTTACTGGCCTGGGATGAAAAATAACAAAAAAAACTCTTGTTTTTACTTTTATGCCACCTTCGATTTGACTCAATGAACACATATATGAAAAAAGGCAGCAAAAGACTAGAAAAGTTGTGGAACTGTTGAAAAAGCTTGGTTTATCACAACAAAAAAGGACTTAAACAACACTAGGACGCTGTTGCAATCAAGGCTAAAAGGATCATTCTGAGTTACTGAGAGGGTTCAGAGCAATCATCAGTTACCGCAAAGTTCAAAGAGCGCAAGGTCAGAGAAAGTTAAAAGAATAAACGCAGAGATGTGGGGATCAAGAAAAAGCCAAGGTAAAGCGTATGTTGCATGTATAGAAACTCTATTAGAAAAAAAAAGATCTGCTTCTTTGAGCTTACTTAGTTTTACATTGAAATTTCAATTTAATTGCAGGTCAATGGGGTAGAAATTGTACTCCTCACCTCTTGTTATGTGTCAAAATAGCCCTGTAAGTTTCCTTTTAATTGACACTTTTAATTCACAAAAGACTTCTTTGACTCCTGACCTTGTATATGGATCAACAAACACTAAATCAACTCTTCTGCGTCGTCGTGTCTCAGTGAAGATGAGAGCTCCAGGAGTCAAGTCTTGTTTCCTGACTTTGTGTTGTCTTAAGTTGTGCGAGCACCTATATATAAATGTGAGCGGGAGTCATCTCATGTCAGTCACAAGAGCTTCTTTTCAAGGCAGCGGGAGGTTTTTGTTGCACGGTATGTAATGCTTTTAGGAAACGTGCGGCATATGACGAGCTGATTGACAGCGGGGTGAAGGGCGTCACCTGTTCAGGTAAACCCGGCTCCACAGTGTCAAGTTCTGAACAGAGAACGCCATCGAGGAAGGAGAGGGGCTTCCTTTCTGCCACACTTTTCGCTTTCACCATTTGTTTACTTCTAATAGCTGACAGACTTAAAGCTCCCCTCAATTCAACAGGATTTCATTCAAAACATTAACAAATTAGAGCAGGAACACACTTAAGTAAGAGCGGCGTGTCGTGTTTCAAAGAGAGTCCTCAGAGTAAGGAATGCTGTTACAGCGACACAAAGAGTATGTTTACTGATGGAGCGTGGAAATTGATTAAAAGCAGAAAAGTATCATGGAGTGAAGGTAAACGGAGATAACAGACAGAATGAAAGAGAAGGGAGGAAAAAAAGAGAAATGGAAAGCACTTAATCAGTGATGACCCTTCCATATCAATGACATTTGCTGAGTTGCAGCGTCTACCATGACTAACAAAGGAAACCACTCATCACATCTGCCAGCACTACAAAAAAAAATCTTGTGAAAAGGCCCTTTAAGCACCATTCAGTCATGAATGCATGTTGGGGAGGATTATGTGAGTAAACAGAAAACAGATGTTCACGTTTCGAGCGGCGCTGCAGTCTCAAATCCACAACTGAGCCTAAAAGCACAAAAAGGAAGAGGAACTGGAAGACCACTAACTCCCCTCGCTGTCAGCTCCACTCGCTGTGCTCCGAAAGGGGTTTGCTTTTTTTTCACCACGTCTCCTCCTTATCACTGTATTGTGGAATCCCACATTTTCTTTGGCGAGCAAGCAGGGAATGAGTCAAAGGTCAGTTTTCCTGAAAGTTGGATCAGAACCAGCTGCTGATCTCCAACAACAGAAACCCATTTTCAAAGAACACAGCCCACACCTCTAAAGACAATATCGAAGGCAGACTCTGCCAACAGCCCACCAGCGCTCCTCCACGTCATTCTATCCTTTAACCCCAGGAGATGGTGTTGTCATACTACATACAGAACAAGGGCCCAGGACGGTAGTGGTGGGGGCATAACCAAACAAAAGCACGCTCACCCCGAGACTCTAGGATCATCTGATCTCTTTAAAAGCAGCTCAGATGAAGGTTTGTATATGAACAGTGACATATGAAACACATGATCGGTCCTGATGACTCAGATTAAGCAAAAAGAAACAAAAACCTGCTGAGACAGACAGTTTCCAACAAAAAGAACAAATGTTTGGAGGAAAAATAAAATGAGGTAAGGCAAAAAACTACAGAGCCCCTAAAGGGACATTGAATAATAATAAAAAAAAAAGTTATCTCACCAGTTACTATCTGGTGCTCACTAGCAACTATTTCATGCTAAAGTGACATTAAAGTGAAAAAATGTTGACTCGGTGTGCACCAGTTACCATCTTATGTTAAGGGTACATCAATTTAAAACAAACAAATAAATAAATAAAAAATAGCTTTTGTGTGCACCACTTCCTGTCTGGTTTGCACCAGGGCAGCAAGTTTTAACTTTGATGTGCCTTTAGGGCAGGGGTCACCAGCCTTTCTTAAACTGAGAGCTACTTCCTGGGTACTAGTCATACAAATATGTATGTAATGATCAGTTAACCTGTGAGGCATATTTTTATACAGTGGGGGGAAGCTGGTGCAAACCCACACAGGTACAAGGAGAAAATGCAAACTCCATACAGAAAGGTCCCAGCTAGGATTGCTAACCACTGCGCCACCATGCAGCCTTAAAAATGTCTAAAGCTGAAAAACTGTTGGAAAAAAAGAGAACAACTGCTAGTTTTATAGATAACCGTTAAAATTACAAGGTTAGCTTTTGCTTTTTTTTTTTTATCTATTTAGTCCTAACTCGCAGTGTTCTACCACAGTTGGACACTAGGTGGAAGTCTTGAGCTACATATGAGATGAATTTTAAAGCAGGTTTCTTCCAATGAGAAATTTGGATTTTCTTTTTAAAATAAACTTTTATAAATTATCTTCTATCTAAACACAGATTTAATTGCTTCAAAACTAATATTGAAAGAGAACATAAAAAAACAATGTTTTAGTTCAGTAGCAGGTGATTCATACCACTTTCTACATTTGTCCTTCAGAGAGAAGGTTGAGGGCCAGCCCTAAACAGGGCAACTAAAGGGATGGGATCACAGGCTGTGATGTCACAGCTCTGCTTTCTTATAGCAGATTTGTTTTATTCTGAAGTAAAAAACAAGTGGCTCTAGGTTCCACAAAACAATCAAAATTTTTAGAAAACATGCAGAATGTGACCCAGACAAGACACACTTTGTAATAACACAGAACGTGTCATTCAACCCACCACCACATCTGTTTTGATAACCAAGTGTTAAACATGTCATGCAGAACTCTTGCATCAGTGTCAATTTCATACACCAATATATTGAATAAAAACCACACAGTATTTTTTTATATCAAATTTTATAATTTGCTGCATTGAGCATTGATTCGCTTTTCACAATTGCATTACAAAAACAACTTTACTTTGTAACAAAATTGCATTTTACCATAAATAATATGATTAACATTCAAAAAGAAGATCCTTCCATTATTAAAAGTGTTTATGTTTACAATAGAAGTAAACACAACAAAGACATTTCCCTTTGCAGATAAAAGAGAAAAAATCCCTGAAGTTATGACCACAAACAAAGAGTTTTAAAAAATGGCTGGAAAAATAAAAACAAAAATAATCACAATAATCGTTAATTTTTTTACGCATAAATTAAAGTGTAAACATGTATGTAAACATTTATAATTGCAATTACAAATTCAAAGGTTAGTTGCTTGGCTGTATGAAATAGTGCAGGTCATCCACAGAGAGCATAAAAATACTTATTTAAATGTACACAAAGTTAAAACTGGTAATTTGATATAGTCTAAAATCATCAAATCGGATTTCTAAAACAAGTTTCCCTTCTTTGGTTTCCCTTGATTTGACCCTGAGTTTCTTAGAGGGTTTTTCACCAACGTGACAATGATGACAGATAGACTGACAGTGCCCATGATGAAGCCAAAGATCACAAGAAGAATGGCCTGAGAACCAAAAGAAAAAGTAAAAACAATGTCAGCATATGATATATCAATACTGGATTTTAAAGATGTCAGATGTCTTTTAATTATACTTATGCTGTTTTTAGCTAAATATATTTAAAAATCTGTGAGGTTTTCTAGGACAAAGTCTCTGCAGAGTGCAAGTCAAGAAATTTAATACATTCTGAGCTGTAGGCAGTGGTGTTGCCGCAGATCAAGTCCACCCCCACTTCCCATCACCCATCTGATTACAAGCTCTCCTGCTGGTTTACAGCCCCTCACAACCCCAAGCTAACATTATTGGTGCGACAATCTGTTCGCTTAAAGTTACAAAGTTTATACAAAAAAAATCATTATTTTGTTCTATTCTACAACACAAAAAAGTTCAACAATACTGGCATTTACAACTATTGGCCAATCGTGTGCAACTTAAACTAAATGCTTTTTCAAACTGCATTTTTTTGTCTGGTCCTGATTCCCAACAATTTGAATAAAAACTCAGAAATGCAATTTTAAGCTTAATTTTCTCTATACATCTCCTCTATCATCAGAAAATCATGTTGAGAACATAAATTGTCATTGGTCTTTCAATGATAAATTTACCCCAACTGAGTCCACCGATCTAAGAGGTTGGTTGCTGATCTTAAGGTAGAAGATCCCTGGAAAAACAAACAGCAGACAGCTGGACGTGGTCGATCCTGAAGAACAAACAGGAGAAGCTCTTGAGTTGAACAAGAAACTATCAGACCGTCAGGAGCCTCAAACTCTTAGCTTAAGCTGTAAAATCAAATGTGAAGTTTTGAATCTCACGCACCAACAACTCCAAACACGCTGCTGATGTCCGGCACAAAAATGGCCATCATCAGAACCACGCTGAGGAGGATGACTGTTAAGATGACGTGGATGAGCCAGGAGATCTCCTGTTCTCCATATAGCAGCGAAATCACTGCTTTACGAGCCTGCAGCAAACAGAAAAACAAGAGATCGTGTCAAGAATTTCAAGTTTAAATGAAATGCTTTTCTACTTTTATGTGATTTTTTGGAAATTGGGACCTTTTTGAGGGCAATTGTGTGTCTGGTGTACTAACAGGGAAGTGAATAAGTGGTACAGTCAGCAGGACAGAGATGAGGATGGCCAGCCGAACCGTCATCACCAGGATGTCCCGAGGCAAGTAGGCGTTGTAGGCGAACAGCAGCTCGGTGCCCACATGGCCTATAAGAGATAAATAAGAAGAGTGAGGCATTACGGAGACGGAGCTTCGACTCTCTGTGTCCCTGTAGGCTTACTGTAGAAGGTGAGGTAGCCAAAAAGAGAGGAAATGAAGTACAGGAAGAAGCTGAGGGCGATGCCGATGTTTGCCACTTTCTGCATCCGGGCCTTGGTAGGCCTGAAAAACACCAGACGTTCAGCGGGCTCCCACTTCAGACTCATTCAGAAGCAGTGAAAGCTGCAGCGCTGACCGTTCCAGCTCGCAGTAGATGGGCAGGACAGCCGTGTGGCACAGAAAGGAGAAGGCCATGGTGGGGATGGCGTAGGCACTCTGTAAATCAAATCCACCGCGACACAGCCGTCATTAACAAATTATCAGCTTACACTGTTACGCAGAATGAAAGGGCAGGTGGGTCCAGCATGAGCCAAATAGTGGAAATAATTGAGAGCGGAGTTTAATGTGGTGACGCAAAGTTACAGCTGAAACTGGCTGTGAGTGAAGAAAACAATAAGAACATAAATAGAGAGGGGAAATGCGACTTTTTCTGAATTCTTTTGCTATTACAGGCTCAGTTAAGTGCAGCTTTGGTAGGTGTGACTGTGCACGACTCATCTTACATAGAAAATACAATGTTTATATGTACGCACCTTGATGGAGACGACAAAGAGCTTTGGCGTGCATTCACTCTCTGAGTCATTTGAGATCTGGAAGACAAAAAAAAAAAAAAAAACACAACTTAAACGGCATTTCTTCAAAAACCCACTCATGTCTCAATAGTTGGGTGTAAAATTTCTGGAGGTCAAAGGTTACTTCCAGGATCAGACGAGGTCACTCGAGCTTCCTGTCCTTCACGGCTAGTTTTATTCACTGAATCTAACGCAATCAATAAACCTAACATCCAGGTTTTCCCTCTTATGCTGCAGCCATGACCGCCCCCTCAGACGGCTTACTTCAGACCGAAGGAATTTCAACAAATCTGTCAAAAGTTGGGACTTGTCAACTCTTTCAAAATAAAATTGTACAGGAGTTTTTTTTTTTTTAATGGTTGTAAGACTAAAATTTTACAGTTAACCGCCATGCTCTTTAAAATTAAAATAAAAAAAAACAAATAAAATGAAACATGCCTGGTCTCAAAGGTAAAGAAAAAAAAATAAACTGAAATTTTATTACATAAAATGAGGAGGATTACAAAATCTGGCATGTACGGACAAAAAAAATTAGCTAAAATACTCAGGAGGATCTGGAAAAAATTAGTTGTACCACTAAGCAACAGCTGCAAAATGAGGCGTAATAGAACTGGACAGTGTTGAGGGGTCGATTTCAGTGGAGATGATGCCTGTGACAGCGGAATGGATGCAAAATCCAAGTATGAAGCCATTTTCTCAAAAAAAAACAAAACAGGAAATTCTTTGTTTCTTTGTAAAATCTTCCGGCTCTGAGGTGTTTGTAGAGGTGATGAGTGAGTTATGAGGCAAAAATACTGTGGAGATTTTAAAGAACTTATATCATGTTATCTTTCAGTTTTTCAGAATAAACTAGATCCAAAAATTACCTTTGAGACACTAAAGAACATACTTTTTATCCAAGCAAGTTATTTTGACGAGCTCTTTTCCTTCACGGAAGAAAGACGAATGGATCTATTAAGCTCCGCCTTTCGCTCCTGGCCTGGGAGCGTATCTACGTTTTGGCCACAAAAATCAATATTGGAACATTTGCAAAGATGGATGTCCATATTGTGCATAAAAAATGAAAGAGTTTAGCCGATCACCGCTTACTCAGTGGAAAAAATGTGTGTGTTTTTTAGCCTGGGGGAACAGCTGGCAGCACAGACTTTTCCTGGAAGGGGCTGTTCCTCACTTTGTGATGTCACATTGTGAAGACCCACTCGTTTTTGGATTGGGAGGGGCTGGTGCTCAGAGAGCAGGAATACTCAGATGCATGTGAACAGATCAAAATACTGATTTGAGGTTGTTTTTCATTAGGAATTAACCATTCAAAGCTCAAAAAGTTGATTTTATATGATATAGGCCATTTAATGTTTCAAAATAAAATGGATGGAAAGGTTTTCAACAACACAATGATGTTGAAACATGGAACAAATAAAGTAAAAATCACTTTCTACACAATGAGATGTCACTTCTGACTAAAACCTAAGCACACTGCTTTAAGGTTGAAGTAATAAAATGGATGATTGTTCATTCATTCATAAAAAAAAGCATTTAACATGATTAAATAAAGAAATTTTCACCTTGGAAGTCTGGTAATGGGTAGTAGTGTTATGAGGAAGTGGACAGGGAATAGACCATTTCTTTACCACGACCTGGAGACCAGACAGAGCAAAAAGTCACAAAAACTAACAATGCCAAAAAATGTTTGTGGGTGATAAACCAAAACTTACCACAACTGCAAAGTAAAGCATGAAGAAAAAGGAGAGGCTGCTGGTGTAGCCCAGGAAGCCTGTGACAGTGAGAAAATAGTAAAAAAAATAAATACAATCAATTCAATAAATTAAAAAAAACATCTAGATTTACAAGCGTACCGATCCTGGGCAGCATTGCTAAAGGCAAGATGATGCAAACTGCAATTAAGACAAGAAGCAACCGTCCATCGTCGTACCAAGCATTTCTAAAAACAGAGAAAAGTTGAGATAATCATTACAAGTTGGTGCAGATTTAAAAAAAAAAAGAAATCATGTTAGACAGTAGCAACGAGTCCGTCTGGGTGTCAAAGTCAGAGGGGGTCACAGTGGAGCGGCTCTGGAAATCTGCCTCATTCTGTGCTCAAATGCAGATTGACAGATTCATCATATGGCAAAAATTAAAGGCTTAGGCCTTTGAAAAACATAACAATTATGTAAGTCACATGCAAACTTTGTGCTGCTCTGTAAGCTGAGACCAGGTTTCAATTGTGGTTTTCAGAGAGGGTGTGGGGGGGTATTTTTCTTTGCTGAGGGACAGCCCTGGAGGTTCACTCGAGATTGGAGAGGAAGAGGAGGAGGGGTGGAGCTCTGACACATGTGGAAGGCATGCCGGCTCCGCCGAGGTCGGGGTCGGCTGGGGAGGGCGCTGCCTATCACTGCTGTACGCCGGACCACAGCGTGAGGCCGCGAGCGACTGGCTCCACTGCTCTTTATGGGGCTTCCAGAGTTAGCAGCACCTGCTCCAAACACATCAACACCCACTGACCCCAGTTTGGCAGCTTCACAGCTGTGGCGTTAGCACAGGCGCTGACGGATTTGTTGCTGCGTCTAGGCGGTTTCTGCCCCATAACTGATGCCGGCGATCTCTGTTCCCACTCCCACCGAGGTTTGAGCCAAATCAGTCGTCCCTTGACCTCTAATAGACACGCAAATGTGCAGATCGCAGCTGGACTCGTCCTCAGGAGGCCACAAAAGCACTGCGGTGACGCAGGAAGCTCAGAGGAGCCATGAAATGTGGAAGATTTCACGCTACAAGATGAAGCGTAGCACAGAGTTAAGGCCGGGGTATGACTGCCAACGAGTCCGTCGCCACACAGAAGATCAACAGTCTGCCGGCCAACACAGCAACAGTCCTGCACCCACAGTTGTTCAGGTCACTGAAACACTGTTAGAAAAAAACCAGTCTTGAGCAAAAACTGATTAAAGATGAGCAAACCATCAACAACGAATGTTTTTTAACATGCAAACCGTTTATTTAAGCTTTGGTTGAATCAAGCGTGCGTCTGTTAACGTCCCAATTTAGAAAAACCGTTTTCCTTCCCTCAGCAGTGAGATGTAATTAGAATGGCAAAACTGATATCCCCTTGTATCAGTCTGATTCCGGGGAACATGTGTGAGAGATTTGGGAGTGAAAGCAGCACACTAATACAAAGCAGCTGTGTGCGCAGGACTCAGATGTTGATGGATGGGGCTGAGAGCTCCTACAAGTCTTTCTTAAACCAACGTGGCCAATAATAAAGTGATTGACATCCCATTCTTGGACAGGAACGGGGAGCAGCGTTCACAACACAGGCGGCTGAGAAATGATGAGCAGCTTCGTTTATTACCAAATACTTCAAAAGAAATGAGGCATGTTAGAGGTGCTTTACATCACATTATTTAGATTTTGATCAACGTAAACGTTTGATTAGTTTTATGATGCAAAATATCACATCTGATTATATTGAATGCTTAATATAGAGCTTGAATTGAAACATTAAAGATGGAAATCGCTTAATTGCCCTTCATATAAATGCATTGCAGACTAAAGTGAAATGGTCTTTCCTAGGACTATCACGGGTTAAAAACGATAAGATGTAAAACAAAAATACTAGTAAAAGACCAATAAATAACAAAAAATAAGAGCAATAAAGGATCAAAATTGTACTTTTATTAAGTTATTGGGGCATTTTTAATGATAGAGGACATATATGAAGAAAATGAAGTTCAAAATTGCATTTCTGAGTAGTTCTGTACTGAATTCATTTTGAATCAGGAGCAGATGGAAAAAAATTCCATTGAAAAAGTGATGTAGGAAAATATGATTAGACTGAGTCACAAACTCCCTGCTCAAAGATCTCAATAACAAGAAAGGCGAAGTGGGCCGGGGTTGCTCTGCGCCAACAGTCCAGCCTAAATGAATAATGAATTAATGTCTGGAGAGAAAATAGATTCACCCCAATTTGTGTGTGCATAATTCTTAATTTGTGACTCATAAAATACATTGTGTAAAAGTACAAAATTTAAGAATTTCCATATATACAATTTACACATGCACAAATTAAAATGATAACAGCTTGAAACTAATTATTCACTCTTTTTTTTAAAATTTTGCTTGTTATGCACACACAAAACCGATTTGATGCACAAATCTGATGTGACACTCTTTTCCTGTCTCCAAACTCGTTCGTCAGTAATGCGCTTAAATGGTGCTAGAATGCTGGGTCATCAGAGTTCTCCTATCGGCCGCTTTGAACTTAGATTGTAAACATTATCTGGTAAAACTTGACATTTTCCCATTTCCACCCTTGTGCGCTCTTATGGGGTCCAGATAACCCCACCCTCATATTGATGTGTGATCCCTCCCATGACAATGGTGGACAGGATTTTATGTCTGCCACAGACACCAGTGAAGATAAAAAATCCTTGAAAAGGAAAGTTCAGTGCGTTGCCTTGTGGGGTCCAGATGACCCCACTTTTAATGTAAACATGCCTCGGCTATGCCAATACATCGCGACAGAAACCCCTCCCCTTTACAGCGGGAGCAGACAGCGTGAGGTCCTTCTCCAGTGGAGCGGGACGTTTGTAGGGCTGATCTACTCTGTCCGCTCGTTGGGTGTTGAGGAAAACCTCATGCCCCCAGCTTGCAGCAGAGTCCCACGGCAAAGATACTGCAGGGACAGCGCAGCCACAAAGGGGCAATGACAAATAAAGAAACTTAAGTGTTGAGTTTTTAAAAGCCCAAATTTAAACTTTTTTTTATTTATTGAGGCATATATACTTGAGAAAGTGTTGTTTTCGCCAGATATTATTCACAATCTAAGTTGAAAGCGGCTGAAAAGAAAACTCTGATGACCCAGCATTCTAGCAGCATGTAAACGCATCACTTACAGACAAATCTTGGAGACGTGAAAAGATTTTACATCAGAATTGTGTGTAAATGTGGTTTTGTGTGTGTAACAAGCGATTCATGTTAAATTTTTAAAGACTTGTGTGTGTAGTTAGTTTAAGTTGTTGTCATTTTAATTTGTGCACAAGTAAATTATTTTTTGTATTTTTTTTATTTTAAAATGTTTGCACTTTTATACAAATGTATTAGTTACAAACCGAGAATTACGTTTGAACAAATCGGGGGTGAGTCCATTTTCTCTCCATTCCCCTGCCGCTCTGCAGAAAATATGTTCTAGAAAACGACATAATTTTTTTAATTTAACCTAAAACGGCATAATCATAATTAATTTGTAGCAGATCAAAAGATGATTGGAGGGAAACTGTCATCTTAAGAACATCAAATTGAAGTCAGAACTCCCAACTTGGAAAGACGAGTACGGATGGGGGTGTAACAGGTTTTTTCTGTACCTACCCTGCTTCTCCGGGGCTCATGAAGCTTCTGATGGCTGCAGGAAGCTCCGACTTCAAGATGAACAAATAGGATGACATGGCTGTCAGGGGAAAAAAAAGCACAACAATAAACAAACTCCATAGAGGCAAAAAAAAAAAAAAAAAAAAGTTTCAAACCACAAACACAGCAGATGATTGAATCTTGTAAAAGATGTTTACTGGGGGGGGGGGGGGGGGCACAGAGCAAAGTTATGCAGATGGTCAAACTAAAGGGGGACTTTGAGGCAGGAGGGTGAAAAAGGGAGGAGGGGAAGCAGGAATGCTAACATAAATGATCTCTGACGCTAATCCAGGTACTTCCACTCTTTTCCTAACTCTCTAGGAAACGGGATACTTCCTCCTGTGATCAGACAGTCAATCAGAGAGAGGATCGGGGTCACTTCCCGAGAGAGAAGAGAGAGAAAAAAACCTCCAGGTGGGAAATCAGAGAAAGAACACTTTTGAGAAGCTAAGACACAAATTTTTGGAGTTCCTAAAAACTAGGAGCCAGCTGAGACACTTTAGCCCCAGGCTGGATTTTGCACTAAAATAATCTGGCCTTAATCCCTGGGATCCTGTATTTGTTTATAGAATAAAATTCCTTCTATAACCCTCCAGCCCACACAGACACAAAACACATTTCCATCCAAAACACTCAATATGCCTATTAAAGCAAATTTTATTTTAGATGAAGTAAAAAATAAAAACATGATGACAGGCGTCACACAGCATGGAGTTAATGCTCATGCAGCTGGTTACTACAAACACAACACATCTATGGGAATTCCTGGTGGGAGCATACTTACATCTGTAAAGATAAATGGCCCTTGAGTGAACAAAGAGGATTGTTATTGACCAAGTGGTAAAAAAAACACAACTTCTCATCATAAGCATGTATGTAAAGTTCAAGGAAACGTGAGGTAAGCGTCTCCCTGTGTGTGGTCAGCAAATAGTTGGAGAGCAACAGAAGACAGAGCCACTTTCATTTCATTATGAGCAGGAGAAGGGCCGGCTGTGAGAGCCAGGGGCTGGTCAGTAATTAAGGTCAATTGGCCCATCAGCCTTTGGCAGAGCAGATGAATGTTTACCTAGAGTGAAGCTAATTGCACTCTTATAAAAGAGGCCGGGGGTATGGACGGCCGCGTGCTGGAGTGCCGGCTCTCACACTCGCGCACACGCACTGCCCCCATGCTGGGAAAACCGCAAACATACCAGAGGGCATGGCAGTAATCCACTCAGCCGCGCTGCTAATGACGGCAGAGCGAGGAGCGATCGCCTCGGCTCTTAGTCGTCTGAGGAGCGGAGATGGTGGCGGGAGGCAGAAGTAAACCACACAGAGGGTGTGTGTGTGGGGGGGTTACCATCAGCGATCAATTGAAGGAGAAGTCATGTTTCAGGCTCAAGAGGGGGGGCAGATGAGTGGACTGCAGCTACAGGATCAGAGGTTATCAGAGAATCTCTATAATAGCCACACAGAAGGAGGCAGTTGAAGTTCTGTGATCACCAGCAGGAGGCACTGTCAGCCTCCAGAAAAAAAAGCCCCCCTGTCACCACTCGGCTTCTTATAACAACCACATAATCGCTTCATGTACAACATGTCAGAAGTAATGTCTGTTACTGCTCATTGACTAGGGGGGGTACTTACCACCAATGTTTTGGACGATAATAGTAACTCCGACAAGAACCTGGAGAGAGTTTAAGAAATCTGTCAGGAATAACTCCCTATATTTAAAAAAAAAAAAAAAAACTAATGGAGCTCAACAGAACATACTTGGCCTGTTTTTTTTCAAAGCTCTACCTCCTAGATCTTCATAGGAGTTCACACCTAGAGTTTGGAAAATGATTAAAAAAAGGTTATCAGCGCAGTGGTTTGAATGTTGCAAAACTTCAAAGAAAAAAAGTAGTTATCAGCTTCCATTATCACTTTTTTTGACTCATTTCCAAGCATCACCTGATGTAACCAACTAACAAATAACAACACAATGCAGAAGACACCTAACGTCCCGGCACAGTGATTTAATCAGAAGCAAAAATTTTCCGGATGCTAAGCCTCGGATGAACTCACAGCCGTCTGTTATCTGAAAATAGAGCGTGTCATTGGGTTCTGTCTCACCTGTTTGGTCACACAGTTTCAGAAGGAGGTGGATGGAATATGCCGCCAGACAGGCCACCAACATCAGCAGAAGGCTATGAAAGAAGCAGGCAGTGACACATGAAGCATGTAGATTTTAAAGCAAAGATCCAATTATGTGGGGTCCTACCAGAAGCTGATAATTCCTGTGTTGGCCATGGCATAAGCCAGACCCAGAATGCCGCTGCCCATAATTGCATTCATCAGGTTAAACACAGAGGAGGTGAAAGATGCTCCCGTGGATCTGCTTTGCACAGATCTCTGCATAAAAAGAAAAACAAAAGGGTTGAGGGAGAAATCTGAAGAGCTTGGAGGGGGAATTCCTTGATGACTGATGTGATGAAACAACACTGCAGTGGCATGCAGGAGATCAAGGAATGGAAATGGGAATGGGATGGGAGGGGGGGATTTGTGCTGCTGGCTGCTGGACAGCTGCCTGAGCTCAGGATAAGGGAAGCTGCCCAAACTGCTTGACCTCTCTAATGGGGGATATCCTGGACAGAACGAGTGGCAACTCCGGTGTCAGTGTCACAACAAGCTCGGATTGACCCATGGGCCACGCAATAGCATTCACTCTGTTACTGTACTGAAAGACGGAAAGTACACCGTGACTACCACACGGATGTAAATATAGCGAGGGCACACTTGTGTTACAAACCCGGCAAATTAAGTTACAGGGATCCCAAAATATCAGAATGGATCACCAAAGTATATAGTGATAAATTGTGAAGCAGCTTATCCTTTTGCAGCTACCCCATGATTGAGAATTCACTTAAAAAAGAAAGAAACTCTGAAATTGCCTATACATAGCTAAAGGTTCTCATTTTTGTGGGGGAAAAAAATTGTAAATTTTTGATTATGCTCCAGAAGAATCCTGAAAACTCTTCAGGTTGAACATAAGTGGCAATATTATTAAAATATGCATTCAAAAAACAAACAAAAACAAAAAAAACATCAAACAATTAAACTAGAATTTTAAATTTTCTTTCATTAAACATCAAATCAAATATATTTCAATACTACACAATGACATTACCTATAATTAAAAAATAGATATTGCAAAAAAAAAAAAAAAAAAACAGTTACGACTTATAATGGCAACAGGTAACTTCTATCAAAGGAAATAAAACCTGTTTCTTTAATCATATATCCAACAGTAGATCGTCTTTATATTGGATTTTTTTTAAATACCAAAAACTAGCATAAAAATACAGTATTGAAACTTGAAGTTTATGTACTGATCTGTAAATTAATCCAGATTGAATTATCATAATATGAGTTAAAATCCCAACTTCGGCTTTACTCTATAAGATCATTCAAAAATATAAAGGGGAAAAATGCGTCTTTTTGTTTTGGAAAAGCTAAGGGCACTTCTTTAATGAGCTTTCAATGAAAGTGCTGACAGAGGAGAACAACAACAGAGGAACCAGCTCATGTGACGTCCGCCATAAAACATTTGAACAACTCCAACATATTTAGCTATACTGGGGTTTAGAAAAATAAAACAAAATAAAACACCTTTACAGATGCTGAATACTCACATTTCCTAACAAAGGTGTCGTCTCGCCTGATTCTGAATCCCCGCCGGAGACGGAGTTGCCACTACGGCGGACTTTGTGCACGCTGCCGTTGATGCTCATCGTCCTTCTTCACCGTCGCGTGGCGACAAAAAGCAGCAAACTTTATCAATCCATGTTCTCAGTCACTCTTAAAACACTACTTATCGACCCGTCAGCTTCTTCCTGTTGTTGTTGATGTCTAATGTCACATGATCCTATTTTCCGGCGCACAATATACGTCATGAAATAAACTGACCAATTAGAGATGAGCTCTCTGCCGCTGAACCAATCAAGAGTCCGCTCTGGTCAAACTCTGCTGTCGCACATCAATCCTCAAGCATGCCTGTGAACGGAGGATGAGGTGAGGGTTTCAGCTCCACGGGGCTCGTTTGCTTTACAAAAGCACTTTATTAAGCACATTATTATGATACTCAGTGAATATACTTCTTTATTGTCCTTATTAATATACGAACTGATTCAAATGAGTCGTTTTTTTTTTTAAATCATCCATTATCTTTGTATTTACAGTCTTAGAGGTCATTACAGTACACTGCTGCCGAAACAATCATGTAGCTGTGAAAGACGACACAGATCTCTCGTGTTTAGGGTTCTGTTCCTCCTAAATATGCTTGTTTGCTTTCTGGTGTAATGCACGTATGGATGTGGCATGACTTTACTAACTATATATGTGTGTAATCTAATTCAAAGAAGTCAGAATCCAAAAAGTTTTGTGTTGTACGAATACAGACTCCAAATGTATTAATGCATTGGTAACATTGATATAGATTAGTTACTGATACTCACTAATCTGTTATTTGAAAAGTTAACTTGTGGTTTGAGTTAATTTTACACCATAAAACAAGTTAAGTGGAGAATTATTAGGTATTCCAACTTTATCATTTTTAAAGTTTAAATTTAAACCTATAGACAGATTTTTTAGGTCTGGTGTTCCACTAAACTTCACAAATAGTCACAATTGGAAAAAAAAAAGCTTCAATAGTTGTAGTTTAGAGTGAAAAACTGAACTAAAATGTTTTATGATGTCTTTAAACTTTTTGCTTTGACAACTTTTTCTTATATTTTTCATGCAGGATCTTTTGCAGAATATTTGCATCTGTTCAAATTCATTGCAAGATTCCTGGCATTGTGCAGCACAGCCATTTCAGTTCTGCCTCTCCTTGTTCTGGTTTTACCGTGAAATCAGTAATGGAGCACAAACTGTACAGGCCCCCTCCAGAGGTCCGGGGCATGACCTCTCTGGATAAAGATGCTTTCACACAGACTATCACAGTTCCAGCTTTACGGGTTCCAACTGGGGTTATACATAAAATTATGAAGAGCCTGAAAAAGGCCACTATCCAGCGGCCCGGTGTGCCCAGAGTGGTTCAAGACAAAGAAGGAAATTGTGAGTTTCGATTAATCCTGCTGGACCCCAATAGAATGTCCTTATCCAGCTCTTTTAGTGATACTGAAGCTGAGGCCCTCAGATCTTTTAGTGTCTCTGACGAGCTGCACGACTTTGAGCTAAAGTTGACGTATGACAATCTGAAAACGGAAGAAGTGTTAGAGGCAGTGCTCCCTGAGGGTCAGGACGTGACGTCAGGGTTCAGCCGAGTAGGACACATCGCACACATGAACCTTAGAGACCACCAGCTTCTCTACAAGAATCTCATAGGTAAGAAACTATTTTTTAAAATGTGATCTCACAAGTGTGAATTAAGTCAAGCGCCCTTTTTGTAAGCTTTGGCTAACCAAACTGAAAGATTAAAAGAACAAAAGAACCACTCATTTTATATTTGTGATGGAGCTGTAAAACAATTGTCCTCATCTGGTTATGGGGTTGCACAATTAAATCTTGGATTCTTGGTTGTAATTTTGCAAACCATAAAAAAATGATCATAGATTAAGAACCCAAAACCTGCATTGCAGCCTAACCTCACAAGGACTAATATGTTTAATGTGCATCACCTTGAAAAGCTAAAGCGAACCTTGGAAACATGGAATAAAATGATCAAAAAGTAACTTACAATCGAAATATATAGCATTATTACTTAGAAAATAGTTTTTCTTTTATTTGTAAATAGCAGAAAATGAAAGAATTTATGGACAGGAACGGCTGCTTCCCTCTTTATTTTCAAAAAGATAAATAAACAAACAAATCTGTGTTTTGCGTTTGAAAATTCCTTTGCAGGTCAGGTGATTATGGACAAAACCCCCGGTATCACCTGTGTGGTCAATAAAACAAACATCATTGACTCAACTTACCGTAACTTCAAGATGGAGGTGCTGGCTGGAGAAGAAAACATGGTGGCCAAAGTACGTGCCAATTGAATTTTAATTATTTAAGCATTCAGGATGTAACCTGGAACTTGTGCATTTCTAAACATCAAAAAATAAAGTAAAGAACTTTGTTTTTGTTAAAAAAAAAAGGGTTTTACATTTTTTCATCTGTTTTTTTTTTTTTTATGTCTTAGCTGTTTTTACATTGCATAATGTTCACATGTATACACTGAGTAATAGATGCATTCCCATAAGTAATCTCTGGGATGTTTTATTTCTGCAGAACCGTCTACAGTGATGTCCATAGTTGTGCTGCAGAAATACATAGTTTCTTTAAATGCATCTTCTCAAGTTGTCAGGATTTTTTGCTTTTTAAACTTTTGCACCCAAAAAAGGGCACTTTTTTCAGATAATGTCCAATTTTTTTATTCACACAAACAATTTGTGCTTTAATTTAGACTACTTTTGTTATTATTTTAATAACCTGAGTAGATTGAAATCTGTTTAAAAAAATGGCTTGTTGTTTCAGGTAAAAGAAAATGGAGTGGCATACGAGTTTGATTTCTCTCGTGTCTATTGGAACCCTCGCCTCAGCACGGAGCATGAGCGAGTGGTACAGCTTGTCAAACGCGGGGACACCATGTTTGATGTGTTTGCCGGTGTTGGGCCCTTCACCATCCCAGCTGCGCGCCGGGGCGCCAAAGTTTTTGCCAACGACCTCAACCCAGAGTCCTACAAATGGCTGCAGCACAACTGCAAACTCAACAAGGTGGAGAGCAGAGTCCAGACCTTCAATCTGGATGGCAGGGAGTTCATCCGGGGACCGTTGAAGCAGGAGCTGCCTGCTCTTCTGAAAGGAGGGGCTGGCGTTCACGTGGTGATGAACCTGCCTGCATTAGCCCTGGAATTTCTGGATGCTTTCAGGGGCCTCCTGAAAAACGAACCCCCCTGTGACCTGAACCTCCCTACAGTTTACTGCTATGGCTTCTCTAAGGATGACAACCCCGACGAAGACATGGTGAAGAGGGCTTCCAGCAGTCTTGGATTCCCACTGGAGAACAAGAGCACTGTGCACTTTGTGCGTAATGTGGCACCCAACAAAGATATGATGTGTATAAGATTCACTCTTCCCAATGAGATCCTCTTTTGCAAAAATAATGAGCCTGAAGGTGAGTTTTAGTCTTAAAAAACCCAAACATTATTAATATTAGTACAGATTTATTTTTGGAAAGTCTTAAATATTAGTAATATTAAATACTGTATTGTAACTAATATTCAAGCTAAACAGAATTTTGTTTTTTTGGCCAAAAATCACAACTTTTGATGCATTTTAAAAGTTCTCTGTGGTTTTTAATTATGATTGTCCTTTTTTTTCCCCCCAAAATAAAAAAAAAAAAGTCTTTATTTAGAGCATAGTTTTTGCAAGGCAGTAGTGGTACATTAGTGACTCGCCTTTGATATGTGGATGGAACAGAGATGGAGAGCTCACTATCTTCTATGTCATGTTCAAATAGCATTTTTTGCTCCTGTCCTGATTCACAGGAAAATACTCAAAAATTGTATTTTGAGCTTAATTTTCTTTACACATGCCTTACATCATCAGAAGAATGTCACAAACATATTAAAAGCAAAATTTTTATGGGAGTGGGACTTTAAATGTAATAACTGGCAGTGATCCACTCTCAACTGCCCACACATGTACAATAAAATTAATACTGGATCATCGTTATAAAACCAACATTTAAAACAATACTTAATACTTTGTTTTTTTTATTTAAAAACAAATTAGTGAACTAAATTTTATTCTAGTTAGTCAAAGTAGATTGTAGAGTTGGACTCAACTGAATTTACCATAAAGTTTGCTTCCTATCTTTTATTTTAATTGCAGTTGACAAAATATCAGAATTGCCTCAAAAGTCTGTTGTTTTACTGAATCTACACAGTTGTGTATAGCTTTTGTTCTGAATCATTTTTTCTCTGTGTTTGCAGGGCAATCAGAGGAACCAGCTCCCAAGAGACAAAAATGTGAAGAAACAAATAATTCTGAGTGATTACATTCAAATGTTATGTATTTTCCCCCAAATTAGGATGTATTTCATTTCTTTTTAAAACAAGTTTCAGAGGGGGACTTTTTTTTACTTTACTTAACAATAATTTTTATTCTTTTGGAATGTCAAATTTCTGAATTTTTTTTTTTTTTTTGTAAAAATAAACGTGGAAAGACAGAATTTATGTTTTCATTTTATTAAAAAATCAACTGAATATATACATATTTGCAAAATTCTTTATAAAAAAAAAAAAAAAAGATCAGAGGACTACAAGCCACAACAGCATGTCGTTACTAACGCATCACTTATTGTCTGTTCTGCGCCAGTAACAACAGGAGCCTAGGAAAGGGTTCAGAATTTTGGGGGGAAGAGTCCACTGAAAGCATCCTGGATGGCTCGATAACACGCCAAAGCTGAGGTGTATCCTCCGGCTGTATCCTGGGGAAGGGAGGCCCGCACGTGGTTCAGATACCTGAGGACACAGAACCTCTGCTTAGTTGCAGCAATGAAATAAACAGTAAAATGTTTTAAATTATTTATGCTATTTCCGAAGCTCAAAACAGGCTAGCTTGCCAATAAGCAGTGAAACACCTTGAGACTAGAAACTTTGCTCACAAAACTCTATTTTAGGGTTTTTATAATTAAAGTGATTACAAATGTAAGCAAGAAATAGATGAGTATTTGTGAGAAAGGTCCTCTAACAGCCTTGGCTGGGCGGTCTGAGGCTCTGACACGACTCTGCATTGTGGTCTCTGTTCCTGTGAGCTCGAGTGACTTCAAAGAGGAATGTGAATCAAGAGCACAGGCAGTACTCTGTGATTTCTCTGCACATTCGGGCAGCTTTCCATAGTAACCCAACACCTGTGGGGAGGCTTGCAGCCTGGTGGTTAAGGTGTGTGAAGGAGAGAGGAACAAAAGTCCAATAGGTGTTGGTCATATGAGATTCTGCTTCATGCCTAAGTCAATAATATTAAACGCGGAATGTGTGTGAAGCTCAGGTTTACGATCTGAAGACCAAAAAGCAACCACGGGCCACAAATCATATCTTAAAAGTACCCTAGCAAAATACTTACAGTGAACATCTCAAAGAAATCTGTCTACTGTGGAGCAATTTACTCTAAAGTTGATTAATTTAACTAATCTAAATTCATAGCAAGATCATCTTAGCACTTGAGGCCCTTCCACTACCATTTGACATTTCCTATGAAGCATCATCCATCCTCAGAATGTGCTGGATCCCTTTCAGGGTCATGGGGTTGCTGGAGCCAATCCAGCTGCTGTTGGGCAAAGGCAGGGTACACCCATAGACCGTAGAAAAACAATGGACACCTCAACCTCTCACCTCTTGTTTCCAAACAGGAAGTACCTGCTGGTTGTAAGAAGCCAAATCCCACAGACCTAGCAACGACATTACCTGTTTTCCAGATCTCCATGCAGTGCTTGCTGCTGATTACCTGGACCAGGTGTGTTCATTCAAACAGAATGTGAAGACACCTGAGTGAGCTAATCAGAAGCTAGCAGGTACAGGAATGGGCAGCCTTATCATTTATTTCTCTATTTGTCAGAATAATCATTCTTGCTTTGATACATTCTTCTCAACATCTTCTTTCTAATCTTAATTTTTTATTATTTAACTTTAATTTTATTAGTTTTTCTTTATCACAATTTGTTCAAGTTATAAACTGACCGATGTCGCAGTAAAACCATGTGGTTCCCGCTGGCCCCTCCACCTCCACATTTGATTGACAGTTTCTCCTGAGCCACTTTCAGTGGAAGGGGTGTGTACTTCCAACAAGCTAACTCCTGACTGGCGACAGTCCTTTCTCTAAAAACGTGACTCAGGCTGACTCAGACCAATCACTATCGACGGGTTTCAAAATAGTGCTGCCAGCATCAGAAGGCCACAGTGACGGCTTGATTTTGCGAGAGCCGGAGTTTAGGCATTTTCCATGGGTGATGTCAACATCTCACTTTGTCCATTGTTTTTTACGGTCTATGGGTACACCCTGAACAGATTCCCAATGTGTTGCAGGGCGTTTTGAAGCATCTCCATTGAAATAATGCAAGAGTGGTCGGCGTTCAAGTTCAAGACATAAGTCCCACTCCAATCATATTTTGATAAAAGTGTTCCAACTGACCTTTCAGTTATAATTATGCTCTTTTTAGCAAAAAAAAAACCAAAAAACTGTTTCTGCTCCTGGATTCATAACAATTTGAGTAAAGAAGTACTCAGAAATTCAATTTTATTCTTTTTTATGTACGTCCTCCATCATCAATCATCATAAAAAAAAAAAAACCTTAACCCTAGTGCTCTCTTATGGGGTCCAGCTGACCACACCCTTATATTGATGTGTGATCCCTCCCATGACAAAAGTGGGCAGGGTTTTATGTCTGCCACAGACACTAATGAAGATTAAAAAATAAATCTTTTCAACTTATTTTGTTGAAAAGGCAATAAAAAGAATTAAAAAAAAAAATAAATAAATAAATAAATAAATCTTTTGAAAAAAAGTTCAGCGCGCTTTCTTGTGGGGTCCAGATGACCCCACTTTTAATGTAAACATGGTAGCACAAGGGTTAAGAACATGTTAGAAACACCAAAAATAAATTTTCATAGGAGAGGACCTCTAATTTTCATTTGTCTCTTTTCTCCAGAATTTTTATTTAGTTGCATTAATTCTTTGTCAATTTCAGATCTTTTTTTTCTCATAAAAAATGCTTGTTTGGCATCCTTTAGAATGCTTTAAAAATTGACCTAATCTGTAAGGTTTGATATGAAGCTTTAGTTTTTTTTGTATTACTTTCCAGAGCAAAAGAATAGACCTTGGTGTAATGGCTGCATGTTTCCTTCCTGGAAGACCAGCAGCTTAAGATTTTATGCTTTTGTCAAATAATGAACTCCAAATTGCTAGCAAATGCTTATACAATATTTCCAAACCGATGTGCTTTTTTAATAATCATAAAAGCACCACAAGAAAATAACAAAAATTGCACCAAAATGGTCTGCAAGAAAAAAAAAAATTACATCTTGACCTGATGTATACGTTTAAAGTAAAAGGTGCTGCTCTTTACCTGAGGTTGCCTGGTCAGGCGTTTGGCCTGGTGAGGATCATTTTGTTTTCTGGTCACAATGGAACTAAAAACGTTGTACTTTCTTCATCACGTGGCTGAGCATGTCAGCATGTCTGCGACAAAGACTAAAAGATATACAACACACACACAAGCTCTGACAGAGAGTGAAAGTGAGACAAGCCCAGAGTTTCAGTGGACCTCGAGGCACAGAATGTCAATCAGATCAGACCACTCATCACCCACTAGAGAAACAACACACAAGTTCAAAACAGGAGGCTCAGTGATTAATAATAACTTCATTAAGCCATAGCTCCTGTAGCCTGTCCTTCAGAGCACTTGAGGGAGGTCTTCTCGTATGGCTTCCTGCATCAGATGAGTGCTATCTATTGATTATATTGTACTGGGCCTTTTTAATGGTGAAAAAAGTGGGCTATTTACAGCCCGGCTAAGTCTGCTCTTCCTGCTAATCTAATCCCCAAGCTACTCATGTGGTCATTCCTTCCAAGAAAGCTGAGAGCTCTGTGTAACTTTATACCTGCCTGCCCCTGAGGAGAGGGGGAGCACATGAAGGAGAGCGATGGAAGAAGGTGAACTGCATCAGTGTGTGTATGTGTGTGTTGGGGGGGGCGCTGGGAGATATGAGATGAAGTCACCTTTGGGTATCATCATTACAAAGCCTCCTCTGCCAAAACAACCCCGTCTGTGCTCGTCCTGAACACCAGAAGTTGGTTCAGTTGTGCTCCATTAACTCGGCGGCTGTATCTGCGTCTTCCGTTGGGGAGGTGCGCTAGCACATGCGTGAAAAAGGAAGCTACGAGCGGAGAGGCAAAGACAAGCAGCGGCGAGAAAGTGCGCAAAAACGCTTCAATCAGAAAATGAGGCGCTTCGACAAAATACACACTTCATTCCCTTTTGATACCACAACCCCACTGCATGCAGTAACACTCTCCCACCAATTAACCCCCCAACCAGCCACCCACACACACTTCTTTCTTTCCTCCCCTCCCTTCCAAAAGACTGGACAGGCTTTTGTTCGCAGGGCACTGAAACCCAAGCCGTTTTGCCTGGTAACATCTTTCACTCTCCGGGCCCCACTGCAGCATTAGATGCAACTGGATATGGGTCTTTTCAAAGCTTTGTATTATTGGGTAAATATGGGTCACTTTGGACTGGCCCATTATGTCGCTTAGGGGAGCTGGAAAAGAAGAGTGCAGGTGACGAAGACAACCGAGTGACAGTGTTACAATGTTTGCTTCAGATTGCAGAAGCCGCAAGGAAACGTGGCCGCCATATTTCCCCAGAGAGCCTCCATTCTTTTGGGAATCAAAATCAGCACAACTGTCTAGCTTGAACTGCTTACTGTTCTTTTCCCTTTGAAAAAACTGAACCAAAAGCATTTACATCTAAACACACTTTTTCCACTTGGGTCTGGAAATCTAAATACCTGGTCAGTGTTTCCTGCTAATGCTAATAACGCTGAGAAGTTTTCCTGATGGGACCCTGCGTGTATTCCCGACCTCTGGTTGCCTGGAAAATGCAGCAGAACCCCAACCTCTAATTCAAAGTGAAAAGATAAGTGGTGAAATGTTCCGGCGAGTTTTGCAAGACTTCCAGCAGAAAATGTGTGGCTTCTCGCATTTAGGGTCTGGAAAGCTGGGTCTCCGGTAGAGAAAACAAGCAGATCCTTGATGGAAACGTGTAAGTCCTCTTGTCTAGACTACAGTGTGTCTGCTACGTTTATCAAAGAGGCTTAGAGTGGATGGAAAACTAAAAGAATATATATTAAAACAGGAAGTAATTCACCAAGTAGATTTTAGATCAAGAGAGTAAGTATACAATAAAACAGAGAAATCACAATTCATTTTTAAAAGAAACTACAAAGAAATAGTCTGTTATTTCTAAAATACAGACAAATTTATTTTTCATCACTACTACAAGTTTTAATTCCTTTTTAGAGCATAAATATTTAGATTTTACTTAAGGCTCTGGTTCTTTTAAAAAAAAAAAAAAACAAAGCTGATCTTTTAACTCAAAAAGCCTGTTGACCTTTAGAAAACTGTTATTGTCATAATTAGTCAGGATATGTATTGGCAAGAGCCTGGCGATACGATACACATCATGTCTCACAATACGATACATATTGCAATATATCCCAAGACTGTACCAGAACACATTTACTTCTTTTTTTTAAAGAGTATAAAAGAATAAAAATACCTCTACCCGAATAGCAATACGTCTGTCATTGTAATAAAATGTTACATTTATTTTATTTAATAATCACAACATCAAGCACTACAACTGTATACTGATGCTGGCATCAATGTGGCACAGAGTTTCGATTCGGTACCCATTCCAAGTAAAAACTAAGTAGTACATGTCTCATAACAACAAAAACTACGAGGCTGACTGAACTTTTAACACTAGCTTAATCTCATGAGATTTTGTTGTAGTTTTGGTCGCAGCTGCTCAAAGAGGCTCAGTGTGCTGTGCTGCCAACGAGCGGTCGGGGGTTTAGGTGGAAAACAAAAGTAAGACACTGAAGGGCGCTCTAAAATAATAATTAAATATCATCTTGTCAGCATTTTAAATCAACACAAGTATCATCAAACGAAACCCCTTATATTGCCAAATCAATTCCCCCCAAAATCCCTAATAATTAGGTCCCCCTCTGATCATCTTTTGATCTATTTTTTAAAGCATTCCCAGTGGCCTTTGTATCATGATAATAAAGTTTTTAGCTAAAATCTAACATCTTGTGTCATTTTCCAAGACATAATGTCTGCAGAGCGTCTATAGTTCATCAGAAATTTGTCTCAGAGTTGTAGCCAGGACTGTTGGCACGAAGTAAGCCTGCCCCCTTTCCAACATCCATTTTTTATATGCTCCCCTTTTAGCTTACAGCCCCAACCTAACATTACTGGTGCGAGCAATGCTGGAACTTGAACTCGAACAGATCCCAGACAAGAAAAATTGATCTAGTTTCCTGCAAAAGGATGCATCAGAATGGAGCAGAGTGTGCCGCAATATCTTCTACGTCACACTTACAAGCTCTTTTCCACATTTTTGCCTCTGCTCCTGATTCACAACAATTTAAATAAATAAATAAATACCCAATTTGTAAGGTTAATTTTCTCTAGTGTATATCCTCCATAGTGAAAAAAATACAACAAGGAGATTTTTAAAACGCCAAAAACACAATATTCATCAGAGTGGGTGTTTACAACTTCTCTTGATAAAAACCCACATTACTTGGAGGATATATTGTTTTTCAATTTATAATCATTTTTTTCTTGCATGTCTAAATTTAGACAGGAAAAAAATCAAAATTCTTAGAGTGAAATTCCCTGATAAATTCCTTGCAGAAAAGGCTTTTTGGAAGTCAAGGCGACCCCGTCTTTCCAAAAGAGCAGCATGGGTCCTCGGAAGTCTTCCTTTAGCGCTGTGCTCCAGAAGCCATCGGAGATTCCTGGCCTGGGAATGATGGGAACAGACGGAGGGGGGACCAGAGCCACACACCTGCCAGATGATTTGTCATTATAGAGGGGTCAGCACTCAGCTGTCACCCCCTAATCACCCATCCTACCCCTTCAGTAAACCCCCCCCATCACCCACTAAACTCCACTCCAGTTCTCCCCAAACACCGCCTGCATTCCTCAGGCGGCTCCGGTTTCACTCACAGCACTTCAGCTCCATCTGCCCCTCCTTCCTACACTCTGCCCTGGGAGAAAAATATACCCCCGCGAGGGACATGTCACACTGACTGCATTGTTCGGGTGTGCAACGAGTGTATCCACGCAATTGGCGAGTGCAAATACATGTTTATCTAAGGGCGGAGCATCAATATTAATGAACAAACGGTGGAGCAAAATTTTACCAACGGAGAATATGAGAAACCAGAATCCACCCCCTCCTGCAGAGCAGACAGTCAAAACACAGATAACTCTCACAGGTATATAATATCTGTCAGCAGTGGTCTTTCATCATTACAGGTCACAGGTCACACTCTTTTCCACTGAAAGCAGCTTCCTCTGGGACAAGCCAGTGAGACAGATCCTCAGCCATTAGCCTAGCCACTGTCCATCAGATTATCTCAAGTCATACTCTAGTGAGTGCGCTCAAGGGGGCTCGGTGAGCTTACATCATATATATCACAAAACCCCTTATCCATTAACATGTGTCTTATCATCACCCCTGTCTGTAGTCTGTGCACTCCAAAAGTGAGGAGAAGAGGGCTGTGAGTGTTACAAACACTTACTTAAGAAGGGGAACTTGTTAAAAAAAACTGTTAACAGAAGATTTTGGAGTTAACATCCCAAGAAAAAAATTCCCAGAAGGAGTGACAGACAATCCGAAAACTGTTCCTGAGAACACAGCTTGTTTTTACGAGTTTGTTTGGTTTGAGAAAGCCTGAACTGCAGAAGTGACAGCCATGAGGCCCCATCCTGAATTCTACTGCCTTTCCTGTTCAAGCATCACCTGTCATCTTTCATTACAGCCTGCTGTTATAGACATGCACCTCCCCTGTCTAACCAAATGGGGGCAGTAGAGGCTGTCTGACTTAAATGGCAACAGCCATGGGGCACAGAGGCATTACCTCTGACCACCTGACGCACAGAGCATCTTTCTTTCACCTTATGAGATGCCACTTGATAACACCCCCCCAGGAAATTTAAGAAGCAGGAGGGAGGGAGGAAGGCAAACCGCACCGGAGAGGGAAGATAATGACATGACATCAGTGTCATCGTTAACCAAATGGGGCTGTACACAATGGAGGAAAATATACTGTCCGGTGAATGGCTGCTATGACAAGACACACCCATACACGCACAGATGCACAAAGACACACACATACCGGACAAAAGGAGCTCGGACAGTTAGATGTAACATACTGGAAACGGATCCACAACAAACAGAGGAAGAAAAGAGTTTCCCAGCGGGGATTTGTGTCTGCAGGTATCGGTTACTGAAGAATGTGAGGCACTGGGAAAAGGCAGAGTCTACTATTATTCGGTAGAAAAGGGCAAAAGAGTTTGTGTGTCTGTGTGAGGGGGTGATTCATAAACTATCTGGAAGAAGCACCTCCTTTTCTAAGGTGTGTGTGGCAAGTCCCCACGGCCGAGCCCCACAAGACAGGAGTTTGTTTTGTTTCTCCAGCATTTAAGAGTGGAAAATGAGCTAGTTAATCCTCCTGCTCGTAGCCGGGCCCATTCCCCCGCACTGCTTGAGGAGCAGAGGAGCTGCTAAGGGTTCAAATCCATTTATGTCTGCATGATCATTAAACTCTAAGCACTTTTAACCATTTCCTTCATCTCAAAGAGAGTCTGTGCCGGGTTCGTCCAGCATACAAGCCACAGAGACAAAAAGCCTGACTTCTGTTGGATGAGGAAAACAAGACGAATGCATTTCCCATTGTGTCATCCAGTAATTCTCTCTCTGGTTTCTTCTTGTACTTCAAGTTAGAAATGATTACCCACAAGTAAAAAGCTTCTGGTCAACTACAGGGAGAGCTTATTTTGACTCATACTTCAAGAGAAGATCAATATTTGCTCAGATCTATGGGAAGGAAAACAATAGTGATCTGGCCTCCACCAACCCTGGCTGTTAATGGTCTATTTACTGAGACAGACAGGATAATGGTCTGGGTGTTGGCTGGTGGAGAATCAGACAGCGGCCATGATATGCTCCATTTCTGGTAGAGTTTTGATAAAAACGAGAAGTGCCGAAAACGAGTGTCGACACAAGGTGGTGGCTAAGAGTGCTTTGTGTAAAGATGTGGCATCCTGTTGTCACAGACAGGTTTACAAGTCAAATAACTTGCCTCCAGTCTCCACACTATTATAATGCCTACATTCTCTTTTGGTTATGCAAATTCTAAATCTGTGTGTGTCTGCAGTCCAGCTTTCAGACCTAAGCTATGAAAACACTTAAACGGCCAATGAAGCTCTGCGATGGCGTCTATAGTTGCAAGTAACACAAGACAACAGAACGTCAGACAAGTGTACAGTGTGGAAGATATCGGATATCTGAGAAACCAAGTTTAGCTGTAAGTTCTGGTTATGGTGGCACGTGCAAGTATTTGAGGGAAGGCCTTATTGTTATGCAAGAAACAAATTAGAAAGCTTTTTTTTGGACCAACATAGGATTTTCTAGCTAGCTAAGTAGAGAACAACAAGAGAAGTGCCCTAAAATATTATTCAGAAGTAGTAAAAGTAGATCAAAGGCTGTTGCTCTTGGAAGAGTTCAAGTGAGGTCATGCTAACCGGCACCTCATCTCCCCATAACTTACCCATCAAAGCTGTATTTGTGGGAGAGAGTGTGAGAGCGTACGAGTCTTTGCGGCCCAGAATGCAAGCCGTGTCTCTCCAAGGTGCCATCACTTTACTCCTGTCAGCTCTCACACTCTGACATCCTGGTGCTGTGCCTCGGGTCCCTCATGGTCAGCGACCTCTGACCTGCCCCCTAGGTCTCCTGGACCCATCAGGCCCCTCAGATGGATGAGTGCCTCGCAGGGATCAGAGAATCAGGAAAATATGGAAAAGCTATTCTTCCCCATTTCTTAACTGCTTTACTTGTTGTTCAGTTTCATATTGGTGTAGTTTATAGTGGAAGTATTTTTTAAGAACTCTTGATCAGTTAGCCAAAACCCAGAAAAATATAGGGATTTAAGACTGGGGTCATCCTTATCAGGCAGAGACGACCTATAGTTAATTGTCAGGAACACAGGATTGTGGCGGCAGTGCCGACTACCCTGAATACCTCCCTCTTATTAAAGCACTTAACATAACTCAACATACAAAAAAAACAAAAAATACACACACAGTTCATGTAAAAACTGAGGCACCAGGGGATGTATGGAAAAAAAAGAGCATCACTGAGAGACCCATTAACCTCCGTCTCCCAAACAGATCCAGCCATCTTTTAAGAACACGGCATGTGTGTGCACAAGTGATTTATGTATTATTTTTGTGTCCACGAAAACACTGATTATCTTCAAATGGAGACCTAGAGGCAGTTTAGAGAGGAGAAAATGATTAGTTGTTGCCTGTGTTTATGATTGTGGGTCACAGCGAACTACCAAAGGCTATTTAACCTCACAGATAGTGACTTAGTGAGGGAAAGTGCTCTTAGGACTACTTCCTTGTGCATAAAAGCGCATCCCCAGGAGAGGGACTCCAGACTAAACACTCACTCATTCAGCTGCTCCCCTTCAACGGACTAACAAGAGACGGATCCCCGACGAGCCCTCCCGATGGCAAACCTCACTTTTTCCACCAATTATAGCAAGCAATGTGGGGTTGGAGGGAGGAGGAGGCAGAACTTCAAAATATTATACACATTGGCATTTGGCGAAGCTCATTGAGCAACTTCTGTCAGAAAGAGATGGGCTAATTTCGGGGCAGCGCGTGCCAACACAAACAACTGTTCTGGCGAGCGTTCATTGTCAGCACTTGAGGTTTGACTCAAATTTTTCAACGCTCCACAGCCAATTTCTCTTTCCCCTATTCCCCTCATCTGATTTGTCTGCGTCCAAAATTCCAGTCTTTCATCGCCTACACAGTCAGAACTCAGAAGTATTCTCTTGTAGAGAACGAATTTTGGATCAAAAAACAATTTATGTAAATAAAAAATGGAGCTCTTTAATTATTTTTTTGACCACACTAGGATCCTTTGATAGAAATGTTTTTAGGTTGAAGGCAACCGTGACTTTGACACTACATCCATCATTACAGAATGAAGCTCTGGGGGTTTCACAGCAGCTTCTATAGTCTGTAGGTTTTTGATTCATCTAAAAAGCCATGCAAACGTAAACACTGAGCTTCTGTTTGTTTCTGCAAAGCCACATTTACTTCGTCTTTGATTTTGTTTATTAAAGGCTTTAACTATTCAACATAAAAGCAAAGAGCCATGACAAGTACTGCGTTTGCATCGACCAAAGAGATGGGCAAAAATAAAACAATTCGGAAACCACGCAACGTTTAAGGGTCACATCCTCTGGGGCAAATCACAACACACCCTTGCACACAAGGAGATCCTTCGCTTGTGTACCTCTGTGTTTAAGGGGAGGTAGAAGCGGAGGTTAAAGCTGAACGAGCACTTTTGGAGGCCCCCTGAATATGCAACCTTTACTCCGCTCCAGTGTTGAGCCAGATGTCTTTAATATAAGAGCTCAGCTCATATTTATTCAGGTACAGCTGAAAGAGAGGGAGCAAAAAGAGGTGTAACCTCTTTTCTCTGGCATTCATGCAGCACTCCTGTGGGTTTTTTTTTTTTTTTTTTTTGGGGTGGGGGCAAAGGGACAAAGCGATAAAGACACTAAGACAGAGAAGAAAGGGGGAAAAAAAGAAGATCAAGAGGAAGTAAAAGAAAAAAAAAACATAGCAACGGTTTGTCTTGAGTTGGCTGAATATTCTATGCAAAAGACAAGCCCCAGAGGCCCTGGGGCCACAAGAGAGGGGGTGTGTGAGCTCAACGTACCAGTCTCACTTGATGACTGTGTCCAAGACAAATCACCAGTGGTGTTCCTGTCACAGTGGGACTTGACCAAGACAAACAGTCATGGTTTAAAATAAGTACTTGCCCCCTCACACTCCATTCCATCTCCTCCACACTCCGGCACATCCATATCTTCTCGCAAGTTCAAACATATTCCCTTCACAGGTCACAGGAGTGGAGCTGCAGCGTTCACGGGGGACTCACTTTTCACTCTACCAACACTATCTGTATTCTCACTTACCTCATTCTATCACATGCTGCATGTTCGATTGTGGCCAATATGAATGTTCATGAGAAAGAAAAAAAACAGCTTTTGTTCTGTATGTAAACTTACCTCAATGTTGACATAGAATCACTAAATGTCAAACTTCGCTGAATTCCAAACTGCTAACGGTGCATGAGTGTCAGCAATACTGTTTGCTTTTAACAACACAGTGCATCTTGGGACTTGTGGTTGGTGTGGACCAGTCCGTCCGTGTCACTGCAGAGGATAAGCACTCTGGGAGCTGTGGTCCCCCCCTCCGAACAAAGTCTCATTTATCTGTATGGCAGAGTCCTTCCAGGACCCCTGATCTGCTGACATGAGTCCTCCCTGCTCAGATCCAGTATGCAGCAAAAATTGTGAGCCGTGTTTCATCTGCATATTGATTGGCTTGGACAAAAGAAGCAGAACCTCAGCAATTCCCTGAATATATAATGTAAATAAGTAGTAATTCGGCTTAAAGTCTACAAACGCGTTTTGCTTTAAGTAGAGCTGCTTATTAAGTAAAATGTGACTGAACTACAAAAAAAAAGTCAAGTTATTTTTGGACATTAAAACACAACCAGTAAACAAAAAGCCACCATGTAAACATGCTGACCTTAAGCATATCTCAACCTCTATGAAGGTTACTGTCAGGTTGAAGCAATTCTCAAAGTCAATGAGCTTGACACAAAGCAGTATGACCCCGTTTTGCCTGTCACCCAATAAAAGCAGGCCTTTCTCAGTGTGTGGGCAGGCTGTATCGCCAGCCAGCTGAAGTGCAGACGGCTGGGCGCTGGACGGTCTGATGGATGGCTTACACTCCGAGAAGGCTGGACCAATGGCGTCGTGGATTGATTGGCCCAAAGGGGCCGTCGGGCGGGGAAAGCACTTCCTGTGTGTGTGTTAATGGACGCTCCTGCCAATGCTCCATGGTGGCTTGTGGGAGGCTTTTCTTATTCCTTCTTTCTCTACCAAACCCATTCCCTGATACTCACTTTCAGTTCATTAGAGAAGCTAACTGCCACGCATCAGCTCTATTCCATAGATTTAAAACAATTTATCCAAATTAAACTTTAAGTCAAAATCTTTATAGTTTGCTATTTATAAACAGCTTTTTTTTCTTAGACCTCAGACAAAAAAATAAAAAGTAACTTTTTAAAGGACAACATTTTTTCTGTTAATGCCTTGAGCTTTATATTTCATTTTTTTTTTATATCCTGGACTTCAAACCTAATCATAGGTAAAATATTGTTTCTTGTTAAACCACAGGAGAGAAAAGTTATGCATCTTTTTAACTGAAAAAATTATTAATTTTTTCATGTTAGATATTGACTTTTTATTTGTGTTTTAGTAGTGTGTTATGTTTGATAGTCTTCTATTCAGTGTAATTTACAGCCAAATTTGGTTTGCATTATGGAATAAAGCATTACACTTTGGCTGCAGCTTGTTCAAAACTCAACTGCACGCCTTTTAACCAGTTTTAGTGCAAAGATTTACACAAACCTTAAAATCAGTGAACTGGTTCCCGGTCAGCTTTCGGATTAATTTCAAGATTATTTTATTAATCTATGCATATCTTAAAGGACCAAAAACATGCTTCATAGGTTAATTGGTGACTCTAAATTGCCCCTAGGTGTGAATGTGAGAGTGAATGAGTGTGTGATTGAGGCCCTGCAACAGACTGGCAGCCTGTCCAGGGTGAACCCTGCCTTCGCCCATAAATAGCCGGGTTAGGTTCCGGAATCCATGCGACCCCAAAAGGGACACAGCGGCCAAAAGATGAATGGAATTTGACTTTGTTTTTCTTTTTTGAATAAATAAGAATTGGTTTAATGTAAGACCCTCCAAGAGCCCTCAGATCCCCAAATCCTGGTCTGGTGGTAGTCCCCAGGGTCAGAACAAAAACCCACAACTGGGGTTTGCAGTGGAGATTTTCTACCTCCTATAACTAGCTACAGTCAGAGCTATAAAGATAAATAAGAATTTTTTGGCGCTGCATCTTTGTGATACTTAGACCAAAAAACTTTAAGAATCTAAAAAAAGGATAAAGATTCATAACCCTTAAAAATTATAAAATACAGAAAAGCCAAAATATAAAATTATTTTCAAACAAAAAGCAAAATGTTGAACAAAAATGTCAAAGACGGGTATGCTCTGCATGTGTTACATTCCAAAAATGCTTGCAAACTGATGAGCTTTAACCACAACTTCTTTTATATTCATTCCAGGCAATGATGCCCATAAAAAAATCCTACTTTTTTAAACAACGCCATCTATTGTTAAATGGGCCTCTTCCATTTGCTTTTTTAAATCACGCTCTTGTATAGTGCTGTGACACATTGCAAAAAAAAGAATTAAACATAAACATTTTTTTAAAAATAATATTCATCATTTTCCCTTCTTGTTTTTGGTCTTTGTTATCAAAACACAGAACTTCAGAGAAAACTGGCATATTGTAATATGTCCCAATTTAAATGTTGGTTTTAATTGGGCACTTTGGGTACAAGTCTAACAAGCAAATAAATTGTTCTTTTGTGGTTTGGTTGTTTCAGCTTATTAGTCATCAACTGTTGTTTCTATAAATCTCATACATATCAAATACACATTTTGGTTTATCTTAAAAATATAGCACAAGGAAATTAATGTAGTTAGGACAAAAAATGTGTCTTATATGGTGCATGTACCCTTTAAGCTACAATTAACAAGCAACATCGAGCCTTTCTATGCACAGATCAACTGCATTAAGAACTCAGAAAATCTTGCATGGCTACATAAAAATATTGACTTTAAAAGTCTTCAGTAAATGTAACTTTATGCAAAACATATAAAATAATGTGTGGTAAATCAAAATGCCTGAAAGGCTGCAGTGAGTTGAAAACTGAGAAATAAATGTGTACCCATATCTTCCCAGCTGCTCCAGTTCAGGCACAGGGGGTCCGTAGGTTTCAACTTGAAGAGGTTTGTAGAGGTAAAGAGCTTCCTCTATCCTCGGCAAAGGTTGCAGAGATACGGTCTGGTTCTAAAGGGAAAAAATAACACAGAAAATGTTTATTTTACACAAAAGAATTTTTTTTGTAATCGTAGCCCTAAAAACACAAAGTAGACTTGGCTTTGCACCAACAAATATGATCAACCTTTATAATGCTCTAACAGGAACGAAAAGTAATGCTGATGATCATATGAGAGAAATAATCAAGGTTGATTGACTCACAAATGTTGGGTCTCCCACAGTTCAGCAAAATCAACTCAAAATGAAACATGTCACATGGTTGATGACTGGATAAAAATGAAATCAAAGCTAAGACTTTGCAAGAATATTGTGTTTCTACATTTTCCCGACAATGAGGATTGGGCAAGAAATATGAGACTTCTCAAGGACGCAGTGGAACTGTTCGATTTGAGGCTCTGCCATCAAAGGGGAATTTCCACACAGCGTCAGAACGCTGTGTTTTCTCCAACATTAAAGCAATAAAAAAAAACTCAGAGGACAAGCTACGGTCATGAAACAAAAGCAGAATTAAAATGAAGCTGTTTGGCCAAGAGCAAACGTTTTTTTAAAGAGAAAAGCAAAGGAACTTAAAGACAAAGCAAAATAAAAAGATAAGAGGAAACAAGTAAACAAAAAAGGTAGCAGAGGGAGAACAAGAGAACACAGAAGAGAGATGATGAAAACCAAACCAAACACATAGCATATGCCTCAAGACCACAGATTACTCTTCCCTCCCTCACATAGGATTTTGACCCATACAATCACACACAAAACACATCCACACCAACACAAACAAAGTGACCAAATCCTAGCTCAGAGTTACAAAAGCTTGGGATTGTCATTCCCTATGTAGAGTTATCTTATTTATAACTTAAGCTAAGGATAACTTTGTTCAAGTAAGCATGAAAAAGCCTCACACATACACCAAAAGTTAAATAAAATAGAACACTGGTGTGGTGCATTTACTCTATTTGTGCTCTTTATGATTTATTGAAGGGTTTTCTTTGTTGGAACTACTTTATACTGAAGATTTCTTACACTGTCCAACAGGTTTAGAAAATATAAGCACAAACTAACCAGATTTTTTTATTTGGTAACACAAACTACTCAAAGCTTAGGTGCTCAAGGCTAGTGTCTTTGTATGTCAGGTAATCCATTTAGAGATTAATGCTTTAATCCATCCTCACAACTCCACTTTTATTTCCTTAATGACTTCAACTTAGACGGTTTTGTGAATCCTTACGAGCCAGAACTTGTTGTTTTCAGTGTACGTCTGAAGTTTGAGCAGGTGAGGAGCAGTGACAGTGGCAGTGCATTGACGAGTGGGATTTTCCAACGAAGGAATAATGAAAGTTGAATGTCTTCCCAGAACAAAAAAATGTCTTCCGACTACAAACTATACAGTCAGTGGAAAAACAGGTTATTTTCTTCCCCATCAATGAGTTCTTTATGAGGGTAAATAATATCAAACCGGACAAATCCAAAACTTGTCATGTAGAAATATTTGTCCATTTCTTTTTAATTAAAAAGAACAAAAATAACAAAAAATGAACACTTTATCTTGTGTTTTTATACATTTCTCTATGGTTTCTACTTAACCTTTAACCCATTGGTGCCAGAGAACTGTTTGTCTATCCCACTCTTCCACAGGCTAATCAAACCCAGACTACTAAACCCAATCCCAGTCACTCTCTCCCTTTTAAACTCCTCAATCTCTCCATCCATCTTTATTTTCAGGCTTTTACTTCTACTGCTCCCTTCACAGCAAGGTGCTGAGATAGAGGAGGTGAAGGCAGAAATGTCCATGTTGGGGGTGCTGTAGAGGCTGGTATATTGGGAGTTGCAGACAGCTGCAGTTCAGTAAATCAGATTTTTATTTTTTTAATGAGAGAAACAGATAAGGCGTCCCCACCCCCACCCTCCAACGTCGAACATTTATTTGCATTCTTTAGGAAGGGCACCTTGAAAGTTGGCATCAGCACATATCAGAACACACACCAGAATACAGCCAAGTCTTTCAGAGAACCCATACTGTTCACAAACACAGAATGTGCACCCACCCCCTCAAGAGAGCCCTCCTGCAAACCTAATAATACTTGCAAAGCTTTCAGTCATGGACTCATCACCGCCTATTAAAAGCCTGTGTAAGCTACAACATATGAATGTTGTTTTTGAAATGCAACTGAGAAGGAAAGCAGCAGAAGGCGGCAACACCAGACAGGGACAACAAGGCAGAAATATTTGAGGGACTGGGATCAATGAGATAATATGGCTAATTATTTATGTGAAAAATTATGTAACTAGGCTCTTCATCTGGAGAAGAACTTTTGTGATTCTTGTGAAATCCTGATCAAATTTACAATAAAGCATACCCTTGAGAGCGTAAACACATTAATGCTACACCCCCTCTGCCCTTTAGGCTTAAAATCTTAATTCAAGCAAACACATTTTAGCAGGTATTTTTTGACAGAACAAAAATAATTCAAGATATTCTTATCATTTAATAGTATCAATACTTCTTATTTTATTTGCCAATCACAAAAGTATTGCTGGGCTAAAACTTGTTACTTGAAACCACTTATTTTTTTGGAAATATATTTCTGTTTACATATATACAAATATATATATATTTTTTATTTATTTATTAGGGATCCTAATTAGTTGCAACCGCGTAGTTGCAACTATTCTTCCTGAGGTCCAGACATTTCACAATGAAACTCAATCACAAATGTGTGTGAGTGTGTATTCTTGTGTTCCTCTAAAGCTGTAAAACTGTTGGAGGTGTATTTATTTACATGCCTGAACAATGATTCTGAGACCTACAACTCTTGCCTATGTGCTAACACTAAAGCTTTAGTCCCATGCACCTGGACAGGGGTTGATATGTTCCAGTGTTGTCAGTTTTTGGTTTGTCTAGTCCCATGGAAGGTTGTAGCCAAGAGTGGCCACATCTTAAGGGGAGCACAGGTGTGTCTTGCAGTTCCCTTGAGACTCATCAATTCAAGGGGCACCATGAAAATGGAACGTACCATTCTCGTGGATTTGGTAAGTGCATTGTTACGTTTTTTTTTTTACGATAACATAAGTTGCACGCAATTGTGATGTGCGAGCAATCTTTTTGTATGGTGTCCTTATGCCACACACTGGTCCAGTGTTTCCCAACCCTGGTCCTCAGGGAACACTGTCCTGCATTTTTGCAATCCAACCCCGCTCAAACACACCTGCCTTTGGCGGCTGTCATTGTCAGCCTTCTACAGAGCCTGATGATGAGCTGAATCAGGTAGGGCAAAATGGAAAACATGCTTCTACAGTGTACCCTGAGGACCAGGGATGAGAAACACTGTCATTAGTAAGGTGCACGTCCTGGTTCCTTACTGACTGACTGCAAATATTGCATGCACCGGATGTGCAGTTAAAACACAAGTTCTCGAAAGATGTCCACACAAACTAAACAGTGACCGTCTAATTTCCTAATATATGAGCAGGCAAGAAGAACACAATGAACATCTTCACTCTAGGGCAGGGCTGGCCAACCCTGGTCCTCAAGAGCCTCAACCCTGCCTGTTTTCCAGCTCTCTCTGGACTGCTTGATGCTGACAACCTAAATCAGGTGTGTTCAGCTAATCAGGATGTGGAATTACTTGAGTCAGCTAATCAGCAGCAAGCAGGTCAGAGAGAGCTGGAAAACAGGTAGGGTTGAGGCTCTTGAGGACCAGGGTTGGCCAGCCCTGCTCTAGGGGCTCACTTGCTGTCGAAAAACATCTTGTTGACAGAAAAAAAAGAAATTCATCAGCATAGCTAATATACCTAAAATACAGAATGAGCATGGAAGAATATTTTTTTTGCCTGACTGTAAATTAGATAAACAGTTCTAAATGGTCAAATAATTTTTTATCAGTTATATATCCCTTAAACTGGTGTAGAAAATGATGCAGAAGTGCTGACTCAACAAACTTCGCTACTCATCACGTGTTTATGATCTAACATAATCCTTTTTTTATATACTGTTTTGTTTATCTCTAATGAAAGAAAAAACAACAGTGTTAGTGCAACAGACTGTTGAGGCACATACTCATGAATGTTTTATGAGACACAGGTCCCATAAAAGTCACATTATCTTTAGGCTACAAGATATTCCCAATGTATCCAAGCCAAAGCTATGGCTGACTTTAGAAACAATTTGGGCTAGCCCATAGATGTTAGCTGACGTTGTCACTTGTCAAAAATGAATTCATAAAACTAAAAAATAAGAAGCATTACAAATGTGTTTCAATCTCTTCCTTTTATCCACTTCCAGTAGCTTCTTTTCCTTTTGCACCATGGCAGCTTGGGTTTATCATTTTTGCAGTTTTTACTTTTAAATCCAAGTAATTAATAAACAAGGACCAAGAATAAGAAACATGTTTCTTTTTCAAACAGGAGGATTTTATCTGTTTGTCCAGGCACAAGTCACCAAAGAAAACTGCTCAAGCTATTGACAAACTGCACAAATATCCGCAGTCTTAAGCATCCTGTTCCTCCCCTGACTAATCAGAATAGTGAGATGTATTAAGTTTAAGGGGATAACCCTCTCTTTCCACACTTTTCTGACAGATACTACCTCAAAAAGATGAAACATACAATAAATTACTCTCCATGGATTTAGCGGTAATCATTCTATATCTATTATGCCCATCATCTCATATAAAATGTTACAATAAACAATAGAGAGTGGTCTGGATGTAATGCTACATAGCATATTAACATTTTATGTAGATTTAAGAACCTTCCGATTCCAAATTCTTCCTTCTCCTGTCCTGGCACTGCCAGTGTTTCTCTGTGGATAAAGAGCTTTGAGTCCCAAGTAGCAAGTGTAAAAACTGGTGCCTCCCTATGCCTTACAGGTTTAAATATAACTTAGGCAGCTGCCTCGGCGCAAAGCCCCTAAAGCTGACAACTCTTTTTTTCCGCTGGGTTGGTCCTGCCTGTTGGCAGCGTTTGCTGTGGCCAACGTAAAGAGGGCCAAGTGTAGGGCAGGGGCAGAGGTGTAAATGCCCACATTTGTTGGTGCCAATCAGGGATCATAATTCTCTTTACCCCCCTGAGGTAACCCCGAATTTTCAGAGAGCCTTCAAACTATCAGTTTATGAGTGAGCAAACAAATAGGAAAAAAGTAAAACACTAAGAAGCTTTATAAAATAATGTAATTGGATTTCAGATGCTTGAGATCTTTTTATTGTGTCAAAGATTTTAGATCATATCCTAAATACCTGCAGGGCTGGGTTAAAAATTCAATTAGTCAAATCAATATTTTCTGTAAAAAATGCTAAATTGTTTCATCAAAAGTATTTAAAACATTTATTTTAAAGCCATGTCTCGTGTGTTTTTACACTAGATTTGTTGTTGATTTTTATGCATTTTATTCACAAAAATTCCACTTTTGTACATTGTAACCCTCGTGCTCTCTTATGGGGTCCAGATGACCCTACCCTTACATTAAGGTAGTAGCCCTTCCATGACAAAGGTGGACAAGGTGTACAAGACTTCATGTCTGTCATTGGACTCCAGTAAAGATCGACAATCATTGAAAAAAAAAGTTCAGCGCACCGTCTTGTGGGGTCCAGATGACCCCTCTTTTAATGTAAACAAGCAGAAGGGTAACATTACTGGTTACACAAAAGTAGCTTTTTATAACGAAATTAAATTAATATTAGAATATTTAACAAATAAATCACAGATTTCAACAAATCAAATCTACTTGTGAGTTTATAAATCTCAAATTACTTGATCCAGTAGTTTGGTTGGGACACCCAGCCTTAATAATTTTTTTTTTTTTTTTTTTTTTGTTAAAAAAAAAAAAAAAAAAAAGTGAGAAAGACTGAAGAAGAGACAGTTGACATTGAAGCTTGTGCATGCAACAAACTTTGTCAAAACCAGTTAGGCCAGTTTGTCTGAGGAAAAAAAGGCAGAGCTTCCTCAGTGCTGTTGACCACAGGTCACAGTGGAGGTCTTAACCGTGTGAAACACGTCTGAAAGAGCTGACATCATGTATGACTGCGTCTGTGTGATTTCCATTCCAGCTTAACTCAACTCTTTAGGTAAAAAAATGAAATGAAGGCAAATAAACCTAGGGGTTACTTCAGGCAGCTACACGCACCAGAGATTCAGTGTACCCTTTTCGTTGATGGTGTGCATGTAAAGTGTAGGGCGTTTATGTCCGTGTTTGTCTCCTGCTTATATCAGGTGCCAGTACTGGCTTCATCAGGTATGTCAGCTGCTCCGTCACCTGAGGAGTGGATCTGGCTCCAGCAAAGCTGGAACCTGGGACCTTTCATTTAGGATGGTGCTGAAAGCTGTGCCAAGGTTGAAAGACTCGGTCAACTACGTTCAGGCATGTAGCAGCTTATGAACGATGTGCAACGGCACATGGTTAGATAAGAAAGTAATATGAAGCTCACCACACAAACAAACTCAATAACATATTACTGTTATGAAAGTTGCTAATAGAGACATGTAAGGTCAACTGTCCCAAATGTAAGATTCTATCTTTATGCTCATTGTCTGTTTTGATCTTGATTTATATTATTATAGGGTGACAGTTTTTGTCTGGTAATTTTTGTTTGACGTTCAAAAATGATTTTATGCTGTAAACCACTATGTGTTGCCTTTTGCATAAAAGGTGCTTTATAAATAAAGTTTGATTTGATTTAATTATGTTTTTCTGATCAAAGCAGGTTCAAGCTGTAATGGCTTCTACATTCACAATGGGTTGTGATGCAGGTTTTGTATCAGACAACAAGCAACCTGTTTAAACACTAGGTTGTTGCCTCCCTCCCTACCTACCTTTTGATATCAGCAGACATCTATTTTAAAAAGACATTACACTTCAAAGGATGTGTACTTAGACTACCGGGGGGGAGGAGGAGCCATATTTTTGTGTGTGCACCCGCACATGGGCTTGTGTGTCTCTAGGTTCAATAGAGTTCCTACAAAGTAAGGGATTAGTGAGCGATTCCAGACCATTCCTGAGGCAAGACCAGGCCCATCCCACTTTGCATTACACCTGGACTAAGACAACTTTCCCCTCGTACTTCCTGAACACTTCATTCAAAAGTTATGCAATCATTCTGCAGATTTTAGGAGTATGGTATGGAGACTTCTTTCATAATTTTGAACATATGACAGGAACAGTGAGAACAAGACTCTGACATCTCCTTCCTTATAAACCATTATATAGTGCAATGTTCAATTGACACATGTAATGAGAAATTGTTGGAAAGATAAATAAATCATTTTTTAAATGTATGAACTCAACGGCTTATACGGCCCATTAAGCAACGCAAATCAGTCAGATAATGTGGTATTACTAAACTACCCAGAATGCTTAGAGGGGCCAAGAGGCATGCAATTGGTCTGAGGGATTGATGGGAAGTTATTCTAGTGAACTGGGTTTTTTTTCTTTAATCTGAAATGAGTGCAACTTGACACATAAGTCAAACTTTATTCATAATCATTCTTAGATGTGACACATGGAATATAAAACATTCAATTCAGTTCAATATGTTGAAGCCCACTAGCCCAGTATGAATCACTCTCCCAGGCTCCTTACTATAGTATACGTAAGCCTCTTTCCACTGAGTGGTCCAGTCCGGTACGGTAAAAAATGGTACGGTACAGTTTATTCAGTTAATTCTGGCAATTGTTCCATTCAGTTAAGCCTCGCTTCCACTTGTTTTCACGGCGCATGCGAGGTGTAGCCCACTAGCATGTCATTGAGTCATTGTAATGCTACAACTAGAAAAGCAACAGGTGGAGGTCATCCAGAAGCTCACCTTTTTAATACTTTACTTCCGGTACTTCATGTATAACAGGAATTTAATGTTGTTTGAAAGAAGACTGCAGGCAGCTAAGACGACTACCGCCGTTGGAAACGTTAGCTTGAATAAGAGCTATATTGGCGCTTTTTAATGTCATCATCAATTTCTGCCAAACAACGGGTGGCTACAGCAGCTCCACATCAACCGTTCCATTCCACTTTTCAATGAACCTACAACAGATGGGGGCCCTCAAGAGGTACGGTGCAATACTGGCTGCTTTTTCCAATGGAAACGTTTAAAATACCAAAACGGACCGCTCAGTGGACAAAGGCTTTAATGCTCCAATAATCCATGAAGCAGTGTGGCTCCATAGTTTACCAAAGTTGTACTAAAACAGTTTGTAAAGATTTTTGAGCACTGTATGAAGCTTGTTTAAATAATTTTGATGTATTTTTCTTGATAATGGTCCGAAATATAATATAATGGTGGTATAACTAGTTATAGCTATATATAAATATTAGGGGTGTGCATTGGAGTCTGGCAATGCGATACATATCGCGATACATGTCTAACCATACGATATGTATCACGGTATTTCCCAAGACTGTACCTCAACAATTTTTTCACAATTTTCTTTTAAGAGCATGATTTAGAAAAAAACTAACTGAATATCAATGCACTTTCTTATTAAGATTAATTTTATTTAATGATCAAAACACTGACCATTGCAACTCTATCTCATACACAAGTTGCTTTGACCCAATTTATCTTTTGGTAAATTAAGAAATACTTTTTCTTAAATGGAACAGTAAACATCGTCTGATTTTCACAATAAAATATTTTTCAAGATAAGAAAAAAAACAGAATGAATGTACCTTAACCAATAAGGTTCTAAAGGTTTGATTGAGGAAATAAAGAGCTGTAAAGTGCTGTGGTCAGGGTTTAAGTGGAAAACAAAAGTAAGACGCTGAACTACGTTTGCTCATACATAATTAATGAAAATATAATCTTTGTCAATATTTTAAATTGATACAAGTATCGCCAAATGGAATATCGTGATATGTTGTCGAATCAGTTTTTCCCTACACCCCTAATAAATACGATTACAAAAACAAATCCTTTTGTTTTTGTTTTTCTGCTTCTGATGAGAAATGTGAACCCCTATGTTAAAAGAAACCGCAAGTTGGTAAATAAACGAATTCAGAAATCTGCAGGAATCCACCAATCTGTGCTGAAACCCCACCAAGTCAAACAGAAGTCCTGCTCTGAAGTGAAGGAAATCCAAACCCACACATTCCCCTGACTCAAGTCCCTCCATCCAGCAGAGCACATGTGTGGGGAGAGCTTTGCTCCAACAACAGACTCTATAAGGAGAATAGGAGGAACCATAAAACAAAAAGGAAGTCAAAGAAATAATTTATTCTCCTAGATCTGTAATCGATTTTTTAATGGTGACATAAAACTTTTGTCTCTCTGCAAAAGAGAGTTTTATTATGAGCAAGTATGTCAAATGTTTGTTTCAGCCTTTAGGTGAGCATGAGGCAGATATCTCTCCCACGCACCACTGAACTCTGGGAAGACAAGCGTACCTCATGGGGGTTGCAGGGGAAGGGGTGGGGATGATGACACAGCCTATCTCATCCTAGTAAAATGAAAATAAACGACTGGAAATCTGAACGAGAGCCAAGTAGAAGGTCTTTGCAGACATGATGGGTAGAGGGCTGCACATTTAGAGCAACAACAGGCCTGAGCCCCCCATGCTCTGTTTCTGTGGGATCAACTGCTTGCACAGAGGAATGTGATGACACGACTGTGGGGTCAAGGGAGGTTTTCTAACTGAAGAAGCCCCAGACACTGAAGAAGATCCTGTTTGAAGGTCTGAGCTTTTATCAACATGGCTGTCAACAAGTTCTCCACTTATATCAGGACTGAACTGCAACTGGTTCTCCCCTCTTGGAGTCATTCATTAACAATTACGTCGTCTTGGCCAACGTGGCCTCACTGGTACAGTTTACATCAGGGGTCGGCAACCTAAGGTTGGGTCTAGGGGTCTTTAACTACATCCATAAACCCCATATTCTATCTTCCTCTCTGCATATTTCCTGGTAGCTCCAACCTCAGTACCCCTTTACCAATATAATCACTGAACACGTCCAAGCCATCTCAATATGCTCCCCAGCATTTATTTCTAAAGTATCTATCGTGAGCTGTGAGTGTCATGTATTCCTTGCTGATTCTATCCATCCTTGCTACTTCCAACCTCAATATTTTCAGCTCTGGTTCCTGTCTTTTTCTCTGAGCCACTGTCTCTTCACCAACAACATAGCTGCTTTCACAGCTTTCCTTTCATTCTTGTTGACTCTCTTATCACAAATCACACAATGAAAACTTCCTTCACCCCCCCCCCCACCCTACTTGCCAATCAAATTATAAAACAATTGAAACAGGGAAGAAATCAATAAAATGCAAAACACACATATAATATTAAAATAATGAATTTCTGGTAAAGTGATTGCACTAAAACATTTTAAATTCTTTTTTTTTCAATTCTAAGACCTGCAGCTCCAGAATAGGCAAGCCCTCCCTAAATGTGTTAGTTATTTACTCTGATGATAACTAATGTTCCCACAATAAAAGCCCATAAAAAATCAGGAAAAAGTAAACATGACTTAGATGACTAATCATGTAAAGATGACGGGCTATTTAATCAATTCTGAAAGTTTTTACCGTCTACGTTAGAAGAAACAGCAGTTTTAGCACTAAAATAGAGTTTTAGTTGTAAAACATAATTTAGGATGTAAAATGCAGGATTAAGGATCCAAACAGGTTGGTTTGACAAAGCTTCAGTCTACTGTGAAGATTGCAGTGCAGCAAATCTTACAAACAACAATATATGAAAGAACATGCGTAAAATAATTTTTAATTAAATCAATAACATCTTCAGAGCTAATAAATTATTATATATTTTAAATAAAAGTATATATAAAGTAACTCAAACATAATAACTGACAGATCTAGTTTTATAATTTTTAAATAGGCAATAGCTTACAGGGAGAAAGAATTTAAAACTATGAGTAAGTATCAAAGTAGGTTTAGAAATCTATATCTAACTTAGAAAAAATGTCTTAAAATAAAATCCAAGTAAAGCAGTCAGCTCCTCCTTATTTCCTCCTGTATGTGATGAAGTAATTTAACAGATGCAATGCAAAAACAGCAGGTCATAAAATTTGACCTATAAAGAGGTATAATAAGTGTGTGCTGTTTATAGCTGAAACAACAAAGATAAATGCAAAATAATGATTTAAAATGATGCATTCAAGTATATTTTTGGCAGTACGGGAAATAGTACGACTAAACTATAAGGTCTTTAGTTTTTCTGTGCGACTTCAATTCTTTGTTTAGGATATTTGTTATCACTTTTATTTGAATAATGCATAAAATGCTCTTTGTCAATGTCTATAATAAATTTTTAAGAGTTTATAAAGTCTACCCTCCAGATGTTTAGCTTTTTTGTGGTGGTGTAAATCTTAAAACTTGTTCGTGTGGCTCTTCTGTTGCTTTAAACTGAGGCATGAAGACTCTATTGAAAGGCCTATGATGCTGCAACCCTTTGACATTTACTGACTTTGGATTAAAATATGAGCAAATTACATCAAATCTTACATAAAAATAAAATTTCAAGTTGTACTCACCATTTGAATTCCAGTTGAAAACAAACTCGTGGGCTTTACGTTATGCTTCTGCTGCTCGATTTCAGTCTCCAGCTGAGCAGCACGAACTTTGTGCTGGGCAAGCAAAAGAGTGGCAGGAAGCTTAGACTGTTCCTGGAGAAACAAAGAGAATTTCACTTTTTATTAGCAGTTCTTTACGATCAAGGTGCAACTTAGACACTAAAAGCAGTAAACTCATTTCAGAATATTCCTCTCTACATGTAAATAACCAACGGAGTAAGGATACTCCACAGTTACCGTTTGATTTCATGTAGTTTTATTCTGTTAAAAAATGTTTTCTATTGTAATTTTTCTGTATCTTGCAAAAGCAAAGTACAGCATTTTGTATATGTTCAAAAATAAACCCAGTTTTTGAAGTATATTGTATGGGTTTTTTCCTCTAAAACATAGCATCCGACCTTCAGATTTAAATGGTCATTGATATAACTTAATAAGGTGAAATATTTCCATTTTTTTCTTTTTTTATATTTGAAAATTTTGTGTATGCTTTCATAATAATTTTCATATTTGTCTTATTAATTTGAGCTCAGAAGTACTGTATTTTCTGGAGTACAAGTTGCAGGGTTTTTTTTAAAAGTTCAGCTGGTTTGTGACTTATTTGCAACATATACTCTAGAATTTTTTTGAAGAATTTTGTCTTCCTTTATATTTTTGCTGTCTTTACTTTTACCTTGGTAGCACTTTGTTCTTTTGTTTTAAAGTATTTTAAAAATAAAAAAAATATAATAAATATCATAGTTCAAATAACCACAAAAAAAAATCACACATTTTATCATTACAAGTTATTCATATCATGCAAAACTTTAAGCAACATACATCTAGAAAATGTCTGCACAAAGAAACATTTTACTTTTAAATAAATAAGGGAATTATTTTTTAAGAGTTAAAAAGAAGTGTACAAAAAACCCAATGTCTATAAATTAAACATATTGCAGTCGGACTTTCAACTTCCATAAATCCAAACAGTATAATTGTAGATAAATAATTTAGGCTCAATGATGGATGTCATTCTAATCTTTTATTAGAAAAGGATCGTTTGCTTTGAAAGTTCCCAGTGATGCATTTTATTGATCAGTTAAAAACTCCTCCCGGAAATATCAGCGTGGAATCTAATGTACGAGCAGATGAATGTTTCGTGTGTCCGAGCGCTAAGCCTCCTGACCGCAGAGACATACACCGATGTCAGGGTTAGAGACTTCCCTACCGCCAACCCCCTTGGTGTGGGAGGGGGGTGTGTGCAAGAGGATCTCATCTCCCTACAGTCAACAGGCGCTGTGCCTTAAACAAACAAACAACAAACTTAGTTTGCTATCTGTGATGGTCTTTCAGCGGGGCGCCCTGCAGGAACAATACCCTTCAAAGCCCACGGGTCAACAAAGTGGAGCCGATGGGCTTTTAAATCACAGAGGTGGAACAATGTAGGCTAAAGCACAACTGCTGAAAATAAGCTTTTAATGATCTCACTGCCGGGAACCCCCAGGCAAACAGTATGTTAGGGATGAAACGTACTGTATGTCAAGAGGTAGCTTGTTCTCTGCCATTCTTTCGCCTTAAATATTGATGTGTAATGTGTCTACTTCTCACCAGTTCATCCAGAAGAGCCTGTTTGTTTTTCCTCTTGGCCTGCAGCTGTCTCTGCTCCTCCTGCAGAACCTCGAGCCTCCGCTGTTCATTGCTTTGCTGTTCCAGCAGCAGCAGCTCCTCCAGCTCTTCCTGCTCTCGTGTCTGGAAACAAATGTTGGGAAACAATAAGTGCACTATACATAGAGAACTAAAGAGTTAATAGTGCACCCTCCTGCACTTATATACGCCCAAGACTTTGAGATGGGTGCATCTGCAACGGCAATGTGTAAAGAACACCCATTTCTGCACCCAAATATTAAAACTATTTGAAAGGAGTGATCCATAAGAAGGGGATGATTCATTTAAGAAGTTTGCAATAACCTGAAATGTTCTGACACAGCACTTCTCTGTGCTTTCCAGATGAATTCTAAAGTTGTGTGGTTGTTTTTTGTTTCTTTAAATCAGAAAAAGTTGGATTTCTTGGAAGTGAGTCATGCAGCTGTATGCCAATAGGATAGAGTCAAATTGCTTGGTAATCACTGTATCCTTGGGGTAAGACAGTTAACCCCCAAAGCTTTAAATTTTAAGAAGCGTAAAGTATTTTTGAATAAAAGTGTCTACTATATAAAATATAAATGTAGGGGAGACAAAATGACTCAGATACATACAAGCTTTGCTTTGTTCCTCTGGATGACATCTTTGTTCTCTCTCTGGTATTGCTCCATTCTCAGTTTGGTGTTTTCCACATCAGCGTTGTTCGTCAGGTTGTACACTACAAATATAAAAGACAAAAAAGAAACTGAGAGGCTCTTCAACCTGTCAGACCCACAAATCTCACACCCAACTCTACATATTTGGATGTATGGTTTCGCCCCCTCCGTGTCATTTTTTGACATTTTGGGTGTCCCAAACTTGTCTTTTTTTGATGTGCTGTCTGTTCTCATTAAATCATGGGTCCCCAACCCTCGGGATGCGGTACCAACTTGTACCGGGTTATGGTTCCGGTATGGCCCACATCCTGGTACTGGAGCAGTACCAGTCCAGAGGGTTGTGGACCCCTGATTAGCGTATCCATTTTTTCCCTGTTTGTGCCACGGAACTAAAAGGCCCTCAGACCGGCACCGGTTGTGGCCAATAGGTTAGGGATCCCTGATTTAATGGGAACAACCAGCCCGTCAAAAAATGAGAAGTTGGAGACACACAAAATGCCAAAAGTGACCCAGAGGGGGCTGAACCAAAGGTCCAGATATGGTGAGTTGGGAGTAAGGATACATTAGTCAGACACAACAATGTTCAATTAAAAATAAATTAACTGCTTTAAACTAAGGATAATATCATTTACGAGTAACATTTACAATACAAAAAAACAGAAAAAGCTAAGATTTTATTTTAGTGAAAGTAAAACTCGTTGACAGTATATGATAACGGACATAGTGAGTGTAATGTCACCCATAGAAAATGACTCTAATCAAATGAAGTCAATTCAGAAACCATTTTTTTTGTAGTCAGACGATGTCAGGAAGCAGTAATTGGTGCAAGTCAGCCTGAGTCAATGTTTCTATGGTAACCACTCTAACCAGTCAGGAGTGTGCTTGTTGGAAGGCCACACCCATTCCACTTAAATGTTTCAATCAAACATTTTGAACGTTCAATGTGAAACCACATACTTTTTTTGAGGCATGTGATTGGTCAGTTCCTAACTTGAAAAAGAGGTCTTGGCGAGGGGATGCCACTCACCTGAGAACAGGTGTCAGCTCCCCTTCACACTAATAATATGCGTGACAGAACAAAAGGCTTTATTTGTGTCGGTTTGTATGATTAAGTGTGTTAGCTGCAGTTGTATTGTGTACATTTTGACTAGTTCAAATGTGGAGACTATTCTGGCCAACAGGTATGTGTGCAACTACCGAGTGTGTGTGTAGACAGGCCCCGCCCATTCCAGTTTGGTATTTAGACCTAGTTGTTTAATGATGATGCTTTCCTCTGTTGCCATCTTCTTTCTTCTCTAAACCCCCCTCTTTTACCACCCCAATCTCCCTCTTTTTCTTTCCGTCCGTCCAAAAAAAAAAAAAAACAAACATAATCAATATAAATAAAGTTTAGCATGTAATACAACAGGGGTTTATACTCAATAATATCTGTTTGCTTAGCTGTTGGACAGGACAAGTTAAAAAAAAGGGACAAAAAAGAGTAAAAAAAAAAGAAAAAGAGCAAGAATGCTTCTTGGAGCCAACAGGTACTTCCTGTTTGGATGGAGACGGGGGTTTTGCTCTGTGTCCAGTTCTCAGAATAAAATTGTAGAATAAAATATAATTTTTTTTTTCCTAAATAAGATCCACTTTTTTTCAAGGATTTATGATGTAAAAGACATTGTGCAGCAACAGTTTGCTTGTTAAAAAGAAGTCATAAAAGATTCAGAGGCAGTTTGACTTCATTTGGAGGTTTGTTCTTTCATCCGTACGTTCAAAAAGCACTACAGTGGTGACTTGACAGATAAAAGGATTTGAAAATGTGTCCTCCTGGGCTTTGGAAGGCTGTGATGTCTTAATGGGTTAAAGCTTTCGCAAATGTCTTCTTAAAAATAATAGTCGCTGGAAAAATAAATAAGTAGCTTTTGGGTAGTAAAAGCAGAAGCACAGGTGTTCAATGGGATGAACAAATTAGCATTAGGAGTGACAGGCCAACCCGTGCCCTGTCCCCCCAATAATGACAAGCTACACAGTCCTCAGAGAGCTGCCAGTCAAGACGTGTCAACACTGGCAGAGGTGCTCCCTAATCCGTGCCCCTGGCTGGCACTAATCCCTTTAAAAACACCCCAGAGTGAAGGAGAAATAATAACACTTGTTTTAGGAAGAGCCTTTCAAGCTGGAACCCCTTACCTATGTCCTCCACTTGCTCCAGGTAATCGTTGTATTCTCTGAGGCTTTGGAAGTCACACTCCCTCTTGTTGTAGCTGCAGAGGAAGAATAGGGACGGTCATGTAAATAGTGAAGCCTAACGAGAGCCGACATTTATAGCTTCCATTAAATCAACCGATTTATAATACCATTTCTGCATAATGCCTGTAAGACACACATTAGAACATCAATTAAGAGGTATTAAAAAAAAATAAGAGGAGGAGAGCAGGGCCGGGGAGGGGCTGCGAAGTAAAATCTGGCAGAGAAAGAGCCAACCCATTTGAAACCCCCCAGGGAGACTCATTGTCTACAAAACAAACAGTGTAATGACAAAGACAAAGGCAGTTTAAGAAATGGGAGGAGGGATGGTATAGCACATAAACACACAGAACCACACCCCTTCACCTCACAATCTCAAGCCCCCCCCTTTTACTCACATTTTCATGACCTTCTTTCGGATTTCCACCTCCTTGTCGACAGTCGGGTCCTCGAAGAGCTGCACGCGAAAGTTGTTCTTCCTCAGCGGCGTGTTGCATTGCACACAGTTGCCGGCGCCGCGCACAAACAGCATCTCCACACAGTTCTCACATCTGTATAAAAGCAAGATTACAATCCGGGTAAGCAAGAAGTTCCAAAAATGACCCACCAAAGACATTGATGTGTCTGTGTAAGGAAATTCAGTTTTTATTTTTACATTGGATAAGCATCATCAGGCTGAATGGGTGATTATGGGGCATTAAGATGTTTCCTCCGAGGGCCTAAAGATGACTGGGATTATGATTGGAATGTCAATTAGGATGCCTCAAACTCTGAAACAAAAGGAAACGAGTCTCGTACTCAATGAGTGGAGCGCCTGTCTGCACTAAAAACAATAATTTAGGCTTTTCTACCAAATTACATCAAATATCTAAACAGATAGAACCATTCACTTAAGAAACACTTTGTCCTCTTGGAAAATACTTAACAAAATATTTATGCTTGTCCTGCTGAAATGATTTCACTTCAGTTTAAATAAGCATCCATCAAAATTTTCACTAAAACAAAAAAATCAATTTAAATATAAAGTTAAAAAAACATATTAGTGTTAAAAGTATTACTATAAATAAAAATTGTATTAAAAAGCTGTTTTTTTTATTTCAGTGCATCAAAATAAAAATATAAACTCAAACTATAAACATTTTTACACTAGAAATGTTACACTCCAGCTGCTTTGTCCCTTACTAATTTGGTATTACAGCCTATTTTACAAATCCTTTAACAAAGTCATGATTTCATTTATGATTGCGTTCAATATTTGAACTGCTTTTCCATTCTAAAAAAAAAAAAAAAAAAAAAAAAAAAAAAAACAACCTAATTTGCATGGTTCTGTAAGATCATCCCGAGACATCGCGGATAAATAACTGTTTCAAAGTAAACAAAAGGTGGAACTTTTGTTACAAAACCTTAAATGTTAACATTTAAAGTTGAAAGCTAAGCTTTATTTTTACCAAAAATAAAAGGAACAACTAAGTTAAAAGTTAAATTCAAACTGAATTCAAATTGAATATTTGGAATTATTCCAGTTTATTTCCATTTAATATTGCTAATGAAGCACAACATTTTGCATTTCATAAAATTCCGTTATAGTGAACATTTTCCATCTCGAGTGAGCCATACTAAAAGTTTATATAATTTTTCATCAATTAATCATTTTGACAATTATTCTGGCAGTGTATTTGATCAGTTTTTTGTTCATTTTTAAGTCAAACATTCTGTTTCACATTATAGTTCCAAAATAGATAACTTCAGGCACAAAATAACTGTGTACATTTCCCATAAGTCATAGTGCCTTTTTCCCAAAATATGTAACCCGAGAACGACTGCACTCCATGAGCTCTAGCTTCTCAGCATCCTAAACTTCACTAATTTAATAAAATTAATTTAAATTTATTATGGGACTGATATTAAGCTAAATTTAGAATCTAGAAACTAAAAGCAGAAAAGTTGCCAAACAGTCAAACTACCTGTTAAGGTAAAACATATTTCTCAGACTTTGATAAACTTTGCAATGTGTTGTATTTGAATTTAATACAAATTCTTACAAAAAATGACTCATATTTTTAATTTTATCTTCATTTACAAGACCAAAACATCCACTTTATTTGGTTCTTGTGATTTAGATTTATTCCAAACAAAAGGAAAACAGTTTTCAAACAGAGACAAGGATTTTTCAGCTCACATTTATTCTTGATAGTTTCCTTCATCTAGCACGATAGCAAACTCCTCGACAGTTAGCTAGCCCGAGGTAACAGACCCAAAGCTGTTCATCAATCGTATGTTTATGCCGGCAGACGTTTACCCATCAAACATACTTAAAGGAAGAGCAGACAGCAAAGATAATTGGGACTGTCCTTTAATTCCCCTCTCCAACAGGTCAGAGCCTGGACCAACGTTTGCACAGTATGCTCTCTTTTTTGGCAGAGAAATCCACCTTGCTGCTGGTGACACCAAGCTTGATATGTGGTTTCCTGATCTGACTCTGAAAATTCAAGGTTTACCTCTTCGTTTCAAAGTGGGACGTTCCCAAGGCAATGTGTCTTTGAGAGCACCATGGTCACCGTGCAAAACGTTTCACTTCATCAGCACAACTCAAAGCTAAATCAGCTCGGTAAGAAAGTGCAGAGACTTGGAATTTGTCTGTTTACACCTCGCGTTTCTCATAAGGGTCAAACAAGCCCAACCTGCTGAGTGTGACGCCAAGCTTTTCACAGCTGTAAAACAAAAACGACTATCGTCTCCAATTTGGCTAGGCTTTGATGAAGCATTAAAAATGAAAGCTAAACTACAGAGGGGGACATGTGTTCTGTCCAGTTGGTGCTTCTGAGCGTTTAGGAGCCCCCCACTCAAGTACACTTTGGAGGAGGCAGATGTTCACTGGAGCCTCGGGCTACAGGAGATCTATAGGACTTGCCATATGGAGGTAGACGAAGGGATTCGGCTTGTTACCACAGGCCCACAAAGAAGCCATTCATCAACACAGGCCGAGGAGCGCAGCATGGCCTGCCCCCCTGCCCCATAAATGGACCACACAACAGAAGTCCCCCAAAAGGGAAATCCTCCAAAGCAAAATAGTGTCAAATATCTTCTCTGCATTTCAATTTTCACCTAATTTTAGAGCCTCTTCTGAGACCATTATCAAAATGTGTCAAAAATTATTGATAGTTCTATTTACCTAAACTCAGAAACAGTGAAAAAGACAACTAAAAGGGTGTCATCTCAGCGTCCTGAAACTGCTGAGAGCTTCTCCCTCTTTCACCTGTCCTGCTCGGAGCTCAAGGCTCCTATCTCTTCATCTGCAGCTGTCAGCAGGTCACAGACGCGGGTGGTAATAGGAAGGCAAACAGGGTCCTGGCTCAGCAGAGACTCGCCTCCCTACAGTCAACCTTACCACCTTCTTAGTGACATTCCCGTTCGTTAATATGTCCCCTTTTCTCGTACTTGCAAAAAAAGAAACAGCACCATAAACAGTTACTTGATGTTTGTAGCTTCTACCACTTTTTTTTCCAAACAAGTGACTAAAAGTTCAGATAAAACAATGCTGGCTTATGGATGATGTTCTTACCAGCTAGAATCTCTTCTAATTAAATCTGCAACATCATAGTTGAAAAAATACCAAGAAACTTGCTTTCTTACAAGCGTGATTGAGTACTTCACAAAAACAAGTAGCTTCACCAGTATTCTGAACAAACTCTAAGCACCTTGAGATTAATTTCAAACCTCATTAGGTGTGTCAGTTTTTCTACAGTCACATTTACTAAAAAAAGACATGAAAAAAATATTTCTTAACTGCATCTGACCTGTCAAATGCAAAAGGACATCGGCCTAAAGGCATTCTGCAGAGGCAATAAATAACACTGCCTCAAAAAAAAAAAAAATACTCCTGGTGACAGAAATACAAAATGTGCTGCATTGGAATTTCAGTTTAAAGGTGCAGACAGGCTTGTTAAGACAATGTTAAAGTTCCATTCTTATATTATATATATATATAATTATATAAAATTGTTTCCTGTGGATTTTTTGGTATGATTATGCAGTTTTTAGCCAAATCAACAAATATGAATTGTTTATTTATGACAGATTTTCTCCAGAGCAGCAGAAGCTCAAAAGAAATTTACCTCTAGGTTGACAGGAGGATTGTTGGTGTGTAAATTAGCCTCTGCTAGTTTACCATCAACCTTTTCTTTACACTCTCTCCTGCTAGCTTATAGCCCCAAACCAGCCCAAACTAACATTAGTGTAGCAGTTCAGAGCCAGATTGCAACTCAGATGAGGAAAATTAAGACATTAATGGATCTGTTTGTGTAAAAGTGGATGATTCAGGCTGAATCCAAATTCTTCCCCTTTGGCATCTCCCCAGTATTTCAATTGTATGGGGCATTTGAAAGAGGAAGGGGTTTCCAAAAATATTTTTCAATGGGCTATGAGGGGTCATTGACATAACTCTCTGTTTGAAGGGCTAAATGTAGGGGTAGGGAGAAGCCGAACGGATAGGAGAAGAATCTGGATTCGGCCTTAGCATTGTAGCAGAAAAGACAGCTGTGTTACTGCGTCATAAAGGCGAGCTTTTTCAAACCACGGGTTTGTATCTGCTCTTGATCTAGCTGGATTTAATAAAGAAATACTAGGAAACACAGTTTTAATCTTGAACCTCCATCATACAAAAAAATACTACAAGAATATGTTAAAAAGGCTAAAAACATGATTTTCATTGGAGTGGGTCTTTAAAGACTAGAAAAAGACAAATAAAAACAATATTGTGCCAAAAAGGAAACAAATATACTAGTTAAGCCATTAATGAAATAAAAATGATGATTTGGTATTTCAAAAAAAGGTTTTCATTTAACACTTGTGTTTGTCCTGCCAATAATCCTTCAAATTGTTAATAATATTTGGAAAAACATTTAAGTCTTCCAATCAATACAGATAGCCGATTGAATTGTACGCCACCCCAATCTGGACAATGACATGACCTAATATAGTGTTTGACACCAAGTTTGAAGAGTAGCTACATCTTCCTGAACTGCAGTAAAGTAAACCATCAGATTTCTTACATTTGAATAACCTTTTTAACTTTTAACGCCTCTATAATGGTTAAAATTAAATTCCCACATTATGGGACTGTGGTGGGGGGTTTGATTTCAGCCCCAAATGCCATCAGTGATAGAAAAATACATTTGTTTTTTTGGTGCAGAACTTCCCTGGTGCACCATCTCCCACACACAAATCCAAGGTGACCTGAACATCACAATGAAGTGCTTCTCTGCAAAATTATTTTATTTATTTTTAGCGTGCATCTCTGCATCCTAACAGTAGCGGTGTGTTATGAGTGTGGTGACCTGATGACAAAGCACGACCACTTCCTGATGGGACGGTCAATAAACAGTCAGGGTCAAAAAGACATAAGGCTAATTCCATCACTGCAGTATGCTCATGGAGAAGGTTTACCCTTCACCTAACTATGTTCCAAAAATAATTTAACACATAGTTATTGTGCTTGCAGAAAAAGAAAATATTCTATGTGCGCAACAAGCAAAACAATTTTGAGTTTAAAACACTTCTAAAGGTTGTTTTCTGACCAGACTTTAATGAGAAAACATGTTTTCCAAATTTGAATAAATCATAAAATCACAGCTTGTATTTGAAAATTATGTAAACATAGCACAGCAGAAAGTACATACTACACATTAGGGATGCAACAATACACTTTCTTCACAATTTGATTTAAACTTTGATTTATGGGTCCTAGATTTGTTTCAGTCCAATTCAACAGATGTTTTATGTACTAAAAAACAAGAAAACAAAAAAAAAAAAAAAATCTGATTTTTTAAAAATTTCTTAATAGGCAAGCAATAATTTAGAAAAAACTTTAATCTAGCTCACACTATACCTGATGTAATGTGATGAAAAAAGAAATAATAAATTCTTCTTAAAGTTGTGATGAATCATTTGCTGTGGGCGGGCCAAAGTCTTCCTTCTCTGCTACAGTTCTGATGAATACGCCAAGTAGACCCATTAACGTCTTTATTTTCCTTAATTGTGCGAGTTGCCATCCGGCTCAAAACTGTACGACTGCATAAGTTCCATACTGCTCACCTTTTTTTTTTTTTTTTTTTTGCAACGCTAATGTTAGCTTCGGCTTGTGAGGTGCTATTAGCTAACGGGAGAGAACGTTAACCAAGGATTGATGGGAAATTAGCAGAGCCTAACTTCTGCACCAACAGTCTCGCCCACAACTAAGAGGCAAATTTCTAATGAGCTCGTGCTGCTCTGGAGAAAATATGCACTTAAAAGTCAAGCAGGCATTTTAAGTTTTTTTTTTTTTTTTGCTAAAAATTGAATAATCATAATTTAAAGTACTGGAAATAAAATAAAGGAATGAATTTACAATAGAAAAATATAGCTGGAATTTAAGCCTAATGCTACACAGTATAGGGATTCAACGGTTCAATGTAACATATGGTTTGTTTTTACTTGTGGCATCCCAACTAAACATTCATCAAAAATTAAAATTTAAATCCATGCAGAAATAAGAAAGTTTCCCTTTTGAGAAATAAACAATTAATGTTGGACTTTTGTCGACCTGCAAAATAAATTTAAAAAAATACAATTTTTTATTATTAGCAGCTCAGTGCTCACTTTCAGTTTATGGTAGGTTAATCTTCATCACTTTTATATGCATGGAGTAACATAAATGATTGGCAAAAATAGACAAATTAATAGACGTTTATAAATAGATATGCAAAGAAATACCGTGTTTAATTCTGAAAACATCATTTTAAATGGGATTTAGCATATTTTTTAAGATGCTTGTGTTAACAGTAAAATAATTTTAAACAAAGTACTATTTAGCTAATAGAACATAATAATATATGGAGGTTCTAAAGTTTGGACCTGCATTTTATCCAACTATTTTCTTGGGTTTTATACGTGTTAAAATATGGAATTAAATGTATGTATATTATGTTAACACAATCACATAATGGAATGTGGAGTCAGTTCTTCACCTATGCTGAACTGCCAGAGTGTTATAAACAAACTTTTTAAGATGCAACACATTTTCAGAGAAAAAAACTATTTTCATATATATATTTTTGCATTGTTTCAATGTTTTTTTCAGAATTTGTGTAGCTAAAAACAGTCAAACTGTTCCTGTTTTGTGTTAACCTGCTCCTCTTTTTAAACAGTCTAATAAAACGACTCACAGCGTGTGTCCACAGACGTTCACCATCAGTTTCAGCGAAGGGTTCCTGTACTTTGTGGTTTTGCATCTCGGACAGCCTTGGTCGTCCATTAGTTTTTTTGGACTCAATCACACAAATCAGCGAGCCTGGGAAAAGGATCAACAACTAGCTAAAGTTGCTTTAAAGCCGGCGGACTTTGCGTTACACTCAAATGAGTCCGACAAGAAACACCAGCATGCTGCACAACTAGTTCCTACACAGCGAGCAACTTTGTTGTCATACCATGAGTCAAATTATATGTTGGGAAAATGTTCAAAATAAATGCCACTTTTCTTTCTTTCTTTCTTTCTTTTTTCTTTCTTTCTTTCTTTCTTTCTTTCTTTCTTTCTTTCTTTCTTTCTTTCTTTCTTTCTTTCTTTCTTTCTTTCTTTCTTTCTTTCTTTCTTTCTTTCTTTCTTTCTTTTTTCTAAATAAAAGTGACTACAGAATTTTGTGTCACATTTTGGTTCCTTAAATAGGTCAAGTCAATGTTAAATGTAACGTTAATAATAATAATAATAATAATAATAATAATAATAATAATAATAATAATAATAATATAATAAATAATAATATAATAATAATAATAATAATAAACATGCATATTTTTGCATAACATCACAATTTTTTAAAGTATAGCCAATAATTATGTTTGAACAATTCAAGAAGTAATATGTAGTAATATGATGACAAAACTTTCAAGTGAAATAAATTGATGAATATTTTTAGATTTTTAAAATATTTAAATCAGCCAGAATTTTTTTTTTTTTTGCATATTTTCAAAAACATGCTGATTTTCACAAATTGGTGACGACTCATTGAGGTTTAAGAAATTGAAAACACATTACTGTGTTTTTCTGATTTTTAAAATTCATTCTTCTGAATATATTTGCGAAAATAACTTTTTGAACAAATAAAACACTTCAAATAAATACGTGGAGTTAATAATGAATGTTTGTCACTTTGGCTAAATTTAAAACCGCACAGAGTTTTAGAAACAATACAGTAACACGTTTTTGATCAAAGATATTTGCTGAAAATAAAATGTCATCTGAATCACATAGGAAAAGAGTAGAAAACTGTCGGGCCGTTCATTTCAAATGCCATTAGGGTGAACACTAAATCTGATGTTCAGCCTTTGATTTCCTTCTTGGATAATAGAAGTAAAAGTTTTGGTTCAACAAAATATGAAATTCTCTCCTTCAGAAAGAGGACCAAATCCATGATTTTTGCGCAGGTGAAGCTCGGGAGCAGCAGTCTGGATGAATGACAGCTGAAAACCAAACATTTGTGTATGGATCCTGCTTGCTCCTCCCTTATGGGCGCCCTCGTTGGCCAATAGCGTGGCTCTCCTGCAGATAGCCCCAACTGTGTCTCCCTCTCAGCGCAGAGTAAAAGCAGGAAGGAAAACAAATGTTACCCTTAACAGCTTCTTCATCAGCTTACAGCTGCTGTCAGATATCCGATCGCGTTCGCATGGCGAGGGGGTAACCTGATCGAGCTGGGAGGAGTGACTCTACAAGGGAAGGCTTGAACAAAAAAAAATGTCTTCTTCTTCTGCCGGAGAGGTCACAACAGCAAATGACATCAAGAGGGAAAATGTGAAGGAGGTGGATACACGGGAGTGTATCAAGCTTGTGGCGCTGGACGCAGCGGAGTTGTCCATGGAGCGCGCGGCTCCCAACACTGACGCGGTGCGCACAGAGCTGTTGGTGAGCGCCGCTTCCTCTCTTGCGTTCTCTCCGGAGCAAGTAGCGTGCGTCTGCGAGGCGCTCCAACAGGGAGGCAATGTGGACCGGCTGGCCAGGTTCCTGTGGTCTCTGCCACAGAGCGACCTGCTCCGCGGCAACGAGAGCATCCTAAAAGCCCAAGCTCTGGTCGCGTTCCACCAGGCTCGATATCAGGAGCTTTATAGTATTCTGGAGAACCACAGTTTCAGTCCGTCCAACCACACCTTTTTGCAAGATCTGTGGTATAAGGCCCGGTACACCGAGGCGGAGAAGGCGCGGGGAAGACCCCTGGGCGCCGTGGACAAGTACCGGATCCGGAGAAAGTACCCTCTCCCCAGGACTATCTGGGACGGCGAGGAGACAGTTTATTGTTTCAAGGAAAGGTCACGAAACGCGCTGAAGGATCTCTATAATCAAAATAGGTACCCGTCTCCAGCTGAGAAAAGAAACCTCGCCAAGATAACAGGACTCTCCCTGACCCAGGTCAGCAACTGGTTTAAAAACAGGAGGCAGAGAGACAGAAACCCTTCGGAGGCACAATCAAAGAGGTGAGGCGCACAGCAGACCCTTTTTTCTGGACACAAATTCACAATTTCACCAAACAAATTCCGTGCGTAAAAGTCAAATTTGGATAAACTCGTTCTTACGAGTTGGGGAAGACTCCATTGATTGTTTCCAGGGAGGTCAGATAGCTTTTTAAAATGCTGATTTTGACTAAAAACTGTCGATGGCTGAAAATACAAAACGAAATTTCGTTGAAGCACGCTTTTAATGTTTTGAAATATGAAGCTGTTGCCATTCAGATCCGGTTTCAACTGAAGCGGGACTAAGAGTCATGGAAACCAGAGGTAACAAAGTAACAATATCCCACACTTCAGTGATCGGCCCGGACGCGTTGAGATGCCAACTTTAACGAAAAAGTTCAAAAGTTGACTTTAAAAGGGCGCGTTTCCCCCCCTCTCTTTTTTTCCTTCCTTAGTAAAGTGCAGGCGGTGCGTGCGCATGCCCACAACACATAAATCATTTTCATAATCACTTCTCCACCCCCCACCCCCCTCTTGGACCAAAAGGGTCTCAGAGCTTCCATCAGCTCCCCGCGCTTCATTTCATAATTCCCCACACAAACAGACTGAGATGAGAGGGCGATTCTTTCATGTTCCTCTCTGTGGGAACAAAGATGACGCACACCTGGCGGAGGTGACCCCTTCTGTCCCGCTCTTTCAAACGTGCGCGCGCACCGACACAAGCCGCTGCACAGACTTTATCATGCTACAAAATCAAGAGATCTGTTTACTTTATACGTAGATTTCTTTCTGCCCTTGTTCTCTTCGTTCATGCGTATTTGCGCAAAGAAGCAACCACATTTTATGAAAAGTATGCTATAATCTAAAAAAATATCGGCTTAGAAAATGAAAATGTTGAGTTAGAGGGGAAACAAATACAAGCTGAATGCCATTTGTTTTGTCAGGCTACAGCTTTTTTTTCTCACGAGTTTATTGCACCAAATGGTCACAGGGTTGTTGATGGTGGTTGTCAGAGCAGCTCTCCATGAGGTCACACTTTTAAAAACACAGCCTGCTCTTCAAAGGTGTGTAGTAACACACAACAACAAACAAAAAGGAAGTCTGCTTATGGGAATAAAATGATTATTGAATTAAAGACTACAGTTTTGATTCAGGAAAATGTAAACTCTTGTTTTCAGTTGATTTTATTCAGATTAAAAAAGTCTGAATATGTTCTGATGTGTAATTTCCTGTCTCTCCTCAGTGAGTCAGATGGTAATCACAGCACAGAAGACGAGTCCAGTAAAGGCCAGGAGGAACTGTCCCCTCGGCCACTCTCCAACTCGTCAGATGGAGTGATAACTCATGGGACCCTTCCCATTCAGTCGGGACCTCTGGACAGTGGGGTTGTTATCCAGCAGATAGGGGACATTAAAGTGCCTCCAGGATCCGGTGGTGGCGGCCTCTACAATGGAAGTCTAGCAACCAGTAACACACCCTCCACTGTCTTTCACAATGGCGGTTCGTCTTACCTTTCTTCCCCTGGAAACATCCTCTTCAACGGGCTCAACCTGGGCATTCAGCCCTTGACGTTTAACCCGCTGCGGTCGTCCGGCGGGGTGCTTTTAAGCGGCTCTGGGGTGGACATGCAGATGCAGAGTGGACAGGAGAAAGGACTGGGCAGTGCGGAGGAGTCCTCCTTACAGTACCACTCCTACTCCGGCTGTGTAAACGGGGCAGACGTTAAGGCGGAGGGGGTTCACACCATGGCGGTCCAGAATGGAGCCTCGTCTGTGCTGACATTCAGCTCTCCATCAGCTGCTCTGCAGCTGGGTGGCTACAATCTAGTCCAGGTACCAAGTGGAGTGTCAGACAACGATGGCGGATCACTGCTCAACAGCGACGTGGGTCTACCTCCATTGCAACTTTCTTCAGCTTCTTCTTCCTCAACGATTACAGAACAAGGTGGGTTCAGGAGGAAACAATTAGAAAGAGTAAAAAACCTTTAATGAGGGAGAATAAACATACGCTGCTACATTTGTTTGAACAGAAACCTGTACCTGCTGAACTGTAGGGTCGTTTAAAAACAGATTTAACATTTTCAAGTCTTATGACAGGTCAGTGTTGTCCTTTGCCCTCCTCAAATGTTTCAGTGCAATGCTGCACGTCCCCAGTGGTCAACAAATTTGTTTTATTGCTTGCTTGTGTTTGGGCCACAGCCCAAGGGCCTGATACATAACACAGCCAAGACGAAACCCACCCACACACACACATAGACATATATATATATTTATAGTAGTCGTTGGTCTTTTTGGAGCCCCAGAGATAAATAAAAAACAGGTCCTGAAGTTGCCATCACTCATCTCTATTACACTGTTGATCACCAGAGCAAGGAGGGGAATGCTGAGGAAACACATTTACACAAAAAGAAACCATTCCAGCAGGTTACTTATCTGAGAGCAGTATTTGAAAATTCTAGATTTCTGATGGATCCCTTAAAAAAATCCTCTTAAAAGTTAAAATATTGGAGACAATTGAAGTCTGATGATAATAAAAGTACTTAGCCCTTGTGCTCTTTTATGGGGTCCAGATGACCCCACCCTTACATTTATGTATGATCCCTCCCACAACAAAGGTAGACAGGATTCTATATCTGCCACGGACACCAGTGAAGATAAAAAACTCTTGTGAAAAAAGTTCAGTTCACTATCTTGTGGGGTCCAGATGACCCCAGCTTTAATGTAAACATCCCTAGAACAGCACAAGCGTTGCAGGAATGAAACATTTTTCAGTTTGACATCATAACTTGTATTGATCTTGTGCTGTGGTGCCACAGGTTCCATGCCTCTGAATAATGTAGCGGTGACCTCCTCGAGCGACGACTCATTCCAGCAGCAGGACAAGCTGACCATGACGTCTCTGCACCACAGCACCATCCTCTACAGCATGAGCAGCAATACCCAGCAGCCAATCAAGAAGGAGCCCTTGGAAGCGGGCATGTTCTCCTCGTACCACCACGGGCTCCACCTGAACCCCGGCGGACAGATCACCTACAGCGACCCCAACTCGGTGGAGATCTCCTCGAGTCACAATGCCACCTCCACTACTGATGCTGTCAGCTCGTCCAGCCCCGAGCCAGAAGTCTACACCACCCTGACTGTCAGCACGCCTCTGATGGCTCAACCAGACCCTAACAACCACCACCTCCAATCCACAGAGTACCTCAGGACCCACGAGGGGCGGCAAGGGGCCTCATCTTCACACCTGATCGGCCCGGCATGAACAACAACTATATGAACCTTCCTGACAGTAAAGTGGATGGATCGGGGTCTGGAGGCATGAATGAAATGGTGCGGGCGATGTGCGGCGAGATGGAAACAGTGGGAGGGAAGGAGCTAGCCAAACTACAGACAGTGCAGATGGATGATGACATGGCTGACCTCTAGCCCTGCATCTGACCCCTCACAGAGGCGCCTCACAACCTCCTGAGCAGTGATATGACGATTCTTTTTACTCTTATGTGTGAGTGTGCGTGTGTGTTTTAAACCCTTGAATTTCCTTTAAATTATTTGCATTTGTTTGATTTTTTTTTTTTTACAATGCACTCTTGTCAGAAAAGAGCCCTTTGAGCGGAGAAAGAGGCACATTTCAGAAGCTCTATTCGTGAGACGGACCCAGAAGGAGTCGCCGTATCTGTTTGAGCATTTTTATAGACAGCACCTGCTACTTCCTGTTGAGTGGATCTGATCTGCAGGAGCAGGTGCTAGAATGCCTTTGGTCACGTGACCGGGATGTTCCTCCAAACTAAATGCGTCATGTGGGTCAGACCAAAAAGGTCATTCTGGAGCAGGGAGAGCCGGTACAAAAGTCGCCAGTCAAAAGGCTTCGCTGAAGGACTGAAGGGAGAATGGGTCAATAAACACTCAAAAGCTGCTGATTTTGAAACAAAAAAGTGTCCTTCAGGAAGCACTTTAAATTTTCTGAATGGGTCTCTGTTCACCACTTTGTGCTTTCTATCTTTTAAAACAGTGAAGTGGATCCGGGAGTGGTGGAAAAGTGAAGATGAATGTGCCTTTCTGCTTCTTAAATCCTCCGTAGTGTTGGTTGGTTTTAGCATTTGCACTATACCATGATATTAAAAAGTTTCCGCCTCTCTGCTGAAGGGTTGGTCCACATATGACACCCCTCAACCAATGCACAATCTCACAGTTGCGGCTCTCAGTAAAAGTGTCATCCATGACCCTTGCTGCAAAGATAAAAATGGAGATCTTGTGTTTTACTTTTTTTTTTGTATGTTTTATATTTGCTGCAGCCTGTAAAGGAGATATGATGTCATTGTACTATAACGAGTCTCATCAATCTGATGCAAATGTCACTAATTATTTACAACAGTTTTCTTCAAAGCCAACTGCTCACAAATACAATGTGTGCATTTTTGGAGAGTTCAAAGAACAAAGGGAAAAGAAACTGCTGTTTTATTGTCCCTCCACACCAACAAAAAGATTGAAATCCTTTATCTTTGCATGGTATCACAAATGTTTTGGAAGCAAGTGCATTTCTGTTTTTTTTTACTGCTTTTTTTTTATAGTGCAACTCTAAATGTGAGCTCAGCGAGCATAAAGCAGCTTTGGAGATTTATCACCGCCGCCTCTGCTGGTACGTTTTTGTCAGAGAGGGCGAGCTTGGAGCCTGCTTGTGAAGGGCTGTCCACCTCATTTCATGATAGGAACGTTTTAAACAACCATCTAGCATCATCTAAATGCCAGTGAACTGGGACTGATTTTCACGGTTAGTACATATGACTGGATTAATTTTTTTTTTTTTTTAGTATCCTCAGTGCTTTAATGTCTCAAACCAAAAAAAGTTGTGAGCAAAAAAGTAATTTCGTGCTTTTTGTTTTTTTAACAAAAAAAAATCTTAGTTTGAATTATATGTTTGTTATTTGAAATTATTTGAATGTATTTTTCTAAATCTCCATACTGCAATAAAAGTTTATATTTATAAAAATGTACATCTGATCTTTCTGTTTTTTTAATGTAGATTGCTTAAAATGTATCAAGAATTACAAGTGTCTGTCTGACAGACAAAAACACGTGTCGTCTCAACATTTAGTCCCATGTAGCCAAATTGTGAGGACAGATGGGGTGGCTGTGGGGTTGGGGGGCTGGTATGCTGTAATCCAGCAAGCCTGCTGCAGCTCTCTGCAAACCTGCGGTGATTGTTTGCACATGCCTGGCAACCTGGAGTTCATTAGGCCTCCTTTTCTCATCTCAGCCCCTGTAATTCAAATAAACAGCAATGAGATTTCCAGAGGTAAAGCTCCTTTTGGGTGGGGGGTCTGCAGATCCGCACAGCTCAGTCCAATCCAATGGCCTTTGGAGCCTTAAACGAAGGCCAAACCCCACGCCTTGCTGCTCCAACATGTGGAAGGACGCATTTGAGGGGCTGTCACTCACTCCGTCCAGGAAAGAGGCCGAGCTTCTGTCACGGCTTCAGGGAGATTCTCTGTAAATTTGCGAATTTCCATCCAACGAATGATTCTTTTATGGGCGCCTGACCAAGCCTGCGCAGGAAATAAGACAAATTTGACTTGCCAAGGATTTTACTTCAAGTAGAACTTACCTGAAGTAACTTAGAGGAACCGTCTCCTTAGCTGATCCTGACCACAGGAGCTACACATGATCTAGCCGCTGATCTAAATAAACAGAGGCTGTTTGTCTGTGTTCACCAGCCAGGCACAGGAGGAGAGAAAAAAAATGGCAAGGACTAGCAGGAAGGAGAGTGAACCTGGATAAGGTTACCTGTGCACAGGTGACCTCGTCGCCATGGGTAGTGGATTAGCTGATTGTTAGGTATCGGATAACTCCTGTAATATTGAAGAGGGTGAAAACAGCTTTGTTGGAGCCCAGAACAATATCCCATTCGGAGCAGAGAGCTTCAGGTCTGTAGATCTCACGGGGTGGGGAGCTGGAGGACGGGGTGGGCACAGAAAACTCTGAGAAGTTCCACCTTTGTGCATTGTGGCCACGAGTTAAACTGGAAAGCAGGGTGGTTGCCAAGAAGGGTTTGTGTTGCATGTTTTTTAATGAAGGCCGCCGGAGCAGGAAACGCTTTCGATTCTGCATTAAAACAGAAATAACTTAGGGTTTTGTTTTCTGCTCAGTCCGAAACGTAAAGTTTGGGTGAAAAAGCTAGAGAAGGAATTCCTAGTCTTGCCTTATTAAAAACACTGACCTCTGTTCTTTCAAATGGTTTCAAAGCTGACATTTAATAAGGCGCAGCAGACTGCAAGCCATATGTAACATGACCTGAGGACTATGGTACTCCACCACTCTACGTCCCACTAATGAGAGGGCAGGGGTCAGTGGGTACCAGCCTGCTGAAGACACTACAAGCCAACCAGCTTTCTGCTTTAACTGTGTTGTGAGAATTGAGTTTCTAAGTTTATATAGAAAGGAGAAAATGTTTTTTCTTTCTGCTGTTGCTCGGCAAAGCAGAGGGGCGCACGTCTGTTGTTGCCTGACAACCGGTGGGAGATGCAACCGGCGTGATTCACAGGTTTGATCTGGACGTCAAGGACAGAGATCATAACTCACAAGGACAGCTTTAAGTGGGCATGTGTTACACTCACAGAGAGCAGCAGCTGCAGTGGTGAGGCAGCCCCACAGTGTCCGGAGGTATTTCCCCAAAGAGAAAAACGCCCCGTCGCAACAGCAGCAGAGCATGTTTGAACAGACATAGGTTTCCACCTGCTGAAACACTCATCTTCTCAGGAACCAAGCTAAATCATGTTCAGTCGATGCTTAGGTACCCCCTCTCGAACAGGAGGCACACATCACAGCTGAAAATCTAAATGTTTTTGTTTATTTACACCAATCTTGCGGCCAATTAAAAAACAAAAATCAATACATCCAGGGTGTGTTTATAGCCTTAATTGCATATTTGTGGTCCTCTGAGGAAATGCGCCTCAATTGAGATGGAAGGGGGCGTGGCTAACCTCATCATGTACCAGGTCTAATTTTCCAACATGACAGGAAACTCTGTTAAGCTGATAATTGCAGCTCCAATTTCATTTAACTCACTCGTGTCAACAGTTGGGTTGCGTTCGCCTCTCAAAACACAAATCAAGCTGATAAAACGCACAAAACTAAAAATGTCTTAAGCCTGTTTGGACAATTTCAGTTTATTTTTTTATTTGCAACTTTTTATGACCAAAATCTTCTTTATTGAATCACTTTTTTATTATTCTTCTGTATATTTTATTATTTATAACTCCCCCCTCTTGGAGAAGAAATCAGTCACTCAGATTATACAGCATGGGTTTTGTTCCAGTGGATACAGCTGAAATAGCACTTTGGATTTACAGAGAGAGCAAAAACCATCTGCTCATCGAGCCAGCGGTCGCTTCGATTTTCCTCCTTATTTCCAAAAAAATAAACCCTCCAGCTGGTAATGCAGTCGGTTTGATGATGACATTTTTATAAAGCGATTTCCAGTCTTCCGAGTCTGGCTTTCTCTGCCCCTCATTATCTTGCTTTGGACCGGAGTGTCAGGCTATTTCAAATATTTCTTCTTTTTCCAAATGCGCAAAAATGATGCAAACATTTTTTTTTCAACTTTAAGTTAATTTCACAGGGTTGAAATTCAATTTTGAAGGGGAAGCCCGTTGTGGAGAAATAAGTAGTCCATTCTTCCTGGAAGTCCTGTTCTGAGCCGAGCAGTGACTGATCGTCCACCTATGTATTGTGTTACTTGTCGGGCTGTGAGGAGCCCAGCGCTGGCCGTGACAGAGGCGGAGAGTCCACATCTTGAAACAATCTCGCCCCCCGGGCTGTTCGGGTTAAAGGAGGAGGCGCGGCGCAATGTGGTAGAGATATTAGAGAAACCCGAGAGGCGCTCATCAGACAGCTCATTTACTGAAGCACTGAGCTTTTACGCAGCCCGGGAGCAGCCGTGCGCACAGGCTGTGCGTCCACTCCAACATGCAGATGGTCCTATTTCTGATTTAAAATGTATTTAGAAACATTCGTTATAACTGATTTTTGTATAGTTATTTTTATTCCTCCTTAAAAATTTGATGTGATCTATTCAGAAGCTGTACATTTTATTTAATTTTTTATTTAGTCTTACAGATTCTAAGGTTTAAAAATATTACAACTTTGTTCAATTTAAAATATTTTTCCCAGAAAAACTTCTTTACAAATTTAAAATAATTTATACATCATGGCCTCTTCACGGCCCTGTATCTTTTGTTTCTTTGTCTAAAAAAAGAAAAAAATAGGTCCAAGTTGAAAAATCTCGAATGATCTCCCATTTATGTAAAAAAAAATGATCTTAAGGCAGAAAAAAAAATTGCCTTAAACCTCACTAAGAAGGAGTTTAGTTTCAAAATGGCGCAGACGCAGAAATGTGATCCATGACGACCAAACCAACAACTGCTCCAGCAAGAACTGGTGTCGCAGAGAACTCATTTCCTAATGGATTGGTTTTGTGTTTCACTCCGCAGAAAACACTGGAGCCAGCGCGGTGCCAGTCTAGTCTCTGAAAAATAAATGCAGACAGCAGGCTTGAAGAACCTTCTCAGAACAATGCAGGTGATGATGCAGAAATAGATGGAGACTTCCCTTTCTTTTTTATAAGAAGTCCACTTTTACTTTCTTAAAAAATAAAGCAAAAAGTCCAAATAGTTTTATTTGGGGATAAAATCACATTTTCTGGCTGAAAATTTATGATTTCATCCTCAAATATTTAATTAAGTGTGCATATAAACACGCACGCGCACACACACTCAAACACACACATGCTGTATACATAGTGGTGGTCTATGGCCCGTAACAAGTTTGGCAGGTACTATAGGTTGCTCATAAATAAGTGCGTAATGGACTCAACTATCATAGGAACTTATTCAATTATATCACCTCATAAAATAAATGGCTTCTCTAATTAATAGAGTAGCAAAGGTGGACACACAACAGCGTGCTGAGGCTGCGTAAAATGCAAAATATTCGAAGAAAAAAAAATAGTTTTAATAAAATCTGCTTAGTGAAAACAAACAAATGTTTACATGTTTTATGTAATTTCAGGTTTTTTTCAGCTTTATTGCGAATGTCACTAATTCATTATAATTTCACTAGATGGAAAGCTTGGCGAATTTCTTGGTTAAACAGTGTTGGAGGTTGGTTCACGTCAGGCTGCTTTAACATTCAGAACATGTTAATGTGACTTTTTAAGAGTTCTGTGATAATTGATTAGTGTTTAGGTGCTCCTCAGATCCCTCAGTTGAAGCAGTGGAGGGATTGTGGGGGCGGGAGGTGGGAGCGCTCCTATTTCAGCCCTTGACGCACTGCCTCTGGGGAGGAAACGGAGCTGCAAACTCAGTCCTGCTCTGCTGTACAGGGTGCAGGGCAGAGGGAGAGCCAATCACCGAAACGCACAGGCTCCCTTTAAGCCTGACATATCTCCAACAGGAACAAATTGTCCCAACAATCAACATCCCAATCTGCTGCGCGCATCAGCGGCTGGAGAGGAGAGGATCGAGCCTGTGTGGGCCTGCGCTGCGCGACACCGTTGCGCTGGATTGCTCTGCAAAAAAACTATTCCAAACTCCTCAAACGCCCTCAGCTGCTTTGGATATCGAGGTTTGTGGTTGAGGAGCGGGCTCGGACACCATGTCAATATTACCATCCTTCGGGTTTACGCAGGAGCAAGTGGCGTGCGTTTGCGAGGTGTTACAGCAAGGAGGAAACCTGGAGCGGCTCGGCCGCTTCCTGTGGTCTCTCCCCGCCTGTGATCACCTCCACAAGAACGAGAGCGTCCTAAAAGCCAAGGCAGTCGTGGACTTCCATCGGGGGAACTTCCGAGAGCTTTACAAGATCCTGGAGAGCCACCAGTTTTCCCCGCACAACCACCCGAAGCTGCAGCAGCTGTGGCTGAAGGCGCACTACGTGGAGGCGGAGAAGCTGCGCGGAAGACCGCTCGGGGCTGTGGGGAAGTATCGCGTGCGGAGGAAATTCCCGCTGCCCCGCACAATATGGGACGGCGAGGAGACCAGCTATTGCTTTAAGGAGAAGTCCAGAGGAGTGCTGCGGGAGTGGTACACGCACAACCCGTACCCGTCCCCGCGGGAAAAGAGGGAGCTGGCCGAGGCCACGGGGCTGACCACCACGCAGGTCAGCAACTGGTTCAAAAACAGACGGCAGAGGGACAGAGCTGCGGAGGCCAAGGAAAGGTACGACTTCTGCTTCAGATTGGAAGATTTTCAGATCAATAAAGGAAAAATAACCAAAGAAGCAAAATTGACCAAAATAAAAGATTATAACACGTGCGTAATTTTATCCAAAAGAAGTAGCAACAAAGCATTTCTTAAAAGAAATTTGACTTTATAGCATGACCACATGCAAACTGAATAAGGAAATGCAAATTACTTTTTTGGACATGTTTGGTGAGCAGTGCGCTTTTATGCAAATTACGCATAATTGAAAAACTAAATTAAAAAACGAGAATAAAATTTAATTTCAATTTCCGCTGCTTTTAGTTTTTAAAAAAAATCATTTCTGAGTTCCTATTTTCTCTCATTTCTCCTTTTTGCTGTCATTTCTAGGGAAAACAGTGAAAACAACAACGCGGGCGGAAACAAACAGAACCAGCTATCCCCTCTGGATGGAGGAAAGTCTCTCATGTCCAGCTCGGAGGACGAGTTTTCTCCCCCTCAGAGCCCCGACCAGAACTCTGCGCTTTTGCTTCAGGGCAACATGAACCACCCCGGGGCCTCCGCTTACCCCATGTCCGGTCTGGGGGCCCCACAGTCGGTGCACGGCATGCACGGACACCCACACCAACTGCAGGACTCCTTGTTGGGACCTCTAACCTCCAGTCTTGTGGATTTGGGCTCTTAAAGAGACAAATATAATTATTATATTTTACCCAACGAGAAAACGAAGAGGACTGATGAGTGTATCAGATCAAAACATGTATGAAATAACAATATAGTAGCTTATATCTTATAATATAGACTGACTTGTCTGTCGTTAAATTTGGGTGAAACAAAATTCCTCAATTTGCAGAAACTGAACGCATCCAGCTGGAGCGTTTTGACCGATTTTCCTGCGCGCAAAAGCTAAAGGATGACACTGAAACTCCGAACAGGACTTTCCACTTTAATTTATGATATTTTATTAAGATATCCAGACAATTATATCACATCTCCTGCGATGGAAACTAAGAGGTAACGTTTTCATTAGTCATGCTCATTAGTTTCCAATAAAACAGAAGTAGTGCATTTGTCTGTGTGTTATTGTTTGAAAAAGGAGCATATTTTTAGATGTTTGATCCAGAAACGCGCGCAAACTGAAAATGAACACAAGATTAGGGATTTTTTTTTTTGGAGGAGGGATGCAAATGGAAAAATATGTTGAAGAAACCCGGCGGTCTTTGCTTTCTAACAACAAACAGTCATAAAGAGGAATTTAAATTTTTCAAAATAAAAGTCAGCATCAGCAGCTGTCTGTCAGGAGAGGCTTGTTTACACAAGAACCAACCAAGCGTCTTTCAAACCACCCCCGTCTGCCCCACTCCATATTAGAAAAGATTTCCAAACATTTATTATTTTTTAGCCCGTTTCATATTTATTTTTTTCTTTTTCCTCGTTGTGTTTGCTTTTTGATCAGGTCCATGGGAAAAAGTCGCCACATGCGTTCAGCTCCAAAACCAAAATAAGATATCAATTTGTGGATTAAATAAAACAAGCAAACAAACAAAAATAATAATAATAATATATGCAAGGATTGGGGTGTGGACAGCTCTCTTGTCCCCCCTCCCATCGTGCTCTTTTCTCTGCTCATGTCAGGGTAAATTGTTTTGAGCAGAGAGCACCGAGGATTTCCTGAGTTTAATCTGAAACAGTCGCTGCTCGCATTACTGCCTGATTGCGAAGATTGCAGGGACTGCAGGAGGCTCCAGCACCCTCAGCTTCAGTGGCGGGACTGGGGGCTGTTCTGCATCCCAGAGGCCTCACTCTTTGTCCTTGTGTCATCTCTTTGGACGCCCCCATCCCCGTCACCAAAACAGTGCGGGGAGCATCATCCTATGGAAATTTGGGATACAATCTCTGAATAATTTTATTTGTAATAATTAATATCGTTTTTTCTAATGCAAATATAATGATAAATGACCAATTAAGTAAATATATTCTCGATTAAGGGAGTTTTTTCAAAATTAAATAAAAAAATCATCATAAATAGCTGTTTGATTAGTTACTGCAAATGTAAGTGATCAAAAACTTAAAAAAAGATGAATTATTAAGGGAAAAGTATTTTAAATATGCATAACTTAAATGTTTAGATAAAAAATAAAATTATTATTAAAAATATATATTTTAATTATGTTCAAAAAATTATATTAACGTTTTAAACAGCTTGACACCAGATTTTTTTCCAAATATGGAAAAAAAAATCATGCATGCTATTGTTTTCATTTACGTTAATAGGGGTCAAAAGGGTTACATAGATCTCTGTAGACTTTTAGGTTTAATAGAATGTGTTTTTGTTGATCGGTTCACATGCAGTTTTTAAAACTTCTTTTAAAACCAGATTTAAAGATCAAATATTATTATACTTTGACAAACACACTAAATTAGATTTAAAAAAAAACATCAAAATACTTTTTCTATAATGTAGAATTGTTATCTTTCTCATTTAATTTGTTGCCTGTTAATCTCCAAACCATGCACTGTATTATTGTAATTTAGTTATTATTTACACAGACTTTTTAGATTATTATTAATGCAACGTTTTAATAAATATTTAGGGGTCATTGGCAGCCATATGGAAAGCCTGAGAATAAACTCAGAAAAGATCAATTTCATCTTCAGCTTCTGGGATTTGTCCCTGCAGCAGAGACCTGTCGTTGTGCATACAGCATCTGCTGCACCCGCCGCGCTGCTTTTGTCTCATCCTCTGTGCAACAAGTGCAAATGGAAGGTGTGCTCCGGCCTCGGAGACAAAAGCTGGAGGTAACGTCAGCCTGAGGCAGGCCAGTGCCAGGAACAACAGCTGCTGATGGCAAACAGAGCCCGAGTCATCAAAAGGGTATTTGGTTGGTCAGAGGCATAAGTGGCAGTGGCTCTAAATCAACAGCAGGAAGGGCCCTGACGTGTGCAAATAAACACTGAGAGGATAGCCCGCATGAGCCCGAGCCGTCCGCCTCTGCTCAGCTGGTGTGTTCTCAGAAACTGAAACTTCTCTTATGAGGACGAAGTCCAAAGCTGGGGGATTTTTGGTTGAATTGCCTCTTTGCACGGTCTGATGCCTGGAAGTGGCTTTCCTGCAAAGGAGAGGGGTGTGTGTGTGTGACAGAGGAGGTGGGGGTAAGGCGGGTGATGAGGGACAAAAGGATCTTTTCAGGTCTGCCTCAGAGGGGTGTAGGTGGTGGTGGTGGAGTTGGAGCGTGGGGGTTTGGAGATATTTTCTTACCAATGATGCATGGATCTGACAATGTTCCTGCCTGGCTGGGCGAACCCAGGGGCAGATCCAGGTGTGTGTGTGCGTGCAAAAGTCATGGTGATACTTCCAGAATATTTCTTGAAAGAATAAAGCAAACCACAGTAAATCTTATGATTTATCGGTTTTAGGACTGACAAGATTACACTTTTCTTCCTGAAAAAAGGCGAAAAAAAGTTAATTACACTGATGTAAGGGCCTCAGGCCAGAGACGGCTTACATTCTCAAGAGCAGGAAGCCATTCAGGAAGCTACTATGTGACAGAGCTGAAAGAAATATTTATCTCTGTCTTTCAGACCTCTGAGTGATACATGAGCCAGGATTCAGGAGGAGGACCAAACAGACTAACCTTAACCATTAAGGTGTTAGATTGCATGTTTTCTGTCAAATGATGGCCAGCACAATATACATTACCTGACATATAGGGATGCTGTAATGTGTTAAGCAAAAAAAAAAGCATCATGCAATGTCAATATATAGGTCGTATAGGGGATCGTGTGTGTGACCAGGAGGCACACGCTCACATAATAACCCCGCCTTGAGACAAGGATTAGCTGTGGTTGTTAAGAGAGAGACATCCATACGTTTAGAGAGAAAAATGATACATGCATTCATCCGCTGTTTGATCAGAAGACATCCCGGACAGAGGTGACCTCATTCGGGGATGTTTTTGAAGAACCTTTAGGAGGTCTTCGTGTCACTTTCAGATATAATAAATGTGCAGCAGGAAGGAACACGTACACGGGAAACGGCCAGGAACATCAGTCATAGAAATAACAGCATTTGGTGAGCCACCATCGATCCATGAAGTGCTTTCACTTTGCTTCTTATGTCAAATGATTTTTAAAAAGTAAAAATCTGTTCAGGGTTTTTTGTGGGAAATGCATACAAAATCTATGAGTTTCCTCATTTTTAAGGAACACCTGATTGACAGGGCAACATTTGGAGAAACTCTCAATAATCTAGTTTTAAGGAAAAATTAAATCAAATTTTACAAGCTGCAGTTAAATGTTTTCAAAGTCATAACAAATGTGGACTGCTACATTTTACTTTAACTGAAAAACACATTCTAACCAAGTTTAATTGCAAAAACAAATAAATAATAATAATATTAAAAAGCAGAGCAATATCATGTAGAACGATGGAGTCTACATTCTACAGCGACATGGTTTGTGAGTAAAAAAACATTAAAAATAATTACTTGAATGTCCTAATTAAAAACTGTGCTGTTTTAACCACGCACACTCATTTGGTACACACACTTGTTTGATAAATGCACTTTTAAAAAATAAAATCAATACCAAGTACTATATGTTCATATGAAGTCAGAATGTGAATTCTTCCCCTACCTCTCCAGGTCCTCCCTATCTCTCCAACTGAAGGGTCAAATGAAGGGAAAGTGGCATCCAAAATTATTTTTTAAGGGTAGAGTAACTTCAATTCATGTATCCCTTTGGCAATGCGGCGAGCTGCGTAGTGCTCCGCCGCGGAGGAGAAGCACTTTTCTTCATGTTGGTATGCTATGAAGCACATTAGTTCACATTTAAATGTAAGTCACGACTTTCTGTTTTGGCATGACCTTTTTTAAAGTTATAAAACCGGTGTTGTTATGTATTTCCGAGCGCTAGCAGTTTTACTCTTACTCAGCTGACTGGCAACTATTGATGATGTCATCGAGTGGAAGTAAACGTAGAAGTAGGAGAAGCCGAAGGGATAGGGGAAGAATCCAGACCCTGTCTTTGTCTGCTGTTTTCATTTGGCGTATTGGCTGTTCAGGTATTTCTAATCATCTTGAGTCTGAAGTTTCAAGGTTTTTCTATACACTTGAAATTGCTTAATTTAGAAAAAAAAATGGCAGTAGTGTCGTCATAATCAGTCTTTTTCAATAAAAATATTTATTCATACAGAAAGAATTTGTCTCCAAAAGATAAAACTAACTTTTAATCTTTATATTAAACATGTCTCCAAACTCTTCCAAACATAAAAAAAAACATATTTATTATTTATTTTCAAAAATGTGAATCATCAGAAAACAATCTACTTGATGCAAAATTATAGATGATATCCATAACACATACACTGAAGCCGTATTTCTAACCAAAATCTTTTCATAATGCTGTATTTTTACGTTTTGGGATGAGTTTCAGACATCATTCTCATCATCTTTCTACCTGTTTGCAGCAAATGCAAACAAACGCAGCAGCACTTGTGTTTTTACGCATCAGCGCTTAACATCAAATGCTTCTCAGAGGATGCATTGTGTGTGGATTAAACAAATGACCCACTTAATGCAAAGCTTTTGAGCAAGGCATTTAACGGCAGATTTACGATGCCCAATATGTCAATACAAAACATCAAAAGCGGCGCTGCAGAGGCGGGATTTAAAAATTCTGTCCAGAGTTTATTGTCCCATAAAAAATAAATACATATTTATTAAATTATTTTGCTATTATTTAATAATTCTTTTAATACATCTCTAAGATATGAGGTTCACTGAAGTAATGAAATTTAAAAGCTGAATGAGGAGTTTTCTTAATTTTTATGTATTGACAAGTAAATATTAAGAGCAAAATTTAGTCAGTTAGCTTATTGAAAATTATTCAAAACCCTCAAAATGCTATTTTCCAAAAATTGGATAAAGAAAAACCCTTAAAATAATCATATTAATTCTGGAAATTTTGACAACAAACAAGAAAAAGTACATTTGACAAAAAATTAAAGTTATAATAAAAAGGCAAATAGTAAAGATTTTGGGTGTCACAAGATAATATTAATATTAAATTTAAAATGTTTTTTGTGTTTTTTTTTCTTAGCTAAGTATTTGTTGAGGATTATAGTATGACTTTACTAAATAATTGTTTGAAAATCTTGCAAAGCTGTAAAAGATCGTCTGGTCAAATCAAATGTCTCACATGATTTTTTGGGGCTTGGCTGGGAAGGCAGACGCAACAACAGGAAGAGGTATGGGATATGGGATAATGAAATCTACCTCGCAACTCCCAAGGGGTATAAGCTCACCTATCCTGGGGCTCGCAAATAGCATGAGTAACAGGTCACACATAATACGAGCCGCACCCTGCTGTACTCAAACCTAGCCTTCACATGTTCCCTGCAGCTACATGCAGCTTGCACATTGTTTGCCTGCGTTGGAGTGACAGCCCACTGAATCTGAGCTGCCATCTTGCTCCCCTCGCTCTTCATCTTCATACTGCAGAGTGGAATAAAATACCCTTCTTAGTTCCAAAAAAAAAAAAAAAAAAAAGAATTCAGGAAATGAAAGTTGTAACACGATCCTGGCTGTGCCAAACATCTCCCTGAGCAGGGACAAAAGGGCCAGAGAAAAGCTGCTGGGTCTATTTTAGCCAGCAGATGACAGAAGTGAAGGGAGAGGAAGGGAACCTGGACGGAAGGAGGTGGATCGCACAAAAGAGACAAAGTCAAATTATTTCAGAGTTTTCTTGTTTCTGGTTTGTGCGCGTGACTTTAACTTGAAAACGAGTAGAAGCGGGTGCTGCTGGGATAAACTCTGTTGTCTTAAAAACTGAAGCCCACTGTGCACTGAGCCTCATATCCCACAGATATGCAAGCACCAAGCAAAATAAACTTCCCATTCCGGCCCTGCAGTGTGTTTTCTGGAGGGCTTCTCCTGGGGGAGAGCCTTTATGACCCTCACTCGTTGCTCAAGACCAACTCGAGTGTGCTGGAGATGAAGCAGAGAGGAAAATAAAGAGAGCAAACGGCAAATGTAGAATTGTTTTCCGGACTATTAGTAAAGGAAAAAAATGGCCTGATGTGATTAACTTCTTCAGTTCAAGTTCACCACACGACAGGTTCATCCTGGCAGCAGCAGGAGGGCAGAATGTTCCAACATCCTCTCACTACTGAAGGGTGCATTTGCAGAATAGTGTCAGCGGCCGGTGGTAATTACCAGGCTCTGTCTGAGACGCTGCTGCACCAACGTCCCATCAGCTCTGGTATCCCAGCTAAGCTCTGTTATTAGCCTCAGAGCTACTACAGGACAGTAGGCGCTGTTCAGCACAACCACAGAGCTTCTGTTTAATCTGCCTGCATAATGACTGATTGTTTTGGTACCAAGTAAATACAGACTGATGCGCTAAATTAGTAGAATCTTTGTCACGTCAGAAACAAGTTGATGTGACTTCTGTAATTAAGTTCAGTGGATTTGTCATTGGACTGTTAGGATGACAGAAAGTTTTTCATGAATTAAAATAATTTCAATGTGACTCGAAAATAAATAAATAAAAACAGAATTTGTCTCGTGGAGTTCAGTCAACAAAATGATGTGGCAGAGAGGAAACCTGTAGATTTGGAAATGATTAACTGCTTTGTTTAGTAAAAAATGACAAATACTAATACACATTAGTTTTACAGGTTTGTTTATGATAAAAACACGAAATCCTCGTGTTCACTGAGCGATCGGGTTCGATACGGTATTTTGAGCGTTTCCGTTGTTAAATGGACCTATTAGACATTTAGAGCCCCCATCCGTTGTAGGTCCATACAAAAATGGAACGAAACGATTGGCTCGGAGCTGCTGTAGCCACACCTTGGTTTGCAGAAAGTGATGACGCCATTAGAAAGCGCCAGTAAAGCGCTAAGCTAGCATTTCAGTATTCATCTGCAATCTTTCAAACAACATTCAGTTCCTGTTCTGCACGATGTACCAAAAATAAAGCAATAAAAAGACAAGCTGCTGGATGACCTCCATTGTTGTTGCTTTTCCAGTCATCGCACGACAGTGACGCGATGACACGCTAGCGGTCTACACCACGCATGCGCCGTGAAAACAAACTGCTCAGTGGGAGCGAGACTTAAGTGAGCGGAAAAGTTTAACTGGACCATACCGTACCACTCCTCCCATACCACATTGCTTAGTGGAAATGAGGCTAAAGCGAGACAAAAATTTAAATTCATAAACTGAAATGACCATTTAAACCAGGGGTCTCAAACTGGCGGCCCAAACTTTGCATTTGCTCTTGTCGTTGAATCTGGTTGTCAGTAAAGTCCTTAGCAACTGTTGCTAGCGTTTCTAGCCCCGTCGTTTCACATTACATGCAGGAGATATTGCTTATTGGTACACAGACATGAACAAATGTTCAAGAAACTTGTTCAGTAGACATAGACAATGGACCAAAGAAATAGACAGTGGATGCAAAAACATATTTTTGGCACAAATAGAACCCCATACAGCCCAGCCTCAGCCAGACTCTGCCTTCAGTGTCCCCAAGGTAAATTGACTTTGAGAACCCTATTTTAAACTGTTGTTTGGTTCAGGATCATTACAGTGTCTTTGGGCAAGACTCTGAACCTCACACTGCTTCTGGTGGTTACAGGTTGGCACCAGTGTTTGGCAGTAGATCAATGATTGAATGGAAGTGTTACTGTAAAGCACAGTAGGGCATCTATAAAGCGTTATTTATAAATGTAAAGGTTATGGCCTATAAATAATGAAAACCTAAAATTTTCTGAAATTTTCTCAAATTCTGTAAAAACTGTAATGTTGGAAACTCATATTAACTTGAAATACTTGCAAAGGTTTCTTCAGCGTTCAAATGGTCTCAGTCTGGTCTGTAAAGCTGCAATCATGAGGAAGATTACTTACAAGGCGTTCAGAAGATAGTTATTGAGACCCTCTACAAGGAAGGCCTTCCACTAAAAGTCATTAAACAAGCTGGTTGTTCACAGAGTGCTGTATTTAAGTAATTTAAGAGAAAATGGAATTGAAGGCTGAAGTGTGGATGGAAAAGCTGCTCCACCAACAAGAGGAATCAATTCAAGAATTGAGGGGAACATCACAAGGAGTGAGCTGAGGCAAGGAGCTGCGTTTCAAGAGCTCAATCCACTCTTCAACCAGAAGCATTCAAGACCAGGAGAAAAAGAACTGTTGATCAATGATCCACGAATCCAATGATTTGGAAAGTGGAGGAGGAGTGGAGAGGCACAGAACCCTTGATACATGGTGTTCAGTGTGAGATTTTCATTGATGGTCATCTGCTGGTGTTTTCTGAAGTCTAAATTCAGTGTGTATCTGCTGCTGGAGCTACGTTCAGGTATCTCAAGGAGCAGGAAATGTCATGTCTCTGTAGCATTCCCTGTATGTTATTTATTAAAAACTCAAAAACAGCATTCAAGCGCCATGATTCCTAAGTTCTAAAGTTCAAAAAGAATGTCTATAAAAAGACACAGCGACTCCAAAAATGCATCCAGCCAACAGGGAGCCCGAATGACCAAAGCATGACAAGAGTACACACGCAATACAATACAAAATATACCGTATAATTCCAGCCAAATTGCTCCAACACATTTATCTATCAAGGTTTTCTAAAGCACTTCATGCAGTTCTCCGCTTACATGCCGTATAGAGATGCGACTGTAATTTCTAGCAGGACTTGGCAGCGACTAACACAGGCGATGATTCCGAAAGCTGGATTAGAGGTTGATTATTTGGCAAACTCATCCAACCTGATCTGGACAGAACATCCATGGGTTGTTGTCCAAAAAGAAGACAAGAAAACAACAGACTCAACAAAGCAGATAACCTGAAGGCATCTAGAGAAACCTGGGATTCCATTACATCTACAGCGTATCATAGGTCGACTGCATACACACTGTTAATGCAGTAGTTCATGCAAAAGAAGGGGCAACCCAGAATTTAGAACACATACATAAAAATTCTTGAAAGTGTGCTGATCGATGTCATGTGATATCCCAAATTTTTTAATCAAAAAGGTTTTCTCTGAATTATCTTCAGATCATCACCATAAAAATATAGGAATTGAAGCATTGAAAAATACAAGTTTTACTTCTTGAATAAGCTGACAAAAACTTCTGAACTTTTTGTAGCATTCTACTTTTTTTAGATGTACAACAAGCAGAAAGAAAACAATTTGCTTTTTTACATATAAACATTATGCAAAAGGTAAGAAAAAAAAGCTGTAAATGACATATGGGAAAATTTAGCTTTTGAAAGTGAAGTTGTGGTTGGAACAAGAAAAGATTTGATTTGTTTTGTTTATATGACTAAATATTTGAAAGAACATCTTATTACGCATCAGGTTGATTGACAGCAGACCAGTTTTATGACTGAAAAGAGGTCCCAAAGGAACCTAAACCCTTTAGATGTAAAGGTTTGTGACAAAAGATTTTACCAAATTTGGAGCAACATAAGCATAGGGAGAAGTAACATGTGGTAAACAAAACGATTGAAGATTTGTTGTTCTTTGGCATCTAAATGCTAATCCCAGCAGAAAATAGTAAAATATTCACTGTAAAATTCAAATTTAATATTAGGTTTTCACTCAATTCACTGAAATTTAGGGGGAAAATTACCTATTGAAAAGTTGTGGGAGGAGCTAGCCTTCTCCAAAAAAAAAAACACACACTGGCACATTTCACCGGTGTCGCCTGTACGTCCATGAAGGTCTGAGCAATTCTAAAAACATTTGTATCAACATGTGCTTGTATCTAGGCAATCTGTTTTACAGGCAAAGCTTTGTTTATGTCAGGAAGACAATGCTAAACCACGTTTTGAAAGAACTGCAACAGCATGGCTCCAAAGTAACTGGGTCCAGATGCTGAAAGGGTTTTCCAGCAGTCCAGACCTGTCACCCACAGAAAACATCCAGCACATTATGAAATGATAACTACAAATGAACAGCTGAAACCAGGCAAGAGGGACAAAATGTTTAGCTTGGAGAGCAATAATATCTGATTTCTTAAATTTCAAAATATTTATGAAATGTTTTTAAAAGATATGTAGAAGAAACATTTTTTTTTACATAGATTTGATATTTTTTTAAATCATTTTTTAAAAGATTTGTGTTATAGACTTCTAAATTTGGGTTGAATAAGGCTCATAAACCACAAAATATTTATTATTTTTTTGCTTGTCTCTGCATGTAAGTGTGTAAAATAAGTGCATTTAAACATTAATCCATGCCAAAAATTCCTTGCAAAGATTTTAAAATATATATTTTGTGGAATAATATTCTTTCATTAACCCCAGAAGAAGAAATGAAGAAGAAGAAAACAGAAGTGAGCTGTGGAAGTTGGAGCTTTATGGGGATGCTCATTTGGGGAGCTATGAACTCAGACAGGAGACCGCGCTTCAGCCTCCCCGTCTCACACTTTGGCAGGTTTATAAGAGTCTAAAACACGGCTGAGAGAGGCTCAAGGTGCTGAACTTCAACTTGGCGACAGCTGCAGAAACTGGAGATCAGATAGTTTAAATATAAACTCTTAAAATCCCAACTGGTGCCCCCACTCTGCCGCAACACTTTCATACACATGTATCTTCACACTCTCCTTTCGTCATGCTGTACTCTCATTTACACTTGGGGGGGAAAACTTTTGAGCCTGCGGGTTACTTGTTTGCACACAGTTGTTTGTTGTCTTAAAGCAAATATAGATTTTTTTGATAATGTTGTTAATTTTGTCTTTTTTCTGGTTGCAGATTGACATTGAATGAATATTCAGAGATACTTTATGAATCCCACTTAAAGACAGCTTGTTTTACAGGTCCATCTATGATTTCACTGCAACCAAATGAGCAACCCTCTTCTGACATTTTTTTAAGTTGACTGTTCTCAGTTTCTGTGAGTCAGCGGCTCAAAGTAACTCATAACATTGTTACAAATCTTACCAAAGACTTGTAGAATACAAGCTGGAATATATTCCTCCTTGTGTAAATATAGGTGGCTCATAATATTTTTTTTTCTTCTTGCAGAATTTTTTTTTTTTTTTAGCTGTTCGTGGTTTATTTAAAATTGACTGGATGGAACAAGATGTGTCCAGGAACAGTGTCTCATCATGTGAAGTTGAATCTTTTGCAGCCTCTTGTGGTAAAGAAATGGAACTACATTTGTTTCTATGTAACTAGTTAAATTATTTCTATTCATTTGGATTTAGAAATTGTAAAACACTTGAAAAAATTACACCCCTATAAAAATATGTATGAGGATTTATGGAATTCAGATTGATTTTTTTTTTTTTGTTTTTCCAGCAGGTCAAATTTTATTTTATGGTTTTTGTATATTGTGGCATTGTTTTAGCTGCTGTATTTTAGGTTTTGAAATGTTTAGGACATAATAAAGCAATTTTTTGACCTACTGCTGTTTGATTGTTTCAGAAAATCTCTTTCTTGTGATGATATTGCCATCTAGTGGTGAAAATGTGTACTACATTAACAGCGAACTTCCAGCTCTTTGGTCAAAACAGTGAATTAATGGCTATAAACAAAAGCAATTGGATTTTTTTTTATTGAAAGTTTAAATATTTAAGAAAAGATTTAAAATGCAATCTGTTATACTTTTTGTAAACTTTTGTATAACAGTTGATGCATTCACTGGCTGTAAAGAACGGCAAATTTGAAGGAAACATCAAATAATGCAAATATCTGAAATTACTGTTTATTTTTCATTATACTATAAGTTTTTTATGGAGTTAATGTGCTTATTTTTTTTACAGCAAACTTCCAAAATCCCTTAATTTACAAAAATTTAAAATAAAGTAAAGAGTCACATTTTAGGTTAAACACTTTTATTTTGTTCCTTCTTGGTTGAAGATACAAGTTAACATAACTGGTGCTCTGAGATCTAAAATTAAAAATTAATATGAAAAAAGCAATTTTCGTAAAATTAGAGAGGACTGACAAGTAAACTGCATCCATTATTTGTCGTTTTATCATATCTTTATTTTCAGAGTCACCCAAAACAGATTCCACCCACAGCTAATCACTGCTTCACATTGTACTGAGAAAACAAAACGACCGCAGTCGAAGGGATGCGCAGATTGGCTGTTCGATCAATCCGACCAGAGACTGAACAGATGATTTATGGAGCAATACTAAACGGCTCCAATCAATATCTGTTAAAACTCAAAGAGCTGTGGAGAAGCTGGAACCTGCAGCACCTGCACACTGAATTCAATGAACGCTTGTTAAAGTATGTGCAGTTATCAAGTCTTTGTATGAAAGAGTCTCTCGGTTGTTAATATGCAATTATTAAACAAACAGAGACAAAAAAGAACCACGTGAGTGTGAATGAGTCACTGACAGTCAGAGTGTGGTTGTGTTTGATTGTTTTTGTTTTTTTTTTGTTTTTTTCACTTTTTAAATATTTATAATTATTGCTGCACGTTAAATAAAAAAGTATAGATTCAATGCAACGTTCAGTTGATTAAAAAGGACATTATGTCAACTTATTTCAGGAGATTCAGAACATGGGCGCTGTCCATGGTGCTGAACGTGTCCTGCAGCTTCACTCATGATTTTCTCCGTGCAGTTATTAAGCATCCTGTATGAGTTGTGCTTGATGATCATAGATTTTATAAAGTCATTCAAAATAGAAGATACGATTTGTGTTATTGTGTCACAAAAATCAAAACTTTTATATGCTTTAAAAAAAGTAGTGAAAAACTTCGTTAATTGGGAGATGAGACCTTTAAATGGAAAAAATATGTTATTATTTTGTATATTTACAGTTATATATGTTACATTAGGAATTTATCCAGATAGTCCAAAACTACAATCTAATAGAAAAAAAAACCACATTGATCCCTTTGAGGAGAAATGAGTTTATACTACAGCTCTATTTTTAAAAAACAGCAGATAGATATCAAGTAACACTACAAAATAAAAACTGTAAATGTGATTATCAATAACAATAATAATTATTGTGTAAATTATTATAAAAATCCTGATTAAATGATAATTTGAAATCGCCCGTAGATTTTTCAGATTAACACTATTCTCTTTCTTTTCTGGAAGATCTTGATTATTGTTTTTATTTTTTATTTTTTGTTTGTTTTTTATTTTGTTTTTTATTTGAATGAAAGCCTCAGCTTGTCATTGCAGAGTGGATTGATTGCAGCGTGGATTTCCCCTTTACATTGTGGCTTCACACAATTCCGCCACAAGGGGGCGTCGCGGTCACACAGTTTCAAAGTTTCAGCATCTTCTTGAAACGCCTGCGTCCATCAAGAACACACGACTTCTTTTCATTGTCTGATATATATATAAATATATATATAAAACTCCAAGATGGGAAGAAAAATTGTCTTGAAGTTGCAGACAGATTCTGTATGTTATATTTACAAGGTCAAAGAAGAAGAAGAAGAAGCAACTTTAAGAAACTACTTTGATTTAAATTCATGGCCTGCATGGGTACAATAAACTGGCAGAATAACGTCTGCCTCTGCCATCCCTGTAAACTATTTTGATGGCAATTTTTTTTCAATAGGAGCAAATAGTGAAAAATATCTAACCTTGTAAACAATAATTTGTGTTTAAGGAAAAAACGCTGTTGGAAGGCGGAGGACAAAAGCTTCTCTGGTGAGGACAGTGTGTAGCGGTGGATTGAATGACCGTTCCTTGGAAAAGCAAAGAAAAAAATGTATACAATTAGTGAATCTTTGCAACCTATTCAACCTTTATTTTCTTCTGTGAAATAGTAAAAACGCACAAACAAGGATCACGATAGGCTTTCTTCAATGACTGTTTTCTTGATGCGGGAAGTTTTATCAAATGTATATGATAAAACTTTACTATTTTAAAGCAGTTTTGTGCGTAAATAATAGAATTATAATGAAGTGATACTTCCTTAAACGTTTTTAAGTGTTTTTGTGAACAATTTCAACTTCAATAATTATATTTTTTCGTTAAATTGAATAAATTATTTATCACAAGACGTATAGTTTATAAAATTGTCAGCAGTCCCTGTCATATTTGTAACATTTCGACTCAAAATACTCTCACCTGCAATTAAAACGCAATTGAATGCATTTTTATTTTGGTAGCTAGTTTTCCAATATTTTTTGTAATATTTTAGAATTAGTCTTTTGCTTTTGTGGCAAAAAAAATGTAAAATGAATTTAAGTAAATTCAATTTCAGGAAAATAAAGGAGTAGCAATAAAGCCAAAAAAAAAAAAAAAAATTTTCTTTTAAATTTCCTGCTAAAATATATGTTAAAAAAGATGGAACTTGCCTATCAAAACGTGCTGAGACCTTAATGATCCAGAATTGAGCAAAATATTTAATTATGTGTTTTTATCAATGTAAGAAAAAAAACAGTAATTTAGAAGCTTCAACAGGTAACCCATATACAGATCGCCTTAAGCTCAAGGTCTTTTTAGAAAGAATTATTTTTATTAATATGATTATGGGATTTATGCGTTTAGAGGCTTTCTGAAATGCAAGTTCAGTGGTTCAACATGTACTTGTTCCAAACTTCAACTCCTCTGCCCTTCAGTGTCTGAAAACTGAAAGACTCCAACACAACAAAGGCGTTCAGACAGCGGGCTGCGCGCTGTCTGTCATCGTCTGTCTCAGCCCCACATGAAACATCAACTCAAATCCGTCAAAACCTTCTTCAGAGGTCTCCAAATTATTTGATTTATACAAATATAATTGTAAATCATTTTTCTTGAAGTTGAAATATGAAAAATTGGAAAATAAATATTTTTTTGTTTGTTTTTGTGATTCATATCAGCAGGATGTCACTACTAAATTCCTAAAAAGGGCCAATTCACTCCAAGCAGGCGCACGCACCCGTGTGTGTGCGCGCGCTGGGGAAGTTGTGGTATCCCTAGTCCAGACTTTTTTTATTCGTGACAGAAGCCTTTTCTTTGAAAGAGGGACCCGCAGTCGCTTCTGCTCACAAAACAGCGGCGGGGCCCCTTTTGTCCGAGCTGGGACCCCAGACTCATCATTAGCACTGATTACCGCTGACCAGTTTGACAACCTTATTGACTGCGAGAAAGACTTTTTCATCGGGTCCCCCAGACGTCCTCACACTCAAAAGAAACGGAAATATTTGGCCTTTTTTTTTGTCAGAGTAGTTTGGGAGGGTGTGGGGGATAAATCCCCCAAAAGAAATCCTTTTTCTTCTTTCTCTTACTCGTTTCCTCTCTTTTTTAACATGTTTTTTGGCTTCTGTTTTGTCCAAACTGAAAGGCTTTTGTGTGTTTCATAAGTTACTGTAGCCTCATTAATTGCAAATTGGAAAGGGGGGGGAGTAGGGGGTGTAGACCAGGTGGTTGCCACATCAACCGGAAAAAAAAGATGGCGCATAACAATTTCTCATTTGTGCCCTTTAAAACTTCTTTGGCGCATTGGCGCAAAACCTTTGGAATGAAACGCATAAAACAAAATGGAAGAGAAACAAATAAATCACAAAAGATGCTGCATCAGAAGCTGACTCTAAAATAAAATCAGATGCAGCAGCTTGAAATCTTCATGCGGGCCCGAATCCTGCAGCGTCGTGCGTAAAAACAGCTCACATGCGCATGTTTTTGTGTGCGGTTTAAAACTCAGGTCCGCAATCTGCTGTGTTTTGATCTCTATGATCTCTCCTGCGGATCATCCGGGTTAGTGAGCCGGCCTCTCCGCGACCTCTCGCTGTCACCCTGCATTAGAGGACGCAAAGCATGTTGGCCAATTAGACCTCGTTCCGAAAAGTGTCAGTGGTTTCAGCACCGCGGCTTTAGAATCTTTTTAAAAAACGGCCAGAGGAGGATTCTTCATCAAGATGTTGACATTTAATAATAAAGACTATAAAGTTAAGCGGCTTTGATCAACAGTTATTTTATTAAGTTATCTTTACTTTTTTTTATTTTTACTGAAACACAATTTCACTAAAGCGCGCATGCTCAACAGGTTTACCTGTGTACAAGGTAAGTAGTAAAAACACCAAGCAAATGAATACGAAATTCCAAGAGACAGTAGAGCAGGTCGTTTTAAATAAGCAAATAAACATTATTTATAAAACCTCAAAGTAAAAATATCACAGTCCTTTTCAACATGAAATACCCACAGAGAACAGCAGGTTAGGCGAGTTTGGATCCCCTCATCCGTTCACCCTTTTTTTCTTACTTTTTTTTCTTTTAATTTTTCATTTTGAAGCACTGTTAGTCCGTGAAATCCGTTTTCAGTTTTCCACACATGGGCGAAACAACAGTACACAGGCCTAAAGAGGACAGAGATGGGCAGTCCGCCGCGCGTCACGGATCTCCCCGCATGTTTTGGCAGCTGTCAATAATCAGTTTGTGTGTGATATATACTTATTTTTTCTTTTGAACTCAACGCAGGCACTATTACTTGTTTTATTAGATTGTCTTTCACACGAATCCCCATCTTCTTCATTTTCTTCTTTTCTTTTCTTTTTCTTTCCTTCCTGCCCGTCAGATGTCACATTCACTGTCGCTGGAGGTGATGGAGATGGCCGAGGCGGCCGCTTTGCTGGACAAACTGGCCTCCGGACTGGACGAATTCCCCAGGCGGTCCACGGTGCCATCATCATCCGCCAATGAGCGAACCGAGCCGCCGGACAGAACCTGCTGCTGTAGCCTGGGAAGAGGATGGAGACGATGGGGTCACTCGTCCAAGATGCTGGGAGGGGATTATGTGCATCAAAATCCATAAAAAATATAGTTGAAAAGCTTGCATAAATATAAAAAATGAGAGTCTCTTGAATTAAATAAAAAAAGTCAAAGGATTTGGTGGATTATATATTTGTATAAGTAAAAATAAAAAGCACAGCTAATTTAATAGGTTAAATTACCTGCATTCACAGAAATTCATATAAGGTAATGAGTAGTTTATGCTAGTACGATTAAATTTGAATCCTAAAGCCTAAAAAACATAAATGATATTTTTTTATAAAGTTAAACATAAATATAAAAATATTTGGGCTGTTTTAGGTTTTCTTTATGAAACAGAATTTTTATTTTTAAATAGAAATCGTTCACATTTTTTTATTTTAATGCAAATATGAAGTTAATTATGGTGCTGTTTACACTGTAAAAAAAAATGTTTTATCGTAAAATCGTATTATTGAACCAAAATTTGCTATAAGAAAAAAATTATCCAGTAAATGATTTCTGTTGCAAGCATCAGTCGAGTGAATGTGAGTATTGCTTTATTTCTTCCAAAGAAAGCGTTTCTGTTGGATTCTTCTCTGCTGTGATGGAATAAAAGGTGGAAGCACGTGAAGGATGCTCACCTGTTCTTGGCAGCAGCCGCTCTGTCTCTTTGTCTGCGGTTTTTGAACCAGTTTCCCACTTGTGTGGGTGTAAGTCCAGTCGCCTGTGCAAGCTCCCTTTTTTTGCTGGGGTTTGGGTAGGGATCCTGCAAATACCATTCTCTTAGCAAGTGCCTGGTTCTCTCCTTAAAGCAGTGGGTTTTCTGCTCTCCGTCCCAGATGGTTCTGGGAAGGGGAAACTTCTTCCGCACCCTGTATTTGTCCACGGGCCCCAGCGGGCGCCCCCGCAGCTTCTCTGCCTCCTGGTAGTGCGCTTCCAGCCAGAGCGCCTGCAGCTTCGTGTGCGACTCTTTGGTGAACTTGTGGTTCTCCAGGATGTGGTAGAGTTCACGGAAATTGCCGGTGTGGAAGGCGACGACGGCGCGCGCTCTCAGCACCGACTCATTCTTGTTGAGGACCTCGCAGGCCGCTGGCGCCACCGGCAGCGACCAGAGGAAGCGGCCGAGGCGCTCGACGTCCCCGCTCTCCTCCAGGGTCTCGCAGACCCCGGCGACCTGCTGGGGGCTAAAATTCAAGATGGGCAACTGGAACATGGAGGCTTCTCCAGGGTTTCCTTCACCCCCCTCCGTTCTCCTCGCTCGCTCTCCTCCGCCTCGGCTCCTCTTCGTCGTCTCCCGGTTTAGCCAAGGGGATCCAAGGCGGCCAGAAAGAAACCCAGACAATCCCAAACTTATCGAGCCAATCGCCGGATCAGCCGAGAAGAAGGCAAAAACCAAAGCAAGAGGAGGGACGATGCGCGTGGGGACCGGCTACCGCATCATCGGCCTTGGCGAACTTGGCCGACAAGAAAAAAAAAAAAAACAAAGATGCGAGAAAACGCACGCCAGGACCGCGCAGATTTTTTAAAACGATACACTGGGATTGAATGTAGGGAAGAATTAGGAGCCGAGATGTATTTTTAAAGGGGGAGAAAAAGCCAGTCAAGCCCCCTCCGATGATTTCCTATTGGACTTGGCAGATTGGCTGCGCGGTTGCCATGGATGCACGTCAATCTCTGTCAAGTTCGGCCAATCAGGCGGAAAGGAGAGCTCAGCGCCTCCCTTTAAGAAAAAACATAATAACGTAAACATTTTGACCTTTTTGCATCGCGTCTTCAAACGTTTAGATAACCCGCAGAGCTTCCTGAACGCCCCGCGCCTTTGTGGTAAAGAGTCCTCCGTCCGTATGGCGAACCGCGCAAACACGCGCAGCCCGACAGCGCTTTAAGAAGCTTTACGCACTGAAATGACACATCCCCGTTCACCACAAACCACCCTTAGGTTCAAACATGCAGGTCAAATCATACTGTAGAATTATTATTCGTATCACAAATGTTCGATTTTGTATGCATCCTTTTTAATTATTTTTGCTATCTGAAAAAAAAATCATGCCTCAGATTCTATTCATAGCGGTTTAAAAAAAGAGGCTTTTTAATCATATCTCAGCCTTCGAAATGAGCAAGAAGGCTCTCATTTCAAATTGCCATCATGACCGTGAATTTTGCTGCCAATTGCAATCACTAAAAAATCTTTAGGGCCCAAGAAGAGTCGCGGTATGAATGCGTAAAGCTTCTATTTTCATGCGTAAAAGCACAAAGGAAATCACTTAAAATACGTCTTTGTTAAATAATTTTGGAAGGATTTTTTAAATATTATTTGTGGCTTGGATGCGCGTGCAGAGCTGCAGCCTGCGATGTGAAACATTGCAGGGAAGAAGTGAGCGTATATATAGGATTATCATGGCCCCGCCAGCCTACTCGGGTTTTAGTGGGCTATCAGACACACTCCGTTTTGTGCACAGGCTGATTTAGTAAATAAGAGGGCGGATAGATAGCGCAGATGGTTTGAAGTGTCGGGTCAGATTATTTCATGGCTGGATACAGTAGTAAAGTTCATTCTGACGGAAAACCCTGATATTATTTTCACATACCCCCCCCTCTACCCCCTCTCGCTCTGCTCTCCTTCTCTCCCTCTTTCTCGTACAGTCGTGCGCGCACACGCACGGCCTGAATCCCCTTCGGGATTTTTTTTTCTATGACTATAGAGTCTTGATGGAGGTTATAAAAAGCCTTCGAAGCTGTTCATTCTTTTGCTGCTTCACTGCAGGCCACATTTTTCATAGAAAAAAACCCCACACACATCCCACCAAAAAACAAACAACGAAAAATTAAGAATGTTGATCTTTTAATGTTAATCATAAATAAATATTTATAAGAACATCGACAGGGGGAGGAGGAGAGAAGCAAATGAGGCGCAATTTAACTCCAAGGCCGCATCCTTCCTCCATATTCCAGCACCATCCAGTTGTAAATAAAGAATAAGAGCTTCCATCAGATGAAGCAGGAGAAGGAAATTGTGAGGGCGGATGACAAGGTGCTGATCTGAAATATTTAGCTGCCCTGTAAATATTTTATCCTTGCAGGTTTCCAGCCCCAAACTAAATTTACAAGCGCCGCAATGCTTTCTTGAAGGATGCGCGCATCAATTAAACATGCGCGAGTTTGGATCTCTTAAACGGAGGGCTGCAAATAACAATTGCCGACCATGCTGTGTAAGCAACACGTCTAGCTCATATAGGTCTGCTTTAAACATTTATAAATGAAGAGAAAAGGCTTTTTTTCCCCTCCCTGAAGTATTGGTGCTTTACTGCAGAAAAGCATCTTTTTTAGGAGAAACATTTATTTGCGCAATCGCTCTTTCCCACTAACTTTGTTATGCTTTCTCGTTTGCGCAGATAAATTAAAGTGATGCGCGCCAGCAAATACTTTGTAGCTTCTTTCATGAGTCTAGGCCTGTGTCACTGTGTCAGCAGGAGATAGGCCTCCTGACACCAATATCGCCAGCAAAACAGTGGATCTCATTCAAACACGTCTATTTCGTCTCTGCATCATGAATCATACAGTCAGTTCTCCTTGTGAGCATGCTGTTTCATCCATGTGTGGGGAGGCTTTTAAATATTTTTATGTGCTCAGTTCATATTTGATGAATCAAACACCAGAAAAAAATATATATATGTCATTTCTCAAAGTGTGATCATATTTAGAAAAAGGTCAAAAATCAAGTTCGTGTGCATCGAAATGAATGAAAATTCCTGAAAGCAACTAAACAAATTTACGCTAATAAATAAAGCTGATGACGTTTTAGGTATTGAAAAAAAAGTACATTAAAATATGAGTCCAGAATGATTAAAACATTAAATCAAATAATAAAAAGTTAAAACAATGAATGCAGCTATTTCTGCCAAACTTAAATGTGTGACACTTAGGTGTGGTGCACCTGTCTGACTGCCCTTGTGTTTAAGTTAAGAGTGCATTTACTTTGTGTTCTCATTAGCATGTAGCTGGGTCGTAGCTCGCCCTGGGCGGAGGGAGGGAAGGGAGGAGTGGGGAACAGTTACATGTGAACAGGCTGAAAATGACCTAGATTCCCTATGATCAGTGGAGCAGACGAGACACTACAAGAGGCTGTCACCAACAGTCATCCTGCCCCAGTCTCATGCAGACCTACAGCACCTTTCCTCTCCATCTGCTCCCCTTTTGCATAACTGCTGATTTTTCATTTCCATGCAAACATAAACACAGGCTCACGTAAAATCCATGTAAGTGATAGGTCTCAAAGGTTGCTGCTACTCCAGCTGTGATCACAGATAACTTTCACTAACAAATACATTTTCTGTTTGACAAAGAAAAGGTTGCAAATCTCTCCGCTCCACTCCGCAGACAGTAAGGTCATGTTGATTTCTCAGAGCTCAACCTTATCAGCCTCCTTCTGCGCAATTAAGGGATTACACTTCCTTCCCAATTAAGGATATCATGTCAAACAACATTACCACATAAAACCCTCGATTGCATTTTAAAAGGCGTGCCGGGCTCGATTGACCCGGACTGGCCATTATGTCTGACGTGCCTGACAAGGATTGTCGCAAATTCTTTCTGAGTTTTGTTTATACTTGCCCAAGAACAGCGGGGTCCTTTATTTGTTGCTTGTGCTTGCCCTTAATGTGTTTGCCACGACTTGATCATACTTCTTATCCACTGACCCATTGGCCCCCAGTGTACATAATCCAGTGCCTTTCAGTCACACAGCCCTGCTGACATGGATGGAGGAGAGGCAGAACAGTGCAGCAGTCTGCATGGGGGGGGTGCGCTCACACATGGCCAGCCCCGCTCTGACACACATACCATCCCCTTAAGCTTTTGTTTCACAGGGCATCTACTGCACCGCTCATCCAGACCACGGTTATCGTAATCGGTGACATTTGACCTCATATCCACGGAGCGAGTGGACTCCTGCGCGGTTTATCGGCTGCACAGTTCCTCGATGATACCATCAGCAGTGCTGCACGTTCACATGGAGGGGATGGTTTTCAGCACTTGTGTGAAAATAGATGTTTTACCAGACCGGCATGGAGACCGTGGGGCCACACAAAGGCGCTGCACCTGGGTCAAAAAGATTTTCTGTTGTGCAAATCTCTGCAGCGCTCTCACATATTACAAAAGGTTTACCAACCATCTGTGGCCTGTAAATCTAAGTTCATTGAATTCTGTTATTGTCATGTGGCACACAAGCGAGATCCTGCATTTAAGGTCTTTCAGAATCTTAATGTTCCATCTTCACTGCTGGTTGCAAATGTGAGAGGAGAGAGGGGACTACATCTGGCTGTAGCAAACAAACAATGTAGTGAGAATGGACCTTGAGTCCTTGGCAGAAAGCCATTAGCAATACCTTGAAACATACCCTTTTTCCCTTCAAAAACACTTTTGTGGAGCATGTTATAGAGTGCATGCAATTACTGCATCCATTCCACTCTTGAATGCAGTCAATTTCGGTCCAGATAAAGGGCCAAATGAAACTAGGCGGTGTGCATGGTGCACACTGCACTACTTTACATAGGCTATATTTGTGAGTGTTTGTGTAAGAGCAACAGAGAGCAGAAATTACAAATGAACAAATGCCCCGCATCACCTATAGTGATGATTGTGTGAAAATGATTGTGTGCATGAAGCAATACTTTGTTGTTGTATCTAAAATGCCCAGCTGGTAATTCTAAGCATTGTTACAGTGTAGAAGGCAGAAACTGAAAGCAGCAGCGAGTGACTATCCACATAAAAACACAGTCAAACGTTTAGATGTTTTTTTCGTTTTTGTATTTTATCTGGTTTTTTTTTAGTTAAAAGAAACTACAAATTTTGCAAGTAAAGTCAATGAAATCTTAAACGTAGCCTTTTCTCAGCTTCAACTAGAGCTAAGCAAGATTATTTTTTGACAACATTTTATTCAGTACATGTTATTAAAATAGACCCTGTTTGATAAAAGCGTGTTCTTAATATGTTCTTGTGGCATTTTTCTGATGATGGAGGGCAAAAATAAATTCAATGAGGAAGAAAATTGCATTTCTGGAGAACTTATTTGTTCTCCATTCCGATGCATCCACTACATCAGGGCTGTCAAACTCAACGAGACAGGGGGCCACAATTCAAAACACACAGTAAAAAAGAAAAGATTAAGCATTTACTGAACACATAAAAAATGAAACAAAACTTTTAAACTTAAAAAACGTACATTTTTTTAAAATATAAATGTGAATAAAAACAGACAGGAATAATATTCCAGAATACATCTACCTAAACTTTAAATAACTTTTAATATTTTGCTCTCTAAATAAACATATTCTGTCAAATTTTACAAGTTACAAAATCAAATAAACGTTAAAAGAAAAAAAAAACCTTCAAATTTATTTTCTTGTATATCATTTCATATAAAAAAAATAAACTTATAAATATCCCAAAAGATTTTGCTCTCCATAAAATAGATCCTGTCAAAATTATACAAGATAACATTGGGCCGTTAATAATAATAATAATAATAATATAATTTGATCTAGAGGGCCAAATATAATTACTCCAAGGGCCGGATCTGGCCCCCGGGCCTTGACTTTACCACATGTGCACTAGATCCATGTACTTCTTCGTTTCTCGTCCAATTTGGAATCTGGCTCAAAAGTGTAGCTCCAAAATAGCTCGCCATTTTTGTTGCACCACTAATGTTAGATTGGAGGTGTGAGGGGAACACGTAAACAGATTGCTTTCAGTAATGGGTGTCGGTAAGGGGGCGGGGTTGCTCCACACCAACAGTTCCTAGGAAACAGGTTTTTTTTTTTTATTTTGGCTAAAAACGGCAGAATCATTTTTAGGAGATCAGTGGGATTGCTTTTAAAATAGATCAAAAGAGGATAGGAGGGAGATTTTTTTAGTCATCCTCAGTTTTGAAATGACACAAGAAAGGGATGAGCTTTTATTTTAAGGTCGTAATTCAAGCAAAAAAAAACAAAATGAATGAACACTTCAAAGAAATTTTTTTCCAAATTCCCGCATGCCTTAACTTATTTTTGTCGTGGGGGACGCTGGCCACCCTCTCAACCCACAAAACTCAATAAATAAATAAAAACGCTGTTCATGTCATCGTTTCTTGGCAACACCCAAAGGTGACAGGAGTCAAAACTCATCACGGTCAGGAGGTTCTGTGGCGTCAGGGAGCTGCATGATGCGTGAGTCAGGCCACAGGTCACGACGCCACAACCCCGCCGCCTGGGCCCTCACTTCCACTTCACATTGTCTAGGACCCTGTACTCCTCCAAGTCAAAACACACACACACACACAAAAAATGTCTTCCAGCAACCCACTTTGCTCTTTTGTCTGCACCGTGGCGGCTTTCTCCAACAGTGACATTTACACATATCTGCTCAGGACGTGGGTGATTTCATGTGTTGTTTGTGAGCACAGACACTTTCTTTTTCATGTATGCCGTACTAGGTTTACCCCATGCTTTCAGTCCTGATTATTTCCTCAGCATCACTTGCACAAATTCAGAAAACATAACAGTGAAAAGAAGAGAAGGAAAAAAAAACATCTTAACCGTCCATTAGCTGATGGAAAGTATCACAATGAGAGTGCAGTGACTTTACCTTGAGGTAAGAATTACCTTAGAGTAAACAGTAAAGGGAAAGGTGTTTTCTAGTTGATTCGCTTCCATTAAGCAGTGCAGCTTCTTTGACCCCGAGTTTATTAGTGGCAGCAGCAGATGAGCGCGATCTGTGAACCATAGTGAGGCTCACTCCGAAGGAGAGCCTGTTCATTCAGCTCTGCAGAATTACTCTCAGGGTCTGCTGAAAGCTGATACGTTGTTGTTTTACATTTTTGTGAGGGTTTGTAGCTGAAAAAAAAAAGAATAAACACAAAATCAGCAAGAGAAGAAAAGCTAATAAAAGCCTGTAACAATTTAAAAGGAGCACCAACTCCTACGTGGGAGTCATCTCCACTTTGAGGACTCCTAATGTCTGTCAGATGTGCTTTATTGATGGCTTATGTCAAATGCCATTCTGACAGAGCTCATTAGGGTGAAGCGAATCGTCTAGGTAGAGGCAGGAGGAGGCAGGAGAAGGCAGAGCTGGCGAACTGCCTGATCACTGTGTGCATAAAGCTCAGCACTGTACCTAGAGGGTGATGCATCTGACAGGAGTTAGCTGAGAGGGCTGAGTGTGAGGGAGAGCGATGAAGCGCGGGGAGAAAGTCCACGCGCATGTGTTGATGTCATTGCTGGAGTTAACGGGTGTCACTGAGCAGGTCCCCTTGCTTGATGCCAGGACTCCAAACACAAGTGACAGGCTGACAGTCATCTCGCTTTCCAAACTCACACATGCTCAAATATGAGTCCGCGTGGAGCCCTCTCGGTGCGCAGTGTGGCTCCAGCGGTCTCGGGCTACAAGGACAAGGCCCTGTGGAGACCTCAGAGACTTTGAGAAAATGAGTCAAATGATTTTTCTTGCTGGTTGCCGTTATTCTTCGTCATACAGTAAACATCCCTTAAGATATTAAAAAAAACAAACAAACAAATATTTACATCTCCAGGGTTCCTCTACTGTAGAAGATTAAATATCTTCACTTAAACACATCTTTTTGTGATTGTTGCCTGATGGCCGTCAGGCAAGCCCTGACTCTGCTGAACAGTTGAATCCATATTTGCTTTAGCCAGAGGCATTGTTGATGAGCTCAGACTGTTATGTGACATCTTAATATAGTGATTAAAAATGCATGTTTGAAGGGTCAGCAGAGGGGTGCTCTGGGTGCTCCTGCCAGGGAAGATTAAATCATTCGATTTAACAGGCGTGCAGAGGATTAGGGTCAATGTAAATGAGAAAGCTGTGAGAGGCAAAATTGGATTTTCCTAAGAAGGCAAAATAAAAATAAAATCTCTTCTTATGTGGATGATGTGATCGATATGACTTAAATTTTGTGCAAAATGACAAAATTACAAAAATTTTCAATATCAGAATTAGCTTTTATTTGACATCCTGCACACATATTTCATAAAAACCCAGCTGACACATTTTAATTTTGTATTTGTGGCTAAACTTCTAATCCAATCAACTGACACCAAAGTCCATAACAGATTACATCTGAGCTGATCGATGACTGCTGCTGAGTGTTTGACAGAAACACTCTTTCAGTCACAGGTGGAGAAAACAGCGTCACAGTTACCGGCCGCACAAGATCTTACTGTTTAAGCTCAACCTGTTGACAAAAACAAGTGAAAACTCAACATTTTTTCACTTAAAAAGTATGATTTTTATAAATAAAGCAAACAAATAAATGAACAAACCTTTAAATTGTGCTGAAATTTCTGCAGCGAGCAAATAAGAAATGTAAAATGAACGATGAAGTATTCTATTTTATGTATAGTTTTTTTTTTATATCAAAAAGGCATTTGTAAATAACAACCTGCTCACTCTGGACTAACTCTTTAGATTAAAAAAAAAATAATAATACTCACTAAAACTTGGTGTTCTCTAAATTTTTCATCTTAGAATACTGATTATATATTTTTAAAAATGATCCCCCGACAAGTGACATCTAAATTTATGGCTTTGTGTACAGTTTGTTCCTTATTTCTCCACCTCGCTGGCAGTTTTTTTAGCATCGCCATTTACTGTCTTCCAAATGCTTTCAGAAACACTGACTCTCATGGCCTTGTGCTGAATAATACAGCTCTATGGAGAGCAAGGGAATTTTCCTCAGGGCACAGGTGTGCTCTGATAGTCTCATAAGCCCCCGAGCAACACAAAGAAAAGAAAGATGCTTCCTCCCTGAAAAGGAATCGGGAGGCACAAGGTAAAGAAACAGACCGACAATGGCGTCTTCGTTTGGGTGTATTTTGGTTTTGACCTTCAGACGGAGATTCAAATAAATGTAATACCGAAGAGGCGCGGAATCAAAAATCCAAATGACCCTGAATCGCTACACCCTCGCTCTGACTCGAAGGAATACGTTATGTTCAAAGATGTGGTGCATTTAGACACACTGAGAGGGAAAGTGTGCGGGTGAAGCTCCTCAACAATTGGCAGCACCAGCAGTTGCTTCTTTTTACACGCTGACATCCTTGACGATGCTGCAAACACAGCGAAAGAAAATGTTATTGTGTTCATTTTTTTTTATTTTAAACAGAGCAGGTACTTATTCCAGTAAAGTTAAAGAAAAAAGTAGTGCAGGAAAAGTTGTTGAAAAGTACTCGGTTTGTTTGCATACGGTTCATTGAAAGGGTCACAGTGGCTGCTTGACATGCAGAGATTGGGTTGACAAGGTAAGTGGCCAACCTGCTTAGGGAGGCAGACTAGACAAGACACTTAATGAGTGAGGAGAAGAAGTGTTTGCTCATGAAAATCTGTCAGGAAAAATCAGAACTCTGTTTCTTTTATTATTATTGTCAAAGGAAGATTTTTCTAGAGAGGTAAGGTCCTCTGAGTGATGATCTCACATTTCTAAGTCTGTTATTGAAAGTATCTGTGTTTTAAATGGCAAATCTTCCTCACAGCGATGCCCGCAGTGAGCTGGAGGCTCAGAGAAATCCTGCCTGTCCTTGTGTGTCACTCACTAGCCACAGGAAAATGTTTTTTTTTTTTCCATTTTGCTGATAGGGCAAAGTGTCTCTATGAGGCTAATGCTTTATGTCAGATTCTATACTAACTGGCACATCAACAAGACCAGAACCACCTTTACTTTTCCTGTAAAAGCATTTTTCTTAGTGAGGGTTTTTAAGCAGCAGAAAAGCTGATGATTGAATTCTTGGTGGATGCTGGAGATGCAGTGCGGAAACCTTCATGCTTCATCTTATTTTGTCCGTTTCTCTCCATTTTATTATCCACAATTCAGCAATGAGGACAGCCAGACAAGTGAATTGGTGGAGCCGGGAAGGAGCGGCTGCAGCAGGAGGAGTAGGAGGAGGAGGAGGCGCAGGGGGAGATGTTCACGGAAGAAAACAAAACAAAAATAGACAAGTAGTGCCAAGCTCTGATAACTGGCATGCTGCAGTTGTATGTCAGTCACCTAGCAACAAGTCCTCCCCATCACTTACCCCCTCTTCCCCGGCTCCTGCTGCGCTCTCTAATTCAACAAATCTGCTCAAAATGTATGGTTGCTCCTCGAACAAAACGCATTCTGCGCCGGGGGCGAAGGATGTGGGCCTCCGCTGAACACGCCACTCAGCTGCCCATTGACCACCGGGGCCTTTCTCTGCACACACTGAGGAGTGGGGACAAAGACCCTGAAAGCAGGGGCAGCTCCACAGAGAAAACATTTGCTTGCAATTGTGTTTGACTGCATAATAAAAATGATGTTCTTTTTTAATTTGGGCTTGTTAAAGGCCACACTATTTTTCTCTGGTCACCTGATTATTGTAAAGAACCAACCCCTCACTTGCCCTGCGGGCCACGGAGGGGGGAAATATTGAAAACGGTCCAAAGACCTCCCCACTCTTTACTTTAACCCCTCTTGTGTTTCAAGGGTTCTCTAGTAAAAAACATAAATACGTGGACTCTGTTCATTACAGGATGGGAGAGTATGCTAGATAGAGTTCCTCTTTTATTATTTTCTACAGAAAGGATAATGACAGTGAGGCACACACAGACACAAACACACATACACAGATGGGAGCGCAGCCATGCTTGCCCGGAGTTGTGAAGCATTGAGAAGGTTAGCATTCCTGGCCCTACTTCAGTGAAACAGGCCATTAGTGAAAGCACCAGGATAGCACACCAAAGAGTGCTTCAATGGTCACATTCACATCCAGTGATTACTTGCACTTTTTACCCACCAATTTCCTGTTTTATTAATGTGTGTTTTCCTCATTCATCCACCTTTCTCTCATCTCCTGCTCACTCCTCTCCCACGGCAAAGGTGAGGAGCATTCAGGTGAATGTCTGAGCCTTGAAGACTGCACTAAACCACGTTTTAAAGACTCATAAAAACCCACTACCCGAAGCTTTCTTTGACAGGTTTCGCGTCACCTCGTTTTATTATTTCGGTCCTGTTAAATCTGATTTATATCAGAATCTGATGCGCCTTTGAATCCCTCAAGGTCTCCATTAATCCACCCTATGGTCGCCTATTCAGGGATTTAATTGGTTGAAGTTAGTGTCCCATTTTCCCAGTCACACCCTGGAAACCCCTCAACAAAGCCTGAATCGTCAGAGGGGTCGCAGGTGAGAAGTAAAAGGGCTGACCTCTACATGCTGATATTTGAGTCTGAGTATCCGTCTAGGAGGCCAAACAGCAGAGGTGGGCTCGCCCTGACCCTGTTAGTGAACTGCAGCCTTCCAAACAAACTGCGGCACCTCTTTAAACTGTGACTGCAAGCATCTGAGGCTTTCATGATTGGAGCGCACGCTATTAAATCCTGCAGATCTCCCAGAGCAAGTGGAAGCATGTGGATTGTGAGAGCATCCGCCTTTAAAAAATACTCGCCAACCTGGTCATCCTCGTGTATTCCTGACATTTCAACCCAACTTTTTGCTGCATTTAATGGAGCGAAAACATATAAGATGCAACAGATCAGAAAACAACTTCACTAAAATATTATTTATTAAATCCCATTTTTTAGTTTATATTTTGGTTGCTTAAAATAATTTAGAGTTAAAGGTGGATTAAATATATAGAAAATTCTTAGTTGAAATAACTAAGTTGAATTAATTTTGAATTACAACAATCAGTATGTGAATGTACTTCCTGTGATTCAAATATTCTGTAAATGTATTAGTTTTTCTTTTTAATTGTCTGCAGTAGTCTGAGAGTAAACATCTGTTTGCAGATTTGTTTTTTTTTTTCCTACTTTCACTCAAATTTGCTAATTAATTCCAAGTTCCTTTTGCTCCAATATGAAGCACAGCAGCTATTGAGTGTATCATTGCAGGTGAACAACCTTGACTGTTAGACAGCTAATTTGGAGAATCAGGTATAATCTGAAGAACACACCTTAAGCTCTAAGAACATTTTATGGGCCTTTTTGAGATCTGTCTGACAGAATCCACACAGTGATCTTTTAGGAAAAATTGGTGGGAAAAAAAATTTAATGGATGATTTCAAACCCACTAATGAGACAGAAATCTGCTTCAAAGATGAATCCTTTCTGTTATATAAAAGGTTGCTCTATGATGTCAGTTTGGAGGATGTCTACTATAAATAAACAAGTTCTACTTGATAAATAAATGTTTTTTCTTCAGCTTATAGGGCAGTGCTGGTCGGGAATCTCACTCCAGAAAATATTTTTTGCTTCCTTTATTTAAATATTAATTGTAAATGTTCAAAAATACATAAATAGGTTTATCAAAAATGAATGGGATGACAAGGATGCATATGAGACATGAACTACATGCATTAAATAATGTTACAGAGGGGAAAAGCAATTAGAAAGGATTCTGCAGTAATTAAGGCAAAAGAGAGATTTTTTAATTGAAAAATGTTTGCAATATGAAATGTTCATGTGATACTGACTGTGTAAAAAATACAAAATAAAATGTAAAGGTTTATACCATCTAAATTAGACATTAGCTTGTCTATTTAGCTGTCTTCTGGATTATTTTGTTATTGTTTGATACCTAAAAAATACAATTTGTTCAAATCCAAATTTTCAAATAAAAAATGGTGACACTTTATAGTAAAATTCCTAAACAATCTTTATTAACATATTAACAAACATTATGAATGTGTTTATAAGGTGTTAGTAAGACTTTTATTAGCACAGTAAGCCAAATAAGGTTTGTTAATATACTTAATAAGAATTATTACCATCTGAAGTGTGAAAAAATTGTCTCCAAGGCCATATTAAGAAACTGTTTAAAAGCTTAAGAAATGTTTAAACTAACTTTGTCAACATTATATTGATTGTTTTACAGCACCTCATTTAAAATGTTACTAAAAATATTACAGTGTTGTACTTTTTATATTTTGGTTTAAAAAAAAAACAATATTTTATAGTTTCACACGGTATAAACCTTTTGTAATTAGGTTTTATAAGGTCAAATCATTTTTATTTCATGCGTCAAAATTATAACTTACCACCACCGTTAAATTTAACTGCATTCCATGAGCGCAAATTCTGGAAACGTCATTACTCCTGATCCCTTGCTTTTGTACAGCAAGCAGATTCATCTGGAGGAAGGTTCTCCATCCTCCTCCGCCTCCTCACTATTTCCTCTTTCCTCCCCTCTGTTGTTGTATGTTTTCATGTTAATTGGCAGCAGTTGAACTGTGAGCCATAAATCAAGAAGGGCAGAGTGCATTAATGAGCCAGACCACCCAGCAGAATACTTTCTCTGCACTTTCTTAGCAAACAATGAGAGGATACTCGAGTCTAACATGCTCCCAAGACAATGAATGAACCATTCACAAGAGCAGCGCTCCCCTGCTGCCATAATTCAGCAAGCCAGCAGGCTAATGGCCTCAGTAAGTACTGATTAAGTATTTATTTAAAAAAAAGCTTTAGTATTCCTAAAAACAGATCATTTTGTCATTTTATTTGCCCACATTTCAGTCTCCAGTATATGTTTTTTTCTTCCTGTTTTGGCTTTGAAGAGTGTGCAGCTGAGACTTAATGCTTCAGCTGAAAAAACTCAAATGGCCATCTGATTCCACTAAAATCTGTCATAGAAAAAAATGTACATTACTTTTTAAATGTATCTTTACAAAAAATAAGAAATATTTATACATATATTTATTTAACCAAGATAAGTTTTGAAATCCTAAAGCTAATTTTTGTCAGCTCAATATTATAATGAGAAATTATTCATAATAAAAAGTAAAAACTACATATTGCTCCCAAAAGGACTTTTAAAAAAAATTAACCCCTAAAATGTTCTGCTATAAATAAATGTTTTCTCTCTCAGAGCAGATCCTCAGCACCGAAAGTAGTGCTATAATTGTCTTCCATTAGGAAACCCCACAAAGCCAGACCATTGGCTACTAAAATACCAAGGTTAATCTTGATTAAATGTCTTTCTAGGGCACAAAAAGCATGTTTTACATAAAACATCCTTCAGGGGGAATGAAGTATGTTAAAAAAATATATAAATACTGCTGATGGCAAGGCCAAGCATCCCTACTCTGAAATGAAAGGTATCAAAGAGATTAAAGAAAAACCATTACAAATCAGCATACCATTAATATGCCTGCATCAGCCCCATTATCTTCTCCCCAATTCAAGTCACACCAGCAAGACAATGCGGCACTTTTTTAAAGTATGTTTTAAGATTTTGTGCATGAATAGGTTTTGCCGCCTATGCTCTACCTGTTTTTATTCTGGGTTTGTAACCACTCTTCTTTGTAAAAGGGAAGTTTGGCAGTCCTTAAGAAGTGGCTCACAATAGTTTGAGAGCTGTTCAGAAAAGTCAAAACAGACTTGATCTGCATCTGTGGGTTTCCTATACAGAGAAGCACTGTGAAGGTCAGTGTTTGATGAACTGAATTCACCACAATTCTTACAGCGGATATCAAGCTTAACAAAAAACATTGTTTGATGTTAACATAAGAGACCAAAAGGGCGATTATTGTGGCGGAGTGAAATGATTCTGCACAACCAGCCGTGCAGGTGTGCAGGTCAGATTCCCGCATGAATTTCCGACACCTGTCGGTGAATTGTTTGTTCGCCTCAGACGAGGCGACAACATGCGTCTTTGTGCAACTGTACGAGGCCAAAATAATACCTTCCTCATTGGATAGCGGTGAATAGGGACGCTCCTTTCACAGAAACAGCAAAAAACGCAGAAGAGCAAATTAGTGAGCCCTAATCATCACAGACAAACAAAATAATTCCCGTTTCGGGCCAGGAAAGTCATCAGAAACCTAAGTGACTGCTGCTGTTGTTGTGGAGCAAGGAAGGAGCTGTTTGTGCTTTGTGGCTGGAGCCTGAATGGTACAACCCCCCCCACTTCATGAACCCTCACAGTGTTAAGACTGCAGCCCAGGAAGTCACACTCTGTAAGTACCCTCTCTTAAAAATGATTCAATTACTATTGAATTCACTATAATAAAGATTTTTGTCAAATATTTTTACAAAACATTATTTTGCATCACCAGGGAAAGCAGGGAATGTCTCCACATTTACCAAAAAGATGTTACTCTTCTCAAAAATCTCATGATTAAAATTGAAAAATGTGTTTCCTTACAGTGTAAAATTAAAGGATACCAACTTTTTTCAAGTAAACTACACTGATTTCAACTGTTCTGCAGACTAGATTTGAGCTACAGAATCAGAATTCAGTTCTGCACATTTTTTGTCCAATTCCATTAATGGGGTATTTTTTGTTGCAAGGCTATAAAACTAAATCCTACAATCTGACCTCAAAAAAAAAAAAAACACATATTCATGTTCGGATGTTTAAAAGAAAGCTATATAGAATGCAATAGTTCTAAGTTAGTTTGAAATTCCTTGTTTTCAATCGTTCATTATTCTTTTCACACTGTAAAGCTTTTGAAGCTCAAAAAATAAAGAGAATTTCTCATTATGTGCTCTATGTGGGCTTCATGTCCTTTTAGTATGAATTGAATTTCTGCTCTTTAAATATATAAATGGGTAAAAAGGTAATGTTTACGTGTTTTTAAATGCCAAAAGATAAGCCGTGCAGCAGTTTAATATTCAGTTTAATATTTTTTTTTGTGTAACTGCACCGCTGTGGCTGCCTTCATATTGGATGCTGCAGGTGCAAGCTGGGGTTAAAAGCAGTAGGAGTATAATTAACAATAAACGCATTGAAGGGAGATGTATAAGTAAAGAATTTTAGAGAAAAAAAAACGTAATGAATCAAAAATCAATTGAGCCCATTGATGTGCAGAGGAAACTCCTGAAAGACTGACATTACGTATTCTTCATTCAGTGCTGGTGCACAGTGAAAGCATACAGGAAAGTGCAGCAAAAACTGCTCAGTTCTCAACCTCTCTTGTCTTGCCTAATTTCAGCAGAGAAAAATAGCAGAACGTTAAATGAAAACAATCACGTTTTGAACGCTCAACAATAATGGCCTTCATAATAACACAGTGTTCAATAAAGTTTGACTTTCAGTCTTTATTCACGTCATACGTTTTACAGGGAAAATTGTTACACTGATACAAGAATTGATCCTATCAATCCCTTAAGGCAGGAAAGTGGCCTGGAGATGAACAGCACAGTTAACTGTTACCACTGGAAATAAAGTGCCTTGCTGGGTTTTCTGAGGGAACAACATTACCTGCAACCTTCAAAGAGAAAAAAGGTTCTCAGCTGGAGCGGGCAGGTTTGTTCAGCACCATTATTAATCACAGACAGGTGAAAAACTGAGGCGTACCAGTCACTTGAGTCCTCTTGCATGAAGCGAATAAGCTGCATGGTTTGCTCCAAGACTTTAAGTCTTTTCACTTTTATCTTAGAATAACCCTCATAGGGTGGATGCACGCTTGGATATTTCAATAATGGTCCAGCTGAAAGTGCTCTAATGCAATAAAACAGCAGGTTTTCCTGTCACTGCTTTAGTGCATTTACTGGCATTATTGCGTTAAAGAAGCAATCACTTCTCATGAATGAATGCAAAGTCTTTATACTGATAAGAACTCACTGATGAGTAAAGGAGTTAAACTCAAGGAGTGAAGCTACATTTAAGTAGTTTTAAACATAGAGTAAGCAATTGTATATGCTAAAGTGCATTTAATCAAAAAAACATTGTTGGGAATAATGATAAAAATAATTCACTGGTTTTGTACAATCAAAAGCCAACTCAGTCCATGTTTGTATGTTTACCTCCTCCTGATGACAGCCATGATGATGAGCAGCATGAACCTGTGAAACCGACTTCACAGGTTCATGCTGCTCACCTGCCTCTCAGACCCCAGGCTTCATCTCTCGTCTCAAAATGCCACCTAACCGAATTGTTAATTGTGATCTCTGCATCACAGAAGACAGGTGTGGCCATCCAAAGGCTTGATAACCAGTAAATTGTGTAAAGAAAAATGAAAAACAAGTGAATTTCACAAAAATAATCGTTTTAAATTGTCTTTTAAGCTTAAAGACCCACTCTGATCATCTATTGATGTAATTTTAAAGTGTTCCCAGTGGTCTTTTAATTATGATTATGCCATTTTTAATCCAAAACCATAAAACCATGTGTAGTTTTCTAGGACAGTTTCTGGAGAGCAGCAGATGTTAATTAGAACTATGCCTCAGAGTTGTGGGTATGACTGTTGGCGGGAAGTAACCCCGTCCTCTTCGTCTTGTATCTCCACCTAAAGTGTTTTATGTCATTTTTTCAAATTACATTTTTTTCGTATGCTCCTAATTCACAATATAAATCAAGAAGTGTTCAGAAATGCAATTTTGAGCTTAAAGGGCCTGTCTCATGCTATTTTTAAGCCTTTCACAGAAAACTAAATCCACATATACAATAATATATTACCTTTGACACACTAAAAAAACATTTTTTTAATGAAATACGAGTTAATTTTGTGAGCTCTTTTACTAATTAAAGTAAGACTCCTCAATCTCTTAGGCTCCGCCTTTCTCTCTCTTTGGCCCATTCTATGACGTCAACTTAAAGCCAGACTCTGTGGCATGTCTGTGATACAAACAACATCCAAACTTTTATAAAGATGGATACGCATTTTGTGCATATAAAATCAAAGTATTTTGTAGATCACTGCCAGCTCCACGAGGAAATCGGTTGTGTGTTAGCCTGGAGGCGGAGCTAGCAGCGCAGGCTCTTCCTGGAAGGGGCTGTTCCCCCCTTTGTGATGTCACAATGTGAGGACCCACTTAGTTTTTGTGGATTTGTACTGGTCCTCAGAGCACAGGGTTTTAGAGGAATGCTCAGATCCATGAATGGAGAGAAAGATTTGGGGATGTTTTTTGTGAAGAATTAACATTATAATACCCTTACAACCTTTAAAAAATTGAATTTTGTATAAATAGGCCAGCCGAGTTAGGCCCAGGCAGCCTTGTGACCCCATCAGGGATAAAACGCGTTAAGAAAATGGATGGAGGGAGGACATAGGCCCTTTAATTTTCCTAATGTATTTCCTCCATCATCAGAAAAATGCCACAAGAACATTTTAAAAATAAATCTTTTATCAGAGTGAGTCTTTAATACTATGGATAATACTGTGGATAATACTGTGGATGTTTTTTTAAAAAATGATTTTGGAAGGGGGAATTTTACTTTTTTGGCCCAGTTTCTTAAAATCTAAAACCATCTTTCTTGCACTAATATCCATATCAAGCATCATATAAGCATGTTTTAGTGATCATGTGATGGTCATACAAATAAACGAATACATAAAGGATAAGTGCGGGTAAATTTAAAGGGGTAGATCCTTGCTTGAAATCCTCTGCTTAGTTCTCATTCTAGCTGAAACCGCGGAAGAAGATGAGGTCCAGGTCCTGGTGGGGAACAGAGCAGGAGGAAGATGAAGGAGCAACTCAGATTCTTCACTGACTGCATGCGTCCAAGAAAAAAATTGAACGGCATGCATAGAAGAGGAAATGCAAAGAAGCACCTTCTTCCGTTGTGTGCTCACCTGCATATAATGATATTAGGCATTTAGCAATATTTCATAGCAGCACAAAGAGACAAGCAAACACGGAAAAAAAAACACATTTATTGAAGCATTTTTTATGATTTACATTAAGACATGCAGCTGTGTAATTCTTTCCAAAACAGAACTACTATTGTCACATTTAGTTTGATAAAAACAGATATCTGTGCTTGACGTTAGAATGTTTTCAACTGCAACAAGTTTGAAGTATCAAAAATAGGGGAAAAAATTGGCAGTAGGGTTGTGGTTGATGGTTTTGCTTCAATGTTACAAAGATTTGGGCTGAATTTTGACCTCCTAAGGCACACGTCATTTTTGAGTTTAAATATAAAGTGGTTATGAAAAGCAGCATGTGCGATTGCCTTGTTTGTGTACGATAATCCAGAGTGCACCCCACCTCTCACCCTGTTACAGCTGAGGTCCCCAGCTCCTGTAGATCACTGTGACCCTAAACAATTTGAACCAGATTTAGTAAAGGAAGATGGAAGTCCCAAAACATGTTTTTGTGGTATAATGTTCTAATAATGTTCTGTTTGTGATTTTTTTTTGAAGGAAAAGAACAATAGGTTGAACTTTAGGAAACAAAAATGTGAATAGAAATTAGTATTGGTGGTGGGATCCCTTTTGAGATACATCGATTATGATCCATAAACAAATCCAAATCGTTTTAGGAATTTTAAATAATCAAAACATGTACATGATTTAAAGAAAAAGCAACAAGCAGAGCTAAACGTGTGTTTTTCACTGACATTTTTGAAGAGCGCACAAACATGCCTGACCTTCCAGATCTCGACATCAGACTTCGCTGAAAGTGACCGTCTGGAAGCATTGTGTCAAGTCATAGTGTCAAGTATCAATTAAGGTCATGCGGTGTTTAACAAAAGTAAGTCATATCAGTCTAGTGACTTGTAGTAAAGAGAAACATAAAAAAAAAAAATCCAGATCTGGGATGCACTGATAATAGTTTCATGATTGAATCGTTGCCCCCTGAATCGTAATCGAACTGAATCATGCCTCAGATTCACATCTCCAAGGGATTTTCCATTAATTATTGCCAACTTGTTTGTTTGTACACATATTTAATATACACTTTTTTTATCTTGTAAGAAATACAAGGAATCTGAAAAATTTCACCTGCACTGCTCAGTACCAGGTATTTACTGTAACTCTGAGCTGGTTGAATTTTCAGCTAAAAATGTCCTGGATCAATTTGAGGTCAAGGAATCAATGAAACAAAATTGACAATGCATTGAACCGTTGCTAAAATGAATTGCTACACCACCACAGAACAAGATTGGCGGAGATCACAAAGGTGGGGCACACTTCGCTACAAATAAGTATTTGTGCCACATGTAAAAATTAAATAATCATCCTTCTGAAAAAAATACTGCAGACATTTTCTTGTCGATGCCTGTAGCTCTGACAATCAAGCAAGTCAGCCACTTGCCAGACGAGTTATTCTGAGAGCGTTTCTTCCCCCTCCTCCCCATTCCACACATTGAAATATGCAAAGGAGTGGTGGGTATGGTGGGCAGCTGTCAACAGCCTCCAAAGCTTCCCGCCACCGCTGACCAATCAGTCCAATATCTGAATCTCACCAGCGCTGACCCGCTGGCTAGAACTGACATTAATCCTAAATCTTACAGTCAGAGCGTTGTGATGACGGGATGTAATGTGGCGGTGTGAGAGAATGCTGATCCACGCTCTAACAAGCAAAGGTGCTGATGCTAATGAGCAAATCTGTGGCTCTTTAACGAGCCTGCAACATTTGATGTCCTAATTTTCACGAGCTGTGTCTCAGGGGTGCAGGATAATGAGCTGGCCCGGGATTCCCAGTGCAGCGGCCTGTGTAACCCCTCTCACGCAGGGGTACACTTACTCCTGACGTGCCTCAGCAACAGAGAGAGGAGGGACGTATTCCGTGGGTGCAGCGGGGAAGGGGGAGGTGGGTGCATGTCATGCCTGCTTGATATGATTGTTTGTACACACCAATCATTGTATCGCTGCGTCCAAGTGAGAAAAGCTTGTGTTCTCTGTGACAATCTGACCTCGGGCAAAAAGAGCACTCAAAGAAGGAAGAAATGGAGATGGAAAGCATGGCGGGTGGGAGATGAGGAGCAGCCTATGACTGTATTCTATCTGGGAGTAGAGATGACCCCCCACATCGATCGTTGGTTTACAAATCTGATACATGATACGACTTCCTGGTATAGCAAAACCCTAAACACAAATAAATCTGGCTTCTGATGCACTCTGAGGCATATTAACAAATGTGGAGCTCAGTGACCTCAGTGTCGAGACCATGCACACAGAGTAAGCAGTGTGCCCAACCACCCCCACCTCTAACTGCTGCGTCTGCACGGCCGCATTAGTCAAGCTCAAATGGGTTTTTCCGCCATGAGAAGCAGAGCATGACATGCACTCAACAATGGCAGGCAGATGACGAGCCAGCTCCATTTGATGATAGCCCCTGCCGACGCGGCCTCTTTTATTGATATTTTTTTCTTCTTCTTCATGCAGAGGAATATGAGGATTTATTATGGGTGCACAGGTGGTCCAGGATCTAAAACTCCACAGACAAAACAAAACAAAATACAGCGACAACTTTTTCAAATCCTTAATTTTTAGGAACATCAAACTTTAAATTACAAGACAGTAACAGTCTGCTGCAACAAGTTTTAACTATAGATGACTAAAGTCAACAGTTCCACCTTAAATAAGGCGGCTTCTTTAAGTATTTGTTCAGAGAGCTTTAAATTTTCTCAATGAGGGCCTCTAATCACTAACGGCTATTAACACTGCCCCCAACTGGCTTAGCTCAATAAGAGGATGCTGGTTTTGTTTTTTTTGGACAAGTTACAATCGAATCTTTACTATAGTTCATGTTAGGTGCTTATCTTTATATCAAAAATAGTTTTTATGGTGTAAATGACGGCTTTTATTTGCATGGTTTGTTTTTTATTAAGGAACTCAAATTATACCTGGCCTATTACATGCTCACCACTGAGCACCATTTGAACTTTTGACCCTCTGTGCACTGGTCATGACATTCAAGGTAATCCCCCTCCACTGGTCCTTAATCTAATGGCCGTTGACTGCCCTGACCCCTCCTGAGCTGCAGCCCCAACATGCACTTGCCACACGGTAGCAGAAAAAAGGCAAACTCCTGATAACCTTCAAATGAGTTTGCATTTAAGCTCTGACATGCAAACAAGCGCATTAGAAAGTACATATAAAACTACATTACAGCTCATTTTATTATTACATAAATTTAACAACTGGTTTATTTTAAGGAACTGTCAATTTTAACAAGATTAGACTAATTTCTATTAAAAAATGCTTATGTTTTTCTTTGTAATAACTGATCTTTAGGACAAACCATGCAAAGACTTAGATTCTATTTATTGGGTTATTAATTATCATTATAGACAATTATAATTAGAATTACAGACATTTAGTATTTTTGTAAATGTCTGCACACAAACAATCCCAGTTCAGTCAAATCCTTTAGTCAACTGTTGCAGTCACAATTCATATGGATCACAGCAAGAAAAAAAAAACAAATTGATGAAATGAGAGGTACAAGATGACAACACGTTTATTTAGTAGTACATTCTGCAAACTAGAAATTTTTATTCAAACTTTAATGGCTAAAAAAAAAAATCAAAGAAAAACAGGAGAAAATTTAAAGCGTGGGAAGGGGGGGTGCATCTATTCACAAGCAAGGAATGCAATTTGTTCAACTGACAACACAGAGTACAATTTAGTTCAGAGAACAAAGTTTTTTCCTCCTTTTTTTTAAACATTTCTTTCTCTTTTGTCTGCCATTCCTTTGGAGTTAGAACATAATACAAACTGTACAGTTATTGAACTTTTTGAAACCACTCACATAGGTCTCTGAGAAGCATCGGAATCAACGTGACAATACCTAACTACAGCACTCTAAAGCTATTCTTGAATGTAATCATAAATAGAGCAGACATTGATGTGTGTATGCACATTTCAAATGCTTACAAGGTCACCATGTTAAAACATCTGCATTTATTAAAAGTATGACATCATCTGCAAATTAAACCTTTGAACAACTGCAATTAAATACAGTGACATGGGCGGGAAGGGGGTATGTACCTCATGACAAAACAGGACAAAGTCACTGTCGATATAGCTCGAGTACCCTAAAATATACAATGTCTGTACTACTACTACTACTTCTCTTTATAGTGTTTTTGTTGGGCGAGCAGCCTACTTTAGATGGGATAAAACATGATACTGGGTAAGGCAAATCGGTGAGCTTATTTATGAGCTGAGAAAAAAAAAAGGTAAGCAGGGCGGGACAAAGACGCCGCCACCGCCAAGGGTCACACAGTAAACGCCACAACTGAAGTACATCAATATGTACAAGAGGGCGCGAGCATTTTAAAATCTCTACAACTTGTCATAGGTAGTCCTCTGTACAACATTATACAGGATGCATTCCAGGCAACCAAAGGTAACTCTGTAAAAAGCTTGATATACTTTTTTTTTCTCCACAGTAACAATTTGTTGGGAAAGAAAAAAAAGGATTATACAGATGAACAGTGCCTTTAAAAGATTTTCTTTTAGTTACAAAGTACACTGATTAGCTACAACATTAAGACCACACGCAGGTGATGGGAGTGATCATTTGGTTAAAAAACTTACTTTTGGAGGGGAGCCAGTAATGCTGCATGCAGTCTGGACATTAAAATAGAAGCCAATAAAAACTCTCCAGGTATCAACATTTTTTTTTTTTCCAGACCCACAAAGGAGGTCCACTGCTTTAGTGCACTGCTATCAATTCTGCTAAATGGGGAAAAAAAATATTAAGTCCCAAATCAACCGGCAGGTGGGTTTAATCTTGTGGCTGATCGGCGTATTTTTAGTCACTGAACTCACATTTCTACAACTTTGAACTCGCATTTTAATTACAGGTTTAAACTAATTGAGTGCAAAACACAAACAAAAACCTTTGAGTAGAGCAGAAGCTGACAGAATAGAACCAGTTTCTAAAATAATTGCTTTAAAAAAAATTAAACATTTTTTTCTGTTAATGCCGAGTTCCTACATGTAAACTGAATGAATTTTTTTTTGTCACTCTTCAAAGTGTTTTTTTTCTTTTTTTTAAACTGAAGGGATAAAATAAAAAGAAAATTAGGTTAAGAAAACACATCCTACAGAGTTTGAGGTATTTCTGTTCTCAAATACTCTTTCAATTAATGAGTTCATCAAGTTTTATCTGAAAGGATAAGATTTTAGCAATTTCCAAACAGTCCAATATACATACTAATTTAAAATTAACCCAATGTCTGTGCTAAAAAAAAAATCAAATTATAGAACATTTTCACAATATGAAGCTAAATATTCAAACTTTTTCTCTAGTTTTAGAATTTAGTCGTTCTGAGCCAAACGTTTTTGAAACAAACACTTATTTTGAAAGTTAAATAATGTAACAAGGTGTTTCCTGCTCTTTTATCTTGAAGAAAATCTGTAAAACTATATTATTATCACTTTTTTTTTTTTTACAAAAAATAATACCGTTAAGGTTTGCAAAATAAGTGCTGGATAAGAACGTTCAGTGCATCTAAAAACAAACTTTAGAGACCAAAAGGGCTTATTATAGAACCTTCAAAAGGGGAAATTTTATTATAACCTACTTTAATATAAGGAATTTACATTTTCTTGTGATGCAAATACACATATGAAAATTAAAAGCCTAAAATACTCCTAAAATAGCTCACTTCCAATATTATTTGCACATTTTTGCGTTGGGAGAAATCTGCAATATCTGTTTTCATGGCTGTTAAAAAGTATTTGGAGTAATTTTCACAATTATATTTTGCTATAACATATCTTTTGTTTTGGGATTATTTTTGATTTCCCCCAAAACACGCAGCATCTGTTTTTAATTTAGTAGTTAAGACACGATTCAGGACTTTTTTTTTTTTTATAATACTTTAGCAATTCTTTGCTAAATTATCCAAAACCACTTGCTGATCATCACACGAGCATCTCTTCACACGCACTTGTTCTGCAGATTCATCCTGTGCTCTTTGAGTGCAGGTGGAATTTACTCTATTCTTCACACCGGCACGGATAACCAAAACTTTTTAAAGCCAAAGAAAGCACGTTTAATATTCAGAGATAAAGTTAGTTTCATTTTTTCCAACTTAACTTTTACCAGGGTAAAAGCAAAGTTTTTTGTTTTTTTTTTTAACTTTGCTAAAATACAAGGGTCTTTGGCATCTTTGCCACAAAAGCATTTTAGAAAGCAGCTATTTCAGGTTGAATTAAATATTTATGAAGGAATTGAAAGGATACCCACCACAAAACTAAATGCAGTGACATTGTTAGGATTGTCTTTTCAATTAATAATCATAAATTTTGTATAATTTTTACATATATGGAAACACTAACGGGTTACGGGAGGAAAACTATTGTCACAAAAAAAAAAAAATCAACTAAAATAGTAAAACCTAACTTGAGTTAAACAATTTATTACTCCGGAAATTAGGCCAGAAATACATACATACATAAACTTTCATAGTAATGCAAAAAAGATGTAAAATAAATTTAAAATATAGTTTCTCATCAAGAAATACATCTACTGTTTAAGTAAAAATTCATTAGTGACCATCTTTTTTTTTCACTTTTTTTTCTTAGAAGGGAAATTAAATAAAAGTTAACCCACAGATAATATACTTTAGCAGCAAGCAAAGATGTAAAGTGAAGTGAGAAAACAGTTTTTTAGTAAAGCAAACAATGGATTAGGAAGGTGCTTAAAACCACCAGAAGTTTCTCAAAGTTTGAATATTTGTTCTCGATTTGTCCACCACATAAACTAAGCATTGGAGTTCTCGTTCTCTGAATTGCTAAGGTTTTCAAAGAGGTTTTACAACTTACCTGCATCACAAAGAAAAACTGAATTGTGTGAAAAAAAATTGGCATAGGCTGTAATAAAGCTGAAAATGTGATCAAAGAAAGTCATGGCACCTATAGTGGTCTTGTTTTACATTATGGAATTCATAAATATGACAACATGCCTGGCTAGTACTTTATCAACTTTTAAATTCAATTAATAGTCAAATCCACTTAATTTAAAAAATATAAAAGTATTTGTATATTCCTTTAGCCATTTAGAGTTAGTAAAAAAAAGAATTTTAATGTAAAGCTAAAACACTAGTTGCAAAAAAGAAAAAAAAGAAGCAACCATTGGTAAGTATGGGGGGATAGTGATGCCAATTCTCCACCAGTTTGTCGCCTGAAGATCAACCTTCACAAGTTGGACTTTAGAGTTGCACATAAAGTCCCTTCCACTGAACACACATGCGTGGACATACACGCCCTAATATTAGTCTTTTCACATAGACATGACAATTATTTTATATAAAATGGGGAAAAAAACGATCTTTCCAATCCATACTGTTAAATTGACATTGTTACTGTTATTAGATCATGTACAAAAAAAAAAACAAAACAAAAATATGATGTAAGCCAAAAACAAAAGACAAAGCACAAGGGAAAAAATATTAGGATTCAACTGGTTTGATATGGAGAGCTTACTGTGCTGTCAACTATACAATTTACCCGTTTTGTGAAGGAACAAAAACTAAGTGCGGGAAAAATAACTGAAGCACAAGGTCATTGTGGCTGGAGGACAAGCAGTAATCTTCACTGGATAGATATTTTTTAGAGTTACAGGAGAGCAGGAAAAGGCAAATAGTGCATAAGAAGTTCTCTTTTTTTGTCATTTCTTTCATTTTTAACTTAAAATCAAGCTGCATTAAATACAGGCTGTTTGTACAGGACAATTGCACTTCACAAAAACAGAAATATACAAACAGACACAAGGAAATGTGAATCAAAAATAATTACAGCAAACCCTTTTACCATTTAAGTGGATTCCTAATCAAAAAGAAAAACTTGTAGACTCACTTGTTGTGGATTACTTTAGAGGAGAATATTAAGGAGAGTAAACATAAAACAGAGACGAGACGGTGGGGATCCTAAACTCCATGTGGACAGGTGCTGCACTATTCCAGGTTTGTGTGCATGCAATTCCTCCTCTTCCCATGATATTCCCTTCTTAGGAACCAAAAGCTCAGAGTGACGGAGAGACAGACTGCTGAGCTGAGCTGCTGTGGGTCTTGAGAGGGTGGTGGTTTGTAAACTTTATGCAGTGTTAGTGGTTGGAGGTTGTGTTACCACATGTCATCTGTGAACGCAGAGTCCTTCATGAGAAAGGGAAGGAGGGAGGGAAGGAAGGAAGAGAGGAAAGAAGGAAGGAAGGAAAAGCCCCTTCAGACCGACTGTAATTCTACCAGATTTTCAAAAAACTTCATTATTTTTAAGAAAAAGAAAATCTCCCACAAATACAGCATTCACATCACTGTTCAAATATTAAACTATTGAAGTTGCTATATTAGCATTTAATGGGCAACTCTATTCTTCTGTACGAGTTATTTTATATAATTTTAGCTGTAAACCATAATAAATATACTTCCAGACTAAAAAAGTATTTTTGAAATTTGTTTTGGAAAAACACAAAGCTTAACTTAAAAAGGACATGTAACTGAAGAGTGGAAACATCTATTGATGTTCGGGTTAAAGATTCAATCAATAACACAGACCGATTTGCAGCCAAAGTTATTGAAAAATCTTTTGAGGAAAAAAAAAAAAATCCTAAGGTGATAAAGTGTGGAATTTTCAAATAAATCGTTGTTTGAGAGTATACAAAATTATTTCATTTTAATGTTGAGAAAAATAACAAAATGTCCTGAATATAACTTTGTAAAGGAATATTTTGCATTTACATTGTTCCAGCAAATTTGAGTGCAAAGTTTTAGAGTTCACGTCTTTTCTGGCAATACATTTTAAATTAAATATCCATTGGGATTATGGATCATCACAACAAATTTATACTCAGACATTACACTAGGGATCGGCATATTGTGGCCCAAAATATAATTTGGCCCACCAAAATAGAATACATTACAACAATAATTCTTTGAATATTTTATTTCGCCTGTAATTCTGGTGCGTCAGAACAAAAGCCACAGTCCAAAAGTCCAAAAAGAACTTCCAAAATTTCCTGTTTTAAAAAATACATACAATTATTTTCAATCAAGATTAACGTGCGTTTTTATCCAGATTATATAATATTTATTTCTCTTATTATGAAGTGGATTACAAAAATGTGCCACACATCTGGTGCTGGTCTGGCCTTCTGTCAAATTTTAGAACCCTTTGTGGCCTATGAGTCAAACAGTTAACCCACCCCTGCATTACACCAACACTTGACTGATTAAATAAGAGAAATGTGTGCTGTAGACATCTTCACATTCAGCATAGAATATTATTCTTTCTACAGTCTATCTACAAAACTATTGATGTTTGACTGAAATGGTGTATTCTCCTGCAAAAATGTCTTCATTTGCTGTCCTACAACAAATTAAAACTCCAGCATAATCTCCTTGAGTTTGTTTTTTTTTCATTTATATTACAGGTGAAAACAAACAAGCAAACATTTTGGGGAATAGCTGCACCTTAAAAAAATATATATTTTATTTTTATAAATATAAATAACTGACTACTTAAACATCATCGCTAAAGAAAAGTTACTTTATAAGTTGCGGAAATCGCATGTTGATAATCACTAAAGTTGGGGAATAATTCTGTACAAGATTAAAGTAATTTAATGTTGATTTGAAAAAAAGAGTCACATACAAAAGAATAATGTACCTGCAGCACACTCAGTTAAAGCAATGAGGTAGTAATCTGGCTCTTTTGGTGTGAATATTTTAGAGTAGTATAGGTTTATTTTCGTAAAGTAAGTGATGGAATACTCCACAAATAAAAAAACTAAAATGATAAATGGTTGAAATATTCAATAGGTGGAATGAGGAGGACTGGCTGTTTTTTTTTTTTTTTTTTTAACTTCCTGCCCCGCCCACTATTACCAGGTTTTCTGACATCAAGGCAGGGTGGTTGAAAAGAGGCATGACAGCAGCCCTGGAGGATAAAAATTTGAAACCTATTCTATGGGTGACTGACACCGTGTTGAAAAGAAGCAAAACTTTTTTGCACTTGGAAGTTTTGATTTTTAGGATGGAGGGACAAAAATAGATCTTGTTGGTGGAGGCTGCAGCCAGCCCCTGATCTAAAAAACTGATCAACTGCTCATCAGGGCAGGTAACTGGGCAGTAATGTGACACAGTGACACCTAAACATTCAGCTACTCATTAAATGTTATCAGCTGTCTTTACTTATACATTATAATTTATTAAGGAAGTGAGAAAGTGACCATCAAATTTTGAGGCTACCCGATAAGGTGAGAACTAGTCATTTTGCTCAGTTTTACTTTGTTTATTTCTTTGAATTGATAAAGCTCAAAAATATATAGTTGAGGGCAAGAAGAAAAGGCAGATTTGATTTTAGGAATTTTAATTTTCTAATATTTCCCTAAAATGCTAAATTATAAATTGTGCTAAGTTAAGTATAGAGCACAGTGTTTTTGCACCAATGCTGTAAATGTAAAGCTAGCACGAATAATTTTGAATCACAGTTTGTTTAGTGATCATTGCCATGTTAATCCCCAAAACTAATATGCAAGTAAATATGAATCTGTATTTTATGTGCTCTATATACTCCAACATTAGTTTAGCCTGGAGAAGCCTAGACGTCACATTGACAAGAGACAATAAAAAAAAAGAAAATGTTAAAATTTAAAATACAAACATTTTGAGGGTTTTTTTTCTATACATTTTTAACCTCAAACAAATTTTTGGTCATTGCTGCTTGGAACAAGTCAAACATTTTAAAAATATTTCTAAATTTGTTGTTTAGAATTTTATTAAAGGTTAGTTTTGCCCAAAAAAGAATTAAGTTATCTTGGGAGCAAATAAATACTGAGAAAAGAATGGGTCAAAGCTACAGGGCTCAGCATAACTGAGTACACGACTCGACATTTTCCTGGAAACCTTTAGTGTCCTTTAAGAATCAACATTTTCTATGAGATACATGATAATTTCAGGTTTTGGAGTCCAACAAATGTTCTATAAAACTCATTGTTTTGGAAAATTTGGAAATTGTTCTTTTGTTCATTGTGCTACTGATTAAATTGGTACTTTTTACAGAGGGAGAAGTCATTTTTGTATATCATGATCATTTACTGCATAACCCCAGGCTCACACTGCATCCAGTCTAGCTCCCAATGCACTATGAATCTGTTTTGTGGGCTTCAAACTTTGGCCAGACGTTGGAGCAAGACTGGAGCAATTTTTGCGGAAGTTGGAGCAAATAAAACGACTCAAACTAGAAATTATGCGAGTGTAAACAACATGTTTTCACCGTGGTGTAAACATGATGTCATTTCCAGTGACACAGGGTCACAAAGTGTGTGGTAGAGCATCATATCTGTAATTTCAGACCATGAGGCTGATCGTATTGTGAATATAATCCAAAATCACAACGGAACGAGGATTTGTTTACTAGTACATCCTGTGTAAATGGCAGGTTATCGCGTGAATCTACTTGAGTTCGGAGTCTCTCAAAGTTGGCAGCAGAGCCGGTGGCTGCAGTAGCCATCCGTAGCCATTGCTGTAGCTAGACCGCTCCTGTAGCTGCACTGGAGCTGGACTGGATTGTGTGAGCTCAGGGTTAGAGAACTGGACAGACTGATCCCTCTCCCCCCGTCATTCTAAACAGGAAGTACCTGCTGGTCCCAAGAAGCCAAAATTTCATAGACTTCTATTGTGAAATAAACAGCTTTTCCTCAGTCATTATATTTTTCTTATAAAAACCATTCTTGCTTTAAAAATTTTTTTAACACATTCTTACCAATCCAATTTTTTTCATGATATTTTTCCTTTATTGCAAATTACTCAAGTTATAAAGTGGTGAGTGACCCCAGAAGGGATAACCCAAAAGGCGTGCAATATCATAAACTGACCAATGAAATGCCTCAATAAAAGCAGGTGGTCTCAAGTTGAATGTTTGAAATTCTTGATAGATTCTCCCCAGCCTGCATTTAAGTAGGGCTGTGGACTTCCAACAAGCTCACTCCTGATCGGCAAGAGTGGCTGCCATTGAAACTTCGACTCAGACTGACGCGGACCAATCACTGTTTACTAATGACATCTAGTTTCAACATGGCAACGGCTGAATTGCAAGATATGGCAGCTGAATTTACTTCATTTAATTGGAACCAGAAGCAAGTCATTTTCTATGGGCGACAATAACACTCACTTGGTCCATTTCCATATACAGTCAATGATTGTGATAATAAAGATAAATAGTTTTGCATTCATAATAAATAAAACTAATAATTTCTGTGCACACTATTTTTTGAGTAATTTTTAAAAGGAAGAAACGTTTAGAAATAAAGCTACATTTTCTCAATATTTGTATTAATAAGGTATCTGAAGAACTACATATCTCTAATTTCTGAGATGTAACACAACCTTATAATAAAGAGAATGTTCTTTAATTTAATAATAACTTCAGCTTAACCTTGATCAAATTGATTTTTTTTATGCAAAAAGCTAGTCCAACACTTAGCCTAAATATAGAGATAACAGCACTTCTTTAAAGATGCAAAAACATGCAATGGATTAGTTTCTCTTGCTGGCCACCCCTTTAAAACCATGCAAAATCGAAAAAATAATTTAAAAAAGGCATACATACTTAAAAATGTATCAAATACTTACTGTTTCATCATTTTTTGATGGGTTAAGTCTGTTGAACACCGCTTCAATAACACTTCGTCTGTGTACAGGACAAAGTTTAAAAACTATTAGTTTACATTTTGATTAAATGTAAGCAGTTAGAGTAACAATTAACTACCTAAAATACTGCATTCATTTTAAAGGAAAAAATATCAATTAGGTTAATATTAAAAATGCTTCAAACGTACTTGCTTGCCAGCTCTCCACCTGGAGGGAGGTTTGGTATGCTCTCAGAGGTTAACATTCGCATAACATTGACCAAATCAGGAGCGCCTTTTTCCCACTCAGCTTTGAGGATCTCTGTGAAGAATGAAAAGAAAAAAAGAGGAACAGGTTTATTTTCCAATGCACATTTATGCAAAATATGTTGTTGAATTAAGGCTAAAGAATGGTCTTCCTGAAATCCTGACTTGAACCCTATTGAGAACTTATGGACAAAGCTGATGAAAAAACCCTGTCAGAAAGCCAACAATTTTAACTGAACTCCACCAATTCTGTCAAGAGTGTTGGTCAGACTGCACAACTGTACATTATTACAGAATCTTCTATCAATTACTTAAGCATTAACTGTTTGATTTAAAGACTGAACAAAAGTCACCACTTGAATCAATATCTTATGAGTCATTAAGTGAATTACACATTTTGTGAATTTAAGAATTACAAAGAACTATGTTATGAATGAAAGGAACAACCTCACTGAGTGCAAAGTAAATTACTTCAACCTTTGTTGTTTTTCATACAATATCCAGCTCACTTCTGAAAGCTTCATAGTTCATATTTAGCATTTTATCAAGATTAAATTATATAGCTGAGCATAATAACATGGAGTAAAGGGGTCAAGAATTATCATACATCTTTTTTTAGGATGGGGGTTAAAACTATTATTTCTACACATATCGATACAGGCTACTTATTCAAAATGTATGAAACAATGAGGAGCTTAGTCATACAGCTAAATATTCCACTGTCAACTTAGAGCGAAAGCAACTGGGAACGACAAATACTCAGACACAAAGACGTAGGCCACGCAAACTGACAGAACGAGACCAGCAAGTCTGAGGTGCCTAATGTGCAGAGATCACCAACTTTAGACAGAGTAGATCCTTACAGACCTCCAAATCACTAGTTCAGAAACAATGTGTACTTATGGAGTGATTTTCTATAGCTGAACAAGTTAATTCAAACCATGCATCACAAAGGGGAATGCAGCATCGGATGCAGCAGCTTAAAAAATAAGACTCTAGAGCAGTGGAGATGCTGTCTCTAGTGTGACGATCAAACTTTTCCTATTTGGCAGTTGGTTGAAGAATGGTGCTCACCAAACTGCAAAGAGCCAACTTTGGTGGAGGAGCAGCTTTAACTGTGTTTTTTAACACTGGCACTGTTACCCACTTGTCTGCATTTCTATCCATGTTACACTGATTAATCACACCAGATTCAATTCAACAAGCTCAGCAGAAGCCTGAGAATAACAGTCAGAAAAAACAGGAGAGATTGAGCATAAAATACAAACTACATCTGGAACTGTGTGTTCTGTGGACCCGAATTGAGATACAGAATTATAGTGTAGGGTTGTTTCACAGAAACTTGGCCTTCTAGATTTACTGCAAAAAATAATATATAAAAGTTTTTAAAAATCTGTTCCAGCATGCCCTGCTACTAGTGCATTAAGAAAGGTCAAAAAAGACATGGATGAGCCAGCTTGGTGTAGAAGTACTGGACAATCTGGACAAAGTCCTGAGCTAGACCTTGTGGTAGACCTTAGAGGTAAATTAGACCAAAGATTGTGAGCAGAAAACCTTTCCATTGAAAACATGGGTTTGGCCTCAGTCAAACCTGCTTATAAATATTTGCAAAACTCACAACCAAATGAGCTGAAGCTGTTGTAGATGGAAATGGCTCAAGAATATTCTACACGAGTATTTTTGGATTTAAGGAGACCCCGATCATCTCTCTTTCCTGTTACTTAAACTCATCTATTTGTAGATACTTTAGTGGTATAAGAAGAACAAGCTTGTTTTTGAATGAGGGGAAATAACAGGGTGGTCGGTCATGGACCAAAGCCAGTGGTTTGTTCCTGCAGCAGTGAACCTCGTTGGGTGATATTTAACTTCCCCAACATGCTGGCAGTCAGGAGTTTAGCATGTGATCCAGAAACCTACAGTAGATCTACATAGCTGAAAGAGTTCTGCTGGTGTCAGTTTTGTTGAAGGTAGCCTTCAAAGGCAATTATAATTCAAAGTCCAGCATAGCAGGTCCTTTACTGCAGTGGCTTCCCAACTTTTTCAGGCCACAGACCAGCTTAATGTCAGACAATATTTCCACAGACCAGCCTTTACGAGGCTGAAGTGGGAGTCCGATTTTTTTTTTTTACTTTATTAGCTTCTAGTTTTCCTTAACTTTTGAAGGTGACGTTTTTCTTCTGTAAAATAACCATTTTATTTGCACACTTGATTTTGTGTAGGAGTTAGGGATGTCTTGATCCAATCATGTGGTTGGAAATCGGGTCCGATCATGTGGTTGGTGACCCGATCATAAATCGGATGGTGTCGTCCAATCAGTACCTGATATTTAATTTATCCTCATTATAATCTGCTCTTTATATGTCAAGCTTATTATTCCAGATACATGCTCTACTACTGGGTGTCCAAAGTCAGTCCTTGAGGGCCAGCCTCCTGATGGTTTTCCAGAAATCCTGCCTTATCTGCTGATGATCCCCTGGATCAGGTGTGTTTGGCCAATAAGGAGCTTCAATGGCATGTTGGCTGGAAACATGTAGAACAATGGCCCTCGAGGACTGACTTTGGGCACTCCTGCTCTACTAGAAGTCTGGATATCACGACTGGATCATCACAATTTATTCTGGTGCTAATTTAAGCAGGAGGCATAGAAAACCAGTTCAGTAAAGCTAAGCTAGGGAGATATTCACAGATTCTGACTTCTGGGATAAATGACAAAAAAAAAAAGTTTTAAACTGACAGCAAATGCATTTATTGGGTTGTCTTAACACAAACAACTATCTACAAAAGGTATTTCAACAGAAAAAAACAGAGCTTTTGTTTCTTTTTAATGAAAGTGAGATGCTGTGGCTACGCGAGAAAGGGATTCAACCTCTGAAGATCCATTTCAATTTTATTTCTCCTTGACAGAGCCCCAGTTCAACAGAATTATCAACTGTGGTCATAAAACCCCAAAATGTCATGTCCATGCATATGGATGCCAGGTCTTAAGGGTTTTTAAAAACAAATCCCATAATCTCTTAAAAACAACCAAATCTAATAAATGAGCTATAATAAATGACATGAGCGGACGAGTCATCATATTTATGCTACAACAACGATTTAAAAGAATATAATTTATTAGTTAGAATTTTTAATGGAGATATGAATGAAATCTGATCAAACATGTTCAATAGTTCAGAAGATATTAAAGCCAAAGTCACCAAACTTTCTCAGATGACTATCACTATTATTTCCTAGGTAATAGTTGCACTTTTTTTTCGTGATTGTACAAGCTAATTCAACAAAATGCTCTATTTAAGTGTTAAATGATAAGAGTCTGTTAGTAAAAGAAAATGAGGGGGAAAGAAATATGTTAATTCCATTTTATTCTGTTTATTATATACTTTAAATGTGTTGCAAAAGTTTCGGAGCAGGAGTCGTTATTGGCAGATACTCAAAATAAGATCGGGCCCCAAAAATTGCAACATCCCTAGTAGGAACCATCACAATGTGATGTTGATCGGACACCAACTTCAGTCTCATCCAATCTCTAAGGTGCGATGGATAAATACAAAGATTTAAAAAAAAAAAAAAAAAATTCTCACTAAAACTGGAATTTTTTAAACATAATAATAAAAGTTAATCCACCTTTTGCACAACTTTTGTAGTAGCATCCTCATAACATTAGACAGCCAGTTGCTATATCATGCAGAACAGGTTTTGTGTACGGAGCAAATGTCACAATACAACCAAACTCCTGGTTTTTGTCCGTTAAATGCAGCTTTTCTCTAAAAAGAAACTGTCCAAGTATGTTTGTTTTTGCTGATTTTGCTAGCTTGGGGGTTTCAATTTAGCAAGAGGTGCAGCCGCTTAACCCTTGCGCTATCTTATGCGGTCCAGATGACCCAAGCCTTACCCGGGGCTCACACCACTAGCTCAGGTGTGATGCAGGAGCGTTTCTAGCTACAGCCGATGGCTCATATTAGCAACTGGTTGGCTGCAGCCACGGGCTCTGCTGCCGATCTCGAAAAACTAAACTCGCATAGGTTGATGCTAACCCCTCCCCTGTGTTCGCTACGGTTTAGCTGCGTCGTCCGGTGAAAATTTGAACCAAACGAAATGGATTCGCAGTGCTGCAGCAGCCTGACTGCAGAGGCAGGACGTGAACGCCTGCAGTGGGATTTCCTCTCGCACTTTTATAGTTAAATAAAGACTGCGGCACTCGCATCGGAGCTGTAATGCTAGCGGTGTAAGCCCGGGGTTACACTGACGTGTTATCCACCCCATGATCAACGTGGATGAAGGTGGAAAGGATTTCATGTCTGCCACAGAAACCAGTGAAAATCAAAAACATTACATAAAAAAAAGTTCAGCGAGCTGTCTTGTGGGTTCCAGATGACTCCACTCCCAACATCAACATCCCTGGGATAGGACAATGGTTGCAGAAAGTAACAGATGGATTTTTAGCATGTGACTGAGTGACTTGACTTGCTTTAAGAATGAATCAGATGTGGTGGGGAGAATCAAGTCATTTTCAAAAATATAACTTCCTTCAGAATTAGACTGTAAAGAAAACAGAAAAAAATGTAGGTTGTGTTTATTTCCTTGCAGCCTAGTACCAACTGCCCCACAGACCAACACTGGTGCGTGGCCATTGGGAAGTACTGCTCCACTGGACTAGAACTTTCTTATGTCATGTGACAAGAACGATAGCATCGCTTTACAGTTAATTAAATAAAAGGGGGTTTAACTGTAGCAGAATGATATTGCAAATTCAACTGAATTGTCAGCTCTAAGAGATGAGCAAAACATTTATTTTTATTTATAAATATTTCTGGCATAGAAATACTTTTAAATGGCCCATCTTACAACTGATTTTTTTAGTCTCCGTTAAAATGTCCTTGTCCACTCAATAGGCAAGTCAAGATTTTACATGATAAGTAAAATTAATCAAATATTTTTCAGAAAGAGAAATTAATTTCCAGAGTAAGCAAAATTTTATAAGACTGTAAATTGGGAAAAACAACAGCAATAAACAAACAGATTTTTTTTTTTTTTTTTTACATCTGATGACTATTGTCATATGATAAGACAATTGAGTAAACTAACAGAAACTCCACATTATCCAGGTGGTACTAATTTAGTACCCTTAATTATTAAGAGCGTTCCTAAATCCTCAAAAACAAATGTTTAGCTCATCTGCAGAAGTCAGATCTCTTGTTGTTTGTCATGCTTGAAATAAATCTTGCCAAAGCAATAAATGTGACTGACTAATGTAATGTATCAAGGTTCTCATAGTCTGACGAAAATTTTGTCAGGAGAGATTACTTATTCAAAGTGAAAGCTACTGGCAATACCTTTGTTTTTTATTGCAAGTGCCAACACGTTTAGCAGCAAAATATAATCAAAAGTGAAAATACTACTAATACATTTATGTCTCAACACTGCATGCATTAGTTGATGTAATTACATAAGTCCATGACAACACAATCGTTAAAAATCTGCACAAATATAGATGTTCAAACATGTTTCCATACAGTAAACAAGTGCTATAATGCTACTTAAATACACATCTTTAGTTCAGACAAAAGTATGTTTCTCATTTCTACCTTCAACTCTGGCCTCCAAGAACTTGTCCAATTCTATCTCTCGTTTCACTGCTTCTGGAGATACCTTTGGGGCCCCGGGAAAGCAGATTAACACAACACTCATATTATCTCGACTGCCCTGTGGAAAATAAAGAACAAAAGAATGAATACAAATCTGATACAGGACTGATTAATGGAACGTGCAAGTGAAAGTGGCGTGAACATGTCATACCTTGTACAAGCAGGTGTCAACAATTTCATTGCAGACTTTTTCAAGATCATCTGTAACCTCTAATCTTGATCTCACAAAGCTACACACTTCCTCATTCCCCATAACATCCCAGATGCCATCACAAGCTAGTATAATGAATTCATCTTCTTCCTCACATCTGTCTATTGCATAAACTTCAGGCTCTGGAGAGACAAGCTGCTCTGTGGGGCCTTTGCCATCCACGCACTTATAGTCGAAATCACCCAGAGCTCTCGATACAGCTAGAGACCCATTAACTCGCTGGATCATGACTGAGCCACCGGCATTCTGGATCCTTTCCTTCTCTAGTGGGTTGTTTGGTTTGTGATCCTGTGTGAAGAATTTCACATATCCGCCCCTGCTAAGGATTCCACGCGAGTCCCCACAGTTGATAAAGTAGAAATGGCTTGGAGAAATCATCACCCCTACAGCGGTGGAGCCACTGCGGTCACTACTATGCTTCTTTTCAGACAAGCTTCGCATGTGTTCGTCAAATAGCAAGAATCCAGACCGGATGCCATCCTTAACTTTATCCACAGATTCTTCCTCCTGCAGAGCACTCTTGAAGTCTGGACTACTAGTGATGTGCTCTAGCAGGTGCTCACAGCAGTACTTGGCCACCTGAGAGCCAGCATGCCCATCATATACAGCAAAAAATGACCAGAGGTCAAGACCTTGAGGCAAACCAATTACTGCTGTGTGAGCATCCTCCATCTCAACCGCCATCCCTGCATGCTGCTCAGCCCAAACTTTAGGTTGTTTCCCTCCCCGTGGGAATTATGTTTTTCCATCTTTGGCTTGTCCAGAAATGCACCCATTGTGTCCCCCTAAAAGCCTGTTAACAAAAAGTAAAAGAAAAATATCTAGGTAAGACATTTTAAAAATAAACAGTCAAAAGCAGCAATTTGAAAATGTAAGTAAACACCCAATCTATTATTGTTCAATATTCTAATAGATCTAGGTTGTGTCTGAATTCCTTCACAACACAGGGCAGTATATAGTGTTTTCATCATTTTTGCAGAGTTGTCCGGGTCTACAATTTCAAAATTGAGTCCCTTAGAATATCCTGAAAGCCTCTGTAAAAAAAACAGTGCTCATTGATGGTCATTAGATTGGCAAATTTAGACCACAATGATTGCACTTTGCCAAATTTTTATGTTAGAAAAAGTATATATATATTTGAACATCAAGGTTTTATCATCAGAATACAGTGGATTCATAAATATTTTTTTTATAAAATGTTTGTATTTATTAGGTTTTTATTTCAGGAAAGCTGGGAAATCATATTTGCTATAAAAAAAAAGTGAGCATGTTGTCCTAAATGCTTTCAACATCAAGGGCACTAAACAGTCCTGCATTATATAGTTTTGGATAATGGAGGGAATTCAGAGTTAGCCCCAGTTTCTTTTAGGTTATTCTAAAGTGTACAAGTAATAAAATATGACAGAGATAAAACAAATACAGAAAATACTCTTGTTCAAACAACAACAAAAAAAAGTCAATGACATCTTTGAAATAAAGCCTCAAAATTTAGATGAAATGACCATAAAATCCTATGCTGTGATTAATATGTACCCAAGAAAAGACTCATAGACAGACACTTTTCAAATGCTTAATTAATAATAAAAAAAAACCAATACTAAATAGCAAAAGCGTTAAACTTTCTTAAAGCTGCTTATAATTGTAGCGGTTTATCAAGAACTATTTATTATGGGTTTATGAATTCAGTGTTGCTTTATATAAGAAAAGTGAGCAGTGGATTGTAAAAATACAAGTTTCAATTATTCTGAAGTTGCAGAACGAATTTACTGTAAAAAATTACCAATAATTCTTTAAACTTGAGCAAATGTAAGCATGTTCATTTGCAATAATAAACCAATAGCAACAAGTTACAGTGTTTCATCATCAGATAGGTTAAAATAAAGCATGTCATAAAACCTAAGATTAGCATCTTAAGGCTGAGTTTAGTTCCTTGCTCTGGACCATAAATAGAAGACCAACAAATCCGTTTTGGATATGTATTCAGAAAGTTATTTGTGTCAATAAAATCAAAACGCCTTACATTTAACTCTGGTTTAAGCTCTATGACAAATGTACAGAAACAAAAACATATTTCACATCTATTTACAAAAATGTATCAGTGCAGATTTCTGACCTTAGTATTTTAAACAATACAGCACTGGATAAACTGGTTAAATCAAGTTAAAGGCACAGTTTAATGCCTAAAGCTAATAATCCCAGCTTTACCTGTGTGACCAGTTTCTCTAAAAGAACTACCAAGCTCAACCTTTGACAAAATGTTACACTAATGCTAATGATGAAGTTACAGGGTTAGTAGCATGCACTTGCTCCGTACGCATTAAGGCATTGATTTACAGTGGGTAGTTAAATTTGTATGGTCTCATCTAGTACTCAAACAGGCTTGCCTAATTGAGGGCCTTGACCCCTGTGCCCCAAAGCTAACTACAACAGGCCTACTCGATCATGTTTTGCTAAAATGATAAAAGGCGAGCAAAGCCGTCGGCCTTGCTAATCTACCATCGGTATGCTAACTTAGCACTGATAGCTCACAACACTTCTGGACTTAACAGTTATTTTAAAAACAAGTAAGCATTTTACGACTTACCGAATATCAGAACAGCCGCTGGAAGTAAAAAAAAAAAAAAAAATGCAAGAAGAATAAGATCCAGGCGTCTGTTGGTCCCTGCACAAAATGTACAACGCAAAAAATAGGGTTTTGCGGTAGTTTACCTTAGCTAGCTAGCCTATTAGCTAGCAATAAGAAGTCGTCACTCAAGATTCAGTGTATAAACAGTGGAAATGCGGCGGTCCCCTTTTGCGTGCACCCGCAACGCATCACATTATCTTACGTGGCGAGGAAACGAATTATTTAATTTATCGTATGTAAGGGAAGAGGGAGAGCGAAGCTTTGCGCGGCTAAGCCAGGGGAGGCTGAATCGTCTATCCCTGCCTCTCCACTTGACAGGTTTGACAGCTTGCTAGCCAACGTTAGCTTCAAGGAAGCAACGAGTCAGAGGAAGGACCCGGATGTTGCAGGCTGCGTATTCGAAAAACATGACATCATTCCTGAAGAGATGTGTCTTGCTGCACACATGCGCAGATAGCATTATACAACAAAGTGGGTTTTGAATTATGATTTGAAATAGAGGTGTAAAGCAAGGAAATTGTTGTAAAAAATAAAATATTAACATGTTGGTGCCTAATGTAAATAACGTAAACAAATGTCACGATGGTAAGAAGATGAAAACACAATTAAAAATAAGAACACAAAGAGACGAACATTAGCCAGTCAGAGCAGTTGTGACAAATAAGTATTGTTTTGAGGATTGTTTGAGTTATTATTGTAACTATTGTTGTTGTTGTTGTTATTATTATTATTATTATTATTATTAGTAGTAGTAGTAGTAGTAGTAGTAGTAGTAGTAGTAGTAGTAGTAGTAGTAGTAGTAGTAGTAGTAGTAGTAGTAGTAGTAGTAGTGTTTTTTTCAACAAATGAGAAAGTACTGCACAGGTTTAAACCAATTTTCTAAAAATGCATTGCTTTTTCATCATTCAGTTTTTAAATTCTCTGTTTAACTTTGTGTTTTATTGTGAAGCATTTTGTGACCTTTAGCTTCAAATATGCTATAGTTTATTATTATTATTATACATATACTCCCCAAAAATATTTATATTAAAACATAATGTATTCACAAAAAGAAAATCTGTACATATCTACCTAGCCTATAGAGCGAAAATAAAAGTTGTCTACTAAAGGCAAAATACATGTATGGAAAATGAATTTAAAAATAAGCTGAATAGTCACTTAGGTCAGATTTTCCCTAATAAAGAAGTATAGAAGAGTTTTACTTCATTTTGGAATTCTATGATCAATAAGTGACCTATATTTAAAACCTTTTTTTTTTTTAATTAAGAAAAAGATTAAAAAAAAACTATCAATCAATATTTGAGTAGTGATCACTCATTTATGTCTTACTTTTTCCTCTAAACATGTCCTAAAAAAGTATACTTAGTTGCTAAACACACTCACTGGATCTTTAGGTTTTTTAGTATCTGTCTTTTAAAATCTTCAAGCAAGCAGAATTGAGAAAACTGTGACAGCTCAAAACAAATGTTCCTCCTGACCTTGAAGTATTTATCCAATGAGCACATGCTTAATTCACCATTGAACGGTTGGATCCTCCTAGACTGTAAAGTAATGGCTTACCGGTCATGAAGTTTTTGCCTATAGTTAACTAAAAATACAGGAAGCCATTCTTCTGATTGGTGTGAATTACAACTGATTTAAAGACAATATAGATATAAATTATATAGATATGGAACATAGTTGTGAGTTGGAGTAATGGAGTAAATTTCCTACTTGCTCTGTCTGGCATCTAAGCAGACAGATAGGAACTCAAACATTTCTGTGTTAAACACATTTTATTGTGTCATATTGTGTTATATACTCTTTGCACCAATCACTGTTGCAATAGAAGCAAAACCCTACTGTAAGTATTTATTTTGGAGTCAGGTTTGAGGTTGAGATTGTTTTGTCTTTTTAATAGTCTTTTTAGAAGTCACCCATACATTTAATTTTCTAGTAGGGAATTACCGTAGCCTAATTGATTTGTTCATCAATAACTAGCTCTGTGGTGTTATGGTAAACGGTTTGCTCCATAAATCCAGTCATTGCTTTAAATCTTTACTATGGTTTCTACACATTGATATTCAAGTAAAGTAAAAAGTCATGGTTGCAAAACAAGAATAACAAAAACAGATTATTATTGAATAGTTGTTATTAAGATAAAGTCAGGTAGTGCATTTCTTTTTATGCTACAGATAAAATAGGGGTACATTTTGAAAACAAAATATCCTTGATTTTCTTGACGAGTTTTCTAAGCATCCCAAACAATAATAATAAATGTCTAAGTAAATAATGTCTGAACAAACCAATCAATTTTTAAGTTAAGATTTTAGACTTTGAGCTTTGGTTCTGAAAATCTTTTAAAGGAAGTGACGTCATAGTTGATTAGCATCTCCGTTAGCTGTGCCGCTATTAACTGTCACTGTGTTGCTTGGATTCATTAAGTATTTTCTACACATGGATTGCTACTTAATGTGTGTACTGTGGTATATTCTACCACTGGGTTTACTCATCCATTTGCTGTGCTTCATCTTCGCGGACGCAGACTTCACTCTGCTGCGAGCTAGCTTGATGGGGCACAGACCAGGTGAGTGACCTGCCCCCCTTGGTGTCAAACCTGTAAAGTCTGGAAAAAAAGGAAAAACTTTTTAAAGTAAACGCTCAACATAAGTATTTTTTACTTAAGTTCTATAGAGCCAATATCAACTCTAACTGCAATGTGCACATAACTGTGAAGACTTTTTGCGTACACAATAGCAAATCCTACTCACTAAAGCAGCCAATCACAACTTTTGTTATGTTCACTCTTGAAATCCCGCTTTAAAAATACGATGGTAGATCCGTGTTTCTCTAGTAGAGAACCAAAAAGAGAGAGAACACTTTTGCTGAACGTTGACCCTTGTACCTTAAGTAGATCCATGCATTTCTCCTTAGAACAGAATAGATAAATACCATTTTATTTTGTTTCAGTAGATTTTTGGACATGCTCAAGTGCTTTTTGTACTCTAATATTATCACAATCTGGGATCTTGGTTGAAAATTTCATTTTTTGTTTTCTCCTGATTTGCAACAAATTGATTAAATAAGTACTCAGAAAAGCTATTTTAAGCTTATTTTTTTTTTCATATGTGTCCTCCATCATGAGAAAAATCCTACAACAGGTTCAAAATACCAAAAACAGATTTGTCCTCAGAGTGGATCGTTAAATAATCTGAAGGGTAATTGTTTAACAGAGTGCTATAACTAGTGTTTCAGCTACTGTGTTTTTCAACATTCATATTTTGTTTATTAATTCATTAAACATCTTTCCTGTTGTGATTTGTGCTGTCCAGAGTCTAAACTGAAAGGACTCGTGGTTTGGGTGACTGGAGCCTCCAGTGGGATTGGAGAAGAGCTGGCCTATCAGCTGGCTAAGTGTGGCTCCCGTCTTATTTTGTCTGCTCGCAGGAACGATGAACTAAACAGAGTGAAGCAGCATTGCTTAGGTATTGAGCCAAATTTTAAATTTCACTTTCCACCAAATCTAATTACAAAACGATCAAGGCTCTATCAGTCTGTTTCGTTCTTTTGTGCCAAGCTGAATTAAGTTTTGTTCTTTCAGAGACCTCCAACCTGAAGGATGAGGACATTCTTGTTCTTACACTTGATTTGTTGGAAAGGACATCACACGAAGAAAAAACAAAAGCTGTGATTCAGCACTTTGGACAAGTAAGGCCATCACAGTTTGCTTTTATTTTCATCTAAGCATACCTTTCCTCTCACAAGTTTGTATGAAGCTTTGCTATTTATATCTATGTGCATTTCAATTCAGTCAAAATGCTAAATGTAGGTAAAGGATTTACAATTAGAAACTCATTTACTCCATGTAGGAAATACAAACCTAACAATTTCAGGTATTTTCTCATTGACTTTACTTTATATACTTAGAAGTCTCTGCATTCAAGCACTGCCTAGTTTTCAATATGCAAAAGTAGAACTTTTACCACCTTGTAATGTTTTGTTCTGCTCTATTTCATAGAAAAAGATCAGCAATTATTTATTTGGTTTGTTATCACATTTTTACTGTCATAATTCCAAAGTATTTAAACATTTTATGTAGACACATAAGCACTGCCAATAGTCTTCTTCCAGTCATACTTTTGCCTTGTTTTCTGTATGGATGTCTCCTGAGATAATGAAATATATTTTGCACACACCAGTATTCTGTTCTGCTTAAAGACCCACGGCAATGAAAATTATATTTTTAACATGAAAAATTAGATAAAAATTGCATTTCTGAGTTTTTTTTAATTATTCAAATTGTTACAAATCAGAAGCAGAAAAAAATGCCATTGGAAAATCTTTTAGGTATGACATAGAAGCTATGAGCTCTCTGCTCTGCTCCATTCTTATGCATCAACCTGCAGGCGACTAAATCCATGTATGTCTTTGTTTTCCTCGTCTGACTTGATATCTGGATTACAAACTGAATGGTTTGATAGCCCCAATATTGCTTGCCGTTTTTTTGGTGTGCTGTTAATGTTAGGATGTGAAAGTGCAGGGCTGTAAGCTAACGGGAGAGAGTGTAAAAAAAAAAAAAAAGGCATGATCAGAAATTGGGATAGGTGACTCTGTGCTAACGGTTCCGCCCACAACTCAGAGGCAAATTTATAATCAACCCTTGCCGCTCTGCTAAAAACTTTGCTAAAAAAAAAAAAGTCAATTTTAATTATTTTGTTTTGGCTTAAAACAGCATAATCACATCAAAAGACCTCTGAGAACCCTTTAAAAATAGATCAAAACATGATTGGAGTAGAATTTCAAAGTTGATTCATAATGCTGTCAGACTCTCTTTTTGTTTCCTTTCAGTATCTAGAGTGTCAATTTATTCAAGAAAGCAAAACACTGATGATTACTGATGGTTGAAGTTTGCACCATCTCTTAATATCATTTTTTTTTAACTGCCAAAATTTCTATAGCCTTTTTTCTTATAAATTTACACTAATCATAAGAAATAGCCTCCTGTTTTTGATCCTTACATTTGCGCTACGTCTACCTTTTTGGTAGACTTTTCATATTAGAATGTTGTGTGTTAAGTACTATAAAACAGAAAGGTATTTCTTAATTTTTTTAAATTGATGTGTTTTTGTGTTCTACTGTTTCAGAATTTAAATTTTATTACAAAAGGTTAATATTAAAACCAAAAGTAATTCAAATTAGTCTGATTTTAAAGAATGCTGTTCCTATTTTTTTTTTTTTTTTAATACTGCCTTCTCCTGTGCTCTCAGATTGACATCCTCATTAACAACGGAGGCCGATCCCAGCGCTCCCTCTGCTTGGAGACCAGTGTTGATGTGTATCAGGCCTTGATGGAGCTCAATTTCCTTGGTACCGTCTCTTTGACCAAGCAGGTGCTGCCTCACATGACACAGAGAGGCAGGGGGAGCGTCGTGACCGTTAGCAGTGTGGTTGGTCTTGCTGGAGCACCCCTGGCAACTGGATACTCCGCTAGCAAACATGCTCTTCAGGTTCACGAGTGCAGCATTTTTGTCTACTCAAACTTTTTTCCAAACTTTACTTGGCTTTAGTTTGTGATGAGGAGCAAATCTAGCTTTTATATACATTTGATTTAGAAAAAAAAAAATGTTTTTAGCAGTACCGGTAGTCAGTGTTTGTCATGTTGCTTGTACACAGGGTTTCTTCAACTCCCTTCGAACTGAGCTCACAGACTTTCCTAAAATACTCATCAGTACAGTATGTCCTGGGCCTGTGCAGTCTCAGATTGTAGACAATGCCTTTACAGAGGAACTGAATAAGGTGACTCTTTCAATCCTATTAATAGCTAATTTGTACCAAATTATATTTACTATATATATATATATATATATATAATTATTTTTTCTTTTTTGTTGCAAGCCTGTAACAACAGTTGGTAACCAGGGACATAAGATGCCAACAAGCCGCTGTGTGCATTTAATGCTGGTGGGAATTGCCAACGGGGTCAAGGAAATGTGGATTGCCCAGCAACCATTCCTGGTGTTTTACTACTTGTGGCAGTATGCACCCTCATTTGCCTGGACTGTTACTGACTTGCTGGGACGGAAAAGAGTGCAGAATTTCAAAGCTGGGCTGGTAAGTTCATTAACTTCACACATGCAGCAAAGATGAGGCAATCGAACCCACAAAGTGCAGAGATTTTGATAGTTTTAGAAAAAGAAACTGCTACATTTGAACTGGAGGAATGAAATGAAAATACATAGCAAGTCCAATGCGGATCTGTCAACAGCTGGGGGTCTCAGCTGTTGCTGACCCTGCTTGGCTCTTCTAAGAACACGATGACGGAGGGGTACATTAAGCTCTCCTCAGTGCTGGCTGACCAGTGTCTGGTGGCCTCTGCTGGATGGCAACAGCTGACAGCTATAATGGAACAGGATGTTTCAAACTAGTTTACCTTAAAGGAGGTTTGGGGTGTGAAGGAAATTATACCCAATTTTTTTACAGGTGAAATCTGTGTTGAGGCAACTTGGTAAACATCTCAAAACTGAAACCTCATTAAAAAAATTTCAACCTTGAGACATATGCATTTGGCATTTTCCCTAGTTGAGCTGATAATTACATTTTTCTGTTGCAGGATGCAGACTCTGCATACTTCAGTAAACCAAAGACCTCCTGAAAAATCCAATTTTTCAAGACCAAAGGTGTTTATTGCATTCCTACAGTAGATGTTTTCTAAAAATAAATTCACTACTGCTTTAATTCATCTTTCATTTTAAATTAAAAACCAACAAATCATAATAAAAATGAAGGATCCCAAAATGTATTCTTAGAAAATGAAATTCATTTATATTATACAAAGAAATTCATACATTTATTGAACGAATCAGACTAAGTGTGCATTTGCCAAGCTTTTTTTTTATTACAAGTTGACCCAGTTACACATAAAAAATTATTATATACAATAAACTTTTATCTATTCCTTCTTAACTGTAAACAATTGAACTGTAAACCTAACAATAGCAATAAACGCCATACACATACAAAAATACATACTCAAGGCACACCCTTGATTTTCTTGATAAAACATTAAAAGTCCCTTTTGAGTGGACACTGGAGATATACATAGGGAGAAAAGTGTAGCAGGTTTTTCTGAAAAGATATGGCTAAACTTTCAGTTTTATTTTTATTAAAGCAAAACCATTAATAAAGAACAGAATATTTTGATTTAAATAAGGACCTACATAAGCAAACATGGTTTAATCAACCAAAAGTTTTTTTTTGTCTAAATAAATTTCGTAACTTCTTTGAAGTGGAGACTCTTATTTTCTTTTTGCTACAGCTACATCAGTGAAGCACCCAGAATCACATTTATGAAAATGTAGAAAATGAGCTTCTCAAGCTAAATGTCTGCAAGTAAAAAAAAAAAAAAAAGTTTTGTATTGAATTTGCTATAGTTTACACAAAAATGTCCCAAAAAAAAAGAAAATAAATTCTTGTTGGTAGTACCGATTGTAAAGAGTACGGATGCCGATAATGGCCTGCTTTTTTTCTCTACTTACAATGTAAAGAATATACTTTAGTGTCACTCTCTCCCTTTCCTGCACTGAGGTGCCGAGACTTGACCTGTTTGTCTCTGTTTTGTGGTTATTTTTCTGCAAAATCCCAGATGACAGAACCCAGGGCCAACGAGTGTCCCTGCGAGGTGCATTCACTGAGCTCCGGACATTAGCAGACCCAAACAGCTCAACTCAGTCCGCTATATTTTACTTTTGTCATTTTTCTACAATACTTTAGACTGATAAAAACTGATGTAAAACTAAGTTTATCAGAGAAAAGGTTGAACACAATTAAATTAATCGATCATAAATTGATAAATTCTTCTGGCGTTCGACAGCTAGGGATGCTCGTCAGGCCAGGGTTCTGTTGGTTCTTTCCCTAAAACCCCCGAAAACAAGTTAAATCACAGAACTCTAGGGCGACAAGCATTTCTGCCTGTTACATTCACCGAGCGGCGGACATCCGCATCAAAAAGCAGTTTATCAGAGATGATGATCAACAGCAGAAGAACTGATACATTTAGAACTGATTAATTTAATAGTGTCAACATTTTTTTTTCTGAAAAACTGCTTCCTTTTTTTCTGGATTGTGTAAAAATGGCAAAAGTATTGTAACAAACTGAACTGGGCTGAGTGGCTGTTTGGGTCCGCAGCTCAGTGAACGCACCATGTGGAGACACTCATTGGCACTGGATTCTGTCATTCAACCTGTTTGTTCGGGGGTTTTAGGGAAATAAAGAGAGGGGGCTGGTGCATGAGAAGAAAAGAGGAGTCTGAGGAGCGTAGATCCACTAATAGATGAAAAAATAGACCAAAAAAAAAACAACTTTTGGAGAGTTTTCTCTTGTGGTGTTTTTGTTGTTAATCACAAAATAAAGAGACTTAAAACAGGTAAAGTGGATCTCATTTTCACGAGAAAATGATAAAAAAAAAATGTTAAAAGTGGGGCAGGCCATTTTTGGCTTCCATACAGATTGTAAAGAAAGTGATTTCCCTCCAGCATATGTAAAAACAGGGTGGACCAGAAAGGGGTCAGAGGCAGGGGAAATGAAGGGGAGCGGATGAGTAAATGGGGTACCCTAGAGGAGGATCGGCAGCCTGAACAGTTAAGTTTCGAAGCATGAAAGGGTGAGCCTGGATGCTGTAGCGTTCTTCGTCATCATTTGTGGCGTACAAGAGCTCCCAGGAGAGGTTCGCCCACTGGCCTCGAACCCCTTCACCATTCAGGCGTCCCACCTGCACCAACTGCTCCTGCAGGGACAGGACACGGCCTGTGTAGGTACCCTGACAAAGACAAAAGATATTCAGAATGTCGTCTTTAAGGAAGTGGGTTTAGAATCTAATTAAGAGGTGAAACTTTTCACATCACCATGGTGAGATCATGCCCCAAGGAAAATAGAAAGGGCTTCTCCTGAAGGACACTGTCGTGCCAGCCTTTTTCTGTCACCAGGCCGATGTACCAGTCTCTTTCATAATCTTCTAAAGTGCTGAACAACTCCTCATGGGACTCCATTGGCCCAAGGCTAGCCTGATCAAACAAGAGCTTGAAACTTAGCCTGAGGGAAAATTTTAAAAAAGAAGAAAAGTCTCACATGTATCTTACTGCATAAAATATATTCAGTGGAAAATCATTGGATTTCAAAGATCTTAAACAGCAGTTTCACCTGAATGCTTTTAGTGTGAGCTGGTAAAGTTCTTTACTTGATGATAGCCAGTCCAGTCCTTCCGTCCATGGCACATCCCCACAATACACCCTGTATATGTAACTGGGGCTATTGAAGGCAGACTCGGCACCAAGTGAGATAAGGCATGACAGTGCGACCTTAACATGCAGTTCTTTCAAAACCTCATCTTCCTTCAGTGCTTTGTTCATGTCCTCTGAGCTCTGCCCCTGCACGGCAACCCCAAACTGTCCCAACGTAAACCGGAACCATTCCTCTGGAAATAAAGGCCGAAGCGACAGCAAGCAGGAGGGTAATAACGGGGCTGTCCTCCACCCCGGCGGTAGGTTGAATATTTCTGAATAGGGACAGCTGAAGTTTAGATGGGGGTTGTCCCTGAAGAGCTCCGGGTTTAATCCTTTATCTACGGCGGGCATTCCGATGCCCAGCCCCAAAGGCTGCAGGGGCTGAAGAGCAGAGAGTGCCATGTTTTCAAAAAGGCTATCCATTTCTACAGAACCTGGAAGAGAAGCACCATTCTCTAGAGATGTGTGTCCAGGTTGAGCCTCGGCAGTCACTAATGCCACAGTCCGTCTAGCTGGTTGGGGTCCAAACAAATCGTCCTCGTCTGACCAGTCACCAAAAGAAGTCATACTGGAGCTGTCTTGTCTGAATTTGACAGAGGAGATATTTGATTCTACCATAACAGCTTCAGGTGGCTGGTTACATGTGGTCTGTGCAAACTGTGAGGACTGGGACTTCATTCCCCAAATCCCTGACCCCTCCTGGCTGCTCCATAGAAACCCTTTGTGCTTTTGTACACAATATCGAAGGAGCAGCCAGATCAAAACTTTCATGAAGTCATCTTGAAGTTTCCTCAAGTTTTCATGAGAGTCAATGATGCCAGAAAGCACATTTCGAGCGTCAGAATACACCCGCACTTCAAGCGCGGCACAGGGAGTGAGAGCGTTTCCCCAGTGCGGGTTAAAACCATGGCTAAAGCCAAGACGTTCAGGACGTTCAAAAGCGGACTCGAACACTTCGTCAACTCTCCGAGCTTCCACCGTGTGGCAAGATGTCTCCTGTAGCTCAAGACCCTGTAAGAAAAACATCAAACAAAATAACACTGCTGTACAACTCATGCTTGAGATATACGTATATCCAAAGATTAACTTCTTACCTTAATGTTGACTGTGCAGTAGCCATATCCTCTCTCCAGAATCATTATCCAAACCATACGATCCTGGAAGCGGCCAAGAAAATGAGAGCCTGGGGTTAAGGAACCTACACAGAGAGAGAAATTCCTCCGTCAATTTTGTATCTCACATTTCATGAAGTAAAAGAAACAAACCTCAGCATGGAGTACACACCCAGGGATGCTAAAAGGATCTCGAAATGCACCACTTTCATTTCGTGTCATCTGGGTACCTGTTTGCTGACTTTTTAAAAATGACCTGAGCTACTTGAAGATATCGGTTCTGTTCTAGACAGCAGACTGCAAAAAAAGTTCTAAATATTAAAACTCCTGTCATGTTTGTCTTTGGTCAAGTCAAGGACAGATTCATGTGGTGTACACAACGTGGGTTTTTAATTTTTGAAGAGAAAAGTCAGGCTAATTTGATGCAGATGCACAATAGCAGCAAAGATGAAGCAGGCTATTCTTATACTTCGACTCTTGCTGCGTGGCTTAAGGATACTCTCACGTCCCAGAAAGACATCTCGGAATAGTTCCAGCTGTTACCTTGTGATTTGAAGTGACAGATTAAGCAGATTCCTGTACTGCTCACTGCCCTGTGGCCCCCAGTGTGAGCAAAGCGAAAGAACAGAACAAACTGCCATCTTTCAACCAACAACCCAAATGAATTATACATCTTAGCAACAGCTTCCAAAGCTCATACAAAAGCAATAGGTTCGTAATTAATTTGATCTAAATTTGTAAATTTTTGAAGCCCTCAGAGATCAACACACATTCCTAGCCGCAGTAGTTCAATGTGAGTATTGAAGTAAATTTTTTTAAACATTTGGATGTAATTTTGGATAGATTCAGATATGTTTTTTGTGTCTTCTTACTTCACAGCTCAACTCCACTGATCATGATGGAGCCCTGAGGTAACTCTAAAGCATTGTTTTTTTTTGGCGTAAAGAAGCAATATAAAAAGACATACTGTACAGCATACCTTTGACCTCTCAAAAGGTTTGGCTACTGTGGCAACAGGAGTAAATATACATGATTGTAAAAATACACTCTTAGCTCTGTACAAAGCCATTATTTGAACTCTGTTGACCAATCTATAAGAGGAAAAATCGAAAGAAAAAATAAAATAAACAGATGCACATTTTTCATGAATGTGCATAGGTTAGTACCCTCCTTTCAATCCTACTTCTTTGTGTTTTTAAAGCATAACAATCAGCTACTCGAGTCTCTATATTAGACAAAAGCAACATCAGACAAAAACAGAACAAGACCGTTTCACTGAGCCCTTATATAAAAAAATCGAACTATAAAGAATGCAAAATAAATAACCTCCTTCTGGCTGGGTGAGTGCGCTTCTAATTGTAAGTTTTTATCAAACTGATCTTTGAGTGTCTAAATAAAAGGCTTTTTTGTAAAGTTTGCTGTACTACACAAATGATCAATGTCAAGATGGAAAGAAAAAAATCTGATGATTTGAAAGCATCATTGTACATGAACCTAAAAAGAATCATTTATGAAAGAATCGAATCTACATTGTATCATTTATTTATTCATTTGGAAACAGTCCAGGAAACTGGCAGTTTTCCCTGGAATCAGCATCCCAGCAATTTTACAACAACAAACAAACGAGTACATGTTTTTGAACATTTAATAAAACTGCCTCCCATAAATGAACTAGACATTTTCTAAAATAACCTTTTATAACAGGGATCTGCAACCTAAGGCTCTAGAGCAGGGCTGTCAAACTCCAGGCCTCGAGGGCTGGCCTCCTGCTGGTTTTGCAGAAATCCTGCCTTATCTCCTGTTGATTACCTGGATCAGGTGTATTTGCCCAATTAGGAGCTTCAAAGACAGGTTGTTTAAAAAACATGTTGGACACCGGCCCTCAAAGGCTCCCTTCTGCCACATGTGGCTCTTTTACTCCTTCATAATGGTTGTCTGACTAAATATTCAACGCATGTTTACACTAAAAGTGGGGTCATCTGGACCCAACAAGACAGCGTGTTAAACTTTTTTTTCTCAAGGATTTTTTTTATCTTCACTGGCGTCTGTGGTAGACATAAAATCCTGTCCACCTTTGTCATGGGAGGGATCACACATTGATGTAAGGGTGGGCTGTATCAAATCTTCCAAAAGGGTAAAATAAGACTTTGCAACTCCTGCTAGGTTTTGATCAGTGATAAACAAGCCCAAATGTTTAGGAAGGTTGCAGACCCCTGTTCTATGGATAGATGAGAACAAAGTGGAGCCATTTGATTTAAGGGCTCTGGGTTAACGATGTAGGCCTTAAGTAACAGTTAGTAAGTAAAGTCTTCTTTTAATTAAGAAATTCAAAAGGCAGGGAAGATCAAATTGTTATTAAATCCAAAGGGAATTAAACATCAATCAAATCATTGCAATTAAATCCAATAATAACCTAAATATGAAATGGATATAAGGAATTTAAGTTTTTTAACCATCTTTCTATAACTTCTGGGAATATAGAGTGTCAATATGATTTGAGGCGGCGTACAAAACCGTAAACATGAGACTGTTGCTAATAGATGTGTCATTCCAGTTCATAAGACAACGAGACCTGTTTACATTTAAACTGCTAAGAATAATATTTACCAAAAGAGAAGTCAGTAAAAATCCTGCATTAGGGAACTTGTGAGATGTTTTGTTGTACATTAAAAAGAAATACCTGCATTTTTTTAATTTTTTAAAGTAATTTCTATTTAAATATAGGGTTAAAAAGATTTATAGTTTATAGTTATTTTAGAGTATAAAAATTTGGAATAAACATTTTCTACTATTTTACAGTGAAAGATATTGTACAAATAATAACTTGTCAAACTCAATATATTCAATATTAAATCTTTAGGACTTTACCAGCTTTTTTTATTCTGTTTCAAGATAACCATTAATAAAGTTACACGATTTACTTTTAGTTTAATTTTTACAAACATTTTTTGAAAAATGGTATTCAAAATGTGCCACCAAAAAAAAGCCTTGACAAAAACAATGTAAAAAAAACATCCTGACACAAACAGTCCAGTTCACAATGTTTCACCTTAAGTTCTTTTAAATTATTTTTTTTAAATTTAAAACTAATTATTATCTTATTTAAAAAAATGTTTTTAAGGCTTACCAAATTTTCCCCGCATCCTTTCGAAGACAGATTAATATGCAACCAAAACTTTCACATAGCAAGAAGATAAAAAGATTTTTTTTACCATTATAAAATGTGCTTATAGGTTGTTATTTTCAGGTTGGAATATTTAAGCTTTCTCACATGAAGAGAGCTTCATGCAAGAGTTTCAACATTTTTGAAGTGCATGTCTGTCCTTTTTAGTAGTTTTAAACAATGTTGGAAACTCACTCTACCATTCAAGAGAAAGATCATTTGGTGACACATTGTTGGAAGCTGACTGCTAAGAAATTTACACAAATATTTTGTTTATAATTACAACCCCAAATGAATGTCTAAAATTCTTTTTTATCTTAAGTGGATTGACATTAAGACCCACCCACTAGTGGATAATGTTTTTAGAAGTTTGTGCTTCAGAAAAACAGCAGATTAAACCCAGATGTCTACATTAGTCTTTGATCTATTCATTGGAAAATATCTATTTAAAAACTTTCTTTTTTTTTTCTATTTTTAGTTTTCAAATATGCATTCTTTTTAAAATTAATAAATAGAAAAACAAATTAGCAAAAAAATACATTGGGTAGAATTTCAGTGGCAAATACATATTAGCAAAAACAATCAAATTAAAGAAATATAGAGGGAAAAAAAACACTCACAAACCACTTACCAAGTGACCCTCTTGCAAAGGCAGCCCTCAGAGAAGATGCGAGACTACCAATCATTTGCTTGTAGAAGACTGAATCTGGACAGGGGCAAGCGGTGCCCACAGGGCCCGGCCAACTGCGCTGTGGCCGGGGAAATCCCACAAGGAAGATTGGGAGCGTGAAAAGTGGCAACAAGGGGGCAGAGAGAAGGGCGGAAAGGGCCACAACTGCCAGCAGAAGTGGGCACAGGGATGCGTTTAGGGCCAGGAGAATACCAGCTGACTGACGGCGCTGCTTCTTCTCTGTCCAAGAGGTCACCAAGACTGTGAGAGTGAACTTTAGTTTGGCAACAAACTGCCTTAATCTGTCGATCAGGAGTCCCACCTAGATCAGAAACAAAGGTAAAAATGGCTGATTTTCAAAACTTTTTAAAGTTAATTATTGTCATCACCTGAGTCGTAAGATTTCAAATTAAGAAAAGAGCTTTTGATTTATGGAGATAAAATAGACTCACTCTGATTTGTGCATGCGTAATTCTTGATTTGTGCATAACTTTGGATTTGTGCGTGCGTAATTCTTGATTTTGTAACTCATAATACATTTTGTGCAAAAGTAAAAAAATTACAAAATAAAAAAATACAATTTAAACATGCACAAATTAAAATTACAACAGCTTGAAACTAATTACACACAAAAATATTTAAAAAATACGCACAAATTACCTCTTACGCACACACAACACATGAGTTACTCACAAATCTATCGTGAGACTCTTTTCACGTCTCACAAAATCGTCCGTGAGGGATGCATTCAAATACTACTAGAATACTCGTTCACCATAGTTCTCTTGTCAGCCGTTTTAAACTTGACATTTTCTCACTTTCTTAAAAATATATTCCTGATAATTATTATAAAAAATCTAAATAAGCGTTTTTAAAACACTTATCCCTTTAAAAATAAGAATATTTCCAGAAAACAGTGCTTTCGATCTGAAGCGGCTCCTCTGACAGCACCTCCAACACAAGGCCCCATCCCGAAGGCTGGTCACCAGCCGCGATGCCGGAGCAATCTAAACTGACGGATCCAAGCGGACCAGTGCTGGCTTGTTGGAGCATTCTAGTAGTACTTGAACACATCCCTCATGGATGAATTTGTGAGACGTGAAAAGAGTCTCACAATAGATTTATGTGTAATTGATGTGTTGTGTGTGCGTAAGAGGTGATTCATGTGTATTTTTTTTAAAGATTTTTGTGTGTAATTAGTTTCAAACTGTTGTAATTTTAATTTGTGCATGTGTAAATTGTAGTTTTTTATATTGTAATTTTTTACTTTTGCACAAATATAAAATAATTTTTATATTTACGAATTACGCACGCACAAATCCAAAGTTATGCACAAATCAAGAATTATGCATGCACGAATCAAGAATATGCAGGCACAGATCCTAATTTACACACAAATCAAGAATTACGCACAAATCAGAGTGAGTCCATTTTCTCTCCATACTGATTAACTCACCACAAGAAGCTGAACTTCAGTTCCCAAATCATCCCACCCGGAAAGTATTTTATTTCCTTCTGCAAATCGTAATAAAACCACAATAACCATCTGCAGTAGAGCATCTTCCGAACTCTGCCATACCTGCGAACAAAAAACAAATACTGCAAATTCACTCCCGAGCACCAAAAAAAAAGCAAAAAAAAAAAAAAAAACCCCAGTATTTTTGAAGTGGAGTTAGTTGTGTCCTTTTAATTGTCTTTTAAAACAAAAATTGATTTTTTTTTCTCTTGTTGACACTACACTTCAAGTATTTGTTTTAAGTTTGTGAAATAACACACATATTCTGAATTGTAGCCGACAGAGTTAGGAATGAGAGCAAATGTACCACTCTGAAAGCCCGTGTGAATCCCACGCTGACGGAGACCCTGTGGGTGAACTGCAGAGATTTGTCCATAGAGAGGAATGCTATCATTGCAAATGGAGACACTGTGGAGTAAAAACAAAGCGTACTATCACATAAAGCTGATTTAAAAACTAATATTAATCTTTTATAACTATGTGTATAATTTACTTACCAAGATAAAGGAGGATTCTTCTGAATGCAGCAGCGATGTACAACCCTTTACTCTTTTGCTTGAAAGTTTGCACATTGGACATCCCTCTGGGGTAAAAAGGATTGAGAAAAACCCCACCAAACACATAAGCCTCCTGGATCTCTCTTATAGCCCAACAGACACAGAAGAGAGCGAGGAGGAGGTAGCTAATGGGAGCTTGTAACAGAGACTGAGCAGATCCGGTGAAGTGATGCAGGAGTCCTCCTTCTGCCATGGCCACGAGAAGCAGAATAAAATGTAGTAGAAGTTCCCTGGCACCAAGAGTCCATCCAAATGAACTAGGAGTTGACAGCTGGGAGACCTCTCTGTGTAGTACATGGTTCCTGAAAGTTGTGTTGGGTCTCCTGCACAATGTGTGAAGTTGGCTAAGGTCCAGGCTGAGGAGGAATCCCATGGAGACGGAGAACAACACCACCCCAAGTGTTGACGATATAAAGTAATTACATACAGCTACAATGGTGGATAAGCCAAACATTAATAGCAGCCTGTGGGACAAGAGAAGACACACAAAATGGAACGTAATTAGACACAAGTACATGTCATGATTGTTTATTCTGTGCCTTTTTAAGAAAAGCATGAGATCTCATTTCTCAGAAGAACTTGAGAACGTTTGATGACTAAAAACAGTTAAATGTCTATAAAAGGGGCAAAACTGGCATTTTGTGCAAAACTAGGTGTTAAATCAAATGTGCTTCATGACTAAAATTATGTGCCAAAAAAATCCAATATAGAAATAAAATAAAATAAAATCGCAAAAAAGACAAATTACTGTTTTAATATTCAGCTACTTTAAAGACCCACTCCAATGAAAATTGTGTTTTTAACATGTTCTTGCTGTAGCCTTTTTCTCATGATGGAGGACATAAATAAAAAAAAAAAATTAAGATTAAAACTGCATTTCTGAGTATTTCTTCCCTCTGCTTGGAATGAATCAGAAGCAGATGAAAAATGCATTTTAAAAAAGCTCTCCTTTGTGAGGCAACAAATGGAGGGGGGAAGGGGGGGGTCTCCCTGCTGCGCTTGATTCTGATGCATCCACTTGAAGACACGTTATGTTCATCTTCCTCGTCTGAGCTGCCGTCAGCTGGATAGCAATTTTGCTCGCCATTTTTTGTTGCATCGCTAATGTTAGCTTAAGGTTGTGAGGCGCTGTAAGCTAGCAGGAGAGAGTGTAAACAAAGGGATGATGGGATATCAGCAGAGGCTTACTTCTGCATCAACAGTCCCATTTACAAAAGATCCAAACATAATTGGAGTGGGACTTTAAGGATAATTTTTAACCAGATTAAGCTCCGGTTAGAACCCCAAACTATTATGCTGCTTACCTGAGGTTGCTAGACATGGGCGAGCCACCTAAGCCAAAGACAAGAGCCTGCTCCATACCCCAGAGGAGCAAGGCATCCAGTGGAGGCAGTATACCCAACGCCCACAGCAGAGGTAAAAAGAGGAACAGCACATGGAGAGTCTGACTGGAAAGATGGAGCTCAGGAACAGGATTTGAAAACCTAATTTACAGTAAAATGCTGACATTATTATTGTGGCAGACATTAGATCTGTCCAATCAATATGTTCTACTGTGCTTACCGATATGCCAAGTCCACGGCGATGAAAGCAAAAATATAGAGAGGCCGGGTGAGTGGGGTGATCTCATAAGTGTCCTGTGCCTGGAAAGTAGCTGTTTCTGTGGCCGTATTTACAATCAAGGAATACTCAGCTATACATAGTGTCACCCAACTAAGAACAAAGACTACAAGCGAAACACCAATGCTACCATAGAGAGCAGTAAGTCTACCAAGGAACACATACCATGTTCCAAAGCCACACAGAACTCCAGCTAGTATTGTATGCAGCACCACATTAAGTCCAAAGCGCTTCCCGGGAGCAATGAATCGAACTGTTTCTGGGCTGACACAGTTGGTGAATTCCACTTCCTCTTCATCAACCAAAATATTGGGTGCACCAAGCCTCTCCACTGTGCTACTCTTACGCGCTGCATAGTGTGCCAGGGCCTGGACAGCCACAGCAGCAGCAAACATAAGCATACCAGAGAGCACAGCAGCATGAAGTTCTTGAAGCACCTGCAGCTGGCAGAGTAGTGTGCCGATGCCTCCAAAAAGCCATGGTGTTAGGAACAAAACCACTTGGTTAACATAAACAAACGGTGGGGCACAGTAGCCCAACTTAAAGCGCGGACCTCCCAATACAGTTTGGGGGAAGCGCTTCCAGAAGAACTCCTGCTTGTATTCATTAAGAAGGGGCACATCTGGCCCCATTCTGACCTTTCCCTGAAGAACGGGGGGTCATCTCTGTGCAGGAGGAGGATTACCAGTCATCATTGATCAGTGGAAAAATCTGCAAAAAGAAACACATTCTGTTAAGTAATGAAACACTTACTTACTTCAGCAGAACAGGAATATTACAATTACACATGAATGTGTTTGCCTTGCCAAAACCCAAAATCTTTTATTTACCATGAAACTCATTAAAGTTACACCTACTGTAAAAATAACAGTACATAGCCATTCGGAGTAATATAGCAACCTTGGCCTTCAAGAACAACATTTTGAGACAATGTTGATTAAAAAAAAAACTACAGTCATAACTTCAATAACATAGTTGAAACATAATATACATATAAATCTAAAAAAAATAATTTCTGGTGCAGGGAAAGGCATAATATTTACCACAATCTCATCAAGATGCAAAAAAAGTATTTCCAGGTACATTTGAGGTTGGTGATGCACAAGGACTTAAATATGAGAAGACACTTTCATCACTGTGGTTTTAATTTTTTTTTTTAACTGTTCCTTTATTCACATTTTGTGGACTTAATGTCACATATTTCATTATCTTCTATTTTTATACATTTGTATCCTTAAAGCAATGTTTAGACTTTTGTTTTACTTTTTCAATCTAATTGTCTAAAAAACTGAACTGTAATGTAGTTTATTCTTAAAGTGGTCTCAGTTTTATGAGCTTAATGTGTTACTTTTTTCTTAGTAACTAAGTTTTGATGTTTAAAAAGAAAGCATGAGCAGTTAATGTTTCTATTTTTTTCTAAAAAATAAAAACAAATGCCAACCCAAGTCAAATAAAATACCTTCTCTAAAATCCACTAGTTCTAATATAACATTGAACACACATTTAATATTTAATACCTTCTGGTTGTAAAAAACATATAAATATATTATTTTAAGTATAAGTACACAGTTACACATCAGAGTAATATCAAATTTAACAACAAATAAGAACAAAAAGGTGGTAAAATATTAACTTAAAAATACATCAAAATATTTACATTTTGTTTACCATTTTTAAATTGGATTTTATTTTGACTTTATGGTTTTTGCATGTAATTTCAACTCCCTTAATTAAAAAAAAAAGGATATGAAAGAATGCAAGCAAACAAACCAAAATTACAGTGGTGTGCAAAGGAGGCCTAGCAAAACATGAATAGCGTGTCTTGTCAATAGATAATACATTTTTAGTGATGCATACAAAAAAAAAAAAAGTCTCAAAAAGACACAAACACATTTCAAAGGAGCTAAATGCTGCTCTGTTGAAAGCTTCAAATACATTTAACTACATCAAAGAGATTTAACCCTGGATCAAAGAAATGTCATTATAGTCCACGGTACTGTTTGCTTTGACTGGGAGGTTTTTGAAGCTTCACCAACCCTTTTTTGAGCAGGCTGAATATAAACAATAAGAAAATGTATTATCTTACAACGGGAAATGCATGTTGGACCCGCTAATGCTTTGTTTTAATTTTAAAAAAAAAGGCTACATCTAAATTGTTTTAGGAAGCAATAAGATAGAAAAGTAAATGCCACTGAGTTGCTAGGGGAGAACACAACACAACGATGTCTTGTTGATTCTTTTTGCTTTTAATTAGTTTACCTCTTTGGCATGCAACATCAACAAAAAACACCGTTCCAGTATAATGATTCAAGGCAAGACACGATGGGTAAAAATGTAAAAATATGTATCCAGGTTTAGTTATTATTATCTTCGTTAGCTTTAGAAATGTAAGCTAACGAAGGTAGCTCAACTGTTCCGTTACTCTCCTGTTTTAGGTAAATAAAAGCAAAATTGCCAACTGGAGGAGGGTTAACTTACCGTTAAAAAAAAGGAGACCAACAACGGGTTCTTATTGTGTGTGTAAATTGACGAACTGGTGGGATAATTTCACAGAGGAATGGTGGAAGAATTGACTATAGCTGCATTGCTTTGCTAGCTAACAGCTAGAAAGCTAACAGACGAGCATAGCATACGGTCAGATTCTAGCCAATCAAAACAGCGTAGCCACGGATACAAGCGCGCTGATTGGCTGGTTCAGAGAAATCCCACCCTTTCCAGAATCTTGAATCAGCCCATCGCATAAATAAAACTGTATATATACTATACATATATATGCAGCCGAAACATAACAAGTACAAAGATCGTTTGGGAGATGTTAAATCCACACAATGACCATTTAAAATAATTGTATTATAACAAAACACTGGATTAGTACTACTTATAAACATATATTTGACATATTTATTAGTTTCTAATAAAAAAAAATATATATTTTTTTTTGCAATGAGAGTGATTGATGTTTGCCATGTTTTCTTCTCTGCATTTGCTACCTCAGATGTGTGCATTGACCATTTTAAATGAAAAATTAAATACGTATTTTTTTTTAATTCTCTTTATTTTTCTGGGTTTTTTTTTCACATGTCTAGCTAAATCCTAACAGTAACACCTTAAAAATATATATCTTTTTTTAATTTTAATTTTGCAGATTAATTTTCTGTCCCTGAAAAAAAAAGTACTTTGTTTTCTAAGTATCTCAATGTATCTTTCAAATATATATATCAATTTTTATTTCAAGGGACAAAAAAAAGTAGGCCAAGAAGGGGGCTTCACACGTGATCACAACCAGGACCACAAAATCAACACAAAGAAAGCTAACAATCTGGGGTGAAGGAGATTAAATTGTTGTTGCTCACTGGGTTTGGGGAATAAGGGTGGGCAGGAGGTTGTCTGTCTTTGTCCTCTTGAAAAGCCATTGCATTTTGTTCATGACACAAATACCTGTTAAAAAGACAACTCTTAGACTCCAAGGTAACATCTAAAAGCAATATTTACTATTAAGTCATTTAAGGAACAGTTATGCAAACTTCCTGAAAAATAAAAGGCTAAAGCCAAATTGCTCAAAAGCCATCAGACCAAGCTTTGAGAATTGATTTCTGTTAAAATTACCAGAAAATTGGGCATTTGTCTATTGTTTGGCTGCTCTCTTAACTTGTTTCTTTGCCATTTCAAAGAAGCGACAGGATGAAAATTTGAAATAATGTGATAAATGACACAGGTTTGACAGTACCCTAACATGGCAAAGAAGTCCCACAATGAAAAGCATTCTATATATATTGCCTCAGTACTTACTCTTATCTGAAATGTCTACACAAAATAGAAGCATTTTCCTCTCCATTCTAATCCAAGTCTCCGTTTTCTCTTTATTCCACAGGAAACAAATTACAGGAAAATGACAAGCGACAGCAATAACTCAATGACAGGCTTTAAAAGAGGCAATATGACAAGACAGGATGTATTTGTGAGGATAAAAGATGAACTTGGGCCATAATGTGCACCTTCAGAAGGCAATACAATTTGGATTTTGTTGATGACATGCAAAGGGGCGACATCAGCGGCCAAACAGTTCATTTTTACAAAGCCAATATCTTCTTAAGCCGTGATGAAACTGCAACAAAGCTTGTCAAAAGCTGTGTTTATTAAAAAAAAAAACTTCAGTTTAAGAGTTGTGCTTTGTCCATACATGATCAACTTCTTCATGTAGGAATTTCTCCTAAAGTTGAGCCAAACTAAGTAGAAGTGAAATGATCTTCCATTCAGAAGTCATTCACAGTCTTGGTCTAAAGGTGCTCCGTGTGCAGAAACAGAGCAAATGCTGAGAGTTAGTGGCCCAGCAGTAATTGCCCCATACTGTGAATGTGTTTTCCGTGTGCATGTGTGTGTGGGTGAGGACACTACAGGGGGATGGGGCATCATGTATAACTGATTCAGCAAGCACAAACATCTCTTATTATGAATCTGGATTACAACTGTGGAGACCCACTCCCCCTCTCCTCCACCTCTTGCTGCCTCTTCTTTTCCCTCTCGGCCCCTCCTGCCCGAGCCACGCTCCATATCAGGCCGATGAAAACATAACCTGTCACATTCCATCCCATTAAACCAGCTATAAACCATGTGGTCTGCTCACGTGGAGGAGCAAAGAGAGCAGGAGAGACACAGAGAAAAGTGCATCTGGGTTCACTCAAAGGTGATGAATTATTTACATTTTTTATGCTAATTTCATTTTAATGTTAGAGATGCTGACAGAAAAGCAATACCCTGTGTGATGTTGTATGTTCTATATAACTCACCCCTCCCGCCGTCCAAATAGAATTAGAAATAGTTGCATCTAAAAACACCGGGCACATACTGTACACAAAAATGGAATGTGTAATTATCCCCTGCAATATCTAATGCATTAGAGCACTCACACACTGAGCCCCCAAATCTGTATCTTGAGTCCATCAGCTGCCATTTGATGTCAGGCAGAGCAAGGTAATGGCAGTGCACTCACTTGTGAAGTCATTAGCCCTGCTTAATGCTGGGAATTAACACAAATTAAGTGAAGTTAAGTACATGCATTAGAGAAGCTTGTTTGAGAAGAGCTTTTCACTTTCGCTGTGGAGAGCTGGCTGTTGCCTCGGATGTGGAGCAGAAGCAGGAGACACAAAACTTAAGTATGCATATCTGCTTCCAACTGATGAATTACTGCTTATGTAGAGGAAGGCCGATTCATGCAGGGCTCAATTAGTTTATTGGAACTCTGAGGACACCTAGTGGACATGGTAACATTCATTAAGTGCAGAATGAAAATGCTATTAGAATGAATGTGGCAGCTTTTGCTTTGTACTGAAGTATATTAACAGTTAATATTAAAAAGCATGTTTTCTCATGACTGAATAGTGTGCTAAAATGCAAAATATTTGAGAAAGAAAATCTAAAATTTCAATGACGTGATACAATTAGTAAAAAGCACAAATTTAACAACGTCTTCTATGTTTATCTTAGATTTATAGCACACTTGACTGATTAAAAGAGAAGAATAAATAATTTAATAGTAGTTCATTTTTACTTCCCACAACCAAGTTTTTCCCATTGGAGACAAAACCACACTGGCGTTAAGAAAAGAGGCTAACACGATGAAACCCACAATCTCTAAAATCCATTTGGACCTTACTCAAGATTACATCTTTATCTGAGTGAATGCAGATTACTGTCCACGGAGAGGTGTGTTAAAGCTGGATTATCCACTTGTTGGGGATGCGTTTGACCCGATGGATGAACCATGCCAGCCTCACACGCTTTCACATCTGTGGGTGTTTTTTTTTTTTAAACTTGTTTGGGGATGGTAGTTGACATGACACCAATACCTCTCATCCTCAGATTAACATGTTTAGTGATCCACATATGTGGAAAAAAAATTATGTCACATTTGATATTAATTCTTTTAAGAGAAAATGCAGGATATCCTCCTATAGAGGCTCTTTTATTTATCTCCATATAACCATTTAATTAAAGTAGCGACAAATGATTTCAATCAACAAAAAAATATCCACATGATTTTATCAAAGCTAAAAAGTTTTATTGCTAGTTCAGAAAACAGAAACACTAGCAATTTATCACCATTAATGTTTCATAAAATTATTTTTTTAATTGTGTCAACCACTTGGACATTGCAGAGTAATTTTGCACTTGGACTGAGTTAATTCCTGAATAATCTGTGAGCTACATGTGTTGAGGTTTGTCATCAAACGGACATCTAGAGAAAGAAAAAACAGAAGACATTTATCACCTTTTCTTTTTTGATAAAAGTATTACATTTATTCTAAATTCTTGTCCTGAACAACCTAGTGTCTTGCTCCAGTTTTGAATTTGCATTCGTGACTCTGTTTCCCTCGAACAGGACTCGATTGGCTGGTGGGTTACCTCCTGTTCTTCGAGCGTGTCTAACGTTATAGTCAGTTTGGCAGCTCCGACCAACATTACCGTGCTTGTGCTTTTTGCCTGTTTTTCAAAAAAAAGGCATCAATCAAAATCCAACACAGAAAACAAAAAAATACATCCAAATGTATATTATATTAATATAATTCTCAGTTTTCTAATAGCATTACTTGTCAGCGTTTCATGTCCATGCATGAGGTTTTGTGGTCTCCCGCTTATGCTTATTCCTTTAATAGTCGTGTTGTAAGCCAGAAGTGGCGGCAGTCCTGGCAGGTTGAATTCAGTTGTCGGGAAAGACGCTCCGACCACCTGAGAGCTTTGCTTTAAAAGACAAAATATGAAGTTAGGTCAGATCTAAAGATTCTGAAAGCTTCAGGGGTCAACTCGATGTTTACATTGGAGATCAACAACAGTTCTTTCATTCAGATCGTGTTCAGACCAGAGTGAATGCCACGCATTAACTCCACCCACACACTATGTAGTAGATTGGTGATTAGATTGCTTGTTGTTCCACATATATAAGCATCTTATAGAGATACAGTGATTACTACTCATCACTAACAATGTACAAATTCTAGTAAAAGCAGTCTGCATGCATCGGGAGTGACAACTCAGATGGCGTTCACAAGAATCACTGGGGGGGGTTTGTGATTTTAATGAGTAAATCCGAGATCTCTGCTCTGTCATTTCCATATCTATGATTAACAAGCAGAGGGGGTCGAGTTGACCTGGCTAATACGGAGCAAATCCACTGGTGCATTATCGGCTAGGCACATTTCATCTAATCAGCAGGATGATGCTAGCAGGCTTAGATTGCTTTTGATTCAGAGTTGCAGAAGCCTTACAGTACCACTACCACAACATGAAATCATTCAGACTGAGTACATTCAAAGTCCCACCTGTCATGTGGTTTTGCTGTCAAGCAGATTCTTCTAAACCAAGTTTCTGTTTTCAATTCAGTCTTGATAGAAATAGTTATCACAAACATCTCCTCCTGTAACATGATTTTAAACTGCATATCGTAAAAAAGTTTTTTTTCCCCTCAAAATCAATTCTACACCGAGGTATATATCATCTCATGGGGCACTATATGTCCTTTTTTGGGGAACACTGTTCACTATATTATAAAAACACAGAGTTTCTGCGTGTGATGACACCTATATAAGTTTGCTTCTTCCCACTCCCTTTCAAGCAACAAATCAAACCCTACTTGACTTTATTTGATAAACATCATCCATCCATCCATCCATCCATCCATCCGGGTCGCGGGGGCATCAGTCTAAACAAAGATGCCCAGACTTCCCTCTCCCTGGCCACTTCCCCCAGCTCCTCTGGGGGGAACCCCAAGGCGTTCCCAGGCCATCCGAGAGACATAGTCTCTCCAGCGTGTCCTGGGTCTTCCCCTGCATCTCCGCTTAGTGGGACATGCCCGAAACACCTCCCCAGGGAGGCGTCCAGGAGGCATCATATACATCATAAACATCATATTCAATGAATCTCCTGTGACTTGTATCCATTACTTCAAAAACATCTATTTATGATTACGAGTAATTATATGGTCAATAGGATTGCATCATCTTCTTTAACCCTTGTTTAACTTTTTGAGTTTTCTAATCAATCTATTACTTAATATCCGAACGGGTTTGATGTATCTTTGTTCTGTAATTTTTCATTCCATCATTTTTAATGCTTGAAAAGTTTTTAACAAATGAAATCCCTTCCACTTTTTTGAAAAATTCCTGTGAATAACCAAGAAAAGTTTGACTTTATATGTTTAAAAATATTAAATTGAACTTGAACACAAATCCAACCATTTTTTGACAATTTAAAAATAGCCCTATTTACCGTTTTACTATTTTTTTCCAGGAAAATAAACTGAAGTGAAAAACTTTATTAAAGCACTTTAATTATCCTTGCTGTGAACTGCTTTTATTTTCTCTGTATGGCATCTCATGAAAGAAAAATTCACTATTTGATTCCCTTAATACCTCGATGTCTGAATTTACTTCTAGCTAAGAAAAAACACTATATTTTCTTTAAAGAAGATGCTAAATAAAATGAATTTGGGAGCTGAAGCAGTTTAAAGCACATACATTCTAAAACTACAAATAACACTCATATATATCTGAAACTACACATTTCTTGACCAATTATTGCAATGAATTTATATACAGTTCTCACTGCTGGATCTGCATTTAAGAACTCAGCCCTGGTCCGCTCCTCCAGAGTTACCATCACTCCATCTAAGAACTGCAAACTGGAAAGATGAAGGAGTACCGCTGGTCTGTGCAAAGAATTTTGAGCAACCTGACGACAAACAAGAAAAATGAAATGAGCAAAAAGAAACACTGGTTACAAAGTTTTCTCATTCTATGACTGAAATTGAAAGTCTGAAGCCTTATTACAACAATCTTGACACATCTGGCATCAGCATGATGCTTTGCAATCATGTTTCCTGCAGTGACCCAGCTGACAGAAGCAGAATGGACCCAGCTGAAGGCATTCTCTGGACGGGTTTTAAACCCAGTCCAGCCCCAGAAGTGCACGACTCTGTAGGACCCTGCTGCTGTGGTTAAGTTATGGGTTTTGGATGTCCGGTTAAGAAGAAGGGGGCCAATTTTAGCTGGAGAACATGAGAGAAAGAGCGGTTCAATGTGGGCAACAGCAGGGAGCCTAGTCTCCAGGGTGGCTTTTGGCCTCTAAGCCTTGGCAGGATTAATACCCCGTCCCAAAGGAAGAGAAGTGGGATGGGGTCAAGCAGTAAAGAGGCTGCCACAGATGAGCATTACCCTGTGGATAACAGCGAGGTCATGGGTTGCCGTATCTGTTGGAGCTTGACCCGTGAGCTCCAGATGGGTGATGTAACAGGGGCAATAGTGTTCTACCATTTGGCTTACACATTTGTTTCTGATTCCAGCCAGTTTGAGGCAAAGCAGAAGGCACATCGTGTAATCGCTTAATTTGTAGTTTTGGATTTTGAGTGACAAACTAAGCTTGTAAACAACCTTTCATAGTTTGTTTGCAGGTTTAAACACATAAAAATGTCTGACAGATGATGGATTCATGAAAAAATATCATAGCATGTCAAAAAGATGTACTGTTTACCAATTTAAAACGTTTAATTTAGCTGAAAGGATAAACCAGAAACCTTTAATACTTACTGGGTTGCCAATCACAGAGAGCTCTGTCAGTGATGGAAGAACTTCTAGCTTTTCAAGTTCACTAAGCATCCTGTAAAGCATAGACAAAGATTGTTCAAAGTTTTTTTTCATGCTCCAAACTTTAATTTATTTATTTCTTCTTCTAACAACCTAAAGCTTGTAGTATTTTTCATGATAGAATCACATGAATCGTGACATTCGAAATGTTGGAGTAGGAGGGATGGAGGCAGCTGAAGGCAGAGATTACATGTGAGCTCATAGTAATCTCATGAGAGAGTTTGGGCACGCAACTGGACGTGGGTCTGTTTTCTCTCGTTCCCAGCTTTATGCTCAGAATTGGCTGTGATTCAAAGACACCCCCACTGTGAGGGCTGATGCTCTGGGATGATTGCTGTATTTTATGTCTTAATTGAACGCGTGAAAACAATAAGGAAGCAAAAGGAAGAAGAAATGGGCAACAAAAGTGCAAATCACTTGCTCTGGGTGAGGAAATGCAGACTGGGAAGCTGATTACACGTTGTACTGATTGTTACCCTCTTTTTCTATACACATGGACATGACCTTCAATCAAACTTGATTCTCCTTAATACTACCCCTTGCATGCCACAGTGGGTGGTAATGGTTCATGATTACTATACTTCATGTTTTACTTTGCAAATGCAGGGAAAAGTAATGCTGCTGCGCAGGGAATAAAATACATTCTTAAACATCTGACACTTGTGAACCAATCAGGAAAAGTTAGTGGTAAATCAAAAACTGCATAAAAGATGAATGTGACCTTCCCGATAACCTCGGAAATTTTCTTTGCCACCAGTCTTTCAGGCGTTTTGATTTAATATGCGGTTCTCAGCATGAATAACAAAAAAAAAAAAAAAAAAATTGGAGAACCTGCAGCTTGTTCATGCCGAGGAAGAGCTTGCGTAGCTCGACCAGGGGATCCAGTGGTTGAGCTCTCGGATTCGGTTGTACTCGAGGTGCAGTTCAAGGAGCTCGCTCTGGGCTGCGAAGGAGTTCCTGGCAAAGCTTTAATCCGGTTTCTGTCTAGCACGAGCTCTCTAAGCTGCTGCAGCCCCTCCAAGCCTTCCACTTGGCTAATTTCATTCCCTGGAAGGAGACATTACTTATTCAAAAATAGAAAAAACAACGTCTTGTTTAGTTAACAAAATATTTATATAAAAAGTAATTAACAGACAAAAATAAAAATTGAAGGCAGCATACTAAGACTATATAAGGGACCTGTGATTTGCTCCTGCTGTAAAAAATACTGCAATTTCAGACAGAGTTTCCAAATGTTTGGTAGACATGAAAGCTTGGTTGCCACTGTGGGACGAATCATCCGGACAAAGAACAGCTCAATCAAAAGCCATCGAAAGCTGTTGAAAAGAAGCCAGTTGTTATTTTCTTGAAGACTCATAACCCATCTGGCCTTAGGTCTATGGGAGACGGTGCCATTTCTTTTTTTTTTTTAACGCGTGTATTTTCACAGGCTTCATGCACTGCACTTTTAAGTGGCTTTGAGTTGGAGGGGTAGCACGCAGACCATAGGTACCTTGGAGAAAGAGGGATTTAAGATTGGTGAGCCTGCTGAGCTGCAGATTGGCCATATTGGAGATGCCATTGTGACTCAAATGAAGCACTTCCAGGCCTCCCATCAGCGGCTCTGAGCTGCCAGTGGGCCCAGTATCCCTTTAAAAGCAGAGACAAAAAATATGTCATTCCCCCTCCTGCTGCTGTTCTTCAATGGTCCGACATCACAGGTGGAAATGAGCATGTGGCAATCACAGCTCTGACAAATAAAAACCAAACTCCATTTATGCTGTTTTTCTCCTCACACAATTAGGTTTGATAGTTTTTTTTATAGTTTAGCAAATCCAAATGCAAAAAGAGTAATAAAAAGAATTAAAAAATCAGACAAAACATATTTTAAAGATGTTCTGGTTGCTACTTCTTATATAATAGTTTAAAAAACCTTGCAGAATTTAGAAAAAGAAATTCAACACATTGGCTGGTCAGTGCTGCCCTCTAATGGTCAGACCTAGTACTCCATTTTATAATCAAAAACTGGTGAGAAAAATGTTGGACACTCACTGTCCATCAACCATAACATTAAAAATATCATCCTACTACCTGTTAGTCTTGGCCGGGCTCTGCTGTCCATACCCGCTGGAATGGACTCTACTGTGCAGTATCTGTCTGTTTGTCAGAGGAGCTTGAATCTTGTGTTTGGGTAGAATGGACTCAATATGGTTGTAGTTGAGACTCAATGCCTGTAAAAACCAGTGCAAACATTGTATTATTAATGAAGTCTCTGGTCAGAACTGTCAGCTGAAAGGTTGCGCTCAGTCTGATTTATACCTTGAGGTTGGGTAGGTGGATGAGGCCCGAGAAGGAGGTGAGGTTGTTGTGGTCTAAATTGATGCTGCACAGATTGTAGAAGAGCTCTGGTGGGGACAGATCAACCATCCTGGAAACAAAGTAGACTTTTTTTTTGTTTTTATTATTCATCAGAGTAAAACAGTGCTTTAAATAGGTTTGATTTTACCTGATGGAGCAGGAGTGCAGGGTTAGGTAAATGATCTCAGTGTAGTTTGAATGACCCAGCTTCTCTATCACCATATCAGTGGTTAGTCTTCCCTTAAACATGCTTTTTGCACTCTCACACTCACTTGCATCCTGGAGAAAACAAGAAGTACTTCACACAATCGGAGCTTCCAAAGAAAATTATGATTGGGTCGAGATTTTTGGCAACAAACCACTGCAACTCCATCCAGAGCTTTAAGAGAGGGCAGATGGAAAATGACAAATATTCTGTAGTTTTCCAGTTTTTCCACCAAGGCGTTCCCGTAGAGATCCAGAATGATGAGGTTGGCCAACTCCTGCTGACAGAAGCGCAGCTCATGAGGAAAAGCAGCATTTCGACAACGGTGGGAAAACGCAACACGACATCTCCTAACTTTGAGATAGTGAACGTCCCTCGACGAAGAAATCCGGTTGTTTCCAACGTAGAGTTCAAGGAGAGACTGAACGTTTTGGATGCCATCCAAGGTGGTGATGGAGTTGTTCTCCACAGACAGAAAAATCAGGTCAGGCAGCTGTTTTAACACTGAGGCTTCCAGACCTGACAGCTGGTTCCCATCTACACTTAGTCTTTTCAGGTGACGCAGTTTCCCCAGACCTGAACAAACAGATTCTCACATAAAAATATCCTGCAACTCTGATAAAATACAAAAATAGTTTAAAAAAGGAAAAGTATGACTGACCTTTGAGTGTGGAAATGCAGTTGTTGTTCAGTGAAAGCTCTTCCAGCTTTAAGCACCATTCAATCCCATCCACTTTGAAGATGTTGTTGTCATTCAAGGAAGCCCAGCGCAGGTTCTCCAGTTTGTTCAAACTATTAAGCTTGGAAATCCTTTGGTTGTCAAGGTTAAGGCAGGTTATCTTGTCAAAAGATTGTGGAAACACATTAAACAATCATAAATGATCATAAATTATGTGCATCATTTTGTAATGAGGGGGTGTGGATGATACAGCTCACCTTCAGAGTCCAGTATGGCTCCATTTCTCTGCTGGGTCCCCCATCAGTGCAGTCCGTTGGCACCGGACTGCACTGATGAAGGAGCTGAACTGTTGACAGCAAGCTAAGTCGTCTGGGATAATCGCTGCTAAAGCTGGAATGTGCCAAAAGAGTTGCCTGCAAGACGCCCTCTTGTTTAAATCAATTGTAACTTCTTATTGAAAAAAACGCTTTTTTTAGACCAGTACAGTGAGGTATAAATGTAATACACTCATATGCAGTAAATGGGAGGAGTTTTTAAAAACCTGGTTAATTTTGGATGCAGCAGCAAGCTGTGCAGCCTCGGAACTTCCTCCTTTGACACCAACGCCCCATCCAGGTAGGTGAGGGTTGTAAGACGGCCCAGAAGGGTACTTCTGACAGCCGCTGGCTTGAAAGGGGAAAAGCAAAGCAATCATACATTTTTTTAGTTTGTAAAATGTTTTTGAGCATCAAAAATAAGAAAAAACAAACGTTTGAGCCATACCCTACTCCACGGATTGTATCGGGTGTCCAGTTTGAGCAAAGCAGGCGTGTGTTTCCTAAGCACAGATGTAATCTCTCTAGCTCCGGATAACCTATTCCAGCTTACATCAAGATGTTTCAGATGTTTCAAGCCCTGCAACCCATCCAGCGTCACCAAATGGTTGAAGCTAGCATCCAAAAACTCAAGGCTGGGCTGAGGAGAGAGTTAACACAAGTGCTGCTTCAGAATGCATTCCTCTACACCTTTGATTTCAGACTTTATTTTATCATCCAAACACTTTGTGCGGCCTTTTAAACACTGATTGTGTCGATGTAATTCAATACCGTAGCACATTACCATGTAGGAAATGTCATCAAGGTGTGTGAGCTTATTGAAGCTGATGGTTAGATGTCTCAGAGCTGTAAGCCGGGAAATCTCTTTTATTTCACTCAGACTGTTGCCATGAAGGTTAAGCACCTGTAGATTGAACATCTCAATGAAAAGTCGCAAAATTGCCTCAAAATAATAATAAGAAAAATCCACTTTATAAAGATAAAAGACTTACAGTGATCTGACTAAGGACGTTGGCATTGGCAACATTTAGAAGTATTTTATCATTTAAGCTCAAGAGTTCCGGCTCCAGTTTTAGAACAGGTTCCATGTTGAAGGCGGCTTTGTCCAGGATTTCATTCAAAGGATCATTGTCTGTGCTGGTGTTTAAGGTAGATTGCTCCTTGAAATTAAACATATTTTTTACTGTATTTGATTATTTTAGATCATATCGGAATAAAGTGAAACTAAGAAGCCGGTGAAAGTGAAGAAACAAGACGGTTTTTGTATTTTTGGTGTCACTTAACTATCAATATATATATGAATATTATACCATTTCAAGAAGCAATAAAACAAATGAGATATTTACCTCCAAAATATACTCAAAATAAATGATGTATTCTGGGAGGACGAGCTCTTGCTGGAACACAAACCACTGTCTTCGAGGAGGATTCATCTCAGTGTGTGTTTTGCCTGAGCTTGGAATGTCTAAATAGAAGAGTGAAATACAAAGAGATGTAAAAATACAGAGCTATACAAAAATCTTTTTATGTACCAAACAATAAGCTGCATACCATCGCTTGCTGAAGGTTTTGATTTGGCATCCACGTTGCGATACACAGAGTAGACTTTAGGGTATCTGCTTATGTCGCCCAGATCTCCATCACGGAAAGGCATGCTGTTGCCAATAAATACTTTGGAGACAATGACCTGACCTACAAGCGAAAATGAAATAATACTTTGGGAATTCAAAGAAAAAGCTCTTTCCTTTTGAGGGTAGTCGTAAAAAGTATCTTTACCGTGTCGAATTGCCTCCATTCTTTGTCTGAAATCACCTTGACGGTCTTGTTGAAGCAGAAACTCAATTCTGGGCTGTTCAGCCACAGCTAAGCTATTGGATAAAGGCACCGCAGCCTCTCTTCCTGTGGTCTAATGAAAAATAGTCAGCTTTGTCAAAGACAGAATATTTCCCAACATTTTTGCACAGTTCTTGTTCAAACGTAAAGAGCAGAATTGAATTTAAGACCGTCAGGATCCTATTTCTTTCTTAAATGTCAGCCAACACAATCTTGGAAATACAACAAACTGATGGAGTGGATTGTTTCAAGGATCATGTCTACCTTTTGTTGCGTTGTTGTGAAGCCTTCCTGCAGAATGCAGAAAGTCTCTTCTTTCTCACATTTCTCAGGGTCGGCCACATAGAACAAATACTCCATCCGTCTTCTGTGATGCCTGTTTACGATGGGAGTTCAACAGACTTTCACTAGTTTTGTACGGACAAAGATATGATTAAAGCCCTGTTTTCAATGCTCTTCTTTGCAGATGTTTAACTTACTGAAGAAAGGCGGCAGCGTCTTCGCTTCCCATCAGGCTGTGCAGCTTTTCTACAAAGCGATGCCTCAAAGCGCTGTTGTGGATGCGGACGACTCCGTCGACTTTAATGTCCCTGATGTTGAGAGTCTTGTACTCGGAAGACGCAAAGCGAGAAACCAGCAGGTTGCAGCAAGAATTGAACCTGTCGGTCAGAGAAAATGTAAAACGAGGACATTTTTTAGTTGAAATGATAACTTTTACTAATGTTTTATAAATTCTAAATCAATACCAAAGATCTGTAGGACAGCCTGTTTCCAGACGAATGTTACCAACACTTTCTAGCTCCATGTATAGAAATTGAACCACATGCTCTGTTTTGTTTGCAGCTCGGGCCTCTTCTCTCTGATACCAGGCTTCAATGCTAAACATCAAAGTAAAAAAATAATTTTTTATGGTTGTGAAATTCTGCCAAGATTGTAATACTTAAAACTATGAACTAACTCATCTATCCTTTTGGTCCAGTCTGTCAGTCTTTCCCTCAGGGCTTCCATCTTAACATGTATTTGGTGCACCGCTGCAGGGTCAAGTTTGACGTTCGAGTCCCTCCTTGCTTGTAGACTGTCATCCAGGTTAATGTGCCCTCCTGGGTCATTGCTCCACATGCAACCAGACTCCGTGCAACCAACTGGTGCTGTGCTAAGTTCACGCTCAAGCTGTGGATCCAAAGGAAGACAAATCTGTTCACTCTAATTTATTCAAAAATCTTGTGAAGTCCTTTTTTTAAGAAATGTTTTGAAAAATGTAGATACTTTTTTGAGAGCATAGCTGAGAGTCCTGATGCGTTCTTCGGGCAGCTGTAGAAGAGTTTTCTTCTTTTCTGTCAGACTGAGTTGCTTCTCTGACAGGTTTCTCTTAGCAGAGCGCACACGCATGTTGTAGTACATCATTTTCTTCATTACTGCAGCCTGTAAAAGAAGAAAAGAAGGAGAGTGGAACCTATTTTAATCACTCAAAAAGAAATTCAGCACCTTATCAATTGGCAAAAATGTTCAAGTTTACTGTATTTCCATGGAAACTCATATTTATAAAGAATCCCTAAATTAATTGAAGTGAAGCATCCAACTTTGGAGTTAGCCCAAATATCTTCTATTTACCTCTGCAGCCTCTTTGACTTGCTTGTCAAAAACATTGTAGGAATCGAGTTGCTGGAGTCCTGGCATGTGGTACAGAACGTGTGTGGCATAGTTACACAGGAGGCACACTGGGTTCGGAGTTGACATGGGATCCTTGAGGGCCAGCTCTTTCAAACGGGGCAAACGGGCAAGCTGGGCCAGCTCCTGTTACAACAGAATCTGGTTAGAATAAAAGCCACGGTCGATCCCACCTGTCTGTCTTGGATAGTTATGTTACTCAACAATATTTGGATACTTTCGGCCACTTAATTTATCTAAGTGCTCTATAACAGTTATTGCAGAGGCAGAGCAGTTAAAGATACATAAGTTTTTATCTGCTCCATTTTGCTGTCACGCAAATAATAAAACAAGACAGACTTTTTCTGTGGACTCATCTCTTGAATTGCATCCTCTAAAGGTGAGACTGCAGGTGGAGAAAAGGATGAAGGATGTGGGTGCTGTGCTGTAAAGTTGATCAAAGCAAGAATTCTGAAACATTTTGTCAAAGTGACTGTGGGTGAGATTCTAGGGTTAACTGCTGTTCAGGTGTGAAACCACTCTCAACCCAGGAGTGCCGGCCAGAGCACTACGTCAAGGCCTGGATGAGGCTACTGCAGTTGGATGTTGGAATGAAGGACAGAGGCAGGAGGATGGCTTTTATCAACTGTATTCCACACTTGAACTTTACATCCAGTCTTTGTAGGCGACTATGGGTGTATATGCGCGTGTGTGTGGTTTCTGGCAAAATAAGAAAATAAATACAATCTCAGTATATGACTTAAATTATAAGAAAACATAACAGAAATGGTACGTGCCCACGTGCACGACCACGTGCGCTCCGTGCGCGATATCAGGCAATTAACACTTCTTTTAGCGGCACATTACAAACTAAACAGCATTAAAACTCGTCAAAGAAAAGCATACATTAAGGAATAACTTACTTGATCATGAACGCACACTTTGCACACTTTACAACTCGAGGGAACTTTCTAACAAATGATAACGCAGCGGCACACTCGCACGCACGGAGAGAAGCAGACAGAGAGCACGCTGTGCCGGAGCCCGATGATGACGTCTCTCTCCTAGAGCGCATGCGCCTAACTCAAAACCGAAAGTGAAACTTAAGAGACAACTCTAATATCTGAGTCTTTTGTACAGCCGCCCCCAAAGGTGCGCAGTACCTTTGCTCCAGCAAAAGACTAAAGGAGCACAAAAAGAAAAAAGTCTCTACAAAGTCTCATTGTTCTCCTCAGGGAGAGCAGGTAAGGTGACTAGGCGTGCAACAGGTCGCGTGTAGGTCCTGTCCTTCACCTTCACGTCAGCTGATCTGATGCGCCCATCTGGACTGACGTGCACCTTGATGACGTGTCCGATCTGCCACAGCGCCCTGGGAAGCTGAGGATCCACAATCATGGCGACTGAGCCCTCCGTTATCGGATCCGATGCTGACTGCCACTTCTGACGTATCTGAAGTCCAGGAAGGTACAGCTTGATGAAGCGAGTCCAGAAATGGTCTGCAAGCACCTGCGCGTGTTTCCAACGCCTTCGGCTCAGGAGCTCATCCTTTTGGTAGACCACTTGTGGCAATGCTCCATCTGGCCGCCCATCAGAAGACAGTTGGGGTCACAGGATCGGGGTCACTGACATCGGCTGACACATAGCCCAGAGGTTTTGAGTTTAGGACACTCTCCACTTCTATTAGCACTGTTCGGAGTACTTCCTCTTGGATGGGCTGTGCCCCGACTGTGATGTACAGTGCTGTTTTCACAGACCTTATCTCTCGTTCCCAGGCGCCGCCAAAGTGAGGGGAGGCAGGGGGGTTGAAATGGAACTGGATCTTACTTGGTGCTAAGAGTCGCTGTAGGTCTGGCGACATAGCAGCAAAGGCTTCTTGCAGCTCCTTCTCTCCACCCTTGAAGTTAGTTCCCTGGTCCGAGTACAGCTCTGCTGGGGTTCCTCTCCGTGCGATGAACCTACGAAGGGCCATTAGGAAGGAATCGGTGTCCAGCGAGCTCAGAAGATCCAGGTGCACAGCTCTCACTGTGAGGCATTTAAATATTATCCCCCATCTTTTCTCAGAGCGGCGCCCCACCTTGATGTTGAATGGTCCAAAGCAATCAACTCCTGTAGAATAGAAAGCAGGCTTGAAGAGACGTAGGCGGGCTTGTGGCAAGTCAGCCATCTTTGGAACTGATGGTTTTGCTTTCCATCGCTGACACTCTGTGCAGGTTCTCTGGAGTTTTCTGATTGCTTCTCTACCTCGTAGAATCCAGAATTTGCGTCGGATTTCAGCAAATACGCGCTCTGGACCTGGGTGCCTGAGCTGATCGTCATAATTTCTTATGAGCAGCTGAGTGATGGGATGTGCGGGGTCAAGCACCACTGGATGGAGGCTGTCGTAAGCCAGAGTTTCAGAGCGACGAAGACAACCGCCGACTTTGATTAGCTGCTCAGTCTCATCAAGCTCAGGGGACAGAGTTAGTAAGCGGCTGCTGCGTGGGACATCCTTGCCAGCCTTCAGAAGCTTTAGCTCATTGGGGAAGCTATCCTCTTGAACCCACTTCAGGAGAAATAACTCTGCTTGCCGATAATCCTCAGCACTTAAAGAAGTGTCTTCTTTGGCCGCCCCATGCAGCTTCTCTGCTGTAGCACGGAGTAACTCCTGCCATGAGTGATGTTGGTTGAGCTCACTTATCCTTGGACTGTCAGGTGTAGCTGACACCCCACAGAAAGTGGATTTCCTCAGCTCATCAGCAGTTGGAGTTACCTCAGCACTAGCAGCTGGAACTGCTGGCCATGTATCTGGATGCATGAGGAGGAAGGGGGGTCCCTGACTCCATCGGTTGGATTTTGAAAGGTCCTGCAGGGTCTTGCCTCTGGTGATATCATCTGCAGGGTTCTGAGCAGAATTCACATAACGCCAATGATGATGTTCAGTTCGCTCTTGGATTTCGTTATGACTGACGAGGTGATGTGGTATGTACCAAGCTTCCTTTTCTTTGCTCAACTCTGGATCTTCAACTTTGGCAACGTATCCAGCCTGAATGAGTTTCTCCATCTCTGTTGAGTAGATCTCAGCCTTTTCTGGGTTTTTTAGGAGTCTTCGCTCAGTAGCTCTCAGGCTTGGGATTACAGAATCAGGAGTCGTTTGCAGGCATGGCATATCTCTCTTTCTGAGCAGAGGAGTAGCATAACGAGACACCCCACTGACCTCCATTCTTGTTGTTCTGGCCTCAAGCATCTCAACGGCAAGGTGGTCTTGCTTGGAGCGAGTCACTATTTTGTCTCTCTTGAGGGGGATGATGTCAGTTTGCCACAGCTTCTCCACATGCTTCATCAGCTCACCAACTTGGGGTGAAATGGATGTCAGAAGGCACTGCTGTGATCTGTTGAACTGACAAACAACACTGGAGGGACCTTGCAGTGTCCAGCCTAACCTGGTGTGGATTGCAGCTGGTCCGCCGGGTGGGCCCAACTTGACAGCCTCAACAGGAGTGAGAAGATGTGGGTGGTCACTCCCGATTAGCAGCAGCGGTTGGATCTTCTTGAAGGGCTGAATAGATAATCCCCTCAGGTGCTTGTACTTGTTCTGTAGTGACTCGATCGGGTATGTGTGATCAGCCAGATCAATGTGGGAGGCAGTGAAAGCGTTTCTGATCTGGTACCGAGTCTTGGGCTTAGCCTTTGGTGAGATGGTAAAGGATACACAGGATCCACTCAGGTTTTGCACATCCTGCCTGATTGTGCGTAGGGGAAGGGTTTCTGGGTCACCTTGAAGCCCTAATTGCTGGGCAGCACTGGGCAGAAGCATGGTTCTTTCCGACCCATCATCCAAGATGGCATATGTATCCAGGATCTGGCCTTTGTTCCGGATGAGGACAGGAACAACCTTGAGTAGGACACGGGTGCTTGCTGTTGGCCTGTCGAGATACAACACTCCAGTGCATTTCTCACCTCTGTCTTTCGGTTGATGTGCTGTGCTCTCTGGAGGCCACTTTGGGGGACCCGTGTTAACGTTGTGGAGGACCTTTAGGTGTTGACCTTGGCATAAGCTGCAGAGCTTCTTTAGAGTGCATTGTGCAGCATGATGCGAGCGGGCACAGCGCCAGCACCTTCGGTTGGTTTTGATCCACTCAGTTAGCTGCTCTGTTGACAGTGCGCTGATGGCTACACACTGGCTTAAAGTGATGCTCTCTATTGTCGCAGTATGCACAATATGGTGGTGGGTTCCTTTGTGGGGTCGCTGTTTTGCACGTTCAGTGGTTGAGGTTTGGTGTCTGCTCCATGGAACACTGCACGTGGAACGTCTAGTTTGATGTCCGTCAGTGTTCCGACCCTGTGTGGTTTATCCTCTCTTCCGCTATAAGTCTCCCATCTTTTCAACTCAACTGGTTGGCTGGTAGTAAGGTCATATCAGGTCAGTAAGGGTATATCTTTGGTCAGGGCGGTTGAACATGCACCTGCGGAACTCCGCTCTATGTTCAGGGGGTAACTTACTAAGTAGCTGTGCGACATGGGACCCACACCGCAGCTCCACATCTCCATCAGGGCCTAGGGTCTTCAGCATACCCACCAGTGACTGAACCTGCAGGGAGAACCTCTCGAAGGCGACAGCATCACCTCGTCTGACGTCAGGAGAATTCATCACTGCAGCTATTCTCTTCAATGCAAGTTGATGAGGTTGACCAAACTTCTCGTTTAAGGTTCTCATGGTGTCGGTGAATGGGGTTGGTGAGTAGATGTAAGCCTCAGCCACGAATTTAGCATCCTCCAACTTCAGGTGATTAATCAGTACCTGGTACTTAAACAGCTCACTACTCTCGGGAGGAAGTAGGTTCTCCAGCGCCATCTTGAGGTGGGCAAACTCTCCAGGGTCTCGGTTGACGAGGTTTGGGATTGATGGGCGAGGTCCGTGGTAGGTTGCATCAGGGCTTGAACTCTGGCTGTATAACTGATTGGGTGCAGGGGGGTGGTTGGACCCAGGAGTAGACTGAAAGTTGACATTTGGAGGACTCATCTGCACATGATGGGGTGTTGAAGTTAGCCTGATTGGGGCTGGGGATGCTGGAAGGTGATCTTCAGCATAGCGATGGTAACGACTGTGGGAATCAACATCTGGAGGTCTTGACTTTGTGTCGATTGAGGGTTGTCTACTTGACAGTGGCTGCCTCTGCTGCTTTGAGAGCGCTTGGCTGCGCAGAATTTGAAGCTCACTCATCATTTTATCAAGGCGCTCCAACACAGGTGACTGGGTTTCTACCTGCTCCATGTCATCACAAATTGGAGGTGGGGGTGGTGGCCAGTCTTCTTGACCATTCTCCACTTCTTCTGGAGGATTGGCATATGCTCCTGGAGGTGACTGGCAGCGTGGAGCAGTATTTGCTGTGTCCATCATCCTTAAAATGTCACGCTGCATAGCACGCATGTCCTCATAATCTGCAGCCATCCGCTGATGTGATTGCTGAAGGAGGAGCCTTTCCTGGCGGATCTCCTCAAGCTGTGGATTTGGAGAAAATGACTGTTGTGGCCTTGGAGGAGGAGCATACTGAAGGAGGGTTGGGTCTCTCAGTCGGTATTGAATGGAACTATGGGGTGACTGCTGGACCACTGGGTTATCTCGCTCATGCCACAGTCTCTCAATAGCGTAGCTGGAGTCCATTTCCACTGCTATTGGATCTCTGTCAGGTACTGTGCTGGCTGCTTCAGGGGATTGGGTCAAAAGTCCTCTTGACTCGTGTTCGCGGAAGGCTGGATTCCTGAGATCCACCTCATAATCTTCAAACCGAATAGGGGGACGAACTACTCGTCGGGGGCGTGCTCCACTCACTTCATAATTCCAGGCTTCATCCATCTTAATGGGTTAAGTGTGGTCTCATCCGGCTCGAAGGACCATTAATGTGGGTGAGATTCTAGGGTTAACTGCTGTTCAGGTGTGAAACCACTCTCAACCCAGGAGTGCCGGCCAGAGCACTACGTCAAGGCCTGGATGAGGCTACTGCAGTTGGATGTTGGAATGAAGGACAGAGGCAGGAGGATGGCTTTTATCAACTGTATTCCACACTTGAACTTTACATCCAGTCTTTGTAGGCGACTATGGGTGTATATGCGCGTGTGTGTGGTTTCTGGCAAAATAAGAAAATAAATACAATCTCAGTATATGACTTAAATTATAAGAAAACATAACAGAAATGGTACGTGCCCACGTGCACGACCACGTGCGCTCCGTGCGCGATATCAGGCAATTAACACTTCTTTTAGCGGCACATTACAAACTAAACAGCATTAAAACTCGTCAAAGAAAAGCATACATTAAGGAATAACTTACTTGATCATGAACGCACACTTTGCACACTTTACAACTCGAGGGAACTTTCTAACAAATGATAACGCAGCGGCACACTCGCACGCACGGAGAGAAGCAGACAGAGAGCACGCTGTGCCGGAGCCCGATGATGACGTCTCTCTCCTAGAGCGCATGCGCCTAACTCAAAACCGAAAGTGAAACTTAAGAGACAACTCTAATATCTGAGTCTTTTGTACAGTGACCCTGATCAGAGCCTTACCCCAGCTGGGCTCAAATTGAGCGTCTTAGTTACAAAAAAACCTGCGATGTTTGCCTATCGCAAACCTTGATGTTGTATTTGGAATTTGCAGGATATGTTATTTAAATAAATATGGTGCATAACTGAACTTGGAATGGGTAAAAAAAATGACATTTCTCAGCCCCTTCATGAATTCTTATTAAACCAGACTGCTCCATAATTAAAAATGTGGTTCGACCAAGACCCTGGCAATTCCTTTGAATTAGAAGAGCCGTGTTATCACACTGTCAAATAAGGCAAATGGGTGATGAATAAACCACAGTTTAGGGCGGTGTCAGTTTATGACCAATAACAAAAAGAGCTATAAAACTTCTACTATAGTGAAAAGGACCTTGAAGCGCAATAGCTATGAGTTGTAAGTCTGTCAGCTTAAACAGATTTAAAAAATGTATAAGTAACACATTCCTAAATTGGCAAAAAAAAAAAAAAAAAACATAAATCAATCTAGTCTTTTGATGTTTTTCTCCTACTTCAGTGGACCATATCATTGAAATTGTAATGTCAAAAATGTAATTCATGCTATTCATTCCTTCAGAAAGGTCATTTTTGGCAATGCCTGTTGTAGCAAAAATCTAAAAAATGTCTGTTAGTTAATGAAAAGGATTTTAATGAGATTTATAAAGACCAGGAAAAGAAGTTTTTTAATGAAAATCATTTGAAAAGCATACTTTGTTGTTCATTTTTTCACCCCCTTTTTACCTTGAAGGAGCTGATCTGGTTCCCAGATAGATTGAGAATTTCAAGGCTGACGTTTGGATCAAGGTTGTGCCCTAAAAAAAAATGTTAACCTTTAGATTTTTTTATTTCCAACTTCAGTAAATTTCCATCAAATGTGAGAAAGAAAACTAGAGGACAAATCTGCAAATATACCAATCTTTTCAATTAAGTTGTCAGCGAGGTTTAGTTCCTTTAGGTTCTGAAGCATATCCAAACCCTGCAGAGGAAAACAGAAACAGAGCAGAAAACTGGTTGTTAAAAAGCTGCATAAAAACGCAGAAAATAAAATGTTATTGCATCTTAAACTCGGACTGATGTGAAAAATGTAGTGCACATTTCATACCTGGATTTCAGTGATGCAGTTATTGTTGAGCCACAGAACTTCCAGGTTCACCTGCAAATCTAAATTTTGTATGTAACATATCTGATTATTATAAAGGTACAGCTTCTCTAGTTTTTGACAGTTTTGCAGTCCAGATATTTCCTGTTGAAAAGACAATGAGAAAAAGATTATACTTAAAAAAATCTGACAACAAACACAGCTAAATAAATATTTTAGTGTTTGAAACCAGTGGTTATTCCTGTTCTAATCCTGTTTTATTTTATCAGTGTGTCTGAAGTTTCCACATGAAAACTCACTGTAAGACACTGACTATTGAGATCCTCAGAAGTTTCAATTGTGTCTGACTATGTTGTCTTTTGGAAAGGACAGTTCTCCAGTCCTTCAATGTGTTCTATGGTCTGGTCCACTATGGTGAGTTGGCAAAGATTTGGAAAGAAGAAGAGCCCAACCATTCGGGGGAAACCAGAGAAAAAGATCTCCAGAGATGTGACATTTCCCCCCTCCTGTGCTATTTTATCATAAGATACGCCATTAACCAGACACTGGAGGTGAGAGAAAGATGACAAAGTCTATCAATTCAAAAGTAAATAAGCAGACCCAAAATAATTGCTACCACAATCAGTTTTTGGGGAGTCTTTAAATTAGCTTTTTTAATTGTAATTTGGCTGTACCATCTATTCTGATAAATTAACCCTCTAAGGGCCAAATTAAGTTTTAGTAACAGAAATTATTTGTGGAAAATGATTACATTGGGTAGTAAAAGGTTGCCAGTATTTAGCTGTTGCAAATCTGCAACCACTGCACTGAGAGGGTTAACAAAATGGAATAAAACATACTATTAGGAATGCTATCTTATAAAAATTAGCATAATAATAAAAATGTTCATTTACTTTTCTTTAAATTATCATTTACTAATTTAATATTTCATGGAGCAACCACAGAAGCCAGTAGTAACCTTATCTATAGGCAGATGATTAAGAGCAGTTCCATTTGTCATCTAAATATTAGGATTTCTTCTCTTTATATATATTTCATTATATATATTTGTTACAATTAATAATTGACAAATTCATTTACACTATAATGTTATAAAACAAATTAAGATGCATACTAAAATAGGCTAAGTAGAAAAAAAAGTATTAAAAAAAACCCTGGAGGACTGTTGATCAAATTTGGTTGCTGTTTCTTTTTTCTTTTCAATTTTTATCTTGTTTTTAAATGTTTCTATTTTTTCCCTGTTGATAGTTGCTACTCAAAATGAGCAAGCAGAATCAAATTAAGCCCAGATTTTTTTTTGTTTTGTTTTCCTAGAGTGGACTGGCTGGCTTAATAAAAAAATAAATAACTGAGAGCGAGAGAAATCATCCAGAACTTCAGAAAACTTCTGGAATTTCAAAAGACTTCCAGGGAAGAACAATTCACTTTACATTTACTTAAAAAAAAATGTATTATTATTATTGGAGCAGCTTCAAACATTTTAAAATATTAAAATATTTCATATTTCTTTTTTTACTATGAAATGTGTAAAAAAAACTTTGCATGGTAGCTTATCCTACGTTTATATATATATATATATATATATAATATATATATATATATATATATATATATATATATATATATATATAGTAAGTAAGTAAGTATAAACTTACTAGTTTTTTGACTACCTCTTCATCACTGCAGTTCGTCTTTTTTTCGTTCTTCAACATAGCTGTGCATAAAATAAATAAACAAACAATACAGTATTATTGTTTATGCTCAAAACAATATAAATCAAGCCTGTGGCTATCAATATGAACATTACAAACTAATATTAAGTAAACATTGGCGTTTCCCCCTCCCCCTCCAACATGCACACCAAAACTAACCGTGCTAGCTTAAATCCTGAGGATAAATTTTGCAAACTACCTGTAAGTTACGTACTAGAACTTAAAATGCGTTTTTGTTACGTTTATTAATTATTGAAGTATGATTGAAAAATAATTGATTACCAATATCGAAGGGAAGACCGCGTATCCTGCTACGAATGTTTGGTTGTCATGGAGGAGCTCCCAAACTTTTCCAGCTTTGTCTATATCTGGAGCTACCACACGAGGGCGCCATACTGCAAGATTTGTTTGGACTGTTTTCATGAAACTACAAAATGAATCTCCAGAATATTTTTTAAAACAAAAGGCAGAAAAATAAATACAGATATTGATTCAAAAATAAATCTGCTATTCATATTTAAAAAGTTGTTAAATTGGACGTGTTTGTAGATCTGCTTTTGGGATTAGTTTAAACGTATTATACCAAACATAGTTTGATATTATCTTAATTGAATATTGTTTGCAGTTATTGTATTTTTTTAGTGAAAAGTAGGGTGTGTATTTGTCCTAAAGTTGCGTTGCTGTTTAGCGGACAGCATGACGTCAGCGGTGGCTCGGTGAACTACAACATCAACCTCTCTCCTCTGCTGCTGGTTCCAAACCGCGCGCGCCGCCTCATCCCTGCCGTCCTCCAAACCCCCGGCGCAGCTGAGCAGAAGCCAGGCGGGAGCGTCCCGTGTTTTCACCCGTTCAGAGCTCTGCAGTACGGTCAGGCGCGCGTGTGTGTGAGAGAGAGAGGGGGAGAGAGGAAGCTGCAGCAGCCGCTGACTGTTCTCAGTCTGTCCGACAACAGCAACAAAGCATGTCCGCTCAGCCCGGCGAGGAGCTCGGCTCGGAGGAGAGGTGGTTCGGGGACGATTACGACAGGAACGGCCTGTTCGGGAACACATCCGCCCGCTTCGACGAGCTGCGTCACGAATTGAAGCCGAGAGGTGGTGACGCTGTGGGCGACCTGGATCAACAATTTCATCCTTTCCAGGACGACGGGAAAAGGCCTCCCGTTGCTATGGAAACTGCCTCTACAGGTAAAACTTTAACGCAAATGAGACAAATCCCACTTTTCTGTCCAATCTAATAACACTCACGGGCACAAGTAAACACGAGGGGCGATTTTATGGCTTAAAATGGGGGCGACGGATGCTGAGGCGCAGTTTATTATAGATTACGACAGACGGCCTGCCTGTCTGCTGCTATGATGATTTCAAACTTCTGAATTAAAAACAAATGGAGATGCTAATTTACAACTTTCCATTTTTAGTAGTATCTAAATGTCTGTTTACATCAGAAATTGTGATAAGTGTGAAAACAATATTTGCAATTTATGATATTTTGACCATAATGAATAGGATAAAAGAAGCGCATCTTTTGTCACCTGCTTGGGTGTGTCTCAATTAGCTGATGAAACTTGGATAATAGTCCAAAACTTGTTGGCAAAAAACTCCCCAATCTGACCACTACTTAAAACGAGGTCAAATAAAAAACTTAAATCGAAAGATCTAATGTGGGAAGCAGTCATTTTTTTTTCTATTCCCCCCCTTTTGAAGCACAGCTTGGCTCATGCTGCTATTTTTACTCCTAAGGTCGCTCGCCTCACGGTTCGTGTGGTGGGCAGAAGTGAGCCACTTTTATTCACAAATTCACTAAAAAATTCATAAGGTTATGCTTTAAAAGAAAAAATGCGGCCAAGTTTCCTCTCTTAACCGCTCTCTCATTTGGCATGCTTGATCCAAATCAATAAAGAAAACACGCTCTTTATGCAGATCCTGTTTCACAATCTGGACTATTCCTGGGAGAGAATTCATTTGCTTAAACTTCAACAGTTAGGTGTTAACCATTTCCGCTTTCGTTAAACTAAATTAAAGGATAGTAATATCCTTTAATTGTATTTTGTGGCCTGTCAGATCCACTTCTCTTGCCTGAAAATGTAAACAAAGCATTTGCTCCACTTTCATAACAGTCTGCCAGACAAGGTGTGTAGGTGCTCTCAGACGGGGGACTCTTTGTTTTGGCTCCTGAAAGAGAACAGTGTTGCTGCAATACTGTTGCTGAGCCGTGTCTGCACAGTTGAATTAATCCGTCCTGTCACGTTTGTTCCTGGTGGAAACAACGCAAATCCCATCTACGAGGACAGAGGGGACGTTTCTCTCTTAATCGGGAATAATGTGATGCCGTTAGCTTTGATTTTCTTCAAAAAGACTCTAGTATAACTGCACTGAAGTTCCAAACACAAATTCATGCATAAAGCTAATGAAATGCTGAGCTGTGTCCCTCCGAGATATTTGGAGTCTAGAGGATGCTGACTCCAGAGGTATTAAATTACCACTGGACAGAACTTTATCCTGTTTCTTAGGCTAAACAGCCTTTTTAATATTCAACATTTGCCCTCACATGTTTGTCACTAGAGCCATGATGAAGATAGCAGATCGTGCTGCACCTTGAACAGGCCTTTAAAGCATCAACTGTTGTGTCAAATCATTTTTGCTGCTCATGATTTCTCGCATTAACATCTTCTGTTCTTGAGAAAGCATCTCTTGCAATCCAGTGGCTAAAAGGTGGATTAGGCCCGAGTCTTTCGCTGTATCAGCCTGTCATCAGTGACGAGGGAGAGACAGCATGCTGGATTTGTGGCCGGCTCTTTTCCGTATCATTTCGGGTGGAGAAAGCTCTTAGCTGACTGCTGGACTGCATAACCCGGTGCAGTGCATTTCTGCCTTTAGCTGGTGAGGAGTTGTGCCTCTGTTCCCAGAGGGACTGAGAAGTGCAGGGTCTTTTCATAGAGGATAAAAATGCTGGATAATTCAAGGGCAGAAGAGGAGGAGGAGAGAGCAGCCTAATGGCTGGAGAGGAAAAGCTGGAGCCGGATGATGGTTCAAAGGTCCACTCCGTCAGGAAACTATACATCAGACTTCAGTATTTATTTAAAGTTGTTGAGTAGAGGTGCTTTCATGCCCCTAAATGAATTTATATCTGACCCTAGCAGTCAGAAAACAGGCGGAACAGGGGGAATTCAAACTGATTCCAGACACGAGTATGGGATGTTCTCATTCCTGTTTGTCTCTGTGTGGCTTTGTGACAGACTGGAGGCCTGTCCAGGATAAAGCCTACGCCCAGTGACAGATGGGATGGGCTCCAGACACCCATCTAAACTGGACGAAGCAGCTATGGATAAGCGATAGATGGACAATCCCATGTGTTTACCCAGGAAGCAATAAAAAACCATTATGTGAAACATGATGCAATGTTTGGGTCTGCCCCTCTGCTCTGAATTATCATGTTCCCCATGTAGAGCAGAGCTAAAACTCATCAATACCTTTATGTGTAGACTTTTTTACAACTATTTCTCTGAAATCCATTTTTTTTTAAGTCTCAATGAAGGTAATTAATGTTTTAAAAAAGTTTTCCCTTTTACCCTGTTTATGTATAAAAAAAACCATGGAGAGAATATGTTCTGTAGCATTTAAAAAAAAACTTAATTCCATCATTTAGGAACGCTGGATGCACTAGTGTTTCCTGGAATAGTAAGTGTACGTTCCGTTTGTCTTGGATCAATGCAGCAGAGCACCTGGATCTCTCAGCAGTTCTCCTATCGACCTGTACTTGTCTTTTTCTATTTCAGTGAAAGCAGCTTTACCTTGCATCGCCCCTATTTCCCTGTTTTCCTTTAAGTGAAACACAGAAATGTATGGATTAACAGAATCAATGTCATTCATGTTGTTGAGACATAAGGCAGACATTAAGCTAAGATGAAATAAAAATATAAAAATCTTTAAAAAGTTTTAGAAATTCACACAAGTACCTAAAAAGATAAAATCTGTAAAAGCTTCACATTTAATATGGTCATTTTTTATATATTTCTTGAGACCAATTCTTGAGGCCAAATGCTGCAAAAATAGGTCCAAACTTCAAACCACTTACGAATGTCATGTTAAATTAGGACTTCTAGCATTTTGGGGAGAAAAAACATATTATTTACCACCACAAACCTACTTAGCTTTAAAAGGGGAGCGCTGTGAGGATCTTGATGTATTGGTTTCCACAAGGTCAGGCTGTGAAAGATAACACCTGAAAGATAAAACCGCAGCTGATATAGGAACATAGATGAAGTAATGGAGTTGTTTCCGAGCTGTTGAGTCACAGACTCTTCAAGGAAACGCTGGAGTATGACGGATTGTTCAAACTGAACTTATCAATAAAAAAGATTTAAAGAGCCACTCTGATGCAAATCATGTTTTGGGTGTTTTTAGCCTTTGGGATTTTTCTGATTATAGAGGACAAATATATAAAGAAAATTAAGCTTAAAATGGTTTTTCTGAGTATTTCTTTATGCGATTGATGAATCAGGAGTAGATGAAAAAATGCAAATTGAAAAAGAGTGTATTTGTGATGTAGAAAATAAGCATGGCAGGCCACAAACTCCCTGCTCCCTCCTTTGTTTTTTTACGTCTAAGCTGCCATCTGGCTCAAAGCTGCACGGCTGGATAGCTCCGAAATTGCTCACCAATTTTGTTGCACCAGTAATTTTAGGTTGTAAGGGGTTATAAGCTAGCAGGAGAGAGTGCAAACAGACAGCTGTCAATGGTGGGTAATGGGAAGGGGGGTGGGCTTGCTTCGCTCCACTGGTTCTGCCAAAACTCAGAATCAAAATTTTAATGAATTACTGCCTAGAAAAAGATGCAGTGTTTTTATTTTGGCAAAAAAAAAAACGCTTTTACAACAGATCAAAAGACGATCAGAGTGAGTCTTTAAAAAATATACAGTTTTTCTTGTCTATTACTCAGTAACAAACAGCAGGTCATCTGATATTTTTCATTTGCATCTAGAGGCTCTCCTTTATTATCTGCGCTCTTTTGTTTTCGTCAGTCGCCTGATAATTAGGAGCCCATGCCTCGGCCCAGTGCAAAGTGTCAGCCGGCATTAGTTTCAGAGCTGCACTGGCTGCACAGAGGACAACAAAAGGACTCCACGGCACATGTAGCAGGACTTATTTATCTAACTGCCCCATCCTTTCAGCAGGATGAACACGCTGTGTGGACAGTCGAAGCCCAGGATTCCTCTGTTGTCATGCCCAATCCCATCTGACTGCAGTGGAGCATTGGTATCAGCCTTGTGGGCTTTTGCAGCGTCTGGGGCGCTGTGTCACGTCAGCAGATTCAAAATGCCCTCAATCTCCAACAAATTTGTCAAAATGTAGCAGAAGAGAGCCTGCTCGCACAGAGAACAATTTCTGTTGCAGATCCTTTGATGCCTTGAGCTTTTGTCTGTTTTAGCAGCACATTTAGCTCACAAGCATTTAAGATGTTCTAATTGATTTTAAATAAAATACTAAGAAGTCCTTACATTTCCTGCTTTTTTTAAAGGTTACGTCAGCGCTCAACCTATATCCTTGTGGTGTTTGCACCCCCGCCCTGCAGTATGTGATGAATGATGTATTGTGTGGTTGACTGAGGAAGCAGCGACTGAAAGGACAACAGGCGGGAAGGGTGGTGGTGGGTCTCATTTGAGGAAGCGAAATCCGGGGAGGGACGTCCTGACCTGTAGAGCCTTCTGTCAGTCAGTTTACATCCTCCAGAGCTTAACCCCTCCATCCCCGACATCCCCATCAGCCAGCACAGCAACTGGGTTTGGGCTATTTATAACACAACCGCTGCTTTGGAGGACGAGAATCTGTAAACTCTTACGCGTAAACTGCATAATTTGTATTTTTGTGATTTTTTTTTGCCCAATTTATAATTTTCTTTCTTGTTTTTAAAAAATGAAGAACATTTGTTTTAATTCATGAATTAGGAAATGCAAAGACACCAATAAAGAAATTAGGGCTGGGTTGATAAAATCCATCTAAGCTAAATAGACCAATAATTGATCCATAAAAGTAGATATCGATCTAACATATAATGCTAAGTATGCTAGCTTGTTGATAACGTATATCAGGATTTCCCATAGGACGGCGAATGCTAACATTCAGTCAACCAAAAATTAATATCTTTATTTACTTACAGGCATTAATTTTTAAAACTAATTTAAGGAAATATTTTTTTAAAGTAACCATTTGTGGTCTAAAACAATTTTTTGCTTATACTTTCTTCTTCTTCTGGATTAAGGTGTAATGCTATAGCGTGATTGCCATCTAGTGGCCAAACTGTTTGAGAATCCATGTAACACTGTATGCTATCAACAATCTCATAATAATTTCATTAATACATTTTACAGTATGTGAACTGTATCACATTAATTTGAATATTGTCAAAACATATATATATAGATTATTAATGTATTTCTAAACAACTATGTTTAAATGTGTTAAGAGTGTAAACTCAAACATGAATTAAACTGAGTTGATCAAAAGAAAACGATTGGGTTTGAATCGATCCAGGCTCTGGCAAATCAAATCGATTCTAGAAATTATTGGTGAGAGCAGTACTAAAATAAATAAACATTTTGACAATTCAAATATCCTCAAGTGGAAAATAAAATGCAAAAATAAAATAAATAAATAAAAGCAAAAAATAGAAAGCTAAACATAAAAAAGAAAAAGAATAAAGGAGAAAGTCTGATCCCCTTCCCCTAAACAGAGCCTTGTTCTTCAGGCTAAATTGAAAAGAAACCATCAAACAGGATTAAGTAAGCAAATAAGATGATGTGAAGTCTGTAATTTGAAATGTGGATTACTTAAATGAGATACAATCTATGATGTCATGACGCTTGCAGAGTTAACAGCAAACTTTGTAGTGGTTCTTTTTTTGGGTGTGAGAACAATCGTGCGTTGTCCCTGGCTTTGTCAAAGCGCCCTCTGTGTCTTGGTTCTCACTGTTCAGCACACCCAGTCAGTGGTGTTCACAGCCTCACTGTTCCTCTCGCTGCCAGCAGCAGCAGCAGCAGCAGCAGCAGCTGAAGCCCAGCAGCGTTCAGCTGGAGGTTTTCATTAGTCCGACTGTGATTAAATAGTCTGAGAACGCCGTTGTCCTTTCTTCCCTGTCTCTTCCCTGAACCTTTCCTCTTGTTGGTTGTTTTTGTAGATGACCCCATGTCTGGACTGTTCCAGAAGCCCATGAATGACGACGGTGACGTGTACACCTCGCTGCTCTCTACTCAGAGCCTCACAGCTGGACGGGAAGCTTCTTACCTGTCGGATGACCTGAAGTCCTCAAAGCCCTCTCTGGCTCGTCCCTCTTGGATCACTTCTCAGATGACACCTTCGGCTTCAGCTCCAACACCAAGATGACTTCCAACCCAATGGATGACGCGCCCAAATCGTACATGGGTTCAGACAAAACAGAATCCTACAACTACATGGATATCAGTCACGGTGAGGAGAGATATGACCAACCGCAGGGGCCCAACCTAAATAAGATCTCAACTGGCCACGACTTACTGGGAGGATACATGGATAAAAGCCCAGATGGAGAAGAAGACGAGGAAGACGAAGAAGAAAACCTGGGCCCAGCTTTGGGCTCGCACTCTTTCCCTTACGTGGAGGAGCCATCTGACGAAGAGCCGGCTGACTACCGCTCTTTCCGAAACCTGGGTGGAACCCCTCAGACCGCCAGCCCGGTGAAGATCACCTTAACGGAGTCGCAGCTTCCGGCCTTCAAGGCCGAGCCTCAGCAAGCTCCTGTCGGAGGGTCTGAACGTGAAAATGTCCTGAGCGTGGGCCTGCAGGGAGTTCCCACCGTGACTCTGTCAGAACCAGAGGACGACAGCCCCGCCTCCACTCCTAATGCTTCACCAACCCGTGAGCAAACACGCAGCACCTGCACAAATGCTTAAGAAAAAGTCCTTAAAGTTAGATCATACAGAAAGCATAACTATAATGCATAAGTAATACTTCATGCTTATGTACCCAAATTGATGAGAGTAACCTCAGAAAAAGCTGAGGTATGAGCTCTACACTACAATAATGTAGGATGGTCATCGATAAAATAACATCTTAAATCAATAAACTGCTTTTGAATAAAGATTATTTTTTAAATTGTAGGACCAAATTCATCAATGTTTTTTTCTCTTTGTGAGCAGGTAAAGATTTTTCTTCCCATGACATGTTCAAGGCTGGATCAGAGAGGTCTGCAGCTTCTGGGAGAAATCCAGGCTCAAACCGGGAGCACGATGGCAGCAGCGCCGAGTCTGGAGATTCAGAGATAGAGCTGGTGTCTGAAGAGCCTCCTAAGACCAGAAGCAATCCATTTGCAGAAGCACCCAAAAGCAAGAGCAGCTCCAACCAACCCAGCAACCCTTTTGACAACCCCCCAGTCGCCAAAGTGGGATTTGGCCTCTCCGGTGGCCCTGCTCCGCCCACAGCCTACAGCATCCTGAGGGAGGAGAGAGAGGCCGAGCTCGACAGCGATCTGTTCATCGAGTCTGCGTCTGAGGAGAGCCCCAAGAGAGAGGGCGTTAGTGGCCCCAAACAGGGAGTCACTTCTCCTTCCCCTCTTGTTCCCACCGCCGCTGCCCCCCGAAGTGCCAGTGAGGCAGTGGCCGCAGAGCCCACCAAAGCTGAGAAGGCCAAGCAGCCAATGAAAACAGAAGAAGATCGCTTCAGCAAACCTAAGCCCCCAACCGCTGCTGTACCCCCAGAGGTGCGATCAGAGCAACCCCACCACGATGACACGCACAAGCTCAGTAATGAGGGCAAAGGAAACCTGGGAAAGTCTGCAGCATCATTCCTTCTGAAAGAATTCAGCAAACAAAAAGGTAAGCCCTCTTACAGATATATATTTAAGGCTATAATTATTAGTGTTACAATTGTTACTAATGATTATTAGCAATCAAAAATAAAAGTGTCTGCTCTTGTGGTTCTAGATCAGAGGTCTGCAACTTTTAATGCTAGAAGACATTTGAATCCGTTTCTTAATGACCCAATTTAATGAAAATAGGGTTTTGGTGTTTTTAACATATTTTTGTGGCTCTTTTCATCATAGAGGACATGTATATAGACAATTATGATTAAAATTGTGTTTGTTTGTAACCTTTATTTAACCAGATTTAAATCCCATTGAGATCAGGATCTCCTTTTCTAGGTGATCTGGCCAAGAGGTCAGCTGCACATCTTATAAATAAGGTTAGAGTGCATAAACAAATAATAAACCAAAATTATATTAAGAGTGATTTTGCGAAAACATGAGTAAACAATTGTTTGAATGGTCCAAAAGTCTTTAGATTTTCCTTTTTGCAAATTGTGGAGATTAAGAAGCAGATGAAAGCAATGCCATTTTAAATAACTAACCAGCAGATCCCCAGCTGGCTTCATTCTGTTTGTCCTCCCTGAGCTGGCATCTGGCTCAAAACTGTACGGCTGGATCATGGGAACTTCGCACCAACAGTCCTGCCCACAACTCAGAGGCAAATTTCTGATTAACTCCTGATTTCTGATCAACTCTGTAAAAACTATGTCCTAGAAACAGCACTCGTTTTTAAATTTTGCCTGAAAACAACATTATAATTAAAAGACAACTGGGAACGCTTTTAAAAATGAATCAAAAGATTATCAAAGTGGTACTTTTAAATGACCAAAATCCAACAAGAGTTGCATAGTCCCTTTCTGACTTATTTATGTTTTTGAGGCCATCTATCAAAAATATCTTTTAAATATTTACACTAATTGAATGATAACCAGGATGTATTTTTCTAAAAATAGCTAATTTAACTTTGTATTGCTTTTGTCAGCAGCATATCCAAGTTTCTTTCAAAATGAAATACACCCTATGTCACATGAGATCCTCCTGCTACAGCAGAGCAAATTTACTTGAATTAAAAGTAGAATAAGCCAAATCAAACATGACATTTTCCAATATTGTGTATAAATGAAAACATTTACCATAATTTTGCTTAATTATCTGATTTTTTAAAAATCTAAACATAAATGACGTAACCTAATTAATTAAAACACATTTACTATTGTTTATTCAAATTGTTTGCATTTTTTTAAGCCAAAGAGCTACATTAGATAAAAAATCTGCATCTGGCTGCAGAGCATCAGGTTGCAGACTCCTGCTCTAGACGATAGAGGAACTGTGATTCTGTGTTGAAAGCCTGAACTATTTTAGCAATATTAAAAAAAAAAAAATGTGTGGGATGTTCTTCAGCTGAGTGGGTTCCTGCAGAATGAGTGGGAGGGAAGTCCTGGTTATCTCTCTCGTGTATGCTTCCATCTGGTGGTGAATGGAGGAAAAACAGCAGCTAGTTTGATTTCCAGAATGTTTGTTTAAACTCAGTCTTTTAGAAAGAAATGTGTTTTGCAGAATATGTAGATGTGTCTATATTCAAATACTTTAAAAGAAAAATAATGACTATTCTCTTAGAATTGACCCATTAGATGTCCTACTCATTTTTATCACTTTGTCATTTGATTATTTAAGATGCTGACAGCAGTGCAGCTCTAAGAGCATTTAATACTGTCTTTGAAGCTTTTTTTTTTGGTATTTTGTCTTGTGTTTGCTTTTTTCAATCCAAAGAGATTATGTAAACAGCTGTTTACATAATAGTGAGATGCCAAAAACTGGGGCAGACTCCCACTTAAGAGCTTCAAAGGCTTTTTTTTGGTTGGCTTTATCTCTGAGGGGAAGAAAAAGAAATTATTTAAAAGCTTTTTTTATTATTACTTGCGTTTGGTCTTGGGTGACCCCTTATCAAGCACGCTGTCGTTTTGCATGCTGCTGACATGTACGTTTAATCAGATGCAAACCTGTTGACGAGACTGGACCAGCAGCTTGTGAGTTGGCACGTTTTGTTTACCCAGACATAAGAAGATTCTGGAATTGCTCAAAAATCAGGTCATGTGTCTTTTATCTCAACCACCAGAGGGCGCGCTGTGCATTGGTTTGCATTGAAAACCCAGAGATATTTATGTCATCAGTCTCTCTGCAAGTTGCCATAGCAACAGGGATGGGGGAGCATGTTCCATCTCTTTAAGATAGACGAGGTTTTTCCTTTTTTTTTTTTTTTTTTTCTTTTTTTGGGCTGCTCCTGGCGTCAATGGCTGTCAGGGCTGCATCGAGCAGAAGGTGTAAGGTGTGGCTGTCTGCAGGGGGGGCCAGGGACCAAGGGAACCAGTTTAACTGCTTTGATGGGATCAGAATTGACACCAAGTCATTGTTCTTTTTAAAGGACTGCTGTTCTTTTGGCAGTTGGGCATCATTTATTTCAGTTTTGGTTTTCTGTTTAATAGTTTTCATTGAAAAATAAAATACATTTTGAAAGAAAGGAAGCACTGTGCTAGACTTAAAACTGTCCCTCAGCATGAAATATTAAACAGCAGCACTCTGCCTCTTCGATCATCAGCCAAAGCGGAAGCAGTTATTTCAGTCTTTGGATAAGACCTTAAAGTCTGTAATCTGCAAATACACAACAGAGGTGGGTGTATGCCAGATTAGGGAGACATCAGAAAAAGATTTATGAATTATTTTGTTTTATGCTTCATGCTAAAATGACTGAATTATTCAAACTGACTGCCAAAAATTAAGAATGAACCAAGGAAAAGTTCAAGTGTCTGTTGTGAAAAGCATTTAAGGGATGACCTTTTTTCTGTTTATTGGACTCACATATTACAGGGTTCTTATTATGAAACAGCAAAAAAAAAAATGTTTCGGTCTGTCACCACCCAAGCTTTATGTCCCGAGGCTCTTAATCACTGCACGCATGGTTTGCTGCTGCAGAAGCCATGGTTTGATGTTTACAATTTTTCCCTCCTCTCATCCCTCCCCCAACCCACTGGCATACACGTACGCACTTTCTCCGCTCCCTCTGTTCTGACCAGCGACACTCCACAGCATCAGTCTTTGTGCACCGCGCGCTGGCAGCACCTAGGAAACCTCTCGTCCCTCCCTCCTTTCCTCCCTCTTCATCATCTCAGCCTCTCTCCCGCATCCTTTTTCGACCATTCATGCCTATCTGGTATGCGTGAGTGAAACGGTTCCGCCGAGGAGGGGAAACAAAGACGAAAAAACGGAGATCGCACTGAAACAAGAGCGAGGGAGAGAGAACAGGGACATTACTGATCACCAGCAATGCAGGCCACTGCAGACCAGACCAAGAAGGAGAGCTCCTGGAGCAGCTGGAAGGGCCAGGGTACCGATACCTTTCATGTGATTTGCTCAGGATTTGTCTTGTTCCTGCATGCAGGTTTCGTGCATGTTTCACTTTCACGTGTGGAGAAGCGTATGTCTCAATTGCATGTTCATATTAATAACCGAATAGTGTATTTAGACCATCCATTTTTCATGTGGACACGCCCTTTTTGAGGATCCTCTGTGTCTCATTTAAAGAAATAAATAAAAAAAGACAATAGATATGTTAAACGAGTGGGAGTCACTGTTAGATGTTTGGGAAAACACACACCAAGACGCATGTCATCACTGGTTTTTGTTTGTCTTTAATAAGAAAGCCATTGTCTCGTTCTGAGGCGTGCCTTTGTTGATACCCCCCCCCCCCCTCCCACAACCGTGTGGGGAGCTGCCTTTATGTTATGGCGTATACTCTGTTTTTGTATAGCAGAGAATATTCGAACGGTGCTGACAGACTGTTTCCCTGGTAACCAGGACACACCCGTTATCCTTGCTTCATTACATCAGCCCTACTGCTTTGGTCGCCATGGCACCTTGCAGAGACTGGGCTGGACGGTAGCATCCTCAGGGTGTCTGTTTCTGTTGGAAGAGAAGTGGCTCCAACTCTTCCGCACATTTCTGAAGAATCTTTTGTTGCTTTCATACAACCAGTGCTTAGCAACTAGCAGCTTAAGAGGCACGAATTGCTAATCTTTTATGGAGTGATTTTCCATTTAACAAGCCTATTTATCGTATCACCCCGTGCATTGTGATAGCTCATATCTCACATGGGACAGCGAATGGGGCTAACACGGTCAGCACAGCAGAGGAAATCGAGCCAATTTATTTCTGGCTCTTGAATGCCTGTACATCATCTTAAAGCTGGAGGCGTTTTGTTTAGTCATTCTCCTCTCAGTGCACGTGACAGACTTACAGCCATCACTTAAACTCTGATGCAGACCTCCATAACTGGAAAGGATGACATATCCACACATCACATTCTTATTCAGTTTAGCAGAAAAATGTTGGCTATTTGCATGCATTGTAATCATAAATATACTTATTTTATCTGATAAATCAATAATATAACTCTAAATAATCTAGAAAGAAAAAATAATTATGTTATTGTATAAATTTTTACATCCCGAAAACAGAGCTTTAGAACCCAAAGTCCTTCAGCAATCAATCTTATTTTTTACTAGCCATCTTTAATGCATAATATAAGATTTGCTCTTATATAAATGTAATACTTCCTGGAGAAAAATCCATATGTCAACGGTAGAAGTGTGTTTCCTCTCTATCAGGTTGATGGCTTGTTTGAGGCCACAAAGATGCCTTGGTGGATTTAATTAGGTCGGGCTGAACTAGTTCCACCACAGAAAAGTTGGCTGAGAAATGACTGTCATACCAAACTGTGTTAATCGTTTGCTCTGGTTTTTTGCTCTTCGCAAGTCTCTGCATGTCATTAGAAAGACTTGAATCTGTGGTTTCATCAGGTAGTGTCTGATGTTTTTTCAGGTCAAAACCTGTTGGGCCACACACGTTCATCTTTTTCTCCATGTTTAAACCAACATAAGGTGTGTTCCAGAATGAAACTCGTCAAGGTTTTATGTGTGTTTGAAGCAACTTGAAAATATTCATGGTTGTTCATGCATTATTTTCACGAAAATTTACTTAAAAGACCCTCTCCGATCATCTTTTGATCTATCTTATAAGCATTATCAGTGATCTTTTAATTATTATTAAGCTGTTTTGAGGAAAAATCAAAACTCGTTTTCTAGGACAGTTTCTGCCGAGTGGCAGTAGTTATTAGACATTTTGCTCTGAGTTGTGGCGGGACCATTGGTGCAGAGTAAGCCTGCCTCCATTTCCCATCCTGCCTTTGTTTACGCTCTATCCCGCTAGCTTGCCTCTTCTCAAAACCCCAACTTATCATTACCGTTGCAACAAAAATGGCAAGCAACATCTGAGCTAATGCGATAAAATCGGAGCCATCCAGCTGTACAGTTTTGAGCCGGATGCATCCCAGACAAGGAAAACAAAGACGTACATGGATCGAGTGAGCTACAAGCGGAGGCATGAGAATAAAGTAGTCACTGCTGCAACCTTTTTCAAACTGCTTTTTTTTGTCTGCTCCTGATTAATAACGATTTACATAAAGAATTACTCAGAACTCTGATTTAAGATCAATTTTTCTTTATATCCATCATAGAAAGAAAAAGCAACATGAACATGTGAAAAAAAAGACTACAAAAACACAATTTTCCTTGTAGCAGCTCTTTAAATATTTTAAAAGACTATATATATATATATATATATATATATACACACGTGTATGTACATATATAGATATATATGCATATCTATATACATGTATATATATATATATATATATTGTTTTTAGTTCAGTTAAACTGTTAATTTCACATGACACAAAGGTCTTTTCATGTTTGTTGCTTCATAATGAAGGGAGGGTTTCATCTTTATGTGGTGTCACGGGGTACCGACACATGATGTGCTGCCGTTTCCCAAGATCCCGTGCAAACCAATCTCTTATTCTCCCCCTCCCCTCCCTCACCCTCTCATTAGTCTCTCACTCCTTCTCTCCATCAGTAAGTGAGCGGAGGGGAGAAAATGGAACACGGTAACTATGGTAACTGCATCAGACAGGTGCTCAGCGAATCCTTTTTACATTGAGGTTTAGCTGTGCGATTTCTTTAGCATTCCGTGGAGCTTCCAGTCTAAAAATGCAGACTTTTATTTGAACTGTTCGCTTATATAAATATAATTATAAATTCTTCAGTCTGTTAAAGCCGCGACTGTTTGTTTTCCTGCTGGACTCCCACTGTCGCTCTTTGGCAACCACACCCCACGTGTCCCCTCCCATTTCAGTCCCTTTGCAAAGGCAAATGCTGATTTGCTGGTGTGGCTAAGGCCCCTCCCCTCTTACGCAGGAGGAGGGGGGGACTCCCCCCCCATCAGTGCTCTCCTTTTGTCTGTGGATGAAGCAGCTGCCTTTTTCCCTGTTCAGCCATGGGAGCCGCAGGTCAGTACATAATTCTGCTGCAGTAAAGCTTTTCAGTCTGCGTTTGGTCTGTGCGGCTCATCATAGAAAAAGAGAAATCACCGTCGCCTGTTAACACAGCCTCCACAGGGGCTGAGTCTACTGCTGCTCATGCGTGTGCTTTTACAGCTGCTGGGTGCTGTGTGTGTGTGTTCCGTGTGAGCATCTCCGTTCTGATCAGCAGCCGAACAGAACGGGGAAGTTTGTCCAGTTTTTCCAGCAACAATAGCTCCTACAAGGTGTGGCACCTGTTTAGCAGCTGTGTCACAGAATGAGAATGAAAGTGTTGGAATTGGTGGCAGACAGGAAATGTTGTTTGGTGTCAATCATTTACAACAGAGAAGGGATTTTTCCGAGTTTGCTCAAAGGCTTCTTTTGTTGTTGAGGTGCCACCTGCTTTTCTTTCAGGCATCCACTGATGGCTTTTAGAGGAGAGTAAAGATGGCCGTCATCACTATGCTGCTTGCAGCTCTATGGCTAAAATTAGAGCAGGCAGGCAGGCGGGCAGCTCAGAAAAGACAAAAAAAAAAAGTAACCCTAGAGACCTTAGCTGCAATTTTCTGTCATTCGCCGATATAAAACCTTATATTAACTCGCTAGATCTCTTAGCATCCTCTTGGTATGTCAGTGTTTTTTGGCGTCTTAGTCAGAACACGTTGGTAGACCTTCTGTCAGGGGAAACAGGCAGCAAACTCTTCCCTTAGAAACAAGCTTGTACTTGAAGTCGAGACAGAGGCTGCCAAAGGAGGACCACTGAACGTCTGTAACGGTACACTGGACTAATCCTGTTATCACTTCTCCTTCGTCTTTGCTAGTGGCTTTAAATTACAGGCCCCATCACCCAAAGATGGTGGTGGGAAAACAGTGACACCCAGGGTGTTGCAAACTCCACTCACTTCTTTGTATTTTGGCTGAAAAGTACCGTAATCGGATGTTGTAATGAAGCACTGATGCATCGTCATCCAATGCTGACCAGAGCAGCTTCTTCCGGCCAGGTCACATCGAACCATTATCTGTGAACTGCTGATAGAGCTGCTATTTCTGCAGAAATATAGGTCAATCATTAATTCTGCAAGGTGAGCAGACAGTGCAGGTGTATCCCCGTAATCTTTGCATGTACCTTTGTGTGAGACTAAAGCAGATGCTTCAAAAACTGTTCTGTTTTTTTTTTTTTTAACTATGAAGGGCTCCTTGCTTTTTCTTTAGGATTCAATTTTCACAGGTTGTATTTTTTATGATTAAAGGATTGAAATACTTTAACACCCACTCTAAATGAGCTGTATTAAAACTAATGAAAAGCTGGGTTAGGAGGCTGGGTTAAACAGGATCCTGTGACAGCTCCCACAGGACACAGAGCTGTCAAGAGCTTCCAGTAATTTGACCCAAATGTGTGATGTATAGAGCGTGGTAGCTTTATGACTTCAGAACTGCTAGTATGTAGGTGATGCTGCTTTGGACTCTCACCTTTCTCTTTGTCCTGTATTTCCCTTCAGCAATCGACCTCCTGTACTGGAGGAACGTGAAGCAGTCCGGCGCCGTGTTCAGCAGTGTGCTTCTGCTCCTGTTCTCCCTGACCCAGTTCAGCGTGGTCAGTGTTGGAGCGTACTTAGCCCTGGCAGCCCTCTCTGCAACCATTAGCTTCAGGATCTACAAGTCTGTGCTTCAGGCCGTCCAGAAGACCGATGAGGGGCATCCATTCAAGTGAGTGAAACCGATCGACCTGAACGCCACCGAAACGCCTGCCAGACCTTGCTTTTGATCATTTCTGCATCTTTCACCAGAGCTTACCTGGAGATGGAAATCGCTCTCTCTCAGGACCAGATTAGTAAATACGCCGACAAAATCCTGCTGTACACAAACACCTGTATGAAGGAGCTCCGCAGGCTGTTCCTCGTACAAGATCTGGTCGACTCTTTGAAGGTTTGCTTCGCTTAAATGAGATCACAGCTCAATACTTGGGAGAGATGTTGGTCTGAATCCCTCCATGCTTCAGTTTGCAGTTCTGATGTGGCTGCTGACCTATGTGGGCGCACTCTTCAACGGGCTGACACTGCTCATCTTAGGTGAGATCATCACTGACTAACCTTTTCTGTAATGAGAGAATTCCCACATTCTGCCTCTATTTCTTATATACAGCACTGAACAGTTATCACTGTGTGGATCCTGTTACTGCTTTGCTCTACAGAACGTTTACTTTTCCAGTTTGTTTTTGATAAGAAAAGTAGATAGGGTATGGTGGGCCGGGCTGACACAAGTGCTCCTGTTTGAGCATGAACTTACTTTTAAGTCAAAGGTCATTATCAACCATTTCCTCCTCTGCAGTTGTGGTCTCCATGTTCACCATGCCTGTGGTCTACGAGAAACACCAGGTGAGCACCGCACAAGACTCCAGATTCACTTGGATTTAGAAAATGGGAGATTAACTTGTTTTGCTGGTTACTTCTTCAGGCGCAGATTGATCAGTACGTGGGATTAATACGGACCCAGGTCAACTCGGTGGTGGGAAAGTGAGTGACACAAAGATGCTTTATTCCTCCAAGTTTGAAAACCTTTGAAGTCATGCAAACCGAATTGCTCCAAAAATATAGCAGGGCAACACTGGCACGCTTAGACTACGGTCACATAATGCCACAGCACTGCAAACTAAATTCAAGTTTGTTTTTTTTTATTTTCCACGTGGCTGGACAGTGGCATTTATTAGCGGGAGGCAGTGCTCCCATTTTTACACGCCGTGCGGCAACTCTGGAGGGTTTAAGAAAAAGTTCAAATTTACCAGCGACTGGACAATTTTTTTTGGCATCAGTCAGTGGCTGCTCAGGTACATTTCACAGTGCAAGTCCAGTGACAGGCAGCTGGCATGACGGCAGCAGTGTGATAAGTGACTGATATGAGGGTCTCCAAGGTCCCCAAAATAGTTTGATGATTTTAGGATTTTATGACTTCTGGCCCACTGCCACTCTAAGATTGTTTTAAATCGTACGGTAGCAGCACAGGCACTTGAAGAGGGCTGTTGATATGGACTGGGGGCCCAGTGATGACCAGACAATCTGACAGTCCTGGCCACGACAAGTCCAAATGGGGAGACACTTATTGACGAATTGTGGTTGATGCTGAAAAGAATACAAAAAAGACAGAACATTTGTGATTTCTTGTCTAAAAATTAGAAAATTGACAAGATTATGTGAGCTTGAAATCTGAATTTGGAATGATCAGTGGTGCAAAGTAGCACGCTGTTTTATGTATATTCCCAGCCTACCGGGCGTCTGCCGGTCGGCAGCACTTGATATAAATGGGAGCTGTCCAGAGACCTTTACACATTGTCCAATCAGAGTTGCCCACCTGACTGACAACCACCATCCGCATCAATAACCACACCAACAGTTTTTCAAAAGAAAGGGAAAAAAAAAAAAAAATCAGGCAGCAGCATGAATCCTTCAAGATTCTGCCGATGCCTGCCCATCACAAGGTGGCAGTTGTATTTTCACCGTAGCATTAGCATGGGCTAAAAAGATAGTCACTGCACTTTGTTTAGTTTTAAACATTTTTTTAAAATATCAGAATAATTTGAATTGTACCTAGAAGTTGAGTTTGCATGCTTCATCAAATTTTGATTTGTTGGTTGTATGCTTTTACATTCAAGCTATAAACGTGTGTGTGTGTGTGTATATATATATATATATATATATATATATGAAATGATTTACTTGTTAAAAAACAAGTTTTTGTCCTTTCAGGATTCAGGCAAAGATTCCAGGGACAAAGAGAAAGGAGGAGTAGGCGCATTCATCACTGCAAAGCTGACAGTCCAGCTCGGTTGAAAGGCTCAATGCTGGAGGGCCTAATCTTCATCTGTGGGGCGTAGTGCTGTGTCATCTTGGTGTTCTCTGAAAGCATTCACTGGAGAAGCCATCACTCTGTCTAAAGCAGTTTAAACACTAACACACAGTTACACGTATGTGCATAATCCTGTTTCTAGATAGAAAAATACACAAACTCGAAGACAAAAAAAGACTTTTTTGTGTTGCTTATTAAAAAGTGCATGAAGTCAGGCCTTGGGTAAATAATATTTGACATCTTTTGTGCATTAAAAAAAGAAGAAAAAAAAAAAAAAGACTTGCGCTACATTTTTGCTTTGCAGTGCTGACCAAAATGTTTGGCACAAAACTTCTGAATGACCAACTTGCTCCGCTGACAGTGTTAAACAAAACTGCTTCATGTTTGTGAGTTAGCAGATGGGGGCTTTTCTTTTTGGTGTTTTCAAGCACAAATAACTTGTGTCTTAGATGTGGTTATCGTAGGGTTTTTGCTTCTGTATACCATAAAGAACAATACATCCACTCACATTTAAGTACTGTTGTACAAGTACTATGAAAACAAGGAGTATCTGTTGATATTTAGCTTGTTTGATTAACTGTCCAACTTTGTACAATGTTGAATTATACTCCATAGTTCTTTAGAACCTGGACTCTAACTCTTTGCACTTAACAGTATGTATTTAATTACAGTAAGGCGAATAAATGTACCTTGATGTAACATCTCTTCAGCCACTTTACTTATAAGTTTTTATTCTAAAGATGTCTTGAAGCTAAGTTTGAGGTGATAACCCTTTAATAGTGGTGGGTTATAAATAAACCGATGCACTCTGGCATTGACACACCTCTCATAGTGGAGCACAGTGTGCGTGTGTGTGTTGACATTTTTAACTTGACTTGAGGGTCAGAATGAGCGTACGGTTTAAGAGTGACAAGCCTCATCTGTTGCAGAAAACTATTTTTAATGTCACACAGCTGAAGCAACGTTACAGAAACAAACTCGACTGAATTACAAACTTAAACAGGGAACTCTGTACTGATAAAAGAAAATCTTTACCTTGAAGAGCAGCTGATTGGAACTTAAAACAGACTCATCTAAACATAAAACTCAATCACAATAATGTTTTGGGTAAATGCATTCAGTAAGAGTATCATTGCTTCCCTTTAACTGTTAAGCAGAGTAACAGGATGCAGCTTGAGAAAATCGCCTCTGCTGTTTGAGCTTCCTTCTTCTGCAAAGTTCATCCACAGCGATGGATCAACCTGCAAGTCCAACACATCATCTCAAACAGGTCTAATGCTCCGTCCACATCAAATGCAACTTACAGTTGAAGAAGCTAAAAACCACTGTTTGACACTTGTACAAAAATGCATTTATGAGCATTTACGTGAGCTCTAGAGGAGGCTTCAGACCGCAGTAAAGTCGGCTGTTTTGCGTGAACGAGCTGCTGGACTCCGGAGAACTGTATCTACGCGCAGAAGCGGCTTCATGACAATCTATGAGGTTTTAAATGTCACTCTGAGCAGTCCAGTGAAACCATGAAAACAATCATGTGAATACCTGTTACCAATCGTGTTCAGAAAAAGTAAAGGCTCATACTATCCAAGCCAAGATGCACATATTGCTGCATTGCCCACACGTATTTTAAGTGTGTCCTAGTTTAAATATTGTCGTTAGTCGCACATATTAACTTAACCCTAATTGTAACAGTAACACTAACCTCTTCTCCAGATTCGTGAGGTCCAGAAGAAAGCACTGGTCACACATATTTAGAAAATAATGTCCGTATAGTGACATAAATTATAGTAATAATAAAAGCACACCGTTTATAAACAAGCATGTCTCAGCTGTGTTTCCTTACAACAGAACTCCACTACTACAATTTCTACAGCTGTTTCTGGTATTTTATATAGTTCTGCGCATGTCAAAATGATTTATTCTGATAGAACGTGTGGCGGATGTAAGCATTTGTTAGAATCGATAACGTTTTTACGGGTCATGTAGACAGTTCAATTCTTTGATTAGATAAAAGACGTGTTGCACATGTAAACGCAGCTGTATCTGATATATGGCCAATGCACGGAAGACATAAATGATAATGAGAGATCAGATTTACTTTTTTTGGAGAGTGCTACTAAAGCATCGGTAAACACATCTCCATGTCTGGGTTCATGAGATCATTCAGTACAGTGACGTTCCTCAACTACAGAAGGAGGGGAGTCTGAAAGACTGCCGCTTTCAGCGGTACTTCAGTCTCCAGTGACTCAGTTTGATAACTTGCTGTCCCGCATTAGTCCACGGAGGGACAAAATGAAGAAAAAAAATAATAAAAAAAAATAATAAAATGTAAAAAGATAAGTCCTAAGTCCAGGAGGAGAACACGATCCTGATCATGTCATCAACATGTCACAAGCTAAGTGTCTGATGGGTTACTGCAACACAAATTCTTTGCCAAAGTTCAGATATTTAAACACCTAAAACTCTATTGCCAGACCGCCCTGCCTCGCCTGACACTAAAACATTTAATTTTATTTTAATTGTTGCAGCAGCCTTGGCTGTGTACTATACCTGGTTCCACTTTCCCCGGTTCTCATTGAACGGTGGAGTGATGGGTTCCCTTGGAGGAGACTTGGTGAACAGTCTGCAATATGCAAAGAAGCAAATTAACTCCATGAATGTTAAAGAAACACATATATATCACTGATGAACCAACATAAAAACACATTGATCAAAAGAACACCCATCACAAGATATTAATTGAGTATTATGTCAACTAGAACAAACATGTTGCTGTTATCAACAAACTTTCAGATTCCGCTTTTTAAAGAGAGGGGCTTTTGTTTTTTCTTCTCAACAAGCAGCAGACTCTGTCTTGGCCCCTCCCACATCATTTTCACAGCTAAAAGCTCATGAACATTTCTGCCATCACTCGCTGGACTGCAGGAAGACAATTGAAGTTAATTCTTAAAAATAAACTACTAATTAGTCTTGGATTTTTACCAAGTAGAAATTTACACCAAACTAGTAAAGAACAACTTATTTTTTCCAAATAAGTTTGCATATAGTTCAGGTATTAATTGATGCCACTTTTGGTCTGTCAGCCGTCTGATAAAGATCAACAAATGATGCCACATGCTGCAACGAGTCACATGTGTTCAAGCCTTTTGGCTCTTTTTTTAACAATCCACTGAGGCCGCGTGTGTTTTGACCTTATGAGGCGTTCTCGGCAGTCCTGCTGCAGCTGACTAATCCTGTCAGGACCCAGATGCAGGGTGCCTTTCTTCCCTTCACACAAAAGGCTGTTTATGGCCATCCGCAAAGCATTTATCTAAAAAAAAAAAAAAAAAAACAAAAAAAAACAAGGATTGTCTCTCAAACACACAAGTGATCATCACCCAAAAAGAACTAACATAATCAAATTATGAACACATCAATAGTTACATCAGTTACTGTAATATCCACTTGCTAGTTACAGTTGGGGCTTAAATACTAAAGCTATTTTCTGTTTAATAAAATAAAAACTATCCTATTTTTTTAATCCTGTGAAATGTTATCTTTTATTAATATGCTGTCCATGATACTTTTTTTTTTTTACCTCAATGACGTCCTCAACATCAAACCGGACATCAAACTCCAGTTCAATGTCATGCTCGGGCAGGATCACCTCCTTTGTTTGACTGTTGTAGCCCAAGCCACAGAGGGCTCCAGTGTAGCAGGTTCTCTCCTTATCAGTGCTAAAAATCACAAAAGCAAAGTAGAATTACACATTTATGGTGAAATATGTGCTTATGTTTACATCGATTTGTTGGATGAAAAGCATAATTCATTGCCCGTTTGGTTCTGAAGCAGTAAATCATACAATGTGATTGATTCTGCCAAGGTAGAAATGAAATAACTGAGCTCCAGTGTTGACTACCATAATGAAAAGTAATTCCAACAGATTCTTAAGTGGTCTCACGCTAATATTCTGTGGAAGAGAAAAGTTGCTTTGCACAGATATGAAAAGCTGCTTTTCTCTACATCGGAATCAGCCGATTCATATTGATCGTGTAAACAGGTAAAGATTTACGTTATGTCAAACAGTGTGTTTTATAGGACTGTCACAAACTTCAGTAGTCGATTAGTCAAGGATTTTTTTTTTTTTAGATTAGTCAACTATTGTTTACAGAAGATGATGTGAATTTTTTTCTTTTAAATGTGATAATGCTACTCGTTAACTCAGTTCGTGGAGGTCCATGGCGTGTACGGTGCAGCTAATGCGTTAACATAAATTGAAATTTTACCTGTATAGTTCATCAATTCAATATCAACTTATAAAAAATTAAAAGTTTAAAGTTCCAGGTAAGCAATATACTTATATGCACGAGAACAAAAAAAAGCCATAATTGGCTAGCAAGTTATAGGGTTCCTGATCTCTGTTCTTATTCAATGTCAAAAATTCCCATAGACACGGTAAACAAAAAATATTTTTATGAACATGGGTTGTACACTATACTGCAATTGGCAACCTTTTAAATATTCAACAATCACTTTTCCTTCATTAATTTCCTAAAGTGACATAGGTGGTAGGCAGGGTGTAGCACCCCAATCGTGTCTTTAAATCCATCTTCTTCAATCATTGACAGAGGTCTCATTCCTTTTAAACAAACATTAACGATGCTCTAAGAGTTGCAGCCATCGCTGGTGTGCATTAGCTCCTCCCCAGTCTACCGACAAGAATTTCGGCTTCCACCTCTGGAATGCGCTGGATTGCGCGTCGCTACGCAAGTTTTTAAGTTCGGTTGTGAGCCCGATGTTCAAATGGGCCTTCATGGATCGCGTTGAAAGTTAAACCAGTTGGACATTTTTCATGCTGAATTGCAGCATGATAATGAAGGCAACATTGTTAATAGCAGTTTGTCCCTGATCGGATTGATGACTCTAAGACAAACATTTATTGGAACAGGGCTTTGAAAAGAAAAAAAAAAAGGTCCGGAACGGGGTTTGTACCGTTTTGACTTTGCGCAACAAGACACTTCCTATTGTAGGTGGTAGACGAGCACTTATAAACAGTAAATATACAAAAGAAGAAGAATCTTCTCCTTATCGCTACCCGTGTGTGACGCTAGTTTGTGTGAATGAAGAATGAAAAATGATCTTCTATGGTTGAGGAAGGGCTATAACGTGTCCAAAAACTCCTGTTGAGCTTTGCAATGCCAATGACTTTTTGGCTGGTGGTTATTATAAAAATTTAAAATGACAAAAAAAAACAAAAAAAAAAAAAACGTCAACAATAACAAATAAGCATAGACAATTTTTTTATGGTTGCTTAGTCGACGACATCGACAGCTCTAGTGTGCATCTAGGTCTCGCAAACAACATCTCCTGTGTGGCTGGTTGTTAAAGGAGAAATGTTATTATTTAAAATCTTACTCGATGAAAACTCTATATTGCTCATTAACATAGAGCCTTATGATTACGAGTCTCCTTTGCTCATTTCCCTCCTTGGCCTGCTGTCTTGGAACCCAGCAGCGTTCCGCGTCTGTTGGACTGTTTACCTCGACATGTTGTCAAAAGCTAAGCCAAGATTCACAAGAATTGCTCTTGGTGGTTGGATTATCCTTCAGGCCAGCACAGGTGTCACTTTTTTCATCTAACTTTGTCTAAGTCTATCTAACTTTGTGAGGAATGTCATGTCTTTAATAATAATTTGCTCCATGCCCACTGAAACTTGAATAGGGTAGATATGGCCTTTTAGCCTTTTCCTAATTTATGAGCAGTTACAATGCAGCACTGCAGGTCCTCAGAGAACTTCATCTTAAATAACACAGAAGTCCATTTCACTATAATAGATAAAAGACTGCACTGCTTGCTGAAGGATTCCCCAGAGGAAGGCTCTTATCCTAAAAGATCATGGCAGCACATCAAGCTGTCTATAGTTTAATTATTCACAATCCGATTAAAAGTATTGAAACTCCAATGTCAAAACTAAGCTCATCGGTCTGGTTTAAATTGGTCATACGGCAGGATTAGGAAACATTATTCAGAAAAATAAAGAAAAGCAGTAAGTGTTACAATGATCTAGTTAAGTCCAGGCTGTACTTTAGGGTGTATTCAAACTGGAAAAGTCTATTGACCGAATCTGCTTCAATTGGTCCAGATCAAGTTCTGAACTCTGCATTTGGTCTTTATTCAGACTACCATCAACCGGACTTTTCTGTTTCAAATGAAAGCTTGTAATCAAAATCCTGTTACTAAAGATCTCTTCAATCATTGGCCAGGTATTACGAGGGCGGGGCAAAACAATCAGAGAGGGAATAATGGAAGTCCTACTCTTTGCAACTCTTGTTGGAATAGTTCACTTATACAAACGATATATATTGCTGACCAATTTTGAACATATTTTTTACCAGCAGGTAAATCCCTTCATTTCTGCTTTGGTCCAGTGGAGGCATGCTGCTAGGCAGTTACTGAGGAGAAGGTACGCTGATAAGTGTTTATGACTTACAGATTGTGAAAAAACTGTAAGAGGCAATGTGTATTACGTTAAAAGTTGTTTTAATTAGTCTGCATTCATCTGACCACATCTGCTCCTCTATTTACATCCCGTAATGCCCGGCTGCGGTGGCCATTTTGCTCCAGTTGGTACGGTCCGAGCACAGGGCCTCTTCAAACAGGAATTTCAGAGCGAACCAAGGCTCAATTCGATTGGAAACTAACTAACTGAGAACACCTCGAACGATGAGTCAGAGCGCGGTTCCTGGTCCTGAACCAGAGTCCACTTGCATGTATTCAGACTGAAAATTTGTTCTGGATTACTGGGGAAACCTCTGACTTACTTTAAGCAAACTGAATGTGTCCAGCCTAAAAACACTCTTAGACTTCAATACATGAACAAATGGCTGAAACTGATATGTTATACAGAAAAAGATTTCAAAAATGTATATTTTACTGCAGATAATTTAAAGTAGAGGACTCACCGTAACTCCATGATGGGGGTGAACAGCATCGTCACCAGCGCAGGCAACCCAGGGATGTTAGGCAAGAAGGAGGTATCTGACAGGAGTATGCAAGACCCTGCAACACAAATCATCACATCCTAAAGCCCTACTCCGATGAAAATTGTGTTTTTAATATGTATGTTCTTGTAGTATTTAAGAAAATGGTTTACCAAAAAGAAAAAAAAAAATCCTAGTTTGTGGCACATCATTTGAAGAAAATGTTGACCCCATAGGTAAGAAATGATGTGATGGATTTAAGATACAGATATTCAAATCAAAAACACCTCTAGACTAAACAACAGTTTGGAAGCAGGTAGAATTCAAGAGTAAGCATCCCTTTCTCCAGTGGGCTAGTCTCTTATAAAAAAAATTAAAAAAAAACTGAGCTGATCATCTGATAAAGCATTAGATCCAACAGCACTTTAAGAAATTAGGTTTACCTAAAACAAGAGGGCAGTAAGTGAATACTTCTCTATACTGTACCTGTCGCATTGACTGACACAGTCCCGGCCACCAGCATCCTCATATGTTTGAGATGAGGGCTCTCATTAAGAGCTGTGGAGTTGATGCTGGATCTGTCAATGGACACGGTCCTGCAGGAGAGTCATCATCAGCAACAGCAGAGACTTCCACTGTATGGTTTTACTGAATGTAAGGGGTACCTGTAGGAGGTCATCTGGCTCAAACTGTAGAAGTTTGTCTTGTAAGAGCTCACCGGTCCCTGCAGCTGCAGCTAAAATGTAAAAAAAAACAACATATCACAACACACGACATAGGATTGATAATACATGGATTTACAATTAATATCTATGCATGTCAAAGCTTATTTTAGGATGTTTGCATTGTTCTGGTTATCAGACTGGGCGTGCCTCTACACGTGAAGTTAACTAAAGAAATGTCTCCATCTTCTGGACAACATCAGAAATATGATGCAGGATCAAACAAACAAATATTGACCTTTTTACTAGAGATGTTCCGACTTTTGGAAAAGTGACAAAGGAGGCTGTGGATGAGCTCTTTGTCTTCCTCCTTGCGCTCTCTCAAAGATCTTCCAACAGAATTTGGAACATAAGTTCCATCCTGCTTGTCCTTGTACACAGACATCAGCACCTCGTGACTTTGCTGCAACACAATCAAAAAATCCCGTAAGGAAAAAAAAAAAAAAAAAGAAAATGAAAGGTTATAAAAACCACATTGAAGTGCTAAAAAAATTTTGTTACATTTTTACGTTTTGCCAGACTTTGTTGCAAAAATCATCCTAAGCAAAAACTCTCTGTAATTTTAGGAACATTTTAAAACATTTTTTCCTTTCACTTGTTTTTATTCCAGTCTTGGAACATTATCATCTTCAGTCTACCATTTTTTTTTTATTGTCCCATATTATTAAAGTATGTTACTTGAACATGTAATAAAATCACTGTTGGCTAAAAGTGTGTCTGATGATGTGCAGGAAAAAAGCACTTAGAACTACTTCTCTACAACACTTTAGAAGAGGAAAAAAAAGGAGGAAATAAATGTTATAAAATAAGAATAAATTGTATTTTTTTTTTACTTATCAGTATCAGTAATCCTCAATTAAAATTCCACCCTAAAACCATGGCCTCACAGTAGAACTTTCACTTTTCTACAAAAAAACAGGGATATATGAATATATATATATATACATATACAATATATATATATATACATATACAATTTGTGTGACTTGAAATAGCATAATTCACACAAAAGCTGATTTTCTGGGCTTTGTTCGAGAGCAGAAGAATAAGTAATATTTAGAATTAATTTAACAGTAATCCCTCACGAGTTCACTCTACTTGGTCTCGCTGTTTTGCCAATTTGCCTCGTCAATCAATTTCCTCTGTGCCGTGGCTCCTTTAGAGACAGTGTTCAGCTCGCTTCAACATACATCTTTGTTTTCATTCTATAAAACTGGATTTATTTTTCTATGAATGTTTGTATTTCCAGAGTCTAAACAAGAGAGAAAATGTCCGTCTATGAAGAGTTTAGTGATGGGTTTTACCACCTTAAAACATCCAAAATCTTACTTTGTGGATTTCAGCTATCGTAGGTTATATGGATGAATGGGTGCCTTTATTGAATCGGCACTTGTAGAATTAAGTTCAGCATCTTGTCACTTTACCTTTGAGTCACAGCTCTCCTCCGTCTTCACAGCGTGTCCGTTCTCCACCAAAATGTCCACCATGCTGATTTCTTTGGACTCCGTGTTGATGAGCAGATCCACACGCAAGACACCGTGCACAATTGAGTACACCGACACCATGAACAACTGGCCTTTGATCAACAAGATGAAGTCGTTTCGAGCTTGGGTGCTCCATTTGTTTCCCAGGATCATTGACCTGGCTGAAGGACTCATTCCAGCAAGTTGGAACTCCATAGCCTTAGATCGTTAAGAATAAAAATGACATATTCAAATTTAAGTCATTAATAAGATGACAGACATTTATTTCTCTTGTTGATTAAGTTTATAACATAGCAACCTGGAAAGGGTGAGAGAGCAGGTCAGGCGGGATTTCCCTAGCAGATTATTGCTTGCAACAACAGCTTTGTTGCCAAAGTCCACAAAGAAAACCTGTAACGTTAGAAGGAAGGAAGTACAGCATTAAGCTCTGTTACAAAATAAACAGGACTAGACAAAATATTGGTATGGCAAACTATCGCGATATTTCAACTCAAAAACGATTTCTGGTTCTCTCTTTTCCAGAATCGGTTTCTTAAAAATAATACCATAAAAGTCCACCAGGGGCGCTTTGAGCGAGCATGCCAGCATCATTTTTTTCTAGGTCATTAGTTTATAGCCTGAATGCCTAAAAACATAGGGGCTCAAGCACAGCAGGAACACGAAGCGCACCTTCTCTGTCCTCACTCGCTCTCGCCACCTGATCCGAAGGTCCAAGCGGTGTCTGTATCTTTCTAAAGTAGATACAGGCCGCACGCTGTTTCTGATGTAACAAAAATGGTTTGTGAGGGCGGAGAAGTGCGCAGCGTCTGACTGTCCAAGTGAGACATGTAGCGGCATTATTGATCCAACAGGTGTTTATGCTAGCGATACACACATGGAGCACCTGACTAAAGTGTTGATTATCAAAGATAAGGGCAGGAAATTTTAATAAAAGGATGAGGAAATGAATATGGATACCAACACTGTAAAAAAAAACAAAGATCCTTTAATATTAACAGGCTGAAAGTTAATTTCAACAATAAATTCAATAAATTATCTGACATAGAATGTTAAATTAATTCAAATTAAGTATTGTGAATTTTTTATTCCACATTTCCTTGAAGTGCGAAAACCATTTAATATATTCAGCATTTTGGCTCTTAACTGGAGATTTTTCTATTAGTTACCTTGAAATATATGTAATTATTGTAAAGACAAGTTAATATTTATTGATAATTTATTTTTAATTTGGATAGGTAATTATATTAACATTTTGTGTTTTAAATTGTTCTAAAAAGGTTTTGAAGAAAATAAAAATATATTTTTATTTTAAAAATAATTATATATGGTAGATTACCAAGGTAATATATTTATTATTGCAACGTTTGGAATATCGAGACGCTATCTGTATGCCATCTATCATGAATCGCATCGTATCGTGAGTTACCCTGAGACTCCCAGCCCTACACAGGACATCACTGCCCTGAAACTACCTCTCAGTGTAAATCGTACGTTTTTTTTTTTTTTTAACTGTCACCTGAACCCAACCTTCTGTCATCTTTGTAATAAACTCTTTGCTGAAATAAAAGTCCTTCTTCTCCTATTATATTTTGACCTAGTCTTTTAGTTATGATTATGCCATTTCTAGACAAAATTAAAAAGTTGCCATTTTCTAGGACATAGTTTCAGCAAAGCCACAGACATTCATTGGAAATTCATCTGAGTTGTAAGCCAGAACTGATTTCCCATCAACCCTTTGTTTACACTCTAGCTCCTCACCAAAATTGAATAAAGAAGTACTCAGAAATAGAGCTTTAATGTTAATTTCTACAATGTATCCATCACAGTACAAAACATGTTAAAAATACAATTTTCTTTACCATGTTAAGTTTGTGCAACTAATTCAAGCACTAATAATAATAATGAGGTAGTTGCTGAATGAACAACACTTAACACACACTGACCTGCTGATGGTTGTGCTTACGTCTTACTCACCTCCACTACGGTGGCAGAAATGTGCAGGACCTTAGCTCTGTAATACAAGCTCTGCTCAGAGTTTTCACCGTACGGCGCCAGCACGCACATGTTGGGGTGAAGCGAAGCAGTCACAGGATTCAGGGTGCGCGAGTTGATCTCTGCAGTGAGATTCTGTTTCTTTGCCAAGTTTGCGTCATCTGAAGGATATCCCCAGAAATGTCCCACGTCCACCACCTGGAAACAAACAACAAAAAAACCCCAACTTAAGTTTTAGAGAATCTACAGTTGCTGATCAGAACAATCTTGTTTAACAGTAATGAACTGACCTCTGTGATGTTCACAATGAACAAGCGGGTGGGAGGTAGCTTCTCCAGGTCAGCAGTACTGCTGCCTATTTCTATCGGGGTGACTGACAGAGTCTGGATGTCAGCAATCAACCTGCACAACACACAGACATGGCATATAGATTTATACAAGAATTCTTAATGAAACAACATTTTACTATCCTTTTTTTCCCCATTTAGCTACCACAGCAATTCACCCCACGATTTACACATTCTATCTGGATTTAATTTTACAACTGATTGCATTTAATTTAAGTGGACTTGGGAACGGCACATAAAAAGACTTGACTTACAGGATCCAGTAGTCCCAGGCGGTCTCACATCCAAGCACTAACCAGAACCTATCATGTTTAGCTTCAAAGATCAAATATGTCCAGGTAACATAACCATACAACACTTAAATATCAGTGTTTACTGCTAGTTTAATGATGGTAGTCAATAAACTTGATAACAATTATTCAAAAATACTATAAGAATCTACATATGTAGTACAAGCTCTTGTTTTTAAAATCAAACTAAACTGCAGTTCTTTAGACCCCCCTCCCCTCTCTTAAAGAGGTCCTATAATGAAAATTCTATGTTTTTGCTCTGTCTACAGCAGCCCCTCCCATACCCACAAAAACGAGCGGTTGGAAACGTGCTGACGTAAGATCGATGCCAACAGCTCCCCCCAGGAAGAGTCTGCTCTGACAGCTCCGCCCCCAGACTAACACAACCGTTAATTTATCCACAGAACTAGTGGTGATCAGCTAAGATACTTTCATTTAAGATTCAAAATAAAGTATATCTTCCAGTTGTGTCCTGCTATCAATAAATTCCAGCTCAAATAGGTGTTTGTTACTTTAGATGGCGCCCCTTTAAGACACTGCCACAGAATCTAGGATGACGTCATGAAGTGGACAGCACCAACACACAGCGGAAGGTGGAGATTCAGGAATCAAGCCGTTTTACTTTGGGGTATGAAAACACTCAAGAAATATAACTAATATTTCATTAATAATTTGTTTTTTAGTGGTCCAAAGTTAATACATGATCACATATATGAGTATAGTTCACTCTGTAAATGTGTGCTTAAAGGGGCCCTACAACGATTTTCTTAAAGCTTTCAATCTACATTATTTTAGCAAACCACCCTATTTAAATAGCAATAACTTCATACCGTCCATATTTCAGGTGAGATATGGGTCTGTCCCCAGCAAAGGCCTCAATTTGTCCCGTGGGATGGACTGAAATCTCCATTGGAGAACCCTGACGGGCCGAGAGCAGAGCAAGAGACACTTCTGACAGCACCTCAGATTCACTGGATGCATTGCTGAACTCCACAAACACTCTAAAAGAGTGATCAAACACAAAATTAGATCATAAACCGTAACAATTAAATATATCTTAATGTGTATCTGCATTGACTTTAGTACCTGGAGTTCTCAAAATAAATGGTCTTGACCTGTCCACACAGACGGAACAGAGACAGCAGCTGCTTGTAATACAGGAAACTGTATGGGGGCAGTCTCCTCAGCTGGAAACAAAATTGGATTGTAAAGCAGGGAAACCTACAGCTGCAAACTAATAATGCTAAAATACTTTAACAAAACATTCCTAATCATTTTAAAACTGAAACCACGTAACACCTAGAATTTAAGCATTAATAGGTAAAACTGTCTACCTGTAGTAGATTAAAAGGACTTCTTCAAAATCCATGATAAGCAAAAAAAAAAGTAGAAATTTGAATTGATAAAATGATTTAAGCTTTTCATTTAAAAACTCGTTTAACTGACTTGCCGTAAAAGTAGTGGATGAACCCAAACAACAAAGTATTTTATTCTAATCCTTGAAATATTGTACAAAGTTTTGATAAATGTTAAGATTCTAATGGATTTTGAATTATAGAATGAATAAAACCATCTTTTTACAACATCATCAGAGTTCCCAAGTGTTTTACAATTAAAAGAAAGATAATAGAAGTTCTAAAGCTGATACCATCACTGTGGTATGAGGGTTTAGTCCACACATGTCTTTGGTAGCCGTTAGTTCATCAATTTCCTTCTGGACAAAGTAGTTGGGGTAGTAGGCGCCAGCAATGACCACCTAAAATGCAATCATGAAAAAAATGATATTCAGCTATGCTCATTAAATATCAAATCACAAAACATTACCGACCTGCAAAATTGTGGATCTATATTTACCTGAAGAATGAACTTCTGCTTGTGTGTGCTGGTGTAGTCTGGGGGTTGAGTATCCTTGGTGACGTGCATGTTGAACTGGGACACGCGTCTCTTCAGCTCATCGTACAGCTCTGCAACCTTAAAGCATAAATCAAGAATTGTGATTGCCCAGGACACCGTGATCAGTTAAAAAAAATTCAATCCTTTAACCTCTTAAGACTTCCATGTTTGTGGACATCTTATTTATGGTTATATTACCACAGTAGGCAATTTGCTACACTGGGGCCCTGTCACTACGGGTGTAGAGGGTTAGCTCAAATATCACCCTGGGTCTTATGAGGTTAAAGCTTCTTGTTTTTCCGTTCAAATGGGCTCTTTGTACCTCTCTGATGCTCTTGATCTGAATGAAGTTCTCTTTACCCCAATTCAGCTCATCCTAATGAAAGAAAAAAATGTATTAATAATCGTCACCTTTTGATAAAAAAAAAAAACACCTGAGCTTTGAAATTTTTCAACTGTTGAACAAAAAAGAATTAGTAAGAAAACATATTACAAAATGTAAAGAAAATTACCCGTTAACAAGGTTAAACTTTTTCTCTTGCCTAAAAAATGTTTCCTTGTTAATTGTAGGAGTTGCATTTAGAAGATAGGTGAAGACTGCCATTACAAATGTTTTATACACTTTTCACAGGCAGACATGAACATTTATATAATTTTCTCTCCTCGTTGAACTCTCAAAGTTCAAACCCTTTGCAGAAACTAAGTCCAGCTTTACAGAATTAAAACTAAGATGATTTGAATGAATCTCTCAACCTGCTTGCATTCTGTAGGGGTGGAAAAGGTTGATTGACAAGATCTACAACCAATCAGGATGCAAAACACAGTGTGGTTTTTAAAAAATGAACGCATTCAAAATTGCGTTAAAAAAAATCCCCAAAACAGAGAGGCGGTAAGTGATCAGATATAAAGCGAGGGAACACCATTTGTCAACATAATAATGCTTTGGTTTATTTGAAAACCAATTACTAATCGTTATTTAAAATTATTATTCTATTAATATGTTGTTGTGGCATTTTTTCTCATGATGGAGGACATATATAAAGAAAATGAAAATATGTATTTCTGAGAATTTTTTTATCCAAATTGTTGCGATTCAGGAGCAGGTGGGAAAATGTTGTTGGAATAAAGTTATAGCTATAATGTAGAATCCCTAAGCTCCCTGCTTCTGATGTATCCTCTTGTAGATGACTAGATCCATGTACATCTTTGTTTTCCTCGTCTTAGCTGGCATCTGGCTGAAATCTGTGCAGCTGGATAGCTCCAATACTGCTCACCATTTCTGTTGCACAGGTAATGTCAGGTTGTGGTTGTGAGGAGCTGCAAGCTAGCGGAAGAAAGTGTAAACAAAAGGATGATTGGAACTGTGGGCTGACTTATACTGCACCATCAGTCATGCCTAAAACTGAAACCATGTAACACCTAGAATTTAAGCATTAATAGGTAAAACTTTCTACCTGTAGTAGATTAAAAGGACTTCTTCAAAATCAATAAGTAAAAAAAAAAGTAGAAATTTGAATTGATATAATGATTTAAGCTTTTCATTTAAAAACTTGTTTTTAAATGCCTATAACTCAGACAAATTTCTAATGAACTATCACCTAGAAAAAAATACAGGTTTTTTATTTTGGCTAAAACCAGCTAAATTGTAAATAAAAGACCACTAGAAATGTTTTTAAAAAATGATCAGAGTGGGACTTCAAAATGAGCACATGATGAAAATTCTGATATTGACCATAAAACCACATTTCAGGATTGCTTTACCTTCAGTTGCCTCAGTTCACCTTTCTTTTTGGACAGGTACCATGTCTAGTATAAAGATTAAAAAAGCAAAAGCTGTCAAAAATGAAAATGTCTGATGAAATAAACTGTATAAAAACAAGTTCATACTACCTTGAAAGCATTGACCAAAGCAATGGAATCGCTCTGAGATCCACCAGCAAAAGCCAGTTTGCTCCTGAAAGAGCAAAAATAAAAACATGCTGACTCTATTTAAACATGATGCTGTAATATTGAACATTTGGAGTGTAAACAAATTCATGTCCAGTTTTAAAGTGTTCAAAAGAACAAAAACTGTTTTTACTTTTATTTGACAACAGGGTTTAAAAAGACAGAACATAACAAGCTGAAGTTGTTCACCTGTGACCGGCCAGCTGCTGCAGGTAAGGGAAAGCAAACATGTTCTTCAAGGACTGCGAGGCAGCTAACAAAAGAAAAATGTTAAAATAAGCAGCCAAAAAAATAAATACATAAACACAGTTAAAAAGTCATTCATGGCAGGTTTTTAAATTATAGTACAGTTGTAAGAAGAAAAAAGGCCTGCAAATGCTAAAGCAGGGGTGGGCAATCTTTTTGAAAGAAATAACATGAAATCTGGGCAAAAATATGTTTAAATTTTGAATGACAATTCATATATATATTTTAAAACAAAAAATTTTGATTCTTGTTTCAACACTAACTATGTTGACATCTAAGTGCCAATTGCATCAATCGGTTAATATGTATCAGGAAAAAAAGCTAACTTAGAAATGTTGTGGTGTTGGAATGATTAGAAACATTACTGTCTGACTTGAAAAACACATGTAAGCATCAGAAAAACAACATCTTTCTCCATCAAATGAATGAAGAATAACTTTCTGCACCTACAATGTATTAGTAATGCACCATCTATGGGTAGGCACCAGAGTTGCAGGAAAAATAGAAAACTAAAGCATTATCAAAATAATTTATCACAGTTTGGTGGGACAGATTAAATAGTTAGACAGGATCAAGAGCCACATTGAAGGACTCACCAATGATCAGGCATTCATCAAGGCATCCAAAGACATGACCGAGGACGATCATCTTTCCCAGGTGCAGGTCTACAGGCAGGTGTGCCAGCACCCGGCCCAGAAATGTCAGCTCACCATCATAGCTCTGATCCTTGCCATCAGTTTTCACAGACAGGGCTCCGATCTGAAGAGGAAAGGTATGTAAAGCATAAAGTTGTGAATAAAACAAACAAAAAAAATAACGTTTAAAAGCAGACGCTTTTTTGTCCGCTCAATTTGTTGTGCGTGTTTTTTTTTTTTTAATAATTTACTTTTGTTCTTGACTCTTCCAATAAATGTTTTTTGTTAGATTAGTTCATCATTGTGGAGTAAACAAAGGATTTTTTTGTCTTACAAAAAGACAGTAAATGAAGGTTCTAACAAACCGGTATCCTATTACACTCAGTGAAAAGTGAAAAGGTCAATGTTGATGTCTACAGTCCTTAGAAAATTAAAAGGTTATAACACCACTTGCGTTTCGACCTTTTAGCTTTTTTATACAATATTTATCCTCTAAAGCAGTGGTCCCCAATCTCTTTGCACACAAACCTGTTGAAAGTCATATTTTTCACAAATTAGTCTTTAAGACACAACAAACAAAAATCAAAAATGTAAATCCACCGTGTTTGCAAATTAATTTCCAGATAAACCTAATAAAATCAGAGAAATGGTCTCTTTAAAATAAGCAGAGCAAAGCAGCTCGAGAAGTAAATCCAAATTTTAAATAGGATTAATTTCCTTTTTAAGTTGTAAGCCCTTGTTCTACCTCCTCATTGGCTTTTTTCCTTTGTATAAAGAACCTTTCCAAAGACATTTTTTCTTTGTTCATTTTGTAGCTTAGGGGTTTCGATTTATCTATGATGTAATTTGTGTCACCAGCCAGAGATAACTGCTACGGTAGTAGATGTAGGTAAGACATGTCAGCAAGGCAAGCATGACATCAACAGTGAGTCAAAGACAATGTGGTGGATATAATTTGGCTTTTTTTTGATAAATAAAATGTTGTTAAAAAACATGTAATAAAAACATAAAAACAGAAATTGTTTAAAGTTTCACTTAAGCACCATGAGACTAGTTTGGGTTAAATATGTCCCGTTTGGTTTGGAAGAAACCAAGCCAGCAATTCTACGCAGTTAGGCTATGGTCACAAATCACAAAATGTCACTGCTCGGCGACATAAACGTTAGTTTTTCAGTTTAATCAGCAGGAGGCCGCTGTTATTAGAATAAAACAACTTTCATGTTTCCACTTTGACGACTTTTATTCTCATTCATCATCGTTCCGACACACCGTCAACCAACCGGAAAACCCCCACCCTCACATAACATAAGTACCTTTTCTTTCTGAGTAGAACGCACCCTAGCTGTGTGGGGTGGTAAATGATTACAAACAGTATTACAAACAGTAACAGCCGTATGGCGGCATTTGTAATTGGGAAGTGGAATATGCATTTGCTTTGGGGCCAGAGGTTGCAGGCAGCCGGAATTGCCGGCCAGCAGCAACTCTGACTAGACGATGGGTTAATGTCACCAGACGGCAGCCGTCCATATCAAGCTGCCACAACCAAGGGTATATAAGCTGGCCTTTTTTTACATTTTCTTTTATCACATACTGGGATGAAATCTTTAAGATTCTGCGGATCCCTCCCATTGTATTTGTGACCATAGCATTAGTGGAAAGAAAAAAATTACATGTAATGGCCCTAAGCTTCTTTTATTGGTCTTTACACCACAACTGTACTTAATTATGTAATCAGTCTGTAGCAAACCTTCAATTAGCTGCTTTAAGTATTTAATGGTGATAGCAAGATATTTAAATAACCCAACAATACAAATTTAGAATGGGGATTGAATCATTTCACTCACCTCTTTAAGTTGCAGTACAGTTCTAACAATGTTACCAACACTGGGAGGAGACAGCGCTGTGGAGAGGAGAGAGCAGGGATCTCCAATGTCGAGCAGTTTCACCTTCAACATGATGGAGGACAAGGGAGCAAGCTGAGGAGAGGGAAACAAAACGACTCTGACATGTACGATAATCAGATGTGAGCTATCTCATATAATGGAAAATAATTTGGTTATTTTAATCATAGTAAACTGTAAAATATGCCATATTTAGGATTAAAGGCAACTAGATAAAAACTACTCTATTGAAAATGTTTACAAAAAAATTATGTGATGAAAAATTACTTTAGGATGTATTTTTCCTGTTTTTTCAATAATATTTAAAAAATGTATTTTAAAAACAAATAATAACAAATTTATAAACAATTTTACGAACAAAACTTAAACCAGATGCTAGAAGTGTTAAACTGGCGCTCTCACCAGCATCTCAGGAGTCATGTACTCTGGAATTTCTGTTTTCCAGAATGCCTTGGTCACCAGACGGTAACAGTAGCCTTTTGACACTCGACCTGCTCTCCCTGAGAAATAAAAAAAGTTTTAATTGAAATATCGAAAAAAACTATTCAATTTAGTAAATTCTGCACAGTTGGTTCACCTTTTCGCTGGTTGCAGTTGGTTTTAGACGCCCACGTCAGACGAAGGCTCTGATAGTTGGTCTCTGGGTCACAGACCAAGTGGCGGACCAAACAAAAGTCAATCACTGTGAAAAACCACAAATACAAGTTAAATAATTCTGGCTAAAGACAAACAAAAATAGAAAGATAAACATAATAGAATCCACCATATTTGACATCAGGAACAGTGACAGAACTCTCAGCAATATTGGTGGAAAGGATAACCTGTAAAGAAGAGCAGACGGTCAGTAAAGCTGAATCTTACAACAAGTTAGAAGAAAATCAAATTTTTTTTCTAACCTTCCTGCATCCAGGAATAGGGGTTAGGAACACATTGTTCTGCTCTTCCAAAGTCACAGTTGAATGGAGAGGAAAAAAACTTGCAGTCTGAGGAAAAAAAAAGAAAAATCCCAACAAATGGCAGCTAAATCTTTTAATGGATTGAAAAGTGTCTGAGGTTTTTCAATGAATAAAAAATAAAGTTGTTGCTAACCAAAAGCCTTAAACAGAGGTGCATTCCTTTGCTCACCTTTTGTGCAGGAGTTTGGCCAAGGCCGCCTGCATGGAGTTGATCTCGTTCATGCCAGGAAGGAAAACCAGAACGCTGCCTCTCTCTGGCACACTTTCCCGTTTTCTTTTTCACTTTTGATGCAATCAAAAAGACAGTTTTGATTTTATCCATTGGCAGGCTGAAAAATCAGAAAATACTTACCAAGAATCCTTCCCTTCCATTTCATCAAAGTTCTGGATGAGACTGATGGCAACACTGTACATCTCCTCTGGGATGCACGGGAAATCGGACTGAGGCGACTTGATCTGGTAAAAATGCAATCATTCACAAATCAAGCACTTTGAAAAAGAGCAGCAACACCCTCATTTACATTCAAGTTACCCTGCATGAAAACAGTTTATGAAGGTCGTCCAGGTAAAACTCTTCAATGGCGTAGGGGGCTCCCTCCACTTCAAACACATAGGCAGGGATCATTCTGCCACATACGGGAGTACTGAAGTAATCAGCAAACTCTCTGCAGTTGATGGTGGCTGACATGAGGATAATCTGATGGAAATATAAAGTCATTAAGTTGAGGTATAGGGCAGAAAAACCTTTGGTCTGGTGAGGCAATTACCTTGACGTAGCGAGAGTTGGAATGCAAAAACTTCTTCAAAACTAATAATAGAAAGTCCATTTCCTCCGAGCGCTCATGAACCTTTAAAGTGAAAAAGAAATGTTTCATTTTTTTGACTAAATCTGATAGTCTGTCAAAGTGCAGAGAAAAGAAATGATTGAGTGACATGTTGCTAAGCAAAGAACTACAAACTATCTTTAATCAGGCTTTTTGATAAACAGAAACAAAATCTGACTCTTTGAATTTATATGTTAAAATAAAATTTAAATCTGAAACACTGAATAAAATAAATGCATAAAGACCCACTTCAATGGGAATTTCTGATGGAGGACATATATAAAGAAAATTAAGCTCAAAATAGCATTTTTATGTATTTTTCTTAAATCATGAATCAGGAGCAGATGAAAAAAATGAAGTTGCTTATTTGTGAAGTATAAAATACATCAGGCTCCAATCTCTCAGAAACAGACAGGGGAAGGGGGAGCAGGGTTGTTCTGCAAACCACTAAGAGACAAATTTCTAATGATTGCTCTATAGAAACCATCTAATAGAAAATGACGGATTTTTAAATTTTAGATAAAAAGGGTATAAACATACAGCTGCAGGAGAAAATATGTGAACCCTTTGGAATTAATTGGTTTAATGCATAAAATGGACACATGATTGTGTTCAATAAAAACATGAAAACATAAATTTGTGTTATTTAAGCAGACAATGTTTTCCTCCATTGTTGCGATTTAGATTAAGAAAAAAAACGTGTCTATTTCGTACAGAAATTGAGGTATTAACAAAGCGTTCACATACTTTAACTTGCATTTGTACATAAAAGACCACTGGAGAAGCTTTTAAAGTTGTTAAAAGGAGGATCAGAGAGTCTAATAATTCATGGGCATCTTGAGTGACAAAATTACTTTATTGTGAGAAACTTTGCTTTAAGTATGAATATAGAATGCAATTACTAGTTTGCTACAAAAAAACGGGCTACAACGGTGCTTTGGTCATGCGGTTTATACGAGATAAACTCTGCTTTTTACACCCGTCTTGAGACAACTTCAGGCTATGAGAGTACAGACTGAACAGCCATTTTCTGATCGTAATTATTACGGTTCTCAGAGCCAATGAAGGCATCGGAACTGAGGATACCACCCTCATCGATTTTGATTGGTCCTCGTGTTAGCCCCCAACGGGGCAAAAAGTTTTGAAACTGAAACTTGGAGGTTCGTAAACGAAAAAAAAAAGTTTGAAACTGAAAAAAAAGATTTGAAACTGAAAAAAAAGTTTTGAAACTGAAATTTTGAGTTTTTAAACCTATTTTTTTGCCCAAACATTTAAATTTTTTTTACAAATATTTTATTTCGGTTTCAAATAATATTGGCCCTGATTTAGCTCCATAAAAGCTCAGATAAATTAAGACATAAAAAATTGGATCACCATTAACAATATCTGCACAATGCAAAAACTCTCATTCTCAATTCAAATAAGGACAGAAAAATTCAATCAAATGTGGTCAAAACAGACAAAATACTCTTTACCAACTCAAAAATATATTTTTTGGAAACTTAACTTTTTGATTGTGCTATCTTTAAATTTTCATGGTAGTCTATATGTGGTCCCTATATGGTGCTTTGGTTTGTTTCTCATATTTTGTGTTATTTTTCCTAAGTCTGTTACACTTTCCAATCATCGACCAAGTTATGTTCTATTTTTGATTTTTCTTTTGTGTGTGTTTGCTTTATTTTTCTTTTGGCAATGATATCCATGAGAAGGCAGGAGCGATGAACAAATGTGTGGGGTAAATTTGATCTGCCTTTTCTAGAAAAATAACATTTTTAAAAAATTGATTTTTATTTACCTCATCAACAAAAATGTGGGAAAACTCTGTGAGGCATTTGGCTGAAACCAGTTTTTGCAGAAGTACTCCTGTAGTCACATAGATTAGTTGTGTTTGATCAGAAGCTTTCTTCTCCAAGCCAACCTAAAACACAAACATTAGTATCAATGATAAGTCTAGTAAATACATATAAAAACTTAAGCACTTGGTATGTTTTTCATTGTATGGGGTTGTTAACTGAAAATTTTAAATAAATGATTTCATCAAGATGGTTTTCAGAACCAAAAGGGTTTGTTCCTTATCAAAATTCATAAATCCAGGATCTTTTTAGGAACCCATTTGGAATAGATAAGTAAGAATAATACCATCCAAGTGCTGCACAAACCTGATATCCCACCAGATCACCCAGGGTGGATTTTCGCTGTTTGGAAACCCATCGAGCAATGCTCGTGGCTCCAATTTTGCGTGGTTGGGTGACTGCAATCTTGCATGGGGAGTTTTTCTCATTGTAGTGGTCCAGGATGTACTGAGGCAGCTGGGTAGTTTTGCCACTGCCTGTGGCTCCTCGAACGATCACGACTGAGTTGCTTTCTATGAAGGAAATTAGCTAGAAACAAATATATGTATCAAGTGTTATATTTTATAATTTATTAAGCATTTATTCTGCTATTCAGTACAAGCTCACTTTAAGTTAGCTGCTTTCAAGTCCCACAGGGTTACTTTTATTCCTGTTCACTGACCATTAATCTAAGTGCTCCAATGTCTTGAGGACATCTGAATAAAACTCTATAATAACTTACAGACGAAAAAATATGAGGCATGGAAGTGCTCTAAAAGTTTGCAAAGCTTTTTAGGGACTTATGTCATTAGTAGAAAAGGTCTCACTTTTTGCCTGTCTTTGGTTATGGGCAAACTCTGGTATTCGTGGCTGATGGGAGGAGGAACTGTGCCTAAGACATAGAAACATATTCACAAAACGAGACATTAGTTCTGAACTGGAGCATTTTAAAAAAAAAGCCAAAATCATAAATTGCATGACAGACTTTTAGCATCTTCGGGTTCTTGGAGTTTTCCTCCATTGCATTCCTGGTCGCCAGCATCAGGTGAACTGAAACAAGAAAACAAAATTAGTTTTCTCATTTCTTCTTTTAATCAGGTCTTCATTGTGTCTAAAAATAAAAGTAAAATAAATGTTACAATACTTTCCTGAGTATAAGTTGTGTTTTTTTGCAGTTTGGACATTAGTAATTGCCTTTTTTAATAGTTGATTAGTTATCGATTAGTCGACTAATCGTGGCAGCCCTACTGTGTAGGGATGAGGCAAAAAACTTTTATTGATAGCTTCTCCCACTTGTCTCTGGAGCATCAAATTTATGAATAGATTTATAGACGACCATTGAGCAAATAATAGAACATGGGTCAAAAAAGATGCATCCCACTTTTCTCTCATAAATGCGACTTTATTATGCTTTTTTTTTTGGCTGCTGCAACTTGTATTCCGGAGTGACTTAAAGTCAGAAAAATACAGTAAATTAATATCAGTCAAGCCAAAAATATTACTTGTAGTAAACAATCTTAAATTGTCTTAATGACTTTAATTTTTCTGCAAAATTGGTATTAAAATAAATAACGGGCAGCTTGATGAAGAACAATTTCCAGTTAATTGACCTAAACAGATATAATTTACTTCATTTGTTCTTTTTGCTTAATCCATTACATTGATGGATTATATCAACTGTAGTTTATACAAAATCGTTGCACTCATTAGATTTTTTGACTCTTTTTCTTTTGTGTTAGAAAAGATTTTTTTTGTTCAATACGTGCATAATAAAAGTCTCCAAGCGGGATGGAATCTGTCGCAGAATGTTATACTAAAGTTCTTGTGTTTGTTCTGCAGCTTTTTTACAAAAATGTACGAAGTGGTGAATGACTATTTCAATAAAATAAAAGCTCACACACAAAACACCCATGTGCTTCAACTTACACATGCACCCTTATTGTCTTTTTTTCTGCAGGCATGACATCTCAAGAAAGCAAAAAGCAGCTGACCTAACCCCAGAGCTGCACACTGCACAAAGAAGTAGGTCAAAGAGAAGCGACAGATGACAGCTCTGTGCAACCATCCTACAAGAAGTCCTGCTAACAGAAGCAGGAGGAGGAAGAGACATTAAACACGACAGGAAGATACAAATATTTAAAAGACCTGGATAAGAGGACAACGGACATTTAATGACAAGTCACTGGTGAGTAAAGCTGTAAAAAAGGTAAAACTTTGAACCTGTTTGCCCTTTTGGATGTTTTTTTTTTATTTCAATTTCAGTCAAATAACAAGTACTGTTTTTATCTGCAAGTACAGATTACTTTGATACAGTGATTTGAACTGACTACCGCTTGCCCTTGCAAATAGCTAGGACATATTTTAAAAAACAAAAATAAAATTAATATATTTTGCAAAAGAAGTTTTACAACTGTGCAGTCTGCAAAGCTTTACCTAAACTATATGCAATTCGCCTTTAATTCTGCATGTTGTGAGAAGATTATGATTTCTAAAAAACTGCACAGATATGCTTTGTTTAACATTAGAATTTTTAAATTGGATAATTCAATATTCATATATGAAGCCGGTAAAACTATAAGAGTAACAGTTTATCACAATTAAATCTACCTTCCTCTGTTTGTTTCTGACTGTAGCTACGTTATAAAGCACGCTAAAAATGAAATTGGCCTAGAGATTAAATTCTTGTTTATAAAATTGTAATAGAATACTTCCTTTTTTACTTTCACAATCTTTATGCTAAAAACTTTAATAAAATTTAGCTTACTATTCAATTTTAATGTATTTTTTCACACTGTATATATATAAAAACAAATATTAACCCAAACTTATGATTCTGCTCAGTCATGTTCTTTCCTTTTTTACGTAGTTGTAGAAATGTTTTGAGTGACTGATTTGAATTATTTCAAGAAATTTAAGCAATATATAGATAATTGCTCAAAAGGGAAAGAATTTATATAATCCCACTTCTTTAAATGAAATAAAAAGATAAAATGGTGCAATAGTAAAGATCACATCCTCTCCCTCAAAGCAGTTTCCTTTGTTCTTTTTCTTCTTTCTAAGGTTTATTCCCTTCAAGCGCCATGCCTCTTTTCAGCTGGATGAAATGGATGTCAGAGACAAAAGCCCCAGCTCAGGACGAAATGCCGTCTCCGAATACATCAAATTTCTTATCCAGCCGCTGGTTAATAGCTCAGGTGTTGTGGCTTGTGGAAGACCGGGAACAATGGGAAAGAGGATTGGAGTGGGAGCACGAGCAGTCACATCATGCGTCAGGTCTACAGTGGTTTCAGAAATATCCCAGACTGCAAGGCCTCATTTCCTCATCAGAGCTACAACAACTAGAATTTCTGTGTGCCCAAATACCGCCCAAGCACGCGGCCACCATCCTCTCCAGGTGTTTGATAGCAACCAAGCTCAGCTCCACAATACTATTATGCAAATCAAGTCCTGTTTATTATTCATAAGGAAACTATTTTATATTTGTGCAGTACAGGACATTTATTTTTTAATTGTTGACTATAAAAGTCCATTATGAACATATGATTTGTTTCCATAGGTTTCGTGAGATGCTTGCCACTAACTGCATAAGACCCTGGGAGCTGGTGTGCGTCTTCAAACAGGTCCTGCTGGATTTCCTGACCCAGAGAGAATGTGGTGATCCTGTGTCAAATCAGCCAACCCAGCTTGGACCAATAGAAACATGGACTAGCTGGTATAAGAAGGAGCAGATATTTGTCACACCAACAGTCCCTAAATATGGGAGCCACTACCGGGAAGAAATCCCAACCATCTCTGGATACGTGGATTGGGCTATGCAGCAATCAAGCTCGAACACGTTTAAGGTGGACTGGGATCTGCCATATTACTTTCAAAGCCCACTCAGTCCAAAAAAAGAATACAGTACTTTATTGTGAGAGGACATTGACTGTATATGAGAACTGTCTTAGGTAATCCCACCCCCCTCACGTTCCAAATCGGATGTACCCGCTGGTTCCAAGAAGCCATAGACTTCTATTTAGAAATATTACTCAATTATATTTGTCAGAATAACCATCCTTGCTCAATATATTGTTTAAACATACTCTTCATAATCCTAATTTTTATTCAGGATTATTGTTTCTTTCTTCAGTTATTCAAGTTATACGAGACCAATCAGATGCCTCATGACGGACCTTTAAAACCTTAGATCATCCTGAGCCTGCTTTCAAGTAGTAGGGTGTGGTCTTCTAACAAGCTCACTCCTGATTGGTGTGAGTGTTTACTAAAGAAACATTGACTCTGACCAATCACTGCCTACTAATGTTGTCTGGCTCCAACAAGGCAGCGTCCATATCGCAAAAAAATGGTGACCGAATTGACTTAAACTCTCATCTGCAGTCAACACATAAAACCTTAAGTCAAATAGCTTTAGGCCGCCACCACCCAATTTACAAGTGGCACCAGCTCCTGCTGTTTAATCCAACACACGATCAAGTGTTCCAAAGATGTGATTTTTGTTATTTGGTAATGCAGTTACACACACCCATCAGTAGGAGCGAGTGGCGCTGTGTCCAAATTAGTGCATGAAACAGAGGCAATCCAAGTCATTGACTATTATGTCTATGCTTCTACTCAAGCGTAATCACAATTAAATCAGGTTTTAAAGGTAAATAAAAGCAGAAAAAAAGAACAAACGAGGTTTATGATCATTATTCCATGAAACACACGAATGATGACTGTGCAAACAAAAAGGGTGAACATTAGGGGTGTAACGGATTATGGATAATACGTGGATAATAGATTTTTAAAATTTTTTTGTCTTAACATGCGTCAAAGTTGCTTCTTGTTTTGTTATCCAAAACCTGAAACTCCCACCGCATGTGGGAGGAGCTTCCGTCAAAAACTTTTCTCAAGCTTTTCATGGTGACGTGCATACCGAGAGATCGAGTTTATTTATTTTGAAGAGCTGAATAGAAGCATTCTTTTCTCTCAGTTTTTGTAGATTTGGTCTCAAGACGTGTAAATGTCAAACGAATCTACATGTTTTTACATTTTTGTTTATGTTCAGAGTTCAAGGATGTGTGAGTGTATATTTATGCTTTGAAGTATGAAGTACTTTACATATGTTGTCTCAAATGTATGTTTTAAAGCTTTACAAAAAAGTAATTTTAGGCTTTTATCTTCTTGTTTTTTTCTCACTTTTTATTGATCAACCATAAACTTAAGCCGTGACACGATCCAAACTGTGAGTTTTGTGACCGTTACACCCCTAGTGAGTATTGTTTCTTCTATATCCGTGTACATCCTGCTAAACGTAAATAGATAAATCCTTATTCCAACTTTAGTCATGTTAGTCAAATGTGTTACTTCTACAGGTATGGAAAATATAAAGCAAAAGTAAAATAAGCAATTTTTTTTTCAAAAAGAAAAAAGGAAGAGGAAAAACCTGAACGGTAGAGTCTAGTCATATTAAACTGGATGTCTGTTGTAAAGTTGCAACTGATGGTCCTAATCAAGAGGTTTTGTATGGACAAGGCTATACGTGTGGACAGGGCCTCAAACACACCTATTGTGAAGCTGAGTAGTAATGAGATGTACCTGCACAATCCTATGTTAGTTTCCATGAGGTGTTATTTACTACTAAGAACTTGGAGGAAATTAAAGGAATAAATTTGAAATTAAATAATACAAATGTTTCCTTTATTTACATATCCCTGCTAAAATAGTCCAGTTGTGATATATTTGCTCGGGGGAGAAAAAGTTAGGGTAGGCTACACAACTCTGAGGTCGCGATAAGACACCACCACTACCTTAATTAAGTCTGGAAAAAACCCAGAATAAGAGCAAGTACAAGTGGAGACTGTAAAGTCCACTTTTGTAGAACATATTTTGCTCAGACTACTTATTTAGCCAATCTGTGGAATAATGTTTTTTGTCCCTATTAAATAAAAAGAGAAAAAAAAAAAGACGACGAAGAAAGAACCTTCAATATCCTCTAGTCTAGACATATGGACATTTGACATTATTCATCCAACATATCCTTTAGCAAAGCGCTAAAAAAAAAAAAAAAAAGTTTTATATATATATATATATACGTTTTTTTTTTTTTACTAAGTACTATTATAGGCAGAAGTTGCACGTAAAACAGTTTTTTTAATTATTATTATTATTTATGTAGCACTAATATAACATGAGTTAATAGCTAAGTGGTGTAGTGGACGCATGTTCCAAACGGGGAACGTGAATTTAAGCTAACATTACCTGGTGTCTTTGGACGAGGCCTCGTCGCTCCTTATTTCAGAACTTTTCTCAGAAAGCTTAAATTTTGCAAATGAAGCTCCTGAGCTAAACCAGTCGGAAATTTGCTCTGGATGTGACAGTTTTCTTCATCATGAAGGCTGTACAAGGGCCGCATTTGAGGGAAGTAGCCGATACCGATCACAAAGGTGTGGCGCGTGGTTGTCTCTATCGCCCCCTGGTGGTTGTGTTGGAGACTACTCCTAAGAATAAAGGAAAGCAACAGTTTCTTTTTGTCTGTCTTTATATTTTATACCGTTTGTTTACTTAAATGCGAAAATAAATATATAAACAGGAAAAATAATGATGGTCTTTATTGAGAAAATTGTAATAATCAGAGGGAGAAAATGTAAAATATTTTTTCAAGTCATTTTATACTACGTGAATACAACATTTTGACTTGATTGTAAAAATCTATTTAATGTTTAGATTTTCTTCTTTATCAAACCCCCCTCCAAAAAAAATGAACAATTCACTAATTAAGAATGGAGATCATTTTTTTATTTCATAATAAAAACAAACAAAAAAAGGTGTCCAAAAAAAGAAAATAATATCTCAAACTACTGTCTGTACATTTCAGTATAGATGGGAAACTGTAACATTAAACCAGACAATTGAGAGAAGCAGGTAACAGAAAACTGTACCTACAAATGTTGAATAAACAAGACAAACACCAGAAGCAGTGTTTCCTAAAAAAAAAAAAAAAAGAGTATATACATCTACTTTTTAACACTTTATCAAGTTTCAACAGTTGTATTAGCAAAAAAAAAAAAAAAACTTACAGAATTTGAAAAAAACAAATTTTCTGACTAAGAAAGATTTTTGCCAGAGGCCAAAATCATATCCAACTGTGGATCTTCCGTGTTGTCTCGCATCAATGAAATCTCTGTTCGCAGCTTTTCATTTTCCTTGAAAGACGAATAAAAAGAAAACGATATGAAAAACACATTTGCCTTAAATAAAACAACTCAAATATGCAATATGTTAGTTACCTCTTGAAGTCGGGTATTGTCCTTTTTCAGCTTGACGAGATATTCAATCCTCTGTTTGTGGTTCTTGTGTCCCACAAGTTTTCCATTCTCCTCTGAGAGCTGAATGTTTTGCTTACGAAGAACCTCATTCTCCTATTCAAAAAAATAGAAACATTAGAAAAGAAACGGTTTCTCCAGAGCAATGATCCCTCGTTTATTGTAGGAGGATATGTTGCATAGATGACCCTCAACAGGTGAACGTAAGATTATAGATATGGCCAATTTATTATGCATAACAAATTGTTGGAACAGTATGTATGGAACCAAGAGCTCCCTCTGCTGGATTTACTGCAACAATGCGGCGTGATACAAAGGTTTTGGATTTCTAATTAAGTCTAGTGCTATCCTATGCCTGCTTACATTAAAAGTGGGGTAATCTAGACCCCACAAGACAACGCACTGAACTTTATTTTCCAGGCATTTTTTTTTTATCTTCACTGGTGTCTGTGGAAGACATAAAATCCTGGCCACCATTGTCATGGGAGGGATCACATCAGTATAAGGGTGGGGTCATCTGGACCCCATAAGAGAGAATGAGGGTTAAAGGGTTTTCAGTCATTGTTTACCTGCAGCAGTTTCTCCTCATCATGCATCCTGAGACTCATTTCTCTCAGCTCCAATCGGTTTTTCACCTCATTGGTCAGTTCTTGGACACAGGTTTGAGACTGGGCCAACATAGACTCCTGTGCTTGTAGTCTGACTCGCAATAAATAGAAGACAAATAAAAAACATAAATCAAATAATTTAAAAACTTTTTTTTTATTAAAGGGCCACTCTTCACAGATGCTTACCTTTTTTGGGTATCATAAAGTTTCTGCTTTATTTTGCTCTGGTAAAGGATGGAAAAAAAACAGATGATAAATTCAACAAAGAACATCTAAGATAACAACCAAAGATGCCAGAAAAATGGACACAAACCTTCTCCGCTCTTTCCTCATCCAGTTCTTTCAACAAGGACTGACTGATGGCTTCATTGAACTTCTCACTGAAAAACAAACTTCTTCCATTAATTCCCCCATTTATCAGTAGATTAATGGAAGAATATTTGCATATAGAAATCTAACCAAGAATCATTTCCATTTTTGTTGTTCAGCTGCTCCTGTTTGGTGTAGAACTTGTCAAGCAAACCTTGAATCTCCATTTGAACTGTTTCCTTATTGGCCAGTTCCTCCTGGGAATACAGAGACAACATCGAATCTGAATGAAGTCAAATTCAAGCTTGTAGGGTTTGTTTTTGCACCAAGACAGTTTTCCTTGATGGATTCATCAGTAAAAAATAGTCTGACTTGCAGTGCAAAATCATGTAAATATTTAATGACTCCAATCATCCATATTATAAAGTGTTCCTGGTGGTCTTTTAATTATAATTATGCTGTTTTTATCCATTTTTTTTTTTTTCAAAAACTGTGTCCTTTCCGAGGACAGTTTCTGCAGAGAAGTGTTCCCTCATTTATCGTAGAACGATACACTTTGGGGTCTTTGAACAAATAAGTTTTTCTTAAAACAGCATTTTTCTGTCTGCTCCTTTTTTACAATAATTTGAATAAATAAATACCAAAAAGCAATTCCATGTTAAAACACTAAAAACACAGTTTTCATCAGAGTGGTTCTTTAAACTGTTGTGCACAAAAGCTACCTTAAGCCTAAGGATTTCCTCATTCTTTGCAGATCTCTCAGCATTCAGTTCTGCTAGAAGAACCTCCATGGTTATCATAGAGGAGCGTCTACTTTCTAGCTCGCGCTCTTGGCTCTCCAACATTTGAGACAGGTCTCTGCTAAAGCTGCCTGGAGTAGCAGGAGTCTTAAAAAGAGAGAAAAAAAATAAGTATACACTTGAATCTGTGCTGCATTGTTGATAGCAAACGATTAAGAGCAATCATGCTGATATCAAATCTAACAATAATTCATTTCTTTGGTTTACATAAGAAATAAGAAAAGTTTACTCGAGGGAGAGACTTTGGTGTGACTGTCAGCTCAGCAGGGTTAAAAACTCCCTTTCTTATTGTTTTCTCAACAGCTTCTTGCTGCTGTTGAACCTGTTAAAATAAAAAAAAAGAAACATTCCAGAAACTGTTATATTTATTTGGATGACACAAAGTTCAAATTTCAAGAAATACCTTTTGCTTTAAGCTTTTGATGATGAGCTCTTTCTCTGCGACTCGCTCTTGTGAAGCTTGAAGGAGGCCGTCCTGCTCTCCTAAGACCTTGGTGAGCCTATCAACCTCCTCAGTTGCATAAGTCATTTCATCCTGCAAGATCTCTACCTACAGAAAAAGAGCACATTGTCAATACCAAGCAACTCATCCACTTTTTTTCAATTTTAATCAGCAAAAAAGTTTGCATTACCTCTATTTTGTTGGAAGCCACGCTCCTCTCTAAGCGTTCTTTGAGGTCACAGATTTCTGTTTGCATTTTACTGTTTTGTTCCCTGAAGTTTTCCCTTTCGAGGCAAGCAGCGTTATATTTGGCCTGAAAGACAGGAATGTTACTTTGATTGTAGAAAGCAGTTAAATGTGTTGATTCAAAGTTAAAACTAAAGGATGAAGTGTACTGTAATGTCTTGGACATCTCCAGACACATGGCTGAAGGCTTCTTCCTTCTGGCTCAGTTCACTGCGGAGGTCACGGATTTGGTTCATGAGGTCTAAAAGAACATCCTGTCGAGCAAAGCAGATGCACATTGATAAAAAAGTTTACTAAAATAACACAATTTTAGAAATCTAATAAAAAATAAAATAAAATTGAAAAAAAGAGATATTTACTTTGTCCTGTTCCGTCTTCTGCTCCAGGGTTTTCATCTTCTCATTGGCTGTGGATAAATTCTGCTCCAGATCAGCAAGTTTGGACAACTTGAAGAAAGAAAAAGATTTTACTCTCCAATTGCTCTCTAATTTTAGATAAATACATCAAACATGTTTTCTGACCTGTTGTTGGTTTTTCGCTGTCAAGTCTGAGACTTGCCTTCTAAGTTGCGTGTTCTGCTCCACAGTTTCAGTGAGTTCTCTAAAGGAAACATCAAAGTAGTTTTTAACCTGGGAAACCCCCAAACTATTTTATACTGAGATTTTAAAGTCAATTTGGCTTTTATGTGTGTTTGCTTAGGTACTATTAATTAACAGCAGCCAAAAAATAAAAAGTAAAAACATGAAAATTAAATAATAAAACTATATTTCACGAAATTTCATGCAATCAGGTAAAACATGAATATTTTGATGTCAAATCCTACTTTGAAGAGCTTTCTTTTTCTTGCAGCTGGGAGATCAAACTGTTTGTGTGTGCCTGCTCAGTTTCCAGGGAATTTTTCATATTCTTGGAAAAGAAGAGAACAAAAAAATTTAAGGACTAACAGTAATATTAACGGATCCATGGTTAAGACATGGATTTATTGTTTTTGAGTTCACTCACCAACACCTCAGCTTTCAGTCGATCGATCTCCTGCTGTCTGTCCTGCAGCTGCTGTCTGGCCTGATCAGAGTCAAATTTGGACTCAGCGTGCAGCTGGTCAAAGGAATCCTGTAAAGTTCGATGTTGTTCCAAAAGCTGCTCCCACTCCAATCTGGAATACAAACATTAAGGTTTGGAGCACTAAAGAGCGTTAGACCAACACATATACTTGAATGCTTACTGGACTTTGTCGAGCTGGAGCTGTGTGCTGATCAAACTGCTGGAGAGCTGACTCATCTCCTGCTGATGCTCAGTCCGATGATCTCTGAGCTGGTTCCTCACAGAGGCCAGCTCCTTGTCTGAAGACAGTAGGATCAAGCGTAGGTCGCAAATCTCACTCTTCAGGACTGAAAAAAGAAGTAGAAAAATGTTAAACAAGAATATTTAGATTTTACAAACAGCAAAATCTCAAAAGTAAAAGACCTTCTGCAGCTTGCTGTTCGGACTGAAGGTTCTTTTGCAGACTGTTAATAGTTTCCTCAAAGGCAAGCTGGTCTTTGTTTTTATTCATCTTCTCAACTGCAAGTATCTGCATCAAAAACAGATCTTTCAGATAAGAAAAGACAGCATATCTTTAGTTGTAATTAAGAAAACTCTACCTCGTCCTTGTGGTTAGACTCTTTAGATATTACATCAATTTGCTCTTCTAGTTTTGCTATTTGCTGCATTAGCTTGCTGTTCTTCAGCTCCTCTTCATTCAACTGCGTCTGAACACGACTTGCTTGTTCCTAATAAAAAAACAATATTGTATAAGAATGGGTAAAAAATTTGAAGTTCTGAACATTCTAGATCCCTTTACTTGCACTTGGCGCAGCTCCTCTGTCAGGGCCATTTCAGCCATTTCTGATGGCGGCTGCTCCGCCCAAATGTTGTCTCCGTCCCCATCATTCCCGTTCAGGTGTTCAGGGCTGGAGAGCGGAACCAGGCGGGAGCGGAGATTATACGCTTTGGTTGGAGTGGTGAGAATCTGGTTTGGTGAAAAGTTTTAGAGCAAAAATTCCATTAGATTTTAGTGTCTCAGGACTGAAATCACACACATCTTGACTTTTCAAGTAAAAACAAAAAAACTTAATTTAAACAACTGTGTGACAAATTCCCGGAAAAAAATTAAGAAATGTTTAACTATAGGCTAAGTGGTAAACATAGTGATGGAGTGATTGAGCTGATTTTCCACCTTTATCATTAAAGACTTGCAGATTCAAGTACGGTAGAATGTGGAAAAGTCCAAAGAAGAATTTTCAAAATAAAAGGTGGAATGAGAAAATATTTTCCTCATACTAACTTCCAAAAGAACAGATTTTATAACTAAGCAAAAACATATGTACAGATGTTCCTAAACTAACTGAAACTTTTTCAAAAATGACTTAACCAGTTTGTTTGCAGACATGTTTTTACACGGAACATTATGAGATACAATAAGAAAATATGATGAGATGGGGTTTGGTTTTTAACATAGGAGAAAGCAGAAAGAAACCGTTTTAACAAAGTTTACGTAAAACAAAAATTTTAAATAATTCTAAAAAAAGAAAAGAATTTCAAACTGAGGCCACCTTATGTCCCTAATTTTACTTAATAGCAATGAAGACATCTAAAACTTCGCTGTAAAGAAATAAGAAATGGTGTGATTAACAATGATTTCTCTTAAGTTGACATACTTAGAAAAAAAACTGTAACTGGCAAAGGTAAAATTATTGTATAAAATTGAAACAAGAAACATCTTTTTTTTTCATAAACCAGCATAACATGACATTATTGGGCTTTTATTTTGACACTCACTTTTAAAGTTTCCACGTGGATTCTGTTCAGTTCAGAGACTTCCTGCTTTTTACAAGCATGTGTAGCTTCCAAAATGTTTTCCAGATGCCTGTTAGACTTTTCCAGGTATCTTTTCTCAGATTCTAGTTTGGACAACTGTTTCCTGAAAACAAAGCACAATTTCAAACTGCAAAAAAAATATTATGGGAATAAAAGAAATCACACAGAAACAAAATCCCAAAAGAAATACACAATACAAAAAATTAATAAAAGAACACTATATTATATATTTAATTTCCTTTTATTTTCTAAAATATAAATTAACCAGGGAATAACTGTAAAATGATCATATGAAAATAAATGTTGGTTCTGCAAATAACTGAACAACATAAAACAAGGTTTTTTTAATACTGGAAGAGTTAATGACAACATAAAAAAGCCTGTTTGTTGCATATTTCAGAAGGTGTGTTACTTACTGGTCTTAAATCATCTCAGGTCAAGCTCTTTCAAAGAACCACTCATTTGAAAATCTTGTTTTTTGGTGTTTTTAACATTTATGGCATTTTTCTCAGAATGGAGGCTATATGTAAAGAAAAGTAAGCTCAAAATTGTATTTCTGAGTACTTATTTACTCAAATCGCTGTGAATTTCTAATGAACAACTACTACTCTGCAGAACTAAATCCTAATAAAACGACAAAACTTCTTTAATTTTGGCTAAAAACAGCACAATCATAATTAAAAAACCACTGGCTGTGCTTCCAAAATAGATCAAGATGATCGGAGTGGGACCTTAATATCAGGTTTGATTTTAAAAGCTTTTCTGCAATAAATATTTCTCTTACTTGGTGACGTCTTTGTATTCCTCGAAGGCCTGGAGGGCAGCTGTTAAGTCTGACTGCTTCTGCAGAAGTTTAGCGTTAAGCTTCTCAACAGCTGCTGTAGAAACCGCATCTGTTGCCATAGAAATGGATGAAACCGATGAAGCTGTGAAGGGATAGATTATTAGTGACATTTAAATGAGTCATCTTTGGCTTCCATGCCGTAGTGTCAATCCTTACACTCTGGAGTTTTTCTGACTCAGCAGTCCTCTGAAGGACTTCTTCTAGCTCAGCAGCAATATGGGCTGCATACTCTTCCGCTTTCATTACAGAATCAAGAGAGCGCAGTTGACGGTTTTCTTCTCTGAGGCTGTAATTCTCTGCTGCATATCGAGTCATTTTTGGATGATGCTCAACCTTAAAAAGTGAGAAAAAATTTGTGAACTGCATTCTCATGTATCCAGTACAGCTATCCAAGAGATATCCAGAAGGATTGTATCCTTTTTACCTGATCACTCAGGATTTTAATTTCCTCCTTCAACTGGTCGATCAAAGCCTGAGACTCCGTCTCTGACAAGGAGGTCTGCCCTGCCTTCATTTTCTTTTCAAGCCGAGAAATGTGATCCTCTCGAAACCGGATGATCATTCTGCTGGAATGAATGAATCTGTCTTTTTGCGCCCACGCCTCCTCAACCTGAGCCACTTTCTTGACCAGCATCTGTGGAGTACAAGGTTAAACATTTTGTACAAAAACCATATCCCCACTGGGAAGTTATATACACATTGAAAACATTTTACTACCTTTCTTTCTTCTTCTGTCTTCTTCCACAGTCGAACAGCAGTCAAATACTTTGCTTGATATTGCAGATCTTGATGATCTTCAACAGATAAACCTAATAAGAGGGGAATTTAGTTCAACAATGAGCTATCAATAATTCCATATTGATTTTGGGGATATTGTTACCCATGGTGAATTCCGGTCCTCCAGGAGCTACATCTCTGGAATACTGAACGCCCTGACATCCTTGCATCTGAGCAAGCTGCTCTTTCAGCTTCCTTACTTCAGCCTGCAGTTGCCTCACGTTTCCCTGAGTGTCTTCATTGATAACAGCCTAAAAGAGCAAATAATTCAGAGTTTTAACATGTATATTACCATAAAATATAAACATAAAATTGGATCCTGCTGGGTAACACAGACCTTGTTTTTAATCAGCTTTGCTCTCTGCGCAAAGTGCAAAGTGGATAACGTCTCCCCAAAACATTTTGAACCAGGGTGGACGTTGGCTATGATATAAGTTTTGGCATTTCCACCAAGAGAGTCCTAAAACACAAATAAAAGCATGCATGTCTTTGCAACTGGATAAACTGTATATGCAATAAAATGGAAACATAAAAACATCCACATGAGTCTTTCTAAAAAAAATTCTAACCCGGAGAAGGAAGGTGAGTTTAGAATCCCTGTAGCAGATGTGACGGTTCTTCCCATTGGACACGTCTACCAGTGCCATGATCACCTGGCCCAGACACATGAGGGAGCGATTGATGCTGCTCGCCTCCTGTATTTCACATTAATGCAGTTGTTGTTAAACAACAAATGCAAATACACAAAACGCGATCTAAAACATTAAGCTGTACCTTGAGTCGGGAGCCCTCTGTGTGTGTGTCTCTTTGCCTCTCAGATCCTGCCAGATCAACCAAGTTAAGCTGGGAAGTTCGAATGTTCACCACCTCATTTTTGGTCTCCTTGGACTCCAGCGTCATAGTGAACACAGCGTGAGACCTTGAAGACTCGCGGTTCATGGAAGTGGAGGCCACACGTCGATTGCGCCAACCCATAGACAATACCTTAAAGGTTTAAACAAAAATTATGTTAAAGTTTACATAAGCATATGTACATTTTCCAAAAAATGATTGCACGAGTGTTAAATAAGTTTTTTAAAAAATTGTACCAGATGTAAGAGATAGGACAGAATTGTGTATAAATATTGCATACCTGATAGGCTTCCGCAGCTGAGCTCACAAACTTCTCCACAGCTCCCTCAACAAACACTCCTTTTTTAATGTTTTCACGTAGAAAAAGGCTGGCAGACGCTGTGTCCAACAGATCATAAATTTGTTCATTGTATATCTCAATAAATGAACATTTGCAGAGGAAACTCTTGGATTTTGTTGACTATGAAGAGAGCAGAGAAAAGTATTACATTTGTTGTATAACACAGCAATAAATGAAACACCAGTTTACAACACAGATGTTGTTGCTTACCTTCTCTACTTCTCTGTTGATGAGGAAAAACAGATACTCAAAACTGCGAGGAATAACCCCCCTCATTTCATCTGTGAAGTTATCCAACTCTGATGGCCCTGAAATGAGAGTTTATTTGGTTAATGCTTGGTTATATTTGAAAAAGCATGTTTAAAAAGTGTAAGTTTACCAAGCATAGTGAATGTTTTTCCAGAGCCAGTTTGCCCACTAAAAAAACAAAAAAGAAGAATATTAAGAAAAAATACACAAGGAAAAATATATATTTGTCAGTCACCGATTCTGCAACTTGTGCCACTATAAATAAAAGGAGGTCTGTAGCTCAGACATGGGCATACTACGGCCCGCGGGCCAGATGTGGCCCACCCCCACGTCTGGTCCGGCCTGCTGAACAATAGCAGAGAGGCATGATTTTTTTTTTTTTTTTTTCCATCTGGCCACATAGATCAAGACCCACGTACAACATGACTTTTGTTATTCTCCCTATCTGAAACCCCAAAAATCAGTTAAATAGAACAGAAAATTGTGTTTCACATCTCACTGATTCATCCAGAGCAATTATGCTGCGGCGCTCTTTCAAAAAGCGCACAGTGTTCTGTGTCCTGATTAGTTGAGACTCTCAATCATCTCTTCTTACAACTATTTAATGCATCAGGAGCTGCAGACTTCTAAGTCTCAGGGATTCTGATAGAGTAGTGGTGGGTTTAGGTTTAGGTTCGGGTTTGCCCACCCCTGCTGTAGCTGCAATTTTGGGTTATTCTTCCATGCAGATCTTCTCAAGAACTGTGATGTTATGGGACTGTTGTCAGACTTTCAACTCCCTGAACAGATTTTCTGTTGGATCTAGATCTGGAAACTGGCTAGGTCTCTTTAGAATCTTAAAATGCTTTTATGTTGCCATTCCCTCACTTTACCCTCAATACTTTCAGTGAGGGAAAGATGATTTTGACCAAAATCTCATTGTTAACAGCTACACTATGTACAAACCTGGAGAAGATCTACAGGAAACAGACTTCTGTCATTACCAACCCAGGTTGCATTACAAAGTATTGAGGTACACTTTTATTAATGATCAAATATTTAGTTTAAAGCAATTATTACCAAAAATCATTCAGTGATTTACTGTATTATTTTTTTTATGTTTTGTCATTTCAAAGTTGAAGTGTATCTATGATAAACATTTTAAAATTCTCATCTATTTAAGTGAGATAACTAGGAAAATGTATGACTGACAAATACTTTTTTGTCACACTAATACCGAGTGTTCTACAATTGTTTACATGTTCTTTTCTTAATAAGTACAAACAAAATCCACTTACTAAGCAAATATGGTCCCATTATACCCATTCATACAGGATTCCACAATATTCTTGGCCACAATGTTAAAGACAGAATCCTGTACAGAAAGGAAAAAGAACCATCAAATACTAGAAACGTTTTTGTTATTTATATATAAAGACAGGGAAATGGCATTTACTAAAGCACTATTTGTGTGACTCAAACCTGAGATGTATCTGTATCTGCAACATGATCATAAGTGAAGGTCCGTGGCTCTGGTTTTGAAAGCAGACGGATGGTGTTGGGTGACGTGACTGTGAGGCAGAGGTTCTGGTCTCCATCTGTGGTCAGCCCGGTGCCATGGGTCAAAGGTCGCACTCGAATGAAGACTTTGATAGAATCACTGTCGGAACTGCGAATAAACAAACAAACAAAAAAAAACTTTAACTCAATAGCAAAATAAGTGAAAGAAAAGTTTAAAAAAGTGGGGACAGTGACTTATCCTGATTTGAGATGGGGTAAACAGTATTGGTTCTACTAGTAAACACAACAACAAAGTGCTTTTATATATGTTGATGTCTACAAGAGTAATAAAATGCATTACCTGCCACAAAGGAGAGATGATTCTCCAGATCCTGCTTATAAAACAATAATAAAAAAACACACACAGTTTAATCTTCCTTCAATTCAGCACCAACTGCTTAAGAAAATATTTTAGTCCATTTTAAAGTCGAGTCATTTTACATCTTATTTGGTACTTAATCTGTCCTCACACAAAATATGGCGTTTAAAGGAAATAGAGTGAAAACCTAACGATGGCGTCAGATTTAAATGGAAGTATACTACATCACCAACCAAATAAATTTTTTGTAAGCTACCTTTTCCGTTGGAAGTCATTGCTATTGAAGACGTGGGAACCGTTACAAAGTTAAAAACATCTTCTTTGTGGAGTATGTTCTCGTAATTAAAAAGGACATCCGACACTACTGTTTACGATCTACAAATCTGGCGGGCTCATCCAGCCATTCTTCCTCGGCTTTTACGGTGGGTAGCAACTATTGTAAAAGGTGCGGCATCGCCACCTAGTGGCAACGTTTGTGCAAATTTCGTCATAGGCACTTGCATAAATAAAAGTTGGTCAGGACCTTTACATAAAATTGTTTCCAAAATAAAAAAAAAAAAAAAAAAAAGAAAAAGAAATATTGAGCAAGTAAATATTAGATTATGCGTCTTCATAATCCTTCATTTTGAATTCTTTTTGTGTTAAAGAAGTAACTCAACAATTTTTAAAAAAAAAAAAAAAGTATATTAATAATGAAAAAAAACTGTTTTTTCTAAATATTATATCATGGCATACATTATATTATGAAAGGATCTTGATGGCTTATTTTTTATATCTATTTTGTGACACTTTAACTATTCCTTGTCACAAGAGGATTTTATACATCTTGATTTCTTTAAGATGGAAATGGTAATTTCAGAAGAATTACCGTATATTTCTCTGCAGAGTTCTGCTTTTTTATTTTTATGTTTTTGAGCGACGCAGAGATGCAAAAGAAAATCCTCCACGTTGCGTCATTTCCGTTCTTTGATTTGATTGGTTACTCTACCAGGAAGAGCGTTTTGTTTGAATATTTTAAGCCACGTTATTGGTGGGTTCCGAGATCTTTCAATTCCAAACGGTTGAAGCCCAGAAAAAGCTGGTGAGGGATTTTCAAAAGCAATTCTAGACAGGTCAACAACTGAATGCCTGCACGAAAGCTATTACAACTTTAAAAAGCAGCATTTTATTGTGAGGTAAGTGGAATACAGAATTTATGTCGTGGCATTCGATAATTTGCGCCAGAGTTGATTGAATCAACTCGTTATTCAATACAATTTCAGTTTTTTGATGACTAGCTATCCGTTGGCCAACGAGGGTGCTAGTTCATAGCTTTCCAAAAGGTGTCCGTAATCAGATTTGTTTAAGTTTTCCCATAAAACACTGAAAACACATATTATCTAACGTAATTTTTAGATCATTGCGTTTACTTACATGCAGTTTATTGCGAGTTTTCTTTCTGTTTCATCAATATTTTCACTGTAGGCCACATGTGGTTAAAAACGATTTTATTTATTTATTTTTTTGTATTCTTAAGTGCTCGTTTGTGAGCTCATCTGTAGATTTATTCATTCATTTTTGTGTTTTACTTTTTTTGTTTTCTGTCATCAAAAAACTATCTGCTGAAGACTTTGTCAAAATGTAATGGTTGTAATGAAAAAAAAAAACTGTCAACATTAAATATTTTGTTAAGCTGTGTTTATTATGTCTTTGCACAGCGTTCTGCATTAGGGTAATGTATATTGTAATCATAGGTTTTTGGGGATTTAAAAATTCAAACTCAATGTTGTGATGCAGTCTCGAGCTAAAAGACATTTAAATAGTAACATCAGTGCTCTCTAGTGGTTAAATGACGGTACTACTTAGTGTTATTTTACAAGTTGCCCTGACATCTTTCATGTTTTTACGTTTATTTTCTAAATTTACTTTGTCAAATGTATTATCAATTGATTTTAACGCTTTTATTAATATTTTCTTTTGTTCGTGAACAATACATGTTTCAATTCACTTTATTTATCATTTTCTTTCTTTAATTTTTTAATTTTTATGCTCCTTGTTAATTTTAGTGTATATTTAAAGTTATTGCTGTAGTAAAATTAAAGTATATTGTTGTAAATGTTTACACCTAAATGCAGTCTTGAGTTGATTAATTTTTCCATTAACTTGATGCACACCATGTATTCAGTTGAGACTGGTGCTTTACAAGTTAATGTTTCTAATTGCAACCAAAGATTGTTTTTGACTAATGTGTGCAGTCCAACCTGCACATGCCCTGATTCTGATGAAAACGTTCTCTGATCAGTTTTCTTATCAGCTTCGTCCAGCTTTCATGTTCTCCCCCCCGCCTCCAGGCTGTATTCTGACTGTCCCATCCCTACATGTTTTTATGTTTTTGCAGGATGAGTTTCTCTGAAGTGAATGATGAGAACTGCGGGGTCATCCCAGGTGGGAAACTTAACAGCTTGAATCAAGACATATTTGCTCTTGATCAACCTACCGGGAGACCTTCTATCCTGCGTCAGACTGAGAATCTGCCCAACAAGGCTCTGCCAAAGGGAATGAAGGTACAGGATGATCCTCTTTGTATATACTTTTTTCACTGTTTGATGACGATCTCTGTTAAAGCTGGCTCATATTTCTGTGCTTAGGTTTGTTTTCAGACTCCACGAAGAGACCCGGTAACCAAAAGAATTCTGTCCCCCAGCAAATGTGCCACCATGTCAAATGTGGATGAGTCCTTAAATCTGGATAAGTCAGAGTAAGTTTCTGTTTTGGCTCCAACATACATCTAAATGAATAACTCTAGCAATGATGTAACCAACCCTGTTTCTTTTGACAGTACTTTATCAGTGGAACGCGCCATGCAGCCACCACAAGGTTCTTTTTTTTTAGTCTTCTATTAACTTATTTCCTTCTGTTCTTGCAGTTATTTTACAATAAACTTTTTTTTTTTTTTTTACTTTTTCAACAGAACTGTCGTCTTATCCTGATGACGACATGCCCATTCAGAGCAAAGGCGGCTACCAGTTGGATTATGACAACTTAGATGCGATGAATCCATTCCAGGGGTCTAACAGGATCCTCCTCTCCCCTGCAAAGCCTGTTGTGGACCATCCACCTGAGCCACCTGAGAATACCACAGAGGAGCCCGGTGTCGAAGATCTAAGACAAGATGACACGCTTCCTTTTATACCATCTGTGGATAACTCCCTTGCCGATGTCAACATCAGCTCCACAGATAGCAGTGTGGTCATAGTGACTGTAAACAAGACGGCTGGAGAACAGGATTCCTCCGCTGCCTCATTTGTTGAAGAACAACCTGCTGATGTGCCGGCAAACACAGATCTGAACAGATCAGGGAACACTTTTGAAGAGGACGCTCCACTTCCAGCCAAGGGTTCTTATCAATTGGATTTTGAAAACCTTGACTCTGTCAACCCTTTCCAGATCGGGGGTTCTAAGATTCAGAATTCCCCCGTTCTTGGGAGAAAGATGCCAGACAATCATGCTCCTGCAGAAATAAACAAACCCTCAGCCGTAGTTCCCCAAGAGCCGGCTGTCCATCCTGAATCAAAACCCATAGCTACAGTGGCTCCTGTATCCGCCAATACAGCCATGCCATTGCTACCTGCATCCAAGTCCACCGATGCTCCAGTCAAAGAAGGAGCCATCAAACTTGAGTTTAGTTTTGGTGATGGCAGTGAGGTTAAACCGAAACCTCCAAAGAAGTTTGGCAAAAGACCTTCTGGTGTCAAACCTAAAGAGAAAAAGCAAACAGTAGCAGCCCCCAAACCAGCAAACAACGCTCCTCTAGCACCTGATGCTGCTGATGCTCCACCTCCCAAGGGTTCTTACTCCTTCGACTTTGAAAAGTTTGATGATCCAAACTTCAACCCTTTCGGTACAAAAGTAAATATCAGCAATTCTTCAGAGAGCAGCAAGGAAATGAGTCCTGTGCTCAAAGAATCCCCTCTTCCAGAGCAAATGGGCAATCCAGAGGAAAACAAGTCTCCATCATCAGAGAGGTGAGCTGTGACCTTAATTTGAACATTCTGCATATTTAACTGCAATTCAAATAGTGTGAACACAACTGTTTTTTGTCTTTCATAGTGCTGGAGAAGCTTTGCCATCCTCTGAACCTTGTCCTGAAGAGGTTAGCAGAACAAATCTGATGATTTTGCTTGAGGTTTTTTTTTTCTCTAAACGTGCAAACTGACATTTTTTCTTGATTATTCCAAGAAACCTGAAGGTGAAAGTGAGCACTGTGCTCTGCAGGTTCCTGAGCTTACTCCACCTGTACAGCCGTCTCAAACAAACATGTTGGACTTCAATGATGAATTTGTCCCTGGAGCTATGTGTAAGGAAACTGTTCAATTCAAATTTTTGCATGTTTTAATTTTAATATATAATGATTTTGTTTGTGACACTGAGATGTTTTTTTTCCTCAGTCATGGCTAGTGACTTCGACGGGCAGATTGACTACCTTGAACAGTTTGGATCCAGCAATGTAAGTAAGCCTTGATGTCCTTATTGATAACTACAGCAAATGAACTCTTTCTGGAGGTGTGGTTTGATCTTCATCTTTACATTTTACTAACAGTTTAAGGAGTCTGCACTCAGGAAACAATCTTTGTACCTGAAGTTTGATCCTTTACTGAGAGACAGTCCGAAGAAGTCCGCAGGTCCTGCCGCCTCCATGCATGTTCCACCCCCTCCTGCCTTTGCCTCACGGTATGTCACCCTGTTTTTATTTCTTTATTTAAAGTCAGTCATGTTTTGGCCCACCCAGTATATTTTCTGTCAGATATAAGCTCTTTTCAAAACACTTTTTTTTTTTTGCTCCTGAATTAGTTTAGATGTCCTCTATCAAGAAAAAATGTTAGAAGAGCATGTTAAAAATATCAAAAAAATATTTCCATCAGAGTGGGTTTATAACTTTGATGTTTCTTAGTCATGTATTACATCTCAAAATGACGTCTTCTCTTTTAGGCTTGAAAGTCATTTGGCTAAAGAGGAGCTGGTAGCCGTCCCTCCTAAGGACGACTATAAACTGCTGGAGGATGCTGCAGCCCCAGTGAGTCACGGATGACTTAATCACATTTGCACGCTCACATTTTTGTCAACACAACACAAACCTTTCCCACCTGCTTTTTGTAGACTCCCGTACTCGAGAGCATCATTCCTCCTTTCCCACAGCCCGCAACCACAGAAGACGCCATCATTGAAGTTCTGAAGTACAGTCAGAAGGACATGGACGCAGCCATTGCCAAAGTGCAGGCAGAGGTATTCACTTTCAGTTCTCCAGTGGCTTTAGCTACCAGAATATTCTATATTAGCTTTTAAAAAATAATGACGGCTCATATTCTAGAGCAAATAAGTAATTCAAAGTATCATAATAATTGGTTTTAACTCTTACAAAATTAACGGAAAAGCAACACTTTAAATCTCTATGTTGTATAAATATTTCTTAACTTGCAATCAGACAAGAACTGCTATTGGCCTTTATTCAAGTGCATGTCGTATGTAGGCAAAAGAAAAAGAGCAGCAATGGAGCGTCAAGTATGACAAGCTCCAGGATGATGGACAAAAAATGAGGTAAGTCGTCTGTAGGTTTTTGGTTTGGTGTTGTTTTTTTTTTTTTTTTTTTTTTTTGCAGTTTCAAATTTTTTTAATTTTGTATTTTTTCTGTCACAGGAAGATAATTGCAGAATTCGAATTAGTTATCGCAAAAACGATGGGTGAGTAAACACTTTTCACATGCTAAATCACAGAAGGGGCTGTTTTTTTTTGTTTTTTTTTTTAAGTGGGGAAAAAGGCTGTTCATTTTCCAATTTCTACCACCAGCTGATCAAGAGAAGGAGAACAAAGTTGCTGAGGAAAAGCTCAACAAAGCCCTGCAAGAGAAAGAGCAAGTTTCCAGTGAGCTGAACACCATGGAAAAGTCTTTTGCTGAGCTTTTTAAGAGACTGGAGAAGTACAAGGAGATGGTGGAGGGTTACAAAAAGGTTAGTGTTAATAAACATTAGTTTTATTTAATGATTGGATTTTATTTTAATAATTGTCATTTGTATGTATTTCTGTAGAATGAAGAGACACTGAAGACCCGTGCACAGGACTACCTGGAAAGGATCAAAAAGGAGGAGCAGCGCTACCAGATCCTCAAAGCTCACGCTGAGGGGAAAATTGGCCAGTGAGATGATTTTGGGTTTTTTTTCCCTGTGTGTGTGTGCAAGCTTCTAAAGATTTCAGGACTTAAGGATTTTGTCTTTCTCTCCAAAGAGCAAATGAAGAAATTGCTGAGGTTCGATCAAAATACAAGGCAGAGTTATCAGCTCTTCAAGCACAGCTACGCCGTGAGCAGCTGAAGGTTCAGTCTCTGGAGAAAAGTCTGGATCAGAAAGTGAGTAAACGCAAATAAACTTGCATGTGTAAATTTGACTGTAAGGCCAGAATGATACCCATCTTTTTTCCTTGTCTTTCAGGAAAAAGAGGCTCAGGAGCTCACAAAACTCTGTGATGAACTGATCTCTAAAGTTCAGAAAGGCTGAGTTTACTTGTAAATACTGTATTTTTGTGTCCATATCATTTTTTGTGTAGTGTGTTTGTTTGTCAGTGTTCTGATGATACCGTTTAACAAAAAAGACAATAAAGATAATTTTACAAGTTTTTATCGTTTACAATTTGGTGTTCATATTTGAACCACTAGAGAGCAGTATTTGATTCCAAATTTTTGGGACTTTAAGCTTTAGTTTTTGGATCTGCAGGTAACACGAGTCTTGATGTTAATCAGTGCAGAGTGCTCTTAAGTGCGCAGATGGAAAACTTGTCATTCGTCTGGAGCCAGAGCTCATCTCTATGCTGCGATTCTCGCAACAAACAAGAGCTCACCTCATACAATGCTCCCCTTCTTTCCCCAGCAATCGCTGGGTCTTGTCACATCACTCCCACAGTGGGACAATGTGCTTCCTAAATGGTGAAAGGAAACCCTACCTAGATCAGAGCTGAATGAGATGGTGATGCAGAGGCGGAGAAGGGGGACGATTCACTTAAATGGAGAAAAGATGTCGGCCGTTTGGGTGTAGTCTTGCAGGGGACATCACTCATCTAAAAAGCGACCGTGAGACCACTCTGGTGTCTATTCAGGCTTTCATCCCCGTCGCTCGTGTCCCTCTGCTGGCTGCCCTTTGAGTCACCCTCCGACAGTCCGGTCTGTTCGGAGGACGACAGCACACCTGTGAGAGAGAGCTCAGCCCTTTTGTTCAGGAGATGCTTTCATTCACATCCACAAATCAGTCTAAAAAATAAAAAAAAGATCAGCATCCAACTCTGATTTAAATTTTTTAATCAAACTATCAAACCTTAAAGAATGCATTATACAAGATTGTCAAATACAAGTTGTAAAAATACCTACGTATTGTCAAGAAGTAAATGTGAATAAACAGGTGAACAAAGTTTTCAAAATGTACAACAGTATACTTTAACATTCAATAGATAAGTAGAATGCCTTACTCTGAAAAATAAACCTTTAAATTCTTTTAGGAAAATAAATTAAATATTCTGATTACAGCTTCATAAACTGTTTGGATAAAGAGGGGGTTGAAAGACTAATTCGCTGCTGGTTTATGTCAACATGCTACTGACTAGTAATGCTACCTACCAACAGAATGAAAACCAAGAGAAGTCCGCATGGAATAAGAAAAAAACTGCTTCTCTATGCTAATTTAATGGGAAAGCTATCAGTCCATCGCGTTGACTTGAAGAAAGAACAGAGGTTGGGGTACAGACGCCTAACGCTAAGGATAGTGGTCAGTATTCCCAGCATAATGCTTGTCTACCAAACAGAAGCGAAACAATCAAGAGAAGCTTCCCCTTGTAAAACTTGAGTACCGTTTTCATACTCTCTTGCTTCCTTTTAGCTGATCCTGGATGGCATGAAAGCTAATCCAAGATCCAATCACTGATTGCGATATGGATCTCACACTCTTCAAAAAAGTCCTTTTAAGTGCACAAGTGGTGTGAGATTCAAACAGGTAATAAAAAAAACAACAAAGCACCAGGTTCATTTTTATAACACACTGGCCACTGAAGAACACTTTCTCAGCAAATATCTAGGAAAGTGAGATTCAAAGTCTGAACGCACATCTGAGACACTGCGGGGAGTATGTGGCACTGAGGCTAACACTGAAAATGAATGTGTTGGTGCTGGTGTACTTTCCCGTCCACGTGAGAGTGAGTGTGTGTGTGAATGTCGGTGTAGATTTTGGGGTAGATTTTAGGAGGGACCGTCGGTCCTCCCTGACCTAAGAGCAGCTGCTGCTGGGCCAAATACTCCTCATAGTTCAAGGAAGTCATGCAGTCTTTGTCTGGGCTGGAGGAGCTGGATGAGGGAGGAACGCAGCCCCTGTCTCGGTCCCGGTACGGTGGCCGGTGGGAGCTCTGCAGGACCTGTGGGGCTGGTGCGCTGGGAGGCGGGCAGTGTTTTCTGCTCTGGCAGAACCACAGCAGCACAGTGCCGAAGATGAACACAATTCCAGCGGGGATGCCGATGATAACGGGCCAAGGAAGAGAGGTGGACCCTGCCGGGAAGACGTGTGTGATGGGAGGTTTTGTGTCTGCAGGAAAAGGAAGCAAACGGCAAACTTTGACTGGAATTCTACAGAAGAATTTTCATTCCTTTGTATAATGTTTGAAATTCTTTCCTTATTTAAAAAAAAAAAAGTTGCTGTACCTGGCAGAACAGTCAGGAAGGCACTGCGGAAGCTGTAGCCCATCGTGTTGGCACCTAAGCAGATGTACATGCCAGCATCCTCCTCTTTGGCGCGGGTAATGAGCAGCTTATTGAGGTATGACCCATCGGGCCGGGACACCACCTCACCAGTGGGCAGCACAGCAAATCTGTGATCTTCCACTTCGATGGTGGAGTTGTAGCGGTGCTCTTCGTGAGACTCCACGCGCTTGAGCCACTGAATGACCGGCTTAACGTCACTCCTCACTTTGCACTGGAAGGATGTGGTGCCTCCGTAGTCCACTGTTGTGTTGATTGGATGTGTGCCTGTCAGAACAGGCTTGGAATTTGTCCTCTCTGCAGAAACACAACCAAAAAAAAAATTTGCATCTGAGAACATACTAAAATGGCTTCTCTGCGGCTGGTCAGAGTTTTTAAGTATCCACATTCGCCCCGGGCTTAGAACTTGTAATTGACAAGAGAGGGAGGAATAACTCATGTAACACAAGAAGTATTTGTGATTAGTTTCCTCTCTTTCTATGCTCCTGGTAGTACAGCACGCATTTCTCATGGGAAGGGGTCTGGCAGACAGCTGGGCTTTAATCAGCTCCAGATTGGGTGGATGGTCTCAGAAGTTGAACAGCCTCGCTCCTTCAACCCCCAAGTAAAAACACTGAGGGGCAGCCTGCGCTCGCACTGTCAATGCGCCTCTTCTGTACGTGATTACCGAAGCACATCCATCCAAGTTGAAAGATCGTCCGATTGCAATCAAACTTCAGGAAAAGGTCAACCAAAGAGAAATAGACTAGAACACAGCTCCTGCATTGATTGAGTCTTTCAAGTTCACGCAGATGTGAGCCTTAAACCACTAATATAACCCAAATAAACAGAGGTAATCGCTTAAATGAAGTTCAGCTAAATCGTAATTCATCAAGCTATGAGATACTCACGTATGACCTCAACTTTGTATGTGGCGTTGATCTCCCCCGCCTGATTGGACACCCTGCACGTGTATCTTCCACTGTGCTCTGGCAGCAGGTTCCTGAGGCTCAACGTCCACTTCTTCTGACGTCCCTCGCCCACCTCTTGCTCAGTCAGGGGTCTGTCGTCTTTCAGCCAAATTATGTCGGGTCGAGGATTTCCACTGGCCGCGCACTTGAGCCGCACCGAGCTTCCCACAGGGCGAGCGATCACTCGCTTCCTCATCTTTGAGGGCTGTGAGAAGCGAGGACGCACTTGGATGGAAAACAGAAAAATGAGTAGTTTCAGAGCACGTGAAAACACAGTTCTAGATCTTGAATTTATCACAAATCCTTACCAATTTTTTCAATACTGAGCTCTGATTTTGCTTCCTCGGGTTCTCCAGTTTTATCAGAACCTGGATCATCTGTTGACATAGAAACATGAGTAAAATCAAGTTGCATTCATAAAGATCCTCATTTATAGCTTTCAGCCTTTAACCACCCCCTGCCGGGGTTGCATGCTTGGGTCTTACTCTGTAGCATTTGGAAGTAATATGATCGGTTTTCATAAGCCCCGATGCAAGGGACAGCTGCGGAGTTTAGGTCATGGGCTGACATCATGAAGCCACGCTAAGTCAGGGCTTAGGGAAAATATAATGAGTGAAACCTAATTCACAATTTGTCACGCATATTTTGTTTTTGAAATAAGCTACAGGGAATAGATAGATTTTTTTTGCAAATTAATTAAAAATGAAAAAGTTCAATTTTAGAGAAGCATCTTTTATCTGTCATATAAATTTTCCAGTTGGATAATCAGTTATCAGATAAATTGAATGAATAGATATTTTCCCTTTTGCTCGTGTTGATTTCTTATTTCATGTAGGTTTATGTTGGATTTTTTTTACACACTTTAGCATAGTGGATTCCCTCCTTTCATTGGTTCAGGTAAAAAGACCAGATGTGACTTCTAACCCTCTCGTTCTGAGTCCCCCCCAAAACCCTCAAAGCTCTCTAGGGTTCTGTAGGTACAAACCCTTCTTTGTTTGTCCCCTGCAGCTCTAAGCCCAGTCATGATGTCATGGCTATTTGAAGGGGTTTAACTAGCCAACTATAATAACCCATTCCTTAAAAAAAAAAGAAAAAACAGCCTCCACTGGAAGAAATATTTCTCTGTTTCTCACTTGGGCTCCCCACATTCCTGCCGGGTCCTTAACCTCTCAATCCAAACAGAACTCGGTCTCACACTGCTGGGGTTTTCTTTCTAGCTTCTTGAGTCTGTTTCCTCTCTGCTTTAAAAAACTCCGGGAAACAGAGGTGCTCTTTATACTGTATGTGTGAATAGTAAAGTGTAACCCCCCTCCTGCCGTACTGTCTTCACTCAAATCAGTGTCACAAAACATCAAGGGAAGTAGAGGCGTGTGATTGCTTAGAGCAAAAAATACATAAATTAATGTTGAGACGTGGTTTGGAAATAGTTCTAGTATAATTGCTAAATGCATAACATGATTGGATCCAGCCACCAAAAAATGCTAAATATGCTGCATGAAGTTAAATCTTTCCTCAAAAATCAAGTTGTGACTTTACAGCACACCTATTCCACTAAGAGTGAGTAAAAACCCACACGTTTATAATGAAATACTCAGCCTTTTTTCCTCCAGCATGGCTTGAATTCATTCAGTGTTTAGAGTCTGACGCCATCCCCTCCTCATTCACAAATCCAGAAACAGGAAAAGGGTCACCACGTATGCGTTCTGCCGGCCTCTCGTGCCATGTGAATGGCAGGAAAAGGCCTGATGGTTTTGAGGTCACAATGAACTCCAGATGTTTTTTTGGGGACATTGTAAAGTCCAGGGAAAAGTTATAAACAGTGGCTTTCCATCACACGCTGGAAGGCTCCAAACACCACATGTGGTCAGCAGGATTTGGGGCATTTAATCCAACAGCTGACCCAACAATACCACCAGAAAAATGAAACATGCACCACAAAAGCCAGCATCCTCGTGGAGAAATAATAAGCAAGTTTTGCTTTAGCTTCGTTTATGTTACTCGTCCAGAAATAAACAGTAACCACAGAACTGTAAATGTAAATGTGACAATCTGCCGCTGAAGCTAAAGTGAAATTGTCTGTGGTCTGAGTGGCTGATGCTCTTTGCATCCGCTTCTCCTAGAGTTTGTGGAGAGAGGTGACGGGGCCAGTTGTCAGGAGACCACCCCAAACAGCGACCAAACAGCCAGCTGGAGGGATTCAGGAGGCGCCATGTTGCACTGACTGACTGGATTCTTCAGATAGCTCTTGGGGAAGGAAGGCCGTCCACTGGCAGATGGGACAAGGAATAACTCCCCACCCCTCCTCAAAAAAACACCACAATCATTACTTCCAAGCTCTCTTTATCTGTACTTTCCTTGACTTCACTTCTGGTCCCCCAGTCACATTTAAAAAGTTCTTTTCTCCACAATGAGCCTTGAACCTGAACAGTCTCCTGGATCCGTCAGCCCATTCACCTTGATCAGGGCTCTTTAGTTGCTTTTTGAACTTTTTCACTCCACGATCCAGTAAGAATAACAGGCTAACATGATGATTATTGCATGTTGAGCTGTGCTGGAGTCTGTTCCCCCTCATTTACTAAATGTGAAATAAATAAAATCTTTTCTTAAGATCTTTTCGAGCAACATAATTACATCTACAGCAGGTTAATTGCACACAACTGAATGTATTAGGCGATGCAGCTCTAATGGAAAGTGAGCACAATAACTGCGGGTTATTTGGATGTTTAAGGCTGACTTTGATTTAGGGTATTTTTGCTGTGAGGCCCCCTCATCTGAATGAAAAGCAATCCTTTTTTGGACAATTACCAACAAAAACAAACCGCAAGGACGGCCCTGCAAGATTGGAGCTCTGAGATGAACAAGAAAAGTCGAAACAGAGGATGTGTGACGCAGACTGAACCTCAAGTGTTGATTATTGGTTTCACTAGTGGAAGAGATGGAAATTAAAAGAACAAATCAGAAGTAAGTCCTGTTTTATCAGACTATCAAAAGAAAACTATTCCTAAATAAGTATAGAACGATATTGATGTAGGTAATCTGACAGAATTTGACTCTGATAAGTATTTAAGAGTCAGTCTGAATCTCAGAAGCAGGAGTAAAACTTCCCTTTAGACTGATACCATTTCAAATTCACAATAACAGAAATCTTCCTGAAGTCATACTATCATTTTAATGTAGAATAAAGGTGATGTTTTTAAAACCCATTTACATCATAGTATAATCTAGCACCTGAGCAAATTTGCAATTGCCAAAGAGATCTGTAATAAAACTGGAAATTGTTACTGTAAATGTAAGCTATTCACTGTTACTGTAAAGTGCTTTTGCACAAATAAAATAGATCTTAAAAGGAAATCAATAAACTGTAAGCATTAAAGGTTGCTTTTTAAAATAAGTCTACAACCTCATTTAAAGAGCCTTTTATGACTACCTGAAAGGTTGTGTCAACATACAAATATTCACTCTGAGCCATGACTTGTTTGGGACTTTTTCCACAAATAACACAGCAAACAGCAAAAAGCAGTCAGCCTCCAATCCGAAAACATGATTCCTTTTGAAATGTCTTGCCAACGTGGAAAAAAAAAAAATCAAAGATGACTCCAAGAAATTACGATACAGGGCTGCAAAATGTTTTTCTTTAGGATGTGCCAAAACCTTGTTGAGTAAATATAAACTCTTAGAGTATCCATTCAACATAAATACCCATATTTTTTACTGATTAATTAAGGTCATTTTTTTATACTGACCTTCAATGCATTAACAATACAAAACATAAATGTATTTAACTTCCATTTAACTTGGTTTTAAAGTATGAAAAAACAGTTTTCTATATGTTAAGCAAAACCTTTTCAAGTGATTTTGTAAAATTGGAATTGTTAGGCTTCTTTAATTAGAGTTTGACCAAATAAAAAGGTTACAGGCCATAAAGAAATAAACTTAACAGCCCTTTCAATTTCATGTAAACACACACTGTTATATATAACCAGCTTTGCCAAATGTATATGCCCTTCTCGTTTTGGCAAAATAAGCCGTTCTTTGAACTTTCAAGCAACCCCATAGTGAGGGAGACCTTTAAGTAAACTTTGGTTTTGCACATTCCACTATTCATGAACATGCTTCCCTACAAAAACTATTGTCCCTGTGATTTCATTCTCTGCCTGATTACAGCCTCTCTTTTGAAGTATGGCTGTCACAAGACTAGACTGTAACTCTTCCTGTGAGACAGAAGGCAGACTGGGCCAAATTAAGCATCTTAGAGTAATTAGACTAAACACAGCCTTCACGCTCCACTCCACTCATTCATCACGCTCTGCACCAATGCAGAGGAAACACACTGTACGAGTGTGCACAAAAGGGCTAACACACTTGGTCAAATTGCGTTAAATCCCGAACTGGTATCATACTGGCTCCTTTGCTGAATGTGGTTCGCTTTAGACCTCTAGAGCTTAGCCCCGGGAAAAGGAAGAGCTGGAGATCCAGTTGAGCTGCAGAGGATGAAGTAGCATGAAACAATATCTTAGGCTGCTGTTGACTCTGGGCAGAGGGTAGCACATACAAAAAGTAAGAGGATTGATGCTAAACCGTCATAAATCTGCCTGCTTTAGACTTCAACCCCTGTGAGCAATGATGTCTTCCAACAGAGCTGCAAAAGGGTTTTTGACAGCTGGGAAGTGTTTTATATCCGACTTTAATGCACAACAGTCAAACACCATGCAGCTTGACCGTACAAATGAGGGGTTGAGTCATTGCCATGGCCTCTGCTTTCACTTACCAGACAGGTGGCTTTGCAGAGTCTGAGCTGAGCTTAAAGCGTTAGCAGAAGTGACACTCCTTCAAATAATCAATTATCCTTTCAGAAAGCCTGTATTTTATTAACTCAAAAACAACAACAAAAATCTGTACTAACCAATGACAATGAGGGTGTAATTGATGTTAACACTTCCAAAGCCGTTAGTTGCTTTGCAGATGTAGGTTCCTGCATCGTCTGCCTCCACCTCTTTAATCTTCAGGCCCATGCGGAGGATGCGGAAACGAATCCAGCCACTGTGGATGTTACGGTCGTCTTTGGTCCACATGATGAGAGGTGGGGGGTCTCCTTCCACAGGGCATGGCATTTTAATGGTACTGCCCAGCCGGGCTGTTTGCCTGTAAGCAACTTTTCCGGACACCCGCGGAGGCCCTGGGGAGACACAAAGACATGACCATAAGGAACTGTAGAGAAGACTTCAGGGAAATACTAAAATTAGGACTTAATATTTTCTTATAGCTACTGCAAAAACATTTTTTTACAAGGAGTTTACTGTCAATGTCCAGAAAGGCAATTTTTTTGTCACCAGTTGGTATAATTATGGAGTATAAAGTACATTCTGTTGCAAACTAAGAGTATTTTTCTGATGTAAAATCTTTATGTGACAACTTCTGTCATTTTTGAGGCTGTGTAGAGATCCAGTTAGGATCTCTTAATCTAATATCATGTGATTCATAATAAAAATCATGCAATACACTGACTGCACTCTAAAACCAACTTTAACATAAATCTATTTCTTCCTATGATAAACGATGTCTTGTATTTTACTTCAATATAAAACATTTTCAAAAACCAATATACAAATGAAAAACAGAAAAAAAGATTTAGGGCCTTAATTTATGACTAAAAAGTTTGGATAAGCCAGCAAAATGATTATCCAAGTTTCGGAAACACTGCTGGAGGGATGTTTTATCATTCGGCGTTCTCGTGTTCACTGACATCGGTCAAAGATTCCCCACAGAAGTTCAGCTGGGTTGAGAATGAAATGTGAAGGCCACACCATGTGATTCTCTTAACTTTGATAATCATTAAACTTTTCATTAACCCATCGTGGACCACAGAAGAAAGCATTGTCTTTACTGAGAGGATGACTGTTTTTATAAAAAAAAAAAACTTCTTCAAAAGACAACAAAAAGTTTCCTTTCATTTTTCCACCAGCTGAACATATCATCTTGCAGGGAGTCTTGACGTAATGTTCATTTCCTACTTAACTTTTTGAACTGTTCTCGTTTAATTCTGTTGTGAGAATGTAACTGAAACTGTAATCCTATTATAATATTTCCACAGAAACTGTTCCATATTGTTTTTTTCTTTGGTACCTGCCAGCGATTTAAAGGTCATCATCTTCCACCAGCAAACTTAGATGAAAAGATTGAGCAGAACTAAACCATAAGAACTGGCCGTAACTAGTGGTAAAAAGGTGAACTGAATGCACATTTTTTTTTTTAATAATCTGACCTAATTATGAACAACAAAAACTTCAACCAGCCAAAAAAAATGTACAATACATTATTAGGAAAAAAAAGTCGCCTTGGATTATTACATTTATCTAACTGATTCTCACATTCTAATAGCTTGTTATACAGTGTGAGTACAAACTTGGTGCTTTTCTTTTAAGCAGCTAATATTTTCTCAATGTAAAAAAATGAAGGTAAATATAATAAAAATTTCAGTATTTAAAATAAAGAAATCTGAACATATAAAACAGTAAATGACTTATTAATGGAGAAATAGCTTTCAAAACACAGAAGCTCAAACTTAGTGTTAGAATATGAGTTAATTTAGAAATAAAATAAGGTTATCACGTTTATCTAACGAGAAGGCTCTGGTTTGTATCATAATAGGGTCCCATTTCTTCTCCCAGAGGGTCTGTGTTTACTTTAATATTTGCAGCAATTTGACAGCAAATTTGGAATTAACTATGGGAATGACTGCATTGTTTTTTTTATATGTGCTCCTGCAATAGACCTGTCTACAGTCCAGGTTGTTTTTGGCCTGACGACAGCTGGTACAAGCTCCTGGGAGTAGGAAGTATACATATACATAAAAATCAGTTCGTAATAAAATTCAGCTTTATTTTTCTAGACAACCTAAGCATTAACATTTTTCTAAAATAATCCAGAAATGCTAAAGCCATATTTGATTGTCATTGACTGGATACACAGAGAGAGTAAAGGGTTCTGGATCTGGTTTTGCGTAATGTGCAAAACATCAAAGCGACGAGGAGGGCGGGTCGAAGTGAGACGGACAGCAGGCTGTTCTCCCTGCCACTTAATTGGCTCAGATCCGTCCCCTCAGATGTGGTGAAGTGGAGCGGGCCAATACAGCCTGTGATGGTGTTAAAAGGCCTGCATCGCTGCTTGCACAGCACAAAGCCTTCGACTAACCTTCTAACACCGCTACCAAAAGCTAAACAAAACCTTGAAAGAGAAGGCCAGACACAGAAGAGAAACAGGAGCTCCAGAGGGGTGGAAAGGGTGGGGTGGGGGGAATGCAACCAAACCCTAAAGCAGCATCACCCCACAAAAGTGCACTGAGAACAGTCTGTGCTTCAGAACAAACGGCTGGTCTGGTAGCAGTAAAAACAACAGGGAAGGTAAGTACACATGACTTCTCCCAGCATACACACACTGGTACAGACACACAACCGCATTCCTTTGCTGCATTTCACACATATAGTAAACAACAAATTCATTACAGTGGAGGGGAACTGACTCAGGTAACTCCATCTGGCTGTTTCATCTATCTCAGTGCCGACAGATGTTCCTCAGCTGCAGGTAAACTAATATGAATACCCTTTTATGTCTAAAACTCCAAACCCAATCACACTCAGAGTAGCATAAAGTTGCACATGCCATGAAATATGACTTATTTGAGCAGAAAAGTAATAAAAACATTGTCCTTTCCAGTTTCTGTCTTCCTCAGTAATTGATGAACACGCACATGCAAACTGAGTTTTCCTTCCTCTCTGTGAATGGCCTTTTCTGGTCCACATTGTTCACAGGAAATTGAAAGTGTCATTGTTTATGTCTGTGGAGAAAACGCAACCACAGCGCTTTGGCTGTTACGGGCTGGCCCATATCTTACTCTGTTGCAGATGGGGAATGAGAACAGAGGTGCCCGAGGTTTTCTTTACTATAGCCTCAACTGTGGGACCACTGTCAAGGGACCTCACATGAGTATAGTTCAGTCTGATCTAACCGTCATGTGCAAACATAAATACTTTTTTTTCCCTTCTAATAGACGCCCGTTATCTCATCAGATTCACGGTCCTGAAAGCCCCAGTACCATGTGCTCTTTTCTAAACGAACAAAAACAAGACCTCATTCAAGTCAAAGGTTTTGTTGAATCAAAGCCTCCAAACATCCAAAACATGCAAAGGCATTCCTTCGATCAAAACTGGAAACACATTGCTTCAAAAAGATCAAATCAGCTCTTAAAAAAAAAACAAATGGACAAAAGTATGAAAGAACACATTGAAACACCTCTGTTGTTGTTGTTGATTTAGTATATCCATTAGCAATGTTCTGGAAATTAAAAAAAAATAAAACATTTTCTTGAAAAAGCATATTAACAGTATAATACATACACTGTACCAGTCTTGCAAAGCTTTGCTCGGACTCCAACAAAGAATAGGCATATACAACCGGACAAATTATATTTTAATTTTTTGGATTCTGCGCAGCAAAAAAGAGGACTTAAGTGGAAAGCAGAAATTTGGACACATTCATTATTTAGCGCTTGAATTAAATATGTGTCTTTTTTGGTAAATGAAAAAAAAATTAAGCCAGTACCCTCAAAGTTGATAGAAAATTGAGGTAAATCAATAATCAATATTCATCAAAAAAGAGCCTTGAAAGAGAGAACTCGACAGCTCGACCCCTCACCTCTGGCTTTTCAAATAAGAAGCATCTGCTGACTCCAAAAAAAACAAAACCCCATAGACTTCTATGGAGAAATAAATTGTTATTACTCAGTCATTCTATTTGCCAGAACAACCATTTTTACTCTTGTACCTTTTTCTCAACATCTTCTAGCTAATTCTCGTTTTTTTTCATTATGTTTTTTTTTATTTCAAATATTCAAGTTATAAACTGACCAATCAGATGCCTCAATAAAAGCTTGTGGTGCCTGCTGGCCCTAACTTTTAACGTTTGATCTACAGATTCTGCGTCAGTGGTTGTCCTAGAGATGTGACTCAGACCAACTCGGCCAATCATTGTTGACTGGCTCCAAATGGCAGCTTCCATATTGTGGAAAAATGGTGATTAAATTGGCATAATTTTGCTAAACCCTGAGGTAATGCATTTTCTATAGGTGACGTCACATCCAGGTGTGTCTATCTCTATTTACAGTCTATGCATGGGAGTCAATGGAGAACTGCTCCTTTTGGTCACCACTCTCCAGTGGCGGTTTTACTACGTAATGTCATTCAGATTTCTAACTGTGATGCTGTTTTTTTACTTAATAATGTATTGCACAACTTTCAATACTTTGGAATATAGACCAAGAAATACCCTTTCGATACATTATTCATTGCAAAATTACTCCTCAAAACCAAAAGTAGGTTGGCTTGACTCTTGGCTACACAATACTCCATGAACCCAGCAGAAAATGAAAAATGTATTTTCATTACAAATGACTACAGTACTAGAATCTATATTTTAGCTATTTTTGAATAGTTTTAGTAGTATATTGATCCTCTCTCAGGGTTGCATCAAAAGGGACATTTTCCGCTGCTCCTTCATACTTGAGAAACACCAGTTTCCCTGAAAAAAAAAAAGGAATATGATGACTCAAGCAACTTTGGCTTCGTTTTTGGCTTAATATCCTAAAAAGCTTTGGCTGCTACTCCAAAAACAAGAATGTGCAACAAATGATTTCCTCCCTCCATCTCCTCTTCTAAAAACCTTTTGAAATCCCTTTGAAAACCAGGACTGGAAAAAATAGTGAAATCAAGGACATGGTCTGAATAACTTCAGTATTTGTGCGGAGTGCATGACCCCCTTTCTGTCTTCAGCAGGGACTCTACTCCTCCACCTCCACCTCCTGTCTCTCAAGGACAGCTTCTTTTAACCTTGGACTTGAAAGCTTTGGAAACAGAAAGCTCTGTAAAATTAAAAACAAATCAATAACAAAGAGAGGTCATTTTCTTTCCTTATTTGTTTGAATGCGAGATACAAAGTTCAAGGTGTTTGCCATGACATCACAGCAGAAGTTTGAACTGTTCCAGTGTTCCCATTTGTGTTTTTTTTTTGCTTAATTTCCACAAGAATCTGAAAAAAGGGCCAACAGCCTTCAAATATTTAGGATTACTCTCACCTGGATAAGTACATCTGTTGCTGTGGCAAATGGAAACCTGACAGGCTCATAAAAGAATTGCTGAGTGTGTTAAATTGTTTACTCAAATGGTTAGAATTGTTAGTTGCTCTGTAAATGGAAAGCAATTCACATGACCATATGGGCTTTCCCGTAGCGCAGCACTGCTAAAACGATCCTTATTTATGGCTGAGCTCCGTGTGTGAATGGAATCTTTCATAGCGCAGGAAGAGGAGGAGGAGGAGGAGGAGGAGGCCTGGCGACTCACAGAATTAGCTCTGCTTTTCTTTGCTCAATTTGGTGATGGATTATTTTTAAGAGAAAGGAGTGCATTCAAAAAGAGGCATTCTTGTGATTCAGACTAAACATAGGCAGTTTTACTAAATCTTGTGCACGGGGGTAATGAGCAGTTGATCCCTTGTGCAGGCATCCGTGGAGGAAAATACATAATGTCAGACTGCAAATTAAACAGACCAGTGTGGTTGATAGACTTGAGCAGTTCACCAGGTAGACTGGAATCTATTTATTTTATATTTTATAAAACACCTGTGGATTTGTAATGATAAGCACAGGCATTTTTCTATCTCGAGGTGCAATAGTCTTTTGAATCACTGCCAGCATCAATAAAAGGCTGACAAGGTTGCTGACAGCCAAACAAATAGAGAACACCTGGAAGTTAACCAAACAGAATGACTGGATACCACATGCATCCCTTTGCCCTGTGCAGGATATAGCTATTTAAACATCTTCTTGTTGCTTAATCTCCAACTGCAAGATATTACAATGCATCAAAAAGCTACAATGCTTACTACTACAATGCCAGACTGTAATGATTCATGACCGAGATAAACAGCGATCTAAGCAAATGTGACTCTAAATTGGTGTATTTACATAAAGGATAAAAGCACAGAGGCACAGCAGAACGTTTCCTCTGACAGAGCAGACTTCTAACATTTAAAGAGTCAGTATAATGAAATCACTGCTTGCAGGGTTGTATTTTCTGATTCATTTTTAAAACCTCATAACCTTGAAGTAATTTGAGGAGAAGGAATGAGAGAAAAGAAAGTAAAGAGTAAAAAAAACATTTGGAAACTGACCCAAAACTTACAAATTTCATTTGAGACAAAAGAGGGATGATGAAAGGGAAAGGTGGGCAGACCTGCGTGTGAAAGCTACTACTAAGAAGCTGCTACTCTTGGGATATACATTTCACAAGGAAAGATTAAAATCTGCATTAAACAGGCACTCCTAAATGGAAAACCGCCGTGGTGAGGGACAAAAAGGGGGAAGTGACAGGTTTAAATGTGGAGTGGCAGGAGAGGCTGTTCTGACAGCAGTGGAGCTGCAGAGAGTGAAGACTGTCGTCTCTTCTTACCCCTCCAGACGTTGTGCCCGTCAGCCTCTCCTTGTGCGGTAATCAATACCTGTTATTTTGCCCTCTCGGCTTTCCAATCAATAGATAAGAGTGGGGTAAAACCAGTGGGGACAATGGCTCTTTCTTCAGCACCATTAGATGTGGACTGAATGGCGACTGCTTCTGTGGTGGGAATGGTACAGGAGGAGCTATTGGGTGACATGAGGGACTAGAGAAACAGCAGGAGGAGGTGGAACGAAAAGAATAGGGAATAAGATGCTCCTGTAAAATCTATCTGATTAAAGAAAAATCACTGGAAAAGCGTCCCTGTTCCTTTGAAGCAAAATCTCCTTTTTTAACCAGACTCTTCTGCCGCTGTCTCATCAAAAGAACGGGAAAACATGAGAGAAAAATGACTGTAAAGCTTCTGGAAACATCTCTATCACGGGGCCTACCCTGAACCGGCCCTACTGTGAAGTCTTTGAACTCTAAGCTGCTATATTTCATTAAACTTGACTGCCTTCTCCTGGCCCCATCTGCCTCTGTGGAAGCCAGCATATGTGTGAGCGTGTGGACTCTTACAATGTTTTTGCAATAAAGATAAAACTCACACTGCCAAGAAAATGTTACCTCATAAAACTAATAATAGTGTTATTTATGTGTTATTTATTAATCAGAGAACTGATTAAAAGAATCTCTAGAGCCATAAACAAAAGGTTGATTGCCATCTGTGACATGACTTTAAATTTTATCATGAAAAAACACTTTTTTCATAGGGACTGGGCATTTCTAGGTCTGTAAGAGCACAGGAAAGGGTTGGTTCTTCATGGAAAATCCTTCACTTAAGATAACAAGAGGCCTTTCAGTTTGCATTTAGGGATTTCCATTCTTTTTTTTTCTAAATATTTATGAGCAGGATTCACAGCCCATTTTATTCCTTGTCAAACCAGAACTCTTTTCATTCGCAAGTGCTAGCAAAAGGTTAGTAACATTCACACTACATTTGAAACACCGATGTTATCTGTAGGATGTTTGAGCATTTATTGTTAACAGTCAAGATAATTCTTATGGAATTCTATTTAATAGAAGTCACAATATTTTACCAAGCTTTAAGTTATGCATTTAAGTCTGCAAAACATTGCAACGTTAAAAATCTGAAATTGATTAGATACCTTCTGTTGAAAAGAATTGAAAATCAGATATCAACAAAAATGTTATCAAATTTCTAGTTTACTGACAAATGGAAGAAAAAATAAAAGAAAGAACTAAGGATAATTGTGTGCTTGTGCTATTGAATCTTATCAAACAATCTAGGAAATAAAAACGAAAGAACAATCAGTTTGCTGAAAGCCGGAACTGGACACTTGTTATCTCCCATCTCAGACAGTACAGCATCAAGTCATCAGTAGCAGATATCACATATGGAATGTGGTTTTAGCTGGAAGACTAATTTTAACTCAAAACAGGTTTCTGAACCAACTGGATGAAGAAAAGGGAGAGGAAGCAGGTCTCCCTACTGTTCTGAACCCTCAGATAGAAGCTAGGAACTCCAAGCTAAACCAGCAATGACCTTGAAGAGAAGACATAGTAGATTATTTTATCATAACACATTATAAATATTTTCCAGAATTATCTAAAGACTTGACCTTTCCTCCTCAGATTCAGAGGAAAACTGAACTCACATATCAGTAGCAGAACTTTTCATGCAAATGAGAGCCTGTCATGGACCTTCACTGTCACACAAGTGCACAGTGAGCAGCACTCTAGTCGCTTTATCTCACTCCATTAAGCTAAGGACTAGTGCACACGCACAGGGACCGAGTGTGTGTTTGGGGCCACTTATCAGGAAAGAAGCCACAATAAGGCTGTGAAAGAAGAGAGAAACCAAAACGACGTGAGGCGGCAGTGGAGGGGAAACAGCTATTATGGGGCTAAGGAGAGAAGCAGGGAGGGTTAAAGAGAGGAGGGTTGACCCAGAGAGTGGCTGGGAGCAGAGGCTAAGATGGCAGAGAGGCCTCCTTTAACACAGCTCATACAGAGAGGAAGGCAGCATCAGGGGGAGTGAGGGGGCGGATTAGGTGGGCCCAGGCGGCAGAAACCAGGAATCCCAACAATCTCACACCCCGCTCCCTGGCCTGGGCTTAGCCTCAGCCACATGACACACTCAAACAGACCCCCTCTTCTGTCTCTCCATTACAAAGCAGGGCACCGAGGGCACCTGTTTATTAATGTCAGTCTTGTGTGTTTGGAGATTTGCCAACTCCTCGGCAGTGAACGTGACATAGCGTGAGCAATTACACATTCAAGAGCTCTAAATGTGTAAGAGAATTTGAGTGTAGCACATTCACTTCATCAAACAGAGACAGACATGGTGGTTTGAAGATTTATTTTTTAAAACCTTTTTTTCTTGGTATTGAATTCTTTATTACACTCCCCAAAGGATTTAAATATCTGTTGTTTTGAAAAATTTCCACAATAAATACTTAATATTTCAATATTTTCTGCTATTATTCATTTAAAAGCCTGGCTAAGAAAGAAATTAAGGATGTAAGAATAAAATTTAGTCAAAGTTGGTCAAAAGCTTAGCCTCAAAGAACCGTAATTTACATTTTCCAGTAATTTTCAGTTGTTTTTGTTATTTCAGTTAAATTGTCCTTTACATTTTCACTTATTTTATTTTGGTCTTTCATTTAGTGATTTTTCACTGTCTTGTGTTCTTTGTTTTTGTTTTTGCTGTTACAATAAAAAGAACACTGTAAATAAAAATTGGATGAACAAGTAAGGTTTGATTTAGTCCAACTGAGTCAGAATCCATTTTCAAGATTTTGCTTGTTTTGCTGCATCTTTCTGTAAGCAGCAAGGGCATTCTCTTCACTGTAACCTCCTCCTCTTCTATCTGTCTTCAACCCTGTTACATTCTACAGTTGATAGAAACATTTACCAATCTGCACTTGGCTTATTGTATTCAGCAACAAAGCACTGAAGGATGTAAATAAGGACATTTTGAGCCAGACGCGGCGTCACCAGGGAACCTAAGCGACTGTCTCCGTGTGCATTGTGGTCACAACTATGATACTGATGATGATGGCTAAGCCAGGCCCTCAGGATCACTCATTTCTACATCTTCTGGAAACCTTGCACCAGCGTGCAGCCTGAACCCAGACAATCTCCATGGACCTAGGAAACATTTCACACCAGCTCCTTTGTCAACAAGGTCTTTTCAGGTTGGGAGCAGTGACAGGCTGTAATATAGGAGAGCATTTGGGCAAGTGAGGCAGTTCAGACAGGAGTGGGAGGGAAAAGAAAGGGTACATGATCAGTGGGTGAAGAATAAAGAAGAGACAGAAATGACAGAGTGAGAAGAAAGAGAGGAAAGAGCTGGATGGTGGGGGGTGGCGGAGGAACTGGGAAAGCTCTCACTGACAGCACAGGGGCCTCTTGACAATCCAAAAATATTGTCTGAAATCAATCTGTCATCATGGAGCTGTTTAGTCTGTCATTACAATGTGGTACTCGCCCTTTCACAGTGACAATTTGTTCAGTGCCTTCCAAATCTACCTTGCTACTGGGCTGTGCAAAGGTCATGGCCCTCTGTCCAGCTCTGCCTGCCAGTCTGTCTCTTCGTGCTTTCTGTCTTTATTAACAACTGTCCTCACAAAAGCGTTTTGTCCTTTCATCAATGTGACCAGCATGGAAACGTAGATATCCATCTTGCCCACTTGGGGGCAGAGTAAAATAAACATTGTGGTTATTGTCTGGACGTCTTGTGGATGATTCTTTCTCCGTGTTAAATATTTGAGCTTCTTCCTTTTAAAAATAAAGTTTGTCCTTCTCGATACCATGAAAGCTTTAGAGATTAGATGAATGATAGAGACAGACATAAATGGCTGAGCTTGGTCCTTTGTGGAGCAAACTGTAGCGATCAGAATTCATCATGCAGTACTTTTTAGAGAAACTCATCCAAATCAATGCTTTTAAAAAAATGAACCAGATGTCCAACAAAGCACAAACTTTGAGGTCATCTTATTCAAAATGTGTTCAGCCATTTAAATCTCAACTAGAGTTATTCTCCAGTTGTGCCAATTTAAAATAAAAACAGCACAGAACAAATAGCTAATAAAGAGGCAACAATGCATTTATCAACACAAGGAAGTACACACAAGCTAGAGTTTTGACCCAAGGTTGATACCCCCATCCATCCTTATGCATAAGGAAATCAAATTAGTTTTGCTGCATGGAACAAAATTCCTGTCTGGAATAGCAGTAGCCCTGCTATAAAATAGGACAGATTATACTCCTAGCTCCTGAAATGATTTCTCCTCTTGTTCTTTATGTCAGATGGGGACACATTTTTCCATTTCATTACAGGAGTAATGGGTCGTCTCAAAAAAAGAAAAAAAAAATCAGGGCTTCTTGCTTTCTGCCTCCAATGCTGAGAAAGCTTGCAGCTGTTGGAAATGGATGCAAGAAATACCAGCATGACAGGCCACATGCATGCAAAAGAAACTCCTATTCTTACTGTGACGTGCAGCTGCCCACGCCAGACTTTCTATAAGTTTAATCAATAGAAACAATGCACAAAGACCTTCCAAGATCGCTCAAAAGAATTCCTAATGAAAAACAAAGTGAAAGTGAAATAGCCACAAAGCTATGTGGGGTCTCAATGAGGCACATCCGAGGTGAACAGAATTAAATCGGGGGGTACACGGGAAAGGGAACTAGAAGCAGAGTCTGGGGGTGAGCGCATTGAAGGCAGCGGAGGCTTCATTCAGAGCTTGTTATCGCAGTCGTCCCCTGGCTGGGCTTTCTTCAAACCCAGCCAGCCATCGCTGTTGCCACCGCCATAATCAACATTTAACTGCAGAAAAAGAGGGCTAGTTAGGCTGTGTGTTTCTGTGTATTTGTGCTCATGGGTCTTGGCAACGGTGAGAAGTAGGGTATCATAAAAACAAAACAGAGAACAACTCTTAATCTTCAAGAAGTCAGGCGCCAATGTCTGGCAACACTCGGCCTTTCAAAGAACCATACACAGGAGGGAAACAATGAGCCGCTTGATGCCATACATAAAAAACAACGTTCATACTAAACGGGTACATCCTGGCTGCCTGATTTGGTGTTCTGATAAATCGGGATAGGACTGCAGCATCATGATTTAAGCAGGCTGTGGCAAGTACAGCTGACACAGAAAGATGGGACCGATTTCTGCAGTTCAAATCAGCCTTTTGCTTAAAAAACAACTCTAGAAACGTGTCCAAACACGATGAGTCCAAGTGACTTTTGAGGATCACCACAGCATTAGTAAAGCCTTTAAGTTCAAATGTTCAAAAAATATTTTTTGCCTTTTTTTTTTAAACCAGGAAAATCCCATTAAGATTAAAAGTATCATTTGCAAGGGAGTACTGGCCAAGAGGCAGAAAATACAAAACAAAGGTTACTTGAATAAACAAAACAAATGGAAGAGACAAACCGGTTAATAAAAGAATATATCTTCATGTCCTGAGGTCAACAACTAGAACTATAAGTTTAGATTTAAAGGCATTCAAAGAAATGAATTCAGTTAAGGTCTCAGTCTGAGCATTTGGGCAACAAGAGTCAGCCGTTTTCAGTACAGTACAGAAATGAATGAGCAAAAGTCAAATTACTGCCTTAAAAATGAAACTGAATGACCATCCCTCTCAAGAATGCATCCAGCAGTGGTGCTATTATTTCTTTACAGTAAGTCACGGTCAGTTAGTGAACCTCATAGAAGATACTAAGTAAGTAGAAGGATAAAATATTTCTATAATCCAACTCAGATAAAAAAGTAATGTTGTTTTGAAACTTAATTTGAAAATAATGGCCCAATCCCCCCGTGTGGTTTTCAGGTACTGCCTTTTGTATTTTGCCTCCTTTTTCTCCCTTTAAAGTTAAGTAACCAAAAAAAATTCAGAGAAGAATCCATACTTTCTTTCATTGTCAATCAATCAATCAACCCCACAATGAAAATATTAGCTCAATAAAAACATTTAACATTTCAATTTCAAGAGTTACTTAAAATTAAAACTTTTTTTTACTTGCATCACTTGACATTGACAGCATAAAAAGGGGGGAAATATGCATAAAAGGTAAAAAATAAAAGTCTGATTCATGGAGAACGAAAACTTTTAAAGGAATTTTAAAATATGAAGATTTTAATTTGCTACAAGTGTAATCATAAATAAATAAATAAAGAAGTAACAGGTATGAAAGGAGTGTGGAACGCCTCCACGTTTTGGTTCCCCGAAAGAAAGACAAAATAAAAGAGATTTCCGAAAAAAAGAGGTTGGGCAAGACAAACATATCCCACTGTGTGCGCTGACATGTTATTGTAAGGTCACTTGTAAGGTTTCAGAGAGGCAAAGCCTCACCCCCACCGACAGCCCTGCTTCTTTGGCCAAACATCCATCGGAGGTCCAGCCTCATCAGATGCTATTTAACACCAAGCAGCTGTCAAATAACAAAAAAAAAATCTGTTATTTATATGTGAGGTAAATGGTACAAGTCAGGCTAGGAGGAGGCATGAAGTGGATTATCATTTCAATAGGCACAATCCCAGTGCCTCTGTGCACACTTTGTGGGGAGCTCCATGGTTCTCTTGAAGGTTAAAAGGAGCAAATGGAATTCTATTTAATCCATTTAGCCAGCAGGAAGAGTGTGTGTGGTCTGAAAACACCATCAGTGCCAACTGCCCAAACAAACTAACGAGCATTACACACATAAACACACAACACAGCCAGACAGCAAGACTTTAAAAAAAGATTAAATGAAGGAATAAAGTTCCTTATGAGAATGTGGACATTAGCATACAGCTGAAAGAGACTGAAAACAGTCCGCCTTGTTGTTCTACATGAATGTTAATTGAAGTGGCCATTAAATTCAGTTAGGGAGGGAACTGCTGCTCTCGGGGATTATATGACCCTGCTTAAGTAAACACCAACTGACCTCCATTATGACTACTTATCACATCTACAGCTCTTTCCCTTCTTTACTGCTGGAGGGGTGAAGTCTGACACATTCCTCTCCAAATGTTTCCTCCTGAGCCGGCTGGTTCGGGAGCGTGCGCTGATAGATGGGGAACAAGGATGCTTGCAGCGGCGCAAACGTTATTTCCGCTGCAGAGGGATCGTACAGGGAAGAATATTATTTCCACCTGGCCCAAAAGAGAGGGAGGTGGAGCAGGAGTAGCAGTTAAGGTTTTTCCAAATTGCCCCAAACTTCTTGGATGTCTCATTATCGTGACTTTTCTCAGGGTAATTTCAGCCCGCTTAATAAAACATGCATATATTCAGGCACACGAAAGCAGTACTTGTTCTTTCTTCTTCTCACGCACTAAACTCACGCAGTAAATGTAGCTCTTGCTCTCTTCCGCGAGCTCTAATAGACGGCAAATAAGTCAGGTCTGCAAGAATGAGGAGTGGTTTAGAATAATTCCTCCTGCCCTGTCCAACCTGGGGGACTGCCGCACATTATAATCCAACTATTGTTCTCCACAAATGGGCCTAGACTCTGTAAATACGGAGCAACAGAGAGCTGTGTGGGAGAAAAGGTCAGCTCATGCCTTGTTTTAACGATACCACATTCATTTAACTCACTTCCTGTGACTTTACAAAGGTAATAAATGAGAGGAAATGCAGAAAGGAGCCGGGAAAAAGATTGAGATATAGGCTTGGAAGACGTGAGGCTAAAGTTTAAGTTTTGATAGATTTGATGGAATAATGGTTCTATTAATTACATTTTCTTCCCATTTTTGCTCCCCTGTCTAACCCATTGGGCCCCTTAATACCATTGTTCTTACAGTGGAGGAGCTATTCAAGAAAATAAGGTCTTAGGGCATTTTATTACTGAGAAACTAGCTTCATTACAGTTAAAGGAAGTCAAAAACTGTAAGGGAGCCAAAGAGCCTTGTGATTTTTAAAGCCTATGGCGCGCAGCAAGTCTCATGGAAACTGTGTGCTACAAAAGCATGTAGTACCTCAGCTATTAAACGTATATTTTCCACACATGCCTGTTTGTAATTAACATCCATCTTAGCTCTGCAGCTCGATGCATGCATCATGTGTTCCTTGTTAGAGAAACCTGGCGAACAACAAGAAACAAAACCTGGCGACTCCATATGTTGAGATTACTGCACTCTTTGGTTGTCGAAGCCTGCTGGTCCCTGTGCCTGTCGCCACATTAGAGGATCTGCTGGGACACATCACCGAGCACCTCCTCCAGCTGCTTGGGGGTCAAACGGCACCAGAGGGGGAGGATGGAGGAAAAAAGAAAAAAGGATGGAGGAAGTACAGGGTTTCTGGCAAATCGCACAGTAGTGGCAGCAGAAAGGGATCAGACCCGTGTGTGTGTGTGTACATGTGTGTGTTTCATGATCTGTGTCAAATGTCACCTGATGATTGACAGCAACAGACTTAACATTTTTACTGTCGTCTCAGGTGTTCCATTTTGAAAAGTACGTAAAGTAACACTTTCTCTTCCTGGCGCCAGTCAGAAAGAAGCTGTGAATTATTTTCTTCACATTTGGTCACAGTCATGTACTGGTACATTTTACAGGAGCACCTTTACTTAACTATGCGTGCAGGTTTCCATTCCCCCTGACTGTATTTCACAGCATATCAGAGTCAAACTGCTACATCTGCACTGCAACACACAGCTCAGTGTAACAGTCTTTAGCTGGGAGAACAGTGGGATATCTGCACTTCATACATTTTCAAGAATCATTTCACTGACTGTCAAGTACATATCTGTACATCTGGAGCCAATTTAAGAAAAAAGCACTTTTTTTAAAACAATAAATCAGTTTAGAACGATTAGATCTTTACTGTCATCCAGAAGCTTCTGGTTTGTTCTTTGCAGACATATGTTAACCAGCAAACCTTAGATCCTCTTATAAGATAATTTAAAAGCAGTTTTTTTTATTGCGATTTAATTGTGTGTGAATCTGTGTTTTCCAGGACAGAGTTTCTGCAAAGCGACAGTTGAATATTTTTTTTTTTAGCTTAAAACACTTAATTTCTTTAAAACTTGAGTTGCTTCTCATCTGAGTGCCAGAAAAAAACACAACAAATCTTTTTCTATCTTAAAATTCCACTCAAATCATCTTCTGATCTATTCTAAAATGTTCCCAGTGGTTATTCCAGTATTAATATGCCATTTTTAGCCAAAATATAATGGTGGAGAACAACCCCGCCCCTCTTCCCCTTTCCGTTGCTGAAGGATCTCTGTTTACATACTTTTCTACAAGCTTCCAGCACCTCACACCCCAAACCTAACAATAAAGGTGGAAAAGCTTTCCAGCAATATGTTTTTGACCCAGCTTGGGTGATGAAAATGAAGACGAACATGGATCTAGTTGTCCACAATTTCATGCATCACAATGGATTGAAGCAGGGAGCCTTGTATGCTCCTAATTCACAACAATTTGAATAAAAAAATGCTAAAAAAAATGCAAAATTTTCTTAATACATGCCATTAAAAATGCCACAAGAACATGTTAAAGTTACAATTTTTATCAGAGTGGATCTTTGAGAAAATTCTGCCTGTGCTCAATCTGACTTTCCCATTTACTTTTGGTTTAGTTGTGCGGGAAAGGCACAGCTACTACGCCGTGAATGAGGCATTGTCTGCAGACCCACAGATATAATCTCCCCCTCCAAAACCACTGCCAACCCCCTCCTGCCACCTCTGCCTTCAGCTTTGATGGCCACATGCACGTATTGCACCTATCAAGCTCCTGCTAAAAAAACACACACATCCCAGCCAAACCAGAGAATTTCAGAAGCCCCAAAGACTGTATTCTTCCAACTATTACATTTCCTATCATAACAAAATCAAAACTATTTGCCAGTATATGGTTCAGGAATCAATGAAATTGCTGTAGTTATATTTCACAAATGTAAACAATTATTAAGTAGGAATAAGTTTGGTTGGACTGAAGTCTGATTTCAAGTCCAAAAGTGATAGGAAACAGCAGCAGGAGAGCTGGACTTGTCTTCTTTCAACCTGATGCTGACAGAAGATGTTAGTTTGGTTTAGCAGCAGTGAGTGTGTAAACTTGCACACAGGCGTGACAAAAAAGGGTCTCCAATTCCCCCGACCCATGTTGATTTTTTTGGGTCTACAAACAAAGAAAAAAATTCTTACTTCCAACTTCTTCTTCTCCACAACACAACTTAGAGAGTCTTGTGTTATGAAGAAGCACTCACCTCTGAAACAGTCAGACAGGAAAACAGCCTCTAAGATGAATAACAAAGTTTTCAGGATGTCCATTCTGTGCAAAAACTCATAAGTCTGGAAGACATAAAGAAAAACAATAATAACATTTACACAACCATATTAATAATTTATTTGTATTTCCTTCAGCAGAGCCTGGAAAATGGAGCAGGAATGGAAAAACATTGACTTACAGCAGCATCACACGTGTGAACGATTAGTCTAGCCCAAAATATTTTACAGTCACACTGTACAGCTGAAGAAATACTTTATGGACTCAGGTATGTATTTAAGCTGTATATCAAAACCGCTAACGCTGGGAATGAAGAGTGTTTTCCTCCCAATTAAACAATGATGCTCAGAAACAGTAAAAACTCAACTTTTTAAAAGCACATACCTTTAAATTTTCGTGGTTTAGGTCAGTAAAAACCGCTCTTCGCTAAAGTCCAGGCTGACTCCATGAATCAAAAGTGACAGCGGCCGACTTCCCGCTGAGCTCTAACCCACCAGCACATGACTGCTCCCCCCCCGGACACACAACATCGAGGTAGCGGCCACTTCCACTAACACACAGCCACTGCGTGCTCTCACGGTCGAACTCAAAAATTGTATATAAATATGTGCGGCGGGTCGGTGGTACGGTCCGGTCCGTGGAAACGTCCACCAAGTAACTCCTGGGGAGCGCGCGCGCGCACAGTGGAGATTTGTCCGTCCCAACGGTGGCCGCCGCGAGCCAATCACAGCCTGCGGACGCTGTTAACTCTTTCTCAAGCTAACCTCGTCGTTACAAACACCTCAACCTTGCTGTCAGTCTAACACAGGGGTGGGCAATTGTTTTGACTCGTGGGCCACAAAGGGTTCTAAAATTTGGCATGAGGGCCGGACAAGGAGCAGATGGAAGGAGAGATTTGATAATCAACCTCATAAACTAAAAAAATAATATGGAATTTAGAGAAAAACATGCTTTAATTTGGATTCAAATTCACATATATTAATTTAAAAACAGAAAACTTGGGAGTTTTAATTTCTAAATTTTGATTTTTGTTCTCTTTTGGGTGATCCAATGGGTTGATGTTCTTCAGAGGAAAATGTGAACTCAAAGAAATGCTGCATTTATGTGGTGTAGGAATAATCCGAAAGATCACCATCTGACTCAGAAAGGAACACACACGAACGTCAGAGAAACAACACCATTCATGGGAAGAAACCAGAAATACAATGAAAATAAAACAATAATTAGGATTTTTGATTCAATGTATTTTAATTTGGAGGGCCACATTAAGTAGCTTAAGGGGCCGCATGTGGCCCCCGGGCCGTAGTTTGCCCACCCCTGGTCTAACATATATGGAAACTGATTACAGAACACTAACACGGCTTTTTCAGAGTACTTGAACAATTCTTTTGTAAGTACAAAATACCTATACATTTTCATTTGTTATTAAGGAATTCATTCCACGGGTTTTAATACATTTATTATATTATAATAAAATAAAATTAAAATATTTTTGGTTAATATTGGAAGAAAAAAATTCTTACATCATGAAGAGCATGTGCTGCCACCTGCTGGCAAACCGTTTTATAATATGCTCAACAAGTCAGTATGAGCAAAAACCTTACTTTTTAAGAAGTTATATGCTGCAGACTTTTAAAAACTAGATAGAAAAAAACTGATAGTTAAATTTTGGAAAATGTAAAACTATCAGAGATAAGTTTCTTTTTGGGTATAAAGGAAAAAATCTTGCTGTAAACGAGAATTTCAGTGTAACTAAAAAAATATACACTCACCTGTCATTTTGGTACACCTTGGGCCCCCTTTTCCTTCATATCTACCTTAATCCTTGGTGGTATAAATTTGACCAGGTGCTGGAAACACATCTCAGAGATTTTTTGGTCCATATTGACCTGATAGCATCACACAGTTACTGTATATTTATCAACTGCACCTCCATTATGCCAATTTTCTGTCCCACCACATCTCAGAGGTTCCCTATTGGGTTGAAATCTGCAGACTGTGGGGACCATACGAGTCCAGTAAACTCATTATCATGTTCAAGAAACCAGACTGATTAGATTCCAGCTTTATGACATGTTGTCCTGCTGGAAGTAACCATCAGAAAATGTTACACTGTGGTTTTAAATGGATGGGCATGGTCGCTAACAATTCTCAGGTTGGCTAGGGTGTTGTAACCATGCTCAATTGGTACTTGGTGCACCAAGAAAACATCCCCCATACCATTATACTACCTCCACCAGACTGAACCATTAATACGAGGCAGGATGGATTCATGCTTTCATGTTGTTGATGCCAAATTCTGACCTTACCCTCTGAAAGTTGCAGGAGAAATGGAGACTCATCAGACCAGACAATATTTTTACAATCTCATATTGTCCAGTGAATTTTAGCCTCAAGTTCCTGTGGGCGTAGCACCCAGTGTGGTCTTCTGCTGCTGTAGCCCATCTACCACTTCAATGTGTTCAAAGATGCTCTTCTGCAGACCTAGGTTGTAACCAGTGGTTATTTGAGTTACTCTTGCCTGTCAGCTAGAACCAGTCTGGCCATTCTCCTCTGACCTCTGGGATCAACAGAACTGCCACTCACTGGATATTTTCTCTTTTTTGGATCATTCTCTGTAAACTCTAGAGATGGTTGTGGGTGAAAAACCCACAGATTAGCAGTTTCTGAAACACTCAGACCAGCCTGTCTGGCACAAACAACAACACCACATTCAAAGTCACTAAAACCATCTTTCTTCCTCATCATGATTGATTTGAACACACCTACATGGAGTTACTGCCATGTAATTGGCTAAGAAATTTGCATTAACAAGCAGTTGGAGAGGTTTGCCTAATAAAGTGGCCAGTGAGTGTATGTAAATGTATTAATAATTGATTTCCAACCATTCCTAGTTCTTGGGGTAAAAAAAGAAATGCACGGAAACGATTATTTTAAATTATCTGACCTTACTCAGCTCTCTCCTATTGCGCCTCTGTTGTTTGTTCAGTCTGATTCAAATTTTGACTCAAATAAAGATAAGAACGCTGATACCAACAGATTTTTACTGTCCTTGGTCACCTACAAATGGTGCTAGTACACTTACCCCAACTGATAAATATCTATCTTTTTCTAAATTTGGAACACTAGCAGTAGCAGCATCCTTAGAACAACAAGCAAAGAAAGATTGGGAGACATTTTAACAGGAAAAAAAAACTATTTATTTCAATATACATTGCATTAAAAACTATATAACATCTTATTTTCCCCAATGTATTTTACACAGCTCTTGTAATGAAAATTAACATGACTTTTACAAAATAAGAACAAACTCTGAAATAAATTCTTCCTTTACTGGATGATTTCTTGCTCTTTTTACAAATAATTATAATTTAGGTTATTTTTGTTCTCTATACAAAAAAAAAACATTACCTTAAGTAGAATGTTTGTATGATTTGCTTAATAAAATCAACAATGGTGCAACAAAATAATGGATTTGGAGTATAGAATGCCTGAGAAAACATTTCAAGTCAGAGCAGAATGGAAACAAATCTCATCAGATAGTCGAGACTCATTTTGGCCATTAAAAGAAATATTGGAATATATTGGAATGGTAGCATAAAACTCTGAATGGAAGAATGTCAGTTTGAAAACACATTTGATTATGTTTAATGGTAAAATCAGACCCATTTTAAAATGTAAACATTCTCTACTAAAACTAACATTTCTTCTTTAAAATGGCAAAAATATGTTAGCTAGCTAGGCAAAGGCTTTTATTTTTAAATGTGAAAGACAAGTGCTAAAATTACAGTATTGCACATAAACATTTATGAGGAAGTTAAGATCATTGGCCAGTAATTAGCCTGTGCTCCTATGAGGGTCACTTTATCCAAACGACACCGACTGGAGTTTAAATGGGGCATTGAGCATAAAGAAATCAGCCTATAAAAGCTGATCGTGATGAAGAAAATCATTTCATTCCATCTCAGGGTCCTCGGAGTGGCCATTGCTGCAAATGCAATAACCCATAGCTGAACAGTAAAAGCAACGGGTGTGTTTGAAAAAAAGCACCAAATCCCCTTTAGACATATAAAAACCACATTCAGAAATGGATGTAAGAATGTCATACAAAATGAGTTTTGCTTCAGTGGGATCAGTGGTTTTTGCTTTAGATTGCCCTCAAATTAGAGTTTATATACAGAACAATAACCGTATACATTTGATTACAGTCAGTTACAACCAAAGTTGACTTATTTACATGTGACTTACATTCCTCAGTGATAAGCCCTGTGATAGTTTGGGCACAAATGTCAGAAGGTAAATAAAACAATAAAATATATGTCTTTTGATTGAAACCAAAATTACAGTAAATCAAGAGACATAGATGCCTATTTGGTTTTGAGATGCAAACTGCTACAAAGGGTTGCAGCACAATGCCAGTTTTAATTCTATGTGCTCGTCCCCTTGGAATAACATTCAGGCAGGCCTCTGGGCATTAATTATGTAGGGGGCGAGGGTTAAATTTTACGATCCCCTGATTAATCAGCATCTCGGAACAGATCACACAGAAGATTCATGTGTGGATCTTCTAAATCATGCTTAGTCCATTAGGTGTAGTACATTTTCAGAAGAATGGGAGCTTAAGGCGGTGATCTGGGTTCAAATTCCTGCCTTGTCGCTGTAGAAGGGTGTGACATGAAACATGTAACAGTGGGTGCACACTCTGACAGGCTTTACTTGGCCATATCGAGGCAATGGAGCAGAATGAGAAGAGCAGCGAGAGCAGAAGATCTGAAATGACATATCAATTATTGATCATCCAGAACAAAAAACCTAAAATGTATTCATTGTGCACCTTTAAAAAAAATAAACATGGAATACCTTTCCACAGCTCCTACAGTGATGCTTCCTGCGGATGACAGTGAAGGGAGCCTTGCAGGCGATGCAGGAGTTGCATGCATCATCAGGGACCCAGTCTGGGGGGTCTGAACAGAGCCAAGAAAAGGGAAAAAGTACACAAACAGCAGAACTGTCACCATGTGAGCACTTGCTGAGAGTGGAGGAAAAGGAGCAAGCTGACATGTATACTCAAAGTGAGTCTGTTTTTGGACTCGCTGACCTTCGAACTGCCCCTCCCGGGCTTTGGCTGCCAATTCCGTGGAGGAAATGGTCTCCTGACACAGAGCACAGTCTTCCAGCACCGCACTTCGTAGAACAGGGCCTGCTGGGGTAAGTAGAACAAAGGGATCAGAGCTGTTATCCGGTATCAAAAAATAGTTACTTATTTGAAAAGCAGAACTGGAGAGTCGTGGCCCAGTTTGGGATGAAGATGTGAAGAAGAAAAGTTTTATGAGAATTATTTCATGGGTTTAAAGGGTGACTTTGAATCAATTTGATTGAAATAAACAAATTGAAACCTTTTTTAAGAACACAAAGTTTAACAAATATTATAACTATTTAGCAGTTAAAGCAGCAAACTTTTTGCATTTTATTGTAGATTTCCTAAATTCATTGACTATCATGCATATGAAAAGATAATATTTACAAAAAAGCATAAACTGTTGTATCCCAGTAACATTTTCCTCACTTTTCTTTAGCTTGTCGTTGTCTCCTTGCTCAGACTGGGTCGCCATGACCTCAAATAAAGTTTTGAGGATGCTGCGAAGGTCGCTGGCGTAGTTTGTCTGCAATTGATCTGCAACACCTATAACACAACATCATTAACAATTAAACAAAATAAATAATACATTAACAATAGACATTTTGTTGCCAATATAGTTAGTTAGCCTTATTCGTAGTCCTGGATTACAGGGTCCTGTCAGGAACTACTCAAACAATAAAAGAATTACCTGATATGCAAACAAACAGACGGTGGATGAGGTCACGGCTGCTGTGGAAACGCGATCGGATCCTGTTCCGAGTTACCACCTTGGTATCTTGTGGGGTCGGCCGGACTTTTTGGTGGTCCAAGTCTTCTGAAGTCCCTGAGCTAGGAGTCAGGCTGCTGACAGGGCTGCATGGGAGAGTGGATATAGTTATGAATCTGTTACATTTAAATGTCATAATTAACACTTATCAGTCGCATGCATTATACAGGTAAAACGTAAACATTTTTTAAAGAATAATCAGTCCCTCCTAAATTTTGTGATTACATTAATTCCTGCAAAATTAAACCAATTCCCATAAATTTTCTTTTCACAGCTAAAGCCAAAAGGTTTGATTTGGAACAAGCTGCTCTGTCAAACTGTCCCCACCAATCATGTTTAGAGGCTCAAATGTCAAACCAATCAGACGTGCCACTACACCCCGTTTTTAATGTCCCAACTTGTGACAGGGGTCGCGACATGATTTAGTCCATCAGTAAAAACAAAAATTACAGCTAAAGATTGTAGGCATGCAGACGTATGAAAAAATACCAGGTTTGAAAGAAATCTGCTGTTATATTTCTTTTGGGAAAACTTAAAAGGTATATTTTTTAAACTTGATGTAATTCCTTATAATCTGTAGATACAGATATGTAGACAAAAGCCCAAAAAGTATCATTTCTATGATTAAAAATGCATGAAAATTATTTAGTTATAGGGAATTGATACAATTGTTTAGTCTAAGTGACAATTCTAACTAAAACAGCTGTTTTTAAATGTCTGTGTTGAATAACAAATAAGATTTCAGAATTTCAGCACTTTAGAATAGAAGTTAGGATTAAATATGTATAATAACAAAAAAGAAACAAATTTAGGGCAAAGGAACCAATAGCCACAAATAACTAAATTTAAGTCTAAATTTAAATAATTTTTTTGCATTATATTTTTATTTAAATGCAACAAAAACTCATAAAATCTTGGGGTGTCAACTTTCCAACAAAAATATAATGTTGATCACTTTTGTGAGAAATTTATAAAGAATTGCTGCTAATTGCATTCGTTTTTCCAGTTGCTTTATCTCAAAGATAAAAAAATAAAATATTTCATGTTAAACTAAATAATTGTTGATAAAGGAATGTAATCAATGCTGTGTATTTATAGTGGTGGTATATACAAATTCATTTAAATAACCTGGAGTATAAAAAGGCTCTAAATTTATACTCCCCTGTCTTATAGCTGAGAGTTATTACAAAAAACATTTTGCAACATTTTTCACAACTTTTTGGAAAAATGCTAGCAACTTCTAATTTGTGTCATAAAAATACCAAATAATAAAGAGTAACATGCCTCATTTAGTTTTTTTTTTTTTGCTTTATAATTTAGTATTGACTCATATGTATTTCTAGAATATTTTATTTTTTACATATCATCTAGTTAATTTTTGCCTAATATAAAACAAGCATGTTCATAATCATCCTAAAAGTATGAAAATTTACCTTACTAAGTCTTCTTTTTTGTTTCAAACCGTTTTTCCTTGAATTTCAACAGTTGAGTATTAATAAGCAAAAACGCACAAGAAACAACATCAAATAGATCTTTCAGAAATAGAATGACTAATATGAATACAATTAAAAAATATACCTTCAAGTCCAGACAAATATTACTCTCGATGGCATTAAAAAGATTATGAGAAAATCTGATGTCAAAAGATCAAAACCCTGAAGAATTGGTGGGTGGCCCACAACCTTTAAACATTATTTGTACAGTGAATCCCATCACAGTAAATCTTAACAAAACATAGGGGTTGAAAAGGGAGCAAAGGAACCTTTTAGAGCATTGTTTTGAGAAAAGGGGTAGCAAACAGTAACACGCTATGATGAATGATGGTTACCTGGGAGAATATGCACTGCTTGACAGACTACATGTGGTGACCGATACACACTCACAGTCACTCCCTGATACAGAACTGAGGGGAGAGTTGGGAAAACTGAAAAGAACAAACCCAAAACAAATCAAAATTAAATAAATGAAGGTGTAATAATGAAAAACACAGTCAAATCAAGTATAAAAATGGCAAAATAAATATAAAATTTAATTAAACAAATTAAATTCAGCGTGACTATATTGAACCCAAACCTGGACTTTTTTCTGTTGTCCTCTTTGGCGTCCCGCTTTGCGTCTTTATTTTCCGACTCCTCCTTATCCATCTCCCTGTCCCTTTGTCGACCTCCACTGGCATGCTGTTTATCAGTTCTCAGCTGGTGGCTGCAAGGCGAGAAGCCGTTCCTCCTGTTGGAACTGGAGTCCTGAAAATGATCCGTCTGCTCTGGATGCCCCACCGAGCACTTATCACAAAGTTGGGAATTTAAATCCTCTTCCCGAGGCTCTGCGGTACAACGGGGAGAAGGGGGAGTAAGCTGTGCCATCTCAGCTTTACTGCTAAGTTCACGAGCAGTCAGTGGGAGCCGGCACGCAGCCGACTGGATGACACTACTTGCGGCCGGGGTTTTACAATGTTTGTCCAACCTAAGGGCAGGGCCAAATCCAAGGCCTGTGGACTCTGTAGTGATGGCATCCTCGTGACCGTCCTCACAGCTCCCGCAGCAGACACAGGAGTTGAGCAGACAGTTAGTGGCCACTAGAGGGCCACAGGGCTCAATCTGAGAGGGACTGGGCCGAGGCAGCAGCAGTTTGTCCACCGTCAGCTCAGTCAAGCTGGGAGAATGAGGGTTAAAGATGACTGTGGCAGACAACTTCATCCCTCCCATGCGATGGGCTATGACCTCCGCGGTTTCAGCCGCCGTTCCTTCTAAGCCCATCTCCCAGCCATTGGTGTAAGGCAGCGGTTCAGAAGTGGGGACAGAGGTGCATGGGGGAGGCTTTGGCACAGGACAGTGTGTGTTCAGGCTGCGTGGCTGTGGAAAAGGCTGTTCTGATGTGGTTTCAGAGAACCAGCCGTTCTCGTTCCAGGCTTGTGATGCACAGGCTCTTTGGAATGAGGATCGATGCAGTTACAGGGCTCTTTTGACAGGCAGGTCATGCCGTCTCCTGAGGCATCCAGGTCTTCCATGAAGAAGACTCTGTCTTCCTCTTCAACATAGATACCAGTTCTTCCTCGGTTCCTCAAAATCCTGCGTGGAGAGGACTCAGTGCTGGATGGGCCACTAGAGCCACCCAGCTCTTCTCTCCTGGGATGGTGGGCCGGAGATTGGCCTTGGCTCGGAGGCGATAGCAGAGTGGACATTTCATCTCCCACACGATGTACCATCATGTTCAGCTGCTCGAGCTCCTCTTCGTCATACTGCATGGAACAGGCCAGCTCAGCCTCCTCTGCTTCCTCGCAGAGCAGGCCCTGCTCCTGTTCCTCCTCTCCTGTTTGGGTTTCCACTTCCTCCCACTCCTTTTCTACTTCTGCTAACTCCTCCTGCTTACTGGAACAGACAAACACCGGCGTTTGGTCCTCCTCCCGCTCACCCTCCACTTTTGAGGAGTCATTAGCAGGGCTGCAGGATGAGCAGTTCTCTTGGGCTTTTGCTGGTACACCGTTTGTGATGAGTCCCTGACCTGAAGACAACTCGCCATCCTGAGAAATACACAAGTTCCTCTCCAGTGTCATCAACTCCTCTTCAGTGAGAGTTTGTAGGAGGTCTCTGGAAGAAGCAGCAGAGAACGGATGCAGTTTTTGTAAAAAAAAAAAAAACATTTACATTTTGTGATATTTGAAAGCCCTCACCTAATTTTCCTCAGTAAAGTGCGAAAAGGCCTGAAGAGTTCAGACATGTCCTCCGATTTTCTGTCAAGGTTAAGGGGTCCCTCTGGATACACAACCAGCCCACTGAAAAGAAACATGTTTGACTTAAAAAAAAAAATGGAGCGGAAATGAACAGTGGCGAGGCAACACTTACCACACAATAGCTAGTCTGGGAATTGTAAACATCAGAGCGGGTTCATAGTCATCAATCATGTCTTGTGTGAGATAGTTCAGCTTTAGAGCCCTGCAACAACACACAGATGAAAAACACACGATTAAAAAAAAACCACATTTATAAAGTTCTAATGCTTCAAAAATAATACAAATATGTTACACTTTCAAAAAATGTACCGTACCTTTCCACCGTCTCACAGAAGAGAACAATCACCTCCTGCTGCACATAATATTCTTTGGGAGACTTCACAGGCACCATGGCAGACACATAACTTAGAACAAAGAAAAGAGAAAAATGTTACTTATAGGGACATATCATTAAATTCTTTAACTTTGTAGATCAAACTCATCGTTTTCACCTAAGCTCAAATTCAGCAAAAAGGTTGTCAAAATGTCGCAGTGCGTCCTTCATGCGGTCTGTGTACAGGTTGAGGTCTCTCAGGGCTTGGTCTCTAGTGATGTTGCGTACCTCCTCCAGACTGCGAGTGAGGTCTTTGGCCAGAGGTCTCATGGCTATACTTTCGATCTCTCTGTTCATGATGATGGAGCCAGCAGCCAAACACTGCGCAAGAACACGTGCAGACTAGTAAAACTCTCAGAACAGTATCGATCAACTCTGACATTTTTGTGGATTAGTAAATATCCCTATTGCAGTAGATTTTTTTTTTTTTTGTCATGTGCTTCTAACATGTTTTCCTCTGGACGGACTCAGGTGGGAATACATTACCTCAGCACCAAACCACAGTTGTCCTGCCAAGTTGTCATGACGAATCTCCTCAGGGAACTTCACACTGAAGTCTCTGTTGGCACGGTCGTTGGGGATACATTCATCCATGATTTGGCTGATGATGTTCAAGACACTGTCCTGCAGACGAACGCAAAAGACACAACTATAATAAAACATTTCATATAGATTTTTTTCTAGATCAGTCTGTGACTTTGATTTAATTCTATACCACCAATTTAAACACTAAAGTGTTATCACTAAGACAGGGATTTCTTTTCCTAGCAGCAATTTGTCCTTGTATGGAAACTGGGATCACATTTTCTTATGTTGTTTTTCAGTAGTAATGATTGCAATAAATTATATTGATTATTGTGGTTTATTACGGTGGCGCAGTGGTCCAAAAACATGCTTCATAGGTTAATTGGTTACTCTAACTTGTCCCTAGGTGTGAATGTGAGAGTGAATGGGTGTATGATTGAGGCCTGCGACAGACTGGCGACCTGTCCAGGGTGAATCCCACCTTCGCCCATCAGTAGCCGGGTTAGGCTCCAGCACCCCGGCGACCCAAAAAGGACAAAGCGGCCAAGAAAAGGAATGAAGGATATTGTTTGCCAGATAAATTCTTAATTTTTAAAATTGAGTTTGATTCATGTGATAAACAATTCATCTGTGTTCCTTTACCCACATGAGTTTCTCCCGGCATGCCATAATTGTGAGAGCAGGCATGTTGACACACGAGCAGCATCACAACAATCCCCACAGAGGTCCATGAATAAGACATAACTTGCAGTGGCAGCTGAAACAACCATTTGGGCTTGAATTTTCTACCCTTCTATATTTGGCTCCTCAGCACTCAAACAAATTATTTGTCCAAAACCACAGAGATCTGAAAGACAAACCAGTCCAAAATCCTCCTTTCTACACTTTTTAAAGCAAATATTATTTAAACATTTTTGTGTGGACTTATAGGAAGCCAATTTGGATTAAAGTTCCAGCTTAGACTTGGAAGGTCAGACACAACTATGGAAAAAAATAAAAGGTTTACACTTGTTGGGATTAAAAATGAAAGCGTACACAAGAAAGCCTGCCAGATGGAAGGAGGGGAAACTGAAACAGAACAGTTGGGGATGAACCGCTGACCTTATTAAGTGAGTCTCACCATGAGCCCTGCTTGTAGGAGGGAGGCTAAGGAACAATAGGCCAAATGAAAACCTCTTTCACAAGCTGGGGCTGCATAAATCTATTGCAGAAATCACTTTATTTTTTTTTTTCAGCAGAGCCTGAGGTTTCTCAATGCCAACAAAATACTGTAAAGTCCAGAAAATGCAACAACTCAAAGGGTGTAAGGCATATCATTTAGTTTATGCAAGTGTTAGTACTTGTGCAGAAATATTCTAATTTAATTCTTTACATTAAGTTATAGCATAACAATGAAAGAGCACAGATGGGAAGAGTTTCTTTTTAAAAGTAGATACACCTGGTGCATTAGGGACATAGAAAAAAAAAGTTAAGATGCCACAAAGATTAAAATCTGAATTTGTAAGCATAGGCAAATAGAAATGGAAATTTCTACCTGCTGAAACACAAGAAATTCTGTAGCCCTTAACATTTTTTTTCCTGGGTTTATAATGGAATTAAAGTCTGTTGCTTTTTTTAAATCAAAAACTTAGTAATTCTGATGTTTTGGCTTTATTTTGTATCTTTAATGGAAACATTTATTTAATGCTATATGATGCTATTAGAGGGCTTTCAAGATTTATTTTGTTCACTGCATCTCTTTCAACAAAATTATTGCTTTAAAAGTACATTAAGTCATGAATAAGTAATAAACCTACATTGTTGTTGTCTTCTGAATCACATTTAGTTTAAAGTCCCACTCTGATCAGCTTTTGATCTATTTTAAATGCATTCCAATTGCTCTTTTAACTATGTTTATGCCATTTTTAGTCCAAAAAAACCCCTTTGTTTTCATCTAGGGCAATTTCTGCAGAGTGGCAGCAGTTCATTAGAACTTCGCTTATCAGTTGTAGGTGGGATCGTTGGCACAGAGCAACCCCGCCCCCATTCCCCTCCCCGTTGCTGAGTGCTCTCTGTTTACATGCTCTCCTGCTAGCTTACAATACCTCACACACCAACATAACATTACCAGTGCAACAAAGATGCAGAGCAATATTGGAGCTATCTAGCCGTACAAGTTTCAAGCCAGATGCTAGCTCAGACGAGGAAAGCAAAACGTCAGACATTAAGCAACTATTTCCGATAATCACGGGATCGTTTTCTTTTTAGCCACACCTCTGAAGGAGTCAGTACACAAATCACCTGAATTTTCCATCAGCTGCAAGACCTGAGGAAGTTACTCAAATAATCAGCTAAAGATCTTGTAGACAAACCTTCTAAAGTCTAGTTACTCTGAAGAACAGAAAACTGTGATAACATGACCTGAATAACTAGGAATCTTTGCAGAGAACACAAACAGGAAACATGGCAAAGATTGAAATCCAAGCAGTGGGTTCATTTACCTATTTTCCAGGTTTGCCCTACTTAGTGGCTATTTTTACACTTTACACACACTGGATAGCAGAGAATGATGACTTTCTCTGTTCTCTGTACCAACCTGACAAGATCGGAATTGGTTGACCAGTAGAGTGCATCTCTGAGGGTCCTTCCTGCCATCCAGGCTGTCCAGCTCACTGGCCACCTGGTTCAGCTCTTCATCAGCATAATAGAATTGGGCCAAAAGCTGAGGGTCAGTCCTCTGTGGGCAGACACAAGGCCAGGTTTAATACAACCATGCACAGAACTAGCAAAACACTCAAAAGGTAACAAATTCAATTGACAGCAAACATTAATTAATGGGATTAAAATACAATGTAGGATGTGTCAACTCTCATAGAAATTCAAGGCACTGTTCTGTTTGTCACACACCAGAGCCTTCTCCTGCACCTGAGAACGTCTTTATGCAATCCTCCCGCAAAATTCACAGTAAGAAATGAAAAATGTTTGGTATGTTTGAGCCTACTGCTACATACCACGTTTGTGTCTTTTTGAATAAAAAAAAAGTCTAACTAGTTCACAAAGACTGAAAGATTAAAACATTTTAAACAAAGATTTTTTTTTCTGTTTTGCTTTGTTTTTCATCTTAATTGCACGTTTTTTATTTTTAAACAAAGCTTATTCAAGTTACATAACAAATGGCAACTAATGAAATAGTTCAACACTTATTTTCTGACTGTAAAAAAAACATCTTCTTGAAATTTTATGCAAATTTTATTATGTTTGCATCTAAATGATGGCAGACTAAACAGACAAAAGGCAAAAAAAAAGAAATAATGGTGAGAGAAGTCAAACCGCCACTCCAAACCTAAAAACTGGCTGAAATAAACAAATGTAGAAAGACCGGATTAACCACAGAGCTTTCAAACTGGCATTGAAAAAATGCTCTGCGAACATTGATAAAACTGGAAATATTCATGACAAAAGATAAAAAATAAAATGGAAACACATTTGTTTCCATTTTATTTTTTGAAAAAACATTGATATTATAGTTTTTGGCATCCTTAGTGCTGGTTGGGTATTGATGACCATTAAGCATTCTTATATACACAAAAAAATCCTATTAAACCTATTTTTTTGACTACAGTTTTTAGTTTACACAAGGCTTTTTATCCAGCAAAAAAAAAAATTATTATTAGTAGTAAACCACAAAATGAATTCATGAAAGTTTCAAACAAAAAAGCACCAGCAACTAGTCTCCTATATTGCACAATAAACTTGCCCTAAAATTAATGAGAGCCAAACTGGTTTAAACATTTGTAAACACCTGCAAATTTCCCAGGAAGACCTCCTGATATCTAAAAGGTTAATGGATCTATAAATGGCAAGCACATGCAAACAACCATCATCACAAACCACACCACCTCAAAGGCTTAAAATGACAGGCGTACTTTGAGTGATTAAAGCAGAGCCTGAGCTGTGCTTTTCAATAAAACTCTTTTGCAATGGATGCAAATTCTAGAGATGTTTGTTACCCCTGAAAAGTGTTTTGTGGCTTTGCTCATACCTTTTGTTTTCTCTGTAAATGTGTGTTCTTGCACGCCACTCCTATTAATACATTAAAACTGATGAAAGAACTATGAACGAACCAAGCTGCAATACTGAGGAGTAAATACTACTAACATGTACTGCACATGGGGTAGTTCCTCCTCCTGGGATGCCAAATGGTTTACCAGAATCTTTTTGAGGCTGTATTGTGTCACACTGTTTAAAGTGCAAGTGCTGAGCTCTTGACCTCGACTGAGGACATTGTCAACAAGTAGAAGGAATACTTTATGGATCTTCTAAATCCCACTGACACACCTTTCGTTGAGGAAGCAGGGAACTCAGAAGTGGGCCAGTCCGTCACTCTGACTGACATTACAAAGGTCCAGTAGTCAAGGAGCTCCTTGGCTCCAGGGCTGGATGAAGATCAATTTTCTCTGGGTTTTCAAAATTGAGTGGTGATCAGCCCCCCTGGACTGTCAGAATGGGGTGGTGGTCCCTCTTTTCAAGACAGAGGGTGTGCTAAAACTTCAAAGAATCCCACTTTTTAGCATTTCAGAGAAAATTTACTTCAGATTTGTTGTTCACCTTGGAGCATATCTCTTCAGGGGTTGCCACAGTTAATCATCCTTCACTGATTCGCAGATTTGGTTTGGCAGTGATTTTTAAACCCAATGCCCTTCCTGACACAAATCTATATTTTATCTAGGCTTCAGACTACTGGAGAGAAGAATTTGGCCAATAGTCTGATTCATGAGAATCAGTGCAGTTTTTGCCCTGGTTGTGAAACGATGGATCAGCTTAAACAGAGTGCCTCAGGGTTCATGGATGTTTACCCATCCAGTCCACAAACGCTTTGTGGGGCAGTTTGGAGTCTAGTGTGAAGCATCTGGAATAAGAATTAGCACCTACAAGTCAGAAGCCATAGCTGAGGTGGTTTGCCCTTTTCTGGGTAGGTGGAGAGCTCCCGCCCCAGCTAAAGGAGATTAAGTATCTTGGGGTTTTGTTCACGAGTGAGTGAAAGATGGAGTGTGAGATTGACAGGCGAGATTGTCAGGTGCAGCTGCAGCAGTAATGCAGTTGCTGTGTCAGTGTGTTGCTGTGAAAAATGAGCTGACCCAAAAGGCAAAGCTTTTAATTTACTGGTTAATCTATGTTCCCACCCTCACCTACGGTCATAAGCTCCAGGTCAGGGCAGAGAGCAAAGGATCCCAGATATAAGTGTCTGGAATAAGTTTCCTCTGCTTGGTGCCTGTGCTCTCTCTTAGCGATAAGGTGAGGAAGAGGAGAAGCTTGGAGGAAGCCCGTGCTCTGCTACATCAAGGGGTTGAGGTGGTTCGGTCATTTCTTTTGGATTACTCCCTAGAGAGATGATCCTCGCATGTCTCACTGGGACCTTAGGAAGACCCAAGATGGACTATGTATCTTAGCTGACCTGGTAGCACCTTGGGGTTCCACAGACAGAACTGGAGGAAGTTTCTGCAGAAAGGGACGTCAAAAAAGGTGCTGCCCCCGTGACCCAGCCCCAGATAAGCAGGTGAAGATGGATGGATGCACACAAGTATTATTTTAACAAATAGAATATGTCAAATCAGGAGACAGTAAAGTTTATCATCATAACCTCGCTGCTGATTTTTTATTTTTTTTGGTGGGGGGTGTTAGTGGTCACAACCAGCTATGAGCTGACATGTCAAAAAACAGAAGTGCAATACTTATAACTCTTTTAATTCTTCTTAATTTGGTCCAGCTCTGAAATTAGGGCAGATTAGCAATCACTGCCAACGAAAACCTAATTGTGTTTCACAGAACTAACACACAAGCTTGAAACACTACCCTCACTACCTGAATATCACAGGACAAAACCTGCGTCACACTTCAGATGTGTCAAGTGTGACATCTCCATCATTTCAGTAGAATAGGCAAAAAATGTAGAGCACAGCAGACATTGACCTCACACTGACATAGTCCTATTTGTTTGTGTTACACTAAGCAAACAAAGACGGTTACAGTCACAGGACCTTTTCCAAAGCTCTATTTTCTAAGATTGAAAAAAAAACAGAGTAACCCCATAGATGTTTTTTGCACAATGTATATTATTAATAACTTTAAATAATTATTTATTTTTTAAAATAACAGATCAAACACAATTATTTGAACTCAAATAAAGGTACATTTGCGGAAAATTAAGGTAAAGAGCTAAAGACAACATTTTAAATGCAAATTTCAGAAGTAAATAAAGAGGCTTTCTCAAAAATAAGAGAGAATCCTCCTATCATTCAGTCCTATTCTGGATTTATTTTAGATTTTATAATAATCTCAAGCAATGGCTTTCTTACAATTCTAAATCCATTATATATTATATTATGGCAGATTTCTTCGGACCTCATATTTTTTCCGTCTGAATAATACTTTTAAAAACAAGAATAAAAACACAAAATGATCATGTACAACTCTACATTTGATTTCCTTATGACGGAAACAAGAGTAAGGGAGCTAAGAGGAAAAAACAACACAAAGGAGCTATTGTTATCGAGCAAACCAACAATCGTGTTACAAATATGATGACATCAAAAAAACACAATTATAAACAGAGTAACTGATGTTTCATGTAAATTTAGTCTTTGTTTTTTGAACGTGGATAGCATTATCAATCAGGAGGCAGATCTGACTGAATAACTGTACAACAAGTGTTTGAAACTGAATGAATGTCATGATGACCAAACAGGGAGAAAAAAAAAAAAAAAAAGTGGGAGACGCTGAGAGCTTTTTCTAGCACAGGCACAATACGGCCCACAGACCGATGGCATTTGTACGGGCACATACACACCAGACGCGTTTTAGACAGACGCTATTCTGTAGTCTCCTCCAGCTGCCTTTGCTCACACAAAAGGGAACATTGCTGCAGCAATGAATCATGAGTGAGAAGTCGAATTTAGGGAATGCTCATTTGCCGTAGCTTTAGGTCATACAGAGATGTTGGGACAGTAATGATTATTTTCTTGTTGAAAAGAGATGTAAAATTGTATTTTTTGTCTTTTAAAAGTTGGCAGTGTTGATATGTATAATAAACCAGCTGCTAACAAACTCAATACTGAGCTCAAATTTAATTAGATTGCCAAAAGTTCATAACCAGTAAATCCGAGCTGAACAATAAAACCATCTAGTAAATTTTTTAGGATTACCTACAACCTTTCTGTTCAGTTTTATTCTCAAAAACGGCTTCCTTTGAAAAGTCCTGCTTGGTAGTGAATCAGCTTTGGCTAGAGAACAATCCAGAAGTGTTCCTGAAGTTTTATTTACTCCAATTGACTTCAAGTGCAAAGACTGAAAAGAATGCAGACTGCAAAGAATGCAGACTCAGTCGCTGATTAAAGGTCCCAATCTATAGTTTGAAGTGGTAGAATTGACCTCGTTGCACACTAAATCCATCTTAAGATGAAAATAATTTAAGCTTAGAATAGGAAATTTGAAGCCTAAAATAAATAAAAAATTCTGAACATTTTGCAGGATGATATAACAACTTAGATTAAAAACTTTGATGAAAATCATGATTTGGGTGTTTTTAACATATTCTTGGGGCATTTCTCTGATGATGGAGGACATGCATTAAGAAAATTAAGCTTAAAATTGCCTTTCTGAGTATTTTTTTATTCAATTTGTGAATCAGGAGCAGACAAAAATAATGCTTAAAAAATAACTTGTGACATCGAAAATATGCCGAAATTACTGATAAACTCCTGATGCTCAGCGTAAACTAAATCCTATAAAACAACACGGGTTTTTGATTTAGGCTAAAAACGGCATCATCATAAATAAAAGAGCACCGGGAATGCTTTTGTGATAGATCAAAAGATGATCGGAGTGGGACTTTAAGCTTAAATCTGCTAAGAAATGTTTTACCTTAAACTAAAAGGTATTTTTCACAGCTGGAAACTACAATCTCACTGTCAGATCTGATTTAGTGAACAGTGTCATCACCGACAACGACAGCTCTCCTGTACCTTGCATAAATGAGGAAATGATTCAGCAGATTTAGCCGTGTCCACTGTGGCGTGACTGTCCTGTCACTGTCCACACCGTCAGATTGCCCTTGATGACATGGCTCTAAGACGAAAACCCACTGTGGTCACAAACGCGTCATTTCAAAATAATAACTCCTTATACCTTCTCCCACAGTAACAATTACAGTAAAGCACCCTTGTCACATCATCTCAGCATAACTCTTTTTTTTTTGCCTCATTTTTTGAATTTTGAATTCATAAAAGGAATCAAAATGAATCTACATTTTCAAACACCTCTCTACTTTAGCTGCTGGTATTAGCCATCATTTCTACACAATCTGTGCAGACGATGATTGCTTGTCAAGCTAATGCATAGTGTATGTGGGCACTGAACAGAATCTACCTATGGGATTTATAAGAAACCTTGGCTTTGCCCTCCATACTTTAATGTCCAAACTGCCGCCTTCAGGATACCTTCCAGGAATGAAACACAAGTACTGTACAAGGAAACCAGCTATCTCTGCTTTCATTCAGTCTGCTGCCAGTCTGGCACGAGAGAGAGAGAAAAAAAGAAGAAGCGAGGTACAGTTCATCACTTTATTAATTATTCAAGAGTCAGCATAAAAAAGCAATGCCAAGGAAAGGATGAGGGTTTTGGAAACGGTTTAGGAAACCTCCTCAGCTTTTCTGCTGATCAAGTTTGACAAAATAAAAGTCCTTCTAAGAAGGCAAAGGTTTAAATCAAATTTATCAACAGACTAGCTTTAGATTTTTAGCCTTCAGCAAATTGATGTCAAACAGAAATCTTGTTAAAACATTCGTTCAGATGCTTTTATTTCGAAAATTTTCTTCATGAAGATCTTGAAAGTTAGGAATCAAACTAGAGCTCCTTTCTTTAAGTAGTTTTATTGTTCAAATTAAAAACGTTAAAGCAATGTAAACTGCTCAACATGCTAGTTCTATACCAGCAAAGATTTGATGCCAAACATTCAACAGATTTAACTCATCTCATTTACTCAATATACTCAGAGTGGTCTGCCCATCTGGACCGATGGCATAATCTGCAGGCTCGTCTATTCTCGGATGACAGACTACATCTGCTATTCGAACTACAGCTCTGACCTGGACATGAGCCTGGCACGTGTTAAGAGGTACAATCATGGGTCCACGCAGGCTTTAGATGGATGATGGGCATGTGCAGGATCCCCTGACCACCGTGGGGTAAGCAAAAGGGACACTCCCGTCCCCCTACAACCACAGGACCTTATGCAACAAATAATCCAGTTATACAATCTAAAAGTGATGCTAAATCATTTTCAGTGATGGGAAAGTCGGCTCTAGACTAAAAATAAAGCAACTGGATGTTTTTTATTTCACATTCAGGAGTAATTAAGAAAAATTTAATTGGTGTAAATGTACAGATCTATTAGTAATCCTTGAAAAAACATTATAAAAGATCACATTTAATCGTCAGACAGATGTCCATAATTCACAGCTTGGATGAGAAAGCATATTAATCAAATTAATCTTTACTTTGAAAATGCAAAAGCATCTTCAATTCATTAAATCCATAAATCAGGAATTTCTTTAATATTTCCAGGCAAAAAAATGTTTTGAGTTAGACTTACTTAGAAGTAATTTATCATTTTACTGAGAAATTTTAGATTTATATCACTATATCAACACCGAATTGAGTGTGAAGAGAAATTTACCCGAATCACATAAAAGCACAAATCAAACTGAATTGGGAACTAAATATGGAATCCATTCAAGACTGTGGAAGAAACCCTGCGCAAGTATTAGTATTGGAAAGCATCAGAATATTAATAAACAATTGATTTTTTGACAGATTTGTTTGGCGGACAATTACAATCCAGTAAGTGCGTTTAAGAATATGGGATGCAACATGGATATGCATGGATAAACAAATAAAACCATCTGCACGTCTTTAAAACCCTGATCAAAAGCAGCATGAACTAGAACTAGAAACCAGAACAGCAGTGCAAAAACTCATAGACTAAAAAAAACTGAACATGCTTCTACTTTCTGAGCAATCACTATAAAATTCTCATCTAGTCTCATAGTTTATCTCACAAAAATACTCAAAGAAGAGTGACTGTTGTCCTCAAATAAAAATTAAAGTTTTCAATTTAAATGTCCTTTCTGGAGAATTAAACTACTTAAACATAAAAAAAGATTAATTATAGTTTCAAAAAAGTTTATAGAAAATAATTCAAGCTTAAATAATGATGACAGAATGCTTAAAATATATTAGACGGAAGGGGGATGTTAAATATGTTGCTGGTTCCTAAATAAACAAGAAAAAAAACACAACTCATTACACAAACAAAACACTTCATTTAAATCATACATTTACCATGAATTAGAAAAAGTACCAATTGTCAAAGAATAATTAAATTCAGGATTCAAGGCCAGCTTGTACCTTCAGTGTTTTACATTTTAGTCATCCTCCTCACACTTTAAAACAAAGGGTTCCCTGATTTCTCAACCCTGCAATGAATTTAAAACAAGGCTTTCAATCAGCTGGCCTGTCTCAATCAGCACTGGGGTCAGCTCTTTAAATCCATGCAGCTGACACCAAATCAATTACCACATGGCTGGTGGGTAAGCAGAATGGGACATCTACAAAGAACTACAGAAAATAGGCTAAATATGAAGCCACAGCGGCCACTGCTCAGCAGCTTGCCATTCCATCAACCCGGTGCCAACTCTACAGAATCAACAATGTGAAGAAAAACCTCCAGGATTTCAACGTTTCACAACAGGGCATGGCTTGTTGAACAGCGTGTGGAGAAACACATAAATAAACAGTCACGACTCTCCACAATGAGAGAGAATATGGTGGTGGGATTTCAGCTGGAGACCCTAAAGGCATAAATAAATATATTTAAACATTAAAAATGAAACAGTTTATGGTTGTTTTTCAGTTAAAAAAAAAAGTGGACACCTAAAGAAAAACGGTTGAAATAACACATTTTCACTATAAATGGAAGGGAATTTCAAAACTGTAGTAAAATGACAGCAAAATGAGAAGCATCCTGGAAATAAATGTGTGTTTGTACCCTCACAATGACACATTTAGTTGTGTGAAGCAGAAGGGGATCTCTAACCACCAATGAGGTAACAACAAACTAAGCAGGAAGTGAACAGGTGGAGATTCATTATATATTTTCCCTGAGTAAGTTTTTGTAAAATTTCTCACAAAAAATGTGTTTTGTTTGTCTAATGCAAAACATTAGTATATTATGGAAGTAAATTATGGAAAAAGCATGTTAAATGGGGTAATATGTTAGAAAAAAAAAAGTCTGCCTTTCAGAAGAAAGGGAGAAAAAAGTAACCTCATACCATGGCAGAAAGCTCACACATCCAGTCTTTGACATGTCTCTGATTCTAAGAATTGACAAATCTGTGACAGAAAGGGTTATAATTTCACATACAGACAGGCCTGCTAACAGCTCTGCTTCTCAGTGGTCTGAGATTGTGTAAAGGAAACCCTCCACTGAGGGACTTATCTGGGGAGGTAAAGAGAGCTCTAAAAACATCAATATCCCTGCTTCAGTCAGGGGAACATGCTGACGCAACTCTTTTCTATCACAAGGAGTACATAGTTCATTGATAAACTGCTTTCTGTTGATGCTCAGTGACAATATCTAAATGTTTCATTTTAATACTTCAATATCAGGTGGTGGTCATTAAAAATCAAAATCAAAAATATTTATTAAAAAGCCTATTAAAAGCAAAGTAAAACATTTGTTTGAGAAGTATGAAGTAATGTCATCATTTTATGCTCATAAGCGTAATTACAGGGGTGTTTGACACCCCATCCTGCTTCTTTGAGACAGGACTGAGCATTTAAATCCCACAGACTTATGCGTAAGTCTTGTAATGCCCACTATGGTGGTGATCTGGAAGAATGGACGCTGATGCAATGGCTAAGTACCACAGGAGCAGTCTTGATTTACCAGAGTAACAATACTGCGGTGAACCCCAACATTTTGGCCTGACCCAACGATGATTGGGAAAATGCTGGGACAGCAAACGTGGTTTTAGAGAGAAGCAGCGACTGACGCAGCTGTGTTTACGCGGTGAAGAACAGGTGGATGACCTGGCTTTTTCTGCATTGCCGGACTTTATTGTTTAAAAACTAGTTCTCTATTATAATGTTTTGAAGCTTCAAAAATGATTTGTAATCCACTATACATAATCTTGAGTTTCCAACTTCATGATAAATGTAACTTTGCTGTGTTAGGGGTGTGTTTGTGTGGGTCTTCTCTGAACACATCCAAAGGTTGACATAAACCCTAACAAGAGTTTTCACTCATCCTTTAAAGGTGCTGCATTTGGCTTGTATTGAAGTTTTCATTTAAAAGGCAACCAAGCCTTTAAAACCTTAAAACCTCCTCTGCTGAGTCAGCCATACTTCCAGACTCTGAGCATGATTTACGGACTCATGGCAAATTCTTAGCTAGTTTGCAAAAAAAAAAATAAGATGAATTTGTCCAAAAAATAAATAAAAAAACATTGCAAGTTTACTGCTATTTTTTCTTTTGTTAAAAATTGATTGAATGCAAAAAAATAAAAATGCATCAATAAGAAATAAGATATTTTTTTTAGAAAATAAACAATTTCTTTCTGTATGTTACAAATTAATCAGTCAGCTGGTTGTTCAGAATTTTGAGAGAATCAGCATTGGTCAATGATTATATCAAGAAGACCAACGCTGATTGAGATCAGCATTGGTCAATGATTATATCAGGAAGACAACAAGTTAAACCGTCAAGTTGCTATGAAGCAAAGTTACCCATTGACACCTATCATGCTGACATCCTTCAGGAAGATATTTAAATTAAATGAAACTGGAACAGCTTTTAAGTTCATTTTTGAGAGGAAAAATTATTACATTTTCTCAAAATAAAAAAATAGAACTGACACAATCTCATCTATGCTGATTACATTGTTTTAGTTGCAATCCAAACATGGAGCGAAGAAGACAATCATCTAAGAGAATCCCATTCATATTCTGGAGAAGCTCATGCCTTAGTCACATGCACCTGCGTGGGGGTTGACCTGTACAGGTGCTGCAGGTTTTTGGGTTGTCTGGGCCCGTGGAGGGTCGCAGACTGGTGCGGTTGCATCTTAAAGGGAACACAGGTGTGTCTTGCAGTTCTCTTGTGCAGACACCTTAACGGTCGTTGTGAAAATGGAACGTAGCACTGTTGTGCGTGTGGTAAGTCTATCATGAAGTATTTGCATGAATAATGTAAGTCAATTATGACATACGCGTGATGCTGTCGTATTGTGCCCTGACTCAGCACTCTAGTCTTTAGTAGGGTGTGCATACTGGCTCCTTACATCTGTTCGCAAATGGGGTGTGCAGGTGATACACAAGTGCCGGTAGGACAGCCATAGAATGCACACACAAACTACACGTCACTGCAAGCACAGAGCACGCAACAACTTATCAACTGAACAGCATTAAGGGCCCACTTGCATAGTGTGCAGGTTTCTGGGTGGTTGAAAATCAAAAAATCTGTACGATAGGCACGCGTCACCTACTGCACCCTTACGTGTTGTTTAAGAGTTTTTGACTACCTGCCGCCAGCAGCAAGTCCGTAGAAAAACTTTGTGTATGAACATTGGAGCTCTACGGACTCACAGAGAGGTCTACAATTTTTTTATTTTGTGCCTACCCTGTAAGTTTGCCCATTTTGTGTCCGCAGACAGCCAGTATTCATCCATAAGGGCAGTTGTGACAGGTAAGCTGCTTGTATTGACATTCTCTTTTTCAACATCTTCACAAACCCTTTTTTTAAACTTCTGTAAAACACTGATCTATAACCAACCCATGAATCAACTCTGAACCCCATGACACGCCAGCTGAGCTGTTCATGGAGGCCAAAAAAAGACCTCATTGCCCCCTGACAGCAATCCCAAAACAAACCAACTGGTCTTTCTGTTGATGGTGGCATTTAGGAATTCCAGAAGTAAATATCACATAGAAAAAAGATAGAAACTGGAAGCTTGGGAGTGGTTGACCATTGGTCACAAAGCTGGAAATCATTTTTTTTCAGACAAATTGATAAGTGTGGGCTCTCTATTCTAACCTGGTATTAAGAGGAACTACCCCAGATTACAACACAAAGGTGAATCTTGCAATTAAACTCATGTAAAAAAAAAAAACACATTAAAAAAATGCACTTGTCTCTGATATGAAGGCGTATCAACTGGACAAGGAAAGTCCTCTACTGCTGGATTATGTCCTTAGCCCAGCTGAGGTCATCAACTTTCTTCTCTTTCAGTTTAGGAGTAAGCAAATGCACACTTACAAGACAATAATAAATACATTACAGAACAAAAACAACTAAACCAGAACAAAAAACAACAGGCTCCAAAGGGTCAGACGTTAGTAAGTTGGAAGGAGTGTTGTAGTTTTTAAAATAAAATGACAAGTACAATGTCAGTCTAGGAAGTTTGCTTCTTTCCACTCCTTTTCAAGCAATCAATCAAACTCGCTGACCTAATAAAATGTGTGCGTTTTGTCCTGTATATTTTCACAATCTCTGCTTGAAATCAATCAATAATTGATTTTAAATAAGAAGTGTCCAAGTAGCGTCTAATTACTTTGATGTGTTTTACATAATAACAAACACAATTTAGGCATTGTGGACGCCCACAAATATAGTAATGTACCATCATTCCTGTGTTTTTACGGTCCTACTCCAATCATCTTTTGATCCGTTTTAAAAATGTTGCCAGTTGTCTTTTAATTATGATTATGCTGTTTGTTTTTGTTGTTGTTTTTTTTGTCAAAAATGTAAAAAATAAAGAAATAAAACAAGTTTTTTCTAGCATAGTTTCTACAAAGCTGGAGTAGTTTATAAAAACTTCACCACTAAGTTGTGGGCGGGACTTTTGGTGCAGAGTAAGCCTGCTACCCTTCCCATTATCCATCTGTTGACATGCTGTCCTGCTAGCTTACGGCCCCTCACAACCTCAACCTAACAAAAATGGTGAGCAATGCGATACAGTCGTACAGTTCTGAGCCAGGCACCAGCTCAGACGAGTAAAACAAAGACGTATATGGATCTAGTTGTCTGCAAGGGGATGCATCAGAATAGAGTGGAGCAGGGAGCTTTTGGCTTGCCGTAGTACTTCTGCCACCACACCTACAAGCATTCAAGTGGCATCTTTTAGTCTGCTATTGGTTCACATCAATTTACATAATGAAAAAGTCAGAAATAGGATACAAAGCTTAATTTTCTCATTTAGTGTGAGAAAAATGCCACAAGAACATATTAAATACAACCAAATATGATTTTATCCGAGTAGAAAATAGGAAAAAAGTACCAAAATGCTTTAAAAATGTGTATTTTTACTGATTTTCCAGGATATGCTCTATAATGTCTGTCAGAATTGGGAGGGGCAACTTATTATGTGGCATATTCTGTTTTTTAGTTTATAATATGATTTTGAAAAAACAAATTTAATTAAAATAGTTAATCTAAATAAAAATGGTCAATGTCAATTTTCATTCATCGCGATTTGATGTCAAGTTGGGAAAAAAAAACCAGCACATCCCCACATACAGCTCCAAAACAAAAGCTTCAACAACAAAAGCAGCTGCCGGTTATTATCCTGAAACATCAGGGCTAATGTTAGCAGATGTGAGGCAGAGTGAATCGGCTAGCGAGAAACCGGAGTCGGCGATTTCCAAAGCCGTTCCTGTGGAAAACCTCACAGCAGACGTGACACGGCGCGGTAACAACTTACCTTCGGCTTGTACAGCCACTTTCGAAAGCGGTTCATCGTTACCTTGCCACCTTCCTTTGTCACCAGCCCCTCTCCTCCTCCTCTGTACCTGCCCGTGCGCCTCACTCTAAAGGCGGCTGCCTGCTAAGCTAGCTCGCGCTTACAGGGTCCAAACCGAAAAACGTTCAAGACACAATGTACGGCAAGTTAACCTGAACCTTACAGAGCCGCTCTGAGCGCTTTTGAAGGGGATTTTCTCAAACTTAAATCCATCTTTCCTGAACCCTGACGTTCAGCCCGTCTACCCCGCCCGGACACTTTCTGAGTCCCGACGGCAGAGAAAAAAGAAAAACCCGGAGTCCCAACCGACTGCTCCGCTGTTCTCGGCCCCTCTAACGCTGCTTGATGACAGTCACGTTGACAACATTCACCTCCCACTTTCACAGCAAACGATGCGTTCAGGTGTGGCTCCCAAATCCGTGCTCCCAAAAACAAGTGTCGATCACTGCATAGAAACAGCTACGTTTATGTAATATTACGAAGAAAAATTGAGACAGACTTAATTTTCTTTTGTAATGCATTAGTATACATTTTTAAATAAAAATCTTATTAGTTTTGTGTATATTTATTCGACACGCTATAACAAAAAGAGAGAGACAAATTTAACAACAACAATGACAATTATTGTAATAATATTTATTATTATTATTGTTATTATACATTTGATTAAATTAGACTCCTTTTGGATGCTCAAGATTGCTTCACATGAGAAAAGAATAAAAAATAAATAAATAAAACCAATTAAAACATTGCTAAATTATGTTTTAAAAGACAGAGAACGTTTTAAATAATGTAATATTACACTTGCCGTCTTAATTTTAATGTACTTTGCCTGTTTTATTAATACATTTAAATAAGCTACTAGATTTCCTGGTTATTTTATAATAACCTTTATTCTATGGTCCATATGACAGCACTACTTAAAAAATAAAATACAAAGGATTCTGTAATAGAATATAATTATATTTTATATGTAAAACTTTTGCTGTTAATTACAACAAATCTAATATAACTTTGTAATTTCCAATAACACTTGAAGGCAGCGTTTGGAATGTACATACGTCACATCAAGCTACGTCATTATTTTTTATTAATATTAAACAAAGAAAAGCATGCTAGCCTTTACTTTTCTTGTTTTTAATAAAATGTAATTTTAAAAAAAAGTTTTTTCTTTCGGTTTTTGGAAAATAAAAAAAAATCATATCAAAATCAATGAAACCGTGTTTTTAAAAATAAATCTGATCGAAATTAATTAAACCGTGTTTTGTTTGAAGGTTATCAACAAATTATAACTACAGTATTGAAACAGTTGTAAACTCAAAAACATGTTTTATGGTTGTTGTTATGCGCTGATCTCCCATTAAGAACGTTTTGTGTTTACATCAGGTGATGCGTTGCTAGGTAACAGCTAAACAAGGCAAAACTATGCACACCGACCACTCCGTGAGTTTTCTTTGAAAAAGAAATGTAACTTTAATCAACACTGTGTTTATTTGAATACAATTTAATACTTTGTAAGCCTTTTTTGGAATCTATAAATTCTAACATAACATACATTTTTGAGATCTGTGACTTTTTTTTTTTTTAATGAAGCTAAAATGAATCCAAACTATGGTTTTCTGGTTAAGAAATCTATTGAGCTGCTTGACAATTTTGAAAGTAAAAGACAAACTCTGGACGCTTTTATGGAAGAAGCGTTACAGAATCTACAGGTAGGTTGACAGTTATGAGAGTTTTAGTAAAAGCATTGTTATAATAAAACTTTATGATCTTTTGCAGGACACTGATGCTCATCAAAGAAAGTTTGTACTTGACATTGTCTATGGATGCTTTGAGCATAAAAAGCTGCTGGATGTTGTTGTCAATGCTTTCTATGGAACAAATGGAAAACTGATGTCAAGAAGAGATCGCAATCAGTTTGTCAGTAAGCAAATAATATTTTTGTTACACTTTTAGTTAAAATGTATTATATGTTAACAAAATCCTAAAAACATATTTCTGAATCTATCGTCCCATAGTCATCTGTTACCTTACATTTTCTCTTGATGACCTTGGACTTCAAAATTTCCGCAACATAATTAAATATATTGGCACAAAGAACATGTGCATGGTGAGTGTGTCGACATGAAGCAATATTGGTCAGTAGTTCAGAGTGTAAACTCATATTGTGTTGTCAGTTCTTGAACTTCTACTTCTCAAACCTCACCTCATGGATAAAAGAGGAGTGGAGCTGCATTATTGATGGTGCGTTTGTGGAAGAACATTGGATTAACCCTCTGCTCAGGTAAACAGTCAGTCACAGATTTTTATTTATTTATTATAAAGATATATGCTGTCTTGAATTTTTATTTTAAATTTTGTGTGTGTCCTTTAGATGGCGCCCTGAGATCTACAAGCTACTTTCACAGCTTGCTGCGAAAACATGCCAAGACAACCAAAATAAGAAAGTTACCACAAAAGTCACAGTGCCTCAGGAGTTCTCCCTCAGCAAGCCTAAACCTAGACTTTTATCTGTGCCAGGGCTCCATCAAAAGCAGGAACAACCAATACCAGTCAGACTTAAATATAATTGCATATGTCTTTAATTAAATAATGACTCAAATGGCACGTTTTCTTTAAAATATTTATTGACAATAACTCAAATCTGCTTTTATTTTGTAGGAACCAAGCAGCAATCATAGATCTCCAAAGGAAATGCAGATTTTAAAAGATATCAAAGAAAAAAAACATCAGAAGGCTGAGGTAATTTTGTTTTTATCTTATTTTCAGGAATAAAGTAAAAAATACATCTACATACAATGCAAATTGAATTGAATACTATACATATATAAATGCAAAAGAAGCTCCTAAAAATTATGTCACAGCACTAGGTGGCGTCATTGTCAAATCTTTGTATCTTGTAATACCTAAACACTTTATTTAAATAATTTTAAAACTTACCACATGCACACATGTATATTTCCCCCAATTGAGCTTTTTTCGAGGCTAATCTAAAACAGATCAGATTGGAAAACCCCCTAAAGTCAGAAAACTCAAAGATATTTGATAAATTAAGTTTGTCTTCAAGTGCCTGCTAAATTGTAGGCATCCCTGGAACGTGTTTAATGTTTTCTTTTATGCTGACAGGCTGGCAGCTTTTCAGTCAAACTAAACAAAGCAGCCATTCTGAGGAGGGAGGCGCTGTGTGACCAACAGCTTGAGCAGGAACTGCAGAGGTACCATGCAAGATACAAAACGTTTCCAAAAGGAAGAGTGTATTCATTTCCTCAGGTCTTTTTTTAATTTTATTTAAGTATGTATTCATTCATTCATTCATTCATTTATTTTACAAAAATTGGGGTTCCAGTTTATTGAAATCATGAAAACAAGATTTAAAAAAATCAGAATATTCTGGAGAAATCTGCCCAAATGTCAAAGAACATTAATGTTTTAAACGGAATCCATATTCTAGGAAAGTTTATTTTTTTATTGGAATTAATGAAATGCATAATATACTTAATGTTGGAAATAATTCTACCCCTTCCTCACCTCCTCAAGTTTGTAAGACTACTGTGTGAACAGTTGGTACTCCTATGTTTGCAGTATGTGGTTAGTAAGCAGTTCACAAATTTGTTGCCTGTGTAGGAACCAGTGTTTCTTTATATTTCTATATAGTTCACCATTACTTAAATATTTCCAGATGCAGTCTTTCAAACATTTTTTTCATTTTTTTTTCCTAAAATACTTTGCTTTTCTGATCAAATCATTCTAAATGTTACAGAAAAATTGATTTTACGTTTCTTAGGTTTATTCCTGCAGGCTTTCAGATTGTAATATTTTTAAATCTTATAAAGACTTTGCAATAAAAGCAAAAAAAAAAAAACTTTGTGAAGATTTGTCTTTTGTCTTGTATTTTGAAAATGTCTGCCCCAGATTCTGTTTTGTCATATAATACAGTTTTCAGTGAGAGTGCTAACATAACTTGATTTGATTTTTACCATATAAACAAAATATATTTTATTCAGGCTAATTTGCTTCTTCAAGGACATCTCACAGATCTAAAAGGAAAGCCGATTTAGTGTTTTTTCATGTTTTTATTGTAACGCAGACAAGAGTGGCTGATGCAAGGAGGCCTGGAGCCTTCAGCGTTCCTGCAGTGGCAAAGGGAAATGCTGACCAGGGATAAGCTGCCAATGACTGAGAAAAAACAGCTTGAAGCACAAATCAGGGATGAGAGGATTGCTCTGGCTCGTGAACAGATAACCGATCGCAACCAGAAGACAGCACAGCAGACAAAAGAAGAGGTTTGAGTGTCTTTAGAATGAAATAAAATACTGTTTAAAAATTATTGATTTGGATTTAATAGCACAAATTCTTTTTATTTGATTTATTCATGGTTACTTTCTTTTAAGATTTCTCAGTTGATGCAAGAAATTGCTGGGGAACGAATCCAGGAGGAACAAAAAAAGAAAGACTTGGTGCAACAAGTGGCAGAAACCCACAAAAATTCAAAAGAAGCTAAAGAGAAATTAAAGAAATTGAAGCAAACCATAGGTGCAGCTTTTAATTAGAAAATTCAATTTTTTTTATTTTAGGATGTGCCTTACTGATCAATGTTGTGTATGTTTTACAGTGAAGGAAGTTTCAGAGGAAAGCCAGGAACTTCTTTTTCAAGCATTAGAGGAGAAACAAGCTGAACTCTGCAAAAGATTTGAAATGATCCATGAAATCCACGCCAAGGAATCCCTGCCTCGAGTTCGACTCAACCAGTTTGATGACACAAAAGTGGGTGCTTCCATCAGGTGTCATCCTGATTTACAGTTTTGATGAAAACCTTCTTTCTTCATCTTAGACTGCAGGGCACGGCCTTCTTGAAGAGATGCCCCTGGCTGAGCTCAAACTCCGTCTGGACTTGCTGAAGGTAGAGCGACAAACAGAGGAGCAGGAGAGACGCATGCAGATCCTGCAGGAGAAGCAGAAGCAGGAGGAGCTGCTCCAAAAGAGACTGGAAGCCATTGAGCTCCACAGCAGAGCACAAGCAGAGGCAGCAGCCATCAGGTCAAGAAAATGTTGGACTTTGTCATTCTTTTAAGAAAATCATTTATGACACTAAACAAAAAAACACATCAAACCTGATGGTTGGTTTTGCCATGCAGCAGGAGGACAGAGAAGCAGGCCAGAGAGGAGCTTCTCCAGCGATCGTTGGATAAGGATGAGACTGTTTTGGCCCTACGGAAGGAGCTTGAACAAACGAAGCAGGCACGCCAACAGCTGAAGCAAGCCAAAAAAAGCAAGGCCAAGGCGCAGTCTGCCACCCCCATGGGGACGCCCAGCCAGGTGAGACAAAATTAGAACTGATTTCTCAGAGTGAGGCACATCGTCTGCTTTTAAATCTCATCTTTTTTCTGTGTGCTTCTGCCAGACGGACTTCAAAGAAAAAAAGTGGGAGGAAGTGGAGCAGAGTTTATCCCGTTTCATCCAAAACACTTTTGTTGAGAAGTCTTAGCAAAAAACACATGTGCAGCTAACATATGACATTGTCTCACTCCTGTTGGTTTATTTAAAGAATGGTCAAATAAACATCTGTTTCTGCATAGTTTCCTCATTTTTTTTTATTTATTTACCATGGGAACATTTTTCCACATCTTTTGTTGTTAAGTCATACTGCCATATGAAGGCATGTTGCTTTCCAAGTTGCTTTCAAACTGTAATATATTATATGTTTTGGGTTACTGCCATTCAAAAGTAATCCCATACATTGATTGACTATTTGTTAGCTTGATTAATTTGAATGGTTAATTGATTGCCTGGTTATTGTTTTGATTTGATTTGATTGATTGGTTTTATTGGCAGGTTGGTTGATTGATTGATTAATTGATTGATTGATTGATTGATTTTTTAACTGAAAAAATATAATTTGATAATCATGATAAACAGGAAGTTGATAAAGTTTTCAAAAAAAGAATGGGTTGTACAAAAATCCAATTAATTCCCACCTCAAATTTTAATATATTTGTGGAAATATTTTAACACATCAAACATGTCATTATTATTCACATAGACATATCTCTATCTCACTAGCTCACCCCCGAGACAGAAATGTATATACTTTTTATGTGTTGTTTGGTGGTTTAACTTACCTTTTCTCTTTCAGTCTCCTCTTTCCATAAACAATAACTGTATGTTCTGTAATTCTTCGTTTAGATGAAAGCCGAGCTGATATGATTTCATAATATTTTTTTGGGAGATATAATGCAGGAAATATGACAGGAAAATTGACCAGACTCAAAAACAACCCAAGTCTGTAAAAATGAGGGCAGATGCAAAGAGCGCTGCTACCTCTAAAAAATATACAAAATACACATTTTTCAGGAATGTTTCCATCATTTATTCCCTTTCAGTTAAACACAGCCAAAGCACAAAAACGACTTCCACAAAGGGACCATTATAGACAGTTGATGCTTTCATGGTAAGTAAGATTGAAGGATGAAACACTCAACTTCAGTCAGTTGAGTCCAAAAAAAGGAATGCACTGTCTGAACATGTGTATTTAAAAAAAAAATGAAAAGAGAACTTAAACACCAAAATAAAAAAAGTAACCTTTTAAGAGCAGACTAAAATGACTTCACTAAGCAACAAGATTCCTGGCTTGGTGAAAACCCAGGAATAAACACTGAAGATCACAAAAATAGATTTAAAGTGTTTATGAAGCCTAGCAGGAAGCTTGGCTCAGTAATTTGAGTTAAAATAAAAGAGAGCTGAAAGTAGACTTTGTTTGTTGCATTTTATTATGTATAAGTGTTCCGTGCTCGTGGTGCTTTACATAAAATAATGTCTGGTGCAATAAAAGAGTTGCACATGATGACTAAAACACTGATAAAAATGAATCACACCACCTATGGAAATAGTCAACTGTTACTGTTATGTATTATTTTTATCAAGGGTTAGTTCCAACTTTGCAAATGAAACAAGAAACAAGGAAGTGAACCTGTAACTCATGACACATGAGTTATTTTCACATCACCAAGGTCTCCTTTGTACTATTTAAAGGTAATTTTGACAACCAACTGATTTCATTAATGATTAACAAATATGTTTTAAGTATTCTGTTGTTTTTGTGGAGATTTTTTTGACCAACTACAATAGATGTTAGAGCACTCTTCCTGGTGCAGCAGCGACCCCTCTGGCCACTGCCTGTAACAACATCAGCTCCGGTCTGATTCCAGCTCATTTCACTTCGTTTTGGCCCCCAAAGTAAAATCACATGATGCGCATTTTTGTCATATGACACTGATGAAGGAGAGGGAGAGACAGATTCCCCTGCATACGAACTCCTGGGTGATAACAAAGGAGGATACTCAGCCACTTGTCAGGCATGAGATGCTGTAGACAAAGATTTTTCGGTGGCGTTTCTCGTTAATCTGGAGGATGAAGAGTCTGGGAGCTCTGTGCGCCATAGCCGCTGCCTGTTTCATCGGTAAGTAGGATTATTTTTCAGGGAAAACAATATTTGTAGTTCTTAAAAATATCAAAAAAGTCAAGCAATGACCTTTTTAGGGTACTTTGAGGTCATTCGTATGTGTTCAAGTGATCAAATCTGAAGCAGAAGCGACAATTATACTTGATTTAAGCTGTTATATGGTACCTATTCTGCTTTTATAAGTTATAATTAAGACAAATCATGATCATAAAAAACTAATATAATACCTGGCTTATTTGTTTACGTGTTTGTTAGTTCCCTCAGTGCAAAGCTATTACTATTTCATATATTCTACATTCCTCTCAGCCACTTTTACTTTTCTGCAATCTTCTGAAAACAAAAGTTGCAGACCCAGAAGAGCGGAAGCACCACATGATACCTCTTTCTGAATAATTGAATTTCTGGAGGATGGTGGGTTCTATTCATGAAAGCACTTTAGTACATGGATTATGTGATTACTGCCACAATATGAGCTCTGTTTGGTTGGTTTTGTGTATATATGCACTAATTTACATGGGATTAATAAGAATGCATGTTATGCTAAGACAAATAAAGAAATTAATTCAAAGTATTACTAATAAAGTGTCACTTCCTTGGTTCTGTAACCATGCTTTGCACATGGAGAGTTGTGTTATCAGCAAAATTCAATAGGCGAGCAGCATTCTTACTGTAGGTGATGTGTTTGCAAAAGAATGCAGTTTGATTGATTCCTAAAACACTTACTTGACTATTTATCCTTTGCATTTTTTTGCTTTTCTACTTCCACTGTTGTAAATTATCATCAGAGATAAGACAACGTGCTCCAAAGTGCAGGTTTGCCGAATATTTTGCAAGAGGTCACAGGCCGGTCTACGGCAATTTCCTCGCCTGCAAACCTCACAGCCACTTTTGAGTACATGTATGCCCCTTTTAAATAGTGATGGATATCAGTAACATTCTGTTTCTCCCCCAGACATGGTGGTGGGCCAGACCACTCTCATTCCTGCTGTGATGAACACCACTCTTGTTCAGAATACGACTGGTCTGACTCCAACACCCGTGATCTTCAGCAGCACGACCCCAGGCTGCTTTGCTTTTAATGTCTCCGCTTGTGAGCCGTGTGCACCAGGATCCCAGTACGACAACAGTGAGTTGATGAGCATCAGCACTTAAAATAATATATATATATAAAAAAGAATAGCACCTCCAGAAGAGAGCTTGTTTTTCAAATGCTTCCCAGATACGTTGCTGTGCTCATGCTGTCCCGACCCTGGGCTGTGTGTATTTCCTGGAGCGTGTCTGCCATGCAAGAAGGGATTTTTTCAGTCCTTGTCAGGACAGGAGCAGTGTTTGCCCTGTTCACCAGGCTTCTACTCTAAGTTACTATTTTACCAGCTCCTTAAGTTTTTTTTGTTGACTGGTCTCACTTCCTTAGTTATTGATTGCATTGTTTCAACTACAACTTTGCAGTTTGACTGGAAGTCCACTGTGTCACCCCTGTCCTGCCGGGTCCTTCAACAACAATACTGGAGCAGAAACGTGCACCGGCTGTTCACCAGGTACGTCAGTAGCTCACAGATCTGATTAAAATCTATGAGATCCTTAACATACTTGATATATAGACCACCTTGAAAATTATTCTATATTTAATGATCTGAAAACTGTTCATCAAACACAATATTTTATGCTCTGATTTCAAGGTTTCTTTTCATCAAAGCAGAGTTCCACTTCTTGTACACCGTGTTCAATGGGAAGTTTTTGCAAGTATGTACCGATAGATCTCACTTCAGTTTTTGTTCTCCTGTTATCAGAATGTGAAAGGTCAGAATTCTAAATGCATCTGTGATTGTGTGTGTGTGTGTGTGTGTGCATGCATGTGTAAAAAACTGAAAAGAAAAAAATTACTTATCTAACCACCAAATTGAGCATCACATGCCTTGATCTCATGGTTCTGTTTGTCATCAAAGATGTGCACAAACGCACCACTGTGGATTTCAGTAATCAAGCTCAAAGACTTAAGAAGTCTTCTTGTTTATCAGACTGTGAAAATGTGTTTGCTTGAGATGTGTTCATTTAGCCTTATCTTTTCTAATTCGATTCCCAGTTGTTAAAAGACTGTTTATTATTGTCTAGTCAATTTATTTGGTGTTTATTTAGATCTAAATCTCAAGTGAACTTTATTTTGGCATAAAACATGGACAGATTTTTATACCAACTCAAAAAAGGGATACATATGCAAAAAAATGAGGTAAATGAATCTTACTTAAACATGTTCTTTTTCAAGGACTAACAAATGAATGTGCTTGTGAGTTTAAAAAAAGATCTTAACGATTGCTTTTGGTTGTTCCTGCCTAGAACCCCTTTCGTTTCTTAAATTCTGTCTCATTCCATTTTTATAACTTTTTTACTAGGTTTATAGCTGGAGGGATTTTGTTTTTTTTTAAATAACTGCTTTTCTAAACAACCAGTGTGCAGTCTTTTTTATTTTAGTTTATCTTTATTTAAGTATTTTCTTTCCAACAGAAATTTGTAACAACTCTTCTTTAGGTTGTTAAAATGGTAATTTAAGTTTTTTTTTTATTTGTATTTTTAAAAGTTTTTTGCTTTTGAATTTTGTAGTTCCATTTTACAAACCTATGTAATTCCTTTTGGGGGTTGCTGGAGCCTATCTCAGTTATTGTTGGGCAAAGATAGGATACATTCTTGACAGGTCTAGGACTTTTAAAAAGTAATTTAATTCTCATTTAATTTGACCCCTTCCTCTTATAACAATTTAAACTTCCTCAAAATATATGTTGTTATCTAAAGTGTTCATTTAAAATCAATCATGTGATCTAACTGCATTAAGATAAATTTTACTCGTGAGTGTTTTATCCTATACTTATGTGAAAGGAGCTTTGCTTGCAGCAAAATCTGTTTCCTATCAACAAGTCTGATTATGATCTGAGCTGAATTAGATTTTTAATTGTTGTGGGTTTATTTTTTTTTTTAATTGAACATTTTACTGTCCTCTAAACACTTTGGATGCAGAAATCACAAAGGCTTCTGCTACTTCCGATTACATAAAAACGATAGACAGTTTTTCTGATCTTTTACCTTTCTTTACAAGTAGATAGAAAAAGAAATACAAAACAGAAAGAGAAAAAAAATACCATTATAAATGTGTTGTTTTTATGAGTCTTCAACATGTTACTCTTAAACATCTCCAACCTCTGCTCTACTTTTTAGTTTCTAACATGTAATTGAATGAAATTATATTCATTTTAGTAATTTAATTTTTGTATTTGAGTGTCTAAACTTAGTGTTTACAGAGAGTACTTTACTTGGCATGGCCATTTGATGAAGTAAAGCATTAAATTAAGTTTTTGTTATTTAAGAGAAAGCCTTAAGAACAATCCTGAAAACAGTTCACACTTAGTGACCAAAATCTAATTTCAGACTAACATGTTGTATAATTCAAAGTGGTCCAGTTTCCCTCTAAAAGTATTTAACCTTAGAACTGGCAGCCATAGAAGTATCTTTTAAAACAAACAAGCATCTTTGCTTGTGACAGCTCCTCCAGCTGCAGCCTGTGTCAGACGTGTCCCGGAGGAACAGAGGCTCTACAAACTGCTGCTAAAGACTGCACACCTTGCCGTCCAGGTATTCCACACTGATGCCTGTCTGTGCATAAACTGAAGAGCTTTTGCTGACTCCGTGATTTTGACTTTTTTTTTTTCCTCATTTAATCTGGATTAGGGATGCACAAACCTCCCCATCAGAGTATGTGCCAAATCTGCAACAGTGGCTTCTACCAGATCCGCTGGGGCCAGGAAAACTGTGATGTCTGCCCAGAGAATCACTACTGTCCTGTGAGTTATAAGAGCACAGGAGAACAATGAGTGTGCAAGCACTAAAACAATATGCCGAAAGCATTGTGACGAGGCAAGTTGGGTTTTTTCAGAGCCCTGATGTGAACCCCATCCAGTGTCCAAGTGATGCTTTTTGTCCGGAGGGGAGTTTGGCCCCGGGTTATTGCATGGAGACTTTCTTCCGCAAAGCTGGGGATACATGTGAACTGGCTCCAGTAACCATTGCTCTGTTAGTTATTGGAGGAGGGGGTGAGTAATGAAACTATATAATATATCACTAAGCAAGAGTAAGAAAGGTTGAATCAGAATTCTTCCCCTACCTCTACGGCTTCTCCCTACCCCTTCAATTGTTGGGGCATTTGAAGTGGTAGGGGTGTCTGAAATAGTTCTTTTAAGGGCTAACACTATGCTCAGAGGGTAAACCGCGTTTGCCGCCAAGGAGAAAAATATTTTTTCATGCGGGTGTGCTCTGAAGCGCAGAAGTTTACATTTAAATGTTAGTAATGACTTTTTGTTTTTGTATGACTTTTTAAAGTTATAAATCCAACGTTACTTTGTATTTCCGTAAGCTGGCAGCTCCTCGCTAATGCAGATGGCGGCGACTATTGTTGACGTCATCGAGTGGGAGAGACATCCAAATTTGATGTCCGAATTCATTCATTACTCACTATATAGTCCATTCGCCATTTTGTAGAGCAATTTGAATCTAAATCTCCAAAATCGAGTGTCCTAGAAATTTCCTTGAAGTCTGTAAAAAACATTGTGCATTGATGCTCACTACATTAGCAAATTTACCACAATGCATTGCGTTTTAACAATTTTAGCAGAAAAAAATGTGTTTAAATGTAATTTTTTAACAAACTATCCACATTTTCATCATCAGAGCACCATGAATCATGAATTCATAAATACACATCGTAAAATTTTCGTATTGATTCGATTTTCATTTTGTGAAATCTGTGACATCGTATCTGCTGTTTAAACAAAAGAAGTAGTAAGCATGGTATCCAAATTGCTTTTAAAATCCAGCAGTCCTGCACTCCATAGTTTTTTAGTAGTTATGAATTAGGGTGGGAATTTGGATAAAGCTGCTATTTTTTCATAGTTCTCTGTTTGGAGGGCTAAATGATGGAATAGGGAGAAGCCGAAGGGGTAGGGAAAGAATTTGGATTTGGCCTAAGAGAGAATTTGATTTGGTGACCCTACAGTTATGGATATTCCAGGCATGTGACCTATGTTTAAGAATGTGCTAAATACGGGTTCATGCATTTAGCCCATGGTGTTCACACGGAGGTTTTCTTTTTTTTTTCTACTGTTTACTTGCACACGTCTGCCACCTACAGTTGGAAGAAGTTTGGTGCAAAATGTCAACAGGGGGCAAATCTCATCAATCCAGATTTTTTTTCATAGCTGTATTCCAATATATGAAAGACTTAGTGTCATATGATTATGTCCCGGCACAAACCGTAATAATTCATTTCTCCTCCATGACCAATTTTAAAACACTTGGCACTTTCGTAAATGAAATGAGATGCCATTCAAATCTGAGTCCCTAATTAGTCAAAGTTTGACTCTCAATACAAATTCAGTGGCTGAGCGTTTTGTACTTAGAGCCCGGAGACAGTTGTAGAAACTTAAAAACGTTAGTTTTGAATGTGGAAGCCTGAAATATGCATTTACATTGACTTTTCGTAGTGTCCGCTCGAACGTGCCTTGCAGAGGGCGGTGTAGATAGCTTTAAATGTAATGACGTAAAATTGGACTTTGAATAAATACATTTGTGGCTTAGTTAATTGCATTTATTCTACCAGCGTAGACATATGCCTCTTTTCTCAACTTAAAAAATATGTTTTTGCTTCCCTTTTTATGTCTTATTACAAAATCAAATTCTCATGAGAATGAAAAACACATAAAACATATTTTCTGCCATTTCTAATTTAAAATTTATAGGATCAGCTGTCCAAGGTGTAACTGTTATGTGTGTTTTAAACCACACAAGTAAACGGATACCTATCATTATGACGTAAACTGCTCAGTCAGCTGCTACAGCTAATAACATAATGAAAGAAATAAGAATCATGCTTATCCATCAATGCACTCTTTGTAGATGCTAAATTCCTGTCACATTCTCTGCTGTTGTTTTTTTCCTGTCTCACTCTGCAGTGGCCCTGCTCTTCATCATTTTGATGGTTCTACGTAGACGGAAAGACACTGATGGAGAACTCACCATAGCCCGAGCCCCGCTGTTGCGCAAAGAGAGACCTCAGGGTCGCTACTACGGGCTGCCCTGTGACACCGAGCCGGTTTACGCCGGCTGGTAAACAACCCAGGACTGACAAAGATGGATGCTAAATTCAGATCCGGTGCCACTGGAGCACTTTCATACTCCACCATGTTTTAATGAGAACATTTTGAAACTATTTGGAGAAAGGTTGATTCTTTTGTGAAGTCTCATAGTCTGACATTGTTGTAAATGTTCAATAGATACCCTGTTTCTGAGGTAGGCAATTGGAATATGAATGAACCAGCTAATAATCTTTTTCACTTATAAAAAGCACTTTTTATTAGGTAAATTAATATTATTATTTATGAGTGGGGAAGCATACATTGCTCAGTGACAGAAGATGTGTGAGCAGGGCCCTTCATTTCTAATGCATTTGATTTTTGTTTCTGTTTGTAGTTTTACGAGTAACTTTGCTGTTGTTTGTTTTGAGTTTTTTTTTTAGAGTAATGTTTATATGTTTAAAGTAAAATAAATACATTTGTGTTTTTTTCTTCATCTTTAATAATATTTTTATTCCTTATATTTTTCTACTTTTAAAATATTTTAATTGAGATTAATGCTTTGCTAAACTTTGACTTTTTTTATTTAGCTCAGAAAATGATGGTGAAATACAGCAGTACTGACATTTAAGCAAGCATGGATAGTTTTACAAACTTACCTTGTGTTTTATTTTTTTTCTAAAGTAAATATTTCTAAAATTCAGAAGCAAGTTTTATAATTTTAAGGAAAAACTTTACTTCAAATGTTTTTTTTAAATAATGTAAGTTTTTCCCCAAAGCAGAAAACTGATTTTGTTTCGCCTGAATGCTATTTATTTTATATTATAAATTTAACACTGGATCAACTAACTTTATTATTTAAAACTTTTACTTAAAATACTGGATTTAAACCTAAGATAATCTAGAATTAAAAATTACACACGTGTCTTAACAGAAGATAATTAAAAGTAAGATTAAAAGACCTACAGGGATTTCATGTGTTTCAGTATCTGTTTGTGTTTGGTTATATTTAGTCATATTTTTATTCCATTAACATTGGCTCCACAATTTGTATGATGATGTTGAGAGACAGAGGCCTCGGTACACACATATTTGGTTATATAGTACATTAAAACAATCTTTATTTGCCAAAAAATTCAAAAAGTCGTTCTAGATTGAACAATTTTTAAAAGCATCCAGACACTGACTGCAACGAATTGTATATTTCAGAAACAGATCAATGTGTGTCAGAGTGTGAAAACCAAGAAGAAAGACTCTCTGTGATTAAAGTGGCATACCAGACCCTGATTTTCATACATTTCCTGCACGTAAAATCAGTTCTTAGCCTAGTCATGGGAATGAAAACAGACTTTTTGGTTGGTTTTAGTGTTTCTTACACTGATTTTTTTCATGTCCAAACCCATTAAAACTTTAAAACAGTAACAAAAATACCAATAAATTAATTAATTTCAAACACAAAAATGAAAAATTTAGCAAAGCATAAACCTAATTCTAAAAGTTTGTGTAAAAGAACTGACAGCAAAGCCTTCTCTCCTGGTGCTATTTATCTTTTATAGATACCATGAAAATAAAAAATTTTCCATAAAAAGACATTACAAAAAGTCTAACTTTGTAATTTCATTGTTTAGATCTGTTACCACAAAGAGAAGTCAACTTTTTAAAGGTAAGTAAAGAAAACATATATATTCATTCATTCATTTTCTTGGCCGCTTGTCCCTTTTGGAGTTGCGGGGATGCCAGAGGCTAACCCAGCTACTGATGGGCGAAGGCAGGATATACCAGTCGATTATGAAAAATAGAGGACAAAACACACAATTATTTCAAACTAATTACAGGAATAATGAAATGCATTGATATAGAAAACAAAACCAAAACCCACTTATGTCAATTTGATTCATTATTTTTTGTAATTAACTAAAGTCAGTATAGTTTGATTGCTTGCTTGAAAAGGAGTGGAAAGAAGAGAATTTATATAATCCCATCCTTACTTAGTGACATATTTTGCAGTTTTGTATAGTTACGTAATCTGGTTCTGATCAGATCAAAAGCAAGTTCTCTTCTTTGTTAAATACAAAGATAGTTCTTACTCCCGTCGATAGGTGGCAGTAATATCTTAGACATCGCTTTGAGTCCAAGAACAGTATCTACCCTAACGGGGCCCCGTAGTTTCAGCTAAAAGATAACATGGCGGCGATGTGGTCTGCAAGAATATCGGGTAAATAACAGTTTATAACCAAGGTTTTCATGTAGTTTTATTTAAAATTAAATTGATTTTATTAGTTACAAGTAAAGACATTGTTGGTACATGTTAACCCCTGATGGTTAAAGCTTAGTTTTATTCGTGCTTTTCTTCGTGTCCTTGTCAGCCCTGCTGAGGCCGCTGTCAGCCTCCCTGTGTGCCCGGACTCCACAGATCTGTAGACTGTCCAGCTCCATCAAATCCCCGGCTCCCATTAACCTCCTTACAGCTGCTGCCCGCCCTTCTATTCCGGTTTCAGCGTTTCAGACACAACGATTCAATATTTTCAAACGGTAAACTTGGATCTATTTATTTGAAAACTGGTCTGTGAAAGAGTTATCGGTTTACTGACGTATTAGTCTTAGCACCTTGTCAAATGTGTAGCCTCTTTTCTTTTAACCATGTCTATTGTCTGTTTGTGGAGTTTACTCTTCGTCACTCCTTTTGTTTAAATATTGAATTTCATTACATATGCCCCATCATAATTTTTAGGGAGTTGTTACACTTTTGTTGTGTAAATCAGTAGGTGTGTGAATTGAAGAAGCACTCTGAAAAAAAAAATCGTGTTTTTGGTGTTTATAACATATTCTTGTGCCATTTGTCTGATGATGGAGAAAATTTATAGAGAAAATTAAGATCAAAATTGATTTCTGAGTATTTCTTTATTCAAATTGTTGTGGAAAAAAATGCTGTTGGTACTGTCTTTTCCATTCTGATGCATCCACTGCAGACAAATAGATGCATGTGTCTTATTTTTCTTTTTCTGTGTTGACGTACAACAAAACTGTAGGATGAAGTTTTGATCATGTTTGATGATCTTGATTTTTTGAATTAAAAGTAAAACTTGTTTCTTTTTGTGTGGTTGCAGTGTGACACCTCTTGTTCCAAGTCTGACTCTGCAGCCAAGCAGAAGTCTCACTTACTTCAGCGTGAGAAAGGGCAAAAGAAAGAGTGTCAAATCGGTGACTCAGCGGTTCATGCGGCTGCATTGCGGTCTTTGGATCCGACGCAAGGTGTGATGGGCTTTTTCAGTGTTTGTCCAAACCTGAAGTTGTTTTTTTTTTTTTTTTTTTCCCCCCGTTACCCATCTGACCTCTTTGTTTCGCTCATCAACAGGCTGGATACAAGAAAAAACTGTGGAAGAAGTTGCCTGCCAGACGAAAACGCCTGAGAGAAATTGTGTTTTGTAACAAAACTCAGTCCAAATTGTTAGATAAAATGACAACTTCTTTTTGGAAAAGAAGAAACTGGTACGTTAATGATCCGTATATGAAGTACCACGATCGGGTCAACCTCAAAGTCTGAATTGCCGATTTGTGTTATGTCTGAACATTGATGCTATAAAGACCATATAAAAACAAATGAGCTTGAAGTGCTTGATTTAAACACACGTGGACACAAAACAGTTGAAACACAGTTCTCAATTTTATTTAATGGCCATAGGTAACTGTTTTTTAACAACGGGAATAAAGTATAAGAATAGCAAAGTGATAAGGACAAACAATAATTGTACAGTATCACTGCTTTTCCTTTTGACCTGAAATTGAAACAAAAATTAAAATTCTGGCCAGCCAGAAAAAAAGGTTTAAGTATATCCACCTTGAGATTGTTGAGTGACATTTTTGTATGTATTGTGGCCAAATAGTTAATGCAATTCTTACAATAAAATTAACAAGTAAAAAAAATAAGAGGCCAACAGATTTCCACAAAATCATTGAAGTTGTAATACAAATGACTCATGCAATGAAGAGTTTTGCGATGAATGCACTAGTATACAAACTTGCTGTTCTTGTTTATCTTCTGACATAGATGTTAAAGAAAATTAACACCAACACTGCTACCACTAATGCAGAAACACAAGTTTACCCTGGGTCACATATTCTCACAAGTTATGCATTTAAAGAACACTCCCTGTGCATAATAAATGTATATTAGAGTGAAGGATGTGTAAACAGAACAGTTTCTACCTGAGAGGCTTTCGTTTCGAACTTGAATCACCAACTGTACTGAGCAAGTGAAGCACACAGTGATGGTTTATATAGAACCCAATTCAAGCTCTCTAAAGTGCATCAGCACTAATCCTTATCCTTCTTAGACATTAGTTCCTATAAGACAAAGAAAATTTGGAGCTTAAGAGCCATTTTGTCAAAAGCAGAGATTTCTAACAGAAAGAAAATTTGCTTAGAACTTGCATTTTCCTTTTTGCAAATCCTATAAGATTTTTTATTCCTAATTGGCCTTTAATGTGTCTAAACATTTGTAAATTACATAAAAATGATTAGGAACAGAGTCAGTAACACAAAGTATTGATGATTCTTAGCTGCAAACTAAGTTATTGAGTTGCAAAATAATAAATATTTTAATGAAAACCTTTTGTCAAATCAGAATTGGAAAAAACAGCTACTTCTTTCTTCGGGGTCAAAAGAAAAAGCAAATAATTGTGTCTTACTGCCACCAGACTTTTTGGTGCTGAATTCACAAAGGGTTTATCTTTAATAAACATTGAAAACAGGTTTTAATACAGTATGGTTTCTATTGATTCTTGGCTCGAGTCCGGAAATTTGTGAATGTCTCAGCAGGTCCAGCTGTGGTCTTCATCTTCAGCACATTCTGTTTAACGGAGAGTAGATTGACTACTGGATAGACCCTCATGCAACTGCCTTCACAGCAATGACATATAAAAACAATGAAATCATGATGTACACACAAACTGTACATAAATACATATTCAATAACCCTCTATCAAAAAGCGTGTATCAGTTTGAAGGCCATTCACTCATTTTTTCCAATCTCAAATCTGTTTTTCAAACTATGAGCCACTAGCTATATACTGTAAAGAGAGGGTTCGTTAGAGGACACTTTGGTAATACCGTACTCTAAAGCATGGCTGCTTTAGTGATGTCGCTTTTGGCCATTCAGTATTTTTACTTCTTGCAGCAAAGGCAGCTGGAGGAGTTTTGAAGACAGCTTCACATAGCTTCATTGTTTGAAGAAAAAGCACTCCTGGATCTTGTGAGAGGCCTTAAGACTCTATGAGGAGGCTGGAAGACAGGACAGAAACAAAGATAGAGATGTTTTCAGTAGCTGTGAAGGCTTGTAGGCATTTTTAGAAGATGCAGCACACTTTATTTTCTATTTTCTCGCAAAAACAAGCTCTTGATTAATATTGTTAGTCCAAATAAACTCAGCGCAAAGCCCTGTTTTCTACACATTTACTGTTTTATGTTAAATATTTTTTACTGTCAAACATAATCTACTGAGAAAATAAATAAATAAGGGGAAATTTGCCATTTTATTGGGTTGTTCATAAACAAATATATTTAAAAAAATGGGGAAGACTTTGAATATCCTTTGATTCCTTTTCTCCACAAACTTGATTAAATTAATGAGTTAATAAAACAAAGTAATGCACAACTTTATAAATTGCATAAGCACTGTTAGCACATTCTAGTTTTTAGGATAAAATACAGTCGGGCAAATAATATTGAGCAAACTAAAATATTAATTTGAGTCTTTTCAGCCCTAAAGTTTGATATTTTATCAATTTTTTTGTGTGGGTTTTTTGCAATGACTCCTTGACTCTGTGACTTTGATGTCATAGTATCAATTCATCATTGAAATAAAAATCACAACGATATACCAGTATAAACAATTTAAGCTACCTTGACCATTAAAAAAGCGCATGCAGCCTCAACTGCTTCAAACCTCTCCTGACAACAGTGTGTTGCAGAAATCGTTTGGGTATCTGGACTCTACTCTGGTGTAGTAACTGTTCTGTGAAGATTAATAGAGCTGCACAGCTGCAAACATGAGTGAATCAGTCAGTAATCACCACTCTGGAGAGACGGTTAGATTCAGGCAGCAGCTGAGCAGCTTCATTCACGTGGTACCTCAGGAGCTTTCCTCTTACTCAGCCTGAGCTGGGGCGAGCTTGATGCCGAAAGTGGCTCTTTGCCCAACTCCTCAGGCTGCTCTGGAGCTGCAGGAGAGGGTGGCGGGCTGGATGTAGAGGTTGGGTTTGATGGGGGTGTCACAGAGGGTGTCACGAGTGCAGACTCGGTTGATGCTGTTTGGGACTGAAAATCTACGGGGTCCAAGGGTTCCAAACCCAACACCTCATACTCGGTCATGTCAAAATCTGTACCGTGGAAAAACTTTGGTGAGGGAATGAAAACAACACAAAACCATCTATTGTCTTTACTCTGAAACTATTGATTAGTTTGGATGTATTTCATCCATCCATCTATCTTATTCCACTCATCCAGAACCAGGTCACAGGGGGGCAGCAGTCTAAGCAAAGATGCCCAGACTTTCCTCTCCCTGGCCACTTCCTCCAGCTCCTCTGGGGGGGCCCCAAGGCGTTCCCAGGCCAGCCGAGAGACATGGTCTCTCCAGCGTGTCCTGGGTCTTCCCCAGGGCCTCCGCCCAGTGGGACATGCCTGGAACACCTCTCCAGGGAGGGGTCCAGGAGGCATCTGGATCAGATGCCTAAGCCACCTCAACTGGCTCATTGAAACGGAGGAGAAGTGGCTCTACTCTGAGCTCTCTCCGGATGACCGAGCTTCTCACCCTATCTCTAAGGGAGCCACCCTCCAGAGAAAACTAATTTCAATCGCTTGTAGTCGCAATCTCAGTATTTCGGTCATGGCCCAGAGCTCATGACCATAGTTAGTACTGGAACCAAGATTGAGCGGTAAACGAGAGCTTTGCTCAGTTCTCTTTTCACCACAACGGACCAGTGCAATGACCGCAAAATGGCAGACACCGCTCCAATCCACCTGTTGATCTCATGTTCTGATCTTCCCTCACTCGTGAACAAGACTCCAAGATATTTAAACTCTTCCACCTGAGGCAGGAGCACTCCACCCACAGAGAGAGGACAAACTACCTTTCTCCGGTCAAGAAACAAGGCCTCAGACTTAGCGGTGATGACCCTCATCCCAGCTGCTTCACACTCGGTTGCAAACCACTCCAACACGTGCTGGAGGTCCTGGCTCAAGAAGCCGACAGAACAACATCTGCAAAGATCAAAAATGAAATCCTGTGGTCCCCAGACCAGATCCCCTCCGGCCCCTGGCTGCGCCGAGAAATTCTGTTCATAAAAACTATGAACAGAACTGGTGATAACATGCACTGGGAACCGGGAACAGGTCTGACTTACTGCCAGCTATGCGAACCAAGATCTTGCTCCAGTCATACAGAGACCGAACAGCCCTCAGTAACGCTCCCCGACCCCATATTCCCAGAGAACCCTCCACAGGACACCATGGAGAACGTGGTTGAACACCTTCTCCAAATCCACAAAACACATATGGACTGGATGAGCAAACTCCTACGAACCCTCCAGCACCCTGGAGAGGGTGTAGAGCTGGTCTACTGTTCCGCGATCAGGACGGAAACTGCACTGTTGTTTCTGGATCTGAGGTTCAACTATCGGACGGACTCTCCTCTCCAGTACCCTGACGTAGACTTTCCCAGGAAAGCTGAGGAGTGTGATTCCCTGGTAGTTGGAACACAGTGGTGACGCCAATCCAGGCGATGAAACAGGATCTCTGTTCTTATATCTCATGAAAGGGTTCTGAACCGCTCTTTCTCTGCCTCGTCACCCTGGACCTGTCTGCCATGGAAGACCCTACAAGGGGCAGAAGCCCCCGACAGCATAGCTCCTGAGATCACTTGAGCACTCAAACCCCTGCACTATGTTACGGTGACGGTCCATTCAACTGAATGTAAAAGATCAGCCGATTTAAATTTCCTTGCAGTTATACTAATTAAACTGCTACATATAAAAGTTGAGGATAGATGAGCCCAAATGGATACATATGTTTAAATGTTAAATATAAACATTATTGAAGTAATGTAAATGGGTGTTCCATCCATCCATCCATCTTCTTAACCTCCTATATTCCCTTTGGGGTCACAGGGTTGCCGGAGCCTGTCCCAGCTACTGATGGCAAAGCCGGGATACATCCTGGGCAGGTTGCCAGTCAGTTGCAGGACACACAATCACTCCCACATACACAGACATGCACATCAAGGGACACTTTAGAGTAACTAGAGTAACCTATAACAGTGTCAACCCAGGGTGTTACATGGCCTGCAGGCTGCATCCTGCCAGCTAGATTGTTTAATCCGACCCAATCGTGAAAAGAAAAATTACAAGGATGTTGAAAAAAAAAACAAGTTTCTAGCCTATTCCTATGGCAAGTTATAGTTATTTAAAGAAATGACCGGAGTGGGCGATTCTGCAACTAGGGGAAGCAAATACCGGAAAATACTAAAATACCAGGAAAAGAAATACTGGCATTAGATCAAGAAAAAAAACATGTCTTTGCAAGTGCATGCCACATTTGGGTAAGATGCAATTAGGTTCCCTACCAGCCTCACTTTTGTTAAGTTGCTATAAAAATGATCAGTGGTGACACCACAATTACTAAAATGTCGTCAAAAAGATAATAATAATAATAGCAATAATAATGATAAATGATTTGGCAACTAGGTTGTTTGAGGCCTTTTTTCTAACGTAGGAATTAAAATAAAACAAAAACAAAGCTGCTGATAACACGGTAACAATGGGTTATATTTTTATAATGTCACTGGTCTGGCCCGCTTGAAATCAGATGGGTTGAATGTGGCCCCTGAACCAAACTGAGTTTGACGCCCCTGAACTAACCTATCGAGCATGTTTTTGGACTGTGGGAGGAAGCTGGACTGCTCGGAGAAAGTCCAAGTATTTATGGTGAGGATGTGCAAACTCCACACGGAAAGAACCCAACTCGGTTTTGAACCAGGGCCTTCTCGAGGTGAGAGCGTTAACAGTGGCATAAATGAGTATTTTAAATATTAGTTAAAAATGTTAAAAATGATGTTAAAAATTAAATGTAATCAACCAATCATACATTTTTCTGACACACGATGACTTCATGTCTAACTCTGATTTCTGAGGATTTGCCAAATAAGGCTATTTCTCTACATTTTAGAGATAATAAGTGTCTAATCCTTATGAAAATCAATCATCTCAGTAAAATAAATCTCTCCTAGATGTCAGAAAAAGAAATGGCTATTGTTAGTTCTGCATATAATCACTAAATAAGATCTGGTCTTGTTTTAACTCCGACTACAACTCTCCATCTTTTAAGTTTTCAGCATAGTCTTTAAAATATTTACTTGGATTTACTTGTCTTGGATTGTTAGGCTGTTTGATGATCCATTTCTGCTTCAGCTCAGGACTCTAGCTTCCTTCCACCATCCAAAAACATGCTTGGTTGGTAAATTGGTTGCTCTAAATTCTCCCTAGGTGTGAACGTGAGTGCGAATGGGTGTGTGATTGAGGCCCTGCAACCTACTGATGACCTGTCCAGGGTGTAACTTGCCTTTGCCTATCAGTAGCCGGGTTAGGCTCCGCCACCCCGTGGCCCCAAAAGGGACCAACGGTTAAAAAGGATGAATGAATGAAGAACAAATCTCTGTTACTCTTACTATAGTGCTTACTTTCACTTAAAAAAGATCAGGGGTACAACTGACAAAATATCTGAAGTTTGGGAAATCTCAGTCAAAATATCAATTTTGATCACTTGTGATTAACTTGATTTTGTTATTTTATGTCGGATTAAATGTGAGGGTAATGCTTTACAGCTAAGTTAAATTCACCGGAAACTTTTAATTTAGAATTGTTTATATATTTTACTTCTATCTCTCAGATGTATTATTGTATTATTAAAATTCCATATATCTAGAAATGTTGCAAACTTGTTTAAAATTAAAGAAGCTTTCATGGCTGTCCCATTTATTTACATAACTGTAAGTGTGAAGTTTAGAGCCTGGTTGAATTATCCTAAAATTGAGATGAGGTTGTTGGATTTTCATCCCCTGCAAGTGTATTTTTATTCTTTATTTTTAACTGTTTGTAGCACACAGAGCCTCTGGTGCAGCAGCAATAGCAGCCCAAGACACAGGAGCTCCAGCAACCAGAGGGCGATCTGGTCATCCTGCCTATCTAATTTCTAGTCTAAGGCCTCTTCCAGGATGGGATATAGGATCATAAGGAGTCAGCCTCCAAATACAATGTTGGAGTGAGAAATACATTTAGGATAAAGTGTTTGTTCCCTTCTTTGGGTAAGACACTAAACTCCACTTTTCTCCTCCTGGTTCAGTGACTGCACTGTATACTATTACTGTGTAAATGTGTGTATATAGATGACTGTGAAGCACTTTAGGGCTTAATGAGGCTTACAGAGCCCCACATAAGTATACGCCATTTACCATTTACCAATTATCAGCCTTGATGTAATTGTTTCTTCTCCGTCCTCCTCACTCACACAAACCACCCTTTCATATGAACATCTCCAAACCAGCTCAACCTGGATTCCCTGTATTCATCTCCAAAACATCTAACATGAGCAACATCTTCATCTCTGCCACCTTGTGCTCTAACTTTCATCTCCACTGTCACTAAACCAACAATGTGGCTGCTCTCACTATCTTCTTGCTGACACTCTTATCACACCTGGATCCCTCCTCCAGTAATTCCAATCTGCATTCTGATGCTTTTTCACCTTTTTTTCAACACTACTGTATGCTGCTCTGGACTGTGGACCCAGAGTACTTCCTTTTACTTTTTTCCACTTGGAAAACTTAGAAAACTATTCAGTATTTTACTATTTTAAATTTGCAATAAATTCTGAATTAAATGTGGTTTAGTGCAGGTGTTTTTTTAATATTCTACAAATCAATTTTACATTTCTTTTAAATGTTTCTTTTAGTGTTTTATGGAAAGCACTTTGAATTGTCTATGTACATGAAATGTGCTTTACAAATAAACTTGCTCTTCCTAAACTTGGACCATATCAAATAAAAGCTGACAGATCAATTTAGAGAATTGAATTTTGACATTTAGGCTCTCATTATTTGTATCTTAATGCAATGTCATCCTGCAGAATGTAGGTCGGAGATGGAGAGACTAAAGGAAGCCAATTTACTGAAGCTTAAAAATCCATAACAAGGCAGTCCCTGCTCAATCTTTTGATTGCGCGTAGAGTTAAAAACTTTTTTTTTATTACCAATATAAAATGCAGCAAGAAACCCCTATTTAGTTAATAAATATGTTAATAATAATTTATGATGCTTGGTAAGCACTGATCCAAGTCAATAGTTTAATTAAAGACACTATTAGCATTAAAGCCATCTGTCCCTGTTTTCTGATCTTATTTTTCATTTGTCTTCATTATCGATAATATTAACATCAGGGTTTATTTTAAATGTCACCAAACACCCCCATGCTGCTCTACATGCTTACAGGACAGAGCTGAAAATAGTCCAGGTCTCCCTTCTTCACAGCCCTTAAGGAATATCACAGCATAAAAGGGGTGTATTGGTTGGTTGGACTCATGAGAATTTTTTTGTAATGCCAAACAGGCATAAACACAAATATGTATTTGTTTATACTTGAAAACACATAAGAAAGGTGCCCTAAATATCTTAGTTGACCAAAAATGGTTTGTGTGCCTCAATACTCCAAATGTAAACAGACGAGTCACAATGTTAGTTTTTACAGTCACGTGGAAACATGACACCTCAAAAAAAGAAAAAAGACAAACTACAGCTGGGTTCTTATGATGCTCCGAAGTCTCTAAAAGCTACTTGTGAGGTTTTTCACTGGATGGTTAGTCTGGCGGCCCTGAGGCCTGATCTGTTCCAAACAGGAAGGCAGGATTGAGGTTAGGGATCCACGCAGGAAAGCTGAGGTAATAAACAATATCTGACGACTTAAACAAGCTCAAACAGGAAGGCAGATATCAAAATAACAAATCTGTCTTTAACTAAACAAGCCATGCTTTCAGCTCCAATTTGCTAAAACTTAATGTACGAAGTTTGGGTTTAGAATTAAAGCCACTTATTTTATATGTGAAAATAGTTGATTTGAAATATTTCTCCTTACCTTTGTAGCTCTCCGACTTGCTGCGCATGATGGGTCTGGTCCGGTGTTGAGCCACTCCAGACTGCGCAGAACCAGGACTGGAGGTAACAGGGTCAGACTGGTAGGAGGACAGATCCTGCATGCTGAAGCTCCTTAGTCTGTCTGACAGAACCCCCTGGCCCTAAATCAGACACGTCAAGTTTTTCATTCTTGCTGTTTGCGGCAACGTGACCCAACTTAAGCATTTGATCCAATTAGTGTCTGCAAGCAAATAAACATAAAGGAACTCCAAAAGAAGCTTTATTTATGCTGTTTATCCAGTATTCCTCCCTTCTTAAAGCAAGATTAATCTGCAATAACCAGTGACTGAAGGTTAAACGAAATGCTCCATTACCTTTGTTGCAGCCATGACTGCAGCAGTGGCTGCAACGTTCAGTCCTTTCCTCCCAAAATGCAACAGTGTGTCATAGCTTTTGTCCTTTGCCTGACAGATGTAGTCATCAATGTCCTAAAAAAGAGCAGAAAAACATCACATGAGCACATCTAACATTGTTGTGGCTTTCATGACATACGACAGTGCGGACAGCTGCATTTCCTTCTTTTTCTTATGTGACTTTGTGAGAATACAGTTTCCTAACCTGCACAGAAAAAGATGGAAGCATGACATTTCCTGTTGCCCGGTCAGCAAACACACTTTTCACAGCTTAAGTGTGGAAAAAAGTAGCAACAAAGGAACTTTTGTGTAGCGAACATCGGAAAACTGATTCTCCAAAGCCACAAGAAAGATAAAAGCTGGCTTTAAGGCAGAATATCTTCATCCATAAATCCTTAAAGCGCACCAGAGCAAACAAAAGAAAGGGGCTTTCACCTTTTCTTTTGAGGAAAGCGTGGGATGTACAAATTTCCTGTACAGAACACTGGAGCCCTTCGTGTACGGCGACAGCAGCCACACAACAAAGGCTATCTTCAGTTCATAGTAGAAAGGAACCCTGCCATGAATAAACAGCAACAAAACATGGACTCATGAGGCATATTATGACACAAATCCACAATAAAATAACACACATTTAATCATTTCTGCAACTGAGGCCACTTACCAGCAAAGAAACATATCTGTAAACGCTTCCACCGTCATAAACAAGGCAAATATTATCCAGTACATCATCCATTTTACCTGCAATGTTGTTAAATTTAGTTTAATGTGCCATTAGAGAAATGTTTTTTTTTTTAAATACTCACATATTCTTTCACATCTTTTGACTTCACAGCTTTATAAGATGAATAGGCGGGATACAGTGTACCAAAAACCAGTCTAATAGAAAAAGAGTAGAAAAAAACACATGAAAAACAGTTTTAAATGAAAATGTTTTGCCTAATTTTTGCATTTTTTGACATAATTTCCTCGTTTTGATGCACCAAACTCCACTCATTTTTTATTATTATGAAACCAGCGACTCCTTTAAGCCTCCAAAATGGTTTGACATTGTCCTGCTGACACAAACAAAGCCCCAGAACGTGCATAGGACGTTTTGAACAACTAAACCAGCCTGGGCACAGAGTCACATTTCACCGAGACCGATCCTGCCCAGCTTCATGGAGTAAAATTAGACGACATTTGCTGAACTTTTCTTAAAAATATACGCATATTTTTGGGGGGATTTGTTTGCAGTATGACACCTGCGCTGCACATTGGAAGCCTGTAGATATGAAACATGTTGCAGTGCTACAAAAGCAACAGCTGTGACAGCGATCTGATCGAATTACCAGCTCACATCAGGTTGCAACACACTGGCTTGTCAGTTAACCAAAGGAGTTCAGAATTACAAGGACACTGAGAATATCAGCTGTGCGTGGAACCTTATTGCTGAAGCTTGAATCTAAAATGACCTACATAAACAAGCTGTAAAGGCCAGAGCTGAGCCACTATGAGAGATCTTTTAATCTAAATGTAATTGCTTTACTATTTTAAGTGTTGGCCCAACAGGGTAAGAATACAGTAATGTCTAAAATATTTAGGCTGGGCCTTTATTAAAATAAAAAAAAAAAAACTCATGTTGTAATCTGAGAAGACTGACCTCTCCCTTTAGCTGTTTTTCCTCTTCTTTCAATATGAAGCATGAAAAGCTGCTCCTGATTTTTCAGAACATTGAAGATGCAAACTAAACGGATGCTTGTCATTTATTGACATGCTTTGATCTCGTGAACCACGATAAATAATTCAGCAAATCGCGTCATGTCTGTGTTACTAACAAAACATTAATTCCTGCTTCTGCTGAGTGTTCCCACAGACACACAACAGCCTGATCCAGACCCGCTTTTGTGTTCCTCCTGACAAGAGCGATCAAAAAACATGCTCCAATCTAGATAGAGCACCGTCACCTGATCTGCTAACATGTACGGCCGATGCTGATGAAATAACATAATAGGAGCAAGAATAAAAAAAATTTAAAAAAAAACGAGAGGGGGCTTGTCTCGCGCCCCCTCCACAGTGACTCAGACCTGTAACAGAACAGCGCGCATTTCATTCCAACTGCACTGGCGGAGACGGGAGAGGATGAAATGGAGAGGACTTACACCACAAGTCTAGAGATGATCCAGGAGACCATTGCGATGGAAAAGACGACAGGACGCGCTGTCTGCAAGGAGGAGTTTCCTCCAGATGACAGGCGCGTCCGCGGACGGCGTCTGTACGCACCTTTGGTACGCACGCAGACGGCAACGTGACGCGCACAGAACGGAGTGCCCTGCGAGTCTTATCCATAGATGGCAGTGTTGCTTTGGACAAATGGATCCCAGTTGAGGAAACTGGTTATATGTATTGATTCTGTTAAACTAAAACCAGAAATGCAGCGCTCTATCCTATTCCCCTTTGTTTAACATTTATCAGACTAATTCTCATTAACAAATAATCATTCATAAAATTATTGTAATTTACACAATTACTCCCAAAAATAGTAAATGCGTCATAATTACTTTATCAGGCATAAATAATGCATTTTTTTCTAATTGATCACTAAAATACAATAATATTAGACCTGTTCATTTTTGTTTACATTTATGCAATTAAAACTGATACACTGTTATACAGTACAATCAATCTTTTTAACATCTGCAGTTTGGTGAATATTACTGAGTGTCATTCTTATACTCCATTAGTTGGTACTATAACCTTAAGATGTTTCACACACTCGGATGAAAATCATGTTTTTAAAGTGGATGACATATATCAAGAAGATTAAATTTGCAATTGCATTTCTGAATATTCCTTTATTCAAATTGTGAATCAGGAGCAGACAAAACGCTGTTGGATAAAGCTTATAGGTGTGACATAAAACCTTTCTGTTGCATCCTCTTGCAAACAGATCCATGTTTTCCTCACCTAAGCTGGCATCTAACTCAAAACTCACCATTTTTGCTGCACAGCAAATGTTAGGTTGTAGTTGTGAGGGGCTAGTGGGAGAGCACATAAACAGATGGATGATGGGAAGCGTGGCCAGGCTCACTTCCCGCCAACTGTCTTGTCTTTAACTTAGAGGTAATTTCTAATTAAACTCTTGTCACTCTGGAGGAACTTTTCTAGAAAGGTCAGATTTTTTTGATCTGGCCAAAAAAAACCCCATCATAATCATAATTTAAAAGACTTTGAAAATAGATCAATAGATAGTGGGATTTAAGCCCTTAGCCTCTTCCTTAAAGGATGTAAAACAAAACCATAAGCAAAAAGCTCATCGATGACATTCTGTCCCTTTGTCACTAACCTGAGAACGAGAGCATTATTAGTACCAGAATGCCTTAGCTTTTTCAAGCCTTTGACCTGTGAAATGAAAAAAGGAAAAGGAGGAAGGTTTGGTTACAGTACAACAAAAGGTACTGTGGGAGTAGCACAGCAGTAAAAAGAACAGGCTTTTCTGTTTATCTGCAACAAGCTAAACCCCCTTGAGCACAGGATCTGAATGAACAGAAAAATGCACAAGGTATTCATGGTGGAACATGATGTCATTATGCTTTTATGTCACCAGTAGGTGTCAATTTACCTTATTCGTAAAATACAATTATTTAGACATGGGTAGCCACATCATCTGATAGACATTACTGAATTGAATTGAACTTTATTAATATCCCAAGGGATACATTTATCTGTTATGGCACCCATATATCTAAAACATTTTACAAACATTTTACATTTTACTGTTTACAAAACAAAAACACCTATGGTGAACTTTCGGAGTTGCTTGAAGGACCAGAGTTCTGTTATGTAGCTGAATCTTGTGTTTCAAAAGTCTTTCTCCAAAGAGCAAACTTTAGATTTTGCTCAAATGATATACAAATTGATCAAACAGTCATAACAAAAACTCCAAACGTACACTTCCCGGTGTCAATTTCCTCCAGAAAAGTTTATTCTTTTTTTTTCCACCATTCAAATAGAAAAATGTTTACACACCAGACCAGACTTAAACTTGACACAAATTGTGTACAAATAAACCTTTTCATTTCCTCTGCATCTTCCACAACAGACAAGGTGCAAAATTAAATTGAATGTTATACAGCAATTAAGCTTAATAACACCTAATTAAGCTAAATGTTGATGCAAAAATAAATTTGTGTGAAGTTATTGATAACATATTTGAAAACTGAGAAGACTGGTACAAGGAGACAATACAAAAAGTTGACAAAGAGAAGCAACACCAGCCCATTACTTTTAGTGTCAGATATATTAATACGTGAACTATATAACTGTAACTTAAAAACAGTTTAAATCAAATTAAAATGCTTTTTGTTTGGAGAAAACTGGAGTGATTATCCAACAGTTATTCAGTCTCTTGCTCAGATCAAAAGCACTCCAGAACTTCATTGTCCAGTCCATGACTTAAAAGAAAAGAAACAACACATATTTGTAGGCACAACAGGCTATTCATACTGACATTATATACATGCTCCTCAACCTTTAGATTTAACTTTGAAATATCCTATAACTATACACATTAAGAAGCAATACCACCTTTTGTTTGCCATCGAAATGAAAATGTTGACTATTATAGCACAATCTCAAACCCAAATCATTATGTAAAAGTATAGTATGACGCGAAGAGGGTGTTCAGGACTGTAAACCTCGCAACGAAATTGTCTTTAACCAACGCCCAGCTGAAAAACTTGAAGGTGCCGTTCACCTTAGCTTCTCAAAGCTGCTAATCTGGATTGCATCGCTTCAATGTCCTCCTCCGACTCTTCATCTGAGGCTGCAGCTGCTCCACCAGCTTGCAACTCTGGCAGGGCATCTGTGACTTTATTTGGTGCTTTGCCAAGGGCTCCTAACAGAGCAAACACAAGGGTTTAGTCACGTTAAATATGTAATTCAGACATAAATTCTTAAAAAATAGGTTAAAAAGTGTTAGAGATAACACATTTAAATGGCATTACCTGCTGTGATGTCAAAGAGAATCTTGTCAACTTCCTCCTCTGCCGCTTCCTCCATTTCTTCCCCATCTTCCATACTCTCAAATGTGTCTTCCAGCATTTCTTCAATAATGCCAGCCTGAAAAATGAATTAATTTTTGTTTAGAGGTAGATGAGAGATAGTAACAACGTTGGATGCTTAGTGCTGCAGTACAGACCTTCATCATCTCTTTTGACAGCTCTCTCATGGTGGCCTGGATCTCAGGGACCTTTACTAGACTCTGCATGGCTTTCATGACCTCTGTGCTTTTCTGCAGTGAACCAGCTACACGCAGCACAGCTAAAAACAGAAGGACATATTTTCTTACAGAGACAATGTGGTTCAAAAAAGTCTGATGATTTAAAAAGTTCCATTAGTTAAATTAATCCCTCTATATCCAATGATCCAGCTTGCAGTTATTGCTTACTCACCAAGCTGATTCTTCATGCTTAAAAGCACTGAATTCATCTGGGCTTTAGACGCATATAGTTTTGATACTGCTCTCTTTGACTGAATCATCTCTTTGGCAAGGATTACACAGACATCTTTCTGGCCCTTTTTGGCAGCATCTTTAATGGAACGTTTCACCTTTTCCTCTTCTCTTTGAATATCTGAAGAAAAAAGTTATGGGGAAAGCACAACAAACTAGTTATACTATTATCTTTAAACATGATTAATGATTGATATAAATATACTTAAAGTAAAAGTATATATGTATAGTCATTTTTTATATAAGGTACATATAAATGTAAAAACAAAACTTCAATTTAACCTGTAAACTCCAACCACTTTTAACTTGTTTTTTTTTTTTTTTTTTTTTCTTTTTCAAAAATAAAATAAAACCTATTTCAAAATATCTGGGGGACATTGTATCAACTTGACTATATATATATTTTTTTTTAAATACTTTGAAAATATCACCAAGAATATTTTTTATATACCAACTCGGCAAAATGTTTAAAAAAAAGTATTTCTTACCTCTGATTTGTCTGTCAATCACTCTCATTTCCTTCCTAATTTTCTGAGACCACTCATTAACCTGAAATGACACGGTTTTATTTATATACAGTCTTGTTTATAGCTACGGAATTTCACAATTTGACGCGAGTCCGACTTGTCTGACTGCTTTTTCACAGTGTATGTGTTTGTTTACATTGACGAGACAAGTCAAAGTTAGCCCGAATTTCGAACTGGCTCCATTATAGTGTAAAAACAAGCTTGACATTAGGTAAAATTATATCTTAAAAAAAAAATACACTCAGGTAACTTCCTTCTCGTTGTCATCCACATTTATGTCCGTTTTTAGGATATCCACAAATACACGGATAAACCTAGTACGGGCTCAACTGACTGCTAACATTAGCTAGCGAGGCTAAACACACTGTTATTTATTTCGGAAAAACACCAAAAACATAGTTCTACTGGCCACACATATAACACTCACCAAGTCTTTTGGTGGTTTCTCTGGTGTTCTACCGAAAAGCCCCATCTTAACTACTGAGATAAAGGCCAATCTAACCTAACCGACTAGGAGTATCTAGCTAGGAAAGCTAGATCATTTACCACTTCCTGTTCTAGCAAGGGCAGGCTCTGTTTTTTTTTTTTTTTTTTAATGCTTTATTGATAACAGAAGGAGTTACACAGAAATAAACTTCAGTGTCTTCAGTCAAATTAAACAAAGCAAAAAGAATATGTTGGTATGATATACATGCAAGTTATATAGCACAAGTATTTTTTGTTATATTAAAAATACAACTTTAAAAATGTTAATTTATTCAGATATTTATAAAACTAATTCTCAAATAGATATTTTTATTTATTCTTTTTTATCTCACGAAGCTTGTATAATATATTTATTATTTTTTAAATTATCTCTTTGCAGTTTAGGTTTAAAATAATTAATAATAATAATAGTCAATAATTAAATAGGTTTAAATAATAATAAAAAATCTTCAGACAAGTGAATATATGCAAATTTTTTCCTTATTTAAGCTATATGTGGATTAAATAAGTACGTCATATCAACATAATAATGAATACAACAAAAAAATACTAATGGTTAAGAAAGTTTATTCTTAACAAAACTTGTTTAAAAATATTTTTGAAATACGTGAGGGGACAGCTAAGTAGATGTTCCAGTTCAAACCCTTCTTCTTTACAGTGACGTTTGTCAACGTTCCATGGGGTTCTAGATTTTTCTTTTATTGATATGTTGCCAAACCAATCAATTTTCTCAAAGGGGCGGCGTCCTACCAATGAGATGCATTTAGGGGTGGGACTAAAAAGCATCCCTGCTGCCTTTGACGTTAGAGCCGCCCACCAGTCGGAGAATCCGCTCTGGACATCACCGCTGGTCGGGATTATACTGAATGAGTTTGCTATAAACGGCTTGACTTACATAAGATGTTGTAATTCAGTCAGTGGAAACTCAGCTAGCATAGATTTTCACGGTCAGTCACAATTGGGAATAAGACAATTTTTGTTGATGTTTTTTTGGTTTGTTTTTTCATTTTAGTTAGCTTAAAAAGAGGAAAACTTGCTTAGCACGAGCTCAAGATGTCAGTTGTTGGTATTGATGTGGGCTTTCAGAACTGTTACATCGCGGTTGCCAGGAGCGGTGGAATTGAAACCATTGCCAATGAGTACAGTGACAGATGCACACCGTAAGTATAAATATTGACAGACATCATCGCCCTCCGTGGTTTGGCTGCTAGGTTGTTACGCAATATTTGCGACCGAGGCGCACTGGGCGAGCTGCGTGATGCTCACGCAGCGAGGATGCTAGCCGGGGTGGTCTCGTGTGTGTTGATGTAGCACCAGGGGAGTCTGGCATTTGACCCTTTAAATAACTAATTTAGATGAAAAATGTTATGAATTGTTTCTTTTAATAATACTATCATGAACAAAAGCCTATATTTAGGAGCTATTTAAATAAGGCATACTGGCTACTTTTTCTTAAATAAATGTTATTTTATGTGACTTTTCAGTGATCTATGAAGGAAAGAAGTATGTCTATATTGTAGCATTTACAGCTGTACTGTATGTGCATGGTTTTTAAAAAAAATGCAATACTCCTAACAGCTTCAAGGACTCAGCCCATATATGTCAATGAATTAAGTCCTCTCACAAAGGTGACACAGTGAACTATTTGACTTTGGCTGTCGTCCTTGTCTGTGGAAGCTGGAATTTTCAGCAGGATCCTGCAGAGATGTGCAGATCTGCACGGCAAAGAAGTGAAGTGGAGATATTTTTGTTCCAAGGTGAACCTAAGGAGTGCCTTATCACTTCCAGGTGGAAATAGATCTTTGCGTTCCAGGAGCAGAAACCTCATTTCTGTTACAGTAGTTTCCTGTTAAAGAGTCACCTTTTTGGGTGTTCCCCATTTTGATGGGAACACTTTGTATGTTTAGGGGATCTGGTTTTACCTTTCTGGGTTGTTGTCTTTCCTTGAAAACTTTCTATTAATTAGTTTAGATTCTGGAATTGAAAATGTTTCATAGAGTAATTTGTTGTGTTTTTTAACATTTAGGGCTTGTGTGTCTTTTGCCTCCAAAAATCGGATGATAGGAAATGCAGCCAAGAGTCAGGTAAATGATTGATTTTAAGATATCCTTTTTTTAATTTGCATTTTGACAAATCGAATCTTTAAAGTCCCACTCCAATCATGCAGTTTTTAGATAAAATCTGAAAATCTTTAAATATAAAAAATATTTTTAGTACATAGTTTCTGCAGAACGAAAGAAATTCATCAGAAATCAGTCTGAATTGTGGACTGGAATGTTGGTGCGGAAGTGAGCCTGAGCTCATTTCCCATGATCCCTATGTTTACACTCTCTCCTGCTAGTTTACATCCCCTCACAACACCAACTAACATTAGCGGCGCAATAAAAATGTCGAGCAATATTGCAACTATCAAACAGTTGTGAGCCAGATGCAAGCTCGGACAAAGAAAACAAAGACATTCATAGATCTATTTGTCTACATGCAGATGCATTGGAAACTTGTGGACTACACATTGTAGTTTGTACAAAACAAATACAGTTTTTTTCCCGGAATTTTATGCGTCTTCCCCGATTCTCCCTGATTTGAATGAAGAATTACTCAGAAATGCAGTTTTAATCTCATTTTCTTTATTTATGTCCTCCATAATCCAATAAATTCTATAAGAAGTTTGTTAAAAAAAAACACCAAAAACTCAATTTTCACTGGAGTGGGTCTTTAAAATAACTACACTGCTTTTCCATTGAATTCACTAAATGTTTCTTTCTTTCACAGATGATAACAAACTTCAAAAATACAGTACATGGTTTTAAAAAGCTTCACGGCAGAGCGTTTGACGATGCATTTGTCCAGGCTGAACAACCTAAACTACCATACACCTTACATAAGCTTCCCAATGGGAATGCTGGAATCAAGGTAAAGAAGTTTCTTCTTTTCTTTTCTGTTAAACCATGCCCACTGACCACGGTGACAGATAAGTAAAAAGGAAACACATTTCATAATGTTTTATTGTGTCACTTTTGTAGGTGCGTTACTTGGATGAGGATAAAGTGTTTACGGTTGAGCAGATCACCGGGATGCTGCTCACCAAGCTGAGGGAGACATCGCAGAGCGCCCTGAAGAAGCCCGTGGTGGACTGTGTCATCTCGGTCAGATTATGGACACTAATTCAAAGTTTGTCAACATTATTTAAAAAAAAAAGTCCCTAATGGAAAGATTTCATTTGTGTTCTGGTGTCTCTACAGGTCCCAGGTTTTTTCACAGATGCTGAAAGGCGGTCAGTGTTTGACGCCACACAAATAGCGGGACTTAACTGTTTGCGGCTGATTAACGATACCACTGCAGGTCAGTGTTTTTATCTAGCATGACTCAAATCGTTAAATTGTGCGATTACATCAGAGAAGAATGAGGAAACGCAACATTTCATATGAACAGTGGCTCTGGCTTACGGGATCTACAAGCAAGACCTTCCTAATCCAGAGGAGAAACCGAGAAATGTTGTTTTCGTGGACATGGGACATTCATCATTCCAGGTTTCCATCACTGCTTTCAACAAAGGCAAACTCAAGGTGAGTTTTGGGTTTTTTTTGCCTCGTACTGGTATAACTTTGTTTTTATTGGTTAACTTATTTGTCTATTTTTTTAGGTTCTCGCCACAGCTTTTGACCCATACCTGGGTGGACGTAACTTTGATGAAGCACTGGTCGACTACTTCTGTGAGGAGTTCAAGACCAAGTACAAGCTTAACGTGAGGGACAACCCCAGGGCTTTGCTGCGGCTGCACCAGGAGTGCGAAAAACTGAAGAAGCTCATGAGCGCTAACTCCTCTGACTTACCTCTGAACATAGAGTGCTTCATGAATGACATTGATGTTTCCAGCAGGATGAACAGGTACAATACCTCCACTTTTGTCCTCTACAAATACACCCTTTCTCAGAATTTTTCAGTGATAATGTGTTATCCACAGGACACAGTTTGAAGACATGTGCTCGCAGTATCTGATGAGGGTGGAGATGCCGCTAAAAACAGCGCTTGAACAATCAAGTACGCCCCCAGGCTTCACTCTGACATATTTCTGAATGCAATATAAAGGAATAGGGCGCTCGGTAATATGTGTACCTCTAACAGAATTGAGCCGGGATGATGTTTATGCTGTGGAGATAGTTGGAGGAGCCACAAGAATCCCAGCTATCAAAGACAGGATTGCCAAGTATTTCTGTAAAGACGTCAGCACCACACTCAATGCAGACGAAGCTGTCGCAAGAGGCTGTGCACTTCAGGTAACACATTTAGCTGACACCACAAACCTGATACTTTTATGTGCAATGACTTTACATTTTTGGTATTTACAGTAAGATGGGGTTTTTGTGTGTGTTTTATTTTTGCTTGTAGTGCGCAATTTTGTCTCCAGCGTTTAAAGTCAGAGAGTTTTCCATCACTGATGTGGTTGCTTTTCCCATCACTCTGCGCTGGAAGACACCAACTGAGGATGGACTGGGGTAAAGGAATAAAATAATTTAATAAAAATAAGATAACAAATGTATAAATCAACATCTATCAGAAAAAGTTTATTTATATGCAAAAAATCTGAACTTTGACAGGGAATTTACTCTGACTTTCCTTAGGATGTCTTTAAAAAAAGTGCTTTGCTGATCTAGTGTTTAGATTCAGCTTGTGCTGACTGTATTGACTATTAAAGGCCCTAACTTTGCTCTTTCTTTTGCTGTGCTCTCACCCCAGTGAGTGTGAGGTATTCGGTAAGAATCACAGTGCTCCATTCTCCAAGGTGATCACATTCCACAAGAAGGAACCTTTTGATCTTGAAGCCTTCTACAGCAACCCTCAAGAACTCCCCTACCCCGACCACAGGATAGGTATTGATGCTTTACCCCTCAGATATATTAAAAGGTTGATCTCTGTGACTCGGCTCCTTCCCTTCTGTTTTCCAGGCTGCTTTTCGGTTCAGAATGTGGTTCCCCAGCCAGACGGGGATAGTTCCAAAGTCAAGGTCAAAGTACGCGTCAACATTCACGGCATCTTCAGCGTGTCCAGCGCATCTCTGATCGAAAAGCAGAAAGGAGAGGGGGAGGACATGCAAATTGACTCTGAGCCAATGGTGCAGAATGAGGGTAGAGGGGAGGAACAGGTGAGCTGGTCATTTCTGCTGCTGAGCTTGCTTTTTGTGAAATCCCTGTTAATGCATCGGTTTGATTAATTCACAGTAAAGGAACTCATTGACTGTTTTAATCTAAGACTGCAGAGGAATCTGAGAAAAGAAACAGCAGCATTTAAGGCCCACACTGATGAAAATCTTGTTTTTGTGTTTTTAACATGTTCTTGTGGCCTTTTTCTATATAAGAAAATCTGAGCTAAAAATTTGAATTTTGATTATTTCTTTGTTAAAGTCACAAATTAGGAGCAGATTAAAACATGCAGTTTGAAAAAAAAACACCTTTAAAACAGATCAAAAGATGATTGGAGTGGGTTTTTATTGTTTTTTAAAGCTTTTTTTTTTCACTTTCACCTAAAAAAAAAAAAAAAAAAAATAGCTTATAAATATATGCACTTACAGAGCATGTTACTTTGATAATGGACTTCTACCGTACTACCCAGATATACAAGTATTAAAAAGTATTTCTGCAATTTATTTTGGTTTATTGAATAATTAGGAGTGTCTGTGTCTCAGACTAAAATGCAGGTGGATCCGGAAGGTCAAAACCAAGGTGACCAGCATAATGATGAGAGCAGTTTCAGCAGTAAGGTAAGTTAATAAACATTTTACAAATGCAATTAACTGACAAACATGACCATTCCTTCTTTTTCTGTTAGTGCTGCTGTCATTAGTATAGAAACCACTCCTTCAGGCACCAAAAAATCCCCACAATTTTTATTTAACTTATGTCTTCTGATTGATTTAATTTATTTTGTAATGGAGGTAAAATTATGGTAAAACAAACGATTTCAGTCTGCTATAAGTCTTGGTGTAAGACATGCCCTTGGTTTTAAAGACCCACTCTGATTAAAAGGCTGTTTTTAACATGTTCTTGTGGCATTTTTCTAAAGGAGGACATATATAAAGAAAATTAAGCTTAAAGCTGCCTTTCTGAGTATTTTTTTTAAATTAAAGTTGTTATGAATCAGAAGCAGACAAAAATATTTAGTTTGAAAAGATCTTAATTGTGATGTGGGCGGTCCATAAGCTCCCTGCTCTGAGCTCTCAGCAACAGGGAGGGGAAGGGGGGAGTAGGTTGCTCCATGTTAACAGCTCTTCCCATTACTGTGTCAAATTTGTAGTGAGCTACTGCCACTCTGCAGAAGCTGTTTCCTAGAAATCGGCACAAATATTTTTTTAATTTAGGCTAAAAACGAAATAAAAATAATTAAAAGACCACTGGGAACGCTTGTAACCCTTGTGCTATCCTAGGTATGTTGACGTTAAAAAGAGAGAGTGTGCTGAACTTCTTTTTTTTAGTAATTTTTTTTTTTTTTTCACTGATGTCCATGGCAGAAATGAAATCCTGTCCAGCTTCATCCACATTTGTCATTGGATGGATAACACATCAGCGTAAGGCTTGAGTCATCTTGATCTCATAAAACAGCACAGGGTTAAAATAGCTTAAAAGATGATTGGAGTGGGTCTTTAAGATCACAGAGCAAGGGATATTTTCCAACAAAGATCAGGAATAATGTATTTTTTTGTCCAAAATTCAGGATGGGGCTGCTGGGGAAAGCCAGGACCTAACAGCTGGAGGAAGTAAGCCCAAAGTCAAGGTGAAGAGTCTTGACCTTCCCATCATATCGAGCAACATTCGACAGCTCGACACTGAAGTCCTTGCTAACTTTGTGGAAAGTGAGGTGAGTTCCTCGACCAGCCTTTGAAAATAATTGAGATAATTGAGTTTATGTTCCTTTGTCTGATTTTATTTGCTTCATGTCATCCAATTTAAGGAAAGATCCTTTGGTTAAAACTGTAGTTTCAGGAAGTAGACCCTTGTTCAGGCTTCAAAGTGTGTATTCGAAATAAAGTGTTGTAAAATTGATATAGACAAATCAATGTTTTAGACTTATGATTATTTCCTATTTGAATGTCAAAATGTATTTGTTTTTTGGGTTGTGGTTATTTTAAATACCTAAATAAATGTGTTACTGTTATGGTTCAGTTCACCTGTTATTTTTTTCTGTTTCTTTCAGCGTCAGATGATCAGTCAGGACAAACTGGTGAAAGAGGTGAACGATGCTAAAAACACTGTGGAAGAATATGTGTACGAGCTGCGGGAAAAGCTCTGTGGAATTTACCAGAAGTACATAAATGAGGAGGTAAATGTAAAATCTATTATCAGATGCTGTCTGTCTGTATAAATGCATGACTTAAACAAGTAATTTATTTAAACTGTAAACTACAGGACAGTAACCGGCTGACACTAATGCTGGAAGATACAGAGAACTGGCTCTATGAGGATGGAGAAGATCAACCAAAGCACATCTATGAGGAAAAATTAGATGCACTTAAGGTTTGCTTACTAATAGTACTTTGAAAAGTAAATACTGTAAATTATTAGAAAAAAAAGATGACATCTATGTCCTTATTTTTCAGAGATTGGGTCAGCCCATTCAAGACCGACACATTGAGCATGAAGACAGGCCTAAAGCATTTGAAGAACTAGGAAAGAAATTGCAGCTCTACTTAAAGTTTGTTGATTGTTACAGACAGAAGGTAAAAATAATGAAATTAAACATTTTTTTAATGATGTTATTGTTGTTGTTTTGAATTATTTTACATTGCATATTTCCTCCAATTTGTAATTTTCTGAAGTTTTTGCCCACAAATATTCTTAATTTTTAATGATTTTTTTAACTACACATTTTCTGCTTAACATGTAATTTTATTAGTTTACTATTGGTCCGTATTTTATTACTTTTAAAAAATGTTAAACGTCATAAGATTTGGATTTTGGTGTTTGTTAAAACTCCCTGTTTTCTCTGAAAAATATGTTGAGATTGTCACACTCATTGAAGGCTCATGGGTGATTTTTCTTTCTTGCAGGACGAGCGTTTCATGCATTTGAGTCCAGAAGAAATGGGCATCGTAGAGAAGTGTGTAAATGAAGGCATGGGATGGATGAACAACAAAATGAATGCACAGAGTAAACTTGATATAACTCAAGACCCAGCTGTTAAAGTAGCAGACATCATTGCCAAAATCCAGGTAAACAGAAATCGATTTTACCCAGACATGTTTGTGATTTTTTATCACATTTACATTTTTTTTTGCTTGTTTTGCCTGCTTGCTTCCATACAAGGAGCTGGAGGATGTTTGTAATCCAGTCATCAACAAGCCAAAGCCCAAAGTGGAAGAAACCTCTACAGGGAATGAGCAAAACGCTGAAGCTCATAACGGCCCAACGCCGAAGCAGGGAGCTGAAGGGAAAGCAGATGCCAAGGGAAGCCACCAGACAAAGGCTGGCACGAAAGAAATGGAAGTGGAATGAGACTGATGTTGGAGAGGAAATTCCCTGCAGCATATAATATCACACTTTTCGTAGACAGTAGAAACTACCAGGAGCATTTCCTGATATTCCACAACTATTTAAGTGTGTGCATCCTTTCCCATTGGGCTTTCCTGTTTGGAGTTCAGCCTTTCATCCTCATGTGTGATAGTGTTGTGCTTTGCCCCCGTAAAGGTTGGAATTCTTAATAAAAAGAAAATAATTCTGCAGTTGACTCAATATAAACTCTGATGTACATTTTCTTTTGTACATTTGCACTCCATGTGACTGTTAAGCATTTGACATTCTCCATAATTTCAATTCTGAACATAATAGAAGGTACAAGAGAAAGATTTCTGAATAAATATATACATGCAATATTAAAAATATGTATTTGTATTTAACAAGAACCATATTTGTCTGGAAAGTGTAAATATTAATTTACTAAGTAAAAGAAAGCATAGTTGTACACATACAAAAAGTCCAAATGTAAGGATTTAAATGCCTAACAGTATATTTATATAAGTTATGTCTTGGCTATTTCATTCAGCTTTTATTTTCTTCCATTTTTCCATGTTTAAGTCAAGAGATGAAAACAGAGAAATAAATATGTAAGAAAGGAAAGATTCTCAAGTCCATTATTATTTAACATTTATCTAATTGAACACTTGTTTAGATATAGTTGGGATGTAACAATATGCAGCAATGTCACAAAACACAACAAAATAATTAACAACTATTAAAATAAAGCTTATAATATGTATTTTAGAGGTGATCTGTTGGCTCAAATTCAGAACTATAGAGAAAAGCAAGACTTTCAACACAAAAGATGCATTTTATTTTATGTCTTAAATTTTTCTGTTTTGAATTTCAAAGTAACAAAAATTAACTTGAAATTTCTAATCAATAAAGATGTACTTAAAGTTGTGCATTTTTAGACTGCTTTTGAAAATAAATACTTTTTTAGACAAATGCATGTAGTAGGCTGCATTTAAATGTTAAGTCAAATTTTAGAAACAAAATTATTCTTTTTTTAATGAAAATTATGTGTTAATTATTTAAAGGATTTTGTTTGCCGAGGGTTCAGTGTCAGGTAGAAAGAATTCTACTAAATAATTCAGTGCGGTCTCTTTAACAAAGGGGGTGTGACCAATCCCGTTGTTGTCAAGTGACGTCTGCGGCTACGTAAGATACGTAGTAACGGGCGGAAATTTTCAAAATGGAAGAGCTGGCAAAATTTTGGAGGGGAATTGAAATCGGAGATTTTGAACTGTCTAAGGACTTCTTTGACGAGTTTCGATGTACTCTGGTGGTCGAAAAAGAACATTTCACAGCCGTGCGGTCAGAAACCGGCACGATGAATCTTTCTATCGGCGATAAAATCGAGGTGAGCCCCTTTGTTGTTAAGCTAACGCCCACAGGTTAGCAATGAGGCGGAGTGTTAGCGTTTACTTTTACAAAAAGAAGCTGGTTAGCTAGTTTTAACATTTTTTTTTATTTTTTTTTATTTACTGCAAAGTGAAATAAAGTTATGTATTTTGGTTAAGCTTTTTTTTTCTTCCAAACATTGTTATATGAATTTCAAAATCTAATAAGTTTTGTATTAAAATTGGGATTGTGTAGTTATGATGATATCTGGAGGTGTTCTATTTCCTCCTGATCGTTCTCTGGAGGTGAGTGCTCCCCCGGGACAGCAGTGCATCAGTTAGGTTAACCAACAACATGCTGCTTGGTAACGACTACCAAACGTCCTGCAGCGGGAAGAAAGCCGGGATAATTATAGGTTTTGGTTGGCCGTAAAACAGCGTCAGGTGTTTGTGGCTTGTTTGACAGTTGAGTGTTTAGATTTCTCTAGCTTGGTGTAGTCAGAGGGAGAGCTGGCTGGCTTGACCATTCACCATGTCGTTAGTAAGAGGAAGGTTGTCGGATCAAACTATCCATAGCATTTTTCTAAATCTGTCCGCTGATTTTCTCCTGAGATCCATCAAAAGTGATGCTGATGGGAATAGAATTGAGGTATTTAAGTAAGATCTGATTGTGTTGTTATGTATGGTTGCAATATTTGACATGTTTTTCTTTTGCTGATGATGAATGCTTTCCCTTCTGTGCCTGCAGGATTTTAAGGTCCTCACCCTCCTCGGCAAAGGCTCCTTTGCATGTGTTTATCGGGCAAAATCAGTCAAGACCGGTCTTGAGGTTGCTATCAAAACGGTAAGACTGTTTCTGGTAACGTACCGTCAAGCTGGCGTCCGTAAAAAACAGTTGAAGTGCTAATTAGAATTTAGGGATTATCACACCTTGTTGCCTCCCTCGGGTCTTGTTTGGGCTCCACTGTCATTCTGTCCGATGGGAGTCATTATGAGCCCGCAAACCAAGCCACTTTGAGAAAAGCAGAGTGGCAGGTGGGTAATTGTCCCTGTTGTTCCAGATCGACAAGAAAGCAATGCACAAAGCTGGCATGGTCCAGCGTGTGTCCAATGAGGTGGAGATTCACTGTCGACTCAAACACCCCTCCATACTAGAGGTAATGCTGCTTGGTTAATGCAGGGCAGAAGTGCAAATATAATGTTAATCTCATCATATTTTCTAATCGATCCATTTGCTCAACTTTGCTTAGATCACTAAAAAATGAGCATTATTAGTAGCCTCTTTTATCCCCAATTGTACTTTATATTGTAAAGTAATAGCCTACTTATACTTTGCATTTTTTTTCTGTACACTCATCTTATTTATGTTTTTTAAAGCTCTACAATTACTTTGAAGACAGCAATTACGTCTATTTGGTATTGGAGATGTGTCACAATGGCGAGATGAGTCGGTACCTCAAAGAGCGAAAGAGGCCTTTCTCTGAGGATGAAGGTCAGAAGAAAGTTTTTTTTAAAAATATGTTGAAAATGTTTTAAAAAATGTTTTGGTTTATAAAACAGTTTTTGAAAATAATCTTTTTGTTTCACAGCGAGACATTTCATGCACCAGATCGTGAAGGGAATGTTATATTTGCATACTCATGGAATCTTACACAGAGATCTGACCTTGTCCAATCTTCTGCTGACCACCAACATGAACATTAAGATAGCAGATTTTGGCCTGGCCACTCAGCTCAAGCTGCCACACGAGAAGCACTTCACTATGTGTGGGACTCCTAACTACATCTCCCCAGAAGTTGCCACTCGAAGCGCCCATGGCCTGGAGTCAGACGTCTGGTCTCTGGGGTGCATGTTCTATGCCTTCCTTATGGGGCGCCCTCCCTTTGACACGGACACAGTGAAGCACACCTTGTCTAAAGTTGTTCTAGGGGATTATGAGATGCCCACTCACGTCTCTATTGAGGCTCAGGATTTGATTCATCAGTTGCTACAAAAAGACCCCGCCCACAGGCCCAGCCTCTCAGCAGTGCTGGACCACCCGTTCATGACCAAGAGCCTGCTGGTCAGGACCAAAGAGCTGGGAGTGGGAGATGAAGGGTCCATAGACAGTGGCATCGCCACTATTTCCACAGCCTCCACTTCCGCCAGCAGCGGGACGCGTCTCCAGAGGCGAACCAAGCACATGATCGGCCCGGCTCTTCCGAATCGCATGGCGCCCATCTCGAGTCTCACTCGCCAACCAAACGCCTTCTTAGAAGGGGGAGATGAGTGGCATCAGCAACACTCTATGGACACGTTTCACAGAGCCCACAGGAGCAGGACGGCTCACAGTGGAGACGCCGCTCCACCGCACTCTCGCTTCCTCAGGAGGGCACACTCATCAGACCGCTGCGGTTCTGCTGCACTCGGACAGAGGTCGTCTCAGGCTGAGCTGGGGAGGTGCAGTTCAGAGGGGACGCTGGCTGTAGTCGGGAGTCAAGTGTTCCCTATAAATTGTTCTCAACAATATTCGGAGCACGGCCGGCACCCATCACCTCCAGTCAAACAGTCAGCAAAGTAAGCAGCGTGTCCTCCAGAGATGCATCTATTTTTTTTTTTTTTTTACAGTAATCTTTATAATAATATTGAATCTCACTTTGTGTTTCAGTTGTGGGTATTTATCAACAGAGATGACACATCAACCAAACTTACAGTTTCAGGATCTGGAAGGTGTTTCTAACTGGCTCAGTAACGAAGGTAAAGTTAGCCTGAAACTGTTCAAAATGCTATTTTTTTTTAACAATTTGCTAGGTTTTGAGGGTTTGGAAGGATCAAACAATCTAACCAAAAAACACTTAAATTATGTGTTTTCTTTTCACTAGGTTCTGGATCAAGGCCCACAGAGAAAAGCATACACAGCAACAGTAGCAGTTTCCACAGCAGCACAGGAGCTCTAGGGGTTCACAACTCCTGGACTGACAAACCTGGGAGTCGGGGTGTTCACTCTCTGCATGGCCAGCACCCTCCCCATCAGCTTCCGTCCAACTCTGACTCATACAGGGAGAACGTGCCCGAAGCAGGGCTCCAGCTCTCTAATGGAGGAGATCTAAAGCTTTCTTCAGCCAAATCCAGTTCAGACAAGCTGAAGAAAACATTAGAGATGTCGTCCCACCTCTGTGTGCAGCCAGACTGAAACCTATCAGGCAGAAGACCAAAAACGCAGTTGTAAGATGTTGCATGTTAGAAAAAGTTACTATTGAAGCAGTGCAGAGATTTGCTCATGTCTGATTGGTTTTATTTGTTCAGGTGAGCATACTGGACACAGGAGAAGTGTGCATGGAGTTGTTAAAATGCCAAAATGGGCAAGAAAGAGTCAAAGAAGTTCTACGGATTTCCTGTGATGGAACAATGGTGCGTTTAGTCTTTGCTCTTAATTTCAACACATAACTTTATCCAATTTATTTGCTGTAATTAAAAGATTCTTTTCTTTAATGTTTAGGTGACAATATATCAGCCTAATGGAGGAAAAGGCTTTCCTGTGCTGGACCATCCTCCTGCTGCTCCAGAAGAGATTCTCATTTGCAGTTATGATGATCTCCCAGGTATTCATTCGGACTCATAACATCTATCTGACCTGACATTGTAGCTTAATGGATACCTTTTCTTTTTCCAGAGAAATACTGGAAAAAATACCAGTATGCCTCCAAATTTGTGCAACTTGTGAAATCCAAAACTCCTAAAGTTACCCTTTACACCAAGTTCGCAAAGGTTATGCTGATGGAGAACTCGCCCAGCGCCGACCTTGAAGTTTGCTTTTATGACGGTGAGTTTTAGAGATTCACAATGATTGCACCAGTAGTTTATTTTTTATACATAACCTGATGTTTGTTCTTGTGCAGGAGCAAAGACTCACAAGACATCAGAACTTGTACGGGTTGTGGAGAAGAGTGGGAAGTCATACACCGTGAAAGGAGACGTGGGGCTGGGCGCCCTGAGTCCGGAGAGCAGGATGTATGTAGAGCTGTCAGATGAGGGTCACAGCATGTGTCTGTCACTAGAGGCTGCCATTACAGCGGAGGAGCAGCGGAGCAACCAAAAAGTCCCTTTTTTCCCCATAACTATCGGCAGGTAAGGGAGTATACTGTGGATCCGTTCACAAACTGCCTGAATGAGTTCTGACTTAACATGCTTTATGGCAGGAGACCTGTCAGCTCAGACCCCGCCTCCTTGCCTCCTCAGCAGATGCTCCCCAACACAGCTTCTCCTCCAAAATCGACACAAATCACTCCATCTGTAAGTGTCTCTGCAAATTCATTTTGGGAAGTACGAAAGCTGCTGAAACACGTTTACTCAAATGTTTGTGTCTCGTCATATTTGTCTCTAGATGATTTCGTACGATGGATCTGACTTCACCACGGCGAGCATGAGCAGAAAATGCTCTCCGGTACGGCAGGATCTGGTTCAGAGCTCAGGGAAGGTGTTGAAATCAATATTTGTGCCCAACGTTGGCTGGGCATCCCAGGTATGTTGAACCACATTCTCTTGTTGATAAAGGAAGTGCTTCGGTGAATAAATGTCTGTTTATGTCTGTGAAGCTGACGAGCGGAGAGGTGTGGGTGCAGTTCAACGACGGCTCTCAGCTTGTGGTTCAAGCAGGAGTTTCCTGCATCACCTACACGTCTCCAGATGGGAGGATCACAAGGTGGGAGACTGATTAAAACTATCAACATTTAAATAATTCCACACATAATCCCTTCTTCCTCATGAACAAATGTTCTTTTCTAGGTATAAAGAGAACGAAAAGTTACCAGAAAACGTCAAGGAAAAGCTGCACTGTCTCTCGACTATTCTGGGACTGCTGGCTAACCCGTCCACGCTGCAGCAACCTGCCCACTAACTAACACTCTGAACATTACAAACTTTTAAAAACCTTTTGTCTCTGGTGCTTTGTAAATATACCTGTTTTTTTTACATGTACAGAAATTAAGATTATGAAAAGATAGATTTTATTTTACTATGTGACTTTGTTGTATAGTGTCTAAAATAGCCCTATTTTTGTTTTTTTAACATCTCCATATTCATGTACTGTGTGAGTGATTGCGGAAGCAATAAACGTTTGGAGGCTGTGTGGGAAATTACTGCACACCAGTCTGCAGGCTTCTCTTTACTTTCATTGCAACATATTAAAGAGTTTAGTTTGATCATTTCAGTCAACTTTTGTTTATAATCATACATTTGCATATATTTAAGCAGCATAAGGACTTTAAGAAAAACCTGTTCATTGTGTCCCATGTGTCATGTCAGAAAAATATACCACTTCAAAATAATTATACATTTGAGAAATACATTAGCATAAATTTAATTGAAGCTAAACTTGTGCAATTTAGGTAAAAATTTAGCTAAATCTTTTTTTTTGTTTAAAGAGCATGTGTGGTAGGAAAAACAAAAATTTAAATACTGCATTTAAGATAATAACGGCTGTTTTCAAAGATTACTTTTGTTTCATTCAAACCTTGTCAGTTTTTGAACAATTGTTTAAAATTAACAATTCCAGCCAAAAAAAAATTTAAATTTCCTTAGAGATCTGGATTTTAAAATATATTTTTTCTGAACAGGCAAGTCATTTCATGCAGTTTACTCATTTTTTTAAAATACACAAAAGTAATCACATCCAACAAGAGCAATAAATGAGATCAAGAGGGTTTTTCACATGTTTATTTTTGCCTGTGTAATTGGCCCTTTGATTAAAAAAAAAAAAAAAAAGAAGTCACAAATGTGGATTTTTGATTACAGAACTGATACAAAAAAGTAGTGCATGGATGCAAGTCCAGGTGCACAAGTTTTGTACAAGACACCCAAGAAGTAAACATGGAGGCTGGATGGATATCAGGAAAACCACTGATAGGAAGAACCGTTAATTCCCTATTTTAAGTACAGTAAGGAACAAGGAATGGTACAGTTCAGTGGTGTGCACAGGAATTCTCTGTCCAACTTCTACACGGGAAACACTGCCAGGTAAAGAAACAGATTCCTCTGGAGCTAATGTGGCTTTCTCCGATGTTTCAAAAAATAAAATCCCATATGAAAGAAGTGAAAGAGCTAAATCAAAGCTGCAATATATTCCTTAAGAGATTTTGCTGGTGATGTGTTTGCAGTGATTTAAAACCAAAGTGTAATCAATTCCCTTAGATATGGATCAGAAGTTTTCAGCAGAAAAAGAAAGAAGTAGCAGGTTCACACAAAAGCAATCATTTTAAACGCACAGCAGGTTGGCACTGGTTCCCACTAGTTACAACCGTAAGATCATCTGTCCCTTTAAGACCATCTGCATCAGCAGATCCAACATTTTTTTAATTTCTTAATTTTGTTCAAAAGCTTCACTGCTTTCACATCGTTCATATAAAACATTTGCTCTTTTATTTCTATAAAATAAATGTGCTCTTAGTAAATATTTAAGAAAAAAAAAAATCACACAGTAAAGAGTGGGAACAACAGTCTTTAACTTGTGAAAAAAAATAAAATACAGCAGCTGGATGAGAAAAATGACCACTTGACTGGATTCTAATGTGAGGCGTTGCAAATATTTCCACAAAAGCAGAGAAAACTAAACTTTGGGGTAACACAGATTTTACCTGTATCGCCTCACAGCAGCTCTACAGTTTCTTGGAAGTCTGTTCTAAAAAACCATTCCCCTGTGCTGGGATGTGAGGAAAGCTCACAATATACTGGAATTCTAATGATGGAATTTCTCTGAAAACATTCACAAACACACCAAAGCAGGAATGTGATCCTTTTCTTCGCTGGAGTGACTCAAAGAAGTTGGACACACGTGCAGGAATTAAACTACAAAAATGAGGAGGACACAAATGAATTAAAAATCAAATGTTTTAACGCTCATGAGGAAGTTTTCTTACCTGCTTTCTACGAATCATTACCGTGAGATTGATGGCACTCAGAATGATAAACTGCACGTTTACTCTGACTAAGAAAACTATTCTAACATTCATGTCCTCTGCCAGTCAAGCAGCCTTGGATGTGTGGAGTAATGCCCAACTGTGCCCTCATCATCAGTGACCACAAATACACACAAGTAACTGGCATAGGATTTTTTTTGTCGCGTAAATGTTTGTGTGAACCTGGGAGCGGGAGAGGGGAGGCTTAGACATTGCACATATGGTGGCACATAATTCTCCAGTATGGATTAGGCCGTTTTCATTAGCTACCCCCATCTGGACCCTTTGATTACAGAGAACCTCAAAGGAGAGAATAGAAGCTAAATTAGGTAAAAGTTCCCAACGGTTCACATTACAGTACTCTTTAAGTCTTATTAGACAAAACATACAAAAAGGCAGAAAGACAAAAAGCTTACACCCAATCACCAATTATTTCAGTAACTATATAGGAAAAAGATTTTTGATTAGATATATTAACATCATAATTACTTTGATTATTATTATTATTTATTATTATTATCTTTGTGATTTGTTTTTCTTTTCAGGGATCAAACACAGTGGGACACGGACTCAGTCACTGGGAGGAAGCCTTGGTAGCTATAGTAGAGACACAGTGCTGCTGAAAGTTGGGGGACATGGCCGAGTTGCAGCCTAATCTCTGCATGTCCTTCCCCCGCATGCTGCTGCAGCAGCCCGAGGCCGCCGGGGCGCTGCTGGGGACAGTGGTGCTGACGGGGAGGCCTTTGGACTGATCGCTTGCAGGAACAAAGTCAGGGCTGTGGCTCTGCAGCACGCTGCTTATGTGGTTCAGCAGGTCATTGAAAAACTCTGGAACGCCTTCATAACCTGCAACAACACGAAAAGCACTCAAACTGAAATAAATACTGCTGACTCACAAATTGAGGGATTACGGTCCAAATCCTGATTACTTCTTTTTATAATGTGAAAGTATTTTACCTAATTAATTAATGAAGCAACATTCTGTTTAAAATAATTCTTTAGGGTAACTGTTTAAGTGATCATCTGTTGATCCATTTTTAAAGCCTTCACAGTGCTTTTTTCACTATGATTATGCCATTTTTAGCCAAAAAAACAAAATTAACCTGTGTTTCTAGTACATGTTTCCTGCAGAAAAGCGTATATCAAAAATTAATCCCCGAGTTGAAAGTGGGATTGTTGGAGTAAGCGCTCCCCCACTTCCCATCATCCATTTGTTAACATCTCCCACTAGCTTGAAGAACCTCAGACCCCCAACCTAACACCATCAGTGCAACAAATATGGTGAGCAATATCAGAGCTAACCAGCCGTACAGTTTTGAACCAGATGACTAAGATGGGGAAAACAAAGACATACATGGAATCTATTCATCTGCAAGTGGATGTATCAGAATGGAGCGGAGCAGGAAGTTTGCGGCCCGCCCAGGGTATTTAATACATCTCAAATGTGTTCTTTTTCAAACTATGTTTCGTCTACTTCCATTTCTCAACGACGTGAATAAAGAAATAGTCAGAAATACTACTTTGAGCTTAATTTTCTTCCTCCATCACAAAAAATGCTACAAGAACTTGTAAAAATAAAAAAAAATAAAAAAATAAAAAAAAAAAACACTTTTTAAAAATATGAGAGTGGGTCATTAAGAATCTTTGAAATCCTTTTGACAAGCTTTTTACTTCAATTAGACACTTTGAGACATAAATTTAGAGCAGATTATATTTTAGAAAGCGCATTAAGCCTTTGTCAACACTTGATTTGAGTTGTTGCTACAAAAGTTGACCAAACATGTTAAGAAACATTTTTTTTTTTTACCTATAGCCAGGAATATTTGGTACAAGTATTTCACTTTAAAGACCCATTACAATTAAAATCATATTTTTGATGTTTTAAAATATAATGGAGGCCATATATAAAGTACTTTGAGATTAAAAAAGCTCAGGTTTGTGATGCACTTACTGCCATTGGCGGGCCAAAGTCTCCTTGCTCCTTCTCGCTACTCCTAACCCTTACTTCACCCTCTCATGCATGTCCTCTTAATTTTCGTCTTCGTCTGAGCTGGCATCTGGCTCAAAACTGTGCAGCTGCATAATGTTAGCTTGGGGCTATAAGCTTGCACAGAAGTGATCAAACAGAGTTCTCAGTGACATGGAAGAGAAAGATTGTTCCACACAGAGTCCCATTTACAACTCAGAGGGACATTTCTAATAAATTCATGCTGATGTGGAGAAACTGGCTTAAAAAACAAGTGTTTCAAATTTTGTCTAAAAACAGCACAGTTATAATTAAAAGATCACTAGGAATGCTTTTACAATAGAAAAAAAAATAGAGAGGTACTTTAACAAAATAAAAAAAAGACTGAAAAACTGTTTTTTTCAGATTTTGAAATGTGTTTTTAGGAGCTTCATATTTCAAGTTTAAGTGGTTTATTATTCCACAGGAGCAGTGACAGATTCCAGTGTTTTATTACTTTTGTCAATAAAGGAGTAACGTAACAGATCACACTTCAAATTTTGGTAATTAAACTACAATTACTAGACTATAAAAACTTTAATTACTTCATTACTACAGTGAAACTATAGTTGACTAATTAAAAAAAGGATTTTGCATAAACAGTTGGCTTTGAATTTTTTTCAATTTGTTGAAAACAAGCAAGTTTTGTCCTGGAGATGAACTGCTTTCCACTGCCTTAGTGTCAATGGGCAACCTGTAGATGCACTACGGACTAAACAATGTACCTTGTATCATGTTCATGTTCACCTGATTGCCCTTGTGTAGCCTTTATGCTTTTATTTTGTGGATTTTACAAAGAAAATCTAGTTTGTGCTAGCTTTATGCCCTTGAGAATTTGTATGTGACAGGAAAAAAAGTAAAGTAAAGTAACAAATAGTGAATTACTTTTTAAATTGGGGAATGAGTAAAGTAATTGGATTACAATTTAATCCAGTAACTAAAGTTACCCAACACTGCACAGGAGAACACATTTTCTTTGCTTCATTATTGACTGACAGACAAAATGGTGAAAAAGCTGCACATACCAGGGAATGCATTGATGTCAATGACGGCGTGCTGGCCCGTTTGGTTGTTGATGATTACATCAATGCCAAACAGGGACACACCCAGCGCCTGCCGCAGCGACCTGGTCAGCTCTCTGATGACATCATCACAAGGTGGCTGAGACACTCCTTCCACGTTTGCTCGCTACAGTAAACAAATTATTCACCATTACCACGACAGCCGCCATAAACATTCAAATTCTGGCATTGTCCTGGCGTTGTGAACATACCGAGGTCAAGTCTGAGGACGACTCCGGTTTGGAGACATTGTGACTGTTGAAAAAGATGGCTTTCCTGTCTGAAATGGGGACAAAGAAGAAAAAAAAAAAATCCATGCATTTCCAGTGATGAACAGTAGATGGCAGCAAAATTTAAGTAGTTTAACAGAGCAAGCAGGAAATCATCTTTGCTTAAGTAAACACAACCCTCAGTTAGAAAAATGCAAAGTTAAAATTAAACTAACAAGTCTCAACGCTTCACCAGATGGACAGAACTTCAGAGATCTCAGCTGGAGTTTAAATCATTCCGCTGTTACATAAGGGTCTGTCTTCCTGTTGCACCTTTAAGCATTCCAGGAAGAAAGACGCCATTCCCTCTGCACTGTTAACCAAAACAGGCAACTGCACTGATAGTGAAAATGGTTTGCATGAGGGCAACTACAGCACCAAATGCAAATCCTTGTGTCATCCTCCTCTGGGATGGGGGGGCAGCAGCTCTGTATTTAGGTCATGGGGAATACTTGTAATGAAAAACAGAGGTCATTTTCAACAGCACGTACTGAGCAGGTAAATGTTAATTGAACTCTGCTGCAGCCCTTTGGAAGGAGAAAACAAACAGGTGCAATCACAGCGGCCATAAAGAGATTTTATGAGGCCTTTTATTGAGTAGTTTTGACAAGCTCTGCAAATCGCAGACCCTCCGTCATCTTACCTGCAGGTCCAGCAGGAAAGTTTTTCAGGGAGGGTCTCTCCACCACGGTGTAGGAGTCTCCCACCACGAAGACCTTGTAGAGCACCGCGTTGTGGTTGATGAAGCTCTGGATTACACACGGAGGGGTTACGTTCTTCAGGTCCTCTTCGCTGAAAATGATGGCCATCTGTGGACAGGGGAGGGACGGTCGATAAGGAACAGAAAACGCTCGGGTTCGCGAGTCAAAGTTTAATCATAACCTACTTCAGAGCCGTCAGTGTGATGGAACGAAGGCAAGCATGACAGAGATATTGATTTCCGCTGATACAAAGAGACATAAGGAAAAGCCCTTTATCTGTTTGTGCTGTTTTGAGTTTAATGATAATCCTGTGACAGGGCCAGTGTTTCTGTGCTCTCTGATAGGAGGTGAACAGGGTGTGGGGGGTGAACTCTGAGCCCTGCAGCTTCTTACCTCATGCGAGTTGGTGCCATGTGCCACCCTCGTTTTGCAAACTGGAAAAGAAATCAAAGCAGGAGAACATTTTAGAAAGGCAAACCTCTAAAAATCATTGCAAAAAATAAAAGCACTTTGGGGTTTGACAGCAGTGATATGGAGGCACTCACTGAAGGGGAATGTGAGTCCTTGCTTCTTGATGTCCTCCAGCACATCTGGACTGCATTCCGTGTTCAGGACCATGAAAGGAGGAGAGCAAATCCTCTCATCTAATAAAAAAGACGAGAGCAAATAGAAAAATAACACACCAAAATAAAAAAAAAACTAGTATAAATGTTGTACTTCTTGAGATTTAAAGACCCACTCTAATGAAAATCATGTTTTAAACATGTTCTTTTTGAAATATATATATTTTTTGTGTTTACCTTTTAAAATTGTGACTTAGGAGCAGACAAAATAAAATGCTGTTAAAAAAAAAAAAAAGAAAAAAAAAAAGTTTTTTTACTATGTAAAAAATGTGTTAAGCTGGCCATAAGATCTCTGCTCTGAGCTCTACGCAGCAGGCTGAATGTGGATCTGCAGAAACTATGTCATAGAAAACAACAGGTTTGTGGATATTGGCAAAAAACAGAATAATCATAATTTAGAGTACTTTTATGATACACTGATAGACCAAAAGATAATCGGTAGGGTCTTTGATTTTACCATTTGTTGAACTTTCAGTGATCAAATTTTGTGACTATGACTATTTTAATGTTAATTTTAATGTAAGGCAACCAATTTGTAAGAAAACCAAACATAAATAATTTACTAAAATCCTAAAGAAAAATGTGGAGGTGTGCATAAACATACACATATTTTTTTAATAAAATGAGATTATAATGTTTGCATATTACATTTGGTGTTTATGAAAATATTAATCAGCTTAGTAAAATAATTTATCAACCAATTTATCATTTATTTACGATTGTAGCTAAAATAAAAAAAACTTTAGACACTTCTCACTCCTTTAAAAACTTTTTGTAAATAAATTATTTTGTTTTTACTTTTGTTTTCTGTATTAGTGACTTCCTCTTCTTCATTTCCTTCATATTGGAAAGGCCATTTTTCTTCTTCCATTCCATTTGCGACTGGTAAACACATTTTAATTTGGTCCAAAAACCTTCAAAACAAACAACCGAGGGCCTTCGTTCCTCTCTTCCCAAACAAAACACAACTGCGTGTTTGTGTACGACTTCAGAGGACATCACATTATGCAAACCTTCTTTTCTGCACACGGGTTTCCAAAGTGTGGTTGTGTAATGAGTCTTCGTTGAGTCTTTCATGAGTAAAACCTCCCCTGCACTCGCATATCTCATTTTGAAACACAAGTAAGCATGCAATTTCACGAGGAACTACTTCATATGAACGTGTCATCAGATCCTACAGCTGACAGACAACAGTCCTCTTGAAGAGTTCACCAGTTGCCTGGCAACAGACAAAACAAGCGACACCGCAGAATTACAATCATGCCACAGCGTGATTAAAGAGATTTTTTTTCTAACCAGACTTCAAAAATCTTATCTTGTAAAATCAAAGAAGAACGACTTGCTTCATTAAGACTGGAAAAAAAAAAAAAAAAAAAAAAAAGGCTCCAGCTCAGACGTTCTTCATCAAGATGCGTCCATGGAAATGTTCTCCCTGCGATCCATCCAACTATTAGATATATGGAGCAGATAAAGCATCAGCTAGGAGAGATTACTAAAGGAAATCAGTCGGGGTCAAAGTAGAAGCTGGCGAATGCTAATGACAGATGCACAATAGAGGCCGTGCCGGTCTTTGTATGGTGGGGGCCCCAGTGATTGCCGGAGCTCCGGTTAGTGCTGAGGTCAGGGGAATCTCATCTGCCTGCATTAAATCCAAAGCTGGACTCAAATTTGGAGGGAAATGGTGATGCCACATTTATCTCCACACAAAATTTCACCTCATGAGGCTATGAAATACATAAGAAGAAAGTGAAAAAATTCAGGAAATGCCATGAGTTGTTTGATTAATTTAAACTATTTACAAAAGATGCTTTTGGAGTTGGTGTTAAAATGTTTTGGTGCTTTGCTAGAGATGAAATACAAATTAGCTTTTATTTTCTCTTTAACATCAGTAGGCTGGGATGATAAGCCATAAGTCATCTCTGCGACTCATTCTCATGTTTGGAAATATCCTCGTGACATCAAATCAACAGAAATAGTATCATATGAATATAAAGTCATTCATATTTCAGTATATGTGTTTCTTACTTAGAAACAGAGGAAGGAAGTCTGAGAGTGTGGAGTTATGTTTGTGCAGTGTGGGGGCTTGATCTTGGTTGTCACTTTAGGAACATGTGGGTGGCAGGGCGGTGCATTCTCTTCTTCTGTCTAAACATTGCACGCGTGCAGCAGACCCAGTGGAGCCAAGGACAACCTTTACTGCAGGGATATCCAAATTGGGGGCCCACGGGCCACATGTGGTCCAGGAGCAACTTAGAGGGGCCTGGAGCACGACCACTCAAAACAAAGTTAATTACATTTGTTTACTACATTATAAATCAGGGCAGAATTTCCCCACATTTGTTTAGTCCATGAATGCAGCACGTATAGGGTGGAAAATTATTTTCCCCTTAAACAGTTTTTATATATAAAAAAAACAGAAACATGACTACTTGAACCAGCAAGATCAGTTTAATGAACCATCATCAATTGACCCACTTGAAAGACGGAAGGAAATTCGCCTTCCAACTTTTGCGTCGCACAAGCATACCCGCCAACTTAAGAGGGCACATAATCTATGTAGAAATTTGCGAATTCAGCCTAGAAACCTGTAACCAGAATATTGGGTTTTTACACATTTTAACAAATGCAGGTTGTGCAGAAGTCCGTCATTATTTTTCAAAAAACTTTGGAGCAAATCATGTGTAGGAAAAAATTGGACATATGTTGAAGATACTGTTTTGTGCAGTTGTTTTATATTGCGCTAAAGTTGGTTTTTCATTCTTCAAAGTAAATAAGTTCTAAAAAGACTTCTGAAAATGAAGTCTACTTGGATCATAATGGTCTTAACTATTTAAAATGTTTTCATTTGACTCCTGTATCAGAGCGACTTCAGCACTTCATCTGTTACATTTATTATTATACTTTAACACGCAGTTTATTGTATATTATAACCAACCAGTTGTTGGTTACAATAAAAGAGCTGCTGGCAGCGTGTGCGAATAAACAGGTTCCAGCCGATAAAGATCCAGAGGGGACATTTTTTTTTTTTCAACGGGCAGCATTTCAACTATGTTAAGATTGACATCGCTGGTTTGAGGAACCGGCATAGTTTGCAGACACAACATTGCTCCCAAACACAGAAAAAAAAAAAAAAAAAAATACTATTTACCTCAACATTTTCTTTAGTAAATAAGGTGCTACACATGAAATTGAAAATTTGCAGGTGTATTTTATGGTTAATCCTAACTTGTCTACTTTAAACAGCTCAGATTTTTATTCACAGAAATTAGGCAAGTTTTTTCTTCTAAAAATATAAGTGCATTTTAAGCTTCTACTTTTTCAAGAAAATAATTATTATTTTTCAAATAAAACTTGAATGCTACTTTGAGGTCTACATACACACATTAAACTAAATATTGGCATGTCCGAATTTTATGAATCATTAGATTTACTTGTGAAGTAGGAAATAATTTCCCTGAATTGGATTCTATTTTAAAACTGTTAATACTGGCTTACAGAGTTCCTTTTATTAGGGCTCCCTGAAGCCTCCGTGAAGGATTTCAAAGTAAAGTTTACATTTGACCCACTCGAACGTTTTCGGGAATATTCTTGGAGCTGTTGCTAAAAAGGGGAAAGTAAGGTTGACCCAACAGCAGTTTCTGTTGTCTGTAGAAACAGTACCAATGCACTAAAACTAATGTAAACACAAAATCTATTAGATCACGGAAAGTTTCATTTCAAGTTATTTTTCAACATAAATCAATGATACTAGTTCATTATAGAGCAGGTGACATTAAAATGAACTCATCATTCAAATTTGGAGCAGAACACTGAATTGCTCAGTGGCTGAGTCCATTCAACACCAGTGAGTGACTGTAATATAAAAGTCCACATCCCCACAGAAAAGACAAGCACACCTCAAGTGCTTCCTGCAGTTGAGTACTACTCTGAGTCATGCAGAACATGGCAGGCTCCCCCCTCTGCCTTTTCACTGCTGTGTTGTCTTGGCAGCTCCTCCAAGACTCCATGAGGAGGAAGAGAGTGTTTCTAGCAAAGACAAGCTCAAACCCTCCCACACCATCCACCGTTTCGGGCCAACCTTCACCCAGGTTCTCCTTTTGTGCTGACAAATGAGAATGCATTCATGTACAGCGCGGCGCATTCCGGTTTTTGTGTTAAAGGGTACAGTCACAGCTGTGATGCGGGATTAGAGTGGCTTACAGACAATGCTGCTTTCTGCTGGAGAGCTTTGGTTGTAGACTTTTGTCTGCAGAATTATGCGCAGCAATGACAGCCAAGCAGTGTTAAAAAAAAAAAAAAAAAAAGAAGTTTTAATAAATGCAGGCATTGTGTTGTTATCTTCCTCTTTACACAAATTGCACTTGGAGAAGCAGAGTGATGAAGCATATATTAGCTGTTACGTAACAGCCATCACATCTGTTTGGATAAAACGGCCTCTTCTCATGGCTCTATTTTAAGAAAGCAGCAACGCAACCGACATTCAGAAACAGCCCCTGATCTGTTGCTGTGACACCAGCCCGCAGCCCCACACGCACTCAGAAACAATTAAAAGGTTTACATTCCCGCTCCATATACGGCGCTCAGGGAAATGTAGATGAGTCACAGGTGGGCTTACAGTGTTTGTCCGTCAGGAATGCTCTCGTCGTCACTGCACCCGCTATGACACGCCGCAGTCTGATTAGTTTATATTCGCTGTGGCAGGAGAAGGTGCTGCTGGATTGACTCAAAGTGAAGCTTTGATCCAATAGACACACGAGTTCGTTTCAGGTTAAGGTGAGGAGAAACTGAGAGGGGCTCTTTGTGGTGTCCAGGGAAGAATTGCATGTCGTGCCAAGAACGTCTCATCTGCTTGGGAAATGGAAACGCATAATTCAAGTGGGAAGTGACTCATGTTTTGACCAGAGCAGGTCCTCTGGAGGTGATGAGGAAAGACAGACCCTGCAGGTTTCACACCTCCATCCCCACAATAGCGTTGGAGGACATGTTAAAAAAAAAAAAAAAAAAAAAAGTAGAAGGGCCGTGCTCTCATCGTCAGTTACTTTATTGTTTTAAACAACTTCTACTTTTAGATAACACCGAGGATGGAGAAGGAACAGAGAGACTAAAGGAACTGACGATCCTCTTTTGTCTCCCAGTTAGCAGTAAACAGAGAACCCTGTATAAACAGCGACGCATGATGCAACGCAGCTAATGTCACAGCTTCTGCCAGTTCAGACCACAGCGTTTACCTTGCATGCGGCTCTCTATTCTGTGGACCAGCTGGTAAGACTTGCAGCGATCCAGCAAAGTGCGGATGGCCGGAAGTGGATCCAGAACGACAGTCTCGGGGTGGGCATCAATATAATCCTGAAAAAATAAGCATAAACTGATCAAAAACATTGAAATGTGTTACTTTAAGTTAATATTGTTACACATGACCTTATAATTCTGCCTTTATAATACGTTTTCACTAAAAACCCTGACATAACTACGATAGATTAATGCTTAGTGGACTACAAATCCCTTCCTTCTGCCTATCTTGCTTTTCTCAGACCCATTATAAAAGTATATAGACGTGTCAGTTACTTCAACTCAATCAGCACCACACCTCCTAATGACCTGCAACAGGATAAACCAGCTAATGGATTTATGTCCAGATAGGTTCCTTTCTTTTCTTAGAATGGCAAGCCTCCTCTATCATATTACAAAATGGAAAAATACCAGCATTAAACAGAAAGTATCAGAGCCGTGTACTCAAATGGACACATATAGATTGAATAAATATAAAGGGACAAAGAGTTCAAGGGTCACTTGGTTTTAATGCGCGTGTATGAATGCAGAAAAAAAGAATGAGAAATGTGTGCCGGTGGGTCTTTGCAACATCGTTTTTGCATGGCTGGCTGATCGGTCACCAGAGGTCAGCTATTTTACATAACTGAACTTGTCTTCTCCTGTTTTCCTGTTGTCTCTTTGCAACACCACCTCCTCCAAAGCACCCTCTCATACCTGCATATCAGCGTCTGATCTACAGGGCTCCACCAACGGCTCTTCTCAGCCAACCTTTAGTAACTCGCCGATGCCGTCAGGTAGCCTGCTTATCTGCTACCTCTACTCACACCCTTCATGTTTACTTGGATATCAGGAATCCATGTATAATGAGGGAAAAAAAGTGAATTTGTAAAATGACTTGTACAAAGAGGACAGACAAACACCCTTCTGACAAAGACCAATTTGCAAATTTACTAGCAATCTAAGAGACAGAAGCGATAAAACAGCAGCTTGTACGTTTAAGACTGAATCTTCCAAGGAAAGTTATGATGTTGACAAAAACGAAGGAATTTCAGCATCTTGGAAAAATAAAAACGCAGACGAGAGGCTTTAGGTTCAAAAGAGACGGCAATGTTGAGGAGGAAATGAGCCAGAGTTATGTCAGTGTGAGAGTCTGACTGGGCCAGACAAGAACTGTTAATTATTGAGAGCGGATCCATTTCAAGTGAAGGGTAAACAGATCAAACAATCCCATGACACCACATGCAATGTTTTTGAACATTTGCATTAATCACATCCATAAAGGGAGTTCTTCAAAACTGTAACTCAACTAGAGTCGGTTTATGTTTGGCTTCTCTGCCGAGATCTACTGCATACAGGTATTTCCAAACCTTCTAGGAAGCATTCTAACCCAATATATTAAAACCTCCCCTTTGGGACGAATTCAGAGAATCCTGAATGTGAAATTTGCTCCAAGTTATGGGCACAGGTCAAGGATTAAGCATGGTCACCACAGTACATTAAAGGATGACATTTTGCTTTGACAAAAGACAAAAGAAGGGATGCTGTGACAATTGGAAATCTGTAATTATCACTCAAAGAAAAATTTACTCAGAGACAGTAGAGTTCAAGTGCAAAGCCAAACCGGATCAAGTCAAGGTAAAGGCAGAAAGCCTATTTGTTTGTGACTGTAGTTCATCTGACATTCGCCTCTGAGGTGCTGAAGTAAGCCTGCACTTATTTCCCATCATCCCTTTGTTTACATTCTCTCCCAAAAGCTTAAAGGCACTTCATATGCCCAACTTTACATTAGCGGTGCAACAAAAATGGCAAGCAGGATTGCAGTTTTCCAGCCGTACAGCTCTGAACCAGATGCTTGCTCAGATGAGGAAAACAAAGATGTACATGGATCTATTTGTCTGCAAGTGAATGCATCAGAATGGAAAGGAGCAGGAAGCATTTTCAAAATTTTTTCATCCGTTCCTAATTTAAATAAAGAAAAACTGAGAAATCCAATTTTAAAGATCAAATTATTTATATATTTCCTCTATCATTAGTAAAATACCACAAGAACATGTTACAAACACGTCTTTCATCGGAGTGGGTGTTCAGAGAAAATTAGAGTTTTCATTGACCTTTACAATGAAGCTAAATGTGTTTAGATCTAGCTGCTAACATCATTTTGGTTCTACCCATTTAGCAGTGAAAAAAATGCCTGCTCTGAGTCATTCTGTGGGTGAGCAAGAGAGATATCCAGAGGTATTAAGAAAAAATTTATACACCATCTGATACATGGAAATCTACCAGACACAAAAGCAAACCAGTTTTTCTAGTGTGGGATCTGCTGCTCTTCCTGACACAGTTATCACTTCAGTAAAACCTGAACAAAATAACCGCTGTAAAGTGCTTTCAGTTACACCATTTAGGTCGGCTGAGTCAACACGTTCTCTGGCACATTTGATCCCTTTATGATCCTGCACGGTGTCTGCCCGTTTCTCTGAAAACCTTATCGGGTCATTCCCTAGAATTTGTTATCATATTCCTTGAACAGGCACCTAAAATATGTGTTAATACAAAAGTATGTTAAGGTTAGGTTTTATTGTCCATAACAAAAGCTTCACCAATCAGTAAATCTGTGATTTTTCATTTACATTTCTTGTCTGAAGCTTTAGGCGTTCCCCTAAAAAGGTTTCAAGACATGAAATCAACTAAAACGACTGCGAACCAAAGTTTTGTTTTTTAACTAAATTCATTAAGATCATGAGAAAAATAAAAGAAATGCATACCTGTACTCTTTGTACCAGCATCACTGCCTGGGAATCATTCTGGTCTGCTTCCAGGATCAGGTCAGTCAATTTGTGGATGATGACATCTAAAGGACCTTGGTCCTCCAGAGGTTGGCTTAAATCCAGCTGTGGAAAAAAAATAGAGGTAAAACACATGCATTTTTGAAGAAATGATTAATTTGATGCAAGTTTTAACATTTATATGAAATCTGAAATTGTAACTAAAAGATGTACGTCTGTCTGGTTGCCAGAAATAAGATGCCATTCTTTACACCTTTGAGCGAGAGGATATGGCACATTGTAAAAAGTGCAATTGCACAAGCTGTGAAACTATAAATTAAAAACAAAAAGCAAATCAAACTGAAAAAGTTGAATAAAATACAAAAAAATTAAAATCAGAATTTGTTAGTCTTCCGTCTCCTATAGAAAAGTAAACCAGATATTCATGTTGATCTGCACAAAACTCTGCCAACGGGTGGAAAGGTTGCAATTCTGACCCAACACCTCTTTGTACTATTGCAGGCAGCACTTACAAACGATCTCTTCTTATGCAAAAATGTTGGATCAAAGGAATAAGGACTAAAAGAAAAAAAAAGTTACTACAGACAGTAAAACGCATTAATAATAAACATGCGTTTTACTTCTCAGAGTAAAGTGCTATAAAATTCAAAACAGCAGGTCCTTTTGGGAAGTTGTTAAACTTTTGTCCTCCTTTTTCCACATCAAATTATTTTTTTCTAGGAAATGGTGAGGATGGGTGCAGAATTGTCTCCTTCCTTCTTAATATACTACTTTGACTCCAGTTCAGCTGTAATTTATGCAGCATTCATTTTAAACTGAAAGCATTTTTTTTCCATTTTAGATGGACTTCTTTTTTTCCAGTCTGGCTGAGCGTAGTGAATATACAGAGAGAACATACTGAATTTGCACAGATTTTATGTTTAACTATGCAGAAAGAGCACCTATAGTGCTGTCTTTCTGCATAAAAGTCAAAACAAATGCAGCACAGATGCTACTCTGATAGCAGTGCTGCTGTTGCGTCAACCCACAGTGCATTAAAATCATTGCTGATGGGATGACTGGCTCTATACTAGAAGACAAAACAGCCACGCCTGTATAAATAGATTGGCCTTGGGTAGGACCTACTGTCCTTTGTGCTGTCAGACGGTGTGTAAAGCAGGTATGAATACACCCTAGTCACACAGGTGTGGATCAATGAGACGCTGTAAAACTGCAGTTTCAGTTAGTTTAAGGTTGGCCGCAGCCAGGAACAACATTTGCTGGTTAATGATTGTAAGAGGTGTGAGGGATAGATGACTAATCAGGAGCACCCTTTGCTCAGATCTGCAGCTCTCTTCGCCTTGAACGTAAAGCAGTTTGAATCCAAGACTAAGCTACAATAGCTGTGCAAAAATACAACTAAATCAAACATTTTTAGAGCAAGTTTAAATGTAAAGTAATACAAAAAAAAAAAAATCTTAATGTAGCTTTAGGTCATAGGGTAAGCCCTTAATGTGCTATATCCATTTGTTTTTTTTCTTCCTTATCTTAACGCTGCTGGATTTCATTCCAGTGGCCAGTATGAACTTGCCTCTAAGCTTCATGTAACGCATCAACACACTCATACAAAAATGTCAGCTGGAACGTCACGCTTGTCTAGAAATTACACAAGAACTACTTTTGCCAACCGACTGTAGCTGCAAAAAGGTTTGAGCTAAAATCCAACTATGTATTGTTAATTTATCCTAATAAAGATTTAAAAAAAAAAAAAAGCTTAAAAAATAAGACTAAATAAGACAACAGCACACCATATTGTGTTTAAAAAATTAATTTAAACCTTGAAATTCATTAGTTATTTAACTAAAGTGCTAAAATGAGATTGTGAAGGTGGTGCAGAATGCTTAAGTAGAAAAATAAGACCTATACAAACAGTTGACACAAAACTTCAGCAGAAGTTTTTAGGAATCATGTGCTTGACAAACGCAAACCACGCGTTTCCACAGAACAAATAAAACTTGTTCTCATGATTTCAAAGACTGTGGTCATATTCATAAATGTCACGTAATGGTCTGCTTCCTGATCTCCAACACTGGCTTACATAATCTGAAAAAGTGACAGATACGGTTACTCATGATCAGCTGGGTGTGTATATGTGCAACCAGGAAATAGAGGTTAGTACGCTGCTTACACAACACAGATGGCCAATACGCAAAAAACTCATCCAGGTCAACACCATTGGGCATAAACAGCACGGATGACGAGGCTGTCCTTTTCTTGTGGACATGCTGGACAGAAACTTGTCCCAAAAGTCGCCGCTAGAGTCATTGATGTCCTGCTAAATGCTTCAAGCAGAAATGTCATCTGACGTCTTTCCACCTCCCTCTGGGACCGAAAGCTAAAGCTGGGCCACAGTTGAGACGGACAGCGTGGAAACGACTCTCCTGATGGGAGCGGGAAGGTCAAGGCCACCACATTTTGATGTAGATTACAGTGGGCCGTTCTTCGGTGGGAATCTTTTTTTGAGGCAACATAAACAACGATGAAGAAAAGCTGTACCGATCATTTTGCGTCATCGGGGCGACTAGCTTCACCTGACTCGCATTAGCGTTGTTGAAGCCTGAAGGAAGTATGCAGCCAGGGCAGAATGATGCAATCAATAGCTGCTCAAAGTTGACAACTGACACTTTAATGTCAAACTCTGTGTGTGTGAGTGTGTGCACAAAAACAACTATGTCTTCACCTTGGATCAACTATGAAGACTGAAGATGAGACTGTTGTTCTAAAGAAAAACCACAGTGGATGAAACTGTCAGATGACAGCCCATCTACTAGTCAAAATCCATGGAGAAAGAAGTCACTTCAACAACCTGATGAACAAACATTACATTGTTGCTTAAAGGTGGAGTCAGAGTTACTTCTATTGATTTTTAGGTTGCATAAAAGTTCATTAGAAGTAAATCTTCAAACAGGTGGAAACTAAATCCTGTCATGTGAAAATGAGAAATATTTTAACTGTCAATATTGGCACAGAGGAGAAAAAAAAATACAACAAAAGCTAATGCTTTACAAAACAGCATTTTGAAATTCCATCAATGTGTGTCCTGTTGAATTTTACATGGAAATTGTATCGACAAAGGCTTTCTTGAGGACTGCGTTTGAGCTTCCACATTTTCCATCCTGGTAGCAAAATGAACTGAATTAAAGTTACAGACATAAAGGAGAACAACTGTCAAAATTAAACTAAAAAGGTTAGATGGGTTCTCTAGGCAGAAAGTATGAAAACCATACTATATCTATATCTATATATCTATATCTATATATCTATATATCTATACATCTATATATCTATATCTATATATCTATATCTCTCTCCACTAGGTCAAATTTAACATGTTGGATCATAACTAATATACAGTGGGGCAGAAAAAGGATTTAGTCAGCTATCGATTGAGGAAATCCTCCCACTTAAAAAGAAGCGAGAGGGCTGTAATTTTCATTATTGGTATACCTCAACTGTGTAAGACAAAATGAGAAAGCAAAATCCAGAAAAATCAAGTTTTCTGATTTTTAAATAATTTATTTGCAAAATATTGTGTAAAATAAGTATTTCATCACCTACAAACAAGCAAGATTTATGGCTTTCACAGACCTGTAATTTCTTCTGTATGAGAATATTCCGTTTGAACTTGTAATCTACAAAAAAAAAAAAAAAAAAAAAAAAAAACACCTGTCCACAACCTCAAACAGTCGCACTCCAAACTCCACTATGGTCAAGAGCAAAGAGCTTTCTAAGGACACCAGAAACAAAGCCGTTGACCCACACCAGGCTCGGAAGACTGAATGTGCAATAGGTAAGCAGCTTGGAGTGAGAGCAGTTATTAGGAAATGGAAGACATACAAGACTACTGAACATCTCCCTTCGTATGGGGCTCCCTGTTAGATCTCACGCCATGGGGTCAAAATGATCACAGAAAATAATTGAGTAAAAATCTTAGAAGCACACGGGAGGACCTGGTGAATGACCTGCAGAGAACTGGGACCAATGTTTTGAAACTAGTGACGGCCTAAAAACATCACTGCTCTAGAGGAGATCTGCATGGAGGAATAAATACTTTTTTTGCCCCGCTGTACCATCTATAACATGTCGACAGTTTTTTTTTTTTTTTAAATTTGATTTTTTCTCAATAAAAAATTTTAAAAAATACCTCAAATATTCACAAATGTCTGAACCACCTTTACAAAAGCGGCAGCACCAAAGTCATATTGTGAGGATTTTTTTCCTTGAAATTCAAACTAATGTTTTGAAAACTTAAAAATATGACAAAGGATGCACGACATCCTGTTCCTCATTAGCTTACCGAGTAGCGTTTTGAACTGAAATAAAAAAACAAAAAACAAAACAACAATATTGGTCTTTTGGTAGGAGTTCTATTCTTCCTTGGTTATCTGCTACTGAAATGCCATCTCCAGGGTCAATCTGTCTGTCACTTTACAGGGACAAGGCCAGGTGATTAAACTGGCTGAAAAAGATAAGTGTGGAGCCATAACTCATCATTACCTTCTACTGAAGGTTATCCACACAACACAACACTTTTATCATTCTACAAAACAACCCAGAAAGAGGATAAAAAAAATAAGGCGCTAGCTTATCTGTGAATGAGTCTCATCTGGATACGATTTAACCTTGGGAACTCCATTCATAGCAACCTTCTTTACAGTATTAACGCTCACCAGACGACCTAGTCTACTTTAATGCATCTACCAGGTTTCATGGACTTTGAGGCATCGGAAATGCTGGATTTCAAAAATAAAAAGCTGGGAAGAAAGTATCTTGGTTCAAATCAGAAACATTAAATACTCAAGTGGTCAAAAGTGAAGGTCTGTAGCGAGTACAAAAGGCTACTGGGTTCAGATATTTATACTGAAATCAGAGAAGACATCATTGTTCAAAGACTTAATGCACCAAGGCTAAAACAAGACAATGGATGCCTTTATCTTTGCCTCAGTACAGTATAGGCTGTAAGCAGGCAGCTCAATCCGTGCACTCAAAAACACTTCTTCTAAGTGTTTTTTTTCTTTATTTCAGTGTAAAGGGAGAGTAGAAACTGGTACAGTTAGACAGAAAAACCACAGTCGAATAGCTGCTGCTTTCTGAGAGTCCATGAGGATCCGCGGTCTCCCAGGAGAGGGTGACTGCATAGTGGGAAACAAAGCCCTGCTTACTTTGGGACAATTCCCAGGACAAGGCTCAGACAAGCCTGATAGCTGCAGCACAAGAGCTTCAAACATAAACAAAAACTAAAAAAATAAAGGAGCTCATAAATGGAAAATTTAGATTTTCTATTCAAACTCAGAACAGGCTGCACGGCTGCTTTAGACATGGTGACAATCGTTCGAAGCTTCTCCGTGTGCCGCTGTGTTTACCTTCAGCTGTGAGGTGGTATGAATGATTTCCAGTCGTGACTAAACTTTTGTTCCAGGGGCCTGTATTTACATGAACTTCACCCAGGTACCTTGACTACAGCTAAATACTGACTCAAATAAGACATTTCTAAAAACAAAAACATTCAAGGAGGTAAAAGCTACATTTACCTGAACACAATTACGTTTCATACTAGAATAAGTGTAATAAATGCAGCTCCCTACAACCTTAAAAGATTCATAAATTACAAATTTTTACTCCCCCTAAATGAGTAACCATGACTATAAAGTTGTTCATTTTTTTTTTCCAGTTCAGCTATGCTACATTTTATCAGCAAAAGAAAAAAAAAACCTCTTAGTTCCATTTCTTTGTCATCATTGAAGTCAAAAAGAGTTCTGGCACAGACTATGGTGTACTCCTCACAGCAACAAACAACGTGATGTCAGCTGACAGCAGCTGCTTTTGAGTGAATGGCAGGTTTTCTGATTCAGACATTGCTCATTTGGTTTCCGTTTGTACCTCACATCACCTTAGAGGTGAAAATAGAGCGTAAGATGGTTCCATGACAGCGTAACTCACAACACACAGAAAAGAGCATTTACAAAGACAGCAGAGGCTCCTGAGGTTCAAAGAATTCATGTTTAAAAAAAGATTGGGTTTTTTTTATTTTTCCATCATCCAAGGTTTTATAAATCTATATATAGAGGCATCAGTCTTCTTTTTTTTGTTTTTCGTTGCTTTAAATACACAAACTCCAAAATGATGCGTAGAGACTTATAGAAGCATCAAATCTGAGATCTGTTCACAACAGGATTAGAGGATCATGGGATGCATGTTGTTCAAAAATACTTGAGTGATTGTCATTGTAAAAATCATAGCAATAATCCTGATAAAAGTGGACCTACACCTATTACACAAAATGAAATAAAAATAGCAAATCCTCCAACCCAAACTACATTTAAGTTGATTCTCCAGATTAGTTTTAAATTTTAGAGTGATAATATCCTCCTTGCAAATTGTCAATAAACAGCATTTACAGTGAAATGTGTTATTAGAACTTAAACTAAAGAAGGAATAACACCAAATGTGTGATCTGCTTACCTGAACAACATCTATCCCTCTTTTCCTAAACAAAAAAGAAAGAAAGAAAGAAATAAAACAGTAATTAGTTAAACAGAAATGAATTAAGCATGGGTGTTAGAAACAGTGTCACACCGTTAAACTGCTTTGGAATAAAATGATTGCATGAAAGATAACAATACACAACAGGGCCAAACATGTTTTATAAATGAAAAGAGGCGTATCAAATGTCCTGAAACCCTTTTGAAAGCTTACTGGTTCCCATTCCTCCAGTGAGATTACAACTAATTCCCAGTGGAGAACATTTCCACAATCCCCACTGAACGGGCTTTTCTTCTGTTGTTCAACTTCTCAGAACAAAAAAGGCAAACACACACACACACACAAAACACAGGGGACAACAAAGTGCCAGCTCCTTGTTACTAGAACTTACAATATTAACAATGCAAACATTACACCAGCGCTAAATCAGCTTGTCCAAACCAGCTGTTTCTGAGATTACAGTTCCATGGTAACAAAAGTGGAGCCATTCACTGCTTCACAACAATGTGAGTATTTAATACCGCAGCTGGCCTGTTTCATGTCAATGGAGCTTCAGTTTCATCCCACCTCAAACACAGATCATTTGCTCTCTCACATTTTAACAAAGCCTGTCGAATGAAAAGGATGAAGATGGGACATCCACCAAAGAAGCAAGTCTAAGGTCAGATGATTTGGAATGGAGCAACAGATCAGTAGAACTGTATGATTGTGTTAACCTGGTTTAACGGAACGTGGTGACCCTTGTTTACATATAATCTAATTAACCTTTAGGCTCTTTGTATCAATATGGATTGGAGTAAAATGAATGTGCGACAGAAAAAGTCCTGACCAGCAGGAACCCCTCTAAGCCAGCTGAACGAGACAGGACAGCGTCCGGGGTGATGTACCTCACAGTGCCAGCTGCATGCTACACAAAGAGAGGGAAGCGTCACTAATGAAATGCGAAGTGGGTCATAATTGAGGAGGAAGCCAGTAGAAAGATGAGCTGTCATGTATACAGTGGTGTGAAAAACTGTTTGCTCAGGTCCTAATTTCCTTTTTTTTTTTTTTACATGATTGTCTCACTGAAATATATTGGATATTTAACACTTAAATTAAGAACAAAGATAACTTTAAAGCTTTAAAGGGAAGGATTTATGAAAAACTGGAAACAAAAAAAATGATCCGACAAGGTCGGTTTATGACTACCATAAGAATGAAGATGGGCAAAAAGGTTTTCCATGGCAGAATTCATGAAAAATAAACAAACTATAGCACTTGTCAAATACGGTGGTGGTAGTGGGATGGTTCGGGGCTATTTTGCTTCTTCATTGCTTGCTGTGGTACATTAAACTATATTCAAGTGTCTTATCTCTGTTCCTGACTTGAAGCTGAAGCAGGCTTTGGTTCTGCAGTTATTCAGAACATGCATGCCTTCCCAGTTCTGAAGGCTTAAAAAGAACAAAAAGGCTTCGGAGGGGCCTCAAAGTCTTGACATAAATCAGATTGAGGTTCTGTTGCATGATCTTAAAAAAGGTGCTCAAAATTCTCCAATGCTGCTGATTTACAACAATTCTATAAACAGGAGTGGGCCAAAATTCCTTCCCAGCTCTGTAAAGGATTGCTTGCCAGTTATAAGAGAGGCTTCAGTTGTCGTTAAGGGCTATTAAAGCCAATTATTTTTCGTTGAGGTTTAGATTTTCCCCTTAAGTTCTAAAGTGAAAACCTTCTTGATTAAAAAAAAGTCATTAAAGAAAGTTTATTTGGATTTTGGTGGCAGACATTGTTCTTTTTTTTTTTTTACTAACTAATAAAGATAATGCAGGGAAAATATTAACAGTCAAGCTGACCTTCGTGATCTTCCACCACATTTTCTAAATATCTGACCTCGACAAGTTACTTTCATCCGCTTCGAGCACAGAGAGAGGGTGGGCTGGATGAGAGAAGGAAAGGGAAAGGTTCTCCGAGGTTTATGAAGAGATTAAAAATGTGTGGATTAAAGTGTTCTAATCTGTGCTGGCTTAATCGGGTCACTTGGTGAGGCAACACCACTGTGAGAAAGGTGAAAATCCAGTCAACAAAACCCAACCTGCTGGTGTACATTCTTGCTGCAATATGACTAGTGGGGCGCTTTGTATCCTTGCTATTCTTCATTTATTTGTTCTTCTCCTTACTATTGTTTTACTTTGGATTTTACAATAAGCATTCAAATGAATTATTTTGCAAGAGGAGATAAGAGAAGTGTCAAACCCTTAACCTCTACTCCAGTCCATATATTACATAATGCTAATAAGCAAAATTCATGTCTGCAAAAAAAGAAAAAAATATGTATATAATCATATCTTAAGTAATCCCATCTGTTGGATACAGATAAGCTCCAGTACAGTAGAATCCATTGATGGTGGCCTTTTCAAGACTAATGAATCTTTGAAAGAGCAGACACAATGAACCAGCAGTAATGCATTTGTACAGATAAGTGCATTTTCCGCTGACAAACAGGACATCAACAACATTTCCGTTTCAGACCCAGAGACGTTTCAACCACATTTTACAAAATGTGTGTAAAGTTTACAACAAGAAACATCCAATATGTGTACAACAGGTCTTAGATTGATGACAAAATGAACCTAAGAGTATGTTTAATGGAGCACTAAACATTACCTACTGAATACCTTTTTGGCAGAAGAGCCCCAAATGGTTGATGTTCAAACCACACTAAGTTTCGCTTTTGTATAGAACTATGTACGCTGAATGCCATATAAATATTTTTAATTCCTACCATGATCTGCAATTGTTATCAACATTTCTGCTGCTGTTTCACTGAGTTGTGCGACTAAGTGTTTCAATTGTTTTTTTCCAATTAAACTAAAGATTGTTCAAAATTTTCTGATATAACTAAACATTTTTGGTAGAAACTAGAACTCTTCATGATAAAAACACTCAAAAGCACTAATCAAACAATTGCAAATGGAAATATCTAGACTTTTAGTCATGTTGCAGAGTTCTATTCATGACAAATGCAAAAATGCTTTGCCTACAATGGCCAAATGTTTATATTTGTTAAATATTTGTGAAACTGAAATTATAAACTACTTAAATTTCATAATGTAATTCCATCACATTGAGAAAAAAAATATTAACCAGCAAGTTTTAATATGATCCAAAATGTATCACTTCAGTCAAGGACAGCGAGTTAAAGATGATCAAATTGAATCTTTAAATAGAAAAATGTCAATGAATAGTAAAACGGAAAAATGAGTAAAAGTACACACTTCATAAAGAAACATTCAGATCTATAGAAGTCCACTGGTCTGTCCTAGTTTTATGCAGCGCTTCTTGCAAACTTGAATGCATCAGTTTGACATTCAAAGATTGTCTACTAGCAAGAAGAGGCCTCACTCTTGTCCATAAAAACCATTGATAAAACATTCCTCTAACTTTTCTTTTTTTTTTAAACAATCAGAGCCTAGGTTAAGATAAGTGAATAGCACATTTTTCAGAAAGTGTAGCCAATCACAACAAAATCTATGGAAAATCTACTCCGTAATAAGAGGCAATGTTATAGTGCTAAAGTAAAAATTTACATTTATTTGTTCTTCAAATACAGTAAAGGAATAGACTTTTGTAAGATCCACTAATGCACTTGCCATTGTGCTTGTGGACCCATTTGCACACGTGTGTTCTGCGATTAAATTAAACTGGTGGCTTCAAAGTTTGCAATAGTTGGTTCCTCCTTACATCCTGTTTCAACTATATGTGGTTGAAGCAGGAGAAAGAAAGAGAAAAAAAAGATAGCCTGACCTTACTTTGTGGTTATTTCAGAAACTCAACGAAGCAATTCAATGACTTTTAATACCTGTCAAACTATATTTCATTTATTTAGAAAATTTGCCCTAAAAAGGAACACTTGCAATTTGTAAAAAGGCTAAAGAGCCATCAGGTATCAAAGCAAACTAAAAACCTGCTAAGTAGGAGAAAACACTTTAGTCAGTTCACTTATTTTTATGTAATAATATAGAGAATTGTTGGCCTTTTAAACATTCTTTCGCTTCCAAAGCTTTTCCTTTCTCTTGAAACGTAAAAAAAAAATTGTCATAACAGATTTTAAGATGCATACTTTAAGCTAATGAGCAAGTAACATTGTTCTGCTTTAAAAAAGAAGAAATGCCTTCATTTTAAAAAGGACAGCAACCTGACTTTTTATGTTTTAATATGTCACTGTCATTAAAACCACATACATATCTTGCTTTCTTTTGCAAGCTTCTGGTAGTTATTGAGTAAATTAGAATAGTTTATTAATATTTAATTGAAGTACTACAACTTTGAAGCCTTCACACCAGGTATGTTGGTATTTTTGTACTTTAAAAATATTTTAGCAAAAATATATTGTAGCTTTTATTTTTTAATTTCCTGTTTTTTCATATTTTTTACTTGTATACAGACATTGGTTGGAATATGTCTTGTAAATAAAGATGGACTGACAAAGCATTAAAGAGGCTACAAAACTGAACTACCACCATGGGGAAATGAATTGTCTGTGATTAATAAAAGAGTTCAAATTCAAGACTAGAGACATTTCTTCCACCATAACTTTTAAAAATCGGTGTGAAAACATGTTTTTTGTGGTTCGTGCACCCAAGAGTCCACGCAGCTGTAAAATCGCTCACCTGCACAAATCAGCAAAGGCCTGAAAATTCAGTTTCTTCATCTTCTTCTCGCTGAGCCAGTAGCCGACTCTCCGGCCTTTCAGGAAAGTCTGCATCTCTGCAGGGCAACTGTGTTTTTGTGTTTTCTTTTCTGGAAGTAAATGATGCAAAAACAGGCTCAACCTGCGAGGGAAAAAAGGAAATCACCAAACTACCCCGAGCGCATAAACAGATAACCAGTTTAACGAAAGTAGTAAGTCAATGAATCAGTCGATATGGAATAATTGTTCAGTCGAGCAGAAGTACCGCTTTCTAACATTTTGTCTTCAGCGTTTCAGAAATGTAAAAATGAAGAGGATGTGGTTCAGCATCAGGCGAACCAGCAAACTGACCGCTTGTTAACTGCTAATGTTAGCTGGCTAGCAGCACACTGACAATCAGCTAAGCGATTCAAATAACAAGTACAAGCTAGCTCGCAAACAAGGCTAAGAAATGTCAGACCGCTGAAACGAACCGTACCTCTTTACCGACGTCTGAAATGAACACAGCTAGCAGCAAATCGTTAGCCTACAATTAAGCAAGTGACTTAACTAATTAACATGACAGCGAGAGCCCAACGGTGAGCTAACTAACCTATTAGTTTTAGCACATTTCCGCCCCTATGTTCTTCAGAAACTATCTTGGAGAGTTTTCCATTCCCGGTCCGTGAGTTGAAGAAGCAGAAAGAACCGAGGTGACCGATGACAGGCGCAGCTGAACTCACGTTGAGATGTTTCTGCTGTTTCTCTCAGGCTCTGACCTGACTGTACACACCCAGGATCCTGAGGACTGATGCTGCTTTCACGGCTCCCTTGGAAATCACAAGCTCTCTACGTTGACGTGCTTTTATTTTCGAGCTCTGTTGGTTTAACAATGATTGACGCTCCCGTTATCTTGTTGATCCATCATCTTGATAAGTCACTAGTTGTACAATCGTAAACGAAATGGCCAATTCATTTTATTCAGTTCGTGTTTTACGCCCCATTAGATCACTACAACGTTTTGAACCAAAAGCACACCTTAAAAAAATGGGATGTTTAAAAAAAAGACAAATTTTCTGCCAATAAATTAAATGATCCACATTTTTTTCTTCAAAATGTAAGATTCCTTTTTGTATTTTTTTTATTATTTTATGATATATCATATATATTATAAAATATATTTTATAATATTTTGAGATCGAACTTCCGGCTCATCTGCCCACAGAGATGCATTCAAGGCCGCTGTGCAAAGCTCTGGAAACTTACACTTCTTAAATACACAAGTTTAAAAAAAAAAAAAAAAATCAAATGACAAAGTCATAATTTATAAACGGGATTGTTTGAAGAATCCATCAATGCATCAGTACACGATTGATTGCATTAATATCGCTACAATTATAGAATCGCTGAAATGTGTTTATCATTGACAGCTTCTGAAGTGATTCAGTACCGCCACCTGCTGGCCATTAGTGCCAAATAAACATGTGCAGAACCAGTTTTTCCATCCAGCTAATTTACAAACCGGGAACAAACTGTTTGGTTTCCTAATTACATTTAAAACGTTTGGAACGCAAAGAAGCTTGATTACAAAAACAAACATTGTTAAGAAAAGGCTCAACTGCCTAAATATTTCATAGACGTGTCGACTAAAGGTAGGAAAACGTTGTTATCAATTTAACACTTAATAATTTGGGGCATAGGATTGAAAAAAAAAAACTTGTATTAAGTTTTTCATTTGGTAAATATTTCAACTCACCAATATCACAGCCTTTACAGATAATTTTAGATTGAAAATGTGCAAATTTGTCCGTTGTTTTGGCTTTGAATCTAGTTTGTAACCTTGGTTTTTGTGTCTGTAAGGTTTTACTGTTGATTAAAACTTTTTTTTTTTAATTTACTGTTTCCATCATTTTAAATAAGTAACATTTTACCTTTTACAGTCTAACAAAAATATACTTTTTATAAATATTTTGATTGGGTCAAAATATAATTTAATCCATAATAGGAGATTAAACGTAATTTTCTAAAACTAAAAAATAATAAATAAAACACCTGCGTCATGATTAGTCTATGTTTTTATAAATATATATATTTTTTTTTTTTTTTGCCGCCAATTGTTGTTTGCGTCACTTCCTCCACGTGGTGTGAATCCAAACTCCCGCCCGGAACAATCGTTTGTCAACATTATTCACAGTGCGGGTCCAACTCTATTGTTTTATCCCCACGCTTGCTTCTCCTGGACGCAGTTTCCCCGCAGTATGGCTTCAAACCACCCGGACTCCCAAGAGGATGATTCGCTCACCGATGAGGAGCTGGAGCATGCTCTGTGTGTGCTGGCTGGAAGCGACCCGGAAAACTGCTCCTATTCCCGGGTAAAACAGGACTCTTTCTTCATCTGATCTCGTCTTGTGTTGCGTAGAATGGCTCATATTTGCAGTTGGTATAAATGCATTTTTTTTAAAAAAGGTTTCATACATTTGAAAATAGATCTAATCTTTTGTAACGTCCTAAAAACTGAAATATGTTCAAATCCTATCTATATGATTGTACGGCATTTTTTATAGCTTGGGTTTTTTTTTTTTTTTTTTTTTTTTTTTTGCTGCAGGGTTATGTGAAGAGACAGGCAGTGTTTGCCTGCAACACCTGTACCCCCGATGCCACAGAGCCTGCTGGGATATGTCTGGCATGTGTTAATAAATGTCATGATGGACATGACATTTTTGAACTTTTCACCAAAAGGTAAAAAGAAACAACACCTGCTTTATATAGAGCTTTAAATTGTTTTTTAATATGTTTGTTTTCCTTATAGAAATTTTCGCTGCGATTGTGGAAATGGAAAATTTGGAGATTTTCAATGTCGGCTGAATCCTGTGAGTTCTTCAAGTCCCATTTATGCATTTTAAAAATATATATATATTTATGTTAAATTGTATTTTTTTTGTGTGTGCTTCCAGTCTAAAGATGTGCGAAATGATAAGAATCGCTACAATCACAACTTCAGTGGCTGCTATTGCACATGTGATCGACCATATCCTGACTCAGAAGGGCAGGTACTACCACAATATGTGATCTAATAAACATTATTTTCCTTCTACTGTCACTGACTGGAAATATTTTCAGGATGATGATGATGATGAAATGATTCAGTGCGTCATCTGCGAGGATTGGTTTCACAGTAAGGTAAGCACTAAAGGACCTCAGGTCTCATTATAAGTAGTATTTTATCTTTTTGCGGTTTAAATATTTGTATTTCTAGCACTTGGGCTGCACTGTGGTTGAACCTGAAGAGCTGCAGGAGATGGTGTGTGAGACCTGTATGAACAAAGCTCCTTTCTTGTGGACATATGCGGGTGGCTCACTTTGCAGATAAGCAGCCATCTAGCCTTCTTGCTTCAGAGTACACAATGTCAAATAGCTGCATAATCCTGAGCAGTGAATTTGTTTTTCTCCCACAGAACCTCCTTTTATCAAAATCAGCCATTCCAACAAGGATGAGGATGTAGAAGTGGAAGTTGAGGTGAAAAGCCCTGAAAAGTGTCCAAGTAGGGATGAGGGAGCAAGCAGCAGTGACGTAAGCAGAAAGGTGAGATCTATTCTAATCAGGTATACAATTCACCACTAGATGGAGCTGGAGAGTAAATCACACCAGTTAAGAGACCATTCTTCATCCTGTTATCAAGTTCTTGTCCTCCTCTGGATAATTGAGAGAGAAATGACCCATGAGGCATTGCTTTTCCTGACTACATGGCTTTGGCCAGACTTCACAGAACTCCTCATCCAGCTGCTGCATCATTCCAGAGGAATCTGCATTGCTGTTTTCAGCTAATCCTTTTTGCATCCTCAGGAAGCTGGAATCAAGAGTTCTCCTCGTAAAAAAAAGCACTCAGAGACGTCAAAGGTCAGCACCAAACCTGGGGAGTGCAGGCTGCAGAAGTTGCAGGGGTTGGAGAGGCCGAGACAGGGAGCTGTGTTCTGGCCTTACAGCTGGCGCTCTGAACTCTGTACCTGTACTAACTGTAAGGTAGGCATCGGACTTTATTTTAAAATCGACTTAATCTTAATACAAAAAATACAATTATTAAAGCCATTTTCTTTTTTTAAAGAAAGCCTATGTGGCAGCAGAAGTGCAGTTTCTCATGGATCAGTCGGATACCATCCTGGCTTATGAGAAAAGAGGTTTGGATGAGCCGTTCGGGCAACACCCACTGATGACTCTCCTGAGCACTATGGACCATGTGGACCAACTGGAAGTCATATACGGTGAGGAGGCCAAGTTTTCCATTAAAATGAAGCAAAAAATGTACACAATTGTCACTAGACGTGAAAGTTTCAATCTGCTTCTTTACATCAGGTATCAACGAGATGACGTCTTCATTCAATGAATTTTTGGAACAGTGTGCTTCAGAAGGAAAGGTGAGAAAAAACTAACACTCATAAGTCATTTATTTTTTTGATTTAACTTCATATTTTAAAATGTTTGCTCGTCTTATTTAGACGGTCACAGCTGAAGCCGTTCAGGAGTTCTTTGAAGAACTGCGAACCAAGAAGAAGCGCAGGACTGATGGAGGATTTTAGTAACTTGTCGTCATGCCGACCTTTAATGAATGTGTCATTTAAAAACAATCCAAAATAAAAGTGGATTTTTTTTCTGCAGCTACTGTAATTTTAATCTTATGGTTTGTACTTTTAGTTTTTTCACTTTTTATTAAAATGCTTGAATCTACTTGAAACATTTAGATGTTGCACACTGGTTCTATTTGATGAATAAAAGTGTTTCTATATATGCACATTAAGACCTGCAATGTGAATGTTCCAAATAAAATAAAAAAACTCAACACCACAATTGGGCGAAAGTCATTTCATAATATCAAACTGTTTATTTCGAGGATGCCAAAGTTGACCACTGTTATGCACCTTTTGAGGTGACAGTAGAAAAATAGATTCAGTGAAACTAAATGCAACTTAATATCATCTACAAACATGATTTCTATGATACAAGTACAATGTACCTGTGACAATTAAACACAAGCAATCACACATTTTAGATGTTTCAGTCTCAAAAAGGTGCTAAATAACACTGTACACAAAAGCTACATGAGATTTCAAAGAACTACTTGATGCAGGCTAGTAAGCTGGTAAAAGAGCTTGCATAGACATCAAAGTCATTTCTCCAATAAAGCCCAGCCGCAGGCAGGGGAAGGCACTGACTCCTACAGCAAAAAGCAAAAGACTTTTGGGACACTTTCCCGGCGCAAAAGAATAAAAATCCAGGGAATCTGGTTTCTTGCATTTTTTTCCCCCTAATTAAGCAACTTAGATGGATTAAAAATATTGTTCTGCTACTATATCCAAATCCTCTGCATATTTCTGTAAAGTTGGAAAAGATATGGAGGAAATGTTTGGACATCCACGCCACCTTTTAACTGAACGAGCTGCTCTCGATGCATGGCGTTTAGAAACGGATTTCGGATACACAATCTGTTATGTTCTACGTCACACATTCCTAGTGAAATTTCTCGACAAAAAGACACAAACACAGTGTTGTCCACTACAGTAAAAACACAGACCTTCAACGACCACTAAAAATGTTTTAGAAACCATTAAAAATTCATTAGACCATATGGAGCTCGAGTCATTATATACAATTTTCGTTTTAAGAGATGAGCGAGCGTTCGCCAGCTTTGATTCCTTTTCTGTTAATCCCTTCTGTTAATGCAGATGTTTCCTACAGTGCAATGAGAGTTTTTACACTGACGGTCACCTAGATCAGGCTGACTTGTAGAGACGCTGAGCTACAGTCTTCAGCAGTTTTCACTGCTTGCACAGATCCTCCGCCTCCCGAAAGACGGCAAAGAACAAAGCTGTGGTAAAGCAAAAAAAAAAAAAAAGTAAAAAAAATACAAACATCAAGACAATCCAACGAGTAAAAGGGGGTCTTAGACACAATGTAATTAACTTAACCAAAAGAAAACATGACACACTCTTGTTAAGGCTTTAGAATAGAACGACTGATGCGAAACAAATATAAAGGGGAGCTCTTCACACGACGACCACTGCACTTTGTGCTAAGGACTGGCTAATCACCGCAGACTGATATGTACCAACAGACCTGACTGGAGATAATAGCATACAGTACTGAGATTGTCTGAACATCTCGAACACAGACATGCGCACGCACTCGCTCGCTCCAGCTGCCAGATTCACGAGTCAACAGCAATCCGTGCCGCTGCTGAATGTCAATCGTCGCACCACGTTGACGGTTTCCGTTCTATCACAGCGACAAAGTTCCCCCTCCCCTCCCGTGATCTTCCACACTAAACTCACACACGCACACCCAGACATAGACGCCGTGATAATTAATGCCTGACGCAATTATCCAACTGTTTCCGGAGAGCGACAAGCCCCGACGACCTACTTCCTGATCCAGCTGCTGCTTTGTGTCGCAGTCTGACCTTTTTCCTCTAAGAATCCGGGGACGCGAGGAAGTAACAAAAATGCGATAGGAAGAAATAGAAAAGCAGGCAAATGATTGTAGCCGGATCTATTTACACATAATTTATACCAATATTTTGCCCCGGGGCTGTGTGCCATTGCTCCCTTTTGTAGACTAATTTTCTTATCTAACTGTGGCAGATATCAGTCAGGGTCAGCCAGTCAAGTCTTTCATCAGTTCATCATTGAGCTTTGTTAATTAACACAGAGTCCTCCTTAATATTCAAAGTTATCAGACTACCCCAGCATTCCTCTGCACCATCAGGACCCAGCCGACTTCCTAATGACATCTCTTACTTGTTCTATGCTCCGACGGTGTGATGGATAGCACATTGTGATAGAGGTAGGACAAAAGGACAGATTCTATAAATAGCAATCATCTATAACCCCCTTTTCCTCTCAAACACATACATGCATGCAGCCACACGTTTTAGTGCTTTGCTTTCCACCGTGATGGACAGCCATTCATCCCTTTTTGCCTTTTCTGAACTTAACCCCCGTGGTGCTCAACCGGGGTTAAAGTGCTGATTTCTTATAAGGGTAGTCGGGTTTGCTGGGGGACCTGCGGTCTCTGACAAAGTCCTCACTGACGCTGTTGCGGTGAGCTTGCTGAAGGGGTTCTGGGCCTCCACCCAGAACCATTTCTTCCGGAACATCTCTGTGTCCCATGTGCCTCTCTTCATAGCTGTCCATGTTCCCACTGGGCGATCGCAAATGGCCTAATCCGTGAGTCAAGTCTGTCTCGTTTGAGCGCCCCTTTGGGAGGTGTCCCATGTGAGGATGGGCCCCGGAGGGGCTGGCGAGGACTCCGTCGTGCCTCTGAGATTTAATACTGAGGACGTCTAGTCGTAGTGGATCTTGTGCAGTCCGCCCCTGCAGGTGACCCTGGGACTGAGGGTCAGAGACATAATTGGGGTGATAGGACGTGGATGGGTTGCAGCTGTGGCTGTAGAGGTCCGGTCCTGCGTAGGATGGCAGGGGATGAGAGGAGGTCGGGGTTGCGGGTCGACAGGAGAAGTCGTACAGATCGGGGAACTCTGCTTGAGCCTCCAGCTTGGGTTCGGGGGCGTGTCTCTTGCAGGAGTGGCCGTGTCCAGGGCCGTGATTGTGACCGTGGTGGGCGGATGGGCATGGCCCGTGGGGCAGATGGTGGCCTGAGGAGCCTATGGGGCTGTGGGGGCCTTCTCTGTCCATTTCTGCCATGTGCTGCTCCCTCAGGGTCATGACTGAGACGCCTAGTGCGATGTCTGGCATGAACTCTCTCATGACGGGCTCCAAGCCCATCTGGAATAGAGAACAAATGAAAAGATAACTTGGCTGACCGTTACAGAGCTTATCACCTCAAACTAGATAAAGTAACACAGAGGAGGAAGTCTATCACACACACTTACCGGCTGCTGCTCTGAAAGCAAAGTTCGACCCATTGCCTGTGGGTTGGTGCAGTCTGGGGGCTGTGGCCGGGGCACAGAGGGGTACTCCGAGCTGCCGTGCTTGCTGGCCGCATGGCGCTGGATCAGCGTGCGGTTGCAGGGATAGGAAAAGGAGCGGGTGGGGGTCGGCAAGGGAACACGCGGCCGCCAAGCACTCTTGAGCTGGGGGTGATTGGGTGTGGTTGGGGGGTGGTAAGGAGGGGGTGGGGGTGGCAGCGGAGGGTGAAAGCCTGCTACACCTTCCATGTCTGTGAACATGCTGTCCATGGCCGGACTGCTGTTTACACGACAACGACCCACCTGGCGCAGGGCCAGAATTGGACTCTCGTCTCCAAACCGTTCATCTGGAAAGAACTTATATGGGTTCTAAACAAAAACAAAAACAAAAAAAGTCAATAAATGAAAGATAAAGGATTTTTTTGGTTCTTGTCTTTTCTCCTAGGCTACGGTCACATATCCCAAAATGCCACCGTGAAGTGAACTAAATGCAAGTTTTTCAACGTATTCGGCAGGTGACTACACTGCTGCAAAAAGTTACAATTTTACAGTGATCTGACAATTTTTCCCTTAAAGTTGACATCGGTCAGTCAGTGGCTGCTCAGGCGTATTTTGAGGTTACGGGATGGGAGTCCAGTGACAGACAGGGACGCTCGGTAGCAGCTCTGACTGGACATTGTGTAAATGCCAGTCACCTGGTAGCCCAGGGGTAAACGAAAAATAGGCCAATAGGCCTGATGGCCGCGGCCTACATTCTTGACACCAACAATAAAAAAAAAAAAAAAAAAGAAATCCAGCAGAAAACTTGAAGATTCTGCCGATGCGCGGTGGCAGCTGTATTTGTGACTATAGCTTTATTCATCTGGTTATGGCTAATACTTAGAAGTCTCATCTTTCTTTACCTGCAGCAGCTCGGTGGCTCCATCTGCCAGACCAAACTCTCTAAGCACTCGCAGTTGGAGTTCATAGCTGACGGTGGCTCCTTCCCCACAGTTCAGGGCGTAAGCTCTCTGGACCTGCTCAGTGTGCCGCAGTTCGTGGAGTCTACGGATCATGTCCTTCACAACAGACAGAGGTGGCACTACAAAAACAACAACAGATACTTGTTATTACATAGTTTCATTATCAGAAAAGCTCTTGAACTCAGAGTTCAAACTCTGGGGCCAGCGACAAAAAAGTAACATGATTTTTGAACAACCATAACTTTTTGACTGTTTACACCAGTGGTCTCCAACCCTTTTCAGCCCACGGACTGGTTTGGTGTTCGACAACATTTTCATAGACAAGGCTGAAGCAGGTGTTTAATTCTTTTTTTTTTTAGTTCCCTTAACTTTTGAGGGTATAGTTTATCTTTATCCTCAGTAAAATATCTGCAGCTGCTTTAAACTTTATTTTTACACTAGATTTAATGTAGCAACCAATACAATTTGTAATTAATTTCCTTCAAAACAAACTGTCAAAGCGAAGCTAAAAGAATGCCAACTTTAGCCTTGTCAGACTTTTATATATATAAAACAAAGGTATTTTCTGATTATAATCATGAATATGAATCCACTACTTGAGAAAGGTTATTAGCAGCATCTTCTTAACAGACAGCTGTCTTCTGGATATTATGCATCAGTTTATTGTGTGGGAACAATATATCCATATTTGGAGTAAAGAATTGGTTTCTGTCTGTTAAATGCAGCTTTCTTCTTTTGTTCCCTCACTGGTTATTTTCTAGGAAAAGAAACACTCCAAATTTCTGAATATGTTTATTTTTTGCAAACTTTGCTATCTTGGTGGTTTCAATTCAGCAACCGGCACAGCCACTCTAAGAAAGTAGCAGAAAGATTTTTGACACATGATTCAAACACATGAGTCGGACATGGTGGATAATTCAGTAGTTTTCCAAACTTAAACTTACTTCAGAGCCAGATTGTTAAAGAAAAAAAGAGAAAAAATGTAGGTCGCTTTCCACCCACCCCAACTGTCCCATGGGATGGTACCGGTCCACGACCCAGGGGTTGGGAACCACTGGGTTTAAAGAATGAATGCAATTCCGATGGATTCTGACAGTGGGGAAACTCGGCTTATGCAACACTTTACGATAATAAGCATCACTGAGCAACTTTCCAAAATAATCCCCTACCTGGAATTTCATTAGCCACAACGGATGGCGCTGTGCTCAAGTTGCCTGCCATTTGCTGGTGGTTGATCATGTGACAGCACTGAGGAACAGCGTTGTTGACCATGTAGAGAGTGTCCGGGACATTGGACATGCGAACGAGTCGCAAACGCACCAGGTCAGTCTGCTCCACCATCATTTCATCGAGCACCGACTGAAGATGTGTTAAAAAAAAAAAAAAAAGAAATGAAATCAAACAATCCATGTGCAACTCAAGGACATCGAGTACACTTTACAAATTTGTTCCACTTGACTGACACTTAATTTAATAAAAACTCCCCAGCCCTATGGGCATGTTGATTAATATTCATGCCCAAGGTGAGGGCTACACGTTACCGTGACAATCTGTCAATGAACATAAAATTAATTTCTGTCAAGAAGACAGAGGGAACGCTCAATAAAAATGGTCAGCATTCATAGGAGCAGACACTTGCAGAGTTTATCATGTCTTTCTGCAGTCTCACCTTGGCTTCCTCCACGTATGGAGAGAAGAGGCGAGGACGCACGTAGATGCCGGCGTTCTTTTGCCTTAACCAGGCGTTGGCTTTCCCTCCCTCCGCAGTGGGCAGCATGTCTAGAGGTGGGGTGCTTATCAAACCCCTCTTGAGCTGTGAAAAGTGTAAGCAGCAAAGATCAATGCGCCGTCTATGAAGGTCACGGTGCTTCCTAATAGCCACTCTTAAAAAAAAAAAAAAACACGAGAAAAGGCAGACAAAAGGAGTGCTGACCGCATCTGCGAGGACGTCACTGTTGGGAGGCAGGATGTGCTCAGTTCGGATGAAAGGCAAAAGGGGGGACAGGATCTCCTTCAGCTCCTCCACATCCAGGTCTCTCCTTTTCACTCCTCTCTTGTTGACACTATGGGCTGTGCCGCTCAACAGGTTTGGTTCTGGGTTAAACAAAGTGAATAAAGGCGTGATTTTTCAGAACATGAAGGATGTAACCTGATAGCAGATTTTTCTTCTTTGTACCACATTAATTTTGCATTGTCTGTGGTTGGGTTCAGGTTTCTGGGTCCCATAAAAGGCTTCTTTTGGCCCACTTTGCTAGGATGACATTTCACTTCTTTTTAAGTCATTCAGACATCTAAGAACCCCAAAAACCACAAAGTAACAAAATGCCCAATAAATGTGACGCCCCTTTTTTTGTTTCTCTCTTTGGTTTACATATTTTTTTATTGATATTTAGGGGAAAGGGGGGTGGTCTGGTAATTTTCTCAGAGCGGTGAGAGGAGTTGCTGAGAGGGTAATTATGGTGTATAATCTTACCCCTGTCTGCCATCCTCTTAATAAGCTGCTGCTCGCCCCACTTAACAACATACTTGAGAATGTCCTGTTCACTCGCCTGCAAATGAGAGCAAAGCGCAGACACAAAAAAATGATCAAGAGAGAGAAACAGGACAAGGAGGAAAGAAATCTGGACATCAGGACACAGGTAGAGAATGTTGAAAACAGACAGAGGATGCTGTTAAATGAAGATAAGGTCAATGTGCTGCATGTTTGGGGTGCAGAACTCAGGCCTGGTTACTTTGCATGCAGAGATGGATTACAACACTTCACCTCAACCATCTGTTCTACTGCTCGACTCTGCTACAGATTACACACACACATCAGATTTGATTAGGTCCCTGGAGGGAAATGCCTTTAAACCCATATCCTTATCTTTGCTCTGGACACTCTTCTATAGAGTATATATTTATTTTATAGAACATTTTCACTCTAAATGAAAAATTGCATGGATGAGACTGTTGTGCTTACCTGTAGGTAGTCGGACTGAATTGCACTGAGAAGGTGTTCTTTGCCGAGCTCATAAAGAACATCGGAGCTGACAACCTGGCTGAACTCCTCGCACAGGAAGTGCAAGGCCTGCCTATGGATCCACTTGGAGCCATAGGGCTGGGAGCTCCACTTCAGGATGGGGACCAAAGTCTCCAAGGACAAACTTTCCACAATGATGTCTTCACAACCTTTGAAGAAAAAAAAAAAACCCACATCACTTGAGTTTCTCCATCATCCAATAAGATGTGTTGTGCCTGTCCGTCTTATGACTAAATTGAAAAAGACAACATAACCAATAATCTCAGTTTCTATTAGTGTATGGTCATCAAAATCTGCTTTTTGTTTTTAAAACACATAGTAAAGCTCTGTAAATTCCCAGTTTTTCCTTGGAAACAGAGATGACCACTGTAGTGATTGTAACCTTCAAACAACATTATAAACGATCATTTGTATGAAAACCGTGTGTTCATCAGTTTTCAAAACAGCTAAAGCAAAAATGTATTTTCATTTTCTGCAAAATTATCTAAAATCATAACCAACAGAAATAATTTGCTCAATAGGCAAAAAGAGTTTGGTATGGGGGTTTTCTGACTATGAAAGGGGAACAGAAAGACTAAAACTTTCTATTTCTGCCCCTTTTACTTAATAAAGCTGATGGAACACTTTTTATCCCTCCCTCAAGCTAAAAGAAAAAAAATTAAAAGACAGCATACAATTATGACAATATAGGCGAAACAACCTCTTTTTTTTTAAATTATGTTTATCGATTTATCCTATTTGATTTGTAGTTTGATTATTCCATAACCCGTCTTGAAACAAATCTTTAACTTATGTTTTAAATAAAGGTTTTTTGAAAACGTTCTTATTAATTATATATTATGAGGTAAATACATATGATGCACTTTATACATTAATTTCAAAGCCATACATTAACTATATTTTACCAAAGTAAGAGTTGTCTTTAGTGAAAGCCCAGTCTGCAGTTAATAGCACCATACCACTCCTTATTCTGACCTTAATAACTTGGAAAAGGCAGCCAGCCGTGCAATATTTAGACCTTATAAGAGCATATTCACAAAGTTTTTATTTTATCTGTACCGACAGACCACCCAAGTGAGTTATGTCTTTCAGCTCTTTGTTTACATCCAAAGGTATGTTGTGGTTGAAATCAGAAAACCTCTAAAGATCTTATCAGAATTAATGTAAACCATATTAGTTGAATGCGTGAAAAAGAAAATTAAGTTTTTAAAACAAAACATTTTGTGATGTAATCGAAGGTATTAAAATTACTTCCTATAACTTAAACCTTTAGTTTTTCTTTTAATTACAGGAAAACAAAAATACAAAAGAGAAGACTAAAAAAAAAAAAAAAAATTCATCCCAACAGTTTTGCTTTGTTTTCAATTTTTCTACCACCGCTACGGCATCAGCAGTTTTGATTCTTTTACTGTCCCAGGGAGTCTTCCTCTAGTAGCCCCCACATCCTCCACGCTGAGCTTTGTAAACCAGAGCACATACCAGAACAGCAGGCAGTGGCTTTACTCTGCAACTCACCAACCCACAGAAATGCCTTTGATACCTTGATGTGTTGCGGTCTCAAGCTGCCTTCCCTTTACAGTGTTAAGTAAACACAGCAGCCGGAGGAAATGTGTTGTGGGAGTGCGCGCAGCACACACACATTGCTAATGTGAACGCACACATGTGCATAAATAAAATAAAAGTGCATTAAAAGCCACAGAAAGCTTTGGGAATTACGTACCTGCTGCTCAAGCCATTCAAAGAAGCATTAAGTTTAGCCAGCCCAGTCAACACGGGCACTCAAATTCATACTAAATTTAAAAGAGATCCATTTATAGAGAGGGCAAACTCTTTGGTGTCAGTCCAGATTACAATACGACTGGTTTAACCAGGTGAATCTATTCCAGTCTGAAACGGCTAAGATGTAAAGTGACAGTCTAAAGTTATTTTACAGGCAGTACAAAAAAGCTTCTACTGAGATAAACTCAGATCTAATGATGTCTAACCAGAGCTGAAATATAACCTTGAGGCCAGACTGACCTGTCCATCAGTACAGGCAGTTGATTTGCTTCTTTGGGAAAATGTTATCTAAACATCTGAGACTTTCTAGCAACAAACCATCTTGAAAAAGTACAAGAAAAACGTAAACTTGACCAAAATAAACCCAGCAAATGCTTATAAATGGAGGATTTTGTGCCTCTCACAGTGATAAGGAGACAATCTTCAACATTTAACGTAGGAATAATAAGGTAGAAATAGGCAGGCTATTTAACCTGACAGCAGAAATCCTGGATGAAGACCACTGACTGTATATTGGACTAAGTGAGTGTGACATCACTCCAATGAAAGTCAATTCAGTCGCCATTATTTTTGCAGTACGGATGCTGCAAAGTTGCAACCATAAGTTGTCAGTGAGCAGTGATTGGTCAATGTTTCTATGGCAACCAATCAGGAGTGAGCTTGTTAGAAGGCCACACCCCTACCACTTGAGAGCCAGCAAGACAAAATATGTCAATCAAATGTTTCAAACTTGAGACCGCCTACTTTTATTGAGGCATCCGATTGGTGAGTTTATAACTGTATTAAAAAAAATATAAAAAATTAGGGTTAGCAAGAACACGCAACAAAGCCAGAATGATTATTCTGAAAAACATGACTGAGTAATAGCCGTTTATTTCTCAGTAGAAGTCTATGGGATTTTGGCGACCTGGAACTTAGAACGTGAGAGGGAGGAAGGCTCACTCAGTTCAGTCCTCATATACAGTTGATAATTAAGACGAGCACAAAACAAAAAACTCTTTCTCTGCTCCATATTTGGTTTCATTTTAAAGATTCTTCAACTCAAAGTATTTAGCTTTACATCTTTGCCCTTTTTGTGTAAGTAAAGCTGCTGGGACACCCCCACCCCCACACATACACAAACTAGCAATTACCTGCTTGGGACTAGCAGCACAGGAAAGCAAAAAGCTCTGGTGTGTGTTAGCCGAGCAGAATTAAAAGCGACAGGCGAGCTTTTAAAACGCAGCACTTTTATTATGAGGTGGAGATTAGAATCAGCATTTCATCTAACACCCCTCCATGTCCCTCTCCCTCCAACACGCTACAGTCGCTGGATTTTCAGCCGACTGAGAATCCAAACAAAAACAGCAGAAAGTGGGCTCTAAACAAACCCGGGGGGGAAAAAGGTATTAAGTCTTACTATTTTTTTTTTGTTGGACAGTTATCCAGCGCCTCAAAAACATTAAATGTCCCCCAATGATTACTCCAGATAAATCTTGATGGGGAAAAACAAACAAACAAAAAACAAAAACGTGGCCTACACTAAAACTCCACAAGCCCTTCAGCTCACCGACAAAAATTAATAAGGCTTTTAATTCTGGCAATCATTTGAGTGAGATGGGGTTATAAAGGGATGCCTGTCTTCAGAACTACTAAACCATATTAAAAGCCTGGAGAGGCAGAATTTTTAAACAGTCAAAGGAAAGCAGTAAATGAGCACACGAGGGAGAAGGCTGTGACAGATTAAAGGGTCTTCTCTGAATGAAACCAGCGCTTCTCTGCTGCAATCAAGACCTGCCAGTTACTGTGCTTTGACTGGTTAGGACTGACAACAACAATCAGGATAACTATTGATTGGAACACATAAAATGTTACAAGATGTAATTGGAAAATGAAAAGAAGAACCTAAAGAAAACGAGAAGTAGCACCAGATCAACATGATCTCACGACGTTTTCCCACTGTGGCTTCATGGGAACTGGTTTGATCCGTGCAAAACGGAAGCAGACGAGAGATGAGGGGATAAAAATACCCCGGAGTAAGAGCTGGTGGGGAGGGGAATGGGAGGGCAGAGGAGGTGATGGCGTGTGTCGATGAGGCATTTGCCTGATTGGTGGTTTTTTTTGTGGATGCAGTGACACCCCCCCCCCCCCCCACCCCCCAGACGAATCAGGTGTGAATGTGACACGTGGTGTTGTCTAATCATGCAGACACAATGTTTATGAGGAGCAATGCACAAATGGCTAAAATCGATTGATTTCTAAATCTTTCGTCAATACAACAGCTAAAGAGGAAATAGTCATTCTATTTAATTTTTTTAAAGTCACACTGATCTTTTTTTAATCTATTGTAAAAGCTTTCCTAATGATATTTTTATTATAATTATGAAAAATAATTATGAAAATTTTAAAAAACCTGTCGCTTTCTAGGATATAATTTCAGCAAAGGGGTAGGATTTCGTTAAAAACTCGCCTCTTAATTGTGTGTGGGACCAATGGCACGGTGGAACCCCGCCCCCTTTCCCTTTCCATTGCAGAGAGCTCAAAGCAGGGAGCTTGTGGCCTGCTCAGCGTATTTTCTACAACACAAATAGGGGTGTCGAGAAAATATCGATTTGGCAATATGTCGCGATTCTTTGTTTGGCGATCCTTTTGATTTAAAATTCGGACAAGACGATATTTAATTAATTATTTATTTATGAGCGTCCTTCAGCGTCTTACTTTTGTTTTCCACATAAACCCCTTGACTGCTAGTTGGCAGCACAGCACACTGACCTTAAGCTCGCTCAGAAAGCGTTTCAGCTCAGGTGCGATGCGGGAGCGGTCGAGCTACAGCAATATAACGGATTTGCAGCACCGCAGAGGTCAAACGTGATCCTCTGCAGTGGGATTTCCTCTTGCACTTTAAGTTACGTAAAGACGGTAAGGCTCGCATCTGAGCCATAATGCTAGTCGTGGGGGCCCAGGGTGTAATTCCTTGAGCAACTCTACACTGCACCAGAACAAGTTCTCGAGAGAACCAGCTTGTGGTAAATGTTCAGTCTCATTGGTTCAGTCAGCCTCACAGTTTTTGTAGTTACGAGACATATACTACTTAGTATAATTTAGTTTTTTCTAAGTCATACTCTCTATTATAAAAATCTGAAAAATTGTTCTGGTACAGTTTTAGGATGTTTTGTGATTTGTCTTGCGAAATGTTTCGTATCGACAGACTCTTGCCAATACACACTCCTAGTCACAAATATATATATTTTTCAAAATTCATTAGTTTCATCTGCTTCTGATTCACAATAATTTGAATAAAAAATACTCTGAAACGAAATTTGAATTAGAAAAATGCCACAAAAAAATGCCACAAGAACATGTTTAAAACACCAAAAATATGATTTTCATCAGTGGGTATTTAAATTATTATTTTTAAGAACTTTATGGTGTTGTGTTTAAGCTTTAGCAGTTATCATTCATTCTGTTACACTATAAATAATATCTCAAAATAAGATAGTATACACACAAAGGGAATGTCAATATCAGCCTAGTGATAAACCAGCACATTTGTGTTGAATTTATACTGATGGATTAATGCGCTGACACAGAACACTGGCTGGATCGCCTAAATTGTCTCTCGTGCTCTCTTATGGGGTCCAGATGACCCCACCCTTACATTGAGGCGTTAGCCCTTCCATGAGAAAGTTGGAAAAGGTGTGTACAAGACTTCATGTCTGTCATTGGACACCAGTAAAGATCCACAATCACTGAAGAAAAAAAAAGTTCAGCTCAGTGTCTTGTGGGGTCCAGATGACCCCACTTTTATGTAAACAAGCCTAGGACAGCAGAAGGCTTACAGTATGTCTAAGAGATGAAAAAAAAATCCAAACTTAAGTCATTGACCTTTATCAGGTTACACAGGTCAAACTTTAAGACTCTGCAGGTCGTGTATAATCTCAGAAAAACAGATGAGAGATAAGACGTTGACAGATAGCTGTCTGCTCAGACATACACGGAGCACCTTTCACTTGTCTGCATGTGTTCCTGCCAGCCACAGGGCTTTCTGCTCTACACGTCAGCAGTGTTTTACAATTTACTTCAATCTACAAATACACTATCCGTGCATGAGACATTTTACAAACGAACACACATTTAACTAGAAATTAGTCAAATTCACATTAAAAGAAAAACAAAAATTAGGCTCACTGTGTTGAGTCTTTTTGAAGCAGCTGCTTTAGTTTTGATAGACTGGACAAACTTTTTGGCTTTGAAATTCATGATCAAGGCTGTTTTGCTACATTATAACAATCTTTGTTGAAGGTTTTAAGCAATTTGTGGTCAAGACCTTGGCAGGATTAAAACTAGTGCAGCTAGGGAGCAGGAAGGAAGGAATTATCATGGAATGAAACCACGATCATGCTGTAAGCGTGGAACAATATTCTCAAAAAAGAAGAGCCAGCATATGAAACAAATAGGAGAAGCTGAATACTTATCAAATATTTAATTTTAAAAAAGTGTGCATTGAAAATTGATTTTTGTTTTTTTGCAACTTACCTTGAGCCAACATGCTGAACTCTAGAAACAGGGCTATATGGTATAGCTCCATGGCCTCCTCCGTACGCGTGCTAGCTCCACGGCCCCCTGAAACGAGGGCCTGCACCTCGCCCAGGCTCCCCGCTGAAGGGCTGCCGCGCAACACCAGCCCCAGCTCCACCACGTCTGTGTACATGCAGTGGAGAATGACTTGCACGTACTTCCGTGGAATGATGGACTCATCCAGCACGATTCGAGTCGGAGTCTGCAGGGTGCGCTCGGTCATTTCCTCTCCCGTGCGGATCCGTCTCTGTAAAAGGTTCCTAAAGAAAGGGGACCGTGCAGAGAGGATAGCTTTGTGTGCCCTGAGATCTTCCTCTGGGGTCCCTGGGCCACCAGCCACCCCCGACCCCCCTGCTGGTGCTGAAGATACGGCGCCTCTTTCATTACAGCTTTCAATCATCTCAGAGTCTGAGGAGAAGCTCAGCAGAGCATCATAGTAGCACATGTAGTCAAACAAGCCTTTCATATCTGCCTCCAGGGAATTGGGTGTGCCAAATTCTTCGCTTAATTGAACGAGTACATCCACGTTCTGGAGTCTAGTATCCTCCGATCCGCCCACACCAAACTCCCCAGTGTATAAATACTGAAGCAGTGCAGAGAACATGGGCACGTCGATCCCAGCTGTGTCCACGTCCATGAGGACCTCCGCTCCATAACCCGGGGAAGATGACAGCAAGGTTTTGAAAAACGGGCAGCGGGCAGCTAGGATGGCCCGGTGAGCGGGAAAACAAGTTCCTTGGAAGATGAGGTCTACGTCAGTGCAGTATTTGTGCTGGTAGAGGGCGGCCAGATCACGCTGTAGGCTGGGAGCATCGGCACGGGCCAGGCTTGCCTGGAAGCTCAACTCCTTGAGGGCCGCTGTTCCCTCGTACTCCTCCACCAAGGCGTTTGTGTCACGGACGTCCCAGCCCGACAAGAGCTCCCGCATTTGCCGAGCATGATCAGCTGAGCGGCTGGACTTCCTCCTCTTGATGAACCGTCTTTTAAGCGTCGCCAGACCAAGACTCTTCTTCTTCCTGTCTGCAGGCCGTTCGTGGCCATGCTCCAGGCTATACAGCTTTGTCTCCCAGCCATATACATGATGAGAGTAGGAGGAAGTCCCTAGAAGGGAAGCAAAATAAGTTCATAAATCATGAGTTCACTTGGTTATGATATGCTTTTTATTTTGCATTTTTGTCTCTATTATATCCAGAAATGTAAAACTATTGAATTTACAGATGTTTCTTGTAAACCTCCATATTTCTATAAATATGTCTACACTTTTAGACCCCGGTGGTGTTATTCTTGTGAATCAGCCAATTTTTCGAATTGCATGAAGACTAATTTAATAAGCATTTGAAAACACTGCAATATTATTTTACCAGCAGTTGATAAAAAATGAAAAAAGTATAAAAACTACTCTCAAATGAACCAGATATATATGTTCAAAGTTTATTTTTTGTCTTTACCTCAAGTTAAAACACAAACTTTTCTGTTTTTAGCTTAAGATGCTTCAAAACATGTCAGAGCAAGTAAAAACACCTAAGCTGACCTTAATACTAAAACACCTGGATGTAGTTTTACAGCAAAGAGACAGAAGAATCTGCCCTATTTTCTTTGATGTAGCCTCCTCTGTATTTTTAATGGGCCAAAAACCAATTATAACTTTACTCTATTGTCTTCCACTTTACAAGAGCAATCCGTTTACATTTAAGTCCCATCAATTAGACTAAATGGCAGCCGGGTTTGGCTTGCAACGCGGCGCTTGCACAACAGATCGAGTTCCTGCAGGGAAACTCCTTCTGCCAGAGTTTCTTTCAGCATCCATCAGTGTGACCTAAATTGTAATCATTCTAACTCTGTGAATCATCCCTGGTCCAAGCCAGCTCCACAGCTCAGAGGAAGCCAAAGGGATCTCAGGAGATCCTTAGATAACTTGGCTCCTGCAACAATGCTAACGCTTTGAAGTCATCAAAGGTCTTAAAACACAGATCCTTTCAGATATAAGGAAAGAAATGGTCACGGGGAAAAAAAAAAAAAAAAAAAAAGTCCCTTAAAGTTATCCTTGAAACATTTCAGGGACAAGTAATAGAATAATTTATTTTAAAAAAAGCCTCTGACTGCAGCTGTTCAAAACAAGCAGGTGACATAATAAATGGTTGAAAACCAAAATCAACTGCACAGCTATAATAAAGTGGCAATAAAGAGAAATTGGAAACCTAGTTTCTCTGTCACAGTGATAAAGCACACAGAAGAACTTATTAATTCATCTGTGTTAGTTGTTAAGTCAATTGGAAAGTTTAAGAGCTCTTGTGTATAGAATCACTCACCTCCCAGGCTTTTAGCCGATATGGAAGTAAGTTATTGTAAAAATATGCATTTGTCCATGTTAGAACTCTATTAGTAAATAGTAGTAGCAAAGGTGAATGTAAAATTCTGTTTTTACAGATATTCGATCATTGTTCTATTAAAACTATGTTCATACTGGCCTCCGCAACATGCGTTCAAGTGACCACATTCAATGAAAAAAAGTTTGTAAACATGCGTATATGCCCATTTCGGGCTTCAGCATTAACGGTTTTTTAGGCTCTACATGCAAAACATGCAGCACGAGGGGGCCCAAGCCAGGGTCTCATTGTGCCGGTCCCAAGCCCGGATAAATACAGAGGGTTGTGTCAGGAAGGGCATCCAGTAAAGTCACTAGTGTTGGACTGAGAGTTGGGACTTTGAATGTTGGAACTATGACAGGAAACGGTAGAGATATAGTTGACATGATGCAGAGGAGAAAGGTAGACATACTGTGTGTTCAGGAGACCAGGTGGAAAGGTAGCAAGGCTAGAAGCCTATTAGCAGGGTTCAAATTGTTCTATCATGGTGGAGATGGGAAGAGAAATGGAGTAGGAGTTATCTCAAAGGAGGAGTTTGGAGGTAGAAGCACACAGATAGTTGAGATTGTTGAGTGTTTCCAGACAGCACAGGATGGTGGTGTGTAAAATGACTCTGGTGATGAAGAAGATGAAGAAAGAGGGCAAAGAGCCCCTTCCTGTTTGCAATGTTGATGGATAGACTGACAGATGAGGTTAGACAGGAATCACTATGGACTATGATGTTTGCAGATGATATTGTGATGTTTAGTGAAAGCGGGAAACAGGTGAAAGTCGAGCTAGAGAGGTGGAGGTTTTCCCTGGAAAGGAGAGGAATGAAGGTTCACCGCAGTAAGACAGAGTACATGTGCGTGAATGAGAGGAACCGAAGTGGAGGAGTGACATTACAGGGAAAAGAGATAAAAAAGGTGGAGGAGTTTAAGTACACTGCTCACAAAAATTAAAGGAGCATTTTAAAGAAACACATTAGATACATCAGATCTCAGTATAAAGTTGGCTATCTATACAAATAACGACAGGGCGGTGTCTTAGGAACAAAAGAATGCCAAGTGTTTTAGTGGAAATAAAAGTCTTCAGCCTTCAGAGGGCTCAATTGTGTAGACACCATAAAATCAAAGTGAAATGAAGATGTGGCAGGCTAGTCCATTTTCTCCAAAACTTAATTTCTGTAACTCAAAATGCTTTTCAGTATCTTGTATGGCCCCCACAAGCTTGTATGAATGCTTGACAACATCGCAGAATGCTCCTAATGAGACGACGAATGGTGTCTTGTGGCAAATTCCTCCAAGATCTGTGTGAGGGCATCCCTGAGCTGTTGTACATACAGTCTGGGGAGCAACCTGGCGGCGTCTAATGGACGAAACATAATGTCCCAGAGATGTTTTATTGGGTTTAAGTCAGGGGATGGTGAAGTCCATTCAACTGTTTCAATTCCTTCATCCTCCAGGTACTGCCTGCATACTCTTTCCACGTGAGGTCGGGCATTGTCGTGCATTAGGAGGAAACCAGGACCTACTGCACCAGCGTAGGGTCTGACAATGGGTTCAAGGATTTCATGTGGATACCTTATGGCAGTCAGAGCACCATTTCCTAGACAGTAGAGGTCTGTGCGTCCCTCCATGGATATGATTCCCCAGACCATCACTGACCCACCACCAAAGCTGTCATGTTGAACCACGTTGCAGGCAGCAAAACGTTCTCCTTGTCTTTTCCAGACTCTTTCACGTCTATCACAGGTGCTCAGGGTGAACCTGCTCTCATCTGTGAAAAGTACAGGGCGCTGTGGCGGACTTGCCAATTCTGGTGTTCTTGAGAAAATGCCAGTGGAGCTCCACGGTGCTGGGCAGTGAGCACAGGGCCCACTACAGGACGTCCGGCCCTCAGGCCACCTTCATGAAGTCTGTTCCTGATTGTTTGGGTAGAGACATTCACACCAGTGGCCCTCTGAAGGTCATTTCGTAGGGCAGGAGCAGTGCTCGGCCTGTTCCTCCTTGCACAAAGGAGCAGGTATCAGTCCTGCTGAGGGGTTGAGGACCTTCTCCGGCCCTGTCCAGCTCTCTGAAAATAACCACCAGTCTCCTGAAACCTCCTCCATGTTCTGGAGATTGTGCTGAGAGACACATTAAACCTTCTTGCTGCAGCACGTGTAGATGTGCCATCCTGGAGAAGTTGGACAACCTGTGCAGATTCTGTAGGGTTAAGGAATCGCCTCATACTGCCAGTAGAGATAACTACGTAAGCCAAAATCACCACAAGTGGAAAACCAGCTAAAAAAGATCAAGAGGGAGAAACTTGAAATGACCTCCACATGTAACACCAGTCCTGTTTGGAGGGTTTTCTAATTGTTGCCACTGAAGCGCACCTGTTGTTAATTCCATGAATACCAATACAGCTGAAACTGATTAACGAGGCCCTCAGCTGCTTAACCAACAAGAAAATTATCAGACAGGTTTAATTCAATTCATGCCAGGCCCAATAAAAAAAAAAGTGTTTCTTTAATTTTTGTGAGCAGTATATTTAGGATCAACAATACAGAGTAATGGAGAGTGTGGAAAAGAAGTGAAGAGGCAAGAGCAAGCAGTTTGGAATGGGTGGAGAAAAGTGTCAGGTGTGATAGAGGAGTTTCAGCATAAATGAAAGGAAAGATGTACAAAAACTGTGGTGAGAGCAGCTATGTTGTTGGGACTATAAAACAGTGGGACTGAAGAAAAGACAGGAAGCAGAGATGAAGATGCTGAGGTTCTCTTTGGGAGTGACCAGGATGGATAGGATCAGGAATGAATACATCAGAGGGACAGCACATGTTAGAGGTTTTGGAGATAAAGCCAGAGAGGCCAGACTGAGATGGTTTGGACATGTTCAGAGGAGAGACAGTAAATATATTGGTAGAAGGATGCTGAGTCTAGAGCAGGGCTGCTCATTCCTGGTCCTCGAGATCTACCACCCTGACTGTTTTCCAGATCTCCAAGCCCAGCCAGCTGTTGATTGGCTCAGTCAGATGTCTCCACAATCTGATTGAAAGAACACACCTGGTCCAGGTAATCAGCAGCAAACAGTACATGGAGAGCTGGAAAACAGGCAGGTTGGTAGATCTTGAGGACCAGGAATGAGCAGCCCTGGTCTAGAGCTACCAGGCAAGAGGTCTAGAGGAAGACCAAAGAGGAGGTTTATGGATGCAGTTAATGAAGACATGAAGGTGGCTGGTGTTGAAGTAGAGGATGCTGAAGTCAGGCTTAGATGGAGGAAGCTGATTCGCTGTGGCGTCCCCTGAAGGGAAAAACCCAAAGGAAAAGAAGAAGAAGATGCAAAACATGCAGCTACTGAACACCCTGAAAGTTAAACAAGTTGAACTTTAAACAATCGTGGACTCAAATTGGGTACTAACGTATGGGTAGGGTCTTTTTTAAATCAAGAAAGTGCCAACCGTTTGAAAAGCTATCATTTAGGAGAAATCAATAATTGCGGTTTATGACACCAAGTCTTTCATGTATCGGAATAAAGCTGTGAAAGAAAAAGCCTGGAGCAAGATTCACCAGATTTCCTCTTCCAACTGCAAATCTATGCGCTAGTATCAGGTAGCCAGAGTCCAGTGTGAACACCTTATCCTAAAAGCACGATCTTGACCTTACAGCATATGCCAGGTGTGAACAACATAGCATTATTTGAAAAGCAACTTTCTTCTTTAATTAAATTTAAGCCACGTCTGTGCAACCAGCTTTAAATGAACGTACCTATAAAAGTCTGTTGTGCCTGCGCATTTCCCCCAATGCGTGGGGAGCACGAGTGTGGATAACTGGATCCATTGGCGCCCATCCTAACGTCTCTTCACTTCCTATTTGGGGGTCCCCCCTCTTGCTGAGTCATTCTGCTCAGACCACGTGTTCCTCTTCAGTCCTCAGCTGTGGGTCGGGCGCAGATCCCCTGCAGAATCCTCAGAGCCCCGGGCTGCCATGCCCTAAGGAGGAGAAGATTAAAGCGCAGAGCAAAGGAGGATGGTTAAACCCCAACAAAGTGATTGGATTTGAAATGTTGCTGACTTGACATCTAACAGGGATTACAACCTCATGAGTTTGGACCATAACAGTAAACTCTGTAAAAGACAATGAATGGCCTGAGGCACCAATATCCGGAATGTCAAACAGAAAAACCTCTTTTACCACCTATCGCAGCCTTTGGGCAACACTGCTGTTCAGCGCCACGATGAATCATATCTGTGTCAAGCCTTCAACACCAAAGTAACTTTAAAGCTTTAACTTTATGAAGTATTTCTAAGAATACTGAGAGTTCAGGCTTTTATCTAGAATCTTCAATAGTGATTTGAGTCAACAAAGTTCCCTGGCTTTACAGTCAGTGCTTTTTTTGCAAGTATATAGAGCCCAAAAGTTCTTCCCCATTTTATCCATTTCAGATGTGAGCTAATAAATGATTAGGATTTATTTCACAAACCTAGAAAAAAAAAAAAAACTTTTTTTGGTCTCCTTCTGTCACAAGATTTCCCATATCAATCACCTAACTTGGAGTGGGGGACTTTTTTACTCACATTGCGTCGTCAGATTTGCAGTTGAACTAAGCCTCTTTATTAGGCTCACGTCAGTGCAGCCAGACGGAGCGCTAGATTATATACGCAATATCTTTCTATACTGCTGGGAAACCAGGCTAAAGCAGAATGCTTGTCAGAAATGGGTTTGGGAGATGTAAGAAAGCACAAGTTAAAAACACAAACAATCAGCAAACTGAAGAAATAAAGCTAAAAAAAAGACAGAAAATATGCTATTACCATACTTTGCTGTAAACAATGCTTGAAAATGAATCTTAATACTAGCATAAAAAAGTAAAACAGATACATTAAAACAGTGCCAGGTTTGTAGGGCACATGGGTTTATGAAATCTGAACATTTATCAACTATCATAGTTTAGTCTTCCATTATTAACTCTAGTAATGCTTATGGAATTAAATCATTTAGATCTGATCAAAACCAGTTTTTAAATATCAAGTATGAGTCTTAAATGAAATAATAGCAAGAATAAATACAACAAATACAAATATTTTTACTTTTTCCAATCATTTTAATTGATAAAGATATATAATAAGGAGGTCAAACTGTCCAGAAAGGTGTCTGATTAGGAAGCAGGTTTTAAGGCACAATTAAAAGAAAAATACAATGTTTAAAGGCTAAAGCAAAACAACGCCCTCCAGTAATGTTTTGTATTTGTCTTGTAATTATTCAATTTGGTTGTGATAGTCACTGTGGGACGAACGGCAAACCAAAGCTGGTCCCACAAGGGTTTAACGGTAAATCCAAACTGCTAAAAGGGCCGTTCCATTCTCTTTGCTCTTAAATTCAGCATGCAGGTAAACTCTACTCTGAGGGAACAATCGTGCTCTGCTTAGAGAATAAAATTTGACCCAAGACTTAAAATATGGGACTTCCAGTTGCAGAATCTGGACAATGGGGATATGTAAGGAAAGTTCATGGAAACAGCAACATTTTGGTTGGTAATAAAAGATAAGATTTATTGAATCTTTTTAATGGGATCAAACTTAGATTCTTTTTTTCTTTCTTTTTAGATTCTTTTTTTTTTATTCAAACTTATCTGTCCAAATGAAAGAATTTTTTTTGATGAGTAATTTTTAGACATTTCTTACTAAGGATAAAAAAAGCCAAAGGACTATGGATTCTCGTTAAGGTCATGCTTGATGCTTCCTTAAAACTTTGATAAAATGTTCCACTTCTCATAAAAATTTATATAAACTGAAACTGAAAAGAACGGCTGGGTTAGTTTTTAGACGAGGTTATAAAAAAAGATCAATTTTATTTAGATTTATTTCATATTTACTTAAATAAAAATGATGTTTATCAAACCAATTGCAATTTTCATCTAGGCATTTTTAAACTTGTTTCTCAGGCTAAAAAGGTTTATTTTAGTTTTTATGTGAGAGTTCATCGAGCGTTACTAATGAGATTTTCGCCTCTTTATACTTTCAACCACTAGTTATAAAAAAAATCATTTTCTAGTCTGATAAAACAGGATGCAGTTGATTATTTTCTAAAATATTATTAAAAAGTATTACATTATCATTTAAATCATTAATACACAAAATACAAAATACACATCAAAATCTCACTGATGTATTATTTTTCGCAATGACACCCAGACTTGGCTAGAATTAATTTAGCTAATTTTATCTGGATTTTTTTAAATAAGACTTTTACAATACCAAAATGTGAAAGTCCATAAAGATGAGTGCGTAAAGATGAGTCAGTGGTTGCACTTCTTCTCACTTCTGTGGAAACCAGCCTTTTCCATTTCTGCTGCGTTTGTCTGTAACAAGGTGAGCTGCCGGCTCGCTTACAAGCGAAACGATTAGTCAACATTATTGGGATAGTGATGCTTCATTCAGGTCATTTTCACAAATCAAATTATTTAGTACTGCTTAAACTTTGTAAGCAGTGATATCTTTGTAACACTTGATTCATTTGTGTTTGTTTCTGTATTTTAGTTTATGATATAAAACCCATGACAAAGTTGATGCTTAAAAATGCTTTCTTTTACAATCTGTTATGTAATCTTTCCCAAAAAATAATTTAGAATCAGAAATTGACAAAGGTGTTAATCAGTAAACCATGCTGATTTTTGGGAATCTGTATGGAAATCAATATTGAAGATTTTTGAATGTAACTCAGCCCCAACTCACAAGTTAGCATCCTTCCCAGCTGACACTTTTAATCAACTGGTGTGACAATATGGTGATGCATAGGACAATTTTTGGGTCACCAATTCCCGTTATCTACCTATCTATCTTTGAGCACAAATCCACTCCAAACATTAAAACATAAAAAAGTCAAAATGGAATTTGCTAAATGATTTTGCAACTTTAATAAATCATTTTTTTGTAATAAAATATGATTACTGTATCGTAATGTGTTGAAGGGCCTCACTAGAGTTGCAGGGAAGTCACTAGTCCTTAACAATTACTTTTCAAAATAAAGGTATATTCTAACTTGAGATATTGGGTGACAATTTACTAAAAATTTGAAAATATAGTTTTTGAACAAAAAGTACAAAAACAATTTGTTTGAAGGCAGTCTTTTTCCTGCCTAGAAATAGAACTAAAGTGTGATGGGAGATCTGTTTTATCTCAGCCTGCTAGTTTTTTTTATTTCCCTGTCTGCCATACTAATAAATCACTGAATCTGCCCCTGTGCAGCAGTTCTCCACAGTCTCCCAAGGGTTGATGCAAAGCCACAGCCTGATTTAAGAAAAGAGAAGAAAAAAAAAAAAAAAAAAGACTGTCACCAAGCCGTCTCTGATGAGAACTCCCAATCAAACAATGTTGGTTAATGTTCATTTCTTCTGACTGCTCTACATGGCTGCTATCTTCACAGGGAACCCATTTGGCCAAAATTAGAAACTGAATTTGAATAGGTACGAGAGGAAGCCCTAAAGATATTCGTCGTTTAGCAAATATTGAATTAAAAGTAGGGAAACAGCAGCAGGATACCAAAATAAATGACTAAATGTAATTTTGGTTGCAATGCAGATTTTTAAAACTGATACACGACTCAAACTGTTAAATGAAAAAAGTGTGTGTGTGTGTGTGGGGGGGTTATATGTCAATAACCAAAATTAAAACATTTTGTGTAATTTAGATACCAACAGCGAGCTGCTGCTATGAGCTCACATTGAGGCAGAGGAGGGCAATGCCACAGACGGGGGAAGGCAGACGCCGGCCGGGCTGGTGCATGCGTCCCTAATGAAAGGTGACAGGAGACACTCCCTGCCCCCACCTATCTTTCAGCCCTCACAAATCCACACAAACCATTTTGAAACTGTCTTTTTTTCCAGTCATTCCTTTTGTTTTATCTTAACTAAAAGACAAAAAATAGTCACTTTGACACATTTACAATTACAAAGCAGAATCACCTATCAATGTGCATTACTAAACAGAAACTTCTTGGCACAGCAATAAGGATAATGTATAATTCAGATGACTTACAGGGTCCTTTATACATCATTTATGAAGATTTTTTCATCATTGCTAAAGAAACAGAAAATGTCAGCAGGCAAGCCTCCTATGTAGAACAAAGTTCCATCTGAATGTCTCATTGTTTCAGAAAAGCCTTACACCACCTTAAATAAAGCTAATCTCATACTTTGACAATTAAGGGAAACGAAATACTATTTAAACAAGATTAAAATAAATGACACATTTTAAGTCCCACTCAGATTATTTTTTTTAATCTTTTTAAAAAGTATTTCCAGTGTTTGTTTTTTAAATTGTGATTTTGTCATTTTCTATCGTTTTTGCAAAGCAGCCGGAATTCATTAAGATTTTGTCTCTGACTGTTGGTGCTGAGCAAGCCTACCCTTACTTCCCGCCATCCATCCGTTTACACACTCTCCAGCTAGGTTATAGCCCCTCACACCACCAACCTAACATTACTGGTGCAGCAAAAATGGTGAGCAAAATCTGAGTTATCCAACCGTATGGTTTTGAGGTAAATGCTAGTTTAGACATGAAAAACAAGTGGACGGCTAGATTGGAATGTGGCCCACCCGGTGCATTTTTCACGTCACGATCACAACGATTTGAATCGAGAGGAAGAAAAAAAAAAAAAGACTTATAAATGCTATTTTAAGTTTAATTTTCAAACAAAATATTAATCAGAGTATATATTTAAGGAAGCAAATGGATATTATTTAAATATGGGATAATTTATATATATATATATAGTAAAATTATCTTAATTTCTCCTAGATCAATAAAAAAAATGAACACCAACATTGCACTCCACTGCCTGACTGGGAACTCTGAATGAAGTTAAGCCCGGGTTTTAATGGCCGACTTTATTAGGCTCAATGGCGCAGACACAATTTTCCTGAGGAAAAGCAAGCACTAAGTCAGTGTCACTATTAAGCAGCAGAGACACTCAAAAGCTTCCCCTGTAACACTTTCCTGTCTGTAAGCAAACAACGTGACTTCTTTTTAAACCTTCACATTGAAAGCACTTTAGGTTAATGATTGCAAACAAAAAAATGGTACCAGGTATTTTTCCCTTTTTTTTTTGCTTGCTTATCTGGCAACTCTGATCCTAGAAGACAAGAAGGAACAAACTTTCTTTTATGATACGGGAGAATAAACTGAGAAATATATGACCTCAGTTGAAGGATTTAACAGTTGGGTTCCCGCTAAAGCTGTTACATGACACGTGGGGAGAGCTGGCAAGTTTATGCATTTTGCAAAGCCCTACAGAAATAAGCTGTAATTATAGACTGTTTCACTCCGGGGATATTTGATACAATCAGAGGTATTCTAAAAGGCTCATAAAGGGGAATTCAGCACTGCGCAGAAACCACCAAGATCTCACAAGGAGTGACCTCTAGGATATTGATGTATCTTGTGCAGATATTTCCGTTTGATAGGCCATTGTTGCATGGGGAAAAAAGGGAGAAAAAAATGAATTGTTCTGAAATGATGACAATTGAAAGGACAAAATTCAGGGTCAGATTGCTCATCTTGGCTGTAGTTTTTTTTTTTTTTTTGGCAAATCAGGCATATCAGTATCACATCCAGGCATCACACCGTCTGTCAGAAAGGGCCGGATGAAACTAAAGCAATCGGAACAGCTAGAAAATAGACTAAACACAGAGGAGACAAAAAAAAAAACAGGAGGAAACAAAAATCTCCACAACGATGATTCATGGTCAGTGTCCTCTGGATTAGCCAGTGTCAACTAACAATATAAATTCTGCTGCTGCGCACTTGACATTTCCCCAACTACGATGTCAGCTGATTACACGTTGCAAAACCCATACAGTACAAAAGCTATTTTCATTAAAAACATTCATATTTTGCCTTGTTTGTATAATAGGAAGAATTTAGGATGAGGAAAATGTACAACTACAGTGACGTGCATCTGTTTGCTGCATAACAGGAAAACTCACTCCTCAAGCAGTTGATCTTCAGAGAGTGAATGGTCACTCAAAAGAACAAAGAAGGCTTATTTTAGGATTGTTATCAGTGCTCAATGGTTTCTACCCATGCTGGTCAGTGTAAACAACATTCAGGCCAAAGTCCAGCTAATTATGCAGCAAGTTTTTACAAGTTCTCTACTTGTCATGATAGGATTGGACTTCAGAACCTGCAATCAAGTAATTACATGTCATTATCTGTCCCTGAAGCGCAGATATAAATGCATAAATTCTTAATAAAAAACTTATGGGGCTAAAGTTCTTTTTTTTAACGATAAAGAATTTTGGCAACTCTTTTGTTGACATCTGACAAAGCACTCAATGTTAGGGAGGTGCAAACAATTCATTAACACTTACAAATATTATTAAATAGACAAATATGTTGCATGCTGGGAAATTTTTTCAAATAATAAATTGCATCCTGGGAAAAATGAAATACAACGAAATTAAAAGTGGATAAACAATGAATACAGAATACATTAGCAGGATAAAGTATTATCCAGAAATGCTAACAAAATGATTTACCACACAAAAAACTGAAAAAACACACATATTAGCTTTTTTAAAGGCTAATAAAACATTGTAAACTGATTGAGTTGACAAGGAATCCGTCAAAACACGGACCAACAACAACTCAAGGGGCAATAATCCAAAAGCCAGCAACATGTAGGTCGATCTGGAAAGTAAAAATTCACATTCATTAGTGACTTTATTAAAAACCACTTCAATCGAAAGGAGAAAATACGCTGTCCCCTGAAAAATGTAGAAGGAAATCGATTATTTGCAGGGGCTTCGTTAGCTTATCACTGAGCTATTGTTGCTCTCCGGGCTACCGGTGGGATGTCGCTGATGAACCGAAACCGTGCATAAAAGTGTGTCTAAAAGACCAAACACCAAAGCAACATTTTCTAGTTCTGATAATACAATATAATACTCTCTCAACCGAAGAGACGAACAGAAAAGCCATGGACACAGCTACCCTGCAATTAGTAGCATATCCTCAGAGGCTAGGGTAAGCTATCCGTGTCGCTTTGACTTTACCCCTCGGAAAAAGCCATTTAATTCGACCAGGATCCGAAGCAACTGTTGCAAAGAGGGCATTGAAACACGCTTACCAAAGAGGTGACACGCTTTAAATGGACTGTTTGTCTTCATACCTTATTTAGTTCTTCAATCCAACTTGTCTGAGGCAGAAAGAGAAAAAAAAAATGCAGCTCAACACCTTTTCCCAACTCTGCTCATTACGCACGCTTCGACGTCAACGTCCGCATTAAAGCCACAATATGTAATCATTTCCACTTGAAAATAGTTTCCGGTGTTATTTAAAAAAAAATTTTCATCTCCCCGAAAAGCAAACTGAATGTGGTTTATTCTTGGTTCAGTTCGGTATTTCCCCCATAGTGGCTCAACGCCTTGTTGGATGATTATTATGGCCTATCCCAAAGCTACTAATTCGAGAGGAGCAGAAACGCTACTTGAGTTTCCGGTTACAAATTTCAAAATAAAACTATTTGACATTCTGAACAAACGTTTTCTTTAAATAATAGTTTCTTTTTACGTCGTAAACGGATCAAAGGCGGAACATTTAGACTCTTTTCTATTGAAAAGTGAAATGTTTTCATATCTTAAAGTTTGAAATGGTTGGATTTTTTCGAGTTTTTCACTTTAACGCTGAAATTAGAATAACACTTTTCCTGTAACTTCCGGTAACTTGAAAAGTTCTCACAGATGTACGCTGACTGTCGAAGAGGCCTATTTGTATCGAGAACACAGTGCGATGATCAAGCGCCCCCTAGTGAATAATTGACGGCAGTATGAGTGGCTTTCCCCCCAAAGGTTTATTTATTTGGTTGAATCAAGTTCTTCTAGTATCCTGATGAGGGCGTCTGGATATATAAAATTAGTGTCTATGCTGTTAGAAAGGTTAAGAAATATTAAAAAAACAGAACAATAAGGAAAATATTACATTTTACTAATATTTTAATCTAAAACTTTAAATGTTTAAGAAATCGAGAGCAATACAAATCTAACAAATAAAGTAGCTTTAATATTAATTTTAAATTATTTAATTCAATTTGACTTTAAAATTCCTGTGCAATTTTTACTACTCCACATTATTTTTATGCTTTCCCCTCTATTTTATCTTACTGTAAGTTTTTATAAATATGTCTCACATTTACTTTTTTTATACTCATACTTATCATCCTCATTTTTTCCTATTTTTAATGCTGAAACATTGAAATTTTCTTATTACGAGATTGTTTTATCTCTTATTTTGGCCCTTTAAACCTTTTGAAGTGTATTTTCCACTATGGAACAAGCTGAACCGTGTTAAACCTAATTCTGTTCTGTATTTTTAGTAAGACTTGTCTGTGTTCTAAAACAGGTTTGTTTTGTGTTCCTTTTATTGTTATCCAATGTCCAAAAACACATCTTCACATAAACAAATGTACTTACTTTTATTGTTTTGGATTTTTATGTGTGTACTTCACTAGATGTTCATATTTTAAAACTTTCTGAAGCTTCTGTATTGTAATTTCTCCATCCTATTGTTACTATATAATATGTCAGCAAAACTAAGCTTCAGGATTGTATCAGTCATTGGTTTTAATTCTCCAAATTAATTTAACTGTAAGCCTTTACTGGACAGAGGGATAATAGTTCTATCTTAAAGACAACTCCCTGTGTTTACTTAAGTGCGTTTACCACTCAAAGACAACTCCTCCCAGGAAGCATGATGGGAAGTATTTAAAGTAGATTTTATCTGCTTGTATCTCTGGAGCTGTGTGGAGAGGATTCTTCTAAGTGTTTGAGTTGAAGCAAGAAGGATGTTCTCTACCTTCAAGAGACCATCGCTGACTGGACTGCTGCTGATGAAAGCCATTCAACAAAACCATGCATCAAGAATCTACAGCAAGCCACCAAAGGATAAGATTGGACCGATGGTAGGACTGTTTCGTTTTGATGGAGATTTGACCGTCTAAATGTGATAACTACAGAGGCCGTAAGTTGAATAAGGATAATTTCTAAATGGTGGCAACATATATACATCAGTTTAAAACGTCACAAGCAATTCAGTTATTTCCTCAAAGGTCTATATCTTTAAACAATTTGATGAAGGTAATGTGAGGAATTCAAGCGAACATTCCTTAAGGCCAGCAAAGTGGAGGAAATGTTTTATTAATTCTGTGTACATAAGTCAGTTTGAGAACCTGGCCCTCAGAAAGGAATGCTATGATGGAACTGCAACATACCAAGCCAGCATTTATGCCACTATAAATCTGCTGATCTGTCCTCGGGGACAACCACAAGGATTTTAGCAAATCACATCTGAAGTTGGGAATCCCAGAGTGGAAAGAGAGAACTGACCTGGCCAAGAAAAACACGCAAAAGCTTTCAGCAGTGTAGTGAGAGCAGGTGCTCACTTTTTTTTTCTTGTAGGAGGAAAATATATGACTTCATAAAGTACGTTATTTTAGTTTACTTTTTTGTGTGTTCCAGAAAGCAACTTTCAAAACTCTTGTTCTTTTGGAATTTTCTCCAGCAATCCGTCTTTGCCCTGTGTGTGTTTGCTGTGACTCTCCTTGCCCCGGCCGGGTGGATCATGCATCACGTTCCAGAGTACCGACAGAAAACACCTCCACATCCGTGACAGCTGAGAGGACTCTGCATTTGGAATGACACCCAAGTTTGTGCAGCTTTTAGAACGAGAAGGCACTTTGGGACTAAACATGATGGAGCTTCTGAGATATATTTTTTAATATCTTAAGATTTTAGCTAACCCTCTAAGCCATGGGACTCCTTATAAACTACAGTGTGATGTGATGTGGGAACCAGGTCTTAAGAGGCTAATGCAATGTTTGGTGTATATTGTGCTTTTTTGTATTAAATAAAACAAAACATGTGTATCATTTTGTTTTGTGTTTGCGTCTACAAAAAAATGTCTATGAATTATTTGCAAAACAACACACCAAAACCTCATACTTTGGTAGTTTTTAACCCAGTTCACAAATTATTTTAATAAACAACTTTGGGAAGAAAAATTTAAAAAATGGTTCAAATTAAACCATTATAACCCAAAAATATTAGTAAAATACATCCTAACATAAATAAACTAAGAATTGGGTTCAGTGAAGTGTTCTAAAAGAGAGCTATAAGAAAATGTTCTTGATTTAAAAAAAAAATGTCCTGCATTAATTAATGCATTCCATTATTTTCCATGTTTTTGAATTTATTTTCAAATATTTGCTTCATGGGAACTGAAAATGAAACAATAGATTATATAGATTTATTGAAAAACTAATAAATTAAGGTATTTATTAAGAAAACAATGAACACATCTGCAAGTAAATCGGTGCATTTTGGCAAAGACATGGACTGTGTGACAACCATCTGTTGCATGTTTTATATGCATCTTTTATATGCAGCAGATGCACAGGGATACGGAGGCGAGCGCACCGCGTTTTTGCTCTGCTTCAGTCAGAGGAGGAATCGTTTCTTGCAATTCTTGAATGACAATTTGTCAAAGCTGGATCAGTCCATTTGGAAAGGTGTGACAAGAATATGACATTGTTGTTATTTTCACCTTCTTTCTCTGCGTCAAAGAGATTTGATTGTGTAAAATATAGGGATTCAACAAGGGGTTTTGTCGGCGAGTGTCATTTAAAAACGAGCAGGAAAACGACGCCAGCCGCAACAAGATTCATCCCGCCGAGTGGTACAATCAAGCCGTGTGCCTGGTCTGGCTGCAAGGAGGTATTTCCACTTTTTCGCTTCTGAGGAACGTCGGAGAAAGAGGGAGAGAAAAAGAGAAAAAAAGCTGGGAAATCAATTGACAGTCTTGGTTTTATGTCTCTCCAAGTGTCTGCAAAATGTCTACCAAGGCAGAGCAGTGTAAGTACGGCTTTTTTCTGTGTGTTTTTCCTGTTTTCTTTGCGAAAGCGGTCGGTGGGAGCGGGAAACGTGATTTTTTTTTTTTTTTTGCTCCTTTCTCTATGAGCAAGAACGCGAAAAAACGGGGAGCTGTCCTTGGTGATGAAACCGCGGTTGCCAAGGCAGGTTGCAACACGTCCTCCTCACTGCGGCTGGAGGTTTCAGTGCGCAGAGATAGCCTTTCAGGCAAAAAGAAATGCGTTATCCTTCTTTAATTTTTTTGTAATGCAAATAATTTTTATTTTCTTTGATTGACGTGCCTGGGGGATGGAGGGCAAAAACGGGATGGTCTCAAGGTCGACTTGAATGTGTATAAGACCTTAGACTTGATGAGAATTTAAATCTGTTGCAGCCCTCCCTTCTTATTTCATTGCTTTGAAATGGGTGTCCCCACACATCCATTTACTTAGACCACAGAATTTCAACTAAAAAAACGTCCAGTTGCATTGGAAAAATGAAGCACTTGTGCTCAAACTCAAAGCCACAGTTTGCTTTACAGGTCAGGCTGGAAGCTAAACATCAAAGCCCCTTGAATATGGGTCATGTGTTTCCCACATCAGCTTTATTTGAAGTCTTAATTAGCCATTGCAAAAGTGACATCTGACACAACATGGAGCTAGTTCAACAGGAAGGGGCCAGCTGGGCTCGGTGCTGCAGCGTGTCCCTCCATGTTTGAAGGCAGGGAAGCCCCTCTCATGCTCAAGCTGAGCACATTCTTCTCAGCTTGTCTTGGGACTTGAACTGACAACCTTTTGTTCATGAGTGTATTTCTGTAAGCAATAGGTTACTGTCTCCTCGGAGGCTTCCTGTGACTTAACTGCTGCACCATAAAGGTCACCTGGTTAAGGCCAGAGAGCCATGGGAACATGGACTCTTTGTTTAACTTGATAATTAAAACACTCATGTTCTATATATACGGCGGAGCGGCACACTTGGGTCGCAGCCAAGCAACAGGAGAAACACACAGTGTTTTTGTTTGTGCTCTTGCGCAGCTGCATATATTCTGCTAAGAACAGGATTTGCCACCGTGTTGATTTGCTTTGTTTGATCTACTCTGCTCTTTATTTTGTCTAGTTGCCTCTAAGATACGATACTTGCAAGAGTATCACAACCGCGTTCAACACAATATTTATCCTGTGCCCTCCGGAACAGACATTGCAAACACACTGAAATACTTTTCCCAAACGCTGCTCAGGTAAGTACCCCGCTCTAGAGCCATCAGATGAAGTAACAGACTTAGCTGTACACCTTCCTTCACCATCAGATGAGACTGCTCACACCAGGTTACTTCTGCACATTTTTTTCCAAAATAAAAGCCTCAAGATAACAGGTTTTTATAACAACTAAATATTAGTTACCATGCCTGTTCTGCTACAACAGTAAAGATGGATAGGTTTCTGATAGTTATTGATTCAGTGGCCAGTTGCTAGATGAATGCCTCCCTCGGGTATTCTGCTTCCATGTCCTTCCCCTGCGGGGCTGGCTTCTCCAGCTTTGCTGTCGCGGGGTCAGCCTGCTCTCTTGGGTCATCCGAAAGCTCCAAGGAGGAAATGAATGTTTTTTTTCTACAACAGGTCAAGAAGGCAGCCATTTTAGACACATCTTATCCAGCAAAAGGTTATGTTAAACTAATGCAGAGATGTTTTGTTATTGTGCTTTTATTTTTAGCAACTTTTTTGCTAAAGTAGCACTGGAGGCTTACTTTAATCATTTTGGGAACAATCTATTAGAGATTGGCAGCTGGCCTAGATTTGGTGCTTTATTCCTCTGCTTCAGAAGGATTATTTATCTGCTGCAGGGTATCTGGATACTTCCTACTTTGGCGAGGGGCTGCCAAGCACCAGCAATCACTGTGCTGCTTAAAACATGGGCTCTCACGGCACTGATTGAGCGTGACAAGGGCTGCATCTGTGGGAATCAGTGTGAACTCGAGTAACGATTTTGTCTCTGAGGGAAAGAATTCTCAGAGTAAAAGAAGAAATGCTCAGCAGGAGCCCGCTCTCACCACAGCCTCAATATTTTCCCAAAGCCCAACCTCTTAGCCTAAGATATGCAGGGCAAATCACTCTGCCCGCCATTAGAAGAGCGTTGTTTCCTCAGCAGGGACTCTGAGATTATTCTTGCACCTGTGTCTCCTAAGGCACTGAGTGAAGGGAAACCTAGGAAGAAACGACAGAGTTAGAAGTAGTGAGCCTTGAAAAGTGGAGCAGGCATGTGTCATTTTATTTTTTTTCTGGATAGAAGAACGGTCAGTTGAGGTTGTTGATTCATGCACAAGATTAGAAAAAAAGGGAGTAAATCCAAATCTGCTTCCTAAATGGCTCGTTTGGAATAAAATGCCAAATTGTGCCACTTCACTATATAGACACATATTTCAGATGCACACAATTGACAGGGCAGGGTTTGACAGTAAATGTATGTCATGTGTCCGTGCATTTCTACATGTGTTACGTGTCATATGCAAATGTTTGTGCGTGTGTGTATGTGTGCACATATGGGTGTTTTTTGAATGTCTAGTGTGTGAGCGGGTTCGTTTTTGTCTGTGTTCATTGTTCAAATTGAAGATGTTGTCTTTATTAAAAACGGGCGGTGAAAAAGTCATACTCTGAGATCTGGTCTGCTTTTTGCGCCTTTTAACGAGATCTATAACGAATGGTCGCCGACTAAAATCTTACAGAGTATCACTTTGAGGGGATCGGTCACATGTTGTAATACTATGCTCTGCTGCTCAACATTATTCATCCAATACCACGTTGAACTATTTCAATGCAATCCCCTTTCTCACTTGCCTCAGAGCTCGAAATGTAATTTATGAATGTTTCTTTTAAAAGTGATAACTGGAGTACATATTTACAGATAATCTGGGCTAAATCACAACCATTTGCCTGATAGAACAGCTTAGCTCTTTGATAACCGTGCATATAAAAAAAAAGAGCAATGCTCTCTGGCCCCTCCCTTCCCCTCTTCCTCCACCCTAGACGCTCCACACTCAACCCAACTAGTTTTTGCTTTTTTTTCCCCTCTCTTAAAGTCCAATATGTCCACCACCTTCCCTAGGGGACAGCAAACACAATTGTCCATCCTGCATTAGCTCACAAACATGATACTTACCAGTCATCTCCCCTTTGATACAACCTATTCCTTTGTCATTATAGTTTTTCCTCTACTGTAGATTAGTTGTTACATTTATTTTAGAAACCTGAATCCATATGCCTGTTGGATCTCATTATTTACTCCGATGATACTGGTGCAGTATCATAAAGTATGCATACGGACATTATTTCTCTGGTGCAATAAACATGTGCTGTGATCTAGGAGCTCTTGATCTAACCTCACACACATGTTTATTACAGGCTCAAGCATGTTTCAAAAGTGCCACCTCTGTATTTTCCCGAACCAATTTGGTGTCACTCCCATCCTTGACAGCCCCACTAAACGCAAAGAAATTTCACCGTAAATTGCATTCCATGGCTCATTGGGCTTACTGCATAGCATCCACTGACTTTGCTGATTGGAAGATGGCATTCATTGAGGGACAGTGCTTTCTTTGCTGCCGCGTCCCTTCCTTTTTTTGGAGAAGTATGGGGTTGCCACTGAAAACATGCCATTTTTTATATTTTTGCCCCTTGTCACCAGATACGCATGAGATGCAGTGATCATTGCAGTTTGTGGTCATTTTTTTTTCCTTGTTGGTTTTGTTTAAAAATGGAAAGCAAGTCCAAACTAAAAGTGGTTGAAATGAAGTCATTTGGAACAGACAAAGCAGCGAACAAATTACCCATGCTTTCATTTCTGTATGAAAATAGTGAGACACTGCATCCTATGTGGGGTTTATCTGGGTTTGTTTTTTTCTATTTACGCTGTCTCTGTAGTGCCATTTCAATGTAATGTGCTGTTTTTTTGTGTCTTTGTTGTCTCTTTTTTTCCCTTGTTCCCCTCTCCCACCTTCCCTCCCCTCCCCTCCCCGCCCCCGGAGCAGCATTCTGTCCCGCACAGCACAGCGCAAAGAGAACCAGAAGAACTTCCACACATGGCCCATCTACCATGTGTGACCATCTTTTTCCTGTGCCATTCCCACTCACCCCATCTCTAAGACCACAAGTCAGTTCCATCAACCCTACAGTTACTCGCTCCCTCCTTTACAGCGTTCTGCGCGATGCCCCGTCAGACCGCGGGGGGCAGGGGCAGCAGAGTCGGGACGCTCAGCTCTCAGAGTACCCCTCTCTGGACTATCAGGGCCTCTATGTGACCCTCGTGACCCTGCTTGACCTGGTGCCCCTGCTGCAGCACGGTCAGCATGGTGAGTCAAGGCCCAAGTGCACCACTGTTTGTCATCATCATCCACGAGCCGCCTGGCCTGCATGAAGCCTCTGCTGCTTTTTTTGGCCTTTTTTGTAACGGGAGGAGAGAAGTCCTGCTGAGGATCTTGAGGGATGCATGGGGTGATTGGGAGCACGCTGGATCCTGTCAACCATCATAAGCCATTGGAAACACCTGAAATAAATAGGCCCTCTCTTCTGTGTATCATACCTGAATGCATGTTTGTTCCACAATGTGGGAGAAATGTTTACTTGTGTATTGAAAACGATGGGAAATGTAATAAAAAAAGCATAAAAGAGGGGGATGACTATAGAGAATGTTCACTCTGTTGTATAAAGCTGCCTCAAAGTCAATGCTCTTATATGTCATAAATATTTCAACTTTTGTTTTCTCAAAAAAGCTTGAAAGCATGAAGGCTCATAGATTTTTCAGCTTTTCTTAGATGTTACCTTAGAAATTTCTGACAGAAAGGTCATTGCTAACACCAGTCGCTAATGCTAAAATGTTTCAGTTTCATTGTTGAATTCTGGGTTTTATATAACTTGTATGTACATACGGTATGTAAATACTGCATGTACAGTTGATTGAATGTGTGTTTGTGTATGTCTTGTTTTTGTCTTTTTTGCCTTCTCCTTTTCTCATCAGATCTGGGCCAGTCTATATTTTACACAACAGCTTGCCTCCTCCCCTTTCTCACTGATGATATCCTCAGCACTTTGCCCTACACTATGATCTCCACATTAGCCACATTTCCCCCTTTTCTCCATAAAGACATCATTGAATACCTGAGCACATCTTTCCTCCCTATGGCAATATGTGAGTACAACTTTGTCAAAAAGTGTGAGAAATCTGATTTAATTCATCTGAAAAACACTATATTAGTTAAATATATAAAAATGTTTCTTTTTCTACCAAGAACAAACTTTTTTCCCTTTTTTCAGTGGGCTCTACAAGAAAGGAAGGAGGAGTCCCAGCATATGTCAATTTGTCAGCTTCATCTATATTGCTCATGATCTTGATTCAGACTGCCTCTGCAATACACCTCCTGGAACATCCGCTCCTCAGGTACAAATCTCTTTGATTTGGTACAGCTCACTTCCTGTTTGTGCTCTCAAATTAGAAAATGCAAGCAAAGGTTCCTCTTCTCTCAACTCTCTGTTGATTCGGATCTCTTGACTCTTAGAGCAGCTATTTATCTGTTCATTTGTCATTTTTGATTCTCACTGAGTAGCAATTAACACATGTCAATGTTGTTGCATCAGAATGTGCGCCTAAGATGATAACACAAACAAGGAAGGTCTTAACAAAGGCTACACTCTTTACATTCTCACCTTCGTTTAAGCACCTGTACTGGAAGCAGCTCTTATCACAGAATTGACAGAAAATTCAATTTAAAATAAGGTTTTTGAACCTTTTGATGAAATCCACAAAAACATTTTGCAAGATCATTTTCTTTATTGAGACATAGAGAGCATCTATTATGATGCAATGGGAGATTTGATAAGTTTTTGTTCACAACAATGTTATTTTAAGACACAAAAATATTGACATAAAGGTTCAAGAAAAAAACGCCTAATTTACCCAATGTCTCAACATTTATCCACACATTTTTGACATAGTGTAGGTGCACTATAAAGAACTAATCATCAACAAAATGTTTATTCCTTTAATATAGAATTTATAAAGTGAATAACAATAGATGACTAATTCTCACCATAAAGTTGAGAAAAATAGCAAAACTTTTCCCACCCAAAGGGTTTTTGAGATTTCACGGAAGCAGCCATTTTGAGATAAGAAGGAAAAGCTCTTCTACTGTCCCTAGTGGAATGATGATGCACTACAACATAGAATACACAAACCAAGTTCTATACAAAGGGTTTTAAAGGACCAGCTCCAATGAAAATCGTGTTTTTAAACATGTCTCATAAAAATGCTACAACATTTTGAGGTATTTCTGTAATCAAATTGTGTTGGATAAGAAGCAGATTTTAAAAGCTAGCGGTTTTTAAAGCTCAAGATCCTACCATGGGCGGGCTAAAGCCTCCTTTCTCCGCTACAATTCTGTAGCAGCCACTTGCAGTCAAATACCTCCATTAATGTCTTTGTTTTCTTCGTCTGAGCTGCCATCTGGCTCAAAACTGTACCACTCTACGGCTCTGATATTGCTAGCCGATTTTTTTTTTTGGTTCGCTAATGCTAGCTTGGGTTTGTGAGGTGCTGCAAGCTAGTGGGAGAGAGTGTAAACAAAAGTATGGTGGAAAATGAGTCTTTTCCACAAACTGCAGTTGAATTTCTAATGAACTCCTGCTGAGCTTCAGAAAATAGGTCTCTATTTTCCATTTTTAAATGTTGACCCAGGCTTTTTAATTTTGGCTAAAAGCAGCATAATTGTAATTAAAAGACCACCAGAAATGCTTTTAAAATAAAAAAAATATAGCTGGGACTTTAAGTAATGCATGCATATAATATAAATGGTCATAAAGGGTTAAACCAGAGGAAATTTACCAATAGATGAAAGATTCGATGAGTTTGTTGAAAATCAGAATAGTGTCGACTGCACTGTTAGCAACTTGTTTGCTTCCTGATTGAATTTCAAACTAGCTTACTGTTTTATGTTGAGAAGAACACTATAATTTAGAGTTCATACGTTTTATTTTTTTAAATTCATGGTAGAGTACAGAATTAACCCAAAAATATCTAACTGTTTTTGACTAATACAGTCAGTTATTTTACTGGCATTCATTCACCTGCCAACACTCAGGATATCTTGCGGTAAATAAAACTTAAAATCGAGAACTTTGAGTAAAATTTAAAGAGAAAGAAAAAAAAAAAAAACAGCATCTTGCATTAGTTTCTAGTATTAGTGTTTGAAAAGCTGTTCTTGAGAAAGTCGTTTTTTTAATATGTTCAGACATAGTACAATAAACAAAAAATCAAAAACACTTTGAAACAAGCAACAATGTCTCAAACAGACAAAGTGTGTGAATTTTATTTTACTATCGGAAGAAGATAGTAAAAAGACTCAGATGGATTGGATATTTACCTGGTGAGGTGAATCAGAATCTGGGGGACCATATGTCTTATTAACACCATCCTGACCTGCCAGCAGTCTAAACCCTTTACCCACTGAGAACATTTGGAGCTTAATGAATAACTACAAGAAAGGAGGCCCTGGATGTTTGAGTTGCTTGAAACTAAGACATGGATCTTTCACCGTCAGATTTTTGTTTTTTAATGATAAAGATAAAGGAAACTAAGTGTATAATGTTTTCTTTTATTTTGATGATACTGCACATCATGTATTTTTTTTTCTTTTTATTGTTACATTGCAGGACCTGCTTTATGTCATTTCATACGGCCCGTCCCAAGTAAAACCTGCGGCTGTGCAGATGCTGTTTCATTATTGGCCGAATCTGAAACCACCAGGAGCCATCAGTGAATACAGAGGCCTCCAGTATACTGGTCAGATTCTCTTTATCTGCTACCTTAGTGCTCCTAAAGCTACGAACACACCGGACATGTGGCGTGTGTTCAAGAACACGCTTAACGTGACTTCTTGACTGCAAGTATAGTTCACGGTGTTCACACTAGACAAGCAGGGAGGGGCTTATTCTTTTACTTTTGTTACTGTTTATTAGCACGTCTGACACTATAGTTGGAAACAGCTTGGTGCGAAATATTGAAGCGCTGCAAGTCTTGTGACTCTTGCTCCAAGCTTTTTCTTTCACAGCTCTGAAATATAAAAGGCTTTGTGTCCTATAATTCCAACTGGGTACAAACAATTATTAATTTCTCCTCCAAGATCAATTTTCAAACGGTTAGGACTACCGGGAGTTAGAAGGGACTCCGTCCATATGTCACAACTAAATCAGAGTCCCTGATAGGTCAAAGTTTGACCTGTTTTGATGTGCATTCAATGACCACACATTTTGTACTCAAACCCTGAAAACTGTCTTAAAAACTGTGAATGTGAGAGTTTGAACCCGAAAGCCCAAAACGTGTATTTACATAAACTTTTCAATGGAATTGAAAGTGCATGTTTCCTAAGGCGCTGTGAACGTAGCTTTAGACTGACCAAATGTTTTATCTATATCCACCAATTTTAATTTTCTTCTCTAATTTCCATTGTTTTCAAACTTCTGTATGACCTCTTTTTTCCTTGTTCAGCCTGGAATCCCATCCATTGTCAACACATTGAGTGCCACAATGCCATCAATAAACCTGCTGTTAAGGTGACTATTGCAGAAAAAAATTGCAATACTGAGCAATGTATTTAAGAGAAATCCACCACGTAACTGCATTTGTTGATCAAAAATGCTTCAGCCGTGCACACCAGCAGGGTTGCTTTTGTTCACCTTCTTAATAAATAAATCATAATGGAAACATGGGATATCATATTCTATCAGCTTTGCCACAGTCGGCTGCTGCACCTCAACTTCATCATGTGCACCTCCCTCACCTCTCCTGTGCTCAAAAGTGAGTTGGAGGAAGGAGCCCAGATTTCAATTACCGGGAGCAAGAAGGCGTTATGGGGAGGGGGGGTGGGGGCCTTAATTGGAAGCGATGACCCCACGCGAGCCCTTGAGGATAGGGATGGAATCAAGTGAGCACAGTAAATTACAAAGAACCATCTGAACACCGAGGCCTTAAGGGTTTAACGCAGGGGCAGGGACAGGTTGCTAGAAAATGGGGTGTAGCATATGTAGCCAGTCATCCTCACAGAGGAGAGAACTGTCATGTCACATATTTTCTGCTTTATAGTACAACAATACACCTTCAAAAATTTTAATTATTTTAAAGTCAAGATGAATGTTAATATAGTGTGAACTTTATTAAAAGCAATATTTTTCTCATGAATCAGAGCATAACATAGGTTTTTTTCCCGAACAGGTTGTGTTTTTTTTAATCTACTTACTACAAAAATAAAGCAGATTAAGTCATTTTGAAACCTTTTTTCTAATTTTTTTGTTTATTTTGACACTGTCTATTATTGTTGCAGATGTGTATTGATCCTACACTCTCTGTTGCTCTGGGAGACAAGCCCCCTCCCCTTTATATATGTGAGGAGTGCAGCCAGAGGATAGCTGGGTACGTTTCATCTTTTTTACCCTCATCTTTGCAGATGCATAGTCAGTCTTCACTCAAACTAAATCCAATGACAAATGCACTGCTACTGTTACATGATTCCACTTATTTCTCCTTTAACCATAATGTAATCCATTTCTTTTTTGGGGGGCTCCAATATTTGCTGTAGAAACATTTTGAATTCTATGAGTCATACTTAAAAAAATATCTATTTAACCTTTCAGGGATCATGCTGAATGGCTTGTTGATGTCCTTTTGCCTCAAGGTGAGCAAAACATAGAAGGTTTTTGAAATTTTACTATTTATTTAGGAAAGTTTATAGTCTTGCAAAACCAGAAAGACGATACTTGTGTGATTTTTGTTTATCATTTACTAAATTAAAAAAATGAAACTGTAGTTTGTTCTAATTGCATTATTGCATGAATCTCTACAGTTAAAACATTGGTTAATGAGCATCAGTAGATAACAAACCCACCCATCCTGCAGTCACACTGATTAGTATAATCAGATTGGTGTGTTTTCCAGGATGTTTGGGGCTCATAGGCAGAGATAAACTGATGAGCTATTTCCAGTCTTGTTAGGTTTACAGGATTTTTTTTGTCTCACTGTAGCAAACAAATGAGAATTTGAATGTTATTTTGTTAAATCCATAAAGCAGCACAAGATTTAAAGGGATTTCATCCTGACCTTTTTACTTCCCATCAAACATTTATTTTAGTAATTTGGTGTATTTGAACTCAACTATCTTAAAATGTAAAAATCTTAACGTGTTAGTCATCATTCACAGCTTTTAATATGATCTATTTACAAAGTGGATAAACGAAAACATTAAGGTTTATGTATCTCTACAGTTTTATTTAGATTTTATTTTGTCATTTCATAGAGAACTTTCTAGAATTTTAAGATTTACACATCTCAAACTGAAAAACAATGTTTTGATATAACGTGTAAGTATTAACAGTGTTGTGAACAATAATACATATGCTAAGTGGGAAACAACTCCCAATTATGACATGTCCTCCACCATTCTTTATGTTCTTATATGATTTTCCTTTTAACCAACACATAAAAAAACTTGAGCTTTTTTTAATTTTAAAGGTTTCCCTTTATATTTCTTTTTTAAAAGCAAGCATCTTTTCTGGTATTCAGTGCTAACAGTTTTAGCTCAAATGTATAAATTATGTATGATGTAACAGAATAATAGTTTAACAGTAACACTTATATTTTAGATTTTAGGTTATGAGTTTTAACTTACTATTCATTCAGCATGAGCTAGAAGCAAGTTACATACTATAGAAGTAATGGATTACTTTTTTAGCACATTTTTTTAAGATTTGGGAACAATTTGACATTGTTGTTAAATCAGAATCTAAGAGAGGTTTTTGCAAATATGAGTGTTATCTTCAGAATGTTTATTGTTGTTATGTTTTTCTGCAGCAGAGATATCTGCCATTTGTCAAAAGAAGGTAAGAAATTTTGTATTACATTTTGTATTAAATAAAAGATATATTAATATATTAACCTTTATGATCATTAGTTGCTCCTCTTTAGAAAGACTGCATACATTCTTAAATCTATTGTATTGTTTCATTTATTACCATTGAATATTAGCTTTTTAAAAATATTTAGAATCTCAAATCAAGCTACTTTGTTTCAGCCAAACCAAAAAGGCATCCTGGAAAATAATTAATGTAAAACATTTAATCAACAATCTGTAAATAGTCAACCTTTTTCTTCCTCCTAGGGGGTTTGTATGCCCACTCCAGACCAAACAATTTCAGATAAAACTGCTTGTGCCTCATACATATTTACTAATGTGCAGTTCAGTTTCTAGGGAGACCCAGGTAAACTGTACTCCGTATATCAGGAAAATCTGCTGTTCATGGAAACTGTTGTATTTTTATAATCCACAGCCTCAGTCTCTGAAAAGGTTGAATCTGTTCTGTTTTTAGTAACTTTTATGTAATTTAATTATAAAACGGTCTGAGAATAGCTACTTAAAAAAGCATAAATTAAACAACCACAGAAAAAAAAAAACAGCAAAGAAGAGCAGCATATTTTGTTGTCAAAAGCCAAATCGATGAATAAAAGGACTCACAATCAGATGACAGACATGTTAATTTGATATGGAGCAGTGCATCTCTCTAATGGCACAAGATTAGAGGCGGATCAGATTAGGTTGGCTCTCTAGTGCAGCCCTTTTTATTTTTAGAAATGTGAGACACTGTGGGGACATCAAGTATGTTTCTATTTCTGAAAATGCTCGCAAATCAAGCTCCCTTCTCAGATTCTCTTCAATAAAATTGACTGTTAAACAACTGGCAGGAAAAGTTTGGGGAAGTTTTCAGTAAAGGAGTGTTTGTTGCTTCTTTTCTCCCCTAAAACCAAATTAAAGGGGTTTTCTCCTTCTTCCTCTTATCATGGCTTCACCAACTGTAGAACTGTAGCTCTCATGTCAGGAGGGCCGTGGTCACCTGCTTCTCAGCTGGCTGCTGCGGGCGCCATGGCAACCGGCCTGTCCGCTACTGCAAGCGTTGCCATGTCAACCACCACAGCAGCGAGGTGGGGGCTGCGGCGGAGACCCATCTATACCAGACATCACCTCCACCCATCAACACCCGAGAGTGTGGAGCGGAGGAGCTGGTGTGCACTGTAGAGGCTGTTATAAGGTCAGTACAGGGTTGTGCGAACGTCACAGGCGCGAGATGAAAGCCTGTGACGTTCTGTTGGGACTGCAAGACAAGAACACTGCATCGTCTTATCAGTCTTCCACAAGCGTGTTCTCTTTTAATTAAAAGCTTCATTCATTAGAACATACCGATCTCCTTCTGCTCTCAGCTGCTCACAGTGAATCATCTGCCTCCCCCTCACCTTATCCTTTGCATCTTTTTCTCTCTTTCATCCTCTCTTTCACTCCATCCATAAATCTCATCTTTTGTTTTCTTTTCAGCCTCTAACCCAAAGATCCTTTCACCAAATGTGTCACTAGCCTTCATCTTCTGTATGTGATTTAGCCATTTAAATCTGGCAATATTGTGTTTTCCATATGGCAGAAATATAAAATACACACATAATGAACATAAATATAGTAACTGGGTGGGGTGAAGATGAGATCTGGCTATGACCATCTGTTTAAGTCAATGTCTGTACATCAAAGATACTAATGACGAATGAAGGATGGATTTGTTTATTGAAATCAAAACACAGGCATGATACAGGAAGTGAGGCAGAACTCACAAAAATTACACTTTATTTGTGTTTATTTGTGTCTCTGTTTCAGTCCCTGGCTTGGATAAAATACAGGATTGTGCTGGTAATGGCATCTGGCGTTTTGCGAAATATTTCCATTTAGATGCGTCTCAAATCCAATTTTTGCAATTTAGTAGTCAATTGAGACGCAGCCACTGAAACAACGACAAAATCAATTCATCCATCCTTTTTCATAACCAGTATAATCACGTTCAGGGTCACTGGGTTGCTTGAGCCTATCCTAGTCACTGTTTAGCGATCTAGGATACCCCTTAGATCAGGCCTCAAGGGCAGGCGTCCTATATGTTTCCAGACCAACCTGCCATCAAAGCTCCTTGTGGCTACCTTGAGAACCAGCAGGAGGTCTGCCCTCGAGGTCTGGAGACATTGACCCCCTGCCCTTGTTCAATCTACTAAATCCAAAAACTTAAAAAAAGTTTCAAAAGAAATACAAAAGACCTAAACCTATGAGTTTTATTAAATGAAAACCTGTTGGGATACCCTGCTGGTTGCTGTCATAAATTTTAATTACTTTAAATCATTTTTCTTACTGTGCCTTGATCTATACATAAAGAGTGTTCTTACATTTTCTCGTGCATTTTTTTTTCCAAATTTCAAATAAGCATGAATAAAAAGAAGCAATTTCTTTACTATGAGGTTGTGTTTAGACTTTATCTTTTCTTTTGAAATACTGTTATTCATTAAAGGTTTTAGTGTGGTGTCTCTGTTTCTCTGAACTCTCCATGCACTCTCAGTCTTCTGAAGGAGGCAGAAATCCACGCTGAACAGCGGGAGTTTGAGCTGAACAGGCGCCGTCAGATGGGCCTGTCTGCCTCTCACCACTCTCTTGACAACATCGAGTTTGATAACAAGGAGGACGACCAGCATGACCAGCGTCTCCTCAGTCAATTTGGCATCTGGTTCCTGGTGGGTAATCCCCGTGGCTGTCAATAACAAGAGAGGGGGGGGAATGGGTGTGCACAGCACTCTCATTTTTTTTCTTTTTCTGAGTATGTGTTTTGCTTATGTCTAAAGGTAAGCCTGTGCACCCCCAACGAGAACACGCCCACGGAGAGTCTGGCTAGGCTGGTCAGCATGGTCTTCCAGTGGTTTCACTCCACTGCCTACATGATGGACGATGAAGTGGGAAGTCTGGTGGAGAAGCTGAAGCCGCAGTTTGTCACAAAATGGCTGAAGACTGTGTGTGAAGTGCGCTTTGATGTCATGGTCATGTGTCTGCTGCCCAAACCGGTAGAATTTGCCAGAGTAAGAAAAAAAAAAAAAACAGCACCAAAATGAAAGGAGTAGTAAGGTAAAGCATTTGAGGTTACCACTGTTTTTTCATGCTTTTCTAAGGTGGGAGGCTACTGGGACAAGTCGTGTAGCACAGTGACTCAGCTAAAAGAGGGTCTGAACCGTATACTGTGTCTGATACCGTACAACGTCATCAGCCAGCCACTCTGGGAGTGCTTTATGCCTGAGTGGCTGGAGGCTATCCGCACCGAGGTACCAGACAGCCAGCTCAAGGAGTTCCGGGAAGTGCTTAGGTACTTTCAGCATCTGTCTCCTTTTTCTTTTTAATTTGAAAACATTTAGATTACAAAATTTTAAAAGTCCATTTATTTATTTTTTCCCCCTTAAATTCCAAAACAAATTATAACGCATACACTATGGTTCTTAAAGTTAGATCACTTCACATTAATAATATTAAAACTAGTTAGGAACACTGTGTGTGGACACAGTTATCAATTATTCAAGAGGACTCATATAAACCTGACTGAAAAGGTGATAAAATTTGAATAAATGGTAGAATGTTTCCTTTTGAAAAAAAAAAAAAATGTTTGTGTACTATCAAACCAGCTCTCCAAATTTGGTGAGGCAGATTTTTTCCTTTTTTAAGTGATAGATTTTTCCTGGCAGCTTAAAGTACCTGCAGCAGCAGCCTTCTTCTGTCCTCTGTTCCAGGATTGTGGTAAAGATTGACAAAATTGTTTCTTAAGCACTAAATTTTGTGTTCTATGAACATATTTTCAGTACTGGATAAGCGTGGGACATTCCAAAAGCACATGTTGATGGTTTATTTCCAACATCTACAATTTACTTTTTTGCATTTGCTTCATAGAGGAATTTTAAGATAATGTTTTTCTAACATGCTTTCTCCATTCTAGCAATTTTCTAAAATGACAATTCCAGCTTCACTTTCACATTTATTTCTTTATGTTTCTTTTGCATTGACTAATGCACTGTATAGCTTTGAAATACAATTATTTATAGTTGAACTGTAGGCAGCCTTCAAAATAATAATAAAAGTTATTTTTTAATTTTATATTGCTTTGTTAACATAATCATGTATTTTTATGAACCTGAAAAAGTCAGTCTGTTGTTAATTTGTTAGTATAGAAAGTTCTGTATAGAATCTTTGTGTGTAAATGAATATGTTGCTAGATTCTTATTTATCTAAGATTGAAATATTTTATCTCATCATCTATTTCAAAGAATAAACCCACTAAAACGTTAAGCTACGCTACAACACCTGCATTTATAGTCAAAATGTGTAGGCATAATTTTACAGACTGTAATTTTGACTGTACTGATGTGATCAAACTGCCCTCCTTGTGCCTTCTCCCCCATGCAGTAAGATGTTTGACATCGAGTTGTGCCCGCTGCCCTTCTCCATGGAGGAAATGTTTGGCTTCATCAGTTGCAGATTCTCTGGCTACCCTGCGTCTGTCCAGGAGCAGGCTCTTCTGTGGCTGCATGTAAGCTCTCTCACACACACACTCGCTCTGCTGCCACGGGTCCTGCAGCTCAGTCCACTGTGAGTGTGAACTGAACAGCTTGTAGCTTGAGTGTTAAAGTCTGGGCCGGGGCCCTGCTGAATGTGGATCTGGGTTACAGAATGAGACCGAGTGCCATAGGTGGGGTTGGGTTTTATTCCACATGCTCTAACAGCAGGCTGCACTCCTCCCATTGGTCAGATTCAAGGTCTTCTTCCACAAGTGTGATCAAGATTTTTATTTACTCTACTATTTAAGAGTCTTGACCATCAGGTTTAATGTAATCTTCCATCATTGAAAGTTAAAGAGAATAGAACTGATTTATATTTACATATAATTTATAACATTTTTGTCTAATTTTCATTAAAAACAGTTGTTTTCTCTCTTCAAAACATGATTTAGAAAACACATTTCAATGTAAAGAAGTTACAGTAAACATGACTTTTCTGTCTTTATGTTTTGTGCACTGCAGGTGTTGTCAGAGCTCGACATCGTGGTTCCTCTTCAGCTGCTGATCGGGATGTTCTCCGATGGAGTGAACTCGTTAAAAGAACTGGCCAATCAAAGAAAAGCCCGTGCCTCGGATCTGTCTGGAAACAATGAAGCACGTCGGGTGAGCACGTCATTGATGAAAAGGAAAACATCAGAAGAAATGAACGTGTGGAATCTAGATTAGTCAAGAAATACAAGTTTTATCAGAAAAATTCACAACATTTCAGTAAAGCAGTCAAGTTAGGTCTGGCTCGTTCATATGACTGATTGGGACAAAAGAGAACATTTCCTTCCTGATTTTTTATATTTTTATTTTTAAACGGCTCATTTGTGAGGTCACCATGGTAACTGCCACAATCTAAATATAGAATTTGTTGTAGGCTTGATTGAACTTGAATATTATGCAGATTACTGACAGAAAATAACATGGTAAAATAGTTTAAAGTATATATTATAAATATAAATGATCTAAGAAAAAAATGGCAATCTTTATTGTAGGTGAGTGTGGTGTCAGATCCAGGACGCCGGGGGCAACACAACACCCTCAGCCCATTCCCGAGTCCCTTCAGAAGCCCATTTCGAAGCCCCCTGCGCTGCAGTCCCTTTAAAAACTTGGGTCATGCCACCGGCCACTGCGCTCTGGACCTGGACTGTGACGACGATGACATGAACCTCGGCTGTTTCATCCTCATGTTTGACCTGATCTTAAAGCAGGTAATCAAAAAAAAAGAAAATGTGAAATGCTTTTGACACATTTATCCTGTTTATCTCATATTTCATTTGCAAAGTGTAAAGGCAAATTTAAAGTAAAAAAAAAAAAAAAAGCAGTAGAATTGTTACAGGTGGGACTCTGAGATTTTTGTGTCATGCTCCACTTTTTGCTAAACCTGCCCCTCCCTTTGCTGTTTCAGATGGAGCTCCAGGATGATGGTGTGATGCTGGGTCTAGACAGCAGCCTCGGGAAGGATATTGTGGGCATCATCAACAATGTCTTCCAGGCGCCGTGGGGGGGCTCACATACCTGCCAGAAGGATGAAAAGGCCCTTGAGTGCAGCTTGTGCCAATCCAGCATTCTGTGCTACCAGCTGGGCTGTGAGCTCCTGGAGAGGCTGACCCCCCGGGATGAGATAAACCTGGTGGTGAGACACGCTGCATGCATAAATTAACCTTGAACATTCAGCAGGTACGGCTTTGCGGTAAATCCACCCCCTCCAGCCCTGCATTCCTATTGCCAAATAGACAAACAACCATCTGCCATGTATAGTTATGGTACAGTAAGACCATAAAGGAACATTGCATCAAGCTAAATTATGGAGGTTGCATAAAATGATTTATTACTCTGCATAGAAGTCTTTCAATACAATGTTTCTACAGGAACCCACCGATAGTTTGGAGGAAACCTTACTCTCACGTCAGAAAGATGTCTCTATCGGGGCGGAGAATGAAAGCGAGGAAGGAGACAACCCATCCGGGACAAACACAGAGGAACCAAGCAACCATTCTCCAGAGGATACAGGTTAGCACTGTCTGCAGGTCATGTCCCGTAGGAGTATTTATAACTACATGCTTCATTATACTGAAACTTTAGATTCAGATTTGCTCAACTGGTTTCAAAACTTTGGTAATTGAGTTTGATCTTCTTGTTTTATTCCAGCCATGAAAAATAATTCAGACAAAAAGTTCTCCTACCAGCAGCTCCCCGTGTCGCTAAAGCTTATATACACAGTTCTTCAGGTAATTTGTCCAAAAAGCTACAAATTGGTTAAAGAGGCCGTCGAAATTAAGATTGCTCTGGCTTTTCCAGGAAATGTCTAAGTTTGAGGAGCCCGACATCCTGTTCAACATGCTGAACTGTTTGAAGATCCTGTGTCTCCATGGCGAGTGTTTGTACCTCGCCCGTAAGGACCACCCTGCGTTTCTGGCTTACATCCAGGAGAAGATGCTCATCCCCAGGTGTGTGCTGCAGTGAAGGAACCCGTTGCTGCTCACGTATGAGACAACCAGACGGCTTTACTGTTTGTGTTTCAGCCTGTGGTCGATGTTGAAGTCCGAGTTCTGCCAGCTGGCCTCCCTGTCCGTGCCGCAGCTCCTCCATGCCCTCTCGCTGCCTCATGGAGCTGACATCTTCTGGAACCTGATCAACACAAACTTCAATAACCAAGACTGGAAAATACGATTTGAAGCTGGTGAGAATCTTTTAGTCTTTCATGGTTTCATTTGATGAAACTGCAGTTATCCCTGTGTGATCTCTTCCTAAACTACATCCTGCTCACTCTTCGAGCCTGTGTTGCTATGGTTACTGTAGTACTTAAAAAGGCAGTATGGGAGGATCAGTGGGATTGATGTTTTTTTTTGCATGTGATTTGCAGGGAGCAGTTTTGTGACCTTGAAGAAAAGGGTTGTAGATACTCACTAAGACTTGATGTACATGGATTACAGGAAATTGACGAGCCCAACATTCAGCAAATATCTCACAAAGCTATTTGCTTTGATAAATGTCCTAAATAATTTTTATTAGAAGATAAATTCTGGTATTTCATCAAGACATCTTATTTGGTCATTATTGTCAGTTTAAATTATCACTACATTTATTCAATAATAATGATTAGACTTGAATAAAATGATATATGTTACCATGGAGCCTTTTAAAAACAATTATGCTAAGAAAAAGGCCAGTTACAGTTGCACAGTTTCTCATCTACTGCCATCTAGTGGTCAATATGGGGTTTTTCCACCAGGTGACGTTTGGTGAGAGCATGATGTCAGATGGTTTAGAGTTTAATTAATATAACTTAAAGTGTCAGAAATTATATTTAAAAGTAAATGAATTATTTGTATATATTGTTGTCCAGTCTAGAAAATTGAAAATAGAACTCATTTCCAATCCCAAACTTTGGAACAAACTTCCACTTTCTTTACGCTCACTGAACTCGACACTTTCGAAAAGACAACTTAAAATCCTTCCTTATAAACAAGCTTTCTGTTCCTAATGAACTCACTGCTATCTGGTTGACTAGTTGTGTTTTATAAACTTTTAAAATTGTCATTTTTTCTTTTTGTTTCTTTCTATTGATTATGCTTGTATTTAACCTTTTTAAACTGTGGTTGTATTTAATGTGAAGGGCTTTATTCATTTATTAACCTTTATTTAACCAGGGTGGATCCCGTTGAGATTTAAAACCTCTTTTTCAAGGGAGCCCTGGGCAAGAATCAGTACAAGAAAAAATACAACTGTTAAACATATACAACTACTGATTGAAATGTCATGTAAATTAATTAGCTAAAATATGTAACATTTAAAGAAGCAGTCTCAAGTGCTCTTAATCTAGATTTAAAAGCATTTACAGAGATAAGTTCTCTTAGTTGCAAGTCCTTTTGAAGCAAATTCCATGAGGGCGGAGCAGAAAAAAGCCTTTTTCCCAAGCTCAGTGCGGACGGAAGAAACAAAGAGTAAAATGGTAATTGGAACGCAAATCATGAGATTGAACATATCTCTGTGTGATTAGGTTACAGATGTAATCAGGCAAAAGTCCAAGTATAGCTGTATGACCCATGTCTGAGAAAGGTGTTTTATAAATCAAATTCACTTAATTACTAATTTCAAGTAGAATTTCAGAAATTTTTCAGAAATATTAATTCAATTATGAAAACTATGAGAACCAATGAGAAAAAGAAAGATTTAAAAGTGCATGTAAATTCCCCAAATACTGCATCAATACTGATAAAACTTTACCCAAAAATCCCCAACATTGTTGTAGCTAGACAACAGATTCTCTGCTCCTTTAGAACTGAACTCAAACCTGCTTCTGTTTGATACAGTACAAAACAAACAAAAAAAAATCTAAATATATATGTTGGTATTTTTTTCTCTTTCTGTCAAATCTCTCCAGTTGAGAAGGTTGCTGTGCTGTGTCGGTTCCTGGACATCGGTGCAGTGACCAAAAACCATTTGCTGAAGTACGCTTTGGCCCATGCTTTCTGCTGTTTCCTGGCTTAGTGGAAGATGTCAACCCAGCTGTGGCCACCAGAGCCAGATTGCTGCTGGACACCATCAAAAGACCAGCTCTTCAGGTGATCTGTGCGACAAATGCAACATGTTTATCTGCATTAAAAAACTATGTATTGAGGGTGCATTCTTGCTAAAGTGAGAATGTGTGAACATTCTGCAGGGACTGTGTTTGTGCATGGATTTCCAGTTTGACACTGTGGTCAGAGATCGCCCCATCATTCTCAGCAAACTTCTGTTGCTGCATTTCCTGAAGAAGGACATTCCGGCTCTAAGTTGGGAATTTTTTGTGAACCGCTTTGAAACATTATCTCTTGAGGCTCAGCTGCACTTGGACTGCAACAAGGAGTTCCCATTCCCCACAAGTACGTAGTAGCTGCTATGTCATCTTTCTTTTTTAATCACCATTTACAGTCTAAAAGAGTTTTAACTCTCTCCTGACAGCCATCACAGCTGTTCGGACCAATGTTGCCAACCTCAGTGATGCGGCAATGTGGAAAATAAGAAGAGCTCGCTTTGCCAGGAACCAGCAGAAGAGCGTGCGCTCACTGCGTGACAGCGTCAAAGGAGACCCGTCTGACTCTAAACGGGCATTTTCACTGCCAGAATCCCTGAGCAATCGACTTCGTGAGTAGATGAACTCATGTCATGAAGTCATCAAGTTAACTTTTACACTTGGTCTTTTCAGTTTTACTTTTGACCAAATGCTATTTGCATGGATGTTTTAACATTTGAGGCTTGTTTAAGAGCTTCTTATGTCCTTCCTCCTGCTCAACATTTAACTTCCTTACAAGATTCAAAAGTATCATTCGATTTCTCAAAAAGAAAACCCCCAGTTTGAAATGCAGCAGATCATCTTGACCATGTATACTTGCCTAACTGCATTGAGTTTCTGCCACGTGATTGGCTGACTAGAAGTTTGCATTAACGAGCAGTTGGATAGGTGTGCCTAATAAAGTGGCTGGTGAGTGTTTATTGAACCAAAACAAAACCTTGACCCAAAAATCAAGAAGAAGGTAGTGCTTACCACCACACTACTGCCCAGCGTCTCCATACTTTGTTTTAAAAAGTAAAAATAATTTTTTATTGCCAGCACCTTTCCTAACATCTCCAGTTTATCTTTAAAAACTGCTGCTGCTTTTTTCTTGAGTTCACATTTTTCATTACTAATTGCTATTTATAACAATTAAATAAAAGTATCTTTTCTCTCACTCAACTATAATAAATTCTAGAGCTTCACATGCTTTATTGTTTTAAATATTGCACATTTTTTTCATATTTTAGACCACAAGCTTTAAACAGCTGGACTAGGCCTGTTTAAATTCAAAAGAAATCCTGTATATTTTTTGCTTATTGTTGACATGTTTTCTTTTAATGAGCACATGCAAATAAAGCATGAGCATGCCTCCCCTGTAAACTTTTCCCTAAAGCGTGTTCTCCGTATGTGATTTTTAGCTTTAAGGCTCACGAGGCAGGAGCTCTCTGCCCCAACACTTGGAGTTATGATAGAGAAAGTCCTACCAGGTAAATTATGCTCTAAAACATCATAACTGAGGAATGTTGATTTGTGAAATTCATCTCTTATTTTGGTGAAAAAAAGCAGGGAAAGAGAGGAAAACACTTTTGCAAATAGCTGGACTTTCTTTGTGTGCATTCCATTGATGTTTTCCATAAACAAAGAGTTGTATGTGTGTCATTCTGACAAGATGACCTGACTCCCCCACCTCTGTGCTGGTGCCCCTTTTTCTGGCTATGGTATCCCTTCCCTTCCCCATCCTCTCCTGTGCTTTCAGCACGTTTCCTCCTGCACTTTAACCCTGATGCTTCAGCCCCTCTTGCAGGGCAAACCCCTTCCCCCGAGGACAACACCATCATCAGGGATCTGCTGCCCGAGAACGCGGGCATCGATCACCAAACGGTCCACCAGCTCATCATGGTGCTCATGAAATTCATGGCTAAAGACCAGAGCAGTGCCGAGGCTGACATCGGCAGCGCCAAGGCTTTCAACACGGTGAAGCGCCACCTGTACGTGCTGCTGGGCTACGACCAGCAGGAGGGCTGCTTCATGATCGCACCGCAGAAGATGCGCACCTCCACCTGCTTTAACGGGTTCATAGCTGGCATTGCACAGGTGATTGATTTGCTTTAAAAGAAATTACATCATAAATCATGAAGATGATCAACTCCACTGATATTCTTCCCAGGTTATGGACTATAATATTAGTTTGGGGAAGCAGCTGCTCCCTCTGGTGGTCCAGGTGTTGAAGTACTGCACATGTCCACAGCTGAGACACTACTTCCAGCAGCCCCCCCGGTGCTCCCTGTGGGCTCTGAGGCCACATATTAGACAAATGTGGCTCAAGGCTCTGCTAGTCATTTTGTATAAGGTACTTTTCTGCTCTCACTTCAATGGTACTTTCATTTAAAGGGTATGCTACGACACCAATCTGTAGATTTTGCCAAACAGCAAACAATTAGGCATAATTTAAGAGGAATTTAGTATTTATTGTTTTATTACATTATATAGTATAAGCCAGGAGTGTCAAACTCCAGGCCTCGAGGGCTGGCCTCGAGGGGGCTGGACTGGCCAGCTGGCCCTCAAGGTCTGGAGTTTGGCACCCCTGGATAAGCCAACAGAGAGGTTTTTCTTCAATGTCTCTTTTTAAGAACGGAATTTCCCAAATTTTTTCCAAAACCGTGACCCAAAAATTTAGGTTTGAACCAAATCATGGGGAAAAGTGAATCGCTGCATCCCTCAGTTTTGGATATTTCTTCATAATTTTAGCTGTGATTCTCTGTATATTTACTATAATAACAATTTAATGGATTCTTTTGCAAAAAGACTAAATGTTTACTGCTTTTGCTTTTGTCAAAAATCTCAGTATCCGTACAGAGACATGGATGGCAGTAAGGTGGTCCTCCATCTGATCCACATCACCATCAACACGCTGAACGCTCAGTATCACAGCTGTCGTCCACACGCCGCAGCAGGACCCCTTTACAGTGACAACTCCAACATGAGTCGCTACAGTGAGAAAGAAAAAGGTGGAGCAGAAAGACTTTAGAGTCTTGCCTTTTTAGCAGCAAAACTTTTATATTTCCAATTATATATTTGCTGGTTTATCAATTCAAAAGAAAAAATAACTGTTGAGACCAACAGGAATTGGTTTATTTAGATTCTTATTGACCTTAAATCAAAGTTTGTAGGCGATGGGAACCTTTTTTGAAATGCTTTGTGTGTTTTTACAATTTTAGAGGAGGACAGTGTTTTTGATGAGTCAGATGTCCATGACACACCAACTGGTGCTGCAAACAAGGAGTCTCAGACCTTCTTTGCCCGTCTAAAGAGAATCGGAGGCAGCAAGTCAGTGAAGTATCAGCCAGTTGAGCTGAATGCCAAGAGAAGTAAGAACATTGTTTCATTTGAGTTCTTTTTTTGTTGCCATATTTAATATTTACTGCTATATTCCGTGCACCAGGTGAAATTGAGCTGTCGGAGTATCGTGAGGGGGGCATTCTACCTGACAGCATCCTTCACTGTGTGAGAGAGGAGAGCACCAGAAAGAAGCGGCTGCAGGCCATGCACAAGCAGAAATCTCTGGACATTTCCAACACTGACTCAATTCTCTTCAGTCTGGATGAACACCGGAGGAAATCCTGTATTGATCGATGCGACATGCAAGTGCCGCCTGTGATCCTGCCTTCCTCTGCGGCGTCCCGAAGGCACCACGGGAAAGGATCCTCTGACGGCTCTTCGGCTCGAGTCGAGCCAGTGGACCGAAGAGGATCTAAAGGAGGTCAGTCTGACACATCCAAGCATGTTATCCCAGAAGTGCGCCTGAGCTGCATGGAAACCTTTGAAGACAAAATGGATCAGGGTTCTTTAGAGGGATCAGCGCAGGAGAAGGAGGACCAGGATCTCATCGATCTTTCTTCCGACTGCACCTCGATTCAGGAAAAACACTCCTTGCTCTCCATGTCTGACAGTGATTCTTTGGTGTTTGAACCACTGCCTCCACTCAGGATAGTGGAGAGTGATGAAGAGTTTGACCTCAGCACCATCATAGGGACCAAATTTACCGAGAGCCCGAAAGTCTCAGCTTCCCCTGCCAGTAGCAGCACTTTGCGGCTGTCCCCTGTGGTTCAGGTGAGTGTGGAGGACTGCTCCAGTGAAAAAAAGACACCAGAACTTGTTTCAAGAGAAGGCGGCTCACAACAACTACCTGTGGAGAAGAAACGTAAGCCGTTGAAGCAAAGCGCCTCCTTAGATATCCCAGAGCGCTTCGAGAGCATCTGCCTTGAAAGCCCCATGACTCTGAAGCAGAAGAGAGACCTCCTGAGGAAGACGCCAAATGTTCCTGACACCTCGATAGACGACACGTCTGAGGATGCTCGGACTGGGATCGGGCTCTGCACGAGTCCGTCTGGCAGGACCGTCTTCCTGGACATTCCAGAGGACAAGGCGGAGCCGCTCTCCTCGCCAGAGAAAACCAAAAGCAACAGCAATGACGAAGAAGGGGATGGAGATGACGAGGAGGATGACGACATGGGCGATGAAGCAGACAGCGAGCCCAAACCTGATAACGCAGACGACAACGACGAAGCTGAGTTCAAGATCCAGATTGTTCCCAGGCAGCGAAAACAGAGGAAGATAGCAGTCAGCGCCATCCAGAGAGAATATCTGGACATTTCCTTCAACACGTTCGACAAGCTGGGAGCCGAGCAGACCACAGAGACGGGTAAGAAGGAGGACAGGTGAAAGATGTTTGAAAACATTTGACGTGGTGTACTTCTGTCAGGGGAGGAGGATACTGTACATAGATTTTCATTAAAACATGTTCTTGCTCATTTTATATCCTCCACCAGTTTACAAGTTAAAGTTTTAGATAAAAGCGAAAAAGTTTAACAATTCAAAACCATCTGCACACTTTAGTAACATATTTTGAACCTAGGCTAAGTTTATTTGTGGTTTTCTGGAGTTTACGACACTTTAGATAGTTAAACAACTTTCAATCATGTAAAGAGCTTATAAAAGAAAGGGGCAAACTTGTCTTGTCCAGGGGGCGGAGCTACACCATTTTATAGGATTAACATACATAGTTATATTAATTTTATCACTATTGCTTGTATTTCCTTTATAAAGTATTGTTTTTGTTATTTTTGCCCTGCTCAAAGAAACATGTATTGATGATTCCTTAATCTTTGTTAATAATAAGACTAAGGCCTAATCCGAATTATTGCCCTGCCCCTCCAATTGAAGGGGAATTGAAGGGAAAGAGGTGTCCAAAATAGTTTTTTTCAGGTGTAGAGCAGAGGGACTTCGAGTTCTATATCCCTTCGCCGGTAAAGCAACCGCGTTCCGCTGTGTCGTGGAGGAGAAGCACTTTAATGACTTTTTGTTTTAGCATGACCTTTTCAAAGTTATAAAACCGGTGTTGTTATGCATTTCAGAGCAACTGGCGACTTTTGATGGCGTCATCGAGTGGGACGTCCAAACTTAAAGACACTGTCAGAATTCCTTCTCTACTCACTATATAGTGCATTCACCATTTTGAAGTGCTGTCCGAATCTATAATTCCAAAATCAGGTGCACCAGAAATTTCGCAGAAGTCTTTCCAAAAACCTAGCGTGCATCGATGCTCTCTACATTAGGGAACACAGACCATAGTGTATTGAACAATTGAACAATTTTTGCTAGAAAAACATGTGGAAATGTAATTTTTTAATAAACCATCCACATTTTCATCACCAGAATACAGTGCGGTCATAAATGAACTTTGCAAAACTGTTCGTATCAATTGAATTTTCACTTTGTGAAATTGGTGACAAAAAGCAAAAGAAAAGTAGTCAGTATGGCGTCTAAATTGCTTTTAAAATCCAGGACACTATATAGTCCCTTACTTTAGTTTCTAGTAGTTTAGTAGTTAGGGATTAGGGAAGGAATTCAGAAATAGTACTATCTTTCCATAACTCTCCATTTGGAGGCCTTCATGTAGGGGTGGTGGGGAGTAGCTGGAGGGTAGAGGAAGAACAGGGATTCGGTCTAATATTGACTAAAACCTTGGGGGGCACCATAGCCCTGACCCTGCTTGGTCTCAGTTGTTCTTGCAAGTAAATATGTTGGTATGAGTATTCTGTTTTGTTTTTGTTTGGTTTTTTAAAAATATATATCGTTATTATATTTTTGCGAAATTGAGATAAAAAATTAACCAAAGTATTTATCTAAAAAAAAAGATTTTGTGATGTTTTATTGATGTTTTTTGAGCTCACAGTGAAGGTGTTTTTTTTTAAAAATTGAAAAAAGCCTGGAGTAGTTTCTCTGAACATTAAACTTAATTTTCACATCTAATCTATTGCAACATCTAGGTTAGGGAAAACTTTAAATATTATAATCATAAATTTTACTCTAAATTTTTTTTATTTAAATTTGATTTTTACTTTTTAACCCTTTGACCAACAGGAAAAAAAAATATCAATCAAATATGTCAATTTTCTTTTGCCTTGGGTGAGTAATACACACAATCAATGTTTTTAAAAGGTTTGTCAGGCAGTTAAAGGGTTAAAATGATTGATTTTTGCTCATTTTTTCTCAGTTTTTTATGTTGTATGTTGATAGATTCTTTTGAATTTTTTTTATCTGCTTCATCTGTCATTATTTTTAGCATCATTTGCATGTCTTCAGTTTTCTGTTGTGGGCTGAAGTATTTTCTGTATATCTGTTCATTTCTTCCTTAATTCATGCACTAGTAAAATGATGGATTAAAAATGTAGGAATGTACCACTTTAAAGCCCTCACAATGCAGGGAAACTGCCTCATTTAACTCAAAGCTTTTAAAAGAACAAATTAATAAAAACTGGGATCTGACAAAGCCATAAATTTGCCATAAAATCAATACAAATTGGGACTTAATGCTGCACTGATAGTGGGGAGCGTTCTTGCTGTCATATCGGCACAGGATCTCATATATTCTGATGCCCGTGGATCACCCATCACTCGTCCATGTTGCCTTGCAGATCACAAAGTTTTGTCTACTTTGGAAAAGCCTCGAGAATCTGCCTCAGCCCCAACTCTTGAAGCTGCTTTGCCTGAAACAAGCCACCGCTCTTCAGTATCAAGTAGGATGCTTTGATTAAGAGATTGCCAGCATTGTTTTTCTACTGTGCTTTTGACAAAAACAGCTGTTTTTGCATAAAACTAGACTGAAACATGTATGTTTTTTTGCAAATAAATATTTTTTTAAACTTTGTTAAAGCTGTAAATAAAGATCAAATTAAAAAAAAATAATTTAACTATCAATAACTAATTCAATAAACTATCATAATAAAAATTAATTCTCCGAGGACCTTTAAATGCATGAATGTGGCATCATCTCCTCCATTTTCACGTTATCTTACTCGCATGTTTAAGCTGTCAGTAAGCTTCACATCAATTCAACATATTCTCAAAGGTGTTGTTTTCTGTGTTTGACCTCCAGCTCAGTACCGTCAAGTGAAGCGAGGTTCCCTGGGGGCTCTAACTATGAGTCAGCTGATGAAAAGACAGCTGGAGCATCAATCCAGCGCGCCGCACAACATCTGCACTTGGGAGACGGGTGAGCCACAGGCGACTTGATGATTGCTAAATTCAAGCCATGAATTAACACACGTTGGTTCCCAGTAGGTCCAACAAAAACCAGTCTTTTGTCAGCACCAAGCACCGTTAGCATGTTCGTTCCGGCGCCTGAGGAGTTTATTGACGAGCAGCCCACGCTGATGTCTGACAGGTGAGGGAATTTATTCTGTGGTCACACCAGCCCTATAAAAATCTGTTTTAATTTTTTTTTTCTTTTTTTCAGGTGTCGGGACTGTGCAGCTGTGCTGGAGGAATATGATGAGGAGACCCTCAGCCTCGCTGTTATAGTCCTCTCAATGTTCATCCACCTCAGCCCTGATTTGGCTGCTCCGATGCTCCTCGACATCATGCAGTCTGTGGGCAGGTACGCAGCCGTCCACACAGCACTTCAGCATTCAATGAAGTGTCACAACCCGCTCTTAGGACTCATCCATAATTCATGGATTTCTTTCAGATTGGCATCTAGTGGCAATTTTTCTGGACAAGCTGAAAGGTATGACACTTTGAAGCCCCGAGCTCGTCTTGTCAGTCGGTAGATGAGTCTGTTCTGTTTTGCAGTATGCTGATACCCGGCAATGTGGCAGGTGTAGCCAAGCAATTCCTGCGCTGTGTGTTTCACCAACTGGCCCCCAATGGCATCCTTCCCCAGCTTTTTCAGAGCAACATCAAAGGTCTGTTTATTTTTTAGGCCTAAAAGTTACAGTTGATGAAATGCCTCCAGTCACTTTCATTCACTTTACAGATGGGACGTTTCTGCGAACCTTAGCATCTTCCTTGATTGATTTCAACGAGCTGAGCTCTATTGCAGCCCTTAACATGCTGCTGGAGGTACAACTTTTTTATTTTATTTTAAAAAAAGTTATGTTTCCAGCAGGGGGAGCTCTTGCCAAATCTTTAGTGGTTGATCTGACTCTTCAACACAGTCCATTTAAAACAACAAATCATCTGAGCTTTTCCAGAAACCTGCTGTACTCTGCACCACTGTGCTGCTTCTGGATTATTGTTGGGCTAAATAAATTGAAAAGACTGGAAGCTATGGCTGTTTGAGCTCACCCAGATGGTTATTTTCACATCGCTGCCCTTAATCTTTCATTCTTTTCATAAGCATCACAGCTGATCAAGACAGATCTGAAGAGTAAATATCTCAAGTTGTGGAATTGTATTATATAACTCGGTGATGGTTTGTGTCTCTGTGCCCTAAAGGGCTTGAACAACAAAAAGAGTCTGCCAGCAGGGGGCACAATGCTGCACTGCCTGGAAAACATTGCCTCCTTCATGGAAGCTCTCCCCATGGATTCTCCTAGCAACCTGTGGACTACCATCTGCAACCAGTTCCAGACCTTCCTCACAAAGCTGCCCTCTGTGCTTCCCCTGAAGGTAGATACCAACTCTTCCGCTCACTTAATCATGGTCTGATATGGGTTAATGTGATTACCACCGGAGGAGAAAGCATTCAGCAGTGCTCCAGTCAGCTTCAATAGTCGGCCTTAAAACTGTAATTGATTTGAATCTGACGCTTTTAACCTTGGAGGTCAAATTAATGTCCATGTCAGATCCAGGAACTTGATCAATTAAGTGATCACAGAATCTCACTTTGTGCACAACCTTTTGATTTCTTTTGATTCCGAAATTCTTCCTAGTGCCCAATGGATGCCAGTTTAAGGATCATCATTTGTCTTCTAAAAATCCCAACGACAAGCGCAACTCGGGTAAGTAGTCCGAAGCAGAAATTGCACAGATCGGCTTAAAAGTCAGACGTGTTTTCTTCTGTTTGCAGAGTCTCCTTGAATCTTTCTCCAAGCTGCTGAGCTTTGTTATCCAGTATGGCACGTTCAGCCTCTCTACCTTGTAGAGTTGTGTGGTCTGTGCTACAAAGCCTTCAATAAGGTAATCTAGTATGTGCTGACGCATTTTGTGTAAACCCCTCAAAAGCTGATCTGCAGGATTAAAACGGTGTACTCTTATTAAAATCCTACTTCTACTACGCCTACTTCTCTAACTCAGTCAGAGATGTCGCCATGTGACACCAGTGATTAAGTAGGCAATCAGACAGTATTGATTAGCGCGATAAGTAGGTGTGCAAGTCCGAGGATGTATGGTGCATTTCTCAGTGGCTGTCTGACACAGGAGTGTCTGTTTGAGCGGATGGATCCTTAGTCTACTGTCAGCCTTATGTGCTTTATGCCTCCTGCAGTATTGATTTTTTACACTCTCATTAATACAAAATCCACATTTCAAAAACCAGCATTCATTCATTTTAGAGCCCAAATGAATCAGATTTTAAGGGCAAATAAAACATTTGGCGCACGATATACGTTTGTGCCAGTACACTTTTCTGTCATACTACTGGACCCATTTTCCTAAGCTATGCTCCATTAACTTTTAATTATGAGAGTACGACACGCAGGTGAGTGCAGGAGCAAAAGCGCACGATGAGAAATGTCAGCTGCAGCTCTGCGTGAGCGGATCATGCGCCTGCCTCTAACCTAAGCAAACATGACTGCAAAGGGAAAGGGAGAGGCGAACTGGGAGCCAAAATATGACAGTGTGGTTTGTAAACAGGCAGCTGGGCTTTGTGTGGAAGGGATGAACAAAGAGAGCAGCCTGTCCTCGGGGAAAGAGAAGGCAGTCTGACAGCCTAGTCTGAGCTGCCTGGGACTCTGGGAGGAGAGATCTGGACTGGCCTAAATCTACTCCTCGGTTTCACTATTCTCCTTGCTCCCCTCTTACCCCTCCCGCCGCCTGTCCTCCCCCCCCTCTATTCAAGCTACAGAGTTTATGCTCTCTGCGCAGCATGAGTAAGGGAGAGTGATAATAGAAAAAGGCAGTCTTGCTGCCTCAGTACATTTACTCCCCTCTCTATTTCCTCACATCCAGGAGAGAGATAAGTTTTACATGTCCCGCACTGTGGTGTTGGAGCTTCTGCAGGCTCTCAAGTTCAAGTCTCCTGTGCCTGACACAAACTTGTTACTGCTGGTCCAGGTAGAAAATAAATCTTTCATACAGCTCCAGAAAACCTCCACCGCCGATGTGAAACATAGTGTTTGTTGTCAGTTTGTTTGTGCAGATATTGGCACACGACTGGCTGAATCCACCATCATCCAGAAGCACATGATCTCCACGTTGCCAGGGGTGAGACTTTGAATCTCTTTATGTTACAATCTCATTAAGCTCCACATCATAAAACAGTAGGAAGCCCAGTTGTTATTCCTTCTCAAGGATAAACTCTTTCCATTCTCCAGTGTACAACCGCTGCAATGGAATGCATGAGGCAATACATAAGTGAGCTGCTAGACTTCATTGCAGACATGCACACACTAACCAAGCTGAAAGTGAGTTTTCACCGGAAATCCACGACTTGCAGCTTTGCATGAAAGCTGTATGCCGATGTTAAAGCTTCATGTTTTCTTACTTCTCTTTGGTCACTCAGAGCCACATGAAGGCCTGCTGTCAGCCGCTGCACGAAGACACGTTTGGGGGCAACCTGAAAGTGGGTTTGGCCCAAGTGGCAGCCATGGAGATCAGCAAAGGCAATCACCGTGATAATAAAGCTGTGGTTCGATATCTTCCCTGGCTTTATCACCCACCATCCACCATGCAGCAAGGGTAAGGAGGCTTAAAGGGCTTATATCCTGCTATTGTTAAGCCTTCCAGAGTTAATTATATCCATATAGGATACTATATTACCTTTAGCCCACCAAAGAAATATTTTTTTAATGAAAATATCTCTCTTTATATCTCTTCCTAGAAGAGGTTGATCCCCACTTTGTAATGTCACAATGTGAGGATCCAGCAGTCCTTTTTGTGGATTGGGAGGGGCTGGTACTCAGGAAGCGAGGGTGGAATGCTCAGAGATAAACTTGGAAGATTGCGGGTTTGATTCCTGCCTTGCCACCAGTATACCAGTATACCCAGCAGGTGCTACCCATCCCTTGTCCTTGCCTTTGCCGGCTCCCATTACCCCTTTTAAACTGCCATTTCTGGCTAAGCGGCTGCTTTAGGCCTTTCGCCCTCCCCCTCTGCTTCTGCTGCCATAGTCAGAGTTGGGAGTGACAAAATTCACAAAAAGAAGAAAAAAACTGCAAAAAAAAGTTTGTTAGTTTCACCTCCATATCAACTTCTTTAGTTTATAGTCGCTTGAGGGTGACAAACTAGATAATTATAGAAGAATTGGAAAAAGTCAATTTTTGGATTTCCTTGGCAACAGAGAATTTTTGTTCACCAGACTCACATTTATAAAATGTTAATGTGTATCTCATGTTCGTTCGTTCAGCTTGAGCCAGGGAATCGTGTGTAAAGTTTTTACAATGATCTGGTTAAAGATGAGCGAGCAACAGGGAAATGCAGCTTTTGCAAGCTTGACACTAATGCTGATCGAAATATAAAAACTTCAAAATATATATGTTTTTCCCATATTGCTTCCCAGTAATGATCAAGGAGTTTGGAGCTGATAGATTGAAATCCTTAGGTGGAGTTTACATTTGTAGACGGTACAGAAGGTGCTTTTTTTTTAGGGAGGGGGGGTTCAAGATGACGCCCTTTTCCCAGGGTTAAAGGTCAACAAAACTTTGGTAGACTTAAGCTGATGCCATGTATGTGAAATCTTGGTGGATCGCTAGAACAAAAGTTTTCTTTTCCCAATTTAGGCGAAAATTGCAAAATTCAGCACTTTGCCTCAAAATGGCCACCAAGCCGGTGGACCCATTCATTTTTTGAGGGTCTCGCCCGCTGTGATGTCATCATTTTTTAGAGGGGGGCGTCCACTATGTGAAAAAATCCTTTTCACTGGGTGATAGGTGTGTGCAGTTGGTGAGTTTTTTGAGTGTATGGCGGGGGAGACATTTTTGCTCAAAGGCGCTGTAAGAAATAGGAATTGCAAAATCAATCTAGTCCTTGTAGTCAAGGACTGCTGCTGGCGGGCCATAATTATAACAGAATTAAATACCAGCAACTTTGTCTCTCTTCAGAATCAAACCTAATACTATAAGGAAAATGTGATTTAGTTATTATTTACTGGTTATAAAGCTTTGATTCAAAATCACTAGAAAAAAGGGGGAACGGTTTACTTTTATCCTAATTTTATCAAAAAGCGTATTTAAATCAGAAATATTGGATACATATTTTTCTTCAGTTTTTTTGGGTTACCTTGTTTAAACAATTTTTTATTGTTATTTGCTTAAAAGCTCCTTTTTAAAAACATGCCATAGTGGAAGTAAAAATGAAGAACATCTTTAAATGGAGGGACTCTCTCCATCATGCTTACAGCACATTTCTTCTTCCTTAAGTCCTGTTTTTTGTTTCCTTTTAAGATCCACATTTTATTGTGTGACCATTTGTGACCATGTTGTGCTCTACAGCTGCCATAAATAGAAAGAAAGTGACATAAAAAAATAAAGTCTTCATTTATCTTGAGATGCTGCTCTGCATCACTGGGATGAACGTTCAAGGATGACAAATCCAGACTTCAAAGCATCAAAGATCAACGATCCTTTTAGTGGGAGTGTGTGACAGCAAGCAGATGCACAAGTGTTTTGTTCTTCAAAAGTATAGCAGTTACAAGCCTTGTGGTACTATACAGGAAACAGGACAGTAAAATATAGACACGACAGCGAAATGAAAGTACGTTAAAAAGGAAAAACATAATGAAATTTAAAAAAAAAACATTTTATAAAAGTTAGCAAAGACAACAGAAAACCTTTTAAAATCAAACAAAAAAAATCATAAAATAAATGTATTGGTTCAGAACTTAATCACCAGTTAGAAAGGAAAAAACACATCCATTCATAAAATTGATTTTAATATATTCTGGAAATACAAAAAAAGAAAACAGAGACCAAAACAGACATTAGATCTATTTAAAATCTTCATTCATCTATTAATCTCTTTCATACTCCAAAGCCACTATTGTGACATCCATACACTGTAAAGGAAGTAGCCTAAACATGAGAAAAGATTAATAGTTTCAGGAATAAAATCTCATTGACCTTGTGGTAGAGTTTAACCCTGTATACTGGAAGGTTGTGAGTTCAAGTCCAGGCTAAGTAATACCAAAGATCCAGTGCCCCCTGCTTAACACTCAGCATTTGCATCAGCAAAACTCACCTTCTTCATTGTCATTATTCTTGCTTCTCACGGCCAAAGTATTTAGGAGTTGTTATTTTGAAACTGCAATAAAACATCGGAGTACACTTTTAGGCAGTTGAAACTGGTTTTGTCAAAAAAAAAAAGATTTTGGTTTTGTTTTAAGGAGTCTAAATGATCTGATTAAATCTGTATCTTTCTAAATGAATAAAACTATTTTTATTGCAAAATAGAGGGTTTGACCTAATAGAAAAAAAGGAGGATTACAAATAATTTATAAATAAAGTTTGATTTGATTTGAAACTTTAATTAGAATCGGAGTTTTCAGTACAAAGCTTTTATTTTCTGAGACCACATGTACTTGTAGAAACGTAATGTAAACTTAGACAAAAACAATTGATTTCTGACTCAAGTGAATGGGAGGATCTCAAACTTTGTCTTATTTTGTGTCCAAAGACCTAAAGAATTCATCGAGTGCGTGTCCCACATCCGTCAGCTGTCTTGGCTTCTTTTGGGCTCCTTGACTCACTGCGCCCTGCACCAAGGCTCCACCTCCTGCATGCCCATCCCCCTGGATGCTGGCTCCCACATCGCAGATCACCTTAAAGTCATCCTTATTGGTTTCCCAGAGCAGTCAAAGGTCAGCTGAAAAAGATTTTCCTCCAAGTGGTCAAACTCTTTGCATTGTCTGAATAAGCCGTTTTCTGATCCTTTGCTTCGTTTCCCCCAGACGTCGGTGCTGCACATGTGCTCTCTGTTCCACGCCTTCATGTTTGCACAGTTGTGGACTATCTATTGCGAGCAGACAGCTGCTGCTCCGTCCCTGCAGAACCAGAACCAGACAGAGTTTTCCTCTGGCGCTATTCTCACTGGCCTGGAGTTCTGGAGTCGGGTTACACCCAGCATCTTACACCTCATGGCTCACAATAAAGTTGTAAGTAAATTACTTGGTTGTTTTCAAACTCAAAATAAGTGGTGAAAATGAGATTTGTTGTATGCCGTCAAACAAATGCGTTTATTATGTTCTTTAGATGGTGGAGATGGTCTGTCTTCATGTCATCAGTTTGATGGAAGCCCTGCAAGAATGCAACTCTACCATTTTTGTCAAGGTTAGACTTCATTTCTGGGCATCTTTTGCAATATTAAAGTCACACAATCCTTACTCATCCTTATTTTTGTGTTTCAGTTAATTCCTATGTGGCTACCCATGATTCAGTCAAACCTAAAGGTAAATCTTTTACACAATAAGTAAGAACCTACACTCTTTAAATTAAGTCGAACTGATAAACTATACACTCTTTTGTACACTAGCATCTGTCTGCGGGGCTGCAGCTGCGGCTTCAGGCCATCCAGAACAGAGTGAACCACCAGTGTCTGCAGGTCCAGAGTCCCGGAGCTCCTCCCATTGCCCTGCGCAAGTGGCTCCAATGCACCCAGTTCAAGATGGCTCAGGTGGAGATCCAGTCATCGGAAGCAGCTTCTCAGTTTTACCCCATGTGAGCTGATGGATCCTCTCAAGTTTACAAATCGTAACCCTGCAACCTAAAAAAGGGCTCCTAGAAACTTTGTGGGATTCAGACTTAAGCACTTTTGTGCTTTTACAGAAAATCTATGCGTCTTCGGGGCACGTCCGTGTGCCCACCTGATGGAGAGTTTCCACATTAGTGGTATTGAGGATTGGAAACAAGTGCTTGAATGAATTCACTCTGTTAAATTCATATCTCACGACTTTTTAAGTTGCTTGGATGCAAGATGAAAATAAAAAAAGTACAAATCTTTGTAAACTGTGTGACACTTTGTCATTTTGCTTGAATTGCCAGCCCCTTCAAACATTCAAATGTGACATTTACTGGCCTTTGACTAGCAGGTGGATGTGGAAAATGTCCCGTATGATAATAATGCAGATAAAAATCAGCTCCGTTCTGGGTGAGAACCTCAGGTGTCTGCGAGAAAATGACATGACATGCATTACCCAGCTCCCGTCTGAGATGCTTGTCAGACTGTCAGTCATGCTGCCCGCTCCCATCAGGGCTCCGATCGATCAGAGGCCAATCTATGTTGTGGCAGCAGCTTTATAACTCAATAATGTGGAGCCAGACATTGGAGACAAACAAGACTATTTCGGTGGTGCTCCCCCCTCCAAAGTAAAGAGCAACCCCCCCTTCCACAGACGGCCCATCTCCACATTGGAAGCAGCGAAACAGACCGGCCCACGCATACGCAGAGCAAACACAATTACCTTTTGGCCTAATGTGGTTTGTTGTGATTAGGCAGTGTTGTGAGTTCTAACTGTATTACCACGAAGTTCCTCTCTGAGAATAACAGATGACACGGCAGGAGGGCAGCACATTAATCTTGGTTTTGATCTTTGCTGCTGCAAGGATTTCATTATCAAGCCTTAAGAACAATTAGATCTGATGATATCCATGCATCTGCTGGGGGAACTAGCTTACTTATGGGATGAAAAGACCAATTTCATTTCTGAAATATTACTTTTCTGACATGCTAAGAGGTGTTTCAGTCCCTCAATAGCGGTGTGACACATAAAGATGGACACACACACACTCCCCAGTGACCTCCAGCTAGCTGAGACCGGCTGCAGTGGCCCTTCTCATCAGTCTTGGCTCATCAAAGAACTCCTCTCCTGCTGTGTGTGTGTGTTTGTTATTAAAATGGTGCAGGTGTGTGCGTGTGTGTCCCTTCGCGTGCATAGGTGTGTGTACATGTTTAATCAAGTCCCCCATGTTCCGGGGTTGCATCTGCCAGCCACTGCCACCGTTGTGATCGTTTGAACTCGCAGCCCTTTCGGAAAGAGCCTCTCTCATTAGCGGCAGCTTATGTAATCAGTGTCCCACAGGTATCTAGCACTTTCCCCGCCCTCGCCTTGCCTGCCTGCTGCCTCCTGCAGGACCATATGGAAGCGCTGACCTGATGAGCAGACAGCTGGAAGTGCTGAGGGTAATTAACACTGACCACTGGTCACTGGGGAAGCCGGGGGTGTGAGAGTAACTCCTCTAAGGTGGTGAAGGTCAGTATTGGAAGAACTGCGCACGTAGGATGAGGAAGTCTTGATTAAAGAACACCTTTGAAAATCTGTTTGTTGTGGGCTGTTTTGAACTCAGATGCTCTATGTGAGCCTCCAAAACTTGTCGGGACAGTGACAAACCTTGGTTCCACTGCCCCGAGCTGTCACGTTGCTTTCATTACAGTGAAATCCACAGCGGCCTGGCTGGACAATGCATGAATGTTTAAATTGCTCACCGTGTCCATCGGCATTACCGTCAAGTTGCACATCTAAAGCAGGGAAAGCAAAGTACTCGTATCCATTGACATTACTCAGTGCTCTCTTCATCAGCCTGGATGACATAGATTTTGTTTGTTTCACATCACTAGGTACAGCCTCCACATAATGTGCAAAAGAGAAGACATCTAATGCGAGGTATATTTTTTTCTCAATTCAAATAATGATTCCCCTAAAGCATCTTGGATTTTTGCTTAGGTTGCAACAATTCATCCAAACACACAGACGTCAACAATTTCTGGTGACATCCTTATTGATCGAGCCAGGAGCAAGCACAATATGTGACCTATACGTTTTGGGGTTTTGCGTCATTAAGCCCTGCAGGGATGGAATAAGGCGGATGATCGCAGATCATTAAAGTTGCACTGTGTGAGACAGACTGAGAGCATGTCCTGCATGGCAGGGGGCCCAGGAGACAAGGCCAGCTCAGCTCTGCCCAAAGCATGAACAGCGCAGCACAATGTTCACAAGCTAAATATAAAAGTCTCCCTTTCTTTCCCGTTCAAAAACCCCTCCACCAGCTTGCCTCCTTTGTGTGGCGGTGCACCTGCACGCGGGTCTGCTTTGACACAATGGACTGAAGCTCTGTTGTTATGTACAGCTTTATTTACAACTGAAAAACCCAGCAGTTATCAATTTATGCACATCTTTTTCAACCATCTATTTATAATGCATAAATTGTGTAAGTACTATTGACTGCCAAATATACATTAATGGCTTGCTCCGTGAAAACATTGACATAGATCTAAATGGTAGCACATTATTTCAATTCTTACTATGTATAAACATATGATCTGTTACGATGTACATGAATTAACAGTCCAGAAGGCAGGTACTTAAGTATCAGTATTTACATTCATGCATCCATCATTTTGCTCATATAGGTACATGGTGGGGTATTTTATTACCTAATGCCTGTTTGTGCACTTGCAAGCATGTGTTTTTTTTTTCTTCGTTTTTTTTCCACATTTCCACAGCTTAGCCAATATCTATACTTAACTTACAGAGCCGGGCGCTTTCTCACAGAGAGCACTCATCTGCATGCACACTCACATACAGACAGATCCATACATGCATGCACACACGCATATTTTTATTTATTTTTTATATGGTTGGGGTTAGGAGGGTGGTGTTGAGTGATGCTCCTGATTAGCAGATTTGCTCCAGCGGGATGTGGAGGATGCCTGAGTCACACTTGTCTCCGTTGAGGCAATCCTCCCTGCAACCTGATATCTGCAGTCAGCTAAATCTCCTGCGTCTCTTCAGTCACTAGGTCAGCTTTGGGCTTGGGTTCCCGCTTTTTTATAGTCAAGGAGAGTTGACAGATGAAGAAAACTGGAAAATTTTAACTCAATGAGCTGTTGATGTTGAGATGTTTGCAAAGATATTAGTTTTTAACTCACATTCTGATAACACATTATAAAAAGCTGAAATTTTCTTTCATTTTTTTTAAGTTGAAGGGGAAACAGAAATATCAACCTCCTTTAAATTCAGACACTCTTTGCAGAGCAAGGGCGTTATCCGAACCAAACTGTGAGCATGCCAAACGCTTCGGAGTATCACTTACAGAAGTTACAACAGATCTACCAGTAAAATGAGTAAATTCATAAAAAAATTATTTTAAAGATGGGAAAAATTTACTATTAAAGTGAAAAAAATATATAGATAAAAATGGCTGACAGATCACACTGTCTAGACATTTGTTAGAAAACATAAAAGTCCATGATGATGTGTGTAAGTTTCTTTAAATTGCATAGTCGGATAAATCCTCATCTCAGAGCTGGGACCTGCACATCATCTGCCTCATAATGGAGAACACAAAGATGAACAGTGAGAGGGCTGAAGTATAATAAAAAAATGTTGCATTCTCTGTTAAAAAAAATTGCATGCATGTTATTTGTGATGGGGTTTTCTTTCAAGTTGCCTGTGGGACTGAAGGAGTTGCTGTGTTGTTTTTTTTTTTTTTCTTCCATCGCTAAATGAACAGCATGTGAGGTCTGGATCTGCTGCAGACCGGCAGTCAGTCCCTCTCCAGCCAGCAGCCAACCAGCCTGTCAGCAACACTTGCTGCTACCAAGAGCATAATGTTCAGCCTGCTGTGCTGCTTTTGACACCACAGTCCCTGTCAGGCTTTTTTTTTTTTTTTTTAAGTCCTTTCTGCTTTGATTTATTTTGTCCTCCCGTGTTTCTGCTCTTCTCAAGGTCGGTGGTGTCTCCTGTCCCGGCAGCAAGCCAAGCAAAAGGAAAGGTTTACCTTTTTGAAAAATGTCAGGTGAAACCATTGAGTGAGAGGAGTTTTTTCAGAACAAGGTGGGAAATGTGATGGTGAGTCAGCTCCTGTGGACTCCAAGAGACAGTCTATACCACAGTGTTGTTCGTACTAATGGTCTTCGTGTTTCGGATGCTCATGGCGTACTCCCCACGACTTGTCCCATTTTCCTCTTTCCTCAATGGTTTTCTGTAAAAAAAAAAAAGGAAAAAAATAAAATAAAATTGTAAAACCTTAACAAAAAAATTACCACATTTATTGCATTGTGTTGTACACCAGATTTTAAAGTGTGCTGTCAATGAATGATTTTTTTTTTTTTTACCTTATATCATATACAAGGTGCATTAAGTGAGACAAAAGAATCAAAGTCGACCAGTCAGAATTTAAAAGGCACATACTGTACCATAAAAAATATACTTTTTTTAGTTTTTAAGTGAAAAGTTCTTTCCCTGACAATCCATAAAGCGGTGTTTTGCTCCATTCATGGATCTGTAAAACCCTGTTCTCTGAGCACCGGTCCTAAAAGCGAGTGGGTCCTCACATTGTGACATCACAAAGTGAGAACAGCCCCTTCCAGGATGAGTCCGCACTGCCAGCTCTGCCCTCAGGCTAACACACTTTCACACAAACTTTGTCCCTGGAGCTATCTGTGATCAGCAAAACGCTTTCATTTTATATGCACAGTTACACACCCATCTTTGCAAAATTTCGGATGTTATTTGTTTTCGTGGCTGATATGCAGACTTGCTGCTCTAGGTTGATATAAAATGTACAGCCTCCAAAGGGAACAATAGGTGGAGCCTCAAAGATTGAATCATCTTACTTTCGGGTAGGAAAAGGAGCTTGCAAAAATAACTAATATTTCTTACAAAAATGTTTTTTAGTGTGCCAAAGGTAGCTAATATATAATCCTATAGTGTATATGGATATAAATAATAGCATGGTATAGACCCTTTCAATATGTTCACAGTAAATCCAGGGGTTGTTTGCAACAAGCTAAAAGTTAGCCACAATAGAAGTGCTAACCGCATTTGTGTTTTTACAATAGGCCTACAGTATCTGTAGTTCCCAACCTTGTTTGCAACACATGACAGAGGAGACTGATACTGGCTGCACTAACTCCCAACTTTGTTAGTAACATGTTAAAAAATAGCAAAGTCCGACACCGCTACATATTAGCTTAATTAGCATATTCACAATAACTGCAACTCCCAACCTTGTTTTCAACACTTAAGATAAACCAGACTAATACTGCTCAACCAAACGTTACTGTGATCATGCTTTTACCCAAAATTATTAGTAACATGTTTAAAAAAAATAAAATAAAATACAGTCTGACACTGCTATAATCTTGCTGTATTGGCATTTTCAAAATAACACTGAACCTTTTTTTTGAACAAAAAATTGAAGACTTTAAAGCCTGCCTTATACTGTATAAAAGTGCAGTAAGTACGTAATTCAGCCATTTACCCTCTAACACATGAGGCGTCGTCGGTGACGCTTAAACAGAAAATCTTTAACATAGTGTAACTTTTCAACCGTTAACACGATCAACGTAATTCCAGCAGATTCTGAAGGAGAAAAGCAGTGTTCTTTTTTGGCTTTTTTTTTTACAAGAACATAAACACTGGAGCTCCAATGTTAAAGGGTTAACATTCCACTCCAATCCTTTTTTGATCTAATGTAACAGTTGTCATCTATTAATCATGGTTACGCCTTTTTAAGCCGATTTCTAGTTCATAGTTCATAGGACTGTTGATGCAGAGTAAGCCTGCTCTCTCCCACTAGCTTACAGCCCCTCACAACCTCAACCTAACCTCATCAGTACAACAAAAATGGTGAGCAATATTGGAGCTATCCAGCCGTACAGATTTGAGCCAGACACCAACTCGGAGTAGGAAAACAAAGACGTAAATGGATCTATTTGTTTGCAAGTGGATGCATCACAATAGAGCAGTGGCCAGCAGATTGTAGATTTTACGTAACTACAAGCTTTTCCAAACTGCATTTTTCATCAGCTCCTAACTAACAATGATTAGAAAAAAGAAACAAACACTCAGAATCACAATTTTAATCTCTATCATGACAAAAATGCTGCCTTTAAACTGACGTTTGTTAACTTTCATGTTGATTTGATAATCTAACTAACCAGTCTTTTCTGAGAAGCTCATTTTTTTCAAAGTCTTTGAACAGCATGCAATGTTTTCCTGCAGCTAAGGTATGTTACCCTGTCTAAGCAAATGTGGAAACATCAATGCATTACCTCTTCCCTCTCACTACTGGCTACATGGCAAAGCTACCTTTTTGTGGACAAAATGAAAAAATATTGTGACTGCTAGTGGCCTGTGAGCAGAAGTGTCATTCAGTGAAGTCTCTTTCAAGCGCTTCCTAATGCATTTGTAGGTATTATGTTTGTCCAGTGTACTGTAGTTTCTGCACCGGCTCCCTCAGCTGCTCCCCTCTGCTTGGCCTTACGTAAGTCAAAGACAGATCTAAATACAGTTCGTACAGTCATTGTCCCTCTCAACACTGTACGCTGCCTTCACAGGACCCCCGAGCAACATCTTAAATCTGCTCCCCCCTCTTACATACTCTGGCCAGCCCACCACCCTCTCATCTGAAAGTGCATGCCAGCTGGTGCAACTCCACACAAACATGCAGTCTGAGTCAAAATCTGCTGACCGTCTCCAGCAATTGTGCAGTGAGGAATAAAGTTCTAGTAACGGAGTCCTGAGGGTGAACTGAGCTGATACATGGTGTAATCTAACCTAATGCAACTCTGTGAATATAAAATGTTGTGCTTTGTTTTTATGTTTGGGAACTCAAAACTCTACAGCTACGCTGATGTGGCGCATTCAAAGAAATAATGGAAGCACATGACAAATAGGAAAAAAAAATGCATTTATTAAAGGGTAACCAAACAGAACAGGTAGAGGCTGACTCCACCCACAAAATTTGAAAATCCAGTCAGAGGGGTCAGGCTGGAGAATCTCAGAATCTACAGGATTCTCAGGGACAGTTATCATTACTGGAGCTGCAGATCATGACATGGGACTTGAATGTTTTGACCAATTACGAAATTCAACTGTAACACCTCATTTCAACCTGTAGGGGGCAGCACATAGAAGGTTTTAGATCATTTTTGTTAAAATTATAATTATATTATACAATTGAAATAAACTTAAATATTATAAGTTTATTTATTTTTTTAATTATTTGTCAAGGATAATCAACTTTTGAAAAAAAAAAGTTGATTTAGGCTTTAGTAACCCTTTGATTTTTGAGAAAACTGGAAAACCAAGAAACACATTTAACAAATCTCAATCAAAACATCAAAACTTTTTCAACTCTTTAAAAAAAAATAATGGTAGATTAGAATACCCAAAATTTCCCCTTTGGAGAGATTGTGTCATGTTATTTCCCTGAGCTGATCACCACTCCGCCTTAATGGGTTTCACCTGTGTCTCGTTGTTTTTTCCCTCCTCTTGCTGTATTGAATCCTTTCCTCCCAACACTTCCCTGCAGGTTTGTTTTGTTACACTACAGCCTCTTGTCTCTCTTACCAGTTTTTTGATCCTATGTGTTATGTTTTTGCCCTTGAGTTTTCGTTTGGACTTTGCCTTAGTAACTCTGATTCATTTTTTTCAGTTTTTTGGATTTTTTTGTTATTAAAGACTTCATTTTTGGAACTGCCAGCTGTCCTGCATTTGTGTCCGCACACCAAAGTCTGACATCGTCTTTCCTTTTTCAAAGAGGTGTATGTGTGTAAGGGAAAAGGGTGTTTTATTATTTAATCAGCTTTGTATTGATGTATTTATTGTATTAAATTGTTTTGTCTTGCTTTTGGTTTTTCAAATTTGATTTTTTTTATGTAACGCCCTTTCAGTCACATAAGTTGGAAAAGTGCTGTATAAATAATTTTAGATACATTTAGCTAAATTATACTATTCCTTTTGTTTGTGTCACGTTGAATCATTCCTGAAAATTAAACCTTTTTTTAAATATATTGTTTCATTGTCTACACCATTGCACTCAAAATTACTCATCAAAATCATCATTCATACTCATCATTTTTACAAAAGCATCATTTTTTTATGTGCAGAATAAAAAAACAAAACAGTGTTTTTGTGATGTTGCATGTTATGTTCAGTGGTGGATGAGGGCTGCATGTACACTCAGACTGGAACATCTGGACACACCTGCTAGCATGACGCCGATGGATGAATGGCTGCTTGGCGAAAAGGCAGAACTGTGTGCCTGCTGTGAAACAGTCAACGCACAAGCAGTAAATCATAAAACACGTATGGACCATCTGCTAAGGCAGCAGGCACTTCAGGCAAGATATGGGCCTCCGAATCAACAATCCACTTTTCATGCATGTTTTTCAGCTGTGGGAGGAAGCCAGAGCACGCAGTGGAAACCCACACAGAGGACAGAGGATCAAGCAACCTCCACACTTTTGCTGGCAAATCGCAACTAAGGCCACTTTAAGTCACTAAATGTCACAACAAGGACATTCAATTTATGTTTAAGTTAAATCTGTACCAGGATGGTTCTCATCTCAAACTAAATTAAGAGTAAAACTAAAAGTTGAGTCAGCTGGGACAGCTGAACAGGTGAGCTGTGCACCAGGGACACATGCTGGGCTCGTGGAACAGATGCTGCTTGCTGTGTCCCTGTGGGTCCAGGAAAGCCTTGGAAAAGAAGCGATCCATCATCCCAGTAGAAGCACATTTTGCTGTGGGAGGCAGAGAGTTGGAAGGATACAGGTGCAGCAAAGGGATTTGGGATAGACCAGCTTTTCCCTAAGGATGCTGCTGTTTACAGGCAACATTGCTGGACTCAAATTAGTTCAATCTAAGTGAAGTTGCGTGGGAGGAGGGTGTTCAGGTTTTTCCGTGGAAGTTATAAAGAAGTGTTTTGATTCCCCGGTAGAAGAAGTGGACCCATTATTTTGTCCAATCACAGCTAGGATGTTCCTGAACGTTGAAAAAAAAGAATGATGCTAGCATCATCGAATCTCTTCAAATATGGGAGGAACGATAAGAGTTTCAAGTCATAAGCTAAGCTGATCATTCAATCTTTTGACTTTTTTTCTCAAAGATTTTACATACAAATCCCTACAAATTCTATCTATTATCAAACACGGGGTTAGCTGTTTTCTGCTCTAATGTTGCTTTTTTCTTGCAGCTGTAGCTAAAAGGCTATAAAATAAGAAAAATACAAATAAAACTCAAAAATAATTTGAGTTTAAAAAAATTCTGGGAAACTTTTTAAAGCTACCACCCTAAAAATACAACTAAAAACAAGCACATTTGATAGGAGTAGACATAGGTGGGACAACAAATAAGAATAATGGATCTTTTAATGTGTATTTAGGAAAAGAAAAAATTCTAAAAGGAAGTTGTGGAAAAACTTGCTGGGACGCCAAATTATCAAAAACTGGACACACAACTACAATCAGAATCACAAATATGTTTTAAAGGCTCTTGAACAGAGAATGGAACAGTCAGTGAGATTAACTAGAATCAAATGAGATGTTGTCATTGCTCTGTTTTTTACAAGATCTTTTTTTAAGCTATGAAGTGAAGTATTATATATGTATAACTGTCTGCTAAGGCAGTTCAAGCCATGCTCAGGGCTTGAAATATAAAATAGTAATCCTTTACCCCTCTCTTTAAAACTCACTCCAATGAAAATTGTGTTTTAGGTGTTTTTAACATTCTTGGTGCATTTTTTGTGTTTCTGAGTATTTCTTTATCACAGGAGCAGATCCAAGAATGCTGTTGATAAAAACTTGTAATTGTTACATAGAAACTGCAATCAGCAGGACACAGGCACTCCATTACGACGCATCCACAAATACGACAGTTTGTGTTGTCGTTTCCTTGTCTGAGCTGAAATTGAGTTCAAACTTCAAACCTGCACGGCTGGAAATCTCACCATTTGTGTTGCAGTGGTAAAGTTGGGTGGGATTGTGAGGAGCTGTAAGCTAGTGGGAGAGAGTGTGAACAAAGGTTTGATGGGATATCAGCTCAGACAAATTCCGCTCCAACAGTTCGCCAATACCTCAGAGGGGAATTTTTAATGAACTACTGCTGCTTTACAGAAATGATGCCCTAGAAAACTACACATTTTTTGATTTAGGCTAAAAACAGCATCTTCCTAATAAAAGACCACCAGGAATGCAATAGATCAAAAGATAGTTGAAGCGGGTCTTTAATTGCATTTTTGCCATTTCTATAAATATTTTAGGAATAAATTAAAATACAGCAAATGTGCCATCTTGGTGCCACTTCACACCATCAATGAGATCCAAAGAGCATAAGACTTTTTGAGTTTTGGTCAAAGGTTCTGTATGTTTTTCTAACTCCCCTTGTTCTCGTTTCATTGAAATACAGCGGGTCATGAAGGATTTTATTTTCTTTAATGTTTTTTTCTACATTTTCATAAATGTTTTTAAAATCTATATGACTTTCATACTGTTTTAAGTTTTAGTTCACTTGGTTTTAATTGAATTTTGTTTTTCAACAGTTACATTTTGCCCTTTAAAGGCCTGGTTATAATCATTAAGTGAGTTTCTTGTTTTACTAAGAAATCTATTTTTGAAAAACCTGAGGAATGTGAGAGATAAGAACTGCAGCCAGGTTGGGGGAAGTGAATCTTAGGATCAATTATATTGGTCAGAAGTTGAGGTTTTGGGGAGGATAGCCAATGATTTGTGGGTGCAAACATGCTGGATCACTACGAGATTTGAGTGGTGGGGGGCTGAGTTAGGTTCCGCAGGTTCAGGTCTCCAAAACTTTGTAAGATCCTTTCCATCTCCAAGTAAATTGTTAATTTGAACTCTTGATTTGTACTTCTTTCTTTTTCTACTACTTCTTCTTTGAGTGAAGTAAAATATAGGGAGAAATTTTTGGAAAGGGAATCACGTCTCAACAGGCAAAATAGTATTTGTCAATCCCTGATTGTACAAGTGTTCCCACTTGAAAAGATGTGAGAGTTCTGCAATGTTTAGATAGATGAAGTTCAATTTTGAAAGGACAGAACCTAAGAAAAAATATCCAAGAAGTCACAATGAAAAAATAAAAACTATTTGAATAACTGTGCCAAAAATCAGTATTAAAGGACACCAGGGACACGACTGCAAACCTGAACAAGACTGGAATCAAGTAAGCAAGCAGCTTGATGAAGAGAGATCAAGTGTGGGATCAATTATTAGAAAATGGACAAAATACAAGATCTCCCTTCAACATGCAAGGAGGAGAAGCAAGAACACTTGGTTATGTCTCAAGAAAACCAAATTTACTATGAGTTATGGGTGTGGAATCATCATACTTTGGGACACCTTTTTTCAAAGGGGATGGAACAATTTCAAGGAAAGGGTGAATGGATCCAAGTATGGTGAGATTTTGGGCAAAAACCCTCCATCCTCTTGGGAATTGAAGATGAAATGTAGCTGGACTTTCCAGCACGACTATAATCCCAAACACGACCCTGATCATGAAGGAAGTATTACGTCAAAATCCTTTCAAGGTTCTGGAGCCATGTCTTCAGACTTCAATCCAATAGTGGAGCGAGTTGAAAGTCCCTGTTGCCCGGCAACAGCCCCCAAAACACCACAGTCCTTGAGAAGATTTACGTGGAAGACTGGGACAAAATAGCAGCGACATTGTGTGCAGACCTGAAGACATACTACAGGAAACTTTTGACCTCTGTCATTGGGTTACAGTACAAAGTATTGTCATGAAGTTTTGCTACTCACCAAATACAACTAAATTATATAGCAATGTTTGAAATCTCTCATAATAAAGGTGCATCTATAATGAAGACTGCAGACCTCTCTCAGCACTTTAATTTGCAGAATCAGTGACTGACAAACGCGTTTTTGCCTCTCCGTTTTTATCTGCGTCATAATTCCAGTTTGTTTATCTCCCCTGTTGCAGGATGGGTGAGGAGGTTGCACGTATCTCTTTTCTTTCTGCACCAACACTTTTCCAGAGGGAATTTCCTTGACTAAGGTTATCTGGACCTTTCCCTCTCTGTGAAAGTGCTGAAGCTTCGCTGTGGCGCCTCATTTGTCCACTGTGGCTCCCTTCAGCGTTGCCCTGCAAGGACAAATCCTTAATTCTGGCAGACTGTCCGGCCCTTTTGTCTGCTATGTGGGAGCTCTGAAGGGACAGGGGTTATTTTGCAATTTAGCTATCTTGGCTTTCTGGGCGAACAATAAAGAAAACTTAACATTTTTATGGACGTGGTATTGCCTTCATCGCTTAATCATAATCTTTCAGAATGAAGAGGCAGCGGGTCTTAAAGAGCGGTTTTCATCTGCCGCATTTTAAAAATGCTGCTGATGGACAGCCGGCTCAAAGGTGATTCCGCCTTGTTTATTCTTCCCAGGATGTAATCTTTGCGCAGACTGACCGTGTCGCTTCGGGCCGCCGCACAGGGCAGAACGCCGGGGCGTCAAGCCGACCTCTGCCCGGGCTTTCAATAATAAATGGCATGCTGTTGACACATGGCAGGTGCAACACAACACTTCACAGATTAGATTAATATTTCATAAGAAAGCTGTGCAATCACAACACACTCTTGCCTTTTTGGGGTTTGGGGAGTGAATCACTGTGAAATTGGGACATGTGTTCAGCTATTTACAATTACTCTGGCCATCTGGCAAACTATAGTTTAAAAATGGGCGAATAAGCACATTTCTGAGTTTACTGGATGGCAATTTGGAAAAAGGGAAATCAAGGATATGAATGTTTGTACTCACAAAGACTTTCTTTTAATCTTCGCATAAAAAGTAAAAGTGATGCAGCGTATAATGTGCTTCCCAGCGCAGTAAGTGATTAGGAAAAGCATTCATTACTCAGTTGGTTAGAGTTTTATTTGTTTTGGCTCCTCGGATGGCCGAGCGCCTGGACTGCAGAGTCATGGCGTTTGATTTGGACAGCACAGCAACACTGAAACGCAGCATGTGTTTCACTCATCTTCTTTGTGGTTGCGCTCACCAGCCTTTCTGGGTGCTGTGGACTCTGGATAGAATTGAATACATGTGATTCTTTGAGTCCCTTTGCATCTGACAGATGACTGGCAGAAAAAGATTATAAAGTATAACAAAAGGCCACGGAGGGCTGGGACTTGCAGAACTGGCTCTTCTGCTGTGCATAAGCGTTGGCTCGTAGCCAGTTGCTTTTTATTGGGAAAGCCCTGAGCACTGAGGGTCTAGAAGGGCTATATATAACAAGCTGTGTTCTCACTGACAGACTCTTTCTCACTGGGTTGTTGCCTAAACTCTTGCCCTGCGAGTGGACATTACATTTGTCCTCCTTTCCTTCCCGATAAAAGAAATGATGGATGACAGCAGCATCCACAACAAAAAAAGGGGTTCTATTTCTCTAGTTTGTTTTCCTATTGGTCCATTGCTCATGAATGTCTAAAGAGTCCAGTCTGTGTACTCCTTATTCAAAGCGTAAGGCAGCTTGGAGTGGCACTAAGTCTGCAGTCTGGAGCTCGCTGCACTTCAGGACACGACCCGCTCGCATGTATAAAAGATGCAGCCTGAGACTGAATGACAAATTAATTCATAAATAATAACTCGGGTTTGGGGCTGGAGCCCATATTGCAACAACACTTTCAAACCATTGCTGCATTAAAAAAAAGGTGCCCCTTGGCTACACAGGGGTCTGGAAAATTGCCATAATGATTTCCTGAGCCAACCACTTATTACTTCCACTGCCTGACTGCCTATTTGTTGTTCAAAGAGCAAAAGAGAAAAAAAAATCTGCTGAGGGAAGCTATTTCTGGCAATCAGGCTTAATACAGTTCCATAAATATAAAGGGTTTTATGCCACATCTTTTTAAAGACACATGAATAAAATATAGAATAGACTCCACTTTAGCAAATAGTATTCTAACTACATCAGAGCCAACAGATTCTACTTATTTTGATTATAGTAAACACGATGACCATTGCACAAAAAGCACTGTCAGAGTACATATGTGACACCATGCAGCCTGAAAGTCTCAAAGAAAATTGGGTCTGGCTGGGCTGCAGGCTCAAACCTCACGCAGCATTTTTTTTTTTTCTAATGAGCCAAATGGGAGGAAACTCTGAAACAGCTGGGAATCCTCTGCTTTTCCTCCTGCGTTCACTGCCACAAAGCTGGACCAGAGGCTGTAAACACTGAACAAAAAAAAAAAAAAAAACGTTTCACCAGCACGCACTTCACTTCATCATGTTCAGTGCTGGATCTTTATGCATGACTCAGCCCCGTGGATCCTCCTCTCGGACTTGTGTGCATTTCATTATGTAACCTCATTGTGACCCAAAAGGGTGATGAAAGGGTCATCATTCACTTTGTGCATTATTGTTGTGCTTTGCAGTCACTTTTGATGAAATATTGAATCACAGCTTCACAGTCAGGTACATCACATCACTACTTCCCTATCAGTGAATGGATCAGACAGAAAAATAATGACCTGCTTTACCTCATTTTAGCAATATAAGTCAGTGAACACAACCTTTGGTTGACTAGAATTTTCATAGATAGGTAGCAAATGTTAAATAAAACGTTCCATTTTGCTTTTATCAATATCTTGTGAATTATTGCCGAGTAGTCCAGCTTTATTCTCCTACAGTGAAATGTGGGTATATGTCCACTCTGTATGTTTTGTAGATTTGAAGGGGGTTTACACAATATTCCTTTTCAGTATTATGAGAGGGGTTTTTTTTTTTCCAAGAAAAAGCCTTTTTAGGATTTTTTTTTGCAGGACACTGGGTTCCTTTTTCCTCTCAGTGTGAGCTAAGTCTGACTGGTTACTACAGGATTTTTCTTTTAAGGGAGTTGTGGCATGGTAGACTTGTCAGCACCTCCCGGTCTGAGGGCAGAGTCTTCCCTGGAAAGAGGAGGATCTCAGATTTTAAGGCATTTCACTCTTTGGTGCCCTCGCTTTAGATGTTTTCTTCATTTAGACCCTAAATTATAAGAAGGCATTTGTATAGCTCAACATACTAAACTATAAATTTACTATTAAATATGTATTTCAAATGGTAATCATATGTGAAAAAATTTTCCTTCAAATGTTTTAATTAACGGATGAGGAGCTTATTCTGAATTAAAAACGTCATTTACAAGTGTTATTTTTTAGATGGTTTAGCCATCCAGTTTTGTTTCTTTCAGACATTCTTTACTGCAAGTCTTATAATTTCCATCCATTTTTCAAATATTTCATTTCTGTTTGGGGTCATGGAGAAGCTGGAGCCTATCCCAGCTACTGATTTGTGAAGGTGGGGTACACCCAGGACAGTTTGCCAGCTCATCACAACTACACACACACAAATTAATACCAAAGGGGACAATTTAGTGTCCCAGATCAACCAATGAAGCATGTTTGTGGGAGGAAGCCAGTGCGCCTGGAGAAAACCCACGCATGAACAGGGAAACTGAACACAAAAAGGACCCAGCCAGGATTCAAACATTCTTGTTATGAAGTGAGAGTACTAACTAACCACTACTCTACCGTGGTAATTAAAAACTTCCAGACAAAAAAATGTAGACCAAAGAAGCAAACTTCTCTGAAAAATCTAAAGGAAATTGATGTAAATTACTTTTTACACCAGTCCTCAACAAGTGGTAGGAAATAAATGAGGAGCTGGAAATATGTAACTAGTAGTTAGTATTTTTTATGAAGCAATAAGTGCTACATGTTTCAGTGCTTAGGTTTTGTCATCTTCTGTTTTTCTCTGTCAGTTTCACCACGTTCAGGTTAATCATCCACAGCTTTCTTAATTTAGTTAATCAACCTCAGTGTATTTAAGTGTCTGGTTTTCAGTTTCTCATTGTCAGGTCATCTGCCGTTTTACGTTCTGTCACCGCACTGGTCTGCGCTTCTGTTTTTGTCAAGTTTAAGTTATTTTAGTAAATGTTTATGTTTCTGCCACCAAGTCTGGTCTCCTGCATTTGGGTCCTCCACCACAATCCCTGACAATAAGAGTATGAAAAATTTTGACCAAAGTGAACTTTCTTCTTTCTGTGGGATGGTTGCCAAAAGGTTGCTTACTCTGGGTTCTAACAAATCTTAGTATCCAATTAAATAATAGTAGTGTGTTAGTCAAAGACATTCATCTTGATTTTTTTTCTTATTCCACTAATTATTGAATTTAATCCACCATTGATCTAATGGGGAATCAGAAAATTAACTGTATTTTTTGCAGAAATGTTTTAGTTTTATTGATCTCTTCAAATGATCTTCGTCTGCATCTCACCTTCATCGATTTATTCCTCCACTCTTAAAAGCCCTCCTTTTTTTTGTCTCTGCCACACTCAATCAATCAGCATTGAATGTTTGCTCTTCCACCAACATACATTCCAAAATCTGAATTGAACACATTTGATGTAAGATCTTTTTTACAAACCTTTTGATAGCCTTATAGCAGATGATAATGGCAGAGAGGAGGAAGACGACCGACACACAGCCCACCGTCCCAAGCACTATGAGGTCCACCTCCATCCACCAGGGCGTCAAAAGCGGCACCATGGGCTCTGCCACTAATCACAAGAAAAAAAGACGTTTTAAGAGAATGTTGCAGGTAAACAGCAAAAGCTGATATCTCAAGGAAAAAAAATATATCAAGCTAAAGTATATAGAAGAGCATGGAGGTGATTTTCTTCCTTGCTGAGGGGAAGCTGTGCCCTTGGTTACTCTGTAGGCCTCGGGTTCAACGTTCAAAGATATCCAGCCCAACACCATGAATCATTTAAAGTCCTGTCAGCCTTCCTTACACCAGCACTTCTTCACACCAATTACTGTTGCAAGAACCTTCTGGTCTTTCCACATTAGGCCTGTGGAATAGAACCAATCACCAGGAATGTTGTATAACGTTACGTGCATCAGCAGCTACATGTCTGTAATGCAGAATTTCTGCAGCATCTGATTTTCTAGCAAAATCTGAGAATCCCAATAGTTGTGTGCAGATGTGAGCAAACATGGCTTAAAATAAGCTTGTAATTATACTTGTTACTTTACATATGGTTCTTATTTTAACACAACGAATGAATAAAATATTATTTTTTTTTCATCCAGAATACTACTCGATTCCAGAGGATAGCAGATTTCCACCAAATTGGATGCCATTAAATTCTGTGGAACAGAAAATCACGCCATTGGTGAATTTGAAAGCTCCCAGCCAAACTTCAGTTTTAATCCTGCATTTTGTCGGCAGCAGAAGGATTTTATTCCGTCTCTGGCAAGGATCTACTACACAGTAAAAAAAAAAAAAAAAAAAAGTGGGCTCTTTTAAAAGAAACCCACGTATTATTTTTAGCTCACGGACGCTTACTTAACAGACAGCTCTCCTCATTTTTTTTCTTACTTTTAACAGATAATGGTCTCGCTCCCTGTCCCAGTTTCATGTTAGCGTTTTCTATAATATGTGTTATTAGTGACAAGTTTGGGAGATAATCTCCTTTGGAGCCGGCAAGTCGAGTTGAAATGTCTTCTTTATGGTGTTCATATTAACTAAAACTAGTCATTTTATTGTTAATAGTGCTGCTTGAACACATACGTGTATTAGGAAAAAAAAATATCTTCTCTTGCTCTGGTCAAAATTAGGCATTCCAAACAGCACTTTTACTTGCTGCCAGTTGGCTGGAGATCTTGACAAGAATAACTGAAGGGTTTCAGAATTCTCAAGCAACACATATGGTGAGTCAGGAGGGGAAAAAAATCATCCATTTTGACCAGACCAAAAAAAAAAAATTGACAAGGACTGACTGAAAAAAACCTTTTCAGGGTTTGGTGATTAAGTACTCCTTTCTCCTCATAACATTAAGGTCTCCAGATGGGTAATTCTAAAGAGTCACAGTAATAGCTCAGAGAGGCTGCATCCTCAGCAGACCCTGTCAAATATTTCAGGGCGCTGTTCATTAAGTGCTTGCAATGACATACAAATCACATAAACTTTCAACAAGCGGGCTGGCAAAATAGGATTGCCAATATGTCAGTGGATTTACCATCTGGGAGTGAGAGGGAGGAGAGGAGGGACAGCCGCGACAGGCAATCAATCAAGAAACGTACTGTAAATACTTGCTATAAACAAGCGGTAACACTTTCATACATATGTTATATTGTTGGCTAAACTTCAAGAAGCAAAGCTGCTTCATTAGCCTGTTATTTTCTGTCATAACAAGATAACTTAATTCATTTATCAGTGTTTTAATCAGGAGGTCCTGCAGGGGAAACCCTACCACAGAGCTACTGAGTCCGGCAGGCATGGATTTTACAGGCAGAATGGTACTCCCCAAGGTCAGACCTGGCCTCAATTAATCTTGTGTTTAGCCATCAGCATCCTCCTGGCTCCATTACAGACACAAGACTGCCAAAATTCTCCCAAACATGGGCAATCCTACACTAATCTTGATGATAAAATCAAGTCAGGGAGATCCAGATGAGAACGAGACTGGAGGAGGAGGAGGAGGCAGAACTTGGAGGAGTTCTCTGAAGGCCTCACCTGTGGTTCCCAGCAGCCGTGGGGGAGGAGGTGGAGGCGGTGGTGGAGGGAGGGGAGGGTATCTCCTACAGTGGCATGCCAACTGGCACTGTTCACTAACCTTCTCCGCCACAGTCCGAGAGCACGACCTCTGGAGCTCTCCCTAAAGGCAGGAGAGATAAAAGACACCGCATTACTCTGGAATAGCATCAGCAGGGCTTCGTGCGGCGCACACACTCCAGCATCCCTCCAGTTTTGGAGCATTGTGGGTATCCTCTCAAGATTGTTTCCTCATCACAGCTCCAGTGTTGTTGTCATTGGGGGTTGCTGTGTGCGTGGTTACATGCAGAATCGCGTCGACTGCTACAGCCCTTTTCTCTGGAAGAAACCACCCACCAGCAGAGTGGGCAGCAGGCTGCCCCGAGGAGTGTGCGTGGGTGGACTTGGAAACTCAAGCAGATCACATTACACATGAACCCAGGCAACGCTGCCTGCATGTGAACAACAGCTCACAACTATCTGTAGGCAGAAGCATGGGGCAAAGGTTAAAATACTCATCACTAACATATGCCTGCTGCAGGGATCCTGGTGGGAACGTTTTCATGAAAACTGCTTCTTGTTCCCACTACAAGACAGCTCCCTGTCTGTGCCTGCACTTGTGCACAGCTGCATTTTTCATGTAGTGGGAACTCACAAGACATGCGTGGCTAAGGTTTTTATTTATTTTTTTCTAAATGTAGTAGGGACCCCACGCTGTAAAATAAGTTAGTTCCAGCTCTCCTTTTGCACCCCCACTTTCCTAAATCAGCACCCAGATACATTTGTGTGAGCTGCTCCCATGCGTAAAAAGATACAAGTGGCGCGCCCAGACGCGATGCTTACCTGGCACGAAAGTAAAAACAGCGAGAGAAGGCAGTGGCCGAAGAAAAGAGGCCAAAAACTTAAAGTAAATGGTATTAAATCTTGGACCAGCATTCCTCTTTTTGCGCTGTTCTGGAAGATAGTAGGCAGCTTTTCCCACAACTGGACGCAGAAGACATGAATTTTTTGGGAAATAACCATCCACCCTGTCCAGTCCAGCGGCGATACCTGTGACAGACGTCTCCAGAAATAGTTTATACCACAATCATTTTCCTCTTGAAACCTCCTTGTCGGAAGCATAGGACAAGCGAGACGGTTGAAGAATAAAAAACATCAAAAAATTCACATCTCGAAAGTAGTTTAATCTTTTTTTTTTAATGTATCTTTCTTTCCTCCGATTTGGCACTCAGACGGGAACCTGAATCACGCCGCGACTCCGCGCACTGACAGGGCGGTGGATTGCCCGTACCTTACATCCCTCCTCGGCTGCGAGCATGAGTGCAATTGGGCCACTGGAGCCATCGAAGTTGAAGGAAATTGTGAAAAAATAAAACGAGCGGAGGAGAGCTGGAGCGAGAGGTCCTCAGGAATATCGCGTGGCAGGATTCCGCGCAGCAGCATCATCACACATCCTCTCAACTTATTATCTAGGCTGCGCGGAGTGTATGGGCGAGTCCGGAGGGCAGAGCCGCGGGGTTAAAGTGATGCGTCCCGCTCTGTGCCAAACCACAGTGGGCTGCTTTAATACGGGAGCATCACTTGGCGCGGCGCGCGCATCAGCTCACACTGACTGCTCCAAACAAACGCACCCCCCTCCTGCTCCACCATCCAGAACGCAGCGGAGAGGTCATGTGGTTGTGAAGGCGCTGTCTCTGTTTGGGTTTATTTACACAGGTACAAGCAATAAGTAAGTGTGGGAGTTATTGAAGATGAGGCCTGATTTTTTTCAGGAGGAAGATGAGTTAGGTGAATCTTGACATAACCTGACCCACAACGAACAGTTAAAAAAAAAAAAAAAATTGAAGCATCACCCGCATTATCACAAGGTACATCAAAGTAAACAAAATAAAAAATAAATAAAATGAAATACAAAATGAAAAAAACGAAATCGAAGTAAAGAAGAAATCAATGTAAAAAAAAAAAAGAGTAATTAAAAAAAGTTTTTCTTTGGGCACACCTATTGCTATCTGGTGAGCACCATTTACTGGTAACATCCGGTTAGCATTGGTTACTAAATGGTGTGCACCGGTTGCCATTTGGTGTTCATCGGTTACTAAATAGTGTGCACCAGTTACTATCTGGTGAGCAACATTTACCATCTGGTGTGCACTGGTTCCTATCTGGTGTGGACAGTTACTAAATGGTGCCCACTGGTTACTATCTGGTTAACACGGTTACTATCTGGTGCGGACAGTTTCTGTCTGGTTACTAATTTGTGCAGACAGTTCTATCTGGTGAGCACCGGTAAGTGTTTGGTGCAGATGGTCACTATCTTGAGTGCATTGGTTACTGTGCGCACTACTGTCTGGTGAGCACCGGTTTCTAGTGCAGATGGTTACTTACTGGTGAGTACCAGTAGCTATTTGGTGCAGATGGTCACTACCTTGTGTGCAGTGGTTACTATGAACAGTTTCAATCTGATGAGTACCAGATGGTAATCAGTGCCCAATGGTTACTATCTGGTGTGCACCATTTACCATTTTGTGCACACTGGTTGCTATCTGGAGTGTATGTTTCCTATCTTGTGGACACTGGGTACTATGTGGTGATCACCAGTCACAATCCAGTGTGCACGAGTCACTATATGGTACAGATGACTTCTATCTGGTGAGAACATTTTACTATCTGGTGGGCACACGTTAGCAACTGGTGCACAACAGTTACTATCAGGTGTGCCCCAGTTGTTATCTTGTGCACACTGGTTAATATTTGGTGCACACCAGTTACTGTTGCCCACCAGTTACTGTCTGGTGCCACACCAGTTACTGTCTGGTGCCCACCAGTTACTGTCTGGTGTGCACCTTTTACAATATTGTGCGCACTGGTTTCTATCTGGTGAACACCAGTTACAATCCTTTGAGCACCGTTACTATCTGGTGTGGGTGGCTTCTATCTGGTGAGCACATCTTATGGTGGACACCCGTCAGTAACTGGTGCACAACGGTTACTATCAGGTGTGTACCATTTATTATCTTGTGCAGAATGATTACTATCTGGTGAGCAGCAGTTACTATCCGGTGGGCTGCAGTTACTATCTTTTTTTTTCAACTTTGATTTTCTTTTTACTTCAGTGTTTTTTGTTTACTTCAATGTCCCCTTTTTCACTTTGTTGCTCTTTTAGGGACTCCATATTTTAGATGCCAAATAGGTATACAATATATGCTCACAAGACACTAGTATTTTTTCTTATACTTTGTTTTTTTTTTTTTTTTAATTTACTTCAATTTTTTTCTTTTCTTTTTTTTTTTTTTACTTCAATGTCCCTTCAGGGGGTCCGTACATTATTAATGCCAGACTGCAAAAAAAGTGAGACAACAATGGGTAGTTTTTAAGAGCAGAGTTGCATAATGTCTTTGGTGGCCCTCACTGTGGGCACGGTTATGAAATTACCCCACAGTCATACTTGGTCTGATAAGAGCCAACGTGACATTCAGGCGGCTGATTGACAGGGGGAGTGAAAACTTATAGTGTCTCCTAATGGAGAAGTGATGCAAAACAGAAATACAGTGTATGTATGGAGAGTGGGACTGCGTTTAGTCTATATTGAATTATTAATTGGGCAGTAATGGTTGACTTCACTGAACCTAATTTAAGAGCTCCAACAATTAATTGATAAAAGGATTAAAAGGCAAGAGGATTTTCTGCTTTTTCTTGATCTTTTTAGGTAAAAAGGCCAAAACTCCACTTTATGGATTTCATAAATCCAATTATTAATTGTTTCTGGACTGCCTTGGTGTTCATATTTATTGCTCTTTATGGGGTCGATATTTCATAAAGCTATAATAATGTCTCTTTCTTGGCTCCAAGAAGAGCCACTTGTGGGTGAAATAGCAGAGGGGAGAGCCAATTGTGTCACAGCCAGCCTATTCCAGAGAAAAACATCCAAGCCAACCAATGTTGGATTAAGATCAGTGAATTCAGCAACCAACCCAAAGCCTTTTGTTGCAGCTGAACATTTATCACATGTCCTGCCCATCAAAAAGCACTTCACTGGCAGTAATGGGATGAGCTCATACAAAGAGCCGTGGATGACTTTTAGAGTGGAAAATCCATAGCCGTCCTTAAACCGCATTCGTGCAGTCCAATGCGCAGGTTTTTCTTGACTTTTTGAAAGATACAGTAAGGCTGCATTTGGCGTGTCCAGCAGGTCATCCATCCTCTCCCACAGTCTGCACCTGTATTGATTATCTGACAAGAGGAAAGAAGTAGATCCTCCTGTTTCCTTCCTGCTACCTCACCTCAATTCAGTAACCAGCAGTCTGGCACAACATGCATCAGACCTTATAAACTCTGATAAGAAAACCTCTTAATGCAATTACTGTGGTCTTTCAGCTTTATCGCTCCTGCCAACATCTGCATCCCTCAGAGGGCAGATCAGCTCCTGTAAAAACAAAAAGGGGGATTTAAATCGCTCTGCCATTTACAGAAAATGTGGGTTCAGATTAAGGAAAAAAAAAAAAAAAAAACTCCCTGTCATCTGTATTTCTCTTGTATCAGTGTGCATAAACGTTTGTAGACCTGTGTGATGAGTTGGATGGAAGAAGTACATTGCCATCTAGTGGACGAGTCTGCCAACGCTTGAAAATACTGACAGAAGAATCACATTTTTGAAGGTTTAGATTAAAATTTCCCATCATTAAGAAAAAAATGTTCTTCAGCACAGGATGTATTTATGGTTTATCTGGACCTGATCTTTAAAATGCTCAAAAGAAACCCTTAAATTAGCATTAAGGGCATGGTCAATAAGTTCCTCAAATTTAAAATAATTAATGTGTTCAGCAAGCGAGCAGCAGACAAAAGCACAGTGTTTGATGCAAAAAAGAAGCTTGTGAGGTTGGCTGTTCCTACAATCATACATGTTCGCTGCATGTCCCACAATGCATTCCTGCAAATTTATCTGATTAACCGAGGATAAAATTCAATTTTTCCTAAAATAAGAAATGGCTGGGTGAGAAGCACTGTCTTTTTGCAGCTGCAGAGGTCTTTGCATTTAGTGTAACTCACTCCTGACCCCATGACTTTAGTCTGATACAGTCATTTTATGTCATACAGGCACCAAACGAGGATTTATTAAGCAACCCAGACATTTTTTTATGTGAAATAAATTCTCTCTTTAGTCTGTATATGAAAAAAAAAAACATGCTAAAAAAAGAAACCAGAACCAAGCTTAAAATACTTCAGAGAGATTAGCACCACCTAACAAAATAAAAAATAGCAGGAGCGTCTCCCTGGCTCTGATCTGTAAATAGAATTTCCTCTATTTTGTCATGTAAAACACAAAGAAAATTAATCCCTTCATTTCACCAAATCATCCTCAAGCTGTTGGATATTAATCCTCAATGAGCTTCTGTCAGAAATTAACGTATGTTGTGTAAAATGTGGACTTATAGTGTTTACAATTCTGATATTTTCTGTGACTTAAAGAATTTGTCAAAACTTAATAAACAAATTTTGTAACATAATTAACAAGTAATAATTATTTCTAGATTTAAAATAAAGTATGGCTCTTTTTATATCATAGCTTTGCAGCAGAGCATGGATTAAAGAGCCCATGATGCAGCTTGACTAGTTTTTCTTTTTTTATTGTTTGACAGCAAATCTCTTTTATGATACTCTTAAGATGGAAATAAATTGCGTAAGTAGCATTAAAAAACCAAATAAATCTAATCAGTCCTCAAAAATATAGGCTCATCCTCTACTCACTCCTCATGGATGCAACACACTTCCCTTTTCTTTTCCTCATTCTTCTCTACTTCAAAAGATCAGGGGTGGGGTGGTTGGCTGGTTTGGGAGAGGGGTAGGGGTTCCCATTGTTAATTGACCCTTTTAGCTCAACAGAGGTGAAGAGACAAGGAGGAGATGAGAACAATAGAGTCCCATCGCCTCTCCACTGCAAGAGGGAAGCACTGCATATAAACATAAGCATTAATGCCATTTGGTTTATAGATAGCCGGACTCCAGATATATTCTTTCTGAGGTGTTGCTTACATAGAATCTGCTCCCTCACTGCTGTGCAGACACATTGGGACTCCTTTCCCACCTCAATGAGGGCATGAAGCTCAATTAGCATTTCAGAAGTCCCATTTTGCTCCTCTATTCCAAACCTTCCCCGTGGAGCCCATGCTTTCTCTGAGGATTGTCCTGTTTTGGGCCCTTGTTTCCGTTGGCAGGGTGACAGTATTCGAGTGTGCAAACTTGTGCTATTGTCCACAGGCCAGAGGGAGCCATGGAGACCCCATAATATGACACAGGAAAATGTTTGCTGATGGCAATTCTATGGGCTTTGTCTGACTCTTTCTCCTTCATGACGACTCGATTTAAGTCTCTAAATGTTTGACTACAAATGCAGGAGTGCTATCCAGCTCCTTTCCTTTTGTCTCGCGAGGTTTGAATGAGTAATTCAGCTTTTGTGTCGGTCGATTGAGGGGGCAAACAGAAAGACAAGATTCTTGAGCGTTCAAACCCCTTTCCATGGTTATGCACTCTTTAGATCCCCCCCTCACCCTTACCAAATCTTACATCTGACATCACTCTTGGGAAGCAATGCTGAACATTTATTTTAAAAATTATTTTATACATGCTTTAAAGCACAAAAATACATTTTCTACTTTCAGATAATGTTATGTTTACCAGATTTGCACTTTAAAAGTTTCTTCTCCCAGTGCACAATCTGTGTAAAATATCACATCTCCATGGCGGCTATTTCCAGATCTCCATGACAACATTTTGCACTGGTGAAAAATTCGATACCAGGGCGCTTGGAGGCTGATTGGGGTGCATTGAGAGGTCCGGGGTCGCTGATTGGTTCAAGAGAAGCCCCATAACTACAAGGAGGTTATATCAAATCAAATTGTTGGAGCAGTCTTATAGACTGGAGGGAAGATTGTTGTTGGACTACATAACTGGATTCACTCAACAATGGTGAGTGGAGGGTTTGTTTTAACATTTGTGACAAAAATGTTTAGTTTTTGAACTTATTTGGGCACATTTTGTGCGCAATTACGCACCATAAATATCATTTATTTATTTATTTTTCCTCAGCTGCACGATTAACCATGGACTGAAAGACTTGACAAGGATGGCAAATGCAGACAGTGAAGTCAAAACGTTGCTCAATTTTGTAAATTTGGCATCCAGTGACATTAAGGCGGCTTTGGATAAATCTGCTCCCTGCCGGCGCTCGGTGGATCACCGGAAATATCTTCAAAAACAACTCAAACGCTTTTCCCAAAAGTACTCTAGGGCTCCGAGATGCCACACACACAGATCTGTGGATTACAAGTGCGCTAAGCCGGTGGGAACTGTTCACCAGAGCGCGACGGTGACAGACAAGGCCAGGTCGGATGCGCAGGAGGAGAGCGTGGGGCGCGCGGTGGAGCAGGTGCCAATGAGGAAGCGTCAGCTACCTGCCTCTTTTTGGGAGGAACCCAAGCTGACCAACTCGGAAAACTCTATGGTGAGACATAAAGGGAGTCCTGCGGGCATTCGTGAAGGGAGCACAAAGGAAAAACAGAAAACGTTTCACGTGGATCCAAAAGTCTCGGCGCCTGCGTCCACCCGGCGCAGCTGGACGGATAAAGAGACCCTGAAACTGGATCTGATCTCTCCAGTGTCTGTAAGCGTTTGCAGCTGCTGCCCCTTCCAGTACCACGGTCACCACGTTCTGCACAGCCACATTGTTGTCCCCCACCCGCCCCTGGGACTGTGGAGCAAGGCAGCAAGTGATTTAGGGAGACCCGACCATCCTTATGAACAGAAAATCCACACACACGTTGTGGTCAAACCGATTCCCACCAAGCCTGCAGCCCAGACTCCGATCTTCAGTGTGTTTGGATTAATCTGATTAGTATAAAACACGACAGAATTCAACATTTTTCTGTTGTTTACGCAGCATTTTGTTTTTTTTGTTGTCATTTTTTACACTAAAATGATCAAGCACTTATTAATGCTGCTTCTATTTTTGTAATTTTAATGGACTAAAATGCACTTTTCCATTAAATCCATCAATGCCACCTATCAGAAATATTTCTATAAATTAAGTTTTTTCCCCCAGATCTATTTAGGGAATGACAGTTCTCTGTTTTAGCAGAAGGTTTTGTCCATGAACCCAAACATCCTGGCTTAGTTTCCTTTTTCTTATCTATGAAAATACTTTTTAAAAATCACTGCGTTGTTTGACAGTTTTGACAGTCTCTTATCTTCAAATAAATGATTCATCTTCTCTGAAAAGATCTTTTGGACAATAACTTCCTTTTCTGAATAACTTTTTAAAGAAAAAAGGGAAATAATTAACATATTAAAGAGCCATATTGTCACATCACATCCATAAATAGATATTTATAAATAAAAATACAATTTTACAGAATAAAGATGTCAAATCTTAAAAGAGAAAACATTCTTTTGTCTCTGAGGATGTTGTTGTGCGATGGTTATCTTAGAGTCAGTCGTTCAGGCTCAAGTATCTGATCAGTCTGTCTGGCAGAGGTAAGCCTGGGATAGATCTCAGTCTGTTTCTTCCCATCTGCCTCCGGATCCTTAACCTGCACTGGTGTAACAGTGGACGTGGTGACACTGCAAGACAGGACATTTGCATTTATGCAAAAATAAGAAGAGATGCAAATGACTTATTTTTCCTCCTGTGAAAATGTAAATTTGTAGGATTTTTATCTAGCACTCACATAACTTCCTCTTGACATCATGCCACTCATCTCTGCTGTCCAGTAGCTCAGTGAGCTTGTTGCAAAGCTGAACTTGTCCCACGTGTTCCAGCAGGAGGTCTAGTACGGGTCCTGCCCGCTCACACATCAGTGGGGTGGAGATCCACTCACAGAACTGCAGATGGAAAAACATAAGCAAACTTAACATTTAATGCTTTAGTTGTTGTAAAATGTACATTCATTCATTGCACACCTGGATTGTCCTTTCTGGTGATTCATTGTAGTTCATAAGAGCTGTTCTTTCATTTAGCAAAATATTGCAATTATTGTCTGGAGGTGGATGAGGATCACGGCCATACGTGCAGTAAAAACACGAAAGTGCATCACAGCCGTGGTTCAAAAGGCACCTCAGAAGAGGGAGGTTATCCACGCACAGAGCAACAACAGCAGGGAATGTGGTGGAAGAAGATGGTATCTTGGCATCCAGGTCTGCTCCTCGCTCCAGCAGTAAGGACGCGCTCCTCACACAGCCCTGACGTGCGGCCATGAGAAGCGGGCTGACGGGGTCCAGGCTCAGGCTGGCACCAGCGTTCAGCAGCAGCTCAGCTGTTTCGGTGCTCCCGTTGGCGACGGCAAAGTAGAGCGGCGTGGCCCGTCCATCGGCGTACTGGATGGAGTGACTGTGTGCCAATGTGTCATTAACATCTGCACCTGCCTTCAGCAGCACAGCTGCCGCCGCGTGCCTGTTGTGCTCTGCTGCCAGGTGGAGTGGGCTGATCCAGCTGTGCCGCAGCTTGGCACGACTTGTAACTGAGACGAGCTGGAACACAATTCTAACAGAAAGAGAAAATCAATAACCACAAACCTAATATTTTAATTGGTCTCCATAGCTCAACTCACTCATGGTGGCCATATTTTGCAGCAAGATGCAGAGGCAGGAGTCCAGAGTTAGCAGGTTTGTTGGCATCTGCATGTTTAGAAAGCAATGCATGTACGACTTCCTTGTGGCCGTTTTCAGCTGCCTCATGCAGAGCTGTAGTGCCATCACACGTCTGCATGTTCACACTGGCACCTGAAAGAACACAATTCTGTAAATTTATGTATAAATAGAAGTATTAAAACATGCCTCAAGTCACCTTTGTCAATAAGGTAGCACAGTGCCCTCATGTGTCCTTTCTGAGCTGCTACATTTAGAGGTGGGATGCTGTAAGTGTGAGCTGGATTGAGCATGGCCCCTGCCCCTACCAGGATGTCACAAATCTCTGTGTTGTCTCGAGCCACAGCTTCATGGAGAGCTGTCCAGCCCTGGGCACACCGCTGGTTCACAGTGGCGCCGTGGGACAGAAGGAGGCTGACCATCTCCGCGTTCTCCAGTTCACATGCTGCACAGACAGAACACCATGCAGCTCCATTTTCATGTCCCACATCTGATACTGATTCCTCAGCCGTACCTTTGTATAAAGCGGTCTCCTTGTTGTTGTTGGAGATGTCGGGGTCAGCTCCTGACTCCAGGAGGCATCGAACACAAGGCAGGTGTCCACAGGACACAGCGAGCAGCAGAGACGTCTGCTCCTGCAGTGTCCGTTTGTCCACTAAACCTGGGTGGGCTGATGGACAAAGCAGAACGTTGTTGATTCAGGATGATGTCAGGTAATTCTGACAGTTATACCTTTCATAATGATCTTCAAGCACTCTGTCTGTCCACAGAAGGCAGCATCATGCACAGGTATCCATCCATCTTTGTTCTCCTTCAACAAGCTGACAGGTGAGGATGTTGCCAGATCCTGAAGTTCCTTCACATCCCCCCTCCTGACGGCACAGATGACCGGATCAGCATCCCTTTAAATAAACAAATTAAAGGTTGAATCACTAATAAAAAAAAAGTTTCACATCACTTTAGCATTTTTATGAGAGATAAATTAATCGTTTTTTGTAACTACATTTCAGAAACCACAAACAAACTGAACCAACGCGGCTTCCGTGATTGTCGCTGCACAACAAAGACTCACTCCGGCTCTGTGGTTCCGTCTCTTCTCCAATTGTCCTCTCTCAGTCGCGACACGACATCGTACGATTTTCGTCCCGGGTATCGGAACTGCGATAAATAGTCCGAATATCTGAATTTCGTCATTATTCCGTCTGTTTGTCCCTCTGATCCCGGCGCGTCCACGGCAGCGGCAGCTGTTCAGCTGTGTTCAGATTATTTTGGGAGTGAATTGTCAGGCGGCTGCGTGACGGTTGTTTCCTCCATATATGTCAACAGACACGCACACTGGGCGATAAGGCGCATAGCGCTGGAGATAACTCGCTGCTGCTCTTTTAGCATGGCGCTTTTCATTGGCTGGTTTCTGCATGAAGCAACCAGACGGCTGCACGCATGTGACATATCAACACCATCAATGAATCACGTATCCTCTTTCTTTAAAGAGGAAGCAATTTGAGAAAAAAGGTATATATAAAAAAGAAAAACCTATTTGGAGAAATAATGACTAAGGTTCAGATAATGAAACGTACTGAATCGGTATCTGATAAGGAGAAAAACAATAATCATTGAAAATAAATTTTCACCAACAAGAATTATTTTTTTTTTATCAGATATTTGACCATAATAAAATCTAAAGTGCTATTTACAGTTTAAAAGTTCATGACCCACCATTTCATGTTTGTTCTACTCGGAAATCAACTTTGATTTTTGGCAAGACTGAAAATATCGATTCTTTGAATATCGCGATACTGCATTTGGCAATACTTGTATCAAAATAAAATGCTACCAAGACAGTAGGCCTATTTAATAATTATGTATGAACAAACAATTAAACCCCTGACCACTAGTTCGCAGCACAGCACATTGAGCCACTTTTAGCAGCTCTACACTGCAGTAAAACAAAACAAGATCTCGCGAGAACTCTGTGATCGATACAAATCGAACAGTATATAATATTTATTGATATTCATGTCAGTGATGCAAACCCGATGTGCACTCAGAGCCTTGCAGTTGCAGTTGTTGTCATTGCATAGTGAATAAGACATGCACAACTCAGTTTAACTAAGGATGAGTTCTGAACCAAAAATCTTTAATGTTGTCTCTGACACTGGCTTGTGTTGTGATATATTGCGGCATGTGAATCACGATACATATTGTATTGCCAGACTCTTGCCAATACACATCCCTAGTAAATATAGACATGGGCATAACTCCAAATGTAATTGTTGCCACATCCTCCAAAAAAAGAATAATCCAAAATTTACTGAAGACATAAAAATGACAAAGGCTCCAGAGCTGGATTAGATGAACTGATATGATAATGGCATGGTATTCTAGAAGATGTGTTTTTTTTTAACAACGATTAGATATTTGTGGTTGCTGATAGATTGGTAAATCCATTCACATTTTAGTTCATAAAGTTCACAATGTTGTTTTTCTTCATTTAAATAACACAAATGGAACATTATTAAAACATTCTACCACCCTGTATGGTCACATTTCTTCGCAAAATTGAAAGTATTTCCCACAGTTTGGACTGTAATGGTTGATCATTTTTTGCTGACATCATATTTGTGTTGCATGCTGTGATGTTCGTTTTTGATATTATAGTAAAATAAACCTACTATGCCTCAATCCAGTTGGTATATTTCAATATCACTTACAGATTTATCTCATTTTGAAATATTTTTTAAATGTTATAGGTCAAATCGAATCTGCCTCTGACAGATCAATCGGGGTTGGATTGTAGAAATTGATTCATTAATGAATGATCACACCCCTACATTCTAAGCATTTTAGGGTCTTGGAGGGATTTGACACCCTAAACTCTTAGCACACCCAAACTTGCCCCCTTTGATATTCTACGTGCACCCCGTAGTGGGGGTGGCTAAATCTTTAAACTTGAAATAAGTACTCATAAGAAAACTAAGGTCTTCTTTTTTTGCCAAAAAGAAAAAAACAGCTCTTTAAAAGTGGACTTAATTCCTGACTTACTAACAGCATTATGTTCATCTTTACAGTTGTTTCCATTTGATAAATATTTATGCATACAGATTAGACAAAGATAGCAGTAAAGCACAGAACATCTTAATGAAATACATCATGGTAAATTGTCTCACCCATTGAAGTTAGTTGTGATATCAGATGCAGTGTGACAAGTTGTGAGAGAAACTGACGGTTTGTTTTTCGTGGTCATTCTGTGGTAAACCCACCTTGACCTGGAGATAATCATCATTGAAGATATTTGTTGTCAAACCTGAAGAAAGAGACATGCAACGGTGAGCAGACTTCTTTACACGAAAATAGCAACGAACAATGAAAAACCTGAAAGTACCTTGAAAAGTCCGGCCAAGAGCAACCAAGAGAAAGATACTCTGTGCATTTCTGTCTTTGATGATGGGAGTAAGTGGTTTGGGGGAGCTGAGGTCTGCTGGCAGTCTTCAGATTTCAGCTCCTTGTGCAGTGAGGTGGGATGCCTTTTAAGGACATGTTCAGCTTTGTTTTGTTTTACTTTAATCTGCTGCTCCAGATGATGATGGTGGGGTCTTTTAATGAGCGATGAAGCACTGAAATGTAACAACAAATACAGATAGAGCAAAAGTTTATTTTCTAACAAAATGATGGATTCTGTTTTTAACATGTAAATCTGATTTTGTGACAAAAACTGATCAAATTGATAGATCTTTGTTGTCTTTCACTAAAACTACTCTAACTTCCCAAACAACTATCAGATGATACTCTTTTTTTTATTTTTTGGTCAAGCCATAAATGCCGTGTAGTGGAAGCAAAACCACACCACATCTTTCAACATCCCACACTGACGGCTTCAGTCTTACACAACCAATTCTTTGGAAATAAAAAAGAAAAAAATTCTTCCTTGTCTTTCTTGTCTAAGCTGGAAGTGGCTATTAAACAAACAAGTTCAGCAAATCAGTTCTCACGCAGAGACATGACCCTATGAAAAATCTGGATTCTTAAAAAGTGTGACAGTTGATACTGTTGTGTCTTTATTGTCTCAGCTTTCATATGACAAACTACCAGGACAGTTCTTTTGGAAAATGTAGGCCTCAACACAAAGACAGTTCAAGTGAAAACCACTTCTTACTAATAGTTTTTTTCTGGTTACCCGACAAAAGGTATTTCCTCATACCTGTTTAATGGTTTTTCATTCTTGTACAGCTATGTGCTATATGAACGCTATGTTCGTCTTTAGTGTCACCACTCGATGTTTCTCGCTATTTCCTAATTAACATGCTCTAAACACAATAAGATCCACAAAGTGGAGTCTATATATTAAAACTTAACTTAGTAAAATATTTAAAAAATTGCTTCTCATTTTGGCGTCTGTTTTGAACAGTGTGCACGACTAGTAAAAATAAGAAATTTGGAGACTTACACATTCTGATGCTTTCAAAATATGAGGTTTATAACATGTTTAACTCAGATTCAATTACTAGCGGCTGGATATATCTATTAACGTTAAGGTTAAGCGTGGAAATGGTATTGGAACATCAGAGTTGATTCCCTGGGTGGGCAATGAGCCTCATCCAGTGCCTATAGCCATAAAGGGGGCTTAGTCTGAGTCTACCTGGCGGTCCCCAGCCCCAATGAAAAACAAATAGAAAGTTGCACTCAACAGACCATTTTCAAGACTCCTGTGATAAAAAGGGGGCCCACATGGAGAACAGATATCCTAATCTATTGCAGCAGCCGCGTAACTGGTGTGAAAGCTTCAATGGTGTTTTAAACCAAACACAACATTCTGGAAACCCTTTTGAAGTCTGCTGAACATTACAGAACGTTCAGCAAGAACAGAATGGCCGACTCTGTTAAAAAGACAAGAGGCTACAGCGACAGTGAGAGAGAGAATGTAAAAAAAAAAAAAAAAAAAAAAAAAATTACCACATGGTTTTAAAATGATTTACTTGTATAATGGTGCAAACGCATATGTGGCATTGCTGAGGTTATAGCTGCTCATACAGCTTTGCCGTGAGGCCAAAACTGGCAGTGTCTTTATATTCACTGATTGGGTTGATGTTATTCACCTAACTTCTCCACTGGAGGAATAACAGACCTACTTAATTATGTTTGTTTGCTTTAGTTTTGATAGTTCATCACTACAAATTAATTTTCTATGCTGAAAGACTAAGTGTTATGTTTAGTCTTGTATCTAGTCTTTGATAAACAGGTTTGAGATTCCATCATGTTTGCCAAGTGCTTTGACATGATCCCCTGGAGTGCTTTCCAACCAGTTTATTTCTATTAGTTGGATAAGACCTTGTTTATTTTTAATGACTCAATTTTACATTCCAGTGAGACATTTATAATGAAAAATGTTGGCAAAATATTAGATACATAATGGGAAAATGGTCAGGAAAAGTCCCTGTACTGAATAATTTCATTGAAGCTGACTAATATATATTTTTTGTTATGGAAAAAATAGAAATATATTGGAAAGAATTTTAATTCTTCCTAAATTGAGTAATTCTAATTGGCTGACACCTATATTCATTTTCTTTTTCTGTTGTTCAATGTTTTATGGGTTTGTTTTTCTTTTATACAACCCTGTTAATCATTTAGTTTTTTAATTGTTTGAGGATTATCTCTTTATATGTATATACCCTATATATATATTATATATATATATATATATATGTATACTTTGTGTTGTATGGTTAACATATTTGTAAAACTTGTTTTAAAACCAAACTGAGATGTTGGACGTTCACCATATTGTTTTTCCGGTCACGAGATGATGTACTTCCGGTCGCGCATAATTGCTATAGCAACCTCAAAGCGATCACCACGAATGGTCTGTCGTAGCGCTAGCAGTTACTAGGTAACTTCACACAATTGTAGCGTACTGCTGGATAAGACGCTCGTGTTTTTTTGATAGAAGAGTCGTAAAAGTTGGTGGAAGCATTTTTAGGAAAAATGACATCATTGCAACTTGCGATGGACTCTGATAGAGAACTTGAGAGAGGGAAACAAATAAAACAACATATTTGTGACCCAGCCAGCTGACACCAGGTAAGTCTGTGAATTCAATAGTTGCTTTTTTTCTTTTAAATTATAAAATTGTATTGTAGATTATTAATGTAAATCAAATTATTGTCTAGTGAGATCACAGAAGATGATGCCACCTGTCCTGCTACTTCACAGGTGAGAGTACAAACACCAAATGCACGCATTAAACAAGTTGCCATTATTAAACTTTTAAAGACCAAATCCCATGAACATTTTGATTTTATAATCCTCGAGTGGCCTTTTTTTCTCACAATAAAGAACTCATATGAAGAAATTTCATCATAAAATTGTATTTCAGAGCAGTTTCCATTTAAATCCTTGTGAATCAAAGCATAAGAAAAAGCACAGTTGGATTGTATTTGTTATGTAGAAAATATGCTGGGTGTACAGTTTGAAAGCTCCAAAATTGCTCACCATTTTGTTGCACCAGTATTGTTGGGTAGGAGTTGTGAGCAGATAGATGATGGAAAGTGAGGGCGGGCTCATGACACAACCATAACTCAGAGGTGAATTTCTAATAAAATTCTTCTGCTCTGCAGAAACATCCTAGAAAACAACACAGGTTTTTTTTATTTTTGGCTAAAATGACACAATCATAATTTAAAGACAATTGGGAAAAATTTTTAAAGTAAATGAAACTATATTGGGACTTTAAAGCTAAAACACTTTGCATTTGAAACATCTGCATTTGATACTTTTTTATTCAGACATCTAGAGATGTTCTACAAGCTGGAGTGACCACTTTAAAAAAGAACATGGTCATGAAGAAAAAGGCTGAGCTGGATGAGATGGATGTGCAACTCGCACTCAAACGCCACGAGTTTAAAAGTTGCACGGAGGCTTTGGCTGCCAGGAGGTCCGAGCTGGAAGCTAAACAGCAACAGGTGAGTGAAGAAAGAGGTGGGGAGAGGGGAGCTCCTCACATCTGAAGGATCTAACTGTTTGTGATTTGATGCTGGATTTGTTTACTCATTCAGACACAAGAGAGGGTGGAGAAATTTGAGAAATTTGTTGGGGAAAATGAAGCAAAGCGCCGTAAAGCTCTACAGAAGTGTGAAGCTACGCGCCATCAGAACATTTTAAAACAAAGAGAGATTGAAGATTTGGCAGAACAACTTAAAAAGCTAAGAACCAGGTGAGAGATTAAAAAAATAAGGCTTTACTATCATTTTAATAAATTGTTTTCTTTTTTTAATGTTAATCTTAATCTCACAGGAAGCAAATTTTAAAAGACAGGATGAATAAGTACAAAATCTATGAGGACTATTTAATGAAAACTCTCAATTTCCTACCTAGAGGTAAGTTAAAAACTGATTCACGAGTTTTAAATCTACGCAAAAATAGATCAAACTTCTAAATCTTTTGCAGTCCACCACGATGATGGATACGAATCCCTGGTCATGCCCATTATAGGGCGCCACAAGACTCTGTCCGTCACCCACCAGGAGCTTCACCAGCGTTTGAGCCAAATGGAAACAGAAGCAGAGGAGCGAAAGGAAAAACTGCAGCAGATGAAGGAGGAGCACAGGACTCAAAAACTGGTCAGAAATGGATCGCTCTACATTCAGAGCAGGGTGTCTTCAAATCACAGAGTTTTAAACATACATTTTAACACACAGATGGCTAATAAGGAACAGTCCGAACTGCAGAGTGAGTTAGTGACTCTTGAAGAGAAGAACAAGCAGACAGAGGCTAACCTGATGATTAAAGAAGGAATTGCGAAAGAAAAAGTATGAATAACCCATTTAGATTTAAAATGAGGGTTTAAAGAGGTAAACAGCTTCTGTGTCATCTTGTTTTTTAGGTTGAAGAGGGGGCACGATTGCTTATGGCTATTGACAACTTGGCTCAGCAGTGTTACCTTCCAACTTATGGACTGATTGAAAGCGTGAATGTATTAATCAAGATGGATATGATAAAGGTAGAGACGACATGGATTTAGGTCTTCACGTACACTCCACTGATTACCTTTACTCTTCTATATTTTTAGGAGTACATTTTGGACAAGGCGGACACAGAGAGGAGAGTGAAGAAGCTGAGGGACTCGGGCTCAGCGCTGAAGAGTGCAGCATCTACAGCAGACAAACAACACAAGGGATCATTTAGAAGTATTGAAAATCAATCTAAAATAAAAAATATGAGTATAGTAAGTCAAAAAAGTGCTGCTTCTAAGTGAGTCAGACTTAGTTTTTGTTTATTTTTACTTCACCTTTATTTTATCAGGAAATTCCATTGAGATTAGATCTCTTTTTCAAGGGAAACCTGGGCTGAAAAGCAGCATCACAAGAAAATAAATACTGTTAAAACAATAAAGCAGAAATAAAATCTAACTAAAATGAACAGTATAACAATAATTAAAAGGTTAACCATGAGTAACACAGGAGGGTCAAGAGTAACATGCATATTTCTTTTAAAAGCTCACATTTTGAACATTATATTTGAATGCTTTTTATAGTTTATACAATACATGTACAGGGTTTAAAAAGATCATTGCAGCATTTGTACATCAAAAAATGTTTAACTTCTGTTAATATATTTTTAACATCAAAACATTGGAATGGTCTGTTAATTGTTCTCATTTTTAAATAAAATTAAACAGAAATGCTGATGTAAGACAAAAAGTGATATGGATAGGATATATGTTGTGTCATGTGAGTAAATCAGCCCATTAAGTCTAATAAAAAGGCTCCATCACATTTTTAAAGAGGTTTTATTTTGTTTTGTAAGTATTGTAAATGTTGGAAGAAAATAAGAAATTTATGTAAAAAATGAACACATTTCAGTAAAAAAACCTGAAATTACAAAATGTAAAAAACCTGTGTCGTTTTCCAAGAGATAGTTTCTTTATTATTAGCCTTTATTTAACCAGGGGTGGATCCCATTGAGATTTAAAACCTCTTTTTCAAGGGAGCCCTGCAGGACGGCAGAAGTTTATTAGAAATTAATCTCTGTGGTCAGGCCAGAACTGTTGGGACGGAGCAATCCAGTCCCCCCTTCCCATCACCCATAACTAACCAAAACAGAGAGATCTCTGTTTACACTCTCTCCCACTAGCTTCCCCCATCCTCAACCTACTATTAGTGGTGTAACAAAAATGGTAAGTAACATTGGAGCTATCTAGCTGTACAGTTTTAATCCATATCCCGGTTCAGACGAGGAAAACAAAGACATACAAGGATCTAGTCATCTACAAGTGGATGAATTGGAATGGAGCGGCGAAGCAAACTTGCTGTAGTGGCTTCTATGTCACATTTAAAAACTTTTTCCAAAGGCATTTTGCATGTGCTACTGCTTCACTACAAATTAAATTAAAAAAGTAAGCTTAATTTTCCTATTTATGTCCTCCTTAATCATAAAAAATGCCATAAGAGCTTTTAAAAACACCAAAAACAAGGTTTTCACTAGAGTGGGTCTTTAAAATAATTCTGACACATTTGGAGTCAATAAAGAGCCAATTCACAACTAAGGTTGACAATTTAGAGCAACACAAGGGAAGAAAACACATCAAACAACACCAAATAATTATAAATGATCAAATCATATTGTAAATAAGCATACTGAGGCCAAAGTGTCTTAATTATTTTGTTACCAATAAATGAACACCAGACACCACACCAGAGTTTCAGAATCTGCTTGTGTCAAACTAATAAATGATGAATTCCTAAATTAATGTCAAAATATTATTTTTTTAGTCACTGTATGACGCTATTGAGATTATTGATATTGAGATTGTTGTTATTCAACAAGCAGGAATGTATTAATTTTCTCCAAAATATGCATTGAAATTCCTTAAATTTTATACTTCTTTTTATAAATATGAACAAAAATATCTGTAAATTTGTATTGACTCAAGCAAAAGATTTTACTCATGGAGTCTACAAAGAGGGAGCTTATGTCAGCAGTTAAGATGGTGTACTGGCCCTTTAAGAACCTCCTCCACGTGGGTATTCTCCAAACATCCGGTTTGTAGAAACGGGAACTAAAATCCCCAAAACAAAAAACGAAAATCATGCTTTGACACCGCGATGACGCACCTTTTGCTCTGCTGTAATTGCGCGGTTATGTTTCCATACTTTGAGGTTAAGGAAAGTCGAATATTTGTCAAGTGACCGTTCAGCCCCCGACGGAAGGTGACGCTATATGAACAGATGGAGGCCGACTGTCTGGTTTCACGCAGGGAAGACATTTCTGCGCTCATGTCTGCTGAAAACCCGCACCCCAAACAGAAAGTAGGCGGCTTTCCTCTGACTTTTATTGTGTAAAAACTACAAGTTTCCAAAAATGTATATTCATGTGAGAGCGTCTATCTAAAGTATTTATACTCAGTAATAATAATTAAAAACATCTAAATACAGGAAATCAGTCAAAACTGTCGTAAACCATTAGTTTAAACTAACGCACTTTTATTTTCAGGCAAAAAAGTGCAAGCTTAAGTTATTACAGATGATTTTGGGTTTTTTTTTTTTTATTATTTCAATTATTTCCTTGTTAACTATCAGCCACTACCAGAAGATGAGTAATGTTTTTCTCTATGGTAATGCTATTTGTACCTTTTCCCCCCATTATTGAAGATTTAACCAGAAGGCTCTGTTATTTTAAAGATTTCTGTGCTATTATTTTGCTTGGTCATGCATTTGCATTCCTCTATAGATAATATAAAGACCGAATTTGTCATTATTATTATGTTGCAGGAATGCTTTAACTTTATTGTCTTATCAGAATTTGTTTTTTTCAGCCAGGAATTAGTCATCTACAGATATGATATATTTATGATTGATATTTTTATGTATCCCTAGATGAAAAATTGTCAAATAAATAAATATGCGGTTACTCCTTATAAATAGTTGAATTATAAAAAGTATGGTGGTGTAAACTACCAGTATTTTTTTAAGAGTCCCATTAGTTAACTGTTTTGTTTTCTGCATTTGACCCATCCCCATGGGGAGCAGTGAGCTGCAGACACAGCCGTGCTTGGGAACCATTTGGTGGTTTAACCCCTCAATCCAACTCCTTAATGCATAGTGTCAGTGCAGGGAGGCACTGGGTTCCATACCAAATAGCCAAGTCATGCCAAAGCAGGGAGGCATTTTTGGTATGACTTGGCCGGGATTTTAACTCCTGACCTTCCAATCTCAGGTCGGACACTCTACCCCAAGACCACTGAGCTGGTTAAAACACAAGATCATTCTAAATATCTGTTATATTAAATTTATCTCTCCTGTTCAGGATTTAGATAGCCAGTTTTTTGCCGTTCGTAAAGTTCTCGGCGATGGGAACTGCTTCTACAGAGCCTTCTGCTTCGCCTACTTGGAGTCTCTCTTACACCATCCCAGAACTCTAGAGAGGTACCAAAACAACTGCATATTAGTCAAGCTGGATAACCAGAAAAAAGTCGAAGAAGTCTGATGTTTGGATGTAATGACAGGTTCAAGCAGAAGATAATCCAGAGTGCACAGGTTTTGGCTGTTGCAGGATTTGAAGAAAGTTCCTTCATCCACCACCTGGATACCGTATGTATTCCTTTCTACCTTGTCAGGAAAACAAGAAAACATTCTGATGTGAAGATAATATAATGGCCATGGTGTCTTCTTTAAAACAGAGGTCAATGAACTTTTCCACTCTGCAGAAACTATGACAAAGAAAATTCATTTGATTCCTGGCTTGTCTTGTTGTTTCTTTCAAACATTTGTGAATCATCCAACTCTCTTAAGGGAAGCCAAAGCATCTCAATAATTCATTAGGGCCATTATAGGGGAGGCGAACACTTTGAGTAATCACACCCAAACCAGTTTGGTTTGGTGCCTTAGAGTGATAACTATTTTTACATTACCATTAAATAATATTTCAGCTTTTTTTACCGGTATCCCAACCTTCTTAAATGTCAAACTGAAAGAATGAAACGCTCTTCAGTTACTTGATCGACCAGTTCAGGGCAATGAAAAGGATTTAATGAATCTTTGTTCTTTTGTGCTGAAGGTTGTAAATGTTGTGGAGCAGTGCCAGGCCGACGATCAAGAAAGCACACTCCTCAAGCTCTTCAACCAGAGTGCAGTCTCTGACGGCGTTGTTCAGTATCTGCGGCTTCTTACGTCAGCACATTTGCAAAACTTTGCAGACTTCTTCTGCAACTTTGTTGAAGCTCCTGACCTACAAGTCTACTGTCGTCAAGTTAGTACCAATCCACCAAACATCTCCAAGCTGACATGACAGAACTAAAATGTGCTTCGTGTTCTCTTTGTGCAGGAAGTGGAGGTTATGGCAATGGAGTGTGATCATGTGGACATCTTAGCTTTGTCTCAAGCTTTGGATGTTGGTCTTCACATAGTTTCTTTGGAAGGTGAACACCAGCAGCTGGTACACTACATCATTCCAGAGGGTGCAGAACCATCTCTGCATCTTCTCTACCAGTCCTCACATTATAACATTCTTTACCAACGACCTGAACTCAGAAACACCAGCTCACTATCCACTAACTAATCATCTCAGGAATGTTAAAGGAAAACGCTGAAAACAAATTCTGTACATTTTAAACATTTTTCTTGCTTAGAACAGAAATAAAAAAAAGTTTTCACATTGTTTTTACGTGTTTGTCTTCTGAAACATTGTGACAAAAGTAGTGACAAAGGATCTTTTAAGACACTCTGAGCAAAGCCAGAGTTCAAGTGTATTTTTTCTTCAACAAATCTGCTTTCAGTTCCACCCAGAAAAAAAAGATTTTGGTTTTGTTCAAATTCCTTCACAACTTATAAAGTATGTTTGCTATTTTGTAGAGCTGTCTGAACTGATGGGTCTAAAATCCAGCACAATTCTGGCAATTCTCTGCAAAAAACTGTGTTCACTATAGTAAATATTGACCACAATGCATCGAGTTTAAGTGCATGTTGAAAAGGTTATATTTTATTAACCATCCAAGTTTTAATCATTAGAACACAGTGGAGTCATAATTATTTCATAAAATCTTCATATTAGGTTTTTATTTTGACAAATTATTGACGTCTTATTTTTCTTTTATATATACTATAGTCTTGTAGTTGTTAGAAAATAGAGAGGGAAATCAAAAATATAGTCAGGAAGTAACGATTAATCATTAACTGCACAAGGTGGAGTCATTTTATAAAAAATAAAAAAATCAGAATTTGTTTTTTTTTAATACAAATATTTCCCTCTGCTGGACATTTGTGGTAATGCAACATAAGGGGAAAATGTATGACATAACTTTCTTGATTTGGATTTTTTTTTTTTATATGTTTAAAGTAAGCAACTAAGTTCAATTAAAAAAACAAGTCATGTTTGTTTTACTATTTTTCAAATGTTACAGATCAAATCCACCCTGTAAAGGGGATAAAAATATAGCAATGTAAACAGTGTTTGCATTACTGTGAAAAGCCTCGTTTTGTTTTCTGGTTTTTCTTCTGAATTGTAACCCGCTTCAGGGCGCTTTCCATGGTCGCGTGGGGCATGTGGTGGAGGGGGAGCTTGCCCATTTGAGTTGGGTACTTGGTCTTCATTGCGTGCTTGAATATGGGCTGGGAGATAAGGTGCTTTAAATGCTTTTTCATCCCTTTCACCATCTTTTGTTGCCCCCTCTCAGCATCTTCATCTTTTGCTCCGCCTGTGGACAGTTTCCCAGTTAGCATTAATTGAGCGTTTCTGTGAGCTGCTTTCATAACATGCATGTGTGTCTTACCAAGTAAGAGATCATCATCCAGGTCCACTTCCAGAGCCTCTGCTGCCTGTTTGAACCAGGAATCATGCTGCTTTTCTCTGCTGTTATAGTACTCGATCTTTTCTATTTTTCTGGCCAGATTTACTCTCTCCTGTGGAGTCAACAAAAAAAAAAATCATGTTAGAGAGGAACACATTTCTACTTAAAAGTTGAGTGTTTTGACTGAGGATCTCACCTTAATGGCCTCTAAGCATTTGGTTTCAATAGGGAACATTGGAAGCTCTTCATCTTTTTCAAGAGTTTTGTAAATTTTTCTGAAGTTAATCATGTCGTCCGGGCCGACTAACAGCAAACTAAGACCCTCTTTGGTTGCTCTTGCCGTTCTGCCGCTCCGATGGACGTAAGTCTCTGATGTTCTTGGAACCTGTCGCAAGAAGTTATTAAAACTTTTCTCTGATTTGGAGTTTTCTTTAACACGTTAAGCAAACCGATTAATTGAAGATATAAATAATTGGTTCTTAAAATTATGATAAATTAGATTTTTCATTTGATGGCTTTACATTTTTCAAAGTAAGTTCAAATAAATCATGGGTAATTTGTTGCAGTCCTCACATTCCACTAGAAACAGATTTTTGAATGTACCTGGTAGTGAATAACGTGCTGCACATCGGGAATGTCCAGACCTCTTGCGGCCACATCAGTTGTTAGCAGGACACCACTGTGACAAATGAGAAAGGTAAACACTTCAGCGTCAGTTTAGTAAATAAAAACTAAAATCATTTTTAATATTTGATGGTTTTATTTGTGGGTGAAATACATTTTTTTTTGTTTATTAATCATTATGACCACAAAACTGATGACTATGTTAAGCACCACCAGGTTTTAAGAGAATGTAGTGTTGATTAAATAAGGAAAAAAATCCAGATGCAGTTAATTTGCATCTAAACCAAAGTAATAACTTCAGTGCAACGGTTAAAAAAATCTTAATTAAATACATACTGTTTAAATATGTTAGAATTTATAAATCCTGTCTAATCTTCTGCCTAAACTCAAAATCCCAGAAACTGAGATCATGTGACCATTTTTAGCAGATTGAACAGTTGAAACAAGATCAATAAATCAACTAAATAAATAGATGAGATTATTTAGGAGGCATCATTTTAATGACACTTGGTTGCACCTAAAACATATAAATAAATTATAAACTATTTGACACTTTCAAGTGTGTTAAGAATTATTTTAATTTCTATATTTTTATAATCACTAGTTTTCATTAAACATGGGATTAAACTTAAACTTTGCTGTTTTTTTTTTAAATTAAGATCTGAAAATAATGAAAAAGACCCACATTGGTAGATCCAATAACGAACATGACTATATGATCCAATTCTTTATGAAATTATTAAGTCTTTTCTTGTATGAATATGAGATAACACTGTTAAATTAATCACAGGATTAAAAAAAAACGATTCTGAGCAAATCAGTTCTGCAATCCTTACCTTTCTCTTTCTGCAAACCTCTCCAGGTTTTTGAGTCGCTGTTTCTGGTGCATGTTAGCATGTAGAGGCAGTGGATTACAGTTCAGGATAACCAGCAAAGAGTTCAATCTTTTGATGCAATCGATGCTGTTGGCAAAAACCATGGTGCGGCCAGGATACTGGAGCAAGAAGTAATAGAGGTAGAAGTCCTTCTCATCCTTCTGACAGTGGATCTGAGTCTCAGTCAGGGTCTCCACAGTTGCCTCTTTCCTGGTGAGGTCGATGACTTTCGGTTTGGACTTAATTCCTACTTTCTCTATGAGAATGTCCAGTTTACTCCTCTTCTCCAAGTTCTTCTTCTTCTGAAGGAGGCGGCTGGGCAGGCTGTGCGTCAGCGTGAGAGTGGCTGAGAAGACAAAGGTCTGCCGTTTGGGGTTGAAGTGTGTAGTGTTCAGCATCTCCAGCAGACTCTCCAGCTCTGCAAAGTGTCCTCTCTCCACCATGCGATCGGCTTCATCAATCACCAAACACCTGGAGAAAAGCAAGCGTGTCGATCAAAACAGGTCGATCTGCAAAGCGGCAGAATGTGGAAGAGGAAGGTGAGGTAGATTCTGATTTGATTTATGGAATAACAGTCGTTGGTTCAACAAAACCTGCAATATCAGCATTTTCTGGTCAAAAACCTAAAACAGAGTTGAATGTGCTGGAGATCATTAGAAAGCTAGAAAATGCAGTTCATGAGAAATTTTAAGTGAATAAATTTATTTTAAAAATTTGAAAGAAATGCAGATGTTTCCATTGGTAAAAAAAAACAAGTGATGCAAATCTCATGCATATTCATTTTCTGTCTCAACAAGAAATATTGTGTCTTTCAAGAGGGGGAGGAGAAGCGCTTTTCTTTGTGTGAGTGCGCTCTGAAGCATAGAAGTTTACATTTAAATGTAAATAATGACTTTTTATTTTAGCATTACCTTTTTAAAGAAATAAAATCCCTGTTTTATGTATATTTAAGCACCGTGTGTTTACAGTCCTGAAAAAATTAAGAGACCCTATGAAAGCCTGTATATTTTCCCACATTTTTTAACACATTTAATATAAACTTGAACATCATTGAGTGATCCAAATGATATAACTTGAGAGTTAAACATTTTTAAGCCTATTTAAAACTTTCTATGAAATGTAATTTTAAAAGAATGTAATTTCTGCTTATGTTTAAGTTTAGACACTTCACACTAAAGGACACATTTAATGGACGGGTAGATACGAAAAAAGTGTAAGGGACAAAAATAGCTATTGGGAGGCAGGAGGTCCAAACTTTGACCTCCATGAAAACATCCATTTTTGTTCAGATCTTTTTTCTAAGTCGAATAATAGTAATGGTTTGGTTCTATTTTTATTAAAATCACTTTCAAAAATGTCAAAATAAGATTGATGATTGATTTATGATAATTTGTTATGACAGAGCTGATTATTTAATGAGGGTGTCCTCATTTTTTCATATGACTGTATTTAGACTTTTCTTTTGAAGTGGTTCCTTGAGTGCCTGTTTTCAAGCTCGGTTTGAACATAGCATAAGAGGAGATTAACGTTGGTGCGTTTGAACTGGGACAAACCGGAGGAATCTGAGGTTGAGCAGGTGAGGATGCTTCTCCTTGATCAAATCCCACAAACGTCCAGGGGTGGCAATAATGATCTCTGGGCAGCGTTTCAGCATCCTCTTTTGTTTCTGCTGGGCCATCCCCCCCACCACAATGGCTGTCTTGATGTCTGGAACAGGGAAAAAACATCTTATGGAGATGTATATTCCATCAGTTTGAAAAATCAGCAGAGAGATTCTTCCCGTTTGTTGAGACTTACCGGTGAATTTTGTGACAGCATCAATGTGGTGTTTGACTTGAACAGCAAGCTCTCTGGTGGGAGTCAGAACCAGTCCCAGGAGAGGTCGAGACCGGCCACCAAGCCAGTTGTTCTTCAGTATTTTCAATCATGGTTCCAGTTTTCTCATTTTGATCCTCACAGCGGTCTTTATCCAAGTGTTCTTCCTCATCTGAAGCCTCCACACTCTCGTCCTGGTTCCCCTCTGCTGTGGACTCATCTTCTGATTTCACAGACTCCTCCACTGATGGTAAGTATAAACTCAGCACCTTTGAGGGAGGTTTGTCCATGTTGTTGTGAAGATTTTCTTCTGTGTTGCTCTTCCATTCTAAGATGGTGTGGATCATGGGAATACCAAAAGCTAACGTCTTTCCACTTCCTGCAACCAAACTTCATGTTAGAACATGCAGGATCAAAGGGGCAAAATCAAGACTTTAATGGCTTAAAATTTAAATTCATCTCACCTGTCTCAGCTGCACCCAGGATATCCATTTGATCTCTGATGGCTGGGGGTAATGCTAGGGCTTGAATGGATGTTGGGGATTCAAATCCCAGGCTGCTGAGAGCTTTTAGCACAGGAGAAGGAACAAACAGGTCCTTCCAGGCGCTCACATCTGACTGTTGGTCATCAGAACCACAAAGTGCAGCAGCGGTCCAGTTCTTTGTCTGCTTTTTGATGGACTTTGTCTTGTTATCTTGACTAGAACCTTCTTTTTCAGATGGCAAATCTAGCTTTGGTTGCTCCTCCGTGACATCATCTGTGTGGGTCTTCAATTTCTTTTTTCTAATTTTTTTAGACTGTTCTTGTTCACCGAGATCAGCTGGGCCCTGAGTACTGTCTTCATTTTTTTCTGCCTCTTCATCAGGAGGCTTGTCATCTTCTGCCGCATCACCCTGTTCTGATTCCACAGATTCCTTTGGAACCACTTTCTTCTTCTTCTTCCTTTTCTTCTTTGCTTTCTTCTTCGCTGGTTCTGTAGAAGTGGTCTCTCCATCTTTGCCTTCGTCTTCGACTTTTCTTTTCTTGGCTAGCTTTTTGTCTCGTTTAAGTTGCTTCGCTGCCTGGGCTGCAGCTTTCTCGCTGTCTACCAAGCGATAATCCGTCAGCTCTTCAAAACACACCAGACCCTCCAGGCCCTGTTCCGCGAACACACTGGGATCGATCTCAACCGCTTTCCACGTTCCTTTAGCGCGGATGCTCTGTTTCTTCAACCCAAACGAGCTGCCTTTGTTTGAGACTTTCACTTTTTTTGTCTTCATTTTTCTTACTAACTAACAGTTGTAATAAATGTAAACTATCTTTGATGATCAAGGTGGATAACCTGAGATCTGACAGAAAGAAACGTTTGGCGATAAAGATTAGCGCGAATGAATATATGTTATATAAGGATATATATATTTTACGGCTTAGTGATAACACTTTTAACACACTTTATATAATTAAAATAATTATAATAGTACTTTACCTTGAGTCGACAGAGCGTAATCAAGAATCAAAATACACTCACGACTGTTAACAACCACGCAATGCACGAGGGCGCCGCCATGACAGTGTTGATCACATGTTTTGTAAAAACTTTATTTAAACACAGTATGCGAACTAGCCCGGAAAAAGTGGGGAATATGTTATAAATAATATATATATCATATTTTCCCACTTTTTACATATATATATATATATATGTAAAATGGGGAAATATGATTTTATGTCTATCATAACATTATATATATATATATATATATATTATTATATATATATATATATAATTATTATATATATATATATATATATATATTATATAATATTATATTATATATATATATATTATATATATTTATATGTATATATATATATATATATATATATATTATATATATATATTATATAGAACCTGTTCAAATTTTCTGAATCTAAACTTCCTTTTAAAGAAAAAATTGACTTAAGATCAGCTAGAAGGTTCCATTGCAATAAAGTTATTCAAGATAAGCCATCGAGCTGACAATTTAATTTTAACACACATAAATTTATCTCAGTTTAAAGTCCTTTAGGTTTTGTTTCTTTCTTTTTTTTCTTTTCTATTTTTATATAAGCCCATGCGTTCATCAATTTGATTTTTGATGTATTCTGTATCCTCCAGATATATTTATGTTCAAGACTCGTATGTGCAATTCGGGGTAGAACGATTCATTTAACCACAAGTTGATTTCTATCATAATCAGTGTTTACTGATATGATTCACAGTCAATATTTGTTTATTTGAACAATCTGTTTCTCTGACCTTGAAATAAACATTTTGCCAAAACTTCTAGTGTGACTCAGAGATAAATACTTAACAGTGCAGGTGAAGTTTTCCAGATTTTTTGTTTTTCTTGCAATTTAATCAAGTGTAATTAAATATGTGTAAAAAAAAAAAAAAAAAAAAAAGCAAGTAAACAAGAATCAATGTTAAATCCATTCACATTTTAGTTTTATCAAATTCAGCCCACTGTTGTTTTTTTCCACATTAAAATAATAACACATTAATTCACTCTCCACCTACTGTTAAGGTATCCCACAAGTGAAAAAAATGAGCCTGGATTTTGAGGGGGAAAAAAATGGCAAAGTGTTTTGGTATTTACTTGAACTAAAGGGGCCAAGCAATCTTTTAAATGCAGCCCCACATTGTAGTCCCATCTTAATTTCACACTTGGTTTAATGGAATCAGGCAGCTACTCTTCTGCTGACAACTACCAACAGCAGTATTGCCAATCAAGTTTGCAGGAGAAGAAATTAGATTTGTCTCCATTGCCCCAAAATTCAGTTGTGATATGCTTTGAATATTTGCATCTAACAGCTCCTTACATTGCAATTGACGATGTGATCCTGCTTTGTTAGTTTATGGAGTCTATTCGCTTTGTAGATGAGTTGCAGTTGTTCCCAATTTCTTCCACTTTGTCGTCAGATGACTAACAGTAACAGTGGAAGTGATCGGATCACATAAAAACAATTATTTGGATGGCAATTAAGGTCATCAATAAATTGTGAAATATGAAAAACAATCTTGACCATAAAATCCAAGTAGAAATATATTTTATATTCATTAAAATTATTATTTTTTAATTAGTTCAGTTAGTTACAATTTAGTATCAATTAGTTAGTTACAATTTAGTATAAATTGCAGTGATATTAAGTGACATTAAGTGAGGAGACAATTCTCCATTATGTCTGTATTCATTTCTGAATAATTTACATTCCATTTTGCAGAGGTATTTTATAAAACATGAATTATCTATTCATTCAACAAGCCATTGAAACAGCTTTAAAACTCATTAATTATTTCAATTTTAAAACAAAAAATCATCAAAACAAAACAACAAAACATTCTTACTCCCTTCTAATCTGACAAATGTTCATAAGTCATCATATTTATCATTGAGTTATTTATTAACTACAAACTAAAAAAACAACTGATGGTAAACCCAGGATTAATAAATGTTGAACAAACAAGAACAAATGAAAACAAGCTTCATGCAAACTGAAAGTTTGGATTCATTGATGTCTTCACAAATGGTATTTTTGATAAAATTCAATATACCCCCCCCCCCCATTCAATGTTTTTGTTTTATGAGAATAATTTTCCGCTATATATAAATTACTTTTTTTCAATATTTATCAAAGCATCAGTTGAAACTGATAAAATGCAAAGACAAAAATCTAAGTAAACATTTGCTTGATTCTAATCTACGGGATTTTACAGACAGAAAACATCCTCTTATGCTACAGCAGAAAGAGGATGCAACAGCAACAGCGGCCATTCCTAGTTTTTAGTGGGGTCGATCACTCTACCCATAAACAGCAAAGCGTTTGTTTCCTCGTGGTAAATGAAGAAGAAGAACGGCCTGTTGATAATAAATCTCTTTGGAAGGGAGTACGGTACGATGCCGGTTGCTGTGGCAGCTGCCGCAGTCGTCCCAACTTCATCAACTTCGATCACAGCTTTGTGCAGCACCTGGGATTATTCAGGGAAAATAGCAAAGTTTATTTTACAATATGTTGCAAAAATAAGAAAAATGTAAACTAACCTCAGAGACTCTGAGACCTCCAGCCTTGCTAAGCCTCGCCAGATTGGCTCCATCAGTAAAAAGTGAAGTCATGCCCATTTCTGGCAGGATGTTATGCAAGGAGTAGGCTCGCTCCATTTTGAACTTTGGCATGTTGACTTCAAGTTTCCTAAAAAAAAAGAATAGAATTGACATGGTAAACAACATATCATGACACACGTTTTTAGGGTTTAAATTTACATGAAGAAGTGAAAAAAGCATGCAGAGATACAAACATTTCTTCCAGATTTCTGATCCAGCTCAGGAACCGCCGGGCCGTGATCTCATTATCAATTGTAGTGTAGTCAGTTTTTTTGTTGGGTAGCAGAATTAGCATGGAAACACCATCCTTGTATGGTAACTTAAGGACTCTAGCTCCTAGAGGCTCATCCTCCATGGTGTAGAATCTATCCTCTACAAACATCATGGGAACTTGCACAATGTTGTAGTTGTCAATGTGGAATGGTGCGTTATGAGTGAAATCGGGATTAAAAGGTGTCTCCCAAGCGCCTGTGAAGAAGAACAGTCTGTTAGCTTCCATGTGAAGGCTGCAACAGATCAATGAAAGATTTCACCCACCCTGGAAGAAAATAGTGTTGACCAGCAGGAGTTGAGTCATTGCATTTAAAGTGGAAATCATTTCAGGAACCTTGTCTGCAGTCTTCTGTCTCACATAGTCATTGATGCTTTTGATGGTCTCCTTTGGGTTTCCAAAGTCTAAAACATTGATGTCTGCTTGAAAAAAAATCTTCAAATCGTCTTCAAATGTCTTCTCAACTTCAAAGTTCTGTCGGATAAAGAGAGCCATGCTCTGCTCCACCTGCAGAGAGCCGTTGTGTGAGATGTTGTCTTGAAGGTCTTGGAAAAGTCTTGGGATGAGCTGTGGCTGGTCGTCTACATCAAGCTGCTCCAGGTTGCACACTTGGAGGATTTCCTTGTGTGTGACGTCATCAGTAGCCATTAAGAGAGCAGCAAAACTTGTAGAAACACTCAACGGTGAATAAAAGATGTTCTTGTCATGATAGTTGGCGATTTTTCTGTAAAGGTTCATAGCAAAGTCCATGTTTTTGTAAGAGAGATCCATGATGGTGGCATTTGGTAATTGAGATGAATGGACCGGAACAATGAAGCACACGAGTGACAAAATAAACATTTAATCCTATGGACAACCATGATTCCTCTTCGCGAGGGTTTGGAATAACAACCTGAAACAGATAAATACTTTAAAACTTTGAAAACAATCACCATTTTAAAGATCTTGTTTATGATTTTTTTCATTCACAAACAAGATCTGTAAAATGGTTTAAAATGGTATTACATTATTTTCTACATACATTTATCCTTGTTTAACAAATTGTCATACGTACCTCTCAGCTTGAGTCAGATGTTGTCTGAAAACTACATCTATTATTTGGTGAAACAAAGTGCAAGTATGCTTTAAGGGTTATCCATTAACCACAGGTAACACCCCTTAACTCACTGCTGTTCTCATACATGTTTCTTTTTCTTTTCTAAACTGCATAGGAATGCATTTTTTGGTAAGCTGTGGTCAACTCCCTTTTTATATTTTTGAGTAACTGTTAACAGCAAATATTACTTTCAATTCCAGGTACTCTATTATACTGTAGCTTTAAGCATGATAGACCAGCAATTGGCGTAATTGTTTCACCAGGCGCCCCCCTTCCAATTACTAGAACTTTATTTTTTGAGGTCTCTGGGAGTAACAGCTTGCAATTTCAGGAAATTATAACCTTAAAGCCTGACATTTGTGCTGAAAACCTAATTTTTTAATTTCACCTAATTTATGATTTTTTTAAGTCTTAAATTGGACACAATAAATTGAATGTTTTAAGGATATTCTATCTTTTTCAATGCCATTTTGTGGTTTTCTAGTTGTAATAAATAATCAACTAAGAGTAGAAAGACTTGGTCATTTCCAATATTACTTTAGACCTGAATTGAAGAAGTAAGCTTGGAGCTTCATTGGATAAGTAACTCTAAATCAGGGGTGTCAAACTCAATTACACAGGGGGGCAAAATCCAAAACGCACCTTAGGTCGCGGGCCGAACAGGACAAACATTCATTGAACAAAATAAAAACTACATTTTTAAAACTTTAAAACTGTAACTTTTGAACATAATTATGAACTAGATATATAACATTACCTGCGATAATGCAAGTGTGAATGCTGTAAATTGAATTTGGCCGCTGAAGATCCTAGTGCTGATAACTGAAGATGCTAAAATTGATAGCTTAAAATGCTTAAGCCGATTGCTTGCTAAAATATTAGCTAAATGCTGAATAAGCTTGAAAACAACAAGAAAAACAGCAAAAAATCCTAAATTAGCCAAAACAGCTAGCATGTAAGCCAAACTCCAAAACAGCCTGATAAAACATAAAAAGAAAAGTCTAAATTAGCAAAAACAGCTAGCATGTAGCTGAAATATTGGATTAACTCCAAAACAGCCTAAAAATATCTTAGTAAATGCCAAAATAGTCCAAAAAAGCTGGCAGAATGACAATTTTTATTGCAGCAAAATGATAAATTTTTAACATAATCCTGAATAATAAAAAGGCAGGAATATTATTCCATAATAAATATTTTCCTTTCCATAAAAATATTTTTTTTCCATATTATACAAGTTAGAAATTAGCGCAAGTTAACATCGGGCCATTAATAACGATAAAAAAAAATGATCTGGAGTTGGAAATATTACTCAGAGGGTTGGATCTGGCCCCCGGGCCTTGACTTTGTCACATGCTCTAAATCATTGGTGCCCAAAGTGGGGCCTGTGGGCCAAATTTTGCCCGCCAAAAGTTAACTTTTGGCCCGCCAAGTCGTGGCGGTAGAAGTCGCGGAGTGTTAAGTTAAAACCCCTTACCTGTTTTACACCAATTCTCTATGGTGTTCCAACTACGACTGTAATAGACTTTCGGCCTCCGGGTGGCGCTGTTAGCATTTCCTTTGCCTGCAGCTATTAGTGAAACTACCTCCAAGTGAGTCAGCCCTGGGCTTTTTGTTAGAAATTCCCAAGAGCCTTTGCAGTCATTTTCAGTGCTTTCAGCTGCCTTTTTCAGCTAGCCACAATGGAGTGACAATGGCAAATGAATAAAGTCTAAAGACCAGCTCCACATATCCAAGATCCCAGTTTGCTGTTTTCATAGGAAGAAAGTTTGTTTTTCAATTAAAAATGGTCAATGGGGCTTTGCTGTTCAAGGTTTCAAAGAAATGTTGCTTACTTTTTGCGTTTTACCTGAATGATTACAGAACCAAGATAAAATCTCTTTCATGGACATGCAAAAAAAAAAAAAGTTTGGCTCCCAAACAGGCCCCCCCATTTAGATTTTGGTCCCTTTGAAAAAGTTTGGGCACCCCTGGTCTAAATTGTCTAGGTGTAAATGTTTCTGTCCAGGGTGTACCCCACCTTCACCCTGCAGTAGCTTGGATAGGCTCCAGCAACACAGTGACCTCCCCAAAAAAAAAAAAAAAAAAAGGAAGAAGAAATTAAGTTTAAGAGCTACTGATTTTCACTGTTACTGCCACTCAATGGGATAATACAGAAACACTTCCAGCATGGCTTTTTCATGCCAAATAATTTTAAGACAGCATCGTGCAAGTCAGCTCAAGGCTGAGGCCAAACTGGATTTGTTTTGAACACACCTGTATATCAATCGATGCAAGAACAAATTGCAAGATAGGATTTGCTGGTTTCTTGACCATCACATGTAGATAAACAGTGTGTATGGCTAAAACACACAAAGAAAAAAGAAGTGTAAGTATTGATTTTTGCACGCATTGGCAATGTGTTCTTCATATTTGAAAAAAAATTCAGGACTTTATGTACAACTGTAAAAGATCAGAGTTTTGTGGCATATAAACCAGTACAGTGAACTTTAAAAACTTGTTTTAATAATTGTAATATTTTCTAAAAAAAAAAAAAAAAAGTACATATCTGAGGGGCATCTCTAAAATGTTACCATATTAAAACAGGAAAACAACTGCTGACAAGGCACTTTGTGAATAAATCTTTAATATCAAAAATGGCACATATCTGCTGATTTTAAAAAGGAGCAGGTGCAATTGATCTTCCATCTTCCATCCTTTAGAGTAGGGGAAGAAAGGAATGACTAAATCCTCACTGGTTAGATAAGTAAAAAAAAAAAAAAAGACTAAGCAGTAGCAAATGGTGATCAGTTCTTCGTTGGATTGATGACTCTGCCCATAAACAGCAAGGATTTTGTTTCCTCATGATATATGGAGAAAAAGAATGGCCTGTTAATAAAAAACTGCATTGAGAGGGAGTGTGTAGAGATGTGAACCGCTGTGGAGGCAGCAGCAGTCGTCCCAACTTCATCAACCTCAATCACTGCTTTGTGAAGAGCCTGCAATTTCACATAAAGTTCAGTAAAACATCTTTGAATAAAAATAGCAAGATGAAGATGGAAACTGACCTCTGACAGTGTGAGGTCTTTGTTCTTCGAGAGCTTTGTAAGATCTGCTGAATAAGTGAAGAGGGACTTCAAACCCATGCCTGGCAGGATGTCATGCAGTAGATAAGATTGCTCCAAGTGGAATCTTGGCATTCTGACTTCCAGTTTTCTGCAATTATAACAATGGCTAAATTAGAAGGCTTGTTATGCATTTGACCAGTATTCAAACAATACATTGAACGTCTTAAGTACAGAGTCAATATAACTTTAGTAAACCATGGAAAATCAGAAGTGTTCAGACCTTTTTTTCAGTTGACTAATCCAGTTCAGGAACATGGTAGCATTGATCTCATCGTCAATCATGGTATAATCCATGTTTTCATTGGGTAGCAGGATTAGCATGGAAACACCATCCTTATATGGCAATTTAAGGACTCTAGCTCCTAGAGGCTCATCCTCCATGGTGTAGAATCTACCCTCTACAAACATCATGGGAACTTGCACAATGTTGTAGTTGTCAATGTGGAATGGTGCAGTTTCTGTGAAATTAGGATTAAAAGGTGTCTGCCAAGCGCCTGTGAAGAAGAACAGTCTGTTAGCTTCCATGTGAAGGCTGCAACAGATCAATGAAGGATTTCACCCACCCTGGAAGAAAATAGTGTTGACCAGCAGGAGTTGAGTCATTGCATTTAAAGTGGAAATCATTTCAGGAACCTTGTCTGCAGTCTTCTGTCTCACATAGTCATTGATGCTTTTGATGGTCTCCTTTGGGTTTCCAAAGTCTAAAACATTGATGTCTGCTTGAAAAAAAATCTTCAAATCGTCTTCAAATGTCTTCTCAACTTCAAAGTTCTGTCGGATAAAGAGAGCCATGCTCTGCTCCACCTGCAGAGAGCCATTGTGTGAGATGTTGTCTTGAAGGTCTTGGAAAAGTCTTGGGATGAGCTGTGGCTGGTCGTCTACATCAAGCTGCTCCAGGTTGCACACTTGGAGGATTTCCTTGTGTGTGAGGCCATCAGTAGCCATTAAGAGAGCAGCAAAACTTGTAGAAACACTCAACGGTGAATAAAAGATGTTCTTGTCATGATAGTTGGCGATTTTTCTGTAAAGGTTCATAGCAAAGTCCATGTTTTTGTAAGAGAGATCCATGATGGTGGCATTTGGTAATTGAGATGAATGGACCGGAACAATGAAGCACACGAGTGACAAAATAAACATTTTAATCCTATGTACAACCATGATTCCTCTACAAGATGATTTGGATAAAACCTGGAAAAGAAATACAAAAATAAAATAAACTTTTCAAAAGAGAACATTTAAAGCTCAGAAACATGTCATTACAAACAATCATTTATTTTTGTTCAGTCACACATACCTCTCAGCTTGAGTCAGATGTTCTCTGAAAACTCCAGACTATTTGGTGAAACAAAGTGCAAGTACGCTCCAGGAGTTATACATTAACTAAAAGAAAAAAAAAAAGTATTTTTTTTGTCAGACTCTCACGTTCATTGTTTTTGCATTTTTACAGCTATCCCCAGTACCTGATGATGGCTTCTTCTTCACTGGTTTCACAGTACATTCAATGATTGATGTTTACTGTGCATGTGCTTCCTGTTAATTGATCACACCTGTTTGGTTTTAGCCTGCAATCCCCACACCTGCAGTTAATTGATGACCTTTCTAAATTCTTGAAAATTAAAAATTTTCATAATCTGTTGAGTTGAGTTGAAATGTTCTCATTATGCCTCATTATGTTTTTTTTCTATCTGTTGCTGTTTTTTTTTTTTTTTTTTGCTGTCAGCCCACATTGCTGTTTTCTTAAAAAATCCTCTGAAACATTATCCCACAATATGTTTTTCTACATACTTTTGAGGAGGTTTACATGCTTCAGTGCTGCTATTGTTTTCAAATTTACCTGTACAATTTACATAGGTCACAGACGAACATAGCTGTAAATTTGAGCTACGTTCATAATGCTTTGAGAAAAATGTTGTTTATTTTTTTAACCTGTTATTTAAATTAAAAAAATATTTGAAGCTGATTTTCAGGAGGGCAATGTTACTATTTCTGTTATATATTCTTGCACAATAACATAAAAAATCTTTTAAAGCATTTCACAGTTTATTAAATATTAGTTAGTTCACCACAGTTAAAAAATAACATCTGGCCTGTACTGTTATTTAACCGCTAATTCAGCATCTTCTGTCAACTTCTTGACTTAAAAACAGAATTCTTCAGTTGTGAATGATTTACTATAGATTTTTTTATTTTCCAAACAAAAAAGGACTATTTATGAAACATTATAGGCTCATGGCCCAATTAGGACCCATAAAAGCCTATAGATAATTTTACTTTTATTATTAATTTAGAAGAGTAATTACAATCCCACATAGACAACTTTTCTATGATAGAATAATCAGAAAAAATGCTTTTTTATAAATTAACACGATCTTGTAAACATGGCAATAAAATTATGTCTCATTTTTTATTCCTATAGTGATGTATGTCCTGAATTGATATCAATTATACTAAACAACAGTTTTTTTTTAAAAGATTTGACTAATGTATTGTGATGTTGAGATCTTTTCATGTAGTCCATGTGAGAGGGATCTTACCTGAAATACATGCATGAACCTTTTCCCTTATACACTTATTAAAAAGGAAAATGTGCTGATGTAATTGTCAATATTTGAGACAGACCACGACTTACACTCAATGAATTTCCATATTTATTTTAAGATGAATTAAAAAGGCAATGTGCAAGTAACGGTGAATGTTAAATTGAGCTTTACTAAAACAAGTGAGCATTGCTTCAATTCTGGAAAATAAAGCGTCCAAAGGATCAATAACGAAAAAACACAAATTGTGCCAACATAGAAACAAAATGTAGTGACAGCATTCAATGCGAGTAATGCAAAAACTAAAAACCCAACAAACAACATTTTATAGGCAAGTGCAATTTGGATTAAAAATTAAAAATATTAACAATAAAACAAAACAGAAAAAAAGATGATCCAAGAAAGTATGAACAAAGCCAAGCTTTCATGAACTTAAAAAAGAAGAGTTTTTATAAGCTAAGTTTGAGGCATCATGGGTCCACAAAAATAGAAGTTTTAGAAACAGTTTGAAAGTTAAAAACTGATACAGATATTCCGTGTTGAGCATAATTCTGCACACACAAAAGACATGCGAAAGAAGTCATAACATTAAAAAAAATGTACTAAGAGAGAAAGCATAAATTGTAGGAATTGTTGAGTTCTTTAATTATTTTAGTTGATTCTGAGAAATGTACCAGATAAATAGTTTACAATGACTTCCCCTTTGATAGCCCTCTATTATAAACACATGCAGGTGTCATTAACTTCTTAAAGGGGACATTAGTAGTCAAATCAAGTATTATGTGATTCGTAACATGTACAGGTGAACTCATCAGGTATTTTTTTCAAAAGGTCTCTCCACAGAGAAAGTAATTGTTTTAAGAGTGCTTTCTTTAATCATAAAAGTCACAAAAATGCTCTAATGCAATAAAAGTAAATGACTGCTTCTCAATTAAGGAGAATGCAAATGTGCCAAAGTTTTGGTCTAGACTTAATTAAGAAAAGATTTTATGGTTCTACATAATGTGTTAACAATCCTTCTTTTGTTACTTGTGTGTGCTAATAAATAAACAAACATGTATGTGGAAATGAAGGTTTCTGGTAAACATATAATAACCCTAAACTGTAATATTTTTCTTTGTAAACATAAGAGAGATCATGAGGTAATAGATCATCCTGTTACGTTTTTAAGAAAATAAAATTACAGATGGTGTCAGCAATAGGAAATTAAAAATGTTTTAGTATTTGCAAGAAAAAAAAACTGTTCTGGGGCAGCGGAAAAAAACCCAAATAGTAAAATAAAAAGTACAAAGTAACTCTGGTTGGTTGGGCTAGGTTTTTCAGTTGTGTTCTCCAAACCCAAAATACGACTGGACACCCTGTTATCCACAAAGATATAACTAATGCTTAAAACATTGGTCTCTTATGGCTTTCATTCATTCCTCTTGTTAGAATCCAACTTCATACAAGTAAACAAACTTTACATGCAGTTTCTCTTTATGTCTTCAAAAAAATAAGACAACAAAAAAACAGAATGTAAAAAAAATAGAAAGGCGCTATGGTAAAAAAGGCAATTGAAAACTTGGAATAACTGCATTATGAGTCATTTTAAGTCCACCCTTTTTCCCGTCTCGGTCCCACACTGAGGTCCAATGTAACCAAGTGCTGCCTTTCCTTTGCCTGTCAGCAAACCCAGCGAAGGAAACCGTGTGTCGGCCTTCTGACTGTGGTACGTTTGCACTTGCAAAAGGTTAGAGAAGGGAGAGAAGTCACCCCTGGTGTAGGGTTACTAGTTCAGAGCGTCGGTAGACAAAAGCGACAAAACTTTCACTAATTTATTTGCTGGGTTTTTCTTGTTGGTCCTCCACAGAGTTGGGTTTTTCTGGTGTTGGGGCAAAAAAGGAGGACTTAGGTCATTAGTATGACATGAAAATAATATCCGAAATTCCATTCTGGAATGCAAAACTACCAGTATGGTGGATGTTTTTAAGTTTTAAATAAAGTTTACTCACCAGAGTCACTGGTTACTTGACTTTCTAACTGTTGTGGAATGCTTGACTGTGCTTGCCTAAAAGGTAATAAAGTTTGGTTTAAAATGCACATTTCGTCTTTCTGCTCACAAATAAAGTATTTTAAACATATATACACATATAGATATATTACTAAAAGATCAGAGATCAGCAAATCCTACCGATCAAAATAAGCCTGTCTCCTCTTCCGCAGCTCCTCAGCAGTAAGCGTCTCATTCTGGCCGGATTTATCTCCACATGTAGAACTCTGCACAGCCTGTTTTTCTGATTTCACATTTCCAACATTGGGGTCTGAAGATTTGTTACTCATGCCGGGTCCTAGATAAAGGAAAAACTTTGGTTGAAACTGCAATAAAATGAAATATTCTCAAATCAATTTTAAGCTTCTAAATGAATCACCTTGCATGCTGAGCTGGATGGCCCTGCGAAGGTCAGCTTCTTCATCTTCCACATCCATTTCCTGTCTGCTGAGTGCCAGAGCTCTCTTCAGTTCTTCATCTTCATCCACAGTCTCATCTGATACAATGTCCATTTGCCCTTGAGCAACGGATCTGGTTCTCAAAACATAAACGTATTATGTCAAAACAAGACCTAATGTGATCCAACAGAGGACCATATTCCACAAACCTACCCTGCACTTGTCTGAGCCTCATCCTCTCCAATGAGCCTGGGCCGCTGCTGTTGCTGAACCCGCATTATTCCCAGAATCTGCTCTGCTTCACACTCAGGAAGATTCCCTTGGATCACAAATATGGAATAGCCTGCAGAGATACCATATTTTTGTGTTTGTGCACTATAAGTTAAAATAATATGAGCAAGTAAGCTTTGCAATACCTTCTTGTTGTAGCTGTGCCAGGAATAGAGCTAAATATGTATCTGATATCAGCTCCGGTCCAGTCAAGAGTGAATTCAAGTTAAACCACTGCAATAATAAAATAAAGGTTACTTAAGCATCGACACACCTACTGAGAAGTTAAAAAAAAAAAAAAAATCGACATACCTGTTGTCCAAGCTTTCGTATGGTGAACCAATGCTCCTTATAATTGCAAATGAAGGCCTTCTCGTTTCTAAAATGCAAAGACATCAAGTTAGGTTTTAAATGTAAGTGTGGGATCGACTTGCTACGCACGAAAGTCTTGAAAATGTAACTTTACATTGGATTTATCATCAAGCTCTGGTACTCCCGGCTATTGAAGAGAATTAACTCCAATCCCCACACACGGAGAGCATTGCTAATTACCTATATATATTAATAAAAAAAAAAAAAAAAAAATCAGTCATAAGGAGTGATAAGACAGTCTTCTAAAGGTTACAGACTTAAAATTAATAATCATAAACATACTTGTATTGAAAAGAATCCACTGTCGTCCATGTTTCCAGATGGTTGCTATAAATTTAATATTAAAACAGTTGTTAAAATAACAAATAACTGGAGAAAACATTCATCATATGTCCCCACATACCTGTAAAAAGGTCCTGTACTCCTCACTACCCATACCTCCTTCTGCCATTCTCATTCTCTCCTCTTCATCTAGCTGCTGAGCAATTGAGGACAGGTCTACAGGGGTAAAATACTCACCCTGCAAAAGGTTGTTGAGACAATGCTGGGCACATAAGGAACCCTCTTGCTGAAAACAAAGAATAGCTGCGTTTAAATATACAAATAATTAATCTTCAAAACTAAAAACTGTTGTGGGAAAACGTAAAAAAAACATTGGGAGATACAAAAAAGCCAAACCAACAACAAAACATTTTGTTTCACTCATATACACATAACTAAACAACGAGTAGCACACAACTTTAGCATATTTTTTCTTTAGTATTAACTGATGGACTCAAAGTGTACAATAAATAACGTAAACTCGAACTCTAACTTCCCTCTATTAGCTTTTAAAGAACTTTTAACAACACCTGGTTAGCAAGTGAGTTAGCATTTTTAGCACTCTAAACAACAATACAAGGAAAACAACATTAGATTTAAGCTAGCACTGGCTAAACACACACGCTAAACGAATGCCAAATGTCTTCACCCTCTCCGACTACACACGGTTAAATGCGTTCCGTTTAAAGTCACAAGTTAAATGTCTAAACCTACTTTTTCATGAAATATGGAATCCATGTTTAGATTTCTGTCAAACATTCAACTTTGACCCCTACCCCTGTAAAAAATGGGAGTCAATCTCTACTAGCGCCCTCTATGGGTCGTTTTGGGGTACAGCGTCGCTCCATTCAAACAGCCGTAAGGATATTGGTCACACAGACACAGGAAACCCCCCTCCTTTTTCGGCAAATGAAATATGGCAGAGAGTAAGAAACACCTTGACGGACTGGAGCTGAGTAAGGTACGGCGTTCGCGTTGCAAATAAAAGCTGACAGTTATTACTGAGAGTCGGACATTTAACACGTACGCGTGGTGTTATAAATGCTGTACACAAAACAGGCTCAACGAGCAGGGACGGTGCTACTTATCAAGCTAGCAGCCTGAAGCTGGCTAACCGCTTTACTAGCTTACAGAGGGCTACGAATAGGTGTTTTCCCCCCATATTGTTTTGAATCAGTGATTGGAATCTTTGTTAAAAAACGCGATTTGTTTACAGAAATGTGGGTGAATGTGGTATTTTAGTGGTTACCGTGGTCTGAAACCCAGTTTTGCGAGTTTTTAAGCGTTGAGCATCAGTCCGAACGAGTGTTTTCTCAATCATCAGTGTGAAAGTTGTGTTTTTAGAAAATGAAACTAAACTTTCTACGTATTGATGTTCACATTACGAACCATTTTTTAATGTTTAACATTTTCATAATCCTGCTAGCTAATTTAAGATGGTGTTTTAATTTGGATAATCTTCCATCACACTGACTAATTCCTGGACCTAATATAGGAAAACAGATTTGGACCATTTAAAAACTGTAGTTATTTGGTGTATACCTTTGATGCTGCCTGTAGTTCAAAGCCTGGACGGGATGTAAAAAAATTACATTTAAAGACGATTTGATTAATATCATAATTTAATATGATTCATGGTGGATATTGGCTAATTTTTATCTATGTGATTTATTGACCTAAAATCGAAACAGGACATACTTAGCCAAAAATGTAACCGCTGTAATTCGGATAAATACCTGGTACTAAACAGTAGAGGACATTTTTCATATTGCTTGTCTTTAATGCAAGATAATAAAGTGTACATTAAATATGTGTACAAACAAGTCATCAAGAAGTAATGGCAAATCTATTTACAATTTAGTTTCCTTAAGTTCAGCCCACTTTTTGCTTTTCCTTTATAGTAATAATTCAAACTGAACATTATTAGAACACTATCACACGTCATCACATGGATGTTGTCCACTGTGATAGATACAACGTAATCTTTTTTTTTTTTATAATAAAATAAACATACCATGCCTAATTTAAAATTGTATTTCAATGCCTTTCAAGTTATTATTTTGGATATGTTCCTGTTTTTCATCTCATGATAATTCCTTCAACGAAGCTAAATCATCTCAGTTTTAAGATTCCCCCTTTTAGATGTGTTAATGTATTTAAAAAGTTCATCATTCTTTTTACTTTAAACCGTTCAGCATTCTAATAATTTGTGTGAATTCAACACTTTGTAAACAGCCAACGTTTTTAGCAATGACCTTTTGTGTTGTTGGTTCGCTCCCTCCTCTCCTGTGCAGACTGTCAGAGATCATCTTCTGGACGACTGTCAAGTCTTCAGGCTTCTACATAGTTATGTGGCCTGCTGATGACTGCATTTAGAGGCCCGGATCTATGCAGAGGATTTGAATATTTGTCTGAAAAGAGGGAGGATATGAGTCTACAACATTGTTCTAAGATGTTGAAGTTTTGCTTTTCATTAAAAAAAAAGTTATAGTTATTGTTTCCTTAAGCATAAACAAACACAAACCAAGCTTCTTACAAGCAAAACTTTACCACATTTTGACCTTTTTTAAGGAAATGGAAAAAACAAATCAGTTTGTTTAGTCGTTTAAAAAAAAAAACAAAAAAAACACAACTTTGTCTTTTTAGTGTTTTTTTTTTTTTAGATGGGCTGTTTTAAGTTTTTGAGCATCAAGCTGCATTCAAAAGATGTCACTTGTATTTAGTCAAATGTATGTTTAATCCCATTAGCTTTGTTTTTCCAGTTTTAAAGATTTAAATAAAATTACTTACAATATATGTATGCCATTTCTCTGATGTAAATGTGAGATCAAATCCATCAGTGCTGGCCCTCATTTGTCATAACACAACAGACTGACAATGGTTTTTGTCAAACAACATTATACAAAAATGATGTGTTTAGTGGTCTTGATCGATCGCTGTATTTATCTGCATTTTTTGGTCTCTAAAGTGATGCTTGTTTTCTCACAGGAATGGCAGCAGGCTTCAGACTGCAGAGCCGAGCTGCTCGGTTACCTGAAGGAGCAGGTGCCGCAGATTTTTTGTCTGCGGAAGGAGCACAGCCCTCAGGAGGAAGACGAGCTCCTGCAAAGTCGGCTCCTCCATCCTCTGGAGTGCTTCCTCTTCGGAGAGGATCCTCAGCAGGGCCTGGAGAAGCTCAAGCAGGGCAGCAGCACCTCCTCCCAGCTCTGTGGCCGTGTGTTCAAAGAGGGAGAGACAGTCTACTCTTGCAGGTTCGAATGTAGCGCCTGGTGTTCTGTAATAGACAAATTAAACCTCTAAGGTTTGGTGAAATGCACGAAATTCTAAAATCTGTTAGACCCTATCCACTGATGTGTGCAGTTTTCAGCATGAAATGTGCAAAAAAAAACAAGTATGCGTTTTATTCTAAAGTGGTAAAAACTCAAAATAAATAATAATAATTAATCAAAATTGCAGTTAGGATAAGGGTGTCTTTGTGTTTAGTTTCTGTCCAGCTATACACTGGTCGGGTCCGTTTGGGCTTAGGCCGGTTCTTTGAGGCCTGTTTTGGGCTTTTTACGTTTTTTCACTCTAAGCAAAAACAATATGGTCCTTGCAGTCAGTAGACTGCTGCTGCGGGCCATAATTATTGTTAAGTGATATTAGTTTGGCCTCCTTCTGGTTTGATTTGAGGAGAATCCTGTTACGTTCCATTCAGGCTCAGTTCTAAAAGTGAATAATTAATAGGTTGTGTAGCGGGGCTGTGCAAATGTTGAGTCATGCTGCAGACTCTGCTGTCTTAGTCAGTGACGCTAAAGACATTAGAAAGTATTCTGCTTGGCATATTAAGATTATAGACATATTGAGAAAGTGTATACTTTTAACTTCAAATTAGCATAAAGGAAAACTGTTAATTTTTAAAATAAAACTTATACTGAAGCCCCCCTTTGTTTTGTTTTAGGGACTGTGCATAGACCCCACGTGTGTCTTGTGCATGGATTGTTTCCAGGATAGTGTGCACAAAAGTCATCGTTACAAGGTTTGTGCTTTTTTTTTTTTTTTAATGTTTTTTGATATTTAAAATACAAAAGTATGAGTGTACTAATATTCTATGAGTTTCTGTAAGCATTTCTATGTTGTGGTGGGGTTGGCATCACATAAACGTCGCAAATGTCAGATTATTCTCACACGACCGGCAGCTTTAACTCGTGTCATCTGTTAATTCGTCTTCTTGACTGATGCATTTTATATCCCAGATGCATGCATCCTCAGGGGGGGGATTCTGTGATTGTGGGGACGTGGAAGCCTGGAAGATCGGTCCTTGTTGCTCCAAACATGACCCTGGAGCAGCCACTGCCATGGTAACGGTAAGTTATATAACGGAAAGACGGATGTAGGAGGGAGTGTTCTTGTCCCATTCTGTGTCAGTGAACCCCGGAATGCTTATTTTCCCATCTTACTCCTGGATGCTGCTCATCTGGCTGTAACTGCAATAAACAAAGCAGATGCTATAAAAGGAATAAAAGACACAGAGAATTTTAATGGTAAATGTGTGAAAATAATAAAAATGAACATGAAAGCTGGTATTCTGTGCAGGGATGACTTGCTTTTACAGTTGCTTTAGTGTGTCTCTGCAGATGTTAAACCCTGCGTTGCTGATCGGCGGTGTTTAGGCTCATTGATAAGATAACGCTCTTAGCTTTCAGCAGACCTGAAGCTTGACAGCTCCGTGCCTGTTTCCATAAACAACAGGTGGTCCTGTTGACATTCGTGGCCTCTGTCTGACAAAGTGTTCTGTTTTTGCCACACAAGATCCATACTTGCATTTTAACTCATTTACTTGTTTATGCAAATCACTTAGTTCTGCTTTTAAAAACCTTTTGCATCTTCACTCAGTGTGAAACCTTGAGAGAAAACGCCTTTTTTGTTGTCTTTGTTCACAGGATCTTTGCTTTTTTGCCATTTGAAATGGCTTTTTACTACCAAGAATGAAAGTTTTCCCCTTATCAATTAATACTTCTACTTCTCCTCAGGGGAAGTATTTAGATTAAATAAATATCATGCTCATTAACTGTTTATGGAACAGGAAGTGAGACGTTGTTTTAAGGACACAAAAATAAACAATTTTTATCAAACTAGCTTTTTTCTAAGATTGTTTGTGGATCAAACTGATTGTATTTTAGTGTTCCACTTTGACAAATAAGCAACTTTTTACTACATTTTTTTGCAGGATGAATGTGTTCTGGAGCCAGAGTTATGCGGACGTGTTGAAAAACTGTTCCGCGTTCTGCTGCGGTACCTCACGGACTTCTTGGTGTGGGAGGAAAACTTTGAGCTTTCAGCTGAACTTCAGCCTGGGTATGGGGGTGCCAGATTTGATGAGACTCGTACACTCTTATGGCAAATACTTGGTTTAACTTAAATTTGCATGTTTATTTTTTTTAAAGGACTAAAGAAAATGCGTACTATTGCGTTCTCTACAATGATGAGCACCACTCGTACGACCATGTCATCTACACCCTCCAACGCTCTGTGAACTGTAACCAGGAGGAAGCAAAAATACACACAACACTTATTGACAAAGAGGTATTTTGTTGTTTCTTTTTATTGTCACTTTCTATGCTATAAAAAGGAAGCTCACTGCAGTTTATTACTTTAGGGTCGGCGGGCTGTGAAGCGGGGAACCCTTCGCTCTTGCCAGCAAGCAAAAGATCTCATCAAAGTAAATCTATTTCTTTGACTGTTTTCTTTTTATATACCAACCTCACAAAATAAAAAACTTTCCTTTTCAAAATTACAGTCCAACTCGGAGCACATTTCGCTGCAGCCGCTGCGGGTGGAGATCCTTCACGCCGCAGTGATGGCTCATCAAACGTTTGCACTCCGCCTCGGCTCCTGGTTCCAGAAGATCATTGGCTACTCAGGTGTGGTCGCCATTCCTTCTAAACAGTAGTCAGCAGGTGGTGGTTCTGTTCCTAAGGTTCACAAACTTCTATGTATACCAATCTTAAGAGACGGGAATGAAAAGTCTAAAAGGTGTGTTGAAATGTTTGAACTTTCCAACCTGTGCCAGGGGCAAAGGATTGGAGTACAAACATTTTGTTCTGTTTTATCTGATATACTATAAACAAAGAGAAACAGCCTTCGGGGAGCGGAACTGAAGATCAGAGGCACAGTTGTGTGCATTTAGAAAAGACACAACTTCTGCCTCAAAGACCTGAATGACTTTAACAAGGTATTCAAAATATGCAGACTGTAGCAGTCATTTTCTCTGCAAAACAATTCATTGAGTTTTATTGTGTTTTGATGAATTATGCAATAAGAAACTTTGATACCCTGATTCCTGGTAGTGATAGAACTTTGATCTCGTCATGAATTTATTCCAGTTCAGCATAAAGGGCTACAGGCTGAATTACTGCGGTCATCTGTGGTTCGTCTCCATTGTGTTGTGTTGAAACAAAAAAAATAAAATGTCAATTTATCAATCAGAATGTTTACATGGCCTCCGTCATGTCTGCGCCTGATGACTGTGCCTTCGCAACTCGCGGTTTACGCAGGAGTTCTATTTCCAGTCCAGATGTGTCAATTTTTTGGTAATGGGTCTGGGTTTAAAAAAAATAAAATATATATTTTAAAGGTGATGTTCCCATGCAATAATAATATTCATTTTTGCCATTCATGACTGAGGTTTAATTTTTGAAGACTACAAAACAAAGCATTGTGGGAAACGTTCTGGCAGTTCTTGTACTTCGACGTGATTTTGGTCAGAAATGACTGGCGCTAAATGAAGGAAATTTGCGTATTTGTAGCTCCTTCTGGAAAGTAGTGAATCACTGATGTGAAAATGAACAAGTTCTTAAATAATCTGTGGTTCTATGTGTTATTGTTGCCTTTAAAAGTTTATGTAAATTTCAATTTTATTAATTTTACTGGAAAAGTGGACATTAACTTAACCCAGCGGCTATTTGTCATATGTTGTCTACGGATAGATGTTGAAATTTATTATTAAAAACATAATAGTAAAGTTCATACTAATGGGGAGTGGCATATTAAAGTTCAACTGAATATTAAGGACAACCCCCAACTTCCTGTACTCGTACAGTCTCGCTGTTCGCCTTCATCTCAGGCACCTTTCCCCGCCGCAGCTGCCTGGTCTCGCCGACGATCCAAGCAAGGCGCTGGGGGATCTCAAACACACCTACTGACAGATTCTCTCCAGATCACTTTCAGTGGAAGGGGCGTGGCTTTCCAACAAACTCACTCCTGATTAGCGAGAGTGGTTGCCAACTTGCCATAGAAACGACCAATCTCGGACCAATCAATGCTTACTAACGTTGCGGTTTTTGGTTTTATTTAGAGATACAGTTTTCTTTTCTAGTGTTTTTATATTCAGCTGTACTGTATTTCTTGCAGTGGGCTTCAGGCAGGTCTTCTGCCAGGTGGCGCTAGAACCAAACGCAGACAGAGATCGGCCTTGTCTCATCAGTAGACTCATGTTGCATGATGCCAGAATGTACAAAGGTTTGTGGATTTTCATTTATAGTGATAAGCTGTTTATTTCACTTGAAGCTAACATAAATACACCTTTCCTCAAATTTTCAAGGTGCTCGCAAGATTGTGCATGAGCTGATTTTCTGCAGTATGCTAATGGAAACAGAATTCAAGAGGCTTTTTGCAATAGAGTTCACAAAGGTGAGAAACCTAAAAAGAATGACATTTTTGATGGTTTTATTTACAGTAAATGTATGACTTTTGTCTTGGATTCAGTACTACAAGCAGCTCCAAAAGGATTTCATCAGTGACGATCATGAAAGAAGTATATCTATCACAGCTCTGTCTGTTCAGATCTTCACTGTTCCCACACTGGTGAGTTTTTAGTTGATACATCAATGTCTTGCTTCAACAAACGTACTTGGAGTAGTTTTTGTCAACACTTCAACTCTCAGGAGAGTACTCTGTTCAAAATTAGTTTTACAAACATGTCTTTCATTATGGTGCTTTTATTTTTTCAAATTCCTGTTCCTTCTGTAGGCCAGACAGCTGATGGAAGAATGCAATGTCATTAAAGTGATAGTTGATACCATCATGGATCTGCTGCGTGAACATCTTGATGACAACAATCGCTTTTTCTTTCTGGGCTACAATTCAGACAAGTTTACTCGCATCCAGATTATCTTCCACGACCTCAGGTGATCTATAAATGTGGATTTTTTTTTCCTTTTTTCATTCTTTTGTTTTTTGCCTCCTTTTTTAAAGTGTGTTTGTTCTTTGTCTGTAAGGTACGTTCTGATCAGCAAACCTTCAGTATGGACCCATCAGTTACGAAGACAGTTTCTTGAGGGATTCAGAATCTTTCTTGGGCTTCTCAAATGCATGCAGGTACCAGAGTTACTTTACTATGAAGAGTACATTTCCAGAAGTAGCTCATTTTAAAAAGAAAAAGCAACATTTTATATTTATGTAAAAACACAACTTTCTTTTAGGGTATGGAGGAGGTGAAGCGGCAGCTTGGTCAGCACATTGCAGTGGAACCAGAGTGGGAAGCTGGTTTTACTCTTCAGATCCACATGCGCCACATTCTCTCCATCTTCCAGGACTGGTGTGCATCAGATGTAAGCGTCTCCACTTTGCAAAGACGTCATTATGCATATGATGATCCTGGGGTTCACAGATGGCAAAGAAACATTTTCATTCAGCAATTTCAAAGATGCTTCAATACTGCAGTTGGAAACAAACAAACAAAAACGAAGACATAACTAATTCAAGGACAAGAAGAATGTCTTATATTGAAGAAGAAAAGGATGGTCTTCCCAATGTGATGCCAAAATGTCAACATAACTTGACATCACATATTTAATACATTTCTGCTTTTTCTTAAAATTGACTGACTTTAACAGTGTGTTCCTATTCCTAAAGTCCTCTCTGACCTGCTCTCTTTCAGGAGGAGATCTTGCTGCTTGCGTTTAAGGAGTGCCACACCGTTTTGACCCAGTGCACCAACCAGCCCTTCCGTAAGGAGGCCACGGACTTCTACATGTGCAAACACATCCTTCATGTCCGGCCGTACAAAGTTTCCCAGGAGCCTGTCAGCATCCACCTTCCCATCTCCAGGCTTTTTGCTGGTAGGAGAACTAACAATCCATCAAGTGGGTATTTCTAAGCATTAATGTGCGAGTTATAAACTAAAGGGTTTTGTGATCTTTAGGCCTGTATGTACTTTTGTGTGGGACTGGAGCGATTGAGCGCCTGGATAATCCTGTAAGTGACTAAGAAAATCATATATTTTTTTATTTAATTTGTTGCGTGTGTTTGATGATGTAAATGAATAAGAAAAATAATAACATTTGTGCTTAAAAATGATTAGTTTTGAGCAATTTTTATTCATATGTACTGCAGGAAAGCTATGACTTCACAGACCTTGCAGAGCATCCTCTGCGCTGCATCGTGCTGGCTGCTCAGGTCTCTGCTGAAATGTGGCGGAGAAACGGATTATCCCTCGTCAGCCAGGTACGTTTTGTTTTTCCTTTTAAAATCCTTACATTTTTTATTAACTAAAAATAAATTAAATAAATAATAATAAATCTGCATTGCATGAACAGGTCTACTACTATCAGGATGTAAAATGCAGGGATGAGATGTACGATAAAGATGTTATCATGCTCCAGGTGAGTGCAATTTAGACATGATCCGATTTTTAGCTTCTATTTTTGAACATTTTTTGGTCTGGGTGTCAGTAACTGGTTTGTGCTGTTCAGATTGCTGCGTCTAAAATGGATCCAAACCACTTCCTCATGCTGGTCTTGCTGAGATTTGAACTGTTTGAATACTTTAATGGAAGTTGCTCAAGTAAAGATCAGGTAAGTCGTCCCTAAAATATCAATAAATACATATAGAAACTTGTCAAATAAAGAGATGTTCACCTTTTTCTTTTCTTTCTAGGATCAGTTGATGCACTGGAACCGTTTGACAGAGGAGATGCTTTACCTCCAAAGAAAAAGGTGAACATCTCTTTATTTTGGACAAGTTTTGCTATATGTTTTATTGATGTTTTAGGGACGACTTGTTTTTCTGTCTCCAGGTGAGCGCTACATCCCCGGGATCAGTCGGGTGACCAAAGAGGAAGTGACCATGAGAGAAGTCATCCACCTGCTGTGCATTGAGCCTATGGCACACAGCAGCCTGGTGAAAAGCTTATCAGAGAATGTAAGATGTTTTATGTTACATTTTAGATTAAACTTCAAGCCTTGAATAAAATAAGTTAAATAAATTATTTCTAACTAGGAAAACTATGAAACGGGTCTGGAGGCCATCATCTCCAAAGTCGCCACATTCAAGTAGGTTCATGTTAAAAGAATGACTAGTTTTGCGAATGATGCAGAAATGGATTTAAATCTGTTTATGTTTCTTTTTCAGAAAGCCTGGAGTGTCGGGTCACGGGCGATACGAAGTTAAAAAAGATCACCTCGTAGAGTTCAACCCTTTCTTCTATCATTATTCAAAATCCCAGCATAGTAAGGTACGTGCATGTTAAATCCAAGTTACATCTTTCTTGAAAGAGGATTTATAATTCATTTGTTTTAGGCTGAGGAGTCTCAAAAGAAGAGGAAAGCTAAAGAAGGCAGCGATAAAGGTGACTGATCATTAGCGGCTGCACTTTTCCTGTGTTTCAGCTGTACTAACATCATGTTTGTGTGTAGCTCTGCCTCCCCCGGTGCCTCCAGCCTTTTGTCCAGATTTCTCAAACATCGTGCGCCTCCTCAGCTGTGACATTATCGTCCACATCCTGAGGCACGTCCTGCAGAGAGCTGCAGAGGACCGGCCCACTCACTGGACAGAAGCCATGATTCAGAGGGTACACATTGTTACATTTAAATCTAAAAATTATCTTTTTGTCTCAATATAACTGGAACGGGAAAAAAAAAAGTTCACTTTTCTCCGTCAGGCTCTCCACCTGATCGGCCAGGCGTTACTGGAAGAGAAAACGCAGCTTGAGGCGTGTTCTGTGGAGGAAGTGACCTTTGATTTCAGCTTGAAAGCCAGATGTGAGCACTAACATTGTTATCAATAAAGACTAAATCTGGTCTCAACTCCATGAGCTTGTTTGTGACACAAGTCTGTTCTGGTTTTGCAGTGGTCGGCTCAGAGCAGGAAAACTCTGTGTTCCATTTATTGTCCAAGATCAAGACTCTGCCTTCCATTGATGCTCAGAAAGACATGATCATTTGGCTTCTACAGGTACAGATAGGTCCAATTTATACAATTATCTTTATACAATGTTATAAATGTTTAGAGATGCTTAATGAATAGACTCACCCCGATTTATGCTTGCGAAATTCTTGATTCATAACTCATACTATATGTTTTATGCTTCAGTACAAAAATTGCAAAATTAAAAAAGGAAAACTCTAAATACAATACACATGAACGGCAGTAAAATTATTCAAGAATTGCTTGTTACGCACACACAAAACCACATTTACACACAAATCTGATGTAAGACTCTTTTCATATCTTCAAGATTTGTAAGTGAAATGCTGCTAGAATGCTGGATCATCAGTTTTCTTTTCCGCTGCTTTAAACTTAAATTGTGAATATTATCTGGTGAAACTTGACATTTCCCCATTTTTTTAAACCGATATGCCTGATAATTAATATAAAAGAGTCTAAATATGTGTTTTAAAACCCTCAACACTAAAGTTTTGCTATTCTTAGCGCTGCCTCTGGGCTGACCTTTCCCTAAATCACAACTCCAAGGGAGCGCTGAAAAATAGATAAACTTTAGTGTTGAATGTTTTTAAAAACACATTTAGACTTTTATGTATTAATTATCAGGCAAATCAGTTTAAGAAAGCAGTTTAAAAATGTAAAGTTTCAACAGATATTTTCATAATCTAAGTTCAAAGTGGCTGATGAGAAAAACTCAGATGACCCAGCACTCTAGCAGCATTTAAACGCATCACTTGCGGATGACTCTTGGAGACGTGAAAAGAGTCTCCCATCACATTTGTGCGTAAATGTGTTTTTTTTTGTGTGTGCAAAACAAGTGATCCGTGCGTAACTTTTAAAGATTTGTGTATGTTGTTAGTTTCAAGTTGTTGTAATTTTTGTACAAAATGTATTACTTACAAATCAAGAATTATGCATACGCAAATTGAGGTGAGTGTACTTTCTCCCCAGAGTTGCTGCCATGTTTTGTGTCTTTTTTGTTTCTTCTAGATGTTTGACATAATCAAGTGCCTTAGAGAGAATTCCAGCCCAACTGTATCAATGGCTACAGAAAGCGCTAAGCCAGAAGAGGTAATGAAGAAAAACTGAAGAGAAGTTGCTAAAAAAAAGAGCAAATATGAGAAAAAACATATATCTGTTTATTGATGTTTTTATTGATAATTTATTGATCCAGAGCGCACAGGACAAAGAGAAAGCCGAGCGGAAGAGGAAGGCAGAAGCTGCTAAACTACATCGAAAGAGAATCATGGCCCAGATGTCAGCAATGCAGAAGAACTTCATCGAGTCGAACAAGATGCTGTACGACAACATGCCTGAAAGTGGCACCCAAGGGGAACCGGCTCCAGCCGTACAGAGGTAAACTAATCTGAAGATCCCACAACTGCTTTGTAAAGTCTGATGCTGATTCTTTTTATTTAATGGTTTCTGCAGTTGTGCTGTGAAGCAGAAGGAGCTATGCATAGCCATTGGACCTCAAAGAGGCTCCACCCTGGCGGAGCGGGAAGTTCTCACCTGCATTCTTTGCCAAGAGGAGCAGGAGGTTTTACCACACGCTCCTGCCATGGTGCTGACGGTGTGTGTGCAGAGGTCCACAGTGCTGACTCAGTGCAGAGGAAAGATACCGACCATCAAAGCAGATGGTTAGTCTAATCATTAATCATGTTATTTTCACTCTAAGCTGTTCATAATCATTTTCCCTTTAAAGGGTCGGGAACGTATCCTCTCTTTACGCCTCCTAACTTGGCCATTGGGACCCACACTGGCAGCTGTGGGCATGTCATGCATGCTACATGTTGGCAGAAGTGAGTAGATTACAGAAAATGTCCTCACATTTAATATGATATTTTGATTACACATTTCATTTTTGTACTTTTTTTTTTTTTTTTTTTTCCCCATCAGATATTTTGAGGCTGACCAAAATACCACCAGGAACCGGCTCCACGCAGAGCTCATCATTGATTTGGAAAATGGAGAGTACCTGTGCCCACTCTGCAAGTCTCTGTGCAATACTGTGGTTCCTCTCATTCCATTAGAACCATTGTCATTTGACTAGTAAGTCTGAGAACAAGTAACATCCTAGTACATTTGCACTTTATTAGATTGTTGCCATTTTTGTCTTTTGTGTAGTGAAAATGCAGGAATAATTGGACAACATTTGAATCTGCCTCAGTGGATCCAAGTCCTCACCTCCAGGATTAAAGGCTTGAAGTCACTCAGTCAGGAGAACGGTGAGCAACCATTAAACAGGCTGTAATCTGAAAAAAAAACTCAAAGATTTTTAAAATGTAACTTTTAAATGACATCGTATAGATTTGAATGCAGATGGAAGCAGCTCCACTGGTACGTGTGGAGATGGCCAACCAGACTTCAGATCCATTTTGAGCTTTGGAGTGCAAGAACCGTGAGCATCATATTCGGCTTATTCCTCACAGATGCTTTTCTGTTCTGTTCTCACCTTTCGAAATGTTTGCTTTCAGGAGGAAGTTCTCAGACAGCGTCACTGAGATGCTGGTTGTGTGTGCCACCACAGTCCACAGAGTGGGACTGAGGACAGCACCCAATGAGCTGTGTCCTCTGGTGCCTGTCATGGCCTGGAACACGTGTGCCTTCACAATTCACGCAATAGGTACAGAAAAACTTCATTTTTTTCTATCTTGTATGAAAAGCAGCGTTTCTCAAAGGATGTTTCCTCGTTTTTTCAGAAAATGTTTTGCAGGAAGAGGAAAAGCCAATATTTGGATCTTTACAAAATAGACAGGTGGGAGGTTGGATAGTGGTGCTCAAAAGAAAGCATATGATCGGGATGTGAATGACTGAAATGCGTTTGTGTCTTTAGCTTGCCGGTCTGAAGGCGATTGTTCAGTTTGCAGCATCACAGAGACTCAAGTGTTCTCAGGCGGTTGTTCAGCGGCACTTCACAGACATGATGGGAGGTATGGAGTCTGATAAAATAATACTTTTGTGTTTTAGACTGTGATATGAATGCAAATGGAATTTATTTATGCAGACGTGCATGCTCACAATGTAGATCAGCTAACCATGTCTTCTGCTGAATAAAGGAATTTGTTTGGCTGGTTTTGCCAAAGCGTCTTGCATCTTGTCTTGCAAATATTAGGATTTTAAATATTTACACCAACCTGTTATGGTTGCCTTCTTCCTTTGGTTTTATTAAAATTCTTTTGGAAATCAGAAATATTTATGCTGTTTTTGTAAGATTGGTTATTAATTTAATAGCAAACTTGCATTTTTGGATACCGTGACATTTGTAACTCAAAGGTTGCTACTTTGCATCCTGTCTTGTGTCATTTTTACTGCATCTTTTTGTAAAAAGTTTATTCTGCTATTTGCACTTTAGCAATTTTGCACTATTATTTCAGAAAATAACTTTCAGTTTTTCAAATGTTGCTCTAAAGTCCTAATAAAATATGTCCTTTCTTCATAAAATGTCCTCAAAGAAATCCTAAAAACTCTTTTGCAAATCCCACTAATACAGAGTAGATTTCAACGTTGGGTGCAGCTGCTCATGGATAGATCTTGATTTTTATGTTGTCTGATCTGTTTGATAGTTTACTTGTCTAAATGCTTCTTATTGGGTTTATTCAACAGAAACTAGTTAGTTTGAAATGAGTTATTTCATTTGATTTATAGTGCATGTTAACCTATTGTATCATTTAATCATATTAAAAATTTTCTCCAAGGAAATTCATATTTTTTGGGCTTTTTTTTTAATTTCTCATCAGATTAGTGATAATGAGATTTGCCTTTAATTGAGATGATTTTTTTCTTCAGTCTTGCTGCCTGCTATGAGCAGAAAGAACACACCTTCCATCCTGGAGGTAGACTTTTTCCATCTCCTGGTAGGTCACTCCTTTTTCTCTAACATGAAAAGTAATTGAGTTGGGCTGGTATTGTCTGATGCAGACAAGTTTAAGTTGAGAAGCTAGTTTTAGATGGATTTCTGTTATCTAAATAATTAATAAATTCAACATCCTTATTTCAAGAGCATATACATGAGGAATATATCAACTTTTATGGGGTTTACTTTTAAAACCTTTACTTAGTTGTGCTTTGTTTGATTTATTTCTTTTTCTTCAGGTGGGATTAGTTTTGTCCATGCCCTCGCTGTATCAGGAAGAGGCTGTGGACTTGGAGCCTTCCTCTGTGAGCGCTGCCTACAACCACTTGTACATCTTTCATCTGGTTACCATGGCTCACATGCTGCAGGTCCTCTTAACATCCACAGGTACCAGTCAGTCTGTATGAATAAATATTTCAGTCAGCTAACCCAGCTCAGTCACTAATATGGATTTTAAGTGTGTAAATTATTCACATTTCTGTGCAGATTTTCCTCCTGCAGCTGACGAAGAGGAAACGGAGGAGGCGCGAGCGGCAGCAGAGTTGTACGCAACGGTGTCAAAGCAAACCGGAAGGTACCAATTGTTCTGGTTTGGTTGTTATGCAGAAAAACAAGGGGATAAAATGCTTCAAAAATGTGTCTTCTTATCATATTAATCAACAGTTTTGTCCCAGTAAAAAGTTAGATTTGTCTTTAATTCCTAAAGCTGCTTTGTTTTGGTTGCTGCTTTCTTCTCTGCACCCTTTTAATTCATTTAGACTTGGTATGGCTCACAGTTCAAAAAAACGTTTTGAAAGGCAGCTACAGGTAAAGTTATTGAACTACCATTTAATTAAAGTTCAATAAAAAATGTTATAATAAAACATAATTTTTGTTTTAATCTAAAAAAGTATAGAAATGCATGGTTTCAGACGCTTGTTTTTTTTATAATTGACTCTTACCATGTTGGTAGCAGAAACATGTATAATTTTAGCTTTTGTTCCACTGTCAACAGTGATCAACAGTTGTTTTTGTTGTTTCAGATTATGGTGCTGAGAAGAATACTTCATTTTATTGTAGTTTGTTTTTTTACGCTCATTTTAACTCGTTAATGTTTTATTTCTTTGTTTAATGTTTTCAGGCTAATTCCTGATTTATCGGGAAGCTCTGTAGCACAAAGAGTGAAGAAGGGAATGGAGCCTTTTCTGCGCTGTGCTGCTCTCTTCTTCAATTACCTGACAGGAGTACATCCCCCCGAGGAGCTCTTTCAAACTTCTGGTATTTTAACCTGTAATTAACAGAATAATTATGTGGTGGAGCTTAGTTAACAGTGTATTAATGCCATTTATGTGTTTGGGATGCAGTTACCTCCCAAGGACAGATGGAGGCACTATGCAGCTACTTGGCACTTCCCTTCAATGTGTTTCAGCTTTTCCAGGACTACAGAGACAGCATTTCTCCATTGCTCCAAAGGTGGAGGAACGCACTCATGTAACAATTTTAAATTCTCAAGTTTATAATGCTAAAAATGTTTTATTTATTCTTTTATCAGGTGGTGTGGAAGCCCAGCTGTCGCCAAAGCCTTAAAAGGCAAAACCCAGACTGTCAGGTTAATCATTGATTTTGTATTATTCTTTAATTAATTAATTTATTTTTTATGAAACCAAATAATTTCATTAAAAAACTGTCAAAAAATCCCCACATTTTCACAGATATCCCAGGAGAAGGAATCGCTTGATCGATCTTCCAGAGGATTACAGTGTTCTCCTTAACCAAGCCAGCCATTTTCAGTGAGGAAAACACTTATTTTTTGCTATCCTTCTATTGTTATCTATACTAACTTTTTTTTTACTCGCCTTTCACTCTCTGACAGGTGTCCAAAATCTACAGACGACGAAAGAAAGCAACCAACTCTGTGCCTTTTCTGTGGAGCGATGCTGTGCTCGCAGAGTTCCTGCTGCCTCAGTCAGCTTGATGGGGAGAAAGTGGGAGCCTGTACAGCTCATGCTGCCACGTGTGGAGCTGGAGTGGGCATGTTCCTCAGGTTGGTGTTACACTTTGGCTCTACTAAGTTAGAAAATGAAGCACACTCTCTCCATTAAATTAAATGCTGTGTTTTTTGGTTACCAGGATAAGAGAATGTGAAATTGTCCTGATGGCAAGTAAATCTCGAGGAAGCACATACCCAGCTCCATACTTGGATGATTACGGGGAGACCGATCCTCATCTTGGGTAAGGATTTGAAACTAAGGTTGTGTCTTAAAGGAGCCCTACCATGATTTTCTTCATCCTTACAGAGTAAACTATATCCACATAAATGATCATATATTACATCGGGAGCACTGAAAAACAAATTATTTATGAAATATGAGTCATTTTTGTGTCCTGTTTTAATACCCGGAAATAAAGCGACTCGATTTCTGAGCCTCTGCCTTTTGTTTCTTGTTGGTCCCGCCCATTTTACGACCTCATCCTTTAGCCTGCTGTGAGCAAACTTTGCAAACAAAACCACTTTACTAAAGATGGATGCGCTGCAGTGTGTAATATCTTGTCAGAACGTTTCCCTTTTTCAAACTTTTTATTTTGCTGATGGATTTTGAGCGTCTGTATGAAGGCCAGATTCAACACATTTCACTGCTGGTTTGAGGAATCCTGCATGACGGTAATTGGAGATGCTACGGCTGCTGGTACACACGCTATAAGATGCGTCGGTAGAAACAATGTGGATCACGTTATAAGTTGTTTTATTGAGCATGAATTAATCCGACCACATTTAATGAGTTTCCGTGTCTCATCATTGTGGTGTTATGGTTTGTTTTTAAGAGGATTCTGTTGAAACTACAATAGAGCTAGATAAATAGATAAATCAAATCTGTTTAAGATATTAATCCATAAATTAAGTAGAAAATAAATAAAAGAAAATGACAAATTTGCATTTATACAAATATTACAGACATGTTGAATTGAATCCATTAAATACAGTGATTGTCAAAAAGTTTAATTTGCTGCTTGAAAGGAATTAGAAGAAGCAAACTTCTATTAAGACAGTCCCTGCTGTGACACGTGGAGGAGGCCGGGTTAAGTTCTGGGGCTTCTGCAACATGGCGTCTCTTTTTTGAGAATTTGTGCAGGATTGCATGAAATGGTGATGGGTCGTCAATGCAGGAGAATGAGCCAAAACGGAACTCGCCAAATAAATCCTACTGAACATGTCCTATTGGACGGAGCTGAAAATGCAGACTGGAAGAGACGTCTTTCACTTCTGGAAGAATTGCAGTGGTTTGCTCATGAGGAGCGGACCATAGACGGTTTCATAGCTGTGATTGACTCAAACATGTTTGGAGTGCCGTCATTTCTGTCCTCTCACTAGTTTACCTTAAACATCTGATTCTCGATCATGTTTGGTTTTCAATCAATTCTTAGTAATCGGTAACAATTTGGTACATGCGTGCATGTTTCCAATTTTGTCAATTTGATTTTGTTAAGACATTTCTGTTGACACAAATCTTTTGTGATTTTCCATTTTCAGAAGGGGCAACCCGCTGCACCTTTGCCCCGAGCGCTACAGGAAGCTGAACCAGCTGTGGCAGCAACACTGCATCCTGGAAGAAATCGCCCGCAGCCTGGAGGTGGTCAACGTTATGTTTCCCTTCGAATGGCAGATGTTGTGATAATTGCTTTGAAATGCACTGCACAATCTAGTGCTGCACAAATAGACACACACAGATGCATTTGTACACTAACCCAAGGCTTAAATAGAGAGGCGAGTTTACCGAAGGCTAGAGAAGAATGGCAATTTAACCCAAGTCGCCTTTTTAGTTTGTCTGCAGTGAGTTTTTGCTGGTGTGAAGCCTTTTGTTTAAGGAAAAATACATGAATTAACATTTAAACCATTTTTTTTAGTTTTCTCCCATTTCTTTAAGCATTTTTAAAAAATAAGTTATTCTTGTTTTGCTACATTTCACTGTTAACTCAAGCATGGCCACAAATGCAACATGTTTTGCTTTTGCCTCTTCATTGTAAATATGCTCCAAAATCTCAATTTGTTTCACCTTTAACCCCGTAGAAATGTATGTAAAGAAGTGTATTTTACTATCTACTCAACCAACTCACCTATGACAAGCACGCAAACCTATTCTAAGCAGTCATTTCTCCGCCATCTTTTAAAACAAATTAGCCATATTTGTATTTCCTTAAAACCTTGAAGCCACAGTTTACTAAAAAGACTGCATCAAAACTTTAGAATGGAGCTATTTAAGGCAATTTTAGGTGGTAAAAAAATCCAAATAACAGCAACAAATACATATGTTTTTCCTTTTTTTATTTTGAAGAGTCCATTGTCTTTCAGTTACTCGTCTGTTTCTTTCTTATTCCTGGAAAAAAAAAAGAAGTGTGAACATGAAGTTTCTTCCTTTTTATCCTGTTGGACAATTTTTCCTGACTTCCAGGCTGTGGACATAAAGGTGCACACCAATCCGCTAAACATATTTCTGTGTGCTGAAGAAACAAACCTTTAAGTATTAAAGAATTTATGTAAACAAGAAATGCATTGCTGTCAGCAGATTAAAGGAATGATGAATTCAAATGTTTGGTTTTTTGTGGTATTTTTAGAAAAAATATTCTTTTACACTTTTTTTCTCTAATTAAAGTTGAGTGATATTCCTTTCCACAAATTATTTTTAACAACTTTAAAGTTACAAAAGTCCAAATAAAAAACTAGTAGTTAAAAAAACATATTTACTGTTTTTTATATAAGTTTTGTTTTAACCTCTTATCTGAATTATTTGTGTCTCTTCAAGCTTCTCAAATGCAATCAAATCAAGTCTACGTTATTGTCATCAAACAACAATAATATCAAGTATTTCAAGTTCTCGTTTTGATTCAAGTGTCTCAACTTGCAGGAGTAAGGACTTGTTTTGGCCCCTTGTTGCAAAACCATACAGGCAACGGTATCATATGTAAAACGATGAATACAGATGTTCTAGACAAGTGTATAAAAATGCAGATGTTGCATTAAAAAATACAGTACAACTTGGATTGGTGACAGAGACCCCATTTAGGGAAACCATATCAGATACAGGTATATAATTCATGTTTTGGTGAGTAATTTTATGAACTAATCTGTTAATTAGTAGAGTAGTAGTATTTCTAGTACACCAAACTATATCAGATGAAAAAATGGAGACATGCTGGATTAGATTAAACTTTGTTCATATACGGTCACTATAGATCAGGGGTGGGCAAACTACGGCCCGGGGGCCACATGCGGCCCCTTAAACTACTTAATGTGGCCCTCCAAATTAAAATACATTGAATCAAAAATCCTAATTATTGTTTTATTTTCATTGTATTTATGGTTTCTTCCCATGAATGGTGTTGTTTCTCTGACGTTCGTGTGTGTTCCTTTCTGAGTCAGATGGTGATCTTTCAGATTATTCCTACACCACATAAATGCAGCATTTCTTTGAGTTCACATTTTCCTCTGAAGAACATCAACCCATTGGTTCACCCAAAAGAGAACAAAAATCAAAATTTAGAAATTAAAACTCCCAAATTTTCTGTTTTTAAATTGATATATGTGAATTTGAATCCAAATTAAAGCATGTTTTTCTCTAAATTCCATATTATTTTTTTAGTTTATGAGGTTGATTACCCAATCTCTCCTTCCATCTGCTCCTTGTCCGGCCCTTATGCCAAATTTTAGAACCCTTTGTGGCCCACGAGTCAAAACAATTGCCCACCCCTGCTATAGATGATCTAGCCTATTTTGTGGGTTTTCTTACTTTATATTGTGATGATTCAAATGTCAACCTTTTCAGTATTTGTCCACTAAAAGGCTTTAAGTGATATTCTTGAGTACTAGTCGTTTCTCAGTCTAATCTAGACTGGACCCCTGTAATGCACAAAAAATTCCCATCAGTCAATTTCAAATAATTCTTGCATGTTTTTAAAACTCTTCATACCTTTACACTGTTCAGTTTAAAAGAGGCACAGCCCTGGTAGACTGATGTACTTCTCTGGAAAACATCTGGAAGTTCCAGATCAAAGCCTTGAGTCGTTTCTGTTGCTTGTGCAAAATTCTGGAAACCCTTCAACATTCCTGCTTTTAGAATTTTTAATTTAGATTAAAAACTTTAGAGTCCTTCAGACTTTTAATCTCTCAGCAGGAAAGTAAAAAGCTTCTCTTCTTATTTTCTGCCCTGCAACAAAAATAATCTTTTTTTTTTATAGCAAGATTATCCAAGTTTAAGGAAACACGTCTTAGTGATTGATCTACTTTTCTAACCAAATTTGTATATTTTTTTGATTATTTTAAACAGTATGTTGTATTTTTAAGTGATGTAAAAATCAATTTTGATTGTGTTTTGTTGTTTAACCAAAGTTTTAGCCTCCTGTATCTGCAGCTAATGTGGGTTTACATATTATAATCATGTTTGTCACAAAAAACCAACAAACTCCAGGCCTTAATACTTTTTTAAGTATAGTCTGACATTCTGAAAAATAATTGAAACAATTCTGCTAAAAGAGAAAGTTCACTGCGATGTTGATCTCCTGGAAGCTCAACAGGCTTCTTTGGTGGTGTTTGGGGGAACGTTGTCTGGGCCATAGTGAGCCTTCGATGTGGATGGGATGTCAATGTTGGGGTCTCCGTTCTTGGCTGTATCGATGTGGTTGTTCTTGCCGAGGCTCTTGATGATGTTCAGGTTGATGCGGGCCGTTTCCATGAAGCTGTTTTCCAGGAGCCAGCCGTCAGATTCAGAGTCTGGGTCTCCCTGTCTCAGCACGTTCTCCAGCGAGGTCTGAAGGTATCGAACCCCTGTCAACACTGAGAGCTGCAAACAGGACAAGAATCCAGGTTACAGAGGAAATGATGATCTCACGCCAAGACTTAAAAAACAAGGTTGGTGCTCACCTCGAACAACCACGTGATGAGGACCGTGAGGCCAATGGACTGCACGATGTCAGTGTAATACTCCAGCAGTGCCTGGCGGCAGCCTTTCATCCACAGGTTCAATTCCTCCGTCTGGTGCTCGTAGTTGTAGTGAGCGGAGTTGTTGGTGACCTGCTGCTGGATGCAGGGACGCGGAGAGTTGATGTTGCAGCAGCTGAATGGAACTCCATCCATCAGGTACTTCCCTTCAACATTACTCTTAATCGACTAGAAAAGCAGGAACAAAGAAGAGATCATTAAGACAATAATGTCCAAATTTCAAAGGGATCTTTAGATCTTAAAAGGCCAAAGAAACATGCATAATCATATCTTATTAACTTTGAATGTCCAAACACAAAAGTATGTGTTCTGGATTTTGTGTGGGTAATTTATTATTTGCTATGGGGAGGTTTTTATCTTAGTGTTTTGATCTTAAAAACAGGATTACTACATCATCCATAATTGCTTAAAAATGGATTGGATTCATCTACAGGATGCATAGATGAAAATATTGGCTCCCCTTGACTTCCTTTTTTTTGTCATTGTTTCTTTAACTCTAGAAACCTTCTAACGTCACTATTTACTTACTCAACTACATGCTGTTGGGACATGTCCAGGTAGCGGTTGCTTATCCACTGGATCTGAAACCAGTCCTTGTAGCCGCTGTTCCCGCAGCACTGGAACTGGATCTGCAGCATGTCCACGGTGCGCTTCAGAAAGCACCGTCCTGGGATGTCCGTGTCCTTATAAAACCTCATGGCTTGTGTCAGCCCCAAAGCCAGAGACTCCTCCAGTTCACCACGCATGCTGTAGCACATCAGAGCCCCCACCAGCACACAGAAGGTAAAGAAAAAGGTGCACACTATGTAGGGAAGCATGATCAGCTTCCAGCGCAGGAACTTTGTCGTGTCCACACAGTCGTAGCAGATCTTCCCGCCAAGGAAGTTGATGGCACAAGCGATGAGCCCCACGGCTATCAGCATGTTGGGCACATACTGGATGTCCCTCTCAGCCATCAGCTCGACTCGTTTGTTGATCTCCACTTTGAGGAAGAGTCCCAGGGCGAACAGGATGGCCCCTGTCACCACAGAGATCCAGTTGAGGATCCACAAGACCTGAGCCAGCTTGTCCCTCTTGGTCTTGGTAAACTTAACTCTTAAGACCGCCATTGTCTGTCTCTTCTCTAGTCATTCCTTTAAATCCAGGGTGGGATTAAAGGTTGGAGAGGAATAAAGAAGGGGAAAGGAACAGGTTATCCTCCATGCTGTATGTGGGATCTAGAGGAAGGGGTTTGGTTGTAGATTTCTCTGAAGATCTGTTCATAAGCAGCTTAGGCCGGTCGACTTGACTGATATCTTGTGGGCGATGCATTGTGGATGCACTTGAGGAGAAAGGACACAAAACATTTGTATAAAAGCTGTTTTTTTTTTAACAAAAAGACAAAGGAACTGATAGTCTTCTAACTAAAAACAAGATCTACATCCTATGGGATCAAAAAAGCTTAATTATTTTCACTTAACTGATTTTTTCTTTAGCTAAAAATCCACCAATGAGTTTGAGAGGAACAAAATACTATCAGATTAACTGTACATAAATCAAAAATTGCTGGTCTTACCTTAGCTTTGACATGCAACGTATCTCATTTTTTCTAAAGACCTTTCGTGGTTAAAATGGTTTGGCTGCGTGGTTGCAGAGGCGCTGATAGCACAAAGAAAGCCACAGCAGCATCAGAGTGAGAATAGTAGCCAAGTCCTGACCCTCCTTCTAATCTCCTTTAATCATTAATCAGCCCTGCGCCCCACAAGGGATTTGGACCCGCCTTCTGCCACCTACGCAAATCTGAGTGTCCGAGCTGTGGAAAAGTAATGGTAAATGATGCTGGTGTGAATCCTTAACTTTGGCATTTAAGGACACAACATGAGAATACTTTACCTTCTAAAGAGTATCTACCATATGAATTTAATTAAATCAAGAAACAAACAAAAAAATGAAAGCAAAGTGTGAGTTGAGAACATAGTCTTTACATGAACTCCTCCATCTGATGCTTTTACAGAAAACATCCCAAAAACAAAACAGAGGTATCTGTCAGGAAAGGGGAATTGTGGGTAAAAAACACACTGACACAGACATCTGCTTCTTTACTGCCTCCTGCTGACAAAAATGCTACAATGGTGGAAAAGTAATGATGAAAAAGAGTTTTTAGCTTGAGATTTTGACTCAATTGTAGTAAAGATTATAATTTTTTAAAAGGAAGAAAAAATAAATAAGGCAAAAATTAGAACCTTTTTAAAATCAGACCAAATTTTGGTAACTTAAAACACTAATTCACAAGTTTAAAGAGACTTTCTACTGTTTATGCTATAGTTTATCTAATATTTATTTAGGTTTTATGACAAAAAATGACAGCTTTCCATTGTTTCACACATTTGTTCAGTTTTACGGGAAATAACAGAAATACCAAAATACCACTAAATTGTTTTTATACAGTTATTTTTGTTTGGTAGCATTCTAAATATTTTTGAGCCTTTGGGATATTAAAAAATACTACTCAGAACTACCTTAATGATTGGAAATGAGCCCAATTCTCCATAAAGGTTTCGGGTTTAGAAATTGAGCGGATTTTGGAATAAATAGCCTCTTTTTTTTTTTTTTTAATTTTTCATTTTCCTTGAAAAAGTTTAACACATAGAATCCCATAGGGGTACTCTTGCATTTTCAATTCATTTGAGAAGAAAAGAAAAAAAAAAAAAAAAAAAAAAAAAAAAAACAAGATCAACAATTACCAGAAAGAAAAATAAATGGATGAAAATAAAATGAATAAAAATTGAGGGGGGACAACCACATCAAATTCCATAGAAACTGTCAATGAGGTGAAAGAGAGAAGAAAAAAAAAATACTCCTAGGAATAAATCAGTTCGTGTCTGGATAAGTTGATCTTGTATAGCTTATCATTTTGCCCATGTGTGCATTAATAGTATCTTCTGTACTTTGAATTGAGGCAGAGAGCCTCTCCATTGTGTAGATGTTATGTGTAATGGCGATCCAATCTTCTGTTGTTGGTGTTCCTTGGAGAGGCCATTTTTGGTGATGCCTTTTTTTGCACGATGCCATCAGGATGCATAATAATTTCTTATCGGTCTTAGTAAATTTGTCACATGAACAATAACAAAAATACATAATTTCAAACAAACATGGGAAGTCAATCTTGAAAATACTCTTCAGATGAGTGTGGACCCCTGACCAATAGCCCTGAATGGCTGAACAGCTCTCCAAAATATGTGGAGTGGCTGGCCTTCTCGCTACCACATCTCCAACATCTTCATCATTGGTTTTGTAATACCTTTGTTGAGCAGGTGTAATAAAGAATCTCATAAGGTTCTTCCAACAAAATTCCCGCCACAAATAAATATTCTCTTATTTGAGTTCAGGTGTGCAGCTCGCAGCAGTCACACATGAAAACATGAATGCAGCCAGCAAACCAGTGAGTGACACACTAACTGGAAGTGAGATTAGAGGATTAAGATGAAGGAAAGTAGCTTGTGTAAGGAAAGAAGGTTATAACAGCCTCAGGAGCCAGTCAGCAAATCCAGCGCAGACACACACCTCATCAATCACATCGGAGCCACTGATCGTGAACAGCCGTTCAAATGTTAGGAAAATGATTATTGTGCTGATTGAGGTGCAGGTTGTGAGGAAATGTTTTTTCTTGTTTAATTAACATCAAAATCAAAGCCATCGTGAACCATTTTGATACAAAAGCTGAGTGTCTAAAGGATTCAGTAAGGAAATGACATATTTTCTCTGCAGCATCATTGAGGAAGCGATGCAAGCAGATGATTGAAAGGACATTTCACATTTCATTCAAAAAGTTTTAGTTTCTAAAAGTGACCACAGTTTGCTGTAAATGTATCAGTTAGAAACAGAGTTTGGCCTCACATTAGGAAGAACAAATGGATTCTTATCGTAACAGTACATGTTTTTTTTCCTGCTTTAATGTCTAAAGCTTAAACATGGTCAATGGTGTGTACTTCCATGCCACTTTTCTACCTTCTTTAAAGGTCACAAACAGATGCCTTACACTGGCTCCACCCTAAAACCACCAGGAGCAATGAGGGGCTCGGTGTCTTGCTCTGGGACACTTCGTCACATGAGTTGGCAAGGCGGGAGCTGAACCTGCATGACTACCATAAAAGTCCAATTCACCTGTGCTCAGATGCCACTGGGTTCTTATGCTGGTGCCAACCTCAGCCACAAGGAGCGAGATGGGGTCCAATGTCTTGCTAAGGATCTCTTTGTCACTTTAGCATGAAAGACGGTCAGAGGTCGATTGCTGCACCTCAGCACCGCTGCTACCCCAAAATCAAGCAGATCATGTCTCTAAACTCCGTCTCTGTTATTCCCATCAGTGTCACCCTCATCCAAAAATGATATTTGTTCTCTGTAAAGGAAATTTAAGAAAAAAAAGGCAAAGGTTCATCTTTTTTTATTTTTGCCAACATTACTCCAGAACACGTGAACACCAGATGGCGCCACAGTCAGCTGTTTTTTTAGGTTTATATCCTGACGCATCTTCCTTGCTTTGCCAAAACTGACTTTAGACTCAAAAGTTAAAACATTAAATCCAAACCGCACCATCAATGAGATTTTTATATTCTTTTTGTCCTGAGTTGAGTGTGGAACAAAAACTCATATACAAAATGTTTTGAAAACCTACTGAAAACTGTCTGTGCAGTGATGAGTAGAGAGAACATCTTGGAGCAGCTTAGCATTACAATCTGTAAAGACACATAAAATATTCGCACATTCATGTTGACACGTCCAGAAGCCAGATAAGCTGTTGCTCTCTGTGGGGTGCAGGACACAGGTTCTTGTAAACAAAGGCAGTGGGGGGGGGGCTTAGCAACTGAGGAAATTAAGTGAGAGAGACCGGTTCTCTAAACCTGGCTGCTGCGATCAGTCATCCATAAAACAACACCATCTCTCTCTCCTTCCTGAGCGCAAAGGAGGAGGAGGAGGAGGGGGTTTGCACCTTCCACCTCATGTCCCTCCATCTGCCAGGTTGTGCTGATCACCTCTGGGCCTCGGGGATCCACGGCTGTTGCCCCTCACTGGTGTCCCATCTTTGTCATTGAGAGCAGAGCTGGAGCGTGTAGAGGGGGCCTTGTCAGAATGTTTTTGAGCCAGAAAAGGACACATTCCTAATATGATTTACAGTTTAAGACATCTCGTCAAGTCTTAAGTCACATAAACTTCAAATATCAGGTATTGGACAGCCATAAAAGGTGAGTATTTTTGCTTAATTCTGTGCACATTTACCTATACAATGTTCTTCATAAAAGGTTATAGACACTTTGGTCACTAGGGGTCACTGTTGCCTCAGGTAACACGGTGGACGGTGATGGGGATGATCTCATTTTGAGGTTTGCATTTCATCACCTCCTCAGCAGGTGTCCTCTTCACTCTCATCTGTCCTGTTTGTTTCCAGTTCTCATAACTGGGATTATGTCATTTTCAAAATACAAGTATCTGTTTTTAATGAAATGCAGGGACAGGTAAATGATTATTTAATCTTAAATATTAAATATCACGATAGTATTTGGGATTACTACCACAAGCTTCGTTGTAGGTACATTCATAATTATGAATGTCAGTTTGAAATTGTTTTTCTGCTGGTCACATGTACAAACTTTCATTTATCACTGAGAAATCACCCCGACATAATAATCTAATTTTGAATCTACTCTGTGTCAGCACAGATGAAAATAATTCAATCAGAAATTCAACGATGAAGACGATGTTATGATAAGAACAGCCGTTGATCATCTGAAAGGGATCATACTCACTTAGAAAGATATGAAGAAATTAATTCTGAACTCACTAGGTTGTGAGAGACAAAGGTAGCAGGAACCAGTGTTTAGCGATGCTGCATGTGGAAATAGACGAGGCTCAACAAGAGATGAATGGCCTCTATTAGGAGCATTTAATCAGCAGCTGGCCCACTGCTTCTAGTCCTGTGTGCCCCCAGGGAAAGATTAATAGGTACAGGATATTTCATCAGACCCTTCACATCACTACCCAGGATATGAAGCTGTAATTGTGTCTATTTTAGCTGTTGTTTTGTGTTGCAGCCAGAAAAGAGGAGCCCACGGGCGGGGAAAGCCTCACGCCGGAGACACGAGAAGCAAAAGAGAGAGGATCCAGAAACCAGAAAAAGAAAAAAACTTCAGAAGTGACAGTTTATTTGCTATTACTATAAATTATAGTAAATGACGGCATATCTTTTTTGGTGCTTCCTGCCAAAAGGCTGACTAAACATTTGAATATTTCTCAAAATCAAAGGCCTTCGAGCTGTGAGAACTCGTGTTTCCACCCGTTTCTGTGGTCTGAATCCTAAAGGATACAGGTTGAAAGCACAAATGCTCCAGATTTAAAATGAACCGTCAGTGCCCTTGAAAATGATTACACACTTTAGTTTCTTCACTGGCTTCCATCCACATGAAAAAAGGGATGTTTGCTTTGCTGCCATCTCATGAAAAATGGATGACCTCCCAGTGCTTTCTTCTGCCCATCCTTCCCCACGTCTGCCCAGAGCCCGGGGATCGCATACGGGTTAGCGTCCTCCTCCCTCTTTCTTCCTCCTTGCTTGTGACTTGTTTAGAGGATTGTTGGGAGGGTGGAGCGCTTTAACACATATTATGGGTTGACACACTTCTGCCTGCGCTCTCCCCTGGGTGCCCAGTTCATGAGCACACACATGCTTTATTATTTAAAAGCAATATTTGGAGTTCGGTGCTTCTAATCTCCTGTTTCTATGAGGGAGAATGCTTGTGAATTTATTGAGTCCGTGACCTCGCAGCTGTAGCACTTTTGATTCTCTCGGGTCCAGTCGAACACATAAGCTGTCACGTCAATACTTCTTTTCTTCTTTCTTTCTCAGATTTTGCTTGAAATACTCAGTTTTCAGTCAAGATAATTATTTTTTTACTTCTTTTTTTAAAAAAAATATGAACCTGTTAACCACAACGGGACAATAAACCAGGAAAAAGAGCTGTCACAAGAATATAATCAAGTACCACACAACCGAATAACACACAGTGATGCTAGGAGGCTCACAGCCTTGGAATAAAGTCGGCTTTTAGGTCGAGACCACACACACGCACACAGTCACGCACACTCGCAATCTAATCTAAGAACTGATAGCATCAAAGTGCTGTGGTGCAGCAAAATGACACATAAATCATGTGCCAGGGAGAGGATGCAAAACACTGCAGTTAGCATGATGGATACAAATAGCCTCCTGATGTCTGGAAACCTCTCATATAAATACTTGTCTCTATGTTACATTGAAAATCTCTGCGGAATATTAAGCAGGAATATTGACTCCAGAGGAATAATGACTGGAGAGGGACCCCCTGTTGGGGAAGCTATGCAGCAACAATAGATCAAACTATACAAATGGAAGAAATAGTTTAAAAACTGTTATTCATTTTAATTTATTTCTGAAGCAACCAGATTTTTCTTTTTTTTATATAGATATATTCATCTTCTGCAAAATATTGTCAGTTAGACCAATAATACAGGGAAAAATAAGTCACTAAAGCATCCTCTCCACTGGAGGGCGCTGTGAACAGCTTAGCCAGCTCATCAGAGAAGGCCCCCTGAGTCTGCATCAGATAGCAGACAGGCAGAAAGCTGTCCTTTCTGAAGAAATTCCAGGACGTATACAACTTTAAATACTGTTTCTGTGTTTGTGTCTGTGCAAAAAAAAACTTGTATAAAAAAATTGTTTCATAAAAGGTTTTGTTCTTTTAAAAAAACCAGTGCATTTTTTTCTGATGAAGGACATATGTTAAGAAAATTAAGATGAACATTTCTGAGTATTTCTTTATTCATTGTGAATCAGGAGCAGACAAGAAATGTTTTAAATAGGACATAATAATGACAGAAAAAATACGCCTTGAGGGCTACAAGCTCCCTGCTCTGCTCCATTCTGATGCACACAAGAACTTAAAACAGAAATCCACAAATCAATAGAATTAGTAGACGGTGACAAGTACCTTGGTTTTGAGTGTTCCCATTAAAATACACGTAGCCTTTTTATTACACAAACTAAAAATAAAGTTTGAGTTTTATAATATAAATAAATCTTGTTTCTCGTTCAAAGCTCGAAAGTTTCTGGTAACTGACACATTTTTGCCTCTGATAGACTATGAAGATGTTCTTTATATGAATCCACGTCTTCAACCACTCCACACTGTATATCACTGTGCCTTGAGGTTTGTAACTGGCTGTAAGCAGCTCACCCATCACTGTGTACTGTATGCTAGAGCAGAGTGGCCCTCTCTGAGAACGCCGAGGTACACGCACTGGATGACCCTCGTCTACAAGGCTTTTACTTGGTTTGGTCCTCTCATATCTTAGTTCTCTTCTCCCAAAAAATCACCAGTGACTATGCCTTACGCTCAAGCAAAGTTTTTCTCCTCCATCTTCCCTGTGTCCGAACTGAATTTGGGAAACAAGTATTCAGTTTTTCTGCTGCTTCTGCCTGGAACTCAATCCAAACTGAACTGAAACGGTCTGAACTCGCTTCATTTGGGTTATTACAATCATTACAATTACAATAAAAAAAACTCCACACAAAACTGCTCATATTTCTAATGTTCACTGTTAAAAAAAAAAATTGCACCTTACTTTCACTGTACTTCATTTATGTAATACTGCATATAACTTGTGCACTCTCCAAACAATTGTTTAATCATGCCATCGCATAAATCACTGTCACTTTACTGTCACTAAATTTTAATTTTATATTGTAAATATCCTAAAATCATCCTGTTGTTTATTTGTTTTATTAACCTTATTCCGCTGAGATGATCTCCACAGGTTTTTTCACCTGGTTAAGTAAAAGTTACAAATAAACATCTCTTTTTAGATAACTGGATCCATGTACGTTTTTGTTTTCCTCGTCTGAGCTGGAATCTGCCTCAAACTTTATGTCTGGATAGATCAAGTATTGCTCACCATTTTTGTTGCACTGGTATGAAAGGGATGATGGGAAGTTTTTAGAAGGCCAACTCCAGCGGTCGTGCCCACAACCCAGAGGTACATTTCTAATGAACTCCTGCCACTCTGTAGGAACTATGTTCAAGAAAATGACAGCTTTTTTGATTTTGCAAGCATAATCATAATTAAAAGACCACTGGGAATGATTTTAAAATAGACCAGAAGACGACCGGAGTGGCTCTTTTAAGAGACTAATGATTTTCCAGAAATGGAATTTGGGGTGCTGCAGAGTTATCCATCCATACATCCGTCCGTCCGTCCATCCCATTTACTATATAAATAGAACTGGACCGAGTGAGTATGACATCACCAATAGAAAATAGCTTACCTCCGACTCCAATCAAATGAACTCAATTTAGTTGTCTTTTTTTTTTCTTTTCTTCTTTCGTTTTGTAATACGGATGCTGACATGATGGAGCCAGACAACGTCAGCCAGGAGTGATTGGTCCAAGTCCCTCTGGGTCAACATTTCCATGGAAATCACTCTCACCCATTAGGAGTGAGCTTGCCGGAAGTCCACATCCCTGTCACCTGAAAACGGATTTAGAAAAATCTGTTTTTGGAACTTTTTTAAAACAGCTCAATGGTCAGTTTGTAACTTTAATAACTTGCACTTCAGAAAAAAATAGAAAAAAAAAAGAAATAACAGAGAGATAAAATAGAGATAGCATCCATCCATCCATCCATCCACCCATCCATCCTTTAGAACGGTTGGATGGATAACTGTCCCTGAAGGGAGCACAGCTGAAGAGGAGGATGCAGATGAAGGCCTCCGCTGCAGCACAGCGCAGCCTCGGATGCTGCGCCTCCGCTCATCGCTGCCTCTACTGCGCAGCCGCAGTTTCTCCAGGACACAGCAAGCCGAGCAGGGAGAGGCAAAAATGGCCCTCGATAATTTGATTTTCGCCCAGTGCATCCTGTATTTCTTGGCCTTCGTGTTCGGTTTCATCGCCGTCGTGCCTCTGTCAGAAAACACGGAGGACTTTGGAGGGAAATGTCTGCTTTTCACGCGGGGGATGTGGCAAAACGAGAACATCACTGTGTCGAAGCAGCGCTTCATGGTGGAGGAGTGGGGACCCGAGTCTTCCTGCAGCTTTGTCACTTTCGTCGGGATTGCATCCCTCGTCCTGTCCGCAGTGCAGGCGTGGAGGCTGCTGTTCTTCCTGTGCAAAGGACACGACGAGTGAGTGGCTGTTCAAAATAATAATAATAATAAAGGATATCTCCTCTGACATGCGCATTTTCTGCGGTAGTCCTAACAAATATGCTGAAGACGTCAGTAAGAACGACTGTTATCCATCAAAGATGTCTGCTCATAAGCCTTTCTCACTTCTACAGTGTTTCTACAATTTACTTGAAATAATTTGTTATAATAATGTTTTAGAATTTTAGGCCCACATGTAACAGGGACTCTTTTATTGTAAAAAAAAAAAAAAAAAAAAAAAGAAGATAGGCTGGTTTTTACACGTTTGCTTCTGTCTGTTTCCCTGCAGCTCCATCTTTAACTCCTTTCTCAACCTGCTGATCAGCTCCCTGGTGGTGTTCACTGTCTTCCTGTCCAGCACTATTGTCAGTGTAGGCTTCAATCTGTGGTGCGACGCCATTACTGAAGGGGGGACCATGCCCAGCAGGTGAGACAAAAACTCAGACGGAGTTCCCACTCTGATGAAAATTTTAGCTGTTTTTAACATGGCACTTTTCGGACACAAATAAAGAAAATCAAGCTTAAAATTTGAAAAAAATAAAAAAATTCAAATGTTATGAATCAGGAGCAGAAAAATACATGCTGTTGGAAAAAGCTTGTGTTACAATAAGCTACAACGTCAAGCTGCGTGCTCTGCTACATTCGGATGCATTTGCTTGTACAAATAGATCTGAAATATCCTGGTCTGATCTGTCACTGGAAAGCTAGACATTGCTCGCAGTTTTTATTGGAACCTATAACGTTACGTTGAGGGTGTTATGGAGCTGTAAACTAACAGCATGTAAACAAAGCGATGATGGGAATTGGGCGGGCTTGCTCTGTGCCAACAGGTCAGAGTTGAATTTCTAATGAGCTGCTGTCGCTCTGCAGGAACTACAGTTTAATCAATTAAAATGGAAACTCTTTTAAAATAGGTCACTATCTTCTAATTGACATGTGTTTTTCTCCAGCTGTGAAACCCTGCAGGACACGGACCTAGAACTGGGTCTGGACAACTCTGCGTTTTATGACCAGTTTGCTATAGCCCAGGTATGGTTTGGATCATTTTATCAACATAGTGACAAAAACCCCGAAAAATCAACACGACTTTTAATTTGTGTGTTTCGTTCAGTTCGGCCTTTGGGCTTCCTGGCTTACGTGGCTCGGCATCGCGGTGATGGCCTTCCTCAAGGTCTACCACAACTACAGGCAGGAGGACCTGCTGGACACCCTGATCCACGAGAAGGAGCTGCTGCTCGGCCGCTCGTCCCGCTGCGACTCTGACCTCAAAACTGGCCCCATCTAGAAACTGCTAGAAACATGAAACATGTTTGTCCTCAAGCTTTCACAGTCGTCCTGGCTGCCATGAGAAACACCAATGTTTGCCTCTTCAGACAATCACAATCAATTGGCTTTTGCTTTAATTGACGGTGATTTAAATCATTTGGAGGATCCAAAGTTTTTTCCTCCAGGTTTATCTGATAGTAACCTAATTATATATTTACAGTTTGATGACAAGTGTTAATTTTTAAATATATTCATCAACACAGTTTTATCAATTTGAAAACATCTGCATGACCATAATGCATGAAAAAGTATTTTTCCCTACATCATTACTTTCCCTTACTTTAAGGACACACCTTCCGCCTAATAAAGTGTGTATTATTTGCATGTTGCAGTGAAGTAGAATTATGTACTTTGGACAAAAGCTCCACATATTTGGCAGCCAGGTGACAAAACCTGTCAGTATTTGTCGGTGAAACATCGAACAGATCCGCTTCTTCCTACCTGATAATGTACTCTACTACTGTGACATACCACATGTGTGTGCATGCATCCTTCTCTCTGCTACATGGCATAGCATAATCACTGTGAGGCAAGTAAAACTGCTTTATTGGTAATTTATTTAAAACAAGTGAAAAACATGAAAGAGTAGGAACAAAGAAAGCCCTCCATCAAGGCACATCATTTAAAGAAACGTTTGGACAGCGGTGTGCAAATACAGAACTGGATGCAGTATTGCTGATGCCGATTCTGACTGACAGTACGGAGCCTCGAGTGTTTCTTTTTTTATATATATATTCTGAAAGAAACAGCCACATTTTGCTTTGATATTCAACTGTGAAATATCCACTGTGGAACATCCCTTTAGAGTTCCCTGAACAGATGGAAACTTTATTATTGCTCTTCAGGAGGGAGGTATGTGAGATGTGCATCACTGTGCTCTTCCATTCCTTTAATGCATTTGTGTGGTTGAATTTTATTGGCTTTCATTGATAAAGGGACTCATGCAACAACATACAAGAACAGTTTTCTTCTTATTTTCAATTCTGAAAACAGAATCAAGATGATGAATATATATATATTATTTCTGTTTGTTGAATCCTTGAATCGTCCCTAGACTTTTATAAAGCCTTGGGGGGGAATTTGACATCACAATTAAGACCTGAATATTATATTAATACAAAATTAACAAATAACAAAAAGTAAAAACAAAAAGTTTGACTGAAGCAGATATACAGTATAGAAGAATATATAGGATGTAAGGAACTGTGAGTCTAGCATTTCCAAAAAAGGAAAACTGAGAAGCAGCAGCATTCATTCTGTGTGAGTATATTCTTTTTCATAATAGCTAACACTGTGCTGCATTTAAAAAAAAAATCAGAATCAGTCAAAACATGACTTTTTCCCCCTTTTCCCTTAAATATTCCTCTACCTGATGCAGCACTAGGCTAACCAAAGTCTTTTTCCCAGACATCTATACATTCATTTATGTGCAATTACAAGGCTAAATACTGATAGTGAGAGTCCTTATAGTATATTGGGCCGTACGCCACATTCAGTGTACAGTTATATCGGATGTACACAAAAACCGTGGTACAAAATGAATGTTTGCATTCCATGGAAACAGACATTCACAGGCAACAGACTGTGACTGGAACTCAAACACCACATGGCTGGGTAAATATGCGGAGGTTACACGTGAGCAGACGAACAGAGCAACATGCTTACCACTGTTTTACATATATCGGAAACATACACATACCCCCACTGGCCACTTTAGGTACAGATAGTGTCTAATTTTGACTTTTAAGGTAGTTTCCCAAACTTATATAGAAGATTTGTCACATTTTGAACTAAAAAAAGTGGAAAAAGATATTGAAATATATTCCAATTTTGGAATTTAAGCATACACTTTCCTTAAATAGCATTTTTTTTTTCTTAATTATTACAGTTTAAAAAGCGAGAGTCGATGTTCCTGGTAAAGTGGCTAATGAGTATATTCTGTATATATGTACAAAGACATGGAAGCTACATATTTCTGGGATGACGACTTTGTGCCTTTATAGCAACAATGGATTCCAGGATCAGACGTCAGAGGTGTTTGAAGGCCTCAATGATGAGGAAAAAAATGTGTTCTAAAAAAAAAAAAAGAGGTGAAAGTGTGAGAGTGTATGGTAGGGTCCAAGCCTCGACCTGCCCAGTGTCACTGCATGGTCAACCATATCCAACATCCCCACAGGATCTGCTTCATGTGCAGCAGGTACACAGCCAACACGGCTTCCAGCTCCTCGCACGCTCGCTGTGGGCGCCGGCGGTCCGTGCAGTACATGGCCACGCCCAAGCATGACATCAACAGGAAGAGGCAGGTGAAGAGGGCGAAGTGGGGGCGGGACGTTGCTGTCTCATAGGCTGCGCAAGGAAAACACAAAGCAGTTTTGGATTGTAAATGGTATTTAAATTATGCAAAAAGACTTTTTTTTATTTGACAAACGTTTTGAGTGTTCTATGTTATCCTATGTTATTTCGGAGTCTCAATCATTATTGGAGTGATTAAGGAAGTGACTTCATGAAATCCAACAAAAGCTTATTCAAGTTTGGGTGAGACTCATCAAAGAGTGCTCTGGTGTTGATGCTTCATCATGCACATTCATGGAGGGATTCTTTAAGACGGACTTACCGCCTAAATATTCACAAGACGGGAGGTCTGTGAAGCCAATAGAGAGGAGGTCAGTGAGAGAGTCAGCCTCTATGACGTCCAGCAGCTTCTGTACAAACCAGCTGCCGTGCCCTCCCAGACCTCTGAGTCTATCTGCAGCTCATTTGCATGCATAATTCCTTCTGGCAACTGAGTCACTTTCTCTTTTTTTCATCAGACTCTTGCATAATATTAAGAAATGTCTTAATCTTGAAGATTTATTTACATTGCAGATGCAAGGCTTTGATGCTTTGTGTTATTTTGCTTAAATGACAGGAAAATCGACTTTTTTCATTCTGTCTGTAAACATATGAGAATAAGTAAAAGGGACTGGTTACAAAAGTTCATTTTTATTTTTATCTTTCTCTTGATTGTTGACTAAAAAAAAAAAAAGAATCGTTTTCTTACCGTGCACCGTGGTTTCTGGCTCTCGGAATCGAACTCTGCGCTCTCCTTTCCGTCTGTGGTTGCTCTCTGCATCTGACACACAGCTGAGACTCGACCTCTTCAGGATGGAGGTGGGGACTTTACTGCTGTTAACCTAGGTTACATTTAAATCTGTTTCATTTGCACTGATTTAAAAAAAAAAACAAAAAGATGAGGAAAATAGAAACCTTGGCTTTCAGAGCGTCCTCCTCCTGTTGTTGGTGGGTGTCCTTTCTGTGCCGAACCTCTGAGTGCTTTTCCCGGTGCGAATGAGGAACGCAGCTGGAGTTGTCAGTGAGTGACTCTGTGGTGGTGAAGCGTTTGGACAGCGCCGACACACACTGGCCCAAAGAATCTGAGGAGAGAACCATGACGACCCGGTGAGCTGCTTCACGTTGGACTGTGGAGGCAGACTGAACACACCAAGTAAAACATGCAAATGTCTTAAAGCCTTTAGTCTCTTCTGTTGTTTACATTCTCACGGATCCAAGCTGATACATCCACCTCTTAGTAGTACTAAGTGTTATTCATTTTTATGCTTTAATGACATTTGATGAAAGTGCCAATATTCAAATACTACAAAAATAATTCCATTGACCTCTGAAAGCAACTGTCGTGCTGACTGAAGTAGGTAATTTCAGAGTCTGTTACACTGATCCATGTAATCTGCAGTAAGTAGGGCAGAATGCAGGGTTGGGCTGTCCTGCTCCATCCTGCCCCACAGGGTTTTTTTTATTGAAGTGTATGACGCTTAAAGTAACAAATGCCTTAAAGCATAAACAATGTTTGGTAACCATAACTGATCATATCTATGGGACAGTCTCTACAATGACAGCTCATTCTAAAGATAAATATAAGGCGGCGCTCTTTGATGTATCTTTACATGAAGCCACTGACTTACTTTTGGTTTTTTAATGAGTTCTTGTGTCATTTTTCTGATGATGGAGTACGTATATAAAGAAAATTGAGTGTTTCTTTATTCAAATAGTTGTGAATCAAGAGCATATGAAAAGCCACTGTTGGAAAAAATGCAACATAGAAAGTACAATAGACCGCTAAATTCTGATGTATTCACTTGTAGACGACTAGATACGTGTTCGTCTTTGTTTTCTTCGTCCGAGCTGGCTCAAAACTGTACGGAACGGGAAGGGGGCGGGGTTACTATGCACCACATTTCAGAGATGAATTTCTACTGCTGTTCTGAAGGAACTATGCCGTAGAAAACAACACAGGTTTTTTGATTTTTGGCTCAAAAAAAGTGTAATCATAGTTAACCCAGGAGCAATATCGACAGGTTATTTTCACCTGATCAAAATTATTTAATTATTTTTCAATAAACAGCATCTTTCTGAGCGTCGTGCATCTCTGCGTAAAGTCTCACATGTCCCAGGAATGGTGGACCAATGGCCAAGTCTCCAGTATTGTTATTTGTTTTTTGCAGAAATTTTTTTGTTCTAAATTTACTAAGTTTTCTGTAGTTCTCGAGCATGTTTTTAGGATCTTCCTTTGTTTTATTTTTCATTTTGTTACATAAACCACAAAGTAAAAGAAAAATAATCTAATTTATGATTTGTTGTCATGTTTTGATCTATTTCTAATGAGAAAATACTTTTAATTGGGTATTTTATATTAGAAATTAGCAAAAGTGATGATGTAACTTTTAATAATGAAAGTATTATAGAGTTAAAAGATCACTGGGAATGCTTTGTAAATAGATGAAAAGATGATCAAAGTTATAAGCATACTTGTAAGACTTGCAATTACCGAAGGAAATTAAAAGAACACCAAGAAATAAAAATTTACAAAGATATAACAAAAATCGAAGCATCCGATTTATGATTGTCAAACAAAAAAAGTATAATTTCAAACAGTTTTTACAGATGGTTGCAGAGATAGTTTTCTTGTATCTTGGAAGTGAAAGAATTTCACATGATCTAAATTCTATTTTAGCCTAATGATTGTTTAGTGCAGCTGAATCTTTGATGGGATTTGAAATGGGAAAAATGTGACACTAATGAACAAAAAAATCCATTATGATATGAATGAGCTCAAAATCCATTTGAAGGTTTTTTATACGTTTTTTTTGGGGGGTGGAGGTGTTTCCTTTTTTAAATGAGCACAAAGAAAACTGATTTATACCAAGATTAAAAGACACTTAGACAAACATGTTTTCGTGCTATGCTTTATTGAGATTTTCTGTAGCGTTTCATTAGTAAATGTTTAATTTTAACATATTTGTCAGGGCGGCTTCTTTTTCATTTAGTTTAATAAAAAAGGGATAACAGAGTTTTGCTTTACATCCCAGTTAACCTTTTCATTTGTAGACTTCTTCTTTTGCTCGGCAAAAAAGCTTTTTTATTTTTTTTTAAAGGCCAAATCTTTATTGACCCCAGCAATAAGCACATGTTATGAGCAGAGGGAGGGGAACATACTGAGTTTATGATGGATGTATCTGTGGGTCAACAGCTGTAAACCTTGAGTGAGACCTCTGTTACGGGTCGAAAAGGTTTCTGCTGTGTACTATACAGAAATAAAATATCAAACAAAGGAGCACCTGAACCACCGGTGATGCATTCTGCAGCTACATATGTAACCCCTCGTGAGAGCTTAGCAAACGTAGTGAAACCCTGTGACGTAAACAAAGGTGATGTTATAGAAATGTTTTACTGTATGCGGCCTACTCTGCTGTTTTTTTATTGCTGAGCTGTATGCTGCTCGTGATCAGCACCACTGCCTCCGGAAGCTGACTCGACAACGAGGAGAGCGTCAGCCTATTGCTCTGATTTATTTTCTGCATCTCAGCAGTCATCAGAAAATGCACGGTTCAGAAGTCGGCAGAGTTTTGCTCCCCGTAAGTGCAAGCCAAGCACAGCCGGTATACAACCCCTCACCGCGCTACCTATTTGTTTTTCCTCTGCGTAAAATCATTTCTACAACACTAAGGGATCGGCTCAAACATCATCGTGATGAGGGACTTCTATCCAGGAAAGAGAATCTTTCAAAATCATTTACTCATGTTTGCTTGTTTGTAGCTTTCATTCTGCAAACATAACATTTCCTCAGAGGACGGCGGTGTTTGCTTTGCTGCTTATGTCATTCCAGTGGAGAACTTTACCTGAATATTCGGTCTTGCCAATTTCAGCGTAGACGGTGGCCATGAGCTCCAAGCTCCTGGCAGTGATTGGATGATCATTGCCAAAGGCCTTTTGGTGAATCTTTGTAGCCTAAACAAACACAGAGACATGAATGTCACTGACACTAAAAGCTTTAAGCAGAACATTTCTGGGAGAAACGAGAACAATTATGATGTTGCGTACCTTACCGCTGTATTCTAGAGCCAGATGAGGCCTGAGAAAAGGAAAAATATCATTAGACAAGTAGAACATCCTTTACTTTGCTTACATAAAAAAAGTTAGTTTAAAAAAAATCCACCTGCACAAGAGCTATATCTAAATTTAGGAGGAGCATATCAGTGTTCGCGCCACGATGAATGTGAGCACGTGTGTGCTGTGACTAAACCCTCTCCATGTGGGCACTCGGGCGCCTTGTGAAGGAAGTGGAAAACCTGCACGCCTGCCAGCGCTGCCACTGTTTGCCTCAGGGTGATTTACTGAAGAGCTGCCACTTACAGGCCGGTGCATTGTCAGGGGCAGCTCAGTGCTAAGCTTTGTGAATGTTTCAAGGGCAGTCGCCCTCTCACGTGCCTGTAAAAAGTAGAGCGAGCTCTTCAAAGGGACAAATGCCAGCTTTTATTAGTATGCAGCTGTTTGTTTTTTTTCTGATTTTTAAGAGCAGAAAAGCTCGTCTGTGACTTTTCCTGCTGTGAAGGAAAAAGGTAGAACTTCCTGTTTCAGCAGGAAGTGAGATCTAAAGCTGATGCTTCCTGAGGGCTCAGGGGATTTGATCAAAGTTGTAGGTTTTGTTCCCAAACATCCAAGTGAAGATCAAAGCACAGAATCAAATTCCTTTCCATCTTTATTTAGCCAGAAACCTAAGCCTCGAGGTGCAGACATGTTCAATCAGTTCCATCTCGTTAGGTTGAGCTACAGTGCGCTCCCTGCATTAATGAGGCACTGTGACCCTCCTCCATCACCCTCCCTGACAACTAGGTTAAATGGCCTGATCCCAACGCTGCCCACAGGCAGAGAAAATAGATGAACGCTGCAGTCCTGACCCAATCCTCATGCAACAGGAACCGTTAGATCTCCTGTAACCTCAGGCAGAGCGAGGTGTCTCTTTTCGAAACTCAACTCTAACCAAAGCACCCACAAGTTATCCAGATAAAAAGTTTCCACTGGGAAACTGCTAACAATTGTTCTGTATACATTTTTAAAAATGTAAAAAAGACAAAAATGTAATGCATTTCTTGCTATTACATAAAAAGTCTTCTTTATTTTGGCTGCTGAGTTCTCACTGAAGGCTCCAGAACAGTTTTACTTACTGTTTGCTCATGATGCACAGCTGAGCCAAGCGCTCCAAGTGCTGCCCCTGGGAGGCCTGCTCGGAAAGTTCCTCCGGGGTTGTCCATCTCGCAGATCCCAGCGAAGCCTCCTCCGGAGGCCCTGCTAAACACACACAAGGCATGGAATCACGGAACGCCGGCTTTTCTGTAGCTCCTCTGTCTTCTCTCTTCCACTAGCTAGAGTTTGGAAAGCAAATCCTCAAAAGCGTGAGCATCTGCTGATCAGTCTGTCGTAGACTTTAAGCCTGAACAGTAAAGAGGGGCCAACTGAGGACTGGAGACAGGAGAGCAGAGATAAAGGGCAGGAGAGAGCAGATAAGCGAGTTGAACAACACGCCACGCCCACGGAGCCCTGAGATGTGACAAAACACAAACATACATAGGGGCAGGAATGGTAAACATTTAACAAAAATGGAGGAGAGAAGGCAAATAAGTTAGTGTGTAACAGGGAAACGCACGCACACGTACAGATGAAACACGAGAATGATGTCAGAGTTGAAATGCCCTTTTCACAGAAGAGGGATAGAAATCCTGTTTGCCCCCCGGCAACGCCTGCCATTCAGTCTGGCGCTGTGCTGATTCAGGGCCTTCAGTATCCGGGACTGACACAGCTACTAATGAGCAAGTGAGGCCATTTGTCTTCGCCTGCGTCTGTCCTCGATCTCCTTGACTGAGCCCACGCCACGCCGCACTGCTGCCTCAGCTGCAGACGGGGAGGAAGAGGCAGACGTCTGGAGCTGCGGCAGCAGCAGGTGATGGATGAGCAGCTCGCACACGGCTCCTCCCGTATAGTGCAAGCAAACATGGAGACACGTGAAATGACACGTTACTCCATGTCATGTCAGCAACTCGATCGGTTTATGTATTTTGCATTTTGGAGAGTATCATTTGTCCTTAAAGAGCTTCTCAGAACTAGAGTTTCTTGGCTAATATTTAGTAAGTCAGTTTGCCAAATTAATGCCTTTCAAAATACAAGTCGAGTTCAGCAGATTAATTACTAACAGACTTGACTAACGCAGTTAACTTGAGGAAGATAAATCATTGCATTAGTTAAACAAACATCTCCACTATGGACAAAATCACTGCAAAATTAAGCACGTTCTAGTCAGAAATGTCATTCCTAGAAAAAGAAAAGGAAAACAAAGCCAAACCGGCCATGGCGCAGGACAAACTCTCTGTTTGTTTTCCTTTTTTTTCCAAGAACTACTCATCAAAGGTGAAGTAAACAGTACTCGCCTGTGCTTCCCTGAAGAGCAGTGAGCTCGATCAGCGCCACCTCGTAGAACATCTTCTCTGCTTGAATGAACTGCAGAGCTTTCCCATCTGGTTTTATGGGTGAAGGAACGGTTTCAGTTGTCAAGAGGATTAGTCAGTTGTTGAAGTTAAAAACAGCACTCACGTTCCCCCCCCACCACCGAGCCCTGTCAACAGCCTGAGAGATGCAGAATGTAGTGTGAAACACATAGTTGATCTTTGGGTCATCATACAGATGGAATGTCTGCATTTTCTTCTTTTCATTCTGCTTTTACTTTTTTAAAGCAAGATAATTAATTTCATCCAGAGCCAAATTGAATTCCACCTTTAAATTGTGAGTTTATTGTTTATGTTTTAGTTTAAATTCCTCTCATGGCAGACTTTGTTTCCAGAATGTCTCTATTTAAAGTAGGCTAACAATAGCTCACTTTGTCAAAGCATTCTGTGCACTTTGTGTTCTTGCAAATGTAAAAAGATACTAGTGATGTTTGTAGGGTTATTTTAATGACCAATGAGACGTGGAGAGCTTAAAATAAACATAGCAGAGCCTGTTAAAAATGACCTACTTCACCTCTGTTCCCTCCCATCAGAAGATTTGATCAAAAAAATTGAATTTTTCATCACTTCTGCCACACTGACTCTCTGTTATTTATAGATATTAGTTCAGTCAGACACTTAAAATGGAAAAATGTGTCATGAAAGAAAAGGAACTGCAAATCCTGGTAATATTATTTATACTTTAGTGTTGTAATTCTCTGCTTTGTTTTAACTTTTCATGGGATGAAAAAAACTATTTTTTTTATATGTTAAAATAATTGAAACCACAACAAACAATAGAATAAGATCAGCAAAATGTCAGCATATTAAAATTGATATTTTAGAAGATGAAGATGCAGTTTGTTGTAAAAGACAACGAGGTAAAATCAAGAACAAATATTTAGTTTAATGTTTGTTATTTCACTCCCTATTAAATTGTATCTATACAATTTTTCTTCAGTTCAATAAAACTTTAAAGCTTTTCATTTTTAATGACCCTCAAGTAAAGCTTATTGGATTACAGTCTAATCATTATATTAGAAACACTCGTAAAAAAACAACTTTTAAGGCAACAATTTTATTGCATGACTCAAAATAAGTTAAACCATGAAACAGCTGAAAACATTCCCTCTACACTGATGCATTTAATTTACACTAGAATAAAAATTATAGCCTAAAATGACCATTTTAGTGGCTTTTCTCAGACAGAAATATCTTAAATATTTACATTTTCAGATTAAATTAGTGACCATCTAATTGACTTATGTTATTTATTGTCTCTTTCCATCTGATTGTCTATAAGCTTGAAGCCTCGCACACAACGTGCCTCTGAAGTGAACCTGGGACATCCTGTCCTAGAAATATGAGCAACAGTGGAATGTTTTCACCTTGAGATAGAGCTCAGTGTTGACAACGGGAGAGCTAATTGTTTGGAAAAGACTTTATAACACTTCCTAAATCTAAAAAGCAGAAACCATTGCTTGCTAAACAGTTGATATGGACATCTTTTCCTTTTGTGGCTTGTGTTGAAGCACATCTCAATGCTCTACCAGGAGACTTCTGCTTTTTAGAGGAAATAGGGGTGTGTTTTGGAAAAAGTCTGGTGTCACGATACAAATATCCCAAGACATTACCAGACAATATTTCCCTATTCAAAACAAATATGACTCAATAATTATATGAATATTAATACATTTTCCCAAAAGTAAAATTGCAAATTCCACAGAGCATTAAGCACTGCCACTGAATCTCATAAACAAGTTGCTTTTACCCATGATGCTTTTCTTTCAGTAATTTAAGGAACGTTTAAGAGGAAAACAAAATTAAGATTGAACTACATGTTTGCTTTCAAATAATAATTAAATAATGCCTTTGGCAGTATTTTAAATCAATATCGCAATATTTCACTGACACGATATTTTCGTACACCTCTAGTTGATGTTTATCTTCTGATTTCTTAAGAAAGCAGAACGTTTCGCACAAACTATCCAACATTTTCTCCTCGTAGTTGATAGCAATTTACTGGGAGTTTTTTGGAATAGCATCATTTGTTATTTTGTACTGACAAGAGTGACCTTGCGATTGTCAGAGGGAACACATTTCATTTTTTTTTTTTTTTAACGTGACTGTACCTGTGAGTCACCTGCCAGCTGGGATACGAGACAGACCATCTGTGATGGAAGGAAAGGGGAACAGCTATCAGAAAAGGTCACAGCTCTACTTCTACTGGCTATTTTTAGCCCAAGCTGAACCAAAACAATGCAACGGCAAGAACCTCATACAATTCTCTCCTGGGAACAACTTCAACTCCTCCTACAAACTCTCACAAAGCTTCTCTTGTGCTTGTTATTGGATTACAAACTCTTGCTTAGTTCACCAAAATAACCTCCAGAAGAATTTGTGCAGAAATCATGTGTATTTCCCTTTAATTTATCCCCATTGAAAACTTTTTGAATTTCAAATTACAGAGTGGATGTTTCCTTCTAATAAAATCTGAATTTTAAGTATATCTGCTGCCAAACCTAAATGAGATTTTGGCTTCCAACAAGCTCCAACAACAATACATCAACCTTTACCTGACTATTTAACGGCCGTAAACATCAACAAACACAACTAATAAAGTTTAGCACCGTGAAACTGAAGGAGTCGGAACATATATTTGTGATTGCGCATTTCAAAACGGTCAATTGGCTGAGACGTGTAAGGAGATGCTGTTACTTCTGCTCGTAAATCATTTGTGCGAAACTCTAATGTTCCCACATTCTGCCCCAGTTTGAGCAGCGACCTTTCACCTTTTTCCCAGGAGAGCGGTCACAGAAGTAGCACAAAGCCTGTACTTCAGCAGAAACCCTCCAAGACCTGAAGAAACCTCTGCAAGAAGGAAAACTACTCCACAAATAAAACAATCCAAGTCTTCTTGTTTTTGATAGGACACGTGCTGCTGACAGAGTGAGGCTCAACAAGTCCATCTATTTTGGAAAAACGGACAGTGAGAGGTAAAGCCTTGCTGAGGTAGATAACCTGAGCTGGCAAGTTAAGTGCCGAGTGTCTCAGTGACAAGGAGAGGAGCTGTGGGGGTAACATATCCTGAAACACAACACCTTTCTATTATCTCCGTGTCCTATACTGCTGTAGTTTATAGAGGCAGTGAAGTGGCGATGCATGGGCTCCTCAGCGCACATACAGGTTAATTAGTGCTCACTCACTGTTGTGCGGAGATAAGAGCGCACAAATCCTCTTAAAAGACTGACACGGGGGCCGAGTGACACACAAAACATGGGGGATTCTGGGAAAAAATGGATTATGAATATTCCTCCCAAGACATCCTCCCATTAGTCTATAAATGATTTTCCATCCTCCATTGTGCTGGAATTTGGCACCCCCTGCCCTGCATCAACCATGCACTCAGCCAATGGGACAGTTTTCTAGCCACCTTTTGATTGCTCAGGAAAAGTAAAAAAAAAAAAAAAAAGTAAACATCAGAGACTTCAGATGTTTGTCGGTTAAGGATACAGTTCTTTTCAGTGATGAAGAGTTCAGCGATCTGTGAAGCACAGGGAAAAAATTAAACAAGCAAGACATGGTTAAGTGTTAAATAATTCATCCCAACATCTTTCCTGAGTGTGCGCATGCATGATGTGATGAGCTGTAAAAATAAACAAAGCAGCTCTCCTCACAGTGTCACCGGGCCTGGTCAGCATCATCCTGTAAAGTTCTGGAGCTAAGGCAACAATCAGGAACATTCTGTTGAGAATTTTAAAGCGAAGCTCTACTTTTGTAGGACGTGTCACAAATCTCAGCATCTTTTTTAATACCGTTACTTGCTTTTTTCCTGTTCTGGTTTGCTGTAACAAAATTTATCCTACAGTGTCAGTGCATTAACTGTAGGTTGAATATGTAGGTTGAGATGAGAGAAAGCAAAACAGAATAAGCCCCCCTCCACCGGCTCACCTGGTGTAAGCAGTTGGGCAGTGAGGTGAAGCTCTGGATGTGGGTCAGCCCCAGCAGGCAGCTGAGGAAGCAGTGGAGGGCAGCCTGGTACTCCCCCTGCTGCTGGAGCTGCTGTCCCAGCTCAAACAGGCCCTCCCTACCTCCGTTCAGCATCCCCAGTCCCAGCCAGAGTTAGCACTGCCTCCCATCAGAGCTCCACTCTTCGAGGACAAACGTTCAGCACTCCACAGAAGCACCACAGGTAGAAGAAAAAGAAGGAAAAAAAAAAAAAAGAATACAATCCCCAGAGTGGAATACTTAAAAAGACAGCTGCTGTGCACACAAACACATGAGGAAATCTGGATGAGGAAGAGCTAAGGCAGCTTCCTGTCAGTCCTGTCTGTGTGTATACTCAGTCAAGGACAGGTAGTAAGGAGCTGGCTGAGGAGGCGCCGCCGACTCACACAGGAAAGATCCATTCCCCTCCCCTCTAAGGCTGCACCAGGAAAAGAGGACAGAGGAAGTCAGAGAGTACTTTATCTCTGAGTGGCAGAGCTGCGGGCCAATCCCTGCTCGGATCAGGCACGGAAGCCCCGCCAGCATGTAGGGCTTCCTCCAATCGTCGCACAGAGAAACCAGAAGGCAAATATTTTGATAATAAAAAGCAAAGAGGCACAGTGGCACATGCTCCAGATAAATATTGAAATGAGCCTTAACAAAGGCTGCCTGTGTCTGTTTCCTTTAAGCTCTGTAGCCACACTATATTAACATTAAAGTTTTAAATCATTTTTTAGAGCAAAATCAAAAAGATATTGCAAAGTATTAAAGAAAATGAGCCATCTTTGGAAAATACATTATTTATCTTTATCTCTGAGGAGGAAAATGCAAATATTGGCTTTTTTTCTGTTATTTTACTAATGAAATCCAACATGAACCTAGAAAAAGGACAAGACAAGTGATAATGTCATGGAATTTGATCCTGAACTGGCTGTGACAGGGCAGCACTTCTTCCACCGCCACCTCACATGGACTTAGGCCTGGCTGCTGAGGAAACCGATGATGTAACAGAAAGTAACAGCTGAGTCTATCTTCATTGACCGATGCACCTTGACGAGCAGGAAGGGAGCTCGGTGGCTGTAAACGTGGCCAGATGAGAGCTCAGAGGGCGCTATGCTCGCTCGCACTTACAGGTCAGACGCAGGAAACCTGTGACCAGACCTCATCGTGCTGTAATAGCATCAATCTGAGGAAATTGATTAGGCTGTAGCACGCCGACTGATTCCCTCTAGAAAGGTAATTGTGGGCACTTTACTGTCCTGTCAATACACAAGTCAAAACTGAAGCAAGAGAGGCCAAAAGCTCAGAGGATAACTTTTAGTGTTAAACACCTATTGGAAAAAAAAAAAAGCTTTATCACACTCGATTAAATAACCGTGTGAATGAATGGGCAACGTATGAAAGTTTTATGTGGGAATTTGTAATAATTAAACATCTGAAAATAGCAAAATGTGCAACAGTAACTTTTTAAAATCCACAGATATTCTATCCAATAAATTTCAAACAGAATTGAAAAATCTCATGTAAATTTAACCACTTCCCCCCAAGCAACCAGTAAAATGAATACCATTTTGGAAATTCATCTGAGCCCAGTGGTATTTATTTATTTTTATGCATTTCTTGGCCGGACTTTTTATTTGATGCTCACCATAACACAGGTCAAGAGTGGAGAGCTACCTGTAATTGGAATATTGACTGCCTGCCTGGAGGAGTTGGTTGAAAAATACATCAGTATGATCTGTAAACATAGCCAACACTGTGGGACAAGCCAATATAACAGACTAATGCAAATGAATGGCAGAGGAGAACAGAGCGTCATTAAAATTCAACACTGGTGGTTGATTGCAACACCATAAACATCCTTGTTTCAAACGCTTTAAGTGATGTAAATCCATATCATATTCCAACATAGGTATGACAAAAAGCCGGGTTTCACATTGACGTTACAGTTTTGTCAAGCAAACAAGAGTCAGTTGAGGGGGAAAAAACAACAGAATTAAAGGATGAATAGTAGGGGTGTTGCCAGTAAAATGCATGTTCAGTCAGGAAGGAAGATTGAATTTGTAATGTCTTTACTCCTTATAAAAAAATGGTTTCATCAAGTTATGCTAATTTAAAAAAAAGGGAATTGCCATAAAAAGGAAAATGACGTGTACTCACACAGCCCTTTTCTTGTTGGTTAAGCAGCTGAGGGCCTCATTAATCAGTTTCAGCTGTATTGGTGTTCATGGAATTAACAACAGGTGCACTTCAGTGGCAACAATTAGAAAACCCTCAAAACAGGACTGCTGTTACATGTGGAGGTCATTTCAAGTTTCTCTCTCTTGATCTTTTTTAGCTGGTTTTCCACTCATGCTGATTTTGGCTTGTGTAATTCTCTCTACTGGCAGTATGAGGAGATTCCTTAACCCTACAGAAGTTGCACAGGTTGTCCAACTTCTCTAGGATGGCACATCCACATGTGCTGCAGTAAGAAGGTTTAATGTGTCTCCCAGCAGAATCTCCAGAACATGGAGATTTCAGGAGACTGCTGGTTATTCTGGGAGAGCTGGACAGGGCCGGAGAAGGTCCTCAACCCCTCAGCAGGACTGATACCTGCTCCTTTGTGCAAGGAGGAACAGGCTGAGCACTGCTCGTGCTCTACAGAATGACCTCCAGAGGGCCACTGATGTGAATGTCTCTACCCAAACAATCAGGAACAGACTTCATAAAGGTGGCCTGAGGGCCCGATATCCTGTAGTGGGCCCTGTGCTCACTGCCCAGCACAGTGGAGCTCCTGGCATTTTCTCAAAAACACCAGAATTGGCAAGTCCACCACAGCGCCCTGTACTTTTCACAGAGGAGAGCAGGTTCACCCTGAGCACCTGTGATAGACATGAAAGAGTCTGGAGAAGACAAGGAGAAAGTTATGCTGCCTGCATCATCGTTCAACATGATAGGTTTGGTGGTGGGTCAGTGATGGTCTGGGGAGGCATATCCATGGAGGGACGCACAGACCTCTACTGCCTAGGAAATGGTGCTCTGACTGCCATAAGGTATCCAGATGAAATCATTGAACCCATTGTCAGACCCTACGTTGGTGCAGTAGGTCCTGGTTTCCTCCTAATACACGACAATGCCCGGCCTCACGTGGAAAGAGTATGCAGGCAGTACCTGGAGGATGAAGGAATTGAAACAATTGAATGGCCTTCACGATCCCCTGACTTAAACCCAATAGAACATCTCTGGGACATTATGTTTGGGTCCATTAGGCGCCGCCAGGTTGCTCCTCAGACTGTACAACAGCTCAGGGATGCCCTCACACAGATCTGGGAGGAAATGCCACAAGACACCATTCGTCGTCTCATTAGGAGCATGCCGCGACGTTGTCAAGCATGCATACAAGCTCGTGGGGGCCACACGAGATACTGAAAAGCATTTTGAGTTGCAGAAATGAAGTTCTGGAAAAAATGGACGAGTCTGCCACATTTTCATTTCACTCTGATTTTATGGTGTTTACACAATTGAGCCCTCTGTAGACTGAAAACTTTTATTTCCACTAAAACAATTGGCATCCTTTTGTTACTAAGCTCTTTCAAGGTCATAGTTTCTGCAGAGTGGAAAAAGATCATTTAGAAATTTGCCTTAGAGTTGTAGGTGCATATTTCCCATCATCCCTTCACACTTTCTCTCACTAGCCCCTCACAACCCCAAGCTAACATGAGCAGTGCAACAAAAATGGTGAGCAATATTGGAGCTATCCAGCCATACAGTTTTGAGGCAGATGCCAGCTCAGAGGAGGAAAACGTACATTAATCTAGTCGTCTACAAGTGGATGCATCAAAATTGAGGGGAGCTTATGGCCGATTGTGGCATTTACGTCACTGGTAAAGGTTTCTTCTAACAGCATTTTTTGAAATATTAAAAAAAAAAGAAATAAAAAATACTCAAATTATATTATAATTCAACTATAATATATATAATTATGATTACTTTATTCTTTATTTTCTTTAGATTTGTCCTCTATCATGGGAAAATTGCAACAAGAACATGTTAAAAGACACAAAAAACGCATTTTTTATTGTAATGCGTCATTAAATAGAGCATGTGAACAGGACTGCATCCAGAAGCAGCAGCTGCATAGATGTGTGCCACTGGGAAGCAAAATCCAGAGTGTAAAACGTTCAGAGACAAACATCTTTAGAGATGTGATCACAGTAAAAGTAGACTTTTACTTTATTTCCCTCAAACTGTTGAGAAGCAAACAGCAACGTTTCTGAAGCTCTGATTGGGTTCTCCTCTACAGGAACGACACAGTGAGTAGTTTAGAGAAGTGAAATCATTTGGAAAAGGCTAACGAAGCCTAAACCATCTACTTCCTCATTCTAGCTCACTCGTATCAAGCTTTAAGGTCAATGAAAGCAGAACTTTAGAAAATAGTCTGAAAACAACATCGGATTTGAGGTTTCATTTAGAAGAAAAACCTTGTTTTGAAAGGATTACCTCTCGTTACATTGACCTGCTTTTGAAGATTTTAAAGAGCTATGTTTCTTAAACATGAGCTGAAATGTTTAATCTTTTCTTTGTGGATTTTCTTTTTCCAGTAATTAATATGGTAAAAGATTCTCCAGAGTAATGAAAATTTACTCTTGTAACTCTGATCATGGACAATTTTCAGTTCAAAACAAACAGATTTTAAGTTCATCAATGGATAACAAAATTTAAAAAAGTATTTAATGTTCTATGCTGTGTAAGTTTTTCTAAAAAAAATCAAATTATTTTTAAAAACAAAAACTACAACTTAGGGGAAAATTTTTTAATTTTTCAAAATTTTGTATTAAATAAAAAAATCCAAAAGTTCAGTTGATTTTAGGACATTTCAAAAATACATTTAAATGTTTTCAGGCTGTATGAAACCTACTTCTTATGTCAAAAAACAGCCTTAAAAGTTATAAAACAAATTAAAGACTGGCATTTGGAGAGGAGAAATTTCACGTGATAAAATAAAGAAATAAAAACCACTTTTTACAGTCATGAATTTTGTATGACGCTCTGGATTTAGAGTAGCAAATTACCTCTCTTGTGTCCAGTGATTCTGCAGCTCTGACATCAGCATATACTATTTATATTGCTTGGATTATGAAAATGCAGCAACTCTGTCCAAGCTTGCACAGTGATGCTAATGCTGGGCCAGCTCACTGCCAGGAGTTTTGAATAAATACATGAACCAGCAGTCTTATTAAACATAATAAACCTATACCTGGAGATTTGAAATTTAATTCTCTTTTATATTTTGTGCTTGCATGCCTGTTGTCTGCTTAAATCTAGCCCTCTCCTGCTGCTGCTGCTGCTGCTGCAGCTGCACTTAATAGTCTTGCACCTAAGCTACTGAGAGGGAGTTTACAGCTTCTGTGTAATCAGCAGTAAATGCTGCCACCATCTGTCTCTTTTTACTCAATTATCTGACCCAGTGACTTTTACTGACAAAAACTGAGCAGGTAAACAGTAACACAAAGCTCCCAGCCAAGATTATGAAACATGTTTACCTCATCCAACAATCCAGTTTCATTTTGTGGGCAGCTTTAACTTATATTAATGGGATGCTTTGCTCAAAGGGTGTCTAACGGTTAATTGTTCAAACCTATTCAATTTTGAGACATTTTTTTTTAGTCCACATTACTTAAATGTGATTTTCCAAGCCCGTTTGATCCCTTTGTTGCTGGAGCCTATCCCAGTCTCTGTTGGGTGAAGGTACAGCCTGGACAAGTTGCCAGTCTGTCGCAGGACTGTTGAAAGTAAAACCTGCTTTAATCAACGTGGGGTGCATCATTTAAATGTTTCATTCATAACATTCCCTCATCTTGGGTTTTAATCATTCTTGCTGTCACAAAGTGCTAAAATTAATTTATGAGTAAGAGTTCATTAAAGAAAAAGCATCATACTTCAACCGTATTGATGTACTGTCCAATGCCTCTCTTCTTCTTCTACTGTAGCACCCCCTGGTGGATGAGTAGAACATAAGTCAGGAGCTCTTTTGCAAGACTTGCTTAGAAAACATAACATTGTTTTGTGAAGAAAAAAAACTTCACAAATACATGAATACATACATGTTAGTTAATATTATTAAACAGTGGAGTAGTACTCTCTTGTAAGTCCAAGTTAATCAAAATGAAATAAACATATTGTCTTCATTTAAGGATGTGATTTATACATTTATTATGACAACTCAATCAATTTTTCGCTCAAACAACATTACAATAACTCATTTAGATAATGTGATAGATTTTTAGAATGCATGCAGGTTGACATGCATCAGCCCACTTTTCCAAACTGAGACTTCACTGCCATCTGCTGCAGAAATGAGGAGGGTTTATTGCTTTCTTGTCTGAGGCAAATTGAAAGAAAACAAAGCAGTGTCAGAAAACAGAATTTATTTCTCACTACATTAATTTGAACTATGAGACTGACGATCAAATGTGACTGCCGCAGACTCCGACTGCTTCTGTTTGGTGAAATTCAAAGCTCAGTTTGTCAAAAACCTCCACTTTTTTGTTTCCTGTAAGCTTTTAAAAGATAATTTCAGATCATAAAAAAAATAATTCAAACTTGTTTAAACTGGAATATTATTTGAAGAATAGGGTTTTAGCCACCACCTATATTTTTTTATTCCTGGCTCTTTAAGACTATTTGCACTTAACATCCTACTGTGTCATGCATTCACTTTCTTTATGTCTTAAGCCTTTGGATCAATTCAAAGCCATGCTGGCGCTCAACAGCTCAATGGAAGGAGACAATGAGAAAAATCAAGACACATGGGGTTACCATGCCAACCGGCATCAGTCCCCTCCACAGACACTTTTCCCAGCTTTTAGACAGGTGACTCAGTTAACGCCAGCTTGGAATTGAAAATGGACTCAAGAAGGGATCAAAATATTAGCAGCATCAATAATTTCACTTCAAGGGATCCCTTATTTATGTATTTTTTTTTTATTAGCCGTCTGGATATAATTAAATTCATATTTAAAAACAATGTATTCTGGGTAATTAGACATGTTAAAAAATGTATCACTACAGCTAAAGTAGGTAAGTAGGTTTCAGTGTCATACGACTACAGTGCAATGACCTTGTGAATGTACATGTTCTTTTTGAGAATGCAGAATAGTTGTGTGAAAATGTTCATTATTTTTGGGCCAAAGGTCTGACATGGTAGTGTGGAAAGCATTTTCTTCATGTGTAAAATAAAACATGAAAAAATTAAATTTAATGTAAAGAAAGCAAGTACAAAGCAATCTCATAATAACATAAATTACAGGAAAACATGCAAAAAATACATTTACTTGGTAATTTTAACGTTAATCTTAAAAAATTATTTTCAAACAGATTTTAGTCACTGAAAAATGTAACTTGCATCTGTTATTGAAATAATCGTCGCCAGTAAATCTCCCACATTGTTTCTGTACTGAGTTAAAATTCCCAGAATTTTTTTTTTTTTTACACTCAAGCAAGCCTTTTAAATTGGGTTGAGGGAACTGATAAGCAGTTCTCTGGGAAGGTTTCTTGGTTTCTTGACCTCAGCTTGATCTCTTGTTCCTGTTAACTGCAACAACATTAATAACTTCAAAAACAGCTGCAAAAAGGATAAAAAAACACTTTGCACTGAGCGAGTGCTCAACCACTGTGTGTCGTTTTTATTGAGTTTGGAAAACCATCATGTTTTCTAACAATGCCAGTAGCTAAACCTTACTTGAAAGAAGAACAATAAGACATTTGTAAGTGTCAGCTTTGATTCTGTTGTCAAACTGAATTCACAGACACATCTTTTTCCAAAACCCTTATGGAAATCTCAGAAAGCTGGTTTACATTTGGGATTTTTTTTTTAATATAAGGTAGCACTGAACAAGGGTCCCTTTATTAACATTATTTAATTCATAATTAAACAATTAAACTTAATAATTTACCAATTAAATATGCATTACTTTAATTATTTCATTTTGATGTTGATTATTAACTAAGGATAAGTAACGGTTGGGTAATGCTTAAGAGCCTTTATAGTATTTAAAAAGGGTTTGGTTAGACTAAAATTATTTAACGCAACTGTGTTTACATTTTGCTTCCCAACTCCAAACAGACAAACAAAAATACTAAAGTAAACTAAGGCATTACACAAATAAAGGGCCTTTAGCATACTCTTCTTAAGTCTTTAAGAGTAAATATAAGTCTTTAGAGTTATAATATATATATTTATAACCATTTGTTTTCGTTGGCACACTAAAGAAGAAATTGTTTATGAAATATGAATTATTTTTGTTAGTTTTTTTCCTACGCGGAACTAAGACAAGTTGATCTATGAGGCGTCGCCTTTCACTGCTTGCGGGTGTCACCCATTTAACGTTGTTATCCTACAGACAGCTGACATCGTGTCTGTATTTCGCCCACAAAAACAGATCACATCCAAGCTTTTACAAAGTTTGATATGAAAAACTGTATATATGCCTTTCGTAGCCCCGGCCGTCATTACACTGGTTGTATTAATGACCAGGGCTAGAGGCTGAGCTAGCTGAGCGGTGTAGCTTCGCAGAGAAATTCTGTGTTAGTAGTAGTCTGGGGGCACTATACTGCAGATTATTTTCAATTTGAAAAGATTCACATTAAGTTACACAATATCTATCAATCTATCATTATCACTATTTATTTATTTATTCATTTATTTTAGCACAGACTATTCCTAAAAAGGACTATTCTCAATTTGTGACATCAGCTTGTGAGAACTGGCTCGTTTTCGTGGGTTGACAGGGGCTGATGCTCAGAGATTAGGTTTTCAGAAGATTGCTCAGAGGTGTGTGAAAGCATCAAAATACCGCGTGGAATAGGCTCTTTTATATGTTATAAGTTGTTGAGATATATATATATATATATATATATATATATATATGATGTTAAGCAATCGCATTGTGAAACCTTTACCAATGCTTTGAAGTAGCACTGAAGAATAAACATTAGTAAACTGCTAACTAATACGTTAAAGGAGACACTTAATACGTCTATTAATATTTTGAGTGGTAACATGTTGCTCAACAGTTAAATAATGCTTAATTAGGCATTAACTAATATTAATGCTGCTTGTAGAGACAGGGCATCAAAAGAAAAAAAAAAGAGAACTATAAACTACTCCTGTATCACATTTGTTAAAACAATGATGGTTTTATGGCTGATCAGCAACAAACAACCAAATCTTTCAGATAATTAGCATCCTCGCTTTGTGTGGGTTTTTATATAACGTTAATAAACCTTTTAGCTCTGATTCCATATTTTGAAAGACTCTCAGCTAAACCCTTGATCCACTTAGCTCTGCTCATGGAGGAGTGTTAATAAAAGGCCAGAGAGGCTGCCGGTGACCAGTGGGGAGTGACCACACACAGTAAATGTTTGTGATATTATTCAACGTCCAGAGAAAGCATTTCACTTTATTTTCAAATTCAATTTTTATGGGGGTTCATTTAAAACCAGGAAAGGAGGCCTTTAAGTTTAATTGGTTGGAAAATTTGGTCATTTTGTTTGTGGTAGCGTGGGTTGCCGGTGTTACTGCTTTCAATCCTGGGAATTTCCAGTCGTTTTACATGTGAGTGGTTCGGAGAGTCGGGAAAATTGGCTCATCACTCAGTGGAGCAGCGAGATTTCTGTTCATGACATTTCCATTAACAACAGGATATAATATGTTTATAGATCTCTGTTTTCTGGAGCCTTTAATTTCCCCTCTGCAACACAGTTTCTAACTGCTGCAAGAGGATGAAAGGGGAGGCCTTTATGGATCAGTCCTGCTGGAGATCTATTGATGGTAAATTAAATTGATGGTGACTGAATTTGTTTTTTACTCAAGCATGTAAAACACAGAAAATAATCTGTTGCCTTTAATCAAAGTCCTATAATTACAAAAAAGAAAAAAATTTCAGATCCTGAAAAAATCAGAAGAAATAAGAAAATAGATTTTTTCAATGAGTCAATGATCCCAAAAAGTGCAAATGAAAACTCTTATATCCAGACTTCCTGTTTCTGTACAGTTTTGGCATCAACAGGCTGACTCTGCTCCATCACGTCCATTAATTATCAATATTTGATTTGATTCCCTGTGAACAGGTCTGCATCTGGAGGATAATTGAGTTTGGGATGTCCTCATGGTGTGTTCCTCTCAAACCACTGATGCTACTAAATGGTTTATTTGAGATGGGCCTTGATTGTGTGGTAGAAGTGCAGAGCTTAAAGACACCAAAAAGTGTTTTTGTCCCAAGCTGATAATTTATTTAAACTGGACGTAAGACAGAAAACAGGATGGCGTCCAAAATCAAATTATTTGTTCTCACAGAAAAAAAAATATGTTAAAATTAGTTTGTTTGTTCACTAAAAATGACAGTAGATAACTCTGAAATATATACTTTTATTATTAAAAAATAATATATCAAATTTGTGGCTCGAGCTGCTACATCCTTACAATGATTACAGAATAATAATTCCACTTGACCGGCGGCCAAAAAAAAAAAAAAAAAAAAACCTGCCCCACAAACTGTTTATTTACGGAGTCATCAACCTGCGGACAATTTCATCATGGGAAATAAACAACCAGGGTCACGTCCTTCACAAGTGAAATACATCAACTGGTCTGTGAGGCTCCAGGTTCATAAAACATTCTGACAGAGAGACATAAAACCCAAGAATTAGGTGCACACTTGCACACAAACCCACTCTAACAAGGCTTAGATCAGATTTGAGTCCAGTTAAGCCAACTGTAATGTCGCTTTAAAACCAAAAGCTTATTTTGACATTTTCAGTTCACCTAATTAACAGATTCCAGGAGGAATTGACACAATTTGGATTTTTATTTATGTCAGACAAGTCAGGAAGTCTCAGAGGGTGCAATTTTCTGTACGTCAAATATTTGAAAAATAAAGAAACCTCAACACAGGAAAAACAAATGTGTGTTTATAGGGATGTTAGTATAACCATCATTTAGCTGTATTTATTAGGGCTGTTGTGTGAGATTTTCTTCTCCTTCCCGGTTTTGCTGATTTGCCACCCGCCCCTGCTTTGATGCATAAATAAAAAGATGGATTAAATTCAAATTTGAGCAGAACTGCTTGTCGGTGAAATGAATCAGAGTGTTTACTGAGAACAGGATGACGGGAGTGATCGGCATGCTGATTTACAGCACATCCTCACGTTTTTTGTGCAGATAATTGAGCTGAATCTAATCCTGCTCTCCCCCTCCACGCAAACGCACCTTTTAAAAAAAATGGCGTTTTAACTGTTTTCATCTGGCTCTGACTCCCGTAAAGCATGTCCGTTGAGGACTTTGCGTGGGGGGGTCGGGAGCTCTCATGGGAAATCTGCTAGTTTGTTTGGCAGGAAACAGGAGGCATAAACAAATGGAAGGCAGTGGAGGATTTACAGCTTCCTGATGCACACATCTCGGCGGTGGGACAATCCCACCTGCTCAGCCATGGCTCATTGTGACAGAGGCAGCCAGAGAGCTCAAACCTGTGAGATTTACAAATCGAGCTGAAGTAAAGCTGATTCAATTATCGGCGAGTGTTCCTTTTACCTCTCACACACGCTAAAATACCACTTTTTTGTTTAGTAGTTTTACAACGCGTCATCTTTGAAATTATGTTGATATAAAACATTGGTTTTAAAAAAGCTGCATGTCAGCAACTGTTTTACAATGTAAAGCAGAAGATCTGTCGTCAGACAACATGCCTACATACCGTATAATCAGCAATAGACTGCACATTACATTAGTATGCAGCTGCTGATACGCTTATTTTTTTATTGCAGGTTTCCTTGGAAATGTAGCCAGGCTATTGTATTACATATAAGATAGTAAGGAAGTGTTTTACTGTGAGCCAATAAAAAGCAAAATTCATCAAACAGCTGACAGATTCCCCTCCAGGAGAAGTACGCTGGTCATACTGTAAAAAAAAAAATCTATGATAATTACCTTGCAATGGTGGTTTTATTACTGATGATGTATCTCAACCGTTTTTCTGTCCTGTATTGGTGGAGCGTGATAGTTTGTGCATTATATCTTTTTATTTTTCCTATCTCTCTGTTCAGCATAACATGGAAGCACATTTGTGTTTGTTGCAGTATATGTTGTAGTGTTGCTGTAATAATACTTCTTAGAATTAAATCACATGACTCTAAAAATTCGAAATAATTATATATTTTTACAGATTCGACACCCTGTTTTTAGCCATTTAAGACATCTTACATGGTTTGAAGATGTTTTAACTTATTTTCGCCCCACAAATTAACATACCTTTCTTGACATTGGCAGTTGAGGATTTTTTAAATCCAATTAAGAGCTAGGATCTAGAAATAAGAAAATAATTTAAAGAATAGTCAAAATTCTTTTGCGCTTCTCTCTTGATAATGAAAAAAATTTGATTTTATACTCCTGAAAATCAAATTTCACTCAAATTTTTGGTTAAATTTTAAGGGGGTTATATTAAAGTTAATTTTAAATTGAAACAGTCATTTTTATTGTTTCGGAAAAAAATATTTTTGATTCCTGCTTTATAAAAATAAACGCTAACTTTAGATTTTATGAGGATTTTTTAAGATAGGCCAAATTGAACTGGGAGAGTCTTCTCAATGTGTTCACATTTTGATCTAAAATGAATAATTTCTATTAACTACACTAGTTTTTAGACAATTTTTACCTTTTTGAATGCGACACTCCTTGTTTTTAGATTTTGATTTCTTTTTAAAATATTTTTCATTTTCTTCTTAAGATTCATGTTCTTTTCCTATTTTTAGGATAACTCTTTTTTTATATGTATATGTGGAAAAAGCAGCAGAACTAAATCTGTGAGTTGGACCCCCAAAAAAGTTCCAGATCTTGAAGTTTGTTCCAAGAAACTAGTATTTCATTGGTGCATTCACTAAACCAGCAGGAGCTTCATTGGTAGATGAGAGTATTGTAAATAGTTTAGGCAGAGTCTCCTCCTCATGCTGTGGTGGGACGGCTATTCTTTAACCAGCATGTGTTCCCTTTTTTCAGAACATCAGCTTGGGTTTGCACCGTCAAATCTGCCCAGATCACTAAATTCTGGCACTGATCAGACATCTAATAACATGACTTTCACTCCCAAAATATCAAATCGATCCATATTTATGTAGCACATCTCACACACAGTGAAACAAAGTCCTGATCTGTCATGATTTGATTCACGATTAAGTTTTACACCCTATACATTTTTTATTTACCTTTCAAAACCAGTTACACTTGGGAATAAATGAGATTTTTTTTCACAAATTCCATTGCTGAAATAATAACTTTCTATAACAAAATGTAAAGATCACTAGAGATCATTTTGATATGGATTAATTCATTTTCTTGAACCCAGCACGGATAACCACTGCAGCACAGCTAGCTAAAACACCAACCTTGAGGTTCTGGAAACTCAAAAACAAGATTTAAAATGCAATGCAAATGCATACAGTATGAAGACATGCAAGATGATTGTTGTATTTTTTCACTTCATAAATTGTTTGTGAAATGGAAAAAATGAATTTGTAGTAAGTGCTCTAAAAGAGTCTCAAAAAGTGTCAAATGTAGCAAATATAGAAGCCCTCTTCTGTCATTTAAAGCATCCATTCTTTTTTGCCTCCTAAAACATGGAGTCATTTGGACTCATAAGCATTACAGAACATAAAAATGTGGAGGAAGCAAATTGTTAAATCTATTTTTATTCCCAGACTGTCATTAGAATTCATTCAGGGCTGGAAAGGGTTAACTCCACGGGGAGCATGAGTGCAGGGCAGCTAAAAGCATTCTGGCAGTGCAGTTCAGTGGGGCATCAGGCCTGTCATAATTGCACCCATTGTCTGAGGTCACAGAGAGCCGACAAATATTGCGCTTGAACGTGTATGGAGGATGAAACCATGTGGAGTGTGAGGAGCCCATTACTCCAAGTCTTGGACGAGAATGAAAAATGAAATTGTTTCTCCAGAACTGGGTCGATATAAGATTTTGGCAGCATATAGGGGTGGAGTAAGCGTGTCACAAGCAGAGGTGGTGGTGGCGTTGGTGTTGACGTGAAAGTGGGCAGATCAACTTGCTCAGAAAGAATGATTTCAGAGCAAAGTATAATTTCCTACGAGTCCCCCCCAGAGAATCATGGCCTCTGGATGTGAACTGTCAGATGCACAAACATACCGGGAGAGACACACAGTTGGTTTGCACTTTAAAGAAAAAAAAAAAAATAGAACAAAGAAAATTTACTTTAAACGTAGTTGCTTCCAGCAGCAGCAGCCACAGATGCTGCTGCAGAGAAATGAGGCTAATAAAACAAATCTAATTGCAAATAAGCTTCCCAGTGAGTTGAGTTGGATATTCCCCCTCTAGGGCTTCAGCAGGAGAGAAGAAAAAAACAAGACAAGAGGGGAGAAAAAAAAGACCTCCACCTGCTGTGATACACCCGACGCCACACCTGTTGGGTTAATTGGATTTCCTGACATTCAGAAAAAAAAGAGCTAAATTTGGGCAAAGTGAGCAAATAAAAGTTAGAAAAACTGCATAAATTTACACTAATTTAACACAAGTTCTATTGTATGATACTTAATGAAAATCTGTTAAACATATGTTGTTCCAACATGTTTTCATATCCATTAGTTCCACCTATATAGCAGAGACAAAAGCAGGAGTGCAGTTTTCTGTGATTTCAACTATAAAATTTATCCACCCAAAGAAGTGTGTTTGTGTACCGATAAAGGTCAGTCCCTTATCTTTATGATGCTGCGGGGAATTTCCTCGGCCACATATTCTGCTTTTATCTCCCGAAACCCGGACACCAGCAGCTCCCAGCAGGACTTCCATGCATGGGGGAACTAATCACTCTGCTTTTGGTAGTGTCAGAGCTTCCCCCCTTTATTACCTTTGACAATAGTTTCCATGTTGTGTAAATATAAGTGCAATATTGTAGCTTCAGTATGCATCAGTTGGAGTAATAAACTGCAGGAATCCTACGGATTCTGCTGAGGGAAGTAATGCAACAAGACTTGTAGTTCGGCATGCTCTCTCATTAGGAACTTACACAAAATGTAATTTCTCCACCGGTAATAACACTGGAACAAACAATTTTCCTTCTGTAATCACATTTATGCATTATTAAAATCCACTGGTGTTGGGTAGATGGATGCCATTCCTCTGTGGTCATCATGAGCTACAGTGCTCTCACTGTAATAGTCTATAAAACTCCTGAGTAGTCATATCTCTAAGTCCAGTAATGCCGCAACGTCTTTGGTAAACAATGGCATGACTTACGCAGGATAATATGTTATGGGATTCTACAGTAAAATCGTCCCGTCGCTGGCAAAATAATGGCACGAGCGGTTGCTTTGTCCTCCGTTTCAAAGAGGAAATGAAAATGAGTCAGGGCAGGAGATAAAAGCCTGACAAGCACCCCCCCCAGTCCATCCCTCAGTTTAACAGCCAGAGAAAACACAACCGAGCAAATAAAAGTGGGCCGCTAGGGCAAGAGGAAAAATGTGAAAAAAAAAAGATGAGCCTGTGAGAGCAGAGCGGCTTAATATGTGTCTTTTCTGCAAGTTTGCACTTTTTCACAATAAAAGAAAAGATAAAGTGTGTTTGAAGGACATTAGCTTCAAGATCAAGTGTCCCTTTTACATTTGAACACAGGCGGATTTGACTGAACGCGCTGCTCTGGCTCCACAAAGTCTCCTGCTTTTCTCTCTTAGGGGGGATTACTGTGTTTATCACAAAATGTAACTTTTGTTTAGTAGTGATGCATTGACTTACAGTCAGTCAGTAAGTCTGACATAAACGTTCTGCTGCAGACATGTTGCCCTCTCATCAGCTGCTAATCCAGTCATTGGAGAAAAACAATAAGAAAACTCATCCATCACAGTGACATCCCCAACTCCTTCATTCCCTCAACCTTTAGCTCTGAACACTAAATACCTGCCAGATTTTGGGTTGTTCAGAGAAAAGCAAAGGACTTTGATTGTTGGACTGTATTAAGTCTTGTTAATTTGCTCATATTTTTTACGAAAAGAAGACAATTAAGAAAAATCAAACGTTTTAGAACAGAAAACTCTATAAATCACTGTGATTTGTGGGCGGCAGCATTCACTCAAACTCTCTTTTCAAGGTTTTTTTTGGTGGTTTTACTTAAATAAAACTTTAATGAGCTTTTTGAAGTACTTGCCTATTACCTTTTTATTGACAGATTAAGACACATTTAACAGCTTATCAGTCAATTTCAAGGAATGTCTCATGTTGGAAGATAATTGGAGGATTCACATGGAGAAGAACCAGAGGCAAGAAGTGAGTTGGAAATTAAAATATATACTTTTGAGCTGAACCAAAAAGTCAAATAAAAAGCTAACAAAAGTGGTGAAGAAACAAACAAGTAGGAAGATTCATTTTACCGAGAGCTTAAGTGCACCTCAGGGAATGATTATCTAAATTAAAACAGCCAACCAGATGAACGGAAACCAAGTGTGAGCAATTAGAACAACAACTGAAAACACTAAACTTCAACTACTAATAAAAAAAATATTGTGATTAGCATCCCAGTAATGGTATATGATTCCCAATAATAGATATTGTGGCATCAGTGACAGCCGGCTCACAGTCCCACTCAGAAGAAAATTGTTTTCTGGGTTTTTAACACGGTCTTATTGGATATTTCTGATGATGGAGGAGAAATTTGAATAAAAATTAAGATTAAAGTTGCATTTTTTGATAGGGGGTATATCATTTCTTTTCATATAATTTGATACACATCTCAATACATGGACCACAAATCAATATATAAAACAGGTATGTGTATTAGCAAGAGTCTGGTGATATAATATGTATTCCGATATATGTCTCACAATATAATACATATCGCGATATATTCCAAGACTGAACCAGGAAAAGTTTTCAAGAGAATAATAACGCGTCTTTCATTGTAATAAAATTACAAAAATTCATTTTATTTAATGATCACAACATTAAGCACGACAACTTTATACTAATACTGACAGCGACATTGTACAGAGTTTTGATCCGGTACCCATCCCAAGTAAAAACTAAGTGGTACGTGTCTCATAACAACAAAAACCGCAAGGCAGGCAGAACTTTTAACACAAGCTGAATCTCGCGAGATCTTGTTGTTTTGGTTACTCAGTGTGCGGTTGAGTGGAAAACAAAAGTAAGACGCTGAAAGACGCTCATAAATAATCAATGAAAATATTGTCTTTTCCGCATTTTAAATTAATACAAGTATCGGCAAATGAAATATTGTGATATATCGCCAACCAATTTTTCTTTAATATTAAAGATTTAGCTAACTTTGTGGCGATATGATACAGTCCTGTTCTTTTGCTGAAATTAATATGATCTAGGTATTTATTTGTCATTTGGTATTTAAAACTATAAATAATAATGGATGTGTTTTAACAGAGAAACTTAATTTTTTTCTTAATAAAACTTTCAGTTTTAAAAACAAAATGGACATAACAACTTTGTACACTCGAACCTAGTATTTTGGGTCTTTCAGACGTTTCTGCTCATCTTGGTTAAAGAAACGCTTTAAATTAATTTATTCAGGCATTTTTTTCAGTGCTGTGGAAAAAAAAGGTTATTTTACGTTTAGTGCTCACAACACATGTGGTTCACCCTCAGCAAATTGTTGCTGATCTGAATTAAGCATACATGTGATTGGACATCTTGTTGTTTGCATCACATGTACGTAAAAAGACAAACAGAAGAGAATTTGACAGAAACAGATTATTTACTTCTTGATCGATATTATACCTTTTACCAACCTGATTTTGTTCATATCTGTGGTTTTCAACTGATACTGCTGTTACTTCCAGTGCTTGATCAATTTTTGGACACTTTTCTAATATCTTTTACATCCCTAATATCTCTTTATTCAAATCATTGTGAATCAGGAGCAGATTATGCCCTAGAAAAAACATTTTTTAAATCTTTTTTAGAAAAAACATTTTTTAAAATTTTTTTTGGCTGAAAACACCATGATCATAACACTTTTACAAAAGATCAAAAGATGATTAGAGTGGGACTTAAAGGTTGGGATAAGGGTTAGGGTTTACTTTTTAAGGATGGTTTTTGATTTGTGAGGAAGTTTTGCACCTACAATAATAACCACAGTTTAAACAAAAACCGTAAGTCACCAATGCACAAACGCTAAAAGAGAGTTATCTTAAAGTAAAAGATAAAAATTAAGACAAAGCAGTACCGGCTGTAATCAGCACACAATGAAAGGACAGAAACTGCTCCGATTTGATCGTGAGGAATAAACACTGAAAACCGCTGTCAGAAAAATGCCAGAAATATCCGCCTTGCTCCAGGGAGGAGTGGGATGCTGCCAAATTTCCGTGTCCAAATCCTGATCCTCAGACACAGAGGGAATAGGTGGGATGAAACTTGAAATGGGTCCTTTTGTTTTCTGCACAGGGTTCCAAAAGAGGAGGCACACTGGCACAGGCAAGCTGCGGGCCCCATAAGATAATTAAAAGTGAGGTATAAATCAGTGTGTAAGCAGTAATCACACAGGTCCTGCCAACTCCCTGCAATGATCATAAATCTAGAGGAAAACAAAGCTTTAGTGTTAACAAAGCCTCTGCAATCCCAATTGATGTGGAGTTAGATAGGCATTTCATAAAAACTGCATGGATGTTTATTGCTTAAATAATACATTTCAATATCGAGGGCAGAGGTTTTCATTCAAATTGATTTAAACGGATCAGGAGCAACAAAACACTGTTGCACATTTTTAATAAATTATTGAGAGAAATCTGTGTGGAAAGCACTTGACATTTGAGTTGAAACAAACAAAAGCTAAATGATGAGAGCAGAAGAGTTTGGGTGGCAGAACTACACATCACCACTGTATTGATCTGTAAAAAGAAGAGATGAGACATGAAAAGAAGTATTGATCCTGACTGAAATCATCATGATTAAAGTGCGTGTGGAGAGGGAAACCAATAAGGGTCCACCAATGAATAAATGCATCCTGATAAGGTCAGCGTGTGGCAAAACCACACAACAACTACAAATGATAACACAATAAAACAATGGCAAAAGAGTGCATTTACAAAGGGTTTGTAGCTGTGATGTCGTTTCTGAAACCTTAGGAGAGGTGTCCTACTTCAGACAGCCTGTGATGCACCAATAATGAATTCATAAGCCATATTCAAGCAACAATTTCTTGCACTTTTTATCTGGCTCGTTCACAAGAATTAATTTTTTGCAAAAAAATGTTTTGTCAAAAGACTGCACTGGTTTACACTCTCATCTCAAACTGAGATCCTTGTGTGTGGGTTTGTCTGTTCTCTTCATACACACGCTCCAGTTTCTTCTGCCGGTCCTGAGACACGCCTCATAGGTTTTCCCTGGGAATGAATGTGAGTATGTGTGTGATAGCGTGGCTCTGCAGCAGACTGGCGACCTGTCGGGAAGTCTGCCCTACCTTCACCCAACAGGAGTTGGGATAGGCTCCAGCCTATAAAGATGACGTGGTGGAAAATGGATTGTCCATTTTGCTGAAAAGCATTATAGAAACAACATCTGATTATCTTTGAGTAAGTTTCAGTTTATATTATACTTGTGATCACATTTGTCGGTTTTAAGTCATTTGTGGTAGGCATGCTCTCTCCACATGCTGTATGTGACTTTATTGACTCACACTTTAGACCAGGGGTGGGCAAACTACGGCCCGGGGGCCACATGCGGCCCCTTAAGATACTTAATCTGGCCCTCCGAATTAAAATACATTGAATCAAAAATCCTAATTATTGTTTTATTTTCATTGTATTTCTGGTTTCTTCTAATGAATGGTGTTGTTTCTCTGACGTTTGTGTGTGTTTTTTTTAAGTCAGAAAGTGATTTTTTGGATTTCTTTGAGTTTGCATTTTCCTCTGAAGAACATCAACCCATTGGATCACCAAAAAGAGAACAAAAATCTAAATTTAGAAATTAAAATTCCCAAATTTTCTGTTTTTAAATTAATATATGTGAATTTTAATCCAAATTAAAGCGTGTTTTTCTCTAAATTCCATATTATCTTTTTAGTTTATGAGGTTCATTATCCAATCTCTCCTTCCATCTGCTCCTTGTCCGGCCCTTAAGCCAAATTTTAGAACCCTTTCTGGCCCACAAATCAAAAAGTTTGCCCACCCCTGCTTTAGACTGTACAGCATATATATATTTTTTAAATTTTCAACCAAAATTAAATGGCATGCACCAAGAATTTCATTGCACAGCATGCTACCTGAAACACCAACATAACCTAACACTAATCTAAAATATGCTTGTATTTATTGGGGAAATGGTAAGGCAGGGGTAGATGGATTAGAGTTTACCAGGGCTATCAGTAAAAACAAGCTTTCTGTCTATCTCCTCAGTAATCTGCAGGGATCAAAGCTTGTTATGAAGATTACCTGCTAATCAGCACAAAAAGCACAAAAAGACCCATCAGACTTTTTCTCTCCCCTCCTGATGTGTGTTAAAACCACTGAGTGATCAATAAGATTGTAAGCGTGTGTTTAAATCACAGGGCCCTCTGTTCTTGGGTAAACAGCCATGTGAATGGGAAATATGGCTCCATGTTTTCTCAAGTAAGGCCCAGGATTTTAAACAATAATGACTTTTTAATGTGGACCTGTGATTACATTGTCATGGTGAAATACGGGTGCTCTTGACTGCATTGGAAATGAGGGCCTAAACCTGAATTACTACAGCAGCATAGATTAGAGCAGTGCACCAGGTGAGGCAATCTTCATAAATTCAAATCTAATCTTAACAGGACCGGCAGTGTGAGTCGCTGGAGAAGAGAGGGGAGGAGACACAAGTCAGGCGCAGTGAGTATTCACGCAAAGGAAAATAAAACTTAAGAACAGTTTGACATTATCTCCAGCAGTCATGTTTATTTTATTTTATTATTACTTTTTTTTTACATTTTTTCTAACTTGAATCAAGATAAAAAAAAAATCAATAGAACATATTTATGTTATTTTAACTTTTATTGTCTTGGATCCAAGAAAAAAACTGAGTAAAAACGAAAAGGATTTTCAAAAATCATGCTATAAAAGATATTGATTCATTTTTATTTATAAAAAATCATAAAAACAAAAGCAATATCTAGGAGAGACCACTTTTGGAAGTAACCCTGTAAATCAGGATTAATTAAAGTTAAGTAAATTAATTAAAAAACATTTTTTAGAACATATACATTTTCTCAAAAAAATCCCTTAAATATTGAAATGTTTCCTTTATGAAAAGAGCATTTCTATGTCATGCCTGTGGCTGTTATATTTACCAATGAGATGATTTTCAGGAGCTCATGGATGAGTTCCAAAACCTGATCTTAAATTTTTTTTTTTTTTCTCCTCTCTTGTGTCAGGGATGGTGGTGGAGGACCCAAATGCAGGAGACCAGACTTGGTGGCAGAAACATAACCATTTACTAAAGTAAATGGTAAATACTTGTATAGCGCTTTCTACCCGCCTTCGAGGGCTCAAAGCGCTTCACAGTCACAGACCCATTCATACACTGGTGGTGGCTCCACTGCCGAACACTTGCGCCAACTCCCCACCAGAGGCAATTTAGGGTTCAATATCTTGCCCAAGGACACTTCGACACATGGGCGGGGCAAGGAATCGAACCCACTATCTTCCGATCCTGGGGCGACTGCCCTACCACTGCACCACGGCCGCCCATAGTAACTTAAACAGGACAAAACCAGGAGAACAAACCAGTGCAGTGACAGAACATAAATGAGCAGATGACCTGACAATGAGAAACTGAAAACCAGACACTTAAATACACTGAGGTTGATTAACTAAATGAAGACAGCTGTGGATGGTTAACCGGAACGTGGTGAGACTGACAGGGAAAACAGAACATGACAAAACCAAAGCACTGAAACATGACATCTTGGGCTTTTTTCACAACAAATTTAGAGTTATGAAGAAAGTAGTCATAGAGAATCAGTTTTTGCCGTCTCAGAAATATCCACAAAACAAAAACTTCCATCAAATGTAGCCAAAGATGAAGCAAAGATTAAGCAATATCAAAATCTGTTCACACTTCCATGTACCCACCTGTGGTCTCTTGAGCAGGTCAAATCCTGGCTGACTTTTGCATTAACCTGGAGGTGTACTCTATTTTCTCCACCCAACCTTTATGACCTAACATCTAATATCTGTATACATACCCATTTATGGTAAATCAGAAGGTTTTCTACCGTTGCATATTTTTCTGACACCTCTTTGGATTTTGGATCAAGGTTTAAATGTGAATTTACTCACATTTCTCTTTAAAGTTTGACTTTTTTCAGTGCATGTGAGTTTCAAATTAAATTCACATTAAAATACGTTTAAACTACCATTGACAGAGATTAACTCTGGCTTGTGAACCATTAACAGCATAAGAGAGGTAATGTAAAAGCATGATTTGTTAGAATTGGCCTTTTCAGAGTAGATTAGACTAAAAGACATTAAATCAAATAACATATTAAGGACCCACACCAATGAAAATTTGGTTTTCTGTGTTTTTTTTTTAACATGCTCTTGTGGATTTTTCTCATGATGGATGACATATATACAGGAATTTAAGATTACAATTGGATTTCTGAGAATAAAATTCTTTAAAGAAGCTTGTAGTTGTGAGGTAGAAGCTGTAATGGGCAGACCACAAACCCTCTGCTCTGCTCCATTCTAGTGCATCCTTGTGTAGACGAATAAGACCATGTGCATCTTTGTTTTCCTCATCTGAGTTGGCATCTGACTAAAAACTCTACGGATAGATAGCTCCAATATTCTGATTCGTTAATGCTAGGCCGGGGGTATGAGGTGCTGTAAGCTAACATTCGTGTACACAAATGGGTGACGGGAAGTGGGGAGGGTTCTGCACCAACACTCCTACCCACAACCCAGAGGCAAATTTCTTTAGAAATACAGCAGTTCTGCAGGAACTATATCTTAAAAAAGGACAGGTTTTAGATTTTGGCTAAAAAAATGCATAATTATATTTAAAAGAGCACTGGAGATGCTTTGAAAATAGATCAAAAAGATGATCAGATTGGGTTGTTAAGTAATGCCTAATCAGCTCTAAATTCTATTAATTTTCATGCATTCAAAAGGAAAAGACTACCGGTAAACATCTCTTTAGTGTTTTTTTCAATAGAACTCATGGAAATATGCTACTTATTTTGAATGAAAAATGTTTTGTTGTACTTTGAAAACCAAATAATGTTTTGAATCAAAAAAGTTTTTACATTTTAATGCGAGATTAGATGCTATTATTCAGCCTCCCATAAAAAAAAAAAAAGATTGTAATATTATGATTGTAATATTGAAACTTTCAAAATAAGTTCTTGTCCTGAAATGTAGAAATCAGGGAGCAGGTTCCAGGCCTGCCGTGTCAATATAGGTCAGTAGAAACCCGTCAGAATGTGCTGGGGGAATATATTTGATGGTCACAATCAATCTGTTTTCAGTAATTGTTAAAAATGATTTCTTTTTTTTCCTTTTCTAGGGCGTTTGTCTGTCATAACTCTTTGGCTTGCTGAGTAGTGACACAGCCGTGTCTGAGAAGTGATGAATGGCGGCAGTGCGGTCTGCAGCAAAGCTGGGTATCTGTCAGCACCTTGTCAGGAGCTGCTGTCCTGCATTATCTATCCACTGCCTGCAACTACAAGTGATCACAGTTTGATGGCTCAAGCCAAGCTCCTCACAGGGCCATTTCTTATTCAAGTCACAATGCTGTCATTGACATTTTAGAGCCTGTGGGCAGCAGCCCTGATGATAGCACAGCTCCTATTAGCAGCAAGCACTCTTACATGCTGACAGAAGTCCTACCATTATGGAAACAGCATCAATAGCTCATGTCAGCAGTACAAATCATATACAATCAACAGTAAATGTCCTCCTTCAGCATTTAAAAATGTGCACTCCCATATTTTTAGAGCTTCATTTGTGCATCTTTAAGCTAAAAAATCATATTAAAATCTAGATTTAAAACAACTTGATGAAACACAGTCCTAAATTTCACTACTGGGAATTAATTTAATTTGGGTTAACAGTGAAAAGGATTTTTGTGGGGTAATTTACATAGAAACAAAACATTGATAACAAAATAGCCTCACAGAATAAATTTTATAAAGTCCCACTCTTATCATCTTCCAATCAAGGTTTTTTATGGTTTGTTGAGGAGATAACATCTAAAAGGAATGATACGTAAACATCAACCCTTGCCATTTTTTGACCAATAAAACATGTATGGGATGTAGGATTTTGAAGCCCAAACTTCAAAATTTCATCTCATTTCAGGTCTGTCTGTTCATATTAGGCATAGCTTTCATGGCTTAGTGCTGCACCTACAAGCAGAACATACATCTGCATTTCATTTCTTTTTTGAATATAAGCATGCAGACAGACAACAACGCATAAATGTGTGTGTGCACTTTATGCCACTGTGTGCATCCACGCAGCTCAGACCAGATAAGAACATATTGGAAGGATATTAAAGGAAGACAGGTAATGAGTGAATCTGGGGTTTTCTCTCATTCGTAGCAGAAAATTTGCACCTAAAGTGCTCCCTCCGTCCATGTTAGGCTATATTGAAGGAGAGCATTTTGAGAATAGAGAATAAGGAATAAAGAGCAGAAGAGAGAGAAAATCCATTCTTTGGGACTCCCTTAAGCCCAAGCCGGCTGCCATTATCCGTCTTGTGCACGATTGTCTAACGCCTCACATGTTCGGCTAAAGTGTTTCTCTCATTAAAAAACAATATGATATCTCCAATTTCTAATTAAATAGGACATTATCTCAAAGAGAAGCTGGAGTGGAATGAAACCCCTTGAACGAGTTATGAAAAAGAAGCTCCTTGTTGCCTAATTATGCCTATGTTGATCTGAATGGTGTCTATGCTGCTGAGCTGATACTCTGGGATGAAGTGGTGTTATTACACTGCTTATCTACGAAGGAGAATGGTTTAGTTTTTTTTTTTCCAATCAATTTGTAATTTTAGAAGAGATTCCTTGGAGAATTTCTAACCTGGGTGCTTTGTGGCATTTGATGGAAAATGAAAGTAGTCTGAATATGCCTTTGTTTTCTGTCTGACTTGAAAACAATTGTCATCAGTACACAGCAGAAAATAACCTCTAATATGGTTGAGCCGCAGACTGAAATTGTCTGTTACCTTCGTTCAAGTTCAGATAAGTCCAACCCTCATGTGGATTGAGATAAACAGGAGGAATATCAAAGGTTACAGATTAGAGGAAAATAAAATAAAAGTGTCATTTTTGCAAAACAAAGCTAGAGTTGTACTAGAATTTTTTCCCCCATTCATATCACAGGTAATCTATTAAAGTCTATAAATGCCTGTGACATGAGCCAGTCATTTCAAAAGGGTCATATTGGGTTTTTTTTGGAGAGGAGGTGGCATTTCCAGGACACTGCTCTAACATTCTGTAGAAGGACTGCCCTGCTTTTAACCAGAGCAGTTCACTGGCCCAAATATCCCTGGAAACCCTGAGTGTTTTGCTGTCAGCTCACATCACATGCATCCTGATGATGGATACTTACTGTAAGTGTGTGGAGATGTGTGTGCGACTACACAACGAGCCAGGGGTGGGGGTACAATATAGACGAACAAAAGGCAGACTCAGGAGTGTGAGGGTTAAACTTTTAATTAAAATTCGGGGGAGTTGAACAGAGGAACACAATATCAGTTGAAGGCATGCCGATACAAGTGAATCTTCCAGTGACTGGAGATGAAAGAGACAAGGTAAGTCCTTCTGGTGAGCACAGGGAGAGATAAACTGCAGAAAGCTTAGTCTTAGTTGGGTTCTGCTTGGCATAAATTTGGCTGACACTGACTGCTGCTGGCGGGCAACACTGGAGGGTGAATAGAGTTAATATTGAGTCAGATTCTACAGAAACTGTAACAATAGCAGTAACTCTTACTCTCTGTGTTTCCTTGAAGTAGAAAGAGAGTCAAGAAAGCGAAACCAGAAATGAAGAAGTGTCAATATTCCAAACGAGGGAATTAATTCTTCAAAAAGAAGTCCTCTTGTAATCCATGGTAATGGTGATCAGTCTGGGTGGGGGTGTATCCAATACCAAACTATATGGGGTAGTAATCCCCGAAGCAACCAAGTAAAGTAAATGCAATGAAAGTGCTCTAGCCTGGAGGCTTAGTCACAAAAAAAAAGAAAAAAAAAAAAAACAAGAACTTGACAAAAGGAAAAAAAAAGCTGGAATGTAACCAACTCCAAACTGGTGACTTGATATCTTTAAATAATGCAGAAGACAGGTGGCCTGTATGAAGAAGACCAGGAAGATCAAAAAAAGATGAGGAGCCAAAAACCTGGAAGAGCTTCCTTCTCAAAGACCAACGGCTGTCCACCAAACTTGTCAGGATGACAACAACAGCTATGTTTTCTTTAGCCATGAAATTGCACAAATTGGAGCACTGAGGGCTGCACGGTGTTCCAGTGGTTAGCACTCTTGCCTCAAAGGAAGAGGGTCCTTGGTTCAAGTCCCAGCTGTGGGATACATGAAACAGTACCACCAATGGGAGACCTTTATGTTTAGAGTTTGCATGTTCTCTCCAGGGACTCCGGCTTCCTCCCACCATGCAAAAATATGCTTCATATTGATTGATTAGTTACTCTAAATTCTCCCTAGGTGTGTATGGATGTGTGATTGAGAGCCTGCAACAGACTGGCAACCTGTCCAGGATGCATCCTGCCCTTAACCCACAAGTGGCCGGGTTAGCTCCGGCAGCCCCATGACTCCAAAAGGGAAATAAACAGGTTTAGAAAATAGATGGATGAATGGGGTGAATGTATTTGGCACAATAAATCAGCCTACTTGAAACCCTATATTTAGAAAAAAATTGTGTTTATAAAAAAAAAAAGTGTTTGTGCTTGGAGGAGGTGGTTTTTGAGGTGTATCAAAATGCCATACTTTGCAAAACTGCGCCACAAGATTCCCACAGCATCATTAAAAGTTGAGAGTGTCATGTAGAATTGTTGGATCCACAACTCCTCTGTAAAATCACCAACCACGATTTCTCAAAATCTCTCCATCCGTAGATGCTCCCATGTAGCTTGCCACTTCATGGTCTCAATAAGATGCCGCCGTCTCCCTTGATAGATGATGGTGAGCGCTAATGGCAGAAATTTGAATGTATCTGTCTTAAATCAAAGTATTGTTCACATCCTTTGCCGTGTTTTTGAATGAGTTATCGTATAAGTGGGTTTGTCTTTGTTTACATAATCATGATTTAATTGAAACAGTGTTTGCGCTGTTTTTTTTTTTTTTTATATTTTGAAAATTTCGATAACATTTTGTCCATATGTGTAATGGAAACGCAGCAAATAAATATCAGCGATCAAAGAGAAACTTAAGATAAAACAAAATTTTATTGAAGACCGTTCATCTATGTCTCTCGCTCCCATCTCACCAAGCATCCCAACTGGAAGACACACAGAGAACCAACCAGGAGGAAAGAACAGGTTTCCCTATAGACATGGATGTGTGAATCCTGAGCGGTGAGACAGGTGGAAAAGAAAAAGACAGGAAGATGCAGGTCAACTACCACAGAATAAGTAGATTTGGCATAATGGGATCTGCACAAACACAATCATTGGATGAGAACATAGGACAACCCAAAAAAAAAAAAAAGAAATTCTGACAAGGAATGGGTTTATTTAGCTAAGATATCAGTTTTAAAACAGAAAAGTGGATTTTTGCATGTTTGTATGATAGTGTGAAAAGCTCATATGAAAGCACAAAGCAATAGGGGTGTATTATAAAGGTAATTAAATGCATTTCCTGTATGTTTTAAATGTGTCTGACATCAAAAAAGTAGTTTGCGTGTCTCAGTTTGTGAGGGAAACCAGAGTAACCTCTGGTGACATTAAACTGTCTCATGCAGCATGCATCAGTGATTTAATGTGCTATAAAAAGAATAAGTACCCTAAAAAGGCACCTTTCCTGTCCTGGTGCCACGGGGCTTCCACGGTACTGAGCTTTTTGGCCAGTGTGCCATTTCAGGGAAAGATGACAAGGACGCGGCCCAAATGACTTCTACCAGCATCAAGTCTGCCTAGACCTGATAAAGACACATAATTACACGGCTCCATTTATCACCTTGGCTGAATCGCTTCTCTACCTGATGATGGGAAGTTTCATTCACAAAAGCAGTTCAATTTCAGATAACATTGTCTCTGCTGTTTCAATCAGCAACCCTTTTGCAGGAGATTGGAATTTTTAATGAGCCTTAAAATATTTGCTAAATCAACCAAAAGATCACACACAAAAAAAAACGGCTCAACCATTAGTGCACACTTGGGTTACATTTCCAATTATTACTATAATAACTCTACAAAAGCTGATTGAGATAAACAATTAAATATGAACACAGAAAAAAGTGTTTCATCCTCCCACTCACAGTTCATTCATAACTTCCAGGATTTAGTTTTCCATTTATAGTAGAAAACAAATGCAAACCAAATGCAGAATCCCAACCCCAATGACTGTGATCTAATTAGTGTTTATAGCCACAGTTTTTTTTGCATAGTTTGGCCAGGAGTGCAACTTTTACTCAGAGGCTGCTTACATATATCTTAAAAAAAGATAAATAAGTTAATTTATTTGCTGTTTTCCCACTAATAATTGCTGGAGGGGACTGTAGATGTGTGTATTTGAAGTTGTGACTCACAGCAACAGAGAAGAAGAAGCTCTGTTCAGTCTCAGTGATCTGCCTAGTTGCTACACATTCTCATTCCCGACTCATCATATGTAGACGTATGGTTTTTTAAACGTCTTTAATGTGCCGGCTGCTCCCGTTAAATCACGGGTCCCCAACCCTCGGGACACTGTATCAGACGTGGAAACAGACTAGATTAGGGTTGAAGTACTGGTACCGTTCTGCGTCCTGAGGGTTGGGGACCCCTGATTACCGTCTGTGGCCCAGTACCAAACAACACTTGGACCAGTACCGGTTCGTGACCCAGACACCCTAAAAGTCAAAAAGTGGTGCAGAGGGGGCCTGAGCCATACTTCCAATTATGGCGAGTGAGAATGCATTGGATCAGTGGGTGAGTTCAAAGTAAACATGGAAGAGAATCTGATCATTCTTCATCATATTTTTCATATTTGCATTGAGACATTTTCTTCTCTTTTTTATTTTTTCATCCTTGGACTAATGTGGGACAACATGTCATCAAACTGGGTAACAGAGATAGAAGTATGGCTGAAAAAGCCATCATTCTCCTGCATTTGAAGGTAAAGATTGCCATAAAAGGAAAAAAAAACAAAAAACGAAATGATCTCAGGAACCCAGACATGGAGATACATTTACAGATTCTTTTCTGGAGCTCTTTAAAATAAATACACTTGATCTCTCTCCATCATCTCTGTCTTCTGTGAATTATAAGTGAGATATAAAGTAAATGTTTTATAGTAGCGAAAACTTGATGGCAGCTTCTCCCACACACGACAGGAGCATCTGGTTTCTGAACACATTTTTGAACAAGCCATGAACATCACATATGATGCACGTTGAAAACGAGTCAGCGGAGATTCATTTGATGCATGAATTGTAGTCGATGTGAAAGCAGCATTGCACTGGGCTTGGCAGTTGTTGCACATTTCTACCAAAAGTGTGACTTATACTCCGGAGCAACTTATATGTGTTTTTTTTCTTTATTATTAGCTCATGCTACTTATACTGTAGTGTGACTCACAGTACACTCAGAATAATATGGTACTTAATTACGGTTGTCAATTCAATGTTTAACACATTTTTCTCTGCAGACCCGCGATCAAAAACCACGAAGACTGTGAGAAAAAGAAATGCTCACCCAAGAGTAAACTATTGACAGAAACTAAACTGCTATTGACCCAGTCACATGTTGGGAAAAAGACCTTTAAAATCAGGCGTGTTAACATCAAACAGAACGCCTTTCCAGAAATGCTTTATGAACCATGAAAAGGCAAATCTCGTCTTACTGCTTCAAATGTCTGGTGTGCTTTTAATATTTGTGTTTGGAGCAAACACTGTGAGGGAAACTGTAGGAGGAACGGGCGTATATGATTACCCAGGAAAGCCTCTCAGCATTAAATGTCACAGAACGAGACGGACATTTACTACAAAGAGCAGAGGTATGCATGTGGCGCAGTAAACCAGCAAAAGATGTAATACATTTGGGAGTGACTGTCATAGATGAAAAAAAAGCTGCTGTTTTTTATTTATTTATTTTTATTAAGAAGCTGCTAATTTGCATCTGTAGCAGTGGGCATCTTAAAAATAATGTACAACATGCAGGAAGGTAATAAAGTGGCATGTTTCCCAGAAGGAATACCGGCATTGTAAATTTCTCCACAGCTGCAATTTATATTCATGGAGCTTTTAAAAGCTTGTTACACTCCAGGTGGCAGGTATTCATGTCTTATGAACTCACAGGGTGAGAGATCCTTTCACCGATTTTATTAACCAGAGCTGCTATTAGAAATGTGGAAGGCAGATGTCTAAAAGTCAAATATAAACTCAGCTTTTTTTTTTTTTTTTAAGACACGCAGTTTGGGTTTCAAATAACAAGAAAGTGTTAAATAAAAATAAAGAATTGTAAAAATGTAAGGCTTTTTTTCAATATAATGATTATAAGCTTAAAAGGCTTAAAAATGTGAACTCATCTTCCATGATTTCCAAGGCCAAAGATTTCACATTCATAACAAACAAAAAAAAAGAATACAATAAAATATTTATGCTAGAAAAGGCTGGTGAAACATTCTTTAAAATAGTAGAAAAATACTATTAAGTATGTTGAGACATGTTAAATGAAACCAGAGAAGGGGTGCTAATTGTAGATTCAGATATTTCCTCAGAAATAATACTAATAACAATAAAAGATGTTATTTATTAGAGCCTTTCTGGGCGCTCAAGGTCGCCTTGCAACAGAAAAATCAACAGTTGATCAACAGGATAAGAATGTGGCCATGATGTTTCAGGAGTCAGATGAGTTCAGGTGAGCAGGAAGTGCAGAAAATGTAGAAAATCGAGAAAAAAGGACTTTTGAATTGACTTTACTGAGTTCAGTAATCTAGAGTAGTTTGTGGCCTTGGTGAGGAAGATGGAATCTTTATGTTGAAGACTACGATTGGGGTTACATTTCTTTATGTTCAGTGAAACCGGATTACTTATATAGTCAACTTATAATAGCAACTTTTAATGGCAACTTGCAGTCAGTCTATAACTTGGATTGAATTGCACTTAATGTCCTCAAATGACTTTAAACATAATTTGAAGTTTTAGATTTGTTCCTATCGTAATATTCTATTTTATTTCTTTTTTAACATTGCTTTAATGTCATCAAAGATAAACAAAAAAATCCACAATAACTTGAAAAAAATCATTTAAATCAGAATAAAATAGCAGGTGGCAATAAAACTAGAGCAGCTCAAGACTGGGAGGTAAAAGGACACACAAAGACATCAGTGTGCAAAACCGAAAGGCAGTGCAAAAATGCAATTCATGTAAGATGCAATTTAGAAATAATGAAAAAAAAGGTAAGAGTAAATAAACAAAAGCAAATCTGTGTAAATGGTATTTTAGGTGAATGCAGCATTTTAGTTGAACGTTGAAACAGACTTTCTTCTGGTTGTTGGGTTTGCTTGTTTCATAATTAAACACTATGCATGTCTCAAAAATGAAAGACTTTCAGATCATTTATATATAGGTCAACCATTAAATTATATTTTATGCAGCACAAGAATCAGTTTGTGTACAAATCACAAGACTAGTTTATTTGTGTTACAGCATAATCTGGTCAAAGGTGGGTAAATATCTATTTTCTGCATCATGAATCAATAATTTCCTTTTTTCTCTTTTTATAAGGTAATGACTATAAAAAACAATGAACTGTTTTCTGTGAGGTTGCATTCAGCAGCAGCTAAGCTTTTACTGTAAAAGAAGTAAGAGACGCTCTGCTGGTTCTCTTGTCTGTTTCAGATCTCTATGGTTTCAGTGGTTGGAGATTTTAACATGCAGGTTGGTTGAGTCAGACCTGATTCACAGACTGAGATTGTGGTGTTCTTGTTAAATCAAATGAAGGTCTGCTACAGGTTAAAAGAGAGTCCAGGCAGGCTGATATGTTCATGTCTGAAACACTCAGGTGTGAAATTAAACTGGAAATAGACAATACGGAGGACTGTTCGATGCAGAAATGCAGCACTCTGTAACTGTGATAGCACTTGTCACCAATGTGAATCCAATTGGTACTTTGTTTGGAAAGGTTCTGTTTGACTAACAAGTATTGGTGTATCCTGCTCTCACGTTTTGCAGAAAACTATATTTTTTTTAGAAAATGCTTTATTATATTTTGTGGAGTCTACTAAATTTTAAAGACTCACTCCATTAAATCCTGTTTTTGGTGTTTTTAACATCTTCTTGTAGCACTTTTCTCATGATGGAGGATATATCAGTATTTTTTTTTTCAATTTATTGTCCAAAGCAGATAAAAAAAATGAAGTTTGAAAAAGGCATATTAGGTTGGTAGCAGGAGAGAGCGTAAACAAAGAGATGATGGGAAATGAGATCAGGCTTACTCCAACGATCTCACCCACAACTCTGAGGCGAATTCCTGCCGCTTTAAATTCCATGTCTTAATTATTAAAGTGAACCATTTCAAACATTTAAAATGGATGCATGCCAGAATAAAGATGTAATTTAGAGTAGAATAGAGCCTCTCTAAAGAAACAAAACTTTTGAACACAAATGTACAGAAAGAAATTCAAAACAGAGAAACACAAATATCACAAACAAACTGTGGGCAGAGATACAAACCAGCTGTTAGGGGGGAAACACCTTCCCCTCTGGCAACAATCACAATCCATACATCATGTGTGTGTTTCCACGTCTGCACACAGTCTGTGTGAGTCTGCAGGGAGGAAAATGCAGAGTGCGCTGAATTATTGAGCTGAATTTTCACGGGCTGAAGGTCACTGAGAGAGAGGGGAAAAAGTGCCTGATGAAATATAGATGTCTTCATATCGTCCGCCCATGCCAACTGCTCAAATATCAAAAACTGTACAGACAATTATTTTCCAGAGTCAACACGACCAAAATCCTCTCTGGCAGAAAGAAAATGGAAATGAGGAAGCTGGACATAGAAGCAGTCCATCACCGTTAGTCACTTAAATTATACGATTATTAAATAATAATAATTATTACAACCTGCACTAGCTCATTATAATTGAAATTTAAGGAGCTTTTGAGATTTATACGTCCCCCGTGCAAGAAACTTTACTCCACTGATAAAGATTTCTTTCAACCAGGAGAAATCTATTGTCAACTAATTGGATTATCAGTAGAGAATTATAAAATTATCTCAAAGCTTTGGCTTCAGTTTGCTAATGAGCTCTGTCCTCATAAATGTATCGCTGGCCTTCTCTTATGGCCTAATTGATATTTCATTAGTACCTTTCTATTTATGATCCTAATGGCTTTTCCCATCGCAGGAAAAAGGCGGGGCTGCCGGCAGGGGATTCTTGTTGGATATATTGTCAGCTTCATCGTGGCTAAGATGTGATCTAATAAAACAAAGCAGGATTTATGCTCTTACCCTTTAAAAAACATGGCTTTCGAAAGCTGGGAGACATGAAATACATCTAGATTTCCCCTTTTGCTCAAGCATGCCAGAGAAGCAAGCAAAGACCTTTTTTTTTACTAGATCACAATCATTTATAATTACACATTTAAATGTGATTAAACTTTAAAGGAAAAACAACTGAAACAACATTTATTTAGAATGGAGCTGATTCTAAAGCGTTTGAATCATCTCAAAATTGCTGCTTTAGTTGCAGAATTTATTTCCTTATTAATCTGATGCTTCACTGGCTTATTTCAACAGGTTTTTACTCCCCACTGAAAAAAGAAAAAAAGCTGGACAAGTAAACCAATGTAAACATGTGTAAATTGAAAAACTAGACTTGGAAACAGTTCTAAAGGACGAGGTCGGCATTGATGTGACGGAGCCAGTAGTGTGGAGACTTGGTCATCACACAAAAGGAGCCTCATTCCATGCAGAGACCTGCTGCCTGATGACTCCAACCTTTGCTTTGTTTGAGTATGCAGGACTTATGAGCGCGCTTGCTCACAGGGAGTGTCTATATTACAGTGGGGAGTGAAAGAGCAAACCATGGCACAGTGTATTTTCTCTGATCAAAGAGAAGGGACTTTGATGAATGCTGTTCATTAGACACACCCGGCCGAGTTTCACTTCACATCAAGGCAGGAGGAGGAAGAAAGGAAGATAAAGAAGGGAGGCTGGAGGAGAAAAAAAAAAACAATGTGGTTGAGGAGGATATAAATATTATTATGCAACATTTTTCAATGCAATAAATTTCCCTCTCAGTTTCATGAAGCGACCACAGGGTGGAGACAGTCGTCTGATGAGCAACACGCTGCTTCATTCCCAGTCCTCACATGATTCTGACCTGTAGCATTTTCTGTATTAATCTGAAATAAATGGGGTAGTGTGTCAGCGCAAGAAATAATGTGTTAATCTGAGAGAATGAATAATGGGCGACCATTTAAGGAAAAAAAAACACAGCTATTCTGTGGGTAAAGCCCGGCGCTCGGTGCCTCAACCTGACAGATTGTTTCATAGATGCAGGCTGACGCACAAAATTGGGAATGACAGATGAATTTATCCTCCTCTCATTAATATCTACAACTGGTTGATGAGGTTGAACTCTGCCGCTGAAGTTAAACAAAGCCGTACATGTACATGTGCAGCATTCAAGTGTCATTATTGTATAGCAAGCCCGAGCTGCTGTGGCTTAATGATCTTCAGAAGCTGATTTTCCATGACTGCCACAAGGAAGAAATGCCAAACAACAATCTTTCTCCTGGGTTTGCAGCAAATCGAATTGATTTGGTATGCTGTCCTACAGCTCTGCTGAGGAAAATAAAAAAAGAGAACCCCACATGTCAGGGGAGATTTTCAGAGACACCTGAGATTAAATCCTGATAATCCCAGCGCCAATTTAGAATCGGGAGTAGAAATAATAAATGGGCGGACTGAAAGTTGAGGGAATCTGAAAATTAAACTGAAAAGCTCAAGGAAAACTTTTGCAAAATTCAATTTCTCTGAAAAAAAAAATGAAATTTTCCCCCATATCTTGATGGAGACCAGTCCCCAGAGAAATCCATGTATACTGTTTCTTAGGGCACCTGTAATTCTATTTAAAGAGAAAACAACAAAACTTGCATTTAACTCAAAATAAAGTAATATGCACATTTCAGAAAACAATGCATCAAGTCGAATTTCAACACAATGAATCACTTTTTTTTTTTTCTAGATATTTGTTGTGTTTATCACCATCTTCCTTTTGAGATTGCTTTTTAAAGATGCTTGGGCTTTAAGAGGATTTGAAAGAAGTAATTCCTCAGACATGCAGACCTGTTAAATGTTGGTCAGTTAAAATAGCTTATGTTGCAGTTTGGATTGTAAAACTACAGTTTTTACATGCAAAAACCCATTTTAACAATGATAATTAAAATAAAGGTAGAAATAAAGAGAAATTTCTACGTAATATAAAGTAAAAATTGCTTGAATGACTGGAATTTATAGGTTTTAAGCAGAAACTTTGATTTCTCATTTATAGCAAAACCAAAAAGGTATGCAGTAAGAAAAGCTACATCTTTTTAAAGTCAAGTTTTGTCAAGTTGATGTTGAATATTTGCTGTGCACCACCCTGGTAATAAATCTTTTGATCATCGAGTATTTGCCTCTGTGTTGATAATTGATACTTTTCGCAATAAAAGTACCTAAGGCGCCTTGGAGCTCTACATCAAATCATTATTTCTTCCTTGCGCAGATAATAGATGTTTTCTGAAAAAGGGCAGAAAGGTTCCCTAAGCTCTATATTTCCAATGCAAAAGGGTTTGAACTTTGCAGAGTGGCTTAAATGATGAATGAATGAGAGGTGTGGGTCATAAACTACTGGGAAATACTTCGGGATGTATAAAATGTGTGCGGAAGTGGCTAAAGCAGAAACACAGGCAGAGTTGATGAAGAAAAAGTGTATTTGAACATTTTGACTAAATGAATACATTCAGTCACATTCTTTATGCACTCTCACTGCCACAGGTTCAGGGCTGGATAAATGAGCAACACAGGAAAAGTTATTTAAATATTTCCACTCCTGTTCTTACTAAATTTGCTTATATTTAAGATTATCATAGTTACATGAAATGTAGGTTTGTAGATGAAAAGCAACAATTAAGTGGAACCTGGTTGCAGACAAGATGGTTCCATCAGCTGGAAACTGGACTTACCCTGAGCCATGGAAAGAAACTCCAGGCCTATGTCTCCCAACATACCCTGCTCCAGCATAGTTTCATTGGCTGGACACTCCTGAATCAGTCATGATTAAGTTATGAAGATCCTGAAATCATGCAGAAACAGCAGCCCTCGAGGCCTGGAGTTTCCTATTCCTGCCCTAAGCTCAACCCTAACCCTGACCAAAATTGTTCAGAAATGTAAAATTAAATTAAAAATAATTATTAAAGCTTAAAATGCAAAAATTGTAACTGTTAGGGTCACCAGTTGAAATAAAGTTTATTTCGAGCAACATATTTGGCCATTGACATCTGCAGTCACGCCCTCTTGCATCAATTTAGATTTATGGTTTATATTTTGTTTACACCTTTTCAATCATTCAGTGTTGGTTTGCTTTAAAAACTCAATATTCTTTTATCAAGACTTTTAAAGTATGCTTTTTTTTTTCTTTGAAATTAGCATGTAATGGTAAATCTTACCCAGCATTCATGGAAGTTTCTATTCTGTGAGTGGAAAAATTATGTTGACCTCCGAACAAAATCCCATTTCAAAGGAGCAAAGATTTGTGCCTTTAAAAGTTAAACGATTTCATATCCACTTTATGACCCAATTAAAAAGAGACTTCCATTTGATCTAAAAATGTCAAATTTTCTTCAGGTCATAAATTTTGGTTGGATTCTACGATTTTAGTACATTTTTGCATGCAAGTCAATGAAGGCGAGTGTGTTTGGGAGAAATAAAGTCAAATAATATTCATTATAACTTCATAAGTTACTCCAATTAAGATTTTAAAACATATAAGTATGTTGTTTACGGATGCTTGATCATTAGTTTGACTTTATAAGCAGGTTCACTATTCAAACCTTATAGGTGGATATGGATGGTCTACAGGTGAAAAATGGTCAAACCTGTGTAAACAAAGTGTTGTAGATCACTCATCGAGCCAGTAGAGCAAAAATATTCATGCACATTTTTTCTATGGGCATGCTGCGGGTGACAGGCCATAGTGAACACTTAAACAACAAGTAAAGATAAAGGGGGACGTGTCTTCACAGTTTTATTGTTCAACTTCCTTCAAATCCTGCAGACTGCACAAAGAGCTTCTTGCTGCTGTTCACATGAAAAGTGAACGCTCTTTGCGACGCAGCCTAACTGTTGGATATGAGGATTAGACATTAATTAGACAATCTTTGTAGTTTGTGCTGGTATCCTGCAGGCGTCCTACGAGCACTTATGAATCACATGCATTTGACTTTAAATTTAGGTCAAGCCTCTGCCAAACTTTACCTATGAGTGTCTTACTGGTGTCCTTCAAGCATGCATGTATCACGCCCCATGCACGTTTGGTAAGGGACCAGTACTTGCACCTTACTAACGACCAGAACAGGGGTGACCAAATCCAGGCCTCGAGGGCCGGCCTCCTGCTGGTTTTCCAGAAACCCTGCCTTACCTGCTGTTAATTACCTGGATCAGGTGTGCTTAGCCAATAAGGAGCTACAGAAAACATGTAGGACACCAGCCCTCGAGGCCTGAATTTGCACCCCTGGACAAGAATAGGCGTGAGGGCACTGTATGATAGCATCACTTGTGCGTCACGAGTAACATTATCCTCACAAAAACTTCACAGTTGCCTACACAATTGACAAAAATCTGGGGATTTTGACGTGGAGAGAAGCGACTGTGTGCTATTATGCAACACTTAATGTTTTGAATGTATTCCATAATGGCACAAAGGTGTATTTCTTCTACTGATTCATATTGATCATATAGAATAATCAAATATTAGGGTACTTAAAAGAGAATGTGTTACTCAGGAGATGTTCTCCGATGAGGGTGTGAAATAGTCTTTAAGTTAATACAATTTTAGGGCCTTTTGGTGTTATTGCATATTTTTTATGATGTTTTATGATCATAATTTAAGATTGAAAATATTTTAATAGAAAAAATACATAAAACTGTAGATTTGAACAGTCTTTTAATGAGTGTTATTTAGTAACATAGAGGATAGTGTCTCTTTTTTTTCTTTGCAGCTTTTTGTGCTCCGTGTAGAAGCGTTGAGAAAAAAAGATTCCAGTAAAAGTTAGGTTAGAGACATCATTGTTGTGGTTTAAAACACGATTCTTTTATAAGATGACATTAACTCAACACTTTGCAAAAGCATTGAAACAAGCTCCACTCTAATTCATTGCAAGGGTTTTCCATCTTTGGTAAACATGTGAAAAAGAAACACATTTAACCTCTGAAAGTGTTGCTTAAAGTGAGCCGCCTTGGTTCTAGTGATAGCGTTGATAGTTTATTGATTGCCTCACTGAACTAAAGCTGTTAGTTTCTTCAGTCCAACAGTCAATCAGAGATCCGGCTGGGTGAAACAGAGCTGCAGAAATAGCATCTCCCCACAGCATGTACACAGGCCCCGAAAGCAAAGCCACTTTTAAAGGTCAGGATAACTGTTCACTGTGATTGTGACTGTTATTCAAGCAGCAAAAGATAATGTCGGCAGGGAGGAGCACAATGTAAAAATAAAGGACCTGTCAGTCAGGACAGCAAATCTTCAAGATGTCCTATTATATCTTGAAAAACAAACATAACAGGCAGCAGAGCCAAGACTGACAGAATGACAGTAGGGAGTGCCGCTCTACACTTACTGATACTTGATCTGCAGATATTTCATTTCAGCTCGATAACTAAATCTCTATTGTAAATATCAGAGCTGGGCTGCCTGCATTGTGTCTCCGCTCATTCACCGGAGCGTAATCCTATATTGAGGAGTAATCCACAGGCTGAGCAGTCAAAGAACGCGCTCCCTCTTTACTCAGCCAAGCTTAACTGGAGATTTTACAGCCTTCTCTGGTCTGTCTGGTGGGTCACGGAGAGGTGAAAGTACAACAATGAGGTTGCAGAAGAAGTCAAAACTCAAACTCGTGGAGAGCGTAAATAAATGCTTTGACTGACCAGAAGAACAAGTCTGATCAGGAACAATCAATAACATCATCTCAGAATTATAGGACAAAAACAAAGACAACAACGGTGTTCTCTGTAGAGCTTGGGACGCACCGCAGTTGATTGGTAAACTCAATCGCTGCAGGAAGCATTACCACTGAAAGGTGTACTGCAAGCTCTCAGATTAGACTATTAGTGCGGCAGAGAGGGCGTCCCACAGGGATCAGGGGAAAAGAACGACATGGCACTTTCCAGTATCTATTTGCTCATCCCAGTGCTGGATGTTCAAACAATGTTTATTTGTACGATAGCATGTAAATCCACTACAACAGGAAATTTAGCACCAAAGATGCAAAGAGCATAAAAGTTGTTTTAAATGTATATTCTGTTCTGACTTCTTTTTTCTTTTGCTTGATGCAGCTTATATTTTTTTTTTTTCGGTCGGTAAATCTGATAAAGATGTTCTTCACATAAAAGAAAAAGAGAAAAAACAGCTGCTGCAAATCTAATATTAATTCACATAATACATTTTATTGTCCGGCCCTATTTTTTCCAATAATAACCATGAAATATCAATAAAAAATCCATGAAAACCCACTGTTAATAAGAATTTTTTTAACAATTGACATAAAAAACTCTAGCCTCTCTATCTATAATTTGTGCTCATCCTGTGCTGCTGTGCTTCAGAAGCTGTTTTACCATGCTTGGCAGCAACTTTTACAACTGCAATGTGCTCTTATCACCATTACCCAGACACCTGCCGTAACAAACAACCTGTTAATCCTCTTAAAGCTGCAAAGAACACCAGCCTTGACAATCCAAATCAACATTAACAGTCAAACAAGGACTCTCGTGCAGCTAAACGCATCACTTATTTTTAGGTGTAAGCTCATTTTCCAAAGGTTTTTCTGTGCGCTAGAAACTTGATAAACGTGTGTATTTATAATGAGTTATGAATTTTTGTTTAAATCTTAGGTTTGGTGTACATTTCATAGCTGTGCAGCTAACACAACAAGCATTCTGTTTTACTTCAGTTGTGTGTTGAAACCATGACCTTGGGTGTCTCCCGTGTGCCTGCTGCTGTCACCAGACTGGCACACTCTTTGATTAGGAGTAATTAATGCTTGCACATCTGGCTCTAGTTCCCTCAGTCATTCCTAAATTTGGCTCCCTCCAGGAGTTCTTCCATCCTCCACATTTTCATGTTTTTAGCGTCTATTTATCCCCCTGAAACCACGTTATTGATCACAAGTGTCTTGGCTAAAATACTTTACATATCTTTTTAGGCCTGCTAGAGTTAGGGTTGTGCACCACTATATGTGGGGAAGTTTGTCATTGTCACCTTAGCTGATGGCCAGATTTTGATCCCCTTCCCATGGTAACCAGCACCGCTCAGCTCTTCAGGAGATGAAACGGCTGTTTTCTGGCAGCCTGAGCAAAGTAAGTCCCCTGGCAGTGATCCTTAACCAGTTCGGCCTCCCCGAGGAGTTGCACATGATTTGCTGAAAGAGGAGAAGTAGACAAATACAGCTGCCCAAAGAATGTCTTACTTCAGTTATGCAGGAGGAATATTGTAAAGTGTTATGCACATAATCATTAAAACCTCTCTATGCATACTCAGAAGCTGTTTTTTAAAAACCACTCTAATGAAAATGGTGTTTTTAGTGTTTATACCATTCTCTTGTTGCATTTTTCTGATGATGGCAGACCAAGAAAAGGTATTTCTTTATTCAAATCACGGTGAATGAGTCGAGGTGGACATATGTCATCGGAAAAAACCTGTAACTGTGATGCAGCTTCAGGTGGTGCCCCACAAGCTCCCTCCACTACAATGCATCCACTTGAAAATGAATAGACCCATGTTCGTCTTTGATTTTTCCCATCCTGGTCATCATCACCTCATCAGACGACCTGCTATAAGGACTTCCACGCTCGCCAGCCAACATCGCTTCATCTGTTCCACTTCGGTGGAGTACACCATGTTTATTACCTTTCGTCCACTCATTCCTTACTACTTCTCAATAAACCACCTACTACTCACTGTTGCCTTTTGGGTCCACTTCCACCAGTTCCTAACACAGAGTGTAAACAAAAGGATCATGGGAAATAAGGGCAGGCTTACCCCATGCTCTCAGCCCCACCTACAGCTCTGAGGCAAACTTCTGATGAACTGTTGCTGCTCTGCAGAAACTATGTCCCAGAAAACAATAATAGGGCATAATTAGAATTAAAAGAGCACTGGGAGTGCTTTAACAATAGATCAAAAGATGATCAGAGTGGGAGTTTAATTAAAAAATTATGTTTATTATTACAACCTCAATTAACATAAAAGACAAATTTGTTAAATGTTAATAAGTTAAAATGTAAAAATATTCACCAAAAATGTTTTATTCATGGCAAATGGGAAAAATCCAGCAATAATAACTTTAAAACAATGTCACAAATATGTTCTGCCATGTAAAAGCTCGTCTTTTGAATGGATATTAGTTTTTTAAATAAGAATATTTTTGTAAAAAAAAAGTTGATTTCTTTCTAATGACACAAATCTGATTCCTTGGCTATGACGAGCTTCTCTCTCAACCACTGCGAGCTGTAGTCAGCGGAGATTGCTTTGGTTTTAATTACATTTTCCAACATCTGCTCTGCCTCACAAAGCAGAACAATCTGGATTCATACTGGCAGATTTCTCACGAACAAGTTACCCAGGGTAAACAGCTGATGAGAAAGAAGGTTCTGCTCCCAGAGTGAGCAGCTCAGCTGTCAACAGAAGTCCATTAACCACTGTCCACACAGCGACACACCCCGGCCCCGGCCCCCGCAGTCCTTTCCATGTCTTTGGTCCAGAACAGAGCGCAGCTTGATCCCAGAGTGACGGCCGTGTTCAGCTATTATCACTCGCTGCATGAAAGCACATGGGGCTCAGGGAACCTAAGGAGTGTTGATGTGTTAAAAGCACTTTTTCCCCATCTTTCTCTGCCGTATTTGCCTTTATTTATTTAATTATGGGGTAAAAAAAAAAATCAATCTTTTCACCTCGCATTTGTGTCAGAACTCATTTGTATCACAGAATACAAATGAAAACGTCTACCAGATCCACAGCTCCAGTTGACCTTTTCAAATCCTCAACATTCACATGAGCCGATGCATTCTGTCCAGAAAAGGATTACTCAAAAGCACTTTCAGTTCTAGCCATGCAGAACTTAAAGACATTCAGCAAATATCGAGGAATCTTAAAATTCAGTCCAGCAGGGGGTCTACAGTGAGCTTTTCTCAGTGAACCTGGAGATTGATGGAGTTGGGGGATGTGTGGAGATAAATATTCAGCAGAGATGCACACAGGTGACAGCTCATCAATACATGACCGCATGAATAAACATTGTCCCCTGTCTTGCGCAATTACTGCCTGTGAGCAAGTAGTTGAAGTAATTGAAGCTTCCAAATGCTCTTAGAGCCACTGGGCCAAACTGTAAATTGCATTTTCACCTTCGTGATAACCAGTGACGGCTGGTACGCTCAGCTTGCTCACGTCCCTCCCTTTAATGGTCAGTCAGTTGTGTTTGGACTCTCAGCCATGAAAATGCGCCATCTGAGCTTGTATGTTCAGTAAGTAAAAAGTTATTAAAATATTTCAGACAGGTAAAAGAGTAGTGTAGAGGTTTGACAATGGAAGTAGACTTATTTAATAGTTCATACAATTAACTGAAGTCAGTTTTAGTTTAGCAAAATAAAATTTTCAGCTATTTTTGCATTTTTTTTTCTTACAAACATGCAGATTCTCTTAACCTGGAGCATCCCCCTTGGGGTCATGAGGTTGTTGGAGCTTGTCCTGGTTAATGTTAAGCAAAGGCGGGGTACACCCTAGACAGCCAGTCTGTCATAGTGCACTGACCTTGAAATCAGAGTAATAAATCCATTGTCAACAAGCTTTTGCACATCTCATACATGGGGGCTTTTTAGAATTAATAATGCACCTAAATATTTTTAAGATCTCAAGTCACAAGGGCTCAATCCAAATTTGTACCCTTCGGTTTTTCCCTGTCCCTTCAATTGTAGGGGCATTTGGAGGGGTAGGGTTGTCTGAACTAGTTCTTTGAAGGGATAATCCTGGCAGTAGAAGTATGCCGATGTGTTCCACGTTGTGCACGTGCCACAGAGATTTTTCTCTACATGTTTGTGCTCTGAAGCACAGAAGTTTATATTTGAATGTAAGTAGTGACTTTTTTTTTAACAAGACCTTTTTTGAAGTTGTAAAACCAACGTAAATGTGTTTTTCTGAGCGCTAGCAGCTCTGCGCTAACGCAGCTGACCGACGGCTACTGCTGACATCATCAAGTGGGAGTAACGTACGGATTTGAAGACATTGGCTATGTACAAATTCCTACTCACTATACAGTGCACTATATAATCCACTATATAGTACATTTGCCATTTTGTAGTTCTTTGCTGAATCTACAATTCCAAAATTGAGTACACTAGAAATTTCCCAGAAGTCTTTGCAAAAAAACTGTGCATCGATTAAACAATTTTTGCAAAAAAAAGAATGTTTGAATGTAAATCTTAAACAAACTGTCCACATTTTGAGCATACTAAATAGCAATTACTAAATAGACGTCGTAAAATATCCGTATCAATTAGATTTCCACTTTGTGAAATCCGTGACGTCATACGGGTTTTTTTTTTAAAAAAGCAGTGAGCATGGTGTCCAAATTGCTTTTAAAATCCAGATAGTTCAGCATTAGGATTAGGATTAGGTTAGAATTTGGACATAGCCACTATTTTTCCATAACTCTCCATTTGAAGGGCTAAATGTAGGGATGGAAGTAGCTGTAGAGGTAGGGGAAGAATTCAGATTCAGCCAAACACTGTTAAAGGTTGCAGAAACACCCCTTAAAAATGCAATATCTTTTTTTTTTTTTTTGAGTGCCAACTTTTGTTGGGTTCTTCCACCAGCTGAACATGAATAAAAGCTGCTATTTGAGACTTTTAGTGTCCAAATAGAAACTGGTTTTGCTAAAATTACCCAAGGTGCTTGCAAGGTGTTGTATATCTATACCTGAAAGAAAAATATTTCCATCAATCACATCAACTAAAGAAACAACAAACCCTCCCCAACACTTCCCCTTTCACACCCTGCACAATTTTGAAAGATGGATTGATTGCTAAACTTGCATTGTGAGGTTGTCAATTTTCTACAATTGATTCTATTGAGATTTTACCAAAAACATTTGGAAAAGGGAATCATGCACAGGAAGTTGTAAAATAACCAAAGCAAACTAAATGATGGTGTACATTTTTGGGTTTTCCGTGCTGATCTGAATCAATTCTGTCATATTTGACTGTTCTGGTGTGACAGTACCCCTAGATAACCACATCTTAGCCATTATGCCTAATGTTTCTAGTTGTCCAGGGGTTTTTGGGTGGTTCCAGGCCTTAGCAGCACAGTGAACCATAAGTAAAATATATGAGACCAAAATGTGTTGTGTCAATTGGAGCTACAGCTGTCCCTGTTCAGTTTTGAGCTACAGCTAATAAAAAAATAACGATTAAACTCGCAACCTTTGATTTTTTCTTTAATAGTTTGGGGACGTCAACTTGACATGGACTGAACATAATGAGAAAAGTTTGTTCAGAGCAAAAAGGTTCGCTTCACAATCAGGAGAAGTGATGATTCAATCTGTAAAGCTGGTGTTCTCTAAATGACAGAATAAGAGTTGCAACATCAAATGCACAGTGAGTAATTACAGTAAAGGATATGAGCGGAGGCATACTCATTTATATTTGTCAAACAAATTAAAGCTGAAGCAGTCATCCTCATTGTACCAAAGCTTCACCTTAATTCACCGCTACATGAACAATAACATGTATTCAGATCTGCTGAGAATTAGAGTGATTTTTAATTTATATTAAAAAAAGAACATCTAGGGGATTACAAATCGATCTAAACCTGCTCCATTATGCACCGCTCTGCTTACTTTAGCTGTCCTAAATGAAAAAGAAAAAAAAAGGCCTCCACGTGTAATTTATTAAACATAAATCAAATAAAAGAAAAGCGGCTTTTGTTTGGCAACAACACACAAAAGCATCCATGTAGTCCTATAGAGAATTTGTCTGAGGAAGCGGTTATTAATTAGTCAAGCATATTTTTATAATGAATAAATATTTGACCTTTTGATGAGTAATTTCTCCTGCTATTACCCTTTCATGTTTTGACAAAAATAGTTTGGGGGTTTGTAAAATTAAAGTTTACTGTAAAGCTGTAAGTAAATAGGCATACAAATGTTTTTTTTTTTTTCCATAGGCCAAAGGTGGGAATTTAATGGTGTAAAATCCACTCATGTATTTTAAAATGGTTCTTAAAGGTTTTTAAATGATGATTATTGGGTTTTGCTGGCAAAATCAGAAAACCTATGTCATTTCTGCAGAGTGACTCCACCTCTCACAACTTCAACCAAGCAATAACTGATGTAACAAAATAGTGAGCTCTACTGGAGCTACAGTTTTAAGTCAGATTCCAGCTCGAAGGAGGAAAAAAAAAGACCTTTGTCTACAAGTGGATGCATCAGAAGGGAGCTGAAAAGCTTGTGGCCAGCCAATTATAGATTCTACCTCACAACTACAAGCTTTTTCCTACATCATTTTTGCAATGTTAAATGAATCTTCATCAGAAAAAAAAATCAGAAATGATTAGGTCAAATAACCAGCAGAAACTCAGGAGATGTTCAACATTTTTATTATGGAAGCTCAGATGAAGATGGAAAGGAACCAGAAGTAGGAATAGATTAATCTTCTATGGGAAAACAAGAAGAGGTTCTGTTGGCAGGTTGGTGGTGAAAGGGAAAACCAACAATCAATCCGAAAGGGGTTATTCAGATTCAAACACGTGTGAACCCACAGGCGGTTCCAAAAACAGGGAAAGGGGGTCGGCAACAGACGCAACAGGACATGAAAAAATATCAGGCTGGAAGCTGAGCAAAAAACTACAACAAACCAGCGGAGAAGTAGAGTGGAGCAGAGGAATACACGGAGCTCAGAACTAGTGAGAGCAACAAGGCTGATGAGGAGGAAAGGGAGCAGGCGAGTCCCAAACAACAAAAGCTGCTGAAGGTCTAGTAGCTGAACATGACAGAAACCACTGATTTAGTGGATTCTGCAGTCTGCTTCAATTCAACATGTTGTGCTCCTGCTATCATTTTATTTATACAAGTAAAAAAAAAAAAAAAAATCTGTTGATTTCTAGCATCATTGTATCAGCTTTACTGCCAAACATGCTCCCCGAGGCATGACTGATGTGTTTGAATAATTGCTTCATTAAGATCAGGGGAAGTTTCTTTCTTAGGCAAATATACAGTATAATGAAAAAATAATTAGTGATAGAGTCTGCATTCATGAAAACACAATGCGGGAAATTAATAGAAAGAGAAGGAAGTAGCAAATAAAAAGATTTTTTGCTGCTAAAATAAGAAAAACCCAAAACATATAAATACAAATGAAAGGTTTGCTATTTTAAAATGTTCTAAATGCCAAAGTCTCCAACTGTTTTTCTGTGCTATCTTACTAACACACAACAGGTACGCACGTCAGATCAAAAAATGAAATTTTCCACCTGCAGATTTCCAATTCTCAAAAGTCTCCCTGCAGCTGAGATACTGATTGAAGATTATTTATTCATCTTCAGGACAATGGCTGTGCATAACTTACACGGAGGGTTAGAACGGCATTCTGGTCAGGGACTCTGATTATGGAAATCCTCAGGGGTAAAAATCCAAATGTTCCCTTTTCATTTAGATCTCACAAAAGTAAAGAGTGAATATATTTTGCACAGACAGTGATAGATGTCTCAAAATATAACAGATAAACTAAATGTTTAAATGTAAACATGATTTTAATATTGTTTTAATTGTAATATTATACAACAAATGTGAAAAAAATGATTTTAGCTTTAGCACCTACCGTACTTTTCAGACAAAAAAATCATATATAGTCGCACCTTTGGGAGACATTTATTTTTAAAACTGTATAATCAAAAATGGATATTTCACCTTGAAAATCAAACCATATTAATGGAATTAATGAAAATAACACACTGATGCCTATTTAGCTTCAATACAGATACTTTTGATAACTGAGTAATTTCGTAAATTTGCCAATTTTTTGTTGATTATGTGTAGAATAAAACACACGACAAAGACTTTTGGCAAATATTAATGTTTGTTAACCAACTACAACAAATGGAACAAGTAATGGAAAATCCATTCACATTTTAGTTTCATAAAGTTCAGACCACTGTTGTTTTTCCACATCAAATAATTCAAACTGAACATTATTAGAACATCGTATCACACTGTATGGTTATATATCTTTGCAAAATTCAAAGTGTTCCCACTCATTGGACTGTAATGATGAATTGATCATATTTTACTGCCATCATGTGTGTGTTGTGTGATGGTATTTGATCGTTTTCTCGTTATATTAAAATAAACCTACTGTACATCAATCCAAACATTAATTTCAAAGACCAATCATTGTTTTATCTTATTCTGAAAAACCTTTTAATGGTATATGTTGATTTAACAACTTGCCTTAGACAGATGGATCCGGTTGGATCATAGGAGTATAAATTCATTGATCGACTAATCAGTTAATCACTTAACCCCAGTATGTACTGAAGAAAAACTGCGACAAAAGTATAGATCTTTACTGCAAGCATTAATACTCACCTTGGTATCGACAGTATCCATACTCAGCAGAGTATTTAGTTTTTAGTAGAAACTGAGCTAAGCGTCTACTGCGTTGAAGTCAGCAGAAAACACGTAGACTGCCCTCTAGTGGTTGTAAGTGGGAAAATAATAAACAAAAGACTATTTTTCAAGTCATATACTGTATATAGGTCGCACCTGAGTACAAGACTCACCACTGGCCAAACTATACAAAAAAACACAACTTATATGCTCCGAAAAATTTAGTTATTTCAGAAGTTTAATGGAAAGCTGACAAAATAAACTAAAGTATTTAATTTTGCATTTTAAATCTGTCAAATTGTTATTTGTGTTACTTTTTAGCTTCAAAGTAAGTTACTTTGTTTTGTAAACTTTTTTTCTATTAAAATAATTCATTTTTTTTTCAACTTTTTAGGGCCGTTATCACATAATACAATCCAGAATCATACCAAAGAAGACCTTTTCTATCTTTGCTTTGCTGAATGTTGTTGACATGGCGGTACTATCTAAAAAAAAATCAAATGTTCAGTCTTTGCCTGCAAGGACAGAAGTGTGTAAAATCAATGAATAATCCAGGAGGCTCTTCTCTCTGAAAGTGTGTTGTGAAGTCACATTCAAAAGGCAGAATCTTTTCAAACAGTCAAGAGAAAAGAAGAAAGAGCTTCTTTGTTTGTGTCCATCAGTCATGGCTGTGGTCAGGCAGTGAGCTGGTCCTCCACCAGCCACCTGGGGAGTTAATATTGAATCTTCTCTGGTAAATGTGGTCCATCTCTGAAGTCAATCAATGTTTAATATTTGAGGCGGTTCAGGTGAGGAGAGGCAATAGTGGTGCACACGGGTGAACGTGCGCACACACACACGCAGCTTATCACAACTAAGTTACTTAAATACACATATACACCTATATCTTTCATCCACTGTAACACAATCATTTACACTTGCTTCCAACCATCCACCATAAAGCAATGAAAGTCACATTCTAAAGGGAGAGGAAAGTAATAGGATTGCTCAATTAGGTGCTAAATGGCTTTCTGGGGGCCAGTATTTCATCTCCCCTGCCACTGCAAGCAAAGTGGAAAGAGAAGCATAGGCTTCTGAAAGGTGAGTGCAGGCATAAGCTGCATATTGGAAAGATTTTATAGCTTTCTGCAGTGCCGAGGCTCTCAAGGTCTATCACCAGGATAACATGCACGACCGTGTAGAGAATCGATGAAAGCATTTTTTGAGATGAGGTTACACTTTTTTATGCACGAGTGCATCATGCCAACAAGTTTGAGTGAACGGCGGAAGCGCGACGAGAACACTTGTGTAAAGTCACAAAGAAACTACACAAGAACAGCAACAAAGAAGACAGGCTTTAATCCTCTGTAGGAAAGTAGGTTTTTAAAATGATGATTGTTGCTTTAGCCCGATTTAGTTTTCTATAGTATCCATGTCATTAACTGATTCCTTCAGAAGCTGATTACAGAGAATTAAGATAGTTTCTGTGTTTAATTATGTCTTGGACTAAACAGTTTTCTACTAATTTAAAGTCTTCCTAATCTATTCAAGCATCCAAAATTACTCAAAAAGTTTTGGTGTAAATAGTTTTACAGTTCTTGTTATAACAGGTTATAAATCAAAGCACAAAAAATTAGTTAAACCTGTAAAGCCCACAACAACAACGAAGAGAAAAAATTCTAAATTTATAAACAAATGGGTTTAATTATGATATATTGGATGATTTGTTACATTTTTGCTCACAACAATGTTAGTTTAAGTCATATAAATATTCACAAGTGTTTAGGAATGAAAAACAAATTATGCTATGAGATAGGAGTCTATGTTACATACGGTCAATAACAAACATAGAGTCAAGCAGCAAGGTAAACTTTAAATAATTGAATATTTGGCATAACTCAGTTTGATCCCACACACAGCTATGTCTAAAACAGTCTTGATTTTATCAACACTTTAATGTCTTTATGTGGTGAACAGTGATTTGATTGTTTAAGTTCATCCAATGCAAAAACCGAGATTCAAAACTAAATCATGCAAAAAACTTTTTAAATTTCAGGACTTCAATACGGCTCAATTTTTTTTTTATCAGAGTAGAGATATGTCAAGTTATTTTTTTATTTCTGTGGCATACTGGCATAGATCACAGACACAGAATCATCTAAAGTTTTCCAAACAAACTTTTGAAAATAGTTATTTTCTAAAATTTGTTTATAAAGTATTCATTACATTAAATAATAATGCCACTTGGATAATGGAATAAAAAAACCAATAGCAATAGAATAAAAAACTATCTGCTTGGTTACCTTGGTTACTTGTTGGTACAGTGGGGTCGAAGACGATAGCTTTAAAGCTGAACTTGAGCTGTCTGACTTCAGGGTTTGGCATGGAGAGATTTTCCTCCAACAAGCATTTTATTTACTGTATTATTAATTTAGTGCAGGCTTGTTATCCAGGCCCTCTAGTGGATGACTCCTCTTGGGAAGCACTGCCCTAATTGAGCAGAATTGCTGAAATCCCTGATTCAGGCTAAATGAAAATATCAATAAAAACACACCCTGGATGATCCTTGCTTGTGGCGAAAAAAAAAAAAAAAAGCTGCCCTATACTTGATGCCTCGGTTTGTAATTACATTCAACTGAATAATTCACACCCCTGTCCTCCAGCTATAAGTTAATCTAAATGAATGTTCAATATTACATCATTATATACATATATATCACATATTTTACATGCTGTCTTTCTGGAGGCAGCAGACTTTTGAAATGTCACAGCAGAACGGACAAAAACCTCAAACAATCAACACAACATTTAGGTTGGAGACTCACTGTTTACCCACACAGTCTCCTGAAATACTCGCTGGCACATTTGCAACAGGCTGCAGCATCTCATATTAGCTGACACAACAACTGAGCCGCATGCTTGTGGTAGTTGTCTGCGGAAGAGTGTTCTGGTCCCTCCGCACTCGTAAATTGCTGTTAGGGTTTATGACAGCGCAGTAACACTGGGGGCTGTGTCAGTTCATTATCACATGGCTTTCTGTTTTCATGATGCCTGCTCCCTCTGCAAGGATTTATCTCCACCTCCGTGCGTGTGCATATGTCACTGCAAAGCTCTAATCCAGCAGAGACTGAATACACAACAGTCTTTAAATCATTAGCTTGTACAAAGCGGGGAAATTACTCGCAGGGATGAGTTTCAGCTACACAAGCAAAACATTTCAGTTTCATGTTTAAATTTTGGTAACTGGGATGGAGCGCTCAAAGATATTTACATTCCTAAGGCACAAACACCAGGCAATGTTTTCACTGTGTTTTTTTTTTTTTGCAAAACTGACATCTTTGCTTATGTTGATAAAATGACTTAAAACCATCTCTTTGCCTAATTAATTAAATATAATGCAGTATACACATTTCTATCATTGCTAACAGTATCTTTCTTATTATTCTAACAAACTGTGAAGGATGGATGGATAGAAAAAAAGACAAAATGTATACAACTGAGTAATAGAGTATAAAGTAATAAAACAGAAACCAAAACACTAGGTTTGTAGTCTAATGGGCCTCTGAAATAGTATCAATAAGCATTACTAACTGGCTTATATATATATAAAAAAAAAAAAAGCCAACCGTGAGTCAAAATAACCAATAACAAGATTAGAGACATTCTATTAGTGAAGAAAAAATGTTGCTTTAAACTGTTTTTAATAATTCGAATTAAGGATCCTGAAAACACAGAATTAGAATAATGTGGCTCTTTTCATTAACCTTGTAACACCAGAAATGTTGCCACCCCCCTGGCGTGCTGGGTCTCCTGCAGTGCCAGGGGTCCCAGCGCGGCGCTGGGACCTGCACATTCTGTGCTCCTTTCCATCTCTGCTGTCTGGCATTGGGGCCCCTTTGGCGGCCATGCTGGCCCTGGTCTGGGTGGGCCCTGGCCACTGCTGCTGCTTCAGTGGAGGTCTTGATGTGGGGATGACAGGGCACTCTCTTTTTTTGTATTTTTTTTTTTTACATTTCAAGATCCACCTCAGTAAAACACTCTCCTTAAGGTGCAACACATTTTCATCGTAAAATGTTGGATAAAGGCGCAAAGTCACTTTTCTCTGCTCACAGAACCAGCTGATTTATGTTGCTTGCTAAAACACTTTGCTGCTGTCCAGAGTTCCACATCAGCCTGATTTTCTCTGCTTCAGAAAGTTCAGGTGTAAAAGGGTTAAAATCTAGGGTTTAACCAGTAATATTCATTCATTCATTCATTCATTTTTATTTATTTCATTTTCAAAGCACACAAATAGTTTTACAATAATCATGGTTTTTGAAACAACGAAAATGAAAAGGGACAGAAAGAAGAAAACTTATTATCTCTGCCCCATTTAACCAAGTCAGTAAATAATTTCAGTCAACAACAAAATTATGCAACAGAATAAGCAAGTAGTAAGAGAAACAAACACCAAAAATTATAGGGAAAAAGGTAGTAGTATTTTCCTTTTTTTTTTCCTTCCCTTCTCCCTTTCCTTTCTCTTTTTTCTTCCTTTCCCATTAAGCCCGTTTTTAATGACTGTTTGATTCATATGATGTGAGCATTTGTTTTTTCACAGTTTTTTTTTAAAGTAATAGAATATTAGCCATCAGCAAATGTTGCTAAATAATTTAGTCTTCCCCTAATTTCCCTAAACTTTTAAGTGGCATCCATTGGTTCATTGCTCTTTTTGACAAATGTATCTGAAATCGCCGTAATACTGACTTACCTTTATGTCTAATTATTAATAGAAAATAAGTGGTTTTATAACAAAGCAATAAGCAGTGTTATAGAAATACACCACATAATAGTGATAATAATCTACTGTTAAACCACAACACAGCAACATTAATTCAAATGGAAAACAGTAAACCCAGAGAACCTTGTCTGCTCTGATAAATGACAGACATTTATAATCTTCAATGTCACTTGTTAAAACAACATTATCACTAGTGCAAATATTTAAAGAATAACTGTGATTTACCCAAATCTCTGCAGCCGTTTCTTAATTAACTACTGAAATGTGTCTTTGCAACGCCTTTCCTACTTCATCCAAAAGCTATTATGGACACTGTCATCTGTATGAAGTGCTAATCTCCGCACCAAATTATCCAGAATAATGCCTTAATTCAATCGAAAATACCAGCTCAGTGAAAACTCAAAGCTCATTTAACGACCTGACCGATGACTTAGAGTGTGAATGTGATTCTAAGAGAAAGATTTAATCGCACTCAGCAATTCTGAGAGATCATCCACTCCACATGCAGGCCGCGCGTACGACATATTTGACCTTCGGTAATATGCTGCCTCTTTTACACATATGGCCTTTCTTTTCAATCACCTAAGGGATTGATTCCGTACTGTGACCCAGAGTTCAAAGGAGGGGATGATTGCTGTTTTAAATGTGTCTCATTATGTACAGAGCAGCGTAATGTTCTCGCGCCAGCATAACTCTGAGAGTTAACCCTTTTTCTCGCTTCGGAGGTGATTCATTTTTGGCCGTCCCATCAATCACTTAGCTAAATGGCTCCACACATCATTATTGCCAAATGGCTTTGACATTAAGTCTGTTAAAAGAAAAAAATGAGGAAAAACTAGTTCAGATGAATAGCAGGAAATGCTGGGTAAAGACTTGCGTGTGTTTAAAATGTAATTATTGAAATATAAAAAATTCTAAACAACCAATAGAGAAATACATTAATCTGTACAACTCTTAATATTGTGTATAATATTGTGTTATTGTTCAAGTTTCTCATATGAATGAACACCTGGATGATACAAAACAACAGGAAGACGGCTTTCTGCCTTGTTAGTATACAAACCCCAATCCGTGTCTTGACTGTACCAGAACAATTTTTTACTTTTTTTATGACTATGATTTAGACAAAAACTTTATCTGAAACTGAATGCATATTTTGTTGTAAAAAAATGTTTTTTTTTTAATTTAATGATCACAACATTAAGCATTGCAACTGTATCTCATATACAAGTTGCTTTTACCAACAAATCTGTGGTACTTTTCCTTTGATAAATGACGAAGCATTTGTTTTTAAAGGGGATAGTCAAGAAAGTCAAATTTTAAAAATATATAATGAAAGGGTTTCATTATAGAAAAAAAAAGGGGGGGGGGCAATTCTCTCCAGATACATTTCAACGTGATGACAGGATGAAAAACAGCGCTTGAATGTAGCTAAGGTGCTTTATTTACATGACAGTCTGCACTGCAGTGCAGCAGCCCCATTTCTAACACATGGAAGTGAACACAGATTTCACTGGCTATCACTACGACGATGGCCTTTTTTCAGCGCGTTGTACACATCACTCCGATCTATCAGGTCTCTAAACTAGAATCTATAGCTGTGAAGTTCAGTAAAAGTATTTTGACGGAGGCTCCGTGCATGACCTGATATGCAGCTGCACTGCTTCACTTGTTCTTTTCTGAGCCGGCTACTAAGCACCGCAAGCCGCGTTTTTGTATGATACTGGCAGTAACATGGTACAGGAGTTTTAGTTTGATAGCCATTCTAGTCCAAACTAAGTAGTACATGTCTCATAACAACCAAAACTGCGAGGCTGACCGAACATTGAACAGATCTAGTTTTGGCGGCTCAAAGAAAACATCCATAGAAATGTCTGTAACATTAGATTGCTTTACTGCTGTGGACCAAGCAGAAATAGCATCAGTTATTACATCTTCTAAAACTTCCACTTGTCTCCTAGACCCAATCCCCACTAAACTTTTTAAAGAAATCTTCCCCCTAATCAGTGAATCTATTCTAACCATAATAAATGCCTCCCTGGAAACTGGTTATGTGCCTCAGTCTTTTAAATGTGCTGTTGTTAAACCTCTTTTGAAAAAGCCCAGCCTGGATCCTGACATTCTGTCCAACTATAGACCAATATCTAATCTCCCATTTATTTCTAAAATCTTAGAAAGAGTTGTGGTAAAGCAGCTGCAGTGCCACCTACAGGACAACAATCACTTTGAGGATTTTCAGTCGGGTTTCAGACCTCACCATAGCACTGAAACTGCACTGGTCAGAGTTACCAATGATTTGCTATTAGCTTCAGAAAAAGGGACTAATCTCTGTTCTGGTCCTGTTAGACCTGAGCGCAGCCTTTGATACTATTGACCACAGCATCTTACTCCATAGACTAGAGCATGACATAGGGATCAGAGGATCTGCCCTCCAGTGGTTTGAATCCTATCTATCTGATAGACACCAGTTTGTTCACGTAAATGGACAGTCCTCTCATTGTACTCGAGTTAGCTACGGAGTCCCACAGGGCTCAGTTTTAGGGCCCATCCTATTCATGCTTTACATGCTGCCCTTAGAGACATAATCAGGAAACACAGCATTAATTTCCACTGTTATGCAGATGATACACAGCTGTATTTATCCATTAAACCAGATCAGAATGACCACCTAGAAAAACTGAATTCCTGCATCAGAGACATTAAGTCCTGGATGACAATTAATTACCTCCTTCTGAACCCAGAGAAAACTGAGGTCTTGATACTGGGTCCTAAACACCTGAGAGATGCTCTCTCAGATAAGATAGTCTCCTTGGATGGTGTAAATATTGCTCCCAATTCTTCAGTCAGAAACTTAGGGGTCTTATTTGACCAGGATTTATCATTTAATGCTCACATATCTCAAGCTTGTAAAAACTGCATTTTTTCACCTACGCAATATCGCTAAGATTAAAAATATGTTATCTAAAAGTGATGCTGAAAAACTCATCCATGCATTTGTTACGTAGAGACTGGATTACTGTAACTCTTTACTGATAGCATGCCCTAAAAGTTCTTTAAAAGGTCTTCAGCTTGTCCAGAATGCAGCAGCAAGATTGTTAGCAGGAACTAGCAGAAGAGAACACATCACTCCTGTGTTGGCTTCTCTCCACTGGCTCCCAGTTGAATTTAGAGTAAAGTTCAAAATCCTCCTGTTAACATATAAGGCTCTGAATGGTATGGCCCATCCTATATTAGAGATCTCATAGTTCCTTACCAGCCAATCAGAACGCTTCGCTCACAGAATGCAGGACTGCTTGTAGTTCCTAGAATTTTTAAAAGTACAGTCGGAGGTAGAACCTTCAGTTATCAAGCTCCTGTTCTATGGAATAAGCTCCCAGCCCATGTCAGAGAGGCAGGTACATTTTCTACCTTCAAAACTAGCCTTAAAACATTCCTATTTGGACAGGCGTTCTGCCAGACTAGCCAGTAATCATAGAATAATTAACATAATGCTCCCATACTGCTCTGAAGTTTGGGGAAATAATTATTATAATCACATACTTCTCCAATATATGCTTGAAATATAAATGATGAAATATGTATATTCTCTACATAATAACATAGAAGGCTGCTAGAAGTTAGAAGCTGGGAAAAGTATGGTGCACTGGGGCTCTGTCCTCTTTTTCCATCTACTTCTCCTCTCCTCTACTTTTTTATTTACTTCTAATTGTATGCTTTGTTGGTGGTGCAGATATAATTCCATTGTTTTTCCTTCTCTCCGACTCCCCTGTGGGAGACCGGGAGAGATTGCAGTTTCCGGGAGACTTGTTGGTGATCCTGACGAGCCCCCGCCCATCTGGATGAAGCCCCGTCACCATCCGTCACCATCCTGCATCTCTGAGTGGGAGTGATTCCTGGTGGGTCGTCTGTCCTCCTGCCTGGTCGTGGTCTGCAGTTCTGCCTCATATGGACTATGGACTTAACCATCACTTTGTCCCTCAGCTCTATATGAAACTCAGCTCTATATGAATGAACTCTACTCATATATGCAGTTTTAGCTAACTTTTCTTTAACCGTTCTGGTATCGCCTGTCCATCCTGGGATGGATCTCTCCCTCATGTGGGAATCCCTAAGGTTTCTTCTTTTTTTTTTTCCTGACTCAGGTTTTTTTTTAGGAGTTTTTCCTTACCGCGGGAGGGGTCTAAGACACAGGGATGACCTGTTCTTTATAGTCTGTTTAGTTTTTACCTATTGTGCAATATTTTATGACTCCATCTGTGCATCTGTAAAAACTGCAGGCATGAAGCCAATGAGGCAAATTGAATTTGTGATATTGGGCTATATAAATAAAATTGAATTGAATTGAATTGAAAAGAGGCTCAGTGTTTTGTGCTGTCAACTAGTGGTTGGAGGTTTAGGTGGAAAACAAAAGTAAGATGCTGAAGGATGCTCATGAAAAAATTTAACATTTTCTAGTCAACATTTAAAATTGATAAAAGCATTGCCAAGTGTAATATCGCGATATATCAGCAAATCAATTTTTCCCTACTTTTTAGCAGTAGTGTTTACAGTGGCGGTGCTAGAACTTTTTACAGGATATGGGGGGAGGAAAAGGGGGCAGAAGACTTGGCAAAGGTTGGGAAATGAGAATAGGAGAGAAGCAAATGAATAAGATGAATTTCAACAGCTTAATATTGTATATTAAAAGGAAAACGGCAGTTCTTTTAGCTGAGTAGCTGTAAAAATATTACTTTTGTCATTTTTGCAAACCTTAAAGGATCTCTTATTGATCATTTCTTCATTTTTGTGAATAATTATACTAAAAGTGACTCAAAAAATTAGGGGGGGGCAGCGCTTTTTTCTTGGGGAGGGGCATCTTGCTCCACCCTTGAGTAAAACATAGTTTATTAATGTCATCATGAGCACTGAAAAACATACATGAAAAGGTAACTTTCAAAGATTTTTGTATATCTATGATTTAGCAGTTTCATGGTCAGAAACCAGTTGAAATAAGTTCAAGCTGTGGCATTGGTTTTAGTTACAGAATAGAATAGAAGCAGCATCTCAGCAAAAAAAAAGGAATTGAAAAATACCCATGTGTGTCCTCTTAAAATGCAAAAAAAAAAAACTATTGTGTTGTTCTCTTTTTTCGAAATCCTTAGGTATGGGAGCACTGGTGTGTGCAAGTCTAAACAATATATTGTAAATCCATTCCTCTTCCATAATTTATAAATCAGTCATGAATCACAGCCAGCTACTTATTTTGCTATTCACATCAAGGGGATAAAAGTTAGCAATCTCACGATCGAGCTGTTCTCCTCTGCGCCGCTTTTTTGCATTATAGTGATCAGTGGATGAGCTCTGATGTTGGCCACAAAGCCCCTCAGATAAAAGAGAAAGAAAACAGAGAGGAAAAGGGATTACCTCCTTCAGGTGACCTTGCAGAGGAACAGAAAGACGAGGAGCACGGGGATACAGAAGGAACAGGCTCTGGAAGGCTAAAACAAATAATCCTGCTTTTTCTTTTGGTGAGAGCAGGACGAGCCATGCATGAATGGGGATGCTGGAGACATGAGCTGACTAGAGAAGTAGAAGCTCGTCTCAGAGAAACGAGAGGATTGGATTGTACTTGATTCCTCTGGTCTTGATATTCCAAAGAAAGCAGCATCTCTCTGTAGAGTCAGCCATAGAGTTATTATCTGACACTAAGAGATGCACACTTTTTTTAGTCAAAGAATATCTTCCAGGATGCTAAATTTTAAAATGTTTTTGTTCAATTATGCCATCCAAGTAAACAAAGCACAGGCAGCCACTTATTCTATGTTCACCACGACTGTTATCAAGTCTGTCTTACAGGGCGTTCGACTATAGAAGAATGAGTATCAGGGAGATGAGTTAAACCTCACAGAGGGATTTGAATCCAAGCTGAGGCATTGTCTTCATTATCTGGGCTCAGCACTCCTGGCGTCCAACTCTCAGCTCAATAAATATGGATATGAGAGGAGATTTATGGAAAAAAAAAAAAAAAGTTGGTGAATTGTGCCAAGGTGAAGGAAATTGGCTGTGAAATATTGCAACTCAGAGTAGCTGGGTTGCCCTTTTGTGAAAGATGTGATGAAATTATTTGTTTTGCCAAAGCAGGGCTGCAGCCTAATTAGCCTGCTAATGCTGCTTTTATTACCTGCCTTTGTCTATGGACTGCTCCCACCAGGGAACACGCAAACAGCTCCCGCAAAAGCAAGCAATCATTTATGGAGTGGAGATGACGGCAGAGCGCATCAAAACAAATCCTGAAGTCTGTAACAGTGACTCTGCTCCATCGTTCACACTCATTTGCAAGACCTATTAGTGGATGTCGACAGCTGATAAAAGAGCGTACATTGTCTGTGATCAGAGCAGGTGGGTAATCTGAGGAAGGGAAGGGGAACCAGTGAGTCATTCGTTCAGCTTCATCTAAGAGATAATGAAAGTGGCTGGTTTTCAAGAAGACTTTTTGGATTTAGGAATAAATTCTGATTCTGAATAAATAGTGTTGTAAAAGTATTTGAAATTACTGTTTTTAAACAACTGTCTAGTTTTCTCACCTCCAATAATCTCTTATCACAATTTCAATCTGGTTTTAGGAAATATTTCTCTACTTCAACTGCTCTCATGAAATTCACTAATGATATATTTATAAATTTTAAAAACCTCTGCACTGGTGCTATTTTCCTGGACCTTACAAAGGCATTTGATCTAGTGGACCATTACCTGCTTTTAGATAAATTGTTTGCCATCAGTCTCTCAACTCCTTCTCTCGTGGTTCGACTCATATCTTTATCAACGCCATCAATGTGTGTCATATATGGGCAGTCAGTCGGACTTTATTGCAATAAACAAAGGAGTCCCACAGGGCTCTTCTCTTGGGCCTTTATTATTTTCCATAGTCATTAATGATTTACCAAACTGTTGTTCCAAATGTAATCTCCATTTGTATGCCGATGACACCATAATATACAGCTCCAAACCTAGTATTACAGATATCACATTACTCTCCAGCAGGATTTCCATTCTGTAGAGAAATGGATTTTATCTAACAAATTAATTTTAAATAAAACAAAATCATTTTCTATGCTTTTCCAGAAACAAACCATGAATCCTGACGGAAGAACGCTTAATTTACATTTCTTAGACTCCTCTCCTCTTATGAAAACCGAGACATTTAAATATCTCAGTGTTTGGTTAGATTCTGATTTATCCTTTAAAACTCATATACATTCCATTACAAATAAAATAAACTACAGTCTTAAATCCTTGTATCAATCAATTAACTGCTTTAATTTTCTTGTCAGGAAAAGAATCATCTCTCAACTTTTGCTTCCTATACTTGATTATCTGGACATCATTTATTTTAAAACTACTGCAACTAATATACACTCTTTAGATGTAATTTACAATAGCCTCTGTCGTTTCGTTCTTCGCTGGCCCTATATGACACACCACTTATCATTATTTACAGTTCATTTTTAAATCTATTTATTTTAATTTTCCTTCATATTTAAAGCAGTATTTAGTTCCATTCAGTTCTCAACACAACTCCCGACACACTGATCAGGTTTTTTTCTCGTATCCAGATTCAATAGAAAACCAGGAAAATATGCATTCTGTGTCCAAGCCCCCAGTGAATGGAATAACCTTCCATCTTTAATTCGGTCTTATACATCTTTTCCTTTATTTAAGAGAGCTCTTTCAGCACAAGTAAAAGAAATTTGTACTTGTTCTCATTATTGACTTAGTTCCTAAATTTTCTTTTGTACGTCAATTTTAATTTGTTTTTTTGTTTGGTTCTGTCCCTCATTGTGTTTATCCCTTATGCTCTGACTTTACTTGTTTTATTCATTGTGATGAGTGGTGATAAAAGGAGAGCTGTTTTGTTTGTGTGTGTGGTTGCCTTAGCTATGTACTTTATTTGGAGTTTAATTGCATTTTCATTTTGTTGGGTACACTATACTCTGTCTTCATTTGAGCTATCTGTTTAAAGAGGAACCCCTCGGAAACGAGATGTCTCCTCTCAAGGGGCTGATCCTCCCATTGTTTTTACAAATGTTAATAAAAAAAAAAGTCTGAAAAGTTTTCACATTTGTAAAATCTCTTGCTAAAGCTGAAAAATGTGGAAAAAAAAGGTTAACTTTTAAGGCCGCCAAAACAAAATAAGGTTTTATTGAGCAAGATAGGCTTAAAATGGGCACAAAAATAATAATTGTTTTTACTGACGTTAAAACTGACATTATCAAAAGTATTCAGAATTCTAAAACACCTTTGGTAAAGCTTAAAATGGGAAAAACTATAACTGTTAGGGTCACCAGTTCATATGCTTTCTTTTTTTAAGGAGGGTAAAAGTTTCACTTGAAGCAATATGGAGAGACTTCTTGCTTCTTGTCGAGGACTTTCTGCTTTGCCTGATACTTTCTGCTGCTAGATCCTCTTGAAAAGACGAACTATCACAGAGTCCAGCACAGACAACTCCATGAAGAATTCTTTGCTTTCAGGCAGTTTTCTCCTGATAGTTTAATTTATTTGTGCATAAACTGATCACATTACTATTTGATAAATCAAACTTTCTGTATCAGTTTTGTTGTGATGAATTAGTAAACATCAACAACAAAGATTACTTTTCATTGACAATTCTCTGCTTTCCACCAATAAAAGTGAACTCCATCCATCACTGGGCCAAAATAGAAAGAAGCTGGTATTAAAGCGGGTATTAATAATTGTTAAAATGAATAATAAAAGAGCAATGAATAGTTTAATGAAGAGCCAAGTGTCCTCTTATATCAGATTAACAACTTCAATAATATTAAGAAAAATGGGAGTGTAATATTGAAGTCAATACATCAGTCCTCCCATATCTGCAGTAACCTCCATTTCAAAGAAGGTTCGTCTTTTGGCTTCCTTTGATCCTCAAACTGCAGTTTGATCTCCAAAGCAGCTTTGCTTTAAAAGAGCCGCAGCTCCCACACTTGTTGCCCTCTAAATCCTATAAAACCTTCCCCATTTCAATGACCACCCAATCCCGACAGCATGTTATTCTTCCATCAATCCCGACAGTGAAACCATCCTGGTTGCCTGAAGCCACCGATTGGTCTTTCATTAAGGCTACTGTCAGCGGTTGTACCCCATCTTCCCCCTCAGCCCTCTTAGGCTCCGAGAGCACCACCAAATTGTTTAAGGATGGATGATCTGTCAAAAGGGTCCATAGAAAATTGAAACATCCCAATCCATCACCAGGACCACCGGACACACACATGGAATCACAAACCCTAAAAGAGCACGAACACTCAGACATGGATCTGGCTGAGCTCTCCTGCTGAGTTTCTCATGGCTTCTGCACCCTGCTAGGATCCACTGAATATTCATTGTATTGACCAACAGCGGCTTTCCCTGTATGGGTCCCTATAGGGGATCTAGGCCTTTGTGTTGAGGAACTCCTTCCTCATGTGTTGCCATTAAACAACCTTTTCTTGTTCGACCACCTGTACATCTAACGGACAAGAAACTGATTCTAAAACACATTTTTATTTAGCCTGCTTTTTCAGTTGTTCGATCATCCACACATTGTTGGATAAGTTGCAATCATGGATGACATAAATGTAGGTTTTCCCCATAGAAAGAAAATTTAACACTGGGATCAAAAACAATATAGTCTAAAAATACATTGAGCTGTTGCAATCTTACCTTCCAGCTCATTTTCCTTCCCAAAACTTTTACAATCCTGCTCTTCCAATCGTAATTGATCTTTTCTAAACATCCCTCACAGAACGACCTGACATCATCAACTCCACCCCTCCGCTTTCAAAAAGAAATCAATCAACCTAATCTGTCATCTGTCACTGAGTGAATTGTAATTTATTTGTATTTTTGGCAACAGCTTCATTAGTTTAGATGGATAATATCCAATTCAGAACTATTATTCTGAGTCAGCAAGTTCTGGATATGTAGATAATTTGTGGGCACAACTTGATGGGGTGAGAGAATGACTGGCAGGAAGACACACATGCTTTCCTGCGGTTCCCCAAACAGTGCTGTTATGTCTGGGATCCAATCCGGCGTGACAGGTCGGGCGTGACCTTTAGCCCGACAGGAGCATCTCAGCATGCCAGGAAGGGAGGAAAGAGAAGAGGAGGAATGTTTGGTGAAGAAAGAAGAGGAAAGTGATGTGAGGAGACAGTTAACCTGATTCTCTAGCTGAGGCGGGAAGAGGGTGGGGGTGGTGACTGGAGAAGATGGTGCCTTTGGGGGGACCCGCAGAGGTCAAGCGGTTCTGGTGGTTATTACAGAAGACCCCATAAAACGTTGTCCTGGTCCATGATTACATCTGTCACGCTGCAGGAGAGGGATGCATGGGGGAGGAAATGCAAGAGAACATCTTACAGATAAGAGCCACGTATCTCTATAAAGACGTCACATAACCCTTTCAAATTTATGCTTTAAATTAAGAACATAATTCACTGCATTTGCAGATTCGTAAGGGCGTCTACTGTTGCATCACAATATTTTTAAAGATGGGCAGAAAAGCTGGACAGCAGCTTAAGTTTCCAGACTTTATTTACCGTAGGCTTCCATTTGAAACCTGAAACTACATTTCTTTTTGTCCGTGTTGACAGATGAAAGTGTGACACCCTTGCCTTTCCAACAATCGTGAAGGACACTGATAGGCGACCAAACCCTTAGGCAATAAACTACAGATTTTTCTGCACAATATAAATACATGCAATCTTTCCTCCTGTCAAATGCCTGTGATCTGCAGACGGCAGTTTGACACGGTCGCTGGGAAAGGGCTTTAGGCAAACAACCACCCGGAGAAGCCATATGCACACGGAGGAAGAACTCAAGAGTTTAAAATGACCAAGATCAAGAAATAGATTTATATTCTCAATTATGTTCTTAGTTTCCAAATATATGCTTGAATTTAGCTGAAAAAATGGCAATGTTCCACATATTTGGTGTGGTGGTGGATTTGTAGGCTGTTAATGTAAAGGACAGTTTGAGGACAGCCAGTGCCCCTTCTCCACAAAATAGACTATAAAATACAGAGTAAACTCAAGCTGAAGCCAAATCCAGGGGGAAACAGACCGAACATGCATGTGCGCTCTGACAGGAGAAGAGAAACCGTGCGCTGAGGCCAAAAATTGACACAATTTCCTAAAATATTAATGAAATATAGGCTTTGGTTGAAATGTCAAAGGGATATAGAGCAAGAGCAGCATGGCGGTGCGCTCCACTCCACCTCTGCAAGCTTTTTAAATTGATTTGTACATCTTTGTGCTACCCATCACAGAGAAAAACACTTAAAAACCTTAAAAATGTATAATTATTTCCTTTTTCTTTCAAAGTAAAATTTTAAATCGAAAATCTGAAAATATATACTTTGCATGATATAATGTTCTGCATTAACTACATTATTTCCATGCACTATTGTGTTGAGTAAAATGATTGTTTAACACTCTCAAGTTTTCCATTAAATCCTGTGATGAAGCTCCAGGAGATTCATGGAGGCAGTTTAGACACATAAAGTCTCCAATCATGCAACAGAGAAAATGCAACAAAGGCTAGCCATGGATAATGATTGTAGATTTTGAACACACCATGGTAAGGGTGCGTGCAAGCTTGTGGGCCAGCACGTAAAGGCTGGGGGACAGAGGATGGTTTGAGTGCTGAATTGACTTTTCACAGCATGTCCTCAGAGGTAATCAGTCATTCTGACTGGCAGTGTTTGTGTTAATGTCCCCGCCTGTTCAGTGGCCTTCTGCCTCGCGCATGTTCCACCAGCGTGTTCCTTCCTGCCTGGAAATTATGTTGTGATCTCTTACTCCACCGACTGCCAAAGAAGACAGAATTGGAGTGATGCATGCTTGCACCTTTTTCCATAGCAGCAGGAGCTTAACTGTAACACAAACCTCCATGTCGGTGTGATAAATTGGCCGTCTTTGGCTCTTTAGGACCTTTGTTTTTAGGTGAGCATCTTTAAATACAAAAAGAAAAAAAAATCTCTGCAACAGGATATTCTCCCCCTCCCCATATTTCTCCACGGCAGGTCACTTCATCTGCAGTGTGTCTGTGACTCTTATCACTGCTCACTCCTCTTCTCAAAAGAATCCATCAACTAATAATCAGACCAGGAAAGTGGGGGGTGTCACCTACACCGACATACTAATGGCTGTCTGTGCCCTTGCCCCAGTAGGGGGATCCTAAAGAGAGAAATGATAGAGCAGGCATACTGTATCTTAGTCCTGATTTGCTCTAAGAGCTTCGTAGGCAGACATGAGACTGATGGGATGGAGAAATTAGATTGTGATTGTAAAACAAAGGACAAAGTAAATCCAATTCCTGGCTTTGATGCTTTATCATCCACTCTGAGCTCCCAGTGACGCCTTTATTTCTCCTGTCCACTGATTTTATTGAGCAGGTTGGCAGATGATTGAAAGTAATTCTGTCTACATAACACAGTCATATCAGATGTTTCACTGTTTTGAGTGTGAGATAATCTTGTTCCAGGATAACTAGCATCCCAATCTGTTGTTATTCTTTACGAGACATGTAAGATGTTAATTCAAAAATAAGGTACATTTCTAAAGTTTATACAGTAATGTGTGAATGTCACTGCCTGAATTGGTAGATGTTGGAATTTTAGAAGCAAGTCATAAAGCATTTAATATAAAACTTACAAAAGTGAGCTATTGAGGAATAAAATGACAACAAATTTAAAACGCACGGAGATTCACACCATAAAAAAGTAAAGGTGTAAAAAATGTATATATATATATTTTTAGTGTAGAATCATGCCCAGTGGTTTTTATATTATTCTGGGTTGTGGGCGGAACTGTTGTTGCGGAAGTTAGATCAGCTAATATCCCAGCAATTCTTTATTTACACTATCTCGTGCTAGTTTACAGCGTATCACAACCCCAAGCTAACATTAACACATAAACAATGGCGTGCAATATTAGAACTATCCAACCATGCGATTTTGAGCCAGATGGCAGCTCAGACAAGGAAAATGAAAATGTTGATAGATCGGTTTGTATGCAAGTGGATGCTTCTGAATTGAAACGGAAAAGGTAAACTTGGGCACGCCCATTTCAATAGCTGCGTTATTAGTCTGAGCATTTTCAAGCATCCGGTTTTTATCTGCTCCTGATTTGAATTAAGAAATACTCTGAAACACAGTTTTAACCATGAATTATTTCATGTAGGACCTCTACTATGAGAAAATTCTATAATTACATGGGAAAAACACAAAAAAATATGATTTTCATTGGAGTGGGTATTTAAAGATCACAAAGACAATTAAAAAGCCAAAACTATTAAAAATAATAAAAAGCAACATAACAGTTTAAAAATCAAAACAAAATTCCTGAAACCAAAACACTAGTACAAAAAAAGAAACAAAATTAAAATGAAACATCTAGGAAAACAAAACAATTTCCAGGAATTCAATTAAAATAAAAAAAAAATTAAAAAACGGGACACACTATGAAACTGGAAAAGGTAGATACCAGGTACTGTGAGATATTTTTATGAGAGATTTTTTACATTTCAGTTTGTTTAAATGAATCTTTAATGTCTGCATGCTAATAAAAGTTTTTAATTAAGAGCGTATTACATATATATATATATATATATATATATATATATATTTATATATATATATATATATATATATAAAATTTGCTGTGCTTTTTTAAAAATTGTCATTGTAATCTTTAATATAACTTTGCGTTTAGTGATTGGTAGATGAGATTTGCATTTTTTGTGCCACAGTAAAAAAATAAAATAAAAAAAGCCTTGTGATGGAAAAAAAAATCAAGAATAAAACTTAAACGTTTTGTTGAAACAAAACTTCAAAATCCTACATATAAAAGTCTCTTGCAATTCGTTCTTCCATAACAGAGTTAAAAATCCTCTTACAACAATGCTGAACACTACTCAAGCAGTAAGCATGACAATTATTTATTTGAAGAAAGCAGTGATTTTTTTCCCTGTTTTATGAATGATAAAAATGAATAAAACCAAGGTTTGGTATATGCGTACAATAAAAAAGAAAAATGTCTTTTCCATACAGAAAAAAGAAACAGAAAAATTACTTCTTTCCGTCTGCTCATCCTGTATTTCCAGAAACAATCAACTTTCCATCAAGAGCTCAGGCTTTTGCTGGACTTGTGTGTTCTGTCACTTAGAAAATGGAATAGCGACAGGCCATTACAGAACAGTCACTTTATGCTGCCTGCATCGTTGGCTGATCTGCCTCAGCTCGGCTGGGTTGAGCCACTTGATTGACACAGCCAGGACAATGCCGATCTCCACATGCTGAAACAGTTCTCTCCCACTCCGTCAAGGACAATTACTGAGGTTCACAGCTGCCATCCAGAGAAATGTGCCGACATGTATCCAATACAAACAAGCAGAGCATGGAGAGATTCCAAAGCTCTTAAGAGGATTGTTTTCTGACACAAAACAAACAGTTGATTACTCGCTAAATGACCGTCTGCTGTAAGTGTGCAGGAAAAGAAAAGAGGAAAACCCAAATAACTAAATTAGATTAGACAAAGGAAATCAAGCAAACGCAACTAGAATGAAATACAATCAAGAATGCTTAACTATTACTTTGATTTTCCCCGAAAAAGGCCACGTAGTTATAAGTAATCACTTCTTAGAGGTAACTTTATGATCAAAGATTGAGATTCATTTTTGAAACTGATCAAACAATATGGATGCCACAAAAGTTTTCATTCAAATCCTGAGGTGAAAACCTCTGGTGGTCTTGAAGGGATGGGCTAAATGTGCTTACCACCTCAAAAGGACGACAGATGACCTTCCTGTTTGAAACAGAGCTGAAGTCAAGTGCTAAATCAAGTTAAGAGTTTCGTCATTACCTGATATTTATCAGAAGGTGGAAGGAGGCACAAACTCTGAGTTTTTCATAGGGCGGGCTGCCTGTTATTGAAATTAAGGTGAGTGGCTCAGTCAAGGTAGCTGCTGCAGATCTCTGAAGGTCCATTTGGAGTTCATAGTGTTTGAGGCTGCCTGAACATTGGGAGAATATTGGGGTAGTAACTCTGGCAATGAGATGATGTCTGTGTGGGTATAAAGGATGTGTTGTAACAACTGGAGAATTAAACTCCATAGTTTTAAATGCAGTAGTTTGCTTCCAGAAGCTACTGGAAATAAGACCATAGGTATGAATTCCTTTCACTAAACAGTACATTTAAAGCTATATTGACCAAAAAAGGAATCAATTTGTAAATTATGGTGTAAAATTAGTATTTGGTCATTTACAAACAAGCAAGATTTCTGTCTCTCACAGACCTGTAACTTATTTTGTAAGATGATCCTCTGTCCTCCACTCGTTAACTGTATTAGTGGCACCAGTTTGAACTCGTTATCTATTTTTTTTTTTTTTTAACCTTTATTTATCCAGGCAGGACAGATTAAGAACAACATTCTTATTTGCAACTGTGGCCTGGCAAAGGCAAGACCTTTTGAGAAAAGGAAAGAGGTTAAGAGATTTAAGAAAATAAAAAATAGAATAAAAACAGAAAGGAATCAGATGCAAAAAACAGTAAATACAATAGAATAAAATCAGAAAGAAATCAGAACAAAAACAGTATAAAATAAAATACCCTAAAATCATTACTATGAGAAACAAAAACATTCATCTTTTAAATAGTCATTAAGATGGTTTTTAAAATCTGCTATTGATATAAAAGTGTCCAATTTCAGAGTTTTTTGTAAGTCATTCCAGTCTCTGGCTGCAGCACATTGAAACAACACAGAACCAACAGAAGAACTGGATTTTGGGACTCTTAACAATAATAGCTTTGAAGTGCGTGTGTTGTACACAGAGGATGAGGTATGTAAAAGGTGGTGCAGATAGGGTGGAGAAAGACCAAGTAGAGTTTTATAAATTAACAGTAGCCAGTGACATTTTCGGCGGGTGGATAATGAAGTCCAGTTCACGGATGAATAAAGTGTACAGTGGTGAGTTCTGAATGGAGCATTTGTTATGAATCGAATAGCAGAGTGATACAAGGGGTCCAGCTTTTGCAGCAACTGCTTACTAGCAGATCTGTAAATAACGTCACCAAAATCAAGAATGGGCAGGAAGTTGTTTGAACCAGTGTTTGTCGAGCAGAGAAGGTGAGGGAGGAGCGCATTCTGTACAGAGCACCTATTTTAGATTTAACCTTTGACTGCAGATGGTGAATATGGGTTGAGAAGGATAATGTATCATCTAACCCAGGGGTGTCAAAGTCAAATGGACGGAGGGCCAAATAAAACATTTTGCTACAAGTCGAGGGCCGGACTGTCCAAATGTTCATTGAAATCAAAATTTGACTAACTGAAAACCTAACAAATATATTACGATTAGATAAATAAAGCAACATTTTCTTATGACTGTCAGTATTTTTTAATTTTCAACAGGCTGACACAAAAGACAAATATGTCAACACAAAAACACCTCATAACATGAACATTAAATGAACAAAGTGGTATTATTCAAGGCACCATCAGCTATATTTTCTCATTTAGCAAAAATGGACTGAATTTAAGCAACTTCAAAGAAATAAATAATATCAGCAATTTTCTGCCAGTCTCTGCACTGATATAGATAGATAGATAGATAGATAGATAGATAGATAGATAGATAGATAGATAGATAGATAGATAGATAGATAGATAGATAGATAGATAGATATATTCAATGTATTGTATATGTATATGTATTTCAATGCAATACATATACATATATATATGTATATGTATTGCATTGAAATACAATAAAATAAAGAATCTATGAACCAGAAACAAGACTTTCTTCACGGAAAAGTCATATGTGCAGTGTAAACAAATATTTAACTTTTGAATTTGAACAGAGTAAAACTATAAATATGTTACTGCACAGTAATTTTCACTTTTTTGAGGCTGATGATACTTGGTGGTGTCTCATCTTTTCTACAACTCATCAATGTTCGGGTCAGCTCTGAGCTGAGGAAATCCTCAGAACTGAGTGAAGGTGTTCAGCACTAAGTCGACTTCTGTGTAGGTTTGTTCAGCTTCATTAATTAAGTTGTTCACACAGGTATGTGCTGCCAAACATAGACAGGTTTGAGCAGCCTGGGGTGCGCAGCTGGGGCATCGTTAGGGGAGAGCGCGCAAACTCAGCAGCGCGCACTGCTGCGTATTTTGCCTTCAGCGCATCATTGCATTGTAGTTCGATCAACTCCATTTGGAGGGTTGGCGGTGAGCTTTCTACGTCAACTGCAAACAGATTACTGAGCAGTGCAAACCTGCTTTTTTGTGCTTCAAAGTCCGCAAATCGGCGTCGGAATTCAGCGGCGAGTACACTAATTTTACTGTTTCATCACCGCCACACTTTCTCGACACAGAAGGCACACGGGTTTTCCAGCGACGTCCGTGAACATGTACTCAGACTCCCACCTTGTTTGAAACCCCCGTTTCTCAGTGTCCACCTTCCGTTTTGCCATTGTTGATGGGTAGGCTTGTTGCTGTTATCCTAATGACTGCGCTAATAAATAAGGAAATGAAGCCGCATCCCGCTCGGTGCGTCACCGTTGCATTGTGGGAAATGTAGTTTTTGCGTACAATATATCTGCTGGCTTGCAGCCGCTCGCGGGCCGGATCTAATAATAAATTAATATCATCACGCGGGCCAAATAAAACCCACTCACGGGCCTGATTTTGCCCGCGGGCCTTGGCTTTGACATATGTGATCTAACCAGATACCAAGATATTTGTAATTTGTGACTTGATTTATAGGTGTCCCATCGAGTGTGGTGATACGGGGGGTGTTTGGTGGTAGATGACCCTTTTTTCCAAACCAAATGATTTTGTCTTGTTTACATTTAACTTTAGGTGCAGTCTGGAAAAGGAAAGTTGAATTCTGTTAAAGCTATGTTGGAGCTGTTTTTTCACAACGTCCAAAGAGGGACCAACAGAGTACAGAACTGTGTCATCTGCATAGAGATGAATGTGAGAATCACCAGCAGAGTCACCTATGTTATTGATGTATATTGTAAAAAGAGAGGGTCCAAGGATGGAGCCCTGTGGTACACCAGTGGTGACATGAAGGGGGTGAGAAAGAAATTTTTCTGACTTAACACACTGCTTTCTGTCACTGAGATAGTTGGAGAACCATGACAAAGAGTTCTCAGAGATACCAACATCACGTAGCCTCTCAATAAGGCAGGAATGATTTACAGAGTCAAATGCTTTAGCTAAATCAATGAAAATAGCTGAGCACTGCAATTTTGAATCTAAAGCAGATGTAATATCATTAAGAACTTTAAGACTTGCTGTTGTGCACCCATAACCAGACCTAAAACCTGATTGGACAGGAGACAAAATGTTGTGACTTTTGAGATAGTCTGTAAGTTGGTTATTTACAATTCTTTCTAAAACCTTCGCTAGACAAGGGAGAATGGAAATTGGTCTGCAGCAATTGGGATCAGACGGATCCCCACCTTTAAAGAGTGGACGCACCAGAGCCGATTTCCAGGCCTGAGGGATTTCAGCAGTCTGGAGCGAAAGATTAAAAATATTTGTAACAGGGACTGCAATCACAGGGGCTGCAATTTTAAAAAAGAAAGGGTCTAGCTCATCTAAACCTGGTGGCTTGTTGGAATCCAACATTTTCAACTCCTCCAAAACCTCACCGTCTAGAATGGGCTGCAAGTTAAAACCATGAGTGCGTGTAGAATAAGTGGGAGCTATGGGCGAAGTGGAAGCTGACGAAATGGGATAAGAACTTTCAGAAACAGCATCTGAGTTTGTAAAATGTTTGTTAAAGCAGTTAACCATCTGCATCTTATCTGATACTAAAATATCATGGACTTTGAGGGACAGAGGCAGTGTAGGAGAAGGTTTCTTTTCTAATTCTCGTATGATTTTCCAAAATCTTTTTGGATCTGATTTACAGAAAGAAAACTGTTCTTTAAAATAATCTGATTTTGCTTTTCGAACAGCTTGTAATGATTTATTTCTGATTTGCTTAAAAACTAGTAAATCTGCTGGAGATTTTGTAGATCTGGCTTTTTTCCACGCTTTATTTTTTTGTTGGAAAGAACGGTAAGTTCATGGTGGAACCAGGGGCTATGACGGGTCTTTATTCTGAGCTTCTTGATTGGGGCATGCTTATTAACAACATTACTGAATAACTCACAAAATAGTTGTAATGCATGGTCCACAGTGGGGACAAGGCTGATTTTGGACCAGTCAGCATCTGCTAGGTCATGCAAAAATGCTTGAGAATTAAAATTTTTGAGAACTCGTTTGTGTGTAGTTTGGGCTGGTAGCTTAGCGGAACAAGAATTTCTGATGCAAGAGATAAAACAGTGGTCACTTATATCAGCACAAAACACCCCTAAGTGATACTTGTGTGGGGAATTTGTCAAGATAATGTCAATAAGGCTTGCCTTATCTGGGTTTCTTAGGTCAAACCTGGTAGGAGAATTAATAATTTGATGTAGATTTAGGGCATCAAATTGTTGTATAACTTTGTCTGGTGGCCTTAACATGTCCCAGTTTAGGTCACCAAGGAGCACAAATTCTGTGTTTGTAAATGGGGCTAATAGATTACTCAGGGTCTGTAATGTACATGCTGGAGCTGATGGTGGGCGATAACAACCGGCAACGGACATAGAGAAATTATTCGAGAGCTTTAAATTGAGAATAAGCAAATCAAACTGCTTTGGGATGGATTTTGCCAAGTTAACTGAGCATTGTATGTTTTGTTTGACATAAATTGCCACACCTCCACCTTTAGTTGACCTGTCCTGTCTAAACAAGTTGAAGCCTGGAAGACATAATTCAGAGTAGGAAATAGAATTTCTCAACCAGGTCTCTGTGACAATCAAAACATCTGGATGTGTACAATTTACCCAAACTTTGACATTGTCCATTTTTTGCAAGAGGCTTCTTATATTTATGTGAATAAAGCCCAAGCTCTTTCGAGAGCAAAAATCATCAAATGACAAATCATTACTTACATCAGGAAAAGATGGACCAACATCTGTCACTGGACCAGGATTGGACTGCACATTACCAGAAATCAAAAGGAGCAAAATAATTAATATACAAGATACATTTTGTGAAAACTGCAATTGTTTTTTCTTGAGAAGAAACTTTGGAGTATCATATGTCAATACAATAGCTTGAGACAGAATTCTCATAATATGACAAGAGGATAATGACTGAAGGTAAAAATGTAAACTTGACCGAAAGCATTGCTTGATAGCAAACGAGACATGTCTGTCTGGCAGGAGATTGGTGTGTGAAAGGGTGGCGGGTGAGCTTAAATTTAGTGAGTTATAAGCCAACACATATTCTTTAGCCGGTGGGCAGAAATTTGGACCAGAGCAGTAGCTAAACGCCAAACACAAGAAGATTAGAAGGTGCATGTCCACGACGAAGTCAAACCTCAGATTGGGGGTATTGTCTGATGAGCACGACGTCGGGTCCCGATGAGCAGCCCGAGGGCAAGAGGAGGTTGTAATGGACTCCGGTGAGATCCGGGCCGAGGCTGAGATCCTCGCTGACGCCGGGCCGAGGCAGGTGAACGCCGCACCGAGTCAGGTGAACGCCGCGCCGAGGCAGGTGAGATCCGTGCCAAGGCAGGTGAACGCCGCGCCGAGGCAGGTGAACGCCGCGCCGAGGCCGGTGAGATCCGCGCCGAGGCAGGTGAGATCCGGGCCGAGGCTGGTGAACGCCGGGCTGAGATCCTCGCTGACGCCGGGCCGAGGCAGGTGAGATCCGCGCCGAGGCAGGTGAACGCCGCGCCGAGGCAGGTGAACGCCGAGCCGAGGCCGGTGAGATCCGCGCCGAGGCAGGTGAACGCCGGGCTATATCAAAGACACCTGTCCACAACTTCAAACAGCCCTACTCTAAACTCCACTATGTCCAAGACCAAAGAGCAAGGGACATCAGAAACTAAATTGTTGACCTGCACCAGGCTGAGAAGACTGAATCTGCAAAAGATAAGCAGCTTGGTGTGAAGAAAGTAACAATTATTAGGACATGGAAGACATACAAGGCCACTGATAATCCCCCTCCGTCTGTGGCTTCACCCCGTGGGGTCAAAATGAACACAAGCATAGTGAGCAAAACTCACTATAAGGGGGGACACACTGAATGACCTGCAGGGGAGTTCCCCTGTTAAAGCCAGTATATGTGCAGGATGTCTAAAGAGAGCATTTGGAAGATCCAGAAAAGGATTGGGAGAATGTCCTATAGGGTCAGATGAAACCAAAATGGAACTTTTTGGTAAGAACTCTACTGTTTGGGAGAGAAACAATGCAGAGTTGCATCCAAAGAACACCAAACCTACTGTAAAGCATGGGGGTGGAAATATCATGCTTTGAGGCTGTTTTTCAGCAAAGGGACCAGGAGGACTGATCCGTGTAAAGAAAAGAATGAATTGGACCATTTATGGTCAGATTTTGAGTGAAAACCTCCTTCCATCAGCAAGGGCATTGAAGGATGGGTTTTTCAGCATTACAACCATCCCAAACACACTGCCCAGGTAATGAAGGAGTGGCTTCGTAAGAATCATTTCAAGGTCCTGGAGTGACATAGCCAGTCTCTAGATCTCAACCCCATAGAAAACCTTTTGGGGGAGTTGAAAGCCTGTGTTTCCCAGCAACAGCCCCAAAACATCACAGCTCTAGAGGAGATCTGCATGAAAGAATGGACCAAAATTCCAGCAACATTTTGTGAAAACCTAGTGAAAACTTACAGAAAACGCTTGATTGCTGTCATTGTCAATGAAGGGTATATAACAAAGTATTGAGATGAACTTTTGTTATTTACCAAATATTTATTTTCCACCACAATTTATAAACAAATTATTATCGCACATTTGGTGGCTGACTAAATGCTTTTTTGCCCCAATGTATTCAAGTGACCACTTACAATGAAAAGTCTATATAATGCATATATACACGTTTTGGACTTCTGTATTCAAAACTTCCCGTCTTTGCCATGCAAGTTTCAACCACTGTTTTCAGGCTCTTTGTACCAATATACATCCATTGAACACACATTGAATGTTACACTGGGTCAAATTTTGTCCAATCAGGGATTCAAATTTTGTAGTGAAGAATGGATGATTGCGCTACACGTGATGCTACAGATGAAGTTTTCAAGCTTAGATCAAAGCATACTAAGAAGATCACTGACCTCTGTTGTCCTTGATTCCATCATTAGCCATAGGATGGAAAGCCCTTAATAAGCTAAAATTGAACAATAATAATTTTTATTTTTCCAGCTGAACACAAATTTATAATCATAGAAATGAAAGTTTTGTTTAGAATATCCCAGGTCAGTCAGTTCAACCCATGAGTTAAGCCCTGAAGGTTTATAAAGTAAGGCCAAATGAAAAATAAGTGGTTTGGAATCTATGCAAAATGTAATAACAGTAATAAATGATAATTACAAGTAAGCCATCTCATAAATGTCTTTGCAGCCTGCATGATGGAAATCCTGTTCCGTCATGCAGCGGGAGACACTGAGAGTCTGTGATGTTGATACCTGTCTTCCTTTCACAGTAAGTTGGCACCTCCCGTAGAACTCAGTGTTCAGCCCTAAACTCAAACAAGCCCTTTAATCACAGAGTGTCCACATATTTTATGGCCCATTGAGTCAACAGCATAGACAGATTTATCCACAGGCTTCTGAGGAAGTGTTCCCAGCATCTTTCTGACAAGAGTAGACACAACCCCATCCTAATGACAGCAAAAGCAAGCCAGGATGATTGATGGCTAACACGCCGCCTACTTGACCTCATAAATACATTAATAATTGAGCAAATATTTAGACTTTGACGTCTGCTTGGTATAACGAGCTGTGGAATCCCGGAGCAGCAGTGAGCAGACGTCCTGTCACAGGTGACAGGAGTCAGACGATGTGCATTTTGAATGAGGGGATGTTCACACCAGGCACCGGTGAGACTCTGCTCAGAAGCAGCAGACAGCAGCAGACACTCTTCCTGATCGATGCTCATTCCCTGAATCACAAGGGAGCTGGAAGCACCGTTCCTGCTCAACCCTCTTCTTTGCCACCCCTTATTTCCTCTTCCTCGTTTTATCTCAGCCACAAGTCTCCATAGGTTCTTTCCATTAGTCACTATGCCTGCAGAAGTCTCCTTTTAAATCACACTGTGGAGTGACTGTAGCCTAGGGTCTTGAGGGACTTGATCATCACCATATCCATCTCCCACCTTGAAAACGAGAACCAAACGGCCTTGGAAGAATTTCATTACTTTAGTATTCCTCTGTGGTTCCAAATTGTCATCGAATTGTGAATTTCTTATCACTTTTATTCTTCAAAAGACCAAATAGGTGTGAAGAAATGCAGAACGTGTTTGTGAGATTAATCTGGGCTCTGCTGATCCCAGCAAGTGACAGGAAAAGCGTCTCCAAACTCAGTTAGAGTCCATCGCACAGAGGCTCTCATCGGGCTACAATATGGCACTTGCTTCAAGGCATGTAATGGAAATTCTGCCTCGCTTAATCAATACTTTCCTGGAAGTTTAATTTCATTCCCCTTTGTGTGCGTCACAGGAGAAAACTAGAAAACAAACAAGCAGATGGGACAATAAGTGAATGCTGATGCTGTGAAATAAGCGCTAGAGGAAGAAAAGGATTTACAATCTCTGATGTTTAAAAAGATGAACCTAAGAGGGTAAAATAGGAATACATTTTAGGGAAGTTATACCAAAATTCAAAGTTTCCAGTATAGATCTTTATGAAAAGTAATAAGCACACAAATTCCATTTATACTGTAGGTGTATGGCTGGATCCAAAAGGCTCCTCCTGTCAGCAGCTGGAAGCAATTCGGTCGCAATCGCTTCTAATTTTACCGTAGGGAGTATTTTGACTGTGAAAGACAGCCAGTCCTCTCTGCTTCTCATTTGCCTGATGTTCAGCGGGTTACATTTCCAGTTCCCATGACCTCTGGACATGCTCAGGTCTGTGTCATCTGAAATCAGCACGGCAGAATTTAATTTATGGAGAGCAGAGCATCCTGACAGGGCTGCTCAAGGACCCTGTGAGGAACCGTGGTGCAGATGATGCTGGCTAGAGGGAAACTGGAGATGGAGATTATTATGTGATTAGAGATAAAAATTGATTTGGCTGTTTTGTTAGAATTCATGGTATCCCATAAAAATTATGAAACCCTTGTGGTGCACAAACATTTACAAACACTGACGTTATTAGAGTTCCTGTATCGTTATAAACAAAAATTATCTCACAAATATATTGAAAAAGGTTAACACACAAAAAATTAAAAGTAATTTACATATATAGTTACTGTACATTTGTGTACTGATAATAATTTTTTAATGCATAAAAAAAGTGAATCTCTTTGTTTTTATTTCTTTTTTTTTTCACATATTCACATTTTTTTCTTTGAGCATTTAGTTCCCAAGGGAAATCAATGAGAAAATGTGCAGCTATTGAAAAAAAAATCTGCCAATAACTGGATAATTTACAGCTAAATTATAGAATTTTTCCAAAAATTTGTTGGGAGTTGGGGAGGTTACTGGCACTTTAATTAGACCCAACATCTAATCAATATGATTTCTGACCAATAAGTCATCATGCAACAACATTGCAAGCTTTCACAAATTTATAGGGATGTCAATACTGAATATCTTTTCAAATATTTATTGTAAATACATTTTGTTGATCAAAGGATTTCTTGTAGAATAATAAAAGCCTCTTTCCGACGTCCGTGAGCTGCTCTTTTGTTTGACTTTGGCTTGACGACGGCACACTGTGGTTTGATGAAGTGGAACTGTTGTCCTTCGTCTTGTAAATGCAGTCATCCAGGATGTTCAGGTGTTGCTCCCCTGTCATTAGCGGTCAGTGTTTCTGGGAAATAATGCCAGGATGCCAGAGTACACCCCTGCCATCTGGAGTGGTTCATAGTTTCCATTTGGTAAATTAATAGCTAAGTATTGCTATGTAATTTGTCATGAAATGGGTGTAAGCTGACGTTTGTGATGTGACATGAACTGGGATTCAAGAAAAATGGGGCATGCAGCTTACAATAGAGCTATGAATTAACACATAAAATAACATTTGTGTCTATTGGAAGACAGTAAGCAGAGCCAGGTCTGAGTCACAAAGACATGTAGCTTTTTTCATTTCCAAAGTAAAACTGAAATTACATGGAATAATACATGAAGTATTTTAATTTTCAATAACATTATAGAGTAATGGGGATTTAAACTTCTCATTAAACTATCAGAAAGATATTTCAAAAATGTGAAGAATTATTTTACCATTGATATTTTCATTTTATTTTTCATGAACACTGACATTAAGACTTTTTACCGAATAAATAATAGCCACATTCTTTTAAAACTAAAGTCAAAAAGATACTAATCTACAGTGTTTTTTGGAGTATAAGTTTGGTTTATTTACACAGTTTGACAGGGGGTGCGACCCACCCCGGGCTCACACTGCATCCGTCTACCTCCAGCAGATGACTCACATTGGCTGCGGTTCTGCTGCGGACCTCACAAAACTTCAAACTTGTACAGGTTAACGCAATAACCCACCATTTGTCTAGGAAGTACAGCAATCCCCCCCTTATTTGTGGGGTTAGGAACTTGAGACATCAATACACCAAAATCCACGATTACGGAGAACCCCTGTTGTCCCCCCCCACACACACACCTGGCTACAGAATGTCTGTTACCGATCCGTACTCATCAAAAACACATATGATTATGCTTTTTAAACATATATTTTAGAACATTTGAGTATTACTCAACATAAAGAGTTTTTTTTTTTTTTTATTTAGAACAAAAGATATACACGGGGACTTTCACTCTGTCTGTCTTTGCCTTAAAAGCAGGATTACATGCTTCCCACTCCAGCAATGAGGTGAGCGGGTGTAATTTCTTCCAGAGTGTGTGTACTGATTATACTATGACGATTTCATCTATAACAAGCACCTGCTCCAGAAGCAAACTATCCTTAACGATTTTCAGGATATTTTCGAGCCGCTTCTGAGTTAGCTGATGCCATTTCTCCACACAGAAGCACACCACTCATTTGGTAGCAATTCAGGAACTGGTGGGACTAGCCTTTGGCTCGCTGTGTGTGCTTTATATGGGGTAAGATAACTGTCAAAAAGAAACGTATTCATAAATAATATTTTGTATTCATAAAAATAAATTTGTATTCATAAATACAAAGTTGTACATACATTTATATTTTGTGCACAACTTTAAAGAAAAAATATGAATACAACATTTAGTTTTACATTTAACATGTCTCTTTTGCATACGACTTTCCTTTGTCTTGAATACGAATTTCTCCTCTCTCAAAAATACGTCACGGGGTCACAGGCTTATCCATCGAGTGCCGGAACATCGATTGATCCAGCTTTGCGTGTCTATTCATTTACAATAAAACATGAATTATATATATATATATATATATATATATATATATATATTTTTTTTTTTTTTTTTTTTTTTTTTAAATGACATTGATGCCATAACGGGAACATTATCTTGAAAACCAAAGCAGTTGAAAATTTAATAAAACATAAAATAAAAAATACATAGATCTCCGACCGCATTTTGTGGTTGTCAGCTGATTGTGTAAACAATGTAGCAGCGGATAGTTTATACCAAGAAGTGGTGATAAACAGCCCAAAGGGAGTTGCACACATGCCTGTCCAGTCATTAGGTGGAAAAGAAAATATGTCCGTAAAATTAGTTGAAAATAAGAGAATGATGACATCAAAAAACAGCTAAGCTAACACAGAGCCAGCTGGCCGTTGGTGCTGCATAAACAAACAAAGAAACACATCGGGAAAAAAAAGTCAGTAGGATCAGAAAGCCCAAGTTTCTTTCTGCTTCTGATCTTTCTTTCTTACTAAGGTCGGAGTTATCCGACAGTTAGCCTTCTTTAGCTCCGAGTTAGCTTGGTTGATTGTGTCATTCCCATCCTTTTTAAGCGGCTATCTCTATCTGGGTCACGCTGCTGCTAGAGCCTGTTTCGGGTAGTGTTGGGTGAAAGCGAGGGTACATCTGGACTGTCTAGGAGCCGGAGCGGGTGCGCCCGCCCCGCCTGTCCCGGGAATAAACTGCTGGGCTAAGCGGGGATCCCCATGCTAACATGCCGCGGCTGGGCGAGTGGAGAGACAGGGATCCCCCCGCCTCGTCTGCCGTTTTCAGTCAGAGCTCTTTTTTTTTGCCACCACTTCCGGGTCCGTTTTGTTGTTAATATGCTCCGCTGTTGTCAAAATAAATAAAATATAAGCGGCAGGACTTGACTGGTAACTTCTATTTTCCCCGCCAGAGCTAGAATATTAAGATCATTTTCATGTCATCGTAGTTTAATGAATGAGTTGCAACGCGCATGCGCATCGATGTTCCGGCACTCGATGGATAAGCCTGTGACCCCGTGACGTATTTTTGAGAGAGGAGAAATTCGTATTCAAGACAAAGGAAAGTCGTATTCTAAACAAAGAAAAGTCGTATTCAAAAGAGACATGATAAATGTAAAACTAAATGTTGTATTCATATTTTTTTCTGTAAAGTTGTGCACAAAATATAAATGTATGCACAACTTTGTTTTTGTGAATACAAAATTATTTATATGAATATAAAATATTATTTATGAATACGTTTCTTTTTGACAGTTATCTTACCCCATAGCTTTATGTCATCTTGGGAAATTTCCATAACACCTTTGGAAGCAAAAGTTTCAAACTTTGCGTATTGTGCAACAAGTAGGGGAGACCAGGGTTGGCTGTCACCATGACGTAATGTTTACAACAAGATGAAAAAAGCAAGCACAGTGGAAAATAGGTTTTTACTTTTAAAAATGAACTTGATGCACTCTACACACGCTCACCCAATTTCTAGTTTAGGTTGTTGACAGCCCCAACTTCACAAAAACGGAGGGTGACTTTTAAAAATATATAAATAGCAACAATCATCAAAGGGAACTGTCGGTGTATGTATGAGTATTAGCTACTGACAACAAGCAGAAGAAGAAGCACCTCCAAGTCTTGTTGTTCCAAAGCAGCACAGAGGATGAAGAATTCAACGGATTTAGTGTTTTGAAGTGATATAATACATTTAGTTGATTTATTTCAGTGATTTATTTAGTTCATTATTATCTATATTGTTGTTAAGATTATGCTTTAGAAATGAAACGTCAGTTCTTGATCTCATATTAAGTTAAATATCTCCCAAAAGTGTGATTTTTACCCAGCATGTGAGTGTCTACATATATATAAATATGAGTATATATATATAAATATATACTTTTTGTTAAAAAAAAAAAAAACAAACTGTAAGATGGACACACTAGAATGATAGTCACCAAGACCACATGGTAAGCAACAGTTCTCAAACTGTTTTTGAGGCACAACATTTAACTATTGAGCATAAATGTCACGGCTGCATGAAAGAACTTCACTACTTCCAGTGGAGGTTCACTGGGAGTCTGTTCAAAAATCTAAATGTCAGCAGCACATTACCATTTTCCAATTATCTCATTATGCTCTGGAAATGCAAGAAGCAGCTGTGAGGCAGGGGGTCAAACGTGATTTGTCAAGCTTTCAGTCTCCACCACACACTTGTTTTTTACAAATCAAGTAAACACCAGAATAGAAAAAAAAAGACAATGTACTTATTAGTAATTAAAAGCTAGACTTTGAGACAATCATTTTTCTCATTGCTTCAACAACAATTTCTAAAGTTCAGCAACCCTGATTCTGACAGACGCTCCTGTATGATAATCATGATAATGTCTGCTGGCTGTCTCTTATCATCATTCCAAAAGCACAAATGTCATGATGGTCAAATGATGGGTCATGTGTGCCACACTGGTGCAACAGTCTCTGTTAGACCTTCTCTGACCCATCGACTAATTATACCCTCAGGACCTGGGAAGAGGCAGTTGAGAGCAAGAGCGATCTGGCTCGGCGCTGTCCAACAGGGGCCCTTCTGTCTGTGTGCAGGCCAAATATACCAATGCTCGTCCTTCTGAAGACAAAGACCCGAAGTCTTAGGAAGGTTAAAAAAAGAAACCTCTCAGGCTCTTTGGGCTTTTGCAGCAGCGTTCGTAACTCGAGCTGCCTCGCTTTCAAGATATTCTCTGTGTTTTGGTGACATTGTGTCAGCTGGCAGGATGCCTGTGGGGTTAATACAAATGAGGTCTTTTTAGATGTGTTTCGACAAGCTAATTGCTCAGGTTATTAGCATGCAGGGGAATCCCTTCACCCAGGCCGGGAAGGAAGAAATCCCTGACCAATTATTACAGCCAGTGCAAGAGTGGCAGCTTTCTGTCCTGGTTAGCAGCTCGCTTAAATCTGCTCTTTGTAAGCAGTTTTGTTGCTGACAGCAACATATGGACTAATATAGTTCAACTATTGTGGAAAAAAATAGCAGCAGTGGAAGTTTTGAGTTATAATTGGATATTTGAAATACAAACGCTACAACTTGTTATGTGAGACTACTAAAAGAATCCTACAAGCAGATCATTTAGTTTATGAAATACAGCCCACAAATGAAACTGTTGTGTTTTCCAACTTTGTATACCTGTGAAAACCACAAGGAAAGAGAGACTTGTCCTGTGCTTTGGCTTTAAGATTTTACTTCATATACTTACAAAAAAAGACTGTAATGATACTTAGAATTGAACCCCAACCATTTGGGTATGGTTACCAGTTCGATCCCATTGACCGCTATCTTTGAAACAAGAAGAGGATAATGTGTTTTAGGTTCAAATGCTATATATGTTTATGTTTATTAACAATGTGACAGAAACATCCTATTTTTTATCGTGTTGTCTAATTTGGTTAATCGGTCAATCAAGCTGACTGGTCAATAAGAAAATATAATGCAAAAGAATGGGATTACCAAGAAAGTATTAAAAATAGATAGTAGAGCAAGAATAGTTATTCTGACAAGTATAATGACAGCTGTTTATTTCTTGATGAAAGTTTATGGGGTTTTGGCTTTTTGGGACCAGATGACATATTTGGGATGTAAATGGGAACGGATGCTCTGTCCAGTTCTGTGAAACCCTTATGTCATATATGTGAAACTTAAATTTTCTGCTTTTGTAGCCATCCTTTGGCCAAGTGTGAACGCCTACATGCAGTTCAGGCTCTAAATGACTCTGCAGGGAAGCATATTTCTGTGCTGTGATCCATTGAACAAACACTTCCCTCACTCCACACTTTGTGAATTTCAGCAGGATTCATAGAGGGCAAAGAGGCAGAAGGGATATGACTCAATGATGCCTAATCTACCATCAGCAGCAAGGTTAGATAGAGGTAAGTTCAAAACAATTATGCAAAGAAGCAGAAATAACTGTAATTGGGCTTTATAGCATGGAATAACACTCTCATTTTTGATATATATCTGGGATATTTATGGAAATTTGTGTGGGCGGGTCATGAACTGTAGCCAGAAAATAAGGTTATAACTAAAAAAAAATAAAAAAAACCTCAAGGACAGAACATTCTGACCCATTATTCTCCTCTCCAAGGCCACTGAAAATTCTGGCCTGTTCTACAGACACATTATTCAGCAACGTTCCCCAACTACACTCAAAGTTTTCTACCAGAGTGATGCTTTGGGTGGGAGAAATAACAATAAGACCTGTAAACAAACACATTTTTCAGAGGCCGGCGAGAATAGGCCCACACAAATGCTGTCATGTAAACAAAAGCTCCTTTTCAGCAGAGCTTTTTGATAAATTAATCCATACTACCCTCAGAAAAGTAGTAATTAAATACTTGAAGTCATTTCATGTTACTTTGCCGTCTCAGCTGTATGTGAAGTGGGACAAAATGAGTTTAAACCTCAACAATAAAAAGTAAGAATCAGGGTATTATCACTGGACGACATTATAGCTCCTAAACCATCTTCATTTCTCTCATTCAGATTTTACTGGACTGTTCCACAGAGGCGGTGTGGTAGATAGGATCATCATTCGAGTGTCTACCAAAGAATTGCGATGTGTCAGGAAACAATATATCTTCAAAGGGGCGGTTACATTTGAGATCTGCTTTCAGAGACAATCTGCAGCCATCAAAGCCTCCTCTCCTCCAGCCCCCTTTCATTTATCTGTTTCAATATCCTGTAGTCTGATGAGGTAGAGAACGGGGTGTTGACCCGACGTTTAAATCCTTAGCAAGACCATTCTGGTAAGACAGTGCAATGTGCTGATAGAGGAGACAGATACAGCTCAAAGGACAAAGAATATACATGGCCACCTGGCTTTACTAGCAAGTCTATCTTTGCTATCACATAAACTGTTTTTGTGTTCCATGTCTATACAGGTCTGTGTGTGTGTGTGTTCTTGATTATACTGTGATGTTTGGACCAGTCCTGAATGTACCCTATAGAGAGAAATGGTCAGCATTACTGGACCAGCTCCACTTCCCTATACGGTCTCCCAGAGGAGCTAATCCTGTGATAAGAGCAGACAGCTATCACTCTGTTTCATCCGGAAAGGCACACCGGCTCCCTGGATGGGGAGATTATGTCAAAGGAGGAGCTGACACCCTATCTCAAAGCTTTGGGGATCGTTTGGACGTCTTTGCATTTGTCAGACGTGTTCTGTTGACGCTTTATCAAAATAAAAACAACTGAAATCTTAAATCAGATTGACAAAACGTTCAGTAAAATTATAATAAAAGCATTTAAAGGACATAAGCCCAAAATAAATCAATTTTAGATGTACTTTAGCTTTTTTTTTGTCAAAGAAACATTTACAAGTGTTTCATTTTTACTTAAAAAACACACTGTTATTTAGCATTTTTTGTAAAGAGCTTAGTACAAAGACGCCTAAGTGGCTGTCCAGCTGAAAGGACTAACTGAAGCCTTGTATTCATCCTCATTAACTCAAATGTTACAGGGGCTCATGAAAAGACATATTGCTGGCATATTCATTGGCCTCTCGTTTCCACAGTAAGCGTGACCTTGCAGCCACTGACCTATGGGCTTGTAAACATAAAGCAATTTGAATCGTTCCTCTTAAAATGAATAGCAAATTACCTGTAAAAAGGCATAAAAGCTCATGAAATGTACCCTGAATGTTTAGCTTTCAGCAAAACTATTAGAGGCCATGTTACAAAGCGCTGTCATGCGTTTTGTGGAGTTTTTCTTCATCACTGCACAGAGATAAAACCCCAGTTACATGAAGGGCACATAGAAACTAGTGATAACGCCAAACTACAGTAACACCACTTAGACAAACTACTTAGTGTCGAGATCTGCTCGGGCTCTACATATTTTTGCTTTCATTTTACGTTTCCCTTTGTAACCTGAAGTTCTTTTCCCTCATAATCATATTTTATTATTTTTGCATTTACAGCTCCTTCCATAATAACTCCTCTTTAGAGTTTATGTCACTGGGCGGAAAGTGAGCGCTGCATATTCTAGCTGGGGTTCCTCCAGCCAAGTTCAATATCGGCTACACGTATTTCTAAAACTACATGCGAACTAGTTTCTTTTTTTAAGAATAATATGTGCGACTGACAACAATATTTAGCCTCAGACTCACTTAAAATATGTGCAGGCAATAAGAATCTTACTTGAGATCAACATGAACTTTCAACAGTTTTTGTGCTGGTCGCACATAAATACGTCAGAAAAATATAAGCTATGTTTTCTAGCATTAAAAATGAGTAAAAAAGTATATAAATATATTGACGATGAACCAAACTAGCATGCTACTCGTTAGCATCCACATCCCAGCACGATTTCTCCCCATTAGAAAGTAATCAGGTTATTTTGTTGTCTTTTGCAGTTGATTGCAAAACTTTTCAAGATTTTTTAGTTAGAAAATCCAATAACTTCCTTTAAAAAGCCGCTCTTCATTTAACATTATCTACCAAACTCCTGACTTTTTATAATAAAATCAAATATATCAAATTTTTATCAGTATGGAACAAGACAGATGTATAGATTTAGTAACACTGCAATATTATTATTTTCTCAGTTGGTTTTACAAAAAAAAATCTTCATCACTGACACATGGAAGGCTAAACAGGGAGGTCATGGCCTGTCTTGTAAATGACAGTGCATCACTGCAGGATTCCTTAAGGAGGACTGACTGAAAACACAAATCCACGGCTGATTACAAGAGTGAACCAATGCTTTTTTTTTTTTTTGATCATCTCGCTTTGCATTGTTCATATTCCGTTTACACACGGCAACATCCCACCACCCCCACAAAATAGAAAAGTGGGCTTTAGAGCTGAAATGTTTACAGTTAAGTACAATTGCAAGCTTCAGCCCATCACTGCTGCACTTCCAATGCCTAATTTGAGCCTTTCAAGCCCTATTATAAAAAGTCGAACAAAGACACTCAATAAGCTTTGAGCTTTTTGAGTCTACAAATTACACTCTGTAAGATACCATTTGTGTCAGTTTGAAAGAAGAGTAATGGATGATAATCTAAGGTTACAGAATGACACTTTTCAAAAACTAAAAAAAGACAGAAAATAACGTTGGACAATACCTGTTGAATATCGACTCTGAAGTAAATGGAGTTCAGAAAAATTTCTACCAGTTTCATCAGTTCTTCCAGCCCCCTTAATTCATGGAAACTCAGCATGGAGTATTGATCTTTAGATGCCTGCGTTGAACATGTCAAGCCACTGATACTGTCTATGGCTAAAAGAAGAACAGCAAGGTCCTCTTTTGTCTCATCTCTTGTTGTAATATTCCCAAAAGAGCCTGGAGGAATTCAAATTCCCCAAAGGGAATCGTTCCTCCAGATCCTGATGTTTTATCACAGCGAGTCGGGGGAATAAAGACTCTTTCAACAGGAGAAGCAAAGTGCATAAGTGATCAGAATTCATAAAACACAGCTCAGTGAAAGGGAGTTTGGAGGATCACATACTTACATTACTGTTCAGTGTGGCTTCATGTCAGCACCTTCACCTGATGCCCTCATTCTTCTGTGAAATCACACTGGTTATCTTTGTGACATATAAATGAATCTAATTTTAGATCTTTAAAGAAAGTTTATGAGAAAGCCTCGAAAAATAATCTAAGGAATAAGTGTTTTTGGTATTTTTTAATATGATCTTGAGGTATTTTTATAAAGATGGAAGACATGTATAATGAAAGTTAAGTCTTGAATTGGATTTCTGAGTATTTCTTTATGCAAATTGTTGTGAATCAGGAGCAGATAAAAATACTTTGAAAAAGCTTGTAATTTTTAAATATAGAATATACAATCTGAAGGCCACAAGCTCCCTGCTCCGCTCCATCCTCCATAGACAACTAGATCCATGTACATCATCTGCGGTGACTCAAACCTGTACAGCTGAATAGCTCCAATATTGCTCCAATCTTTGTTAAAAACTGTAACGTTATATCAGTGGTGTGAGGGGCTGTAACACAACGGGAGAGCATGTAATCAGCTTTCAGTCATGGATGATGGGAAAGTGGGGTGGGCTTGATCCACACCAATGCTCCCACCCACAACTCAGAGATAATTGTCTAATATTTTGTTAAAACTGACATAATCCTCATCAAAAGACCACTTTTAAAATCTATCAAAATACATAGGAGTGAGTCTTTAACTATTTTCACAACACTATAAAAGTTGGTATATTTCTGTTAGATTTGCATTAAAAAACTCTCAATTTGATTAAGTCAAAGAGTTTAGGTTGTCCTTAAGAGGGTACAGACCTGCAATGAAGCTCCAGACCGGCTAACCATCTTCTTCTGGGCCGAGTCATCACCTCCAGGAAAGGTCATGGACGATCATGATGGATGGGCACCGCTGTGGATTTAATTTAAAATAAAGAGCAATAAACACAGGGTGCATGCTTGTGGCACAGAGGATGATGAAGGACCTATTAGTAAAGCAAAGGTCGCAGACTCCTCCCCTGACAGTCGCTGTCACCAAGCCCTCACAAACACTGACATGGGGGGGCCAAGGAGGGTAAAAAGGAGATACTAGTTCACCTGGGAATCCTCTGTGTCAGAACTGTCTTGTTGTTTAAGAATCCTGTAGAGACTGAAGCTTAAACTTGGAGGACAGTTATGGAAAAGATCCATTTTAGAGTTTATTTTTATCTTGTTTCAAATATAAAAAACAGAAATATTTTACCTTTGTGAGTAATTTAAACAGTGGGAAAAAAATTGTGATTTTTTTTTTTTTTTTTTTTTATGTTTTTGGTTTCTAAAGTTGTACTCTGATTAGACTCCAGTCTTAATCTACAATAAGTTTGCTCATCATACTTGTAAAAGTCTCACAGTAGAAGCCCCAAACTTCCTTTCGATACTTTTAAAAATCCTATTTATAACCTTAAATCCATCAAGAATTTTCATACTTGGCGAAAGTTATTTTTGAAGAAGCAACAGAAAGTAAGTATGCATAATTCTGTACAGTACAGGTCAAAAATCAAGATTCATTTTTCATACACAAGCAAAACAGAAAAAATTACTCTTTCCAAAAAAATACAGATAAACAGCAAATGTAGCTCGCAATCGATCCAAACTGCGAACACTTGTTAAATACTAATGCGTAAATGTGTGCAGCACAAGGGTAATTTGCTGCCTTCAAATGTTCCTCACTAATGGAATTTAATGGCTTCTCTGGGCCAAAATGGTGACAGCATGATGTATTTGGCAGCGAGCGAAGCTAATGACTGCCATCAAATGCGATTTCAGTTTTCAGCCGTGGTTATCTCTGTGAAGCTCAATTTATTTAGTGGCACCTTTTAAGTAAAGCATTTGGCAAGTGGACACACAGACACTGAAAACATGAGTGAAGGCTATTGGTTATTAGTGCTGTTGATTGGCTCGGTACGGAGACGCAGCAGGTTTGTTTCTTTTTGTGCGTTAACAGATGTACTGTGGCATTGAATGGTCTAAACTAAATATAGGGGGACAACAAAATGAAAATTTAAGTTTGGCATCTATATGAAAGCTTTTTTTTGATCAAAAAGACCTTAAAAGTTTAGAAATTAAAAATTGAATTAAAACAGACAGCTTTGACTGCCTATTCCTTCAACTTCAAATAGAAAAATGCACTTGAAAACAAACACACACAAATGCTAAAATGTACATTATCCTGTTGAAAACAATAATTTTGTGGAAAAAAATAAGAACAATTAAATTTTAAAAGTAGAATGTATACTTCTTAATATCTGTTGCAATCAAATATCTTTTTCTAAATGCAGTATTTCTCAGCACACACACACACATGCTATGTCAGCTTATCATTTATTATCATATGTAATTATCCCAGGCGCTTCAGGAGGCTTTTGCTACAAACGCTTTTTGCAAATTGTAATTAAGAGTAATTAAAACCCAGGATGGTATGAATGGAAGCAGCAGTTCCAGCGCATCACTTACGAAACTAAATTGAATTTAATGACCTAACTGTGTGAAATCAGCAGGCCCTCTGAGACGGAACGGAGATTGTCCTCACTGACAGTCAAATTGTTGATGCTAATCTCTAAATGTCATTTTTCATCCTAATAATTTAGGACCACTTTGGATAAATATACTAAAAAAAAGTAGCTGGGGTTTGGGACACATGCAGCTTTTTGTTCCAGACTTCCAATGGTCAACCATTACATTCACAAATGTCATGAAAAAAGTAAGATATGAAAAACTTTTAAAAACAAATTTGATAGGATTTCTGCAAAAAGACAAAACATTATTTTGACTTGAAAAAGTAATAGATCTATATGATATAACTTATATATATTATAGCAAGAAATATGTTAAAAAGTTGTCTATTTTACCATTTCCAGACAAGATACACCACAGGTCTCAAACTTTCAGTGACATTTTCCTACTTTTTTTATTTTTTTTTGACTAACCTGCCATTGGATCTCCTTACTGGCTAAATACACCTAAACCAAGGTTATCAGGAGCAGATGAGTAAAGATTTCTTAAAAACCAGCAGGATACCGACCATCAAAGCCTGGAGCTTCAGACCACTAAGACAAACTAACCTTGAAAGTAAATTTCATAAATATTGAGTCATTTGAAACGAAAAGCTGAAACTATAAAAGGAGAAGGATTTCTTGACATGTAGAAACGGACTATGTATTATTTCATTTTTATTTTTTTTTATTTCTTCAAAGGTTTTATGCTGTTTCATTTATAGTTTTTACAGTACTACAGAAACATATAGTAAACCCAGAGAGAGGAAGCGAAGAACACACAAATACTGGTAAACACCCATTGCATGATGCAATGAAAAGAGTTACACAAACAATTAAGTTAACTTGCATCAGGACACTTGAAATGAGTAAAAAAACAGAAAAACAGCAGGATATAAAAAATAAATACATAAATACATGAAAAAATATTTCTAAATAAGTGAATATTTCTCTGCATAGAAGAAGTCTGAAAGTCATGATTTTGAAAGCTTCATCTATTAAAAATTCAGAACCAGTTAAAATCTAAAAAAAAAAGAAGCATTTCCTACTTTTCCACATTTGCTGTTTTAAATCACAAATGAGTTTACAAGACTTTCAAACCAATAAATTAGTTTCTATTTACATTTTACGTAGCATGTCCTCTCGTTAAACTTTCGTTGAAGTGCACATGCAGCATAACTGAGATGAGATGCATCAGTTGTGTTGCAGCTATCAGCATTTGTTAGCGAAAAAGTGAAGCACAAGGGGAGAATGATATGCAAATCACTGTTAAAATGCTGATGTCTTGTCCAAGTGTCGGAATTACTCCACGGCTGTTTTTCATTAATGTTTCACTGCTTTTCATGTTTTCAATTACATTGGTAAAAAACAAAGCTACATTTTTGGATTAAATACATTTTCCCACAGAGAAAAACAATGTAAGTATGAATGCAAAAAAGAGGACAAGAGAATGTGTTTTCTTGTGATCCTAATTCCCTGTTCTATGGTCTAAATGCAAGCAACGTGGTATCATTATAACTCAGGTGGTAATTAGCTTCCTCTGTGTCTATAAAAGAGGCATTTTTCCTCTAAAGAATCCAAATTTTCCTCTAATTAGTCCAGAGTTCTTGATAAATCAGTGGGCAATGACTCATAATCCATGCCTGTTAGCACAGTTGACACATTAGCTTTTGGGATGCATCAATGTGTCTACAGTGTGGGTGTCCATTCACAAGCAACTCTTCATCATTCTGTCGAACGCTAAAACCCGTGCAAGAGAGAGGATGTGGGTGTTTCGTCTGTTTAGTGGCTGCCGAGCGCTCAATCTTCGGGGTTTCTGGCGGAGGCATCCACAAATCCATCCTGCTCTGACACATCTGCATGTTTGATGAAGAACTTTGTTGTCTTCATCAAGGGGTTTCTTGGAGCAGCAGGGTTTAACAGTCACTGGTTTGAATGTGGCACTTTTCATCCTTTTCTGTTTTCTTTTGTGGCAAACTTCCCTGCATGCTCTGTCATGAAGTCAACACACCCCACACATTTCACACACATTACCTCCAATTCTTTCACATCTCTTCAATTGCTCAGCTGTCGGTCAGCTGTGTATAGATTTCAGTCCTCTCTCAAACTCCTCACTCTCCTGTCTCAGGGCTATTAAACTGTCAGCAAGAATTTACTCCAGATGGGTGGAGGAAAAGAGGCAAGAAATGATCTTCTGCCGCACATGCCAGCGGACAAACAGTGAATAAAAAGAGTGTGGCGGAGACATGAGCGCAAAGAAAAATGGTTGAGGGTAAATAATATGTATAGTGCAGTGTGGCACAAACCTCTATGTGGCTATGCCTGAAGCTAAATAGCTCAGAGGAAAAGGATTGAGGAGAGGAAAGCGGACATTCACATTCAAACTCTTAAAAGTTATAAAATCTTGCATATCCAGGACACAAAACATTGTGTCAAGTTTTAATGGTAAATACTGCTAAAGATTTAAAATGACTGTAACAACAGCCTAAAAAATACTAACAAAAGCAATAAAAGTTAACGCTAAATGTTTCTATAATAGAGTAAAATGAATGAAGAGTACAAACCTTTAGCATGTATACAGCTGAGCTCTCATTCCAATTTAAAGCCCAGGAACAGCAGCAGCGTCACATGGGAAACTTGAATTAGAAGACTGTTAACTTAAATGAAATTAAATGCATAAATTGTGTTGCAGCAATCAGCATTACTTAACATGAAGTGAAGCACAGGGAGATTTAGCATCATCTGCTAAAGAAACGCCACATCTTTGTGATTGAAAACAATATGAAAAATATGAAGCACAAATGCTAAATAACTAAAGTACTAGATTTGATCAAAAAGCAATGAGCTGAGGAAACCCAAAATGTCAAAAAGTGACATGGAGAGGGCAAAACCATACATCCACATATGTCAAGTTGGGAGAGAGATCGTGTACCATAATCACTTCAACAGCATCAAAACATTTTCATCTGCAAATGTCAATTGCCTCCATTTCTCCAAACTGCCTCCATCCCAGTGGACAGCTTTGCCACATTGACTGTAGCAGTTGATATACACCTTTAAAGGCATCTTCATCCTCAAACCTCCACACCTGTCCTGAAACGACACATGCACCCTTCCTCTCTCTTGGATCCTCATCCTCCCTTCATCTGACTGTACATTCACCCTCCTTTTTTACTGTTACTGCTTCACTGTAACTTCACTGTAAGTCATTGCTGCTTTGATTTATTTTACTTTACTCATTTACTAAACTTAAAAGACTTTAAAATTAAATGTATAACTATTATTGAGTTTTCAATTTGCTGCATTGATGCAAGAGTTACATAAAATCATTTGAAAAGTCTAAAATGAGTATATTTTATTGTGATTACTTAAGGTGTTGTGTTTTCTTCTGACAGGATGAAAAGATAAAGTATTATAAAACAGGTTCCTCCTCTCTTTACTTTCTTAACTAAAATCACAAACAGATTTTATCAAAAGGAAATAGTTAAAAGCTGATTAGGTTTAATTACATTTTAGAGCAAACCTTAAGAAAAAATGCAATATCAGCATTTTTGAAGGCTACCTTCCCGATGAAAAAGCCTGCAGGCGGACTCGTTTTTCAAACCTAACATTCTAGGAAGCACACGACAATGGTCAGAGGTTCCGTGCTGTCAATGAATTCAACAACCCGTCTCATCAATACACAATGGTGCAGAAAGGTGAGACTGACTGAATGAGGCCAAGGATGGGGATAATGATGTCTCAATCCGAATACTACCACCACTACTCATGAGGGATCTTCTGCTCGCTTGTGTGTGTAATACTGACAGCTGGAATAATAATTGCTGTCACACATCAGTGAAGTAACCACAGAGTGTTTACAGCCCAGGATCTATTGAAAGTCTTGTTTAGCTTGCATATTTCTTTTAAAATGATGGATCAGCAGGGTTTAAACGACACTCATCAAACCCAAAAGAAGGAGGCTCATGACGTGATTGATGCTAAGTCCTGCAAATCTGCGCACTGTGTGATTTTGTGATGGAAAGTGTCCCGACTATAAACAAGAGCTGTCTGAAAGCTTCATCTGTCAAGATTATTGCTGAAATCCTGGAAGTATGAGAACTTCTTTGGTAAAAATACAAAAAAGAGCCAAATTTATGTTTTTTTTATTTATTATTGTTTTGTTTTCAGAATTCAGTGTTTTCAAAAGCCAATGACTCATTTCATGAATATTAAATCAGAAAAAATAAAAGCCAGTATAAAAACATGTTCTCTCTGTAGATTTTATAGCTTTTTAATATGATTCGATGTTTATTTAGGATTAAGGATTTTGGCATTTTTGTTCTTTTTTTTCTTATCTGTCCTTTTAGAATGATGTTTACTTGTGTCTTCTTTTAAAAGAAAATCCTGTTTTATGATTGTTTTTTTATGTATAAATGTCTCACAATCATATCCTCCATTTTGGCTTATTCCTATAAACATGTGGCATTTTGAATTTGGATCTGATAACTCTGCTTTCACGTTACTTTATTCCTCCGGTCTTCCCGGACAACCCCCACAATCTAGTAGTGCATGAAAGAACTCTATAGTTCATTCCCAGCTTATCATGCGGATACAGTAGGTAAGACATTTTTAAGAAGATCATCCAATGAAGCAGTTGGCTTTTGTGTGAAGGGAATCATGAAAATCCTTAATTGTTATTCATGAAAACTGCTCCCTGACCAAATCTGAAGCTATAGACCTGCGAAGAGGCGGTTTCAGAAGCACGCAGGGTTTTATTGACAGCCCAGGGGAACATGATTCCCTTCAGTGAACGTCATTTGGCATATCTCATCCCACGCCTTTAGTAAATTAGAGTATTGATTCCAAACAAAGTCATACTCTGTGAAGTAGACACAAGAATGAAGTGCTTTCATTTAATGCTTTAGTGATCTGACTTCTGCATTGGTACACAACCAACAGCAAGGCCAGTAGTGAGTGTGTGAAGAGGCAACGTTCAAAGTGAAGAAGTGACTGAAACATGTGACACCCTGGTATGTTCAAATGGTTCACTAACCGGACATAATATGCCAAATAAACACGATATGAGATGAAACTGTTGAACCAACGTTTTTTTAAAAAAAAAAACCTCCCTGGAGTTATTAATGACACCCCTCCTTCTCTTTGACGCATTCAATCAATTACTGATTACATCCAAGTGATTTAATTCGATTTCATGTTGCAGTGGAGTGATTTTGGGATGCAAAGCATTTATCAAAGAATTATATGAAGAAAAACACAGGGGAGGCCGGCAGTGGCCACTCAAGTCAAATCAATCAGTTTGTTGAACACCCCTGTGAACCAGTTTAAACCCCTGGTATTACAGCATGTCTGGTGTGTGCTAAGAACATGTTTGGCTCCACTATGGTCATAAAGGGATGGACATGGTCATCAACAATACTCAGGTAGACTGGGGTGTTGTAACCATGTTCAAAAAGTACTAAGGGGTCCGACGTGTGCTAAGAAAACATCAGAGATGCTCTACCTTTTCTACATAAATGCATCGAGTTGCTGCCTTTTCCTCGGCGGATTAAAAGTTTGAATTGATGAGCCTTCAGACAGGTGTGCCAAATGAAGAGGCCAGTGGTGAACATGAATATATTAAGGAGAAATTGAATAGTTTATGTCACAAACTGAAATTAAAAGCTGAAGGCAATGCTTTTCTTACCATCAGAAACTGAATGTTTTATTTTCATCAGTAAACATATGTAATTTTGATGGTTCTCTATCTTCTTCCATATGTATTCAATATGGAAACAGTTCTGTCCCCCGGCTCTATAAGTGGAGCCACAAACATGCTATAGGTTTTTTTTTTTCAGAAATAAAGGCTCTTTTCTGAATTTGGCCTTCCTGTGCCTTCATGCAATAATAGTGTGAGATTCTATGCACCATCATCCAATCCTTGTGCAGCCTGACGGTGTTGGTAGTTAAGTCTCAGTGTGCTCACAATTTATTTGACTGGAGCAATTCGAAGACTTCTTATCTCTTTGAAGGAGCAGCAAGCGCCAGGCTCCCAGACTGTGCACTTTATCAGATCCAGCTGCATATTTAACCCCTCGCTTTTGAATAAAAGTGAAATGAAAAGTCCAAAATGGGCAATTTCTCCAGGCTGCTGCATGCTGTTGTCTCATAGAAAAGTATTTAGACCTTAAGCTTAATACCAAATGTCAGGAATGTGAGAAATACTGATATTTAGTCACCATCTGCTGCTCAAGCAACAGCCAGATATTTTCAATAGTTCTGAATGTGAAGTGGATCGAGTGATTACATTCTGATAAATCCAAAGTGATCTTTTTCTAAACTGAATCAGCTTGAGTCTCTTTTCAGCAATGTTGTGTGTGATCCCGCTTTAACAGCAGGAAAGCAAAGGACCAGAAAACACGATCCAGTCAGTTGTCTCCAGTCAGCTAGCAGAGATTGCAGCATTTTCCAACTCACAGATTTCTGGGAAAATGTTCACCACTGAGCCAGCCATGCATTCAATTATAAAAATGTAGATCCAGGGATGACTAATACAGGATTATGAAGATCAGCCACTGCTCTCTTAAGATTTGAGCAACGTAAAGATAGACATGATTTTTTTTTTTTGCTTCTTTTACTTTTAAATCTTTCAAACTATGGCTTTCAGCAGGGACTCACGGTCCGACCCGTGTGTGCTTCCTGACAAAGCACATGCTCTCAGGTGCAGTGGACAGGTTCTACAGGTCCATACACTAGGTGCCCATTGACTGTGCCTGGAACCTGCAGCACAATACGGCGTCCCGTCTCCAGAATGCAGTGTCTCAGGAACAAGCAACTGTGGTTTTCAAGACTGCACCACACCCTGAGAGCAATCAGGATGATTCCAAACACCTGTGTGGCAGGTGAACCAATTTCATCCTGCAACAAACACAGGAACTAACTAATAGAGAGTTTCTATGAAAACATTTTGGTCTTGATTCACTAATGTGTGAAATGGGACTAAACAAACAACATATTTACACTTTTGGATGTTGGATGAACTCTTTGGATGTTTATAAACTACTATCAAATATTTTGTCCATTGAAAGACTATGGTGCACTATTTGCCCTAAAAGCTTTATGATCTTTAAATATGCATTGCTCTGTTTGAGAAAAAACACGATTCATTCCCACATTACATTGCCACAAGTATTCTATCACTAATCTAAGCAAAAAGAATACCAGGTAATCCAACCATCTCCATGGCCATAGGTGTATAAAACCATCACATAGATGTACAAACAACTTCTACAGACAACTGTGATGAAATGGATTTCTCTTAAGAGGCTCAAGAATTACAGCATATGTTTTATAAGAGGATTTCATCTGTGTAGAAAGTCTGGTGAAAATTCAACATTGGTGAACTTTCCACAATCGACTCTCAGTGGTTTCAGAAGTGATTGGGAACAACATCATTTCAGCTGTGAAGTGGGACCTCATATAAAATGGCAGAGTGCCAAAGTCAAAAAGTGACCCGAGGGGTGTGCCAAAATATCGATATTATAATATATTGCAATATTTAGTCCTGCAATTGATTCTTGATGGGTTCTCACCAAGTATTAAAGAGGCTGTTGCGCTGAGGGTTTGAGTCACGTGACATGGAACTGTTGAGCAGCTGGGCGAGCTGTGTCGGACATTTAATGGCGACGCATGAGAGGATTTTTACTAATTGATAGCAAGTATTGCGATATTATCGATAATGTGAGCCATGTATCACATCGTATCATGAGGTACCCAGTGATTCCCAGCCATACTCTAAGCACGCGCTGTAAAAACAAACAGCTTAGTGGGAGCGAGGTATAAGTGATTGGAAACACTTACCAGAATTAACTGGACTGTACTGTACCACTCCTTATCGCAGCGGACCGGACCGGACCACTCAGTGAAAATAAGGCTTTAGCAAACTTCATACAAACTTAATTCATATTTTCCTTGTCTCCTAAAGAGGGAAGTGATATAGTCAGGGTGATGTTTAGGACAGCCAAAAGGAGCAGATCTCAGAGTAAGAACGAGTTTTAATGTCACCAGAAAACAGTCTTGGAGTTTGGTGGCAAATGTTGTAGGAGCTCCTCCACTCCAGCAGGTGGCGAAGGTTCTGGGGGATGACGCACCCCGCGCGGATATGTGCGAAGAAAGGCAGGAAGTGAGGAGCCGAAGATCAGAGGACGCCGGCGTGGGGAGATTCCCTCGGAATACTTGAGACGAGACGAGACGAGAGGCTTGAGACGAGACGAGACGAGCCGAGAAGAGCCGAGGCTTGAGACGAGACGAGACGAGCCGAGAAGAGCCGAGGCTTGAGACGAGACGAGCCGAGAAGAGCCGAGGCTTGAGACGAGACGAGACGAGACGAGAGGCTTGAGACGAGACGAGATGAGCCGAGGCTTGAGACGAGACGAGGCTTGAGCCGTGAGACGAGACGAGGCTTGGCCGTGGGCCGTGACGAGCTTGAGCCGTGACGAGACGAGGCTGGACGTAATCCCTACAGAGAAGCTGAGACGTTCCGGCAAGAGGAGCCAACAGGAGACATCTTATGAAGGGAGAGAACCAGGTGGTTCTCATCAGACGTGATCACGTCAACCAACAGGCAGTTCCACTGAGGTAAGAGCGGGGCGGACATGACATAGCACCCCCCCTCAACGACCGCACCCGACGGTCGCCCAGGCTGCTCAGGATGCTCAAGGTGGAACTGAGCAATGAGCTCCGGATCCAGGATGAAACCGGGCCGGGACCCAGGAGCGCTCCTCCGGCCCATAACCCTCCCATCCCACGAGGACTGGTAACCCCGGCACGGCGACGAGAACGTAGGAGGCGGCGCAACGTGTAGGCGGGGCCCCATCGATGAACCGGGCCGGCGGGGGACCCCTTGGAGGGACCACCAAAGGACTCGAAACAACAGGCTTGACCTGGAGACGTGAAAGGTGGGGTGCACACGAAGAGGCCTGGGCAATCAGCCGCACAGCCACAGGTTGACCACCTTGGCAATCGGGAAGGACCGACAAACCGGGGTGCCAGCTTCCTGGTCTCAAGTCGAAGGGGCAGGTCGGCAGTCGACAACCAGACCCTCTGACCCACCTGATACGTGGGCGCAGGAGACCGCCGTCTGTCCGCTCCAGCCCGATACCCGTCGACAGTGCGTAGGAGCACCTGTCTGGCCTGCCGCCACGCTCGTTGGCACCGTCTAGCAGAAGCATGGGCAGAAGGCACGGACACCGATCCTTCCTGGGAGCAGAAGAGAGGGGGTTGATAGCCATACACCACGTGAAAAGGCGAGAGCCCAGTAGCAGAGGAAGGGAGGGAGTTAGTGCAAACTCGGCCCAGACAAGGTTACCAGACCAAGCGGTGGATGCGGCTACAGAGGAGGCGCAACGAGGTCTTCAACTGTTGATTAAAGCCGCTCTGCTTGGCCATGGACTGAGGAGGAACCAGAACGACAAGCTGACAAGACATTGAGAAGACGACAAAACTCGCCCAGAATCTGGAGGTGAATTGCGGACCTGTCAGACACAATGTCCCTGGGAATCCATGAAGGCGGAAAACATCCTGAAGGAGAACCTCCGCGGTCTCCTTAGCAGAGGGGAGTTTGGGGAGAGCAATGAAATGGACCATCTTAGAGAACCGGTCCACCACAGTCAGCACCACAGTCTTGCCACAGGAAAGAGGTAGGCCCGTAACGAAGTCATGGAGATTGGGACCATGGTCGATGAGGAACAGGAAGAGGGTGAAGATACCCGCAGGGGGTTGAGTGGTTGGCTTGACTTGGGCGCACTCGGGGCATGCGGCCACGTATTTCCGAACATCCGCCTGAGAGTAGGCCACCAAAACCGTTTCTGATAAGGGTCTGGGTTCGCCTCTGACCAGGATGGCAGAACAGACGAGAAGCGTGGAACCACTGGATCACCCTGGCTTCAGGGATCAGGAACAAAGATACACCCTGTGGGGCAAGCAGAGGAGATCCAGTATTCTCGTTAGCAGCCATTACCTCCCTTTCGATGTCGGTCCTGAGTATTGCAGTCGTGCAGATTGCGGCAGGATGTATTCTGGAGGAGGCTGAATCACAGGTTCCTGATCCCCCTAGATAGTGCGTCTGCTTTGGTGTTCTTGGAACCAGGTCTGTAGGATAGAACAAAACAGAAGCGACTGAAAAAGAGAGCCCAGCGGGCTTGGCGGGAGTTGATCCTCTGGCAGACTTAAGATACTCAAGGTCTTGTGGTCAGTATACACAAGAAAGGGATCTCTGTTCCCAAACCAGTGGCGCCATTCCTCAGCCTCTTTGATGGCTAATAGCTCCTTATCCCCACGTCATAGTTGCGCTCGGCACTGGTCAGACGACGTGAGAAGAAGGCGCATGGATGTATCTTCTGGTCAAGGCTGCTCCTCTGGGAAAGACTGCCCCAACTCCTGTGTCTGACCATCCACCTCAACGATGACTGTTGGCAGAATCAGGTGTGATCAGTAAGGAAGCGAAGTAAACAGGGTTTGAGTCTCTGGAAAGCCCTCTCAGCTGCCTCCTCCCACACAAAGGCTTTCTTAGGGACGTGAGGACATGGCAATGGAGCCGCAACGGCTGTAGTCCCTGTAAAGCGCCGATAGAAATTAGAAAACCCCAGAACCGCTGGAGTTGCTTGCGGTTGTGGGGTCTTGGCCAGTCAAGGACTGCCTGGACTTCCTGGGATCCATCCTCACCTTAACCACACTCTATTATCAAACCCAGGAACGACGTGGTTGTGACGTGGAACTCGCATTTCTCCTTGACGTAGAGCTTGTTCTGGAGCAGTCTTTGGAGTACGGTGCGAACGTGCTGGATGTGTTCAGCCTCGGTACGGGAGAAACGAGGATGTCGTCTAGGTAGACAAAAACATATTTGTTAAGCATGTCACTCAAGATGTCGTTGACCAGGTTCTGAAAACAGCAGGTGCGTTGGTTAACCAGAACGCAAGACTTGATATTCGAAGTGGCCAGAGGTGTATTGAAGGCCGTCTTCCATTCATCTCCGGCTCTCATCCTGACCAGATGGTAAGGCATTGCGGAGGTCCAGCTTGGTGAAGATCGTGGCCCCTGTAGTAGATCAAAGGCAGAAGACATAAGGGGAGAGGGTACCTGTTACGTACGGTTATCTGGTTTAGGCCTCTGTAATCGATGCATGGTCGAAGTCCCCCGTCCTTCTTTTTGACAAAGAAGAAACCAGCACCAGCAGGAGAAGAGGAAGGACGTATCAGGCCAGCAGCCAGGGACTCCTTGATGTATTTCTCCATTGACTCCCTCTCAGGTCCTGACAGAGAATACAGACGGCCTCTGGGCGGTGGACGTACGGTAGCAGTTCAATGGAACAGTCATATGGGCGATGCGGAGGTAAAGATGAGCCTTCACCTTGTTGAAAACCTCCTTGAGACCGTGGTAGACTGAAGGGACTTTGGCTAGGTCAGGATACACTTCCACTTCAGTAGATGAGGACCTGAGGTAAAAACCTCCATGGGCGCGAAGGCAGGTGTTGTGGCACCCTGAACCCCAACCAAGTATCCTCCCTGAACCCCAATCGATCTGAGGATTGTGTGCTCTCAACCAGGATAAGCCCAGAAAAGTGGTGAGTCAGTTTGTTGAATCACATGAAACTTTATTTCCTCAAATGGTTCTCCAGTTGCATTTTTAACTGGTTCAGTAGTAAGACGACTGACTGTGATGAGGTGACCATCAATGGCCTTGACGAGGAGCGGCTGTGGTAAGGGGAGGACTCTGATACCCCAGCGGCGGACCACCTTCTCAGAAACAAAATTACTGTCAGAGCCAGAGTCAATAAACACAGTCTCAGAAAAAGTTCTACCTTTCACGTGAAAGCAGGCCCTGGTCTGGGAAACCACCTGAGAAGAGGAAGATATGGAACGGCTCACACCACGTCTTCCCTTCGTATGGAGCCCGGTCTTTTGCTGGACATGCATCGAGTCTGTGGCCAGCAGAGGCACAGTAAAAGCAGAGCCCTTCGTTAACACGTCTCTCTCTCTCCTCGCGGGTGACACGTGTTCGACCCAGCTGCATCGGTTCATCCTCAGTTACTGGAGGGTAAGCAGGACTCGATGGTCTTGAAGGAGGACAACGAGACTGGTTGGACCCTTGCAGCAGAGGCCTGCGCGGTCTCTCCTCCTTCCTCTCTCGCATCCGGTGGTCTATCCGAGAGGCTAAGGTGATGAGGCGGTTCACATCCTGAGGGATGTCGCGGGCAGCCAGTTCATCCTTAACGTGCTCCGAGAGACCCCGGTAGAACATATCGAACAAAGCATAGTCATTCCACTGGCTGTCAGCAGCCAGTGTGCGGAACTTGAATTGCGTAATCATCAACAGTGTCTCTGCCTTGGCACAAGCGGGATAGCTGATGAGCCGCATCCTGTCGAGGTGTCACAGGATCGAACACTCTGCGCAGTTCGGCCGAAAAACGGCGGTAAGTGAAGACCTCAGAGGCTCTTGACCATTCGGCAGTTGCCCACTGTGCTGCACGACCCTTTAGAAGGGAGATGACATAAGCCACTTTGGTTCTTTCGTCGGCAAAAAGAAGATGAATGCAGAGAAAACATGATGTCACACTGGGTTAGAAAGGTGCGACACACCACTGGATCCCCATCGTACCTCTCTGGAGGCTGGACGTGTGGGACGTGTACAGGTTGACTGACGGGGGCTGCCTGGGCCGCTCTTGGTGTGATTGTCACTTGGTCTAGTCTCCTGGTGATCTCCTCCACACCTGACGACAACTCCCCCAGGCGAGTCTCATTGCTGCATATGGACGCCTCCACCCGCGTCCTCCACTCCTGATCCGCTTTTGGGTCCATCTTGGCCGGAACGTTCTGTCAGGGTGATGTTTAGGACAGCCAAAAGGAGCAGATCTCAGAGTAAGAACGAGTTTTAATGTCACCAGAAAACAGTCTATGGAGTTTGTGGCAAATGTTGTAGGAGCTCCTCCACTCCAGCAGGTGGCGAAGGTTCTTTGGGGGAATGACGTCACCCCAGCGCGGGATAGTGCGAAGAAGGCAGGAAGTGAGGAGCCGAAGATCAGAGGACGCCGGCGTGGGGAGATTCCCTCGGAATACTTGAGACGAGACGAGACGAGAGGCTTGAGACGAGACGAGACGAGCCGAGAAGAGCCGAGGCTTGAGACGAGCCGAGAAGAGCCGAGAAGAGCCGAGGCTTGAGACGAGACGAGCCGAGAAGAGCCGAGGCTTGAGACGAGACGAGACGAGACGAGAGGCTTGAGACGAGACGAGATGAGCCGAGGCTTGAGACGAGACGAGGCTTGAGCCGTGAGACGAGACGAGGCTTGGGCCGTGGGCCGTGACGAGGCTTGAGCCGTGACGAGACGAGGCTGGACGTAATCCCTTACAGAGAAGCTGAGACGTTCCGGCAACGAGGAGCCAACAGGAGACATCTTATGAAGGGAGAGAACCAGGTGGTTCTCATCAGACGTGATCACGTCAACCAACAGGCAGGTCCACTGAGGTAAGAGGCGGGGCGGACATGACAGATATAGATATCTAAACAAATGATCTCAAAAGTTACCAATATTAACTTTAGGATATTTTTTTTCAAATGACCCAAAAATTTTTAAAGGGAATCAACTGTATTCTTAGTGTTATAAAAATGTATTATTGAAAATGTTATTGCATCATTTAGCCATAAATGTAACAAAGCTGACAAAGTCATGGGTCAAAATGAACGTTTTCTACTAGTTTTCCATGAACAGTATACTCAAAAGAGTGTGATCAACCACAGCGTGACATCATTAACTCCATCAGGAGAGAACATTCTTCTCTGTGAGGAATTGCAGCCCATTTGCCCATCAGTCACAGAGGAGACATCAGTCTCTGGTTTAACCATGTTGAATCACTGGCTGTATCAACCGCCTGGAACGACAAAATTAAGCTCTTAAATTTCCCTAACACTGCTTGATGAGTGATGAATCTCTCAGGCTTCCGGGCACTCTCATCCTTTACCAGAGACAGGCTGATTGTCCTGTGATACTTCTGCCTGCCACAGAGACTGATGGGCAATACAGTATACATATCTGAGGCAGAGCGAGAAGGTGAGAAATTGAAAAACTGATGTATGCCATCATTATGTGCGCTCCTTTGACTTAAAAGGTTTATTAAGACAGTCAGTGTGTGATCTGAATAAATTGAATCATTAATGCTGCGGCTCACATTTCTGCGAATTAGGGCAGGTAGTTTCCATTAATGGAGAGCGCATCGGACTAAATTAGAAAGTGCCAATGAATAGAAAGGAAACATTAAGTATTGATTTTGCAAAGAGATTTAAAATAAAGTAACAGAAGCCCAACGAAGGAAAGAAACTAACTCATCGTTCATTTAGATTTTCTTAAAAAAAAAAAAAACACACACAAAAATCTGATGATAGCTCAATAATTAGAGAGAAGAGTTTTTTTGGTTCTTAATTTCCCCTTGCTTCACTTGGCAGTTGAGTAAGGATGTGAAAGTAGAACGCTAATGATGAACATTTAACACATGACCCACGCAGACATGCCAGCCATTCCGACTCACCAACGCTGGATGAAAAATTTACATTGTGGATCACCTCAGTCAATATTCCCATTAAGCCCTAATCAATTGACGATTAACAAGCTGTTTCTCAGCGAGCCAAATAATTGTTTCTGGTTATGCAGAGCAAATCGCAAGCAACATGCAACCGCCAATCCAATTACATGAGATCTTAAAGGAAGCTGAAGAATTGTTTCATGACATTTCCTTAAATGTTTAGATTTTTTTTCAGAAAAGTATCGAAACGTCTTCTTTAAAAAAAAAAAAGCAAGAGTCTAAACAATTAATAATGCACAGAAAAATGTTGAAATTAGACTGTCAGGGAAGATATGTGTTTAATCTAATCTAATCTGACTCTAAGAATAACAGTATTGGATGGGAAAATGCTTATTCAGAGATTTCTTTCAGTACAGGCCTTTGGTGATTGCAGAGAAGATTTCCTAAATGATTTTAGATGAAAAAAGTCATCAATTGAAATAATCACTCTGGTATGGGTCCAGAAAAGGTAATACAGGAAATTAGCTTTGTGGGGGAAAAAGATGCAATCAAAATAAGAAATAACAAAATAAGCCGTTTGTTGCCATTTTTGAGCTTTGGCATCACCACTGCTCTCTCAACACAGCCTCCCATAAAAATACAATAGTCATTTTCAAAATGCAATGTCCTTTCGATTTCTGCACAAAGCCAACAGGAAAATGGCTTCATCCCTGGATGCACTTGTCCGCCCGTCTGGGCTCAAAAGGTGCAGAGATAAACAAGGTGGAAGCGAGATTAAAATGTCTCAAACATTCCTGCTGTTTAATTGAAATCTCCCTCGGGGGCAGCGCCGAGGGGACGAGAGGGCGGAAAGGTTGTTGTGAGAGCAGCCGCTGGGGACGCTCGTAGGTGAGGCCTTTCTGTCATCTGCCTTCAATACAACATGATGAATGTGGGACATTAGTGTCTTGAAAGAGATTGGGGTGTGCCAAAAAACAAATAAATACACCAAACATTGTATTTTTGCATGGTGTTTTGATTAATTTGTTATCACAAATAACCATGCAATAAATTTAATAATAATAAATTATTCCAAAACACCAGAAGACATTTGGATTCCAATTATTTAGAAAACAAAATTCTATCACTGACATCTCTAATGTCTGATCTCACCCCCCCCTTCCACCAACTGAGCACCAAACCATGTGACTGACACTCCTGAGTGATGGCTTATGTCAAATCAATGAGATGTGAACAAGTGCTGTGATAATGTTGTTAGCCAGCATCATTTTCTCTTGTTCTTGGTTGAGGTGGTGATTGATAGAGGTGATGGCTATTTTGTCCAAGGTCAGTGGAAGCAGGGGTGTTAGAACTAAACTCGCCTTTGCTGCGTGTGTCCTTGAAAGTGCACAGCAAGAAAGCATTTAAAAGCCATTCTTGAGCAGTTGGGATCACTCGTGTTCATCTTCTTAAAGGGGATCCTTAAAGCGCAAAGAGAACAGAGGATTTTTTTTTTTCATTTTTTGAAAATTCAAGCTGCTTCTGAAGGCTTATTACATGAAGCAACGCCAGCGCTGTTGAAAATGTTTCAACTCTGACCTGTTCAAAAGCTGAAAGTGAGTGCAGAGAAGCTGAGAAACAAAGCGTGAATGGCTTTAATGACTGCTTAAACGCTGGGAAAATGTCACTCTGGGTAGTGTGAAGAAAAGCCTCACAAAGACACATTCATTAATATCTCTTTTGGTGTGCGGCTATAGTCCCTGAAGGTGGGAAAATAACTGCAAAAGAACTGAAGTCAAATGGTTCTAGTGTTACTTTATGCAAATCCAACAAGCTTTTTATTTCTTGCTTGATCCTAAAGGGATTATTTTCACAAAAGTTAGAAAAAAAAACACAAGATATCTCAGCAGTTTTTTGGCCACCCTCTTCATGGCTCGAGGTGATTATGTGGATAAACTCCTGTCATTCTTCCTTAACACTAAACCCACTGGTGAATTGCCTTTCTTGGATTTTTAATTAGCTAAACTGTGAATATTAAGTACCTGAGAAAATACTTTTTCTTTCTGTTAAACAGATTACAGATGCTCACTCGATTCCCAATTAGCTGCCTGAATAAAGGTGTATGTTTGTTTGCCTCATTTGTTAATGCCCAGCATGCAAATGGTGAATGGGTAATTCAACAAGAGAGACAGAACAAATGAATGTATTTTCCTTTGATCAGCGGCAATGAATTCATTTATAAGGGGAAATTTGGACTAATGGATGGCTTCATAATCAGAGACGCAATTAATTCCTTAAATTCTAAACTATTTTAATCACACATTTCAGGAAGTATCAAAAAATGTGATGAAAATCTAATTTTAAACAATGCATATTCAATTGCATAAACATTTATACAATTACTTGTATTACTTTTTTTTTAATTAAAAGGGAATTAAATGTAGATTCTCATTCTGGATCTAAGTCAAATGTGCAGAGGATGCAGTTCCACGGCCTCACTTCTGCTTTTAACCATCTGGTGGCACTCTTCCAGCTTGTCAGGAAGGAGGAGTGAGCTCCACCGGCAGTCCTGCAGTGGGACCGATGCTGCAGCGCCCACCGAACAAAGGCTTTTGTGATGAAGATCTCATTCAGCCTATCCTTACAAGTAAACATCCATCTGGATTTTTTTTTCTTTTTTTTCTGCCCCCTTTTCATTCCCTAAATATATATATATATTTTTCACATTTTTACACTATTGTTCATTAACAGAACTGAAATAGCCAGTGCGTGTCACAGCCATAGACAGCCCATGATTAATGAGATGCATCAGCTAATGATTTTATCAGTGATCAAGAGCAGCTCAGGAAGTGACACTTTTACATTACCAATCATTGAGTGTGACTTGTGAGTGATTTAATTATTGTCAGATTGTTTAATATGTTGCATCCATTATTGTATCAGATTAATCTTTTCCACACGGTTATTAAATGATGCATGTCATTTCTCATTAGTTTTGTAAAAAGAATCAATAAAAAGCAAAAAATTCAGAAAAAAATTCTAATGTGACGCAATATACCAACTAGGTTTAATAAAAATGAATAAACTCTAATAAAAACACGATACGAATAATAGTTGCTGCTGGAGACAATGCATCTTTTAAAACTTCTACTTTTCTGTCACTTTATTAACACTATTAGCTTATTTCAATCAGATCTTATTAAAAGGGTTTAGCCCCTCTTTTCGCTGAGTGGCAGCAACCCCCCCGTACCACGCCCCTGTTTTGACTGTCAGCATCCCCTCCTCTCGTCTCCCCTCTCAGACCCTAATGAGCCATCTCCTGGGGCAGGGCTTTCCTCCCCAGCAGGGGTAAAGAGGCCATCATGTTGCTCATCTAAAGACGACACATAGCCATGACTTCCCCCTAATTGTGTGTCTGTGTTGGCTCATTTGTTTTCATCGTTAAAAATTCAACCCCCCACCTCCACTTATAGTTCAGCAGTAAGCAATTTGGGAGAAGCAGGTCCTCTCCGGTGGTTTGGGAGAGCTTTGAGGCCTCGCTTCTTCTCTGATGTATGGAAACACCCAAAGACACACAAGAGGAGGCGGACTTAAAAAACTACAATACAGCCGCAAAATGCATAAACACCGCTTTTTTCTCATTCATTTATTATGCATACAGACAAAGCCGCAAAAGAACACACGTTAGTGGAGGCCTCCTGGGAATGCTTGCATCTGTGGCGAATTTGAAAGTAGTAAACATTGAGCCCAGACTGGCTGTGACCTGTAGAAGAGGAGACCTTCAGCTGAGACATTAAATATTGATGCGCCAAAGTTATGCAGATTGTTTATTGACTGGTTTCGCACAAAAAAACAGGAAAAAATAAATTAACATTTGTCCAGTTAGCCCCACCTGGCATAATTAGTCTGATTTCTGAATAATTTGTCCGAAAGCTCATCCTCTTGAGGAATACTTTCAAGATGTGTGACCTTGCCTAATTTTTTTTCCTTGAGAAAGTTTTCCATTTCTGAATGGATCAAATTGATTTAAACAAAATAACTATTTAGTACTTCAATCACACACAGATGAGGTTGATTGGAGATAAACAGAGCCCTCCTCCCTGTCACTTGACTTGCCTGTGACATTTGCCAGGTGGTGTTTGCTTTTGCCATGCTTGCAATGTTATTAGTTTAATGCCACAGAAGCATCCTGTTTATCTGACGGGAGGAAATTAAAGCTCATCTGAAGTGCTCTTTTGAGCAGAAGCAACAGCTAACAACCCAGTGGTATAAAAACACATCATTTTGAACGGTTATTGGTCGTTAGCATGGAGTGATTACACAGCATATATGTAAATATGTGTATATAAATTAAACACATTATAAAAGATGGATTCAAATTAAAAATTATTTTTGCTTTGGCGTTTGCGCAAGCCACAAAGCGTATGGTTTCTTTGAGCAGAAATTCCAAAAGCCTTTTTAAATAAATAGAGCCGTACGGTCAGGAGACATGAAGCCTACCAATCGCTGTCTCTGCTATAAAACACAGCATAAGCCTGGTTATGGTAAGGAAATGGAAAAGATGGACATTAATTCTTAAAACTGAATAACAAAACATTTGGAATAGCTTGATGATAAAATCTGGCTCTCAGTTGCAGATCAAGAATCTCCAACAGCATAATTCAAAACAAAAAAAAAAATGGCTAAGAGCGTAATACCAGACTATCCTAAATTTCAATCCAATTTCAATTCAATTTTATTTATATAGCCCAAAATCACAAAGAAATTTGCCTCATTAGGCTTCAAAAAAATCAAAATCCACTATCTGAAGAAGGCACCTCTTAAACCTGAGATAAATTGAGCAATTTGCTCTCTATAATAGGTGGACCAAAATACCTGCCAACAGGTGTGAAAGTCTTATAAACATTACAGAAATCCGTTCATTGCAGTACTTACTTCCCTCAAAGTGTTGTGCAAAAACGATTAAATAAAGGTGCAATCTCTATTGTCTAGATCTGTTTTTTTTTTTTTTTTTTACTCTGTTGAACACTACAGTGCCAGAGCACACCCAGAACCAATCCATTTTCCAAACCGGCCTTATTCTTTTGGGAATGCCGGAACCTTTCCCAGTTATTATTGGGCAAAAGAAGGGTATACACTCTGGATGGTTCAGCGGTCCGTAGCAGGCCATCACAGACACCTACAAGCACACACACTCACATTGTCACCTCTGGGACAATTTAGAGTCATCAATTGATCTGTAGAGCATGTTTTTAGACTGAAGGAGGAAGCTGGAGTGCCATGAAAAAACCCAAATGTGCATAGAGAAACATGCAAACTCCACACAGAAAGGTCCCAGCTGGGATTTGAACCAGTGCTTTCTTGCTGTGCTTACCACCATGCAGCTTCACCAGCTGACTGCAGCTAAAACAAAGCTACCAAGGTAAATCAAGATAAAGACACATCTGGTAAATATGATCTAGTATGATCTTAAACACATTCAAGGAAAAAAATCTAAACACGAAGAAGATGATTCTATAGGAAGACATTCTTCTGCACGTGTATTTGCTTATCATTTCATACAAATCAAGAAGGTTTTTATTAGACTGGACAATTTAAACCCTTACATAAAATTTTTATTTTATTGAAACATAATTCATCAGTGTAGCAACTAAAGAAAGAGAGACGTGGGGGTTAACACGCTCCGAGTATTGGAGTCCAGATATGTCTTTATCTTCATATATATCTGAGTGCAGTAAAAAACTATTTGACTCTCCTTCTTGCTGTAAAACAGCTGGTGTAGGAGGAACCAAATCAAACATTGAAGCCAAGAAAAAAAAAAGAGGAAATGAAATCATGAAACAATTAAGGAAATTGCTTTTTATAATCAGTCACATCCCACTCCCCTCTAAATTGGGTTACAATTATGACAAAAGACATATTTGAGTAAAAAGACTAAAAACAAGTTATTTCCATGAAACGTTTAGAGAATTCAATGACATCAGTCTGAACGGACTTTAAAATAAACATAGTGTTAGTTGATGTTTAAAACAAATTTTCTTCAGTATGAATTTTTATTAACTACAGGAAGTCTACGAAATAGACTTTTAGTTGTGAAGTTGTGTGAAATCCATAAATCTAAAGGGAGCTCTGCAGTTGTATAACTCCATCAAATCAATAAATGGATAGACTCCATGTGTCTATTACTAAGATTATAAAGAGCACTTCAGGTTCTGAATCACATTTTTAGGGGCACTTAAACGCCCTTCAATCTCAGTATATTCTGATTGTATTACATACATTTTCTACCGTGTGACTCTTTCAAGATGCTATGAAAGTTACATCTTACTTTTAAATAGCAGAAAATGTAAATTTATCCTTGGGCTTTTTTCGTAAGCATAGAAACGGTTTGTAACTTGCCTCAGGCAGCAGTAATGTAAGGAAGATGTTTGCATGAGTTTAAGGGCAGCCAGAAGCAACGCGATGACTAACACAGAACAAAATGTAAACAGACGGAGGAGGTGGTGCATTCATGTCACAATTTCCCCCCTTTACAATACATCTCTTTGTTAGATTATCTTATTTTAATGCTACGTACCTCGCTCCAAATCATTGTGAAATGTCGCACACTGTGAGGAAAGGTGGATGGAATAACAAATCTATTCCGCTGCAGTGGAGTCGGCCTTGCTTTGTGATCAAGTCAAAGAAAGGCTTATAGCGGGTGCATGGTTTGGCCACCGGTGGTCGGTTCTTCCTGGGTGTTGCAGCTCTACCAGCACCACATGGAATTACAGCGCATCCCAACCTTCTGTTTGGTCAGTCAGACCAGCACAGATACACTTTGTTGGGAATTAGGCCAAACCAGGCAGCACCATGTGGTTAATCCCTTGATGAAACCGTGCTGCCAAACGAGGTTGGCAGCACGGGTATACAGAACAGAGACGTATCCCGAGTACCAGACTCTCTGTGGTGTTGGTTTCTTTATGCCAAAGACAATAGATACATGCAGAAAGATCAAGAGGAAGACAGAGATACAGTGTCTTAGCCTGAGGTGAGACACCTGTTACTGTCTTGACGTGACAGCAAAAACAAAATTCTGTGTTGTTTATAACTGAGCTCCAGCAGCTGACACATTTATTTATGACTATTTTCCTGAGGGTTTTGTGTTGAGCTGTGCAGCTTGTCCAGCGTTACTTCTCAGAGGATAAAAATGTGACGGAGGCAATGATCTTCTTTTTGAGCCCCTCTGGCGTAAATTTTATTATCAGCATCTTTGTCTTTCAGGGAAGTCTAGTTTGCACTGAAGAAGTAATAAATCCAGTAGGATGCAAATGCACAACACCCTCTGAGAAAGTAAATCAATGATGGCAGCCATGCTGCAGGGAGTACATCGAGAGTATTTTTGGTAAATATATCACCTCCAAAATAACAACAACAACTGATATTTACAGTACTTAGAGCAGAGCGCACAATAAAATCAATTAATTATTGCATTTTTTGAGGATAATAAGTGCACAAATGATCGGTTTGATGATTCGTGTGTCCATTCCAGGTTGTGAAAACAAACACTCAGGGAGAGTCAGGCACAGAGCATGCAATTGTGTGGGGTGTAGGTGGAGGGGATTACCCTGACAGACTGATTGTCATGCAGGTGGAGTACGTCTTTCTCTAAATGCAGCAATGTTTTGCAGCAAGCAGTTGCTACTCTGCTGCGGTCAAGCCCTTTCCTCAAAGCTCATGCGGTGCAGGAATCAACAATTTTTTTCACCAGTGTTATCTTTCCTACACGCACACAACACACACTACTGAAAGAAATACATTTCATAGCGGGAAACAAAATAAAACAAACTCATTTGAGCTCTGCTAGAAGAGAAGTGCAACTACAACGTTTTGCCAAATTGCGAGTACAAGAATTACCATGAAATTATGCGTAACACGGTTACATCTGTAGTTTATGCTAACGCAGAGCACAGAGCACCTGCAGTTGACATATGTGCTGCTGCTGTGCATTCCTAATAAGAATATGAATACACATACATTTATTTTTAAGTGTCTTTCAAGTCTTCAAAGAACAAATTAAAAGGAAGTTAAAATGCAATTAAAGAAAATATGTAATAGTGATCAGTGAAACAGTGTCAGTGCATGGACAGCTGTTATGAGGGTTAGGCCAGTTGACAGTTTGAGTGTAGATTAAAATTTGGGACTAGAGCAACTAAAAGCAAGGGGAAACTGTCAGGTGAACGCTCATTGTTGACGTTTGTTATTGTCTTTGTGAATGTATGAAATCCCTTCAACATTGGATGAGGGAGAGGATGATGAAGTCAACGTGTGACTGTGGGATGTAACAGCAATGATGATGAGAGTGACTCCATGCAGTGGAACCATCAGGCACCCCGACGGGCTGGATAGAGACACAAACACTGGCAGAACTTTCCACTTCTAGCAGCAAATTATCGCAAGACTTTCACTGCAAGAACCTTAGGTTTCTCTGGATGGTCCACTGGATATAAGGCCCAACTTCACTCTGTACTGGACACATTTGAGTTAGTGAGAGAACACATCAAAGTCTGGTTCTGCTATGTGGTTACATATGGTAATGTATCAAATGTCAGCTGCTATGATATTGCAATGGTGAGTAAAAATGTACTTTAAATCCCCCTGTGACAAGTTTATTTTTTAAGAAAATGTTCCCAGTAGACTTTCAATTGTAGAATAATGTAGTTTTTTTTTAAACAAAATCCCACAACCTAACTTTCTTAAAAAGCCCTTCTTCATGTTTATCTGAAGCCTCTGTTTCCAAAATCTCCTCTGAGTGGACGTGGTTATTTTGCGCTGAGCAGCTCGACCTGTAGCTAGGAGATCAAGGTGGGATCCATTTGCAACAGAGTTTAATGACATACTGTCGGACAAGGGCAAAACAGGACGATGTCAAAATCCAGGCAGAGGTCAAAAACACGATGAGGCAATAATAGAAAGATCGCTCACAATTGTATGCATGGCAAAACAATACTTTGCACAGAGCAGAGTGCAGAGGATGAATAAATATGGAGTTAATGAGATAGTGCAGGGTAGCTGGTGATGATGTGAGTGGAAGGTGACGGGAGTGAGCAATACTCCGACAAGAGCTCCCTCTGGTGGTTGGAGGTGGAGCCGGACGGTAGATTCCCAATCACTTTTTTTTACATTAATTTATACACATGTACTTATACCATTATAATCGTAATGGAATTAATTTTATGAGGGGAAAAAAACAACTTGTGGAATGACTAGAGGACAGAAAAAATAATAAAAAAGATCGTACATGCATCAGAGTATCTTACATTTAATAGGGAGTTCATGATTAAAGCAAAATTAAATGTATCCTTTTTTTAGCTTTTTTGAGCAAGACGTCAAACCTGAACGCCCAGATGTTGGACTTTTGGAAATAAAATGGAAAATTGAGCCAAATGTAAGTAAAATTTTCATAAACAACTGTTGTGAGTTCAATAAACTCCACCAATCCTTTTGAAAAACTGCTATTAATGGATGGACTGACTGCCTCACACATCTTTGTAGTAACTATGATGTGGAAAACCAAAGCAGAAACTGTCCAAAGGAATAAATCCGTCAGAACGTCTGTCAGTTTCACGGCCCTGCTTTATGTTCTTGATGTTTTCTTCCATTATCAACATTATTTCCGAAGGACATGTTTTTCTGATGGGAAAGGATTCAGGGTCTTGTCACAAAGTAACTGCTTTAGTTCCCAGCTCCCCCAGTATTTCAGATCCTGGGGGGGTTCGCAATAACACGCTGGCACCATTTTATCCATTTAATTGAAAATGAGGGGAGACCACCTTGCAGTTTTATGATCTCATCCTACTTGGAGGGACTTCTGTCCCTGGAGGTCTGTTTAGAAGAAAACCCCTGAAAGAAGAAAAAGTGCCTTTTTTTTCTCCCTTTCTTTGTTTGCGGAGGCGTGTTTGAGCTTCAAACTCCAATGGAAAAATGTGTCCGTACACAAACATTTTTTGTGTGGGTGTTGTAATGCTTTGCTGTACCTATTATCTCCATTTCTTTTGGTAACTCCCGGGCTGAATGGCCCTCTCAATGCACAGTGAGTCAGCAGATCTGAGGGGATTGAAGCCTGAGGATGCTCAGATTAAAACCCAAAGCAGACTTTTTGTAAGCTTTGTGTGCTTTTCCTTCATCGAGAGGAGGCGTTGCAACAATTCCATCCATGTCTGCATCATGTCACTGTACTGCAAATGGATGACAGGATAAAAGGTTCCGAAATTACCAAAAAAATGATCTTTTTATATTTTTGTAGAGAATTATATCAAGACTTATGGCTAAGATTTGCAATGTTCACCCATAAAACAGATGGAGCTCCACAAAACCCATGAAACAACAGACTCTGAGTTTTCTATTTCCCAAAATAGCCAGTGATCATTAACTACTACAAGCGACATACAGCCTTTGTAACAAAAAAGCGTCTGTTTATCCTCCATCTGTGGTGGCATCTGTTTCATCCTCCTCTATTTGCCTTCATTTAGTATCAGGAAGACTTAACTGTTGATTTTTTTTTTTCCAAATCCAAAGCACACTACTGTTCAATATAAGCGAGAACACCCCATTTTTTAAGGATAAAAGCTACCTTCATTTTTTAAAAATCTTCTTTCAAGTCAACAACAATCATGCATGAGTGAACTCCAACAATGAAAACGCTATAAAGCTTTCTGTCTTTCAATACTGAGTGGAAGCGTGTGTAGAAATCACTTTTGCTAAAAGCTAGGGTCATTTAAGTCCGTGCGTTCATCTTCTATGAGGTCGGGATCTTGTCAAATTCAATGACCCAAGTAATGGGTCAAGATTATGGTCAAAGGACCTGATGTGTTTTGGGTGGATCTCCATCTGGCAGCTGACCAGCAGGGTCACAGATGAGACAATTGCAGATTTGATTGCAACTAATATCTAACTGCACACTAATGTGTTCTTTTTTTGGAATGCTGTGTAACATACATATAAAACAATGTCAAATTTAAAGTTTCATTTAGCATTAATTCCATTCTGGAGGGATTTTTCCACATATAAAAAGGTAAAGAAATATTTTCTTGTGTTGCTAGCATCCATTTTTCCTTTCAGCACTGTCCCTACTGAAAGGTAATAGAACCTATGAAAATCTAAAGGGGTGTTTGCACCTCTGAAGGAAGTGTGATTCACCACACAATATTTCACACATACCGGGTTCAGCCAGAGGGTGAATGTCCGAGATGCTGTTCAAGAGCCCCTATGCATTTATTCAGGCTTAACCCTCACCCACTGTGAAGGGGATGGTGTGCTGTGTTTGACAGCCATGAAATCTGCAACACAGACACAAAGACACCTCAAAAAAACACCTTGTAGGTTATACAGGCAGACTTCTCAAAGTAGCCATTTGTACCATGTAAATATCTCTACTACAGTTTGGTTTCAATTATTTTAAGATCTGTTGAGCAGATCTTGGTAATCCAGGTGAGCCAGTATGACTTTTTATAATGCGTTTCGTCCACACTTTTATTAATCGTTATAGTATAAGAGGCACTATACTGTCCACACTATGGGTACACCCAATTATAGAGTGCATAGTCACTGAAAGATCTTTTTTCAAACTTTCATAATATAAAAGACATACCAAACTATAATGCTGTGTTCAAACTGGTTCCAGTTGGACACCTCTTTTGAATTCTGTTGCTGCTTGAGGCTTGACCAAAAATGTGTTTAGAAACTAGATGCTCCTGAAGCGTTTGGGATACAATTTCTCCCTCCCAACTCGTCATATACGGGCTTATGGTATGGGTCCCATCCGGGTCCCTTTTGAGGTTTTGAATGTCCCTGATCCACCACTTTTTTACGTCGCAGTTGGGGTACTGGTACTGGTCCAGTCCACATCCTGAGGGTTGGAACCCCTGATTAGCATCTGTGGCCCGGTACCAAATGGCTCCTGGATTCCAGTTCACAACCCATAGGTTAAAGACCCCTGATTTAATGGAAACAGCCAAGACGTCAAAAAATGACGAGTTGGGGAAACTTAAAACGTCAAAAAGTGACGCAGAGGGGTCCCGAACCATATGTCTATACTGTATATGATGAGCTGGGAGTGAAACTGGGTTAGTTTGTGAGAAGCTATTGCCTAAAATTATTAACCTCTTGCAACATGGAAGCATTCACTGTATATCTCATTTTCAATGCATGAAAGACACAGATGACCATAAGAGATCAGGTTTATTTATTTTACAAGAGCTCTACAAAAGCATCGGAAAACACATTTCTACATCTGGGTTCATCATGAGCTTCAGCATCTACTGCAGGAGCTGCATCTGAATGACGACTGCTTTCAGCAGTACTTTCATCTCCCTGTGACCCAGTTTGACAAATTGCTGTCTGGCAATGGTCCGAGAAAGGAAAATATCGAAATAAAAATAAAATCAGACAATTTTCCTGAACGATTCTCCTCCAAGTTAGTTTAGGACTCCCAATGATTATGTCACCAACTCATGCTATTAAAAGCTGACTTCCTGAGTGGTTGATCCAAGGTATCTTCTTTGCCAAAGTTCAGATTTTTTAACTCGTGATTGTCCGCAACGCCCAGAATGGAAGAGTCAATCTTGCTCACATCTGCACATTAACATAGAATTGAGACTAGATGCCCCTGACATTTCTTTGAAAAAAAAAAGCCCTAAAGTGAGCCTCATGGTGCGAAAAATACAGAACAGTTGTCTTTGAAAATTTTCTTTGCTCAAAAATAGGACCTTTTATTATGTAAAAAAAAAAAAAAAAGTAAACATAGTTGTCTTGATTAGGGACTTTAATCCCTAAGGGGGAATTCACAACATCCCTATAACTAAGATGTTAAGGAAAAAAATGCTAAAATAAATCTTATCTTTGGGTCAAACTGAGGCCACAACATTGCAGACTCAGCAGTGTGTGTTTGCATTCATCAGAGCACCAATTAACCATAAAATGTTCCCCATAAAACAGAGGAAGTGACAGAAGTGTGGCATGTTTAATCAGGCTGGCAGTAAGTGCTGCTCAGCCCTCCTCTGATCCACTCCATGTGCAAGTTTGTTCTGCAGACTTTTGTGAGTGCTATAGTCAGACTAAAGAGATGTGAAGGGGACAGTTTTACTATGTAAAGCTGTAAACCTATTTTATGAGGACTTTCACAAGGCTCTGGCTACTCTGTCACTCTTTATCCTCTTAGCAACCGGCTGGCCACAGCTTGACTACGACCTCTGGTCTTGCTCATATTTGCCATTTGCAACCTTCGTAGTCTGAGGTCCAGCTGGAATCCAGGAAGCTGAAAGGCGAGACTTTGAAGCTGGATGTTATTAACACATAATTACACATTTCAGCATTTCTTTTTCAACAGATCCGACTAAAAATGACTCATTTTTTCTGCAACATAAAACAATTTCTCACACAAAGGTTGAGAATAATTCATGTGACGGCTTCTTCTCAAAGCTTGAAGTGACATGAACATGCTTGCGAGGATTTATAAACCCTGTTGCCGCAACGGCTCACAAAGGTGACTAATGAGCATGAGGTGAGAAGTGAAACTTGTCATTAGTGGAGACGATGAGGAAAAAGCTGAAAGGGTCAAGTCTTGTGTGAAAGAAAACAGAAATGGTGGTTGAAACTGCCAAGTAAAACTTGAGCTATGAGGTTCTGATTATGCTGAAAGGACAAAGATTATGGCCCTGCCATCATCTAACACCTTGATTGCATGTCTGTCACCTCCCTGTCAGACTGACTGCTTCATCAAACCTCTTTGTCTGGTGTGATATCCCATTTGGTCTGAGGCCAATCCTTGGAGATCAGAAAAAAAAAAAAACACGATAAAAGCAGTCTGAAAAATATCTGTTAATGTTAAAGTTCTACAATTTCTTTGCTATTATTCTTTGCTTTTATATATGCAATACAACAACAAATATAAAAAGAAAACTAAAAAATTCTACATTGTTTGAAGAACTGCATCAATTCCATGAATTCTTACATTAGGGTTGACAATCAGATCTCATGAGATTATTCATTGGGTTAGTGTGTGTAGAAAAAGATGTTAATTAGGGGTGTAGCGAAAAATTGATTCATCGATATATCACGATATATTGTTTGCCGATACTTGTATTGATTTAAAATTCTGACAAGATGAAATCTAATTAGTTATTCATGAGCGTCCTTCAGCATCTGACTCTTGTTTTGCACTTAATTGTAAATATTTTGGCTAAAATAAAAATTAAAATGAATAAATAAAAAGCAAACATGTAAATAGCTAGGGTTTTTCCCCACTTGTCCAAGAAAGCACCCGTGTTGGAGATGGCAATTTAAACGTGTGACTCACACCTCTGCAAAGTACATTTCATGCAGCAAAACTTGTTACTATTAAAGTCACAGCTTGAATAACTGCAAAGGTGCTTGACAACCAGTGCCAGCATGATTCATCTAGCAGCTGAAAACAAAGAAACGGATCAATCCAGTTGCTAATTAACAAGGAAGTTAAACAAATTAGATTCAAATAATATTTTGGAATATTTTTCTTTGATTATTGTATTTTTAAATGGGAAGAAACGGTTAAAAATGCTAGTAACGTTGTGGTGAATTGCTTCTATGGAGGGAAAATTCAAGCTCACTTCAAATTCAGGAGAAAAAAATTACAACCAAAGTTCTTTTTTTCCTAACGCCTTCAACAAAACACCTCGAATGGTGTCAAAGGGTTATGTAGTGCCGCATCCAAATGACAGAACAATTACAGCAAATGCGAGTTCACTGAACGTAATCTTGACAAGGAGATCACAAAAGTGGTTTAACATTTAAAGGGAAAATCAGGAGTGGATTTATTTGCACAGTTATGGTCTGCATTTTCATTTTTATCTCGTCTTTATGAGACCCAGACACCCAGTCGTCCCCACCCAGGAGCTGTGTCCCTCTGGGTGACCCTTCTATACTCACTCGGACTAAACAATGATATTGGGTCACCTCCTCGTGGCCTAAGACAGATGGCTGGGTCCTCCAAGCAGTCCCCATCACTGCCAAGGTCACCTCCCCTGTGAACATTGCACCTGCACCCCAATACTCCTTATTAGCCTAATTTCTGTCCCCAGCACTACCTTACAGTTTCACAAACACTAAACTGACTTTATTTCTAGTGAGAAAATCCTTCCAATGCTTTAAGTTTAGCAAGAAACACAGGAAACGAAAATCTTTATTTTTCTTTAAACTGTTGACTATCATGTTAAATTATAGATGCCTCCCCAGCAATGCCCCAAATCAATGACCACCTGTGTCATTTGCAGAAATGCTTGACAGAACACTACTGAAGAGGAGGACTATTGATGAAGAGCTGTGATCCATAACCTTGCCTACCTGTCACAGTCACGGAGTGCCTCCCTTTCCCATTCGATACGGCAAACCATCAGATCAATGTCCACAAAAACTACCCCCCCTCACCTCACAAAAACTAATTATCAAAGCATTTTTTTTACTCCTCTATGCTTTGTTTATGCAGCCTGCAATTAGTGGAATAGTCAATAAAAAGCTGGAGGAGGTTCTGGTGAGGGACAAGCCATGGCAGGAGGCGAGCGCTGGAGTGTCAGGAAAACTGCCAAAGCGCTCGGCGCTACAGCGGAGCTGCGCACATGACTGCACAAACTGCACACCGGGAATTTTGATCAACACCCAGACGTGAGATGAGCTGTTTCTGTGAGCTTTTCAGAAACCACGTCTGTGAGCACTACATTCGGTATCATCAACTCCTCTCTGAAGTCTTAGCACTGGTGGGTCTTTACAGCACTTCAGCACGCACTATTAAGTTGCTGTGAACATTTATGACAGGTTTAAAAGACGCCTTTTTATCACTCCCCAACCTATCACAAAAGGGTTGTAATCAGAATTCAAGAGGGAGGGGGTGGGGCCTCCTGCTTTCTGTCGATAACCTGCTCGTCACCAAAGAGCTGTAAAATCCAAAATCCTGCTCTGCCTCGAAAGATCTTATTAAAGAGCAAAAGGATCTGAGTCGGCTTCAACTGCTATTAATCTGTCAAAGTAAACGACAAGTCTTTTCCGTTTAGGTCAACTCGTTTTACGTGAATATGGCGATGTCAAAGGAAAGTTTTGCAGAAAAACTCTTGTGCTTATTAATAAATTACATTAAAGGACAGTAAGCGGCTGTGTTTATTAGTGGAGTGTGCAGCATAAAATAGTCATTAATAAAGTTACCATATGTTTGGCTGTTGCCTGAATGTCTATTGTTTGACTGATTGTCTTTTTGCTCTTCCTTTGTTGTAACAATAAAATGAAACAGCCAGAGCAGTAGCTTCTATTAGTATAGCTTTTTGATTCTTTTCTTGGTAACGTCTTAATGTTTGTTTTAAAAAGTGTCATCTTTTTAGTATTGATTGTTTATTTCAGGATTCAGAGCTCTGTCTCCCTCCTTGGTCACCAGAGAAAGGCGTCTCCTGAATTCTAATACTACATCTCCCAGCTGCCCCAGTGCACAGTTCCCACAGTTCACCTGAATCTCATCTTACAATCCTCCACAGGAAACATAAGCAGCAAACTGAATCTCGCACAGTGTGAAGTATTGTTTGTGCCACCCTGCCTACATCACTGAGCGTTTCTATCTGGACCTGTTTGTCAAGTTCAACTGATTAACTTTCCACACAGGTTGAATGAATGTTTTGTTCATAGAGCCCTAAAAACAGGCTGAAAAACTAGCATAGCAGCACACCAACGCAAGAGTTTTGAACGCTAAAGCCCAAAATGTGCATTTATGTGCATCTACATTGAGCTTTAACAAAAAGTGGTCGCTTGAACATAGCTTTACAAAATTAAACTAACACCTAGATTGTTAAAAGCTTTATTTTTCTCATTATGTGTGTGATGGAGAAGACCTCTTTATTGTGATCGGCTCTTATTAAACATTACAGGCATTTTCTGTCAAAATAAGAGCAATTACGTTGTTCTTATCTTAACGTATAACATGTTGAATTGAGTCTTAATGTAGAATATGAATATATTTACTAATTTTATTCCAAATAAAATCTTCACCTGTATGTTTGAGACAGTCTCTTTCACTCGACGTGGTTTTAGACATAAATGTTGACACCAAGGCCGTAACCCTTGGTGCTAAAAGCAGAGCGATCCATTTTTAATTTTCCTCAGGAGAGCCACCAGGTCTGCTCCGGCAGCTTGTAAAGACCTTCACTTCATAACTATGTGTTGCCAAATATTTAATTAAATCAAAACCTTGATTTCTCTCAACAGAGTTGATTTCCTCCTGGTGTAATTAAAGAGAGTTAAAGGCGTGCTACGTGTTTAACTAAAGAGCTGTGATCAGTGCACACGGTGACCTCGAACATTTTAGACTTGAATCACATAATCCACACAAAAAGCCTCAAATAACAGCCCATTCTTTGCCGATCAAAAGTTCGATGCGTTTAGTAAAACAAAAAAAGGAAAAAATCCCTCCTTTTTCTGAGGATTCTTATGAATTCCTTGAAAATGTTTCTTCTCTTGTTAATTCAAGGTCTAAAATGTATTTGAAGTTTTATTCCAATTTTAATTAATCCTCATACATTTGTACTGTCAGATACTTTTTTTCACTGTCTTTGTTTGATGCCATAGTTTTCAAACATTTTCTTTGAGGCAATTTCGGTTTTTTGTTTGACTGTTTTGTCATTTTGAAGAACATTTATTAAATTAAGGCTTGTTATCTAGTCAGTCTGTTGCATTCCACCAACAACACCTACAATAATAAAATATAGACTTATGTAAAGTATATCCATGTATATTTTATTTTAATTTTTAGAACAGTCATTTTTTTTAAGTTGTGACTCATTTTAGCATAAATCATTTCTCTTTCACTGTTTTTGTTTAACCATTTGGTAAAAGCAGCTCTAGTCAGACTTTTATGAGCTCATAAATGTCCTTTTCAGAATTATCTATGCTATTATTGATTTTCACTCAAAAATTCTTCTTTTTTATATTATAAGCTCTTCATAATGTTTTAGACATAGAAATTAAATCAAACCTTTGGACTCCAAGTTGTTCCTGTAGGCAAGTACACCCAGATTGCATAAAAACATGCAGACATTATGACTCATTCCTCTGAATTGAGATAAATACCTACATGATGATCTTATAATCAGCATTCATCCTCCTGGTGAAAAGAACATTTTTGCTGGCAGCATTAAATGTGTTAAAAAGGGAAAATATTACCATGAAAGACCTTTTTTTGCTGCTCATCTATTTGGAAGTCTATAAAAACACAATAAAAGTTTATCACCAAACTAATTTTCTACTCTTGTGAAACATGTTTAGAAGAGTCGCAAATTTTTCCATAAGAAGATATTCCAGCAAATGTACCTCAAGGTCAAAGCGTGTAGAACTCAGAAACAAGACATGTTCATTTAGTTCCTTCAAGCCTCACTGAGCACATGAATGTTTCTGTCCAAAGACAATTAGTAGAAGAGTGATCAGGTAAGGTTTGTTTACAAGGGCAGCCCATCAAAGAGACGTCTGTCTAAAAGTAGACTCAGGTTCACAAAGTTACATCAGAGCAAACTACAAGACTTCAGGATATTTGCTGCTCTTAATATTTGTTCATTAGCTCTCACAGAAAATTATTATTTTACACAAGAGAACACAAACAATGACAATGCTTAGCAAAAAAGCTTGGAAACTCTTGCTTAAGCCAGGTACAAACGATAAAACTGGGATTATTTCCATCATTAAATTCCTGAATAATTTCAAAGATAATTGTAACAAGAAAAACAACATCTTTCTTATCTTTGTTGCGGTCAAACAAGGACGTACAACCCAGTCATGAACCAGGGGGTTAAAAACACTCACAGCTCTTGTTCATTTATTGTTTGATTTCTCCAACCTCCCTGGTTGCTATAAATCTGTGTATATCCTTGTGCTATCAGTGGATTTCCTTGGGTGTATTACCTCAGGTGGGGTTGTTTTTCTTACCTCAAGGTGCACTGTGGGAGTCACAAAATACATTCTCTGAACTTTAACTGCAATGTTCTTCATTTTAAAGTAACTGAAATTTTTAAGTTACAATTGGTTTTTCAAGCCTCGTTTCCACTGAGCCGTCTGGTCTGGTCCAGTAAATTATTTAGCATATTTAGCATTTCCATTGTAAAATGAACCCTTTGAACAGTACTGACCTGTCCTGCTTGAGGGCCCCCCATCCATTGTAAGTCCATAAATGGAAAGGGGAGTAAGGGCGGAGCACTGTTGCCACCTGTTGATTGGCAGAAAGGGATGACAGCATTAGCAAGCACCAGTACAGTGATAAGCTAGTGTTTCCACTTTTCTCTTTACTTCTTCGTCGCCTGTAATCTTCTTTCAAATAACATTAAATTCCTGTCATACATAATGTACTAAAAGTAAAGCAAGAGAAAGACGAGCTGCTGGATGACCTCCATTGTTGTTGCTTTTCAAACAATTAATAAACCAGCACACCCAGTAAATTTCAAAGCACGGGAGGCTACATGACTGTCTGCTATGCCAACGTGAATTTTCCTTTTTTTTTTCTTTTTAATTGTTTTCTTTCATGCATAGTGAGCAAACAGTGCATAGCTAGCTGACTAAATTTTGCTGCCCTACAGGTATGCAAACAATTACAAAAGCCTATGTTTGGTAATATTCCCTGCAGCTGTTCTGATGAAGGCAGCGGAGTGGTGGTGCCTTTTAATCAGCACCAATGTAGGGAGCTCCCATGTGTGACCAAACCCCCCCTAAGACAATTTAAAATGACTCAAACAAGTGCTAGCTGCATTTTCCCATATTCCTTCACAAACACTTCTACTCTCTTTCTTGTTTATTCTTTTTTTTTTAAATGCATGGCTTTTGATTGGGAACTTTAGCCTTCGTGTTATCTGCAAACAGCATGCGTTGGTGCAAACCACTGCGGCGTGGAAAGCACACACTTTTGTTTTAAGCGCAGCTCTAGAGAAGAGCTTCATTAAAAGGCAGGTGTACTTCAAAAATGTTGGAGTTCAAAGGCAAAAAAAGCAATGCTTTAAGCATTTCTGAGCAATTACATTCCCCCATCCATCCAATTAGCAATTTATTATTCCATTTATGATCATTCAAGCTTTCAAAGGAAGATAAACAAGCTCTTTAAAAAAAGTGGGCTTACTAGTTTATCAAACTGACAAAACATTTTTCTTTTCTTTTGACTGCTGTCAGATTTGTTTAGGACAGGATTTGCATCTTGAAAAAAAAAAAACATTTAAACGTTCTCAGGATTTCTCACAGTGGGGTTTGGCATCAAAACAAAGGGGTTTGTGAACTCACACAGTTTCCTGACATCATGCATAAGAAGGAAGTGTCCTCCTCCCCTTATCTTAGAGGAAGACAGTCTTTGTTCTGAACAGTGGTGAGAGTCTGTGACAACATCAAAGAGTTGCTGCACGTTTCTCCAACTGCAGCGCTAATGAGAGTAGACCGTCCTGCAGGAGCGTGATTACAGCAGCTTTATTAAGGGCTGAGCTGATATTTTTCATTTAGCTCTGAAGCTGACACCTTGGGGAGCCCCTTCCTGGATCCAACTCACATTCACTAAAGATCCGGGATGTCATTGTTCAAAACAGTTCTGATGACTTTTGATCATTCAGGAAAACAATAATGGCTGATTTTTTATTCTAAAACTTGGTGCTGCAAGCTCATTAAATGAGACAACCTGTACTGTAAAATCAGTACTTTTAAAACTGACAAAGTTTTCTAAGTTACTTCTCTGAGGGTAAAAGTTCTAATTATTTGAGAGTTGAGGGGCTTCAACAGAGAGGAAGGAATTAGGTTTCATAAAACATAAACTCAATAAATCTCTAGAAATAAAGAAAAATAGATGTGGAGCAATGAGAAGTTGACCCCAAATCGTGTTCTTTTACCAAGAGAGACCAACAAGTTTATTTCCACTGCAGCCTTCAGCGGTCACGCCTCACCGAGCCGAGCGGCTGTATTTACAGCCTGGCCTCCGCCGCACTGATATTACGATAGATTATTCTGTAAAACTGTTCCTGTCATTCATCTTGCTTTATCGTTTGATTAACTGTTTGACCTTTTCATCTACTTGAGTGGGAGTTTTTATGTCAGCACAAATACTGATTCCGAAATAAAGATGTTCACATTGAACTTGTAGAGTTTATGGAAACATTGCTTTTCTTTCAATTTTTTAAAAAAGTATCTAATCTTATCTTATCTTATCTAGATCAGTGGACCGGTACCGGTTCCTGGGTCACTTGGAACCAGGCAAAACAGATGTAGTAAAGAAATACATTCACTGACTTAGATTATTTCAGTTCTCCAAGGAATTTTTATTTTTGGATAACTGCTCACAGCATCCATCTTGGTCATGTGACTTAAAATGGCTATCTGCATTGCTAAGCTAGTAGCCAAAAGCTAACAAAAACCAAACAAGAAAACATATTTGGAAAGTTTCTTTAGGGGAAAAAGAGGTAGTGAAGCTGCACAGTAAAGCTGCTACTTACAGACAAAATCCGGAGTCTTCCTTGACAAAGGTAATTATTGACAGTTGTGTTCACGTAGCATGTAGCTCTGTCTACCACGCAGCAACAGACTCAAATGTCTCACACAAGCAGATAATAAGGTTGGAGACATGTTGGTTCACGTTTATATCATATGAAGAAAGTACCTGTATAAATATCAGCAGATAAGTATTACTTTATTTTTCTTTATTTATCTATCACACCTTAAAAGTCTTTTATCCCCATTTAGAAACGATTGTTTCATTTAATTTTCATCATTTGAAAAAAAAGAAAACCTAGAGATTTTTTATACTTTTTAAAACTAAATTTCTTGTAGTAGTATCTTATTTTGACAATAGAAACTGGCAGCCTAAAATTGCTAACTTTGGCTTTGTTGGACAGGTCTTTGAAAATATTGTCTAATTTAAACCAGTCCGTGGTCTAATTTAGAGAATTACTTTTAAAAATCTTTGATCGACAAATCGATGTTAGAACCAAAGATAGACATAAATAATGATTAAAGATGTTTTTGTCACTCAATATTTTTGAAAATTGGTTTTGATTCAACCCCTTAATACTAGAATTGTTTTCAGTTTTAAACAAAAATCACTTATGTTTTATTTTCATGTAGATGCGAAATTAATGTAAGTTTTTTGGAGCTGAAGTGGTTTAATGCATATTTGCACAAAAGGCGTCAAGGGACTCAGAAATTGTACATTTCTTTGAATATTTCTTTGTGTCTTCATTCGGTTACCTCCACCTTCTCAATACAACTCCTGTCTGTTTCCCCTTTTATTTGCTCCATTCCTCCGCCTTTACCCTCTTTGCTATGCGGTAATTACATGAGTAGCTTTTGTTTTTTCATTAATATTAGCAATACTTTATGGTAATTCATTTAAAAAAGGAGGGGAGGGTGTTGCTGTAGGAGATAATTATCTTGATTATTCAGGATCTCCGAAAGATTCATGGGGCATGGCCTTCAGTTTGCCTGAGGCCAGTCTCACCCACCAGTGGAAATAATTGAAATGTAGCAATGAAATGTATAATTATTGCTGTTCTGAACACAGCACAACTGAGTGCATGTTGTATTGCTCTAACGCTGTGTTCCAATCACACATTTCATTCAGATAAATCTCTCTGTAATTTAAATATGGAACTAGTTAGACCGTTTGTCAGGATTTGTGTTCATTATTCTGAGGAAACTGATGAGACGGCCGGGATTCCTGTCTCTGATTCAAACTGAAACAAAACAATAAAAGCATCAAAAAGGTTAAAGAGTTTGAACATTTTAAATGATAGATGTTTAAAGCCACAGTGATTTTTAAAACAACTTGTTTGCAAAAAAAAAGCCTAATGTGATTAGTTATTCCCTTAATAACAAGTGCAGGCGCGAGGGCAGCGGTCTCAAAGGACATAATCTATAATTCATCTGAGGATCTCATGAATTAACAATGACATAATAAATCCATATATGTATTACATCAAAAAAAGGAACCAAACTATTATCACCAATGTTGGCTCACTTTGCTCATACTGTGGTAAGAATTCTAAATAAGAAAACCTTTGTTGCACAGTTGTTGAATTCTTTTAGGTTTTAAGACAACCAATTATGTACATTTCTTTAAGTCTAGTTTTTGACTTGTAAAAAATAATTAAAAAGGAAAACTGTAAAGGTGCAACATTCGCATGAGACGTAATTACCTGTTATCCTTTTAAATGGGACACGGCCCATAGCCCTCAGTGGAACATTAACCTCATAACATGATGATCATTTTGCTGCGTTTGTGCGTTTTTTAGGAGACTGAGATAGACGCCAAAATCTGAGACTGAAATGAAGATATGCACGTTAAATTATTAATCATCCATTAATTAATTATCATTATACTGGAAACAATAGACATACATTTTTATTCTTAATTGCTACATTTTCACAGGATAAATAATTAACAAATATATTTCCTATAAAAGTGTTTCTTAAGCTGAAATCATTCAATTTTTTATCATCTTAAATGAATTCATCATTAAAATATTTGACGTGCTGTGAAGTTTTTCATTCAGCTAAACACAAGCAATGTTTATTTCTGTCTTATCTCAACCCCACAGCAATAATATTTGCCATAAATGTTGTAATATTTCCCTGGAAATAAAAACAATTGTTGATTTACCATTCTTCAATTTTGTCAATTTAAAAGGTGCGCTGAAGCAATCTAGAAACAGTTATGCAAATTCTAACGAGTGTCAGAAATGCCAATTATTAATAACATTTTCATTTAAAAAGTCAAACTTTAGCAACACATTTTATTCATCCACACAAAAACTTGTGATAACCTTTATTTTTTTTTTACATTTTTTTTTAGAATATTGCTGTTTTTTACTGATTTTTGTTACAAATCTTCTTTTGCTAAAGATATGCTTAACCCTTATGATGCCAAGAGTCAGTTTAATCCATTTCAGTTTTTGTGTTGACTGTTAACCTATGCCTCATGAAATTTTGTGTTGTGTGTGATGATTCAAAATTTTAGGAAAGCTGCAATCATCACCCACTGAGGAGACTTGGACATCTAAAGACGGTGATATAAAACGGTCAATATCCCCACCATTACAGCCGGGTATAGTCTGTCATCTTCAAATGTTATCAACATGAATCCAAAATTTGACATTGCATGACAGTAAAGTGTTGGACCACTTTACTATCATACAATGTCAAATCAGCATCTCAGCTTTTCATATCCTCACCAATAGAGAAGAAATGATCAACTTGAAGGGGAAGCGTGTATCTCAGGAGAAATAGACGCCACTGGATCAGATTGACTTGTGTGTGTACATTGGAATTCTGGCATTAGCTAGAATGTACAGGTCAAAAGGCAAAGTAAGAGCAAGTCTATGGGATGAAGAGCTTGGAGGACCAATCTTTCAAACACCAATATCTCTGGAATCATTTCACATAATTCCTTGTGTGATCTGATTTGACAACCAAGAAACCAGAGCTGGTCGGCGTGAAAGACACAAACCAGCATCTATAGAGATATATTTGATAAATGGAATAAAATTCTACTTTTTTTTTTTACAGTCCTGGTTGACATGTGAATGGTTTTTATTCTAAATAAAGTTTTTTATTGTTACTTTTTCTTCATCAACGAACTTAGCGGGTTTAACCTCACACATATTACTATAGATCAGCATCTTATTCCATTTAGTGGGCGGTGTCCCTTCAGACAAAGCATACCCAGCAAGCCTTTCAACGTGTGATGCAAAATCTAACTATGCATGGAATATGCAATCTATTTATTGGAAAGCTACCTGGAGAAGGAATGGAAAATTTTCTAAATGTTCAGACAATCTAAAATCAAGTTGTTGTTGGTTTAAAATCTGTTTTTTATTGCTTTTGATGATTGTTACAGTATAAGTCAAAATGACCCACAATATAATCAATTTTTTTTTTTTTAAGGTTAAGGACCCCCAAATATAAAACCATATAAATGCTAAGAATGTCAAAACTTTTTGTTTTTGAAGTCTTACTTTGAAAGTTGTATTGAACATGCCAGTCGTTCATGAAACAGTCTCATCTTCTTATTTATTTGCACTGAAGGTCATGTAAGGAAGGTGTCCCCCTGCCTGCCTTTGTTGTGGTGAGGGCAGATGTCCACCTCTCACCCTCGGAGTTTCCCTCATCCGAAGGAGATTTTTAATTAAGACATTGTAGGGCACTTTAACTTGTGTGTTCTAGCTCTCCTCCCAATTAAAGAAGCAGGTTGAGCTGCTGGGGAGGCACAGTGTTGGCTGAGACAGAGATGTGATAAGAATAGACAAGATAGAGGAACTTCACAGCAGGATGGAGTGAAGACTTAAAGATAAGGCTTTCCGACCAGCTGGCCTCCACTTTTTGCCAAAGAAAACAATGTAGCAGAGCGAACAAGAAACAGGTCTAAAAGTGGGACAAAGGATCAATAATATTATGTAACCAAAAAAAATGTAAAAAGTTGCATTTATCAGGTTAATGTAATATATTTGCATGTTTATGATATTAATAAATCTTTCCTTGTCTTTTGGCTGCTCTCTAGAGTGTGCAAAAGTGTCCACCTCCATCTGAAGCTATCATCTGCAAACTGATCTAGTTAGGATATTCTGATTGTCATTCACACATCTGATTTGGATTTGGTTTGGCTAAGGCACTTCCTGACACCCCCCTCTGCACTAATGACCAGGCACATGAAAGTACTGGATTATGCCCCCTTGTGGTTGTTTTTTTGATTATTTGTAAAAATCTTCTAAATTATTTTTAGTATTACACAAATACGTAAACAAAAATGTTGTATGTTGTTGATGAAAAATTCTTCCAACTCTTTCTTTTGTCTTGGTACAAGACAGAATGGTTGATGAAAAATACCTTTTAACTCCATACTGCTTTAAATAAGCTACAGTGGAGAGTGTTTTTGTTTGTTTCTTTGTAGAAATGACAAGGCTACCAGTCAGATCTTAAGGCCACAGGTGACTTTTGAGCTTTAAGGAAAGATATTTCCCTAAAGAAATTAAGTGTTAAAGATTATAATTGTCCTCTACTTAAAATATGGCAGATTGCCAAAATTCCAAAGCCACCAAGTGCCCCACACCATCACACTCCCACCACTGTGTTTGATCATTTCTTTCATTCTTTTACTTAAAAAAAGAAGAAAAAAAAAAACTGGACACATATAAAAGTAACTTGAAATAAATTATGATGGTTATTTTTACATTATGAATCTACAAAATGAGACTTAGTTTTCAGCAAAAATCTTAAAAACACTCTTCGTGTTGTCAGCCGCCAGAAACACCTTCTACCTATATCCACAATCTCTAAGCAAACCACATTCAAACATTTCATTTTATTTCACAAAATTAAAGCAAATTTAATAGGTAGGAGAGACGAACCAACATTTGTACGAATTAGGTTGGTAGGTGTTACACTGCAAGGGCACATGGGACTAGATTTGCATGCACATTTTCCTCTGGCAAATGCAATTATGTGCCAATTTACACCCCCTCATGGTTTTCTGCCGCATTTATCTTAAGTAAAGTGCACTTGGGTTGAAATGAGGCACGGTGATGGCGCCTGTTTATGAACATTATCAAAACACGGCTGAATTGTCTGCCATATGCTTCGCCTTGCTCAGGTTTCCTATCAAAATGGCTGCAAATTAGAAACAGTTCATTCCTTGTGTTCCTATTTGATTTGGGCTTTTACTCCGAGCAACTTTCATCTCCGCATATGACTGGTAATTAATGTTTTTCTCTTGCCAGGGCAGTTGGCATGTTCTATAATTTGAGAATTTACATTTGTCAGTGCTCGAATCCATAAAAGCCTTGCTTCTTCTCGACTGCTAACTGCACAACACCTCGTTTAAACATGTGCTCACATAGCTGGCCTCTAATGCTTCCTTTGGTGAGTGACTGAAGAGCCAGGGCAAATTACCTGAAGAAGTAATATGTCTAAAAAGACCATTTAACAATGCCAGATGAATATTCAGAGCTCCCTAACTCAGTCAGGAAATTCCTATTAGCCATTTCACAGAGAAAAGCACATAATTATGCCACTTCTGAAATGAAGATCCAACACTGAGTCTTGTCTGATACCCCCGAGCTTTTAATTAAGAAAATTGCTGCATACTTTGCCCTCCATTGATTACTGCTATGGAATTGATTATTCAGCCACGGACGCACACAAGGAGAACTGCTGTGACAGTAGGTCTTTAAAAGCTATCTTTCTCAAGTTTTGTATTTTTTTTATATATGAAGCAAAATCTTCACTATTAAAAAAATAAATATGTAAAGTAAAAATTGTGTGGTTATTTTTGAATTCAACTTTTTGCCCCCATTTGCAAAACATTTACTCCATAAGTGGCAATCCTAGCTCACAGGCAGAGACAGCAGGTGGTTGTTTGGATAAAAGTCGTTTTTTTTTTTTTTTTTTTTTTTTTTTCTTTTTTTTTTTTTAGCCGAAAGTCATTATAAAGACACCAATCCCCAGACATTCACAGCAACAGATAATCTGTTTATAAGTATAACAAGGGAGTTTTGAGAATAGATGAATTTGAGGAGGCAACAGACATGTAGATTTAATGAAATTGTGTGAAATTTTAATTTATTTTGTTGATAATTTCATAGAATTGCTAAAAAACAGGATTTGCTCTTTCATTACAAGGAGAGTACATAGCTGGTGGTAAGTTGCAGTGTAATAAATGTGTCATTCAGCAGCTCTTGACAGTTGAGATACCAGTTATTAAGGTCACAGCTCAGTTCAAACCAGGCCAAGCTTTTCACCACAACCCAGCAAAGAGCTGACACGTGCAGCTGGGGAAAAAATCCAATCTTTGGTTCTTTGGAATGAAAAACTTGAAGAAACATTACAAGACAAAATAAATCTAATAGTTTTTAATAGCGTTTAATTGACAGTTGTTCAAAAAACAAACCACATTTGTCAGTGCTGAGGAATTCCATCCGTAGAGGTCATGAATGAAATGTTTGACAAAGGTCAATCCTGGTGAAGTCCAAGTCACACCAGAAATTAGACTAGGAAAAAAAATCTGCTTTAGATAGGGGTACAGAGACCATAACAGTCCCACACAGCAACTACAAGATGAGCAGTATTGGGAATTTTATTTAAAAAAAGCAACAAGTTATAGTTACATCGCTTAAAGAGTAACTGAGTTAGTAACTCAGCAATAAATATCATATTTTTCGTCAGCTCCCTGTGAATCAAATGATATTGTTCAATTACGTCACACAGAAGACAGACTTACTATAACGCTTTCACGGCTGATTTAATCACATCAAGGAACTGTGAAGTAATGTGCCACGATTTATACCAAGTAACTATAGCAGCGTCCTGGTGGGGATAAAAGTAACACAGTTATATTTAAACAGTGTTACTACCAACACTGAAGATGAGGGACAAAGTAAAAGGCAGTCTTTAAGGACACAAAAAAAAACATTTGACTTAATTTAAGTTTACTTTATATTATTTATTAATGTTATTCTTAACATAAAGACCAAATCAATAAATTAATGTTTTGGTGTTTTTAACAAGTTCCTGTGGCCTTTTTCTCATGATGGAAGGAATATTTAACTAGAAATTCAGATTTAAATTACATTCTTGAGTATTTCTTTATTCAAATCATGAATCAGAAAGAAAAAAAATGCAGTTAGAAAAAGCTCATAGTTCTAACGTAGACACCACAACGGGTGGCCCACAAGTTCCCTGCTCTGCTCCATTCTGATGCACTTGTAGACAAATTGATCCAAATGGATCCATGTATGTCTTTGTTTTTTTATTGATCGACCTTTTTGTTGTACCAGTAATATTAGCTTGGGCGTCTGGGAGATTGTAAGGTGGATCATAGCTGGAGAGCATGTAAACAGATGGGTGATAGGAAGTGGGGATGGGCCTGCTATGCACCATCAGTCCCACCCAGAACTCAGAGAAAATGACAAAGATGTTTTAATTTCATCTAAAAACTGTATCCTCAAACTTTAAAAAAAAAAAAAACACTGGGATTTTAAGATGGATCCAAAAAAAGACTGGAGTGGGACTTTAAATAGATTGGGAAAAGTTACTTTTTCACTGGAGCTTAATAGCTGCTGTCATGTCAAGATGGCTCCATTTTTTTTTTTTTTTTTTTTTTTTTTTTTTTTTTTTGGTAAAATGTATAATTTAAAGTAGTAAAAAAAATGACCAAACAAGTCAAATTTAACCAATTATATAAAACTTTGCAGAAAACTATTTGACAGAAATCATGAGCAAAGCTAAATAAAACCCACATAAGTACTTCATCTGAAATGTGTTCCCTCCTGCAGGGGTTTAAAAGATTGTATTCTAGCAACAAGAGTTGTTTTTTATAATGACGCTGTCACTATACCTGCATTTAAAGGTAGGACTGCAACAGAATTTAATTTTCTTAAGTTTTGCAAAACTAGAATTGGTTTGTGACTTTGTGTTTTAGAGAAACAAACATCTAAATGAAGGCAATTAAATTCATAGGGAATTATTTACCTTCAGAGAGCAAACTGATGTGGAAAAATGCTAATTATCGTTTAAGAAAAGACATGTTTGCTTAAAATGAGGTGGTGTGCTGTCATTCCCTACCACAATCCCTGAGAATGAAGATGTGTAGAAACGACTTTCTTTAGGTGATTGTACAAAGAGGCTTACATTAATGCATGGTTTACACAAGCTCAGATCATCATGCAGTTAAAAACTGTGCCTGAGGCTTCCTCAGAGCGAGCTGAGGAGCTTTCACAGAACGAGAAAGAAAGAAAAAAAAATCTGACTTTGGAGGAAAAAATGTGACTCGCTTTAACAGTTTCACAAGAAGAGTTCCCAAAGCAGAGCCACATGCAGCACTTCAAAACTAGTGGTCAGCTTTTAGGTATTACCACATCTGTCAGCTCTGCTGTCCTACAGCGTCAGAGTGCAGATAAATTGGGTTACCATCTTGCCTAGCATCCATTATTTTCATGTCAGGGAGCAAACGTTCCGGGTGTATCTATGTGGCAGTTTTTCTGACATTTAATAGAAAACAATATTTGCAATTTTTTTCCACATCTCTGACATTCAGCAACACCGGTTCTATGTTGGGATGGGACCACCCCACCCCCTCATTGTTCCCCTCTCGGGCTCTGAGAGATGGCGCATGCTGCAGCTGCCACAGCCCTGCTGTCAGCCTGCCGCAGCAGCTTTCTTCTCCCGCTCCCTCTCTCCGTCAGCCCACAGGGTCGAGCTGACAACATGTGATCCTCGGAGCCAGAGAGTCAGCTTGAGCGCAGGAAAAGAGCCCTCAGCTAGTGCTGACATATTCCAGCGCCGATTTCAACAGAAGGAGTTTTAACAGGTACCATTTGGGGTAAAATATCTCGCTCGAGGGTACAGCATCTGGTCCATCACAAATTGGATGCCACAACCTAACCCCCCCCAACCCAACTCCCATCCTGCCTCTTCTGGCTTAGATCTTCAAGCTCTGTCACTTAAGCCTTTTGCTTTTCTCCTGCATTGTGGAGTTTACTTGTGGAACATAATAAGAACTTTTTTTTTTTTATTTAAACATATACAGAAAAAACATTGGTGATGACAATTGTGTTTTTGGTGCTTTTGACATTTTGTTGTGGCATTTTTGCCATGATGGAGAACACAAGTAGATAAAAATAAGCTAAAAACTGCATTTCTTTATTCCAATGGTTGTGAATCAGGTTGGATAAAGCTCCATTCTGATACATCCACTTGTAGACAATAGATCCATGTATGTCTTTGTTTTGCTCAACTGAGCAGGCCTTATTGCTCAAAGCTATGCATAGCTTTGCTAGCTCCAATATTACCTGTATTAGGTTGAGGGGCTGTAAGCTAGCAGGAGAAGGTGTACACAAAGGGATGATGGGAATCCACCCATTCACACACTGGTGGTGGCTCTGCTGCCAAACACTGGTGCCAACCTTCCACCAGAGACAATAAGTGGTTCAGTGTCTTGACCAAGAGCACTTTGACAGATGGGGGAGCATGTTGGGAATCGAACCCACAATCTTCCAATCCGGATTCGACAGCCTTACCACTGCACCAGGGCCAACCCAATAACTGTATAGAGAACTGGACTGAATTTGTGTTCCAAATAGGAAGTACCTGCTGGCTCCAAGAAGCCTGGTCCCATAGACTTCAACAGAAAAATAATCAGCCATCACTCAGTCATTTTATTTGTCAGAATAACCATTCATTCTATGATGCCTTTTAAAGGACCTATATCATACTATTGTGAAACCTTTCTGAGTGAACTATATCCATACATGATGATAATATATTACCTTTGGCACACTAAAACATTTTTTAATGAAATATAAGTTATGTTCATGAACTCTTTTAACACGTGGAAGTTTGACAACTAGATCTCAGAGGCTCTGCTCCGCCTGTGAAAACAAACAATATCTGAACTTTGGCAAATACGGATGTGTATATTGTACATACAGAATGACAATGCTTTGCCGATCCCAGCGAGCTCTGCAGGAAAAGTGGGTGTTTGTGTTAGCCTGGGGGCACGGCTCATCCCCGATTGGTGACGCTATCTGTCATTGAAATGTAGACCAATCACTGCTTACTGACCTTATCTGGCTCCAAACAGCGTAATCATACTTACAAACCACTGGGAACACTTTTACAGTAGATCAAAAGATGATCAGAGTGAGACTTTAAAAAACATTTGACTTCACTAACAGGATCTAAACCATCTAAGCTCTGAACGAACAAACACGATTTAGTCCCACTCTTATTCCTTTCCCCTTCTCTCCACAGCAATGGTCCACTGGTTGACACAGTGTTAAATCTCATTTGTACAGGAACTTGAGCCTGGTGGACCCCTCTACATCTCCATCACTCACAGAGCGCTCAATAACCTTGGACTCATATTTCTCTGGCAGTGATTTAACGACTTGCAAAATTACACTGTGGCTGGATGAGCCGAGTGTTGATGTTGATATTTTGACTCCTCACCGTCCTGTGTCCTGACAGCCCCCTCAAGTTATTTATCACGACTCACGATTTGACAGATGAGCAACGCCCAATCAGCCATTCATCTCTGCGTTAAATAAAACGTGCCAAGCCGGGTACACATCAGAGGAGCAAGGTGAGCTACGAGGTTTTGAAGACTGCACAGGGGAGAATTACAAACCCTCTGAACTTGTGCCACGGTGTATCTTGCCAAGGCTCGACAGGTTGTAAAAAGAAATTTACACGAGCGAGACATTTACTCTGATTAGATGAGGGAGCAGCCTCATCCTGTTACCTGCGATTTAAGTTTCATTGTGCCATGGCAAGCTGCAAATTTATTTTCGACGTAAGTGGGAAGAGATACAAATCTGAAGCTTAACAGAGGAATTACCATTGGAGACCAGCTATGTTTTTGCAGTGCTTGCTGAATCGAAACAGAGATTTTCTGCATGAAAACATAGTAAAAAATCAATATTTGAAGAGTCTGCGAATGTTAAGTAGTCCGAGGCAGAGACATGAATATTCTACAATCTCTGAATTATTAACAATTTACAGTTAGTCCTTTTTGTAAGCATCTGCATAGCAAATATTATTAATTTTTTGCATTTGTTAAAACAATAAAATGGACTATAGAAAGCATCTATAATCAAATATTACCTAAATGCAATTTTGCTGAAGTTTACTAACGAGGAAACTAAAAATTCCTTTTTTTATGTCAAGGGACAATACCAGAGTATTTGGTAAATATCAGTAACTCAGGAGACATTTCCACCAGTTGGCGTCCCATCCAACTCTTTATTTGCACACTAATCATGATTCAGTGCACGCCACTTCTTCACTACAACTGCATACTACACGTAGCTGGCAATTATTCTCTGAAAATGTGGCGCAGCAGCAAAGAGCACAGGGCCATATACATTACATTAATACTTTATGCATGTGGTGATACATGTTTATACTGTAGTGGCATTCTGCTGAGCCCATCTCCCAGCAGAGCTGCAAAAACTCCCCATCAGAATTGTTTTTACGAGGCAGGACACCAAGCCACTTATTGTCAAAAAATTAAAAGCATCACAAATTAAATCAATTCATGGTTGGAAAAAAAGTCTTTTTTTGCATAAATTTGAATGAAAATTATTCAAAATATTGAGATGCATTCACAAACAAAAGAGGAGTATTTTTAAAAAAGAAACAAAAATGAGAAAGCAAAACAATAATGTATTGAAAATCCCAATTTCCTTTGTCCGGTTGTCAAGATCTATGAAGATATGATCGACACAACAAGATTAATGCTGATGCAACAGCAAGACAATCATCGCAGACAAATGGCCAGTAATTCAATCAAAGGTGCAGGACGTGTCATGTAAGCCAGTCTATTGACTCTGACAGGCTGGACGAGGTGCTGGCAGACTTCTATTAACCCCAGCCGCACAAAGTGCTGAAGCATCATTGAGGAAATTAGGATGAGCCGGGTCTCCTTCACCTTTGACCAGCAGCTTTGGAGAAATCAGCCTAAAATTAAAAAAGAAAGAGCTTGGATTCACTCAAACGTGAAATGTGATAATTAACTATGCTAAATGGATGATTTTATTCTTTTAAAAAAAATAAGCGAAGGTAGAAAAAAAATGAGTTTCATGAAATTCAAATGAATGAAAACACCAAGATTGTATTTATAAAAAAAAGAAAATTAAACATTGGAAATTTAAATTTTGAGGCCAGCTTCAAACGTCATCCATCCATTCCTCCTCTTCACCTGCTTCATTCCGTTCAGAGTCACTTGGAGCTGAAGCCAATCCCAGTTAGATCCCATTCATTAAACAATTAACTTCTAGCTGAGATGAAGTTTGATTTAATTGATCTGGGCAAGCCTGAAGGAGAAAAATTGATGGACCACAATGTTTGGATTGGCTTCCAAACTGTGAGCGAGCTGATGTGTCTGGAGAATTTATTGAACACATTATGGGTGGAAGCAGAAACAAGAGTCTCTCAGCAGCACGACTAACATTTCTCCAAAATGGCTACTGCTGTTTGCATTCAGGTAATGACTTGCAGCAACAATGGAGGGTTTATTAGCAGCTTGTCTCAGACAAATCCATCATGACGCGAACACAACAAACAGCCTCTTTCGTGTATTTGTTTTCCTCCCAATGAAATATGCTTTTGGAGAAGCTTTCCTTTGTTCTAAAGGACTGCTAGAGTGGGAGTGTCCTGGTGACAGACTGCACAACCAGGGGCGTGTAAGACTGGGTGAAAGTAAGTGCTGAACTTTGCCAGCGCAGCTTGTGAAGCAGGTGTTGTCACCCTCAGGGGTTGGACTTTCTTTCACCTTACTGTACTCGATATTATTCCACCACCCACCCTACATGCAGAGCAACACACACAGACTGAGGCGCACGGGCGTGGGTTTACTGGAAGGAGTAGCGAAGGAAAAGCCGCTGCCGCATGTGTGAGATGGCTAAAGCGGCCGCCCCTTTCTCCCGATTAACTCCACAGGGCAATGGCGTGGAGAAGGGAGGAAAGAAGTGCAAGTGGGGGGCTGGGTAATGTCCTTTCATCAAAGAGCGTTTTTCTACTACTTTCTTTTATGCCTGCGTTTGAGGCTGTGCCAACTCTAGAGCGATTGCACGCGGGGCTCTAAACTAACAACATCTTGCTAAAAGAAGACGAACATTAGGCATCACACGTTTTCACTGTTTTGGTAAATTTACTGCATCACAAACAGGCTGCTGAATTTGTATGGACGCCAGTTCTGTGGTTGTGCTTGAAGCAACAGCAGAGCACTGGAATACCAATGAATTAGATGCATCATCCGCATGTCCTGTTATTCAAATGTCAGCCTCTTCCCCATGTTTGGGTGCACTGTTTCCAGGCCCTCGGGCCAAGATGTTTTCATTTCTTGTGTGTGGCCTAAGGCCAATGAGAGCAGCCCTCTCTCTAGAAGACGGGTCCGCTGACAGTCCCGTGCTCAGCCTATTGTGGGGCTGTCACCCCCCCCATCCAATACTGCCTGTCTCTATCCCCTGCGAGCGGGTAATTATATTAAGGAGTCACTACATGCCCTACCTTTCTGAACCCTCAACCTCACCCCACTGCCTGTTGTGTTAGCTTTTTCAAAATCCGCACCTAAGGCAATGAGGATGACCTCCGTTTAAGGAGGCTTCCCACCACAGTGTGTGGAGCCACTTGTATTGTGGAAAATTCAGTGATGCATTTTCATCTTTTAAGCCCTGAAAATGTATCCATGGTTTCATCATTAGAACACAGAGAATTCATAAATATACGTTGTACAACATTCACGTTGATTAGATTTTTTACTTTATAATCCAGGGCACTATATAGTTCTGCACTACACAGTTTTTAGTAGTCGCGGAAGAATTCAGATTCAGCCCTTGTGTTTGAATTAATTATAAAGCCTCACAATAAAAAATATGACATGTCTTGTGGGTTTAGTTAAAAGATAAAAAAATTCAATTCAGATTACCAACTCAAAAATCCCATCAAGGTGTAAGAATGCGCTCAGTAGATTGAATTGTTGTAACCAAAGTGAAGAGGTTGAAGTTCATCATCTTAATTTGATCTGGGAATCTCCCCTCTGCTTGAAAATCGCTTCAGCCGCTAACCTTTAGCTGCAATTAGATCATGGGGTTAACATCACAGTTCGGTTTATGTACATTAGATTTAGTGTGGAGTGGGTGAGGCTTGTTTTAAAGCCTTCCTAATGGAGTTACAAGGTATCCTTTTCAGCAAATTGGTAAGGATTTGAACCACTTTCCAAACTGGGGGTTTTAGTGTGCAGCATTCCCTAATCTAAAAATTAAAGCTTAAGAAGCTAAAAGTATGTTTTGCAGATTTTATAAAATGAAACATTATCATTTATTTTGTTACAATAAAATTGAAATCTTAAACAAAATAGAAATCCCTTAGTTGATCATTAAAAAAAGTTAGGGAAAACAAACAAAAAATAAATAAAAATAAAATTATGTATTTAATTGTTTTACAATTTTTAAATGTAAAAATATATTTCAAAACATTTCACTGTGTTGGTTCCAGAGATCTGTCTGAGAATATTAGCAGCAGTCAGCCCTTATGCTTCTTTTTGACAATAAACCAGACTAAACGGCGGTACAACACCATTCACCTGTCCCATCCTTGTCTTTCACCATTATTCATCTGTCAGCATTGGATGGAAATCTATGCATTTTACATGGCTTCTTTTACAAAGTACTACATTGAGAGGAGTGAGCTCTGTGTCATCCCCCCACCCTTACCTTACCCCATGCCCAGAATCCACTCCAGACCCCCCGCTAAGAACTTCATCTGAAGTCACGGGGAACAGAGGACGTGCCTTCCTTCTTCTCCTGCTAGCTGAAAGCCTTGCTACTTCATATTCATAGCTGAGTTTTAAAGGGAGTCGTCAGACTCTGCAAAACTATATCTTCATGGGGACTTTTGTTAGGAATGGACTTCACATAAAGCAGCAAGGACCCATTTTCTCTTTTGTGCCATAAAGCATTTATCCTAAGCAGAATTGGATGCCAGATTGTGGTTAAGCTAAAACGCTTGGGACTTTAATGTAGCAAATTAGTCTCTGGAGAAGCTTAACATAAGTCTGTTTCCACAAAGTGGTCCTCTCTAGAATTCTTACAGTAGCAGAGCAGTCACACATCCATGCATGTCAAGGATGAGTGTATCATATAACTGAGCATCCTCATCTACTGTGTGTTTTCATGACTTTTATATATTTTCTGTAGTAAACGAATACTTTCCAAATTGCTCAACTTCTCTCTTGATTTGTGTTTGCCTTTAGAAATCCACTGAGCCTAACAACAGCAAGTTAAGGTATTCAACTACTGGAAAAAAATATTAGAAAGCAGAGTAGAGGACGAAACATCAATGACTCATTGAATAACGCACAATGGCTTCAGACTCCATCATTCTGAGTTGATGCTTGTCAGCTTTTAAATTAAACCACTATGCAATTTCCCCATCAATGTTTGTCCGAAAACCTTTTAATTTTTTCTTTTGAGAACCTCATCCACCTTTTTAATTCTCTGCATGTCGATAAATCCTTCAAACTGAACTTTTGTTCACTCTAAAGTGGTTCTCTGTCAGAGTTGCAATTTTTGAAATAATTTTTTTGTTTTAAAACCTCACCACATTCAGTGTAGTTAAGGTTTCTGAACATCACGTACAATGTGAAATAGTCATTAGAGTCAGTTAGATGGAGGATGAAGAAAAGTAAAAGATCACTTCTGTCAGTAAAATACATCAGATAAATGATATGCAGAGTGTATGGAAAAGTTGAGACTTCCTGTCATGAAGCGATCATTTTCTTTTATCAAAATACCAGCAAACATTCAAACCCATCATTTCAATGTATCTTTGCGTCACTAACTATGCCTCTCACTTCTTTTGCCTCATAATACGGTCCAAAGACAAATCAGTGTACATAGACATTGTTCCAAAAATATATCAGTGGACGCAACAACATATTTTTGGCACAAATGGAACCCCATATTGTATGGCTCATTAAAGGAAGATGAGAAACCAGAGTAAATACCTCTTCATCACAAGGTCGTTGGGTATAGTTCTGGAGTTTTGGTCTTCTTGGGAACTAATGAAATTTGTCCATGTAATTTGGATAAGACTAGATAATCTTAATGGTATGTTAACTGCCTGTATTGAAGAGCAATGCATTACATGTAAGGATTTTTAGTGTGAAAATCAAAAAGCAACAGTAGTTCTGTTCGTCAGTGCAATTAGACTTTGAAGTATTATCTAGAAGACCTAAAACTGCTCATTCGAATGAATTTTTTTTGGTTGAAAAGGTTGTTGTTTTTTCAAGCTTGCGGCCAAGAAGCTGTGATTTGAAAAGTTTAGAAGATGCAGAAAACACTCCAATTTCAATCTAAAAAAAAAGAAAAAAAAATGCAATGATTACTGTCAAATGAAAACAACTTTCAAAGAAGAAGTGACTCTGAGGTCAAGTGTCCAGAAAAAAATTCACATTTGAGCACCTCAATTATTTAAAAAAAAAGTGTTGTTTTTCTGAAAAGCACAACAGACACTTAAGAAAGAATGCTTTGACAACTGCTGTGCTGCTGTGTCATCCTTAGTGGTCTGCCTGGCCCTTCAGAATCTGGGATATCCTAATAACCTTTGGAATAAACCGTCCTAATCCAATCAAAACCTTTGGCTTTAAGGCAATGTTCACTGTCATTTTTTCATTAAGTGGAACATTTAAAAATTAAAAAAAAAAAGTGGAAAATCATCATGAGTGTTCTTTGGCTTATAACACACCTGGAGGGACTTGACTCATCTACTACCAGTAGTGCTTTTGTGATTTAACACACCCACCAGAAGTCAAGGGTTTATTGTAGACAAAACAATAAACATGTTTTAGCGCCCGAGCTTTCATCAGCATAAATCCAGATAGTAAACGTGACACTATAATAATATAAAAACTTGTAGTGTCGTGTTTACTGTCTTGATTTACGCTGATAATTATAATTCTGCCATTGAGATTGCAGGATTTTTGTCTGCTTTATTCTTTCGACGCTCCTGAGTAATCTTAGGTTACTTCTCATCTCTGCTTACTTATGACTCTCTTTGCATTTGGGATTTTACAGGTTGCTTCATTTTAATGAGAACACATTTCTTTGGAGTTTGCCCTGTTAAGTGCTGGTAGGCAGAAGTGCTCCTCGCACCTCATTTTTCCATGATCTTTGACATAATTGTTATTTCTGTTTATCTTGTTTTTTTAAATCTATTTCTATGTAAAATGATATGAGAATAATTCATTACCTGTGGGGACTCTTCATCTTACCACTATTAATACTGTTAATGGTGTTAACTCATTATTAATAAGCAATTTTTGTAGTTTTTTTTTTCTAAGCTACGCAAACTTTAAAACCTATTTATTCAACTTGTCACAAGACGAAGTTAGTTCCTGTAGAGCAGTTTTGCATAACTGGTCAATGTTTTAGTCTGATTTTTACTTCTACAGTGACAGGAAACTATTTGCTACTGTGTACCAGTTGCTGTCAACATCACTGCCAAGAACTGAGTGTGACTGTGTCCATCATGTGAATTGTATCAAGTTGTTAACTCTACTACACAAGTGTACAGTAAGTGATTCAGGGACAAACTAAACCACGTTACATGAAAATAACCCAGATCTGTGAGGCTTTAGGTACTTGTTTCCTTAAGATGTCATTTGTGTTCTTGACTTGTGTTGGTTGTTACCTTCTCTGTCAGAGCATTTGGTAGTTTTACGGTAATGTGATTTATGTCAGCTTGTGGCATGTTAATGATGCCAGGGAGCCTTGCTTCCCATCCATATTCATGAACAACTGTGTTTGGGGAGCTATGAAGATAGAGGAAGGAGGAGGAGGGACTGATTCCGATTTGCTGCGTCTCTTGAGCACAAGGTCTAGATGATTTTATCTTGGAGCCTTGAGATTACAAGGTTGTACCCAAAAACCCACCTGTCCGTTCAAACATCCCAATGTTTAACACCAAAATAGCAATTAAGTGAATCTAATCTAAAAGGCCTGGTTTGAAGGCAGACCAAAGTGGAAAAACACACCCTCACTGACCTCTATATTACTCCAAATTTACACTGGTCCTTGGTTTGTCTCCTTTATGTAGGGAGTCCGTCTCATGAACGTCAGTTAATTTACATAGACTCTGTTGTGTCTCTGGACCCTCCCCCCTGGATCCAGAAGGAGAGGTTTGTCCTGCCACCCCTGTGTCGCTCTCTTCGCTCGTACAACACTCCAACAATCAAACTTCATGGCCTCTCCTGAGTTCTTGTAAAATACATGCTTTGTGTCATATACAGTATGAAACTCTACAGTTGAACTTTCATTGTCCATAGTAGTGTTATCCATTGTGTTAAGGTGCGTTATCTTGTGAGTATGTCAACATAAATATAAGATTAAGTCTTGTGAAGTTTGATTTTTAAAGTTCAATAGAATTTTTTAATTTGAAACTTAAAACTTTTTTTCCGGTTATCTGGCTTTTTGCCACAAATTGACGCATCAACGGACTGGAAATAGAGCTCCTACATACAGCTTGCGTTGTGATTCGAAGGACGGACATGGAAGGAAGACATGACTGAGGCGATGTGAACATTCCAATAGATAAAACCAGGCATCAGAAGGAGCTAGAAAGGTGATTTAAGCAACATTGTTGGTGCCAGACAGGGTGGTTTGAGTATTCCAGAAGCTGCTGATGTACTGGGATTTTCACCCACAACTATCTCCAGGGTTAACAGAGAATGGTCAGAAACAGATAAAATATCCAGAGAGCAGCAGCTCTGTGAGCGGAAACGCCTTGTTGAAGCTAGAGGTCAGAGGATAATGGCTAGACTGGTTCTAGATAACAGAAAGGCAACAGTAACTCAAATAAGCAGCTTGGTTACAACCGAAATCTGCAGGAGAGCATCTCTGAACACATCAAAGAAGAAGATGGGCTACAGCAGCTGAAGATCACACCAGGTACCACTCCTGTCAGCGAAGAACAAGAAACTGACACACTCACCAAAACTGGAAAATTGAAGATTGGAAAAACATTGTCTGGTCTGATGAGTCTCCATTTCTGCTGCCACATTCAGATAGTTGGGCCAGAATTTGGAGTTAACAACATGAAAGCATGGATCCATCCTGGCTTGGTTCAAAGGTTCAGGTTAGTGGTGGGGGTGTAATGGTGTGAGAGACATTTTTCTTGACACATTTTGGACCTCTTAGTACCCATTGAACATGGTTAGGACCCCACAGTCTACAAGAGTATTGTTGATGACATGTCCATCCCTTTATGACCACAGTGTTGCATCTCCTGATGGTTACTTCCAGCAGGATAACATCTCATAAATCTGGAATCATCCCAAACTGGTTTCCTGAATATCATAATGACTTCGCTGTAGTCTCTAATAACCTCCACAGTCACCTGATCTCAACCTTATAGATCAACAGGAGATTGGCATCATGTATGTGCAGCTGACAAATCTGCAGAAACTGCATGATGCTGTAAGGTCAACATGGACCAAACAACATCAGAACACACCCACCTAAATGTTTTTGCTTCTTCCTTCAACAAGCAAATAAAAAACAAGCATACTTCTCACCTTATTTTCCAATTTGCACACTCTCAATCCCCCCTCCTCATGTTACTTTCTCTCCAGACACAGATGCAGGCAGAAGAGTCGAAGAGAAGAGATGAGATAACATGTAATTTGAAAGACCATCAAAGGAAAAACTGTTGCAACCTCAATTAAACCTCTCCCCCTTTCCCCTCAAGCTTCCTTGTAAAAATTGAGAAATGATTTAAATATTTTTTGCTACAATTGACTTCTCCTTCAAGCAGGAGGAGGTTCCACAGAGAAGACAGGAAGGTGCAAAGCAGATAAATGATGATCCCGAAGGCCCAGTCAAAATCCCTGCCTTCTATATTAGGTTTGCTCTTTGCCTCCATTTTATTAAAGTTTATCTCCACACTCAGAAATTAAAAACAAGCGGAAATCAGTCTATTTGCAAGCTGTTGTATTTATTATTATTCAAATATTAGCATTTGAATGCAAAAAGTGCATGTTTTAAAAGGCACTTGACCTGACAAACAATATAAAATTTTAACCCTTGACACCTGACGCATCACAAAATCATTAACGTAATGTAACTTTTTAACCATCAACATCATTGTACCGCTTTTCTGCTTCAGAATCTGCTGGAATTACGTTGATCGTGTTAACAACTGAAAAGTTCCAGTATATCAAAGACCATAAACACTGGAGCTCCGGTGTTAAAGGGTTAAAGTTTCTATTTACTAACAATTTAAATGAAATTATTCCTATGATTGTTTTGTATTTATAGAAAAAATTAAAAGCTGAAATATTCTAATTGTTCGCTTTAACAGTTTACAAAACCATGAATTGAAAAAGCTCAGAATGAAAAATAAAGTGTAAAAATGTAATAACTATTTTAAGTTAATTAACTGTGACAGAACCGCATTAAAACACAATTCTAGTCTGATTAAAGGAAGAAAGGAGGCTGAGATGTTCACCTTCTTCATGAAAGAGCACACTATTCTATGTTTTTCCATTCAAGTAGAACGTATCTGCTGAGATCTCGTGCTTATGTTAAAGCCTCCATTGGTTGTGGCCTGTAACAGAGAAGTCAATGAGATTTCACGTCCTGTTAGCTATCATGATCTAATCAATGAACTGTGTCTTAAAACAGCTGACAGCTAATTATGAGGGTAGCTCATTGTAGACCATTGAGGTAACCAGAGGTAATTAAAGAGAGGGCAGAAAAATCTGCTGGAGGTTGCTCATGGCGCAAGAGAAGCAGTGCCGAGTGAATGGCGGATCTTTTTTTTTTTTTTTTTTTTTTCTCTGAACCAGGGCTAATTTGCTCCCCAGAAAAAAATCAATAAAAGCTTCTCATCTGGGCTGCTATAGAACAACATACACAAAACACAAGGGATGTCAAAAAAATAAAAATACCAGGAACATTTTTCTGTTTTGAAAGATGTCTTGTTCTAAGGGAAAAACGCTGTAAAGTGAATGGTGTTTTGTTCTGTTCTGTATGTTTACAACCAGTTTAATTACTGTTGAGAAGCATCAAAGCACCTATAGCACAGGGGGAAAAACAACAAACCTAAGCATAATTGACTTGTTAAATAGTGAACTAAACATGTTTCTGCAGAATTAAAAAAGCACATTTCAGCAAAAAGTAATATTAGGTTTAACTCTGTAAGTACAAAAATTACCTGTTATAAAATCTGGTACTTAATAAAGAGCATCGTTGAAAAAGAGATCCACTGACACAAAGGCAGTAGAGTTGACACAACAGTCTTTAAAGGGTCACCAAACCCTTTTTTTTTGGCTGTTGACCTCATTAAATGGGGCTTTAAAAGTGCTGTCCGTTGGTCATTGCCAAATTAAAACAAACGCATTTAATTCTTGAAAATATAGTCAAAAACCATCTGTGTGCTGCCATTCAAAGGTTGATTTGAGGTATTACAGTTGAATTTTGTGATAGGTCAAACCATGTGAGTGTCAGAAGTCACACGTCATGATCTGCTGCTCCAGTAATGATAACAGTCCAAGCCCCGCCCCTCTGACTGGATTTTCAAATTTTGGCTGCAGATGTAGTCAGCGTCCAACTTCCCTGTATGGTGACCCTTTAATGTTGTAAAATCAATTTATATTTCAAGCATCTGTTTATCTGTTTCTACCTGACTTAATTTATTCATAGTCATAGTTTGACTGTAGGTTTCACAGAAAAGGGAAAAACAAACTCCCCCAGGATTGTTTCAAAATTACATAAATGGGTGTTTTGTTTTTTGAAAGGTCCATTGAAGTACAAACAGTAAAGAATTACACGCTGCCATTCACTTAGAAAACATTCATTCCTCTTTGGCTGCGAATGAATAGTCATAACAGAGAAAGGAATCCTATACCGCACTGCCAGCATCTCTCACAACCAAACAGTGGGACATGTGCACTTTGCCAGACAAGCCCTCCATGCAACAGCTGTTGTCATGGCATGGAGCAAAGAATTGGCAAAAATGCCATAAATAGAAAATGTTTTCATTTTGTTTGCTAAGTCAATTGACACGCCATTAAATTAGAATCAAAATTATTTAGTACCATATAGCTTCCATATGTCATTGAACGTAGAATAAATATTTATTAAATATAGCCAGGTGGCAGCAATATGAAAAATTAAAATAAAATGAACACAGATCAACAAAGCAAGCAAAACAAATGTTTAATTTGATGTTAAAAATTTGTTGTGATCCTCATGTGGATAAATAAAAACACAAAAAATCTAAGAAATTGCCCAAAATTTCTGTATTTTTACAACTGTTAAAAGCAAAAACTGTTAATAAGAGCATATTGTCAAAAGTTGTTTGTTTACATTGAAGTCCCAATGCGATCATATTTTAGATGTATTTTAAAAGTGTTTCCAGTGGTCTTTTAATTATGATTATGCCGTTTTTACTAAAAATCTGTCATTTTCTAGAACAGCAGAAGGCTCCTAAAGTCTGCGTAATTAACCCCTTAGCACGCATGCATTCCACTTCAGTCATTACATCTACTGACGTCCTCCTGTCACCGACCTGCACCCATCCCACTCTAATTCGGGAGGCAGAGAGGAAAACACAAAGGCAGTGTTTTTGCTGTCAACACCATGGCGCCTCTGAAACTGTCAGATTAGACAACACGCTGCGGGTGAGTGGAGGCAGTAAAGGGACCCTCACTGCTGCAGTGAAAAGCTTGGAAAAAAAGTAAACACCTCACAACTAAAATATTTATGTACGTGTGTATATAACAGAACACAAAACCAGTGTGTCAGTGAGCGGCAGGCAAAGTGTGATGGATGACAAGAACCTTGCAGCCTTTAGGCTAAAGGCTTTCATCTTGTATACTTTTTATTTTGCAACCAAAAACAGTTTTAAAAGTATAATACATCGTTATTATACACTGCAAAACATGTAAATGTAAATGCTAGCACAGAACCAGCCATTATTTTGCAAATCGTCAACAAAATTTCAAGCACACATGGAGGGAATTTGCTGCTTTAGATCTTAGACCATTTGAAGATAAAACAGTAAAAAGTCATAATATTTTTTTCTAGATTTCTATAGTGATTGCACAGCTGTTTGGTTTGCATGTTGTTCTCTTTTAATTTTTAGACTTTTAAAAGGAGCAGCAAAGGAAACATTAAGTGTAAAACCTCAGAGGGCAAAATGAAAATTTTTACCTTGATCTCAAAAGAAGAAAGGCATCAAAAGTCCCGCCTTTTGCCAGAAATGAATGTTTGTAAAATGAAGTTGGTAAGAACAAATAAACATGAAAACTTGCTGATGTGTGAAACAAAACCCCTTAGGATTTCAAATAAAGGTGTTATAATAATGAATCAAACATGAAACTATAACTGCAAAGGGAATACTGAACATTCACTTATTTGAACCTTCATTTATTTTCAATATACACCTTTGGTGTGAGTATTGAAAATAAGTCAACGTTTAGTATTCTCTTTAGGTTTACTTTCTTCAGACAGTGTGATATTTTAAAGCAATTCTGCATATTCAACTTTTAGATAGTAATTGGTAAGTACTCACACAGCACTTTACTACCTTACATGCTGGAAACAACCCAGCTACTGATGGGCAAAGGCGGGGCATACCCTGAAGAGGTCACCAGTCTTGCAGGGCCACACACTCTCACACTTACATGCACACCTGGGGGCAAATTTAGAGACACCAATTAACCTATGAAGCATGTTTTTGGTCTGTCGGAGGAACCCGGAGTGCCTGGAGAAAATTCATGGAGAACATGGAAGTTGCACACAGAAGCTGGAAATTCAAACCAGGACTTTCTTGCTATGAATCAAGAGCGCTAACCACTGCTCCACAATGTAAAAACGAATTTTATCAATATATCAGAGATCTAAATTTTAACACATATTCCAAAAAACATTTGCTAATAAAGTATAAGGATCATTATATTTACTGATCAAAAACTATTCCTGATTAGTTATTCATATGATACGTTTAAACTGACAATATTAAGTTGTCAAAATGTGTGTTTCCTCTTTGGAAACCAAAAGTATCAGTGGAAAAAGTGGCTCAGTGGAGTGCGGCTAAACTCTGGATGAGGTTCTGCCGTCCACCAGATGGCTGCTGCTACTTGGAGCCAGCTACAAGGCTGCCTTGCAGAGGGAGGAGGGGGGAACCATTGGTTACAAAGAAATATCTTCAGACAGCCTAATTAAAAAAGGCCTTTCTCATCACGCCTGCCCATCTGTTAAGAGAACTCAACCTGATGGAATGACTATGTATTCAGTTTCACGGTTCATGCTGCACCAGCGTCTCTGAGCACTTCCTTCCAGATCAGATTTTTTTTTTTTTCACCCCTGGGAACAATGGGAATTTTATAGCCATCTATCTCTGGAGAGCAATTTGTATATTTTGTAAAGGCTCGAACCTTTTCAAATTAAGAAGCGGCATCCATTCATTAACCTGTCCATAATGCACGACAACCCACCAAACAGCAGATGCAATCAAAAACTTTACAGGTCTTTTTTTGCTCGAAACCTTTTGAGTAATGAATATTCATTGGACATTAACTCCCCAACATCAGTATTCTGCAAGTGTTTTAAAGCAAAACAAAGCCTCTATGTAAATCAGCGGTTATCTACAAGCAATCTGGACCGAGGGTCCACAGAGTGCAGATAAAAACAAGGTTAAAGCAGGAGGTGGAGGGAGTTTGGAGTCTTAGACAAGGTCAGAGTGACATGGAGGATAAAGCAACAAAACTGACATTTTGAAGCCCATATTTCATCTTCATCAGTCAAACTCTCCTAAACTGGCAGCTCAATCTGTCTGAGCTATGACACAACATGAAGTCATTTTGATCAATATATTTGATTAGTTTTGCAGTCATAATTTCCAAAGGAAGTATTTGTTATTAGACTCCCAAGACCAGGGGTGGGCAAACTTTTTGATTTGTGGGCCAGAAAGGGTTCTAAAATTTGGCATAAGGGCGACAAGGAGCAGATGAAGGAGAGATTGGTAATGAACCTCATAAACTAAAAAGATAATATGGAATTTAGAGAAAAACATGCTTTAATTTGGACTAAAATTCACATATATTCATTTAAAAACAGAAAATTTGGGAATTTTAATTCTAATTTTGATTTTGTTCTCTTTTTGGTGATCCAATGGGTTGATGTTCTTCAGAGGAAAATGCAAACTCAAAGAAATCCGAAAAGTCACCTTCTGACTCAGAAGTCACACACGAATGCCAGAGAAACAACACCATTCATGAGAAGAAACCAGAAATACAATGAAAATAAAACAATAATTAGGATTTTTGATTCAATGTATTTTAATTTGGAGGGCCAGATTAAGTAGCTTAGGGGGCCGCATGTGGCCCCCGGGCCGTAGTTTGCCCACCCCTGCCCAAGACTGTCTAATGGAAAACAAAGTAAAAAGTTAGCAAAACTTCACATGTTGGATTGTTTGGATTTATGGCCAGTGGCATTATCTCAGAGCAGTGGCATGTAGTTGAATTAGCATGGCCACCCATTCCACGAGAATTTACAGTCCATATGTGGAAAAGCCTTCAAGAGTTCTGATTTCTGTGAAAATCTCTAACACGTGCAATCTGCTTTGGCAATGGAAATGTCAATAGTTACGATCCCTATGAAAGACAACCGCAAAGCAACTCTCGGATTTTGCCTAGCTTCTGATAATTTAATGGCGTTTCTCTGCACCAGCTTGTTGTAATTACTGTGAATAAGTGGCAGCATGTGTTCAGGTTTATGAGTCTTCTTCAAAGATCAAGCCTAGTTTAGGCAGACCGGTCGGTAAATGAGCAACTGGTACCAGGAACTGTGTAAGAGTGGACGGGGAGATCAAAAAACGTTCACAGATGTGGCTAATTATTTTGCTTAAGATGGGATGATTTAAGGGTGAATAAGCAAAATGAAAACACTACAAAAGGCAAAAGACGAAATACAACAAATACATCAAACAAGATCCTTGAAGCATCACAAATAGAAAAATGTTAATTCAAAACTGGAAGTCAGTGAAGCAGTATGGAGGGTCAAGTCAGGTGGAGGTAAAGGTGGGGGTGACTCATGACTTTTCCGTGAACTCATTTTTATTCCCAACCATCACTCTGCTCCCTGCTAATGATAAAAGCCCTGAGGCAAGTGGACCGGGGTGTACGGCTGAGCTCAGACAGTGGCCCTTAAGATGTCTGCAGCAGCCTCCACCAAATGCTTCCACTCAGGGAAACCTGCTTTTCAGCAACAAGCTCCACAACACGAGAGCTTCATCAGCCATTTGTCAAAGGTATTATATTGTATAGCAAATATATTTGTTCGATGAAATGAAATTTATTAAAAAAAAAAATAGAAAAACTTCCAGATGTGTTTAGTTTGAGGCACATTTACTGATAAATTTACCCCTTTCCAGAAAAAAGACCAAAAAAGTGGCTTCTTTACCTTTACGATTTCAAACATAGTGATCAGCTGGCTTTGTCATTTGACCTAATTAACCCACCAAGCTTTTGATCAAAACAGAATTAGCAAGAAGGAGACAAGATGTTACGGCACAGCAGGGTTCAGTTTCAAGCTGAAAACACACACAGTTATAGTGTATTAATCATCAGGACCTCGTGTGTCATCCAGAGCAGCAGGATGCCCTGATGCTGGCGGTAATTAATCTCTCCAGAATTGCACCTTCCTATATGTCAGCTTCAACCTTTTTAAATTTCAGATGTTTCTCTGCTGATTGAAGTCTGGAGACAAAAAAATAATAATTTTAGTCATGGAGCCTATTTTGGTTTCAATTAAAATTTTAAAGTTAAAAGTCAAAGGTGATAGCTGCAGTCAAGTTTTTTTTAATAGTTTTTAAAGTTCTAAAATGTCAAGAAAAAAGATGGAATCTGACTTTGCCCTTTGAATAGTGACATTTTTCCTAATATTTGCACACCAAATATCCTTAATCCCATACACTCTTAGCAATTCATTTTGCTCAAGAACAAATTTATAAAAAAATCAATTTACAACATGTATTGGATCTGTTGATACCAAACATAGACAAGAAAATCATTCATTTAAATAAATCTATGAAATCTATTGTAACCACACACACAGCAATTCATTTTCGTGGCATCCCTTGACTTAGCAATGTGAGACTCAAGGAAACTGCCCGACGTACTGTCTTTTAGGATGCAGCAGCTCTCTCTATACCCTTCATTAGCCTGGACAACCCAAAAACCTGCAGCCCCTGGATGGGTCATGGATGCATGTGACTCATTGACTGTATACAGAGAACTGGACAGACCGAGTGAGACGTCACCCACAGAAATGACTTACTTCCCTTCCAATCATTGTCATGAAAAGAGATGAACAAGGCTGTTACCTCGGGTTCTGACAAAATGAAGTAATTCTGTTGCCATTATTCCTTGGTACGGATATGGCTCGATTTCTGCATTTTTGGACCAGACGGTGTTAGCAAGCAGTGATTGGTCCGAGAATCTATCAATCAAATACTTCGAACGTTTGAGGTGGGGCCAGCGGGTACTACATACTCTTATTGAAGCATCTGATTGGCTAATTTATAACTTGACTAACTTGAGATGAAGAAAAATTATCATGAAATAAAAAATATGGTTTAGCAAGAACACATTAGAAATAGACACCAGAGCAAGAATGGTTATTCTGACAAACAGAATGACTGAGTAAAAGCTGTTTATTTTTCAGTAAAGTCTATGGGATTTTAGCTTTTTGGGATGTGGGGAGGGGTCACAGTCCAGTTGTCTCTATGCCTCTATACTGTCTTTGGTTCCAACCAAATGAAGTCAATGCAGTCATCATTTTGCTGTGATACGTTTGTCGCCCTGTTGAAACGAGACGTCCTTATATTTCTACTCTCTCCAATCAGTGGTGAGCATGTGAGAAAGCCACACCCCTTCTACTGAAAACGGGTTCAGGAGAATCTGTCAAAAGCATTTATTGAGGAATCTGATTGGTCAGTTTATAACTTGAATAACTTGCGCTACACAAAAATATAATGAAAAAACAGGATTAGCAAGAACATGTTATTATGACAAATATAATGACTGAGTAATAGCCACTTATAAGTCAACATAAGTCAGTATAATTTTAATTTAATTTGAACAGAAGCTTAATGGATTTTGGCTTTTTGGAACCAGTAGATAATTCTTTTATTTGGAACATAAGGGGGTCAGTCACTCAGTCCAGTTCTCTATATAGTCAGTAATGTGAAAATGGCTTTTGAACGTTTCAGTTAAACTCAGCACTACTCGATGTTTTTTTTTTGACAGGACCTAATTACAGCTAAGGTATGAGGAAAAACTAATTTGTGAAAATTTTTTTTTAAATTGTGCAGTTTTACTTTTCATTTTACTTATCTGTCACAACTTCAGTGGAAAGAGCCTCTTTAAAAGCTTTGTGCTATTTTGCATTTGCAACATCCTTTAGTTGGGTAAATATTTAGAAAACTAAATTCACAAATTTAACTAAAGAAGTATTGCAACAGGTACTTTAATTTGAAACCCATTTGCCAGGAAAAGAACCCTGCAAGAACACTCAGAATTTAGTTTTAGCATTTTTTGTAATAGTCATATATTTTTTTTTTAACTTCTCCTGTTTTCTTTAAAAGATATGGTTATTTTAAAAGAAATCCAACTCTCAGTTATCAATAAGAAGAAACATTTTTATTCACAAGAACTGTAAATGAAAACACAAGCTGCCATATTTTACATTTATATACAAGGTTTGAAAATCCTATACAAAAACGAAGACATTAGAAAATATGGGTTTTGATATGAAATATGACCCGACATATAATACTTTGGAAATAATAAAAGTTTTGGTAATAATAAAAGAAGGTTTGGTAATAGTTATTACATTTATGAACCTCACCCCACTGTTAGTGAACACTGGTATATTGTAAAAAAGTAGAATGGTAAAAATGATGTAGAAATTAATCTTACAAATGATTAAAAAATCTCATGCAGCATCTTCAGAGAGGGCCTGAGGGACTACTTTATAAAAACAAAATAACAAAAAAGTTCCTTTTTTATCATAGATACAGAAGTTAAACACACTCTAGTATTGTTTTTTGAAAGTTTTACCAATCCCTTTGTTCTCTGCCGTTTATTTCTGGCAGCAACAAAATACATTTTGGTTTAATGATTGAGTTTGCAGAACAATGCCACAATCACCTTCCCTCTTGCCATATATTTTCATGGAAAACTCATAGTAAATTCGGAATATGTTACTGTGTGTTCTCATAGCAGTTTCAGTATAAATGCGTGGGAATGCATAGGACTGAGGCAACACTTAGAAAAAGTACTGAAAAGAAAAGGCTTTTTAGCCTTGTGCTGTCCTGTCTGTTGCCTCTTTTTCTTACAATAAGTAGAAAGCTCTCAGAGTAGCCCAATAAGCAAAAAAAATTGGACTCAGAAAGAGCATCTCCATTAGCATAACCATGATACTACTATCACAGGTGAGAAAAGGGAATTCCCTCTGGGTTGCATGACCATTTTCTGAGGCACCATAGACAATGGCTGAATCAAAATAAATCATTCACTTCTCTTCACAGTGCCCTCTTGATTGATATGTTTTGGCTTAGTTTCTCACTTTCGCTGAGAAAAACGCGGATAAATGCAGTTCGAATAAGCTCTGCCCGATATCACTGCCGCTCTACCGTAGGGCACCGACACCCATCTTGATCAAGGCAACTGGAGGAAAAAAAAAAACAACGTTCACTCCACCATGCGAGCTTTCACGAGCCAGCTGGCAGAGGAGGAGTGACATTAGCAAATGCAGTCATTGATGCAAAAACATAGTCCGATTTGAAAATCTAGAAAAAACACTACATAGCCAGAGTTAAAATAAGGCGCAAGAGGCTGAATGAACATGGACAAAATGTTGGCTGAGGTTTGAAACGAGAGAAAAGGCAAAAGTCTAGGAGCGCAATAACATTAGCTTATTGCTTCTTCTTTTTTCTTTATTCTTTTCCCTTTTTGTACACACCACACACTCATTTAAATACACTATACAACAGAATCTAAAATACTTTTCTTGACAGCAACATGTTCACGGCTTGTTTAGGTATGCTGAAGATACCTGCACCATATTAAAAATAAGGTTTCAAATCAAAGCAATAAAAAAGGCACTTGAAGGTGACGTCCATTGAGTCTTGAGTAAGTTTGCCAAACAGGCAACAGCACTAGAACAAACACATTGTTTCTCTGTCATTTCTTTGACAGGAGGCACTGTAGCTAGATGGTCGAGAGTTCTGTTTTTGTGTAAAGCTCCACTCCACATCTCTGGCTCTCATTTTTTTGTTTCGCGATATCTACAGACCGGCTGCTACATTTCTTCTCTTTTTGTTCTTTTTTCCACTTTCTTTTCCATCTTGACTTCCTTTTTTCCTCAGACTTCCACTTCCCGCAGTCCCTCCTGAGTGCCCGGCGTTGACGGCATGCTGATGTCGAAGCAGGTCACCATCATGACACGAGACTTGCACAGGTTGACGCAGAATTCCAGATCCTCAGTGACTTGTGCCAAGGCCTCCAAGTACTCTATAGACTCCTTATCCATACTCGGATCCACCTCAACTGGCAAAACAGGACAATTATATTCAATTATGCAATTTCAAAGGGAAATCTAGGAGAAAATCAACTAGTAGTAGCTGCTTACACTCTCCCAACCACTTGCCAGGATCCATCATCAGTCGGGCCTTTGTGTCCTCCAGCTCCTCTAACAACACTTGATGCTTTGCCCTCAATTCCTTCACTTGCTGTTGCCTTTTCTCAAGCATCTTTAACTTGTTGTTAAAATACAACAAGCCCTGAAAAAGAGGAGGTAATATTAACTTTAACAAATTTAAATTGCTTCAACTTCATTTGGCTGAAAGCAGATAGTAACTATAAAGCTGTCAAGACATGGCAGAAGTTGTAATTTTTTATGCAATTGTAAATAATTAGACTAAATGTAAAGTTTTTAGATTTTAAATGCTTTTAACTGATTTGCATTGTATAAGAATAAAGTTTATATGTCATTTAAACAGAAAAAACTAACCTTATCAACATCTTGAAATGGCTGCTGTGAAAAAAAAAGAAAGAAGAAAAAAGTAAACGTTAGGTAGAATTTTGTAGAACCAATAAACTGCTCTAAAAACCTGCAGTTTTTAATGTTTTAATCAAAAAGTACATGCTTAATCATCAATAAAATAAATGTAATTTCCATAACATGCAAATCAACAAAGTCACACCAGAACACACTTGACATTCCTCAGACTGACGTTTCAACTTGAGGATTTTCTGCTAAAGTGAATTTAAGGTCAAACGTCTGGGACGTTCTATTCTGGTCCGAATTCTTTAAATAAAGAAGTGGATAAGGTATTTAAGAAGTTCTCACAGCGGACTCTAAATCCACACAGCACACGTGGATCATCCATGACCTTTAAGTAACTCTTACAAAATCAGGCTGAGGATTTGCAAGCTGCATTCATAAGACCTTAACCCAGACAGGGTGTCACTGGAGACAAAAGTGAAAATCACAATGCGTTCATTCAGGAATGGTTCTGAGCTCACCTCAGAGGGTTCTTCCTGGTGTCGTCTTTGGAGTCGTTCCACATCATCGATCTCATACACCTTAATTTCGAAGGGCTCCTTCAATGGACCAGAAATAGGAGGCAAGTCCACCCACTGGCCTGTTGTGCTCGCCTTTTTCCCCAAGGATGAGGTGTCTGGTAAGGGTGCTGGGATCAACCTTCTCCTTTGGAATCCTGAAAAAAATGAACAGTATGGAACTTTGACACTCTCAATGCTTTCTAAATTGATATGGGGCTGGGTAGCGATTATAATTTCCAGAAACGATTCAATTTGATTCACAAGAGCCTGGATCGATTCGGTTTTGATTTTTTTTCTTCAATTCAATTTTGAGTTTACATATTTATACACATTTGTTTAGAAATACATAAATAATTTACTACATAATTTGAGTATATTTATATTAATCTAATACATTTCACACATTGTAAAATATATTAGTGAAATATTGAGATTGTTAATAACATACGAATTTGCACCGACTTAACCTGAACCAGGTCAGCTCTGAATTCTCCACTTACCATTTGCTTTTTTCTTGGGATATTTGGAGCTCCGTGCTCTTCCAGACGATGACATTCCACTTTCACTCATAGAGTCGAGGGCAGAAGAGGCACTCCCCGTGGCTTCACTATCTCTTATCATGCTTTCGTATCCGCTGCTGCCTCCGCTGTGGTAGAACAAAGCTGTGCGGCCCATAGCTGGAGGCAGTTCCCCGCTCAAGACACTGCTGTTGTCACTCCCGTGACCACTGCTGTAGCGTTGAGGCCGCCTGGGTGCAGTGATTTTACTGTACGGAGAGGGCAGCAACGCTGTAGGCGACTTGTCGTCACTCACGTTTACTCCGCTATCATTACCACTGTCCGAATCTCCAGAACATCGACCGTGTTTGCCTGATATGTTGCCTGTTGCCAGTTCACTCACACGGCTGTTTGCAGCTCTGATGGCCTGTTTTGTGCCCATAATTGTCCCTCTTCCAGTTTTACCAGTGGCTGGCATTGGGGTTCGAGGAGCAGATGTTCGCCCCGATGGAGGGAGATTGGCATTTCTGTTGACAGGAGGAGCCAGAGATTTTGTCGAGGAGCTGAGCCCTTTTGAGTTGTTTGCTGACAGGGAGCGCGCCTTGCTACCATTAACTGTTCCTAGTGCTCTCGGGTTTGCAGGTTTTCCCTGCCCAGCTTTGCTAATGGTCCCCCCACTTGGAGTCGATGGGCATGAGGCTATTGGAGAGCTTGACGAATTAGGGATGCCAAATTTTGGGATAGACTTGCTGGATTTGCTACCCAGACTTGCCCCACTGTTCTCTCTGCTGAGCGCTGCCCTAGAACTTGATAAAGACAGACCTTCACACTTTTCCAGTGACATTTGACTGCCGTAATGGAGACCAGTCTCTCCTTTAGATCCTTTTGCCTTTGGGCTGGAGGTAACTTTGGCATAGTTGAGGCTTGAGGTTTTGAAACTGGCAGGGTCTGTTCTGTGACGCATGTCAAGTTCATCTTCTGATACAGCTGTCCTCGTCCCAGAGCTCCTCCCTCCATCCCCATATGCTGACTTTAAGGCACTTTGGGGAAGCAAGATCTTAGTCTTGTGGTCAAGACTGGACTTTCTAACTGGAGGGGGAGGTGGTGAGGTGCAGCTAGGTTTAGAGAGAGTGCTTGTTTTCTGCAAATTGGCCTTATTGTTTTTCCCCAAGGAGGAGAATTTAAGGCTTGTGGTAGATGCAGCCAAATCTTGGGTTACCTTGTAGTCTACAGAGGGATGAATGACGGGCACAGTTCCGAGGGTAGTGGCACCTCTTCTCAGCTGAGGCATCTTAGTGGGTGTCGTCTTCACGGCTGACTTTTCACAGCCGTCAACCACCCTGTGGGATGAGGTAGGCCCCTGCATCTTGGGTGGGCGAGGTACACTGTTGCTGTTGTTGAATGGTTTGCTGGAAGGTATACCACTAGGGAGGATTTCTGAGGAACTTGCTGGTGCTGGAGTCAGAAAACTGAGGTTCTGAGTGGTTGTTAGTGCGCTGCCAAGGATCCTCTTGCTTAATTTCTTGCCTTGGTGGATCTTTACCGCTGCTGCTACTACTGCTACGACTGTGAGAAATGGATGAGGTAGGTTTGATCTTCCTAGGAAGGCTGGAGTGAACTATGAAGGGGCCTTGTGGAGGTGAGGGGGAGTTTGCTTTAGTCATATTAGATGCGTTTCTGAAAGAGCCTTTTGTTAACTCTGGTGAAGGGGGGCATCTCGTCAATGACAGTTTGCTTGAGGCAGCACTGTCACTGTCTTGCTCAGAAAAACTCAGCCCGCTGTCATTTAGAGAACCCTTTGCCTCTCTGGGAGAAGACACGCAATGGAACATGTCAAGGGAATCAAAGCTAAAGACTGGCTCTGGACCAATGTTTCTGACTTGGGGAAGGAAAACATCTATAGAATGAGCTCCTTCACTTTCCACAGTGCATATACTGACCTCACTCAGCCAAGAACTAATAGATGAGCCCCTACTGTCCATATACTCAATAGGACCCTCCTGTACGGGTTTAACAACTGCTGCATTTACTTCTGATTCTCCAACAGTTGATGTATAGGCATCAAACTCATCGTTAATGCTGCTGATGATGCTGACAGGCCGGGAACCAGAGGCCAAGGCCTGAAGTGAACAGTCACTGTTGAAGCTGATAATGCTTGATGGCCGGCCCTTATCGTAAATGCTACCAATCGACAGCTCTTCCACCACAGTGAACACCAACTCATCCTCTCCATTTAACTCCACAGGTTGCTGCAGTGTGACAGTAGCTTTAAGGATGTCCCTGTCCAGACATCTGTCCCTCAAGGTAGAGCGCACTTGGCAAACCTCCACAGGACCTCTGAGCAAAGGGGAGGTACACGGGTCTCTTCTTTTGACAGCTTGGTGGCTCATCCCCACAGGTGGCATTCTGGTGCTAGATCTTTCTTCAGAGTCTCCATTATTTTCTTTCTGCTGTGCAGGAGGTGGGGCTGGCTTTGGCAAGGCTGTCTTGTTAAAGTAGATCTTTTCCCTCACCACAGGTTCTACATTTGCAGCAACAGGATTTGCAAACTTGTCTCTACTGACTGGAATCTCAGAGACCAACACCTTTTTGCCATCAGCACTACTTCTGCATTCATTTTGAACATTCTCAAATGGTGTCCTTTCTTCAGGTATGCATTGCATCATGACGTTTTCTATTTTGGATCTAGTACTGGGACTACAGGATGGCTGGATTGGGACAGATTTTGAAGATTGTTTGGCTGAGAGGCTGTCTTGGTTGTTAGGAAAATTTGATACAGTCTTTGGTGAACTAGAGCCTTGGCTGTCTTTAGGTTTTTCCGTTTTGGGGCTAGCTTGGCTTCGCTTGCCCTCTCCAACAAAGGCGGTGGGTTCTTCACTACCGTCTATACACTCAAGCCTCTCCTGCAGCTCAGCAAATGTGTTGCATTTGAAGAACTGGTCTCTGTCCAGAGGGTCCTCTCTTGCAGATTTCTTCTTGTTTAAGGAAGGGATAATTGGAACAAAGGCAGGTGGACCTTCATTATCACTAAGCTCCCTGTCAGAAATTGCTGTTCCCCCAGGGCCAACATAAATAACCGTATCACAAGACTGTTCACTACTGGAAGAGTATTCTGGGTCACTGAGAAAAGAGGGCAGGTCTGGATCTAGGGCTACTGTCCGAGGATGAAAAGGCCTTAGGTGAGGTGGTCGACGGATCCGTCCTTCCTCACAGGAACTTTCTCCACCAGAAGAACTGGATGCATACTGCACAAGAGTAAAACAGAGCATGCACGATTTTAAAGTGGTTTGAAGGCATATTGAGGGTCCATAGAGGACACAATTTTTAGGTCATTCTGGTCTATATTTGTGTTTGTTGCTGTGTGTCAGCAGCCCTCAAATCACAACTGTAATGTGTTATCAGCAATGTTGCCTCTGCTGAGTAAATAAATCAGAAATAAAACACAAAAATATTATTTTAACCATTCATGGGTCTGCATCAGGATATTAGCTGTCCAAAGTCAAGTCAGTAACAACCCATTTTTGGTAATTTTTTTATTTTATAACCTGAAAAGTGAATAAATACAAAAAAATATTCTCAATTATGAAAATTTAAAAATGTAGTCAGCATGATCCAAACGACAGATTTAAAAATGTATCTAATTACCTGAATCATGTTTTTTCAAAAAAAATAAATTTTTTGGCAATTGTGTTGATTAAATTTGTGGTTGTGTCAGAATTGCTACACTGCTGACTACATAGTGCACTGCATAGTGCGTTTGCCATTTTGTAGACCTGTCCGAATCTTTAATGCTAAGATACAGTGCACTAAAATTCCCCAGAAATCTGTTGCGATGCATTAATTTTGGGGAATATATACCCCAATACATTGAGTTTATTTTTAGAAATCATTAATTTTTTCATGATCAGAACACAAAATAGTCTCCGTAAATGATCATATTAACCCCTTCCGCTCTCCTTGGGGTCCAGATGGCTCCAACCACATATTGTTATACGATTTCTTCCATGACAAATGTGGACGAAGGGGGACAGGATTTTATGTCTGTCTTGGACATTAGTGAAACTCAAAAATCAGTGAAAAAAAAAGTTTACCGCACTGTCTTGTGGGGTCCAGATGACTCCACTTTTAATGTAAACGAGCTAAGGAGAGCGGAAGGGTTTTACTTCAACAAATCTGTGATGCCATTTAAAAAAATAATAAAAGTAATAAACATGCTGTCCAAATGAAATCTGGGGCACTGGATAGTCCTGCACTAGATAGTTTTTTAGTAGTTAGGGAGTAGGGAGGGAATTTGGACATAGCCAAAATGTGCAAAGGAAGAAAAAAACAGTTTTCTTGCAAAGCTCTGATCTTCCATTTGTCATAACTGTATCATCTTTAATATCTTAGTAAAATAGGAGAAAATTTTAAATCAGTTAAAGCTTTACAATGAATAAAATTAATTCTTCAAATGACTACCATCACGGAAATGTGTTTAAAAACTTAGGAGCTTCACAAAAGTATTAGCAAGTCTCAGAGTGTACCTTGGATTTCTTTTTCCTCATCCGGTGGATGCGAGATGCCAACTGGATGGTGGTGAGGGACTCAGCATGGTTGGCTGGGACATCTGAGATGTGGGCAATCATTGTGGTTCTACAGTTAATGTTGCCGAGGGACTCCCTCAACAGCATTGTCAATTTGCTGTCTCTACAGAATGCAAAGGTATAATTATTAGTAGACTCCACTTGCGTTTTAAAACAACAACACTAAAGAGCTGATTAGATTAAACTACTCCTGAGGGTGTCACTTTAAAAAAATGTTCTAAAAATACACTGAAATGACTTTTTAAAGAAGAACAAATAGGACATTCAAGAATTAGATCTATGTACTGTTGTGACCCACCTATTTGAAATAATTAACTTGCAGATTGAGAAAAATGAATGGGCAAAATTTAAAATAAATGTGATTTTCTCACCTGTAAGGAACGTGTTTAGCTCCATTTGTCAAAGCCATTATGACGTTTCCCAATGCATTGAGAGAAAGGCACATGCCTCCTCCTCCGTCTCTGCTTTTACTCAGGACCTTTTCACAGCTCCCCAAGTCTAAAAGGTGGAGTCTGCTCCGACCTCCTGACACTGTCAATGAAAAATAAAGCACAAGTTGAATACACAAAGACCCTTTTCTGTTAGAGATCTTCCTAATTTGTAGTTTTTGGACAATAAAAGTGAAGTAACCTAACCCCACAAGACTAATTTAGGATGCAACTGATGTTTATCTAATAGTATCAGATGTATGAAATGTAACATTTAAAAAAGAACACTAGCAAACTTTTTCGAGCAATCTAAATCAAGATTTCAGGTCTACGTCAACAGTGATTCTTTTTTTTGCTTAAGTAAGGGTTGTAATACTAACTTCCGCCTTTGCCACTCTTCTCCATGCGATATTGATAAACATGCAGGGTGAACAGCATGTGAGAGTTGCGCCGCTCGTCCTCCTCAACATTTGGTCTGCTGGTGCTGCGTGCGGCAATGGCTGCATCGAGGTAAAAGGCAGCTTTGTCGGCGGTCGGAGCGCGCAGCTCGCTCTGATTTTGGAGCTACGAGGACAGAGGAATAGACAGAGGGTTACCACAAGACTGGTAAAAAAAAACAGAGGAACCAGTTAATTGGACCCCCTGCATACATTTCCTGCATATATCAATGACTCTCTGAGGCAATTAAAAACAGAGGATGTGCATGCTGAGGGGAGTGGGGTTTGGAGAGGTAATGGTGGAGCAGGAGGTAGGGCCACCTTCCTGAGAGGAAGGGATTCAGAAAAGAAGCAGGCACCATGAAGGAGTCCATGTGTGGATGCCAAGAGGAAGAGGAGCCTTTCCTGAGCTCCAGTTGCTTTGAAGTCCAAAACCAACACCCCCACCAGAAAAAAAAAAAACACATCTGTCAGCAACACCTGTGAATGACTTCAAACCTGCAGTCCTTCACCAACCCCCAAAGATATTCCTACAGATGTTTGTGGCGAGCTTGCTTTAAGTCATGGGTAATGGATGCTGACAGGAGAGTCAGAGAAAGAAAATAAAAAGAAAGCTATCAATAACACAGGTGGGTTTGGTTGAAATATAAATCAAAGATTTCAGGAGTGAGGATATACCGAGACGGGCTGGGAAGTCCTAGGAGACAAAAAGTCTCACACATGTACTCGCCAGAAAGTTTAAACATCTTTGAAAAAGAAAGAGGGGTTAGATCACAGACAGAAAAAGATCAATACTAAGACTAATACCGTGTAACCCACAGAGAGGGAATGAAAGACTGAGCCAACAAAGGAAAACAGGGGAGACCGAGCGCCTCTCACCTGAGTGCCGCAGATGGGATCCTCCTTCAGATGGATTCCCGGTGACTGGCCCTCCTGCAGGCTGCCTGTTGACACTTCTGACAGCAGGTCCTTCAGCTCTACGTCTTTCCCAAAAATTTCCACAGCAGACACGCGGACTGAGAAGCGTGTGCCAGTCTTCTCCTTTCTCTCGTTGATGAGCTTGAAGAGCCAGGAAATGGCGCAGGGCACAATGCCTAGGCTCTGAGTGGAGCTGTCTTTGCCAATCATGGTGTATGTCTTGCCTGGGGACGTATGATAGGGAAAGAGGTATCACAAAAAAAGAAAATACGGCCTTGAAGCATACATATTCACTTTATGTTCCAGATGAGATGTCTTATTCTACCAAGCTGCCTGGAAGGGCAGCGATTTTGAAAAGAAAAGGAATAACAGGCACTGGGAAAAGGGGAAAAGATAAAGGCGGACATGGAGGACGGTAATATATATGTGAATCAAATGCAAAAAAAAAGAATGACAACAAACAGCTGCATCAATAAAGAAATCTTCAGAACAGTCTGTAGTATTTTAATTACAGGGTAACCCCTGAAGCCTTGATGCTGCACTTAATCCGTCACCCCCCCAACCTCAGACTCGCTTCAGATTCCTTTCCCTTTAATCTCCGATTCCTTGACTCACCCCAGTGCATCACTGAACCAATTGTGGACATCTAGTGTAGCTAACAAAGACCAATAAGAGTGTTTTCTTTGGCTAACAAAGGCACTTGTCTAATCTGGTGCCTGTGGAGGAGCTTACCGAGCCTGACTTGACCGAAGCTGAAGATGCAGCCGTCTGCTCCGTTCACAACCGACTGGATGACCTCCGCCACCGTTCCCGAGCACACCTCCGCCTGCGACAAAAACATCGGCTTGTTTTGATCGGGAATAACATTTGTCCATCCAAAATCAAAGCAAAGTCATTTTGTTATGCCTCCGCAGAAGAGTCTCATTCCCCTACATCCCACAGCAAACAAAACAGCAGTTCTCATCGATGCAACAGTTTCCCACCAGCAGCAAAATATACCAGCTTTGTGTCTGAGCTGCTGCTGAAACATTGTGGAAAATATTTAATTAAAATACAGATTTTCTCACATCAGTCGCAGTCCTTTCTGCTCCAATTGAAAAATGAAAAAAAAATCCTAAAAGTTTGCAGGTGACGCTTAAACACAAAATCTTTAACATACTGTAACTTTTTAATCATTAACAGGATCAATGTAATGTCAGCAGATTTTGAAGGAGAAAAGCAAAATCAACAAACATAAACACAAGAGTTGCAGTATTAAAAGATTAAAAAACTGCTATTTTTTTCTTGTTTTTTGTTCATAAATAACACTAGACTTTTATCTAAGTGGGGGTATGAATGGTTTGGTAAAGCGGTGCTTAAGAAGAAAGGTTAGATATAAGTGGAGTGAATTCAGATCATACTTCTGATGGCTTAAAATGCCCAGCTGTTAGCCTTGTTGATCCAAGACAAGAATCTTTTGCCTAAGCCCCTTCCCACACCCTTTATGGTTAAGAAAGTTCTTAAGCTCTTGGGCAGACAAATGCCTGATCAACACCTAACGTCCCTTACTTGTGAGGCATCCTGGGTAAAAACAGCATCAAAGGCGAATATCTTTGGAACGGCCACGGTGGCGGATCTCCTGTGCCCCGAACTGGAGTGTGGGCTGGACGCTGGGTCGTAGAGGGTCAGCTGCTTCTTCCTGCTGTCAACTTTCAGGAAGGACTGCGACTCGGAAGAGTCGGCATCCTCCAGAGACGGACAGATTCGCATCATCACTTTCACCTGTTTGGGTTTAACAAAAAAAAAAAATAGAAAAAGGAAGTGTGAAGTTACAAATAACCCCTTATTAAATAGGAGGGTAAAAATAAGAACATGAACTTAAATTCTGAATGGAGTGGAAGGTTCGCGTTCTGAATAGAAGTTGCAAACCGAGACTCCCTTAAAATTACGCATTAACATCACGTCCACTCTTTCAGAGCTGATGTACATCTGAGGTTTCCATGGAAACAGTCTCACATTCAGCGGCGAACTCGATGGGTCAACACATTGCTTAATGGTGTTAGTAAAAAGGAAGCAAGGTGAGTATTGAAAGTCATGGCTAAAAATACTGAAAATTGTGTGAAGCACCCTGCTGGGGGGATTATCCTACTCTAGGTTGTTGCTTTTTTTTTTTTTGGACTGAGGGCAGCTCAGCAGCAGGCAGAGCAGAAGCATATGGACCCTTCTTTATTCTACCTTTGCTTCTGGTTCCTTGCTTCATATAAAGAATCCTAAAACCAGCTTTGATATTCACAAGGAGATCTTACAGCTACGACACATTCCTCAGGTCAAAGTATGGCTCGTCACACCTGCATGGACTGAAAAAAGGTGACAGCTTTTAGATAAATGTGTCGTTTCAACTCCGCACTGACAAAACGATGCATTACTTGTGTTATTGCTGTGCCTCAAGGAATAAAGTCAACTTCCAGGCTGTGTGCAGCACTGCATCTAACAAAAGCTCCTGCCCTTGCTGTGCTGCACACAGCCTTCTGTGTGCATTTTGTGGGGGTGTGTTTGAGCATGTCGCGCTATATGGAGCTCCAGTTTACGATCAGCTCCTTTTAAAATGACAACTCGATATTGCTTCACGATCTGATGGTCAGATATAAACCTGTTACAATAGCACTATGAAAATATATCTGTGACTGACGAGGGACAGAACAGCTCCTGGGATAAGTTTAGAAGGCTTTTTAAGACCCTGTCATCTCCTAGAGTGTTTACTGTTACGCCCTGACATTACAACCAGAGAAGGCTTTCTATGCTCTATAGTCCATAAGATGGGAAGCCATTCTAAAGCTTTCTGAAAAAGTACTGTAAAATTGAAAAGGAACTATAGAACAGTGGCGTACCGTCAGGGCCTGCAGAACCTTCAATGATGGCCTAAAATTATCTGAATAGAAGTATATAAATGTTTTATTTAGTCCAAAATATATTTTAGATCATTCCAACTGTTCTGTCAGCTTCTCTCACAGTCCTACACCCTGTCACTGTTTTTTCACAAGTTTCTAACCAGATTTTAGCCCTCACTTGTTGCTAGGTTCATAAAAGTCTACCTTACACTCATACAGTCAGTGCTTCCATCCTCTCTTCCAGTCTTTGCAGCTGCTTTCCGTAAAAAACACTGCTGATTAAACCACAGCCATGTATGGACACATTTGGGTTGATTCGACCAATCAGAATTTGAGTTAGAAGCTCTCTTACTCCGTGAGGACGGAAGATAACATAATCGCCTCTGATTGGATGGTCAAAGCTTGCACTACAAGAAGCTAACTTCTTCTGTTCTTCAGGCAGTAGCTCCACTTTATTTTTGTTTGAAATCCTCGCTGTTTTGCAGTTAACAATAGAAGAAGAAGAAGTTAATTTAGTTGCTGATTTATTGCGTAAGCCATTCTTAAGATGGACTTCTCATGAAAAACTGGACATTGTCCAAATTTAGTAAGTCTGAATTTAATGTATCATATTTTCTATTGGAAAACATAAAATAAGAATTAAAATAATAATTAAAAAATCTACTTTATAAAAGTTTCTGCTAAAATTTACAATTTTACTACAATGCATGTGTTTCTATTAAATTGTCATACCCTTTGAAAGGAATGTCCACATGCCACTGCTGAAGCAGCAACATCTCAGCTCTGTTTTTTATCTTGGCAGCCATCAGATATTGAAGGCCACAGTGTTTTCACACGTTGCACTAATGGCCTCTGTTTCCAGAGTCCATTAGCGAGGCTCCATCTCCATTGCGCCATCTACTCAGCCTTCTATACCTGACAGACGTGTCTCCGGGTCAAAAGTGGAGAGTTGGAAGTGACCTAAATAAGGCCGGTGGAAACAAAGCTTTTATTTAGATCTGGGGTTGAATTGATATAAAACAGATGCAAGAAAATGGGAAACCACGGAATCTTGCAGATATTTCTGTTGTGTGTAGGCTTTACAGGAAGGCACACCAATCTCAGCCGATACATGAACCTGTGTCATACAAGGGTTTACAACAGAAGTGAGAACTTCCATCCAGTTAGACTTCATGTTCCGTTGAGCTGCCTTTTCATCTGTTCAAACATACAAACCAAAAAGGGAAGAGCGATGTGTTTGCACAGCTTTGTTAAACAGTTGTCTTCAAACGGCCGTCTTGGCTTTCAGCTCTATATCTTTTATGTATTTAGAAGACCTTCTGTTAACATGAGTACATATCTGTAAAATACAGATTCAGTGTTTGGAGCATCTGCTTCTACATCAGGCTTATCTGGCTGAATCTGTCAGTGCATGTATTTCAATTCCATCCACTGCCTATTTGTACCTGTGGGAATGATGTTAATAGGGAAGGGGTCACAGTTTACATGCGTACCCTCTGAATTCAGCTGCATCTGTACGTGTGTTTTGGAGAGTACCAGCGCTCACCTTCCCCATTCCTGGGTTCTCTTTCACCTTGGACACAGCTCGGAGCAGGCATGGCGGGGCAGCGGGTGGCGAGACCTGAAGGATGCCGCTGAAGTTGGTCGGGTAGATGGAAGGCTCCTGGGGGTGGAGGGGCAAAGGCTGGTGTTTCTTCCGTTTGGAGGAGAGGTTCATTTCTGGGCTGCCCTGGAAGAGATTCAACAAAAACTTGAGTTGAAGTCATACATATGAACAATTTTCTAAAGAAAATCGTTTTCTTATTATTTGTCAATGTAAACACAGACGTGAAACATTCCATCGCATCAAATTTACCAGTTTTTGATATACTTCAATTAGACATTATATCACAAACATCCAGGGACCAGATACAAGCTAAACAAATAAATACAAACTGTTACCGTTCCATTTATTTTGATCAAACTCCTACAAAAGATGAAAACTGTCACAGCTGTGACAGCTGAGAACTACTGATGCTACCATGTGGGACTCCACATGTCTGAGGTAAGAAAGCTAAGCTGTTACAACAGAGGATGACTAATTTAAGTCATAGTTTGAGCATGTGTAGCACAAAAAGGAGTTTTGTAACGCCTCAATTGAAAGTAGACTTCATTGAAAAGTTTTTTTAGAAATGATTTTAAACAGTACATAAAACTGAATCACTTTTGAGTTCAGCTTCAAAAACATTTGAAAAACAGAATAAGAAAGTGGATCATTTCTGAGACCCGACAGACTCGGTGGTTCCAGTTGTGGCATGTCCTGGGATCAACTAGCACGGATCAGACAGCAACGCGGGGTCAGTGAGAACAGTAAAACACCAAACTGTTTTCACTCAAATTCCAGAGAAGTAAGGGGAAGACAAAGGAGTGGTTGTGGACGTGGAGGAACACGTGGGAGATGAAAAAAACAAGTCTCGAGTAACAAAATGAGAAATCTGCAGCGCAAGGAATTTTATCAAAGATAAAAGAACATTCACGAAAAAAAAAAAACGGAAACAGATCCAAGTGTGTCCAGGTCGTTTCCTCAAAGAGCATTTCTGCCTCATTATTCCTGCTCTCCTATAGTCGGGCCTGGGTGGGCTCCAGCCCATAAAAAAAAAACATGTTCCCCTTTCCCTGGAGTGACAACCAAACCCTTGTCTCCCCTCTTCACTGTACACCCCCCACAGAGACAGCCCAAGAGCACAATCATGGAACACACTGCTGGCTGATGGAATAATTATTGCATCCTAGAAGGCTACAGGAGAAGGCTCTCCCCAGGGAGCTGCCTGTGTGTGATAGCATGCGAGACGGATCGTGTGACTGGAAGAAAAAATTAGATGAAATAGATGGATGTGAAAGGGAGAGGAAAAAAAAAACGCAAAGGCGCACCACGTGCTGTCCACGTGCTTGTGTGCGGCAAGATGTGAGGCGAGTGTGGCTTGAGCGTACGTGTTTAAGGGTATCCGCAGTACATTCTTTCAAGACAAATCTGCCCCGTCTCTCACTCACTCTGCCTTACCTCATTCTGTCTTTTCTCTTCCAGCTCAGACATAAATCAAGAGTCACAAATCACCCAGAGATGCAACACAGAAAAGAGTGTAGCTAAACTGATTTGTCTCGATCAGTGAGCGGCACTCACACTCAGACCCTCGCCTTGACTTCTGATCGATGCTGTGTGTTGAAACCTGGTGTATATATGTGTGATTGGTGATAATGAAGGTAAATTATTCAGCTACCCTCACATCTGATCAGTGCATTTCTTCAGTTGACAACAGCTTGTCCACCTGTTCACACTCAGTCTCCATCCTAACGAAGCTTTCTCCCATCACATTAATCAATCAAAACAAAATCTGCAAGTCTGGCTGAGTAAAATAGTCACATTTCACTGAGGTTCCCTAATTATACAAGCTTTTTGAAGTAATGTGCAGAATGGGTGTACTTACAGCTCTTTCCAATCCATCATCTAGTTTATTTCATAGTCAAAAATCAGACAACCATCTGAGTTCACGTTTGCAGCCCATGTCTTTACTGTCGCTGCTCTCCATTATTTGAACATCTGACACGCCGCCACAGAAGCAGAGAGCAGAGCGAGGAGGGGGATGCTCGCCAGTCCGGGCACGAGGGTCCTTTTTGCTCCGATGGCAATCATTGAGGTTCCACTTGATTTCACAGAGGTTTGTAAGAAGTAGGGGGGTGGGGGTGGAGGAAAGAGCGTGGATGCCACAGCACCTGAATGCGTCAGGTGGGAAGGAAGAGGAGTAGTCTGAGCGACGATGGATACAAGTAATCCAGAGAGTTTGATAGGAAGCGAAGGACGGAGAAGTGAGGAGAAAAAAGCTTAAGCTGCTTCCACGTTACTTCACCAGAAAAAGTTTAGAAAAACAGCTGAGTCTCCAAGTTCTGATCTCCTCTGCTGGCATCCAGGTTTTTGTTCAGGCTTCCTGGTTTTCTGTCATGCAGGTAATCCACTCTGCTCAGTGTGTTGCAAGTGGCTGAAGACCGTGATGGTTCTCTCTCGACTCCCAGAGTCGCTAAGAGGGGGAGAAAAAAATGAACAGGAAGGCTTCAGTGCTCCCGGTTAAGCCAGAAGATTTCCTCAGGTGACTGGGAACGGCGAGAATTCCTGCTCCTGTTCCGCCACTTGGTCCTTCTCGTATCTGAAAAATTCTGGCAGCTGTCCTGCCGCGTCTGTCTCTTTCTCTCCTTCCCTTAGCCACACACACCAACACTCCCTCCTCCCTCGTCTCCCTCTTCTTTCCTCAGCCCAGCCCCTTTTCTGCTCCGACTGCCAGACGAGGTGTCAGCGCTCGATTGCTGGCTGCTTGCGGCACAATTTGCCAGTACGTTCTTTTCTCTCTATAACATACACACAATGTCTGACAGAACCTCCTGCACAAACACACCCCGTATGCACCCCAAAACACGTCACATGAATACTTAATGCCAACAGGAGCCCTCTCTTCTTTTAGGGTCCCTCACTTCAAACAGATTTAGTTAGTATGCCTACAGTGCATGCATGCATGAGCCCCAGTGAACGTCTGGCTCTGTAGAGTACAGTCCTGCACGTTCGTATTGTTCATCACTGTTCAAGCATGTAATTAGCCAGACCAACCAGACTTTAATTATTTTGCACCCACAAATCTGCAAAAGTAGAGAAATGTCGGAGAATATACGTCAAAACGAAAAGACAGATTTTATGAATGAGAAAGATGACAAGACTCGAGATGAAAAACTTTTTTTGGGGGGTTTGAAGGAAGCTAGAACCCAAAACATTGAACAGATGACATCTCCAAAAGGCATGTGTGTGTCGGCCAAGGAGAGAGAACGCAGTCAGTCAATGGTCAAGGGTAAACAGGGGGCTGAAAGCATGCGAGTGGGTGAGCGCAGGGGTGAGAGTATGGTGTATTCCCTGGGCTACCAATTTAACAGAAAGGCCTCTAAGCCCCCCTAACAAACCCGTCTGTTTTGAAAGGCTGCTGCGTTGGCTGCAATGTGCCCACTACAACACATCCGCAAAGAGAGTGGGTGTGAGACTCGCCAGATGAAAGTACATTCAACACAAAGCTCCCTCTGCCTCTCTCCATCTGACATAGTACCCCTCATGTGAACTCTGCTGGATGGAATTTGAAGAAAAAAAAAAAACACAGCTCTGCCTACAAATGTGAAGACCGTTCTTTTGTAATGAAGCAGCTTGATATATCACATAACCTTTAACGTCTATTTCTCCAAGCTTTTCTACACCTTTTGTGCTTATTAATTTGCCTGACGTGATCTTATTTTTAAAGGTTTGTTGCACGCTTCTCCAGAAAAGAATCCCTTTGATTGGCAGCGGAAGACTCCACTAATGTCGACATTGGTCACTCTGACAGTGCAACCAGTAATTAGTCTTATCCCCTTTGCTGATACCAACAGTGTGCTTTCACGTGTTATACATCAAAATGACACAAAAAGAAGGAACCGTCACAGTTGGAACTGTCCTGATAGCCTTTCTGCTCCATCACTGTCTTCTTATGAACAGACCGCAGGGACAGATAATGACTGCAATATATATAAATGAGCCAGCACCAGACAGATGCAAAATCAAGCACCCTTTTTAAAAGAAAAGGTCTTCTGGAGCCTTTGTTAAAGAAAAGACAGTATTTCTTCTCACCTTTGGAGGAGTGATGGCGGAGGAGGTTAATGACTGCAGAACAGACACAGTGAAAGTGCAGTTTTCTTCACCACTTTTAAAGCTTCAAGTTGGCCAGATGTCAATAATATCTCCAGCCTTGTTTTTTTTTTTTTTTTTAAGCTTTGTCAAATTGGCATGAGAAATTCTTTAGCCTCAGAGAATCATTAGCTGGCACACCCATCAGCTTGTTTGTGCAAATTTGTCTCTGTTCTACGAGCAGCTCTATACAGCTCTTTAGGTCGATCCTTTCAGAGGATAATTACCATGCTGGCTGCATTTACTATTCTTGGCACTTCCTTTCCTCTGATTCCCCTACTCTTTTTCTCTCCCCATAGACAAGATAAGGCTGCTCTGCCCATTCATGCAGGGATCAGATCATTGGGTCTGATATCACACTGCTTCACCACCCCATAACCGGCAAGTCTCCCACTGCTGCTGATTAGCAGCCCGGCATAGCTCTTCATGAATGGAGGTACACCAGTAATAATGGCTGCAGTACAACAAGCCAGGCTTTCTTTGTAATGCCCACTGCCTCATCTCTACAACTGCAGAGGTTTTTCAGTCGCCTCCATTTTCTTCCCTTCCGATCCTGTACTGGATCGGAAGTACAACGTAAGAATTTGCACCTGCAGTGCATCCCTTATTGGGATTAAATCCTAGTTCATAGCGCATAGCTAGTGCCAGTCCAGACCCATCTCCCCTGGGGTGCTTTTACATTAGAATAGTCTTGCATACTTGTTCAGAAATGAATAAGGAAAGCTGTAAATGTCACACTTTGATTTGCAGCATTTGCAGCCTTCTTGAGAGCAGACCTCTCTTTTACAAAGTTACAAGAGCTGTTCATTTGGGTTGGTATTCTTACTCCTAAGTTCAGAGAGATCCCAGTTCCTGGAAAACCCCTTTCCTTAAATTTTACCCCAATCTATTGAGCACAAGTGAATATCTGTGCCTGTATACAATCTGGACTTAGGTCAATTCAACTGTGAAACAGTTGCTTTTGAAGATCTCAATCTGTTTTCCCAGACTTAGTTTTATATGGACTTGAGGTATGTTATGTGGGTTAAGATACACAAATCCGTACTGTTGTGCAAAAAATGTTGCATCAGCAGAATGTCATGACTGACTATGCTGGATTTGTGAGGATTTTCCTGATAAGGAGCCATGCTTTTGAGAGGAAAGATAATCATTAGGAAACCTCCTCAAAGCTAAAATCAGTGCACACCTCTCTTATTGATGGACTCCCCTTGACACGATCAAAAAGCTCCATGCCCCAAAGGTTTGTGTGTGTGTGGGGGGGGACATAAATCTGCCAGCTACAGGAGAAACACAGACTTCATTTCAAACAAGCACTCCAGACAAATGTTCAGGCCCCACAGAGCAGAATGACGAAGATGCATGTTTTAGGTTTACCAAATTTGGATGAGGCAAATCTTCACCTCACATCCTTTCCTGATCTACAAGCGAGTTCACACTGCCTATCATAAAACATTATTTATATGATTTAAAATCCATAACTGTCATTTCATCCAATGTAGCTTTTTCTCGTATACAGTATATTACCATTCATGTTCACAGCACTAAAAGGCTCAATTTTTTATTTAAAAAAATGTTTTGACCCTGATTAAACATATCAAAATTCTAATATGCTCTTTTGTGAAGACAGTTTTATACTTTTTTTTTTTTTTTAACTTGTTCTGTCCAACTGCTGAGCAAACATATCCGAGCTGGGAGCCTCTAGTGTTGGGCAGACTTTACTGGCAACACTGATGGCAACAGAGGGAAGCAACATTATAAATAACCAGGTCTTAATAGCAAGCTGGAGTAGGCGGGGCCTGTCTGTACACACAAACTCGGTAGTTATACACACACCTGTTGGCCAAAACTAGTCAAAACATGCACAATACAACTTCAACTGCAGCTCACACACTTAATCATAAAAACTGTCCCAAATAAAGCCTTTCATACTATTAGTAGAAAGGTGAGCTGGCACCTGTGCTCAGGTGAGTGTTTATGTTGTGCTGATGTGGATGATGATGGAATGTACAACGGGGGAGAGCGCCCAGTCTTCCCCACACCAAGACCCCCCACCGGGACAGCAGCACCAGCCCGGACCCCCCAACATGGAGCTGCGGAGAGAATCTGCCCGTCGGGCAATCAAACACCCAGACCAGGGCAGGCAGGACCACCGCAGAGTACCCTTTGAGTCGTGCCTTGTTGGGCCTTGTTTACAAGGCACACCCACTGATGGAGTTTTTGGAGAGGTCCAGCTCTCGAGAGCAAGGACTGGAACCTGCACCGCTGAGACCTGGACACCCCAGACTCCGATGTAGTTTGATCCCCTACGCTAGATCTTCAATCTCGAGGATCCTTCTCCCGGCGTGGAGAGGAGGCTGCTGGGTCCAGGAGACCGGCACCCTAGAGACAAGACTCCCAGGCCAAATAAACACGTCTTCGTGTCGGTGAAGCTTCCGGTTTTCAGAAGAAGTTCCGCTCACTGACATAACTTCTGAAAAAAATAAATTAGCTTTAATACCAGAGCTCCAGGCCCCTTTAGAGTTTTCCTGCAGGTGGTGACCCCACGGGAGAATTATCCCACATCATTTTTTGGGTTAGCTCAAACCAGGGCCCGTGGGAGGAGCCGCGGTCAACAAGGGTTCGCCTGCAAACTCCAACCCAAGGCTTGGCTCCAGAGTGGAGCCCCAGTAATGTAATTCCATGTAGAAAGCAGAATCTTGCTCTGAACTTCTAAATTAGGGTGTTTTGAACCGCTCTTTGTCTGGCTCATCATCCAGGACCTGTCTGCCAAGGGAGACGTACCAGGGGCAAAAGCCCCAGACAGCTTAGGTCCTTGGATCACTCAAGCACACAAACCCCTCCACCACGATAAGGTGACGATTCACGGAGGGGAAAAATTGATGTATAACTAACCCCGGGCTCACACGGCTAGCGTTACAGCTCAGGTGCGATGCAGGAGCAGTCTAGCTACAGCCAATGGCTCATATTAGCTACAGGTTGGCTGCAGCCACAGCCTCTGCTGCCGACCTCACAAAACTCCAATTAACATACTTTCACGCTAATCTCCCCTTGTTCGGTGCAGTTTAGCTGCCTCAACCGTTGAAAATTTGAACCAAACAAAACGGAGTTGCAGTGCCCTGACCGCAGATGCAGGACGCGAACGCCTGCAATGGGGTTTCCTCTCGCACTTTTAAAATTACGTAAAGACTGTGGTGCTTGTGTGTGAGCCCAGGGTTAGAACTTTGTGCACCACAAAAAAAAAAATCATAGGTAAACTGAAAAAAAAATCTAAAACCATAGGACAGAACATAGCTAAAATAACTTATCAACCTAAACCATAGTATTCTTACAGATATAGTGAAGGAAACACTACAGTGTGCCTTTTTTTTCAATTTTTGCACCAACAAAGAAATTGCAAGTTCAGAAACAAAGCCACTAAAGTCTAGCTCAAACAAATTAAACTAAAGTGCAGGCTGCTGTGTGCCAATTCATGGAGAGCCATCAGAGAGATGGCCCTCCAGGAAAAGCCACAGCAAACCTGCACACACAAAAAAAATGAACTGACGAACTGCATCATGTCATCGTCTTTCTTTTTGCATTTCATATTTCATCCTACACAAATCTAACATCTAAGAAATTCAATAATTTTAATCCTTTTTTTTTTTGCATTTTTATATTTTATCCCTACAGTTTTTCTAATGAAATTCAATAATTATCTTTTTTTTTTTGCATTTTTTATTTTGTCCTACAGTCTTTCTAACAAATGTTATAATTATTTTTTTCCTTTTATATTTTATCCTACAGTTTTTCTAATAAATTCAATAATCCTAATTTTTTTCCCTTTTATATTTTGTCCTACAGTTTTTCTAATAAATTCAATAATTCTAATCTTTTTTTTCCTTTTATATTTTATCCTACACTTTTCTAACTTTTATTCCTACTTTTTTTCCTTTTATATTTTATCCTACATTTTGCTAACTTTTATTCCTACTTTTTTTTTATCCTACACTTTTCTAACTTTTACTCCTACTTTTTTTCCTTTTATATTTTATCCTACACTTTGCTAACTTTTATTCCTACTTTTTTTTTTAATCCTACACTTTTCTAACTTTTATTCCTACTTTTTTTTTTAATCCTACACTTTTCTAACTTTTACTCCTACTTTTTTTTTTTTTTTACGTTTTATAATTTCTAATTTAGCCTAAACTAATATCATCTTCCTAAATCCTAAATCCTACATAAAAAACCAAGTGACGGTTATCTCCATTTGGGAGATGAACCGGTCAAATTTTGACCTCTTTTTTAGCATGTGCTTTTCAAAGGTTTTAGCCACAATTGTGTCACAAACTGACTTCTCTAAGTCCATGCACATAAGAGTCATAGTTTCCGAATATTTGGAAAAATTTATCAAATTTATGTAGGTGACTTTTTCTAGATTTTTTAGACTGTCGCTGTTCAAATTGAAATTATAAGCCCTGCACATATTCCACAATTCATCATACATCCTCTTGAAAAAGGTCATGGTTCTCCTTGGAACACATGTATCCTGCTTTTTTAAACATGAAGGGAATTAAACTGTCAGGTACTGGTTAATTAGGATGTTACAGTTTTCTATTTTTGCCAATAAATCACCATCTGTCATATCTACATCAGGTTCCTCAACCACTGAAGTTTTGCTCTTCAATGATTCCTCTTTTAATGATTCCATTTCATCCGAAAATGGCTTTAAACTAATTTCACTACTGTTATCCCCACTGCGTGTTTGCAGTTCTTCATCTGTGTCATCAAAAACGAGGGCCGTCTTCGGGCAGCAGCAGATACTTTTGCAAACAACCTTTTTCTTTAAAAGGGAGCTCTTAAATGTATCCGCCACAATATTTTCGAATACTTTCCCCTCACATTCTAAGAACAACACACTGGTGGTTGGACCACTCTTTATACATTTTTTGACACTTTTATAAATTTTTTTATGAAGTCCTTTTAGGTTTTCCTCACCTATGTAGCATTCTAGTTTTTGTGCTTCTTGTGAGAGTCTGGTATACAGACGCTTCCTGCAGGACTCAAATCTATTTTGGGAGAGTGGTGTCTTGCTCTTTTTAAATATACGTTTAATAAGATCCTCCACTAGTTTTTCAAGGAGGATTATTTTGGCCTCCCGAGCTGCAGATGCAGATTTTTGAATCTTGCTCTTTTTAAACCTGTCTTCTGCTGTTTGTGCCTCTGTTTTTTTGGGAGAAATTGAAGGGTCCTTCACTGCCATGGGCTGGGCAGTCTGTTTTCTATTTTTTTTTATTTTTTCTTCACAAAGTTCTTTGATGAATTTGCAGCAGCTGTCTACGATCAAATCCATGTCTGCTTCGGACAGACATTTTTTATTTGATTTGAGCTGCCTTAACACTTCTTTAGTTATTAGAAATGTTAAACTGCTGCAACTGTGCGAACTTGTGATGTCTTTGCTGCTGTTTAGGACCCTCACAAATGCTTTTGGGACAGTGCTGACGACAAAGTCCCTCACTAACTTTTTTGTTAAAGTTGTACCACTCTTTTTCAGAATGGATGCAACTTTACTGGTTAACTTCAACATGAAGTCCCAGATGATTTTTTGACACGCCTCGTCAGGGTGACCAGAAATTAGACTCCTGATCTGAGACTTGGCTAAGCGTATCAGATTGAATTCAATAAGAATTTCAATCTGTTCCTCCATGTCTTCTTTTATCTGGTTCATAATGACTTTTTTTGGTGCCTTTGCTCCGTTAACTGTGGATGTGTGGATTTTGCTTTTTTTCTGTGCACTTGTAGTTGATAGTTGTTGCTTGCTTTTAAGAAATTACAGTCATATGATAATGTGAATTATGACGTCATATCCAGTAGTAATACGTGGCGGGGGTGTCAACGTAATTACGCGATATGACGTAGTCCACGCGTCAACCAATCAGGGACTCAGCTTTGGGCACGTGACGTTTACAGTAACTAGATCAAAGGGAGATCAGAGGGATTCAAGATTCAAAATGGCGGATCGACGGAAGCCTGTCACGAATAGTAAAAACGCCATGGACGAAGCCCATGGACTCATCACTCAGCTTTGGGCACGGGACGTTTACGGTAACTAGATCAAAGGGGATCAGAGGGATTCAAGACTCAAAATGGCGGATCGACGGAAGCCTGTCACGAATAGTAAAATTGCCATGGACGAAGCCCATGGACCTGGATCGACGGCCAAGCTAGCGAGTTGCCCAGCAAACAGCTTCACGAGCTACTGACCTTCGTTGCCCAGGCTTCGGAAGAGCTAATCAAAATCGCCGCTGCCCCGGTCCTCGGCAGATCGAGCGAGGTGCTCATTTTCCTAGCTCATAGGTGGCATGACTCTTTTTTTTCTATATAGACCGCATATAAGAACTGCACACAACAAGCGTTGAGGTCACCCATGGGAAATGTCTTACCTCCAGCCCCTGCAAAGTCAGGCCAGACCCTTCGCCGTTACTCCCTGATACGTCAACCGTGTACCTGCAGGCCCAGAGACCCAACAACGTTCTCAGGACCCAGGAATGTTTAACACAGCGCCTCCTACAGGGTCGAGTTTGTTTTGTTATTTTCTGGAGACTTTACGAGACACATTGCACACGTGAGTACTAAGAGTAAAAAAAAGATCTAAGCGCTGCTAAAGGATAAACAACTAGATAATTTATCACATGAATCTTAAGATATAAAAAGTAAATTACCAATACATTTCTGATTTGAGCAGAAACATAAACAGTGATGTATATACGTAGCTTAGCCTTTATCCAAATTAATGTTGTTTGTGCAAAAATACATTTATAATGGTTTATTTTGAATACATCTTTATGCATTTTACAGCATAGTTATTTTTTTATTTTCCCATCTTCATGTGTTATAATTTTCTTTTGTGTAATTCATCAATATTGTGTCATTATAACCCAAATACAGTCTACATGTATTACAAAACAGGGGAAATCAAAATGTTTACTGAGCAAAGTCAAGTATGTATTGATGTATATTTTACTATTCGGTAATGTAATATACAAACTTGATTCATTGCTATTACTGAATAATATTACTTTTTATAATAATATTAAGTATTTATTCTGTATTGTTCAGAACTAAATTACTCTTTACATTTTACTTGCGTATCTTTTTTTCCACATGGATACAACAATTCAAAAGAGAAAGTCTCTAGATGAAACAGTGTTGAATGCTTTGTTTCTATAAAATACTTCCAACCAGCAAGATTATAAAAGGGTCAGATTCATGATCAAAAACTCTCAAAAATAAATGGCAACTGTTAAAAAACATTTCCAAGAGCAAAATATTTATTTTAGGAATTTGACAGAGGATTGGTATAGAATTGACAAAAGCGGAGATACTCCCCAAGTAGAAAGTATTTTTTAATCTCATGTTTAATTAAAAAAATGTGCTTATATATATATTTTTCCTTTCCTATACACAGCTGTGATTTCTTGTACAGAAAACAGCTGTTAGGTGGCTCCAAGTATTGTTTTGTTTTTTTTAAGCCTAATGTAACGCCTAATAAATGTAAGTTTTTCTGTTTAATGTAACTCTTAATAAAAGTTATTCTTCCCACCTCAGCAGATCCTGTTTAGTTTTCCAGATGTTTTGGGTTTGGTTTTTATTGATTTTCTAGCACTTTTTAATTTATTATATTTCATTTTTATTTAATTGTGAAATACAAGCATTTCTCATTGAGAATGTGTTAAAATGGAGCAACAGAATAAGACAAAATGTAAAAACGAATTTATGTTAAGATACCAATATTCTCAACCTCTGATAAGTTTTAGGTGGTTGGAAAATACCAGACTCAACTCTATCAGCAGTTAGATAAAACAATGAAGAGAAATCATTTATTATTATTTAGCCAAATGTTTCAAGAATCTATATGTACTGAATTATATTTCCACTGAAAAACCCTGGTCCCTGAAGGGTTAAAAATAAATCAGTAAGAAAATCATTAGAAATATTCGGTCAAAACTGACATTAGTAACATTTATTTAAAAAAAAAAAAAAGATAAACGGCACCCAGCAAAAGAAAGGCACTTTCTCATAAAACGAGTCCTAAATTGTACTGATGGTGCTGTCAGTTCTATTGAACATAGGTGTGTTGCTATAAAGCAAGAAAAGTCTTTCCAGAATGAACACGTGAATGTACAGTACCAAAAAACATGAGGCACAGTTTCAGGCGACACATGGCAAAAAGAACAATTAAAATCAATAGCTTTTTGAAACTTTGTAAAAAAAGTGCTTAGCGGGGTAAAATGTAGCAACAGTTGTCTCTCTAGGCCTGCAGGTTTATATTACTGGGACCGCCATATTGCCACCCATCGACAGTCCACTCCCCTCCTATTGAAAGTGGCTCGAGGAAATCTGTCAATCAAGCGTTAAAGGTGGGGCCAGCAGGAGCCACGTGCTTTTACTGAGGCATCTGATTAGTCAGTTTATAACTTGCTATAAAGAAAAAAAAAGAATATATATATATATAGAGAGAGAGAGAAAACTTACATTTTTTTTTTTTTACTTTTTATATAATGATCTAACAGGTGGATTATTAAGTAATGGGTCAAGGGCCTTTTTTCTAGGTATAGAAGGGTTGGTTGAGACTCGCCCTTAATGCTTAGAAATATGATAAATTTTCCCCACAAACTGTGAAGAATGTGACATCCATTTAGCTGAGCAACATGCAGCCTAACACTCTTCAAACACAGCGGAGAGAGGCTTTCGAGGAAAGCCTTTGTTCCAATGAGGTGTTCAACAAGCCTTTTGTTCCTGCACAGCGTCTGACCTTGGACACACAGAATCAAATGGTGCATTATTTGTGTGCTGACTGCTGACAGCCCAAGGCTGCACACACATCTCGCCTGCAACAGTCCCCAGCCAATTAGGTAAGGCCAAATGCATTCATGTAGCATCTGTGAGTACAATGTGTTGTCACATAAGAAAAGAGTAAGAAAAAAATCATTTTTGAAAACTAAATACAGATGAAAAAACCCTAATTGGGGAATTTGAATTGATTTGATGACAAAAAAGTAATTAATCTTAAGTAAATAAAATTCTAAATTCTGCCTTCAGGTTGTAAACCTGTTCTGTCTCAGAATTCCTTTCATGGTTTGTGGACTGAGCTGGAAAACAAGGGATTAGAGAATCCTCCGGAGAGCTGCTTGAATAACTGGATCATTTGGAACATGGGAGAAGGAAAAGGTTGTAATTGTTGGGAAAGAAAGCACTGCAGATGCAAAAGAGGAAATATGATTTGGGTGGTGCCGACATGAAACGAGGATGAAGAGGAAATAGACCAAAAAAAAAGACAGTGTGAGAGGGAGCAGCAGGGTGTACAACCAAGCCTCATCTTCGATCAGTAGGCCTGGCTCTGTGCCATCCAAACGCCGTCCATGTGGAGGTAAATCATTTTCTGCCTGAGAAAGAGGCAGCAGAAAAAAAAAAGGATTGCTGGGGCTGTGCCACAGCCAGCTTGGAATCGCAATATTCCCAAAGATGGGAATTCCCGGTCGGCCAAGAATAAATGAAACAGTTGGCGACAAAATTTGAAAAATAAAAAAGTCCTCATCAATATTCAAGAAAATCTGTTTAGCAGCTACAGTGCATGGTTGTATATATAAACGTAGGCTCTGGACTTCAGTAACTAAACAGAAATCCTGCTGCATTTTAGTCTGATTATCATGCAGAACTGTGCAGAAGTCCTGCAGTTTTAGACGGTCAACCCATTTGGAGCAAAACTCAATTCCACATGATTATATGGAAAATGTTACCTGCAAAACCAACTCTAATCTCCCAAACTCCCCATTCTTACTCTTCCAAACCTCTCTTGCCAAGACACAGGCTTACTCTGAGCTTAAGACAAGCACAGGAAGTGACATGTGTGGTTATAATTCCATTTACAATTCATTGTATTGTTCCTTCCAGCATTCAGGATCACCTCTTGCTAATTTGACCCTAACTAGCTCGAATACTGGGCCATGAAGAGGTGAACAAAGCATGGGGCTTAGACTCTACCGGACTATTTGGCATTCAATGAGATAAGTGGGACGTTTAGAGGCCCTGGAGGAAAGAATTGGACATATCTGGCAAAAAGTCAAAAGGTCACAGAAAGAAGAGTCTCTAATAATTAACTCCGACTTGTTTACAAGAGTCTTAAAGAAATGCAGTTGTGTGACAAGGTTCAAGATAGAAAAGTAAAAGTCAGAATAAAAAATATGCCTTTTAGCTGATTGGTGACACGATAATAAAAGGAAGGTTTTTCTTTTTCCCACCTCCACAGGCTGCAGTCGCCTCGCCTCCGGCACTGCTGACAAAGATTAACAGCTTCTTTCATCTCTTCCAGTGAGTATGCACCACGCTGCTCAGACACCGCTTCAGGTACGCCGCTCCCGTCCAAGGCTGCAGACATGCCAGCATAACTTCACATCCTCAACACAAATGTTGAACTCTGATTCAACCATCATCCCACCCATATCAAGGCCAACAAACCCCGCATCAAGTCCGTGCAGAGGTAGAATGTTATATATACAAGCCACGTGAATGATTCACTAAATTCTATAATTAAATATAGCAACAACTTAGCTTTAATAGTACCACAACATGAGGGCTTGATGAGCGTGGGAGAGACACGTAGAATACTTCTGCTCCATTTCTCTGCTTCATTAATCACTCTCTGCCAGGGCAGGACACCTAGCGATTATTTATTTGCACTTCTTCACATGGAGGCTATCACAACAAACAGGCCCGCAGGCTGCTAAGAACATTTGGGGGTGATTAATCAGCGGGATGTCAGGAAAGACAGAACGCAGGAGGAGGGGATTTCTAACAAGTGTTTCCTAATCTTTCATCTATATTCTAGTCAACAGGGAACCCAATAGCAGCTAGAGGGGGTCCAAGTCAAGTGAAGTGAGCTGAGTTGTCAGAAAGATGGTCCTGATAGCAGATGGGGGGGTGATAACTTTTTTTTTTTCTTTTTTTTTTGATGAAAGACAAAAACTTTGCAGGTCAGACAGGTTTTGATCTTGAAGCATAGACGATGTGTTTACATCCTCTTTTTTGGAAGTAATCTGTTTGTCGAGTATCGCACTAATAAAGACGAGCAACAACTAGACGAGGGAGTGTGGTTAAAGAGATTTTATTGGTAAGCACACCATAGCCAGCTTTCTTATACTGGGTCACAACCTGATTATGGGTTGTAATCCTCTCTGCTCAAGACAATGTTTATGGAGGAAACAGGGATAGAAACAGATATAGCATCCTCTCACCTTTCCATTTGCATTTACAGAGCACTTGACCCTAATCGCTATGGCTGATTGAATCTGTGAGTCTGCAGTCTCTACGAGGTGCAGTTTCTGCCTCACAGACACACTGCAAACACCATGCTAGCTTCCCCACTGATTCTTCAACTTTCAATGCATAATAAACAAGATGTGCCATCTCAAGGGGCTGATCCTCCCATTGTTTAGTAAATGGTAAATAAATTCACATAGATGTTTCTACATTAGAACACATTCATAATTACGGAATGAGTTCAAATCCAGGCCGAGTCATACCAAAGACTCTAAAAATGGGACCCTATGCCTCTCTGTTTTACACTTAGATTTAGATTGGTGCGGCTGTGTCTGCACGCTCACCTCCCACACGGGACTTTGCACTTATTTTCACACACGGTTTCTTATCATCATTGTTTCTTTCATTGCTTTAGAAATACCTTCTGTGTGATTACTGATGATGTCAGAGATGACAAATTCTAGTCAGGTCATCAACATGCTGTCACTTTTTGATGGACCCCTCCCTCTTCTCCACTCAGTTGTGTTACTTATAGTTTCTTTTTTGTCTACTTTTACAGTCATACTCAGCAATGATGATCTGTCAATCTGAAAATCTCACGTTTCTATCTGATTAAACAGTGCTTTGGTTGTAGCCAAATTGCCACAAGCACCCAGCCAGTCACACGTATGATGAATTAACATTTTTAATTAATATTAATAATTGATTGGATTTTTCTGCGCTTTTCCTGCTGCTCAAACTGCTTACAATGTTAATCCATTTTTCATTCACTCCTCATTCATACATGGTGATAGTAAGATGCTGCTGCTATAGAGCGGACTGACAGAAGTGTGGCTGTCAGTCCGCATCCAAGTACCTTCTGACCATTCATTTGCATTTACACACCAGTGGAGCCACACTGGAGGCAGTAAGAGTGAAGCGTCTTGCCCACGGACACATTAACAATTGACTGGAAGGAGCGGAGCTTGGACTCCAGACCCTCCGATCATCGGCTGACCTGCTCATTGCCGATTGTTGACGAACCAAAATACGCAAGTTTCCTTTTTTAAAAAATAAATCCACACAATAAGATAATAAAATTACATTGAGCATTTTACCTTTCTTATTCTACTGTCACACTTCAAATCACACAAAAAAAGGAAAAATATTAAAGAGGCTCTGGTTCTAACGACATAGATAATGGCCTCCATTTGCATGACACCTTTCGCTGAGGGGCACTAAAGAGGTTTAGATGGCTCCTCTTGCACATCCGAGACATGATTATATTATCTGTTCAGCGGGAAACAGCTCAGGGAAACTCCATACTTTTAACTTTCATTTCAGCTAATGCACCAATCAGAGAATTTAGGTGCAGATTTTTGAACTATCACTCAGTTAAACATCCAACACTAAATGCAAGCTGTTATAGATGGAATGAGAACGAGTCCGCTGTCATTCACGTGCAAGAAATGACACAAAAATTTGCCTTAAAAAAAAAAAGGAAAATCAGAATGAAAGAGGCAGTTTTATGCTGACTGACATGCATGCAGGGCGTCTAATCTCCACATTGACTTATTTTTCCATTCATGGGTGGAGTCTGTCAGGAGCATTGTTTTCCCTTCTCCACCCGAGGGGTTGGCTTACATGGACCCCGGGTGAGCACACAGGCTTGAGTCAGCACTTCAGCTCCTTTGTCAGAATCCGTACACATACCTCATTCCCAACCCCTGCAGGCTTTTTGAGTGGGTCAGACAGTCTTCCTGAGTCAGGGTTTTATCTAAGAGAGGGAGCAGGGAAAAAGGTATCAGGTTATCCCCTCCCGAAGGCGACAACCCCTCTGCCTTTCTCCCTTGTCCTATCTCTGCAGCTGTTTACCATTCACAATGTGTGATTCTGTGCTGCCCATCACAACAGAGCACATCACTCTACTGCTGCTGCTGCTGCAGGGAGCTGAGCATCATCACACCATGTTATCATATTCCACAAGGCAGAGGCACAGAAAGCATGCTGATTCACTTAGAGGGGAAACTTGTTACAGATAGATTGAGTTGTTCTTAATTGCTTCAAGACTTATCAAATGATGCTGACGGTAGTGTAAAATGACAAGCTTAATTAATTTAACTGATAGACATGAAGACATTTCTCAAACTGAAATGCATTTTCAAAATTTGAAACCTGTTATTTTGCACCAGATTTATTTGATTAAGTTTATCCAGGATTGTGTTTTAGTTGAATTGAAAAACAAATTTGTATTTTCCTATAATGAATGATGGACTTGTGGAGGATCTAAACAAGGGGTCTGCAACCTTTAATGCTAAAAGAACCATCTGGTCCAGTTTATTGCTGACCAATTTCTTGCTTGAGTACTACTTTGCCATGTAGAAAAATATACTTTATTCATGTTTTTGTGGCCATTAAGCCATTAATTTCTAAAACATAGATTTGAATTAAAAAGTTATTGTATTTTTTTCTGTATGTCATAATGTTAATTTCTTTTAGACTTAATAGCAGCACTTACAAGTTCCTTTTAAAACACAGTAAATCATGTGTCAAATAAGATCCTCCTGTTGCAGCAGATATACTTACGTTAAAAATGCATGAAAGCAAAGTCAAACATGACATTTTCTACCATTAGGACTTTGGTGCACCTTCATCCAACAATCTAAACACATACATTTAATTATTTACTATATTTACTGTTTTGAGGGAAAAGATAACAAAATGTAATTTAGGCTTAGTCTAGATAAACCATTAAAAATGTACCATTATTTTGTTCATTTATTTGATAATCTTAACAAATTAAAAACCATTTTTAATTTAGATTCTAAACAATTTTCTTTAAAGCTCAAGAGCCACAATAAAGGGATAAAGAAGCCACATGTGGCTCCTGAGCCTCGGGTCGCAGACCCCTGATCTAAACCAGGGGGCTGCAACCTGCGGTTCCGGAACCACCTGTGGTTCTTTTATTTCCTCATTGTGGCTCCTTTATAATTTGAAAATTAAAAAAATGTTTATAAATGTTAAAAAGTAACTATAAAGCAAGAAGTGAGAAAGTAGTAAAGAGGGATAAAAGTAAACTAACTTAAAATGTAACTTATTAACTAACTTACAAGAATCAATGGATGTCAAAAAGCACAACCAGTATTAGGGCGCAGTGGATTATTAAGCAAATTTTCTATTCTTGAAAAAAATTATTAATTGTAAGTGTGTTAAAAAATATGACAGAGGTCACTTAATTAGCTCGGATTTCATTTTGGTTTGTGATTTACATTTCTGGCAGAGATCCACCAACAACAGTGAAATTAACTAATTTTTATTTAGTCACTGCCAACATTACACTTGCTACTACTACTTTTACTGCATTGAGATGATCATATGTAACAGGATGGCTTTTATTTTGAAAGGAACTTCTGTCAAAAGTGAGAAAAAATTTCCAATTTTTTTTTATGTTTGTGTTTTTATTAATGCAAAATAAAAAAAAACAATACATCATAGTAGTATCAATAGCATAAATATTAAATATAAGCATTTTATTTTTTTAAGGAGTGAAGAAAGACTTTGTGACTCCTACTGGGTTGTAGTCAGTGAGAAATCAACCCGAATGGCTCTTTCAGAGTTGAAGGTTGTAAGGTTTGTTATAAACAAATTAGAAATGTTATGCTGAACATGTGACCTCAAAAAAGTTCCAGTTTTTAGGACGATGAGTCCTAATAAGACTTATCAGTCTGTGTACAGTACATTACTTGAAATTAAACTGATCTCTATTAAAAAAAAATACTCAATAGAGGTGAAATCTACTTCTGTGGAATTTCTTGTATTTTTTCAGGCAAAATACTCAGTGATGACTGATGTGATTGTGAGTCAGTCTAAAATCATCCTTTACTTATTCAGTATGATGAGGGGAGTGGGAAAGTATGCAACACCTTAGCTTGGATTGTACCTGAAGATAGATCCACTCTTGGATTTATTTTCCCCCAAAAGTTTCTTGGTTTTGACTTGTGTCACCACTGTCAGCTTCAGCACAGAGCCAGCCATTAGTCCCATCAGTCTGATTATGGCAGCAAAATACCAGCTGGTCTATTATCCACAAGCAAACAAAGACAAATACCACAGAGCAGCTCAAGCATCCCAGCTACCACCCACTCAATACCTCTGATGAGCCATTTGCTGCCCTGGGCATGTGTTGCTCAGATTCAACAGATTGATATGAATCAATTCTCATTTGTCAGTCTCTAGAGGTAGAGGCAGTATTAACATTCACCCCCTTAGTGGCTGTTTACTAAAAATGAAGTCAGGATTTCCGCAGTATGTAATACACGTTATTCAGTCTGCTCACACTCCGGCTTGCTGGAGGAATCCATCTCGCCGCAGTTTGACAACAAAACCATTAGCCCCTCACCTCGAGGGAGCAGACAGTCCAACTCCGAGTACACAAAAGTGCACATTCCACAGAGCGAAAAAGAGGGAATGACACACAAAGAAAGATAAATCGGGAGAGAAGGGGAAAAAAAAACAGCTCACGGAGCAGAGTCAGACACACACAAGAGGAGCTGATCTCTGTAACATAACTTACTTGAGTCCCATGGTAGTGAATCCAATATTCTTCTCCACAGGCACACACCTTCCGCTCCTGATGGTCTCAGAGAGGAGCATTAGTCTGAACTCGACTTCCGAACGACATTTATAAACACGTTGATGCCAGGCGGCTACTGTCCTGCTCTGTATCTTTATCCCCCTGCTGTGTGGGCCAGATTGGCTGCAGCTCTGCAGACCCCTCCGCTCCCGGTAATCTGTCCTGCCTGTTTGTCACCGACTGAAATCCTTGCTGTCAATCACAGCACAGAGCGGCCCTGGTTTGTCTTTGGATTCCCCCCCTGCTGTTTGAGGACAGACCAGCGGTAGTTCATCAGGCTGCACCTTCATTAACAACCACACAATTCAAAATAAATGCTCCTCAATAGCCTTCGGCAAGTTTTCCAACATGTGTTATTTAAGCACTTTTGATCCAGCAGTGCCTCCACTCCACAACACGGCTCATTACTGAAGAGATGCTTGTCCCTCTCCTGACTAAATTATAGCCCAGCAGAGTCGAAAGGGTTATTCCAGCTTCCTGATTTTCAATCTCTACTTTTAAGAGAAAAATCTGTCACATTTCACTCCCACCGGCTAATGACTCGTTTCTATGGTTACTCAGAAAAGCCTGAGGGATGAAGGGCAGTGCTGACACAAAGGCAGGGTCTTGTGTGTGCAAGGTGGTGGTGGTGGGGGGGGGGGAGGCTAAATGGTCCTGCTTTAACAATTACAGAAGGATTCCTGCACAACCACTGTCATTACTGCGCAAACACTCACCTGGGCAGCAGCTGCGAGGCAGTGCCGGGCAACCGTAAAAACACTTCCTCCCGACACACCTCCAGGGTCGAATTCCAGCAAACAGCTGTCCGCCCTGCCTCTTCAACACCTATGTGTGCCACTTTTGTCTCTGATCTTGCCAATTCATTACCTGCGTTTCCTGCGAGTGCGCAAATCATTCATCTCCGGGGTATGATCAGTGTCAGGAAGCAAAGTGACGAATAGATTATCCCCCTCTCTAAACACACACACAAACAAGGAGTCAACAATAAACAATGAAAACTATCTCCAGCTGCAGGACTCGGTCAGGGCTGCAAAATGAGCCGCAGCTCCAGAAATCCGCGGCCCGCCACGATCAGCAGGTGTTAGCAGAACAGCAGAGGGATCTACGGAGCAAACATATCGCCACGCTCCCGCTGTGAGCCCCGCCCGCTTTCATTACACAAGTCCGTGTCAATACACTAATCATATGCACTGTCACAAGGCAATCAGTGCTTAACGTGCAAGTCAGCTGAACACGTGGCTCTAAATTCATTACCCCCCGTCCTCGGTAACACAGCGATACATCCCTGCACACATTAGATATGCATGCGCACACTTTATCCAGTCAGAGCTTGACCCCTGACCTCTCCCATCTCGCTACGACTGTAGAGTTAGCCTAATTACCCACTGGTCGCTGCTGACCCTGAGGTCATCCTGGTTTAAGGCTATATTTCCCTACAATTACCAGGAGCAGGAAACAAGAAGCTATTCAAGAGCATGATTCCAACTTCATAAAATCAACTATTTCTTTACTTTAAGAAGAAAAATAATCAAATTTTTACCTATTTCCAAGATCTTGTGCTGCAAACTAACCAGCCACATTATTCTTTTCTAAAAAATCTGACCCTTAAAAGAATTGAGTCACTTAAAGGCCCAAACAAGTCATTTATTTCTCGTTTGCTTACAGCAAAACTGTCTGTGTTTTTACCAGTCTGACCTTTCCAGCAAAATGACTTTTCAACACATCTTTTAAAGAAATAAATTAAATGCATTCTTACAAAGCTGCATGGTTGACTTCCTTTTAAAATGGAAACCTAAATGTCGAATCTCTTTTGTTCATCAGCATTCCTTTCTTCCCCCTCTCTCTGCTGCAGACCGGCTAAAGCACAGGCGCTAGCTAATTGAGTTCTAATTAAAATTACATTTCTGAGAAGAACGGTGTTAGTGAATGTCAGACAAGTGTCTAAGGAGCCTGCTTCACTCTGGTGGGTATAAAAAAAAAAGCGTCTGTTTGGTTATTCTGCCTCCACATGCAGAGCTATAAGGATTTAAACATGCACAGTGCTAATTAAATCTGCGGAGACAAAAAAAGAATACTAATCAGATATTAGTTTTCAATCAAGACTAAAATGTGGCAAACATTCATTTAATTTTATTTTGTTTTTCCAAATTAGCAACAAGAAAATGAAAATTGTGTTGATTGATTCAGCTAATTTTAAGCTTAAATGTTGACTATCAGAAGTTGCATGAATATTCATGTTGTTTTATCGTTTTCTTGATTTTACTAAAAGCTAACCGCTCATCATTGCAAATACGTTTTCCAAATTAAAGCATTTTTTTCTTGTACAAATCAAAAATAAAATTTTATTCTTTTTCATATAAATCCTTCCTGCTCCAGTGGAAGCAAATTAGACCAACCTCCATTTTCTTTTCTTCACTCGGCTTGGTTGACACTGTAGCTACGGATTTTATTTTGGAAAAAAAATCTCATATACTGTGAGAAATTAGGCCCGCTTAGCAAAGATCTGGAACTAATTGCTGCCCAGGGCAGCCTCTCTTGTGACAGGAAGCGGAAAGAAGGCTGTACACATTTAGAGAAAGATCAAGATCATTCCTTTAGTCATAGGAGAGGCTTCGATGTCCCTCTGACATACTATGACTCTGAAAATTGGCAAGACCAACTAGATTCAGGCTGCGTGGAGAAAAGCTTAGCTGCACACTGATCCCCTTTGGTTTCTCTGTCAAACTCCTGTGGAGCAGAGCTGCTCCTGTGCCTCACTTTTAGCAAGCTTGTAACATTCATTGCAGCGTACAGCGATCTTTAGAGGACAGAAGCAGGGAATGTGTGCACTCACCTGCTTGCCAGGGAATCTGTCCATGACAGTGCGGTACATTTTTCCAAACGCAGGTGAAGTATTCTCCAGAGGAACAAGAGCCACCATTGGCTGCACAATAAGGCAATTGTTTTCTTATTACCTAATGGGCTTAGCCATTATTAACTAAAAAAAAAATACTGAAAAAAGCAGTAGTTCTAAGGAATAGAAATATAGCATTACATGCAAGACTTCACAACACTCATTTGGTCCCATGAGACTTTCCTTTTTCATGTCAAATTATCCGTTTTTGTTATCCATTCAGAAGCATTGGTGCCTGTAACTAATAGTTGATTTAGTTCCATGTGTACTCCAAGACATGCAATAATTCAGCCATGACAAGAACAACATCTCCTCTGAATAGACGCCTCACATAGAGTTAGCATTATGAACCATAACCTTTGGCAGGCATTCGAGGGCAAGTCTGAGCGTATCCAAGCCTCAGCTCTCTGCACGCAGACCAACACATACTAACTGGGAGCTGGTTTGTGTGAAAATACATTTCATACCAAAACAGCCACATCTAATCTCCTGTGTTCTGACAGACTCTGCCATGATGGTGGAGAGAGGTGCTTACCTAACAAAGAAGGAGGCTGTTGCGGATGGAGAGGTGGATGCGGCCGCTACAGGTACGGGGAGACCTGTTTGACTGGAGCCTCTCAGTCGGCAATGTGTCACGGTGCTGCTGCTGCTGTTGGTCATGGTGGTGACTGCCGACTCCACGGCGGCAACATCCCCGTCTGCAACCCCCATCAGACCGTGGGCCTGTTGACACATGGATGAAGAGATAAGACCACAACCACAGTTTTTACCTTTCACGTGCATTTACCCTACACCTCATTTGCTACCCCCCCCCACCCCCACCCCCCCTGCACTCTTCTGCCACAGATGGACGGGCAGCTGCTGCAGCCAGAATCCGTTAGTGGCAGTCAGCGGTTCCCACAGCAGAAAGCTCCCTACAGAACAGCAAGACTGCTCCACCAGTCATGGATTCTGGCAACACTGACTTGGTTTCTGTGGCTGCAGCATACTGTAATTAAATGATAACCCAGATTTAATTAGTAATTTAATCACAAGTGATTTACCTCACTCTGTGCCCTCTTCTACCGACACGTTTACATCTAATTTGGCATTCATGCAGGTTGAGTCAAACTATGTGAAGGTGAGTTTCTAAGGACTCAAAAGTCTGTTACCTTTAGGCTGTGAGGTGTGTAGCACAACTTAATTAAATGTTAAGGAGGTTTAGGGCTCTGAATTTCTAGACCAAATTAGTATTTTTTCCAAAACGGCCTTTATTGGTTTATCTGTAGTGTATATATGTACTGTACTTCAAATGTGAAGCATAGACGCTTCAACTTTAATCTCTGAAACATAAGAGGCGTCTGGATGCCTGAGTTGGCTCCAGGCAGGACTGCCGCCTGAGAAACAAGGGTTCATTTCTCAGGGGGCACAATGAGCTTAAATCAGTGTGGGTCCTTAGGCAAGACCCCTATCTCTACTGCCTAACTATGTAGCCACAACAGAGACACCAATCTGGGTCTCCCTGTGCTGGTCCCCAACCTGGATAAAATCCAGGGTTGTGTCAGGAAGGCGATCCGGCATAAAACTGATAGCTTATTTACTGTGGCGACCCCTGAGGGGATAAACGGAAAGGGGAATAAGAATCTCTGAAACACAAGATTTAGAGTACCAGTTTTACCATCATTTTGACAGTCACACTACAAAATAACTATATTGTGATAAAAACTGTTTTTTTGTGAATCAACACTAGTTCTTTTTTTTATTATTGCAGAGTAAATAATTTAATTTTGGGTGTATTCAGACTGGAAAAGGCTGCAGAACGAGTCGGCTTAATTTGGTTCGGATCAAGTCCTGAACTTTGCGTTTGGTCTGTATTCAGACTGCCGTCAACCTGACAGTTCTGTTTTAAACAAAAGTTTTCAAACAAAACCACATGACTAAAGATCTTTTCAGTCGTTGGCCAGGAATTACAAGGGCGGGGCAAAGCACTGAGAAAAGGAATAACTAAAGTTCTACGCTTTGAAGTTCTTGTCGGGACAGTTCACTTTTTCCAACTTTAAATTAGTGTACTGTTGAGTTTGCATTCATCCCACCACATTTCAATGAGTTGCTGTGTCTCATCGTTGCCCCACGTTTCTCCTACTCTGCTTACATCAGACTGAAGAAACTTGGAGTGAACCGGAGCTCAGTCTAATTGTGAGCAAACAAGACCACCTTGAAAGGTGGGTCAGAGAGTGGTTCTTGGTCCCAGACCAGGGCCCGTTTGTGTGCATTCAGACTAAAAAATAGGATATTGAACTCTGTTTCACTTTAATTAAACTAAATATGCCAGTGAGGATAATGTACGGTACATATTTTATTAGTTTTTGAGGACAATGATTTTAATTTTGAAAAGCAACTCACTGTATTTATGTTTTATTACTACTAATGTGATATAATGTGTGGTTTTCTTAAAGATAATAGAGAATAGCACCAGCAGGTCTTTATTCTGTCTAAAATTGTTTCAATTCTTAGTTTGGCATATCTTGTAGCTTTGTTTTGTTTTTTGCACCTTTTATGAACCTCCTTAGATAACAGCCTAATTTTGATTCACACTACTTCTCCTTAATTTGAGCCACATTGGAGTGTGTTTTTCTCACTCAAACTAAATTTTTTATGCCAAGTTAAAACTATTGTGAACAGCAAGTGATAAACTGTTAAACGATGCCACAGCCAAGTGTCAGGAGCCTTGTAGTGTGTATTGTTATCTGAATATATAAGACTAGAAAATGTGTTTTATCACTCATCTCTACGTGATGCTTCACAAAGGGAACATAAGTTTCAATATTGATATATTTGTTTATAAATGTATTTGAACTGGGTTTAAAAGTATTAATTTTTACTCTTTGGTAACATTAATTACAGAATACAAAAGATGCTAAACTTTGTTTCTCTCATATTAGTTCCTTCACTGGACATAATCTTTATGCTAAAGTAAAGTTAGTAAATTCGAACATTACTTTTCTGCCTTTTGTTTCTTTAAGGCTTTAAATACCCTATATTAACAAAAGTATTGGCTTACCCACCCAAATGATCAGAATCAGGTGTCTTAATCACCTGTCCTGGCCACGGGTATATAAAATCAAGCATTCAGGCATCCAGACTGTTTTCTCAAACATTTGTGAAAGAATGGGCCACTCTCAGCTCAGTGAATTACAGCGTGGAACTATCATAGGAAGCCACCTGTGCAGCAAATCCAGTCGTAAAATGTCCTTGCTCCTAAATATTCCACAGTCAGCTGTCAGGTCTATCATAACAAAATGGAAGAGTTTGTTAACAACAGCAACACAGCCACCTAAACTGATGGAGAGGGGTCAGCGGATGCTGAAACTCAAAGTACAAAGAGGCTGCCAACTTTCTGCAGACAATTACTACAGAGCTCCAAACTTCATGTCACCTTCAGATTAGCCCAAGTACAGTACGCTGAGAGCTTCATGGAATGGGTTTGCGCAGCTGAGAAACTCCATCCAAGCCACACATTACTGAGTGCAATGCAAAGCGTTGGATGCAGTAGTGTAAAGCATACCACCACTGGATTCTAGAGCAGTGGAGACGCCTTCTGTGGAGTGATGAATGATGCTTCTCCAATCTGAAGGACGAGTCTGGGTTTGGAGGTTACCAGGAGAATGGTACGCTTCAGACAGTATTGAACAAAGTGTGAGATTCGGTGGAGGAGGTATGATGGTTTGGGTTTGTTTTTCTGGAGTTGGGCTTGGCCCCTTATTGCCAGTGAAAGGAGCTCAGAATGCTTCAGAATACCTAAAAATTGTTGAACAATTCCATGCTCTAGTGGAAACAGTTTGGATCCCTTCCTCTTCCAAAGGTGCCACACATATAAAAATACTTTCCTTTGCCTCCTCTGAGCACAAAAACATATATTTACTACAAACTAAAGTCTTTTCTTGGTTGACTGGTTCCAACAAATTCAAATAGCTAGTTAGTTTTAATAAAACATCTGTTGTTGGGCTGCATTTAGAGGGAATCACAGCACAATAAAACTTAATCCAATTAGGAACCACTAGAGTTTCAACACAATTACAGCAACTGACAAGAAACTGTTCTGTAAATAAGGGTTTAGGCATATTTATTTTGGTGTATCTTCACTATCTTGAAATAGACTTTAGATTAATATTTAATAACTAAAATAAAAACATGTACAACTTTTTTCTCCCCCTTTTTTATTACAAAGTGCATGGCCTTCTCCTACCTGGCATTTGTCAGCTTTTGCTTGACAGCTGTGCTCTTTATATGCCAAGCCTGACAGGTGAATGCTATACATCAGATTGTGAGGATATACTTAGATTCTTGCTTTCACATGAAGGGCTTTACTCTTGCTACTGTTAGCCTTGCATGAGGTGCAATGTGTTGCTTTATGTGTTGCTATATTAAACCATGCCTCCATGTTTTCCCAAAAGGACTTAGCAGTTGTCACATTTCAGCCTGGCAGTTCTTGGTCCTTATGGGCCCCCCAATAATTTTTTTCTGCATTTGATCTGGTTAGGAATCAGCTCTCTGTAAAAAGGTTTGCTTTTGATCTCCAGAGACTTCATCGTGGAAACTAATCGGACATAAAGAGGGATTGGAAAACTGGCTGCAAACAGGAAGCAGTTCCTCACGCAGCTGCCAGAGCAGAAAGCTTCACACTATGCGGCCATTGGTGACAGGTTAGGAAATCAGCACATACCAGAACTGTAGACCCATTACATATTGGCACAAAGACTGCACCACTTCACACGGAGCCATACAGAAATCTGGTGTTTATAGCTCATCACATCTGCTGCTGATTAAGTCAGTGGAGTGGTTCTTTTAAAATCAAGTGGCAGTGAGTTTAAGAGACAGCTGGGCACAGGTGGAGCTGGGGTGTGGGCTCTAAACGGATAAAACTCTCCACACATAAAGGTGCTCACACTCATCAGGGCTCATTTTGCTGCCAGCCAAAGAGGAACCGGGACTTAAACTTCGCAGCCAAGCTGCTTTCTGTTGCCTTGGACCCGGGGTGTCCCTGACTTTGGCTGAAAATATAATCCGTCGTCCAGTCGGGTAATGAGGCTGAGTCAGTGAAGACAGCCGTTTTTCACCAGAAATCAGTAATGAGTTCCCCCCTTTCTAACCCCTGGCTCACCATGATCTCTTTACCTTGGATATCCACTAGAAACTGAAGGCAGAGAGGGATGAAGGACAAATCTACAGATTAAAACCAAATTGACAAAAAATGATGGTGGAGAAACTTCTTTTTTTTGATGGCTGAAGTGAGCAGACCAACTCAGCTTTAAATGACCAGACTATTCTCCCTCCAGACTACTCAGGCTCCTCTCTGACCTTTGATCTTTGTAAGTCACCAGACGATTACCGCTGAGGGGAAACAGGGTCTTGTGTTAATCTCGCTGTCTCCCTTGGTTGGCCTCGGCAACTGACAAAAGCCAGCTGAGGTGAAAACTGACTGTTAACAATACTCGACTGTCCTGACCAGTCCGAACATAAAACTCTTTCTAGTACTTAATTATAAAATGCTTCATTTTATTTCGTTTGACACATGAGAATGTTCGGATTTTCTTTCTGGCTGTCTGTGGCTCGCTGCCAGTGAAGCCCAGCTGCACCAAAACAGCAGCCAACATCATCTGCTGAGCCTCGAATCTGTGGCAGTGAAGCAGCCATGGCAGAAGACCACAAGCAAGCCAGGAACGGAAACCATCAAGTCAAGTATTTGAGGCTTTTGTTCCGAGCTCAGTTTTTCACAGTGAAGAAAGCGTGCGGTGATAGGTTTAATGGAGCGGAAGGAACATGTAAACTCACTAAGAAGTCAAAAAAGAAAAACTTTTACAACAACCAATCTGCATAACAGCTTTCCCACTTGAAGCCTCTTTGTCATATTATATGTTTAATTTTGCGTCAATTTGACATATATTGTATGAACTGTAAAAAGCAGAAATGTGGAAATTTCTAGGAGCCAAGTACATGTTACAGCTTTACAGTTTTCCTTCATTTATATAGTATAACCACAACATTTTTATGTTGTGAACTAGAAAACCACATTTTAAGAATGTGCACACAAAGGCATCAGCAGAGATTCAAAGGAGCCACAGCTCAGGCCTGTGAAGCCCCAACATGAAACAAGTCAGCCCAACAGGATAATGGTTGGAACAAGTTGCTTTAGAATAACAAGCTTGTTGTATGTGCCATACAAAGCGTTCTCCCACATGGGAGAATCAAAGAGCCCCATAATGGACTTTGGTTACTCAAGCACCTCTGGTTGACAGCTCAATGTATTTCATTCCAAAAGAGTCTGTCTTTAAAAATTCATTTGAACAGCACTGCACAGTCTCCCCACAAACAATCGAAGAGGGACTTTCAAATTAAAGTTTGTGCCTTTTGGCACTCCACTCCTCATGAGCTCATGCGGCTTTCTGTCATTTTGAAGGATCTGGTTTTAATAAAAACAAACTCATTTGAGAAGATAACACAGTTCCTGTTATGTTTCTGATGTCCTGATGGGACATTTCTTTGAGTCTAAAGAAGAACCCAGCCTCGGCGTCAAGCTTTAAACTAGCTGTGCCAACTCCAGGAGCCACTAATTAGTTTTAGCCACAGATGGAGAAAACAAGTCATCCTTCCATGTCCATGTTTCTCACGTTCACACTCAGAAACGCGCGTTTAAGCAAACACTCCACCAGCTGTGTCGACTTGCGTTCAACGGCCAATTTCAATGAAAAGTCAATGTAAACGCACATAAACCAGAGTTTTGAGTTAAGAACTCTCGCATTCACGCATCATTACAAACGTTCTCGAGTCCAGTCGTCGACTCAAGTGGGCGCTTATTAAATGCGCGTCAAAAGCTTAAACAGTGAACTTTGACCAATCAGGGACTTGATGATGGTCTTTTTCAAAACACAGAGGTAGCAACCAAGTCTTTTATATATCGGAATAGAGCTGTGAAAGAAAAGTCTGGAGCCAGATTTGCTAAATTTGCTCCGGTTCGACATTTCTCACTAAGCCTCTTCCAACTGTGAGTACATGCGCTACTATTTTAGCCCTGTGTGAACACTGTACGCTAAACGCAAATTTAAGAATGCCAGTTAAGCGCATTCTTGAACGTGTATTGTATGCCTGGTGTGTGTGTTGCTTTTGGCTATTTGTGTTAAAATGAGTTAAAAGAACATACATCCAGGTAAAAGTGCAGGCATCCCATAAACCACTGTGATGAACCTGTGTTGGTTTTAAGAGAAAAGTAAAAAATCTGTCTTAGTGAACAGAACTGCAGAATAACAATGAAAATTGATAGCTATTTAGACTGACAGAAAGCCTTCAGTGTAAAAACAAAAGATGTCTTTAACACGTTTTTGAGCCCTGTGTTGCAGCTGCAAAATGTCACTAAGGTTTGTCAGCTGAGTCTTCAAAATTGCCCCATCTCTGCAGGAAGCTGCCCACCATCAAACCAGATGGAAACTTGACAGTCCAAAAACATTTCCAAGCACGTTCTGCTTGTTTGGTAAAACTCTTGACTATGAATATAAATCACCAGGAGCAACAGCCAGCGTGACACCAAGGACAAGGCGGTCTCCAGCATCAAACAAAGCACAGACTTCGGCTGAGCCTGCATGAAGGAAGAGTTAAGCAAGGCTATCAGGTGGTCAACTTAAAATATCCTTGAGAGGTCAGCAGTAGGGCTGAATATCAACAGTAATTTCCAAATTGATTCGATTTGATTCACCAAAGCCTAGATGGATTTGATTCCATTTTTTTAATTTTATTCTTTCCATCCACTCGATTTGATTCCATTAAATTTAGAATTTATACGGTTTACACATTTAGACATATTTTTTATTGTTAATACCTTATACATGCATTCTAAAACGGAGATGCTCCAACAATTGTTTTGCCTCTCCTGGAGGGTTTCAGTGCATGGATTGATAATATACTTATATTGAAAAAAAAATCTTGTTTAATCTGGATTATTTTATTTGTGGGAACCAGAATTTTCTGACTATAGTCTGTGCAATGCAATATAGAGAACAAGGTTTCAGCTTGTTATGTTTAAGTACACAATTCCCTTCAAAGTAAAATGCAGAATTTTAATGAGAGATGTAATATCAAACCCTAAAGACAAATATTTCAAACAGAAAATTAAAAAGCATTTTAAGTCATGTAGCCACGGCAGCTTTACATCATTTAGTTTTTCAAACTATAGAGTAAAAATGAGCACATACAGCTTTGGAAGGAGGGAGAAAGTTGTTGACTCTGGAGATGCTCCACATCCCCTCGAGGTACTGCTGTGCCTGGATGGTGACGGTGCTCAGCGATCCAGTAAGCTGCCCTCCAGCCACTGTCACTTGGACGCTGGTTTTGGGCTCTGAAGATGCAGCGGTGTTCTGGGACCATCCTGGAACCCTGTGCCGCTGCCCTAAAGGCAGGACGAGCAGGCGGCGGGCTGGCTTCTCAGTAACTGTTTTGTGTGTGCGGTGGAGGATGACACGGTGAATCCCGAGGGTTGTGGAATGAAAGATGGAGTGAGCAAGGCCGCTGAGTTTCCCCCGAAGGTGACAGCAGGAGCGCTGAGCGTCTGCAAAGCCTCCTGTCTCAGCTGGCAGAGAGGCGTGGAGCACACCTGGCAACAGCCCGGGTCATGATTTCCAGGTGTTTGGAGCTGCTTGAACAGGAAGTCTGCATACCCAGGGTCCTGAAGAGAAACAAAAAAATAACATATATTTATATATATATATTTCGCATAAAACAAATTTATATATAAAATCACATTTTAATTTTGTCCTTTTAGAATTCTAGAATTGTATATTTATAACACACTCAAAACCCAATAAAAACCACAAAATCTTACTTTACCCTTTAGAAAAATAAGACACGGATTTGTATTTGTGGTATTGTTACTATTATGATAAATATAAATGAGACTTTGTTTATTTTCCATAAATAACACATGAACATTAATAAAAATAGACTTTAAAAAAATGGAAATTATTCCTAACTTTTGACAGAGTGATTTCCTTTCAAAATAAAAGACACCCTGTACTATAGAGGATCATCTCGCTGTAACAAATGTTGTAGCAGTAAAGTCAGAGGTGAAAAATATTTGCCCAGAAGTGTGTAAATCAGAACTAACTAAGTGAGCATTTCAATATTTTTCAGACGTTGAGGCACTTGCATTTTTAAAAAAACTGAAATGTCTTTTAAATTTGAATTCTTGCTGAGCTTAATGATCTCCAATTGATCTTCTGTGATATGCGGCGCTCAAAAATCTGTCAAAATGTTATGATTTAGACTTTGGAAAACTAGGAAGGATTGATGGATTGTTGGAGCATTACGGCTCCTGTAGTCAAGAGTCAACTGTTTGTAAACGAGTTGAATAAAGTTTGACTTATCTCACTGTTTTTCTTCACCTTGTTGAGTTACTTTTAAAATAAATTCATTTTTGTTTCACCACAGAGCTATAATGGTGAGTAAAAGAGCCACACGTGCCTCCAGAGTCTCATGTTGAAAACCAATGATTTAGACTGTTACACATTCATTTTAAAATCCTCATTTAATAAACACACAAAAGTAAAAAAAGGGGAAAAAACTTATTGTTTGTTTGGAAAAGTTTTTAAAGGAGGCAGTAAAGGTTTTTGTGTTGATTACTGATTATAAGGGTGGTTTCCAGCGGAGCTTTGCTTCTATTTTGGTCTCTCTCTAGGGGCGTCTATCTCTGCTTGGAAAAAGTGACAAATTGATTGCTGAGGGGAGTCCAGCACCCAGAGTCATATAATCTGCATATGATAAGTGCTTCAGCGTGAAAACAAATGAAAAGCCACCCGTGAACAAAAATAACTCACTCCTTCAGAAAGCTGGAGACACACTGAGCAAACATTTAACTATCCAATTCATAAGCAAAGAACCAACATAACTTGAGAAGCAAACACACACTCACACGCCGGTCTCTTAAGAGGCATAAAGGGGCAAAAACAGGCTTCTACCCAATGGAGCCATGCCCTAAGAAAGGAGCTCACAGTCCGCGCATAAATGTTTATGAGACCTTTGCTCCGCAGAGGTGTTGAGGAGGAGCAAATCAGTGAGAAAAACAACAATCCGCCTGTCTAATGCGGTGCCACTTAATGCAACTGACCCAACCCGGCGCAGAGACCAACGAGGAAGAGCGAGGGACTCTAAACCCACTCCACAATAAAACCAGCTCAATACTTTTAGATTACCTTTCTCTGCAAACACCTTTGACATTAACCAAACGAAGTTCATGCATCCCTGCAGTAAATAATGCAGTCCTACATTTGGTATTTTTGGAAAGAAAATAATCCTATGCACATAAATAGGACTTGTCAGGGCTAATGCATTAACACCAGCTTAATCAATGAACGTTCAGGCGGCCACGTTTAATAAAAAGTCAATGTAAACGCATGTAAATGGGTATTTCGGGCGTCCATGTTAAAAACTTTCACATGCAGATTTTTAAGATTGATTTTAGGCTCTACGTACAGTTAAACATTGACCAAACAGAGACTTGGATTTGGCAGTGAGGTATGGAAGCCATCTTTTCTTAATTCACAGAAGTGCCAACTGATTGAAATTTGAGGATAAATTAATAATCGGGGTTTGGGCGTGGCAAGGTTCTATGACACCAATGCCCAATCAAAAGTCTTCCGTTCTCCGTACCTCTCCATTTGAAGGGGATTGTGGAGTGCAGGTGGTATCCGAAATATATTTTTTAATATCCTCCCCTCCAAGCGGAGGCATAGAGACCCCTCCGTGCCACACTGTGCAGCGGAGGAGAAGTGCTTTTCTTCACATGGATGCGGTCTGAAGCACAGAGGTTTACATTTCAAAGTAATGAATTTTAGTCGTAGTATGACCTTTTTAAAGTTACACAACTTCTGTTGTTATGTATATTCGAGCGCTGGAGGCTCTACGCTAATGCTAGCTAACCGGCAACTATTGGTGACGTCATCGTGTGACGTCCAAAATCGGAGACACTATTTTTTCATAATCATCTGTTTGGAATGCTAAATATAGGGGAAGGGAGAAAGGAATTTGGATAGGGCCCAAGTATTTTGCATATCGGAATAGAGCTGTGAGCAAGACGGACATTTTGCACCAAACCTGTTCCAACTGTAGAGAGAACTCCAAGCGATTTAGTCACTATGGATGGATCACGACGAAATACACTCCACTAAATGTTGCACAAAATGGGAATCATGAGTTTAATACTGTCTAATGAATGACCAAGCAGTATAGAGTGAATGTTTATACCAGAGGGATTTATGTCTAAATGTGGGATTTAAATGAAAGAGGCTTATAGAATTAACTCAAAACAATACTCATGGAGCTTTCTGAAACAATCCCTGATCTGTAAATAATCTCTCCTATGACGCCCCGTGTTCACAAAACAGGACAGTTCCACTGGAAGAAAATGAAAAACAGTCCGTGACAGATTGGGGTGAAATCTGAGACAGAGCTTGGAGAAAAAGCTGCTGCTTTTTTTTTTTTTTTTTTCGCAATCTGGCCTTGCTTCATTTACAAGTTTCCTGTGCAGGAAATTGAGGAAAAGTCAGAATCCAGACAGCTCCACCCTTTGCCCTCCGACCACTCCCTACCCACTTGGCGCACTGGTAGATGGAAGGAATCAATGCCCCTTTCCTTCTCCATGCATTGTTAGATGTTGATTTAGGGGAGCTAATAAAATGACACACAAAGCCGAGCCCATCTGCTTTTCAGTTTAGCTTCTGGAAGTTAGAGAGAGGGCTTCTCCTGTAAAGCTGTCTGTAAGCTTTATGCCCAGTGGAGTGAATGAAGGGTCAGGGCCAGGAGGCATATGAGGATGATGGCACTGATGATGAGGATGATGATGTTCAAGAGAATGATGTGATCGAGCTGAAGGCCACAGATCAGGGGGGGTAAGAATGAAAGGATAAAACACAAATGCAACTGTGAGAAGACAAATATCTCAGAAAAGTCTTTAGTGATTTCACATTTAACCTGATTACTTAGGAGTTGTATGCATAAGAGGAAAGTAGTAAATATGAAAAGTATGATGCTTGAGTGCACCCAACCCTGAAGCCATATTGTTTCTTTTATTATCCACTTGATCTATTACTGACAGGTGCAAGTGGGTGTGAAGAGTAGTGCTGCTGCAGAGAAGTATGTAATGCGCGGTATCGGCGCAGTCCAAATGTTCAAAGCATTCTCGCTAAGAGGCGTGGAGCTACTGCCGGCCATTGTTCCAGCGCAAGCCGGTTTGGGTTTTCCACCTCCAGCTCCATCTGCAGAGACTGTTAAAGTGCAGAACGAGAGGACAGAAGTGGGAGGAGGAGGAGGAAGAGGTATAAGGCTGGGGTTGTGTCCCCTGCCTGGAGGCTCGTGGGTGGTTGTGTTGGTTTACTGCCTGTCAGTGCTGCTCTTTATTAAACTCTGGGGACAAATGTAGTCAGATGCTGTGGCCTTATTATGGAAAGGAGGTGTGCTGAGCATGTTGGTGAGTGAAAACCTTGCCTGTGGAATGAACCCCTCCGAGACTGAAGTTTGTCTTTGTCCCGCGCACTAACGGTGATGAAAGCCAGCCCAGCAGCAGCAGGAGAGATGAGCCACCCAGCAGACTGTCTCCCCGAGTTGATGAAAAGTGTCATCACAGACAGCCCATGCCCAGAGGCTGATGGAAACAACCCTAGCCGTAACCACTTATGGATGATGGGACAGGGAGAAAAATGTGCATGATTTCTCTCCTGTGTCTCCTTAGTGCGCAAACAGTGTCGGTAGAGGTCACACATAGGGTTTTTTCTCTCAAATCACACCTCATTTACCTTGTCTAGTCCGTGCGCCTTCTCCCTAACCAGCCAAAGCAAAGTGTAATCTAACGGTTTCCTCATTCACTGTTTTATACACCTCTGAGCAGTGGAGTGCAGAAGCAAATATTAAGTAAGCCAACTTGAATCGAGGGAAGGTCACAGTGATGTGAAATGCATGAGGCCCCTCGCCGGCTGAGATACTTTTAAGTATGTTCTGCTGGCATTAAAATACTCCAGGAAGCCATATTTTCTATTTCAGCAGAGCTCAACATGTATGAGTATACAGTAGGAGCTCCAGGGGACTATGGAGCTGTGTGCAAAAAGAACAGAGCCTCCCTTTTGCAACTTTATGAATCATTCGTAAAATGAGAAATTTGTTTCTGTCAGTCAAACGGCAACATATCCTCCAATACTGGTCCAGAAATGCACAGACCTGTTATTCCTGTCTGATATTAGGTTAAAGACCCACTCCAAACATTTTTTGATCTATGAGTTAAGGGTTTCCAGTGGTTTAAATTAAAAATAAAAATAACTGTAGTTTACTATAGTTTTCATACAAAAAAAAGAAGTAGAAAAAAAAAAAAAATGGGTTCTTACTCATGTCATTGAGGAATATTTCATACATTTTTGTTTGCAGTCCAAGTTAAGCTAAAAGTGATTATTCTGTCAGTAGTGGGTTTCCTGTGTTTCATTTTGGTGGGATAGTCTGTTGCATTGCACTCTGGGTAGCAGGAAGTCCCGTTTCTGGGAGAAGTGCCTCTAATGTTTCATACTGCTCTCCTGCTGTGTCTCACCAACATCTTCAATGACGTGTTCAATGACGTGTTCAATGACGTGTTCAATGACGAATACAATAAGGATACGTTGATTTCATGCATTTATACTCTGTTTAAGTTCGCTTTTCTGTTCATGTTTGTCTTCAGAAAATAGACCCAGCCCATGCATTTCACAAACTGGTTGCTGCATATTTGCATAAAAATTAACGTGTTAACGGTCTAATCAGCATATGAAAGTATGGTTTGCAGGGTATACATTCTACGATTTGGAGATATTTTAGTTACATTTAAAGGGGCCCTACCATGAGAATTCTACTTTTCTACTTTTTTACTGTTCATTTCTCACTATAAAGCGCTATTTTGATCCGTTCATGGATTTAGGAGTAATCTTCTAAAAACCTGCGCTGTCTGCAGCAGCCCCTCCCATACTCATAAAAACAAGTGGGTGGAAACGTGCTGATGTTAGCACAATGCCAACTGCTCCCTCCAGGAAGAATCTGCTCGGACAGCTCCGTCCCCAGTCTAACACAACACTCAATTTCTCAACTGAAACAGAGGTGATAAGAAAAAAATCTTTCATTTAAAAAATTCCAGCTGAAACAGGTGTTTGTTACTTTAGGCTCCTGATTTACTGAGTTATTTATATTTTTCGGTGCTTAACTGGTGTGTTTTTTTCTGTTTATGTTTCATGATAACGAGTTTGGCTTGCTGGTCATTTACGCTAACATGCTAACGGTATCCAACATGTCGAAGTAACAGTACACTACCGATAGTAATCCTGCCCCTGATTCTAATTATCTGTCTGTTTATGTGCTCTCCCACTAACTTACAGTCCCTCATATCCCCAACCTAACGTTACCACTGCAACAAAAATGGACAGGAATACATTTGTTTACAAGTGGATGCAAAAGAATAGAGAATGTTGTAGCTTCTTCGTCACAGCTACAAGCTTTTCAAAGAATTACTCAAAAATACAAATTTAAGCTTAGTTTTCTTCACATATTTCCTCCATCATCAGGAAAAGGCCACAAGAACCTGTAAAAACATCAAAGGAATTTTTTTTCATTTCAATAAGAAGCCATCCAGTGGCTCCTTGTTGCTTTTCCTGCTTTTTTTGTTTGCTTAAGTTTTCCAGAAGGTTTACAAAAACAAGCGAGTCTTCTGACTAGCAGCAGTCAAAATCATGATAACAAATCTGATACTTTTTCAACCTTTAACTTTTCTTTCCACTTCCGAAACGTGAGAAAGCTATTTCTGTTGACTTGACCCGAGACATTGACCCAAACCACACAGCGTCTCCGTAACTCTCAGAGAGATTGGCCCCAATAAAGTGTCAAGAGCCCACCACGGGTCTTTTCCCACAGGTACGCACGTTCACTTTGAGGGCAAAGTCAGCAAAATAAAAATGAGGCCGGACTTGCCTTGGGTGAGCGTGAGGCATTAAGGCAGATTACATTCCCAGGATGAAAGAAGCAACACTTTCAGAGCTCTAATCCCTTTCAGAACCTTTCTTATTCTCCTCTGTGAACCGTTTCTCACCAACTCAGCTGCGGTTCCCGAGTTAGTTAAGAGTTGGAAGGCCTGTGGCCCTGATTACTTATCAGGTAGAGCTCTTTGTGCCCCAGCAGATCTTGGTTACAGCCCATTAAACTTAACCACCACTTGCTCCGAGGTAGAAAAGACAATGACTCAGGATGTCACACTAGCATGCTATTTAATTGTGGGAATGCCTTTGGTGGAACACAAAACGGGAAGCGTCTACAAATCACATCAAACAGATGTTTGCTCTGTCTGCTGACTTGGCAAACAAAACTGCAATAGGACTTTCTCTGACTCTCTGCAGACACGAGAGAACTGTCATTTTCTATCTGATACTGCTGCTTTGGACAAAAAGCAGCAGCTGAGGCTGTGAGTGCAACCCTGTCATTTCTGGAGGGATTTTCCTGTGGCTCCATAAGATACAATCAAATAATAATGAAAACATCTGCTGCATCTGCAACATCTCTGATGGGGAAATTGTCCAACGGAAGCTACATTCTCATTGTTATTATTCGATTCCAAGCTTTTGGAGCTGCAAAAAAAGACTTTTCTTCTGCCTTCCCAGATGATGTCTTACAAACTTGACGATTTTTAATATAATTTATAATGTATAAGAATATATGTTGTAAAAAGGATTGCAATTCTCTGAATTCTATCCCATTTTTTCAGGGAAGTGTAAGATTTTTTTGGTTCTTTTTTGAGAACTAGACTGATCACCGGCTCTCTGCTGTCTGTAATTTATTCTCCGCTCCCACTTAAGCTGTCAGTGAACTGCTGACAGGAAATGTAAAAAAGCTTTACCCCGGTGACACCTAAAACACATGATAGCACCACCTGTCCAGAACATCACGGCGACACCGGGTGGAGCGAATTTCCCGGATGAACGACCACATAGGACACCATTCAAAATACAACTTTGACCTTTTTGCATGATGTCTTTATAAGAGCTGGGGTAACATCATTTTGTTTTAGCAATGACATGCACTTTGATACAGCTGAGTGGAACTCCGCTCGCAGTACAAGGCCTTTCCTGACAACTCACATGTCACTGTCCATCAAAAATGAAAGAACCACGAAGGTTGATGACCCTGACGTTAAACATAGAAACCCTCAGTGGTAATCACCTCAACTCTTGACCAAACCTCTTAACAACTGTCATGACTTAATATAAAGATGAGTTTCTACTCGGTGAGGAAAACCCATGTGTGTGTATTACTGTCTCTTTCCCCTACACCCATCCATCACTTCAGTCTTTTGCAGCTTGGCCGGTTAATTACCTTTTCCTGCTTGCTCGTGCACAAAAAGAAAACAAGCCTCCTTCCGACTGTTTGGACGGACTTCACAAATCATCCCCGCCCTCTTCCTTCACAACGCCTTCTGTGCTGTCTCAGCCCTTGATCTGTCAAGCTCACATCTCCTTCTACTGGGATTGGGCTACCTTTAGTTTTTACTACAGATTGTTTGCTCCAAAAAACACTTAGTCTTCATTCATTTTTTTGAGCTACAAGATAGATAGCACCAGATCTGTTTTCCCTCTCCCCTCTTGAGATGATTTGATTCCTGCGTATGTACACTTTCACTAACAATTGCACACTTCTAATTAAAAACCTGCCTTTTTCTGGCAGCAATAAACTCCTCGGGTAGTTCCCTGTATTTCCCAAAACAGATTTGCTAGTGAAAAATGAACCAAAATGACGGCACAATAAATAACTCAGAAGGCAAGATAGAGAAACGTGAGCCAAGAATTGAGACAGTAAACTTCTTGAAAAAGCGAAAAGGAATAAGGGTGGTACGGGTTAAAGAAAAGGAGGAAAATAATGTGGTGCAAAAACAGAGCATGGAGTTTAAAGACTTACTCTAAAAAAAATGTGTTTTTTGTGGCATTTTGCTTATGATGGAGGTTAGATATGGAGACAGTTTAGCTTAAAATTCCATTTAATTTATTTTTTCAAGTCTTTGTGAATCAGGAGCAGATGAATAAAATTATGTTGGAAAATGAGCATATTTGTGATGTAGAAAATCTGCCCCAAGCTCCCTGGTTTGCTCCATTCTGATGCATCCACTTTTTAATTCATTTTTATAATGGATCCCCATTAGTTGCAACCAAGCAGCTCCTGGGGTCCAGACATTTCTCCAAACATTTTATATTTGTGGATATATATGCAAGTATTAACATAAATAAATATTCAAAATTAAGTAATAACAAACAATCTTCACAAGTAGACAACTAGATCCATATACTTTTAATTTTCCTCATCTAACTCATAACTCCAAAATTTTCTTTTTTTTTCATTTTTGGTTTAGTTCTCCATGTTTCTGTTTGGTGCAGCACAATTGATGTGTTGTCCCTCTTTTCCACTCCCGGGGGGTTCCTGGTGCCTCGTCAGTGCTACAGAGTTCTTGGCAGTGGACCTCGCCTCTGGCTCGTCTCGCCACCCCCAGCTGTCCCAGCTCCATCTGGATAAAGCCCATCTGCTACTCTATTCAAACAGGTAGTTGTGGAGTCAGACAAGCTAATTCTTCTTTAACAGTCCTGGTACATCACCTGTTTGTCCTGGAGAGGATCACTCCTTCACGTGAATTTCCCTGAGATTTCTAATTTTTTTCCCTGGATTCTTTTTTTTTTTTTTTTTTTTAAGAGTTTGTCCTCACCGAGAAGGAAGTTCTAAGGGCAGGGATACCTAGTTTATCTTAGTCTGTTTAGTTTGGCTTAACAACCAGCTATTTTCATATTTTATGATTGACTTTATGTTTTTGTTCAATTACCAGTGTGAAGCCCACAACTGTATTTTGATATTACAAATAAAGCTGAATTGAATTGAAATAATGCTTGCCATTTTTGATGCAATGATAATGTTATATTGAGAATAAGAGGAGCTGTAAGCTAGCAGGAGAGTGTGTAAACAGAGCAGCAACAGGCAGGGGAAGGGGAGTGGGGTTGCTCTGTCCCAACAGTACCTCCCAAAACTCAGACATAAAAATAATTTACTAGAATCTAACAGTTTAAAAAAAAAATGGCTAAAAATGGCATAATCATGATCAAAAGACCACTGAAAAAGCTTTTAAAATTGTTCAAAAGGTGATTGGAGTGTGACTTTAAGAGAAAACAGTAAAAAAAAATGCACACAGTAATGTAAATTTGCAAAGACGTTTTCAAATGTAAAGTTTTCTGCCGTATCGGTTTACCTATGTGATCGCTAGACACACTGAAAGGTTTATTTTTGCCCAAGTGCCCTCTTTAAAACACTCAGTATAGAGAACATGATCCCGATAGGATTTCATACCACCACTTCACTACTGTCAAAACTCTTTCCAGTCTACAGCAGCGATGACAGCCACCTGCTTTCCTATGAGCTGCAGACATGACAGCACGTACAGGTGAATCTGATCACTTCCAGTTCCCTTTAACATAGTCGATCATCGCTGATGAAATGAGACAGCAGAGAAAAGCCGGTCAAACTGAGCGTAAACTTGATCGTCATACATCACCCCCGAATGAAAAACATGTTTGTAACACAACAGGATCTGTTGATCAACTTTACAGGGCTTTTTTCAGAGTAAGCAGAATTTTTAAAGAAGTTGCATGACGTGTCATGATGGTGACAGATCGCCATCTCTTACCATGTGATTCATTTGCAGAGCTGCATAGCCACATATGAAAATAAATTGTTCCAAACATGATGACAAGGTGATATGTTGAGTATGCTATAATAATTATGTTGCCCACTTCTCCCTGAAACGGACTGTCTGGTAATTATTCTGGCACTCTGCCGCTGTATGGATACATTTTCTGTTGCTGAGGGTCTCTAATTTCCAGCCTCCCTCCCACTTCATCTCTTCGCACGCTGCCTGAATGCTGTAGCTTCACTGTGTGGGGAGAAGGCACATAATGAGGCCCAGCAAGTGGTTATTGTTGAGCGTGGTGCTTTTATTATTTGCCGGATGTCTCGATTTTCACGTATCAGCCCTTGCACCTGCGCTGATATGAGAGCAACAGGCTAACTGCTTAACTCCACAAAAAGGTGTCGGGCCGGCAGGAAAAGCCAAAGGTTAGATCCACGTTTTGTCCCCCGTTTAAAAATGCGTCCGTGCTGAAACATGCGGCGAGGTGAGCCAGCCAGTGTCTGTGTGCAGAGCATTAACTCACAGAGTGACACTCATTGTGTGTCACAAAGCTGCTGCACGTCGGCAGAACAATGGAGCAGCGGAGTTGTGAGAGGCGGAATCAGTCTGGTGCAACATCCCAGTGTAGGTACAGCAGAAAGGAGGGAATGCTAATTTATCATGAAAGATGTCATTACCATGCCAATGGGTTCACAGAAAGAGCACACATTAATTGCTAAGAGAGACCAAAAAAACAGAGCTTTCTGTCATGCATGGACTAATCAAAAAATGTACACCAAGTATGGAAGCAAAACAGAAGATTGGCTCAAACAAGTGTTTTTCTTTTGTTTTCTTGTTTAGTTTCTTTATGGGGGGGCAACAGGAGATGAAGGCCTTGCTAATTAACATGTCTAGACACATTTAGATGAATCTCAGCAAGATAAGGAAGCAGCCACAGTCATCTCTGTAAAGAGCAGCACACACTAATCTGCCTATTGAGTCTGCAAGATTTTCATTCAGTCCTGAAAATGCTGAAAATGCTAAGCTTATCAAAATGTTTCCACATGCACATTCCCCACGTCGTCTTTTGTGAATAATTGAAACTCGCAAATTGCATCGCTGCAAAAATTAAGCAGAGGATCTTATTGAATATTCAAACGAGATGTCGACTTTTTGGACAATTATTTTGGATAGCAGTAAACATGTTTATGGAGAGATTTTGTCACCTCTTTAGCCATTTTCTGAAAAAAAAAAAATCTTTTAAAGCTTTTTTTGGTATTTGAAGGTATTTTGATTTGTTAAATTTCAAGGCGATATCATGTTGAATAGAATATACTCCTCCTTGGTGCCTCAGGTCGGCTGACTGATCAGCTTCTCCTGGAGGTCGAAGAGGAAGTGCAAAGAGGATTGAGCCTTTTTCATCCAACTAAGCTTAAAACTCATTTTTACAGCCAAATTTTAAACTTCTGTTAGCATCTTCTCTGTCTTTCACTGCCTTGATACTGAATTTTAATTCTTATATTTATTTTTTCGCTTTGCTTGTTTTTATGCTTATATTTAATCTATTAATGTTCTTGGTGTTTTATTGTACAGTGTCTTGTGGTAGTTTTAGCTGTGTGAAAGCACTTTATAAACTGACTTGAAAGTTGATTTGAATATGCTGTATTTTATTGCAGCGGGTACTTTGGAGTCCTGGACATGACATTTAAAAGTAATAAAAAAAACTGTTCCATCAAATTTGACTCCTTGTCAGTGTTTCTAGTCTTTCTTTGTGTTGTATTGTCGGCATGATCATGAACTTTCAGAACTTTATGTTGCATCTGGTGTCTAATTCTTATATTATATTGGTAGAAGGGAGGAGAGCTTTGTTTAAGCAAGTTTGTCTTGTCTTTTTCTTTGTCTTTTGATTCTGTTTTGTTTTTTGTGACGTTTTGGGTTGGTTTCCCTTTAAAATGAGATGCTGCATCTCAAGGGGCATTCCACTAATAAATAAAATTAAATGAAAAAATTTGTGGACACAAGATGTAGTAACTTATGCATAAAAATTAGTATTTCAAGGCAACAATTTAGCATTTATCAGCATTTTAAAGGCAAAATTTTATTTTTTGCTAGCAAAAATCGGAATTTTGTGCACATCAATGAGTAATTCCTACTAATATGTGGCCACAAAATACACATTTGTGAGCGTATAATGCTTATCTGTGCACACAAAATGCTAATATTTGTGCAAAATGGGGAAATTTGTGTGCACAAATCGTAATTTGAGCCCACAAATTACCAATTTGTGGCCACAAATACATTCTTGAGGTAACAATTTTTTATTTTTTTTAATGTATTGTCCGTGGAGTCCAATACCCATAATTAGAAAGGAGTTTTAAGGAGAATATCAAGTAAGTAAGCTACTTTGATCAATTATGGAGCAACACCGACTCTCTGGCTGCTTACTTTTTTTTTGCTCTGCAATCAAATTTAAAATCCATGATGTCATGGATATTGAAAATATGAAATGTCCTCCAACTGTGGTGAGCACATTTGATTATGAATCTTGAATGCTAATTTGGGGCATGTTCTAGTACCTGTAAAGCTTGTTTGTCCCTCCCAGTCACTTATTGTTAAAAAGATCAAAATTCTCTCATGTCATTTCTGGATAAGTTAGTTGAAAAGCTGGCTTCATGTTGTTCCAAAACAAACCATTTTGGGATATTACACAACCTTCTTATTTAATAGTCATTAACTTGAAGAACGTATGTATAGTCTTCATTCAATACATGAAAGAATGCCAATCCAGCATTGGTGTTGTAAATTAACTAAATCTGACTCAAAAATCGTGACTTTTTTTAACCTATGAACACCAAAACGGATGGTAACACGTCTTTTGTTGCTAACATGCTGCATTTTCAACCAGGATCCTTTTTTTCCTCCTTTAGCACATTCACTTTCAGGCTTTTGCCATGAATTGTGGGCTTTTACACTCACTAGCTTGCTTCTGTTTGCACAAAAGGACATCTCAGAAAGAGTCAGCCAATTTAGTTTAAAAAGCACCCCGTCCAGCAGAGGCTACAGCTGAACCGCATGTTTAGAAGGATGAAAGGGGCAAATACAGGGCTTGATTCCACAATAAGATTCATACCTGCAATTCAAGGATACAACGGCATTGATGTGAGTCAGCCTGTCCCCATAATCCCTGAATGATGTGCTTTAACTGCATTTAGGAGCATGAAAAACATGGCTGAGAGCAGTGACTCATGGAAGGAAGAGTTGAAGGTCTGCAGCAGAAAGATATAGACTAATAGGTATCTATATTTATGAGCGGAAAAAAGGAGCTGAGGCAGATGCACGTTAAAGCCACATGCCAACATTTTTTTGCTTTCAAGTCCCCCATGATCATTTTTTTTATTTGAAAAAACTTTCCCAGTAGTGTTTTAAACCGATTATGAGTTTTTAAACCAAAATCCCACAGTCTTAAAAAGCAATTTTTCATGTAGATTTGAAGGTTCTGTTTCCAAAATCTCCTCTGAGGGGGCGTGGCATTTAGAATGAGGTGAGCAGCACCTGATCCCCCCTGTCTGATTATGATAGCTCTGTGTCTCACCAGCGTAAATTTTCACAGCTGCTTCATAAAAATGTCAAGCTATATTGGTAATGTTGAGCCGTATGGTTTTGAGCCAGATGTCAGCTCGGACGAGGAAGTGAAGAGCTTTTTGGGCTGAACTTCCTCCAAAAGCCTTCATCAAAGACTCTTTTAGCTAACTATTGAATGTTTATTAACATTGTTTTGACCAATCTATTCAATCCACTGGCTTCTCTAAGCAGAGTCCTTGGGAAAATAATGAAAGCTAACATCAAAATGGTTTTTCACTGATTTACAATCCTTCGCATCTGAGGTCAAATGAGCCATCGTTCGCATTTCCATGGTCACGTCAAGAAGCGAGTCTTGTGGAGATTTTCCAGCGTTCTCAGCTCTGCTACTGTAAGTATTGTATGAAACTAACACAAAAAAATCCAGTGACAGCTGATTTGACTACCGAAATGTGAACAGCGGCTCATTCGACTGCAGTCAATGAGAAGATTCCATCCTCTCTTCTCCAGCACCTGAACTAGACACGCTAGCCGGGCCAGATGAGGGTTTAGTGCATGGGCAGCAGAGCTGTTGTGTTGTAAAAAAGGATCATTAATTCAAACAGTCTGTCTGTGACAGTTTGATTGACAGCGATTTAAAAGGATAAATATTTGGAAATGAGAAAACTAAATGATTTCTCTTTAATTTGTTTAATTTTATAAGAAAAATGCTAAACATACATGTTAAAGACTCAATAAACATAAAATATCATCTGAAGGTTAATAAAGTAAAGTTCAATCTTCTTTAGATAACTAAAACACAACTATTGTCTTCTAGAAACACACAGAATCACGTATAAAGTAGCTCTGGCGATGCAGAAGCATGCCCCGGCTATTTCTTGATTGTGGGTCTGTAGGGGTCAAAGGGTAACTAATTGTGCGAGTCACGGGGTCAGCCTTACCGTGGCCTCTCACCAAAAACTGAATAGAAAACACAAAAGCTCTGTCAGGGCAAACAAATGTACTCCGAACTCTACTCAATGAGCAGCACACGTCACTTCTCAAGCTGGATCAGAAAAAAGAGATCCCCACTCTGATGGAATTGTTGATGATGTTCACCTGATGATTTACCTACAATAAGGTTGCAGGAAACTTTTCCATTTTTCTTGGCTATGACTAAATTTTGTTCAATGTTTAGCGAAAGGACAAAAAACAAAAAGAAAATCTTGAAACAATGGAAGCGCTATTGAAACAGCTTGAGTATTTTTATGGATCGTGTAAAGCACTAAATAAAAGATTTCCTTCAAACTTTGGCAATTCCACAAAACAACTCTTCGTTTTTACGCAGTGACTCACCGAGAGAAGCAGAGCGGGAAATGTTGTCATGTTTCACCAGTCAATAATTAGCAAACTCCTGAATGAGATGTTTGTGCAGCGCACTGCTTTGTCATTTGGCCACACGTTGGGAGTTTTTACCATAAATAATTCACACCTGAACCGCAGCACTGATATAGCATTTTGTGCAATAAATATTTCTATAAATGTACCTTACAGAAGTAAAGTGCATGCCACTTGAACTCTCCATCCTGTTGTAAAGATTGCTAGTGATGGATGGGTAAAACTACCTGACGGAAAATGCATTGTGATTGAGGTCTGGGGATCATCCAAAGAAAAGGAGTGTCCCGCTTTCATGATTACCAAAACGACCAAAAAGGATTTCCCTTCCTAAACAGAGGCTGCAGCCGTGTGAAGGCTAACAGCCAAAGAGAACAGAGCCAGATGGGACGTCTCGCAGATCTACTGGGCTGTTTTGGACACACACACACACACACACAAAAAAGAGCCAGACTTGTGTCAACAGCTGGGAAAAGCATCCCTCACTGCTTTGTGAAAGTGATAAAAATAACACAGTGAAGTATCCCGCTGTAGGTTACGCCCAGAACGGGTCTGTTTTTCCTTGCTGGGAGGGTCACTGTCAGGCAGGGTTGGACCTCCAGCCAACTCACATCAAGGGAACACTTTCCTACAGCTCCATTTTCGCCCCTGTCTTTTCCTGTTTTGACAGGAAACAGGAGATGATAACATACTCGCACAAACAAGCTGAGATTGCCTCCGACCTGCTGCCGTGCTGTCCTCCTGTGGTAGTGGATGTCTGTTTTCTTTAGAGCGCCTCGTGTCCGAGCATTAAACAAAAAAAACAAGCTTTGTGATACACACAAGGTCACTGCGATACACAGGAGTTGTGCATACACACCTGTCGTTCTAGCAAACTCTTAAAAACTCAGTCTTCTATGCAACTTCCTGCAGGGCATCCAGCAGCGTGCCAGCGCAGCGTCACACAAAGGAACGCAATAAAAGAGACCACCAAAGTCAAGGACAAAAAAAGGAAAGATGAAAGCGGTGCTGGTCGCCACAGGGAACCAAACATACACAGTTGAGGTGAGAAGAGGGGTAATGCTAGTAACTAGCTGAGAGTGGAAGACCTGGGTGTGGACAGAGTCTCTTGTCTGAGGCTCTTTTTTGGAATGTTTGCCTTTTATGTTGTCAGGAAACACACCGCAGTGAGACACAACAAGTGGAATGAGGGGCCATTAGAGAAGGCTTTGTTGATGGTGAGAGGTTCTCAAAGGAACAGAACACTTTGATTGCCTCCTCTGATCCCTGACTAGCCTTTGTTTATGGGCTAATTAAGCATTGTTGAGCTGCTACAGCCGCCTCGAGCCCTCGGTCCCCTACTGTAGGGCTTTTACTGCGCCCTCTATAACTTTACTGCGTCAGCAATCACTTTCTGAGCGGCATTTGAGAATACCCTGCCAAATTCTTCATCTTTATGTTCTCGATTGTTCAATTGTTCAAATGGTCAAACACACAAACAGGTGAAAATCTGCCAGGTCAAACGCAGTTCAAATGTGAACACTTTTGTGGGAGTTCAAGTGTGCCCTCCTCCCCCCAAACAACCTGCTTGGACTCCAAAGCCACTCTGCTACAAAGAAATGGAGACAAAAATGCCCAGCGTGGGATAAAGGGTCAGTGGGGGAACAGAAGGGGAAGTCCCCCTACACAGATGTGGTAATGACCGTGTGACACTGGTGAGCAGACGGAGGTTATTGATAATACACATCTGAAAAATTTCACTGGGCTTTTTGTTGACTATGGCCTTATGGTCACAAGCAACTCACAGGAAAAAAAGTTAACTTATAGATTGTAAAATTTCAAACTAAAACTGACAAGAAGTAGTTTTTCAAATGTGAAAGAAAGTATTGCCCCCTAAGACATTTCATATTTATTTAGAGACTAGTTAAGTGCCTTACAGTCAAACAATGATGTACTTTAAACAAAAATGATACTACTCATGCTTCTGATCATATTCAGAATTTTAAAGGTAAAAATTGGTTTATTTAAGGAGTGATTGTGGCTCCTGATCAGAAGATTGCAGGTTCAATTCCCACCTTGCCCGCCCATGTGTCAGAGTCAACAAGACACCAAACTCCAAATTGCCTCTGGTGGAAGGCCGGGGTCAATGTTCAGCAGCAGTTTTTGCAGTGTGTGAATAGGTCTGTGACTGTAAAGTGAAAAGTGCTTTATAAGTATACACCATTTACCATTTTATTTTCTTCACACAGGTGATAGAAATTTATATTTGAAAATTCTATAATTGATTGTAATAAACAATTACAAACATCCACTGACATATCACAGACCTGTTTTCTTTCTTTGCTTGGACTTGGAATGCTGTTAAACAAGAGTGTATATTTTCTTCACTTGTTTTGGGGTAGTACAGCTTAAAACTAGCTCTGACAATTACAAAAAAATTATTAGGAAGAAAATAAACCTGACTAGTGCACGGTCTAGTCCTTGTACTATCTAAATTGTAAAATTATTCCCAGTTGTCTTTTAATTAGGATTATGCCATTTTTTGCCAAAATCAAATGGTGTCATTTTTTAAGACATGGGCTATATTCTGGATAGCAAGAGGAGCTCACTGGAAATTCACCTGAGTTGTGAGCAGGACTTTTGGCACAGAAGTTAGCCTCTGTTAATTTTCCATTAGCCCTTTGTTTACGCTCTCTCCCGCTAACTTATAGCACCTCACTAGCCCAAGCTAACATTAGCGTACAAAGCAAAAAAATGAAACAAACAAAAAGCAGCCAATAATATCAGAGCTACAATTAGATAGCAGCTCAAACAAGGAAAATAAAGACGTAAATTGATCTATTTGTCTGCAAGTGAGGGAAGCAGGGAAGGGAGACTTTGGCTCACCGAAAACTAGAGCCTTTAGAAACCAGATGTTTTCATCTGTTCATGATTCAACACAATTTGAATAAAGAAATATTCAAAAGCACAGTTTCAATCTTTGATTATTTTATAAATGTTCTCCGTCAGGAGAAAAATTCTAAAAAAAAAAAAAAGAACATGGTAAAAATACCAAAACACTCAATTTTCGTTTGAGTGGGTCTTTTTTATTAGTCAAATTCTATTTAAATTCAAGTTCTTGTACTCCACTTCCTAAATGGTAATACTAACATGTTGCTAAGACTTTTACAAGTTGCTGCTCCTGGAGGACAAAAAGTGGGAGGTGAGTTGAACAGAGAAAGGAAACCGCATCCATTTGGGCTCTGAACACAAAGATTAGCAGATTTTACCAAGAGCGCAAGCACAGCTGCTCTCCACAAGAGCTTCCCTGTTTCTCAACAGGTATCGGAGGAGATCCAGCTCTTTCATGTTGTACAGACATGTTCAAAGGCATTCCAGCCATGTTTACGCTAGAAACATATATTTAGAGTTACAAGCAACCGCCACAATATATCCTGTTCCTATAAATGGATTTGAAAAGAACAAAGAAATGATATAGAAAAGGATATAAAGTTATTTAAAAGACGCATTCCTAAAATTAATTTCTAATAAAAACTGATGGTAGATCTTTGAGTGATCTGATGGCAAACTCTGACCTTGGTCAGTAAACTCTTATCAGGCTGCAATCATAAAGGTTGGCTGTCTTTACCTTTCCATAAAACTGAAAGTTCTTGAAAATACGCTCTTATGATGCTGTTCTGCAGGCTTCTTCTCACTCTCAGCTTGGGACTTGTGCGCTTAGTCGGAGGTCTGCGCTGCAAGTTCCCACAGCAAGAACGCTGCCTCATCTTTTACAGGCGAAGCTGAGCAGCAAAGGGATGAAGAGGCAGGTGGGGAGTCATAAACAGAGAGGTTTAACTTTAAGTGCCCAAAACACGCAAAGAACATAAAAGCGGCCCTGAGCTGTTCAACAAAGAGTGACATCATAAAGTAGAGCAGCAGTGACAAGAGGGAAGCATAAAGGACATTTCCATTAATGGGGGTTAGTCCATAATATAGAGGCGCATAAGCTTTATCAAGGCAGTAAAGGGCCACATCTGAATATACATCTAATTATGTGAGGCGAAGTGACCTCTGAGTGGGTATTTGGGAATTAAAAAAAAATATGACAGCCAAGTTTTAATGTGCAGGGTTACCAGGGCACACAGCATAGAGGACCCAAAGGATGAGAAAAACACATTACTGGGAGAGCTAAAAATCATGCCTGACAGCAGACCGTCTCGCTGACGCATCTGTTCCACACTTCCATGAATGTGTAGCTAAACTTCACCAACTGCCAGTTCCTCGTTTTGTATTTTAAAATATCACTTTTTTTTTCGATGTTGTGGCAGATGAAACAAAGATGGCACAAAAGTCAATTTGGGGGTAAAAATGTGATTTCCTCCAATAACTGATTTTCAAAAGATGATGCTTAAAGCAGTTTTCAAAAATGTGGATGACGTCAATTTTTCCCTGTAGCTGTGTGGTCATCGTTCCCATTTATAACATCTCAGAAATCTGGGTTTTCTGAAAATTAATAAACAATGACAAAAATAGTTATTTTAAACCAGGGTGTTCCTTTGTTTTATTGTGGGGATTACATTCAATCCGGGGAATTGGTGAAATCTGCATAGTAGGATTTTAGATGTTTTAGGGCTGTAAAACCCCTCACAGCTCACTTTTCTCAGACACACACGAACATTTTCACACTTTTCTCTTAAAGTTCAAACTTAAAAGTAAGTCCAGTATTATATAATTAAAACAAAGATTAAAGATGTATGTAAATTTGGCAAACTGAACGCATTCTGTGCAGGAAACATGGCAAGATTGACTGACAAGGTAAACAGCCAATCAGAATGCAGATCACAGTGCCCAGTGAAAGAGTGAAAAAAAAGCCAAATTGCACTAAAAAAAATCAGTGAAAGGGCGAGAACGATAAAAGGTGAACAGTGAGAGAACACTTTATATCTGTGAGAAAATGAACCCATTGAACCTGATTGCATGACAGTGACAAGCAATAGTTGTTATTTTATAAACTGATTTGACTTGTTATTTTTTGTTTATTCCTGATTCAATTTGGAAATCAGGAAGTTTTTATGTTGACTTGTACACGGCAAAAAGATTATTTCAAATTCCAATTACAAATGTATAAAGCCTTCATAGACCCACTCCGATGAAAATTGTGTTTTTGGTTATTTTAACCTTTTGTTGAGGAATTTTATCATGGAGGACATATGTGAAGAAAATTGAGGTTAAAATATAATTTCTGTGTATTTTTTTATTCAAAACGTTATAAATTAGAAGCAGACAAGGCTTACTCCTCCTTGTCAATTGTCCCGCCCACAACTCACAGGTGAAACTAACAAACTACTGCCGCTCTGCAGAAACTATGTTTTAGAAAAAGACAAAAGCTTTTTGATTTATAATCATAATATCACTAACTGATAAAAAAAAATAATAATAATAATAATAATTGCTCTTTATAAATGAGGGTACATTTTAAGAATACATACATTTTTTCTATCAGTTTGCGATGAGACTTTCCACCCAAACAGCAACATTTCATTTTAGACTTTAAGGCACTCAAATTTTATCTCCCAGAGGCACAAGAGTGCACAGATCAGCACAAAAAATGTCCATCACAGACAAATTTCACACCTATTGTGTTTTCATTGATTCGGTTACAGTGGAAATCTATTATGAAAATCCATACAGCTACAGCTGACCTATTCAATGTTCCACCCTATTGAGAATCTCAGTGCCTGTTTGTTTTTTCAATGAAAACAAAGCAGATTTGCTGCCATTTTGCAAAAAGGCAGGCCCGCACTACTTCCTTTAAAATGTCAAGCAAACTAATCGTTGTGTCAAGTCTTTAATTGTGAAAGATAAACATTCAGTGAAACGCACTACTCTCCCTCCTACATGAAAGACGCATCAGATCTGAAGTTTTCTTTTGTTTGAGGAGCTCAAACGTGTTAGTTTAATGATATGATGAATGGGTTTTAGGGCATAATAAAGAACTCTGCAAACATCATGAGGGCTGAAGATCATATCCACCCTAAGCCTTAGTCGACCAACAAGAAAGGGACTGGCCAGTCACCTTCCCTATCACCTTCTCCATTATCCAGACCTCCATAAAGCTCCTGTGTTGGAATAAGGGTAAAACTCCATACTTTAATAATGCAATCATAAATTTTTGGCAGTTAAGATCAGAAAGATGAATGACTTCTGCAGAAAAGTGGAAAGGATGGGAGGAATGTGCTTCATCTTTCCATTCGCTCTTGTATCTACATGCACATTCACACATCAGCGGCACACACACAGAGCTGGACGCTCAACCATGAAATGAACATGAGCGGTGTGAACTTTGACTGGCATTCTCACACTGCTGCAAGATTTATGGAGCACTATATATGTATCTGAATGACCATAAAGAATCACCCAAAGCTTAGCTGGGCTGTCCGGTGAGTTAACACGGCCTGCCTGTGTAATCACAACACGATCAATCTACTTTTTCACAAACACAAATTGATTTAAACAAAAAAGAAAAGGCACACTTTTTTACCATGACAAAAATAACAACATTAAAAAGCACAGCCTGATGCTACATTCACATCTCACGCTCAAGCAGCCACTTTTAATGGAAAGTTTTTAAAAAGGTGCGTTTCAGGCCTCTTCGTACAAACTCGTGTTCACACATCACTATACAAGTTTTAAAGGTTTTGCATTGAAAATTAAACCAGGTTGAAATTTGACCAATCAGGGACTCTGATGTGGTAACATGTATGGGGGGCTTCCCTTTTAATTCATGGAAAAGCCAACCATCTGAACATTTATCATGAAGGAGAAGAAAATAATTGCTGGTTATGCCTATCTGATATATGAAGTCTTGGAGCCTAGAGCAAGATTTACTAGATTTACACTCTCTTCAACATTTTGCTCTAAAACTCACAACTGTCCAATAGAAGACCATGTGCTTAATCCACGTTCAAGAATGCGCAACATGTCCATTGTGTCCGTACCCTTAGAAAGTTTTGAAACTTTAAAAAATGCATCTAAGATTGGGCTGCCCGATATTAGAAAAACTTCCGGTATTAGTGAACTATTGCAATGACAATTTAACTTGCGAAACGTGACCATGTACCAAAACAACTGATACATCACTTCCATTTCACTGCATCAGTTTTATTTGAATACATTCAACAAAACTAATGTTATATTCCAAATGACCCAAGTCTACATAGGAGGTGAGTATCTAACATAAAAGAGGCCCATCTGATTGGTAAAATGGGCTCTATTAAATGTGTTAAATACGTCATAAGATTGTTTTTGCATGTGTAAACATTTAATTTATTGATTTATTGAAAATACAAATTTGTTGGAATATGAGTCAGCTTTTTCAATACACATATTGCACAGGCTGATTTTGTGCTGACATTAAATTTGTGATATATTGTGCTGGCCTAATCTAAGTTTCAAGCAATTTTCATCAAAATGTGTAGATCTCATATGCTAAGATGTCTTTAAATACAGACTCCAATGAAAATCCTGTTTTTGGTGTTCATAATATGTTCTTATATCATTTTTCTCATAATGGAGGACAATTATAAAATAATAGACAAATAATAAGACAAAAACTGCATTTCTCGTGACCAGATGAAAACACTCAGTTTTGTGATGAATCAACTGGCCCAAATTCTTCCTTCTCTACTACAATTCTAAACATCCACTTGCAGAGAAATAAATCCATTGACGTCTTCATTTTTCTCGTCTGAGCTGACGTCTGGCTCTAAATTGTATGGCTGGATAACTCTGATACAGATTTCTGTTTTTTTGCTACGTTAATTTTAGCTTGAGCTTGCGAGGTGCTATAAGCTGGTGGGGGAGTGTGTTTACAGAAGCTTGATGGGAATTTTCTGAGGCTAACCCAGAAGCAAATAAGCTCCAGCAGAAAATATGTCTTAAAGAACGACTCAAGTTTTCTGATTTTTGCAAAAAACTGCATAAATAAAAGACCACTGGGAACAACTTTACAATAGAAAACAATATAGTAGGAGGTGGACTTTAAGTCCCAGTGATTTCAAACCAACCATATTGTAAAACGTTACTGAATGTAATCTGTTACTATAATCTACAAAAAAATGTAAAAAAAAAAAATAGTCATTTCCTTCTTTTAAAAAGCCAAAAACGTTAATCTATTTGAGCTGGCAGTTAACAGGAAAATGGTCTAAGTGAGCATTTGCTAAAAAAGAAAAAAAAAAAAAGTATGGCAAGTCCAACTCAACTAAATTCAACAAATCAACTATTTGCAGTAAAGCAGAGTCACGCCCAAACAGCCCAGAGTTTGCCATCTCCATATCCATCTTGGCAGGCATACACAGTGCTGGCAGTCTCTTTCAGCGCAGTACTATAATCCAGGTGATTTGTCTGCTACCACAAGGCCTTCTGTCAATTGATTGTAGTTTATGAAGCCAGAAGGAGATTACCTCCAATCCAAAGCTGCTTGGTCTGTGTGTACCATGTTGAAAATTTATCTTAGCAACTATGCACTTCCAATACTTGGAATTAGACACAATAATGGAGCAGATTGTCCGTGTTTCAATACAGCACAACATATTGTGAGAGAATTTAAAGATCTTGAAACCCTTTATGAGGCTCCCCACAAAGAGTTCCTTCTAAATGCTTACGCATCCTTTTGCATTTTTCCTTTTTGGTCATTTCTGCTTCTTTTAATACTTTCTCATGCTTTGCAGACGGGTACTGTACTCTAACACATCATCCTGTCAGCCTACACTAGAACTCCATTGTCTTGATTCAGTCTGGCTCTTTGTAATGCACAATCCTTCACCAAACAACAGGAAACCTATTCAGCAAAGTGTTATTAATTGCGGGTGATTATTTTTTTAGACAAAGCAGAAAAAACTGTAGGTGTTTCCAGAATCACTGCACTGCATTGAACTTTACCTTTTAAAAGTTTAATAACAAGCCTGAGAAATTCAAGTTCATTCACATCAGAAAAATAAAAGCAGAATAAAGTCAGAGCCATAATCAAACACAGACACATTAAATGTTGTAGAAAATAATGAATTGCTTAGTGCTAAGTGTACACTGGAATCACCCAGAGGATTCTGAGCGCCAAACAGGCAATTACTCAATGTTTTCAATCATCTGATAGTACATGGTGAGGTGACTTTAGTTGAGAACTGTCACTTGCCTTTTATTCACAAATATGAACTTCAAAATTCTGTAACGCATTAAATATCAAAAACGTTTCAGGCATAACAAGTGTTTATTTGTGGAGTTAAGTTTGAGTTTTTACATGGGAATTATCAAGTGATGTTTGCCCCTCCCCCCAAACTGCAAACAAATCAGTTTTAAGATCAAAATTTCCTGATTTGAGAAAAAAAAATTCAGTTTCAAAAGCAAAAGTTGCAAATAAAAATATTAATTGTTTGTAATTAGCTGTTTGGTGGCACATATGTCACACTAAACTGAAACATATGAATGTAAAAATAAAAAAAAAAATGTTTATTTGCAACTTTGAAAGTTTTGTTTTTAAAACTGAACATTTTTGTTTATAATTTAGGAAATGTTGATCTAAAAAATGTGGCAAATGTGGCACAAAAAACACTTGACAGGGAATATAAAGAAGTTAAAGAAGTTAAAGAAGAAGCCTCTAGTGGTCATATGAAGAACTACACCCCTTTTTTCTGGGTCAGAAGAAGGACTTGATTCATGCCCTGATCACCTTTCATGGCAGACAATTAAATCAAGTTTCAGTTTTGGTAATGATGGTGTAGCTTTGCAGAGCTGTGGGGGCAGTAGTTCTGTGAACTGGGCCAAAATCATGTAACTTTTATAATTGGCTACAGAAATGTGCAATTATTATAGTATTAAGAGTCATGGAGCAAGAAAACTAAGAGATTCACTCTGATTTTTCCAAGCTGATGTATATTACAGGTGGAACAGTGGTGTAGTGGTTAGCACTCTTGCCTCATAGTGAGAATGGCCTAGTTCAATGCTGGCTGGGACCTTTCTATGCAGAGTTTTTTTTAATATTGTCCCCATGTATGCACATGGTTTCCTTCCACAGTCCAAAAACATGCTTTATAAATTAATTTGAGACTCTAATCATCCCTTAGATGTGCACGAGTATGTGTGTGAGACTGGAGACCTGTTCAGGGTATATCATCGCCCATCAGTTGTCAGGTCAGGCTCCAGCAAGCCTGTGGCTCTGAGTAGGATTCAGTGGGTTCAGAAATGGATGGATTTACATTACAAAAGCCAAAACATAAAAATGATTTGAGATAAAATCCCATTTAAAGGTAAGACACCAATGATATAAGTGCAGCAAGGAGTTATAACCCAGAAAAGATTGCAAGTATGCTGCTAATAGCTATAAACATATGATCTAATCCTCTTTTAAATACATTTGTTACCTTTAAATTATTGTTTAGTATAAAAAAAATGGCAAGCACAGTGATATCTTTGTTCTAAACAAGTATATGAACTCTTATGAATACAACTAAAAACATGTTTGAGGTCTTTTAATTTTAAAACATCAAAGCTAATGCTTTAATGTAAAGTTTGAGACTTACGGCTACATTCAATTTCACAGAAGGGGGCACATTTCCACATATAACTTGTACCTTGACAGCAAACATCTGGAACACTTTCTGCCCATCATTATTCTGGTAGTGCAGTGGCAGCAAAAAGGCTCAGACTGCCTAAAGTGGACGCACTCTGCAAGCGACTCCGAGTGGATTGCAGTAAAAGTGTTGGTGAGCGCCTGCCGAAGAGCCTCTGTCAGCTTGTGTTTCATCTTGTCCACTTTGGAACTGTTCCTCCAAAGCTGCTCCGGGTGCAGCCACTAAAAAATGGCATTTACTCCAGGATGAGACTCCCTCTGCGTCCTCGGACAGTGTGGTACTCTGATTAAGGATGATGAAAAGCATCACCATAATGCAGTTTTATTTCCCTTCAGCTCCACTCAATGAACTCATTGGCTGAATAACCTAACTATTTCAATCGCTACTAAGGATTGTGTTGAACCAGTCACTGACAGTTGGAGCTTACTTTAAGAAACTAAAGCAGAAAAAAAGGATCTTGATAAACATGGACAAACTGGAGCGATTGTAGACTTATAAAGGTTATAAAATACGTTTTAAAAGCAGGACCAGTTATAAACACTTGGAACCAAGTACTGCAAGCATCTCGTAAACTAGAAAACATTTTTTTTCTTCTCAGCAGTTCCCCCTTTTTTAAATTACACAACAAAAGCAGAAACTGTGTAACACAAAGGGCTGTCCGCTCACATTCTTTTTTTTTAAATGTAATGAATCTCTGGAGACTCTGGTTCTGGCGGGGAACACATGTGTGCTGCTGATCCTCACGCATACAATACAGCACAGAAGCAATATGACTGATGTCTGCGGTCTCTGTGCCACTTGACACCAGATTATTGCTGCACAGTTTAATGCAGCCACATGCCATAAAGTAGAAGTCAGACTGCAACGGGGGGCAAAGCGGGAGGCTGAGTCTTCTATCCTTTCCTGTCTTGTTTCTCATCTCTTCCTGGGCTGTAAAACACTTTGCTGGACGGCTGAACACACACACACACGTTGGTGAATAAAACATTGCGGTCATGCTCTGCTTTTGGTCCACATCGGCTCTTGTTTCACAACCGGACAGCTTCTTTCTATCAATCTGTCATTCGCCTCGTCTTGGCTCTGAGACTCTGGTCTTCATGCTGTTATTCTGGCGCTCCCACCTGTTACAGCCCTACTGACCAAACTGAACACACAGACACTATAGGCAGAGGTCATTCAATAAAAAACTTACCTCATGTGAGGAACATGAAGGACGCACAGCCCACTAGTCTCTCCACTTCAACCGTTACAGCTCAGGTGCGACGTGGAGTTGTCTAGCTACGACAGATGATTCCCATTGGCTGCGGTATGGCTTCAGCCACAAGGTCTGCTGCTGACCTTGCAAAACTCCAAATTTACATACGCAATAACCCGCCATTTATCACAATTCAGGTTGTTGAGAGCCCAAACTTCACAAAAAATGCTGCTACTCTGCTCTGGCATCTGGCAAAAATTTGAACCCAAAAAAGCAAATTTGGAGAGCCGGAGAGACCAGATTGCAGAGGTCGGACATGATCATATCCCGTGGAGGTTCAGTAACGCTTTCCATGATAACACCACAACAGTCACATGAATCTGAAAGCTATTGTACAATGAGATTCTATTTTTCTTTGTTAATTATATTTTATTTCTATAATGTTGGCCTCATTACGGTGTGTTGGAGGGGTTTGTTAAAAAAATAGGAATGAAGTTGGTGGGTTCAGGTGATGTCGTGCAGTTAAAGGAATGAATAAAGATGTCTTCCCAGAAAGAAAAGCAGGTCTCCCCATACTGTTTCTCACCCACAGCCGTGGAAAGTTACATGGTAAGATTGGTTGCTCTAAAATCAGGTCTTCACTCTGGTGGCAGCGGTGGGATCTTACACTATGTTCACACCGCTCTCTGGAGCGAGTGTTCAAGCAACCACTTTTAATCAAAACTCTATGTAAATGCACACGTATGCACGTTTTGGGCATCCGAGTTCCAAACTCTTGCATTCACACATTGCAATGCACGTTTTTACAACCATTTTCGGGCTCAACATACAGAATGTGTCCGTTAAAAGTGCATTGAAAATTGAACAAACTTTGACCAATCAGGTACTAGGATTTGGCAGTGATGTTTGAACGGTGTCCTTTGTTATTCACTGAAGTGCCAACCGTTTGAAAGTTGATCATGAAGGAAAAAATGAATAAAAGCAGAATTCTATAACACCAAGTCTTTCATATATCAGAATAAAACTGTGAAAGAAAAATCCTGGAGCAAGATTTACGAGATTTGTACCACTTTGACGTTTCGGACTAAACCTCTTCCAACTGTAGCGACAAAAGTGACTGTTCAGTGTGAACAGCTTCTGCTTGAAAGTGTGACACATGCCCATTGTAAATGTGGCATTAAGGAACACAAAGTGCAACAGAAACAAGCCAACAGCCCACTATCCATAATTTATATTGAAGATTTGTGTAAAATCACAGAAATCCTTTGAGATGTACTTTGGATGAGCCACACATAATACAGCCAAGGCGCTTTCTTTGCGTCCCTTAAGTGTTTTATCTTGAAGCAAAAACAAGTCCGCACTTTAAGTGGATCGAAAGCTAAATGAGGACAGAAACAAGAAGCAAATCCAGCATGAATCCTAATAACTCATTTGTAAGAATTACCATTCACATGAATTTTAAAATGAAAAAGCCCCCCCCAAAAAAAACAGGCAAAAAAAACGACCTCATGGAATAAACTAATTTGGATATGCACATTCACTGTCACACTTATACACAACGTGTATAACAAGCTTAGACGCAACATGCATATACCAATTGCATGTCCCCTCAGAGCAAACATAATTAAATCTGAATTGCCTTTGGCGTTTGCGTGGCCAGTGCGATGGTCAGTGTTTCTGATTCCTCGTGGAAAGGTGAGATCTGACTGAAGCTGAACTTAATCTGCAACAGCTCAGCTCAGTCTGCTTCTTCTAGCCCTCACAGACCTGCAGGATGTACTCTGTTAATCAGTCAGCACACTAATTGAGCTCGCAAGGTCCAGCGCTGCTTGTAAATTCGCAGTAGGGACTGTTGAGCTGCTCTTTTATTGATCTCCAGCCTCTGCAGTAGATTTCCATGTCGCAAAGTTCTATTCTACCACTTTGAGTGGAGAATAGAAAGAACAAATCATGCGTTGAGGAGGAGAGTGGACGTTGCTTTGCCTTTACGTGAATCAAGTCATATTTGAACCCGAGGTCAATGATGATTTCTTGTGAAAAGCGATTTTTAAACTTACAGAGTATCTATTTTTTAGGTCCATGTTCTCAAAAGGTCTAATCTGTTTCAGTTTGGTCACAGACGAGGAATTAAGATCCCAGCAGTCGGAGGGTGAACTGTTATTTTTACCAGGGGTATGACCTAACAGCCACACCACCAGCTGACACACACACACACACACGGTGGGTTATCAAGGGCGATGCATTTAGGGGATTTGCTCTACAAAGAAGATGCCGTTCCTCCCTCATCCACTTTTAATAGGATCCAAACCAACAACTCTTTAAACACCTGATCAACTTTGGGGCATTACCCGCTCTCCGAGACCCAAGTGTCCTTTCATGTCAGCAGAACTGTGTTTGTATTTATGGGCTGGGGTTGGATCTAATCCAGCGGCTGACTGTTTGCAGTAATTGTTAACAGATCCTGATTACTGTAAGCAGATAAATGGTTTCTTTGAAGTGGAGATTTAAGCAAGAGACTTTCTTTAAATCCCGCTTCACATGGCTGCTGTGTCCAGCCACAATAAGCAGAGTCTACAATTACTAGACCCAGACTGTCTAGCATTTACTCCTGAAACCACTCATTATTGCAGGTCTTAATCATACTCATTAAAAAGGTGAATTCCCTTGATTAAATTAAGTCTGGAGGTTCTCTCGTGTTTCAACCTGTTCTTTTCATTAAAGGTTCGTTTTTTATTATTTTTTTCTGAACAACACTACCACAATGGTAGCTGCATAGTACAATTGTGTGGTTTGAAAAAAAAAAAATGCATTAATAATCTATTAACTGCCACTGTTACTGCTGACAGAAATGATGTTCAAATAAAAGGAAAATGCACTTTCTGCACAATCTTTTGTTGAATTGCAGCCATTGTCCACCTTTTTTTCAGAAAGGTGCCCTATAACCCAAACGCTGTGGATAAAACCTTTCATTTCGTAAATTATTGCTGAATTTATTCTAAGCAAACATTGTCTGGTTGACTACAAAGTTGGTCTAAAGTCTGAATTTTCCTGAGTCCAGCCAAAGCTCTTCCTTGTATTTACATTTGCTCTGTACGACTTCTGTATTCAAACAATAAGTCTGCATGAAGGGGGAGGAGGAGGAGGAGATTGGGATGTCTGGGGACTAAGTTGACTTCCTCTGTACAAAAACTGGATTGTGGGCAGATGGTAAAAGAAAGGAAGCGTGGCTTCGGGTAAACAGCTTTCCTTGTTTTCTCATTGTGGCCACGTAGACTCAACATCGGCCCAACCCCGGCAGGTAATGGGATCCCAGGCGCACCAGCAGGTTACCTGAATAAACCCGCTGACCCTCCATCCCTACTTGAAGGAAGTCATTTGGAAGCAATCATCCATAATAGCATCCATTCTAAGCGCTTCAACAGGTGAGGAGCCCAAACTTCCAAAGACAATAGGTTTATTATCCTTGGAGCAAAGGGGCCCCATACCATAACCCCCTCGCACAATAATGGCACCCTGCCATCACTGTTTACCACCCCTGAAATAAGGCTCAATTTAGCTGTCAGCACATGCAAAATAGGGGGTAAAGGGGAGGTCTTCATCACTTTCTACCACACAGAGCACCTGGTGAAGGTCATAAAGTGCTGCTGGAGGGTCCTCACATAGCAGGGGAGGTCAGTTTCCTGAGTACATAATAGCATATATGTAAAGCTATAATGTGATACCTAAATGTGGATCTGATAGACCTCCCCTCAGACCACACAAGCCCGCTCCAGGTGCTGCAGAAATACCTCCCCTGCGTGGCCGCTGCAGGGTAACATGACATTAGGGGGGAACATTTACATGCTAAAATCCAGTCTGATTTAGTGACTCTCACAACAACAAAAGGAGAACCTCACAGAGGCCAAAGCCGGCCCGTCACAACAACAGTGGCCTCTAGACCTAAATTTAACAGCGGTGGGAATTGTTGGAGCGGTCATACAGGAACACTTTCAATGCGCAACGAAGGTCGACTGGGACTTGACTTCCGCCTCAGTCTCCAATGTGAGCCTTCAAGAGCCAACACACACACACACACACTGAACAGCAAAATAAAAAGATAAGCATTGTTTGGCCAAACAATGAACCACTTTCAAAGCTCCAAGCACTTCCAGTTGTGTATCCAATGCCAGAATTAAGTCAGTAGAAGAACTTGTATAGAGGAGCTTTCTGCAGCTTGAAAATGTTTTTTTTCCATGTGTTGAACAGGTGGGCATGAAAATCCTTGCATCCTCATGGATCTGCTTGACTTTCAATATGAGCTCTTAATGATCCCCTGTTTCATACACTTGTTGAGTCATATTTTGTTTGTTCCAATGTTGAACTGTTTGCATGTACTTGACGAAAAATATATTTATTTTAATTTTAAAAAGTCACAAACCTTTAGTGAATTTTGGTCAGCCAGAGCCAGAGCTTGCTTCTTCAGTTCTGACACTTTCTTTTGACATTGCTGGCAAAAGTCGCCCTTCTTCTCCGTCTCAGAGATGGAAACTGATCCGGCGCCCTCGGGGGGTGGCCGGCTGCTGCAGAGCCCCTCGTCCGCAGAAAGAAGTCTCTTCCTGGGGGCAACCGGGGACTCTCCGCCTGGACATCCATCCACCTTCACCACAAGATAAAACTCTGGATTAACTTTTTTAAAGTAAATATCCAAAACGGATCGTTTACAGAACTCCTATCCAAGGCAACAGAAACGGATGTCAAAGCGCAGGTTAACTTTTCACTCCAAACTATGCGCAACGACGCACTTACGGTGAACGCGCGGCACTGAGGCTCCTCTCCATCAGAAGCTCGGTGATCCCCCGATAAACTCATTCTCCTATAAATGAGCGCTACAACCTTAGGAGAAATGGTTTGTGAGGAGCGCGAAGCAGAGCCATAGGTGAGACTGGAGACCTGACTGGGGGTTACAAGGCATCTGGACCTGGAGACCCACAGTGTGGGTGGATGCAAGCGCGAGTGCGTAAAGTTTCCAAGTTGCACGAGAGTTTTGGCGCAGGAGGAGGCTCCGCGTTGCGCACGGCGAGTTCACCAACTTACTCCTGGAAAAGGGAGGGCTGGAGAAACTTTCCCTGCAGGGTGGGGGCCCCGATGTAAGCTTGGAACTTAGTCCAAAAGTCAAGAAAACACATATAAATATTTGTTTTATAGCTGATTTAAATATGACATAAGTTACACGAAAATGTGAGAGTTTTGACTTTAATTATTCTTGCGTTTTCTACTTCATTCATTGAATTTCACAGAGACTTGTTTGAAGGCGCATCAGCAGCTTTGCGCAGTTTCCAGCTGCGCTTCAATGGGACTCTGGCGCCATCATCCGGCCAAAATATGGACTAGCATTTCTCAGGATGAAGGTGTGGACGCGCCACTGGTTTAATATTTAATTGGTAAACTTTAAATATTTCATGTGGGTGATGTAAGGCATAGTAGCCATGCTCCTCTGATCCCTTCTCAAACGTTTTCAGCTTTTATTTCCTTTTTGCCCCTTGAATTGTGTAAAAATTAATCTTTGCGCTCTTTGGATCCATATTTTGATCTAAATAATGTAAACATCTAAAAAGGATAATACATGATCTCAATTTGAGGTGAATATTTATATATTTATCTCTAAACATCAGTCTAGATGTTTAGATGCTTTCTTTTTTTTTTTTTTTTTTTTTTTTTTTTTTTTTTTTGAGTTTAATGATTCTGAGCTCCTAATTGGAATTTACAACTAAATACTTTGCGTGACTGAAACTTAATGCGCTTAAATTGGCGCAAAGTGTTGAAAAAAAGCAACCTGATCCCGTCTTAATGCAAAGGATGAAGTTTGAGGGGAGCAGATGTGAGTGGATCGCACGAGATGCTCCTGAATTCCGTGCAGGGATCGCGCTCGCATCCTTTTCTTTCTTCCATCACTCATTTTTTAAATGCATTTTAAGCCCTCTTACCCTCGTCTTCCTCTTCAGCAGGTGACTTGTGAAACCAAATATGATGTCCGAGTCAACGAAAATTGTCCCCAGGTCTATGACGCTGGGGTTGGGTTTCTCCTCTCCGGGAGCCCCCTGTGAGTTTGGTAGAGCCATGCCGGCTGCAGGTGCTGCCAAGAAAACACTCCACTCCCGGGGAAATCTATTGCATCTATCGATCCATCAATGGGGAACCTCTCGAACCCCCTCAGTACATCCACAGGGTCGGTTAATCCGGACATTCGGTGGTTCGCGAGGACTTCTTGCACGTGCGCGTAAAACGACCCATCGGGTGTCCGGCAGTCCACAAGGAAAGAGGGACAATCCAGCTGGCACGCAGAGACATTTAGATCCACTGAAATACTTTCTAAACCATCCTGATCCCGGCGCGCGGCTGCGGGTCTGTGCGCGAGCGTGGAGCGCCTTGCGCGTCTGCTGCGCACTGATCTCCAGCCTTTCTCCTCATCCCCCTCTTCTCCTCTCTCTCTACTAAGCTCCCCTGTCAGACGGTGATGACCTCCTCTGCCACCCGATTTGCTGGTGGGTCGTTGTCACCCCCCCTCGCACAAGGATGTAAAACATAATGTAATCTTTTTCAGAATGGTTCACACCCTGGAATATTCTCTTTAAGGTCCACTTCACTTGTCAGCTTTTAGGTTGTTTCAATGACCACCTGCATGGATGGATGTTTTGTAGGTGTTAAGATTAGACAAAATCCAATTAATTATACTTGGCATTATTTTAACAAGACTGAATCCCTTGAGTGACCTCTGCCTGACCTCAGATTTTAAGCCTTTACAATTACTGTTCCTGGGCTTTGAAATTCCTCCCCCAAAAATTCAACAAGCATCCTTTATCCTACCTTAATCTTGCGCAAAAATTTAGGAGAAATTGAATGTATTTTTTAACATAGATTTTTCTGTCATCTGCTCTTCTTCCAAATCTGCAGACTGCTTGTTTTTAAAAAGAAGTAGAGTTTGCGGTAAAAATATTGAGTGTAAACATAAATTTCGTCATATAGAAAGCAAAGTACAAACTATAAAAAAGCATTTAGCTCATTAATGAATTCAGTTTTCTTTAACCCACCTGCAGGATTTACTCATTGCAACATTCATCCAAGCAACATTTTTTTCCATGGTAGTTCCCGTCATGCCAACCTGCTCCTTTTCATGGTTCTTCTTGGATTTTCCTTTTTGTTCAATGACAGTTGAAAATCCCCTTTTTATCTCTAAAATTGTCCCAAATGGCAACCAAATCAGACTTTTTTCATCCTACATTAGGTGACTAACTTTGCTGTTTTTTTGGGTAGTTTCACACATTCTGGGCGTCTGAAATCTGCCCTTTTGAAGAGGGGTACTGTGAGTGTCTTTGGTTCCATTTTGTGTTTTTTGTTTGAACAGAAATGGTAAATGGTCTTATACTTTAATAACACTTTACTACTTTCTTAGAAGGCCTAAAGAGATTTACAGTCACAGCCCCATTCATACACTGAAGGCAGCTAACGCTATTGAACAATGGTGCCAACCTGCAACCCCCTGGAGCAATGTGGGGTTCAGTCTCTTGCCTAAGGACACTTGGACAAAGCTCAGCGGTTTCATGGTAAACATCATCAGAGATAGTTTTTTTCTCTCAGTCTAGCTGATCAATAGATTTTATTCCACTCTTGACAGTAGAGGATAGACTATTTATTGGTTTAGTTTTTTAAATATTTAATTATTATATTTTTCTGTGAAGATTACAAAAAGGGGTTATTTAAAATGTGGTTATGTGTGGCTTTCTGGAAAGCCATAAATGTTTATGCTTAGGCTTTGACTGCTAAACTTTTTCACAAATTGACCCCCTATCCGAGAATGTTTGAAAAAGTTTGGGGACCCCTGGATTAAACTGCCAAATGGTTCTCGAGTGCAACTGTGTCTGCAGCTCACCGCTCCTCTCTGCAGAGAACAAATCCCCCTCAAATGCGTGACAACTACTGGGACTTTAACTTTTAACAAGGGAAGAAACCGAATCTGCATAATTCCAATCAGAGGTCAACCGCCCTACCGCTGCACCGCCCCAACTCTTGTTTAGTTTGTCTATTTGATTTATTTATTATTATTTAGTTTTCTTTTTTACAGGTTATCCTAAAATCTGCTACTTAAGTTTCAGCTTAGCCACATTTCTGTTGAACCTTTTTTTTTTTTGTTTTTTACTTCAGCGTAGTCTGGATATGGCTTCCTAAAGTCACTTCAATGACAGTTGGCTCTTAGTCAAATTAAGGCCACACCAACAACATCATACATTCAGGACAGGAGCTTTAAAAAGGAGCAAGAACTTTCACTTTAAATTCTGCAGTTTCAGATCATCCATAGTCCTCAACCGTACTGAGCGCTACAGTTGTCTGCGGAGTATGATTATAGCTTGTGTTTGGTTACAGTGTGTCTTAAAAATAGCCTGTTTGGTATCAGGAAGTCCACATAAAATCCAGCAGCTACATGCATCTGAAGGAATGAGTCATTCAGATTTGAGGAAGAGTGAATCACAACATCAGGGTTCCTTGTTTCTTCCTCTCCGCCCATTATTAGAGGACAAAGGTCTGCCAGTTTCTCTTCAAGCTGATGTTTCAGATCTAACGACAACAACAATTATCTATTGAAACAGAGCAAGAAGTAATTATTAATATTCTTAAAATTAACCAGAAAAATTATTCTTGATTTCTTAAAAAATAAAAGAATAATAATTTAAGTCCACACTAAAGATGATTTATAAGGCTCTCCCTGCCGCAGGAGGTCTGGGTGGGGTCTCTTCCCCCCTCTGGCCGCTGATGAAATTCTTAGGCCGGGATCCCCTGAGACTGCGTGTGTCTCTGCATCTGCTGCCCTTGCGCACGTACAGGCAAATCGCTCTGGGCATCTCATTAATGCTTCTCCTGTGTCTTATCCCTTATCCTCTGCCTGTGAGACCTTGGCAGCTCCTCCCGCTGCACGGACAGGCTTTGTGGGAAACGTTTAGCAAATATTGATGGTTCTTGGAGCATGCAGGAGATCAAAAGGGGAAAGGAAAAAGGGGGCTGTCTAAAATCTAGAGGGGGAGAATAAATGGCACAGTGTGCTTTCATGAATGATTTATGCAATATAAAGTAGCCTTTTGCTTGAGGAATAGCTTTTGGATTTTTCTTGTGTCAGATTATACTATAAAGGTCGTATTTTTGAAATAAAAAAACACCAATTTGTGTTTGGAGTTCAATAAATATGTCAAGATCCTCTTGATATTTAGTTCTACATTTGATTTTCTAAATTGTTAAATCAATTTAAAAAAAACTTTTAACTTAAAAGTAAAAAGGTTACAGTCCCTTTGGTTTCAGCAGATTTGATTAAAAGTTGAACCAAATGAATGAATTCACTATTTTACTGCAGCAGTCGTTTTCAGTACTTTGGACAGCGACCGTCCAATCCCTGCAAGGTCTTTCCTCCCCCACAAAATCGTCAGAAGCAGATTGTTCTTTATTGACTTGCTTTAATCAGTACCTTTGGATAGTAGTAACACAGTGAGAGAATGTACAGAAAAAAACAGAAAAAAAGCAGATTGCCAGGAGATTAAAATGACTGAACCCCAGTGGTTTTTACAGCCACTCACAGTTGAAAGACTGTAACACAAGGGGGCACAATGACTAAAGGAAAAACCAAAAAGAAAAAAGTCAGGCAGCAGGAATAAATCACAGACTTGTTCCAGGGTTGTCCAGATGTCCCACTTTTAATGGGAAAGGCGACGTTTTCCAAAGCTGGCCGCATTTGTCTGACTGGTCAAGTGGTCCTAAACATTTCACAATTTTCTCAAAGAACTGTTGAACTGTTGAGAACCACTTAATCAGAATGACAACACATTTCCACAGCGTGAGGTCGCTCTTCAAAACTGTCGAGTCCACTTGTAAAAACAAACAAAAAAAAGGACAAAGCAGCTAAAGTTAGTTTGAGAAAATCTGTGTTAAAACAAGAGTACATCCAAACCAGAATGCAACATAACAACACGAGAAAGCAAAGACAAACTGCAGTCGAAAGCGTTTCTGTCTGAGGCTTTTACCTGGAGAGACGTCTTCTTTTCCTTTGAGTACTGCTCCTTGGTCTCATCCTTGCCCAAACTGAGTGTCTGTGGAGGTAAGAGCTCTTTTTATACCATCTTGGGGTTAGGTTTCTACAAGCCTCCCATTCAAGAAAGAATGAGGCCCATGCTGGTTTAACCGGACGAGCTGGGTTCCTCCACCGAGGAGCAGGACGGGGCAGCCACCTTCAAGAGAAAGATATGCCACAGCTACAGGCGGAGAAGTCACATGCACGGGTGGAATTTGGTGTCATCTCTGCTGAATGAGTTTCTGTGATTTATCTCTTAGTCACGGATGCCGTGGAATCAGGGTTCTGTTTGTATTTCATACAGCACATCTGTTAAAGAATCTACCAAATAAACACCAAACTAATATGTTGAATTAGAAAATAAGTTTGTGTTGTGAAAATGACAGGGATTTAAATGGCAAACGCAAGCTGCTTTATTGCTTTTTTTCCAAGACATTATCTTAATTTATTATCCAACAAATCAAAAACAATGTTTTAAAATACAAAAAATATAAAGAATATAAGAAAAAAATTAAAACAAAATGGAAATATGGATTAAAGGAAAGTACAACTGATTGAAATGTTACATTAAAAGTATTTTAGATAGATGGAAGACTATTGTTTTGAATATTTGATTACATTTAATCCAGAAGTATTTAGTTTATTCTTTTATAAATATGTGTGACTGTTAAAAAGTTTGGCAAAATTGAATGCATTTGGGCTTGTTTTGTGTTTATAAATGGTTTTCTGTTATATTTATTTTTAAAAATGTATTCTCCTAAGTACCAGATAAATAACAATTTATCCTCTTTTTTTGCCAAAAACTACAATACTTACATTTCACATTGGTATCATTGAGACCTCAAAATATCCTCTGTAGAAACCAAAAGCATTGAGCATTCACGTTTCAAAATGTTCTCTATAGATGACTAATTTGCATTGATGGGGGTTAAGAGGATGTGTTTCAAGTCTTAAAATCTAAAAGTTATAAATGAAATTATAGTGACAAATAAGTACAAATATTGGATCTTTAAAAAAAAAAAAAAAAAAAAGTCAGGTGAAATGCTACTAGATATCAATAAAATGTCACTTAGGATTTGGGTATGAGGAAATAAAACTCAAGACTTGTGCTGCAGGTCTATTCCGGAAAAGTTTCTTTTTCTTCTTCTTTTTTTTTAATAAAAAGGCAAACAATGGACATATTTATTTTTAATAATAATAATTTATTTGTGCTCTTTTTTCCCCCTACAGGTTATGGACACAGAAATGCATTTGAATCACAGCCTTGAAACACTTTTGCTGGTATGTAACAGTGGAAAAGTGACAGAATTGAAACTTTTATCACAAACTATTGCTTTTCTATATAAATATACCAAGTTGAGCACCACCTAAATCATGAAAAGAAAGTGGAAGTAACAGAAACATATTTGTGGTTAAAAAAAAAAAAAAAAAAAAAAAGATAAAAAACGAGATGACATTCATGAAGGACAGATGAACCCAGAATCTGAGACCTTTATCTGTCTCATGCAACAGTCTGGACTTCCCCTTTTCGTTTCAAAGTGCGAAATATGTGACGCTTCCAGCTCGACAGTCCTCACCAGAAAACAGGCTGGATAAGTCACAAGTATCAACTGCAGGTTTTTGTGACTCCGGCGGTACAACAGGAAGTGAAACCCTCAGCCGTCCGATCTAAAGTTGACTGCAGTGATCAAGCGTAGACGTGTAACATCCAAGAACATTTTCAACTACAAAAATAAGTACAAAAATAAGATCTGTGAATGCACCCTGTCAGCCTAAGAATACAGCTTCACAAAATAAAGTTTCAGCAGTCACAGTCCAGAGTATTGCCATTAAACCGCTCAGATGAGGTCGACTGTTGATGCTCCACGGCATTCTTTGTGCATACAGAGAAATAAAATACGCTAAAAGATAAAGCTGTAACAGTAACATTGCTGCAACTGTGAGCACATGTGCAGGGAGAGGCTGAAGAGCTAGTCAATTAAAACGACACATAAAACAATCAACCAACACAGCAGAGCCGAGGACATCCGGGCGGGAGCTAGAGGACTTCGGAAGAGTCACGTCACGGTCCTGTTGGGATGGCGCTGAACTCGATCCCTCCACCGTTTGGCTAAAGAGGGGAAAAGATGGACAGTTACCACGAAGGGCAATTACATCTCAGTCCGATGTGTTGCACGAGTCAGAGGAAGCATGCCAGCTTTTCTGATTTGACAAACTAAAAGCTCTAAGAGGATCAAATTTCCCTAAAAGAATTGTTTAACGCTCAGATAAATCGAGGGTTATTTTTAATCCAACGATAGATTCATGTTTTAGAGGTTTGTAGAAGGCTAAAGTGTTTAAGAATGGTTCAAACAGCCTGTAATTTTTTTTTTATTTTCTTGATTTTCAAAACAAACAGAAAAGAGCTTAATCCCTACATTTATAAAGGATTAAAACTAAATGATTTATGTATTGGTTTGACTAATTCTTCCTGGGATTTAAGGATTATCGAATTTGTTCCTCTTTAATTTTTTTGCTTAATAACTTAACATTCAGAAATCTCTTAAAACCAAATACTCTTTGGAGTTTGTTTACCTACTGCTTCAACTGCAATAAATGTTTTATTTTGGTGAAATTTACTCGATTTTCTTGAATCATTTGTCAGCCAAAGCACTTTTATATATTTTTTTCTTGCTGAGCCAACTGGTGTCTCACATAAAAGCAGTATTACTTGTTAAAAAAAAAAAAAAAAAAAAAAAAGACTAGCCAGCCCAAGCCTTCAGTCCACTCCAGTGAGCCAGAAAAGCAGACAGAGAGCCATGCAGGGAGATCAAGCTGAAAATATGTGCAAATAAGGGAACTGCAAACTCCTTTACACCACTTTGTTTACCTCTTCTTCATCATCATCATCATCATCATCAATCTCATTAATATCAGCAATTACTGTCTGAAATTAAACACCACAATTAATTAAAGAGCACATGAGATGGCTGAGGATTGTGGGAGATTGAGGACATGAATCTGGGAAAGATTCACTACCATGGATTTCTTGCCCATAAGCTGGACCAGAAAGGCCACCACTTCTTTTTTGTTCACGGCATCGGCCTGTAACGGGTGGAGAAGAACAGGTTGGATTTTCACGAGTGTTTCTTTTTTAAAAGCAGAATGCTTCTGCTTCAAAAACCCACCACTTCTACTGCGGTCTTTCCATCGTAGCCCGGCCTGTTCAGGTCGGCTCCGGCGAGGCACCAGATTTCCAGGCCGTCCAGGTCGCCGCTGGCTGCCAGGCTGACGCACACCAAGTCCGAGTGTCATGACAGCAAATATAGTACAAAACAATCAAATTTGGGGCAAATCAGTGAAAAATATCAAGCTTAATTTATACATTTTTGTGCTGCAAAACAGGCTAAACAGAGAAGGCGTGCTGCTGAAAGTCAAACCGTCTTTGACAAAAACCTGTTGAGTTCCTTGTGTGGATAATCAAGAGTGGCTGGTCAGCATGTCCTAAACCCGTCAGCATGAAAGATACTAATTGAATTCAAAGCTATGTTGCCAGGTTGCATTCCTACAGTTGGCGTAGCAGCGAGGCAACAGGTTGTTCCTGTGTCAGCAATGTAGGATGGGTCAACGAGGGTGGCAGAATGTTGGAGAAAAGTGTACGAGTGCGTATCCTGTCTTCACGGTTTCTATGCTGCGTCCTGACCTGCACAACTCTGTTCCTGCCTCCTCCAGCTGGTCTCTGGAGAAGTGGGCTCCCGTCTTCCTCAGCAGCTTCACAACGTCCTTTTGTCTAGGAGGGTGGATTATTGCACGTGAATCATGTGACCAGTAGCAACTGCATGTATTCTTAGACAAACAGATTTTTTTCTGAGATTTATTTCTATAAAAGATTCACAACAGAGTAAAAATACCAAGTTTCTTGACACTAAAAAGCTATCTAATGTTCCTCAAACTGAAAAAAAAAGTCCCTTAATGTTAACCGTTAAAAATCTTAATTTGGTGTTGCTGGACAGAAGCCAGGTGAGCCACTCAGCAAAGAAGCATTTTTTTTATTTGCTTTGTCATCCTATCACCCAGCAAATTTAAATCCACAAGATTTTTTTATGACATTCCTATAATGAAAAAACTGTTAGTAATTTGAACCTTTAAGACCCATATCATGACTCCCACCTCCGTGCATCATTGTGACTCCCACAGTATCAGACAATCCAAATAAGGACCAAAACATAAAAGTTCCCTTGTTTCTAAGCACATTTCTTAAACATATGGTTTTTGACAATGTTTATTTGTGGGCAGAGGGGGAGTTTCACAGAATTAAATGACATAATCTCAAATAAAGTGGTCCCTCGTTATAATGCGCTTCACCTTTCACAGTCTTGATGTTTTGCAAATTTCTTTCTGTGAAATTTTGCAGATTTATTTTCTGTAAGGCACACTGTTCTTCATCCTGATTGGCTGTTGACCTTGTCAATCAATCAATCTCCTCTGTGTCATGCCTCATGCACAGAAAGTTCTACATAAATCTTGGACTGCGAGCAAATCTTTGTTTTCATTCTGTAATATCAAACTTTTTCTGACGAAGGTTTGAACCCTAAAAAAGTATAAAATGAGTAGTGAGGGGTTTCGTAGCCTTTAAGCATCTATTATTTGAGGTTATCTTTATAATGCAACCCCAGTAATTAAAGAGGGAACACTGTCGTTAATTCTAGGGATTCATTTGTAGATTTCCATCTCAGTTTAGATTATTAGTGTTTCAGCTGCAGTCCTCGTCGTTTTAATGTTTGAAAGGCGTCACCTTTATACTATTCCCACTTTTCACAAGTAATCATCATTTTAGGCAGTGTTCGGAACATTTTAGAGAAACTTTTTTGTGTTTTAAAGGAATCTGCAACAGTGTTGGTGTTCATCCAAATTACTTAATGAAGCAAACTGGAAATAAAGAAACCTTTCCATGTTACTGTACTTGATGTATTGTTGAAAAAAAAAGATTTTTTAGGTAATACTTTGCACCGGCCTTTAAATTAAACTTCTTTTAAAGTATTCGTATTAGAAGGAAGGGTAGGATTAGTCAATTAGGAGATCGTTTAACTTCTGTAAGGTGATGCGGGGTTCAGTGGCATTAGTCGGAGGTGGACTCGCTTCAGTTTTATCCGGCTCATGGTCAGGTTTTTCAACTTCTGACATCTTGATATTCATTGACAGAGGCAGGACCTGTTGTTTGGCGTGTCAGAACAAGTTTTTTTAGCCCCCGCAGTGACTTAACACGTGTCACCTGCAGTGACAACCACTGCCACATTATATATTAAGCAATGAAAGAAAGTCACAAGAGAGCCCGGGGGGCAGAAGGTAATATACGGGGTACGTGAGATAAGTTAAGTTTAATGCAATGTTAACTATTGGTGTGTGGATCCACAGAAAGAATTAAGACTTCTTAAAGTACTCCTTAAAGACTAAGGAGGTAGTATCTACAATCGGTGAAACTGTGAGCTGGCTGGTTGGACAGGTTCAGAACACTCCCCACATTTGTTTTTTTCCCCCTTCCTGTCTGTTCATTCTCTTTCCTTATATAGGCATCAAGCTGCATTGCAGTTTGTTAATAAACTGCATTAGAATTGCAGCTTGAAACTTAAAAACAAAAAAAAAAGAAATCCCAGTTTAGGCTCCCCTATTGAAGCCAATAGGAGAAGGCGCGAGGCCGGCGGAGCTGTGCATGCTGCAGGGAGCATTGTGTAACGGCAGGTGTTTGTGCTCCACTGCATCCCTCCTCATCACAAAGGAAACAAGTCCACACTTGCAGTGTCAACCGTTAAACTAAAACAACAGCCATTTGGCGCAGCTGTGACACATGCACCCCCCCCAGGCTCAATGGAGCACCAACTCAGAAATGTGAAGCATGATTATTCCCTCAGACTTTTAAAGCAAAGTCAACGAAAAAAAAAAAAAAAAACAGTGTGGGTAAAAATAACAATTAGCCTAATTAGTTTATAATTATTGCCTGGCCTTCAAGTGCTGTAATGAGCCCCTCGTTTTGAAGCCCCTCTGATGGCTTCTGCTCCCTTTTTGTCATTTACCGTATTCCCCGCCTGGCAGCGACTCATTTAATGAAACCTCTGCAGCAGCAGTTAACAAGATATTTTCACTCAGATTGTTGTTGACAGCAGGAACGAGGGTTTGAAACGTCTGCCGCTTCGCAACCGTCACCTAAAAGGCCAGATGAAAGCAAAGCGGCCTTCAGTGTGTTACCTGAAGCGCACGGCGTTGCTCAGGGGTGTGTCCCCGTAGCGATCTTTAACATAGACCGAGGCTCCGTGGCTGAGCAGGTACTGCACCACTTTGAGGTGACCCTCGCAGGCGGCAACATGCAGGGGGGTACGGCCGTCGTAGTCCCCCAGGCACAGATTACTACCCTGTGATGAGACAAAAAGACACATCGAGACAATAAAAAGATGCACTTCCTGTAGAAGACGCTGGTTTGCTACCACAGACTTCAAAACTGGATTGGTGAGCTGCGGCGCTGCGTTCGCTGGCATCCATTAAAAAGTAATGGAAACACAGAAGGGCATATCCGTGAGGACAGCTGGTTACAATACGGCTAAAAAACTGACTTTGGTCTGAAGAACCGTTTACTGACACGTGAAGAAAATGTAATGGCTGACAGATGGCGACTTTATAGTACTGTAGATAAAAGCATAGAAATCCCAGTTTGTCCTTGAAAGCTGGAGGGACTATGAGCCAACAAACCAATATCCAAACCTTTAGTGTCAACAGCTGGAACTACTGTAGGCCTTTTGCTGCTTGTGTGTGTTTGTATGTGATTCCAGTAGTTTTCCAAAGCAGCAAAAACTTGTGTGAGAACGGTATTGCGTACATTAACCCCAAAAACTATGCTATAAGACACTGTAGGTCAAATCCTTATCTGCTGTTTTTAAGAGTTATTGCCCCATGGACGTCATGCTGACTTTCAGAGGGTTGATGAAAACAAACGCTAGCTGTATGCACAAGATTATAATGTTTGAAGAAGAAATCTAATGGCTAATGATTAAAAGTCCCTAGAAATATGTAGAGAATCTAAAAACAACATTTTTTACCATTTCTTTAAGGGCTTCTAAGGCATCGATGTCTCCGATTCTTGCGGCCGCACATGTCAGAGGGGGAGTCAGAGCGTCACGGATCGCTTCCAGCTCCTTCAAAAGGAACAAAATGAGGAGTCACACAAAAATCCATCATGATGTGTTAATATGTTGTTTTCTTAAGATTAAGCTAAAGTTTGAAGCCGAATCCCATAAACATTAAGTGTCCCAACACTAAGTGTTTATCAATAATTTATGTTTTGCTTTTGATGTCAGAGGCCTCGGCAAACTCTTAAGACTGGATTCAAGTGGAGTTCTCGAGAGCTGAGTTTACACCACCCTTGGTAAACGCAACTCAAGCAGCCACTTTCCATGAAAAGTGTATATTTATGTGTATATTTGGGCTTCTGCATTCGAAACTCTCTCATGCGTTGCTATGCAAGTTTCTACGACTGATTTCAAACTCTACGTATGAAAAGCACATTAAAAGTTAAACTGGGTTGAACGTCGATCAATCAAGGATTAAGATTCAGTGGTGATGTATGGATGGTGTCCACTTTAATTCACGAAAATGTTGAAAATTGATCACGGAGGAGGAATTAATAATTGCAGTTTGTGGCCGGATGGAAATATGACATCAAGTCTTGATTGGACGAAGATTTGCCCGCTTCAACACCATGCAATTGCACCAAGCTTCTTCCAACTGTAGGTGGCGGACATGAGCTAGTACACAGTAGAAAAAGAAAAATCCACTTCCTGCCTCTCCAGTGTGAATCCCATGAACATAGTACAAGAGATTTGATGCCTTTGTTGCTAAAAAAAGCTACACGTTCTCACTTCCAATTTCTCATGTACGGTTCAGGCCCCCACCACCTCACTTTTTGACGTTTTGGGTGCCCCCAACTCGTTGTTTTTGACATGCTCAAAACTTCCGGATGTGATAACAGTACCGGGTAAGGGTAGAGGTCAGTGTCCTGAGGGTTTTGGATGCATTTTTTTTCCCCCGTCTGTGCCTCGGTACTAAGTGGCTTTCGGACCAGTGCCGGTTCGCATACTGGAGGTTGGGGACCCCTGATTTCATGGGAACAGACAGCACGTCAAAAACTGACGAGTTGGGGTCACTCAAAACATCAAAAAGTGGCACGGAGGGGGCCCAACCCATTCGACCATGTATGACGAGCTGGTAGTGAGAGAAAGTGTGAGAGGAACTCACCTCCTTGCAGCTGATGCTGAGGGACTTGGCTATGATCTGGATGAAGCGGCTGTTGCTCAGACACAGTTTGGCTCCCTCCAGGTCAATGTTCATTTCTCCTCGCAGGTTCTGAGCCATCAACTGTGCAAAGCAGGAACAAAAAACTGAAATGTTTCCATCCTCTCAGCCTTACATAAAATTAATAAAGGAAAGAATAAGTAGGTGAAAAAAAAAAAAAAAAATCAACCTTTTTCTTGGCATCAAGATCCAGCTTTTTCTTAGCCAGGACGTAGGAGAGTTTGGACAGAGCAGCCTCTGGAGTCATGTCTCCGCCTGCTATCAGCCCTGCATCCATCAGCACCTGAATGACCAGTTCTCCTTCAGATTACCTACATTGCACATTAAGCATTAGAAAACTAAAACTATCTACCTTTCCGGTGGCGTACGATGCAGACACAGTCCCCCTCAGACACTGTGTGCAGTTCACGATGATGACACCGGAATCGGTGGCCGCCTTCAACTCTGCTAGAAGATCGGGACGGTTGTCTGGAGCATTTCCGCTTCCATAGGTCTCCAGAACAACGCCCTGCATGGGGGGCTGCAGGAAAGCCCTCACCTGGACACAGATATGTTCCAGATTATAAAACACCCCAAAATTGATGACTGACAGGGAAAAATGAGGATTCAGATTGAAAAATTTGTATTCCGTGTTATTTTTCCTGCAGCACATTTCACTCCAATGCCTAAGGACGTTCGAGCTCCTAAAAGCCCATCTGGAACCATCCCTGCAACCAGTTTTGCAATTATAGATTGACGGGCTGGCACTGGGAGGCCCTATACCACATCATTAGCCGTCGCATATGACGAGAACGGGGAACGAGTTCAACGACGGAAAAGAGGGCAATTAATCTGAAGCTGTTAGCAAGCATGATGTTGCATGGCGAATCCTGAGCGAGTGGCGAAGACGGCAACAATAAAAGATACAAGTTCTGTCTTCATTCTTTGGTTGAGCGTTACAGGGTCTGCTGCAGCTCTGTAATCGAGCTTTCCTTAAGCACAGATTGAAGACGAGTGAGAGCCCGGTGCCTAATCAAAACGGCCCCTCGTAAAAGCAGTTAAAGGCTGTTAGAGAGCCGTCATGGCGGAGCTGGGCAGCGCGAGCAGATTGACACAATAAAAACTCTCCCAGCAGCCTCTGCGGAGGGAGGTGAGACTAAATGGGACGGTGTCTGTGCCAGTCCTCCCTTTTTTACGGGGTGATTGGACATGGCCCATAACATCGCCTCATTTTTCTCTGGCCTAGGGTTTGATGGTAGTTTGCATGAATGGGAAAGTAAGAGTAAATTGGTTTTCAAATGTAAGTTTCTTGTATTTTTTTATTGCACTTTGACAAAAAAAAACTGTAAGCACCATAGAATTTAGATTTTAAAGTCTTTTTAAGTGCAATGATGACAAAGAACACCACATTTAGAGTGCACCCAAGGATCATACTCACCTTTAGAAATATACTTTCTTCAAACCTCAACTATTTATCCATCTTATGGTTTAGTCCCAAGCCCCCTTATAGCTAGATATGGGCTGACTGTGGGACAAAAACAAAAAAAACACGGGCAAACCTGTACAGGACAGCCTGCACAAAATGTTCATATCCTAGACTACTCATTGAGCCCGTGAAGTGAAAATGGCCGTGCTGTGTGACAGGTCGTGGTGAACACTCCTACAACACGTAAGGGTGAAGGGGGAAAGATACATTGAATGAATGCATTGGGTACAATGGGTCGATTTTTTTACCAACAGGCTTTGAAGGGGGTCTTTTTTGACCAAAAACAAGAGTAGTTTTCGGTCTACATGTGCAGCCGGGGGAGGGAGAAGGGTTCCGGTCTTCGACTAATGATTTTCAGCCGCCATCTTTTCTGCCATCAGGTCCAAATCCACAACTAGAGTGTGGCGTTCAGGCACCACACCACAGCGTCACCCGTAAGAGCATGGAACTTAAATTATCCTAACAAATACGTCACGATACATTTACCAAACACACATATGACCCTATTTTCCTCAAGATATCTGCACGAGCCTTAAGAGACACCTGCGCTCCCCTTAAGATGCAGCCGCTCCAGTCTACGACCCTCCACAGGCTGGACAACCTCAAAACTCATAGCACCCGAACAGGTCAACCCCTGTACAGGCGCATGTGACTAAGTCGATGGCTAATGACCAGTTCGTTTTTTCAGAGACTTACAGACAAGGCAGTGATTCCTGGGAAAAGCCTTAGCAGACCCACATTCCGGTTCAGCTCAGTGCTGACTTGAAATTTCGCCGTTGTGTTTGCCCTCCATACTGTGTCCCAGTTGACTAGAGAACGAGAAAAACAAAAAAATAATGACACCAGTTTTTTCTTTTATAATTAAAAGGCATAAAAACAAATGTATTTCTTTGCATTACTTGAAATATCCACTTCAGCAGTTGCCAAAGGAGCCAAATTAGGAGAAGAGAAGGCATTGAAGCTCCCGGCATCCACCTTCGTCACTCGGTTCCCTCTGTAAAGTTTGTTGTAGAAGTATAAGCACACCTAAAAGGACAAAAAGTAACAGAACGAGGTCAAAATATATATATTTATTAATCTTATTGTAGAGTTAGTCACATTCTGCTTAATTTTTGTTTCTTCCAAAGAGAAATCTTTAAAAAAATATTGATATTCATAAAGTGAGGATTAGGTTTATGATCGTTTATTAATAAATGCATTATGTGCACATCCCTAACAAGTCAGATAAACGTGCCAACACTCGCCTAAAAACGTTGTAGAAATGAAAATCCTGATCATTACTTTAATCATGATCATCATTTCTGTCCGTACATTTACGGCTTGGTTACGAAAACAAATGAACGACATCCTTGATGTGAGCTGGATAAGCCTTTATCTCTCGCTGGCATGCGTTGCCTCAAGAGTCAGACATTGTTTCTCGTGCTGCATACGTTGTACAGGCAGATCTCAATGTTCTTCCTGTTCTGTAACTGCTGCTCAAGTCTTGCGAAACAAGCTCGGAGGCCATCGGAGAGCATTCTCATCCGACGAGTTGCTGAAGAAGCCGTTTGCAACGTATTACCTGCCAACAGCTCCGACAAACGGAAGAATGCGTTACTATCACTTAGGTTTCATTCAGTAGCACCCGTGCAATAAATAAATACATTTAAAAGGAAGCAACAGCAACAAATTTTCACTTCTTTTGTTTTATATAACCTCACCTCAGGAATGACAAACTGTCCAGCGACTAGTAGCGCTCCCAGCAGGTTGTCTCTACCGTCATTCTTTAGTTCGTAGATGGGCACCTGCACAAATCAAAGGCCTTCAATCTACATTCTATTGATTTTTTCATTTGTTTTATCCACACAAAGAGACAGCCTTTACCTGAGAACCGGTGAGAACAATCGGTTTGCCCAAATGCTCGCACATGAAGGACAAGGCGGAGGCTGTGTATGCCATGGTGTCCGTGCCGTGAAGAATCACAAATCCATCGTAGTGCTGGTAGTTTTTCTACCATCGGGCAACAAACAGAGCAGAGAATGTGGATTATTCAACATGTAAAACCAACGTTTTACTATTTCAGTTTACAACTGGTTACCTCAATGTCTTTTCCAATTCTGCCCCAATCATCTGTGGTCATATTGGAAGAATCCAGCAAAGGGCTGTACTCCATGATGGTGTAGATTATCCTTTTATTTGATTTACTCAGGCTGGAAGACAGAAATTGTTTCTTTGAATCACTATTTTCACATCATTATTGTCACAAAAAAAGTTACATAAACAAATGGAGTAGTAGAGTTAGTGGCATCCAGTTCAAAACACACGAATAAAATGAAGCAGAAAAATGTTATATTGATTAATGACACAAGTGTCAAAACACAACAGAATTATATTTATTTTTTTAGGAATTGGATATTATTTAAAGAGTGGACGTGTGTTTAAGCGAGACTTTGTGAAGTGAGATCGGGTCCTTCTGTCTGCCGAAACCTGTTTCACACACAAAGAATTTTAGAAGTGGAAAAGGGAGAGGTGCAGTCAAGTGGATACAGCTAACAGAACTTGAAAAATTAGCCACTTTGAAACTGCAGTTCAGCCCTCACGCTTCCGCCTGTGTTTGGTAAAAACACAGTGGGTGATGAGGGACATGTGCTGGGCCATTTGATCTGTTTATGGGTTAGGAAAAAGTGTCTGTTTTATTCCAAATATTAGTCAAGGAAGATTTTGCAAAGCTCACATTCATACCCCTCTTTTTTTGTGGAATGAGACTCCACCTGCAGCACTCCGCGTGAGGCCGCGTGACCGGCTCAACGGCCACGGAGAGATTTTCTTTGTAATCTGTCCCGTATAGAAACAGGGTGGGACATCCCCCCATTACATTACCATGCGGAGGCCTTGTAGCATGGAGATGGGAGCTGAATGGAACAGCAGGGGGAAGAGCGGCCGAGCCCCGGCCCATCCGACCAGGGGGTCCCACAGACATCCGTCTAATTAGCCTTAACCCGAGAACATATGCCGATGATCAGCTTGAAGCAAGAATATGCCATTCAAATGACCAATTATACATCTGTGTGGCAGAGCGGCCCAAGGTGCTGGTGGTGGTGGTGCAAAGCCACACATTTACATACCTATGCTAAGATGTCTTGATGTCTAAGAATAATAAGAAGTAATTTTAGATTTATATGCATTTATTTTGTGTGCAAATCTAAATAAAGCAATAAATCATTTAGTATAGAATTTTTTTTTATTAAAATACATTTTAGAATCAATATGTCATATTGCATTGTTTTACAGTGTTTTTGCTACATAACCTTAAATTAAAAAAAAAAAAAGAAATACAGAGATTTTGATATATTTTTTGTTCGATAGTAGACTTCTGTTTGTGCTGGACAGCTGACGCAAATCATCTCTAGCTTTTTGTTGATAAGGAGTCCATTTCTTTCCACATTAAACAATCCGGCTGGTTTGGATCGCAAACGGAAAATGAACAATAAAAGAAAAATACTTTCAGTAATATCATCCAACTGCCGTGGGCCACGTCGGCATGCATTTCTCCGTCAGACTGACACACCCAATTTTTCTTTTTTTTTCCCCTTCAACAAAGACAGCAAGCACACAAACTACTCTAGCTCCATCAGGGCGCATGCCAGGCCTCCGGTTTTACAGCACCTGTGATGCAACAGGTCAGGATGGGGCAGAGACTTCCTGTTAAAGCAACAGAAGCTGTTCGGTTTGCTTTCATCTTAAGCATCAAGATTTTAAAAGTACACGTAACGACTTGGTTATTAAAAAAAAGAAAATTAATGAAATGTAAATGTATTTAGGTATAATGAGTAAAGGAGAACGACATGCATGCAGTAAACCAAATTCAAAAGAAGAGTTCACAACACAGCAATTTCTGACTCAAACTACGACCAATACTAAAAACTCAGTTGATGATCTAAATATAATGATTTACAAGTAAGAATTTCTTTGTTTTATACTCAATCGTACATGTATTTTATGCATTTTTTTGTCTCGTCAGGCTGAACTCACGGTAAAACCAGGCTGTTCTCAGATCCATAGTACTCATACAGGCAGGTCTGCTGGGCATACAGCTCGTCATGGAGGATGGGCAGCTTGCGGAGGCTTTGCACCAGAGCATTGGCTTTGGGGGCAAGGACTGTGGGGGAACAGCAGCAGAAAAGAAAATCAGACTCAACAGTTCTGTCTTTGCCACACAGAGTATTGTCACTTTGAAGAGATTCAGAATCGTCTCAGCAGAACGCCAGTGTTATACTGAACCCTAGAGGTAGAAGGGAGACATAACATGTTTATAGAACAAGAACGGATAAACTTTACACAAGATTTTAAAATCCACTAATAAGAAACAAATCTGGTTCAAAAAACAGTGTTTTACACATAAACAGCTGCTTTAACTTTTAAAAAGGCTTTAAAAACCTTTCTCACTATAAAAAATATATGAAGTATGACAATATAAAAGTGATTGGGAATACATGTTTTGTTTATGTGGACCCTAAAGACAACATAAAAAAAAAGGTCAGGACCAATTTTGTTAGATCTCTTATTTGCAGAAAAATAAAAACTATTTGAATCCAGAAAAAAATGCCCTATTCTAATTCACATTTCTTTTTTTTTATATATAAATTTTATCTCATTTGAATAATAATCCAAGAACCTAAAGGTACTTACATCTTAGTACGAGTGCAAAATGCCAGTCTTTCTGTTAAGATTCTTGGATGCTCCCTTCTGGGTTCATTATAGCAAATCATCTGCCTCCATCAATCCCCGTCCTTGATCCCCCTAACCCACATGAGTCTGAGTCAAGGCCAGGACACCGGATCTGGCACTGCCGGGTAATTACATCCGGCGCTCCAGATAATTTATTTTATTGTAACTTTAAAATATTAAAAGTTATTTAAGGTTTAAATTGATTTATTCTGGAATAATATTCCTGCCTGTTTTATGCAAACTAATGTTAAAAAGTTACATTTTTAAAGTTTTAGAAATGCAGTTTTGGTGTGTTCAATAAATGTTTATCCTGTTCGGCCCACAACCCAATGTGTGTTTTGGATTTTGGACCCCTGTACGATTGAGTTTGACACCCCTGCTATAACCTGTTGCACATCCTTCTCATCTCTCTTTCTCCACCATTCTGAGCTGCACAGGTCCACCTCTCTCTCCTTTGTGTCCAACCAGTTAGTCAAGCCTTCTTCCACCCACATTCACCGCACCTCCCCGTCCTCCTGTCTACTGTCCCTGTCTGGTCCAACTTTTTCTGAGCCGACCTTTTTCCTCCAAACACACACTTCTGAAATTCTTTGTTCCACAACAAGTCTTCTGATCTGTTTTCCTGGCTCTAGGTAACACAACAGGTCCTTTCTACTAGTCTTTGTGTAGAATGTTATTTTTTACTGTGGAAACAGAAGACTGGTTTGTGTGACCTACTTTAGAAAAAAAAACAGTTCAAATGCACACATATTATATTATATTATATTATATTATATTATATTATATTATATTATATTATATTATATTATATTATAAATTTGAGGGTCCTGTGGGTATTTCGCATAACTTGATCCTCCTCTTGTTGCTCAAGGCCTCATGCAAACATCTGGTTATTGATTAAAGAGCATGACCTGCATCATCTCTGCATAACTTCCAGAATGATTCATCAGTTCAATGTCAAAGACTTTGGTTAAGGTAAATAAACCACAATTGTAAAAAATAAAATAAAATTTAATAATTTTAAAAATCCAATCAATAGTTTGTTTATTTGTTTTTTGTTTTTACTCGAAACAAACATTTCTCTTGTTTTATAACTATATGAAATCATATATTTTTTGTCTTCCTGACAATTGTTTAGCATCAGGAAGGAAGCTCCCTGCTGGACTATTTCTGGATCCACGTGTCAGTTGTTGTCGCGAGGATTTAATGCACGTGTGTCCTGTTCACTGCGGCATGTGACAAACCGCCACCGTGAGACCCAATTGTCGCTGGATGTTGATTAATAACAGCGAGCAGCGCTCGTTTGTGACAACATCACTACCGTTATCATGCAGCGTCATCCCGATGGTGCCTCCGGTGTTGAGGACCAGAACCCGCGATTCTCCGGCGCCCGGGGACGTGACCGAGTCGCTCCGCTCCACCGAGCTGCAGCTGGACAGCTTCCTCCGTCGGCACGGGCGTACCTGGGGATTTGTGGGGCTAACATCGTACACATCGGTCAAATTGGGTTGAGAGAGCGCGCGGGCAAGAGATGTGAGGTTGAAGCTGGAGTCCGCCATGATGCCTTGAAGGAGGCGCGCGCTGCCTCTTTAAAAGCGGCTCCTGCTGTCTCAAGAGGTGTCCCTCCGCCTTTCCGTATATCCGCTTAAACAAACGTAAAAACAAGCCGGAAAGTCGCTCTGGTGCTGCATAAAAAGAGTACAGTTATTATATGAATTTGTTTTCAATGTGGCATCTTCGGTTTCCCGCTGCTTCTTTATACACTATTTTTTTGCCCTTGAGATTTAGGAAAACAAAATTGACTCTGACGTCTTAAATGTGGGAGGGGCATCGGCTCGGCTGCAGCAATGAAAGCCTCTGATGTTTTGCAATGTTTTTTTTTCTTTTTAATTGACAAAAATTGAAATTTACAACATATGAAACAGTTGTACAAAATGTTCAACAAGTTACAATTTGAACAGTCACATACTGAAAGTAATACACAGAAGAAATAAAAAAAGACGCTTCTAAACAAAATGACTAAAATAAAATAAAGGGAACATAAAGACATGATAAACAATAAATTAGGGGTTATGAAAAAGCTGTAAATCTTGAAGTTTCAGAGCATGTCAGTTTGAGGCCTGAAGCTTTTGAAAAGTTGTCAATAGTTTTAAGTATCATAGGGATGTCAAGTAGGTTGTTTAGAAAAATAGTTGTATCATCTGCTAGTTGACTTATTGAAATGTCTGTGTTTGCAACTGACAGTTTGTTTTGCAATGTATTACCAGAGATTCAAAATAAGAGCTGCCAAAATTTCAATATAATACTACTGTGTTGGTCATATTTTTTTAAAGCAGAGAAGAATGTGCATTTGTATCTTATAAAGAAGGATTTTTAAATATTGTGGGTTTAAATTAATGTCCAAGTTTGAAAAAAATTGACATTTAGCTTTTTATTCTTTTTAAGCCATATAAAAACTGAAAAAAATGAACACACCTACTCAGTTGACTAGATAAAACTTTAAAATTATGAATCACAGTTTTCTAAGTTTCATTTCAGTTACTTGGAAATAAAATGTTTCATAGAAAAAAAAAACTATATAAGAAAATATTGGTTCAAGTAAGAGTAAAAACTACAAAGAAATAGAAGTTGGTAAAAAAAAAACTGCTTAATAACATTGGGATTTTGTATGACAGAATCGGGTATTTTTTTAACCCTGTTGCCTGTCTGCTTTCCTCCAGCAGGAACAAGAAGTCTTCTTGATAGATGATGCTGTTGATTTTGACTTGTGCATTGGTTTGGAGTTGATCTCCAAGGATAATCTGATAAAGATGAATGAAACAGTTTCAGTCATTCCATGATCCACTTGTGAGACATCAAATCTTAAGCTTTATTGTTATGTCTTCATGCAGTGCTCAGGTCTGGTCTTTTCAGTTTTGAGTGACTGCTTTATCTACCAGCAGATGTTTTTCTTTAGTGATTCTTCTTCCAAACCCTTTCTGGGTTTCCCTCATGACAAAAGTTGTACCTTTACATAACCCTTTACTACCTTAGGAGGCCCATAGTGCTATACAGTCACATTCACATATGGGAGCTCCACTGGCACCAACCTATAAGGAGCAGTGTAGGGTTCAGTGTATTGCCCAAGGCCAATCTTCTGATCAGAGGTCGACCGCTCTTCCTCTGTGTCTAAGTCGCTAGTTTGATTCCACATCTCATGCATTGATTCACATGTCTATTTAAGGAGATTTGACAGCAGCAGCATGCCACCTACCTTTTTGTCTGCAGCCTTTGTTTCCATAGTCAACACCATTTCTGATGAGTAGTGTGCCTATGATCAAGATTCTCAAGGACCATTGTGTCTGCTGGTGCGTCCCACAGTGATGGTTGCAATAGAGATTGTAAGTAGGGTTGTTCGCTCCAATTTAAGGTCATATATTCTTGAGTTGACGTTCTTTAGTTTGGTACCCCACCTCTTACCACATGGGTCTGCAACCTTTAACACTCAGAGCCATTTGGGTCAATACCTCACTGAATACAAGCCATAAGGAGCCACACATCCTTTAGAAAATAAGAGTTTGTTTTTATATTGTTATTTTTATGAGAAATGTATATGAACTATATTTTTTGGCATAAAAAACCTTTACAGACAATATTTTTTTCCCCCAATATGAAACAGTTTATAACTTTTAACAGAAGTTCTGAAGACTTCCTTTCAAAATAAAAGACTTCCTGTTTTACACAGGGTCATCTCGATGGAGCAAATCTAGTGATAGGTCATGTAATAAAAGAAATAAAAGAAAAACATTTTATTTTTAAACGTTTGTGGTGCTTCTTAGCCAGAAATTCATACATCTAACTATCTCAAATTAAAACATCTAATTAACTGTATTTTTGGAACCATGAGGCACACTTAAAACACTGGAATTTGTCAAGATGTGATGAGTGAGTGATGAGTTATTTGTTTTTTTAAACTTAACTTTACAGTGACTTTTTTAAACTAAAAACTTTATATTTTTCTTTAACCAACGAGCCAGAATGGAGGGTTAGAAGAGCCAGATGTGACTCTGGAGCCGCAGGTTTCAGACCCCTGTCTTAGCAGATCTTTCATTCCCCACAGTGTTGTTAACAAATAATTACCCGGTGGAATTTTTAACCTATGTCCAGTTTTAGCTTGAAGGTTTTACCATAAACTCCAGGAAAGAGGTTATATTTAACTCCTCTACATTGAATGAAAAACTTTTGAAAGAATCTTCAACACAGAAGTTGTCTACTTTCACACTTTTCCCTTCAAAAGGACCAGATATTATAATCCTTAAATTTCCCGTTTGAATTCTGGTATTAAAAAGTATGGTTTCATGCAATACCTCTCAATTTGAATCCTGCATCTATGCATTAATAAATAGTAATTAAAAGTTGTTTAAATTTCCTTTTATATTTTGTGGAATTTGGAATATAAGTCCACAATAGAATGACATTTACAATCAAAGGTATGTTGTAGATGTGTGATGAAAGTCAGAAAAGGAACAGTGCCACTTTGTTGCACAGAATTAAACTGTTTTCCCAACTTATAGGACACTTCTATTGAGGAAATAACAACTAACTGTTGTATCTCAGATTTTTATTAGTTTCAGACAAATGTTTCAGAAGCTCACAACTGAATTTGTTTTTCTTTATTGTTTTTGTTGTCAGCAGCTTCAGTAAGTGGGAAATTATGCCCTGTGGTTTACACAGGGAGAAGAAACTCACTGACAAACTCGTTAGCATTGTGTAGGGAGATTGCCCTCAGTTTAAAATCAACCCAATTCATACAGTCACTTATGGTGAACTTTAACATTTCTCAATAGTAATTTTTCCTTTTTATGAATACTTTAAGTGCAACATATTAATAATTAAAATATTTGTGCTTTTAAATTCTCGAAAAATAAGACAAACAAAGAAAAACACTCTCATATATATATATATAAAATCGTAAAACATAAAAAAGTAAAAAATAAAGCTTTGGATTGATGAAACTATATTTCTTCCATAATTCTTGTACAATGGAAGATACATGCGCGTGCACACACTGCACTGCAGAAGTCGTTGCAATAAACAACCACAAGGGGATGCCGTTAGCCTGAATAATTAGCCGATCTAGATTAATATGTAAACGGAAGCATTCTTCGTATTATAGTTTTATTTAAATTAAAACGTCACAGTTGAACAACAACTTAATTTTCGTTTTTTTTGTTTTTTTATTATTTCGTAAGAAAAAAATATTCAAGAAAACAAATCTATAAAAAACTTTAGTTAATTTATAGTCTTTTAAGAAAACGTGAATGCTGACATTTTATGGCATTGCTCATGGGTTCATGTCACAGACGCAGTCGGAACTAAGCAGCAGACGGCGAATGAAGAAGACGAGAGGAAGTTTCCGCACACGCTGCTCCACACCTTTCCGGTGAAGCAGCATTGACTGAGAGCAGCTCCACTAGGAAAAGAAGAAGACGAGTGTCGAGTGAATTCATCGAGTCAAGAGTATCGTAACTTGAAGTGGGTAACTTATTTCTTAATTATTTTTTCAAATTGTCACACAACATTCTGCTGGTGTATTGTGGGGTTTTGGCCCTGAGCGGATTAGATGACTGCAGTCAACTATCGTTAGCTCGTTAGCTTAGCCTGCTAGCTAAATAACGCTAGTTTGCTAAATTGCTAATTTGTCATGTCTGACCCTCCTCTGCTTTTATGTTTCTCTACAGGGCGGCCGGAGTTTCGCAGGTGGATATCTGTGTCTGCGAATTACTTGGATTTATTTTCGAAGTCGTCCTTTTAAGCACGGCAAGGTAATCCGGATCTGCAGTGTTTGGGGAAGCCGTGGAAAGCTGCTTTTTCCTCCCCGGGTAGCAGTGAATGAATAAGGGCGCAGCCGGCGAGGAGGGACCGCGTCTCACGCCTACCGAACCTGAGAGGAAACTCGCACCGTTTCGTGGGATTTTTGGAGCACAAATCCTTCTGTTTCTGAGTTTTCTGTCCTGACTGGCTGAAAGCTCTGTGTTGAACAATGAATGTCTGGAGAAGGCTTCTACCAAGATCCTAATGTGATGTGGGTAGGCCCAGAAAACCTTGTACTTTGAGCAGAACGATCCCTCCACTCCTGGACAGACTTCCTACTGCAAAGTCAACTGTCAGTTAAGTGTGTTCACACGTGTTCATTTTTTATTTTTAAATCTTTCGTATAAGTGATGAATTGAACACTTTAGCTGATTTGTATCCAAATAAGCCCCAACTGTGTTAGAAGCCCTTTTCTTAGCAACAAAGTATTTATGCACAAAAGGTCAAGATGGGGAAAATGCTCTCTAAGATTTTTGGCAACAAGGAGATGAGAATATTGATGCTCGGACTTGATGCTGCTGGAAAGACAACAATCCTATACAAGTTAAAACTTGGACAGTCCGTGACCACAATCCCAACGGTAGGGTTCAACGTGGAGACGGTCACCTACAAAAACGTCAAGTTCAACGTGTGGGACGTCGGAGGCCAGGATAAGATCCGACCTCTATGGCGACACTACTACACGGGCACCCAGGGCTTGATATTCGTGGTGGATTGTGCGGACAGGGATCGGATCGATGAGGCGAGGCAGGAACTTCACCGCATCATCAACGACCGGGAGATGAGGGATGCCATCATCCTGATATTCGCCAACAAGCAAGACCTCCCAGACGCCATGAAGCCACACGAAATCCAGGAGAAGCTGGGCTTGACCCGCATCAGAGATAGGAATTGGTATGTTCAGCCCTCTTGTGCAACCACAGGTGACGGACTTTACGAAGGCCTGACATGGCTAACTTCAAATTACAAATCTTAATGATCGAGAGCTGACTGTTTTAGGTCAAAGTTAAAAACACAAGTAAAAAATAACTTCTAAAAAAAATATGGTTCAAGATTGATTTTCCTTCATTTATTTGTTAAACTTGTTTACCCTATGACTAATTTATCTTTAATTGGGTTTGCTGCTGACCTTTTTTTGTTTTCTTTTTTTAAGCAGGCCTATTTCATACACATAATGCTGGAGCCTGCTTGAATATTGAATTAGCTGGTTCAAGATTGAAGCCACAGAAATCACCGCATTTGCCTATTATTTCTCTTCTGTTTTGTATCGATTTTTCTAATGAAGGTTTAACTTCATTTTTTTTTCTTTTTTTTTTTTTTTTTGAAATATGCTTGGTTTGAAGTCCTTAGGTCTCAAATGAATTAAACTTGAATTATCTTTCTTTGAAGTGGAGCTCTGTAATGTTATGTAGCCTACCTGAAGGACTTTGGCTTTTGTGTTAACAGTACTGTGATTAAAAAAAAAAAATAAAAATGAGCAAAAGGGGGGTAATGAAACCAAGAAAAAAAAGTTAAAGCATATGTCATTGTCATTAGTATGGACATCCAAAAAAAAAAAAAAAAATCACATTTTGTTACCTCCAATACCTTTACATGGGCTATATACCTAACCAATTGACCTTTTTGTGTCACATCTCTACTCGTGCTGACTATTCACCACATAGGCCTCCAGTAACTCTGAAACATGCTTGTCAGGGTGCAGTTTGAATTTTGGATCACTAGTAGTCTGTTGACTCCAATCTTTCAGAAGGAATGTTGTTAGTTTCTCTCTCAGTCTGACACCACAGTCGATCAGTCTCCTCGTTGGGACTCTATATGATAGCATATATCTGTAGCATGAGCGCGCAAGTACATTTACCCTCCACGAGAGTCCATCTGTCGCAGAGTCGGAGGAAGCTGTCGATTGGCGAGATGTTTAAGTGACACGACTTACTCCTCTTTGACTGGGGATCAATGTACAGAACGTCATTGTAATGTCTTATTAAAAAAAAAAAAAACAAGTGATTTTAACTTTTATGTGTCTTTTTTTATTTCTTTAGTCCTAAATCAAGAAAAAAACTGTTAAAAATGTGGTTTCAGAATCAAAAGAAAAATCTGGCTCCCTGGGTTTGTCTGTTGTTCAGCAGATTCTGCATGAATGGGGTTTGCATCCGGGCTCAGAGAAAAGGCTGTTGGCCTCTCCCTTGTCACTGAAACAAGGAAAATGCTCAAAACAGGAAGTTCCACAGAGAGCCCTTTTAAAACAACGGTGTAGCTGCGTGACTGCACGGGGCTTGCTGAGATGTGAAACTGACTTTTAGATCCCTTTTGAAAGTTGAAATTTGTTTGTGAAGCCACAGCAGAGTCGATGACGAACTCTCAGCTCTCTGGAGCAATATTTCTACTTTTTTTTTTTTTTTTTTTGGTATGTTATTTACCCCCTGGAAAGGAAGTTCACAAGGGGAGGTCTTGTTTTGGGGGCATGATGTGTAGGATAGATAAATTTGGAATTTTATCCTTGAATAATTTTATTATAAATCAAAAAGTCTCATAAAAATATGCAATATTTATTGTGGTCGAAAACTAAAAGGGAAAATTATTTAAGTCAGCTGTTCTTTTATTTTGACACTTGACCTCTACATCCTGTTTTAGGTTTTTGCACAATGAAAAACTAAACTTTTATGTAATGTTTGTTTCAATTTAGTTGGAGGTTTTAACAAAACCTGGCATTTTAAAATGTGACTCTTAAAGAAATTAATGAGTAGGATTTTAATTTAGATTACATAACAGTTTTGTATTCTGTTGCAGCCAAAACATAACTGGTCATTTCTTGCTTATATGTGTAAAAAAAAATTAAAATCAACAATTTTGTAACTTCTAATGCAACAAATCGTGTTTTAGTGACATTTGTGGAAAATCTTTAAAAACGATCGAGGCCTCGGGATTGTTGGCATTAGCGTGGCAGAGGTTTGTGTCCGACAGGTCAAGTGACGCGGGCACGACTGACCCGGCTTCCACAAACGTGACCTGCAAGCCTCCTGACATAACCGAGCGGCGATTTCAAAAAGCCCCCTGTAAAGAGCAGCAGTTTCCAGGCCTCCGAGGGGATTCGTGAGCGCTTCGTGTAATGAGGGAGATCTCGCTCAAGGGCCTCCATTAGAAGCCGAAGGCAACTTAATTGAGCGGTAATGACCCCTTTGGTTCCCCAGCACTTCATTACTACCATATGATGTTCCCTTCTTTATTGGCAGCACCGGTGCCCCAGAGGCGAGGACAGAGACTGGAAGCGAGGCTTAATGACCTCCCCTCTGTAAAGATGAGACCTCCTGGCCTCTCTGTCGGCTCCCCTCTGTGCTCAGACAGAATTCCTGCAACTTCCTGAGAGGAATCGGATTCACGTCACAGAATACATTTTCTCTAAATTTGAAAATATGGGATAAAGCAAAAGAAAAAACAGGTTCGGTCGGGGCTTTGCTTGTGAAAATAATAAACTCAGAGGCTAAAGCTCTCGTACAGTTTCCCAGGAATATATTGAGACAGTTATTTGTCGGGGCTGTTCCTATGACGATGGCCCGATGAGACCTTTACCATCCTAGTTGGTCTTGTATCTAACATTACCTGTACTGTCAGTTCCGTAATTTTGTCGCCAAATAGAGGAAGCGGGAGGAACAATTGAAAGACACCCCACCTCTCATCATTAAAGCCAGTTCTGCAATGTGGAAAAATATCATCAGGCAGCACGAAGGTTTAAATCTTATCTGCCTGCCGTTCTAACTCTCATAACCTGGGTTGCTTTTGTGGTTTTAGCAGTGCAGTTTGTCTTCCTCACTTTTATTCCCCACTTCCTCTGTAATCTAGTTACTATTCAAGCAGGTGAAACTAATCAAATCTAAAACTCTCTTCTACTCCTCTCAGGCCTTGAGAGCCAGTAAAGCCGGCCTGCAGAGCAGTGGCCGCACCCATGCAGATAATAACAGTCGGATTTGTGATGCATGCAGACAGATATTTTCGTCCGGGCAGCCAAACGCCATTATTACAGCAGTTTAGATATCTGCCAAATGAGTAAAGGGGAACACCTACTCGGAGCGCTCACAGTTTAGTTTCTGTTTGTTTCCTCCAGCTCACAAAAATAGTTTCTGATTGCAAAACTGCTCCCTTCTGCTGGCTCTTGTTAATAATGAACCCTCTTCACGTGTTTAAAATGGGTGCGGAAGCGACTGAATGTTGTCGCGCTTCCTGCTGAGGTTAAGGCTGTTTAATGCCTTGCCAAACTCTGCCATACAATGAGGCAACTCCTTTCTTTCCATGTTATGCGTGGAAACCTGTTTGGGCCACAAATGTTTGTCTTTTACGTATCTTTTCATGTGGGAGTGTGTGTTTTCAGACTGTTTTGCTGCAAGTCGAGTGATGCAAGTCCAAGGTCCACTGGGCCGAGGTTCAGAACACATTCCAGTCATATCTGCAGCTGAAGGTTACTTGCTGTGCTGAAATCTCCAATTCAGAGAAGCAGATTATCGTGTTGGAGGTCCACCTGCCATTTTGGGTTTGTGAGACATGAAAGTGTTCATGCAAGCATTAACTACACAATTCAAAGTCCTCTAATCATGTCAAAGATGGCGTTTTTTTAACACTCAGTTTGAGTTTACTAAGATTATAAATCACAAAGTCAAAAAATAAAAAAAGTTGCACACTCTCATGCTTTTTGAGTAATGACGGAGGTTTAGCAGGATGTGTAAGTTTGTCTCTTCTCGCGAACTCTTTATTTAGCTGCAACAATGAGAGAAATGAGGAACCATCAAGTTATGAACAAAACCAGAAAAGCAAAAAGTGAGTTTGGAAACATGATTTGTTGGGATGTTTTTAACCTATGAGAACCTAAATCTAATTTCTCCTTTAAGGAAACTGTGGGGTACACCATATAGCACACTTCTGCTATCTTTCTGTGACACTTGTGTCACCATGGGTTCTTAAATTTTGAGCTAAAAATATTTGCTCAAAGTAAATTCATATTAAAGAAAGATAAATATGTAAAACAAACATTCTCTTGACTGCGAGACGTTCAAATGTGTCCTCTCCTGGAAATCAACCAACCTGTTTAAAGGACTGACTGAGTTACATTCTTTTTGGTATCTACAGATGATTTTTCATACCAAATGTTACGGAGTGGTGCTCTAGGAAAAAGGTATTTAAAATAATTTTAACAGAACATGTTTTTTTTCTCTGGTATTCAGGAAGATTTGTTTTCCCAGAATCCCCAAAGAGTATCTGAACTGTTGCAGTGTTGCAGGCAGGAGTCTTTTCCCCAAAAGTATTAAGGGATAATGGGTGGATCCCTGTGAAGCAACCGAAAAGCTTTATCTAAGTGTCAGACAGGACTGTTGCAAGTGCAGGTCAGTGTTTTGTGTGGGAGCTATCTGGATTAAACAGCAGTTAAAGCTCTTTTGCAAGGCTTGCTTTGGCAAAACTGACAATCAGGGTACGGACGGACGCACATCAACATGCTGGAGCTCTGTTCGCCATCTCCCCTTAATTGATCCACAAATACTTTACACTCTTAGAAAAAAACTAGTCACTTCAAGTCGCAAGTATTTTATAGACCAGGGGTGGGCACATTTTTTTGACTCGTGGGCCACAGATGGGTTCTAAAGTTTGAAAGAAGGGACGGACCAGGAGCAGATGTGTGAGTGTTTTGGTAATCCACCTCATAAAACAAAGAAATAATAAGAAATCTGGATAAAAACATGCTTCAATTCTGATTAAAAATTTTTACAAAAGAACATTTTTGAATTTTATTTCACAATTTTATGATGTTGGTTGGTGTTGTTCAGGGTAAAGCTTAGAGGAATGCTGCGTTCATGTTGTGTTTGAATAATTGGAAAAATGAATGCGCAAAAAACAAACATGAACATTAAAAAAAAGCATAATAACAACAAATCTTCAAACACAATATGAATGTAGAGTTACTTTCCACGCCTAAACTAAGGTCATTTTGTATAGCATCATCTATGGGGAGACACAAAGATTACAAGGAAACTAAAACTTTTTTAATATGGGTGTAATAATGTAGCAAATTATTTCTGTTCCTCTGATCAAACCAGATGGATCTGTTTGAGACAAATTGTTAATGGAATCCATGTATACTGTAGCAACTGTGTCCATAAAAATGGAACAGACAGTTTAAGATGTTAGTGGACTAGTGTTCAGACGTCTAGAGTTCAGATCAAGGAGGGAGCGGCTGGAGCCTGAAATGAGTTGAACCTTATTTTAGAAATAAATACATACAGTGGGTGACAATTGTAAAGTTAATGGCCATTTGAATATACATTGGTACAAAACAAATATATTTCAAAACCTCAAACTTTTCAAAGACTCTTTCACAACATTGCAAGTTGACCAACACATTGACCTGTTCAGAGTCCAGAAAAGTTCATTTTGTTGGGATCTCAGCAATTAGAGAAACCATATAGAAGAAAATAGAATCCGGTCCAGAGTTCAACCAAGGAGTAAGTTCATTAAAATTACAATTAAAATAAATATTTCAAAATGAGACAAATCGATAGTCAATATTGGTATATACCATTTGAATCGAGACACGACCATGCAGTGTGGTATAAAGTTCCAATAATGTTCCGTTTGTATTATTATGACATAGGAAAGTAATATTGGGCTTGTTTGTTTGTACACATGTTTAATTTACACTTAAATATTTTGCAAGAAATAGAAGGAATCTGGAAAAGTTCACTGTTCAGTACCAGGTATTTATCTCCAAGTCACACTGGTTAATTTTTTCGGCTAAAGATATCTGGATTGATTTTAGGTCAGTGAATCAGATAATTCAAAGTGAACCAAAATTGACTAAGATTCGAATCAGCAACCACAAATTATGATATGAATCGAATTGTTAAAATGAATCGTTCCACCCTTGATTATTACAGATTATTAGTGTAATTTCTTTCACTTTGGTGGGCCAGATGAAACAGTTTAACAGGCTGCTTTTGGCCCTGGGGCCGCACTTGGCCCAACCCTGCTACAGACCATGTACATGTAGTGCAGTCAGTAACTGAATACCTTCAGATTGAACTTTACCTACACTTTTTCAGTTTTACTGAAGACTTGTACCACACTTACTGTAAATAGACTGCTTTTTGCTAATGATAATCAGTTGTCCCAACTCGAAGTTGCATGGGTATCAATCTCTTCAAGCATTTAATGCTGCACACAGAGTGCAAAAACAAACAAAAAAAAGCAGTAGTTCTGGATTATTTTATACTAGTGGAGCTGGATTGTCCAACGCTAATCCCCCAAACAGCGACGGTCTCGTCTGATTGCACGGATGAGGACACAATATTCTCACAGTGCTGGATTTGTGTCCCCTCTACAGCACAGCTGTCTTAACAACACCCCCGCCCTCACACTGTTCCGCTGCAGGGCCTGTGGCGAGCGAGGGAGGGAGGGCCGGTATTGTGTTTCTATAAGATGGTTGTCCCAAAGTGGTACAGTTCCAATTCATGCTTTGGAATCCATTGAACAAGGGAGGCAAAAAGTCAGCACTGCTCCCATCCGTCCACGTGGGGTTCCTGCTGAACCATAACACAAATCACATGCTCTGCTCTCAGAAAGTCAGGCCTGTGCTGCATTACTCGCCATGGAAACGATTTGTAAGTGCGCAGGGAGAAACCCTTGCAGGATAAGAAGAGTCACACATCTTCTATTTTTAATCAGCCCCAGTTTGATGTCTATTCTTGAGCCACGCCCTAATAGTGAGAAAAAGGAGTCTTCCTTTCTGGAGCAGTGTCTGTTGGCTCAAGGCAGCATAACGATGGTGGCACAAAGGGTCCTCTGTGTCACTTGGCTGTGATGCAGTAGAATGGTTTGCGGGCTACACTCTTCCACCCTTGTGCTTTGGGAGCACGCTCACACTTTTTTCTTTTTAGGGAGGAGATTCTAGAAAACTAGAAATATGCTCATACAAAACGGGAATTCTTCTGTTGTGTAACTTTAGTGGTGCTAGATGTGGAATGGCTCCATTCCTTGGTAAAAATGTCCTCATTCTGTCTTGCTACAGCGAGTGCACATTAATAATGATGTCCTGGCCACCAGAATCTACTGTTATGCACATCTGATAACAGATTTCAGAGGCGCCGCGGCTTCATTGCAGATCATTTTCCTTCTGAATCAGCCTCCGCGTATTCCCATGCTCATCAGCCTAATTAGAAACCGCAATTACGCCGTATTAATGTTTTGAAGGAGCACGTGTCACAAGTTCTATGAGTGGAAGATTAAAAGAAATGTTGAGACGTTTCAGTAAAGCTCCCCTCTGTCCTCCTTAGTGATGTCCCCCACAGCATCAAATTAGGTTAAATGGTCGGAGCCAAAGGAGACATCAATAAAAGGTTAGTTCATGCTGTGACAGTCCAGATGTTTGAAGCACAAAGGACAGAGTCACAAAAGGCCGCAGGGAGCTGTTATCTCCAAATGTTTGCTGCAGTTATTCAAAGTTGCAGCACATAGCGACTTTTCTCTTCAGTTTCTCTTTAGCTCAGTGACCTAATGGTAGAGCGTCTGCCCTGAGACTGGGAGGCTGTGAGGTCAAACCATTGACTGTAAATGAGAACTAGACGTCATAGAAAATGACTTACTTCCTAAAACTTTAAACCACCAAACGATTGGTCTAAAGCTCACCACTCCACCAGGGGAAGGGTTAAATGTAGAAAAAAATTGCTCACATTTGGTAACTAATGAGACTTTAACTGATGACATTTTAGTTGCTACAAAACACGAGTTATTTGAAGCACATCACCCACAAATTGGCTCATTTAAAATTAAAATTTCTCAACTTTTTGCTCATGTATTTTTTAGGTATACTCAGCTTAGTCTTCTACTGAATGAAAGAATAATTTCTGTCACAAATTTCAGCAAATTGATGCTTCAATTAATTCTCTGTAAGGACAGATGGATTATTTTGTTCACCAAAATGTTATTTTGAGTGTATTTAATAGTAATAATAAGATCCGCCCTGTAAATGTCCGCCTTAATGATGTCCGTTTTTTTTTTTTTGGTTTGAGTGCTGCAGGCACTTCTGCACATTATCCTACAGCTCCACTGTGTAAACAGAAGGCAACATGAAAGGCTGTGAGGGGCCTCTGCATGCCAGTGGGAGTACGGGGAGTACTTAACGGTTTTATGCTCCAAAAAGAGCTATAATCGTCCACTTAATCTGGGGCTTTGAATGGAATTCCCCACACGTTACAGACAGAGGCCAGCATGCAGCGGTTTCTTTAATTATTATAACCTGGTAAGTACCATAAACAAATGAGGGACAAATAAAAACATGAAGTTTTTGGTTTTATCTGATGTAATCTTGAATAATAGAATTTTGATAGTGCAATTGTGTAATACTTAAATGTTTTTATGTTTAGGACTGGGACAACTATGGGTTGGGGTTTTAAATAAATATCGCCATCTAGTGCTCAAAATTGATGATGTCAAAATTCAAAATAAAATGTTTTTGCATTTTAAGATGAAACTTTCAGCATTTTTAATAAAAATGACAAAAAAAAAGTTTGTGGATATTAGGTATCAATTCACATAATTATAAAAAATTGTTTTATTTCGTATTAAAAAAATAATAACACAAAAATATACAGTCCAATATGTCTGGAATTAGTTGGGGGGAGGGGGGAATATTAAATAGTTAACCTTTTTTACGGATATGCAAAATATGAATGTCTGGACTGCTAAATTCTGGATCTTGCTTCTCAGAGGGGATCTTCTCACAGGTAAAGGTTTGTTGCAGCAACTGAAAGAGAGAAACAAAATAAATGACTTCAAACAAAATCCAAATGAGGCATGGTTGGTGACATATCTCTAAACTAAGATTGCACTTAAAGATTTGAAAGAAAAAATTAAAAAAGTCAACTCTGTGGGTTTGTTCGTACCTCAAAAAATTTCCTCTCGACTTCTGGATTGACACCTTCGGTACGTTTCTCATAGCAGCAAATAATGCAGGTTTCTGGTCCCGAAAGCAGTTTCAGGCTCTCAACCAGTGGAACAATTGACTGTACAAACAGTGACTCATTAGGGGGGAATCCAATGCTGTAAAATCAAAAGTTTCAAAATGATAGTCCAAATAATTAAAGCTGAGGTATACAACCTGCTCATAATAGATGCAATCTGCCATGAGGACATAATGAGGGGGAGGCAGGAACTCGGACACATCATCTCCCCTTTATTAGCACAAGGAGCCAGATTTAGCACAACACAAACACCACATATTAAAAAGTTCTATTCAGTATAATATAAAAAGATTAGTACAAACCATTTAAGTACCTTGGCAGTTATAGATCCACAGCTAACGAGGGCTTGGTTGTCTTTTATATTCACTTGTAGAAGATTTTGAAGATCTTCCAAGTCTGTGACAGTAACTTGTGCTCTGTAGGTTTACAATGAAGATGTCACTTTGGATTAAATAAGAATCCTAAAACATTAACAGAAAAAAATAACTCCTAATATCTAGGAATCTCACCCGAGTGTTGCTGCCATCAGACCAACAACTCCTGTCCCAGATCCCAGCTCGACTACACGGCTGCCAGACCACACGTTGACTCCTGACGGCGGGTCATAAAACTGTTTGGTCTCTAAATATTTGGCTAAAACAATTGCTGCGTCCCAAACTACACAACCGACGTCACCGACATAACACTGCTTCACCTTCAGAGTGCAGCCGTCATTTTTCTCAAGTTCTCTCACAAAATAATCTCTATCGTCCATGTACGACGCCATGTTGAATTGATGGGGGGGGGGGACTTCCGGTGTAATTGAGAATAAAAGCTCAAATGTTTAGTGTGTTAAATTACCTTTTTCCCCGCTTATTTGTTTAGGTATAGCTGTGTTTTAATTTTCCATTACTATGCAAGATATATACAATAAAGTGTATCTTGATTTAAATACTGATTTTGATACGGGAAAATATTTTCAAAATACATGGGGATTTTCAAAATAAAATGATGTTTGCTTCTCACACCTTGAGGTTCAGGTTTTCGGCAGATGCCTGGATAAATGTATGCGGTTTTTTTCAAATATGTTATATGATTTTTCTTTTATTGTATCCTATGTTGTCATAATGCATTTATATTGTATTTTGAAGTTTTATCATTAAATGTACTCTATTTGTTTTATTATAATCATCATCATGATATTTATTATTATTATTATTTATTATTATTATTATTATTATTATTATTATTATTATTATTATTATTATTAAATGTTTAACCATTTCCTTCTATGATTATGAAATTCCCACCATAGCAAACCCCGTTGCATTAAAAATGGGGTTCATGTCTATGTTGACAGCACAACAGCCCCCATTTATGTATTTTCCTGAAATTTTGATTGTTTTTGGACTATTGTAATTTCCATCATCAGTCCAAAGTCTGTTTGTGTCCGATCTCACCGTTACGTTTACGCAGGAAGATCACTCGTCCTGTCACAACTCTGTTATTGACATGCGCAGTAGCTACAACGGGAAAAACGCCGCGCGCCCAATCGGCGGTAGCTGCTAGTGTTTGCTAGCTGCTAGCTGTCCAGAAAAGTCCATCTCACGAATTCCATTTGTACTCTTTGGTGTTGCTATTTTGTTTTGTGTGAAAATAGGTTTGGGCATATTCGTGTGTTGTCAACCGTGTGCGACATTTTAACATGTATCATAGTAGCACAGACGAGGTAAGCGGCGGGGACACCTCTTTGGAGAAGGATGGAGTCCAGGAAACGGCCACCTCCTACGTTCCTGCATCACTCTCTTCAGCTTTCTCACTGCATAGTTTAAATGACAGCAGCACCAGCCACAGACTGTCTATACCAAGACTAAACTCAGGTACTTTATTATCAATAAAATAACATCACTAATCAAGTCAATTTGAAGTTGACTTTATGTAAAATGTACATGATTGGTTGGTGAACAAATAGTCTTAAGTCCATACTATAATACATTTGATCATTAGGTGCTTTGTCCTTATCTTTTTTGGTTTGTCTGTTTGTTTTTTTTAACTCAGCAGGTCAAAGCTTTAGCAGCTTCAGGGCTGGGAGGACATGGTCATTGATGCAGGCGCCAACTTCAGACAGTTCTTCCTTTCACAGCTTTGGAGGAACACCGAGAATCAGAAGAACACCCGTGTCTGCTGGACTCACAGGTTTCGGACACATACATGAACACTTACATCGTTTGATCTACAGTATTGTAAAGACCTTCCGAGTGGTGTTTTAATTATGACCATCCTAGTTTTAAGCAAAATGAAAATACCTGTGTGGTTTTCTCTGACAAAGTTTCTGCAGGTCGGCAGTTTTAAATCAGACATTTGGTGGGACCGATGTAACCCTGCTCTCATGTCCCATCATCCCTTTGTTAACATGCTCTTCCGCTATCTTACAATCCCCAACCTAACATTAGGTACAACAAAAATGACAAGCAATATTGGATTTAGTTTTGAACTAGATGCTACCTCGTATGAGGAAAACAAAGATGTGTCCCACCGATTGTATCACTACGTCACTGCTACACGCTTTTTCCAATCCTTTTTTTTTTTTTGCCTGCTCCTGATTTACAACAATTTGATTAAATAAATACTCAGAAATGCAATTTTAAGCTAAATTTTCTTTATGTATGTCCACCATCTTGAGAAAGATTTCATGTTAAAAACAACAACAATGTGATTTTCAGTGGAGTAGGTCTTTAAAATGTCCCCATCCAGTAATATGTTTGAAATTAATTTAACTAATTTTGTTTTTGGGTTGTTGTAGGAAGTAGTTGCTCATCTGGATCCACAAACACTGATGCTTCTGTGATCGTAGCTGTGGTGGAAGGCCGTGGTTTGGCCAGGGGAGAGATCGGTATGGCCAGCCTTAACTTGAAATGTCCAGAGCTGGTCCTTTCCCAGTTTGCAGACACAGGGACATATGCTAAGGTAAGCTCTCTATTCCCCAACGTGTCACAGAAGATGGATGTCTCAGTCTCCATTCTTTTCCTCTGAAGGTTATTACCAAAATTCACATTTTGGTGCCAGTGGAAATACTGATGCCAGACACAGCCAGCGAGAAGGGCAAAGGAACAAAGCTGTTCAAGCTCACCACGGAGAATTTTCCAGTAAAAAATGAGAAGTGAAAAGAAAAAATCTAATCATTTGTGTTGGAACGCCTCACCTAGATGAATCTGTTTGCCCTCCTTTCATGTTTTTTGCCAGGGTGTACCTTTCACAGCAATTCAAAGGAAATATTTTAATGAGAAGAAAGGACTGGAATACATTCAGCAGCTGTGTGCTCCAGAATACGGCACCGTTTTGATGGAAGTTCAAGCCAAGTAAGTAACTGGTTTCATACATGCACTGTGGGAGTTTTATTGGAGCATGGGCTTTTTTCTTTATTAATCAGTATTACGGTTTACCCAGGTATTATTGCCTTGCAGCTGCTGCAGCTTTGCTGAAATACTTAGAGTTCCTGCAGAATTCTGTTTATGCTGGCAAGTCTCTTAAAGTGACCTTTAAAGGGAGTGAACAGACTGCCATGATCGACTCTGCATCTGCCTGCAATTTAGAGCTGGTGGTCAATAACAGAGATCACAGGTAAGAGAAAGCACTTTTATCTTGTGATTGTGACGTTTCAGTAAACGTCTGTTTTTGTGCAGGAGTGAGCATACCCTTTTAGGGGTACTCAACCATACAAAAACACCCGGCGGTGCCAGAAGATTGCGGTCCAATATTCTTGAGCCTCTTGTTAATGTGGACACCATCAACATGAGGTTGGACGCCGTGCAGGAGCTCCTGCAGGATGAGGAGCTTTTCTTTGGCTTAAAGAACGGTCAGACACTAGCTAAAAATAATTTCATGATAAACAAAATGCATGCGTATCATTTAGTGGGGCATTAATATTTCTGTTTTTTTTTTAGCCATATGCCATTTTGTTGACGTTGACCGGCTGCTCTCGGTTCTTATCCAGATGCCGAAACAGGAAACGGTAAGTATCAAATATGTATGGATAAAGCTGACAATGACCCACCATAAAAAAAAAAATCCAATGCTGCAGTTTTATCTATTTATTGACCATTTCTGCTTTATTTTTACAGGTTCAAGCTGCTGAAGCCAAGATTACACATGTCATTCAGCTTAAACACACACTTGAACTGGTGCCACAGTTAAGGGTGCGTGAATCCATGTCCACAATAAAATAACCAAAAAAGATATTTAACGTAATTTCCACACAGGAAGTTGCTACAGAGTATATGTCGCAGCAACAACAAAAAAAAAAAAAAAATACAGTAAAGAAGAAAAAAAATCTTGTAAAAGTCGCATTGAAGTAGAAGTTGAACTTATGGGAGAAATTTATCCAACGAAATATGGTAACAAGAATGGACATTTTTACCTTAAAAGACTATAATGTATAGATAACAATAACAGCACGCATAACTATTGTAACACACTGAGTTTCATAAAACACAGGATAGATCTAGTATATTAGTGCAGCATATGAAAAAATTATTAAGATAACCATAATGTAAAAAACATGCTAACAGGGCAACTAATCTCTTTGCATCACTTCAAAGCACTTCAAAGCCCCACCCCCGCCTGCAGCCGCCTGATCTAGCAGACAATCTAGGCGAGGCGCAGGTCGTCTAAAACATACCTAATGTGTTCACTGCAGCCGTGTTTGGGTGGAGCTATCAGCCAATGTTTTTCGTCTAAATGCTACATGGAGCGGTGTTTGCTCATATCTCAGTTCTACTGTATGAAAGACATGGATGGTGTGGATAGATCAGATTTATTTATTGGGAAGAGCTCAACAAAAAATGAATCATCATCTGGGTTTATGTCATCATTCAAACATTTTTTCGGTTCCAGGAGCTTCTATCTCACTCAGAGAGATGTGTTTTCTATGACAGTTGCTTCCGCCATGTTTCTGTCGCTGTGACTGAGTTTGATGGCTCACTGTCTCGCATTAACGGGAGAGGGGAAAAATAAAATTAGGTCACTCTTTTTGAAACTAAGAAAAAAATCACGAAGTTCAGGAGGCCCGAGCAGGCAGCCTCTTCACTCATCAGCGGCTCTCTGTCTAACGGCATATCGAGCGATAGAGCTCCGCTGGCTTCCAAGAGGCTGGCTGGTTGCATCCAGGGAATCACTGCCGTTGCGAAAAGCTGCCAACCTGTCCAAAGTGTATCCCGCCTTTGCCCAACAGTAGCAGGGACGAGCTCTGGCTACCCGCTGATTGAGTCACTGAAAACCTCACGTGCCCAAAGCTGAGTTCATGATTGGCAGATGTGACGCGGTGTCCTGCCAAAATTCAGCGATATCTAGCCACGGCCCAGCTCAAACCGCGCCCTGCCAGATAATTGCTCAGATTGCGCCGCGGGACCTTAATTCGCATGCATATCATTGACTTAAAATTCTGTGTTAACGCTCCATAAGACTTAACAGCACTTCTTCTTCTGCATTCCTGTCAGTAGCAAACTGACATACACGCCCACAGCACCCTCTAGTGGTTGTTGCATTTTTGTTTTTTTAACCATCACATATATGTAGCTCACCTGGGCAAACTGCAAAAAAAAATGTACTCAGAAAAATACAGAACTCGTATATGTAATTATGTTTATTTTGTGCTTTTTGAACAGACTGTATTTAAGAACTGCAACACGCCTCTGCTTAAAGCATACAGCAGCACCTTGGAGGACAACAGGTATAAAACCATCATCTCTGCTGTCTCTCTGCACCTATTAAAGTTTGTCTTAATTTCTCATTCTTTCTTCAGATTTGATATGATCCTAGAGCAGATCAAGACAGTCATCAACCCCGACACCACATACCTCAAAGGGAGCTTGAACATGCGCACTCAGAAATGCTATGCAGTCCGGCCGAACATCAACGAGTTCCTTGACATTGCCCGCAGAGCTTACACAGAAATAGTGGACGACATTGCGGGTACATTTGTTGCATTTCATGGGAGCGCCACCCTCTTTTTGCATCGTTTGCGTTCATGTGCATCCTTGTTCTACACAGTGCTTGTGAACCAGATGGCAGAAAAATACGGCCTGCCAATGCGAACAAGCTTCAGCACATCCAGAGGTTTCTTTATCCAGCTGAAGCTTGATGGGAGCGTCTTACCTAGGGACAAACTCCCTCAAGAGTGTATCAAGGTAACATCTAGCATAAAACAACCTAAAAGAGTAGAACTAATGATCAAAAACAGAAATTCAACAGTTGATAAAATGTGCTATGGTAGTGTTAAAAGATGAGGTCACGGAATCCAGCACTTTAATCCTTTGAATGTTAACTTCAGGTAACCAAACACAAGAACAATTATTGCTTCACCACCGCTGACCTGATGAAGATGAATGGACGCTGTGATGAAGCCCTGAGGGAGATCTTTCACATGTCATATGTGTGAGGAACCAGATACTAGTCTTTTTTCATTTGTAGATTTTTACACTTTTTCTCGAAAACTGAAGAAAAATCAAGCCGTTGTCCCCAGTTGTGCTGTGTAAATATTAAAATTATGGATTAACTTGTTTATTGGTTGGGGAAAAAAATCTGATAGATTATTTCTGTTTATTCAATCTATTAAGATTTCTATTTCAGTTTTAATTTGATATGAATTCTGTCCACAAGAGGGCACTGTTTGCCAGATGAAAGTTCAATTTGCTCCAATTTTTTAATGCACATCTCTCTATAGAGTGATATGTCAACTCCTCAGCACCATCCATGAGCACATCCACTGCCTGTACAAACTCTCTGATGCTGTATCTATGTTGGACATGTTGCTGTCACTGGCTAACGCCTGCACCATTTCAGACTACGGTAAGAAAAAAACAAATATGACTCCTCTCTTCATGAAGAGTCCGACCAATAACGGTAACTTGGTAAGGTTAGTAGTTATGTTTTATGATGGAGGTGATGGGTGTTGCTGCTACCAATACTCACGAGAGCCTGCCAGGCTTCAAACACGATTTCTTTTTTTGTGCGCCGCACAAGGCCCCTTGGCCATGTGGGTGGCGAGTGCCGGCCCTCAGCTGTCTGAAACTGTCTCTGCAGAGATCTGTGCAAGCTGTGTGCCCCCATTCTCTCCCGGCCAGCTTTAACTCAGATTACCCCTCTTACATAAGACTGCACTGATGCACAGAAACAAGTGGAGAGATCTAATACTGCCGAACCACTTTACACCATTGTATCATGTAGAAAACACTAAATGCTTAGTCACTAATTGTTTTTGGGTTTTTTTTAGCCAAAATGCAAAGTCATTCATCTTGCTGTGTTTACACACCAGTGCGTCCAGAGTTTACAGACACCCTGGCCATCAAGCAAGGTCGTCATCCAATTCTGGAGCGAATGGCTCGGCAGCAGCCTGTTTGCAACAATGCCTACATCTCAGAGGGGAGCAACTTTGTCATCATAACAGGACCCAACATGAGCGGAAAATCCACTTACCTGAAGCAGGTGGCACTGTGCCAGATCATGGCACAGATAGGTTGGGGTTAAATCTTCTAACCTTCTATTTTTAATGTTTGCGGTAAATGTAGCACTTAATGTCTATGTGAAGGGGTTTTTTTTATTTGATTTTAACAGGCTCTTTTGTCCCTGCTGAGTACGCCTCCTTCCGTCTGGCTGGTCAGATCTTCACCAGAGCATTGGTGTGGACGATGATTTTGAGACTAACTCTTCCAGCTTCATGTTGGAAATGAAGGAAGTATGGACTTTTTTGTCAAATGTCATGTTTATCCTTGAAATATATTTTTTAAAACATCATACATTAGTTTTTTTTTTTTTTCCCCTAAAGATTTCTTACATAATCCACAATGCAAGTGACAAGTCACTGATCATTATTGATGAGTTGGGGCGTGGCACCAGTGCTGAGGAGGGCATTGGCATCTGTCACTCAGTTTGTGAGTTCCTCCTTGGCCTCAAGGTAGAATCTGCACCTGTATCGTCCTGCTCCGACGCTCCTTTTTTCTCATTTCAAAACCAGATCATTCAGATTCCTGCACTCCATTTCAATTCATTTGTCCCTTTTAGATGTTTGGATAAACCTCTTAGTTCAACAAAGAACTTCAGCAAACATTAAAATAGTCTGAATCCTAAAGGAGTGTCCTCCTTCTGTTTGCAGGCCTTCACTCTGTTCGCCACACACTTTCTTGAGCTGTGTCAGCTGGAGTCCCTCTACCCGAACGTGGAGAACCAGCACATGGAGGTTCAGCACACCCGCAGTGGTGACACGGGTGTGGAGCAAGTGGTGTATACGTACTTGCTAAAAAGAGGATGCTCTGAAGAAAGGCTCTACGGTATTGATTTAATGGTCTTTAGAAAGAAAAGTCTTACTAAATTAGCTATGGAAGTGTTTATTATATATGCCAATCTTTTTAGGTCTGAGAGCAGCAGAAATGACAGCACTTCCTCCTAGTATAATCCAAGAGGCCAGGACGATTGCTTCTAAAGTCACCCAGCAGCTCATGGTATGTTTCAAAAGTTTAAAACCATTTACTGTACATGATAACTGGTTGTCAGTATGTGATGTCACCCATTGAAAATGGTCAATTCAGTTGGCATTTTTGGCATCCGATTGGTCAGTTTATAACTTGAATAACTGGCACAAAAGAAAAAAGTTAGTAAAGCAAGAATGGTTCCAACAATGACAGAGTAATAGCTGTTTATTTCTCAATAGAAGTCTATGGAATTTTGGCTTCTTGAAGTCAGTGGGTGCTTCCTATTTGGACGCGGGAAAAGAGGGCTTACTAAATGCTTTAAAAACCCACTCCAATTAAAACTGTGTTTGTAACATGTTCTTGTGCCATTTTTCTAATGATGGAGGTGAAATAATTAGAAAAAACCCATGGTTTGAAAAAGCTCAGCTTGTGATGCAACAAATGTCATGGGTGGACCAAAATCTCTGCACTGGTACAATTCTGAAGCATTCACTTGCAAACAAATATATTACTTTCTTTGTCTGTGCTGTCATCTGGCTCAAAACTGTGCGGCTGGATAGCTCCGATACTGCTCGCCAATTTTGTTGCTACTAATGTCAGCTTTGGCTTGTTAGATCCTGTAAGCTAGCAAGATAGAGTGTAAACAAAGGACTGATAGGAAATTAGAGGAAGCTAACTTCCAAAAGTCCTACCCACAATTCATAGGCAAATTTTTAACTCAAGGACACTTTTGCCATGAAAAGTTACGCCATTTTAACCGGGTAATTTTTACCCAATATAATATACCTAATAAAAAGTATTTGTCAAAGAAAATAAATCAAAATATGACAACACATGATAAATTAGAGTAGTTTTCTTTTATTCTCAACTGTGGTTTGTGTAAGAAAATATAAGCATAGGAAGATCCTAAAAACATCCTTGAAAATGACAGAAAAATTAGGAATTTGAGAAAAAAAAAAAGGTTCCCTAAAAGTAATGATACTGAGGACTTGGTCTTTGATCCACCCATTGCTGGGACATGTATGACTTTACCCAGGGACCCATAACACACCCAGAAAACTCCAAAATATAGAAATTATATAAATACTTTTTCTCGGTTGAAAATCACCCGGCGATAGTGCTCTAGGGTTAATCAGCTCCTGCCGAGCTGCAGAAAAAATATCTTAAAACCGAGCTTTTCTTTTTTTGATTTTGGCTAAAAACTGCATAATTATGATTAAAAGACCTCTGGGCACGATTTTACAATAGATTAAAATATATAGTTGGTGTGGACATTAAAGCACTCGTCTGTTATATTGCATTGATTAGCAAAATCAAACAAGTAAAAAAGTGTGTTTTTTTTTTCTTTTGACTATTTCAGACCAGACATCACGTAGATCCAGAAAGCCATCGACAGAGAGCATTGTACCGCCTGGCCACTCGTCTCCTGCAGGCTGCCAGAAACTCCAGGCTTGACCCCGACAGTCTGCGAATGTATCTGAAGGGACTGAAGAATCAGTTTGAGTCTGAGCTGCAGTCTGCAGGGCCCCCAGCGGCCCCTGGCAACCAGGAGGGGTGACTGTACCAGCCTGGAGCAGGGAAATAAACTTAAAAAACATGTGAATATATCTGTCAGCTTATTTGCAAACTGCTTATTTTATAAGTATTTCATGTATTTAAATACCACTTATAGTGAATAGTTTGGCAGGATACTAGCTCTTTATATTTCTTATTATTTTGTACCTATTAACGTTATTTTTGAGTGAATATATTAAACATTAAACATTAAAACCACGATTTTTTCTATAACTTGCCTAATTCCACACACTATTTACTAAATAAGCGTTTAATGTGTGCTGACTGTCGTGCGGGGAGCCACGGTTCGTAAAACAAGCGTCCCCTCGCATGCTAACTATGACCCGCCCCCGCGAACTAGAAACAGCAGATAGTGTGACAGATAGCGCAAAAGAAAGCCAGGCTGGAGCCGCGCTGGGAAGTAGGGGCCTGCCACAGTCAACGCAAGAACAACGCCTTTCAACACTAGCTAAGGAAACAAACAACTGGAGCTACAGGTACTGCTCGCATTGCCGTCTTAGCAGACTTTAACTCTAAATTGTTGTTAAAAGTCTTGCAAACCCGCTCGTGGCTCAGCCTTGACTGTCCACGCAGGCCTGGGAGCTGCCCGTAACGGAGCAGTGAGGCTTTACCAGGTCAGAGATTGTAAGGGAGAGGGAGGATGAGATAATAGTGACCGAGGCCCATTGGGGGGGAAGACGTCCACGCCTCCTAAGAGACGAGGAGTTAATTAGGACAGAGAAAAATCGTTCCTATTACTGTGTCGGTCAGTTTATTTCTTGGTACTTGTGACGTTAGGGTCATGTTAGCTAGTTAGCACTGAAGTTAGCTAGCTCATTCATCTCGCTGTGCTATAGTCATTCTTTAGAAGTGAAACTTAAGAAGTGGCGTCGAGCCTTTTCCGGTGGTCACATCGTGGCTAAAAAAAATCTACGGCTCATTTTAGGGAGGCGGTGACGTCTATGTGTCCGTCTCTTTTGCTTTCTATGGTTATTTAGGCAGAATGTGTGACGTGAAGCTAGCCGGGATAGCCTAGCAAAAAATGTTAACATGTTCAGCGTCTACTGTTTTCTTTTAGCTTTAAGTGGACGGAAGTCCACCCATTTACGTATCCCGAATGACCAAGCAGGTTAAGACTTCCTTGCTCCGTGTGAGCCGCCCCTGCTGAATGCTGAGGTGGCGTAAGAATATCTCACTGTCAAAAGACAAGGAAAGCTGCTGGGACTTATTTCTGGAAACTACATACTATTAATAAGGCAGACAAACTGCAGCCTCTGCGTTCAGGCCAATTCATAAACTTTAATTGATGCATTTTAATAATCTACTGAAGTAATTTTGTTTGCTGCCAAATGAACTTTGAACCGAGCTTATTTTCAGGTCAGAAAATCCTTCCAAGAACTTGGCGTTCCCATTATGAGAGAATGTAAGAATAAAAATTTCTGTTTACTTTGTCTATTTTGGTTTGGTTAGAGTCTACTTTTTATTTTTTTCTGATTTGTCATCATTTAGTTTACACTTTGGAGGCGTTCCCCCAAGTTTCCCTTTTAATAACAATAAAAAAAGTAGTTTTACTTTTTATACCTTCATACTTACTGTGTACTTTGATCTATTTTATGATCACTTCAATGGAACTATGTGTGTATCATTTATCACCTTATTTTCCAGTCATTTCTTGTTTGTCTCAGTACGTTTCATGAACTAAGTTGTTGTAGATTTCAAAACAAAAGCCTTAGTCCTTGGGGCTTGAGTAACCACATTTTTTCATGTTTGTATTTGTCAATTTTTTTTACATCGAGTTACACAAAAATCTGTTTTTTTCCTTGCCTGTCACACTATTCTTTACAATTTAAAAACATATGTATTATTTTTCTCTGATGATTATTAGAAGATTCTCCTGCAACCCTTTTTGTTTTATTTTTTAAAACCCAAATTAGAAAGCCATAGCCAGCCAAATGGGTAGATTCCTGAGAGCCAACAGCCCGAGAGGGCATTGTCCCTCAGGCTCTTTTTGATGCTGGAACAAGGCTTAAGCTGCAGAAAGAAAAGACGCTCTCACACTTTTCTCTCCATGATCTGAAAAAAAAAAAAAAAAAGCCTCCTTCTTTAACATCATGAACTTCTCCCCATGTTAATAAGTTACAATGGTTACATATTTTCTCTGTTTTAAAGTATACATGCATTTTGTGAGTTACTGCAGAGATTTTGGCACATTAAAATGCAGGAACTGTTGCATTTAGAGACTCCTATTTGGGATATTTAAGGGTTACTCATTTGATTGCTATGAAACTGATTCTCCATATTGGAAGGCAGAAATTCTATAAGCAAATGCAGTTTGAGCAAACATTTTAAAAACAGAAATCGCTTTTTCTTCTGACGAAGCTTTTCTTGGAGTTTGCCTCCAGCTGCAGTGGATTGACTATGCAGGAATGCATGCTTCTGGCTGGAAGGTGTACAAACATGTCTCAGGAGCTTGAGCATTTAGGTTTAAATGTAACTTGAGCATTTCTTGGTCCACGATTAAGATCTGCCCATTCAGTGTTTTTTTTTTTTAGCCAAAAAAACATTTGGTATATTAAAAATAATATAAAAAAGGGTCACACTGCTGGTTTGGGATGGGGATTTTGTGTTTTAAACTCAACATTATAGATTTAAAAGCTGTATCTCAAGACTAAACCTGTCAGTCTTCAAGAAGCCCTGTAGTGCAAAGTTATTCTTAAATGTATTATCATGGGTAATCTCCTTAATCCAAATTACTAGCGAGGTCTGCTCTCCAACACTGACTCCTAGGCTGGAAGGCTGCCAGTTCCTGGCTGTAGGATTGAGTCGCTCTACAGGTCACTCCCCACCAGAGTTGACGTGGTTGACAACATAATTCTGCTGCCATCACCTAGGGATTTAATTTGTTCTTGTTGTTCATTTCAAACAGTTTACTGTGTTGAAAAGTATTCATCTTAATAACCAGCGTTTCCTGTGATGGTAGCAATGGAAAGTAATACTTTTTGTAGGAAATAAGAGAACATGTGACCCCATTCATTTTCAGTCAGTACGAACATGCTTAGAGGAGGCAAAAGATGAGAAGCGTCCTTAGCTGCAAACGACCCCGCTCGCTGACATTTACATGTGTGTATATTTTTGCCTTCCATGCTACAGCAGGATGTATTTGTGGAGGCTAAAGAAGTGACATTGAGCAAGCGATCCGTTAGCCATGGAATAGCCTTTTGGAATTCCTTCATCTAATTTGAGCCAATCTGGATGCAGAGATGGGTTTTGGTCATCGCTTGGTGCCTGGTTTCATGGAAACGCTTTATATCTGTGAAAACGTACAGAGGGTGTTGAGCTGTCTAGCGAGGGTATTGTTGTCTAATTGGATCACGTAGACAGAGGGAGGGTTAGTTCTCACTCACAACCTCGATACTAATTGCTATTGATGTACTTACACCCGTCCACCAGTGCACGTGTCTCATGAAGCAGTGGTTGACCCGCACGTTCATATTTATTCAGAGAAGCACACATGAGCTAACTCGGGGGGGGGGGGGGGGGGGCGGGTGGGGGGGGGCTGGGTCTTTTAACAGTAAGGAGCTGCAAAGTCTTATTTTAGCCTTTAAGAAATCTAGATATGCATTCATGAACTTTTTTTTTTTTTTTAATGATAAATATGAATTGTGTATTTCTTCTTTTGGCATGAACAAAACCAAAATAAAAAAAAAAAACATAGCATCTCTCAAATGTGTTTTTCTTTCTCCTCATTACTTAAATGTATGACAGAAGCTCAAATAACTTATTTTCAAAATGAAAGATGCTCTGAGCCAAACAGGATAATTTCAGTGAAGCTCTGGGTAACTGGTGTTGTGCAGAATAAGATAATATGTGCTTTTAACTCATAAAAGATCAAACTTTTTACCAAAGTTTTAATTTGCATATAAAATCTGTGCATTCTGGAGGTAGCGTTGAGCAAACAAGACATCTTCAGATCAACAGGGATGTAAAAACCTTAATAGTTTGTCATCTATGTGCGCCTCAGTTATCAATTTATAAATGTAACCAATCTAAATTAAATAAGTGATAATTAAGTAATCATTACTTTAAAAAAAAATTGCCATTGTATTTTTCTTTTTTGTTGTTGTTCTTTTTTTTCCTTCTTTGTCCTCAGCAGTCTTACACTGTTGGGTTTTATTATTTTAGTTTAGGGTTTGGACCTCGGTAGTCTTGGTTTTCAGGTTTTCTTTGTTTTCTTTAGGTAGTTTTTGTTAGGCAGCCCCTAGCAGTGAGCTGCTGACTCGGACAGCCGACAGGGCTGGGTCAGCAGTCTCCCTGACCTTATTTTATGTTTGGCCAAGGAGCCACCATGGAGAGATAAAAGAGCCACATGTGACTCTGGAGCTGCAGGTTGCAGACCCTTCAGCTAACTGAAAGCATAGTCTTAAATTTAGATTTGAGAAAGTTGTTGTTGTGGCTACATCTTCATAAAATATAGATATTTTTGAAAGTGAGGAGTTTTCTTGTTCCTTTCTCCAGAATGGCAGTGGACATCTACGACACTCAGTACCTCCTCATCCTGGCCCCCTCCCTGGTTATCGCCCTCATGTTCCTCTTCTTCTGGCTCTTCATGAAGGAAACCTCTTATGACGAGGTGCTGGCTAGGCAGAAACGCGACCTGAAGCTGCCGCCCACCAAGCCAGACCTCCGAAAGAAGAATGAAAAGAAAAAGGGCAAAAAGAAGGAGACTGCCAGCGGAGGGACAGCTGGAGGAGGCGGGGGAGAGTCCGAGGAAGATCTGAAGGATTTCAATGTGGCTGACGGGGCTGAGAGCTCCAGTCTGGAGGAGGAACCTGCACCCGTGATTGCCCCAGCGCCTCCGGCACCTGCGGCCTACGAGCCCGTTTCGTTGTCTCCAGCGGCTCCTGTCAGCTTGAGGGAGAGAAAGAAGAAGGAGAAAAAAGCTGCAAAGGCTGCTGCTAACGCCGCTGCAGCAGCCTTGCTCTCAGAGGAGCTGGAAGTGAACGACTCCAAGCCGGTCAGCCACAAACCGGAGATGCAAGTGAACGCAAGCAAGCCATTAGGGTCGTCTCCTCCTCCTCCACAGCCTGAGGTCCAGGCTCCAATTCTGCCTCCAGTTCAAGCTCCAGTTCAGGCTCAGACACCTCCCCAAGTATCTGGGAAGAAGAAGGAAAAGAAGAAGCAGAAAGTGGAGGCTGGTCAGTGATTTAGCATTTTGTTTGAACTAAAAATAATTTCCATTTTCAAATTAAAGGTTTATATTGTGCTTCTTGTCACTTTCCAGGTAATGTTCAGCAGTTAGAGGTGAAAGCAGAGCAAGCTCCAGCACCAAACAAGAAGGAAGCCCCCCCAGCAGCAGAAACCAACGTTTCTGATGCTCCCAGTGGGAAAAAGAAAAACTCTGCCAAGAAGCAAAAGACTGAACCTGGTAATGAGGATGAATCATTTTTCTGTACTGAACTATATCACAGTTTTTCTAATAATAAAACTTTTTTCCTTCCTAAAAAACAGTCGATGAAGCCAGCATTTTGTCAAGTTCAGCCGCTTCAGCAAACCACCAGGCCCCTCATAATGAGGATTTACCATCCAAAGGGTCTGGCAAGAAACACAAGAATGAGACGGATAAAGGTAATCCACCTCGACCCTACTCCACAGCCTAAGATGGTTATTGTTGTTTGATTCCGACCTGCTGCTCTAACAGAGAACGCTGGGCTGAAGCTGAAGGAGCTGCTTTCTGGTCTGTCCAGCCTGGTTCTGTCAGAAGCAGAAGCCGTCAGTGTGCTGGCTCTCATAAGAGAGAAGAGCCCTAATGCCTTAGATGCCTGGCACAAAGTGAGTCTCAATGAGTTAGGTACCAGCATTATTTTCAGTTGTATGTAAGCCTTAACGTTGAGTACTTGCTTTGTAAATGTTCTTAAGTCGTCAGGCAGGCCTGACCCTGCCGCTCAGGAACGAGAGAAACGTCTTACCACTCTGCAGGAGGAAGCTTCCATCGCCAAAGACAAAGTGAAACAGCTCAGCCAGGTCTGCACCTTAGCTTTCTGCTAAGTTGTTTTAAATGTGTCTAAGCATGACATGGCATTTTTAGTAGAGCTGGGTATCGCATGGATCGATTTGATTCAGATTTTCTTTCTATTCACTCATTTCAATTTGATTCAATTACATTTTGAGTTTACACATTTTTTTAGAAATACATTAATAATACCATACATGGATTCTCAAACGGAGAAGCTCTAACAACTGGTCTTTCTCTCTTGGAGTGTGCTCCAGTTTAGCCACTAGGTGGCAATCGTTATACCATTACACCTTATTCCAGAGGAAGAAGAAAGTATGAGCAAAAAACTGTTTTAGACAACAAATACTTACTTTAAAATATTTCTTTAAAAGAGTTTGGAAAACTCATGCCTGTGAGTTTATGAGGATGTGTATTTAGTCAGCAATGTATGTTTAGATCGACCGAGCGTTGGTATCAGCAATCCTATGGAAAATCCCATTATACTTTAGCATCAAGCTAGCAGACTTTAGTGTCATGCGTGAGATCGATCTTTACTTTTATTGATTGATTATAGGTCTAAGATTCTCAGATCGATTTTACCAGCCCTAATTTTGAGACGATGTGTATTTAGTTCTAAAAGATTTTTGTGCCCTCTGAAGGAGCTTCAGGTTGAGAAGCAAAAGACGGGGCGAGTGGAGGCCATGATGAGAGAACAGCGAGGAGCCATGGAGAAAGAGCTGGGAACATGCAGGCTAAAGCGCAGGGAAGCTACCAGGATCTTCAAGCCATGCAAATAAAGGTGAAGCAACAATGTGCTTGCATGTCCAAACTGACCACAGATCGGGTATTACTGCACAGCAACATGTGAAGGGGAAAGAGTTTCCATGTGGAGTGGCGTTGGAGTGAATCTGGCTGTTTGTGTGCAGTTTCAGCAGGTGAGGGAGCAGCTGGAAAGCCAGATCTCACGGCTGCAGCAGGAGAACGGGATCCTGAGGGATGCAGTCAGCTCAGCCACCAACCAGATGGAGAACAAGTTGGTTGCTGAATTTCTTTCCTGTTTTGTATAAAACACATGGTTAGCCAGTCATTCAATGCATCATTTATTTCTGTTTCATTGATACTTTTCCCTACATACTATCAATTCAGAAAAATCTTGCTTTTATGTTGTTTTTCATGTCCCAGCACCTTTAATTTCCCTTTTGATTTTTTTAAGCATAGATTTAATGCGAGTTGGGTTGCTTTAGGCTTGTAGCAGCCTGCGCCTCCAACAGCCTCCCATCATATTTGCTCATTAACTATTTTCATATCCTGTGCTTTTAAAGGAATTCAGCAGAGCTGAACAAGCTGCGCTCGGAGTACGCCGGTCTGATGAAAGAGCTGGCAGACAGCAACAGCAAGCTGCAGCAGGAGGAGCACCAGAGGAAGTCACTGGAGGTCAGCTACAAGCAGAACGTGTCCCAGCTGGAGGTACGGCCATCCAGATGCACGGCCTGTTTTCTTAGGCTGCCCTTCATCATCCCCGACTGAGACAAAAAAAAAAATGTACATAGTTTTATGAAACCTGGGAGTCCAGTTGGACTTTTAATGTGGTCGGAGGGTGTGGTGGCACTGGAGGGGAAATGGGAGGAGGTCACAGTCCAAATACTGAGTGGGGTTGTGGGAAACAGAACCTGAGATGGGAGGGTTTGTTGGTTTAGGAAGCAGGAATGTTTGAGGCATTGTGGTGTGTATAAACGCTCTTCCTGGTAGACACTCGGATCAGGCTTTGAAGTTTTTTATTTTTTAATGCAGAGTGAACGTAGGACAAAAATGTAAAATTCTGTCTTAAATGATGAGTCAAAATTCTTTAAAAAAATTCTAGCATAATTTAAATGTATTTTCACTTTTTTCCTGTAACTATTGCTTCAACTGTGCTAAGACTCTTTAAGTTTTGTGTACTTGTGTAATGTAGGCATTTCACATGAGTTTCTTCATTGCCAGGCCCAACTACAGGATGCAAAACGCAGCTGGGAAGAATTGCAAAACTTCCTCCACAATGTCAACGCTGAAAGAGAGAAACTTCAGGCCTCCAAGCAAGGTAATGCATTCTAACACCAGATTTTTGTAAGAAGAAGCTGCTAATGTCCAGGAAGTGACTCAGCCGATGTCTGCAGAGCTCCACAGCCAGCTGATAGCAGCTGAGTCAGAGATGAACAGCAAGAACAAGGAGATCCAGGGCCTCCACAGCAGCCTGACTGAAGCCATGGTGTCACAGGAGCGGCTGGAGCAGAGAGTGATGGAGATATCTCAGCGCAGTATTTCTGATGACTCCCTGCAGGTGCAGGTCCAGGTGAGGCTGACTTTTAAGAGTGGAATGAAAAAAAGTGAGAATAAGGGGATGGAGCTCATCAACACGATGTATTTCAACAGGAACTGCTGAATGAAAACAAGAGTCTTCAGGTCCAGAATGAAAGCTTGCAGGCCCAGTTCTCCTCACAGGTATGGATCACCGTCGCCCATCAGTGATCAAAAGATCCACACAGTCATGTTAAAGTATTTCATTCTCCGTCTCATATCTAGGCAAACCATGTCTCCCACATCGAAGAGCTCCAAAAGCTGTGAGCACTACTTTTATTTTTTTTGCTGTCAACTACATTTCAGGTGATGCTGGTGGTTTTTAATCATATCTGTTTTTGTTTTTTTTAGACTTGCTGAGAAGGAACTGCAGAGGAAAAGTCTGGAGGATTCTCTGAATGCAGAGAGGAGCAGTGGGGCCAGTAGAGAAACTAATATGCAGGTTAAGAGAAGCGTTACTTCATGTACAAACCCAATCTTTAACCCTTTTACTCTGTAGCTTCAGTGTTCTATCAACTATTGGAACTCTTCAACCGTTTATGCAATTAAGTCCAGCGGATTCTGAAGCGCAGAAAAGCAGCTTTTTACATTCATAATATTTTGTACATCTGTGTGAAGCCAATATGACGAGTCACTTTTCTCTGCGTCAGAATCAGCGGGGTATTTTCATGTCCTCAGCAACAGCTTCAGTGTTAAAGTATTAAACAACCATATGTTAAATATGACATATGATATCTAATGTTCTTAATGCTTTTTTATGCGCGGAATTTGATTTCTAGCTCTATGGTAATATTTTGTTGGACATTTTTGACTTGTCCTTGTGTGTTTTTGCAGGCTTTGCACAAAGAGAACATGTCATTAAAGGCAGAGACTCAGAAACTGCAGGCCCAGATTTCTGAACAGGTCAGCTTTTGTACCTGGACTGTTCTGACCCATTTAGTAGTTCAGATGTGTGGTTCTCCTGTCTCACACTGAGGATTTTTTGTCCCCACAGGCTGCTTCCCAGCTGGCTCTCGAGCAGTTCCAGAAGAGGTTGGTGAAACATTTGGAAAATACTTCTGTGACTTTATTTCTAAAAGAAAACTGAAAATTAACAAACCTGAACTGCTTCCCTCAGTGTCCAGGAGAAGGAGGAGAACATGAAAACCGTAGAGGGCCTGTTGGAGAAGGGCCTCATCGAGGTGGCCAACAAGGAGGAGGAGCTAAAAGTGAGCGCTCTCACCATTTGATGATTTTTCTGTCTGTGTTTTCTCACATGCAAACGTTTCAAACTGACATTTTTGATTCAATGCAGGCGGTAAAAGAAGAGAAAGAAGCACTTCAGCGTGAAATTGAAACCATTAAAATAAAGATGGCAGAACAGGTAATGACCAAAATTGGTTTTTAAAATAATTTTTTGGTTATGACACGTGAATCTCTTCATTTGAATTCTTCCTTCTTTAAAGGCATCTTCACCATTGATAGAAGAACTCACAACCAAGTAAGATCAATGACATCAATTTAGTTATTTTTGAGTTAAAAAAAATGTAAACGTTTTTCTTCATTAATTTTGAGATTAAAAGACTTAAGTAATTGCTGTAGCTTCTTCAGTATGATACAGAAGCTGCTCTTTGTGAGATTTCGGAGTAAAAGTCCAATGGATAAGAAGCTGAATGCTGTTGGATTTGTTTAGAGGCATAGATATAACTATATATGGCATTAACATGTGGACAAAAATAATAAATGCACTTGTTATATTGTTAATGTTTATTTTTGTAATGTATTACATTATAGCTGATGTATTAGCTTAGACAGCTAAATTCATTTTCCCCTTTTCCATAAAAAAACATTAAGGTAAATTCCTTGCACCTCCCCATGACACACCCCAGCTAGTTATTCGTTTCATAATCACTTCTGCATTCCTAAAAAGCTGTTTCTTACTACTTATGTTTAGCATAAACATATCAGAGTTTCTTGTCTTACTGTTCTGCACAGGCTCCAAGAGAAGGATTTGAAGCTGAAATCAATGGAAACGAGTCTACAAGCAGAACTGGACACCCGCTCTTCCCAAGAAAAGACAATTGAGGTGTGGACCCCTCCAGCAGTTTTCGGCAAATAAAATACCAGTTCTATGTTTGACCTCCTTCTGCTTTGTTGTTGTTTTTTTCAGGCTCTGCAGAAGCAACTGGCTGACCTCCAGGAACATTTGGAGCAGCAGAAGAAGACGTCGGAGGAGCTGTCCAGTTCTAGCGTTCAGCTCGAGGAGCTCCGGGATCAGTATGCCAGCGCTACGCTTAACCATGCAGAGCATGGCTTATGCCAGAAATCTGATCAGTAATTCTGAACTTTCAGGCTTGTTGTGAAGGAGCAGAAAATCCAACAGCTGCAGGCGGAGTTGGAGGCAAGGACGAAGGAGTTGAGTACAACGGGAGAGCCGGTGGTATACCAGGTGAGAAGATCCCAGATGGAGATGCTTTTTTTGTTTTGTATTTCTGCATCTTTTATTTTGTCTCTCTTTGCTGTGAGCTTCAACACGTCTCATCTTCTGCTCACACAGCAGTGCCACTCAGGATTTCCGAGCCCGGAGCTGGTAGCTGCGTGAGTAGCTTCCCTTTCTCCAGGTGTTCACCTCAATCTGTAAGATGTCTTTTCTAACAGGCATCTGTCACTTGTCAGGTTGTCGGAGAAGGAGCAGCAGCTCTGCAGTCTGCAGGAGGAGCTGGAGCTTCACAGAAAAAAGAACAATGTAGGTTTCCTACAGCTGATCCGAGCTCTTGCAGATTTGCTCTGTGACAAATCACCTTCCACCTCCCCTTCTGTCCGTTACAACAAAACATTTTCCTCACACAGTTCTGCACATCGCATACGTCCGAGCTCCCTGTCCTCCACTGCCACTTTGCATGGCCCGTTTTTGTTTGTTTTTTCTTTTTCTTTTGTAAGTCCACCAGAAGTTTTTGGTATTGGTTGCATTTGCAACATAAATTCGCTTTTAGCACTGTTCATGGACTGAGATTGCATTATCTGAGCTTTCCATGAGAGGGCGTCCTGCTCATGTTTGTTGTAAATATCTGTACTGTTTTTATCGTGCCGACCGTGCATATGTCTTTACCGTGCATATGTCTTTACCCCCAAATGTGAGCCTGGGACTCTGATGGCTTTGAAAAATTACTTCATTTCTTTCTACTTGTATGGAGCTCAGTTGGGGCCATAATGTTTGTTTGTTTGTTTGTTTGCTGGTCAATTTAGGAGATATACAGTCGTACTTGGAGTGTCCAAACACAAATATTGTCTGGCAATTAAACTTTCGAGTGTAGTGCATACTTTCTGATAAATAAATCAGTTTTTATTCACACCGTACAGCCAGAAGCAGTTTGTTCTCAATTGCTGCTGAATGCTGGGTAATGCTTGGTGTGAGAAGGGCAGTGTAGGACATTTTAAAAAAAAAGCAGTTGAACAAAAAAAAACTTTATTGGAGTTTTCTTTGTGGACTTTAGCATGAACACGTGTTTATTTCTCTAAAATTAAAATACTTTCACTGCAATTGGCATGGTTTTATGGAATGCTAGAACCCTTTGTTCCTGGGGTTCCTGAAGGCAACACCAGCAAGATACAACTTTCCATCACACTTTCCATTTTAGATCACACCTGATGCCACACACTGATGCCACGCCCTTTTTGGCAAATGAGGGTCAGATGTTGGAAACTGAAACATTTTTTTATCTTAAAGTGGGAAAAAAAGAATAAAAAAACAAAAAATCTGTAACTAAAGAAGGAATATTTGAAACTGTATATCATTAAGTTTTGCATTTGAATGGTAAACTAATTTAAATTCATCAAAAAATTACCCAAATGAAAAAACAAGGAACCTTTTCAAAATGAAGCAATATGCTGAATATTTTGTTATATTACATTAAAACTAGTTTTTAGATTTTTCTTTTAAACGATCATAATTGCCCTGATTTAGCTCCATCTACCAGGGGATTAAACAGTTTGTTTATATCTTAGAAAAAAGAGGCATTCAGATCCATCTGCTCCCTCTAGCAGGCTGTGTTTGAGGGTCACAACATGCATTTCTTCTGAGGCTGAACTGAAAGTAGTATCTCTTTGGAACTGACCAAAACAGGAGCTTCGGGAGAAAAACTGGAGTGCAATGGAAGCTCTATCAGCCACCGAGTCCATGCTTCAAGGAAAACTCAGCAAAGCTGTCAAGGTTCGACACCCCCCACCTGCTTCATTCTCAGTCCAATCTGATGCATCCCCCTCCGAAACGCCGTATTTTGCCATAAATCACACAGTGAACCCTCCTCTCTGGTTCCTTAACAACACTGCGTACTCATTTACCTGCTTATCAATTGCTTATTTTTACTGTTTTGGCTCAAGAACTTAAATCTGTTATAACCTGCATGCATATTTTTATGAATCAATCTGTTTGATTAAATTATGAATGGGATTTTTTGTTATGCAAAGCTCAGTGATGCTTGGAAATGAGTGTGCAGTGATGATCACTAGATGAAGATCCATCATTATTGTTTTTCCACTGTCTTTGTTTCGTTTATGTGTGGCATGGCATGTTCTCTCCCTTCTGCTTTTGTCGGGCAGTGCATACGTCAAGTAATCCAAAATGCATTTCTAATGTCATTTGCTCTTTTGGTTTCTTTTAATCATTCATTCAACCCTGTTAATTGTTGCAAATAGGTCCTGAAACCTTTTCTGTGAAGGAAAAGTCCAGTTAAATTGACAGTTTTCAGTTGCTGGTTCTTCTAAAGTCATGAAGGTGGCAAAAAGATATGGATTTTTAAAAAATAATTCAGATTAATTATAAAGTTTTGGTCCTGTCAACTGATGGGAAAAATGGTTCTAACACCGGCACTTATCAATCAAATGAGGTCTTTTTCAGAGGTCTGCTGGAAAGAGTGACTCGGCATCTTTTGAGGATGGTCATTTATTCTGATTTTACTGGACTTCTTGTTGTGGGCAGTGATTAGCATGAACATTAGTCATGTTGTTGGTTCCAGTTATAACTTTTGGAGCCTTTTTTTTTTAATGGAGGAAAGGCATTTACTGTTTGAAACTGACGAGAAAGGTTAAAGGTTGTGATCCAAGTTGAGTAGATGTTGGTCTCAATCAAAAACACAAGAAGGCGGTTTGATCTTGTCTGATTGGATCAAACCTGTGAGCACACATGATCTGCACTGTTTGAACGGCGAATTTTTCATCTTTTCTCCTTGTTTTTTTGTGTTTGTACGCTGCAGGAGCACGAGGCAGCACTGGCTTTGTCTCAAGCGCAGTGTCGAGATGTTCTGCACAGACTTCTGCCTCATGTGCCTCTGCCTTCAGGACAGGTAGCAAAGACAGGATTTGTACCTTTAACTCTGTTGTGTTTCAAAATATTTTCAGAAGTTGGGTTTTTAATTTTTTTTTCTATGTTTTCAAATTTCCTCCAGAACCATCAGGAGTGGCTTCAAAGATTTGAGAATGCAGCAGCGGAAAGTACAGATACACAATCCAATCAAGCATCAGTGGACTCTGAGGTAATAAATGTAGATAAATAAAAATAGTTGTTCATTGTTTAAAAAATAAAAAACTGCTGTTCTTTGAACAGGGATTGACTGAAAAACTGAAGGAAGCGGAGGAAACCCAAAGGAATCTAAAGAAAGACTGTGAAACGTATAAGAAAGTTTTGGCAGAGACGGTGAGAGAATCTTTTTGGTTTTGGTTTTGTTTTTGTGGTCGGTAGTTCTAACTCCCTCCTGAACCCACAGGAGGGCATATTGCAGCGCCTCCAGAGCAGTGTCGAGCAGGAGGAGTCCCGCTGGAAAAAGATGGTGCAGTCATCGCAGGACGAGCTTAAGAGAGGTACGTTTTCAGGTAACCACCTCATTTGTATCCAAAACTGTCATTTTTATTCATTTTTTTTGTTTTTTTTACACTTAGATGAGCCGGAAAGTTTTAAGTTTAGAGCAAGAGATTGAAAGACTGACTGATGGAGGAGAACTGGAGAACGTAAGTTCTTTTTAAGCATAATTTGTATATTTAAATCCCCTATCTAATAGTTAATTACACTTTTCCTGTTCAGCTGAGAAGAGAAAAGCAGCACTTGGAGTCTGAGCTAGAGAGGGCAGAGCACGAGAGCGCCACCTATGTAACAGAAGTCAGAGAGGTAAGCAGAGCGAAGAGTTCACTGTGATCCTCAGATGTGAGTCATGGAGCAGCTCCAGGTTCATTTGAGTCTCTTTATTGAACGCTGGCTAATCAGTGGGGTTTAAAAAACAAATTCTCAGCAGGAGCACTGATGTGAGTGTGTGGTGTTTGATGAAACATCCTGTCAAACCTAATTTCAGCTCAAAGATCTGTTGACTGAGTTGCAGACCAGACTTGATGGCTCTTATACAGAAGCTAACAGACAGAATGAGGAGCTGACTTTGGTAAGCCTGGATCACCCTCTAGCTAGGGTTTCCTCAAAATCTATCCCTTTGTAGAAGAGGCGCTCTAGACTTGGAACCAACATTTCCTGCAATGTTGAAACTAACCTTCTTTTTGGGCCTTTTTTCTTTACAAACCTTCTCTAAAACACGTCTCTTCCTGCAGAGGCCAGGAACCAGCACCAGCTCTTACTAACTCTATCTTCTCACTTCTCAGTCTGTGTTACCTCACACAGTTTGCTTTGCACACCACAGTTTGAGATTTCGGGCTTATCATGGGATGTAAACATTCAGGAGTTTATTTTTGGGTCTGTGCTCAAACCAGAAACCCCTTTATCAAATGTTTTACTGATTAAACAAAGTTGCTGTTTTTCTAGCAACCCAATATTAGCAAAATCAAAGCTTTGTTTCCTTTTTCATCAGAAAGGAAATTATTGTGATTCTTAAAGTGTTTTCACTCAAAAATACACTTCCTGATACAAACTTTCCATCCTTTTAAAATCCTTTGTGTCTCATGCTGAGCTGTCTAGATAGGAAGTCATAATTTTAATGTCCAAACCAGCACAGTGAATTCTGTTTCTGCACTTTTCTAAATGTTAGATGTTATATTTGGAGGAGTATAGTCGTTTACAGTTCTGACGTTTTGATTCCAGCTGAAAACTCGGCTCACTGAGACGCTGTCAAAATTGGAGGCAGAGGAGAACGAGAGGCAAAAGGTGGCTGGTGACCTTTACAAGGTAAGCATTTAGAGTTTTTGATTCAAGTGCAGACCGAGTTATCAGTGGACTGAACTTCCTGTTTCTCCACACAGGCCCAGCAGTCTCTTGAACTCATCCAGGGGGAGCTCTCAAACCTAACGGACAGCGCAGATGACTTGATCGAGAACAGCAGTCTGTCGTCACAGAGAGTAAGAGACAGCAGTTTGCGTCACCTGAAGTAGTAAAAACATAGCTAACAGTGGAGTGTCCGGCAGGAGGAGATGGACAAGAAGGAGAGGATGACTGCAGGACTCAATCAAACCGTTCGAGAAATGCAGCAGCTCCTCCAGGCTGTCAGCAAACAACTCACTAAGGGACAAGATGGAGTAAGTTTCAGTCAGATGCTGCATCATGGCGCCGCTACACCTTTTTAAATGCTGTTTGATTCTGTGTGTTTTCCTCCAGGAGGCGGAAAAAGACCTTCCTAAGGTATAGTGGGAGCAGAGCAGAGCAACAAGCAGCCACTCCCACTGCACTACACAAAGGCCACCTTTGAGCTTTTCTCCACCCTACCAAACTGTACCGCCACAGCCAGCCACCTCCCTCGACTCCCCCGCCCTCTGCACCGATGTTTTGGGAAGCCTGTTGGCTACCAGGGAGCAGGCAATGGTTCAATTCTCAACACTCCAGGCACAGCACCAAAACACAAACTACTCCACTCCAGCCACATTCCTTTTTTGTTTTTTTGATTTCCTGTTTTGCACCATCTCCAGTCCATTTTTATTTTTGTCTCTGAACTAAAAATAAAAAAATGACCTCAAGCTTAACTTAAACTGTTCGGCAACTGTTCCTCTGTTTTAAGGCACCTGTATTTTTAAAGTGAAACCCTTTTGAATACTGCAGTCGCTTTTATTTGTCTAGACCAGAGAGGTACATGTTTCCAGTTTATGAACAAACTGTTTTTTTTTTTTTTCTCTCCAGTCTGTTTTTTCTTAACTTAAAGACATGTATTGTTTAAATGTACCAGTTAGGACCTGCTGAAATACACTATTGTTTCTGATCTGATGATTTGCCTTCTGACTCGAGAACTAAACTGTACACCCTCCACCCATTGCTCCTTGTGTACCTTGGTTCAGTATTTGGGAGACGGAAGACCCGAAGGAGGTCACTACGGGTCACTACGTGACTGTAATTTAGGTGATGCATGAACAACTTGTAGTCAAGTCTGTACTGCAGCTGTTAAGAGAAGGGAGTCTGTCACCCTGGATGTGAACGGAAGTGGTTTAAAGGTTTTTAATCCTACTGTAACTACTCTAGAAATAAGCATCCCATATCATATGTAATCAAACCTGCTAAATTGTTAAGTTCATTAACTGAAGAGTTTTTTTCTTTTTGTAATGGGTGATGTTAATAAAAGGGATGCTTAATAACTTATGTTCTGAGTTTTTATTTTCTGCTTTTTTCTACTGCAATTTCTTTTTTAACCACTTGGGGGCAGCAGTTAACCTCAGGTTCTACTATAAAACATTATAGCAGACAGATTAGCAGCATGGGATAAACTTGTTTAATGTGTTTGTTGTGATATTTTAAACAAAGTGGTAAGGTTACTTCTACTTTTTCAGCAGTAACATTTTTTCTAAAGAGTTAGCAAGATCCTTGTGGAAACTGAATTGTTTTAGCCCAGCAGTGGATGGGACACATAACCCTTCAATCAGAAATTCAGCTTTAACTTCAAATCTAGCAAATTTAACCATTATTAAAACTAGGCCAGTTGTATTTTTTTTTATGTCCAACATATCGCCAATCTGCACAGAACGTGCTTTAATTGTTAAGACCACAAAAACATTATTTTTGGCTTTGGATTTTGTTAAATATTTTTAAAAAGTAAGCACTATTATTTTTTTCTACATAATAAATATTTAATTATCGTGGCAGTATTGTAAAAAAAAAGATGAATAAAAGCAACTTCTAATATGAATCCACAAAGACACAGCTCTATATTAAGCAATTCCTCATCTATGCTTTTTTTTTCAAGCTTATTGTTTTTATAGTTTATGTAAAATTACAAAAAAAAAAACATTGTTTCCCAAATCAAATATATATTCACACAAAAGTAATTTAGACAAATAGAACTCATCCGGGCTAAAAACCTACTATCGCCCTCTGGTGTCAATTTCCTGTAACTGCAAGAACCCGCTCTTCCTCCTGCAGCTTTATTTGACACTTCCTGTTGCAGTCTCGAATGCAATAAAACATTTTAGCTGAGCACAGTTTCTAATTATGATTCAATGCTACGCAATAACTCAAAATGCCTGATTTAATCATATTTCAAGTGCACCACTACAGTAAAAAAACAAGAAGAGAATAAGATGCTTCAGTTTAATAGCAAAGTGCAGTAATCCGAGAAGATCTTTCTGCATTTTACCTTCAGTGCTAACATCCAAATAGATGTAATAAAATCTGAAAATGCTGTCAGGATAAACAAATATACTTGGGGTGTATTTATATTAATTTTTTTAATCTTTCATCATTTCCAGATTTATCAGTTTTGGGGTCATTTTAGCTTCTCTGGAAGTGAATCCAAGTTGACTTTATCTGCACAGAAAGCTGTTGCACTCCTGCATGTTAAAAGGCTTTTATAACAACAACACTGTTGTGCTAGCTAAGTGGGAGGGGGTGTCAGGTCAGAGCACAAGCGATGTGGAATCAGCACATTCCTTACATACTCCTACACTGTCATGCTCCAGTCAGCTGATTGGATATCTGGATTTTTCTTTCTTTCTTTCTGTCTTTCATGGAAAACTCTCGACACATCCTGCAGTAACTGTATCTTCAGTTTGGTTGATCATCTGAACTCTGGTTGCAATCCGGGAAAAGTAAATGCTTCCAAACTCCTTCTCAGTCAAAGGGTCCTTACTGGCTCGGAAGTTTTTAATGATCTGAAATGATAAATAATCCTGAGTTCTTGGAGAAAACCCTGACACCTTGTTGATAAGCCCAGCATTAAAGTTTCCCAAATAAAATCAAACGTCCACGCGTAAACTCTGACAAAGATCAGTTAGGAAGTCAGCATTGCTCACAAGCTTTTTGTTGTGCAATGTTGCCTGTTGCAGTAGGCCTCTGCGCTGCATGCTTCTTGCCTAACATTCGACTCCTCCTACTAAACATAGATCTGACGGGCGCTACGCCAGCACAACTTCAGCAAAGCAGCCCACTCCCTGCATCTGCTCTCCATCAGTTTGGTATGTACTGCAGAGCCTTTGATCCCCCCCACCCCCCCAGTTCTACTGTATTTTTGTGAATTTTAAAACAGAACCAATCAAAGCCAATGATTTCAATAATAGTAATAGTCATTGGATTAAAGTAAAGCATAGCTATATAATCATGCAAATAGCAACTTTAAAATATATATTATTAAAGACCATAGTTTAGTTGCAGCTTAATTTATGCACAACTACATGCCATTAGGATGTATAATGTACAGCTATGAACACATATTTTACTTATATTTCTTGGTGTATGAGAACATTTCTCCTTTGGCTCCATGATCACTACTACCTATTGTTTTGTTGGAGGTAGCAGACTTTGAAAAAAACACCAGCTCAAACCAAAGGCCGTAATTACAAAGACTGGGCAGGAACTAAAGGGATTTAGGGCAGTTATGGTGGTTCTTGTGAAACAAGACAAAGGCTGTAAAGTGTTGCTGACACAGCAAGACAAAAGAGGAGAACTGGCACATTCATCAGAAAGCCGTGAGAAGAACTGGGCATATTTGGAAGCAGAGAGGGTCTTGACTTCCTTATAGATGCACTCACATGAATGTGTCTGCAAGCTCTTGTTGTAAGATGTAATTAAGATAATTACAAAGCTACTGTGCTATTATACTGAGCTGGAAATTCCAACTATACAGCCAGTTAGAGCTATTTTATTGCATAGTGAGTGTGTATTAATGCATAGTGAATCCATACAAGAAAACAAATTGTATGCTGGTCAAAATCAATAAAAAAAACATTTTCAAGCACACAAATAAGCAGAAATGCCATTAGCACAATCAGTCCCACATTATCAGAGTTCAGAAAAGCCCTAATCAAATAAAGCCTTTAAAGAGCTCAAGGGGGGTAACTGACAGAATGAGTAAATCTGATTTCCTTTTCTTTGCACTCAGGAAAAATACCAGAATGATCATTTTCAGTGGGTTTCCTACTGATGGAGTAGGCTTGACTTCAACGAAAACAGTTAATTCATTATAATGTTCCATGCTTCAAAAATAGAAGAAAAAAAACCTTAAATATTAGTCAATCGACGAAGACGGTAAATGATAAAAATCCACACACATTTTAAAAGAAGCGAGTCATAAGTATGACTGCTTTAAGAATTCCCAGATTGTACTCTTTGTTTACATAACAGAACTTTCCATGTATTCACAGAAGCGGGTGATTAAAATAATTGTCAATGTATTACTTTGAGTAAATTGTTTATAAAATAAGAAACTTGAGCACAAAATATCTTTTTAGAATTTATTTAACATGATTACACGAGTGGAGACATTAGCAATTCATTAGAAAGGCGGGATCCAAAGGAGAATCTGTGAGAAACCCCCCCTACAATAAGTGAAGAACAAGTGAATGGTACATTCCGGCCCTTCTCCTCGCTGTTTTTGTATCTGCTTGAGAGCGGATTCAAGCGCCAACTAAGTTACGTTTCCTATATTCCGCTGAGGAAGTTTGAGAGCAGATAATTTGAGAGGTGGACTCGTTTGGACGCGGACATGTACGCTACTCCGAGTGTGGAGTGAAATGAGAACATGTCGTCTTTTTAAGGCGGAATTGTGGTTATTTATGAGCCACTGCTGTTATTACTGTGTAGCTAACGTAAAACAGTGAAGCCTCATGTTTTCGTCAAGCCAAGAAGAGCACTGCGCCCCGTCCAAAGACCCAGTGAAATACGGAGAACTGGTAGTACTAGGGTAAGTACGACATTACATTAAAAAAACAACATAGTTTTGCATAATGGAGGACTAAAAGAGACAAACGAAGCTAGTTGGTTTAAACATTTTATTTAAGGACATCTTAAGCTTCGTTAGCAACTAGCTAATAATTAGTCGGCACAAGATAACATTGCGACGTTTTGTGTCAGTTTGAGTTAAGCGACACAACCAAGACGACCATAAAGCTCTGAAATTTACGAGCTCACGTTCTTTTACAAAGTAGACATCTGCGCAGGCTCAGAACGAGTACACGTTCCTTTTACAGAGTTTCTGATGTCTCCCGGACGAACAGCGGGACAAAATAACAAAAAAAGACCAGCTGGGTTTCGAACCCTAAAATAAACACGGAGTACTATTTTTCTGCGTACAGAAATAATAACGATGTGCTGTAGCCGAGCAGCTTTGAGGCGCTCCTCCCTGTCTTGAAGTTGGGTTCATGGGGTTTCAGGAATTCGGAAGCTGCGATTGTCCCCACCCCCACTCCTTAGGTTTCTTCCCTTTTCCTGGCATCACTGACTTTGCTTATTGTTTGTTAATACTTAATGATTTTCCAAATTAGTCCATATTTTGTCTTTAAACTCTTCATTTCATGTTCTGTTTATACCAAAACTGGAGTTTAATGGCCAAACAAGGGGCCTGATACCAGGATTGTTGAATATAAGACGTATTAAAAGTCTTTTTTTTTTTTTTTTTTTTTTTTTTAATTATTTCAGTACTTTTAGTGAATTGTGGTTCTTGGCATTAGTATAAAACAACCTAATCAGTGTCTATAACATTGGACTTTCTCCCTTGTTCAAGCTGGGAGTAAAAAATGAATTTAGCGTTGAAAAATAAAGCTTTAATTCTGAAAGTAGGGCATCGGGACACAACTTTAAAGTCATATAAAGTGTTTTATTTACACATCTGATGATTTCATGCCTTTTAAGTCACAATTTAAGGCTAATGATTGCAACACAAAAGTATAACAGGTCAATGTAATGAATGAAAAGCCTTCTTATTGAGACTGATAGCAAAGGACCACAAATATATCAATTTGTTAGAGGAAAAAAAGTGCAAATGAAACATTTCATATCAATCTTATAAATAGAGTGAAACTGTTTCCTCCAGAGATCAGCTTTGTCTTGTGTTATGTCTAATAAAATTACAAGTCTTTTGACTGTTTTATCAGACTTTTACTGTTTCAGATCACTGATCCTGACAATTTTTCCCCCTGAAATTATTTAAATTGGCATGAAGCTGAGCATTTTAACTGAAATTATATGTTTGCTGCATTTTAATTAAGATCGGATGTAAAAATTGATTTAAAGCATATTTTTACACCGCAAAAGTTATTTTACATACACTTTCATTAATCAGTCATATAAATAATGGGATGAAGTTTTTCTTTTCTTGTCTATTCCTTTTCCATTCAGATTGATGAGCAGAAAACTGATAGTTTTTACACCCCCTCCTAGCTGTTAATGTTGTGCGTTCAAGCAACAACTTTTGTCCTGTCTCCGGACGCAAACGTGTGGATTGAATGTGATGGGTGCACAATCGCTGCCGTGACGTCACATCCCATTGATAAAACTGATCTTAGGCGAGATAGCAGACAGCATGGGACAAAGCTTGTTTGAGCTTCCATCTGATTTGTTTCTGCGACCACGGTGGCTCTTATTACTAGCGTGCTCGCACACCCCACCCCATCCTCCAACTGTGATTTCTGCTGGACTGGGTTGGTGCTAGTCAGCGAAACGCAGGGAATGGTGCGGGGGAGCTGCACGGGTATCTTGGAAATGAAAGGGCGGATTGATAAAGACACAGTCTTTGCTTTTACTCAGCTTCCTCTGTTCATTGTAGCTAGCTGACTAGGCCTATTGATTAAACTTTCTATAGTTTGCCATAAAGAACTGCTTGGTAGAGGAAGTGTAAAAAAACATTTATGTTTGGTACATTTGTGTAGACGTCCACTGATTGTTGAGATGCTTTTGTCAGAAATCTCATTCACCATGAAGACCTTTTTTTTGCCATACAGATTGGAATTATTTTACAATTTAGAAGAGTTTTTCCTAAACCTCCACAGGTTGTTATTTTAATTTCTACTGAGATTTATGATTTCTGTCATTATTTAGTATCTTTCTTATAACGAGTGTTTCAAATAAAAGGTGTTTCATGTCATAACTAGAGTCATTTTATGGTAAGCTAGTTGTTTCATGTCATTCCGGAAGAAGAGCTAGCTCGTCTAGGATGGCTACTGGTGAAGGAGCTACTGTTGGCTTCTCGCTGCAGCCCTGGAGGATATGCGATATGCCAGAATCTTTTAATCCTTCTCTTTAGCATCAGAAGGTAAAGCCACTGGCTGTCTGGCACGGGTCAAAAAGGGAAAGTGATCACAATTAGTTGGATCGCTGCTTTTAAAGAACCTGTTCTAGCTAATTTGACACAGTCAGTTTCTGATCCTATTAATATTGATTCTCAGTGTTCTGATAAAAATAAGACACCTAAGGAAGGAGCGACGTCAATGCTATAGAGGAGAAAAGCTATGATGTGTGGTATCTGAAGGTTTCTGTGTATTCTGATTGTGAGACGGCTGTGAAAGAACACCTCAAGTGAAGCCCGATGACTTCTGGGCTCGGATCAGCTGGGATTATTGAAGACAATGTTACTTTGGTGCTGCCTTTTTCAGTGGATTGGGTGTAGTTTGTTTGCAGAACAAATCATTGGCTCTCTGTGGGTGGCTTGTCTTACAGGCCAGCTTTGTGCATTGTGCTGACTGCGACCATGTGTTTCCATGCCGCGCCAGCCATGTGGAGACATGGGACAGGTGGACTAGCTTAGGAGGGAGGTATAGAGGTGTAGGACGAGGCCTTGCTTTTTGTCTAGTTGAAACAAAAGAGGAGAGCTGTCAGATAACTCTGCGGATGCTTGATGCAGCTCCCAGCTGCACTGGAATGCAACGGTCACCTCTCATAGAAACATTTCTGTTGTGGTGATTTAAGCACTCTGTGGTGGCGTTCTCGCTGTGACAGAAGGTCTGAGAGTTGGAGGGCGGTAAAGCCTGGGGTGTCCCAGCTGTAGGAACCAGCCGGTGGACTGAAAGAGAGCCGGAAGGGGCTTTTCCATTCACAAGGAGAAGCCTGGGCGAGGTAGTTTATAGCTCCCAGAAGAAAAAGACTTGAATCATTTAAAAATATGCAAAAAGAAAACAGATTTTAGATGGGGGTTTTTTTTTTTTGGTCAAATTCCTACATTTTTTTTCTTTGCTCCATGCATTTTCGTTTGACGTGTTTCCAAATGTCGCGAGCATCGTAAAATCATTCGCAAAAGAGCAGCTAATGCAGTGTAAGCTCACTGAAATCTGTGGCACCAGAGTGCATTATGTAAGAGCAGACATCATCCAAGGTGACGCTTAGATTACTAACATGGTGTATTAGATTGCCTGTGATGTAATGCGCAGAAAAGCCCTTTTTCAAAACACACACATATTTCTAAATCTCCATGTGTACTTGTTATATGATTACAAGAATTTTGCCTGTAAATCTCATTACACACATCTCTTTGCAGCCGCGAAAACTGTATTTTCATCCGGGATTAAAGAAAGTTCACAAAATCTCTTCATCCCAACCTCCTCTGTGACAGGTACAATGGCTGTCTGCCCAATGGAGATCGGGGTAGACGGAAAAGCAGATTTGCGCTATTCAAGAGGACCAAAGCCAATGGTGTTAAGCCGAGCTCTGTGCACATCCTCAACACACCCCAGGATAGCAAGGTACTGAACAAAAGGCGAATTAGCAAATTAATGAACAAACTTCAATTGCCTGCTTGTCTTTTAAAAATATTGTGGACAAAAAAAATGCACAAAGGCAAGTAAATATGCATTGGGGACACACCTCTCTGGAATGTGTAAATGTGTAGAGTTATAAATACAGTAAACAGGGATAGGTTGGTACTCCAGCTGCAGGAAAATTGCTCTGGTTTGGTGATTCTAGAAGCCCGCCCGACACGTCTCTGAGCTCTTTGTGTTACTGTTGGCGCACCTCACTGTTGACATTTCCAGTTCACTTACTGTAGTTCCTGTCTGGGCCTCATGGATCTTCTCTGGACCAGAAAATCTGCCTAAAAATGCAGTATTCAGTATTTTATGGCTCATCGTGTGCATTGTAACACCAGTTTGAGCTGAATTCAGGCTGCATCTGTTGATCAAACACTGTATGGCCTGTTTAAACAACATGTTGCGTTCGAAGTGGCACAGCAGAGTTATACTTAGAGTGGTTCACAGGGTGCTTGAATAATAACATAGTCTGTTCTTCCCCTTTCAATGTGCCGCTTTGTTACCAGGCTTCATGACGCATAAACTTTAAAGTTTTCCAACTTCAGTCATGTCCTTACGCAGAAATCTTAAAGACAGACTCCAAAGAAAATCGTGTTTTGGTGTTTTTTCTCATGAAAACCGACATATATAGAAATATTAAAACTACATTCCTGAGTATTTCGTTATTCAAATCATTGTGAATCTGTAGGAGACAAAAAAATGTTATTGGAAAAGCCTGGGCGCTACTGTCTGCACAAGCTCCACTCTATTCTGATGCATCCACTTGTAGACAAATAGATCCATGTCCGTCTTTGCTTTCCAGGTCAGAGCCGACCTCTGGTTCTGAGATGAACGGCTAGATAGCTCCAGAATAGCTCGCCACTTTTTGTTGCATACTAATGTTAGGTTTAGGGTGTGAAGGGCTGTAAGACAGCAGGGGAGAGTGTAAACAAATGGATAATGGGAATTGGGGTAGGCTTACTCCACAACTCAGAGTCAAATTTCTTATAAATTCCTGCCACTCTACAGTCCTAGAAAACGTCTTTTGATTTAAGCTCAAATGGCATAATCATAATTAAAAGACCACTTTTATAATAGATCAAAAGATGACCGAGCGAGACTCTAAGAGGTTGTGAGTTTAAGTAATATTAACTGGAAAATGTGTTAAAACCCTTATTCTGTCATGTTATGACACAATCTTTGAATAAACCCAGGATGTTCTTCATGTTGGAGAAGAAACTCACATTTCTGGTGTTCAGGATGCATTTTATTTTCCTTTTTTCCACTCATTCAGAGGTGTGCCACCATATACCATCAGTTTGTGTTGTCTTTGAGCTCATCTTAGCTGCAAACAGGTGGAACATCATCATTTAGTTGCACCACAGTGGATGCATGGCACCATGTGACGACGACACGCTCGCATCTGTCTGATGTTGCAGCAGAGCACGCGGTGGCGGCGGCGGCTCCGCTGACCCACTTTCTCACTGTTGTGCTTCCTGCACGTGACAAAGAGAGAGGGAGGGGGGGTGCTTGGAAAATGAAATTCGCAGATAAGAGTTGGCATGTGGTTAAGTGTTGATGGGACCTGTTTCTGAGGTTAAAGCCACTCCCCCACCCTGTCAGTGCTGCGACCTTGGCTCTACAGCTGGAAGGCAAGCTTGTGTCAAGCTGAAGGTCCCCTTCCCAGGAGGCGTGACCTCACAGGCCTCTGTCCTTCCTGCTTCAGAGAAAAATACGTATTTGTGTTTATTTAGTGGATCATATTATTACTTAATGGGATAAGTACAAATAAATAAAAAACAAGACATTTTCATTTATGTTATATTTATAACAGTTTGTTCTATTTCAGGCCGTGAACAGCAAAGGTCAACACAGCATCTCCTACACACTGTCCAGGAACCACACAGTGGTGGTGGAGTACAGCCATGATAAAGACACAGATATGTTCCAGGTAAAGTTAGCTGCTTTCAGGGTTAGATCAGCATACTATTGAATGATGTGCTCCGTGTCTTCCATCAGCCCCATAACTAATCTGTAGATCTGTAGATCCGCTCCATCCAGTCAACAATGTATTGAGGACATCATGTGTTTTTGGACCATTCTGGCAAAAAAAAAAGAAGGAAATGAAAGAGGAAATATCTGCTTTTCTGTTTGTTCCTCATTAGAACTGCTGACTTTGTCCTATGCTCTTTAAATTAGATTGTTTTTGGCTGCATTGTCCCTATGAAAGAATTGCTAAATCCTAAAGTGAACATTTTAGTCGTTTGATCTTTAGATGCTTTTCAATAAATAAAACTAATGTTTTATTAACTGTTGTTAGCATATATATATTTTAAACACCAGGCAAAATCAAAGTGGATCCAAATGCTTATATTTTACTTTTGTGTCATACAATGTTTAAAATAAGCTGGTTTCCAACGAGGTTAACAAACTGTTGACTGTTTATTTTTTTTAAAGCGCACCGTGTCCTGCATGTCGTCAGTCAGTCTCTGCCGTGCCATGTCTCCAGTACAGAATGCGTTCAGTTTGCCACTTTTGCAAAAATCCTCTATCGCGAGCAGATCATTCTAGAAGACTGAGCTTATGTTTCTGAAAAGGTTTAAATTTGAGAGTTTAAACAAGAGAGGAAAGTATGAAAATGTTCATGTGTGTCTGAGAAATGAACGTAATGCTGGTTATTTTATGAATGTAATTTCTACAATAAACGAGGGAAAACTATTGATGTGCTAATTTAGAGACCCACTCCATTGGAAATCCTGTTTTTTGTGTTTCTGACATGCTTTTTAGTGTTTGTCTCATAATGGTGGACATGAATGAAATAATTTAATATTAAAACTGTTTTTGAGTGTTTCTTTATGTTGGATCATGAGCAAATGAAAAACCTTCTCTACTACAATTCTGATGCATCCACTTGCAGACATATAAACCCATTAATGTCTTTTAATTCCTTATTTAAGTTGTCATTTGTCTCTAAACAACATGGCGCCAGAGCATCAATAGCCAGAATTCCTCGGACGAAGTTCAAACAAAGTGTACGTTCATCCCCTAGAACAACACCAGAACCGGGTTATGGTTAGGGATTAAGGATCGTCTAGTATAGATACACAAATTTAGCTTCTGGCTACAGTTGCAACATTTCTGCTTCCAGCTAATAATGAGTTTAATGTTGTGTTTGGGCACCATCTTGCTTCAATAAGGTCTCGTTTGTGTAGCTTGACCTATGTTTGCTTGAGCTTGTGAGGTGCTGTAAGCTAGCGCGAGAAAGTTTAAACAAACGGATGACGGGAAATTAGTGCAGCTTGCTCCTGCTGCTCTGCAGAAAACATGACTTAAAAACTAAGGTTTTTTTATTTTTGCTATAAACAAAATAATCATAATTAAAAAACCTTTGGGAATGATTTTACAATAGAAAAAAATATAGTTGGAGTGGGACTTTAATAATTACGGAAAGAAAATGTATTCTCCTCTGAATAAATGTTGATTTCAGATTCCATGGCAAAACAGTGTCAGTCGTGTTCAAGCCAGGAACATAATCAGAGACTTGCAGTCTTTCATAGTAATTATAAATAAGTTTAACAGTTAAATTGTCTTTGATTTGTATTGTTTTCCTTTTGTTTTGCAGATTGGACGTTCCACTGAGAGTCCCATAGACTTTGTGGTTACCGACACAATAGCAGGAAGCCAGGAGGGAGAAGAAACCCCCATTACCCAAAGCACCATCTCCCGCTTCGCCTGTCGGGTCGTCTGTGAGCGTAACCCCCCCTACACTGCTCGCATCTATGCAGCTGGATTCGACTCGTCCAAGAACATTTTCCTCGGCGTAAGAACTCGTTTAGAATGTAGTGATATGGAGTTTGATTTAATATAAGTGGAGCTCACGACTTTTCATCTTTTGACCTCAGGAAAAAGCTGCAAAATGGAAAAACCCGGATGGCCACATGGATGGTCTAACAACCAATGGGGTGCTAGTAATGCATCCTAAGGGCGGGTTCACGGAAGAGTCCAAACCGGGTGTTTGGAGAGAGATCTCCGTTTGTGGAGATGTGTACACCTTGAGAGAAACCCGCTCCGCACAGACTCCCGGGAAACTGGTTTGTATCTTTAGTGTGTCGAATAATATCTGCATTTTGTGGAATTTAAAAACCCATAATTTTGCTGCTTCTTCCCACAGGTGGAGATAGAGAGCAACATACTTCAGGATGGCTCCCTGGTGGATCTTTGTGGAGCCACATTGCTGTGGCGCACCGCAGAGGGCCTCTTCCACACTCCCACCCAAAAACACCTGGAGGCTCTGAGGCAGGAGATCAATGCGGCGCGGCCCCAGTGCCCCGTGGGCCTCAACACCCTCGCCTTCCCCAGCATGCAGCGCAGCCGTGCCCTCTCATCCCACGAGGACAAGCAGCCCTGGGTCTACCTGGCCTGCGGCCACGTGCACGGCTATCACAACTGGGGCCACCGTTCGGAGCAGGGGCCCGGCCCCCAGCGGGAGTGTCCCATGTGCAGAATGGTGGGACCTTACGTTCCGCTGTGGTTGGGTTGTGAGCCAGCCTTCTACGTGGATACGGGCGCGCCCACACACGCCTTTGTGCCTTGCGGACACGTTTGCTCGGAGAAGTCGGTTAAGTACTGGTCGGAGATCCCCCTGCCTCACGGCACGCACGCCTTCCACGCCGCCTGCCCTTTCTGCGCCACCCAGCTCAGCGTCAACCAGGGCTGCTCCAAGCTAATCTTTCAGGGCCCCGTGGACTGAGCCACTGCTGCCGGAGAGGAGGAATCAGGAAAACCAACATGCTGTGAAACTATCCAGACTTCTTAATGCTGTCTTGTGCTCGTGAAAGCCAGACGTGGAGTGGAAAAAGATCCGTCCGTGTTCTGGTCTTTTACTGTGACAGAGAACCATTTCAGACTGTCAGGAGCTTTTTTTATTTTTTATTTTTTGCTGTGGTACACAGAGATGTGGCACACACTTTACCACAAATGCCTGACTCTAAGAATGAAATAATGCTTCTACAGCCATCCCGCCGACCATCTGCTCTGAACAACGCCACGGCGGCGGGCTGGTTAGACTGCATCCTGCTCGCTTTCCGTTAGACTGCTGTAGCAATTAGCCTGCAGACGGACGATCACTCCTGAATCTGACTGAATGATTTAGCACAGTTGCAGGTGTAGACGGGTCTGTTGGGGAGGAAAAGAGCGAGAAAATCTTAAATTCTGTTTCTTGTGGGCCTAAGACGGAGTTTTCTCAGAGCCAGACAGCTGGACTGCTGGCTGAGAAAAAAGCCAGGAGAAACTCTGGGCTTGATGGCTTAATTTTGTTTTTTTTTTTTTTTTTTTTTAACGCTCCCCATCAGGCCCTTTTAGCTGTCAACTCTTAATCGCATCCAAATTCGAGCTCTCTGGAGATTGCTTTTATTTACTGAACAAACTTTGAGTGAGGGAGCACAGATTTTGTTTGTACAGAGATTTAATCCAGTGCCTCAAATCCCATTGAAGTATAAGATTATTTTTCATAGATGAGAAAAGATATTTTGCCAACAGTAATGAAAGAGATAGTTTTGCATACAAAGACAGATTTACCAGCCCTGATAGATTCTGACAGAAATTGTATTTTACTAAATTGAGGCCCATTGTACTGTTTTATAAAACAAATGTTAATATATATTTTTTCTTTCATATATATAAGGCGTGTGAGTGGGATTGTGTGTTTTTGTTGGCTGGGTTGTGTGTTGCCCTCCCCACCATGTGACTTTAACTCTATAATCACCCCAAAAACTAAAAAAAAAAAGTGAATGTAATGAAAATACACTGATGGAGCTCTGATTATTTTCATTTAGGTAAAGAAGCAGTTAAATATCGCAGCAGGGCGGATTGCGAGGGAGCAGCTCTCCTGCTTCTCAAACCTGTACTGTATGCATTCTGTACCGTTAGCTTTACCCCACGCTGGGCTTAATCCGCGGGTTTGCTCGCCGGCGGACCCGCGCACGTTCTCAGAGATTTCACCAAATACGAGAAGGAAACTGCCACCGCCGTCTCCCAAGTGTTCCTGTAAGCAGTTCAGACCCCGAACCGCTGCTGTGATGGAATGTTGACAGCTTTGGATTACATTAGACACTCTTCTGTCTGCAGCTCAGCGGGAACAATGATATTATCCCCGCTCCATGCCAAATTTAGAAAGTCCTATTGTGTGTAGATGAGTCGAGTTGTCCAGAGCAGAGTGGCTGAGAAAACGAATCTGGGACGACTCTGAAAATGGTTAAGCAGACGGGTGTTATCTTCCTTTAACTAGTTCATCAAAAGCAATAGAGCCTTTCTGTTGCAGCATTAAAAGTTCCTTCCATTCGGAATATAAATAGAATTCATTCAGGTATTGCCGAACTTAACTCGACTAAGGGCTTCTGGACTGGTTCAGAACTTCCTCAGAAACATTCTCCACATTCTTCCAAATGTCTCTCAAACCACTAAAGAATCGCTCGACTTCTACAGATTTGAACTATGCACGGCCCTGTCCTAAGCCTCAAACTGTACAGTAACATTCCTTCTTTTTCTTTTTTTTTTTTAGTACTGTCAACTGCCCGTTGCCTAAGATTGTGTTCTGTATCAGCTGCGGAGTAGCTGCCTCAAACATTCCTCCTCAGTAAACATGGGTGGGGCTCACAGTTCACCCAAGGGCTTGTTCTGTGATTTTTTTTTTTTTTTTTTTTTTTTTACAGGAACTCTGTGCGCAAGCCATAGAACACACTGATTCCCCTCATTGCCTCCTCTGCAGAGAATAAAATATTTTTTAAAAATGCGTGTCACTTTGCATTTTTTCCTGACAGTTTGTATTTCATACTTGTGGGTTAATTTCTTGGGGACTCGATTAACCGATTTGACTGCATTTGAAGAGGAAATTTCTGTCAGTCTTTGCCTTTGAACTTAATGTCTGTGTTGTGCAGCCCAACGCTGCAATGAGGTTTAATCAGAGTTACGTTTGTGTTTCATCATGCCTCAGTGAGAGGACTCCTCTGCTATCTCGGTAGCCAAAAAAACTAGATAACTCTATCGGAGCTTCAAGATAAGACAAATCATTTTCTTGAATACATTTTTGGTTTTTCTATTTTTATCTGCATATTAGAGGAAGACTGCATGGGTGTAATCCCTCTTTCAGACCACTTTTGGGGGGTGTTTTCCCTTAGTGGCCACTAGAGGACACTGTTTCCTCAACAATGGAGTGCTGTCTATCAAACTCCTGAGCCTGCAGGGTCCAATAACTGCACAGCAAAGGAATGTAAGTTTGCTGTGAACATAAATTCATCACACACACGCATGTAGGAAAAAGAGTTAATTGGACTGCCTATAAATGAGGGAAAATCCTTTCTATATGCAATTAGAAAACTGAGATGTATGTCTATATTTAAAGGTCCACTGATAAATCTTAAGTCCACACGCCTTTGTTTTAAGTACTCAATTAATTATAATTTGCTTTTTTTTTTCCTATTTAAGCCCTCTCTTGCTGCACACCCGATTCCATAACTGTATATTTAGTTAGATGCCACTTTTAGCTTTTTAAATCAAACAATTTTCCAAAAAAAAAAATAAACACAAAAATAGGATACTTCCATCATTTACATGCGACTTCGCCTCTATAATAAGGCCACATGAAAGAGATTTAAATACATAACGTGTCAGTTATGGCGCAGGGAGAGGACTGAAGCTGCGGGATGCCACGCTTCCTAATTAACATTTCTGTGCTGGATGAGAAATGGGTTCACATGTCTGCACATTTCCCAGTTTTTCTGAATGACAGTAGAGACAGTGAAGGTGACAGCATGCTAATTTCAGGATCACATAGTGGCTCCCCTGCCTTAAGCAGGGCAGGGTTATGCTAATAAAGGGGTGGGATATTTTCTTCTGCAACCAGTTTTTAGAATAAAAAAAAAGCCTGAGTTCATGCAGCTCTGATGGTGCTTATGGATTGTAAACTCACTCCCTTATCACCTCTTTTCACATCAGCTGAACATTAAAGATTATTATTATTTTTTGGATTAAGGACAAACTTTTAACATAAGTATGCCAAGAACAGTTTGCATTAGGACACTTACAAATGTGCTGGGTTGTGTTGGTTTGGCCTCCGAAAAAAGCAAAATATGGATGAGGGGTCTACATTCTGGGACTCAAGAGTCACAAGTGGCTCCTTTATCTGTCAATTTTGGCTTTTTGGGTATAATGAAAACTTCAATCAATAATTTGTCTTTGTAGTTTGATCCGTTGGTTTTAGTTATTAAGGGTTTTTCACTGATATTTAAATGTTTAACATGTCTAACAAGTAAAAATATAGTTAATATTGTCATTTTCCTTCTTCTTGATGTTACCATTGCTTGCGTACTGCCACATCCCACAAAACAGCTTTTCTTTCTTCCTTTTTCATCACTACAATGTCAGGTTGGTTTGTCATTACCATCCTGACCATCTGTATCTTGAAGTCCCACAGGATCTTTTTCTCTTCTCTCTTGAGTGTTTCCCATTAACTTTTGTTTCTCCATATTCTGCACGCATTCCACAGTCACTTGTTGTGGCGTCCATGTGCTTTTCAGCCAGTATCTTATACCCTGCAGTTATGTGCTGGATCATTGAATGCTTGGAGCTATACAACATCAACAGGACTCTAACATCATAGGAACTGATGTTGTGGTGTTCCACTCAGTGCATCTCTGTCTAGGCGACTCTGTATTCTGATCTGCTCAGTCAGTCTGACTTTTGACTCAGAGATCAGTTCTCTACATGACATCAACTATTTGAGGTTTCCCTGTCCACTACCGATCTTCTGACATATTCCGGCTTGAGAAATATTATTCCAGATTCAGGCCAAGCCGACTAGCTAGTAGCATAGAAGCCATCTTTCCAGGTAATAACATGGCAAGGAAGATACAGAAATAAGACTCAAAAGATGCATGGAGCCAGAAACTCAGACTGACTGCATGCCAGACTAGACATAGCACTCCAGGTATCATGTATGGAAATGTCAAGCTCAAGGACTGACAGTGTGCTCAGTGAATGTCTCAGGCAATGGAAAGCAGAGGATGCAGTGATGGAGGACAGAGCCTCATGGAGACAAGCCCCTACATGGGATGTACCACCGGGCAATGACTGAAGTGGCTGATATCTAGACATTAGACATTAGCTTTATTAATCCCTTTGGGACACACCCTGGGGGAAATCCAGGTGGTGGGCAGCAGCCGTTCTCGACAGCGCTTCATCGCCCGAAAAAGACACATGAGGGTACAGGAAAGGAAAGATGTCAAAATTCAAGCATCTTTAGCCCGTGTCGCAGTGGGGCGGCATGAGTTAAAGTACAAGCAAAAATACATCAACCAGCCCTCTCCAGCCCTTTACCAATGGCTGGAGAGGGCTGGCCTGCAGGACAGCACAGAGGCGCTGATCATGGCAGCACAGGAACAAGCCCTGAACACCAGAGCAATAGAGGCTCAGATCTACCACACCAGACAAGGCCCAAGGTGTAGGTTGTGTACACCTGCCCAGTGCTGTCCAGTTCTTCATACATGAGGCTCTTTCTTTGTTATGTGCCACTGTGATGGTTACTTGATTCCATTCAAGGGGGTAACATGCACAGAATGTGGAGTGAATGGATGCTTCAAAACCCACAATAAAAGTAACTAACAGCTCAATGTTCCAACATTCACAAAGGGCCACTCCTATCACAAGGAGATTGAAGCGGCACAACACAATGCAACACCACAGGAGAGCTTTTCTCTTTCCTCAGAGAGACCAGCCATTGAGCATTTCTGTTATGTGCCGTCTCTTTCTTCCAAACACTTTTCCAGTACCGTTCAGTTTCCAGCCTCCGTGGGTCTCCTCTACTCCTTTGACCCTGCCACTGAGCGTACACTTCTGCTGGTTGAGTTATAAACAGCAACTCAACCGTCTGTCTTCATCGTCTCTTGTGTACCCTTTGGCATTTTCCAGTGCTCCAAGTTTGGGCATCTGGCTGCATCTCTTCAGCACTTGCTTTTTCATTGCAACTCTTTGGGCCCCTGTCAGCTGACTCACTTCCCTCTGAGCTGCCTTGATCTCAGCCTCCAATCGTTGCTTCCATGGTAGTAGGTATTGTTTTCTCCCATGGTTTCTCTTATAGCCAAGTTTGTTTGGAGGCATCTGATATAGATGATGTCAAAGTCAAATTAAAAAGCAGCTCCAAGAAATTGGAATTTGGATAGTTTCAGGGAAATAATTGAAAAATATAAATAATACTAATGAAAAAAAAGGTTCTTAACAGTGGGTAAAACACCTACTTATACCCACATTACTGTACTCATTTTATGTCTTCAGAAAGCTTTTAAGCAAAAGTTGAGATCTCATTCTTATATTTTTATACATCAAATTGAGCTTCATATTTACAAAAAATGTCTGAAAACTTCTTAAGAGATGTAATTATTTTTAGAGCCCACCTAGTTGATGTGACAAAAATCCATGAGGAGTTGTGTTGAAAATGACTTAGTTACCTTCATCGTGTCTCTTCTGCATGTTTACCCAGAGACCTATCATGAGAAATGCCACAGGTGGCTGCAGGCTGTGTGCCAATCTATCAGTAGGACATGTTAGCAGGCAAGTTGCGCGCTGTGATATTTACCTCCTTTACCCAGCATGCAACTGAGGTAAATTATATTCAGATCATCATCTGTGAATGAGAGATAGTGCTGTTCCCCTCCTGTAAAATTAAGTAACAGCACATGCAAACCTCTGCAGTACACATTTGTCTCCCTGGTTTGTTAATAATAACCTTGGCAGTGTTTTGATTTTCTTCAGGCAAATTGGAACGCCACAGCATGGTGGCAAATGTTGGATGATGCTTCTCTTGACTGTTTTACCATTTGTTATAGAGATCTGGCTACATCACACTACACCCAGGTTTTTGCTTTAATTTGGGTCGTGGTGCATTCAAGGTACATTCTCCCCTTTGCTCAGAAATGCTTCCTGTTTTTCCTCCTTCACCTTTCCGCTTTGTGGCTCTAATCCAGTGCAGTGTGAGGCGGATTATGATCATATCAGTTTTATTTGCTGTTTCATAGCTCCTGACAGCACTTTTTTACTTAGCGCATTATTTTGCCAATGAATAATGACTGGATTTAAATAAAAGACAAATAAACACAGGCTGAGAAGGAGATCAGACAATTGTCTTATCGGGAGAATAGATTTGAAAATCAGGCGGTGCGTTCAAACGTTAAAGTGGGGCAGAGTTTGCCTCTTTGAGCTCCTCGTGTCCTCTTTCTCTTTAGCTCTACAAAGGCACACGCAGCGTCTTGCCTACTCATCCAAACAAGAGGACAAATTACTTTAATTATGGAGTAATTGCAGAGTCTTGAGTTAATTAAATCTTTATCAGTTTAAGTAAGTGGATTGCTCCCACATGGAAACCTTGCAGCGGCTTGCTGTCTTCTCCCCCCTCCTGCTTTGGCAGGAGAAAAAAAAAAAATCAGTCTGAGACCTTTTTTATTTTTTTATTCACAATTTCACCCGAGTCTGCTTCTCTCCCACCTCCAGGTCTCACACTGAAATGACTGGGATTAGCATGATTTGGGGGAACGGGGTTGTTTTACCAACTCCGTCAGTAGCCAGCTGTGTCTTAAAAACACCATAACAAACATGATAGCACTAACTATAGGGAGTGTCCTCTGCTGGAAAATGAGATACAAGATTTATCTGGAGTTCCTGGTGTTTGAGAAAATTGAATCCTCTCATTTTAATTGCTCTCGACTAGGTGTGCTGCTCCAGGCAATGGAAACGTGAGCTCTGTGTGTTTTCCCTTGTTCTCCGCCAACCATTATGTTTCATTGTGCAAAATGCCGATTAGGACTTGCCATATCCTTGTCATCTATCTTATTTAGGATCATTTAGGTAGCCACATGGTACAAAGGAACAGCAGTCAGCTCTGTTATTATGTGTGTTTGTGTCCCCTGCTTCTTCTAATGAGAACAGGATCACAGAGGAGAGTTAATCTGTCGGGATTTATTCACTGGTTCAAGGCCTCCCTGCATAGACATTTGATGGCGTAATAATGGAGCGATAATGTATTTTCATAGCACACAATCTGAAAGCATTTCATGAGAGGGACTCATGGAGGCAGTCAGTGTAGGAATGATAAAGGCTCACACAAAGTTTGTATTTTAAAAAACAACATCTGGACCAAAATGAGATAAAATCAAAGGATATTCAGAATCAGATCAGACTGATGTTTTTTGTTTTTTTCTTTGGAAAATAGTCTTATGTTTATGGCCAAACACTACAAACAGTACAATTTATTGTTCACAAATGCAACACCTGTGAAAGAAAATATTAAAATCAGATGAGTTATTGTGTGAAACTAAAATGGTTTAAATATGCCATCTTATACATAAATATTAAACGTTTTCATTATAAGCTGTGACAATATTAAGACAAGCGTTTTCAAAGACTTATTCTGGGATAACCAGCTAATAAACATGAGCAATTTTAAAGGTTAAAAGGTCACGGTTCGAATCCCAGATGGGATGTGTAAAGTTTGCATATTTTTTTAGAGAACAAAGTCTCGGATTGGTAGTAATAAACCCAAAATACAGGAGATCTGGCTTGGTGGCAAAATCTTTAAACTTTAATAAATTAGGATAAAACAAAACAAATTTAATCTCAAACTAAATACATGACCTAAGAAGGATGAACTGGAAACCATGAATTTAAAATAATAAATGACATGCGCATATTGAGCAGTGTACTAACTTCTTTGAAAGTCCAAAGCGCTCTCCAATCACAGTCCAGTTCATCCATGCTCCACTGCAAAAGACTAGTACCAACCTATGGCTACCAAAAGTGTGCGGAGTTCAGCTTCTTGCCCAAGGACACTTGGACACATATATGGGCAAGGTGAGTGCTGAACCTGCAATCTTCCAAAGGTCACCTGATCTACCTCTACGCCACGACCGCCTCCACAAACAGTAACTGATAAGTAGCAATGTACACAGAACATAACCTAAAGCAGGGCTGGCCATTCTTGGTCCTAAAGATCTACCACCCTGTCTGTTTTCCAGATCTGCTGCTCAGTCAGATGTCTTCATATTCTGATTGAATGAACACACCTGGTCCAGGTAATCAGCAGTGCAGGAGCTGGAAAAAGGCAGGGTTACTTCTCAGTTACTGTTTGTGGGGGGAATGATTATTCTGACAAATAAAATGACTAAGAAATAACTGTCTATCACTCAATAGAAGTCTGTTGGATTTTGACCTTCTCTGAACCAGTAGGAGAGAGGTTGATATGTCCAGTGAGTATGTAGTCGATGCTGGTAAATCTGGTCTAGTATTAACTTTTGTGAAAGAAATACCACAGTAAAAGTCTTTCTGACAGACCAGCAGCAGTGGAACTTCATTCTATTTAATTCAATACTGGAAAAGAAAAAAAAACAATCCTGCATTCCACTTGCAAATAACAAAACAAGTGGAATAAATTGTTACTGTGTATCAGCTCTGAAATGAGGAGATCTGGTTTGGCAGCAGATAAATGACATGTGACGTTAAATTCCCATATAAACAGGCATTACAGTAGAGTTTACAAGGGCTCTGAGTTTTTAAATTTACTGAATGACGATTAAAAAAAAAAATTAAAAAAGGCATATTATCATTTTTGAAACTGGTAAAGTCACCAGCTATTTTTAAAAAGAGCTGTTTTCACAGCATAAAAGTCAACATGCACAACGGCAGTGCTTTGACGTGTAGTGACCCCTCAAAGGACCAAAAAGCCTCATGAAGTTAGTGAGGCATGCACATTTTGGCCTGTGGACCCTGCCACCGTGCAGCAGTTAGCAGAGAATGTTTATAGGCCGATGAATAGCTGTAATATGGCTTGGAAGCAGATTCAAAAGGGCTTAAACTGGATTACACCTCATTTCAAGGACGCTTAAGGTAAGATTAAAACAGATATGCAGCGAGTGAGGGAAAAATACAAAATCAAATAAGATGGAGTTTCTCTCAGCAGTCTTGTGAGGAACTCACTCATGCGAGGCGGGTTCGGTCCCGAGTTAACCAAACATCTGCAACTCAAATATGAGCCGGATGCGCAGCTTGTTAGCAGCAAAAGAGACACATTTCACAAAACTGTTGTGCTTCATTGGACCAACACAATTCACCATTGATGCCCTTTCTTATCTAATGCCTCAAATCCCCAGAGCAGAACCATTAGAGCTTTCTAATCACACAAACTGGCACACAAACACACATAATCACATACCTCCTGTACAAAATAAAAGATAATGAACATAAGAGTGCTGCCATTACAGTCAACTAATGTTTGTTAATAGCATGGTGCCATATGGAACGAGCGCCTCGTGGATGCGGGTAATTCCTCTCTTTGGACAAGCTGTCAGTAAAAAGAGCTTGCATATTGTGGATACAAAGGTTAGCAGTTGGATGCGCTTAATCCAGCAGGCTTTATAATGACTTGCCTGCATCAAAAAAAAAAAAAAAAAGAGGCTCTGTGTTTTATCTTTTTCTATCATAGTCATCCAATATTTATCCCTATTTACACTTAACTGTATATGTTATGCATATGCTGTACTCTCCTTTAGGATGACAAAAAAATTGTGGCTTTAGTGAAAAAAAATTATGATGTCTTGCCTACCACCCCCTCACACACTTCCTGGATGTACCTCCCCAAACGCACCCCATCATCTCCACACATCCTGCTAGCGCTGCAGCCCAGCGGATAACCACGTTTGGATTAGCAGTGACATCACTGAAGGGACGGCTGAGTCCCAGTGCGAGGAATGGTGAGAACTTGGGTGTGTGTTAGATGGGTGCGAGTGAAATGTGTGTGTTCGAGACTGATTAGACAGCCAGGGTGGTGGCAAGAAGGAGAGGATTAAAGAGCCAGCTGAGAGTTGGTTAGGTGCTGACACCACTCCACCTCACCAAGGGCTTAATTTACTAAGGGATCAGACTCATTTATGATGGGCTGGGATTATTATCAGTTCAGTGGGACAATTTCTTTATTACAGTCTTCCATTGACCTGTGAAATGTGGACACTTTTATACAGTAAAACATTGGGTTTTGAAAAGTTTGGTCATTTCTTTATTGACTAAAATAGTTGAAGTGTAATTTTTAATAAAATACTGGAAGTGAAAAACTCTTTTTTTAGATACTACTTTGGTTTAGAGCTACATAGATTCAGTTCAGATTTATACAAAAATATCAATGATAACCTTATTATTTGTCTTAGAAATTAGCTAATTAGAAATTAGAAATTAGCTAAAGATTTGCTTATGCACTAGACTGTCACATTATATATATCTTAAAGTTCATTAGAATAACTCTATTTACTACAATGTAACTTAATTATTCAACTAGTTTTCACTGGATCATAAGCATTTCATTGTATAATTTATGCTGCATATGACAAATAAAGTTCATTCAATCATTTCATAAAGCACTAACAAAATATTTTTAATAGCAAAAGAGACAAATCATTTTCTTCAATATTTAAAAATTATTAAGATTATAGCTCTTAAAATTACCTAGCAAAAAAAAAGTTAATTAATCTACATGGTATATTTAAGAATCAAGTTTATTTTGTTTGCAATATAAAATCCAGATGTTTGCACTGAGAGCATTTAGGGAAAATATGATCTATTTAGTAAAGTATTCTAAACATTTAGTAATGCTTTCGGAAAAATATATATATATATATGTTAAACACACCAGTAAGTTCATTATTAGTAAGAAAAAAAAATGTAATACGTGATTTTAGGACTTAAATAATTTACCTTCAACTTAAGCCTCCAACTACGGTATTTTATGATAAAAATTGTGTATATTTATTTTAATTCTTAATGTAGTATTATTTTTTTATTTATATGTTTAGATTGTGACATTGTGTGTATACTGTGAGAGTAGTAATATTAGTAATTTAATGTACATTTATTTATAAACTTCGATGAGTAAGAATGTGTGATAATGATATAACAAAATCTAATTGTTTCACTTTATCTTATTTTGAAAATGAATCGAGTATTTCCTGTTCTACAAGATTACTAATCTGATTTACTGTAAAAAGAGGAAAGTAGGGCTCGCTGTTTTTCTTTACAAGAGCAAACGTCTGAGAGCATGTTACAAGAATTCCTGTTTACTGATTATCTAGATCGGCAGAATAATTAGGAACTTCTTGTTAAAATTTAAAGAAAGGCGCTTCTTTCTGTGAATATCGCGAGATTACCTTGTAAACTTGGCAGCGATTGCTTTTCCGAAAACAAAAGAGCCACATCTTAGCCAAGTCAAAGCTTTTAAAAATAAAGCAACGATATTAATTTATTAGTAAATGTATTTTAACACAGCCAGTTATTCGAAATCACGTCTTAGATGGTTATCGATTATTTACTTTTCTGACTTTACAATTTTTAGAGCAAATTCTCAGAGATGCTAATGTTAGCTAGCTCGGAAAAAGAAGCGCGAGCTTAGTGTTTTGTATTTTTCCTCAATGAAAAAAAATGTTTGCGGAACACAAGCCAAGCTGGATACTAACTGGCACTGTGGTCGCATGTATCATGGCTCTTTATGTACCCGGCGTGCAGAGAACTGTCCCCGGCGGAGATTCAGGTTAGTGCTAGCAAAGCTAACGCTCACACCGTCGCGTGGCTTTGTTGACAGCAGATTTCCTGTGGTGTCGCGTCTTGATGATGCTTACGTAGTCCTGGTGCTGTCCGTGGTGCTGCATGTTCATGAGCCTGGTGGAGGGGAAGAAATTGAAGAAACTTGTTTGAAAAACAGGGAAATTATCAAAGCAAAACTGTCTATGATGCAAACTCGTCTTATGAATGAAAAAAAAAGAAAAAAATTAAGGTAGTTGTCAGTATTATCTTTAATTACATTCTTTTTATTCTTTAAAGGTAGGAATTAATCCGAGTAGTACTTGTTTATGATACCTGTTAATTTTATCAGAACAGATTCAGCTGAAAACTATGTGAAGACGTAGAGTACAGGTGGACAAACTTTTTTGACTTGTGGGCCTCAAAGGGTTTTAAAACTTGACAGAGCTGGACCGAGTTGCAAATGCATGGATTTTTTTGTAACCCAACTAATAACGTAACATCTGGATGTAAACGTGGTTCCATTTTTATTTCAAATTAACGTATATATATTTTAAAACGGAACATTTTGACATTTTTATTTCAAAATGTGTTTTTTTTCTTATTTTAGTGTCAATTATACTAATGGGTGGATGTCTGTTTGTAAAAAATGCATACTTTAAGAAATGGTGCATTCATGTGGTGTTAGAATAATTGAAAAAAATGTCTGTATGACTTGGAGAATGTATATGAACATTCAATAAACCACAAATCTTCCAAGACCACATGAATGCAGAATAACTTTCAGTATCTAAGAAAAGTTAAATATATTTGTTGTGCGCCGTAAATGTGGTAGACAAAAAAATTACAGGGAAAATTGAGGATTATTTATATGATTTATTCCAGTTTGGCGGGCCAGATTAAATAGTTTATGACCCCCGCCAGGCTGTAGTTTGCCCACTCCTGACTTGGAGCATTACTCATGCAAATATACTGTAATAACTAGCACAAAGGTTATTTAACTTTTGGCATACTATCCTTTCTTTTTTTTTAGTTCAGACACTAATGCTAAAACTATCCTCTAAATCACAAATATAACAGGTAGTAATGTGTGGCTAAATTGTCTTCCAGTATTCTCATAATGTGGCTTTTTTTTGAGGGAATGCTATTTATAGCTACACTGTTTAGAGGTGATGGCAAGGTTGCAAACTTCTAATGTGAACTTGCAAGCGTGAAGGCTCTGCTTGTTAAGTTTGCACTGCTCAGACGAGCGAGTTGCAAAACGGGATGCATTTTTGCTGAATGGGGGCAAAAAGGGAAAGCTTGGCCAGATAGAAATGAGCTGAGGAGAGAGCAAGCAGTCGGAGGGTTGAGTCGTCCTGCTGGTGCCTCTGCTGTCTTGCAGGGTCTTTGAAAAAACGTCCAGCCCCTTCTTCACAGTGTTTAGGGACGGTGCAGGATGCCCGCTCTGATAGTGCCAGCTGAACACCCTTCTGAATTCTCCAGGTCTCCTTCTCTGTCCTAATCTCTTTAGGTGTGATGTGCCCTAGAGAGGCTTGAGCGCAGCCCCGCGGGTACGCTGTTGTCTAGGAATTTGAAGTGTGGAAATGATGGGGATTATGGGAAGACTGATGTGGGTGCCCATGCTCCACAATCACAAAGACTCCTGGCACCCGTGCTGCTACCCCATTGAGTCAATATTTTCTCTTTTTAGCATTGAGGCCGCAGAACTGCATCTCTGTGGTACCGAGATGAATGTTTTGGCTTAGTACTAGTTTCTGTGCTGAATGGGGTGAAAGTGGAAAGAAAATGAGGGAAAATTGAGAAACCGATGAGGGATGAGAAAGTGTGATGTAAAATTGATGCCAGGTAGCTGGCGGCTCATGCCAGATGAAATGGAGCTGTGAAAACATTTAAGCTTTGCAGGTGGAGGAGTTCTGACTTCATGCTCCATTAGATTGATAAGAGTTTGTGCTCGTCGTGTGGCAGAATTTAGGCATCATAATTCAGTGTGTCGGCAATGCTTGCAAACGTGTGAGGCAGCCATCTGAAATTGAGCCATTCCATTCTGTAAATTTTTTTGAGTAGTTGACGTGTTGTTGCTGTTTTAAATTTTTTATTTGTGATTATTGTTTTTAAAAACTACAGCTGCCTGAATTACACATTCCGTATGTTCTCTGGTGTTGCCTTTTTGTTGGGAAATAAATTACAACACTTTAGGATTACTTAATAAAAACATGCACGCTTTGGTAAATTCTTTATTATTATTATTTTTGTAAAGCATATTCTCTACTTAGGGTCCTACACAGCTTATCTGTTAAATATCCTGTTTTCACAGATGTGTTTGTAGACTATCCATGTGCCACCAGTAGAGGGAGCTATTCTGATCCCCGGAATTTATCAATGTCATTTAATCTGAACCAAATTTCAATTTCCATGAGTGGGAGATGCAAACACTGAGTGAGAAATCACTATAATTTGAAACGCTTTGGGTGTATACTGGCACAAATGGGTTTGTGCCCAGATACATTAAAGCTTCCCCAAATAGCTTTTAGTTAGTTTGTTTGTCTTCTTATGTGCTGCACCTCACACAGAGCTCATCAAAAAAAACAGTACAGCTTCCTTTTTTTGTATTTTACAGCTTACCTCATTCTGTGTCTGTCAACGACATTGCTTTTCTGTTTGTGCCCAGCGGACTAAAGGAGACACTGGGGGTGTGGGAGAAGCAAAGAGGCACGTAGAGCAGCACAAGAAAAGAGGAAAGGGATGGACCCCGATGCGCGGGGAGGATGGGACTGGAAGCATTATTCTCAGATCACCATATGTGTGTCTTTGTGTGACAGCGTATTGAAGAGGGAGTCTGATGGTTTGTGTGTGCGTACGAGCTGGAGAAGGGAGGGAGGCGTCAGGGGAGAAGTAAAAGATGAAGAGAATGAACGTGCCGCTTAGGAAATGTCACACTGGGAAGATTTGCAGGTTTTGATCCGGGCAAATTAATGCAAAACCCCAGTGCAAGTATTTGATTTGGGAAAACTTTGGGAACAGACTTGTCTCTTAATAATAATTATTGGGTTTACATTAATTTTCTCCCCTATTCTCTTCCACAGGAGAGCTGATCACCACTGCATGTGAACTAGGGGTAAGTATTAGCCGTATTGTTTAATCAATTCACTCATTAACTCTTATAAGCATTAAGGAAGTTTAATTAAGCATGGGCAGAAAGCAGATTAATTTACTTTCAGTCCACAGGTTTTTCACCCTTCTTTTCTGTACACTTATTTTACTAAGTTGCAAGTAGAGAATGCTATAATTTGCAACCCGTTTTTCAAATCCAATTAAAGTCAATGGTAAGGCGATGGCTTTTGTAGGCTTTGCCTTATGTACGGTATAAGGCTTATTATATCCAACCCTCTTTTTTTGTGTGTGTGTGTAAGCCGCAAAGAATGAACTAAATCGGGTTAACAGTTATAATAAGTTTTATTATTTAATAAAGTTTATTACGCCGCTGTGATCCTTTTAGGGAGGCTGTGTCGGTGTCACTATGCCAGTAATCCTGCCGTTGGTGCTGCAGTCCGTGTGGCCTCCCCGCCTGCCTTTCAGGCTTCCCTCGGGCCTTGCAGGCCATCCCTAGTCCCCAAGCTGCAGACCCCCCCCCTCTCTTTCAGTTCCCCAGAGTTTTGCCTCTCTTTGCTCCCTGTTTCCCACTGCTGTCCTTCAGCTGCATACCTCACAGATTTGTTCTGCAAGGTCCTCCATACAGACATCAAATCTAAAGATTTTTAACTTGTTGGAGGCAACATTTGTCTAACCTGGTGGCTGGGAAATGTTCTTATTTTTTTAACTTAACTTTTGATTGTGTAGTTTTTTTTTTTTTTGGTGCGAGCATAAAACCGTTATATATTTTTTCGTCTTTTCCCCCCAACTAAATCATTAAGACTTTATGTTCGAGGTGACGTACAAGGCAGTCACTCTTTCACCTTTTAGCTCTATTCTCATTTGAAGAGCTGCCCCCTTCTTCCCTGCCTTGCACGGCTCATGTTATCAAAGCCAGAGAATGAGCCTGTTTAATGACTGAGCCCTTATCTGGGTGGAGGAGACTTAGCCGCTAATTGCTGTGATTGCCGAGATCCCCCAGGCGGGAGCGACTGCGGCTCTGCGGTGGTTTGAGGGCTGAAGCGGGAGAACGCCACAGGCTCCTGGGACCTGCATTGTCCTTGGGAAGAGGCCAAAAGAAGAAGAAAGTAGAGGGAGGGGGGGTTGCATCATAAGTTAGCCTGAATGTGTCTGACTCCTCTTAATATCTGTCAGTGGCATTTTATTTAACAGCATGACAGCAAACTACGTTTGAATCGGAAACCTTTTGCCAACATTTAGTCACATGCTGATCAAAACAATTCCCCCTCTTTTAGCTGTAAATGTGTCACATTGTTATATTTATTCTGTCATTTATGAGACTGGTTTTATTTTGTTCTTCTTTTAGGTGGCTCATCCTCCAGGCTACCCGATCTTCACCCTTTTAGCACACCTGGGCATGAAGCTCCTGCCTCTGTCTCCCGCTCACAGTGTCAACCTGGTGAACAGCCTTCTGGGAGCTGCAGCTTGTGGTTTCCTCTGCTTAACTGTGTGCAGGTACGACACCATTCATTCCAATTTAAACTTTAATCACTCTAGCTTTGTGCAAAAACAGATCACATTTGAATCTATAGATGACTTTAATAGAATGTATCTCTTTGAAGCTAAATAAATGAAAATACATTTCCAGTACTGGTCTTTAACCTGCCTTCTCTGCGTTGTTTTTGAAATGCAGCACAGAGATGAGTACTCACACACACTGTTTCTGGTCCAGTTCAAAAGTTCTGCACTTTTGGAACACCATTGGTCAAGAAATTAATTTAAACTTATTGCTGACATAAATAACGATCTTTGGTATTTATTATTAGGTTTAGTTGATCCTGTTATTCATGGTGAGCACGACAGACAGCTTTATAGAATGCTGACTTTCTGTGCTAGAAAGTATCTTCTTCTGAACTTTAAGGATATTCCTTCCAAATCCCAATGGCAGAAAGTTGTGCTGAGATATCTCTCTTAACTATATATATATTTTTTTTACAAAGGCTTGGAAACCTTTTTTAACATATGCTGGACTAGATTTTGACACAATTATTAAAAGAGCATTTGTGTTTTAGTTCCAAATGAATATCTTGCTTAAAACTGATTCTTTTTATTTTTTGTTTTTTTTGCTGTGTTGTTTGAATATAACTCCGTGCACATGAATTTCATCTTTGTATACAACCATTATGTTGTGTTTTATTTTGTTGTTTTTATACTGTATTAAAAAATCAATAAATATAGATATCCTCTCTTAGACAACTGAAAATTTGGGGGTTTTAACTTGTTCTTGTGGGATTTTTCTAAAGATGGAGACATTAAATCAAAGAAAATTAAGCTTAAAATGTAATTTTTGAGTATTTCTTTATTCAAGTCTTTCTGAATCAGGAGCAAACGACAAAAATAAAGTTTAAAAAAAGAGCTTATTTGTGATGTAAAAAGTACGACGGGCGGACCACAAACTCCCTGCTCCGCTTTATTCGGATTTATTCACATGTGGACAACTAGATTAGGGAACGTTTTTGTTTTTTCCTTGTCCTAGTTTGCTCCAAACTGTCCAGCTGGATAGCTGTGATATTTCTCGCCATTTTTGTTGTACCGGGTTGAGGTGTGAGGGGCTATAAGCTTGTGGGAGAGTGTAAACAAAGAGCTATCATCAATAGGGAGGGAAAAGCGGAGTGGGATTGCTCCACACCAACGGTTCTATCCACAACTTAGAGGGAAATTTCTGATGAATTCTGCAGAAACTCATAATTAGTCATAATTAAAAGACCATTGGAATACTTTTAAAAACAGATCAAAAAGAAGATCAGTGGGTCTAGAAAGTGAAAGAAGGTCCACATCGGGAGGGGTCACTGAAACACTTTGGCAGAAGTTCCAAAGTCTGGAAGGCTCTGCGGAGTGAAATGGGGGTCTTCAAATTTTCCCTGAGTTACTTTTTGCATCATGATGCTGTATGCAGCAGAGAGGGGTATTTTTAGGCCCCGACTGACAGGCGGTGGTGCTCCTGATCCTCTGCTCAGTATTCAGGAGCAGAACCCAGCCACCCACCTCCCTCCCATCGTCCTACCCTGCGTGTTTACCCATCAGCCACCCATTGCGAGCGCGCATGTATGTGTATGTATATCACAATTATCGTGCTGGCGACCCCTCCCCACGCCCCCCTCCCTGACATCCCTGTTCTCCTGCTACCCCCCACTGCCCAGTATGCTCCCAATCCTGACATGGCACGATTTCTAATCTCCCCCTTCTTGCCTCCTGGGTCTGAGAGGAGCAGGATCACTGACGCTGCTCCTCCCTCTCGCCTGTCTTCAGTTTCCTCTCCCTTCGCTCGGTGATGAACACAGCCTCTGTGCTGTCGAGCACCCGGCACTTTTCATTGCTCACCCCAAAATGTTGTGCTTTACACCTCCATACTCCGTCTACACTCTTTTATTACCGGGTAATAACATTTTTCAATCTCTAATTGTTTTTGTTCTCTGCTCTACTTTTAGAATCAAAAGACATTTAAAGGTGGGAAAAGCAGTTACTACCTCTCAGTATTTCTTCACGTCTGCCCCGCCAGTTTCAGGCCTGAATAGAGGAGTATGTGGAAGAGAACAGAGCTCTTAACTGAATGTTTATTTTCGCACTCAAGCGGGTCCTTTCATGTAACGAGCAGCCGGTGAGTTGGATGGGCAGACTGATCTCTTTATTTATTCTGAGGCTACAAAACACCCTTGTAGTCTGGATGATTTTTGCTTGTTAGTAATCTCCAGGGATTTAGATCCAATCTTGGATTATGGTCAAGTAAAAAGGTCATTATGAAGAGCTGCCGGTTAGTGAGGACTGGAATCAGAATAAAAAAAAAAAGTGGAAATGTGGGGTCTATGCTTTGAAGAAGAAAAAAGGAAACACGAAAAGCTTTAGATAATTCCTGTTTAGATTCCACTATGTGTTGATCTCTGAGGCCGGTAATCTCATAGAACATTTTGGTGATTGATTAGTCTCTGAAGAGGTCAGAATATGAGAGGAAAAGTCATCTGGAAGATGAACAAGGCTTTTTTTTTTTTTTTTTTTGCGGGACTAAATGCTTCAATCGTATTAAAGACGTTGGTTTCATGCTTCGCCCACAGGTGCATTCTAGTTTGGCCTTTTTCTGCAATTAAAACATCAAAACTTAACATTTTTCTTCATCTGTTTCCCAACAATGAGGTTAATCTGCCCCATTTCTAACAATGATAGCACAGCGTGCTTTTTTCTATCCTTTTGTGTCCCTCATAAACCTTTTGAACTCTTATTTGTAGGTTTGCTCTGCTCAGAAGTTGGCTCCCATCCATTCAAATTAGTGCTTTGATTATGTTCAGATGGCAACATTTATTGAAGTTAATGCTGCCTCTCAGAGGCATTTTTTTTTTGCAGAAATTATAAATTGTGAAACCTTGAAATTCATCTGGAATATTTCCAACACTGCAAGCCTTTGATGTATCAATTTAAATTAGTCGGGCAGATTGCCGTGTTTAATGTGGGGGAATGTAAGTTGATAGGCTTGGAAGCCACTTCTCTCTCTTGCATAAGTTTAAATGTAACACTTTAGCTTCCCTTTGATTTGTCAATTACAGTCCTCTTGGCTCGATCGTGCGGTTTGATGGCCAAATTGCATGTCTTTTTATGTTTTCACACCATGGCCTGACAAGCCTTTGAGGATGCTGGACGTAATGATAATTACTATCGATTGAACTTGGAGAGTTGGGGAAAAACTGGGCTCGCAGAGAGCCGGGGACCTCAGCCACGCGACTCCGGAGAAATGCACCCCTTCATAGCGGGATAATCCCGACAGCTCGATATTCAGCTCTCTCTCGTTTATCTGCTAAAGCTACTCAGAATCTCTGCTACCTGAGAGGAATCTCTCCCCGTTCTCGAGCTTATCCAGAAAACCAGGAGCCGAGGCGCTAGTGAGCTGACAGCCATCAGAGCGGAAATAAATTTAAAAAAAAAAAACAGGTTTGATCACACGATTACGTAACATGCTTTATGAGGCAAACGTGTCTGGCTTCTGTTTTCCCTGGCGACCCTTTAGAGAAATGGCACACCTGTGAGAGGCTCCGGCGCCAAAGCTGAACCCTAAGTGAACAGGAGAGTGGGCTCACCGCCATCTCCTGCCTTGTTCTGCACCCTCAGCTCCTTATAAGGATCTCCACCATATGGTCATTATTATGCAGTCTCTCCTTGATCAGGTGAGCTGTTTTTTCCATAGAGGTAAACATGTGCACATTGAGTTGGACTAAAGTCAGAAGGTGCATTAAAAGTCTTTTATCTTTTAGTCTTCAAGTCACTTGCATAGTTTTGTCATCAGGAAGGAGCTAAATAGTCATTTTCTTGGATTCTGTTCTCACCTCTCCCTCCAGGTGGCGAGGATGCCCCTCCTACCCACATCTGCTGCATTTTATTGGGTAAAAATCTCCCCACAAAAAAAAACTAATTTTTTTGTCTTTGTTTTCTACAAACTCTCCCAACACTTGTTCCCTCTTCCTGTTGTATCTCAACCGTCAAATTGTCGTCCAATAGGCCTCCTTTACTCTCCCTATCCACAGCATGACCAATGGTTCCCCCAGGACTCGTGCTCTAATACAGTTAAACAGATGTCTAATGAAGATGTTATTTCCTCATTACTGGCTACGGCATGAGGAGAAGAGTGGAGGAGGGTGGAGGGCTAGATAGACAGCAAAATGCTGTACCAGTTTAATATTCCTCTCGCCCGTGGGCTCGAGATTGTGTCAGCCTCGGACGTCAATATTACATTCCTCACCCACCACATGCGGGCCTAATAAGCCACAGAGACGGATCAGACTCCACAATTACAGTTCACCCAGCATTAGTTAATGGAATCTATACAGCGACATTTACGTATCATTGGTATGTGCTTAATGACTTTGGTTAGAAAAATGAATGTAAAAAAAGCATTCAGTGAATTGCATATGCACAGCATTTGCAAATTGTTTTTTTTGTGTGTGTGTGTGTGTGGTGGGTAGAGATTAAGATGGCATTCTGAGAGGAACTGTCATGTCAGTGACTGCTTTGTCTGAGCAGAAATGTGGTGATTAATTTTTCATGCACTTGTAGGAATAGAGCACGTTCCTGGATATGGATAATGTCTGAGCAGCATCATCGTTTTTTTTTTTCTTTTTTTTTCTTTTTGGACCTTTTTTTTTTGGTTACCCTGTTCCAATACTCCGGTCAGACTGGGGCAGTTTGCGATATAATGATTGGCTACAAAAAATGTCTAAAGGAAAAGATTCAGTTGCTTAATTGAAAAGAGAATGTATTTAAAATAAATTATAATATTTAATTTTATTTTTATTTTGACAAAACCTACTAAAGTAATTTTCCCATCTCAAAGTAACTCAATTAAACCTCCAATAATTGACTTAAAAAAAAGATAATTTATTGCTGAGAGATTTGGCACAGCATTTTTGAAATTAAAATATGTGAAATTTTTATTTAACAGAAACTTGAAAAATAAAACTTAAGAAATATAGAAAATCATATTTTAATCCAAACAAACTAACATTTATTAGTTTTTCTGAAATAATTGCATATCACACCAGTTATGAAACAGCCATTGTTTTTTCTTTTGTTTTTGTTTTAGGATAAACTCCTACTTGTGGTTTTTAAAGCCTTTATGTTGCCTTTCATGTCTAAAAAGTTAGAGCATTTTCAGGTTTAGTCACTAAGATAAGTTTTGCTATTGAAAAACTTTCTTGATAAGAGGATTTTTCATAAATTAAGACCAACAATGGTCTATTTACTTTCTTAACAATCTGATTTTGCAATGATTTATCAAAAATAAAAGCACAGAAATACAACTTTTATTTAAACAGTAAGAATATTAAACTTTGTTGGAATTTATAACGATAATAGTCATAAAACTTTTTGTGCTGAAAGACTTTTTGCAATCCTTTCTAAAAATGTTCAAACTGAAGTGCATGTACTTTTAAGTGTCTTTTATTTTGTTTCATTCAGATCAATTCCTGCTTGAGCGTGGAAACTTCAAAGCAACACATCAGACATCATATAATAGCTGCTAAATGCTCTGGCTAATGTCCTGGCCAGAGGGGAACCCTTTGGGTAAGAGCGAAGGCCAGCTGGAAACCTCAGCCTGAGTCGGGCCACCTCCTCTCTCAGGCTTTCCATCCTCTTCAGGAATGTGTGATTTGTTTCCAGCGCTGCCTCCCAAACCACCACTTAGTTAGAGAACAGTGCAGCTCTGATCCGCGATGGCACAGCTGTGGCATTGTGCGTTCCCCAGGGTGGTGTATGACAGTGTCTCCCTTGGCCGGCTCCATTGTGGAGCATCATTCAGAGCAGACAGCTGGTGGAGGCTTCTTGTGTGCTGTTATTCAGCACAGACGGCTGATGCTGGCAGCGGTCCGGCCCGCGCTGCAGAACTGAGCGGGTAAAAAAGCCAGGTCTTCTAACCTTGATACCATACACTGACCTTGTCAGGTCTGTTTTGTTTACCTTGATTGCATAGTGTTTAATGCATGAATCCTTTTAGCTTTATCTGATGAAAAGTGTGTTTTTCATTTAAATCAAACACTATTATTTCTGTTAGTGCTCCATTTCTGGCGTCTTGCATACTATTTATCATCCAGTTAATTACCCAAGTGATGATGCAGGCATTTTGGCAGGGCGGATTAGTGCAGGGTAGAATAGTCTCATTTTCAGCCGTGTTATTCTCCTGCTACTTCTCCAGCAGCCCATTGTCACTGAGCCACAACATTTCAGCGCAGCAGCAGCAGCAGCATCCTGCACAACATTGAGCTGTGATAACAGGGAGCATGGCCACACTGGTGTCAGAATGTGTCCTGCTTTATCTGCCCGCTCTGGGAGCAGCCAGCCGGGAGAATGAGCGAAGCGGAGTGGGACGCAGGTGGTCCCGCGCAGACAGACAGGTCATTTACAGGCTGCTCTATGCACACACCGCTGAGCTCCTAACAACTGACAAAGTGTGTGTGTGTGTGTCAGAATAGCTTCAGAGTAGGTGTAACAACCACGGACCCCCCATGATTATTCTGCCCCCACCCAAAACACCAGCCCCCTGCTTGGTGTTTGAGCTGTGGGTTAATTGTCATGCAGTGAGGTAAAATTATGGGTGCGGGAGGTCTGTGAACCTCAACAAAAGTCCCCATCTGCCCCCCACCCATCATCTTACCACCCTTCTTCATCCTTCCTTCAAGTTACTACTAATTCCTGGAGCGGAAAGACGTCGCTATCTCTTATTAAGACCCACTCCAAAGACGCCCCACCCCCCTTTTAAGTGCGCAGACACTGGCGTACTACTGTACATCCTCGTTCAGCTCGCCTGCCTTACAGAGAACACAGGAGAGGAATAGAGGAGAGAGAAAACCCAGCGAGAAAAAAAGGGGAAGTAGTCAGCAAGCACACGTTTTTTTCTTTTTTCCACCCTTCTCTCGCTCTCCCTTTCCCCTTTTTTTTCCCTGATTTACCGCGCTTTCCTCAGAAAGCTCCATTGTTCCCCTAGCCTAAGTCTCATCAGGCCTTTTGTGGCTGACTATCACAGCGGCAGGCAGAGAGCTGGAAATGTATAAATGGTATCATGCCTTGTGATTAATGGCGGTGCTTATGAGTCAGGTCTGATAACGGGCCTGCTCTCTACTCAATTTCAGATACCGTTAATGGAATCTGTCTTCTGCGATTGTAATGTGAGAGCGCCTAATTTGCTATGGAGCTTGAAGCTGTCACCGGCAAGGGATTGTGGGGTCATAAGGGACCTGGCAGCCGTTTGGCCTGCAGCTTGTATCTGCGGTGCTGAATAGAGCAGCTCTCTGCCTGTCAGTTAGCTGATAGGCTGATGAGGACTCTAAGCCACTCCACACAATGGGGGAAAGGGCCATACTGCCTGACTTCCCTAATTGTCGAGCCTGCTCATATTTCCGAGCCAGCATGCTGGGGGACTGGGCTGCATTTTTTTTCCTCTTCTTTCCCCCTCTCTTTCTTCTTGAACTTTTTTCTTCCTTTTTCTGTATTTCATCCTACATCCCATATGCCGCCTCCCCTCCTTTAACACTAACCATTTTCCTTTTCTTTGCCTTTTCCACACCATTTATCTCCCCCTCTGTCTCTCATTTTTTAGTCAGCGGTGGGTTTTAGTGTACGGCAGATTATCCCAAGTTTGCTGCATATGGAGGAGATGGAGTCAGTACAGGAGAGGAGGAAGGGGAAAACTTTTGTGCACACTTAAAAAAAAAAGGCTGAGGATATAGCACTATCTTCGCCACGGGGGTTTCTGCACCGCAGATCAACCAGCTGCTGGGGAGGGAAGCCTCACGATATGCGAATTACCTGAAATCACAGGGAGTAGTTTTGAAGTTTTTGTCCAAGAAAACTTGAGCAAAGGAAAGATCAATTTATCGGAAGAGGAAAAATATTCAGGAGAAAAAAAAACAAAACGCGTATGTTATGAATATTAATGTTCCGAACAGCTCATTTAAAAAAAAAAAATCACTTTCTACTAATTCAGATGTTTATTACAACATCATAAAAAAGAGTAGGCCTTACCAGCTCCTAAATTAACTTGAACTGAAAAAACAGAAATTGAAACTTCATCCTGACAAATGAAAAGAAAAAAACTACAAAAGCAATCCCTCAGAACTTTTATCCCAGCTTTAAAAAAGACCCGTCTTACTTTGATTTTAAAAATGTTGATTTATTTTGTTACACAATTGAGTAAAAAAAATGAACAAACCCGAAAAGACTTTTTAGTGTTTATGAGATCCAGGTTCTTTATGAAGGTCAAAGTTCATTGATGAGAACACTTATGGTCAGAGAACAATATCAGACGATGGAAAGAGTTCCAGAATTCATCTCCGATTGCTGTATTTCACATAAAGTTGGCTGTTTTTTTTTTTTTTTTCAAACTTGACTTATACCAAACATTTACTTATTTATGCTAAAAATAGTTGTGGAACAAGTTTATTTTTTGGGAATCAGTAGTGGTGGGGGGAAAAACGCTTTTTTAGATTAATCGTTTATGGTCCATAAACAATTCTGAATTGTTTAGTGAAGTTTTAATAATCAATAATGATTTAAAGTTAAAGTAACAAGCGGAACTAAATGTTTTTCGCTCTGATATTTTTGAAGAGCACACAAACATGGCTGACACTTACAATGAAAAAGATTTCAAGGTATTTCTGTCAAAGATTCACAACATTCACACAATAGGAATTATCCTGCTTGTTTCTGTATTCGATCTCACCATCAACCATTTCAGCAATTTTAAAGTTTGGGAAATGTATTTAAAAAATATGCCTCATGGAAAATTAATGGGAAATTACTCAAATCCTTCAAAAACTTTGAAACTTGTGAACTTCTGCTTATATTTTCAGTTCAAACTTTAAAACATTCACCAACTACTATATTTTTTAGAGTGATTTGGAATTTAACTTTTATATTAGCAACATACTTGCTGTTTTTGGCTAATTTAGAAATTTTTCCCTTTTTTTAGGCAAATATTTTAGCATTAAGCTAGCTGTTTTGACTAAATAATACATTTTTTAAGTTCTTTAGGAAAATTATGAGTTTAGCTAATATGTTAGCATTATACTAATTTGACATTTATCTTATATTTTGGCAAACATCCAGCTTGCATGCTTTCAGTTTCAGCATCTTCAGCTATCAAGCACTTGCATCTTCAGCAGCCACACTCAGCTCACAGCATTCACACTTACACTTACATTTTGATTGTTTTTCATACCTTTCTAGAATTTGTTAGTAGCGTTAGGCTATGGTGACTGTTTTAATATAGGTGTTTGTCAGCTGAACTGGAGTGCTTGCTGCATCAAACTGTCAAGTAAACGTTTACATTTTGAAAGAATCAAAATGTCTTATTTTTAAGGTTCATTTTGTTTGTTTGAATTGAATTATTCTAACATGCAGACCGTCCCACCTGCATGTCACATCTCTTTCACTAATTATCCTCCGCGTCTTGTGTCCCGTCAGGTTGGTTGGTCCGGGTCCTGGAGCCGTCCTGGCTGGAGGCGTGTTTGCTATGTCCAAGCTCAGCTGGCAGTGGTCTATGGTGGCTGAGGTTTTTACCCTCAACAACCTTTTTGTCGGCCTTCTCTTCTTCTTGACTGTCAGCTTCCACTGTGCCGAAACCCCCAGGCAGAGATGGAGGGTAAGCTCAGTGCAGCACATTCTTTGCCTTCCTCTCATTACTTCTCAGACATTGAACTCACAGGGCTGTGATGTTCTTTATTAGACTGCACAGTGGGGGGCACTTTGCTGTGGCTTGGGGCTCTGTAACCAGCACACCTTGGTGCTGTATGTGTTGGCTATAATTCCCTGGGTCATTTACCGACTCCACTCTCTTACGGTAAGTCCTTAATCCTTATGAAATGAAAAGAAGTAGACATTATAAAACGTGTATCATAATTGTAATAAATGTGTTATTAAATGTGGTTCCTCCAGTTTAAGAAAAATACAGAAAAAAATGAAAATATAAAGTAAATATTATTAGGTTTTGGACTTAAAAACATTAATATTAATGTAAAAACTGATAGCCAATGTTTATTAATATATAACATAGAAAGTACAATAATATTAATTCAAAGACTCAATAGGATGTCACAAGACATTATTTTACAAACTTTGTAAAATCTCATATAAACATCTGATGAATCCAGATTGACCCGCAATGACTGCTACCAGTTTTGTAATTACTGGATTTTTGTTAATGCTGAGCTTTTTGAAATAGAGGAAGATAGAAAAGAACCTATGGTGTAATCCTTCTTTTCTTGCACCATCATGATTTTTCCCGTTCAAACTAAATCCTTCAGCCAATAAAACAGAACTGCTCCTTCAGCTTTCTCTGCGATGTTTTCGGTTGGAAATGTATGTATTTCCAGGAGCTGTCTTTGAACGGCCTTGTGTATTTGGGGTCATGTTTTCTTGCTGGCTTTTTGCCGTACATCTACCTGCCAATTTCGTCTCACCTCAACACGGCCCGCTGGAGCTGGGGGGACCAGACCACCATATCTGGTCTGCTGACCCACCTGCTCAGAACGGAGTACGGCACCTTCAGTCTGGTATGTCGTATTTGGTTCTCTAAACATTCATGCATCTTCAAGTGAAAAAAAGTCAAATAATGAATTATTTTGCTCATGAATGTCTTACGATTCTCTTATTTTTTGGCAGGCGAAGACGGAGAGTTCTGTGAACTTGACCACATTGCTAAAGTGAGTTTAAGAATGTTGCTCACGTCTTACATTAAAGTACAAATAGGTTTGGGGGCGTGCAGGGGGGCTTTGGTAATAGAGAGAGTAGATCAGGGGTGGGCAAACTTCATAACACGGGTTGTAAAACTTGACATATGGGCTGGACATTTTTTGGTAAACAACTTAATTTTAAAAGAAACAACATGGAATTTGGACAAAAACATGATTCTTTTAAATTTAAAAAACTTTTTTTTTTTTTTTGCTATTTTATCGCCAATTGGTTGATGTCTTAACAATTAAAAAAGCACATTGTTTGTTGTGTTGAAATGATCGGAAAAATGACTGACTCAAAAGAACGCAGATACAAGTCTTACAACACCTCATGAATGCAGAATAACTTTCTGCACCAAAACACGAGTCAGTTTATTTGAGGTGCATCATCTAAGGGGAGACGCCAGAATTATAGCGAAAATAAATCATTAATATGGATTATCAAAATAATTTATTCCAGTGTGGCGGGAATAAAAGGGTTTAGCGGGTCGCATGTGGCCCCCGGGCCGTTGTTTGCCCACCCCTGCACTAAATCATGAGATAAAAGAGATAATGTTAAAACAAATCTAAGAATTTAAAGGTAAAATTGTTTTAAGAGGTTTTTGAGCGTTTTTACCAGCAAACAACATCTCCTACAAACTTTAGAGATATTTAATGCTTTCAGAAACATGCAGGAATAGCAGCACTAGTAATGCTCTTTAAACTGGACTGCAGTTTGATGACTTTAAGCTTCATATGTCCACAGTGTCGCAAAATCACCATTATTGTTTCCCATCATGTAAGTTAAACCTATCAAGAAAAAAATTCAAAATGTTAAATCTTTCCTCTGTTACCAATAAAATGTAACAAAAACTTCTCTTCCAAATCTTTCTTCCATATTAAACCCTTGTTTGTCATGATTCAGTGCTTAGGTTTTGTCATGTGCTGTTTTCTGTCAGTCTCACCATGTCCAGGTCAAACCCTCCACAGATGTCTTCATTTAGTTAATTCCCCTCAGCCTACTGTATTTAAGGTGTCTGGTCTTCAGTTCCTCATTGTCAGGTCATCTGTTATGTCACTGGTTTGTTCTCCCATGGTTTTGTCATGTTTGAGTTTATTTAGTAAATGTTTAAGTCGTAACTCCTGTGTTTGGGTCCTTCACCACCACTTCATGACATTCTTAATTGAATTGTGTTACAACAAAAAACTTTCTGAGGGGAACACAGCCGTAAACAAAGGTTCTGCCCCTCAAAAATACACAAGTATAAAAACACAAATTACATAAGAATTGTACAAAACAAACTAGTACTAACACTGATATTGTGACGATTGAAACTAGAAAAACATATTATAAGAGACTTCAGAGGCTCCCGCTTTTACATTTATGTAGGGCTAAAATAATTTTTGAGATGCATACTTTTTGTTTTATTTAAATGCATGTTTTTTGAAATTTTCAAGGCTGTTGCTTTGAAATGATCACGAAGCAATCAATAGGTAAATAAAGGAACATCAAATATAAAACTTTTTTAACATTTATTTTAGAAATTGTGACCTAAACACTGATCCAGCATCAAAAGGTACGATTTTAGTGGTTCAAACTTTGTGGTTTTGAAGTGAAAAACTTCTCCTAAAAGAGTTGAATGAGAACTTCAGTGTAGGAGGCGCCTTGTGTTCTGAATTGTGAGTAATTCTCTTTTGATAGTGAAATTTAAAAAGGTGGAATTTCAAACCCTCTGTACCTTTAGGATCTGGTCCAACTGCATCATCTCGAATAGGAGAAACATCTTTTAAATAACTCAACACCTGGCTGCAGATGTTATGATTCATTCAGCTTTGGATTGACATTTGAGGATGAATGAATGCTGTCTTTTTAAAATTAATTTAATTTCATTTTAATTGAGCCTACCCCTGCATATACCGTTTGTATGCTGTATCTAATGACTTTATTTTTGATCAAATACATGATTATATCTTCTATATGTGAAGGAACACTATAACTCTTGCTGCAAATCTTAGCACAAAACATTTTTCAACTGAAGAGTTTGCCTTTTCTGGTTAAAGGGAGGTCAAAATCAAAGAAGGGCAAATATGGTTGTGAAGATGAAGGGCCCGGCCGTTTTACGCCGGTTCTGGTGGTTTACACAGGTTTTACTGAAGACATTCCAATCGACTGTGTGAGCCAAGAGTCCTTTCCGCATCCCATCTCTCCTCTCCACAGCAGCTTTTGTTCTTGCCTCTCCACTCTCTCCCATCAAAGCAGGACTGAAGCTGCTAAGAGGGCCAAGTCGCTGTGTTCTGTTTCTCCAGCAGTTTTAAATGATCACTCAGCTCTGCTGTTTGAGCGTGACAAGCTGTGATGACAGACAGTGCAATCGCACTGGAGAAATTGTATTTTTCCACTCTTCCTGCCCCCCACCACTGAGTTTCCTCCCTGGCTCCCCACTTCCCACCACCTCCACAGTCATCCTCGCCGGTATCGTTCTCCAAGTGACGGGATGGGATAAGAACCCCCACCGCCAGACCCCCCTCTCTGCCAGTCACCCTTTCCCATCACCCCTGCTGCTTGATGGACGAGCACACCTTCGAGATGGGGACGAGAGGCGAACATGACAGGCATGTCGCGCTGGAGACATAAACCCAGTGGAGAAGCTGACACACACTCAGAGACACGCTTGTGAGCGCGCTCACACATAGTGTACATTGGGAGACACAGAGACTCAATAAGCTGTCAAATAAAGATGGGTATTAAGGAAGAGGCAGGAAACTATCTCTCTGCTTTGAGCAAGTGCCGCTTGACTGACAGGCGCTGTGAGAGGAGGACTGGGCCGTGGAGGGTGGATGACACAGTCATTTGTATCTGTCAGTCCGAATGAAAGACGAAGCGTACGGTCCAAGGAGTTTGTTTTGATAGGGAACGGAGAGCATTTAATAATTACTGTCCTTGACTCCGCCATGTCCGTCATGTTACCCGTGTGTGTATGTGCGCAGGGCCCAGCTGGACCACTGCACGACAGATCTCTCCCCTCCTGTTGTGGCGCTGGCAGGGATAGGTCTTCTCCTCTCATCGTTGGACAGGTAGGATGAAGAAGACAACATGCAACGCACACATCTCAGCACCCACTTCACCAAAAAAAAAAAAAAATCTAATCCCCTCCAGTGAAAGACGGGGAACAAAACCAATGACAAAATGCTGATCTTAGAGAAAGTGAACACAAAACAACACTGAGGCATCCAGCTGTCAGGCTGTCATGGCGCTCCGCATTCAGATCAAGAGGGTTTGTTGTGTGTTTTGGATTTTTAAAAGCGTGTTTGGGTGCAGAAGTAAATCAGGGCTTGTATGCGGTGCTGTGAATCAGTAATTCATTTCAGCAAAGCCTTTGCTCAGGTCTGTGGGGAGGAGCTGATAAAGCTGGAGATGCCCCGGAGCCTTGCAGGGCACCAGTAACCCCCAACCCTACACCCATGCTTTCCTTTCCGGAGGGGCACTGTATTAGAGCAGAGAAAAGAGCAGGGTCATACAATGTAATATCAAGCATAATGCAGGTACGTGTAGATTTATGTAATGCTTGTTGATAAAAAAAAAAAAAAGTTTCACTGTTATATAACAAATGGTTATTTTAATAAAGTTGGAAAGATATAAATCACTGATCTCTCTGAAAAAGTTACATATAAAATTATATTTAATCTTTAGTAAAATTATTTTACTCAACATAATGACAAAAGTATCACTCCAGCTATATTTTTGTTGTAAAATTATTCCTTGTGTTCTTATAATTATATTACAGATTTTAGCCAAATATGTTTATATAATTTTTTAAACACAGAATTTCTGTAGAGCAGCAAGAATTCATCAGAAATTTGCCTCTGAGTTGTGGGCGGGACTGTTAGCGAGAAAGTATCACTGTCCGGCTAGCTTAAAGCCCCTCACAACTTTAAGCTAGCGTTAGCATAGCAAAATAATAAAACTCCCCTTCTGATCATCTTTGATCTATTTTTAAAGTATTTTCAGTGTTTGTTAAATTATTATTATGTTGTTTTTAGCCAAAATCCAAAATACTTGTGTCTTTTTGAGGACATAGTTTCTGCAGAGCGGCAATAGGTCATTTCAAATTTGCCACTAACTTGTGGGTGGGACTGGAGGAGCAACCCTCTCTGTTTACTCAGAAATGCAATTCTAAGCTAATTTTATTTATTTACCTTATATCCGCAATGATCAGAAAAATACTGCAAGAACATGTTAGAAATGCCAAAAGCATCAGTTTAATTTGAATTGTTTTCAATTTCACTTTTTGTTAAGTAATTGGTTCTTAAATCAACTTTGATCGGTCAGTATGAATGAAAATTGTTCAAATTGGAGATAGAATTGGTAAACATTGAAAACCATCAAATTACATTTCAGGAAATAAATCAAGACCTGACCTCATCTTTAGGGAATAGTTACTTTTAATTTCTATAAAGGTTGAATATTCCTTTTTGAATATTTAAAGACATTTTCCAGTTGTGGTGTAATGAGTTTGTGATTCAGTGGTTGGCATTAACATGGGAATGAATCATTCTGCATTAGGAAATCAATCATACACCTCTGAGCTGGCTGGCACTCACAGGCTTGTGTTCTCCAATCCCTGCATTAATATTTGACAGTCTTAGCGTCATTGTGAAAGACTACACTGGCTGTGATTAGACTGAATAAAAGTTGAGGAAACCGCAGACTCATTCAGTATTTTTTTTTAAGCTTCATAATAACCAGAGTTTCTGATTTTGTAGGACGTGTCGTCCCATTTCGTGGCTTCTGGCGTCCATGCTGCTGATCTACTCTCTGTTTTTTTCATGGAGAGCCAACCTAGACATCAGCCGACCTTACTGCTTGGAGTGGTAAATCTGTGCATTTGACAGACTCTTTTCTTTTTGAACCCAACACTCATTGTGTGTTTGTTATATACGCTTTTGTTGGACAGGTTGAGCGTTTTTGGCTGCAGAGCGACGCTGTGGTGTGTGTGCTGGCGGGCATCGGCTTGAGCCGGACACACTCTGAGCTGCAGAGGAGGGTGGGATATGAGAGACTGTGGAGGACCGTAAGCTGGGTGTTCACTCTTACCTTGCTTGTGCAAATGGTGCACAACAACCATAGGTGAGCATTGAGCCTACACACATTTTTTTAAGAAGATATAGTCAATTAGTTAAGTAGTTTTAGACTTTTTGTAGTTAAAAAAAATGGTTTAACATTTTAAAATTTGCTGTTTACTTGCAGAATTTTACAACTTGATAAAGAAAAAGTAATCAAGTCGGTCAGCATTCAAACTTTTTATTGATTTATTTCAGCATAGAGGAAAAAGTCCTTACAGCTGCACTTCTTCTGCTGCTGCTGCTGGTTTGTAGTTAAATTACTCTATTTAGCTATGGCTGTGATGCAAATTCAGCTTTGCAATATTCAGACTTGCAGACAATAAACAAACTAATTCTACAGCTGCAAAGATTTCCATCAGAGTAGGGATAATTATTGTTGCTGCATTGTGTCGCAGTTCCACAAGCTATTAGTGATTCCAGGCTCTCATGGTGCTTCTCTCTCAGATTTTCCAGATTCTGCTCAGTCTTTGGTGCTGAATTTAACAGCATCCTCCTTTTTGGAGAAAACTATCCAAATGTTTTATAAGAAAGAAGTTGCATTTAAGTTGAAATATGAACTCCCTCCTCGTGGTTCCTTTAAAGTTCCCCTGAGTCAACACGATTTTTTGTTGTGAACTCAGCGTGTCAGCTTTTTTGCTGCTAGCTCCATGGTGCGGGTGCAGGGAGGCACGGTTAGCACGTAAATTCGAGTCGCAGAGCTCAGTCTGATATGTTAGCTGTCCGAGAAGTCAGATTACACCAGCGGAGCACCGGGGAGCGCCAGACAGCCATCACGGCGGCGCTTTGATCAAGAGGAGAGCATGGCCTGCGCTGTCAAACCCATCATACCTGTCTCCTCGAGATTAGATAGGCAGCCGAGGAAGTGTGCAGAGAGGGTGGGTGGAGGGGAGGCTGATGAGTTAACGCCCAGAGCACCTTGAAAACAGGAGTTGAGACACACCGAGCTGTACATAGCGGTAAAGTCATATTTGATGATGCTGTACAGTAAGACCTCACTTGCTGCTGTGATTTCAGAGAATGTGATCTGAGAAATAACACAGTGATTGAGCGCTTCGGCAGAGAGATTCTGACGTCTGTACCAAAGGACTCGCTCATTCTGACCAGAGGAGACCTGCCAGGAAACTCCATGCGTTACTTGCACTACTGTGAGGGCTTGAGGCCGGATGTTCGCCTTGTTGACCAGGAGGTCAGACTCTCTTTTATGCTCTACTAAACCACAACTGTACAAGCATTTTCCTTTTATAAAAGAAAAAAAAACAAAAAAAAACCCTCTTTAGAACAGTAGTTTATACTAAATTTCAATTACTATAGAGACCCACTCTGATCATATTTTTATCTAGTTTAAAAGTCTTCCAAATGGTCTCTTAATTATGATTGTTGTTTTTAGCCACAAAAAAAAAAAATCTATTTGCACGAAATTTTCAAAATAAATGCGTCTAGTGCTAAACTTTTTCCTTGGCTGCACGGATCCAGAGGAAGAGGTTAGGTTCAGACTATTATTGGGGTTAAACCACCAAATGGTTGTTTCTGCAGCTCACTTCTCTTCCAGGGGATGGAGCAAATGCGGAGAAGACATTTCTCATGACAGCTTATGGGACTTTAACTTTAAATATGTGCAGCCAACAACAAAATTCAGCCTTGAATGCACTTAAAATATGTAGAAATGCAGAAATGTGCATCTTCACAGTTCGTATTACGTGTAAACAACATGAATTTCCATCGCTTCCTGTGTTGGTCGCAGGCAAAAAAAAAAAAAAAAAAGTATTTTTTGCTGCAGAGTGAGCCTTCATCCAATTGTTTGCAGTCTCTACCGCTAGCTTACAGCCCCTCAAACCCCAACCCAACAATACCGGTGCAACAAAAAAGACGAGAAATATTGGAGCTATCCAGGTGTACAGTTTTTACCCAGATACCAGCTCAGACAAGAAAAAAACAAAGACGTGGGTCTAGTTGTCTCCAACTGAATGCATCAAAATGGATCTGAGCTTAGAGCTTGTGGCCCACCGAATGTAGCACCTACGTCCCTACTTCAAGCTAATTCAAATCTCAGCGATTTTGAGCTTCATTTTCTTCATCACAAGAGAAATACCACAAGAATATTATAAAAAGAAAAACATGAAATTGTCTTTTTTGTGTTTTTAAGATGTTCTTGGAGCATTTTTCTTGTAATAAAGGACTGTTAAAAAATAATTTATTACTAAAACTGTGTTTCTGAGTATTTGTTAATTTAAATCGCATTGGATTAGAATACCTGATGTTAGAAAATGCTCAGACTAATGACACAGCTACTGAAATAATCGTGCCACATGCTTTAGGTGTGCGAGAAATCATGAGCCATCAACGCTCATGTGCTCGTCCGAGCTGAATTCTTCCTCCAAACTGCACGACTGGATTGATCTAAAATTGCTCGTTGTTATTTTTGCGCCACTAATGTTATCTTGAGGCTATAGGCTTGTGTGTGAGCGGGTAAACAGCTCTCAGCAACAGGGAGGGGGCGGGGTTTATACCAGTCCCGCTCACAATCCAGAATTGTATTTCTAATGAGCTACTGTCGCTGTGCATAAATGTCTTAAAAAAAACCAACAAAGAGTTATTGAGAGGACTACTGGGAACAATTTTACAAATGGAAAATATGGTTGGGGTGGGACTTTGAATAACACTATAAATAGACAAAAATCCCTTGAAAATCATTTTTTTATTCCTTTAATATCTTCATTTGTTAATATGATTAAATTCTTCTTTTCCCTCTGTGCAGATGATGACATACCCGTGGTATGTGGCCAAGCTGTCAGCGCACCTCCCTGGGGTCCACTTTCCTGGCCACTGGTGGGATCCGGTCCAGCACGAGGACAAAGACACCTTCAGTCTCGAGCAATTTTTGTCCCACAACACAAAGTGAGTGTCTGATAAAGCACGCGAGGAATAAAGGGATCATCTGAACGGCTAAATGGAAGGATGTTTAACGGAGAGAAAGGGAGGGTGAGATGGGAGGCCAACAATGGTCCAAATGAACAAGTGGGTGATGTGACGAGGCAGAGATCAGTGGGATGGCCGGCGCGGTGGTGAATGCACGGAGAAGATAAGCCCACAGAACTGTCGAGTCCATAAAGGGAGTTTGATGAACTACAACAGTCTACTAATCTACTTGATTTGGTTAAAGAGTCTCTGGTGGACTCCCTCCTCTGTACTATCATGTCTACTCCCCCATGAGGAACTCACACCCAGAAACTGGATTTGAAGCATACCAGGCCCACCAGGGGGCAGTGTTTGCCAGGCCAACATGCTCTGTGGGGCAACTGTGACCTGTGGGATTTTACCCTCAGGCGGAGGTTTTCTTCACTTGTTGTGTTTTTTTTCTATAGGAGGGACGTGTTCGCCTGCATAGGCCTGCCTGATGGAGACTTGAGCTGGGAACGTAGTTTCGCTCGTTGGCCCTTTGGGGTTTGCGACCACTTGGTGCCCGTGCAGAGACCGTTTCACCCTGAGCAGTGGGCTCAGCGCACTCAGAGCATCTACAAATGGACTGAACCACACAACAGGTGCACCACAAACACAAATACTAGATAGTTAATGAAATAACTGAATATTATTAAATCATTAGAATGGTCTATCTTACAAAAAAGTATTGGCAATACATCTGTGGTCTTTTGCTCTCAGACTCCACAAAGCTTTTGCAAGTGCGGCTGTACTCTATTTTTTCTTGTTGCAATTCTGCTCTTTGTCAATTCAACTAGAGCAAGACATTAGGCCTTCAGCCATTTGAAATGAGACTGAAGATGAAAAATAATGAGTTTTTTATTGCGTTTTGTCAATAAACTGTGTCAAAAGTGGAATTAGTCAAAGCTTCGCATTCTGCTGCTGTTGCCAGCAGCCCTTCTTTCACTCAGATATCCACGGCTGAATACTGTGACATTATTTCCCGCACCCCCACGACAAGCGTGTCCGCAGATGCCCACAAGCCAAAATATTAGCTGGGAAACCTTTGCTAAAATATTCTTTTGAAGAAGAGGTCAAGTTTTTTTTGCAGTCAACAAAGTGAAAAGAGGCAGCCGTGCTTTAACTCCATGTCTAATGTGCCGGCTGGTATTGTTGCTCAGTCATTTAATGTTTATGCAGCAAACATTGGATTTTGGTGTATCAAAAGTTGCAAAGTTGGGTGGAACAATATATTCACATAAATAATTATTTAGAGTTAGCGGAACTGTGCAGAAGCCAGTGCCGGGAGCGGCTTTAGATAAAGCTATGTGCTTCTTTTTTTTTCTTGTTTGTGCAGTTTCCATCCTGCATCTTGGGAGCGTGTCGCTAACGAGGAGATGTGGCAAGCCAGGTATGCTTAAAGCTTTTTACACGACGTAGGGAACGGGGGGGGGAAGCTTCTATTTTGCTAGCATGCAGATAAAAGCTGCGTCATGATGCATGCTGGCAGGATAGAACATCTCCATAAACCAGTCTTGTGCGGTAGAGCATCTACATGTACATTCTATTTGGTGGCGGCATCTACATAAATCACTCCATCGGAGTGGTGCGTCTCGGAGTGCGGATCTGCATGGCTCATCCATCCAGGACTTAGCTCTGAGCCTGCGTGCTTTTGTTTCAGGATGAAAACAGCTTTCTTTCTGTTTGACCTGGCAGAAAGGATGGAGGGTGAAGCCAGGGCTCGCCTCTTTGAGTTATCGTACGCTGTAAGTTTTGACCTCGACTTAAACTGTAACCTTTCACAATGGGGCCGATAAACGTCCCACAAAGCACGGTGTTGTGTCATTTGTTTGTGTTTGCCGAGCAGCTGTACAGAGAGATCGTGGACGCCCACTCAAACTACCCTCCAAACTGGGACAAGAACCTGGCACTGGCGTGCGAGAGGCTGCTCCGTTCAGGTCAGCGGGGCCACAGTCCAGACAGCCTGCTGACCTGCAGCGCCCAGCACTTTAGTCTCTACTTAGAGAAGGAACCCACTGATCCACAGGCGCCAGCCATACGCTCAGCCATCACTCACCTGCTCAAAGAGAAAGAAAGACTCCGCCAAACCAACACCCCATGAGACGGTTGGGGAAAACCTGAATGGAGCGGTTAGGAATTCACTTTTTTTGATGGATTCAGACTTGATTTATTTTCTTTAAAAAAAGAAACTTTTTTTTGGAAGGGGAAACTAAACTCAAACACTGTGCCAAACTTCTTTTGATAAAAACTGACCATGCTTGACTCCAAGAAGTCCTCTGACCTCAATCAAGCCCCGTCTGCTCCTCATAAACTCAACCATTCAAATTCTTTATCTTCAGATCTCATTCTTTTTTTTTCTTTCCTTCTCGTCCTCTGCTCTCAGAGCTTTAATGTGCTGATTATTTTGCCTTGGCCTCTGCTCTGCCTGTTTTTCTCACACAGGGATGGAAAGACTGAGATTGAGGGAAACCCAATTCAGAGGCAGAAATGGGGGATTAGAGCGGCTGTTTAATCTAGGACAGACTTGTGCTGTGCCAAGTAGTCCTCACTACACATTACCAGTGCTGCACTCCCATCCCTCTATCCCTCCATCAGCGGTCCGTTTAAATGTTTAAAACTAATGGACGTGATAAGTGTTTTTATTTTTCCTCTCTTACTTCCTAACAGGAGGGCTGTAATCCCTCAGGGATTTAAATTAAATGTAAAATGTCACAATGCCAGGGACCCTTTTAGAGGTGTTTTTGTCTGTGTTGTTTTGATTTTTTTTTTTTTTGTGGACAAATGCCTAAATCTCCACCAAAGCTTTTTCCCTGCCACACTGGCATTTGATAACCAGATTGGCACAATAAGACAAACAGATGCAAACTCCAGGGATGCATGTAGATGCAGAAATCAAGGCTGAACTTTTAGGAAATAGAGCCTACAACAAGAGAGGTCAGTTTTCTAAGGATCTGACATACTCAGTTTTTATTGTCCGAGTTTCTTGCTGGGATACAAGTTTTTCAAAAATGTCTTAAAACTACTGACTAAAACAGAATATTCTTTAAGTTTAACGTGTTTTTCCTGTTGGCAGGATGACTTTTATAAAAACAACCAATGTTTACATCATTTAAGTTTGTAATAAATATGCTTTTAGAAAGTTTTTGGGCTTTCCTTTTGTTTGTTTTGACATATAATCCAATACTAAATAGAACAACATCGTATGTTTGCTTTCCTGTTCTGATGATATTTTGTTTTACTTTATTTTCATCTTGTCAACCCTTTCACTTTTGTTTCTTTTCGTTACCCCTCGTTTCGCCGTTTCACTGTTTCCAAGAGTCACTTGCCCACCCTAAATCAGCAAGCAGCCGAGGATTGTGGGAACCCATGGAATCGCCGTGACCGGGGATGCAGGCAGGAAGCCACGGCAATGCTGGAATGTGGGGCGTCTGAGGAGATAAGAGCCGCCAGCCCAGCCAGCGAGAGCAGAGGAGGGATGCAGCGTGAGGGAAGGAGGGAGGGAGGGAGGGAGGCAGACTTGAGGAGGGTGAGACGGAAACACGGAGAGCAAAAAGTCTGTGAATGGGTATCCAGAAAACACAACACCAGGAACAGCCAGAGAGCAAGACAGAATGAGACTGAGAAAGAGGGGAGGGGGGACTTAAAGAGTGAGGGGGGGGCAGACTGGAGATGGGAAGCCAGCCTTATTCCTCTTTGCATTTCATTTACATCCCTGGCCGTATCGACCAATCGGATTGGGAGCAAAGCCCAGGGCTTAGGAGGGGAATAAAAAGACAAAATGCCTTTGCTGCTCTCATCCCTCTCTGATAATACCCCTTCTGTTTTTCTTTTCTCCTTTTCTCTCGTCTATAAGTAGATACTGTCCGAAATGCCAACAGAAAAGCGACACCTCCGCTTGCTGTGCATCTCAGATAGACCAAGCGAGAGCCGGGTCTGAAAAGACAGCTTTAGTAACTGGGCCTATCTCCACTCCTCTCTCCTCTCTCTGGCTGGATGGAAGTGAGGAGAGGCGGAGGGTAGGGGGTGTGCTGGTTAGCGCTGGGGAAGAGAATGGAGGGTGTGAGAGGCATGAGGCTCTGTGCTGGCCACAGATTTAGCAGAATTTGACACTGAAAACTTTTTGCCTGCAGAGCCGCTTCCTGAGCACGAGAAACCTGTTTCAAGGGTGTTTACCGGGTGCCACCCTTCTTTGCTAAGGCTGCGAGATGATCGTGCAAAAACTCCACATATTTCACGCTGGCCGTGCTCCCTCCCTGCAAACATTTAAGTGGCCTTATCAATGTGTATTGGCTGGAATTAGACCCATTAACAGCAGACTGTGTTGACATGATTGACTTCTCTCAGGTTTCTGTTTGCTGCTACTCTTGAGTTTGAGACGATGTTTGTATGTGAGGCACAGTGTGTTTGCGGGTTTGTTAAGTTTGTTTGTACAGGTGTTTGCTGGCCTCTTCATTGTGTTACCGTTTGTGTTTGAGCTACTTTGCACCTGACAAGTGTTTTTTTTTACCCCTTTTATAAAACTAGGGGTGTGTGTCCTTCCCCCTCACACGATTCGATGTGCATCTCGATGCAAATCCATACGTAAGGATTCAACTACATTTTTGGTGATACAATACAATCAGATAATTTTCCCCAAAACACAAAAATCTAGATCATATTCATTTGGAATTTAAAGCTATAAATAATAATGATAATAATGCACGGGATTTGACAGATAAATGTATTTAGGTATTGACTTGGAAGAAGCAAGCTCATGATTGGAAGCCTTTTTGTTTGTATCGCATGTTCATAAAAAGACAAAGAGGCTAGAAAAAAAAAACAGAAAGAGTAACTGCTGTTTGCCAGAAATCAAGTTCGTCTCACTTCAAACTATTAAATGTTCTCTTGGCTTGTTCCATGCTACTGGAGTGTAACAAAACTCACCTCAGGACTGCTCGTTTCACGCAATATCTTTCCTATCATAAACCCCACCAAACAATGTGGATTGGAGGCTTGATGAATGCCACATCTCTGCTTCTAGGGTCATTGGTAATCTTCGGCCCAGGCCCCACGTACATCCAGTGCCCTCCCTGGCTGGAATATCACATTGTCCAGCTCCGTGAGCGTTCCCTTCTCCAGGGTACGAGGTGCTGATAGGATTTTGAAGGGTCTGGGCAAATGCATCTCTTCCGTTTTGCATGCACGTGCTGCAAAGTTAGCCTCTAATCTACAAATTTGTCAATGCGGGGAACTTCAAATTCTTTATAGCAAACTGAACCAAATCCACAAGTCCCCTTTGTTATCTTGTGTACACACATTTGTTTATTTGATATAGCGCCCCGCCACTACAGCTCTTCTGTATATCAAAGGCAGCCCTGCAGAGCATAATTGAAAATGGCTACCATGGAGAAAGGTCTCTCTCTGCTTTGACTGGGAGGAGGCAGGAAAAGCGTCGTTCTTCACTGCCTCCTTAGATCTATTTAAATAATTGAGGAGTAAACTGTCAAATTAGGCACCTTTATGGACACCCCTGGGCTCTCTTAGGGGTCCTTCACTTTTTTTTTTCCTGGCACAAGAAAGTGCCACCAGGCACCAGGATATTATCTAGTGTGTGTGCTTTGACAGCGGAGGGGGAGGGATGGTTGTGGGCCAGGAGGGGTTTCGCCAATCAAGCAGGCCACACTTCCTCCCCCAGGTTCTAATTTTGTGCCACATTAAAGAGCTCGGCCTCCATTTAGGACGGAGAGAGGCGTTTTTCATAATTTGCCGGGTCTCTCGACTAGCTGGAGGTGCCTTTTTCTCCCTGCCTTCTCTCACTGCTCGTGAATGGAAGGCCCGAGGAGGAAGAGGGGAAATTCATTCGCCTCCTTTCAGCCAACCAGCTTCAGTTCTGCATAATGTTGCTGCTAGGTTTGTAGAGCAGCTAATATTTATCTCTTTAATAACTCCCTATTAGACCGGAGTATTATGGGCTATAAAAAACAGCTCTTTTGTCGACTCCGTACGAGAATAAGGGAGTGAATGTGACCATATCAGAAAATGCGGGTTCAGAGATTTTACTTAAACGTGTCTACATTAAAGACGCAATCTGAGCCAAAGTTGTGTTTCCTCTTGAGACGGTGCTTTTTTTGTGTGTGTGAGCATCGATTCTTCTGTGATTGGTCACATAATTCAGAGTCTCAGGGGGCATTTCATTGCTGACAGACAAGTTAATCTAAAATCCCCCAATTTACAAATGAAAATCCCACTATCCAATTGAGCTAATAGAGGGACTTCAATGGGATAATAAGATGTGGTGTAATACTGTGTAAAAAGCCTGTAATGTTGTGTTGGTGTAAGAGCCTGTGTGACTGGCTGTTTGACTGTTTGCAGTGATTACGGGGGCCTGCGGGCCTGGCGGTGGCGGTGACAGCGGCGGGCGGCGGCGGCTCTGTGGCTGGGACAGGGAGCGTCTCCCTGGGCGAGCTGATATGCCTGCCTGGTCCTGCTGCCGGAGCTGCGAGGGAACAGGTCGTCAGGAGGGAGAGCGCTTCCTGCGAGCTCCCCGCCGTTCCCGGTCTTGCTGGGTCTCTTACTGTTGTAGTGCTTGCAGATGTGCACAAACAAGGGAGGATTAAAGCAAAACGAATCTAAACAGACAAATGGAATTAGAGTGATGGGTGTCGGTGGCCTGGTTCACAGTGATAAACATAATGATACTCCATGTGTGTGTGAGTGCGAGTGTGTGTGTGTGTTTCCTGTGTCTAGGGGATTATCAGTGGTTAGGTGTGTGGTGTGTATGGCTGGGTGACTGCTTCTGGGTGTGTTTGCCTATCTGTCTATGTTTTTGTAATTATGCATGTGTATATTTACTCTTTCTAGTTGTGTGTGATAAATGAGTTATTCCATACAGTCTCACAAAAACGACATTTTGTGCCCTCTGCATGAATGAGAACATGCGATTTTTCTGTTTGTCTTTTCTTCTTGCTCTTTTGAGGTTTTTACTGTAGTTTTTTTCCAGCTGCCTGTTATAACTGTGTTTGTGTGTGTGCGCACTGTGGGTCTGAGTGTTAATGTGTTGAGGGGGGTCAAGAGTGTAGAAGAACCAGCAGGGAGGCAAGTGATCAACAGTCTGGGGCTTCCCTGCAGAGGGGCTCTGGGATTAGGGCTAAAACCCTGCACTGCCAGATGGGCACAAGGCATCCTGAACATCGCACATCAGCACCTTTTGGACTCTGTTCCTCCTCCTTCCAGCCAAGATGCCAAGTTTCATTAAATTATGACCATACTTCCTTTTTTTCATTTTAAAGTCCTACTCTGATCGTCTTTTGATCTGTACTAAAGCATTCCCAGTGGTTATTTAACCCCTTAATGGCTGTTGTTGCAAATGTAGGACAAACCACTTTGGCTCCAAAAGTGATTTCTTTTTTTATTTAGCTGGAAATAAACGTAGCGTTAAAGGGGTTAATTATGATTAAGGAAAAAAATTCAAAACTAATCGAACATAGTTTCTGTAGTAGATCATTAGAAATTTCTTTTTACACATTCTCCCACTAGCTTACGGCCCAAAACCTACCATTATCATCTCACTTCCCATCATCCCTTTGATTACACACGCTCCTGCTAGCTTACAGTTTCTCATAGCCACAACCTAACAGCTGTGCAACAAAAAGGCCGAGCAATATTGGAGCTAACCAGTCGAGCCAGATTCCAGCTCAGACGAGGAAAACGAAGACGTTCACGGATCTAGTCGTCTACAAGTGGATGTATTTTTTCTCATGTAAGGTTTCATAAAGAACATGATGTGTCCTACATTGAAATAATACTTGGGACATCCACAATTCGCGTAATTTTTATCTCCTTCTGTGAATATGGACAGCAAAAGAAAAGATCCCAATTTTTAAGGAAGATAAACGCACAAAAAAATAATAAACAGAAAACATCGCAGTTACATAGAATTAGATAGTACAGTGGCTGATGATCCAGTTGAAGTCTGGTCTAAATTATGCTATAAGATTTCTCTCTGTTTGTAAAATCTGTCCCCTGATCATAAGTGCTCGAAGTTATTGACATTTTTCTGCTCTTCTGAACGACATTCACCAAGTCAACAGTAGGAAGAGCATCAGTAAGCCATCTTCTTGTAATACTCTTTATTTTTGCCAGCAATCAACACAATAATATTATTCATGTACTTTTTCTTAAGATCTACAAGGTTAGCTGGTCTTTTCCAAAATAGAAGGCCTCAAACGTGTGGCACGACAGTACCCACTATTTTTTTCCATATTTCCTCTAAGTTGAAGCAGAAAACAAGGAAACTTCCGGGTATGCACAGAAAATGTGGCAATGCCCAGCCTGCTCAGTCCCACGCTTTCTCTAACAGAAGGCATCCCTTCCTCAGGAGGATCTTTTTCAAACAACTTTTTTTTACCGCTCCTCATTTATAATGATTTAAATAAATAAAAATACTCAAAAATGCATTATTAAGCTTTCTTTATATATGTCCTCCAGCATCATAAGAATACCACAAGAACATGTTTATGTTCACTATTTTAATCAGATTGGGTCTTTAAAGGTCTCTTTCTTCACGCAAACATGTATTGTGTCAGCCAGCATCATTTAACCTGCAACTGGTTAACCAAATACTGCTTGTTGCTCTTCAAAGTGTTCACTAATGAACACCATGGCCAGTCAGCAGGTTCTGGAGTATCACCAATGAAACTGGCAGGATGTTTTGATGTGCTCTATTTCAGAGCCACAGGCAACCCTGACATGATAAAGTGTGTGCATGTTTGTGTGTGAAGGTGGCTCGGGCGTCAACAGAAGGCTGATTGCTTCTTGCTCGACCGTTATCTCACTCTATCTTGCAGCACACACTCATGTTACTCATCAGCTCATGACTTTCTACAATCGTTTAAGCATCCAGGTGTCACTTCAGTTGCATGTACTTGGGTATTATTGTTAAAAGAGGCTCGGATAGTCACCATGGCAACCAAGCCTGTTACCATTTCCTTAAAGGCCCACCTCCAATGAAAATTGTATTTTTACTACGTTCTTGTGGCATTTTTCTAATAATGGAGGACAGATATAGGGAAAATTCAAATCAAAATTGCATTTCTAGGGATTTTTTTTAAAATTCAAATCGTGAATCAGCAGTAGACGAACGCTGTTTGAAAAAGAACGTATTTGGGACATAGAAAATATGTCACAAATATGTGATCTGAGCTCTCAATGATGTCAAGGAAAAGGATTGGTGGAGTTACTCCTATCCTGCATACAACATAGAGGTGAATTTATGATGAACTTTATGATGAGCTCTGCAGAAATTATGCACAAAAAGCAATACTATTACTTTTAATGTTAAAACTGATTATTTTTGATTTTGTAATAAGATGTTATATCTTCTCATACGGGCCCTTTACCTCCCCTGAAGTTCTTGTGTTAAAATACCGTCATTTGCAGAGTCAATCTACTGTAGTTCTTAGAGCCCACCTGGATCTATTATCCACTTGTTCCCCAGCATGACTTAGAAAATCATCTCAGTATTACTAGAAAGGAGATTACAGAAGACAAATTTACAAACAAGTGAAAGATTACAGGCTGTGAACATGTTTCAGTCTAATGCCCTTTCAACAAGCAGTGCTTAGCACAATGCTTCTCCCTCCCCAAGCTAAATTTGGATTTTCCCTCTGATGTGAAGGCCTGCCGGCCAGCGATGCCTTCCACCAAGAGCACAACCTCTGGAATGACTCCGTTCCACATGGATGGCCTGTCTCCTCTGCCGGTATTAGTTAGGCTTTGGAGTTCGAGTGACTACGGGGTTTAAACACGGATTTTTTTTTTTTAAAGGGGGGAAGAAAGACTCTCTGTTGTTCTTGAAAAGCTGTGTTTATCCAGGATTAGAGACACCAACATGTTAATAATTGTTTCTCACAGAACTGCAAAGAAGCACTTTCCTGTAATCCCCTAATCAGGCATTACACCTCTGAGCGAAGCCACAACGCAGGCGCGCCGTGTGTGTGACGCAGCACGCTCTCAGCCAGTGACACGCACATCTCCTGCTGCACCACGCCCACTGCAGTAAGTTTACATGCACTTTATCTGTCTATATTTAATGCATTTTTTTTCTGTTTTTTTTTTTTTTTTTTTTTTTTAATAAGCATTAAAACTTTTGTGGCTGAGTAGATGTTAGGTTTGTGCCTCTTAAGATTCTGGGTTAGATGTCTTTTTCATTAACTTATAAGTGAAAATTTTGCATTCATTATTTAGCCATCCGTTTTTGGATTTTCCTATCTTTAGTTCCTCCATTTGTGATAAGTTTATTATTTTTTTAAGAAAAAAATAACTTAACAAATACGTTTACATTTCAAATCATTAATAAAAAATTCAAGTAACAACCTTTCTATGAGTTCAAGTTGATTTTTGTATTACCGGTATTTGGCATTTCAGGTGATTTCAGAAAACTCCTTGTGAATCTCTAAAGATATACATACTTTGTTGTTAGTTTTTAGCTCACAAGTCGGCTGTATTAGTTTCAAGGGTTATACATTCTTCATGTTGTGAAGATGACAGATCCATAATTAGTTTTAATTAACTCTTACTCTTATCACTAATGAAACTCTTACTTGGAAGAAGCAGTAATAAAGACGTACATATTTTTAAGAAGCTAATTCAGTTTCCTGAAGTTTTATTAAAATATATAGTGGTTACTGCTCCATTCTTTAGTTTTAATCAGAAACTTTCATTTCCATCACTTGCAGTTTGACTGTCGAGTGCAGATCCAGTGATGAGTTCTGGAGTAGACACTGTTCTAAAAAAAAGTAAAAAAGTGATGATGGATCAAATACTGAAACTAAATGACAATACATTATATTTAGGATTTAAAGTATAATTTTGATCATCTTTTGATGTATTGTAAAAGAGTTCTCAGTGGAAATTTAATTATAATTATTCCAATTTTATAAAAAAATAAAAAACAAAAACATAGGTCATTTTCTAGAACTTTATGCAGAGTAGCAAGAGTTCATTAGAATTTTACCACTGAGTTAAGGGCAAAGTAAACCTGCCCCCATTTCCCATCATGCTTTTGTGTACACTCTCTCCCATGATCTTACTGTTCCTGTCAACTCCAACCAAACAATACTGGTGCAATAAATTGAAATAAAACTGCAAGCAATATTGGAACTAGCGTACCGTGTGGTTTTGAGTGAGATGCCAGCATGTCTGCAGGTGGATGCGTCAGTATGGGATAGAGCAGGGAGCTTGGAGCTTGCCGTTGTAGGTTCTCTGTCACACTTAAGCAGGACCTGGAAAACCTGGTGCACGGGTTCATCTTTAGTCGACTTGATTACTGTGACACTATTTTTACTGGACCATCAAAAAATCTGAAACTGCAGCTGATTCAGAACCCTGCTGCTCGGGTTCTCACATCAGTCACCACATCAGTCCAGTTCTGAGGTCTTTACACTGGTTACCTGTCTGTCAGAAGATAGACTTTTAAGTTCTGTTACTGGTTTAGCACCAAAATACATGACTGACCTCTTGACCCGGTATGTCCCAGCCAGACTTCTCCACTCATCAGGATGCACCCTTTTATCAGTTCCTAGAGTCAGAACTAAACATGGAGAAGCTGCATTCAGCTTCTATGCTCCACAGATCTGGAACAGACTTCCAGAAAACTCAGGTCACCCACCTGTTCTCAGCTGCATTTGATTAATATGTATTCAAAAGTTTACATCCACACTGTTTATCTATGCTTGTTTTAAATGAAGTTCTTTTTACTTTCTTTTATTCATTTTTTAATGATCACACCTTTACTATTTCTTTTGATTGCTTCTTTTAATGTTTTATGTAAAGCACTTTCAATTGTCTCTGTACATGAGATGTGGCTTTGTCTTACATACAAGCTTTTTCCAACTGCATTTTTTTTATTCACATCAATTTGAATACAGAAATACTCAGAAAAGCAATTTTATCTTAATTTTTCTACATATATGTCCATCATGAGATAAGATGTCTCAAAAACACCGAACAAGATTTTCATTGGAGTCTTTAAACAATGTAATCCCGTCAGCAAAACATGTTAGAATCATAGTCTGGGCCTGTTCTCCCCCCATTTTTGAATACACGTTTCAAATGTGTGTGCTTGGAGTTCAATAAACTTGACAACTCAATCTTTTCTTTTTTGCTTGTTGCCCTCTGCAGTGCTGGTCTCCTTTGCAGGACCCAGTAGGAGAGTGCGATGAGAGAATCGACTGGGACTAACCTGGGGAATTTAATTAGCGGGCTGTCGTTTCTGCACTTAACATTTCAATCTCCTCGGGCTGGCTGGCGGCGCTGGAGCTGGATCTGTGTCGGCTGTCAGCTTGAGAGGGAGGAAAGCAAGCTTTGAAGGGGGGTGGGGGGGGGTGTAGAGTTCAGAGGCAAGACACGTGTTTGACAAACACAGATTAGTCCATCATCCATCATGGTGGAGTGTGGAGGTGGTGGGAGAAAATAGTGGGGAAGGCAAAATAAAAATATTGACAATCATTTTATCTTTAAAGCAAAATGATAATCAGATCAATTTTATTTGAAATGGTCACACACCTAATACTTATTTATATACATTTCTATGATATTAAATCAATTTAAATGCTTTAAATTTCAATAATCTGGCAGATTAAATGTTTTTGGTCAATTGTTTCATTCTTAATGGTTTTAAAATTGTTATACGTTATCAGAAATGAGAAAAAAATTTAGTTTCATCTCTTATTCTAGAATTTAAAATTTGATTCATATGTTTGAATTTAAACTGTTATTGAATTTATACATCTGCCCAAACTGTTATTGACCCAAAGGTGATGCCAGGACAGTGCTGGGTAACAATACTGAGGTAATCACTATTGAATCCAAAGCCACACTGTTGCATTATAATCCTGATGCTAAACTCCCCCATTACCCCATCTGGGACTCAATAACAGCCCACTCCCCCACACATACACCCCCTAAACACACGCACGCAAAGCAACTGTGGTCTTAAGTGTTGTCTGTCCCATTAGTGCCTGCCCGGAGGGGTGGTTAGCAGTAGAGGATGGGGTGGTGGGTAAGGGGGGAAGAATCATGTTCTGCAAATTAAAAAAGCTGCTGCAGGAATGTCGCCAGGTCCCACAGGAGCCCCCCGTCTCTCCTCCAGCGCTGACCCGCCGGTCACCTGTGAATCCCCTGTTTGTATTCCACGCGCACGCCCGGCCCCGGGGAGCGGCCCCGCACGCCTCCTGTGGGACTGGCTGATAATTCAAGTCAAACACGGCGTCCCCGCTTGTTTGACACCCATTTAAAGCGTTTCAATCACATGTGTTTGCCACAGTCCACTGCATAGCCTCAGAGTGCGGCCCGTGTCACACTCTCTCAAAGACTCAATCAATTTTGTTTGATCAGGTCTCACACGCCCAAGCAATTGATCTTCCTATGATCAACATGATATATATATTTATTTCCAGACAGTGATTTTAATAAAAGTAGGTTGGGAACTTACCCCCCTCCCTACCCCATTCTGCCTCCCTTTCTTCCCAGCATGCCCCCTCCTTGTTGTGGGCTGAGCAGTGTCAGTGTGCCACTAATTAAAGAGCCTTCAGGAGCTATGGAGCATACTCGTTAATGAACTTCAGCATCCTTACTGTCCGTGGAGGGGAGGGGGGGCAGGTTCAGTCAGTTTGAAAGGGTTCACAGTTCAGCTGGTGTCCAGAATCGGCTGCTTTAGGATTCAGTCCTAACCGATGATCAGCTGCTTGTCCAAAAACGGTTATTTTTTTCGTGTACCTCTATTATTTAGAAAAGGGACTACTCCCTATCCCACAGGAGGACAATAACAGAACAAAAAATTAACTGTCAATCACCCCCCCCCCCTCCTCTAACCACCATTTGTTTACTCTACTTTCATGGAAATGAAAAACAAAACAAATGGCTGTTTGTCCTTATGAAAGTAGGCCAAACAACCGCTGACAAACAAGAGGGGGAGTTGTAGGTCAGGGCGCCACAAGCCATGTGTAACTGTGCCTGTTGAAAGAGTGTGTCACGCTGTGGTAAGACACAATGGACACAATAACACACAGACAGTCCTGCTAGAGCTGCGTAACGCCGTCTAGACCAAACAAGAAGGAATATTTCCATTAAACACTTTTGGAGAAGTGATTTGAATGTGATGTCTGAGTTGTTATCAAAGGATTAGAGAGATTGTTTTTTCCAGCCGAAATCCAACAATTATTTTATGAAAAGTAAAAAATTGATCACAATTACAAACTTTTAATGTGTCTTTATTATTGTTTTCTGTTGAAACTAAAGACCACACAGCAGCCGATGAGGGTCGCCGTCCTCATCATCGCAGGTCGCAGTTCAAAGTTCGAGGCTTCATTTTCCTCCATGGGTGCAGAGGTCAGGATCTTCTGCGCCAAAAGAGCAATACTTGACACAACTTTGGTCCCCCTCCTGACCTGAATGCCGTCCCCCTGCTGCGTCTCCTCCACCGGAGTTCAGAAATCACTCCATCGCACAGTAGGCTGAAAACACAAAGTACCACAATTATTTCTAAACAGAAGAAAAGTCTTCAGTGTATTTGAGCTAAAATGAACAATTCAGACTAAACAGGGAGAAGAACTGTTGATTATCACGTCGACAGAGATGGTGTTAGCCTTTAATTTGAGTTCAAATAAAGTTTTGCTTTATTGCAAAAACATCTTTAATGGTTCAAACTTTAGTAAAAGACTCACAAAAGAAGATTTTGTGGGAAAAAAACAGCATAAATACAAAAGTTTTTATTTGTGTTTTGTACATAGATTTTCATACTTTTTCATTGATTTTCATGTTTTTTTCATCTTCCAAAATAACACTTGTTTTCAGAAATTGGATTATTAAAATAAGCATAGGCAGCACAATACAGATTTTGGAGGTGGCAGAAGTTGGCCTCATAAAAGGCTTATAATTTCGACTACAATGACTTTATTCATTATAATATAATAGCAGTAACTGTTTGTGTGCCCACCCTCACCTCCCACAAACACACACACTCTTTTGTCTCCTGCCCTGTTGTCTGGTATAATACCTCAGGTTAGACACGCGCACACACAAACAGATGCCCCCTCGGGCTCATTCAAATAAAGCGGGCATGGGATGGACGGCCCGGGGTCCACAGGCCTGCCAGCCTCATGGCATTGTGTCCCCCTCGGGCAGGCAGCCGGCCTCCCTAAATACCCTTTTGTCTTGGGTTAGAAACAAAGCGGTGGCCAAGCCGCCGGTGTGGCACACGCACAGCCACTCATCCCCCTGGTCCGTGACCCAAACAGGTGGATAGGAGTGAAGGGCTGGTTGTGGCGTGTGGATGGAGGGAGGGAGGGAGGGAGAATTGGGGGTGGGTGGGGGGGTGGCTGCATCTGTCCCCCAAACTCAACGACTCCCTGGGTCAGCCTCTGCTCCATATGCTCCCAGAATTGAGGGAGGCACGCAGGCACAACCAGACTAACAGGTGGAGGGGGGACGAGGAAAGAGGCTTAAAAGAGGTAAAACAGATCGGAGGAGGATTTTATATGAGCTCCATGAGAAGAAAGATTTCCGGAGGCTTTCACTTCATAAAAGAGACGCTCAGCCTGCAGCCAGCGTCGAGTGTGTGCTTGACACGATGAGAAGCAGTTCTCGTCTGGAGTCAGACTGCCTCTTAGGCCCTGGAGCATCGGGAGTTCAACAGGAAACTGTTGCTGTCTTGTCTGTTCACACAGCCGACTGCCCTTTTTGTTGTTGTTTTCTGCAGCTGGCGTGTGCCAGGGTGCACATGCACTTCAGTGGTGTGTGAAATGAAGGTGGAGAAGGGTTTTTGGGCACATTTTTGGAGCAATTGATAAGTCAGAGCAGTAGAGGAATGCATACTAAAACTAGTTTACCTTAAAAGTGTGAGATTCAAGTTAAATATCTACAAAAGCCGATTAAATATGAGTTTTCAATATGCCAGTTTGTTGACCAACATTCACTATTATTTTAAAGGATTTCTCACAAATCCACTCGATTAGAACTATGTTTATTTTTTCTTAACTTTAGAGCATACACTCACTAGCCTTTAATTATTTGTTTTTTGTCATTGATGTAAAGCAATCAATGAAATATGAAAACAAAATCTGCCTATAAGACTGAAGAGCCTCACTTAACTGACTGCTGTCTTAATGATTAGGGTTTTTTCTTGAGGGGGGGTACCCAAGCTGTAGCTCCAATCTTTTAGATGCCGCTAATTAATTTTTGGTTCTTCCTATAGGCCCCCTGTCTCGCCACAGAAGGGTGTTTGCAGAAGATTTAGCCGATAAGTAAAAAAACAGGTTTTCATCAAATGCACTCGTGCTAATCGTCATAATGAGGAGTCTCCTGGGCTCAGGCTAACAGGTAAACCACTGTGGAAACAGTCAGATAACAATTAAAATAAATGAAAGACAGTCACTTTGTGCAACTAACAATAACATTTTGTGGATAATGTGATTTTTTTAAATAGTTTCAAATGCACTTTTTCCATTTTTAAATTGTGTTGTTACCCATAGATCATTCAATTTGGAAGCAATTTTAGATCAAAAGGTACATTTGAGTTTGATTGTGAGCTTGCTACGTCAAAAGTCACTTGTTTCTCATGCAATTTCAAGCTAAAGTGATTATTAATATAAAATCCCATCTTTTTTAAATTCTCTTTTGTTTTTCTTCTGGCTGAAGTGATTGAGAGATAAATAAACAAACAAAATCATGTAGAAATGTTTTGCAGCAGTGGCTGATACTGTTTTCTTTCACTGTGAGTCTGCATGCTGCTCATGTATGACTCATACCGTCGGGGCAAAAAGCTTCCTTTATTTTTTTTTTATATATTCATTCAAATTTCCTGGTCTTGTGCAGCATTAATGACCATTAGTCTTCACTTAGGGGTGATTACACATTAAACATTTCAGCTTTTTGCCGTGCTGCAGGGTGTGGGGCATCACCCTTAGGCGTAATCCACTATGAAAATATTTCCATTTGTCTCCTGAAGAGTTTGTCGTAAATGGCTGGGAAGAATTTACCCTGCAGGCCTGAACTGAGCGTCAGATACGCTGTCTGCAGGACGGCTTTCATCATCAAAAACTGCAATTTGTTGCTTTAATGGGAACGCAGAATAAAAGTGTTTTTAAATGCACAGCATCTGTCAGGTCTTTACTAGGTGAACTTTCACTAACTAGGTATTAACTCGACCCATAATGTGTTTTTTAACATATGCCAGGGTCTGCTAATCTTCTTATGGGTTTGATTTTTTTCCCCCTTCCATCTCTGAATAGCTTAACGAAATATGTCCCAGTAATGGACGGTTGTATCCTCATCCACTGCCCTCCTCCCACCAACTATAACTTGAAACAGGCCATCAAGTGGCTAATGAACTGATAAGCCCTCTGTGTCCTGCAGGGCTTATGAACATCATAAGCCAAATGTTTGGTCATATTTGGTGAGACCGTTTTTAAAGGGCACTCATGTGGGCAAAGGGCCTGTTGCAGCTGTAACGAAGCTAGCGAAAAGAAAAAGAAAAACAAGCTGCAGAAACAGTCGAATTCTTGACTTTTCTAGATGTTTTTCAACTGCTGTGTGGCCCTGCGCTTCTTCAAACCACCAAACTGCTAGTATCATTATCAGTTTTGGATCTCTGTAAATCCATGGATTTGTGTGAGCAGTCTGACAAATTAAAATAACATGCCTTTACTTCAAATCTCTTTAGGATTTCTCTTTTTTTAAACACCCAAAGCTGTTATTATGTATGGCCATACAAAAAAAATAATTTAATCTTTGACAAGATTATCAAATGCATTGATGATGTCACAAACTTAAATAATTTTATAAAATGTCCACTAAGCTCGGATAAGCACTTTCAGGGGATACTGCTGGATTAGCTGTTTGTTTTTTAATGGTTTTGGGCACATTTAACATTTTGGCATTTAAAAATTATCATGTTTATGGAGAATAGAATGAAGAAAAGCTACATTTAGGAAAAAATTGAAATGTGATCATCTAAAATTATATTATTGAAATTACTAAATTTCCTAAATTTATTTCACTTTAAATTAAAGTGGGATTTATTTATTTATTTATTTTTAATTTTATGGGAAAATTTTGAGCTCTTGCACGAATGCATTTTTCTATCTTTTCCAAACGTGACCACAGCCGCCGTGCGCAGCCGCCCTGCAGCCGCCGCGGCCTCAAACTTCTTGCAGGCCGATGCGCTGCAGAGAAACACCGAGAGAGGACAGCAGTCCGCGCGAGGGGACAAGAGGGGCGCTGGGATTAATGCGGCGTCTGTTCGTCCCATATGCTCCTCGGCGCTGCTCTGCTCTTGATTAAAACTCATTGTATGAATGAAGTAAGGTGGAGGCTGCATGCCTAATCCCCCGGCATGACTCGTGCGCGCTGGAAGCGCTTGAAGGTTACAGTAATAAGCGAGGTGAAGCTGTTTTGTCCGATATTGGAAGCATCGCCGTTAATCGGGTTCTCCAATTTAAAAGGACAGATCGGGTTTTTGGTGTTAATTGGTGCGTAAATCCTCGTAGGTTGCATTCAGGGGCGTTTTTAGTAAGAAAAACAAACGTAAAAAAAGTTGACACATCAAGATGGGCCCATTTATTGGATTTATTCTTGCGTGGAAAGTGACCCTGCAGTCTGCAACTCACTAAAGAGCTGTTGACACGACACAAACGCATGAATATTCATGCTCCCGCGCGCCTCACGCATTGTCTCCAACTTCTCTCATTGTTTGGGCGTAACGGCACTGCGCGCACTTGGCCTTGCTTTGCGCAAACTTCAGAACTGAAAAAAAAAACCCCGCACTAACCCTTAAAGCAACAGTTTAAAAAATCAGATATTGACTGTTGAAGGCCCCTCCAAAAGCCACGCACTCACACACGCGCACGTTTCCCGACCACGCAGGACTGCAAATCAAAGTCTCCCCTCTCTTTAACGCTTCGATTATTTCAAGCAACGCTTTTAATTAGTGCGCTCCTTTTGCGGGGACTCCAATGAAAGAGAGATTATTGGCAATGTCAAGGATGCTAATTGAATGTTGGACTCCTAACAATTAGCCCACTGCAGAGCCATGTCGACTCATTAAAGATCCCAAACCCGCTCTGGACGCATTGTTGTCAACTTGAGAGTCACTTCAACTCCACATGCAGAGAAAAATGAACAATATAGCATGTGATTCCTGCTCGAAAGTTTGCCCACTTCAATGAAACAAAAAGGAAAAACAGTCAATTATTTGGTGGCTCTCCTCAACTCTTGACTATTTGCATTATTTTATTGGTTTGGATTAAAAAAAAAACTATTATCAGCATTTGGGAATTGTATGATCCGTAAGAAAACATTTGTATTCATTTAATTCGTTGAGTTTAGAGGGACCACTAAAAAAAAGGCAAACATTTTGAGTGAATGACAACTCCCCCCAAACAGAAAACACTTTTCCAAGATGGATGAAGTATGCCCCCCCTCCCCCAACATTTTAACGTTTTTCTTATATTTGCAATTAAAAGTGCAATTTTAAAAACAAAATATTATTTAAAAAAAAAACATAAAATTTTAAATCCCAGAAGGTTTTTGTTGTTCGCAGTTTGTGCACGCCTGCGCATTCACACTCACACACAGATCGTTTCTTAATGAGTGCTCACATGACTTCTTTTCTTTTTTATTATTCGTGTCTTTTCAGCGGTGAGGTCACACCGGTCTTTAGGAGCCCAGTGGAGGCTCCACGGTCACCCTGTGTTGAGATCAATGAAGGAGGGAGGGGTGGGGTGGGGGGGGGGTTCCAGTAACTCTCCATTGTCACCACAACCTTTCTTTCTATGTATCTCTCTTCAACATTTTTCCATCCTTAAAATTAAAAAAAGAAACCAAAAAAAATATAAAGAAAAAAAGTTTAAAATCTATTAAAATTACAGCAAACTCTGATGTGAGGGAAGGAGGGGGCGGCTCACAAATTGCATACAATACAACAGATCACAGTTTAGAAGGCTAGCACAGATAAAAAAGAACACACATATGTTTGTACCAGTTATATAAGACGCACACTGATTGTCTCTTAGAAACTACATATTGATTCCTTATAAACATATTTTTTAAATAAAGTAGTGCATCCATGTCCACGCACCATCCTCGTGTCTCAAACTTTAGAAGAAGCTCAGAGGAAGTCCCCGATCACCAAGTGTTCTCTAGTTCCGTGTTTAGTTCATGTTTTCCTCAACAGGTGATTTTTGTTTTTTCTTCTTTTTTCCCGGATAGAGGCAGACGTGGATAAAAAAGGGGGGCTACAACCTGTAAAAATAGAAAAAAAGGAACCCAGTGCTAAAATAAATTAAGCCTCTCCTCTAAAGGAGAACCAAAGATCTCCATGCCCCCACCTCCCCCCTTCCCCGCGCCCGAGAGCCCCACTGCTGCGCCAAGCCCGCGTCTGAAGCAGTCTGATCGGGTGTTTTTCTTCGGGTGTTCTCATGAGTTTGTGCACGAGTTCTGTTCACAGGACCTGGAATTTCCACGAGGACGTCTGATCCTTATAATCCAAGCAATCGGCATTGAAGTTCAGCTTCCACGACGCCGCTTGGTCCTTATAATCCAAGCAGTCTGCTGTGGAGTTGAAGCTCAGGCCGGACGTCCCGTAGCCCTGGGTGGAGAGGGACGCCGGTGACTGATTGAGATGGCTTGTGACCGCGTTCGTGCTCATCGGGCTGAGGGTCGAGCCCGGGCCTGAGAGCTGGTGGTGCATGGGAGTGAGGTAAGAGGAGCAGTCCATACCCCCGAAGTAGGAGGTGGAGCCGGCGTAGCCCTGGCTGTACCCCGACGCCTGGGTGTAGGTCATGGGGTAGGACCTCTGCATGCAGGAGGAGGAGGTAGACAAGGGATCTGACAGAGGAGAGATGGACGCCGGACTCCATATGGAAACGGGCGCGGTGCTGCTTGAGATGGCGGGGACCGTGGTGGTGCTGGTGGGGGGCGTGAACTGACCGCTGGCCCCACTCTCCGAGCTCACTTCTCTAGTTGGGGAACTTTTCTTTTTAGGGGGCCGAACCTTGTTCTGTCCGCCGTTCTGCTGCTGTTGCTGCTGCTGACGACACTTTGCCCGCCTGTTCTTAAACCAGACCTGCGAGAGGAACAACTTAGAATTATCATCCACATCCAGGCAAGTTATAATAAAACCAAAATGATGATAAACTATAGTAAAAATAAATGCAATTTTTTTTTCTAAAAAAAAAATAGAAAAAAGACAAAAAAAAACCACTTTTGTCTTACAATCTGAAAGTTTTATTCTTATATCCAAGATTTGATTGTGTTATTTAAATGTATTCCAAATCAACAAAACTAAGCTTTTTCGAGATTTAAAAAAAAAAAAATAAAGTTGATTAAATTACAAATGTATAAAATTAAATTATAAAATTTGTCTCACCTGTACTCTGGACTCAGGAAGATTGATTTTCAGCGCCACTTCTTCCCGCATAAAAATGTCAGGGTACCGAGTTTTGGCGAATAACGCCTCCAACACGTCGAGCTGTGCGCGCGTAAAAGTAGTCCTTTCACGCCTCTGTTTCCGTGGTGTAGCTGCAAATAATAAAAGTATAATTTATTCGATGTATACACATTCTTTAAAACGACAATAATAAACGCATTTAGAGTTTAAGATTAACGTTTCCAAATTGCGTAATTACGCACGACTCCAAAGTGAAAATTAACTTAACAAAAAGTATTTCATGCCTAGATTAGAAATATTGAAACATATTATAAGCAGATTGTAAAATATTTTGTGTAATACAAATACAAATATTTATATATGATAAAAAAACAAATCTAAAAATAAAATAAATTAAAATTTAGCCTTTTGAAACAAAAAAAGAAAATCCAAAGTCTAGAATTGATTGTTAATATCATGCAAGATAAGTGTAACATTTTTTTAAAATCAAAATTAACATTTTTGTGGAAATATTTTCATAAAATCAGTTGAATCCTACCTGGATATCCCACTGACGGATGTAAAAGATCCATCCCAGAGGTAGTTAAGCTCAGGCCATTGACCGTGTAAGGTGGTTGCTTTAGATACGACATCATGCTAATGTTTGTTTGGGGGTTGAAGTTGGAGAAAATTTTGAAAATGGATGTAACTCCTGATGCGCTCTGGCTGTCCTCCACTCCCAGCGTTTCCCGTGTACCCGTCACCTGTTCAGAGAAGGAAAATTACAAATTAAAAAAAGGAAAAAAAAAAGAAAATGAGCTTGATGAAGAGGCGGGTGTCCGTCAAGTATCACCAGCTCGAATCTGAAAGCTCTCTGAGGATGCGAGTCTCTTCTCGTCAGGCACCGGCGACAACTCCAGCTGTCCTCATTGCTTCAACCCCCCCTCACCCCTCCCGCCACCAAAAACAATACGCGCTGTAATCGCAACAAGTCACTTGAAAATTTAATTAAAGTCGCTGGGGCTTGTGCGTAAAATCAGCGTTAACTGATTTCCTATATATATTTATATATAAATACAGACATAAATATTTATTGTCGTCATAATGTCATCCAAACATTTCTAAACTCCAAAATAAAGGGAAATATTTTAAAGTAATCAAATATTTTAATATAATTTACAGCTATAGTTCTCATAGTTCACTTATATTTTTGTTTTTTATTTTCACATAAAAAAACATTGGGTTAAAATAACACCATGCCTCAAAATTATTCATTTTAACACAGCAATAAATGCGCGCCGCGAGGTCGCCTGTAAACGTGATTGTTGTCACTTCAACTTCAGTGCTCCTCGCCACCCGTTATCCCCACTGTGCCTCTTGATTAGTTGCATTTTTCCCCCCTTCAATATCCAACGGTTTTAACCCCCTCAACCCAATCTGTCACCTCAAACACCCGGTAGTTCGTGCGCGCGCGCTCAATAATAATTACCCCGTGTCCAACCATTAATTAGAATAAATGTTTTGCTGTTGATAAATTAAAGAGGACATCCGTGTGGAAGGAAAGTTGAGCTGCTGTCTGCGTGTCTGTCTGTCTGTCTGTCTGCAGGGTGTCAGTGCAGACACAAATCCTGCAGGCGCCTGCTAGAATTCAACTCCAATACATTTTTTGGCAAACTATTATAAAATATATTTTATTGCAATTATTAGCACCATAAAAAGCTAACTTGTAAACAAATTCTCGATTTGTAAATCTTCAAACAGACGTTTGAAATCCGAGTTTGCCCCCAAAGAGCAGCCAAACATATTAAATGTGACATGTTGGTTTATTGTCTTCTGAATTATTTATCTGCTCCGGCACATACAGTAGACACAACAAGGCCCAGGAGATTTGGCCTAAATGTTCTGTCTCCAGTGATATGTTTGGTGCGTAAAAAGCGCAAATGTGAGGACGCTTGTTTCCTCGCCGTCTTTCTGTTCTGTTTTTAATCCACTAAAGATCATTTGGACGCGGGTTTTTGGGTTGTTTCAGAAACAGATGGTGCTAAAAATGTTAAGTCTTACCTCCAGGACTAATATGAGCTAACAGTTAGGGGGAAAAAAAGCCGAAAATTATTATATATTGTTTTCATTTTAACATAATTAAAATGAAATATTTGTTTTTAGTTCAATTTTAATGGTCTGTATACACATCAACGACATTTATGTCAACGTAAAGATGATCCAAAATCAAATTATCTTAAGTTTTCAAGTATTATTTGTTTTTCTTATGTTAATCTTTTTGTTTAAATGATTTCATTTTTACTTTCACAAAATTAAAATGTAAGATGCTTTTAAAATAGTCTTTTCCAAATGTTAATTTTTCTATAATAATAATATTCAAAATAATGTAATAATAATAATTAAAAAAAAACTTACCGTAGCGTGGATGTTTGGAAAGTGCTGTTTCCTTTAGATAAATCGTAAAACTCTCTGAAAATGAGCAGTCCTGTTGGATGAAAAGCGAATAAATATCATGGGATCACAGAGCGGAGCAGGAACCGGACCAGGTCTCCTCAAAGCAGAACAAGAGAGCAGATAAAAGTTGTGCGTTGAGCGCCTTCATCAGGATCTGAAGCGGCTGAGGAGAGCTGGAGGAGGCTGCATGTGCGCCTTCAGGATTTGTCGCTGTGTTGGGAGTGAAGTGGTTGGAGTTAGATTTTGTACAAAGTGCCAGCCAATGGGAGTCGCAGGAGCGCAGGCGCTGGGGTCTGTCTCCTTCTCCGTCTCTCACACTGGTGGGGAGGGTGTCTTTCTTTCTCTCTTTTTTTTCCAGGGGAACAAATGTCTCCAGCTACTTTTTTTTGACGCACACTCCTCAGCCAATGGCAGCAAGAGGACGACTGACAACATCCCCATCCCACCGCAGAGAGGGTGCACTCAAGATAAACCAACGATATGCGGGTGGATGATGGAGAAGCGAGTTTAAATCAGTTTTTTTTTTCTTTATTTCTGCTTTTGTTGGGTTTTGTGTTTGAGGTGAATTGAGGCATCAAACCGGGACGAATAAAAAAGGCTCCTTATGCGTAAAATGAAAAGATGAACCCAAACCCAATCTTATTTTTTTCATGTAGCCTAATCATTAAATTTTTCCTAAAAAAATAAAATGACAGTTTTAATAAGGTCAATTTTAATAGGACGATGTTTGAAAACCTTTAAAAAGGGGGGTAACATTAATGAGGGTGGGGGTCTTCATGCGTCCTCTCACATTCCAGTGCGTCGCAAAAAAAAAAAAAAAAAAAAAAAAAAAAAAAGAGGATTTAGAGAGACTTATTTCGTTTAAAGTGTCCTCCCGTCCGCAGAAGCAGGCAGTCCGCTGCCGTGAGCCACATGCGGGGCCCGCGTGGAAGTTTACGCGCAACACTTACAGGTGGGGGTGGAGGGGGGGGGGGGGTGAGAGCACCTGCACACCCAGCAGAGAAGAGATCACAAAGAACTGTGGTGGCATGGATGGATGGACGGGGGTGTTTTTTATGGAGACAAGAGGAGCAACTTTTACATTTTTTGGGGGGCAATTTTTACGAATTTTATTTTATGAAAAGGTAAGTCAATTTTAAACAAAATTATTTAAGAAAATTGATCCATATACTGTCAAAATAATGTTACTTTTTTGGTAATATTTTTAAAATAAATTTGGATAATTATTATAATAAATGGAGGCGCTGTCAAATAAGCGTCCTCTACGTCACTTAAGTGGTGAACCTGCATCTGAAAATAAACTGGAGGGTTTTTGTCACGGCTTGGTAAATGTCTCATCTTAAGAGGCTTTGTGGAACACCTACACACACTCTCTCTAGCGCGCACGCACACACCCGCACACACCACGGCGCGCCTGCACGGTCACACCCGCTCCCTTCACCCAGATTTGAATATTGATTTAGATTTATAAACACAGGCAGACCGCAGCTTTCGTCGTTCGCCTCTCGCGCGCAGAAAAGGCCGGAGTCAAAAGGTGCTGCAGCAGCTGCTGGGAGGAGCGGCTCTCCCCGCAGAGCTGCGCACGGAGCTCCTGCAAACGCACGCACGGCGCGCCTGCTCCAAAGATATGACATCTCTGCTGACAGATTTCGATCGGAGGGGAGAGGATGGACACAACTTCGACCGGATTTTTGTCTGAATATCGAGCTGTGTCAGCAACTTCTGCTTTGAGTTTGGAGGATGAGAGCTGCCAAACATCCACGTTTGTTTAGATTTTTTAGTTAAATTTTGGAACTTTGAGATGGGGATTAACTTTGACAGAATTCTTCAATTTGTCTAGATTTTATTCCCTCAAACTAATTTTTGTGGAATAATTGCCTTTTTTGCGCAAAATTCAAGATCATCTTATTTATTTAAACAATATTTCTACTAGCAATAAATTATGCAACATGCCATAAAGGTTTAAACCTTTTTTTTTTCTTCTTTTTTTTCAATTTTTTTGCGGGATTAATATTCCACCATCTGAATGTTTTTGATCATTTAGCCGCTGGATGGGAACGCAAACCATTACGCGCGGCGCAGCAGCTGTAGCGTGGAAAATCCTGACGTCTGATGCAGCTATCTGCAGGATCTCAGCGTTCAAATTGCTAAATCATTTATTAAACTGTAAAGCCGGGCCCTCCGCGGGGACTTTGTATCTTTAAAAGAAGAGAGAAGGAGTTAAACGCCTCCGGCGGGCTGCGCTCCCACTGACTCCCGGCTAATTGACGAGGACGGCTTTTATCTCCGCCTCCGCCGCTCTCAACCTGAGCGCGAGCGCTTCCGCAGGCCCGCTCCAACCTGTCTGTGATGTCCTCCAGCTTATGCGTGTCCACGCGCCTTCTCAAACACCCTGCGCAGGCCCGCCTGCGTGACCCTTGTTAGATAGTCTTGAAAGCGAGATAAAGAAAATCACATTTTTTTTCACATTGGATAATAACATTAACAAACCCCAGTTCCCTCCTTACTCTTTGCCTTTTATCCAGGTAGCCTAATCAACTCGTGATAGTTACTTTTAAATATTTTGTGAATCCAAAACGGTGCAAACTTGGAAATTTTTGTTCAAAATATTTTTTTTCTAGTGGATAAATAAAGAGATTGTTGGTTAAATTTCAGGGAAAGGGGAAAAAAAGCAAACAAACAGCCTAAAATGCAATTAAAATATTGATTAAAAAGTATTTAAATTAACTTAACACAAATTTTTCTCTTAATTAAATTCAGAAAATTCTGCAAAAATTACAACAAACACTAAATATAAAATATTAAAAATGAAAAAAAAAACAAGCAAAAAATAAAAAAACAGGAGGCTGATAAACAAAATAAATGCAGATGGTATTTGGTGGAGTGTGTAGGTTGTGAAAAAAGGAAGACAGAGGAGCAGAAATGGGATAATCCAAAAGCTTTAATCAATTTGAATTTTGGCAGGTCCAGAGCGTTGTATTGTAACTGCTTCTGTGCTTTAAAAAAACATCTAGAGAAGGCTTTTCCTGCACTGTTCCCTTTCCACAAAGAAGCTAAACCTTTGTGTAATGTAACATGTAACTGACCTCAGAGGTCACCAGAACACATCCAGTCTCCTCCCCTGAGATTATAGGGGCACAGACCCATTCAGGGTTTGTTTGGGAGGAGTTTGCTGACTCCTTCACACATCTTGGATGTTCAGAAATCTGTTGTTCTAAATAGATTTATAGAATCACTTGTCTTGAAAAAAGAAACCATATATCTTTTTTTTTTTTTTCTGTGAATGAATTTATTTAATATTTTTTTGGTTTGTTTACATTTGCTAGTGCGGCCTCACGTGTTTGCCAAATTGAATCTTGTCAAAACGCCTTTTTAATTGGTGCCATAATTGTTTCTCTTGTGTTTACGCAGGAGTTTGCCAGTAAACAAATGGTTGTAGTTGAACACATTCAGGTCATGAAAGGAAAAACAAGGTCAAGAGAGCTGACGAAGAGAAAGCGGAAAAGGAATGTGGTTAATTGAACTTTAATTGTACTGTGTTAAGCTTTTTTTTTTTTTTTTTTTTTTTTTTCCAAAGCATCCCTGACTGTATGTTTTTATTAAATGAAATTCTGAAACACTGCTGGTGTTTTATTTATATGTTAATTCATTGTGTTATATGTGCAAATAAAAGGTTTTTTGCTGCAATCATTTAGCGGCTTTGCTCCATTCTCCCTTTCTCTTCACCTAGAGTAGCCTTCTCATGCGTGTGTGCTGAGGTGTGTGCGTGCGGCGTGGTAAAACCTGCCCTGCAGACTGGACCTCTCAAGTCTTCAAAGGAGGAAGAACTCCATGTGGGGGATTTGTTCAGGCTTATTTGGTAACCTAGGATTTGAATTGGATTCTTGGAGGCATTCATAACACATTTGAAAATGTTACATTGTGTGATTTTTGTGCGTAATCCGCCATAATAAATTTTTGAAATGGTCACAGCACTTTGCACAACTGTGACTATTCATGAATTTATGGAATGGTTTTCTTGTCTTGCCTCTCGGGGGTGAGGTGTGTCGCCTGCAGGGAACGTGAAGTTGGGGGGTGGGATAGCTGCCCATCGTTTTGGGGTGAGGCGGATGAATTTGGATGTTTTTAACCTTCCTCTTCCTCAACGGTTTTGTTTGTGGGGTCTGAATATGTGATAAGGTCATCCAGTGAGCTAATATAGGAACCCCCCTCAGAAGCATCGAAGAGTTTCAAACTCCAGTGGATCATTAGCCTTCTGATGAGTGTTACTGGACTCTCTCACTCTGAAACACAGTAGGGGTGTAATGATTTATCAACTTTATCAATAAATTAGTTTATATTTCTACGATCCAACTAGATCAATCTGTCTGAGGCAAGTTATTGATCAAAGTGATCTATAAACTCTTTTCAGAATAAAACAAATGATTATAATCAATGTTGGAAAATACAGTTTTTTTTTTTTTACTATATTTTATTTAATATGTCAGCAAAAAATTGATCAAACCATCATTACACTCCAATGTGTGGAAATTTTGCAAAGACGAGACCATACAGTGTGGTAGAATGCTCTAATAATGTTCCCTTTGTATTATTTTGATGTGGAAATGCAACAAATTTATGAAACAAAATGTGAATTGATTTATCAATAATTCTTGTTTACTTGTTTGGTTGTTCACATGTTTAATTTAGACTTTATTATCTTGCAAGAAATGCAAGAATCTGGAAAACTTTAGCTGCACTTTTCAGGTATTTATCTCAGTCACACTGGTTGAAGGTTCACTAAAGATCAATTTTAGGCCAGTGAATCGGATTGTTCAAAATAAACCAAATATGAATGAGTAATAATATAATAATAATATAAAAATATGAATTAAATCGTTGTTAAAATGAATCATTACAACCCTAACAGAAAATAACTTTTTCTAAATATTTGTACACAAAAATATGTTTTGTGAAATACATTAAGTTTCATTAATAAAAGGGAAAATTATTTCACATATTCTAGTTTCTAACTTGTTAGCCTACAACAAATTGCTAAAAATGACCATTTTACTACTTTTCCACCTGTTAATCACAAAATTGTTGTGCGCTCAAGATTTTACGTCACTTAGAAACAAAACTTTAATGTCAACTGAAATGAAACGGAAAGGATAGCACTATTTGTGACCCCTTCTCTCTCCAGCAGGTAAAAGTTGAAATCAAGTTGTCAAATTAAGAAAGAAAAACCTAAAAGCCAATGTTTGGAGAGAATGATGTTATCAGTTTTCAGTTTGAAGTCACTATCTGACCACATCGAGATTCAGTTGTAAGTAACTTCACAAAAGTAAGAGCTGCCTTGCGTATGCGTGTGTGTATGTGTGGGTAAATCAGTAGTTGTGCTCTGTCCAAACCCTACTTTCCTTTGAATGACACTTTGGCGATGCCCCCAGCTCCTCACTTCGACTTCTCAAGCATGCCCCCCTGTCTGTGCCAACTCCTCTCATGTCTTTAATATCTCTCTTTGGACCCTCGGGTTTTGCCAGCGAAGGCTCCCCTGTGACAGTTGGACGTTGCCGTCACTTTTGGGAGACAGCAGCGGGTGTTTGTATCGTTCCCAGCCCCGGGCCCCCGGGGACTCTGTGATGGCTCGCCTGTCAGCCGGCCCCTCCCCTGTAATTAGGAGAGTAAACACAATGTCTGGCTCGGACTTGGAGACGAGCAGGAGCGAGCGGAGGGGGGTACCGCCCGGCTCCTGTCCTGTATGAGGTGCAGCTTTGGACTGACAGCCTGGGAGGTGCTCCCCCTTAAAATGTCAAGAAAAAGATGAACTTTTATGATGATTTTTCTCCTAAAAGTATTCAATCGTTAGAGTTGTTCAGTGATGCTTGCACTTTTCCAGCGTCTCCTCTTTCTTCCCTTCTCTCCTGGTTGCCAGGGTGACCGGTCAGTGGCTGCAGGAATGCGTTGTGTCCTGAAGTTGTAGCTCAGGACCGGCTATGGAGGAGCACCATTCCACCCTAGCCCCTGCACTTTGTCCAGGCAGGGAGGGAGGGAGGCTGCGGGAACATCAAGTCAGGAGGAGAAGAATTTGACTGGAACACCTGCCAGAGAAATGCCAGGCAGCGAGCGATGAAGAGACCAACCTAGATGGAGAGGGAGGAAAAACAGAGATCCCAGCCAGTTGAGAAGCAGCCTGTCAGTGTCACTTAGGTCTTGTAGGATGCTCACTGATGATGGGCCAGTTGCTGGTGGTCTCTCAGACACTGTGGCACCGCATCTGATCTGCTTCACAAGACTCAGAGTTCAGCAGGCTTAGCTGGAGGGCCGCTTCTTCTTCTTCTTAAATAAAACTTCTTCAAATCATCTAACCATTTTTATCACCTCCTCGACTTTGCATCATCACCTGCAATACGTTTTGTGTAAGAACATATTAAATCAGATGGGGTGCATCAGTGTGTGCATGTTGCTGACAGGGGGGAGCAGAGAGGGAGGGGTCCTTGAAGGCATAGTGCGCTTGCCAAAGTCTTTACGGCACCCAGAGAGCCATGCTGCAGCATCATGGTCCACAGCATGGAAAGACTTGAGGCAGATGGGTGCAGTGTAGCAGCACAAGCCCCCCACCCTACCCACCTCCACCGCCTCTACCCCCATTCACTCAAATGCAGGGCAGCAGTGGTGGGAAAAGCACAGTGTGAGAGGGAGTCTGGGTTCACGGCTGAAGCTGAAAAGCTGTTGGACGAGCATTTGGGGGGCTGAGAAAAAAGAAAGTTGGGGCTCAAGGATCCTTGTGGGGGGGCACATTTTAGAAGCTGTTGGTTGGGAAGGAATCCTGCAATGGAGTGGGGAAGCCAGCCCCACAGCCCACACCCCACCCCACATCCCTTTGAAATCCAAGTGCAGGGGCACGAGCCCAGGGAGGAGTGGCGGTGTGGCCCAGTGCCTGAGCAGACAGGCAGTCACCGCACTGGGCTGCAGTCCAGCTCGCCTCCATGGGCCCCCATCTCGCTCAAGCCCACCCCGTCTGGACCGGGCTTACGGGAGTCAGGCAGCCGACTCCCAGTGGACAGAGCGGAGCCCTGTTCCCCCTGAGCCCCGCCGTAGATCGTGTGCCGGCCTGAAAACGTATGAACCTTCCCCCCGGGGAGACGGGGCCCTGCAGAGATGAGGAGGTACCTCCGCTGCCTCACAGCTTCTCCTTCACCCAGGCGTCTGGATGGGGGCCCAGAGTAGTCTGCTGCCGATGATAACCCCCACCTCACCAGCAGGCCATTCTGCCTTCTAGGCCTGTGCAGGTCCGTATATCCCCATGGCAACAGTGGCAAGGCTGTCCACACAATGTGAGTGGGCAACTAGCCAAGTGCTGCCAAACTGGGGCGAGGGAGAGACATTTTGGGAAAATGTTCAATCCAGAATCTTTTCACCTTTATTTTGTCTCTGGGTAATCATGTTTTTGGCTCCACTGAATCGGTCTCAGAGGCTTGGATGGTAAATGTTACAGCCCAGAGGTCAGAGGCACCAATGACTTTCCACTATTTCCATTTGTTTCTGAAATGGGACAAAAATGGGAGTTCTTCAATCAGAAATGGAGGCCGTCCTGATGTGTCACAGCATGTGTAAACACAAGTAGTTCAATGACTTTTTCAGCTACCACCTAAAGTCGGCCCCCTCCCCTCCGAGCCGGTGGGAAGACACTATAAGGAGGTGTTTACTGAAAGTGGATATCTGCTGTTTGTTTTGTTGCTCTGCCTTTCGACCGTAAACAGCTCAACCGCTTCCTTGAGTGGCGTTTGAAAAGTGCCATGTGTTATATTTGCCGATAACGGGATTTGCTGAAACTGTGAATCACCAGTCGAAAGAAGGTTAATTGTCAGTGCGAGTGGTAGAATGGGTACATGCAATAATTATTAGCCCACTTTGCTTTATTATTTAATGACGCTAATTAGGCATTAACTGTGGTCCTCTTTTTGGATCACCACTTCAAATGCATGTCAAATTGCATTAAGTTCACTTTGACATCCGCTCATTGAGCTAAAGGGGTGGCGTTTTGTAGATGTCCTTTGCGTGCTCATTGTTATGAAACCCATCTGTTGTTGAGGTATTGATCCGAAAATTAGTGCAGGGATTTGCAGAAACGGCTCAATTAAGTGCCTCCTTGTTTTATTAGCTCAGAGGACAATGCATTTTATGATATTATGTTTTATTTGCGGCTTTTCGTTGGTTTTTTGATGCTTTAAGCTCGTATTAAGAAGCACATTAAACACGGAGGGGGAAAAAAAAAAGAGAGCTAATGTTTAAAGAGCTGGAGTAATCATTCCTGAACCAAGAAATAAAAGGTTTGGGTTGTTGGCCACTCATCCAAATGAGACTGGCATGAATCTGGCATTAAGGTGAGGTGAAAAGTGACAAGGAAAGAAAGCAAGAGATCAAGGCATAGCTGCCAGTGCATGTCATTGCCCTACACTGTCATCAAATAGCCCCGTGCTGCTTATACTGCTGCCCAGACGCAAATTAATTTGGACGCCTGGAAAGACTGCAGAGCCCAGGACTCATCTCTGCCCTTTAATAAAAGAAAAGACACCAGGGGAGGGTATTCTTCCAGCAGAGGGGTGGGGAGGCAGAGAGTGATTTCAGTGGAGGGGCACAGCGTCTGAGATGAGATGGGAGGGTACGGAGGATACGCTTGCTTGTCCTGCTATGATGACAAGATGGCTCAGCCACCACTGTGCCGATCACCTCCTCCCCTATGCTGTCGTCCTCTGGTTCTCCACCCTTCAGGACACCAGAGAGACCAGAAAGATGGAGGTTTTCAAAAAAAAAAAAAGGGGGGCTACACTGCAGTTAGCTGTCGTTTAATCTTTTCCTTGGCTCAGTGGATGTTCTTTCACTACATGCCCCACTCCCTCATCTCCCCAAATCTGTACCTGCTCATCCCTGGGTCTGCTTACAGGGGAGCTCTTGATCAGTGAGGTGATGGAGAATGGCCCTCGTCACACACTCCAAATAGGATTGGATTGCCTGGGAGCAAAAGGTGAGAGCCACATGAAGCCCAGTTATACAAAAAAAATCCATACATAAAAGTGTAGTGGAGGTTGCTTCAGATACCACTATCAGAACATGAGCTCTTTTGCAACTGACCAGTTGAATTAAGGGGGGGTTTATAAGAGGATTGAACTGTTGCAAATCACCTGCAACACTACAGTGCATGTGTTTTGCTGCTGCAGAGATGGGCCAAGAAAGCAGGGGAGGATGGTGGAGGTCTTGTTCTCCACTGGCATGTCATTGGCATGTCGTTAACCTCCCAGGGCTCAGGGGAAAAGAGTCAGGCCTGCGTGTGATTTAAACTCAAGTTTGGTTTGAAAGGTGCCTGTGGAGAGCTGGACCCCTGCTGGAGGACAAGGTAACAAAACAGCAGCAGGCTAACAAAAGGAAGGCTGGACACTGGAGTAAAAGGGTTAAATGAAAACACATGCTGGGTCACAGAACGCCCCCCCCGGATCATTACTATACCATTAAGTGGCTCAAATTAAGTGTTTCAATAATGTGGAAATGCATACTATTTCTACAAAACTCATTTATCTCTGATCACATGTAGGTCAAATATTTACACAAATAGATATGTGAGAAGAAAATTTTTAACTTTCAAAATAAAAGTTTACTCTTTTCTGTTAATTCATCTCTTTTGATACCAGTTTGATTTTAGTTCCTCTGTGGTTCTGTGAAATATTCTCTTTGTAGATTTTGTTTTTTCTTTTTTGCCAAGAGTGTCTTTAAAAGCATTACATTACAAATTTTGAATGCAAATGTTAACTAAACACAGCATGGTTTTTATTCATGTATTAGTGCTTCTTTACCTTTTATTTACATCTCTTACTTTCTTCTCATCCTTAAATTATTTTGCATCTGTTCATAGTCGTTCCAACTTTTTTTTCTTATTGAAGCTGTTTCTTTTTCTCTTATTCTGTGTGCACATTTTAAAATTCCTTTTTTGTAAAGTTTTCATATTCAGATCTCTTAGAGACTAAGAAACCTTTGTTGGAGTAGTTTTCTCTTAAAAAAGCACAAAGCTATGTATTAGTAAAACTCAATTTCCAAAAGGATTTTTTCTTGTGTTTACGAGTAAGAATTTATAATGTTGCACTCTGGAGTCACATGCAGCTCTATTTTCCCCTCCATTGTGGCTCTTTGGTTTTTAAGAAAAAAATCAAACAATTACAATAAATAATAGTTTTGTTGCATTATTGTATTTGCTTTAATTAATTATATTTTGTCATTTATGCTTACGTTTCTGACAAAACTGAGCAAAATGATGATTATTCTTATTATGACATCATCTTATTGCATTTAGTTTAAAAAAAATTGTATTCAACACCAAAGTTGTTGTGTTCATATTCAATAATAAAAGCAGAGAAAAGATGATCAAACACAAAGTCACAATGATGGAGAAGACGTTTTTGCATTTTTAATTCAAGTAAATCTGCTGCAGTTGGAGGATCTTATCAACCAAAGGATGCATTTTATTTTGAAAGGAACTTGCTTGAGCTGCTTTCAAAACAAAAAAATAAGTTAATTTAATAAATACAAACTCAATTTTAGAGATTATTTTAAAGCTATATTGTATAAATGAATAGCTTAATGGCCACAATAACATAAATAAAGTGTATTTTTCTAACTTTGAGGTGGGGACTTTGTGGCGCTAGTTGGATTTTAGTCCATAAGAAACTGGATCATATGGTTGTTATAGCATTAAAGATTGCAGACCCCTGATCTAGATACAAAATCGCAAACATTTTTATCAAGAAATGTCGAACATCATGTTGAAAGCAAACATAAGAAAACAGATATTTCTATCATTTGCAAAATATTGTAACTTGATGAGTTGGAGTTTGCGGCTGTTGCCCAACGTGGAAAAAAGTGCAAAATTTCAGAATAAGAGCTTTAGTAACTCTTGCTAGTTTTGTGTGATCAAACACCGCTGGTGACACAACAATCTTCTGTTCCCTCTTTTCAGCATTGCTCTTTCCACCCCCTTCTTTTCTACAGTAGTAATGCCCTTCACTACTTTTTTTTCTTACATCTTATCCCTTTTAATTAGAAAGCAAATTCTGCAGCCTGGAGAGACCTAATCCCCTACTGCCCAACAATGCACTGAGACGCTTTGAACAGCCGACCTGCAACCTCAACCCCCGATGCTTCAAATTCCCCCCACCATGCTGGACCTTCAAGGGGGGAAGGGAAACTTTTTTTTTTCTTTTTTCCGAACATAATTACTAAACGAAACAAGTTGGGCACTATTTGCAAAACTATACATATTTGCATTTTAGGAATGTTAACAGCAATTAACAACCAAGTGACAGATGAGACAGGAACGACACGAGTAGATGCCAACTCTGTCTACATCCCCTGTGAGAGATGTTACTGCAGCTGATTTGCATATATATTAATGCCCCTTATTGTATAGATAAGATCCCATTAGCTGTGGTGATTCTAGTAGAAGGTGCAATCACTGGGACGCTAAAAGTCTTGTTATTATGTCAAAATTATGCTTAAATTGTTGGAGGGCAAGGAAAGGGGAAAGGGGTTATGGCACTGATACAAGGTGGAAGGCAATTAGATGCCCCGGTCATCTCGACAATAGGCTGAGATTAGATTTTAAAAGTCTGAAAGGAGAAAAAGAGAAATAAAAAGGAACCTCATTAGATGTCAGCATATTTGCACTGCTTGTTCCAGAAATTGCAAACTTCCATGGCTTAATAAGTGCGTCTTCTGTGCTGAAACTCCATTCCGGCTGGTGCGTTTTACAGCAACTCTGGGAATTAATAATGTGTGTGTGGGGGGGCAAAGCGATCATTTGATGAGCTGTTTGTCAATGCATTCATGAAGCTGTCAGAGGCTCCCTCTGGACACTCTTGCAGTCATCAGATGGTCCTGATGAGAAGAAAATCAGGCATTTAAAGAGACAAATTTTCATCTATTGATCCCAGCACAAGATTTTAAAAAGCGAGAACACTTGCTGGTGTTAACTGCCACTTCTCATATTGTCACTATTGCAAATTTGATAGATTAAAGTTTACTTTTTATTAGTTTACCCTATAAAAACAGGTTGTGGAGGTCCCTATATGCTTACATCTGCTCAGATATATTTAATGAATTCAAATTTAATTCAAAAACAGCACAACGGCTCTCATTACACCAAAATTGTTTTGGTAGTCGCTCCTCAGTGGGCTCTGGTCGACTCAAAAGTTCTTCTGGTGGAGAGCATCTGTTTGATCGTCTGCAGGAATGTGAAAAACATATTTTTCTGATGTTTCTCAGTAAGAATCCACAAGTGGTGGAGGTGGAATCAATCACTAGAAGACTAAACAGTTTTCGTCCTCAGAGAAGTGATGGATGTTTTGCTGGTAAACAAACCAACTTAATAAAAGCAGCACTAAAGCAGTTATAAAAAAGAAAATACTTTTTTTTTTCTTTTTAACACTTTAGCTCTGATGTAACTTTTAACTGTTAAGGTTTTTTTTTAAATAATTTTTCGATCCTTATTAGATTAGTCTACCTTTCCTGTAAATCAACTTTACGCTGACAACTTTAAATTGATGTTGTTAAAGTTTATTTACCAGATTACTGTCAAACATGCCCAACAACAGAAAAATATTTAAAAGAATATTAAGAAAATTTTAAGTCAAACTTCTTCCCTTTAAGTATATTCCAAAAATAAAAGACTTTGATTGTAACAGAAAAAATGCAAATGGGAAAAAAAGCAAGAATAAAAGCAGTTTGCTACACATTAGTTTCGAGTTTTCTGTTGACTAATGTATTTAAAACCATTTGGATGATTAGAAAATGCTAGCGGTGCGAGAGAAGAATTGATGCTTTATTTGGCAATACTTGTATTGATTTAAAATGCTGCCAAGGCAATATTCAATTATTACATCAAAGCAAACATGTTGTTCAGTCTTACTTTATGTTTTCCACTTAAAGGTTTCATAAATTATCATAAGTAAAGCACCATTGGTAAAAAGCAACTTGTCGTGCTTAATGTTCTGATCATTTTATAAGTTTTACTTTTTTGAAAAATCTATTAATATTCATATAATTCTTAAGTCATGATGAAAAAAATAGTGAATATTGTTTGTCTTGGAATAAATGGGGATACATATCAAACCATGACATGTGTGTCATATATTGTATCGCCAGACTCTTGCCAAAAGAAAATGTTTTTGATCATTTCAGTTCGTAGTAGATTTATATATTTTATCATATTTTACATTTGTATTGGATCAAGTAAAGACATCTAAAGTTAAAAGTCTCACTACAATCATATATTTCTTTTGCTGTAAATGCATTCCTAGGTTTTTTTTAACTATGATAATGCCGCTTTTAGGCAAAATCAATAAACCTGTCACATTTTCTGGGATGTCTCTGCAGAACAACAGCAGTTCATTAGAAATAGCCTCTGAGTTGTGGGTGGGATCGGTACGTAAGTACGTAAGCTTCTGCTAATATCCCATCGTCTCTTTGTTTACATTTACTAGCTTACAGCCCCTTACCACTCAAAGTTAACATTAGAAGTACAATAAAAATGGCGAGCAATATCAGAGCTATCCAGCTGTACAGTTTTGAGGCAGGTGCCAGCTCAGACAAGGAACATAAAGACGTTGAAGGATCTATATCACAAAAGAAAAACTTTTTCAAACTGGACTTTTTATCTGTTCCTTATTTATACCGATTTGAATAAAGAAATACTCAAAAATGAAATTTTTAAGCTTAAATTATTATACATGTCATCCATTATTATCAGAAAAAATGCGACAAGAACATGTAAAATAAGATTTTCATTGGAATGGGTTCTTAAGTTAAAAGTGTAATGAAGAAAGCTGGCAAAAACAGACTTTTTATTACACCTAAATCATGAATGCATAATAAAGACATTCATGCCCATATTAAATAATCATTAAAAATATTGTTCTTCGGATATAATCTAGAAATTTGCTTTAAAAAAGGGGCATTTAATTTAAAGTCTGATGTATTTTATGCCATTCCTTTAGACTGCATTGAAAACAAAGTGAAGCTACTGAACTGATATCTCAAAAAAAAAAAAAAAAAAAAAAAAGAAAAAGCTGCAGGGTTCTTTTCCCGTATCTAATAAGAGAAATAAAATCATCCCCTTTTTCCTACTAAAATGCTTTGGTTTCCCGTTTTTTCTAATTGAAGCAACATTCTTTGTGACTTTCTATTTCAGCTCCTTCAAATCAAATGTTGCCGTCACATGCTGCCATCATTGAACACACTATTGATTTACTGCCAGCAATAGGAAGTTACTTAATTTATCCTCTTTATTAATAATTGCTCAACTAATTAATACTGACGGAGTTGCCCTGAGCAGGGTAGAGTTGTGTGTGTGTAATGGGGAGTTTTGGGAGACAACCCACTCCCACTTCTGTTTGCTCAAAGCTCACTGAATCTTTGTTGCTTCCTGTCTCAATTAGTTACTCGCGCTGTCACTCTGTCTGTCACGTCTTGGTGTTTCACGATCACACGACGGAGTGGGCCGCTTAAATGAACAAACACGTCTAAATGCGAGTGCGAGAGCGTGGGTCACACTCTGCGCCTAAGGCCACCGTATTCCTTTCCTACTCAAGAGTTCAATTTTCAGAAAGCTACTTAGGTATTATTCTAATCCCCACCTCGCTTTTTCCTCCTCTAGGCCAGAACCTCAGGTTACCATTTGGACATTTGATTTGGCTCAGTGCAAAGTTTGAAGTTGCACTTCACGGTTCAGTGTGTTACAACACCGTGTGTGGCACAAGGAGCGAACAAAAGTGTTGGGTCTTGTTACAGGAACCAATGGCCTGACACTTCCAGCTACTAACTGTTTATGTCTGATGGAGTCGCTGCCAACTTATTAATAAAACATCATGACTTAATTTGCTTTAAAGCTACATTAGCATGACAAAATCAATAGCTTTGATTTCGTATTCATGCATTTCGCTGAGCATATTTGCGGCTCTCCTGGGTCTGTCAATGCTCTAAGGTGGTGTTTCTTGAGGCAGCTGCAGATGGGGAAGCAGTGGAGGTTATGGCGAGGACTGCAGGGAGTTGTAGGCATGGCCGCCTCTGTGGGATCTTTTTCTCTTGTACACTTTTGTTGTCTAAATATTTTACAAACCTAATTGGCATCCCCGTGGGAAGCTTGCCAGCTGTCTGCCTGATGGCGAGGGCTTCTCATTTGGTGCACAGTGCAGGTTAGCTTAGCAGGTTTGCATGCTATATGGTCTGATCACACCCAGGTTTGACTGGGTGTGATCAGCCTTTACTGCCACAGACTGAAAAAAGGTGATGTCTCAAGCAGAGCGCAGAAAACAGATCACTGCTGCCAGAGGGATGTGTTGCAGAAAGCTGGCCACCTGCTGGCAGGGTGCATGAACCTCATCATGGCCTGGTAATTAGCAGCTCTAACCTACATTTCTCCATATTTCTCACCCAGGAGCCTCTTTACTAAAGTCAAATTAAATTAGGATTTAAAATGTTCAGTGTTTTAGAAAGGTCTTTGAACTCACACTTTCTCCCCAGGAAGCTGATTTTATTACCTTCCACTCAATAAATCTCTTCTTTTTCCATCAAGCTCCAAGCCTGCTCTTTAGCTTCAGCTAACTCTTTAAATGAGATAATCTGATGGCACTAAAAGATCCCAAAGGTCAAGATGGTGATTATATATATAAAGCCAACTTATGCTTGGCTTTAACTTTTAGTATAAATGGACTGAATAAAAAGTTTGGGGGACAAAGTTCTTTTTAAGGAATAATCAAAAACTGATGACATTGTGGTATTATATATTTAAAAAAAACGACTGTCAAATTGGTTTTTAACAGTTATTTTATGCACAAAAAAATTACATGTTGATGTTCACATATATTGTTCCTGCTTTTTCAACCATTATGTGTAATCACTCGTAATCTAAAAAGCTCAGCTGCCTGTATAGACAGGTATGTGATGTGCGTTCTTGAGCACGCGTTTAGCCCAGGGTGTTCACACTGGACGAGCAAGAGGGGCTTCTTCTAAAGTTTACTAACACATGCCCGTCACCTACAGTTGGTAGAGGTTTAGTGCAAAATGTCATGGCGGTGCAAATCTTGCTCCATGGTTTTTCTTGGTTATCACATAATTACAACTGAGCACAAACTGGTGACTCCTGGTAAAAGAAACGTCTCATTCGAGTCTCGATTCTCAACGTTTTACATAGGATTTATTGTGGACCTTTATTTTGACATAACCTTTTAAAAATAATGGTTTATATGTCAAAAAAGCTTTAATGTGTAGTGTACATGAGAAGACTTAGAATGACTTTTTTGTATTTCTTAGATACAAACCATTCTTTTGTTAAATATTTTTTATCAAATGTTGGCATGCTAGTTCTTTGTTTTGTTTGTTTATTTTTTATTACTTAAGATATTCATTTATTGTTTTACAGGACCCATGCCATGAAAAAATCTTTTTGTGCTTGTAAGGGTATTATTTTGTTCATTCCTCACTACAAAGAACCCCACAGTGGTATTTTGATCCGTTCATGCATTTCTGAGCAATCCTTCTGAGCAAAACTTGCGCTCTCAACAGCAGCCCCTCCCATACCCACGGAAACGAGCGAGTCCTCACGATCTGATGTCACAACGTGAGACAGCCCCCTCCAGGAAGAGTCAGCTCCATGTGACCATATATCTGGCTATAGTTCACTCTGAAAGGATTAAGAAAATCATTGTATGGTCCCTTCAAAGAAATAAACGACAAGCAACCCCACAGCCCCGAAAGGGATACTGTGACTTCCTTGACTCACAAATTGCATATGGTGTGACCAAGCAGTAGCAGCAAAACCCCAAAAACTAAAGAATCATCTCCCATCAATTGAGAGTTGACTCTTAAACTCCCTACTAAGCAGCAATTCTGATAATCGTTGCTTTTAAGCGACCCATCACTAGATCCTGAAAACGGTGATAGAAACTTGCATAGCAACGTATGAACGCAAGTTTGAACACAAACACCCAAAAAGTGGATGTATGTGTCTTTTTATAGACTTTTCATTGAAAGTGGTTGCAAAGGATAGTGTGCGCGTAGCTTTAAGATTGTTACAGCCCCAGCTGTATCCGGCACTCTTGTTTTATTTTGTATAATGTGTTTGATTGATTTTTGAGTGACTGAGCTGAGTGAGGAGTGAATGAGTTTCTGTTGGTGCTGAGCGAGAGAGCAGCTGATTGAGGACATAGAATGTCATTTCATAAATAAATGGTTCTCTGCTAAAGTGAAATCGACATAGCTCTGACAAACATATCGTGGATGAGCCTATGGCAGAAGAAAAAGACAGAACAGTGATCAGTGGCCAAGGAAGGAGACTTTCCTGCTTCTTCCCTGCTTAAAAGAACTGTCATCTGATCTTTGCAGCTTTTGTAAGCCAAATTCTGGTGGTCAGCTTGCTCCTTTGGTGAATGCGCTGAGTTCCAGTCTCTTCTTGTGCTTTGGGTTTGGACTCTGAGAGCCCTGTCACCTTGGTTGTGTGTGTTGTTGTTTCATGTTTAGTTCTTGTTGTGTGAGTCTCATTTTTGTTTTATATGTACTATCTACTATTGCAGCTACTTATTAACTGCACAAATCTGCAATTGACTGGTCTGGGGGATCTTTATTTTTATGTTACTCCTCTTTTCTCTTCCCTCCTGGGTGAGATCGTAACAAAGATCAACCATCATTTAGTGTTTTAAACCACGTAATCTGCATTTTCTTATTGTGATGTTCTGTTTAAGATATGTCCATCCTTGTATGGTTTGATGCATAGAGCTGTAAACATGTGGTTAGGTAATTTTGCTTTTCATAAATGCACCAAAAGGGAAGTATGAATGGGTAGGAGGATTTCTTAGACATTCTTTGGGCTCAATGTCCAGATTACCTGAACCCATTGATGAGTTTTCAGATTGTGGGATTGCTACACACACACACACACAAACTCATTCATAACCTGCTGTCATGTCACCTAACATAACAGCCGCGCTGCTGTAGTGGTCTGCATGGCTGGGTGGGCTTTGGCTTGCTGTGTCAAACCCCTGCCATCATGTTCTGTCTGTAGAACATGTTGACTCTGCACACATTATCACTGCTGCATGGGGCTGCATAGTCATACAGGATAATTGGGATGCAGAGGGGACACAACAGTGGGAAGTGCAAAACTTTGCAAGTTGTTCAAGGGTAAACAGGACTTGTCTTTTAGAAAGAGATGTGGACAAAAAGGATAACTTCAGAATTTAGGGGTCATGTAATTTCTTCATCCAATAGTCCAGATATGCAGAACAAGACTGTTTAATGGGTCTGTTTAAAATGATGAGATTTAGAGATCCAGATCTTGCTTTGGTACTATCAGAGATGACTAACAGCTGCAACCTCTCTACTACAGATGAGATCCTCTGCAAAAATCTTGGCTCAAGGCCCATCAGGATTTTTCTTTTTTTTTTTCCAGACAAGAGGCCGGATGTGGAGGATGTAGAGGATCAAGGGATATTAAGCTTAGTAAGAGCACTGCATTCATGGCGCATGTGCCTGGTGGCTGGGACTGGAGAGAACATATGCTGAGGTCTTTATTGGCATTCTGAGGGAGACTGGAGGAACAATCAATTAACAATGAAGCTTCATGTCCCCCAGGGGCTGTTGGAAAATCCAGATGATTTAGTGGACACACACATGAAAAGCTGCCGATTCAGTGGGCTTGACTTCACTGTCTAAAGGTGTACACCACAGATTTGTTTCCTAATCATGTATGATTATAGGTGATGTTTTTCGGTAGGTGGTGGTTCTAGTTGGGTTCTGGCAAGTCAATACTCTTGACTTTAATTGACCAAGGTGATAAGGATTGTGAGAGGGACAGGGAGGGAGCAAAGAGTTGCGCCGCGTCCCTGGTGGTGGCCGCAAACCTGTGAGGAGCATGTGGGGGCAGCGTTGATTATTCAACATGTTTCTCTAATCCTGGTCCTTGTGGTAGGAACCTGTGAAAGAGCCTGGTCTTTGTGCCGGGGGGCTAATCGTGTTTTGGAAACGCCGATCGAGGCTAATCTTCTGGCCTGCCTCTAATGTGGAGCCGCTGATATCCTCTGCTGCAATAAATTAAGCTACTTATTAATCTAATTATGGTACATTCATCCCCACAAACTTTCATGTGACTTGGAAAGCCCTCCTTCACCATTAACTCCAGTATCCCTCCATCCGCCCCTTCCCAACACAGACCTTGAGAGTGGCTACCCTCTTTCTCTCCCAGACTGCTTGGCCCTGGACGGCCCAATTAGGAAGTCTCGGGATCTTGCCTCTAACGAGCCTCCAGGCTCCAGTCAGCCAGGCTGAGGTCAGTCTCGCTTGTTCTCCATCCTTCCCCCTTTAGCCTCTCTAAAATCTCCACCTGCTTCATTAAAGTCTTTCTTTATTTGTTTTAACCTCCAATTTTAGACGCACACAAAAAATAAAAATAAAAAATTTGAGCAGCAAACATTATAGTTTTAAATTCACTTCATCCAGTCATCCTTCACTACTATCTCATATACTTCCTTACAATTTGGCTCCAACAGACGTGAACCTCTTAATAGTTTTGCCTCTGAAAGTCAGTGTGCCCACAGTTTGTGTGATGCTTCTTTTACACAGTCGTTCTTATCCTCTGACTTTTCTCCTGGTGAGTCAGATGGTCTCTCATGGGGAGCCAAGGGAATTTCATGTGGGAATTTTGAGGATTTTTCTGAGAGTGGGACCGTTCCATCCATGGACAGTGAACCTAAAGTGAGTCAAAAGCAGTTCAAGTCTGTGCTTTAGCAGCTAAAACAAGTATCCCGGCTGTCCTCTGTGTACCCCTGTTACTGCCTTTCCAGCACAGCTCAACCCAACCCCACATTCTTTGACTTTACAAGATGCGGAATGTCACTAGATGTTTGGATCCCTCCTTTTGATTAAGCACTCTTTGTATTTGACGTGAGGCAATTTAGATCAGAAAAAAGGACTGCTCTTGTGGGAAAAGTTGACTGAAAATTTGAAAAAGTTCTAAGAAATGCATTTACTAAATGCAATTGAAAGGATTTCTGTGACAAGTCTCACTGAATTCTTCAACAATTTCCTTGAATGAAATCGCTCAATAACTTATGAAAGGTCGTACAGATGCTTTCAAAGCGGAAATACACTTTTTTCTCTGAAGTCAGCTCCTTCTTCTCTGCCCAGTGTTTTCACTGGAACCACATGAAATTAATGTGGATTATTTAATTTTGTGTACAGTCCCCAATACCTTTATCTTTTTGTGGCACTGAAAGATGACAAAAAGCTCTTTGATGGTAGACTTTCACATCACGTCCCCTTAACTTACAGTGCAAAAGGCTGGTCCACTTACAGCGTGAAGATATGGATGAATCATGCATTGTTATCTGTTGGTTTGGTTGTCTGTGGTTATGCCAAACCATTAAGGCTTGTCTGTGGCTTCAAACTTTTGGGTTTCCATTTTCAAAACGCCACATTAAAAAATAAGCCAAAGGGGTGAAAGTGGAGCATTGATGAGTTTTTATCAACAAACAGATCAGTTTTAATGCTGCAGAGAACCTCTCTGTACACACAAGCACGGGATATTACAAAAAACATGTCTTCTCCATTGTCGCAACCCTGTAACCCCTACACGTGTTTTGATATAAATTAAAGCCATACCCTCATAGCTTCATTCTATTCTTTTGGTTTAATATATGGGGGAAAACTCCAAAAACTGTTTTAGACTGGGGCGACTGTGGTGCAAAGGTAGGGCGGTTGACCTGATCAAAAGATCTCAGGTTCAGTTCCCGCCTTGTCCACCCAAGCTTGGAAAAGACACTGACCCCCACATCACCTCTGGTGGTCATAGGTTGGCATCAGTGTGTGAATGTGTATGTGGATGGGTGAATAGGACTGTGACTGAAAGGCGCTTTGGGCTTTCATTGAAGGTTGTACAACGCAATACAATTAAATAATATTTACCACTTAAAGCTGAACACTTGTTGAGCACATTTAAGTAAAAAAGTCAGCGTTTATATCATCAATCCATTTTCTTAACCCGCTATGTCCCTTTTGGGGTAACAGGGTTGCCGGAGCCTTGCCTGACTACTGTTGGGTGAATAGGTAAGGTGCACCCCAGACAGGGTTCCAGTCTTTCGCGGGGCACACAATCACTCCCACACATTCACACATAGGGAAGCTTTCAAGTAACCAATTAACCTGTGAAGCATATTTTTTTGGCAGTAGGAAAAAGCTGAAGGGCTTGAAAAAAACCCATGCATGCACAAGGAGAACATGCAAACTCCACACAGAAATGACTCAACTGAACCAGGACCTTCTCATTCTAAAGTAAGGAAGCCCTCCTTATGTTTATTTTGGTTAAATGTATTCTAAAAATAAAAATAAATAGCTAAAATTAAAAAGGTTATGAGTTAGAAAAAAGCTATTTATTAGTGTAAGTATTTATGAGTATTTATTATAACCTCATGGGTAAAACAAAGCTGTGTTTTTGAAAATTTAGGTCATTTTATGATGAAGTCCATTTGCTTATTTGACAAGCCTCTTATTTACTCACATTTGGCCACATTTAGTCTCTTTTAGTGCCGCAAAGCATTTTAAAACATTTCCCAGAGGTCCTCACTCTCAGCCTCTGTCAGCTTCATCTAGAAGCGTGGGTCATACGAAATAAAATTATATTAGTGTAATATGAGGACATGGCCTCTAATTTCTGCTTCACCATGAGATGTGACACTGAAAAAACAAACATTTGTGTCTCTTAATCATGATGTAATAACTTAAATGGACCAATTAAGATCACGTTGATTTTATTTCAACATGGAAAACTGAATGGATCAACATTTTTTAAGACAGTTACATTGACTCTTCTGCCACACTCTGTTGACCAGGAGACCTGTAGTTGGTGCAGATGTTGATTTGCAGGTGTGTGGCTGCAGGTGCTGACAAACCAGAGTTTCAACTAAATCCAGTTGTAGCTCTCCTTTGTCCAGGATTCAAATTAAGTCAGATTCTTGATCAGTCATTGCCCTCCACTTCACTCTCAATTCTCCCCAAAAAAGAACCTAATATAGGTTAAAATTAATGAAAATATGACCTTTTAACAGTCTCTCTATGGGTCACTAAATGCTCTTCTCTCAAAGTGATGCAGGGGGGTGAGGTGGCAGGAACGTGCTGTTGTTTGTTCTTAGAAACAAAGCGCCTCTGCCGATATCAAGCTCGCATTAGATATGGAGAATTGAGTGTGCGGTCTTCACCGCGTTCCAAACAGCGAGGTGATAACGCAACACAGAGGCAGGCCAGGATGCTAATTGCATGCCGAATATTTATAGTCCAGACAATTAGCTGTTGCCTTTTATATGCAAAATAAAAACAGCAGCAGTGGCAACCAAGAGAGGAACGGGGATGGTGGTGGGGGGTGGTAAGTAATTAAGATGCTGAGAACAGGACAGGGACATGCAGTCTGTTGTGCTCTGATTTGTTGCTAACAAACACAATAATTAGCCTGTTATTGCAGGATAATGAAGTTGCCTATGTCCTTTTCCCTCAGCCAATTGCCATCCTGAACAAGGACGTTCCCAACACAGCGGCGGCTGCTGTGGACAGGAGTCCAAGGAGAACATTTATGAAGCTATAGAGGCATAACACATTATATGGAGTTAGTTTGAACTACCAGGGACATTTATAAGTTACTTCAATAGATAAATGCAATTATTAGATATGTATGGACAGTGTCCCTTCTATGGGTGTACCTGTCGGTGTGCACCTTTATATATTTGTGACCACATGTTCACTGAGTCAACAATGTTGTCTGAAAGGATTAGGTGCAGCTAGAGCTGATTTGATATTTGTGGCTGATAGTGCTTGTAAGCAGGTCTTTGTTCCCTCCCATTGTGTCTGAGATTAAGGCAAACCTTCTCTTCATCATCCTGCTTAGGTGTAGTAATAACCTAGATAAAGCTACTCTTTGATTGAATCATTTCTGGACCTCTTCATTCTCACTTTCTGTCAGATGTCACTCATGTCCCACACTTCATTTCTACTCTTTGTAGCTTCTCAAAAGCCTCTTTCTGTCATTTTGTTGCTTTCAATTTAAACATTTTCATCTTTCAAACCTGTCAGTCAATGCCAGATATTTATGTGAATATTAAAGCATATTATTTCTTCACTTGAAAGTATCTAATTAATTTGGAAATAGTCGAACAACAATCAAAAATGTACTGTAGTTGAATTAAAAAAAAAGTTTTTCCAACAGTTTTCAGCAATTTGAAGATTCAAACCTGGGAGACTGGAGACATACTCTGCAAAAAAAATAAAAAACAAAATAAAAAAATTGATAGCAGCATGAGTATAAACAAACAGAACAAACGGAATGGAAAGTAGAATCAAAAAAACCAACAGAAATCTGACAGTAAACACATCGTTGATGACAGAAAGATCTTACTAAAGCAAACCACAAGTGTGGGAAGAACAGGACAAAAACTTTAAAAATTCAACTAAAAACAATGATTGAAGTTTAAAAAAAAATATTGTCCAAAGTGGAATAAAGTACAAGTAGTTTTAAAAGAGGTTTGAAATGAGACTGAACGTTTGAAACTTAGTTTTATCTCATTTAAAAAAACAAAAATACAGAAAACCCTGTTTTCTTCTTCATGTTTTACTCTTTGTCACGATAAACCAAATACTCATTGCTGCCCTCTACTGGTTTTCTGCTGCTCTTAAAATGAATGTATGTTATGGTATCAATAACTTAGTGGTATCAATAACCTAGTGATGATCTACCCACCAAAAATGCTGTAAAATGCAGACAAGATCATTTTGCATTAAAGTTCAAAGCTTTTTTTTTTTTTTTTTTTTTTTTAAATGAAAACTGAAAGCGATGTCTTTCCACGTGAATACCACTCTGGGTATTTGAAATTTGATTACAGACTCAAGATAAACAAACTCTCTAAATAAACAAATAAGATAGGCTTTAGTCGATCATTTTGACAGCCAATTTTTTTTTTTTTTACCAAAATAACTTAAGTATATGGGATCTTCTCACACATTTGCCATAGTTTCTCATAAAAAAATATTATTTTGCTATTTTTGGAGCCTAAATATCCCAATATACACCAGTTCATGTTTACTAGTATGTGATGATTGAGAGCTTTAATTTGGTTTTGCAGTTGTGTTCTTGGTTTTGTTCTGTTTGCGGCTTTCCCTTCCTGGTTTAGGCTTCCAACTGTCCACAGCTGTCTGGATTTGTGTCAGTGGTCTTCAGTGTGTTTTAATGTCTGGTTTTCAGTTCTTCTTTGTCAGGTCGTCTGCTTTGTCCCCTATGATTCTCCAGCATGTTCCTATGCCACCATGTCCAGTCTGCTACACTTCTACTTTCTGACATAGTGAACTATGGAAAAATTATGGAAAACTAAATCTTTAGATTTCATAAACAGTTGGTTAGAACATTTATAATTAAGCCTCTACATTAGCTAAAATTATAATGTGGATGTGTCAATTCCTCGTTGGGGGTGGGGGTGGGGGGTGTTACGTTTGTAATGTAGAAACCAGAAGCTGGAAACGATAGGAAATTTTTATACCTTCTGAACTTCAGTTCTTTTATTATTATGAAGATCATAAGCACATGATAATTTAGTGTTCTTTTCTTAAATGATTTGTTGAATGTTTGAGCTCTTTAAGTCCCACTCAAAGCATCTTTTGATCTGTTCTAAAAGTGTTCCCAGTGGTCTTTTAGTTATGATTATGTAGTTTTTAGCCCAAATAATAATAAAAAAGAATACTGACATTTTCTAGGATATTTTCAGGACAGAGCAGCAATAGTTCACTAGAAATAAGCCTCTGAGTTGTGGGGGGACTATTAGAGTGACATAAACCTGCCTCTTTACCATCATCCCTCTGTTTACGTGCTGCCCTGCTATCTCACATTACCAACCAAATATTACAGGTGCAAGAAAAATGCTATGCAACATTAGAGCTATCCAGACGAGGAATATGAAGACGTACATGGATCTATTTGTTTTATAATATGTCTTCCATTGTGATAAAAATGCATTAAAAACCTGTTAAAAACACCAAAAACGCTTTTTTTTTAAATATCAGAGTGCGTTTTTGGATTCAATCAAGTTTTATAAAGTGATGACTAAAGACAGAGTTATCTGTCAGGTTGGTCATGCATGGCCTTTTTCTGTACATTTATAAACTGCTGATAATCTACTACAGTTACATTCAATGCTCCCAACACACCTTCTCTGGAAACTTTCCACCAGTTTACCACATTACAAAAGACACCCAAGTCATTGATGTGACTGGATCTTTCTTCTCCCTCTCCCTCTCACACATACACACACTAATCTCTACAGGTATTTCTCCTAGGCTTCTGTTATTAGAATGCAGCAAATGCTCTCTTTTGATGCATGTCAGAGGCTCATTCTTTCATCTCCAACATTTAATTTACCGTCCTGTTGTGCCACTAATCCTGTGTCGTGCCATTTCCTCCGCTCCTCAGATTGCTCTCTCAAAGCCCCCTCTCCGCCAGATAAAGAGGAAGGTAATCGCCATTGTCTGGCTACAGATACACCGACGTTGGCTCCCCTTTTTCTGCAGCTCCAAATTAAAGGGCCGTCCTGCCCTCACGCCCCCTTAATCATTGGCCTCGTCTCTCTGCGCGAGTGGACCCCAGGGCTGCTGCACTTTCATCTACAAATAGGCTTTCAGTGGGAACCACCCAGAGCCGGCCTCCTCGCAGGAGATCCACGCACACTCCTCTGCTCTGCCTTTCCTGCAGGAGTCACACTTGCAGCCTCTTACACTTGATCCTCTTCAGCATAAATAACTGGACATGAGTTTTTCTCCCAAACATCCAGATTAACCAACTGTTTTTAACTCCTCTGATTTACAGCTTTCCAATGACAAAACAATATTTATCAATTTGTCCCAAAAATAAAGCATCTTCAATGATTTACATAGCATTTAAAAAAAAAAGTGATTAAACATTATTAGGGTGTCAGGGTGGCACCCCTGCCCCCAGACTCCAAAAAAAAAATCACTCAACAGCATTTAGCTCATTTCTGCTAATTGTGGCTCCCACTCCTCTCCGCTGCCTTGACATTACACCCGAGGGCTGAGCCAAATCATCGCCATTATGACATTAGCGAGAGCTTATCCGGCGCTAAGAGCTTGAGCTGATACTAACACTAAGAAGTTTAGGATGCTAAGATGAGACCAGGCAGTCGCAGTAGCCTCTGTAAGACTGGCGGACAACAATGAAAGTTTACAATAGAGATCAAAAGATCCTTGCAGGGTTAAGGGGGAACTATCTAATTAAGAAAGCGTGGCTTTCAGCGCATGCAAGGAAAGACCCACCGCTCGAGCTAATGTGGAAAAGCTGCAGTCCCGTTCACTAATAACAAGCTGTTTAGCTTGAGTGACTGTTCCCGTGTACAAAGGAGCCACTGCTCTTTGCTAGATGGTTAGGCTCTTGGGTTTATTAAGTCTCCAGTTAGAGGGATTCTCGCCTTTTGACTCGGGGTGAGGAGGCTGCTTAAAATGCACACAGCAAATTAGCAGAGAAACGGTATTGTGCCTTTATGAAACAAGGATGGGCACCAATGAAGGGTTTTTGGGACTGTGGGGGAAGATGATTGCCTGTGATGTGTCCCATGCTGTAATCCTCGGACAAGAGACTGCTTGCTCCTTTTTAGCCAGCAGAGGAGCTCTGGCTGAGAAAAGGCACTGAGCTTAATTAGACTTGTCTGGGGATGAGATGAGCTTGAGGTGGAGTTAATTAAGATCATAGCTGTGGCTGAAATTGTTTAAACTGTACAGCAAAACCAGTCAGGTCCCAGAGGAGCTTAACAATGCAGTGAGATAATATCTCTTTGCATTTCATGAATCCCCATCCTCATAAGAGCTTAGGTTTGTAATGTGAACATTTGCCCTCATTTTTTATTAAATATGCCCAAATAAAACCTGGAAATAAGTCATCACGAACCGATCTTAATATGCACTAAAATGACCTATGAATTAATACCACTTTGGGCAGATAAAATCTTTACATATGGGAGTACGTTCAAGTTTTTTTTCCACATTTTTCCAGCTGTACCAGTGAATGGCTGAGCTCCTTTCTCTTTAGCACTTGAATATATGAGAGGGGAACTGAATCAAACTGGAGCCCTCTTGTGTTTTCTGGCTGGCAGAATGGTTGGAGGCCAAACAGCCGATACGATAATCCTCACCATTGACAGTGCCGGCTCTGTTCTGGGCCTGATCTGTTTGGTCTGTGAAGTTAAGGGAGCCCCACTCCTGCTTCAGGGAGCCAAATCTATACACAAACCGTGAACTGATCTGCGAGCTTTCCCCACGTATTGTCATTGGCCTAAAAATCATCCCTGCTGCTTCAATGGAATCATTATTTAATTAGTTTGTGCAACAATATGGCCGTATGTTCAAAGATGGGGAATATATATTTAGCTTGCACACATTTGCAGGTTGGTAGATTCTCTTTTCTAAAGCAGGAGGCTTATTTCCAGTAAAGGTGTAAATGAAAGAAGCATAAAGAAATATATTAGATATTTCCCCGCAGCCCTTCAGCCCTTTCATGGTTTATTCATCTCTGTTAGGAGCAGGCCCTTCTCGCTGTGACTTTGTTAAATTGCAGTATTTCATCTCTTGTTCATTTTGGCAGAGGGTGAAAAGGGGAGGGCTTTCTAAATGTAGCCACGTAGCCGTGATAACCAGGCTCTTGGACTCCCCGCACACCCCCTGACCAGCAGTCACCTTTAAATCTGCCTTTTCATATTCTTCTGAAAGAGTCTTATCCATTGAAAAGACGCCTGCCAAACCGGATCTGCTGGACAAACAAGAGAAGGACAGAGACGCTGGACCTACGGGAGGCAAACAGCCCCCGACCAAGAATAAAAATGTCTCACATTGGTACACACGTTGCAGCAAACCTGTAATACAGATGGCTTTTAAATATTCCTCACACCCAGGTGGCTTCAAATATAAACGGATATTCGTTGGGATGTCTCTGGCCTCAATAGAGTTGAAGTGACGGTGTGGGGGTAAACAAAAAGTCCATCTGGGTGGTGTCGGTGTGACAAGTGGTGGGACAGGGCCATACACTTTGACCGACAGGCCTGCGATGGGTGACGACAGTCCGGCCTCCTCACCTCTCAAATGCGAGAGGCCCCGCAGCACCGTCAACAAAAATCTGCCAGCGCTCGGGAGAGCAGGAAATATTCAAATGGTAATCGGAAACCCCTGAATCATAAGCCTAAGGTAAGCTATGTAATGCTGGTAAGACAGTGAGTCGCACATTATTGGTGAAGAGGGGAAATCCTTTTAGCCATTCAGCAGAAGAATTGCAACAGTAATGCCATTAACTTGCACCCTGAATCGCCAAATGCCATTTAATTGCCAATAGCGGGCCATTGTTTGGAGTGGGCGAATTTAGGCTTCAGTGCAGCTGTGTTTGTATGAGCGAGGGTAAGAGGGGGTAAAGATAGAAGGGTTTATGTTGTAAGGGTGTCATAGTGTAAGATCTCTGAAGAATGATGGCCCCTCACACATGCACAATCACACATAAGCAAGCGACGCCTAAGTAAAGCTCCGAAGTAACTAGCTTAACTAAAGTCTTTAAGGAAAGTAAATTCGGACAAACTCCTTTCTCCTTAATACCTGATTTGTTCAACAACATGATTTGGGGCACATCTATTCAAGGCCTTTTTGGGCCAAGCTGAGGTCTTAAGGCTCAAAGCTTGTACCTCGCGGGTATTGTTGGCTGTTTAGGGTTTGTCTCAAATCTCCTTGTGTGGGTGTGTGGACGCTCCTAATGCTGGCTAATGGGCTTCGGCAGAGTAACAGTCTCCCAAGTCCGATTGAGGACCCCATGGAAAGCAGCATAAGCTCCACTGAATAAAGGCTCTCACTAGACCTTTCTTTTGGATTTTTTTTATTGCAAAGAGGCCACCCTCCATCACCCCCCCTTCTCCCCAAATCTCCTGTCCATTTTCCTTGGATCTTCTGACTCCCCCCTCCCCAAAAAAAAAAGAAAAAAACTTCATGCAACATCAGCACCCTACCCCAAACTCAGCTCTCTCTCTCTCTCACTACCTCCAACCTGCCACAGTCCAAGACACCGGCCTCCACCCCCAGTCCCGTCTCATACCGCCGATGCTGACCCTGACAGCCATGTCCTGGGGAGGGCTAAATTGAATGTGAAATGCATAGTGGGTCCTTGCAGACTCCATTGTGGGAAGAGGGAGCCTGGGAGGCGAGCAGCGTCACTGCTCCTCACCGCTGATCGAGTTTGACAGCACGACGGGAGGAGGCAAGAAAAATGTTCTTTTGCTCTCTTTCAGAACTGAAAGAGGGCCTTTTTCAGTCCCCACCCCCCCCCTTCAGCCCCCTCCCATACCCACCCACCAACCCATTCTGCCTTCCTTCTATCATATCACCCTCTTCTTTTCACTATTAATTAAAACAGGCTGCCGCTTTCTTTTGACCCCTTGTTTTTCTGTGCACCACTAAAATTATCCTTTAAATTTAGCAAAATTCTGTTTGAGATACGCAACCATAATCTAGTTTTGCTGTTCTGCTCTTTAATAGCGGACGTCAGGTTTCTGATTTTAACTTTATGGACCTTAAAGACCAACTTCAATGAAATTTTGAGTTTTTCTAACATATACGTCTTAAATTTAAATTGATGTTCTTGAGTATTTATTTTTTCAGATCCTTGCGAATCAGAAGTACAAAAAAATCGTAGTTGGAAAAAGCTTGTAGCAAGAAGTGGGTGCCACAGTTGGCAACACAAGCTACAAGCTCCCTGCACCGCTTTAGTTTACTCAATCCACTTTTAGACAAATAGATTTTTGTTTTCCTTGTCTGAGCTGACATCTGTCTTTTAACTGTTCATCAGGATAGCTCCAGCATTGCTTACCTTTTTTGCAGCACTGGTAATGTTATGTTAGGGTTGTGATGGAAAATGATGGATGATGGGAAATGGCGGTGGCTTACTCTGTGCCACAGCTCAGAGGTGAATTTCTGTTGAACTTCTGCCGCTCTACAGAAACGATGTCCTAGAACATTACAGATTTTTTTTAACATTTTAGGTAAAAATGCCATAATCAATTAAAATCCATTAGGAATGCTTTTACAATAGATCAAAAGATGATTGGAGTGGGACTTTGGCAACAGATCTTCCTCAAACATGAACCTCCTCGTTTGTAGAGGGACAAAGCTCGAAAGCTCTTCCGTGTTATTGCATGTGCATTGTGGAGCGTCTGGTTTCAGGTGGCCCCCTCTCCCTCTGCATGTGGCAAACCCCTCATTTAATGCAAATGATAGTCGTCTAGAATCCAATGCATCTGCCATCGCTGCACATTGCCTAATCAATGTGAAGTGCTGCGTAAAAAAATACATTGCCTCCCTGTAATAGTTGTTTTTGACCGAGTCAAGTGCAGCTCCTCGCATTAATCCCAACCTGAGATTCAATTATAGGCGCCTGGCTAAGCAGGAGAGACATGGCACCATGAGAAAAAAAAAAAAAGAGAGGGAGCTGAGATTGTTTCCTTTGTGTGTCTGTGTACGCATGAATCTGTTCTTGATATTTGACATTTGGAAAAGATGTCCAATATGTTGTTGTTCTGCCCTTATAGGTTTGAAGGCAAGAGAGCTGGGCGATCCCACAGTCATTATTCAAACACAAGCTCATGGCGCTCTCCAGGACTGTGGTCTGGGATGCGAACAGAGACGCGAAAATTTTGTTGGTGAAATTTCAGAGCTGTAAAAACCTCATTGTCACCTTTTGTAATGAGTTCCCAGATCATCAAACGTGTTGTCAGTTCTGACTTCGCCTGAAGCAAAAGGAAGAACAGATAGCCGCCTGCTCGTGGGAGACGAAGGGGAGCTGCATCGGTGCTTCATCAATGTGCATGAAAGTCATGCTTCCGGAAATTCATTTCTGCTGCCTTTGCCACATAATCATTTTTCAGGTCAGTGTTTGTGCGGTGGGTTTTCGAGGAGACTCTCTGTTCATTACAAGGTGTTAGAGTGGCTCTTGTAATTTTCATTAAAATTTACATGCCCTTGTTGTTGGGATCCATCAACACCTCAATTGTGTATAATGACCAAATTTGAGGGTTTTGGATTAGATGCGTTTCCTCAGAGTAAACTGCTGGAAATCTAATGCAGAAAGAGAAACCGTGATCAAAACACACAGTATCTTAACACGCCGATGTAAATGTCTAAATGCTCAAATAAAGTATTGGCACATCTTTAAATTAAAATAATGCTGAGTCAGACCAGGTCTTCAATAGAAAATTCCTAATTCAGCATTTATTTCAAAGCATTTGATGTCCATCCATCCCTCCGTTCTTCAGCCTGTAAACCAGTTTCTACATTCATTCATATTATAAATTCTACACTAGTGGACGCATAAACTAATAATCAGCTCCATATTTGAAAGTTGCAATATGTGTCATTATGTGTGTTGTTTAAAATATACTTAAATTATACAGAAAATAGTTTGATCATTTCTTTTTGTCATTACATGTTTCATTTCAGCAGCAAGTTTCATAGTTAAAAAGTTGCATTTACTGGTAAAATGTTCACATAATTTCGTCATGCGAAATGGAAATACAGTATAGGGTTGGATCATATATTACTGCCTTCTAATAAATATTCAAATATAGGAAATGATTACTCTTAGACATATAACTGCAAAAGCAAATCTATTATGGAGAAATTTCTAGATGACATGTTATTGGCATTAAATGTGTTGCTTTCTGCACAAGGGAAAAGTGTTTAACTGAAGAGCATCTTAACTTACTAAAAAATGGTCCCATTCTTTCAATTTTGAAATATGTCTGAATGTAAAAATCCAAACTCAAACTCATGAAACTTAAAATAACTAAACTCCATCAAATTTGACAAAGGTCATGCAGTTCCAAATGATCAAAGCTTAAATTTATGACTTAAATGCTGAACTCATCTACTGTGAAACCAGTCCAAGAGGCAAACTTTTTCTTTTCTTTTAGGAAAAAACAGACAAACAAACAACATTTGTTCCTCAAAAGTGATCAATCGACTCATCTCTTTAGAGAAGCAGAGCAACTAATTGTCTTAAATGCTTTCAGTTTGTGAATAGTATGACCTTTGATGAGCTATTACTTTCAAGTTTTTGTAACTTTCCACAGTCATAAAAGTTTAAGGCCCGGGGGCCAAATACGACCTGTTAAAATTTTCATCTGGCCCACCAAACTAGAAGAAATTTTATCGATATTTCTTGTTTTATGTTTTTTTTTTTCTGTAATTCTGGTGTCTCATCATAGAAGGCTGCCCTACAAATATATTGACATTTATTTAAGTGCAGAAATGCAGAAAGTTATTCTGCATTTATATGGTTTTGTTGTTTCTCTGATGTTTTCATTTGTTTTCAGGGTCGGCCAGGCCTTTTTCTGATCATTCCGACACCACACGAACACAGCATTTCTCTAAATTGGCATTTTTCCTTAAAGAACATCAACCCAATGGTGCAATATGGCACTAGAATGAGAACAAAAGCCACAGTTCTTAAAAAAAAAAAAAATATAACTTTTTTAAAAGATATATTGTTTTTTAAATCAAAATTAAAGGATGTTTTCATCCAGATTGGCCCTTCTGTCAAATTTTAGAATCCTTTGTGGCCTAGGAGTCACAAAAATTGGCGCATCTCTGCTCTAAAAGTGTCAGGAAACCCCCTAAAATCTGCAAACTGGTTCAATAAAGATGGCAACCCATTCAAATTATGACTTTTTTGTGTTAAAAAAGGTGATGATAAAAGCTCAGATGTCAAGAACAGTTGTTGATCTGAGGTCTGAGGGCCCGCTGAGGACCAGAAGAGGGTTTATTAAGTCAATAAACGTTTCTTTGCATCAGAACTGGAGAGGGCTTTACGCCCTCTTTCTCAGGACTGCAACATATGTGCTTTTGCACAATAAGTTGATCTTCCACACACCCAAGGACATTACAGCTGCCTCCCGTCCTCCCCCTTCTCTACCCTTCTCGACAGCGGGCCAATGACAACGCAAACACAGAAAAGGCAATTTAGCTCCTTCTTTTAGAGCTACTTTGAAAATAAAGGAATTTTAATTACGGACACAATAAAAAAGAAAAAAGGACTAAAAAGAGAGAAAACATTCACGCACAGTAAACAAAGCTGAAACAATTATCTTCTGGTGACCAGTCGGTGTTTTTAGAACAGTCATTTTAATCTTTTATTTACTGCAAACAGAGAGAGGGGGAGTGAGGAAACAGGAGAAAGAGAGGGGAGAGGAGGGATTTTGATGGGAGGAGGGGATGCTATGCTGAAAGATAATATGCATATATTTTAAATATCCCCACCCGCACAATGAACAGATACATTTTTTTTGTAAGAGAAACAATTTTTGCTATATGCCAGCATGGCGGAGGGGGTAGTTTGTCATTTGTCATTGCAAATTGCTCCCTGTCAACCCCCAAAGACAACATTGCATTCTAGCATTCATCAGTGAAAGAGAACACAGTGACATTGTGAGTTTCCTGTGTTAGCCAACCAACAACAATACTTGCACAATACAATTTGATCATGGTGGAGTGATTTCTGAGCCAGCCATAACTAAACCTAGAAAATTGCCATTTGCATGCTTGCATTTATTGATAATAGTGAAGGGAATTCACATTACTATGATTTATGTGTTGACCTGATGTTATTATGTTGTCATTTTTTGTCAATTTCTCATGAGAGAAAGGTTCCCCTTTCTTAAACGGAGAAATCGAAGGAGTGGAGGCCAGTCGGACATGGTTTTGTTGGATCCTGCAATTTGGAAAGAATCTGTGGGACGCCTGAGTAAGTGAAATATAATTAATCTATCATATCTATTCCAAATGAGCCATTGACACCTTGCCTTTGAAGCCGAGCTGCTGCATGGGTGTAGATGCGTATCAGCTGTCTGTGGCCCCTGGGTGCCTCAGATATAAACATTCACTCCACCGGATGCTGTTATCCTCTATTGAGTGACACTGATGCGTTATGTGGGATTGGCTACGATAGCAAGGCAAAAGCTACAAATCTCCATTTGCAATGAGGAGAAAATTCCATAGGATTAATTTTCTGTATAAGACCCCTGCCCGGGCCCCCAACCCCCCAACCAGTTCACAACTTCAGCTGTGCAGAATGGTGTTAAAAGACCCAGAGGAATACTGTCTTTGTCATCCTGCCGTTTGCGGCTGAAGAATAAGAGAAGTTTTAATCCCCATTGTCCACGAGTGGGGTGGGTTGGGTGGCGGTGGGGGGGTCGGCGGCTGTAAGACGATCCAACCGGCCACACTAATCCCTCCATACCACTTTCGTCTTCACATCAAAAAAACACCCCCCACCCTCCCACAAAGCGGCGGTCTTGTGCGTTGGACCCCAATGTGCAAATTCTAAAGAGGAAAATGGAGCAAAAGAAAAAGTTGCAACAACAGAGCAGAATAGACTTCAAGACAGTCGCACAGAAGACAGGGTGAGCTCTGGGGCGAGGGCGGGGGGCACCGCAGAACACATGCACCCTCTGCTGCCACTCTTCCCCCTCCTCAGGTCAGGCCCTGATGCGGCTGCTGCTGCTGCAGTTGCTCTTTTTAGTGGTCTCCCTGGCAACCAAAATATTACCCGAACCCCGTGTGTTTCTTTTTCCTCCTAAAAGGACTACAAGCCAGAGGAAAAGGGGACAGGTGCCACTCAGCCGAATGCACATGGGCTTACTGTTGTGCACAAATGCCAACTGTGACACACCGTCTTGTTTCTTACTAAATCCTGCAGGATAAGCCAATAAACAAAAGGAAGCCGCATGTGAGAAACTCAAGAGGTGGGTGTTGTAACCTTCAAACATTTGCTTTTGATTGTGGCTCAAATGTGACTTTTATGAAAGCATATTATTTATCACTTGATTCTTAACTGCTTGACCTTAGGCTCTACAGTAGTCAAAGAAGTGTAACGACAAAGTGAACTTTATGAAAGTAAACTGTGAACAGATTTGCCAAGAATCCTTGTTTACTTGTTTGTTTGCACACATATTTAATTTAAACTAGCAAGAAACACAGGGAATCTGAAAAACTTTACCTGCACTGTTCAGTTTCAGCTATTCTCTGAATTACACTCCATGAATATTTGGCCAAAAATATCCCAGATCGACTTTAGTGAATTGGATTGTTCAAAATGAACTAATATTGACTGAATTGTATCAGTAAATATTTATGAAATGAATCGAATCGTTGTCCAATTGTAGTAGTAATGAGTTCTCCCTCAGCTAAAAAAAAAATCAAATTTATGAGGTAATTAGTAGTTTGATAACTTATCACAAACTTCATGTACACTAGGGGTGGCCAATACTGAGTTTTTAGGCATTGATCCTATACTGATCGGATACTGGTCAGTTTTGCTGACATTGACACCAATATCAATATGCTTCGTAAATGTTGTGGATGTGACATGAACCTGAAAATTTCAATTGTTTTGAATCGCTGCAAATGGTTTTTGTAAGTTTCCCTTCTTGTAATAACTTGATAAACATAAAAACAGAATTAGAACAACATTTTCAATCAAATGGAAAGTAGTTTATTAAAAGCTGGGTCAGGAAAGTTTAAACAGGAGTGGAAATATCAATACCAACTTGAGATCGATATATCTATAATTTGGATCAATCCACCCAGATCAGTACACCGTTTTTTGTGTGTCATTTGCCAAAGTCTAAAAATCTGACGACAACTTTAAGTATGAGGTTGAATACAGACATCTCAATGCAGCCGTCCTTTCTTTTAAAGTAACATCAGCAGGATGAGCGGTGAAGTGGATGAGAGTCCATGGCTCAAAATCGTGCCATTGATTCTCTGTGTGGCTTTTCCAGGCCTCACATCCCCAAAGATGAGATGTTCCGATGAAGTTCACTGTCTGAGTGTGTGAGGAGTCATGGTGGGGGCAGGGAGGGAAGACAAGTGTGTTTGTGTGCGCGAGTTAAGGGAGCCAGGAGACAGCCGTTTAAAATTCTGTTTCCTGCAAGTGAGGAGGCTAATCCTGCCCCCATAATTCCCTGCAGCCAAAGCACCCCTCCTTCCTCAACATCACCACTCCCTTTTTTTCCTCTATCACGCTCTCCCTCTATCTCTCTCATTCTCCCTCTCTCTTAGTGCACACTCCATGAGTGACAGCACAATGCTCAGGCCCTCGCACGCTTATCTAACTCTAGCAGATGGTCGACTTGGATCAATGCACACACGCCACGATCAATAGCTGCGATAAAGAGCGGCGGGGATGGTACCCTCTCCCTAGCTCCCTCTTGCCTTCTATCTGCCTCCCCTCATGCCCAGCCTGCTGCCCCCTGCCCAATTGTTTCTCTCCTGCGCTTGTTCATCTGCATCAGCGCCGGTACCTTCCCGGCGGCAGGCCGGCTGCTGGTGCTGAGGTCCTGCTGGTGGCAAAGGCGCCCGATGTTCTGTCCGCTGCATCCATCTACTGCTCCCTCAGAGAACTCTGAGCCTTCTTTCTATCAGGCTTATCAGGAGATCACCGCTTCATCTCCTCCTCTCCCACCCTCCTCAACTTATCTCACTCCGTCTTTCTCTCCTGCACCGGCTCGGGCTGTATCTCACATGTTAATCTACCACGGCTGTACTCGTTCTATTCATCCGTACAGTGAGCCTTCTGCTCCTGACCTTCTGCGATCTCCTTGAACGCACCGTTTACCTTCTACGTTACCACTCTGATGAGCCAACATCTTCATTGCCTAATGGGATCTGGGTCTACGTGGAATATTTCCGGACACTTTGGTTTCATCAAGTGTCAGCGAAGGTTCAAAGAAAGAAGATTTGATGGAAAACAGACAATAACAAGTCAATCAAAGTGGGTCACAGATAGAACTGTGAGAAGAAATTGGAGCAGAAGTCTGACTGAGAGAATCTCCTACAGGAACTACGAGTGAATGTGGGCCAGGATGCATGCTGATAAGCAAATTTAAACAACATAAGCAAGGATTGTATAGAGGCTTGCATGAGGTCATGTGATTTAAAAGTAACAAAAAAAGCAAAAGTATTTAAGTCAATTTTCCTTCAAATTCGGACAAACTTTGACATCATTACAACCTTTGTTGCTTTTGCAGATTGTTTCCCTTATCTGTTATTCATGTATTAGGAGGTGTAATTAATCTAGGAATCAATTTCTATTCCTGTGATCCAACCAGTGATCTGTCTGAGGCAGAATTGAATCAAAACTGACCTATAACATTAAAAATAATTATAATTGAAATAAATTGAGATTCAAATCGATATTGAAAAATAGCATTGTGGATTGAAGCACGGCAGGTTTACATTACTCTAACATAACAACATCTACCACAATGAAAAACACACAGGTGATGCCAACAAAAAATGATCAACCATCATTACAGTCCAATGAAGTTTATTACAGACGTGTGACCATAAATTGTGGTATAATGTTCTAATAATCAGTTTGTATTATTTTGATGTGGAAAAACAACAAAGGGCTGAACTTTATGATGCTAAAATGTGAATGAATTTGACATGAATTCTTGTTTATTTGTTCATTTGTACACTGATGATCTTGTAATTACTACAAGGATTCTGTGAAAATTCACCTGCATTAGTTCAGTTCACCTGCATTGTTCATCACCCAAACATTTTTCACTGAGTCACTCTGGTTGAATTTTATAATCAGGAAGTCCTGGATCGATTTTAGGACAGTGAATCAAATCAAATTGGATCGTTCAAAATGAACCAAAATGGAGAGAGAATCAAATCAGCAATCGTAAATGTTAAATCAAATTGTTGTTAAAAGGAATTGTTACACCCCTATTGCATATATTTCCTGTCAAAATGAAAAGTAAAAGTTAATATTTGATCAAAGCAGCCAGAGAAAATAGTTCCAGTTCGAGTCTTTAATGTAAACAAAACAACTGGTACAGATTTATATTTTAACATGAGAAAAGTCTTCCTCATGAAGTTAGAACTCCACGTAGAGTGATGTCCAGATTACATGATTACTAAAAAAACTATAGTAGTCTGGATTTTAAAAGCAAAGTGTAAATCTGATAAATACGAACATTTTATGAAGACTGTTTTCGAAACCACTTTGTTCTCAAAATGAACACTTCAAATTGTATCTAGCAAGCATTAATGCACAGACTTCTGGAAAATTTCTATACTGATTTTTGGAATTGTAGATTTGGACTGCACTACAGTATGGCGAATGCACTGTATAGTGCATTGAGTAATGAGTGGTGAACATATTTGGACAATCCCATGTTTTATTTCAGTTCTTTAAAAAATACTTTTGATGAATAAAGTTTAATTAGTACTTACAGCACAAAATGTTCCTTTTTAAAAAACAACCTATAGAACACATAATTCCACGATATTAGAGGAAAAGTAGTTCCCACCAGTTTATTTTTTTAATTTATTGGTTAAACAGCAGGAGTAGGTCATGACAATGTGAACTTCATAAAAGAGCAGCTGTTGGCTGAAAGCTGTCATAAATGTTTCTTTCACACATTTTTATATAAAAAAATGTATTTTCTGGTAATTTGACTCTAGCAACACTTATAATGGTTTAATAGGTGTACCTGATTTTCAAAAGAGTGACATCATTTCACAAAATGTACATTACAGTAATTAAATGACACTCAGGATTAGAACTTTACCTAAACTAAAAGAAGAAGCCGCAATGTTTTGTCAGCCACACAAACTTAGTCTCAGAGAAAGTTTTTTTTTTTTTCTTTAAGGCATTTGTAATTGGCCGTCAGTGATGTAATGTGTTTCATTTTAAGCTCATTAAAGCCTTTCTCTGTGCTGATGGAAAATGCAGTGGCAACATGGACACCTCCGCTATTTATACCTCTCAAATCCTCATGCATATTCACACGGCACAGAGACAGGCAAAGAGCAGGCAGACACACTGACAAATAAGTGCCTGGATCTCATTTCTTTTAGAGGCGAAGCAACTCCAGTGCGCCGGGGCCTCCTCCGCCCCTCACATTGTGACCACAGCGCTGCTTCATCCATTCTCTACCCCTGCCAGCTTTCCTTTGCTCCTGGTCAAGAGAAGTACTGTATGTGAAGAAGAAGTGACAATAAAGGTTATAGATAATAAAATTCTGCTGAGGACTGTGATCTGCTGGTCAAGGCTTCTTGGTGTTCTTTAAGTCATCATATACGTCACCATTTGTAAGTCCTACCTTAGTGGTAAGGTAGCAGAGTCCCTCTTTAGTCACAGTGAACATCCATGAATACAATATAAAGCTGTGGCTCTACACCCAGCAGTCTCCAAGCTGATGTTTGCAGCTTTTTTCTTTTGCTGCCTCCAGAAATATGTTTAAATAAAACACGAGTATCCACAGTTTTTATACATAAAACCTGAATAATTTTCATTTGACCTGAAAAATCCTTAAAAGTGTAGAAAGAGTTTTAAACTCTGAGATAATACTGACTAAATATCCCAGAGAAGGAGCCATGAAACAAAGAGGGAAACCTGAAAATCTGAAACCAATAGTGTTTGAAATGGTTTAATGTGCATTTTAAATTTTTTTTTCTTACTTTAATTTCCATTTTGTTTGACTAAAGCTAAAAAAAGGATTTATTATTTAGGTAGAAATTTTATTTTTTAATGTTTTTTCCTGTCATTAAAAAGCTGTTATCAGATGAGCTGTTTGCTTGGAGGTGATTGAAATGAACGATGAAGTGAAAGTTATCCATCTTTAAAATAAAATGAACTTAAAATGAGCAAATGTATTTTTTGAAATTTTAAAAAATTTCTTTGTTTATAGTATGCCAACTTAAATTTTGGTAAATTATATTTTTAAATGTGTCTTACAGTTTTAAGTTATTGTTTTGATTCTTTAACTTTTTGTTGCGCTCTAGAGTTCTATCGCTGAACTGCAACCAAATACATTTTCATTTTTCAATGTTTTTTTTTTATATCAGTAGTGAATTAAGTTGTAAAAAAAGTTTTATTGTAAATGCAAAATAATGAGTTCCAACTATTCTGGTTACAATTCCCCAAATAAATGCTTATTTATTGCTTTTGAAGATTGTATTTTAACCTTGTTTGAAATTAGGGATGAAAATCCTACTTAAAAATGGTTTAAATCTGTTTCTAAAGCAGAAAACTAGTTTTAATTGTTTGAATTTGGAAAAGGTTAAGGGACCTCAGTAAAAGTCTGTTCCTTCTCCTCTGCCTACGATTGACAAAAACTTCACAATTCATCTTTTCCCCCCTTTTATGTCATCATAATTTTCTCCATTTTGTTATCTTGGACTGGCCCCCGTCTGCCCACTCTTGTGCACAGTCCGTCTGGCTGACCACACTCAGCCATTGTCACATGAGCGGCAGTCTGAAGAAGCCGGTGCTCCCCCTCTGTCCCTCTGTGTCTCTCTTTGTTCCCCTACCCCACACTTCTTAATCCTGCTTAATGTGAGCGCAAAGAAATTCACATGTGCCAGTAAGAACATTTACAGAGTACACTGCCTCCGTTTTTGCCTGTAAAATAAAACAGAGCTTAGGCGCTAAGCTGTATTGATCTTACAACTTGATAGCGTGATTAAGGGCGAAGATGGTGCCCCTCAAAAAAGTGAACACTTTTGGATTACAGGCCATGCTGAAGCGCAGCTAATTGGGCACGGCTGCAGAACATTGTCATAGTTCCTTTTAGTGTCAGAACGTTGACATATTTTTCTTTTAAAATGTACAAATTAGGGCTTATTTTCCTAGAAAAACATCTAAGAACTTAAAAGCCCACAAAAAGGAAAATTGTGTTTTTAACATGTTCTTGTTGAGTTTTTCTCAGGATAAAGGACACATATTGTGAAAATTAAGATTAAAACTGTGTTTCTGAGTATTTATTTATTTAAAACAGTTGTGAATCAGGAGTAGAAAAAAAAAACAGTTGGAAAAAGCTTTTAGTTGCTACGTAAAATCTACAGTCAGCAGAAGATAAGCTCCCTACTTTGCTCCATTCCAACGCATCCACTTGCAGAGAAAAAGATCCATGTGTTTTTTTCATTTTCCTTCTCTGGCACTTGCCTCGAAACTGTACTGCTATTTTTGTTGCACCTGTAACCTTAAGGGCTTTATTACGGTGGCCGACACGGCTCACATGAATGCAAAAGCCGGAACACAACGGCAAAAGCCGGACACAACGGCAAAGCCAAAACACGAAGACAAACGCCGAAACACGAAGATCGAAGTTCAGGATGGTGGGGGTGTGGCATGCGGCGCCAAAACTCCCTTTTCGCCATCCAGCCCATGCAACAAAAACGACGTAAATGCTGGAATTATGTTTGCAAGAAGTATTTATTTATTTTGATTCTCAAAATTTACGTAAGAACCAGCATGATCCTTTTTTTTTTTTTTTTAACAGAAAAAAAATACATCTATGATAATAATTGATGATCGCAAGCCTCGAAGCACTATCCCGTGGGACTCTAACCAAGTGCGCTAACATGAGCCAGTCTAAAGCTTGATACCTCCACGTTCCTCTGAAAACTCAATGTACACCCACACTTCTTAATCCAGCTTAATTGGCGCAAACAATTCAGAATGGGTGTAAGAATATTTACAAAGTAATATTTTTTGCCTAGGTAAAAAAGAGAATTAGATATGGACTGTACAATCAACAACTTGATAGCGTGATTAAGGGCGAAGATTTTGCCCTAAGTTCCACCACTGGCTTTTTTTTTCTCCATGCTGAAGCGAGCTAATCCGTGATAGGCTTAAAGAAGAGAATAAATCCTTTTGTGGCACAAACGAACGTTTCCATTCCTCACTGTTCCCTTACCAAAATCACGTACCTTCAAGAATTTCGCCAATGCTTAAGAATGAAAGGTTAAGAAAAAAAAAGTCCAGTTATTTCACTTCCTTGTGTGATTCTTTTCTCAGGAGAAGGTTGTGTGTTGGCTTTTGCTGTTAGTGACTGTGGCTTTTTGCGTTTTGTGTTGTGGCTTCGTCAATTGTTCATTAGGGCTTCGCTTTTGTTTGCCGTCGTGCTTCGGCTAGTTTGCCTGTCGTAGCTTCGGCTTTTTCCGTCGTGCTTCGGCTATTTGCTCTTGTCGTGTTCCGCCTTTTGTCTTTCAGTGTTCGGCGTTTGTCTTCGTGTTTTTGCTTTTTCGTTGTGTTTTTTGGCATTTTGCTGTTGTGTTGTGGATTTTGCATTTCTTGTGACCGTAGTCTTAAGGTAGCTTTATGGGTAACCAAACAGGGAAGTTGGAGGCTGACTCTACCCACAGCCGAATTTAATTCCAGAAAAGAGGGGGTGGGGAAGGCTGGGAACAGGACTGTAATCATTACTGAAGCTGTAGATCATGACGTGGGACTTTGGTAATGACATCGGACTTAAATGGTTGGACCAATCATGGAATTCAAATGTAATACATCAATTCAACCTGTAGGGGGTCGGCAGATAGTCTGTTTTTGACTATATTTTCAGAACTTAAACAATATATTTTTTTTTAATTTGTCAAAAATTTGGCAGCGAAGAACAAACAGCACTTTTAAAGCCCCATTTACAGAGATCAACAGCCAAAAAAAGTTGATTTGGGGTTTGGTTTCCTTTTAAGCTAGCAGGAGAGAGCGTGAATAATTAAGGATGATGGGAAAAAAGGCGGGCTTACTCATGCTAAATGTACTGCCCACAACTCAGAGACAAATATCTTATGAACAACTGCCACTGTGCAGAAACTATGTCCTAAAAACTACATGTTTTTCTTTTAAATTTTGGTTAAAATGCATAATCCTCAAAAGAGCACTTAAAACGCTTTTAAAATAGATCAAAAGATGATTAGGGTGGGACTTTAAAAGGTCTGCTCACTTTAGTGACAAAAATACTTCTCAAAACAGAAGGTATTTTTGTTGCAATTTTAAATTGTTGATGTTAAAATGAAGCTTTGGATCAAACAATTCCACTTCTGCAGTATTTAACACCTCTATTCCGTGGGTGGGCAGCCTTCTGCGCAAGCTAGCAGCTAAGAGACTCCAAGGCCCGTCAGCAGAAAGTACGTGTGTAGGGATTATCTGTACAGCACCAATGTATCATTAGTTCAGCTAGCACCACACACACACACACGCTACCCGCTCAAACACACACACACACATCAACAGCCCAAAAGTCTGCAGAAGTCATGGCTTTGATCACAGAATCACTAGCAGTGATAGCAGTAACACATCAACCAGTTCCTTTTAACCCACTTCCGCTAAATTACAAAAACGTTGATCCATTTTCCTTCCTAACATCAAAGTAGCTAAGGCTCTTCCTTCCAGAAAGATTTCTTCTCCTCTTTTGGAAGACAAACTACTTTTTAGCTGCCTTTTTACTTCAGAATTCACACATTTGGTTTAGTGCCGTACAAAAGCAAAAAAGATCTCTGAGAATCTGAGCAAAGATGCTTAATACTTCCCAAAGATTTTAGGCACAACAAGCCAAAAGGTAAGAAGAACAAACAACAAATCCTCTGTTTTACAATAGAGCTGTTCCATTGTTTTTGATACTGAATGTGGTGTCTCAGATCTCACTGGCATCTTTTTCTGGCGGCTTCACTCACATTCCTTTTTTTTTTTTTTTTTTTTGTATTTTCATTGTGAATTGTTGTTTACCAGCTTCGGCACGCTATATCAGTGTTTCTTCTTCCTCAAACACCTACTCATTTGGAGTCTGATTTATTCCAAGCTAATTCATATTCCCAAGGGATTAGAGACATCTAATTTGGAGATATTTCTGTCATGCCCACTGTGGATGTAGTATTCAAATAGTTGTCCCCTCCCAGTTTATGCCTTTGTACCACAAGCACAAACACACTAACATAGTTGCATAGTTTTCTATTTTCCAAGGTCTATTTTCACATGCTTGAAACCTCTGTGTGCACCCCTGTTGAATATTTATGCTTTTTAAGCACTTAAGGGTTCAAAAATGGTTAGTAAGGGATACATTCAAAATGTGAAAAATAAGCTAAAAATTTTACACCTATAATGTTTAAAAATGCTCCAAACTTCCAGGAAATACTATCAAGTTAAATAAGGAGTTTTTATAATTAAAAAATTTACAAAGTAGTAAACTAAACACTTCTCCCCACTCTGGCCGATCTATTGAAACGTGGAGCAGCGGCGCAGAGGTAATCCGGTTGACCTCTAATAAGAAGATCACAATTTCAGTTTATGCTTCGCCTGTCTAGATGTCAAAGTACACATAGGCAAAACAAGTTGAATTTGGTATTTAAGTTAGTTCCTGCAGCATTTACTGTACGTTAACTTGATAAAATGTTCTTTTGAACACATAAAAAGTTGACGAAAACTGGGTGTTTAGAAGCAGATGTGTTGATCTATTTTCTACTCATTGTATCCTGTTTTTCAGAGGTTGGTGTGACAGTGATGGATAGCTTCAAGCTTGCTACCAATAAGAGCCCCAGAGTGGTCGATTTGGGGCCCGGAACTCCAGTGGATGAGCCCTCCAGGAGACCCACTCTAAATTAAATCCTCTGAGGCCGCCAGTCTACGATGTTTCTTTTCCTGGTACCTCGTTGTATTTTCAGCTGGTGCTTCCAGCCAACCTCACTTTTGTTCACCAAGAAGAACTTTCTGCTCCTTAATTAATTCGACTGAAAGTAATTAAACCTTTTGCATTTCGCCGACAAGCCTTGTCTACCCCTGCCCTTACAGGACACAAAGAAAAGGTAAGATGGAGTGAGGGGCTGCAAGAAATTAAGAACACTCAGTGCCAAATGACCGTCGGAAGCAAAACAATATCAGCCCCCTGAGTCAGTGGCTAGAACTCATAATAAAGGAATAACAAGAGCCGGCATAGAGCTCAGATGAATGCTTGACGGTGGCAGTGCAGGTTGTTTTGTTCAGCGGGGAGGTGGATGCTGCTGGGACAGACGGCTCTACCCACAGCGGCTGCTCTTAATTTGCTGAGTGATGCAGGTCCTCAGGGGTTGTTTGGCCCTGAGGAGTAATAATGTACTTGGCAACTTCATTCCAGTTTCCTTGTATGAAGCTTTTTATGTGGAAATGTATAAAAAAGAAAAAAAAAAAAAGACACAGAAACTGGTGCTTAAAGCGCACACAATACAAAACATGCTTTGGACAATTTTTATATAGTTTGTGGTAATGCTTTATCAGGAATCCATCCTCAATCCAGACTATGGAGTTTGTTTTAAATTGGTTAAAATAATGATACTTAATGCAAAGTATGTGTGATATGTTGGCTGTATGAAATAGACTGGGTTAGCTAATGTAGCTGGTTCAAGTCCAGCTACACCAGACTTCTGTTTGTGTTTTTAAGTGAGTAAACCTCGTGTTTATTCTGAACTCAGGTTGGAGCTGAATGTTTACACTTTTGTGGAGTTTATGTGAGGTTTGTGCACTTTTTTTATGGATTTTAGTGACTTTTTCTTAGTTAACTGTCATGCCCTGTTCTCAGTTGTCCACCAGGTTTAGGTTGATGATCATCCACAGTTGACTTCATTTCTGTTCATTACCCTCACTGTTTCTCAGTCTCTGATAGTTTTTAGTTCTTCATTGTCAGGTCATCTGCTTTGGCACATTTTTGACTCTCCAAGTGTTTTGTCATGTTCTACAGTATATTTATTAAATGATTTAGTTTCTGCCACCAAACCAGGTCTTCTGCATTTTGGATCCTACCCAACCAGTTTATTCTGACTTATTATTAGGGAAAGACACATAATAAAGTGGCAGGCAAAATTCAAAAAACATGATTCTGAGTAATTCTAAAGAAGCATTCAAGCTGGAATAACAAAAAACAATCTTCAATTATTTTTTTCCCTATTACATTGTATTGTAAAGAAGGATCCCTGCTAAATCCTCATACAAATAAACAACTTTTAAAGACCCACTCCAATGAAAATTGTTTTTTCTGTGTTTTTAGCGTGTTCTTTTCTCATGTTGATGGACACGTATAAAAAAATTATGTTTTAGAATTGCATTTCTGAATATTTTCTATTTACATCATTGCAGTTCAGGAGCAAACAAAAATAATCTGTTTGAAAAGGCTTGTAGATACAACGTAAAATCTAAAATCAGCAAGCTGCAAGCTTGCTCCTTCAGTCTACTCTGATCTATAGATAAATACATCCATATACATATCTGTTTTCCTTATCTGAGCAGCCATCTGGCTCAATACTTAATGGCTAGATAGCTTCTAATTTTTGTTGCACCAGTAATGTCAGGTTGAGGTTTTGAGGGGCTGTTACCTAGTGGGAGAGCACGTAAACAGATGGATTATGGGATGTTGAGACAGGGTTACTCTGCAGTCCTGCTCGTAACTGACTAAAAACTGCATAATTATAATTAAAGACCACTGGAAGTGCTTTTACAAGAGCTAAAAATATGATCAGAGTGGAACTTTTAAAGCTCATGGAAAATTAAATATATTCCCAGAAAATATTGCCAGTAAAGAGACGAACATTCTTATTTATTGTCTCACTTACTTGGAGAACGTGATCCTTCTGCACTCTGTCATCCTCATTTGACTTTTTGCAACAGTGATCCGTTACAACAGTTTAAAATGTAAAATAAAAACCTCAACATTTTTTCTTTTGTAGCTAAAGTAAGTTATAAATGATTCATAGCCCCTTTTCTGGGTGTGGCTCAAGGATGGATTTGATTATTTGACAAGTAAAGAGAAAAGTTGGTTAAGCCTGAGTCTTTGAACTATGATGTAGGGTCAGCAGCAAAGGCAGATATTTGCCCAGCAAATATTTTAATCCTCTGCTAATCACTTGGTTGGTCTTGAGGGTGAAGGTTTTAGAGACTTGGGGAGGGTCTGTGTATGTGTGGAAGGCGAGTTCGTGCTTAGTTCCCCATGCCAGCAATCGCTCTTTTTTTCATTTAACAGGGAGGAGTTAAAAACAAAGTAACCTCTGGATAAAAGATGTTGAGTCAGGTCCTGCAGAAAATCCACAACTGCTGGAGCTCAGAGAGCATCTGAGTCACTTAGGTTTCAATTATGAGGAGCAAATTGCCATTGTAAGCCTTCATGAAAAGTCTTCTATCATTCACCAGCTAATTTGTAGCAGTCGAGGTTGCATTTCCTTTGACTGAAGCGCTGTGCACACAAGAACTTTTCTATGGATGCAGAGGAGCAGTCTCACACTTCTCAGACGTTTGGCCACTCTTGATATTTTGCTTATTATCAAAATGCTCTTAATCATAGAAGAGCCAGTGCCAGGGAAGAGAGCAAGCCCAGAGAGACACGTCAAAACATCTTCAACCGTAAAGGACCAGACAGCAAGCGTGATGGGCAAATTAGTCAGAGGCGCAGCCTAAATGGATGGCGAGGGCACAGGGGGAGAGACGGGGAATATGAGTGTGTGTGAAAATCAACCAGGGAGCAGGAAACAGACAGAGGGAAAGACAGGAACCTTCTCCATTTCACCAGTCAGCTGTGCCTCCTATTCCCGAAGCACTTCGCCAGATCGCAACCCACTAACTGATAGAGAAATAAATTAAGGAAAGGCTGTTCAAATAGATATGATTCTTAAGGACTGGAACTGATTGTGCATGTCTGATTCCCACACTTCAGAGTCCTCACCCGGGGGGCTTGGCTTTCAAAGCTGAGTGACTTGCACAGAGAAACACTCCATTAACAAAGTTCAGCTCCTTACTGAACCTCCACCCCTCCCCACACCCGCCACACCACCTCGGAGGATCTCTCACAGGCAGCACATCTGTCTTTTTTTAAACATATATTAGATTGTAAAGCTTTCATAAACTGAGAGGAGGTACAAAAGAGATTATACAGATTACTTCTACAGGCACGAGTCGACCAATAAAAGGACAAACAGCACTTATTAAACCAATTACTACTGCTCAAGTTCTGATAACAGCAAATTATGTCACATTTATTAAGGTTGCTATAACTCAAATGACTAACGACAAGAAAATAAACTTTTAAGTTTTTTCAAGTTTGCTTCTTGTTCCAAGGTCACATCAGAAACATTGGAGTCACTCTACTTTTTCCATTTCCACTCCCCTGTAATGGTATAATATTCCTACAGAACGGTACATTATATCAGACCTTAGCAGTTTTGAATATCAAATAAAAACATACCCTTTTAGAATGGCTTATAATACTTAGTTGATGGCATGTTATTAACTTTCACTTGCTTTATTGAATTCCCATTTAACTTTTATATATTTTATTACTTTATGTAATTTAATTTTATGCTTTGTTTTACTTTTTGTTCTTAATCTGTCTAATTTTAAGTTGCAACATGTTTTTTTGTGTGTTTTTGTTTTATATACATAGGTTTAGATTTTCATAACATAGCCTAACTAAAACCACAGCATTTTTTTTTTAAATAATAACGTAGAGAAGGTTAAACTTCAGGAGGGATCTCCATATTTAGAACATGGAAACAAGACAAAGCCTTTTTCTCATCAGGCATCCAGTTTGGAGTAGAAATAGCCCAGTAAATATTTATCTTCAGCCAACATAAAGTTTTTTGACGGGTTCTGAAAAAAGCTGTATAACTGTTTCAAAAGAGGCACAATTCCTTCTCACATAAAAAGGGTGGAGGTGAGGAAGATGTCTGCCACCTGAAACAGACTGTTATGAATAGTCTTGCATCAATAATTGATGTAGAGCTTCTTGCATTCCATCATTTAAAAAAGCATGTCAATGTTAGTTTTTAATGAAAAAAGAAAGTAATGTGGGAATGTTGTTTTGTTGGATGAATAGAAAAGAATAGAATATAAAATACTTTGTGATTGTGACATGTTTCATGTCATCATCATCATTTCATCATTCAGTCACATTTCCAGAAGAATAAACAACACAATGGCAAAATCTACACTGTAATTACAAAGAAAACCAGTAAAAATAGTTTAATTTTGAGGCAAATTTAACACAAAAACAACTCTACCCTCAAACTGATCCACTTATTAAACATTTCCTGTTTCAGCAACCCTGTAGTGTGAGTGTTTATGTTTGTTGAGTGTGGTGATGGTTGTGGAAAACAGTTTTTTCGATGGCTTGTTGGGTTCTGTTTTGCCGACCTGAAGATAACAATTCAACTATGGATTTGAAAAAGTGATAGTAACTTTATTTGAATGGTGTTTGATTTTCTTTCTGATTTTGCTCAAACCTTTTTTTTTAAATAAAAAGAAAATTTGAAACATTTTCATTCAAACTGATGTGTAAAATCAAACATATTTGCTATAGTGAGTAAAAAGTATTATATTTTGGACAAATAAACAATTGGTCCTCATTTGGATTTGGATGCTTGTCACAAATTTTTTTACCTTTATACAACAGTAACGTGATTCATCCGTGAATTCTAACAATGGTTTGGTGTAGCCTGTAAGGTTTAAACATTCTTTGAAAAAAAAAAAGTATTTAAAGTGTAACCAAAGGGTTAAATTCAGAGCCAGCAGTTCACGGAGTCAGAATGAGCAGGCAGCATGGATGAGAGCAGTAGCTGGGTCCCGAGTACAAGGATTAGAATCATGGGACTAGGCAGAGGCAGGACGATTACCCCTCAGTGGAAAGGCTCAAACTCAGTGACTCTCAGATCAGATGGTGAGGAAAAGACTCAGAAAAAGGAGTAGAGTGAGCGTTATAGGGATATGGAGCTTGTGTGATATGCCTCTGAGAAGAAGACTGCAGAGCAATTAGGTGTGGTGGGATGGGTAAGCAATGATTTTATGGGCAGAACAGAGTCTTGGTCAAAATCTCCATTGAGATGCTGATTGTTGTATCAGGGATTTTTACTAAAAGGCTTGGGCATCACTACACATTATTTGACATTCTTCAGCTGACTGATGCTTCTCACCCCCCTCCAAAGGAACACCCACTTTCATCCAAGTGGGGTGGTTATCACCTGAGCTCTTAACCCTTTGACTTGTCAGTTCAACACTGAAAACATCATTTTTTGTGTTTCTTTGAACGATCGGAGGGGGGGGAGAAAAGGTATAGGAGCTAGGTGAGTGTGGATAATTGAGCAGTCTGCAGGCGTGGAGCTCAGAGATAAGTGAAAGAGTTAGAAATTGAGTGTGATGCCGAGGCGAGGGCCGGGCCCTTTATTTGATGGAGAAAGGAGAGAACTGGGAAAAGAAGCGGAGGATGTCTCTGAGGAAGAGAGATAGACAGCAAGTGACTCAGAGACAGACAAGGGGAAAGATATGGATGGCAGGCAGCAATTACTGAGACTCTGTGCAAAGACAGCCAAGTGCATGTGTGTGTGACAGTATGCGAGGAAAAGAGAGGCAAGTGGAGGGGAGGCATCAGAGGGAGGATTGAGATCTCTGCCTGCCTGGGCCCCTGCTGGCTCTCATACAGGGAGATCACAGGCTCATCATGTCAGCTCTGTTTGTGGAAATCCTCCCTCATCAAATGACAAATTTGCTACACGTTTACCTTTATCAGATCAGGGAAGAGAGGCGCAGGAGACGAGCGCAGGAAAAAAGGACGCCTGTGTGTGTGTGTCTCTTTCTGTCTCCGTTACCGTCGAGGGGCCAATTACTTGCTCCTCCGAGAGCAACTCTGCCTCCTTTGGCCTTTTCATTCACACACCCCCATCCCCACACCGCCTCCTCAGCCTCGTCGTCGAAAACATCTGTCTTTGAATATGCAATGAACGTGTCAAAGATATTACAGCCCCATCCTGTATAGAGTTAATATTTACCAACATCAAACCTGTCTGTTCTGCCTCTCGTGCTGCATCTCCTGCTGGAGCTGGAAGCCACTCCTGATGCTGGGATCCTCTCCTGATCATTGGGCTTGTCACCCCACTTTTTCCTTTCACTTTTGGTTGTTGTCCTCTTAAAGTTCCACCCCTTTCTTGTTTGTTATTATAACTGGTGATAAGTCTCACCAAATAAATCATTAAGTTTTCTTTCCTTTGTAATATATCGCTTAAACTCGAGCTCTTGAATCAAAGAAACAGTCAAAACATTTGTCTTAGTAAATGTTTCCTACACTTTTTTCATTTTGTTTTCAAATGCATTAATGTCAATAATTCCATCATAGTTAGACTTACTTTTTTGCATAAGTTCCTTTTTAAAAATTGCAGAATGCGATGGACCATACGATGTGGCATCAGAACTTTGCACTAATTTCACTTTTCCGTTGAATTTCAAAACAAGTTCTGTTCAAAGCACTTTAAGTAAAAATACAAGAGCCAAGAAAGAGATATAAATTACTTACCTTAATATTTGTTTTCTTCTAAACATAGTAGTTTTATGTGTATTTGTAATAGAACTGAAAAAAAGGTTACTTTTCCTGTTAAGATGAAATCAGTCTACTGCCCTATCAAAAACCCATGTGGCACTGCATTTTTTTTGTATATTTTTTAAGACTTTCGATTACAAAGTAAACAGAAAGAAAGGTCGTATTAAAGAATCTCTCCACTTGTCCTGTAAAAAGTATATTTTCTCTTCAAGTTTGGATCCTTTACCAGAAGAGCTTGATGGACCTGCACAGCATCTGAGCCATTCTAAAATTAGTTTCTTTTTTTTGTGATTTAAACTTCATACAATGAAAAATGTTTTGTTTTACCTGATTGGTCAGGTGGTTAGGAGTTTAAAAATATCCTTGGATGTTTGATTGAAAATTGATTGATTGAACATGTTTGAATAATGTTGCAGTTGGACTCTATCCAGACGGGGCTGGGACAGCTGGGAGGAGGAGCTGAGACGAGCCAGAGGCAAGGTCCGCGGCCAAGAACAGGAGCACAGATCCACCTGGAATCTGAAATCTCTCCCGCTCCCCTGGAGGGGCGTGGGAAAGAGGGACAACACATGAATCACACTGCACCAAACAGAGGCAATTAGTTTAACAGTTAGTGTCAGTTTAACTATTGCATGAGTATGATGAGCTAAGTCCAACCAGGGATAGGCAACTTTAATGATTTTTCTTCATCCGTACCAGAGGTGTACATAGGACTGGACACTTCCATAAATGAAATATGAAAAAAGGCTACCATTTTAAATAAGATCAAAATCTATGTAAGCTTTATTTATAAAGCTGTCTTCTTCACTGAAGGCCACCGGCCGCAGATTGTTTGTAAGCACCATCTACTGGTGAACCATGTAGTTACAGTTTAGAATTAGTTCTACAGTAGAGGAAGCATCGTCTGAAAATGTATGAGGGTCATGTTGAATGAGGAGATGGGCCACATGCGGCCTGTGGGCTGCCAGTTGCCTCCCTGATACAAACCCTCTAAGAACAGCTTCAGATATAAAGTTTTTCTCACTTGTTTTTATAAACTAAGACTGAATTGTTCAGAGAATTAATGTGATCAATGTAAAGTTTTTGGCCTAATGGCAAAAGATAAATTGTGTGGATTATTTCACAAATATATCCTATTGATAATCACCTTAAAACGGTTTTATGAAAGATTGTGGTCTCATTTTAAGATCCAAAACACAAATTAATCAACCAAATTGAAAACTTGGCTCATAGTTTGACTATTCCAGCAGTACTGACATAGAATGAGAGGAGTGCTTACACAGAATTTTGAATAAGGCCAACTAGAGAACATTTTGTTTTTGAGAAAAGAAACGTTGGAAAATTGAATGTTAGAGAAGGAAAAACATACAAATACAAAAACCATTCCATAGAAAATGTAAGTTTTGTCACAAACCTCCCTCTTTAAGTTAAAAATATATAGGGCAATGTTTATTTAAGTCCAAAATTTCAAGAAGAATGACATCCTTTATCTGTCATTGACCAAAAAAGTGATACATTTATCCTTAAATGTCTTTTTATGCTAAAGTTAAATGTGTTTGTATGTCCTTTAAAAAAAGTTAATGTTGTGGATGATGGCTTTCTAGATCAATAATTTTCTTTTTTTAAGGGATTTGTGGACTCAAAAGCGTTCTGACAGCAGACCCGCTCTGCTGACTGATGAAGATTAAAGAGACAGAGTGGGAAAGATTATACAGGAGCAGAGATTGACTGGAAGAGGGAGAGAAAGGGTGAAAGGAGGGAGAGAGTGGAATATCACAGAGAGTGAGGGGAGAGCATTTGCATAATGTCCTCTACCACAGAAAGTCCCTGAGGCTAGCCATGCTGGATAACAGAGGACCAATACTCTTAATTCAATCTCTTTATTTTTCTAATACTTCAGAAATTAATAATTTGTCCCCATTCCACCCACTGCCACCCCCTCCAATCGTCCACGAAAAACCACCGTAAGCGTGGAGCTGAGCTGCTGAAGTTTGTTACTTTAACCCAAGAAATTGATGTGAGCAGGCCTTGAGGCAGACCTGCTAATGAATGGATAGGGAGAGAAAGAAGAAAGTTAAAAGATGGTCTTTTATAAAGTAATTTAAGAAAATCCTGTTAGCTGGATCGAGTACAAGAGTATAATTTCTTAAAATGGGAAAAAGAGGAGCTTTCGCGCCTCTCTTGCACACTTAATAACAAAATTAAGGAGGTAAAAAGATAAAGAGACAAAATCAATTAGGCCAGCGCTGGTAAACACTACTAATTGTTAAGAGGGTGGGCTTGCCCGTGGAGGTCGGAGGAAGAGTCCTCACACCACCTCCCACACCTAGACTCAGAGTGAGGAAACACACACCTGTCCTTATTTTCACTTCATCCTTTAACAGGAACTTGACTTTTTTCTTGGTTTTCTGACAGTTTTTCTTCCTTTGCTGCAACATTTTCTCCACTTCCCTTGTGTTTTCTTGATCTTTCCAGTGCAGAAGAGAAACACCCACAATGTAAACAGTAAACCAGACACCACACACACGGGAGATAAAATGAGATTATCAGGCTGTTATTGTCCCATAGAGGTGTCCTCTGTCAGAAAATACCAGAGAAGAATCAGCCCATTAAAAAAAATGTGCCGCTAAATAATATTTAAACAAAATTTTTTTATTTTGGTTCCAAATTTCTCAGAGTTTCAATCTAACTGACAGATTATACTGGAATTCTTTCGGTGCAACTGAAATTAAATTACTACAAAAAATTAATTTACATAAAAATAGACTTTTTTTAAGCAACATAATTACTGGTAATTAGTTTTCTAAATAAGCTTTTGACCATTTTCTATCATCAACATTTAATATTTTTTAGCATTAGTTCATAAACTTTTGACCTAAATATTTAATCAAATGTTATGTTTTTCAGATTCAACATTTTAATGTTCAGTCAAAGTTTAACTTTTAACTTGTGAAAACGCATCACCATGTTTTTAAAATATCAATTTTCTGAATTTTGACATTGGCTAATGTTTTTGTTGAAAATTTGATATATTATTTTAGGAGATTAAATTTATTATTTTATTATTTGTGAGAAAAAAAACAACTTTATTTATAAAGAGTTTAATTTGCCCATACAGACCTGTGCGCCATGACAGAGGTTTAAAAAAAAAAAGGTATAAAAACATGGATTAAAAATACATTAAAAGTGTACCAAGAAATGCATAAAAATTTGCATTATTAAAATAAAACATATCACAAACGTTTCATAAAATAGAATAAATGAAAATGTGGTGAGATATAAAAGAAAGAGAGAGAACATTTTTACCATTTATTAGGGTCAAGTTAAAAATATTTTTTTAGAGAGGACTTAAAATCAGGCAATGATGAATGAATAGAATAGTCAATTTTAGCCCTCAAGCGTGCTTAAAGTCACCTTTAAATTAAAAGCAATGCTATTTTTTAACAATTAGACATAGAATGAATAGAAACAGATAAAAAAATGAATGTACCAGTAATAAATACAAACTTTCAAGTCATAATAATTAAGGACAGAGCTGAATGTACTTTTGCACAAAGAACCAGCAATCAGGAAATTGCAGATTTGATGAGATGAAACCTTCTGTCAGATTCCAGAATGCATCTTAGTTGAGGCATCTTTAAAATGTGCCTTTTTACCTCAGAGAGAAATGTGCTGTTTTTGACCTTTGATCCAGTGCTTCACTTCTGCTCCACTTCCTCAGTAGATAAAAGTGAGGATGAACTGTCTCTGTGGGCGCAGCAGACACTCAGTGTTATTTGATTCACATTCCTGCGGGTGTTATGATGCCTATTTGTTATTTGTTTCTTTTTCTCCGTGCTGTGCTCTGGGAAATTCTTAATACCTTCCAGAGATTATGTGGTAACTCCCAAACTCCCGTGATTATAATTAGGCCTGACTTGGTAATAAAACGAGCAAACAGCAATTTAGTTTTGCATCGTGTGAGGGAGCGTCTCTTTATGCTGCTGTGTGTCTCCGTATATCTTTACATTTCTAAATATACTCGCCCATGTGAGGTTGAATTTGCACTTTTATTCATTTGTGCATCTGTCAGGAGAAAAGTGCCGCAGAGGAAAAGCATTTGTCCTGGAAATTTTGCTCAGGCATGGAGGCTGTTCTCATCTCTCTTTTGGCTCAAAAAAGGAAAACAAAAACACAAACATTCCCCCATCCATTCTCTTTCTTCTTCTTTATTCTCTATCCTGCACTCCTCTCTCTTTCTGTATCGCTTACAAAGGCACCCGTTTCCTCCAAAATGAGGCCACGTACGGAAGGTATGCAAATGAAATCATTGCTCGTGGATTAGAATGGGACACCATATACCCTAAATCATGATTGTCAATCATGGCTGGGGATTAAGGGATATGGGCTCACAGACCTAAAAAAGCAACATTTCCCCCCTCAGGCAGATCCCCATTGTGGGGAGCTCTGAGGAAAAGGAGAGGCCTCCACAGGGAAGGAGAGCATCACTGGAGCACTAGTGCCCCCTTCTGCCGGATGCTCGCCGCACTGTTTCATCATCAAACGCAGTCGGGATGAGCAAAAATAGAGGCTGGCACACACAAGCCTATTCATTTACATTCGACGTAGCCGCGGGCGAAAGCTTGATTAGACAAATGCACATGCTTTGGTGATGCAGTGTTTCATCTTCAGTGGAGGAGAGAGAGACCTCATTTGTTTCTCTGGCGTGTGTGCAGGATCGGTTCAACATCAGTGGGTTAGGAGGGTTACAGGCCTTCAAAATGGAACGCTACATTTCTTTTTGTTCACTGAAATGTCCTTTTCTAGCTCTTTTAACCATTTGATCTGCAGAAACAGACACATTTGGACTTGTACGCACACTATTTACTTAAGTTATTTTTTTGTATTAGCAATGCTACTACAACTGACAATTTTATAAACACATTACACTGTGACCATTTCCCATGAAATGTGCTCAGGATTGCTACAAATCAGGGAAAGTGGCGCTCCAAATGCATAGACGTGTTCAGCGGTGACTGTGTGTAGACCCTGGAGCCCTCAGCTAGAGTGCCAGTCTGTTCCTGTGGAGCAGTCAACCAGCCAAGAGAGAGCCAAGCACAGGCACCGGGCCAGGAAATTGCACTGGAAAACACTCCGGTACCAACAGAGAAATGTGTTTATATTTTCAAAATGTGTGATGTAGGTGTGTGGAGGGGGGGGCAATAAGAAAACCGCAGCAGTTGTGTTCGGCTGTAAGGATATTTCTGAGATCCATCAAGACAGTTTGATAATAGGAAAAATGCGCAAGAGAGGGGAGTTGGCACGGTTACACTCAGGAGCGCAGCTCCTAGCTTTCCAAGACAGAAGGGTAGGGCGGCACCTGTGCCTTTTTGGCCCTGGCATTACGTGAGCAGGAGGTCAAGGCCAGGGCAACACCTGCATCACATCAGAGGGTCTGGATGTGTGCCTGCACCACGAGAGTCTCACAGAGGAATCCTGAAGAATAGATCTGACGCTTTTTTGAAGAGTTCTTACATAATTCTGCCATACTTACCTTCAAATGATATCCCAGAATGCTGCGGCGGGTACCCTGACAACGGCTTGACTAATTTGAACCCTGGGATCCTTAATACCATCCTGACTGTCTTCCTCGGTGAGTCCACCTGAGTCATCTTCTTTCTCAGGAGGTGGAAAATAAAGCGCCGGCACAGATATGAGCCACCAGCACACTAAAGAGCAAATCATTATGCATCATTAGGTGAAGATTTAGTTTAAACGTGTTTAGCAGGAATTAGGCAAAGCTGTTGTTGACATGGATTGACTGCTGTAATGCTTTATTGTCAGTGCTCCAGGAGGCTGAGAGAGGCCTGGCATAGTTATGTGAGTGTGTATGTGAGGGAGGAGGGGGGGTTGGTGGGGCAGCAGCAATGTGCCGACAGCAAGGATTTATGGGATATTGGGAGGACTAGCTGTGGATGTCATAGACATAGAAAGATAGACGCCGCATCGCTTGTCGCCCCCTATTGGAGCTGACGTCTCAAACGCGCCGCCATCTTGACGAGGGTCAAAGCGCCCCTGCATGCCATATGTTTCCAATGAGGAATGTTTCTGAAGTTAAAAAAAACATGTTTTATGCTTTTAAAACATAATATATCATATGATTATGGTTTTTAATAGAAGAAGAATTGATTCAATATGCAAACAAGTTTGATAGTTTATATTTATTTATTTATTTATTTGGATTTTCTCCATCTGAGAGGGGTTGAAAAACAAATTTAACTCATCAAACCTACCAAAAAAACCAAGAAAAACATGTAATGGCATCTCAGTAAAAATAATGTGTTTCAAATGTTAGGGGGAAATTTGTTCTTCAGCCTAACAAAGAAAACAAAACATAATAGACTTTATCCTCACTATGGCATTAATGCACAATAAACATTTCAACATCTGCTACGTTACAGAATAAAAATAACGAAATACATTGTTTTAGTAAAAACAAACTTCAAACTATGGAACATACATACTATATATACTTAGTGTGAAAATGCCACAACTAACCCCTGAAAAAGAACTTGTGTAGACATTTCTTGCGTGTGCTGGCACTCTGAAACTCCAGAGTAGTCATTTTTGCCATGTGGTGCAGGCTGTACATTATGAAAAACAGAGTCCAGTCAAAATCATTCGGTTTAAACTGCTCACTGCAGAGCCTGGAGAACTCGGTGGACAACAAAATCCTGTCTTCTCATCGCAACTTCCCATCCTCCTCCGTAATTCCACCTCACTGGGAAACCTCGGAAATTATATAAGAGGAAAAAATATTAACAATATAGTAAAATAATACACGAGGAGGAACAGTTTTTGCCGCTAAGCATATTTGCTGTTAGCCACATAACTGTTTACGATTACAGTTCAGGTTGGCTGAAAAACTTGTAAAAAACAAAAACAATGTTAAAACTTACTTGTGAAATGTTAATTCCACGTGATCAGCCTCTGAATCGAGCGCCGATTATTGCATCCGAAGGCTGCACAAGCAAAAGGCATGGTTGCAATCGTTTGCGATTCTCCGTCAGTGGTTCAGTCTATTGTGGTTGTGAATGTAGCCTAGCTTAGGTTGACCCCAGGAATATGGCGGCTCCGCTGGTTCACTCAGGATCACGTGATGCGGCGTCTATCTTTCTATGTCTATGGTGGATGTTCGGAAGGAGTGGACAAACAGGAAATGGTGCTTGATGATTCTTGTTTTGGCACGTGAAACTGAAGCGGGAGATTGAAGAGGAAGAGTAGCCAGATGAGGATGAAGGTGTCTCAATCAGAGGTGATGCAACATTTTTATGGTGAAAATGTTTGGTTCTGTTCACCTTAGGGGTCACAACAGCAAATTGGCTTTCATTGATTTGCACATTTGGTTTGGCCGAGAGTTTTTACATTGGAAACCCTTTCTGACACAACCCTGTATTTTATCCGGGCCGGGGACTGGCACAGGGAGACCCAAACCTGGGTCCCCTCGTGTTTACATTGGTAGCGTCAATGGTCTTGCTTATAGGACTAGGGGTATAGGGAAAAATTGATTTAGCTATACATCATGATATTTCATTTGGCGATACTTGTATTGATCTAAAATGCTGACAAGATGATATTTAGTTAATTATTTATGAGCACCCTTGAGCAACTTACTTTTGTTCTCCACCTAAACCCCCCAAATGCTAGTTGGTAGAACAGCAAACCAAAACAACATCATCTCTCGAGAACCAGCTTGTGTTGAATGTTCAGTCTATTGAAGAGAATAACAAATTAAACGGTTATTGAACGGTCTATGGTTCAGTCAGCCTTTTGGTTGTTGTTATGAGACATGTACTTCTTCATTTTTACTTAGGATTGGTACCGAACAGAAACTCTGTGCCATATTGGGGCCAGTATTGCATAAAAAAGTGGATAGCCGTACAAGTGAAGCAATGCAGCTGAGCAGCAAGTCATGTACAGAGCTTCAGTTTCAAAAGAATAGCGAAAAATTGTCTGATGTAATCTTAGGATAAATCGCAATATGTATTGTATTGTGAGATGTGTATCGTGATATATATCGTATCGCTAGATTCTTGCCAATACAACCCCCCCTCCACTAAACACCCTCTCTAGATACATATGATTCTGACCTCTGGGAAACAAACTGGTTTCCCATGCGTCAGTTCTGCACACAGCCAACAAAGCCATCCAACCGCTTCTAGTCAACGCATCAAAAACTGAAGTAAAAATCCGCGAGTGAAAGGTTTTGCATAAATAATGAATAAATAATTCTATGGCATAACATCACCACTTCTTCCTCCATCTTACAATGTCATTATTTCACATGCACATTTTTCTTATTTTACTTCCATCTTGTTTGCAATTGTCATAATTTTAGGTTTTTTTTTTTTTTTTAACTCTTTTTGATTCTCTACCTAAAGCTCTGTTTTATTCTGTTCCTCTGTACTTTCTACACTGCTCTTAGGAGACTAATAAAGTTTGTTGAAATTAATTCTCTGATACTTCCAGCAGCTATAAATGAGGCATCTGCAAATATGCATTTTAGGAAAACACAAGAGAAAGCACCACAACTTCTCTGGTTGCTAAAACAAATAAGTTTGCATATGTTTATGTTGAAAGTGTCAAATTTAGGGTTAGCATAAATCAGCTGAGAGGTTTTTCTTCATTGTTTCTTGCTTATTGCAGTGTGTGAACGTGTGTATGGATAGGTAAATGGGACTTACCATTTTCTTGTATTTCAATTTTCTTTTTTGGGTTGTTCTGTAATACACGAATCATATATCAAAACAAAACTTTTACCCAAAGGTCAAGGTTTAAACCGAATCATAGGGAAAGTGAATTCTTGCATCCCAGATTATCAAGTCAGAGATTGCACCTATCTGACCTCACCTCAGGTATGACTTTGAGACATAAAACCACAAGTGGAGGAATGACTCCAGCGTGTCCTCTCTCCGATCCTGACACGAATGTTTATTTGTCTGTGCTGGACTTTCTGAACGTGTGAGGGCCGCTCAAACCGACTGAGTTAGACAGAGGACAGTCTTATCCAGCTCTCCAGTGTTGACAGTATCGTTAATCCCCTGCACCTGCTCAAACACACACCATGCAAAAACCCTCATATAGCATGCCCTCTTTTTCATGGTGTAGGGAGTCTCTGGGGCCGGGCTGCCATCGTCTCCACACCGGTTATCGTGTCTGGCCTGGCTCCGCTTCCCCGACCCCTCCCTGCGCCCCCGCACATTAATCAGCACAAAAACAAATAGTTTTCAAATGTTTGGAAAAGCCCCGCTGTTTGCATCAGGGCCTAACAAAATAATTTTTACAAGCTATCCAGCTGCGATTAGGCTGGAGAGAATTGAATTTATGTGGCATTGATAATATTAATATTAGCCTAATTAATTATGTTGTTTGAACTCGCACGGCACAGTGTGTACCCTCTACACAACACTAACCAGCCGGCAATGGAACTGAGCTCTCAGCCGTCTCTATCTCCCTGGTTCTCCCCAGTTCATGACTCCAGCACACAATTCATCAACTCGTAGATATCTAATCCCCTCTGGCTCTGCTCACTTCCTGAAGTCTAAGAAATAACTTTACTCTGGTGGCAAGAATTCCTATGAATACTTGATGACTTCCATAGAAAGAGAGACTATTTCATCTCACTTTGAAAGTGACATCTGCAGAGAAAACTCACAGAAACTCTCACAGAAATATGAATGAGACTCAGATGGACAATAATAAAATGTAACTTTCTCTTTTATTGAGTGACTAATTAAAGTAAACAGCAGTACAGTGAAAGCAGCTTTGTATTGGAAATCATTTCAGGCATCAGGGGCATTATCTTCCCTTTCTTGTGCAAAGGATAATTAATGAGAACCTTCAGTAAGCCCTGTGTGAAGAAATCCCTTCTAGTTTGTTTCTTTAATCACCAGAGGTCAGCATTTCAGCGTCCCCTGACCCAGAAACACCGCAGATCAAATCAACAACATCTTTGGACTTTGCGCACCACTGGATGAGCAAGTGTTGATCTGTGCAATTACAGTGACACACAATCACTGACCCATCACACCAATCATCCCAGCCAAAAAGAGGACCACCCAAGTCTCCAGAGAGGCTCTCAGAGCGCTCTGCAGCTCAGGTCATACTTCTCTGTGATGGCCTCTTAACCTCCTCTTTGTGGTCAAGGGTCAAAGGGTGCAGAGGTGGTCATGTGTTTCTTAGACAGATAGGTGTCAAACTCCAGCTTAGACTGTCTGTCCTCTCCCCGCAAAGTCATCACAAAGGGTTAACTGTTTCTAAAATGTAGTGCAACTGCAGGACTGAGTCCGACTTCACAGCCCGATTGTTGATAGTCTCCCTTTGAAGCAGCTCCACGGACAATTCTTCTGCACGAGTGCGGCTGCTAAATTTGTTTGTTTTTTTGGCACAAGCAAAAAACATTTATGAAGTAATCACAGAAATATATGTTGTCCATTTGCCTATATCCAAGGCCTTATACATTTAGATTAGTATTTAAAAACAAATGGAAGTTAATGGGGGATTTAAATGTCACCAGATCAGGTGGAAAAATTGAATGAGATGCACATTTCCCACTTTCAAGATCTTTTTTTCCCCAGCGTAGTCCTTCTGCTGGGCCTGCACCAACACATTCAAAGGCCAATGGGGCATCCCTCATCAAAGCAGAGATCCCTCTGTGGAGTAGTGAGCTCTCCAGTCATTAACTGAAGTGTCGGCCCAGCCTGGCTGAACGGTAGTCCACTCTGAGCTGGACAAAAGCGTGCAGGAGGTTCCGGTCCAGATTGGTGAGATGCTCACCTGAGCAAACTTGCTTCAGGTTGTCGGGAGCGACCACCAGGAGGTTACAGAGGGCGTGGAGTGTGTCGAAGAGCTGTAGCACCAGGGGGACCTTTGGGAAAAGAAAGGAATAATACTCCTCTAAGCAGGAACCTCATGCATTTATATGCAAAACTTTAAATCTTACACTACTGATAAGAATTATGGCTTCAGTATCTATTATTTTAACTACTTGTTTTAATAAAGAAACTTTAAAAATCACTTTTAAAACATGCACATTCAAATAGATTTTTTTTTAAATCGAGGAAGGAGTTGTAAAGCAATCATACCAAATTGATTGGTTATATTAATTATTAGGTATTACAGAAAGAGTTTGTCCAGTCAGTCACAAAGATCATGTGACCTTTAGTCACAGCTCACCCTGAAGTTCTTGGCGCATCGGCGATATTCAGCCACGTCACAGATGGCCAGCATGCCGCCCATCGAGCTGTAGCTGAACTGCTGGAGATGCTCGTGAATGAGCCGATGAAAGCGAACCCCCAACTCCGTCAGCACTGTGTCCACGTTCTTCCCATCCATGGACTTGCGAACGTGCTCCACCTGCCGACTGACGTAGGCACAGACCTTGGAGCAGGCCTGGAAATCGAGAAGGTTGAGGTTGATTTTGTGAAGCTATTGTGTTTGTTCTGCATGCGAGCTCAGCATCTCTTACTGTGGTGTACTGGATCATGACATTGTTTTCATCCTCGGGTCGGAAATCTGTTTTTTTCTGCTCTGTTGCCAGGATATGCTTCATTTGCCCCACCATGCAGTTTAGTGTTCTGTGTGTAGCAAAAACATAAATATTTATTTCTATTAAAAAACAAAACAAAAAAAGTAAAAAAAAAAAAAAATACACCCACCTATCAATTCCAGTGTCCAGTTTGACTTCCATCTGTTCGATCACTTCCTTCTTCTTGTGCAAGCACTCTGCCAGCTTTGGGGACGAACTGAAGACAGATTTGGAAAAGTTAATAAAATCTGAAAAATTGCAGCATGATAATTCTTATCTATAACTGACCTTATAAGGGGCATCAGCTGGTCATTGAACTGCTTGTCAAACAAGTGAAAAATTGAGTTTGCCTGCTGAACCACATCCAGGAAGTACAGGTTGGCATTCTTGGCATCAGATGACGGAATTGCTGAAAATTAAAGAGAATATGGAGCAAAAATAAGATCAATCTGTATTTATTATTTAAATCTTATATTATGGCTCTTCATTACAATGGGAGGTCCTGATGTTTTGCTTTCTACTGCCTTCAGAAGAATGACCATACAGTATTAATCAGAAGTACCTGAAAGCCCAATCTCCAGAGCGTAGTCAATGTGTTCCACACACAGATGTTCAACCAGCAGGAGGAAGATCGAATAGGCATTTTTAGGCAGATCAGATGGATCTGAGAGCTGTAATAAAACAGAGACGATTGTCAAACTATGTGTTTATATGCGTTCCTTCACATTACAGAAGGAGACGCGGCTCACCCGGTGACACCTCTCAAATGCGTGGCGAGTCTCCTGCAGCAGATTAACAACCAGCTCAGGTGACAGGAAGGTCTCTCCGTGGGTGTCGATGCTGGGGCCGAGAGGAAGGTTGGTGCGCTGCCTGATGCGTTCCTTGAGCTCCTGAATACTAAGGGAAAAAAAAACATTTAGCATCTTTGTATGAAAACCAAATATTTATTTGAGACCAAATGCTTCATGGTAAATCCCACCTGCCAGAGCCAATCGCACGTTTCTGGTGATTCTTTGAGTCGTAGTATCGTTGCAGAATCATGGCACCTCGATTACGAAGGTATTCCCTTTCCATGTCGATGTAGCTTTCCAAATAAAAGGAAAAGATGCTCTTTATCAGCTTGGAAAGGAACGTGTGCTTGTCTGAGCCGAGGTTGAACTCTGTCAGCTTGGCAGCCAATGCTGTGGTCCTGAAAAAGAAAAAGAAAAAATAACACATCAGTACAAAATCTGGAGTATTAAAGCAAACAGGAAGTGGACTAAAGTAGAGAAAAACAAGCCAAACCACCTGGTGTAAAGGTCATAGAGGTTTTTGAGGTACTGCTCTGCATCGGAGTGTCGCGTTCCATCTAGTTTCTCTTTAACGTGAGCCTGTAAAATAAAAAATAAAAAAAATAAAATAAAATAAATAAACTAATGTACAAGCAATACAATCGATCACTGAAAAACATACCTGCAGTTTGTTCTCAAAGATATTCTGGATGAGTTTGGCCATGACCGTCTCTGGACTGCTGAAGACCTCGGCCACTTGCTTGTTGACCCTCTGGCAGAGAGCTGCAGTGTCTTCAAACACATCATTCCTCATGTAGGCACCCTGAGACGGGAACGACAACAACAACAAAGTGAGTCAATTAAAAGAGCCAATTGAAATGCAAACTTTTGTCTCGCCAAACTTCACTCACTTCCTGACACTGCTTGATGTAGACATCCACGCAGTGTGCATACCCCTATATAGACAAACACAAAGAATGACTAAGATTCAAAGTTGATGTTTTCAGACAAATACTCAGTCAACATGTCTCTAGATGTCTTTTCCAGGTCACCTTGAAATGTAATAGAACGGCTGCAACCTCCCGCATACGACCAATCTCACCCCTGCGCTGGGCTGCAGTGAACTCCTGGATTAACTGCCTCTCCAGGTCGTGGTATTTGCCTGCACACGAATGAGAACAGAATCCAAAATTGTAGCAAACTCAAGTTATGTATCTAGTAACATTGATAGAGGGTGATCGATCTGGTCAGCAACTTACTTGCAATTTTTGCTTTGACGTCTGCAAATCTGTTACAGACAGAGTGTGCAATTAGAAACAATAGGTATACAAAAACGAGAAAGCAAGTAACTTTTGGGGGAATTGCAGTCAATAATACCATCTAATGCTTAATGTTTTTGTGGGGCTTACACTTTCAGGAATAGACTAATACACCTCCTCCTTCTTGTTTGACAGCGCTCTTGTCTAAAGCTGCCTCCAGGATGCCTGACTCACCTGTCAAATGGCAGCTCCTGGGCAATGAGATGCAGCTTCTGAATTATATCAGCAGCTTCCTTAATCTGAAAGAGAGGGAACAAGTGTGTGTTTGAGAGAGAGTGAAGGAGATGCCAGCTGAGGCAGGAGGAGGAGGAGAGAGGGAGCACAACAAAGCCATTAGAGGTGGACATCCATTATCAAGTGGGCGGCCGCCGGCAGTGTCTCCACTTGGGGGATCATCATCTTAGAGCAGCCTTCCTCCACCTTCCTGTGTTTAACAGGGAGCTGATAACAGACAGGCTGCGCTCACCTGGGCATCAGCAGCAGCAACAGCAGCAGTCCTGACTTAGCAGCACATCCAAGTCTTTATTGGGATAGCTTTTTTCCTGAATGGGCTGTAATCCCACAGGAGTCTGAATTGCCTTCAATAATCTGTCCGGCCAGGGATATCTGTCTAAAAAAAGGGGGCCCTGCCGAGATACCCCTCCACCCCCCCCACCTCTCTTGACATACATGCTGGCGGAAAAAGCCCCAGACCGGCGAAAGGCCCGCTGTCCGCAACTCCTCTGTTCCCGCAGATGCCTGTCTCAGCTAACATCATTACTCTGCTCCCGTGAGGAGGATCCAGCCTTTCTGCTCGGCGAAGGTTTTCTAAGTATCTGTCCCCCAGCTAAGATTAGCTAAATCCCATGTAAGTAATGTAGCCGTCTCCCTGCAGTCAGGGTTTAGCAGCACTTGTCTCCACGCTGGCGGCCCAGCCCTCCCTTTCAGAAGGATTAGCAAAGCCATTCCCCTTCAGCTATTCACTTGCAGTTTTTCCTCTTTCCTCCTCATATGGAGGTATGCTCAGGAAAAGGAATCTGGCTTGATACATCTGCATGCACGGCTCAATCTCAAGCTCTCGTTTGTGGGATTGACCCTCAAACTTCCCGCTCTGCATCCGGTTGAGATGTTGCATCAAATACGCATAAATCCAAAGAAACCCAACGTGTTTGCTTTGCAGAATCAAACTCTCTGAGGTCACTTGTTTTGACAAAAAAATGACTTGTTTTTTCACATTTGGAAAAAAAAAAACGGAATCATCTCCTACAAGAAACTTTCTGTGTGTCGCAAAGCTTGTGACCAATCAAACTCTTGATCCCACTTTACATGCAATTAGATTTGACATGAGCGTGTTGACATCCATGCTAGTCAATCAGCCGGCTATTGTCAGACCGCAAATGACAGTTTATTAATCCAAATTAACTGAGGGATCCAACTAAAGGGATAAACTTTAGAAAATTTCCATGGATGGTTCAACTCATAATCCTGTTCAAACTCACCTACAGCAGTTTCCCAGCAGGGCCCCTCATCAGTGGTCTTACACCCACACACCTCTTCATACATGACAGCAAAAAATCTGAACAATAATCTCACCTTTTCTGGATCATTGAAGACATCGCTACGCAGATCTCCATCCAAAAACTCATTAAAGTAAGTCATTAGACGCTGAGCTTCCACGGCCCTCTGGCGAGGAGTGTTTACCCCCTCCAGCTGGTCGCCTAGGTGACAAACCTTGGTGGCAACATAGCTGATGTGTTCATCGAGTTCTTGGAAATGTTGGAAGGCCACCTGGCATGACACAAACAAAAGATCTAGCTGTTAGTCAAAGATAAAGTTTGTCTGATGCTTTTTTTTTTCCAGCAAACAGACCTGGTTACTCCTCTGAAGGTCTTGTACTTTGTGGGCAAATTCCTTGGCCTCTCTATGACACTGATGCTCAAGCTTTTCCACCTTTCGCTGAATCTTCTCATCCAGCTGCTTTAACTCTTCAATGTGGCTTTTAAATTCCTCCAACAGCCTAAAGGAAGGAAGAGAAAAACATCACTATCTTTATGAAAAAATAAAAAAAAAACATGTAAGAACCCTCCCCATTTTAAGAAGTAATTGGGTACCAGAACTCGGTGTAGAGTTACAGTTTATTGCTACAAAATAGTGTCAAATGCTTAATTCATGGGTCCCTAGACTTAAGAAGCTCTAAAAAAACTCGCAGCTTCGTCAGCTGCATTTTAAGTGCCATTAGGATTGCGGTGCAAATGTTCTAAGTCAGCACCACTTTTCACAGAGTGGGAAACATCCTGAAACGATGAGTGTATAATCTTCTAATTCCTTCAGCACCAGCTACAGCTTAGACGTCTCCCATCCGCTCCCAACAGACACTCATTCCCTGGCTGGTGACTCAAAGTATGGTGGCCTCGAAAGAGATGTTGTCTCTGACTCTTCACGGATGGCTTTCAAAGAAGTGGTAAAAAAAACAGTTTGTGCAGGAAGTAGATAAGTCAGGATGGATCTACAGCAGGGTTAAATTGTTCTGGCATTTTTGCTTACTAGAAACAACTATGTCCCCAAGTGTAAACATCATAACCACACTGGGGGTGGTGGTGGTGCATCAAGGATAAGTAAACATTTTCCTAAAACCATCAAAACTTTAAATTGGTGCAAGGAAGCCCAGCCTAAGTTTTACTAAACAGAAAAAAACGTTAGAAAAAGTGCAATTTTGTCAGTCAAGGTGGATGAAAAAAAAAAAGAGTAAATGTTGAATATTTGTTTTAAAAAAAGAAAGATTGTAACACAGTCAAACACAGAGGTAAAGATCAAATTATCTTTACTGTGAGGATTTTTATGCAAAAGGATGACAAAGCACTATTATCCAAAAAACAGAATAATAAAAGCTGCTTGTAAAATACAGCTTTTATTATCACTCTTTCCCTCCTTAACAAAAGTAAAATAGAAACAAAGAAATTATGTTATTTATTTATTTATTTATTTATTTATTTAAAAAAAAAAACAAGAAAGCAACATTATACAAAAGGCAAACAGTGTGATGTTTAAAATGGGTCTACTTAGGACACCAGTTCACCGTTTCCTCCATAAACTTTAATAAAAGGTAACTAACTTAAATTAAAATGTCACAATGTTGTTTTTTTTTTTATCTTTTGACATTTGCCTGCTTAAGGGTTTACAAATAATCTAGTCATATGTTGTGTTGAAAGCAAAGTTAAGAGAAGAAATCGAGAGAAGGGGACAAAACCTTTATCATTATAAAGGCAAATTGGTGAATTAAACTTTAATTGATCCAACAACATGGAATTTTTTTCTTATCAATTTTTTTAAGAGAGAAATTAATAAAAAAACAACAGATATATACCTGTTTTTCCATTGAAAAAGTTAATTTAGAAAACCGTTGTTAGTGTCTAATTTACAACTTAATTTGAAATATATTGATATATCAGACCTGTATCATTAAAGATGTCAAATTACTTTTTATTAATCACGAGTAAGATTGGTAACCTGTTAGGAGACATTCCAAACTAAAACTTTCAAACAAACAAATAAATAAATAAATAAAATACTTGGATGGCATTTTGGCTAGATCAATACAGTTAAAGAATACAGTTGGAGCATGATTACACAGCACATACCGGCCTTGATACTAGAGAGAACTACTGTATAAGACACAGGAGACATACATGACATATATGTACATTACCTTTTGGGGTCAAATGCTTCAGCTCCCCCTTTAGAGCCTCCTCCTGGAGTCCTCCACGCCAACCTTTCGATATATTCATCTGCATCAAAGGGCTCCTGGAGGAAAAAAAGAAGTACAAAAACACAATTGCTTTATCAATACCACTAATCGTATTCTTAAATTAATTTCTGATTGATGCGACGTGTTTGCAGATTTACTTAAACGTAAAGAAACTACCCTTAGTTAGAGAAACCTCCAAAAAACAGACTATGTAACCCAGTCCAGTATAAAATGTTGCTTAATTAATTACAGACGTTCAGACACTCAAGGTTAGAACCGTTAGACTATAACAAAGTTAGCAACTTGCTAGCTAGTTAGCCCGGACAGTTCTCAGAAATGATTTGTTTTACCTCGAACAGCTGCGCAGTTGTTGCCATTTTCCGGACTCGGCCAGCGATGCTGCGAAACAAGGAAACCACCCGCAGTCGATAACTTCAGGGAAAATGGGGCGATTTTCCAGTTTTGCCTTTGTTGACAGCTAGCTTGTTTGTAACACAGCTTCCTGTATGGGGAAAAGGGTGGGGACAATGACTTGAAAGAGCGCATGCGCAAGTGTCAGCTGATTGGCCGTGGTTTCAGTCACGTGAAACAAAAACAGGAAGTAGACTTTTTTTGTTGTATTGTTGCATTAAGAGAAATTCATTTCTAAACAGACGTAAAATGTAAATGTTAATTTATTGAGTTTTTATATTTATCGGGACTTGATCATTTTTCCTTCACTTGGACAAATGAGTCTACGCGCTTTGTGGATTATTTCTCCCGAAAAAGGAGAGCACGCATCAATACGTTTTTCAAGGTCTGTTCATTCATGATTGTTACCATAAACTAACTCCTCATCTGAACGCTGACATTAACACTATCTTCGACAGGAGGTTTGCTACTGTGGAGCTCCGTGCCAAGAGGCTGGCAGGCTCCTCATATGTTGCAGTCCCGGAGGATGATTGTTTCCTGCAGCTCCTGCTCACCGAGTTGGGGCTTTCTGGATCAAAAAAGCCCTTTGTAGTCAAGAGAGATGATTGTCTCTATCGCCCACGGTCTCCAGCCGTGGAGCTGCATGTCACTGGTGCTGGAAAGGGTACACTGTGGCCAGTGTTGGCCATCTCTCAAGCTCCTCTCATACTGGCTTGCCTTCCCTTAGTCGATGCCTCCCCTGAACAGCGGCCACCACTGTCCAGCCTGCTGTCAGTGTCACAAGGACTCAGCTTCCTAGCAGGACTGCAGACCTTCCTCCTTGCCCCAGGAAGTAAACAGGATGGTGAGGGGTTGGTTTCTCGCCTGGCGCTGTTACCTTCTGTCCTCCTGCAGGTTTGCCCACTTGGCACACCCCTTGAGCTTCCTCTATCAGGGACCCTTGCCACGCCATCAGCACCCACCTCTGCTGGGATCCAGAAGCAACCAGCTTGGAGGACAGGTCTGCACCGCGGGCGCGCTGTCGTGAACGTATCGGTAGTAGAAACGGTGCGTTCCATGCAGTATGGGAATCGGAGCCGGCAGGATCTATGGGATGTTTACGGCACTGTGGCATGCAAAGTAAGTGTGCAAAAGAAAAGATGCAAGTCCCTTGTTGTCACTCCTCCATTACTCTTTTATTCTGTCGACAGTGTGAAGTGGAGGGTGTGCTCCCAAATGTGACGGTGACCCTATCACTGCCACCAAACGGTTCTCCGCTGCAGGACGTCCTCGTCCATCCCTGTGTCACCTCACTAGACTCCAGTGTCCTGACTGCCAGCAGCGTGGACAGCTGTGATGGATCAGCGTTCTCTGGACCATATAAATTCCCCTTCTCCCCTCCTCTGGAGCCTTTCATTCTGTGTAGCTATACTTCTCAGGTACTCATACGATTACAAGGAGTTGCATTTTGACATGCAAGTGCAAATTTTTAACTTGTAGAAATGTTCCAAAAGGTTCCAGTTCCTCCCATCCTTGGTTCATATCAGCTGAAAGACGAGGAGAGCCAGCTTCATGTGTCAGTAGTCCTCAAACTTCACGAGAGTGTGAAGAACAGCTTTGAGTACTGTGAAGCACATCTGCCTTTTTACAACAGGTAAACATCTCAGCAGGTCTACACCGTTCTGGCATTGTGCAGTTCTTCCAGGATGTGTATGCCTGACTAATGTGTGCATGCTGTATATAGCTAGATGGCAAATATATCAAAACTAGTCAGAATGCAGGAGAAACACTGTTAGAAAGTAGAAATAAAAGAAAAAAAAAACATTGCATTGCTCTTTGATTACACAAAATTTTCAATTCATGGATTTTTTAAAAAATGACTATTGTATCTTTTTACAGGAAAAAAAGCTGCTTTAAGTTAATTTCTGTGTAAGACGTTAGCTTTTATTAATGAAAGTTCCAACTTTAATTTAATCAGTAATTTTTTTTTTATTACAAAACTTTTTTTTTTTAACAGGAATGTAAAACAAGTTCAATATTTGATTAAATAGAATTGAATTGAAGCATATTGTCAATGTTTCTCTTAATCACTGTTTATTATTTTAACCATTCACTTTTTAATGACTCAGTATTTTATGTTTAATGTATTGTGTAAACATTTTAGCGATTTAAAAAAAAAAAAAGTATGCTTTTTTTTTTCCAAATTTTCTTTTTTTTCTTGAGAAAGCAAATTATATTCAGGTTTAAGGTCCATCGTTGCACATTCTTGCCTTTTGTTTAAAACACAAAAAGAAAAAAAAAACGCACACTTAAAAAAAGTTAAATAGCGTAAACAAAGCTGAAGTCTGTAGGGTGGGGTCGGGGGCGGGTGGGATTGCTATTCATTTAAACTGTCAATAAATTTAGAAGGCTTACAGCCCACAGTTTGATTTACAAAAAGTCTGACCAAGTTGATTTTACAGAATTTCTCCATTTTGACCTTATTTTATGGAATGTTTTTGTCCGTACTCGGATTGACGATTAAAGGTTTTCATATCAAAGATATTGTAAGCGATAGTGATGCAGTCCTCCTTTGCTGGCGGTTCTCTTTTGAGCCATTGTTTGGTAATTGCTTTCTTAGTTGCTGCCATCAGGATACATCATTTTTTTTGTCCACTGTATTGCGTCCTTCATGAGTCCAGTTACAAAAATACATAGTATCAAATAAACATGGAAAATCCATCATAAATATATTCTTTAAGTGTTTGTGAATTTCTGACCATTATCCTTAATTTGCCAGGCAACTCCAAAATATATGAAAGGGGTTGGCCCTTTTACTTCCACATCTCCAACACTCATTTTTATTATTATAGTATTTATTTATTTTTTTTGTCTTAATGTTGGAATTAATTTTTTTTTTTTTTTACCAACTGCGGCTGCCCCTTGGCCATAACTCTCTTATAAAAGTGGTTTGTAATCTCAATAGGAACATCCTGGTTAAATAAAGGTAATAAATAAATAGTATTAATATTAAAATAATAAAAGAAACAATCTTACTATTCTGATATTGGCTGTGATAACTAAGCTCTGTTAATAAACACAAAATGTACCTATTAATTTATTATTCAAAAACAATATAAACCCAAACAGTTCCTCCTAGAACATATTTAAAAAATAATTTTGCTTATTAATTTATTTTTTTAATTAATTAGTTGTTTCCAAAAGACATACTTGGATCAATCCATACAACAAAATGAAAAAGGAAATGTTAATATGCCATGATTTTAATAAAGTTTGTTTTTTTTTCAAAGCTCAAATTCTGTAAATTGTTTACACAGAAATAGGTAAATTGTTTGAAGTTTTAAAGAAAATTATAAAGATTTTAAATAGTTGTTCTCATTAAAAAAGACAAGTGAACAAAAAATCATGTTTTTTTTGTATTGAATTTACTTTCAGTTTGCTTTGAAACTTGGGAATTTTGTGTTTAATTTGAAATTTGTGTGCAGGGATCAGATGGGAGTTGTAGATGTCAAGGTAAGCTCTGGGCAGCTGGACGTGTCAAAAGAAAAGAATCTGCTCGTCTGGGCTCTTGGTACGTGTTTCATCCATCAGCCATTCATTTCAAAACTTTAAAATCAGCTTGAAAAAAAATGCCTTCTTCCTTATGCATAGGGCAAAAGTTTCCCAAGACTCGTGAAGTTACAATGGAGGGTAAAATCCTGTTTTCTGGGCCGGCACCAGGACCTTCTGAGCCCCTCTGCACTGGACTTACTGCTTATATTAAGGTGCTTTTGTGTAAAAATAAAATAAATACATACAAATTGGAAGTTAAATTTTAGTCTTAACTGTTTTTTTTTTTTTTTACAGCTGTATTTCAAAGTGCCTGACACGACTCTGTCCGGCTGTTCTGTAGACCAGCATTCAGTCCAAGTTTATTCTTCTGCCAAGCCTCGGATTGTAACATGTAAGATCCCAGTAGGTTTTAGGTTTGTCACTCATTCTGTGTTCTATTTAAAACTAATATTGGTCTGTGTGTGATCCTCAGCTCGAGAACTTCACTCCAAAGACTACCGGATTTGGAACTCGACAGGTACTGCCCCGGTGTCCTCGGGTCAAATGATTCTGTGAGGAGATGCTTGGAGGAAAGCTGCACCACCATTCTGCCTTTAAGTTTCATACCTATCTCGGAGTCTTGTGCCTCCCTCACGAAAAGTCCCCTCCTGCCCCTCTGTTGTTCCAACAGTCCCACTTGAGTGACTCCATATCAGCCAGATAATGAGCAGCTGGGACCTTGTCATCAGCTGATGCAGGCCTGGAGTGGAGGGGCGGCTGAGCTGTAAAAGGCCATTCTGCCCCTGTGTTGCCGACAAAAGGCCTCTCTTGAGCCCCTGGAACCCCACATCAGTGGTTGGCCCCCGCCTCCTTTTGATCCTCATTCCTGGCCTGTCAGCTAGTGGCCCGTTCAAACCCGGAGTCCTCTCCAGCCAGGCTGATGGAGCATTGACCCTTGTGCCCTCTGAGGCTTAAAAGCATGCAGTCCTGCTCTGTGACATGGGCCTGACTAATGAGTGGAGTCACAAGGATGGTTGCTGTTTTGTGGTTCTTTAACTTAGTTAACTTTCAATCACAAAATGTATAAGCAGAAAGCCGTACATAGAGATCGTTTCATTTCTTTGTTTTCGACTCACAGAGAGGTTACTCAAGCATCCCACTCTGACATTTCTGCTACTCTAGCTGCACCTCAGTGTGTTAAATTACCGGCTGATGAAGGGTTAAATCAAAGGCAAACATGCTCTACTCTTGCACATATTCGTCAGCAGCCAGACTCCTCTGAGTGGCTTTATTGTCCGCCGTTGGCCTCTTGTGCCCCTTGCCGGTCCAAATGCTACATTCTCACGTGGATTTCCACTCAAAAGGCTGACCATGACCAATCCTCTGTCAATTGGAACCAATTGCTCACACGGCATCCTTCACCTTCTTTTCATGTGGCAGCAGTGAGTGGCAGACATCGAGACCTCTCCGCTCTACTCCTGCATGATGATTTGGCTTTAAGGTCCAATGTGTGTGGTTAGCGAACCGGAAAAGGAGACTTTTTTTTTTAAGAATTGGGCTGTTTAATCTCCTTGTGTGCGGTGGTCTGTCCTTCTGAGTTGGTGGCAGGCTCTCAGCTGGTGGTTGACTTGTGGCTTGAATAGCTGGACGAATCTTTTTGCACTTGGAGCCTCGTCAACTGCGCAGACCCCTATATTGGCTTGCGTCTTCAACTCATACAAATATTTCTTGTACTTTGTTAAAATGTGTTCAAAGTGTTGCAACGCTTCGATGTTATCAAAACGGCTTTATAAACAGCAATAAATTGGGAATTTATTGTTCTGAATCTCATAATCAAATAAATTTTTTTTTTTTTTTTTTTTTTTTTATTAAGATGTTTAATTTATGTGCAAATGACCCTCAGCTCATTAGACCCTATGGCAGTGGTAGTGTTGTGTGTGTGTATGGGGTGTGGTAAATTTTCAAATACAAAATTTGATCTTCAGTAAATTTGTACTAATTTAAGATAACAAAAAATTCTGTTTGTGTTCTTTTTTTAATCTTTATGCTAATTATTATCAAAAATGTATTTGCTTGACTTAAACATGTTTCTTCATAACTAAATGTTTCTTATTTCCTTTTTACAAGCTACATTACATCTAAATTTGAATCTCTGACAGTAGATGTAAAAGTAACTGGAAAGGTCTGATGGACGGAAATATCTGCTGACTACTGTGGTTTTGTGTCAGTCTCTAAACTGTGGTACCTCTCGTTGTCCTATAGAGGGCGCCATTGGGTCGTCTAAGAGAACTAGTCCAATAAAAGAAGTATAGCTGAAATCAGTTTGAACATTCTCAATTGTATCAATATTTTATTAATTAAAGTTGCCTCTAGCTCAAGATCTGTGTAATAAGAAGTTTTTGGAGAGATTTTTAAGGTTTACTCAAAATGTTATAAATTAAAATAATTGGCAACTAGAAAAAAATATGTATTTTAATGGGTTTAAAGCAAATCCATCTACATTTTTAGACAAGTAGAATACTAAAGGTTATTTAGCATAAGAAAAAAAATTATAAAATAAATCACCAAATTTGTACTTATAAAAACAATATTTTTTATGTCACGTCTCGTTCAAAAAATTCAATATTTTTGTGCACAGCATTTGCCTTGTTAAAATATGTAGGACAGAATATGAACTTGTTTAAATATTTCTTGTGTAAAAAAATTAACATTAGATTTTTTTGTGATGTTGAATTTCCTTGTATCCTGTTCAAAGTCCTAAAACTTATCTTTATGTACAGTTAATCTATTATTTCCAATCGTTTCACATTCTTGTTGCAATAAAGTCAACTCACAGCATCACTGGAAATTAAATATTTGTTTACATTCTGTGTCAATTTTTTTACAAAGTAATAAATAGACTGCAAACATTAGATTTATTATGAATTTGTTTAGGCACAAGTGATATAAACAAATCCAACTTTGTGTAAAAGTCTGTCACTTCACAACATCACATGAACATATGCAGAGGCTTGTTTCTTTAAACCTGGCTCTACAAATTTGCACCTAAAAAAAACTTGAAATAAACTTTTTTTTTTTAAATTCTGCACACAAGAATTTTTGTGTTACTCTATTTGCAAGTTTATATAATCTTTCTGTCCACTCATGATCCCGCTGATGGCCAGTCAAATCTGAAAGGTTTAGACTTTCCACTCCACTAGTTATCATCACAACTTACATCAGATTCACAGGGAGTGGAGAGCTCTGCCTCATGGCAGCCGTTCTCCACTTCTTGTTTTTTTGCCCTGGTTTTTAAGCACCACTGCAGACCAGTTAAATGCAAAAATGCACAATCTGAATTATTGATAATGTTTTTTGACCTCCTCTCTTCCATACCTTTACTAAGTGCTTTGCCTCACAATTCCTTGATCTTCCATGTTTGGCTCACTTTTTACAAAAACATAAAAAGCAGGTGCTTTTCCCTACAGCAAACATTGAAACTAGCAGTTGTAGGAGAAACTCGTTTGTTTTCGTTTCTTCAAGTTGCACACTAGACAGATAGAAAAATGGAAAATAATATTGTCAATGCTATGATGGAGTGGTGTGTGGGTTTGTGGCCCTGCGACAGACAAGCGACCTATCCAGGGTGTACACCCCTTTGCCCAACAATGGCTGAGACATCCTCCGGCAGCCCCATGACCCCAAAAGGGATACAGCAGGTTAAGAAAATATACGGATGGATAATGGACTGGCAATCTGTCTTCCCCCATGAGTGGTTGGGATTGGCTCCAGCAACCTTGTGACCCCAAAAGGGATTAAACGTGTTTTGAAGATAGATGGATGGATATTGTCAGTGTTGAAGCTGAGTAACAAACAGATGCAAAACATCTTATAAATAACATTTTATCCCGCAGACCATAATTCTTTGGATGGATGAGAATAAATCCTGCCTCGCTGTTACTAAAGACAGGTTTCTGCAAAACCCGACGAGCGCTTAAAAGAGATGATTATGAAAACAATAAAACCAAAATTATAAAGGTATAAAGTAAAGGAGCAGGATTAAAACTTCAATTTACTTTTGGGTGTGAACTTTGTGTGCTCTACTAAATTGTTAAAACATTAGACATGGTAATTATTTTGCTCCAAAGTAGTGATATAATCCTCCCACATGTTCTTCTTTTTAGCATACCTAATGTTGCTACCTGGAGCCACAGAGCAAATCTAACACACTTTTTTGGTTGTTGACCGTGTCCTCTTAATCAGCTGGGTTTCTATGACAACCTTCCCAGCTGGTTACTCTTTAATTCATAGGTTATTGCTCCAAAGAGTCTGTGATTTTTCTGTACCTGCTTTGCCATATGAATGCCCAGGAGGGCGCAACTTGACATAAGATTCTTGTCGTGTTCATAAATGCTCCGAGTAGATGAAAAGGCAGCTTGTGCTTCGGTTTTCTATATCTCATTGCTACAGATTTCTGAACAGTAGCTCCTGATTTATGGTTATATGAATGCTCCTCAAAGGGTCATAATTCAACCTGCAGGTTTAACCACTTTTGTCCAATCAGAGAATTTGTGTCCACTTTTTTTACATTTTAAAAACGAGTTGATGTACTTTATTAAATTTGTCTATTATTGATAGATGTATTTTGGTTAAATCACTAAATCTGTCAATATGACCAAAACATGCTACACAGTCTAATAGTTTCCCTAAAACCATTTTTCCCTATTTAGTATATATGAGAAGTGTTTTGTTTCGGCTTAGCAAATATTTCAAGTCAGTACAGAGACTAAAATGTCTCTTTATCAGCACCCGGCTGCATACAAGTGGCAATTATGGAGTAAAGATTTGACATTAAAGATTCCTTTGCATTTTCTGCCTCATTTATTTTAATTAACTGTGTTCAAATGCCACCACAACTGTTACACTGAAACTGTAATCTCAGCACATGGCTCATTAGAGATTTCAACACAGACATTGGACTCCACCACAATTTTCTGTGGTTTTTGTAGAGCGTGCCAGAGAGAAAAATATTATTTTTGTTTAAAGACCCACTGTGATGAAAATCATGTTTTTGGTGCTTTTGATGGAGGACATTTATAAAGAAAATTAGTCTTAAAATTGTGTGTTTGACCGTTTCTTTATTCAAATCGTTGGAAATAAGGAACAGATGAAGCATGCTATTGGAAAAAGCTTGTAGGTGTGACGTTATCGCTTCAACAGCAAGCTCTCTGCTCCACTACATTCTGATGCATCCAGAATGGAGACGACTAGATCCATGAACGCCTCATCTGTGCTGGGATCTATCTCAAAACTGTATTTCTCATCAATTTTGGTGCACTGCTGATGTTAGCTTGGGGTTGTGAGGGGCCGTAAGATAGCAGGAGAGCATGTAAACAAATGGATGATGGTAAATGGGGGCAGGGTTGCTCCACTGCTATCTTCCCGGCAACAACTCTAAGGCAAACTGACAATGAAGTACTTCCGCAATGACACAAGTTTTTGGATTTTGCCCAAAATCTACATAATCCTAATTGAAACACTAAATAATAAAATAGATCTAAAATTGATCAGAATGGGTCTTTAAAGGGGGATTCCCGCAAAAATGTAGAGGTAGATATTGTAAGTTTTATCTAAAGGTTTGTCAGTACTGTGACCATTCTTTAAATTCTTGTTTTTTTTATGAAAATGACAAATTTAATGATGAAAAGACTTCAGAAATATTTTTAAAATCATGCACATACTGTTTTGTGTTGTTCATAAACAAAGTCTAAAAGCATTCTTATTCCTTTAATAAAAAATCAAAAGAGCCTGTACAATCAGCATAGTACAATAACAGTTTTCATTTGTAGTACTATTCAGTAGCATTTTAAAATGATTATTGTTAGATATTGAAATAAATATATTAAATACATATAAGAATGAGTAAAACTGGCCCTGCCACTCTCTCTATTCACAGAATACAGTCCACAGGACTGGGCATGTCAGGAGAAGGCAGCCAGCTTTTGGTTTGGGTGCGTGCGAAGGACAGGACAGGGCATGGCAATTATTTTCGTTTCAAACTTTTCAGGTGGCAAAGTCCATACATGTTCTGCTTCCTCGCTGTTTTAACAATTAACCAAAAAAAAAAACAAGTCAAAAAAGGCATTGTGCCCATCATGTGGACTAAGCATCTTGCCCCACCCTCAGGATGGGCACCAGAGGAAGCAGCGAGGGACGTTCTAAGTAAAGTTTATGCAAGAACTCAGCAAAGTCACGCCAAGGGAACGGAGACCGTGCCGTTTGCTCGACTGCGGCTTCGAGTCTGAATGCTGGACTCTGTCAGTTCCTCCCCGTGCTCCTCCGTCTTCTTATCTGCGATGGTGGCAAGGAAGCGCAGGGTGACGGCGTCCCACTCCTCCGGCAGAAGCAGGAGCAGGAATCCAAGGCAGATGATGCAAGTGGCTGTCAGACGCACGACGCTGAAAATCACCTCGTGTTTCAAAACATCTACAGCTGCGGACAGGAAAATGACAACAACAGAGGGAGCCAAAGAACAGCAGGTGAAAGGAGGGCAGGGGAGGATGAGAGAGAAACAAAAGTACAGATTAATCACACAAAGTAAAGCACAGAACACGGCGGCTGCAAGGGATGAGGCGCGCAAATGCAGCTTATAACCAGCCCAGGTGATCCAGTTTATCTTAGAAGCTCTGGGACAAGTTTGTGAAACCCACTGACCTTCATGCAGATTATCATAGTTAAAGAAAAGCATTTAGTGTCGCCTTGGCAACCTGATCCTCCCTCAGCGAGATGCTAGTCAAAATCTGTTGACTGGGTTTCCAGGACAAGATCCAGACCTGCTGTGTAATCTGTTTGCTATCGTGGCCCTAAGTGCTGACCTCTCAATACTAGAGCCCTTTAGCGGTTTTTTTGTCAATTATTTTTTAGTGGGATAATTTACAGTAACATGATGAAAATAATAATAATAATTAAAAAAAAGTTTGAGGAAAAAAAAAAAACATACCAGCATTGCCTGGGACACTGAGCAGTGTTCCAATGGAGATGAGAATGGGATATGTCAGCACCACTCCAACGTGGACGAGGATGTTGAAAACTGCAGAAGTCAAAGAAGATTTTCAAAATAAAAGCTGATATTATTAGTTAAGTCATCAAGTATTTACTAAATTTACAAAAAATGTATTTCAGTGTAATTTAAATGTTTGAAATGTTAAGACAATGATAAACCTCAACAATCCAAATGTGTTTAATCAGTTTTGTTTTATCCTTTAGCTTTTTATTTTGACAGCTGGTTAGATAAAAAACTTTTGTTTTGTTTCTAATAATCAAACTGAATGATGAAAATTTACAACGTTATTAGAAGTAATTGCAGCTTTTGCAAATTACCTCCATATTCTTTGTGAAATAAAAGTCACCTTTATCATCAGCAGGGAAAATTAGTGTTTGTTTTCTCACCCAGCCACAGTCCTGCCAATCCACACAGGTATCCCCATGGCAGTGAGGAGAGAGAACCTATGTGCTCCACCCTTGTGAAGTAGAGGATGAGAGGCACACAGGAGATGAAGATGAGGTTGAAAAAGCCCATAGTGGAAAGAAAATGAGCCACTTCTCCCAGGTTGGCGCTGCCGATGAACATCTTGAAAAGCACCTAATTGTTAAAAAAAAGAACTTCCTGTTGACATCACTAAATTATCACCTTTAACCTATAAAATCCTATAAATCTGACCTTATAAAGAGCTGAAGTTGAGGCAGAACCCACAGCCAGTGCCACACCCACAAAAGAATCACCATGGAAACCATCAGCATAAGCCATCATGACAATGCCAGTGATTGCCATTATGGCAGCAACAATCTGTAGACAGATTTTTTGGAAGTCAGTGGTGTCGATTGTGAAACTACTAATATTCAAAACCTGTGTTCTTTGAAACAGACCCGAACGCCCATAAACCGGTCCTTGAGGACAATCCATGACAGGAGAAAGACAAAAGCCTTGTGGCAGCAGTAAAGAGCAGACACATCAGTGGCGGTCAGTTTCTTCAAGGCTAGGAGATACAGGTAGTTGGTGAGTGTCCACAGGATTGAGAAAGGTGCTGTCCTCTTTACAAAAAGCTTAAGAGTCATTCCGTCTTCCCCAAAGAGCCTGCTGCACTCCCTGTTGGACAGAAACGCACCAGTAGAATACACCTGTGACGGTGTGTTGAAACATATTTACAACACACTGAAAAGTTCAAAGACCCAACCACACAAGGTTTACCTAAATTTCTGTCTGGGCGTCTGTTTGTCTCCTGTGGTGACTACATGTCCTGAGTAGTAGATGGGGAAAATAAGGATGTTCCAGTTGCTGCTGAACCAGGAGATGAAGAAGGGACAGGAGAATGACTGGAAGGTTAGCTTCACCACCTGAGTGGTACCCACCCAGGAGGAGGAAACACACAGCACCATCAGAAGACCACCCAGCACCTTCAGAGCAGTGTTGGCACATGTTTGGTTGAACCGACTCTCCCCACTGGCCTCACTGCATGGAGTTTCTGCGTGAGACTCTGAACCTTCCTCTCCTGCAGGAGAAAAAAAAAAAAAAAAAAAAGGTCCGCTATTAGCAGGGAAACACATCAATGCAAACTAATGTTAAAAAATAGAAATCTCTTGAGCAATAATGTAGAGTGAATATGGTTGCAACCTTTGAAGTGCTGTAACCTAAAATAAAAGTTTGCTTGAAACATTTCAGGTTAGCATGGCAGGCGATGGTATCATGAACAGCTTCAGCATCTCATGATGCAGCAGCTCCTGTACAGCCATTACAGCCAGGTGTGCACAGAAACCTGACGACCAGAAAGCAAGTGTAAACCTAACCACATGACTTTACAGCAGAAAGTCACATCAACCTTGGTAATCATAGATAGATAGATAGATAGATAGATAGATAGATAGATAGATAGATAGATAGATAGATAGATAGATAGATAGATAGATAGATAGATAGATAGATAGATAGATAGATAGATAGATAGATAGATAGATAGATAGATAGATAGATAGATAGATAGATAGATAGATAGATAGATAGATAGATAGATAGATAGATAGATAGATAGATAGATAGATAGATAGATAGATAGATAGAAAGACTATTTCTATCATATTATCTGTGTGCAATATCCTGCTAGAGACTGGATCCATTCTTTACCTCTTAACAGTGTGATCATTTTACACCAGGGCAGGAATAAAAGAAAGTCTATGCTGCATGCCTGCTGCCAGTTTGCTCTTTGCAAGCTCAGCTCCTGCAGCTACCATCTCCAATATGGCTGCAGACACTTTAGCCCTGCAGATGCCTGATTTCTATCTCCTCTCTTTAGCAGCAGGGCATCTCAGGAGTTTTGTTATTGCATTGCAGTCTTCTGTTTGCTTTTGGCAGCAACCAATGAGACAGAGGCGGTGTAAGTCATTAGTCTATGAAATCCACAAGTAAGAAAGTTATTTTTTTCACTCTATAAAACAGTGTGTAAACCTAACCCAATAACCAATATAAACAGTGTTAATTATAGTTCATTTTTTTAAGTTTGAAGTTAATTAAAATTAAAGCCGCAAGCGGCGTTGGATGGCCCGCAGTCGCTATCCGCCCTCTCCCTCGCCGCCTTCTCCCTCATTACCCGCCCTCTCCCTCGCTGCACCCACCGCCGCCGGACCAACGCCGCCGCACGCACGCCGCCGCCGCCGCCGCCGCCGCCGCACGCACGCGCCGCCGCACGCACGCACGCGCCTCCGCACGGGCCGCAGCCGCCCTGGTGGTGACCTTTGACCCTGAACTCATTTGCTTAGCACTCACTGTGGAACCCTAAGTCCCTCCCTATGCTTTCTGTATAGCTGGTCTGAGATGAATGTGAGAAATTGATTAAAAAAGCACTTTTTTCAAAATGGCGGCTTTTCTGTTGGTTTTATCTCCATAGCATCCATTTTATGTTTTGTTCGTCTGAGGTCACCGAGCAGTTTGATATCAAGATCATAAGGATCGGAAAAGTACACTTTGGATTACCTTAGCAACGGGGTGTTATTCTAACCACGCCCACATTCCTTATTTGGTCATATTCTATGTTATTTTGCCTGTTACAGCTTAAGGCAGGGATCAACATATTAAAGTCCCATAGGAATGCATTGAAGTATGAGCGTGTATTAAGACTACGCCACTTTTGGAAGCTCGCCACGCGGGCGCCGTTCGAGATACAAAAGTTCTAAAGGCATCTTTCTCTTCCTTGTTCCTTCCCGATGATACCCAAAAAGTTTGGAAATGATCGGAGAAAAAAAACCCCGGCTGAATTTTTAAAATAGCTTATAGTGAAATTGCTTTTTTTTTAATTCAAGATGGCGGACACTTCCCAAGGTCAAAGGTCAATGAAATTTTAGGGGTCATTGTAGACCAATGCTAGCAACTTGTGTGTAAATTTTCATTCAAATCGTGCAAATAAAAGGTTAATTTTTATGAACGTAAAAATCGCCAAAAATCAGATTTTGAAACAATATGGCCGCCAAACCATAGGTTGTGTGGCCATCCCATAATAATTTCAAAACTTCGTTTGGATATCCCCGACACAGATATATTACTTTCGTTTGTAGATTCCAAGATTTTTTTTCGCAAAAAAATGATTTTAGCTGAGTCAGCACTTTTTTTTGCGACGGTTTTTTGCCTACCAGAGGCGCATTGTACGCATTACAGTTTCGTATGTTATGTCATTTTGTTCAGCTCGAGCCTCCGAACGCGTGAATACCACTTTTACACAATTTGGATAAAACATGTCCAACCTACATAAAACGGCGTCGGTTGCAAACTCGCCAAGCGCACGCCATTCATATTCTACAACTTCTAATTGCAACATTTTTCCCCCAGTAGGTTCCCATTAATGCACAACTAAGTTACAAAATAGTTGATAAAACCCCCTAGGAGGTATTTCTTTTCGTAGCTGTGAGTAAAAGTGCTTTTTTTGAATGTTTCAGGATATCGGCCTTTTCCAAAGGTCAAAGGTCAATGAAACTTTTTGGGTGTTTGTAGACTCCGACTTTGGACATGTTTGTCAAGTTTCGTGAAAATCGGACGAACAAAAGTGTTGTTTTCCCATATTGTTGAAAAACGTGAAAAACGCCATTTCTCAGTTTTCGCCGCCAGATTGGCGCCAAGCCGTGGGTTGTGCGGCCATCCCATAATGATTTCAAATGTTCCTGGGCTTATCCCCGATACGGGTCATTGGCCTTTTTTTGCGTATTTCGAAATATTTTTTTTTGGCCCCATAAACGTTTTTCGGCCCATTCATTTTTTTCACGGAAACGCTCGCCATGATGTCATCGTTTTGGGCGGGGTAACGCGCACTATGCCAAAAATTCATTTTCAATTTTCCCTACGTGTGGTGCGATTTTGAGGTACTTTTCGTTCATGTGGCGGGGGTGTAATTTTCGTTCAAAGGCGCAGAAAGATAGAATAATAATAAACAAAGCAAAAACAATATAGAACAATTTCCCATTGAGTTCTGTGTGGGTGTGTCTTTTGTTCTGCTATACACTGGTCGGGTCCGTTTGGGCTTAGGCCGGTTCTTTGAGGCCTTTTTGGGGCTTTTTACACTTTTTGACTTTTTTGAAAAAACAATATGGTCCTTGCAGTCAGTAGACTGCTGCTGCGGGCCATAATCATTTTTTAAACTTCTGCAGCCAAAATAAATACATTAAATCATTGCTGGCACAGCAGTACTGATACTTATAATTGAATAGTTTCAGAGTATGTCTGTGCATTGATTAATGGAGTACTTGATGTTATCTAAAGCAGACGTATAGTTAATGTAAAAACATCATACTGACAGTAAACGGTATGCTATCATATTTTGAAGATGTTTTAAGTCTTGTTTTTACAGACAATTTCCATTAAATATAACTTAGTTGGATCAGTGACATATCAACAAATTTACTTTCTCTTTTTTGAAAGCCTTTTTTAATGTTAAAGAATCAGTTAAGTAAGGAAGCTTTCAATGCACCATAGTGGAATAGTTCAAATACAGAAACACACAACAAGAAAAAAAGAATAATTGGGTACTGTAAGATGTAAGATTTGCAACAGCACGTAAACAGTAGATTGTAATGAGAGGTTTATAAAGGAAATTATCCAAACGACTAATTCAGAGTATTATTTCCAAAGTACATATGTGACTATTTAAGAAGTCTGTCCAGAGAGTGGAACATATATTTTTGCAATAGTATGAGATTAAAAGGGGGAACAATTCAACATCAATACAGTTTTACTTTTGCAAGATCATCCAAAGATTTTCTCTAATTACATTTGGGCACAACAGGGATTTTTAGTCGTCCTAATGAGCCCTCTGGTTCCAAAAGGTAACATTGTGACTGGGGATTTCTGCAGAGGTGATGTATGCTATCCATGATTTTGCTTGTTGCCATCACAAACTATTTTAACACAATCATATTTTTTAAACCTAGGTTTAAAACCAAGTGCTTCTCAGAGAAAAATCTTCAAAAATAGGATTAAAAAGGCACCAAAAATACATAAAGTTTTAAATTGCAATTGGCTGATGGGGCGCCAAACTGCAGTAACTAATAAATGATGCCTCTGCCTCATAAAAACATCTCCCACAGATAAACTGTGCTAAGTTTCTCTTAGTGAGGTGAAATGCTTAATTGAGCATAAACTCTGATCTTCAGAGTTGATATTTAAACAGTTTACATTAAATATGAGCTACAGAACATAATATATTTACTAAGATAAACGTTATTAATACATTTTATGTTTGCAAACATATTTAGAAAAGTTCAAAAAGACACAAAAAGGGGAATTTGGGAGATTGTTAGATTGGATCATTAATTAATCTTAAATTATTGGAGACCTTTTTATTCGGTGTGGCACAGTGTGTTGCCAGAACGTCCCGTTTTAATCCCTCCTGTGTTTTATCTCAGACACCAGTATCACTGATTGATGGAGCCCCGCTGAATCCAGTAAGAAGCTCAAAGTAAGGTCTGCAGATTTTCTCCAGCTTTTAATCACATGGAGGTTTTTAAAAACCCAAACTAGGCTGAAAGATATGATAATGCAGCGACATCATACTTGACTTTTCTTCATTGATCTGCACCCTTTTACAGAAGATCAAGGTCTGGTGACTCAGCCCTCTGGTCAATGCCATTTGTTTAAAAAACGGCATGATACAAATATGTTTTTTCTTCACAGCAGAAAAGAAGTATTTTAAATTTCACATATTACACAAGCATGTCCATTTCAAACTATTTTTAAATAGATTTTTCAATATGATGTTAGTAAATGCTAACCCACAGTGCATGCAGTTTTAAAGGTACGTCGGGCCCCACGGCTCTGTCGGTTTACCTTCGGAGTTGGGGCAGGTCAGAACCTGAGTGCTGTATGAGCTGAGAGGAGCCACTCGGGCTGAGTGCTTCTTCATTCTCCACTGGGGGCACCACGCACTCTCCTCCAGTGGAAGATGTGTGTATGTATGTTTAGAAGTGAGGCCAGCCTGCTGCAGCTGCAAGCTCAGCAGCTCTTCCTGCTTGTCCTAAGCATCTTCAGACTCCTCCGCCGGTTTGTCACCCTCTTGATTGGCCCTTTTCCGACTGTATATCTCTGAAAACTCTTCCTCTCTGAACTCCGGTCTGGACTTTGCTCCTCTTCGGCCCAGCACTCTCACTGTCACTGATGCTCTCTGGATAGTGATACAGCTGAGTGGAAGTGTGGCGATGTGGAGACTCTACTGTTGCACTGTCATGCCTTGATCCAGCATCAACACTGTCTCCAAGGGAGACTGAGCTTTGAGTGTGTGTGGCATGGTGCAATCACTCCTCTCATCTCCCTTTATCCTCCCCCTCTTTTCTCTCTTCCTTTTTCCCCTCCTCTTCATTTGCTCCACAAATCAGCAGCTTTGTTTGAAGGTAACCAAGCAGCCCTGACTAATTATGCTGCATTAGCGGTGCCCCCTCGTTCTCTCCCGTCCTCTTCCCCGCCCCTTTCTACCTGACCAGCGTCCAATCCCTTCTTCTTCTCCCCTCTCATCCTCTGTCTGCCTGTCTTTTTCTCAGCACATCTCCTGTTCTTGGCAACTCCTTGAGAATCAGATTATCTGTAGAGCTCCCTCTCCCGTGGCCTCCGCCACTGCCTCATTACTCAGTTTAGCTGCAACATGAGAAAGACAGAAAGCCTGAAACACGCTCTCCATTCCAGTGCGGAGATGAAAGTTCCACAACACAAAGATGCAATTCTAGTGCTCAGTGTTTGGAAAAGTGTCCCTCACATCACACATTCTGAAAATAGCAAAAAGTGTCTCAACTTTTAACTTTCTTAATATAACTAAACTGAACTAATAATTTGTCTTGGTTAACAAAAAGGATCCCTTTGAAAAGCTTTTTTAAAATAGCATGCCTTTTCTTTGTGATTTTATAATCAGAATTTGGGAAATCCGAAAGTGGGAAAACCCTCCAATTAGTAACTAAAAGGTCACGAGGAAAGCCATGTGAGGTTCTCCTGGAGGGTATAGACATGTTTCCATGTCAGGAAAAGTCCTTTAGTCGTTCAGTCTCCATCTGTGGTTTTCTTAGACTTAATGGACTGAAATGTTTACTCAGATGTCTGCATCAGTGTCTAGATTACATTTAAGCATTGATCTTTGTTTTACATTAGTCACTGAAGATAGTCATAACCTAAGAGCAGCGAACATCCATAGAAAAAACATAAATTGCTATATTTTTTTCTGAATTCTCCCAAAGTATCCTCCTTATTATTTTTCCATTCTTCTTTAGCCCATCAAAAATGTTTTTGTGGAAAAGGGAATACAAAATGACAGTTTTCTATGCTGTGGGAACAAAAACATGTGTTTGGATGGAAGAACTTTGATCAAAAATGACATTTTTTATTCCAATAGATTTTTTAGAACAGTGCGATGATACTTTCTACTAATGGTAAAACATGGAACGATGTAAGAATTTGATAAGCTGCAATTCTGGATCCGTCCCAAGGAGGGTTAAACTTAAAAATAGCTCTGCTGATGGGAGAAGTCAACTACTAGACATGGAGGAGGCAGTGAAATAACCCCGTCAGCAGAGCCTGGGATGCTAATCACTTTGGGATTTAAAGTAAGACCTGGAGTTCAGGCGCCACAGGAGGCCAGGTTTTCATCTTAAATATTACATCAAGGATTTAACCTTTTGGGATTTTTGTCTCCATGTCATTACAACACCACCCTAAAAGGGTACTTGTCAAACTAAGAGGGTTTTTATCGCATCACAGGGAAGGGAGCACTGACAGGTCAATTTAATCAACCCTTTTTGTCCGTTTTTATTTTATTACCATCACACCTGACCAAAAAAGTACACCAATTTAGCAAAATGCCATTGAAAACCTGTCCAAAATGAGCAAATATAAAATAAAACAAAAACCTGCAACACTCATGGAACCATTGCAGATCAAAGCATGGTATGTTAGAGTATCCTGCCTCTTTACCTCCATAGCAACAACCCTTCTCCTGTGCACTCTGACGCACTCAACCCTTTCAGGTTCTTTTGTCATTCAGATGAACCAGACACTCCTCACTTTTTGGTTGCTTTGTTTTTTTTTAAGCTTCTCTGCTTATCATCATATTTCATTGACGACCAGAAGCAAAAAGGAGGGACACAGAATCCTTTCTTCTTTAAGCTGAATGAAGTTTGAAAAACTCAAAAATACACTTGTACTCTGATCAATGATCATTGGAAGATGTAGACATCCAGTGGACAACATGATCAATTACAGAAGGCCTGGTACTTCTGTCCTTAGATCAGCTGAAACACTGTGTATTTAAATCCAGGTTAAATATCAGCTGCATTTGACTAGTATTTATTCTAAAGTTTACATCAGCACTGTTTGTCTATGCTTGTTTTAAATTAAGCTCTTTTTACTTTCTTTAATTTTATTTTTTAATTATCACACCTTTACTATTTCTTTTGATTGTTCCTTTTCATTTTTATGGAAAGGACTTTGAATTATCTCTGTCCATAAAATGTGCTATACAGATAAACTTGTCTTGCCTGGTGCAAAAAGTCACTTTAAGCTCCTACAGATGCTCTGGAAAAGATAATTTGCAACTCAAACTCAAACTATCCTTACTTAATAGAATAATTTCTGTGATTTACTTCTTAAAACATTCTTTGGAAAAGAAATTGCAATTGCAATGGTAACATTTTTTCAGATGTAGTGGCTGGTTGAAGAACAATTCTAAGAGGAGCCAGGTCATTTACCAAGCAACCATTGTGTGGCTAATCGCACGGATGGGTTGGCCCCGTTCTTTATATCATCATTTTCAAATCTGATCTACCGATCTACAGATCTATATAGCCAAATTGGGCCAATATTATTTAAAACTCAAATAAAAAAATGAAAAAAATATTGGTGTTTGGCCATAAAATATGTAAAATGTCTGAATCTTTTTGCTATTCTACAATGAACTTAATTATTTTCAGCTTGAAATATTCATTTTTTTCATATTTTTTAAGTTTCTAAACTCAAATTTTCACATTTTTTATTATTTTCAACTTTTTTTTTGTTTTTGAGTCTTGAAATTTCAGTTTCAATACTTTTGGCCCCGTTGTGTTGTGTTAGGGTGGGGCTAACATGAAGGACCAATCAAAATCAATGAGGTTGGTAACTTCAGTCCAGTGCATTCACCAACTCTGAGAACTTGGATATTTATAGTCAGAAAATGGCTTCATTGTCTGTACTATCATAGTCTAAAGTTGTCCCACACAGGTGTAAAAAAACAATCAGACATTTTATACAAACATCAGGATGTTTTTGATGCCTGTATTTAACACAATAAGATGGTGCTTTGAAGAGCTAGAACACCGCGTTTGGATCCAATAAAACTGTTTTTTACACCCCAACCGAGCCAAAAGTTTTGAAGCTTAATTTTCCAGATACGAAAACTAAAAAAAAATGAGTTGAAACTGAAAAAAAGGGTTGATTTTAAAATTAAACTTAAACTTATTTGAATCTGAAAATAATGAAGTAGAATAGCAAAAAGTGTCTGACATTTTAGATTTTTTTTGTACAAACACCTATAATTTTTTTAATTTGGTTTCAAATAATACTTTCCCCAATTTAGCTCCATAAAGATCAACAGTTTAGCTAAAGTGAGGAATAAAAAAAACACAACAAAACAAAAAAACAAGGTCATGGAAAGTTAAAACATGGACAAGGAGGAGTAAAAAAACATCATGTAATGGTTAAAGTAGCCTATGAGTCAGGTGAATGGCAAACAAAATACATACAACTCTGGAAAATTAACTTTAGAATAGTTAAAACAATCTTGTCTTTTATTGTGCATTGATCCTTAGCGGTAAAATAATTGCAACAATTGCAGCTGTTGTAAATAATAAACTGTTTTATTGCAGCACTTGGTTGAACTGACCACAAGAGGACGGTGCAGAACTGTGATCTGAAGCCCTGGAGCTGTCGTGTTGATGCAACACAAAAGAACCCACTTAAATAATGGTTCTCTTACATAATGCAAACTGAATTACTGCAAGTTTCAAGCCAACCAGAAAACTAAAACCCTTGAAAGATGCGATTTGACAATTTGACAAACTGTGTAAGATTTGTGCTCAGATCAGCACTTCTTTATCAACTGTAAGTAAATATTGCATCCATGACTTGTAGAGTCTGTCGAGCATGTAACACTAACAGCACCCTAGGAGCTATTCAAGCAAAGCTCATCCCATTCGTTGGTTTGGATATAAATAGCAGAGTGAGCAGGCGTGGGATCAGGGCAGTTCAAAATAAGTATGGGTGAACAGAATATTTCTAGACTAAAAAGAAGAATCGCACACTATAGATTCTAGAGAAATAGCTGAACTTTCAAAGTAAACAAAAAATGAATTTTCTGTCTGTTTTTGGCTGTTTTGATAATGATGTTATTTTAATGTAAAAAAAAAGATTTAAATATCTACTTAAGTCATTTTTAGGATCTGTAAAAAGTTTATTTATTGGCTTCATGAAAGCTTTCATATCATGACAATAAGGCCAATCGTTAAATGTAGCCCACAACGCTCCTCAGAGGATCTTCTATCACAGATGGCAGTGGCAGTATTAGCAAATTGGCAATAACATCTTACTAAATATATTATAACCCCTTTGGCTTACACACAATAGGCCGTCGCCTCTCCTCTAAATACGCTTTTGTCTCACTCTTTATTGAAAATGACAGACTCCAGGTTCAGACACATGGGATTCTGAAGCGTAAACAAATCAAAGTGTGGCAGTCAGGAGGTAAAAAAAAAGTACAATCCCTTCTCCGAGATTTGGAACGCATAATTAGGAGGGAGACGGGCGCGTGTGGCTCACTCAAGACTCATTTACAGTGACAGCAGCAGCATCTCATGGAGCTGAGCAAGCAGGGAAAATGTTGACAAGTGTTGCTGCCCCGAAGAAAACCTTCTGTTGACTGTGACACGCTCAGAATTCAGAGAAACACTGCAGATGGCGGATTATATCACAGGAAGGGATAACGTCTTTCAAAGAAAATAACCCCTCGGCTGGCAGATTGCTCGTCTTCTACAATCCACACCTGCTCCTTGTCACTGAGAATGCATCAGCGATGACACTCTCCCCTGCTGCAGCGTGCAGTTAACAATGCAGAGGAAAAGAGCAAGAGCTGTGAAGCCAAGAAAAGTCCAAATGATTGTTTACTTTTCAGGTCAGTTTTTATGCTGGACATGAATAAAAAAAGCAATATAGAGGATTTAGTTTAATTGTAAAACTAAATAACGTGAATTGATTACATCAGCTTTTGTGATAAAAGAGCAAAAATGAATAGCTTTTCTATTTGAAAATGTTCATTTTTTCTATATCAGCTTTTACACCAAAACAATGATAAAATATAAATTTTTTTCATTACTCTAGTGACCAAATCTTCATTTTTTTCCCCCATTTTAAAGCTTTAAAGGTTACTCCTCATTAACAGGTATTGCTTTAGTTGATTACTCTATATTGTCTAAAATGAAATGTTTGATAGCATTTGTGGTTAATCTACTGCAAATTACACCCCTCAATAAACAGACACTTAATGAGAGTCTTTCTATCTAAACAATCCGTGCTGTAAATAGCTGGTTCTGTTCTCCACTGAATGAGACCTGCTTCTCATTTCCTCTGAGGTTTCAAACTGTTTTGTTCTTGGTAATACATCCTGTCAGAGAGTTTCGATTTTGGACAGAAAACTCATAACGTTGAGAGTAAATCTCCTGCGCTTGAGAGAGTTTGGAAGATGCGTATTAGGAGCTGAGCCTTTATGTAACAGTCTGGGGGAGATGTTGTGCAGTTCTTCAGGTAAGTTCCTCTCCATGGAGGTGAAGGGAATGAGGGATTTAAGCCTGAAGATAGTTAGATATACTGTACAAAATGACTTGATGATATCCTCCCAAAAAATTCTTCTTCAGACATTATAGCACAGCAGTAAATATGGAATGAGTGGTGGGGGAAGTTTTGCACATACATGACTTTTTATGTCAACCAAATGGCATTTTTGGATCACCCCTGTAGTTACAAATATGCGACAAACCATGTTGGCTCCAAAATTACAACTTAAAAGCAAAAAATATATGTGATTTATTTAATAGCTGGAAATAATTCAGGCGTTAAGAGGTTAAATGATTGTGTTTCTGGCAGGTCATTGTCCTGACTTGGGGGATGCCAAGAGAAAATTTCAATGTACTTGTTTATAACTTGTCTTTAAGACATATAAATGGTAATAAATGATTATAAATTCTCCCTTTTTGGGGTTACAACTAAAGTAAAAAAAAAATAAAACATTTCCCATCATCTTCAGAAAAACTTCTCTATATAAAATTGTACTCAATGACAATATTGTCAAAAAATAAAACAGGTAAATAGAAAAAGTATTTAATGATTACAGAGTGCAGCCCATATTGAGATTATTTATTTCTGAAAGCATTTATCTGATTTTTTTTTTCATTTCTGGAATCAAACAATTGTGTTTTTCAGGGCAAATAGACTTCTGATGCGTGTTGTCACTACATGATGATAGGAGTACCAGGATTACAAAAATATCAAGGTCTGGTTTGTTATATTTGCCGGTGAGCTTGAGATCATTATGTCATGAGTCATGTGACTTCACATTTGATGCAATAGTTCATTGTGAGTTGTGTTTGTGGTGATTTAGCCACAGTGTTTGTGTTATTGTGCATAATAAATTATTTGCATGGATATTCTGTAAATGTGTGTATTTTAGTTCTCTTCATTTAGATATTTGCATGTTTGCATAAGCAGATTTTCTTTTAAAATAATTGCATTCTTTTTTTTATTTACAGTTTACTTCCATGCAACTGTTTTGGAGTCTGTTCTTTCCTTTTTCTTCTTTTTTAGGTAGTATAATTACATTTCATAACAGTTTTTCTTATATTTTACAGGCCTTGTTTGGTTCTACCAGGAACTGAAAATGTATTTGTAAAAATAAAAAAAAAATACAAGTATTAAGGCCTTATTATTTCTGGAGTTTTTTGTTTTTTTTTTTGAATAAAATAAAGACAACATTTTTTATTAATTATATTAAAAAAAAAAACAAGTGTTTACTCTCTTTTCCTTTCTATTATTCACCATGTTCCATGCAGCAATCTGCTAAGGCTTTGACCTGCTCTCCTAACCTTTAGTCTTGACCAACTGTTGTCCTTCCCTCCTTTAAAATGTGGAGCAATAGTTTCTCATTAAGGCAAAGACAAGTTCCTAAAGATCATCCCTGAACAAAGTGCCCCCTCAGCTCTCCTCCAGCCCCTGCTACTGTCTCTGTGTCAGCACATTCTCAGCATTGCCCTGCAAATCAAACCCATGCAGAGAGGAGCTGATGCTTTTTTATCGCACCTGCTGTTCTGACCCCATGTTTGTGAAAAAAAACCTTTGCAAATACATGTAGAGTTTAAAAGGAGCAGGAGTATGTGTTGCAATGTTTTATAAAATTGCATGGAAAGTCTGCAGTTGTTTGAATCTCAAAGATGCTGCAAACAACAGTGTCATGCAACAGAATGAAATAAACTGTTGCAACAAAACATGCTGTTTTCATGGGTGACGTTTATGTTTCTACTATTTTTTTTTTGGGATGCTCACACTGAAAGTGTGGCTTATAACTTTGTTGGTGCAGTTTTTCACTCACTTCTGTGACTGGAGTATCCGGGGTTGTACCCATAGTAGCCGGTGATCCTCAGAATCCGGTCCTCTATGTCGTGCACGCCGTTGGCTGTCATCTTCGGGCTGCCGTCCACGAGCACCTCGCAGCTCTGCGTCGCCTTCCCCGGCAAGTGCGTGTTCTTCAGGGGCTCCAGTCGGATCCACGGCTGGTCCCCACTCTCCGAGACACTGTCCATTTCCAACATTGCGGGTTCGGTTGCGGGTCGGAGGATGCAAAGCAACGGAAGCACAGAGAGACACTCGGAGGAGCATCAACAATTAGCTGCAAGCGCAGGACAGACACTCCAATCCAAATTCCTCCACTGATGCTCGCGGACGCACAGCAAGGTTATCAAACTCCAGCGGCGTGGCCGGCATTGAACACTAGGGGGCGTGTTACCATCACATGATCTCATCTTTATCCCTTTTTCAAACAGATGTGTCCACATCAGGGAAGGCAACACCTAATTAAAGCCACATTAACACACAAAAATAATACAATTTAAACATACAAGAATAAGTTTTCTGGCAATTCTCTGCATGTTTCACTCTTAGATTTATTTTAAAAAGAAAATAAACAAATTTAAAATATTGAAAAACGTGAAATTTTAGGAGAAATAGAAACAACAACACGTTGAATATTTATAGCATTTTAGATTAAAAAGGATGCTAAAGTGGAAAAAATCAATCAATAAATGTTGAAAAGTGAATAACAATACAGCCTACACTTTTACTCAATGTGTAAAAGGCAATATTGAATTAAAATCAAGTCATGATTGGCCTTGCAAGTAAAATTCATGCAGTCTTGTCTCAGTAACTTGTTCCAGGTTTTCAGCAGAATCCACATGATACTGTATGCCTGCCCCCACTTCCCATCATCCATTTATTAACACTCTGTGGCTCCTCTAATCTAACATTAACAAGTGCAAAAAACAAAAAGTGCAATGTTGGAACTATCCATTCATACAGTTCTGAGCCAGAAGCCAGCTTAGATGAGGAAAACAAAGATGGATCTAGTTGTCACTGAGATTCATTGAGCAGGGAGCTTGCAGCTTACCATTGTAGATTCTACATCCCTACAAGCTTTTTACGACTGCATTTTTTCATCTGCTCCCAATTCACAGCAATTTGAATAAAAAATAATCATAAATGCAATTTTGAGCTAAATTCATGTGTAAAATTTCACTAGAAGATATTAAAAACATACAAAACAGGATTTAAGATGAGCATGAGCAAGATTTATTAAAACAATATGAAGTCGAAGTATCAAAATATTCAGACAATAGAAGCCTTTTGGGGACACAACTCAGTTAGGTGAAGATGGTCCAGGTTCTGGCAGGGATGGTGATCATAACAAGGATGTCTATTCTAGAAAAAAACTGTAATGAATAATGACCATTTTAAAGATAAATGCTGTTACACGACGAAATAATGTTTGAGTTTCCCATTTTCTGTATTTCTATGCAGTTTTATTTCTTATTTCTTGTTACCACTTTCTGTCTTTCTTTCTCAAAAGGTCTTGCCTTTGGTCAGCCCACAGCTGATAATAAAAATGCTGTCCTCAATCTGTCCTGCCTGGATAAATAAAGGTTAAATAAATAAATAAATAGTTTTTTTTTTTTTTTTTTGGCTTGGTAGGTCAGAAGACAAACTGATTTAATTTAAAGGAAAGATAATGGACATTGATTGGATGAAAACAGCTGGGCATTTCAGATATTGGACAAAAGCAGTTAAGAAACAAATCAATGAAAGGAGAGAATAGGAATAGGAATAGCTCTTCTGATGGAGAAACCAAATGATCCATGTTTTTGAATTAGTTGCAGCGCATGTATTTTACATTCTCAACATCAGCATGTTCTCATCATTTGTGAGTAAGATAAAAAAAATATATAATTTTCCATTAATATTTACCAGTTCATGCATGACCTTATTTCTAACTACCTAAAAAAATACAACTTTTTTTCATGTATTCAAGGTAATGCTAAATCAAGTGGAGTCCTGCATTAAGCAAATTTTTATCATTTTCATCTAAGAATCCAACACTTAAAATCTGTCTGATTGTCCACATGATACTTGTGGAAGAGTTTCTTCAGAAGGGGCTGATGCAACAAATCTCTCATGTAATTTTGTTGAAAAAGGGACTTTCTTACACTGAAAATGTTAATATAGTTTCCATGTAATCTGTATGCAAAATTGGGAACCACAGTCTGTTTCATTTATAAATTTTTGAGCAAAACAAAAATTAAACGACATGCACTGAGCGATTAAATAGAATAACATATGTAATCCTGACTCTCTTTAGTAAAATTTGGTTAAAGGCTTAAACCCCTGATGCTGAAATATAAATATAAAAAAAATGTCACTTGTGTTTCATGTGGATGCTAAATCAATACAATTTTGTTGCATTTAAGTGGTTTGATGCATGTTTACATTAAAAAGGCATCAAGGGGTTTTTAACATTTAGGATTAGATGCTAATTTCTTCATTAATTTTTAAATAAATATAACACTGGCAAGATAAAGAAGTTTAAAGGCTTTTGACTTCTCGCTGAGATGTCAGCATTAAGTGTTCTAATGTTTTTGTTGAAGGACAACTTTGGATTTGGAAGTTTGTACCCACTTCCAAGCTTTTTCTTTCTCTGACCACATTCAAGCACTCATGATGAATTTTATTCTAAGGTAAATCCCAGAACAATCTCTTTTCCTCAGCTGGCCACAGGTTTTTGTACTGGCTCAGGGAAGCTCCACTCGCCTGGATCCCCCAGCTTGCAGGAGCTTAGAAAAAAAATATATAAAAAATGAGGTACAAAATCCAATAACACAAGGCGCAGTATTTCAGTTTCTCAGATGCGCCTCGTTCTCGGCCTTCTTCTCTCTGTGTGAAATCGATTCACAGTCTGTGGAGAATTTGTGCCCCTGTTGGCATTGTTGCGCAGACACATGCCAGGGTTTATGATGCCCTTGGACGCCAGAATTGCTTCCTCCCCCTGTCTTCCCCACTAAAGCAATCTCCACCTCATGTTCTTTTGTTTCAGTTTGTTTGCACTCCAAAGAACTTATCTCTCACATTCAGTTCAGAGACAGCTTTGTGGCTTCAACAATGGGAACACCAATGCCCAGAAGCCTCCTCCTTGCCTCTTGAGATTTTCTTACTTATTATTGGACCCCATGTTGGTGCAACTGGAGTCCAGAAAAAGTTTTTTGGGTTTAGTTCTTGGTGAGTATTAATTGGAAACAGTGAGAAAAAAAAAACAATATTAGAAGTCCACAAGTCCCTTTTACATTTAAAGTCCAACTCCAATCCTCTTTTGATCTATTTAAATTGCTCCCGGTTGTCTTTATTAGGATTATGCCTTTTATGGGCCAAAAAATAAATAAATAAATAATAAACTGTGTTCTTTTCTATAACATAGTTTCTGCAGATTGGCAGTGGAAATTCACCTCTGGGTTGAGGAACTGTTGGCGTGGATAAAGGATGCTCCTACTTACTATCAGCCCTTTGTTAACACTCTCTCCCCCTCACAACCCCAGAATTACCGGTGCAACAAAAATGGCAAGCAATATTGGAACTATCTGACTTCTGGGGAAAGGAAAACAAGAATGTAGTCCATTGCAGTTAATTGTAGATTTTACATCACATCTGTGAGTTTTTTCCAATGGCATTCATGCGTCTGCTCCTCATTCACAATTATTTGAACAAAGAAATATTCAGAAATTCAATTTAAAGTAAAATTTTCTTCAAATGTATCATAAGAAAAATGCTATATTGAAAATAACAAAAACACATTTTAAATTGAAGTGTATTTTTAAGGCAAGAAATCAAAAATCCTGTGTTTCCTGCATCAATACATACATAAGATGTGAAATCATATTTGTTTTCAATTATCATATTGTTTAATGTCATTTGCAAAAGCACACAAATAAATCTTTGCTTTATTAAATGTTATCAACAGATGATCCTTTTTACCTTTTATCTTTTCTAATGCCCTCATCAGAGAGACTCACATCAATTTGAGACACCAACCTCAGAGAAACTAAATGAAAATCTTTTAATTGTCTCCGTTCTCTTTCATCTTAACAATTACTGTCTAAGTAGGAGAAATCAAGTGGCCCTTGGGCCAGCACGGCTCTCAGATCATCAAACGTTATCCATGTTATTTCTGCTGTGGTGCATCGAAGGCTTTTCACTGTCACTGTGCAGCAAGGCTGACTTCATGCAGCGTGTGCAGTCAGAGTGCGCAAGAGTGCGGCTTCTATTTTTAGACCCTCCATCTAATTTTTGATGTCGAGGCGTCTATTTTTGGTATCATTCTAATGATCGCTGCAACAGCTCGCTGACTCCTCTCCTCGGAGCTCGTGGGAGAGATTCCACTTCAGAGCATTGCCCTTTGCCTAAGTTAAAGTTGAAGGACACTGTGAGGAGACAATATGTGCTGTGGGACCAACCTTGACATACCAGCACCCCCCCCTCAGAGGCTCTGCAAGTCACCTTACAGATCAGTGACTGCCACCTGCTGTATAAATATTCAGCATGCTCTAAAGATAACCTGGCTTCGGCTTTGGAGAGAGAAGGAGGAGGGCTTGGCACAAGTGTGGACTCACAGAGAACGTTTTGGCCCGTAAGGTCGAGTGTAAAAACTCTTTGTGGTGACGAATGTCCATAAATATGACAAAATTCTACTTGAAAAACTTTTTTTGATTAAATAATTAATACAGGTAAGGATTGTACTTTATCTCTGCGCACATCACTCAGAAGCATTTCAAGTGGAACCCTCTTTTTATCTGTTTTGGCTACATGAAATATGTCCCATGATGCCTCACATGACCTTTCTTTGATGATAAAAGTAGAACACAGTCGCCTGTTTCTGAAGTCTTACTAAACATTTTTATTGATTTTTTTAGTTTTGTTTATGGTTAATATGTATTTTTGGTCTACAAAAGTAAAAAATAAACCATTCTTTCAGTCTGTTTGATGCAAAGTCAAGTATTTACAGAACCCGTAACACTAAGCCTCATGTCCCTGCTGCCACATCAACAGGCTCATTACCACATGCAGGACACATTTACCCGTGGGCTTGTTTGCACATGAAATTTTCATTAGCAACTGTCTGTCCAGTGTGGTGAGGCTGATTTTCCCCAAGTGAGCCAAGCGTGTTCACATGAAGTGATGCTTCCTGACAGGAAACGCTGAAAAGCAAAGCAGAATGAAAACGGTGATCTGTTTCCAACATGGGCATCCTTGAATAGGAAGACACTTCAGCTCTCGACCTTATCACTGCAGACGGGGTTGGCCATAGCAGCCATGTGGAATCCAGAATGAGCTTCCTCTCATGCTTATTCATTTGCACCAGTCAATACTCTGCAGTATCTTTAGGTGCATTAAAAGTCATAGACTCCTACTTCTTTTAAACAGGGGCGTCTGCCGTGCCATAACAGGATGAATCATAAAAACTGACATGTTTATGTAAAGCCTAAAAAGATGTAGAAAACAATCACTAGTGCATGTGTTTTTCTGATTCTGTAAGTATGATGTGTGCAGCAACAGTCACATGAATTCTTCCTCATGTATTGAATGTTGATCTCATTTGTGTAAAGGAGACTGACGGCTTTTGGTGAAACAAATTTGCAGCATTCAGCACAGCAGAGCTGTTCTGCATGCTCGGTACTTCCTCTGTGCAGATAAAATGATGGATTAATCTCCTGCAGGTGAGGATGGCAGCAACAACAGGAATGATGTGAAGGATGATTGAGCAGGTGAGACTCTGAATGATGATTGAGGGCTTTTTAAATTCCAGGATCCCAAACACTGGAGTCTTTTCTGAGTCCTGTCCATTTTGTGTTACATTTGTATTTCGATAAAATAAATAAAAAGATTTAAAAGTCACAAAAAGAATTTTTTTAACAACATCGTGTATACTAACATCTTTTTGTTGTTTGCTAAACTATAAAACAGAGTAACCATCTTCCAGATAAAGAACTGCTGATGTAGACAGTTTTTTGTGTTTGCTATAATACAGCCTTGTAAATCATGGGTATAAAACCTAACAGTAGAGGAGATTTGGTTGTTGAGAAAGGCATGCAGATGCAAAACTAAATTAAGGGACATTAAAAACAAAGTGAGAAGTATGAATAACAACACCATAACTAAAACAAAACTTAAACACATTTGACAATAAGTCTACTACTTACAAAAGCCAGGACCAGACCATTCTTTTAAAAGCCTTTCGGCTAAATATAGTTTTCTGTACAGAGACAGACACCCAACAGCAGCTACACTCCGCACATATCTTAGACAGTTTATTGAATCTTAAGTTGGTATGGAAATTTCATTGTTGCCAGATGCACAGGAATCAGTAACAAAAAACACAAAATAGTTATTGAGGGTCAAATCAAGGGAACAAAGCGCAGGAGTAGGTGCAACCTCCAAGAGAGTTTACTTTGGGGATGCCAATATGGAGATAAGGGCAGCAGGGAATTTTGTGAAATGGAGATCAGGGTCATACATGTGGGATCTAATCCAGAAAAGCAACACACCAAGGGAGCAGACTTGAATCAACATCCAGGGACATAAAAAAGGGTCAAAACCAGCAGGATGGAATTAAACAGGCTTAAGCAGACTTGAACAGGCTTGAGCTAAGGCAGAAAGAGCAACGCACTGGCAAGGTGGATGAGAAAGAGAGAAGCTTAAGTAATCCAGATCCCAGATGTGTGGAATCAGCAATCAGGAAACAGGAGTGAGCAGGTACAGAAAGCCAAGAGGGCCAAAAACCCACAGATCCTGACAGTACACCTTCTCTAACGTCCGAACCCCTGACGGACCATCCAGCTGACCAGGATGATCTCGGTGAAAAGGAACAATAAGGTCCGGGTCAAGAATGAACCGGGAAGGAACTCAGGAATGCTCCTCAGGTCCATAACCCCCCCTACCCCACCGACGACACTTCAACAGAGCCACCATCGATAATGCGAGTAGGAAGTAGAGGTAAGGAGGGAGGCACAAGTTCTGAGACAACAGGTGGCTTGACCCGGGACACATGAAAAGTTGGTCTTGGTTGCTTCAGACACACCGCAGCACGATTCACCACCTTAGTAATAGGAAAAACGCCAACGAATCATGGGGACAGCTTCTTGTTGGTCGACTGAAGGGGCAATTCAGCTGTGGACAACCATACCCTCTGGCCAACCTGATAGCACAGATACAGCCCCCTCCATAGAGAGAAAAAAAGGAGGGAGGAATCCATGAACCACCTCAAACGGAATGAGACCCGTAGAAGATTATGGTAATGTGTTATGGGTGTATTCTGCCCAAACTAGATTGCGTGACCAAGAAGATGGATTCCAGGAACACAAGATGTTGGTTCATCCTTTCAGAATGACCATTAGACTGGGGATGAAAGCCGGCTGAGAGACTAACAGTCAATCCCAGTAACCCACAGAATTCTGTCCAGAACTTGGCAGTAAACTGAGGTCCTTTATTCAATGCAATGTCTCTAATGATTAACAAGGACTTCAGCAGTTTCTTTGGTGGATGGTAATTTGGATAGTGGAATGAAATGAGCCGTCTTTGAGAACCTATCTACGATTGTGAGTATGACAGTATTACTTCCAGAATCAGGGAGACTGGTAACAAAGTCCAGAGAGGTATGAGACCAGGGGCACCGTGGTATGGGAAGTGGGTGGAGAAGGTCGGCAGGTCCTTGGTGTGATGTTTTAGCTTGCGCCCAATCAGGAAAGGCTAAAACATATTGTCTGATGTCACTTTGCATGGACAGTCACCAAAAGTTCCTCTTGACAACAACAATGATGTTTCTGATTCCGGGATGACACTGCAGTGCCGATGAGTGACACCAGTGGAGAGCCTTAGAACAGGGAGACACATGAACAAACAGTAGACCAGGAGGGCATATAGAGGGAATTTGAGAATAAACCAAAACCTGTCTTACTTCATACTCAACGTTGAGGTTATGCCAAGACAAACTGTAGGGGGCAGGATGAATCCAAAAGTACTTTCAGTGGGACTGTCATCATCCCTGCAAAACAAGACATTAGCTTTTACATTTTTAGGACCTGGACAGTAAGACAGAGAGAACTTAATACGACTAAAAAATAGAGACCATCTGGCTTGTTGTGAATTCAACTATTTGGCAGAATAAAGATATTTGAAATTCTTATGGTCAGCGAGCACTACAAAAGGGCGCTTGAAAGTCGATTTAATGGAGAGCAGCTCACAGTCCCCAACATCATAGTTATGCTCAGCGCTTGACAAACAACGAGAAAAAAATGCACATGGGTGCACCTTGTCTTCATCAGATCTCTGAGACAGGACAGCGCCCACCCCATGCATCCACTTCCAAAATGAACTGCTTCTCTTCATTAGGTATCATGAGCACAAGAGCAGAAGGGTAACGCTCTTTGGGGGTCTCGAAGTCTGCATCAGCCTTAGAAGTCCATTCAAATCGCCTCTTGGTTGAGGTGAGGTTGTGAAGGGGTGCTGCTATTTTGCTAAACCCCCTTATGAACTTGCGATAAAAGTTGGGGAATCCAAGAAACCGAGATGTCTGCAAGTAACAGGAACAGGCCAACTGAGCACTGCCTACATTTTGGATTTGTCCCTTTGTACTCTGCCTTCTGAAATCTTTAATCAGAGAAAAGAGACTGATAGCATATGGAACTCACACTTTCAGCTTTGACATACAGTTAATTTTGAAGCAATCTTTGCAGCACTTGCCAGACGTGGTGCATGTGTTGAACATGAGAAGATCAAGATGTCATCAAGGTAGACAAAGAAAAAGTTGTTTATCATGTCTCCCAAGATATTGTTCATCAGATTCTAAAATACAGCAGGAGCATTGGTCAACCTAAAAGGCATGACCAGTGTTCAAAGTGACGACTGGATGTGTTGAAGGCAATTTTCCATTCATCACCTTCTCTGACACGAATAAGATGGTAAGCATTCCGCAGGACAAGTATTTGGCACCTTGCAACAGTTGAAATGCAGAATCATGAGAGGAAGCGGGTATCTGTTTTTAACAGTGATCTTGTTTAAATCCTTGGTAGTCAATACATAGTCTAAGACCGCCATCTTTTTTCTTTACAAAGAAAAACCCAGCCCCTGCAGGTGAAGAAGACGGTCGGATAAAGCCCGCTTTCAGGGAATCATCAATGTAGCTCCGCATGGCTTCACGTTCTGGAAAAGACAAGGAGTACAGACGTCCCTGGGGCGGCATGGTTAGTGTAAGTAGATCAATGTTACAATCAAAAGGTCTGTGAGGAGGTAGAGAGGTAGCCTTGACCTTGATGAAAACTTCTTTGAATTCAAGATACTGGACATGAACCTTTGAAAGATCAGGATAAACGTCATTTGGCGAGGTCATGATACATGGATTTGTTAGTGCTTTGGTATGGAAAGCCAAGAGGGCCAAAAAAAACCTGAAGATCCTGACATATATATTGTCATATATTACCTTTGAAACACTAAAAAACAAATCATTTATGAAAAATTTGTTATTTTTGTGAGATTTTTCCTACCTGAAAGTAAACGACTTGATCCCTGAGGCGCCGCCTGCTGCTGCGTGTTTCATGATGTCATCATTTTGGCAGCATGTCTGCATTTTTTCCACGTAAATAAACAACATCAAAACTTTTACAAAGATGGTTGCAATTACCATATATCAGCCTTTAGTAGGCCTGACCGTTTCTACACTGCTTTACAACAACACACTCGGCATCTGTATGAATGTGCCCAACTGGGGTGAGGGTGGTGGTGGTGTCTTAAAGGAGCCCCGCAAGATATACTATATTTTGCATCTAAAATGAAAGTTTTTACAGATCACTGCTGGCAGAGTGGAGGATATGTGTGTTGGTGTTAGACTAGAGGCAGTCCTGTCAGAGCAGACTCATCCTGAAAGGGGTTGTCCTCAATCTGTGACATCAGCGTGTGAGAACCTGCTCGTTTTTGTAGGTGTGGGAGGGGCTGGTGCTGAGTCCGCAGGTTTTATAGAGGATTACTTAGAAATGCGTGAACCGATCAAAATACCGCTTTGGGGTTCTTTATAGTGAGGGTTGAACAATATGATATGCTTAAAAAACATACCATTTTTCATGGTATGAACCCTTTAAATCAGCAGTGGAAAAATCTACCAATGGCATATGAAAAATGGTCTTACCAAGAATTGTTTAAACATTTTATCTTGGTGCATGTAATTTCTTCTCTGCATTTGACCTTTCTCCTGGGGGAGCAGTGAGCGGCAGACACAGTCATGTTCAGGAACCATTTGTTGGTTTAACCCCTTAATCCAACCCCTTGAAGAGTGCCAAGCAGGGAGGCATTGGGCATTTACAGTAGTATAACCTCAGCTATGGATTTGAACTGACGACCTTTCAGTCTCAGGGTGGACAGTCTATCACAAGCCGCTAAAATTATTTTGCAATTAAAAAACTTTCTAGATGGGAAAAATTTTCAAATTGGTGCTTTTACTTTCTTAAGATTTAGTTTTTGCAGTATAGAAACAAAGCTGATCTAAAATCTTATTAACGTTGCTCATAGTTATATTAAATTGTTGTTTATATGAAGGTTTACTTCTTCAAAAAAAAGTGCACACCAACAGGGTTCGATTTCTTCTGTGTAACAACTAACTGCAATAAAAAATTTGCAAATTTTGTGGCAATTGTTTGAACAGCACTTATTTCTACAGTAAAGCAAAAAATGGTAGGATAAAATTTAAAGATTCTCACACTCAGAGACCTCTTGTTTATGAACCTTTCCTCTCCCTCTGTTGCCATGACGACAAGGTTTCCCTCCTTGAACTTTCGAGATTCTAGGTGCCAAATTTTGTTTGGAACAGTTGCAGTTATTGAATTATGATGCCAGAAGATTGGCAAGGTTGGTTTCTGGAGCCATTGTCTATAACATGTCAGTCACACATGGCATAGACACCCCCCCCAGACACAGCATCTCACAAGTCCACTTCTGCAAACCTGATTAGATTTGGGTGAACTTCAAGATCGCCTTGAAGAGCTGTAAACATTGTTACTTTCTCCTCTCGTAAATCCTGAGCCGCTCCGTCTTATCCGCAATGATTACAAATCTGTTGCAGACATCAAAGAGTGTCTCTCTGAACTGCAGAGCTGGAGATCAATGTTAATCACATATTTTTCCATTAGAAGGTTGATGTTCAGAAGATTCACTTTTGCAGATTGTCACCTCATTTTAAAACCAGTCTAAAAACTTACACACAAGATAAGAATACAAACTTTGGACTTGTCTGTGTTATGAAAATATTTTCAAGCATTTTGTGTCAGAAAAAGCAATAACATACAAAAAGGCTTAAAATATAACATAATTTTTATTTCACATTTTTATGCATATAATCTGAACTACAATCGTCTGACCGAGAAAGGTTGATTTTTTTTAATTTTATTTCTAAAAAAAATGCAGTCCTCTGTTCAAAGCAAGATTCAAATTCTGTTGCAGTTTACTGGAGAAACTGAAACAAACATGGCTGCTCCTACTTTGTAGGCAAATTAATTGTTTGATCAAGTTTCATAGAGGGCAGGGAGTCTTTTATTTACCAGTCTTTTTTGTCATTTGCCCTTAATGGAGTATTTTTATTAATTCGTCTCAGTTAGAGGAGATTTTGATGATACGCAGCTGATTTCCTTCGCTCCAAGCAGATGCTTAATCCTTGGTAATAAGAAAAAAATACGGATGACTTCTCTTTTTCACAAATGGTTACAAAAGACATGATGCAAGAGAACATGTATCCTCAAAAAACTATTCCAAAAACGGCAAAATAATGTGACAAAAGATTTTGTTCTGAATCGTTACAAAATACAATTTTTTGTGCTTTTTTAAGCCATAAAAATATCAAATGTAGTCACCAATGTGAAAATTTACTTCCTTAAAACCTTTTAATGTTCAAAAGTCATAGAATGGTTATGCATAAACCTCAAAAAAGTGTTTGTGGATTTGTTTTTTAGTCAAAAATAAGCTCTCAGTGTATTGAACTGTACTTCCTGTAACCCCGTCAGTGTTTGCAAATCATCCACAATTACCCATCCTTCCCCCCTCGGGTCATTAAGCTGTGTAGGTGTGGGGTCACGACCTCTGACAACCCCTGTCACTGAGGAGAGAAAAGGATGTTTGCTGATCCTTAAAGTCTTTGAGCTGTTACAGAAAAGGGAAGCAGAATGGTCTTTACTGCTTTGAATCAAACAGAATTTATAGAATCAGCACATTTCTGCAAAATGTTATGTCTTACTTTTCTCTTTTTTTTAATTCAACTATGCACTTTTGCTGCTATGTTTGGGATATATTTCCTGTTTTCTTAACAATTTCTTCCTGCTTTCTGTTTTCCTGCTTTTCTGTCACCATCCAAATTCACTCAGTCATCCACTAATCTGGAGCGACTGCTGAGGGAGGACTGCACACAACATTTTTTCCTAAACTAAATATATACAAAATTCCTGCAGCTGTTTGTGTTGTTTTCGTCTGATCTGTTGCTCTTCTCTGACCATCAATCATCTCACATTTTGTACATTCCTTTTGCTGTTTGTTGCTCAGCTTGCATCAATCACACTGATGTTAGCACTTTGTGCATTAGTGTTTATAACCTATCCTTGCAGTTAGAGGAAATAAAAAAATACAATTCTTGGAATTGGGGTTTTACGCATAAAGTTTGTTTTGGTGGAGGGGTAGTTTAATATTCCCAAAATCAGGTCAGGAGCAGGACTGTGAGCTTTGTTGTGGGGCAGACTTGAAACATTCATGCTTAAAAGTAATTCATTGTTAATGTTAATAAGTAAAAAGTACTGATATTCATTGAAGTTTCTTCCATCACAGGGTTGCTGGAGCCTAACCAAGCCACCGTTGGGTACAACATGGACAGGTTGCAAGTCCATCACAAGACCACTCAACCACAATAAAGAACTATCAACCTACGAAGCATGTTTCTGGACTGTGCATACATGAGGAGAACATGCAAACTCCACACAGAAAGACTGCAGCTGGGACTCTAACCAGCATCTTCTTGTTATGCGTACTAAACACTACACCACCATCCTTGCAGACTCATGTAAGTTGCTTAAACTTCAAATCCATCTGATGTTTCTATTCTACACCCAAAGTAGTAACAAACAAATAAAAACATTTTAAAACAGGTTTTATTTTTGTCCTCGATGACAAAAAAGTTGCTGCAAATAATTCTTATAACTGTAAATATTATTTAACAGGTCAGGGGTCAACAGCTTTTTTGTTTGTTTTTTTAAAATCCATGGTTGCTAAAGATTCCTTGCCTCCACAGGATAAGAGCAGCTTTGACTTTAAACATAATCTTTCCTTCAAACAATATTATTGGAATATTTCAGCTGTTACAGGAGCGCCATCTTCTGGTGAATCTGATCAAAGTGTGTTCTGAGAGGCAGAGGATGTTCACACGCTGCAGACAATGTTTGCAGAAAAATGTTGCTATTTGTGCAGATGATAAAAACAAATTGTTCTGACTTGAGTTTGTGCTATTTGATGAAGTTTTCTCCCTGCTCAAATGCATTCTTTTGCACTGATGTTTTATTTTGTTGCAACAGCAGTTTGCTAATCGCTTTGTTTCTGCTTCAAAGCAGTCTACCTACAAACTGCAATGCAAGATTCCAAGGAAGTGTCAAGAAATGTTTTATTGCCTCCAATAAAAAAGCAAACTGGCTTGCAGGGCTTTCCCAGTCTTTGGCTCATATTAAAGTGTGTTCTTGGTCATGGACTTTCTTGAATAAAGACTTTGGAACAGCAACTCCTGTAAAGCAATTCATCATGTTTGTGCATTGTGATGTTATATAGATTCTCTTTTTTAAGTGTTTACAGATGATCCGATCAGTGTTGTCACGAGATACATTTAAAATAATTGCAAAACATGAAGAAACGTTGGAACACAGAAGTTCCAACACAATTAGCTGCTTGACAGTAATGATAATCGGAATGAGACGTGGACACGCAACATGCGTGTCTTTCTTTGCAAAAAAAAAGAAAAAAAAGTGCAGTAAATGTAAATTTATTTATTTTAAAGAACTGGAACAATTACATTTTTTACGTTATCCCAATTTTTTATTCTTTAAAATAGACATGTAAAATTGTGTTTTTCAGCAGAGTGTACATCTGTTCTTGCAGAGGTGTTTTTGACTCCTATTTCAGTGGTAAATCCATGATAGTTACTATAGATGCCAAAATTTACAGAGGGAAATGCTTCATGATGTACGTCTGTGTGCACAAAGATTAGCAACAACTTGTTGCCGCACCAGAAAGGACTTGAATAAAAACAAAACTCCCATTTCATGGCATTAAATTTCACTCGTAAACTTACATGTTTATTATTCTATCAGCAAAAATTGGAAAAATAGAGTCCTAAACACTTTTACTGTTCATTATCACAGTGAAGTCCATATTTAGTCGGTATTTCTCAACTTATTGAAAAAAATAATAGTGAGGAAGTCTGACTAAATATCCTGTTTAAAATTTGTTTTTCATCCTAACTTCTCTATGATTAATTTTGTATGAGTTTTAGATTAGGAGAAATTGATTTGACAAAAAAAAAAACATCTTTCAGTGGGGCTGGAAAACAGTAAAAAATGAAATGTTGATTGCAAACAGAATTTAAGGAACACTCATATCTGGAAACCACAAATTCAAAACAATTATAGACAGTACTTATTCATTTAAAGAACCCTAATTTAATGGCACCATTCAAGTCTTTTATGGCACCGTTACTGGGACAGAAACCTCTTGCTGCTCGGCTTGCAGCATCCCCATTCTCATAAAACTGACCAGACACGTGCCAAAAGTTATCGCTTTGGCAACCAATGAAAAGTGTAATTTACTGGCCGACCTAATCAGGTCAGTCCAGCGGCAGAGCTGAACTGGATTTCCCAACAACTTTCTGGAAACTGCGATAAGCATTTCAAATGTTGTTGAGATTCTCGACTTTCCCAGAGCTGATTGGAGCTTAAATTCCATTTCAAACTGGAACGATGAAATCTTGGGTTGGGCTGGGTTGACTGAGCCGCTTCATATCATCAGTTCTGTTTATGACAGTTAGTGGTTTAAGGCAAAAATAATCAAGTGAAAGGTTGAAGCTTAAAACACTGCTGTCAGATTGTATTTACTTGAGAAATAAATATCATAAACATGGAGGAGAAGCAATTGTTTAATGTTTTTTGATAGATAAACGTCATTACTAAGACACTTTAGTCAAGATGCATGTTTTCTTTATTTTCCTCTATTAATTAAAGCATGTTATAATTTGTGTTCCTTTGATTTCTAATATGTGAATTAAACAGATTCTTCTGACTCTCATTCAAACATTTGTTATTTGCCTTTATTTAATGTCTTGAGGGAAATACTTTAAAAGTCAGATAAGACAGTTCAATTCGCATGACTACACTGCTTTGATGTAGTTGAATTTGTTCCATTGAGATCAGATAAATTTGGGGTTTAAACACATGCTTGTGATTTGGTATTTCCAAGAATTAGGAAAAAAAAAAACTGTTGGGTTGTAATTCACTGAAAAGAAATACATACATTTGTTGACTTATAAATTTTTAGTCATGAAATTAAAAAAAATAAATAAAGGAAGAAAAAGTTTGCTGAATGAGTCTTGAGATAAAGTGTTTATCTCATTTTTTTTAATTCTGTAAACTTCTATTCAAACTCTTCTTATGTATATAAGTGGTTGGGTAAAATGTTTCTCAGCAGTGCAGTAAAAGATATAGTTTATATTTTACTTCACTTCAATACATGGTTAGCATTTTTAGCAATACCTTTTGGGAGCAACATACCGTTAATTTTCCCCTGTAAAAGAATGAACTGAGACTTAAAATGATATATAATTTATGGAGATTTGGTCAAAAATATATAAATTGAAGTATTCTTTTTGGATGACTTTTTTTCAAGTTTTATGGATCATTTTTATATGATACAGATTAGTAGTTATTGACATTATGGGAAAACAAAGAGCGTTGTAATCCTGCAGTATCTGTTCATGTCATTTTATAATAGAAATACCCAATCTACAAAGTTAAAAAGAGGATTTTGGTCAAATAATGAAGAACAATTGCATATTTTAGAAAAAATTCAAAAAGAAAGACATTTGAATGTAACTATTTTAATATGCTTCTTCTTTGTTCTCCCTGAAATTTTGATTTCATTTATTTATTTTTTTTAGATTTGTTTTTTTTCCTTCTACCTTTTATGTTTTGACATTTGCATGGTAACTACAACATAAACTTCACAATCTTTTTTATTTTTGTCATCAAAAGTTGGGTTATTCTCAAAAGAGATCTTGGTTCCTGATTCAAAGACTGACCACCATAAATAAATAAATAAAATGCTCAAATTCTCACTATTTGAGATTTATTTTCTGATCAAGATATTTATGGTTAAAGTTTAACTCCCGACTGCTTGTATCATAAAAATGACTGATTAGTGCCTCATTCTGTGCATTTACTGCATCAATTTTCTCATAAACAAAAATATCAGTAAAGAAGACTTTAGTACCTTCAGAAAGTCATCAACATTCTGTCTTGGTGGCTCTAATAAGTTTCTGCATTCATGGTTTTATTCTATATTTTTTTGCTCACATATTCTCCATCCTGATATTTCTAATGTTTCCCAGCTGTGCAGCATGTGCGTCTTCACCCCAGTGTGAGAAGCTCCATCGATTCATGAGCACGTTTCCCAAGCTTGCGTGCTTGGCCTGTTTCTGTTGCTTTAGTGTCCATGAGGCCCTGATGGTGGACCAAGAGGAGCGCCGACAGCAAATCTTCAGCACACCATCCACAAAACCCACAAAGCAGTCTGTCTAATGGGTTTGAGCCCTTTTTCAGAGCTGGCAAACCAAATGAGATGAACAGCAGCACAAAGGCTCCTCCAGTTAAGCTGGCATTTCCTTCAGCGGCTTCTTCACATTGATAAGAGCCCTCCCAGGAGAGTTTTTGGAACGGAGGAGGGGGGTGCACGCATATAATGTCATGTGAGTGTGTAAAAATCACTCTCGCCAGAGTCGATGCTCGATTATATCAGCAATGCGGACGACTGCATAGAGATGAAAGTCTGATAAAACAGGATTGTCTCTTGGCCTCTTGGGAACGGCAGCCCCATGTCCCTCGAACCTAACCCCCACATGGTCATAAAGCTACTGGGTATCCCTGTGGTGAAAGTGGAGCAAGTCACGGCAGAAAGGATCAGGATTCCTATGGTCACAGTGTGGGAATATGCTCTCTCGGGAGGAAGCGGGAAGAATACGAAGAGGAGGAAAACCACAGGGAGGAGAAGAAGAGGGAGGGGAGAGCACTTGTAGCTGCATCATCAAAAGCAGGAGATGTAGGACTTTATCTGTTATCCCTTAGTTCCACAAGTGAAGAGAACAAGAACCTCTCTTTGTTCTGAATCTCAGCATTTAGTTTTAAATAATGGCCCATTAAGCTGTACCCTTTCTTCAGGCTACTTCTTCATGTTATGACCACAGTGTCTCATAAATGACCAGCATTCATCAGAGGAGTGATTCATCTCTGCACCTGCAGCAGGTGCTAGTCAGCGGTGTTTCTGTACAACAAGGTGTAGCAAAGTGTGAGAGGACAGACCTCCGAGCTAACCAAGGAACATTGGTGTGAAGTGGGAATTGTTCTGTTCCAAAATAGGCTTGATTGTGTGTTTGCATTTGCTCTTTTGGAAAATACCAGTTGAATTATCAAAACTTTAACTAAAAATATGGTATGCTAAACTGTGCTAGCACAATGACAAGCAAAAAAAATTGCTGAAATTGAATTTTACAAATATCCCTAATTGTAAAGATTTTACTGGCATTTTAAAAGTCCATAATTTGAGATAAAAACTGTCAACAGTTTGCAAGCTATGCATCAGAGTGGGCAAACTATCTCAAGTTTTTCATTGTTGCAATTTTTATATCAGTGTTTTTACCCATTAGAATGAAAAAGGCAAGAAAAAAATAAGAAAAGTGATTGAAAAGTTGCAGAAGCAAAGCTAATTTATCCGCCCTAAAAAAGATCCATTCCAATGAAATTCATGTTTTTGGTGTTTTTAGCATGTTCTTCTAGTTTTTCTCGTTTTAAGGTTTTTGAGTATTTTATTTTATTCAAACTATTATAAATAAATATAATAAAAATAAATAATGTGAGAAGCCACAGGCTAGCTGGAGAGAGTTTAAAGAAAGGAATGCTGGAATATCAAAGTAGGGTTACTTCCACCTCAGCAGTCCCACCCACAATGCAGAGGTGAATTTCTGATGAACATAGTTCAATTTAAGAAACAAAGTCTTATAAAAAACGACACGGGATTTTTAATTTGAACTAAAAACTACATTATCAAAATGAAAAAGACTTTTACAATACAAAAATACAGTTGGAGTTGAACTATAAATATATCCCAACCATTACATGGCTCCACTATTAATAAATTCAACTGAAATTCAATCAATCTGACAGAAGATCATTACATTTAGCAAAGCTTTAAAAGCTTCAGCTTTTGGCAGAATTTTTACAAAAGATTTTTACTTAGTTTCCTTAGTTTGAGAGAACTACACAGCTTTAAAAAAAATGTATTTGGACAAAGAAAACCAAATGAAATAGAAGCATTGCCAAGACTTTACAGTGTCAACACTGAAACAATACTATATAGAGCTGTAATTGATCCCACAATGGGAACATTGATGGAACATAGCTCAAAATAAGGACCAGACAATAATACACAGTAGCACAATGTAGCACAAAGCATAGTGGTGGAGGTTGGACTTTAACTCCAGTGTTCAACTCTTTAACTTAAGCAATTACCATAGCAGAGAAAAGCAGCCTTGTGCTGATATGTAACACTTTAGTGAAGTGTTTTTGCATTTGTCATGGGAAAAAGTACCTTTGCACATTAATGCAACACTTCATCTTAGTAATGGGTTTCATTTCAATGAAAAGCCACTTTTTGCAGCTTCACGTTGATCGAGTAAACAGTCGAAAAGTTATAATATGTCAAAGAGCGTGTGCTCTTTAGGAGTCACTGGTGACATAAAGGGTTAAATGTTGCACTTAACTTTTAGGCTTCAATCCTACATTCAGGGTGGGACTGGATTAATGTACAGCACTTAGTTTTTCAACTTTGAGGTTCTATTTACCTTTTTATGGTTCCTGCTAAGGCTGCTTTTGTACTCTGTCATCATAGATAAAGCATCATTTTCCAAAGAAGGTGCATTCTCATGACTGAAAGTTTGTTTGGACTTTGCTTTGAACCTGCTGAGTGATTGGTTTGATCAAAGAGGGAGTCGCTCTGCAGCTCTTGCAGACATTTAAATCACCATAGGAGCCTTTGGCAGCACTTCTTTCAACTGTGTGTGTGTGACTGCAATCGAGCCATGTCAACTCTTCTTTTAATCCCAGGTCATTCAGGTCTACTTAAACACTGAGACACAGATTGTAAACACAGCCTTATTAACACTGCCAGACTTGATAATCTTCCTCAAAAACCCACAGCCATGACTTGATCTTTAGCCTCAGAAGTCGCCTTGCTCATTATAAAACAGTGCAGCATTGTGAGCTGAAGGTTAAATCTACAAACAAGATTATTCACCAAATATAATATTATTTGCCATAAAATGTAGAGGAGCTTTTGATAATTAGCTTTTTGTTCATTGTAAATGTTTTGTGTTGTTTTGTACAAGTTGGTTGCAAATAGCATCTAGCTTTTGGTTGCAAACATTTTCTAGGCTAATTAACTTTAATGATGCTTTAGATTTTCTTTTTTCATTGTGCTGATGATATAACAAGGAATCTAATGGTCTAATGGTGGAGGAGTGTAGAAGTAAGTCAAACATGCACCATCAGGAGAAGCAAACCACAACCTACAAAGAAAACATGAAAAAAAAGACCAACTAACTACAAGGAAATTGGTGCATTTTTTGTATAAACTCCCTTGAACCTCTCATAAAAACCTAAACAGTTCACCACTGCTGCCCCCCAAAAAGGGCCCCTTCAAACATCTGAGATGCTGGTAGCTAAAAAGGGGGCCCCACTCATACCACTCAGGAGGGGTGTGCAAGGAACACCAGCTGTTTCTGGGGGCTCAGGGCAGTCTCTGTTGAAGTGTCAAGTGCATGCGGGCTCTGTTGTGAGTCTTTCTGTGCTATCACGCACCTTCTCTGTGACTCTGCACAGAAACCAAAACAGAATGTGTGAGATCAAATCTACAAGGAAGTTTATCAGACCACTTCGATCTATTGCTCTTGATCCTGTCCAGTGATGTGTTTGTCCATGTATAGGTTTGTTTGGCTTTGTGAGTTTAATGGTCTCTATAATTCCAAAAGATGTTAAAATCCAGCTCCAATCATCTTTCGATCCATTGTAAAATAATTCAAAGTGGTCTTCTGATTAGGATTATCCCATTTTCAGGCAATATATATTAAAAAAACTATGTTTTCTAGGACATAGTTTATAGAAATTAGTCTCTGAAGCATGGCTGTTGGCATGGAGTAATTCCGCCCCCTTCCCCACAGGCCCTCACAACCCCAATCTTACATTACCGGTAAAATAAAAATGGCAATAATAGAACTATTCAGCCATCGAGTTTTGAGCCAGATGCCAGTTTCAGACAAAGAAAACAAAGATATACGTGGATCTAGTCGTGTTCAAGCGGATGTATCGGATTGGAGTGCAGAAATGAGCTTGTAGTTTTAAAGTTCCTGATTCACAATAATTTGAACAAGGAAATGCTAAATACTAAGACATGCTATTGTAAGTTTAATTTTGTTATCCTTCATTATGAGAAAAATGCTACAAGAACATGTTAAAAACACCAAAAACACAATATTTGTGAGAGAGGATCTTCAAAGTCTGCTATTTCCTTATTTCTTAAAGTTCCATTCTGTAACTGAAGGAACAATGAGCTTCAGTCTCATTTTGGAACAATGCAATGAAAAAAAAAAACCCATCAATTTCTTGATTCTAAGACCAAATAAGCAAGTATTGGGTCTCCACCATAGAATCAAACCCATGAACTACATTTCATAGGGCAGACACTTTACTATTAGGTAATACTGCTGGTTATCAGGAAAGTCCGTCTCAGAGCTTTCTTCGTACTACCTGTCTATTTCACATCAAAGAGTACAGTCTTAACAATAAAAGGTAATAAAGGTCTTTTTACAAACACCCAAGTTTGTCTCGAAAAGTTTGCCTGAAATTGTGAAGTTTGTTCACTGTAAAAAAAAAAGTTAGTCTAAAAAAAGGAAAACTGCACTGACCATAAAGAAGAAAATTACTAGAAAAAAAAATTTAACTTTATCTGTCAAAGGAGGAAGTCATTTTTATTTAACACATAATCTTATAATACACAAACAAAATCTAGAAACAGGGATTCACTCATGCATTCAAAGAGAGAAAAATAAGCCAAAAAGTTAACTGTTAGATAGAAATGCTGAAAACTAAAAATAATGAAAACCAAGAAGTATTGTTTGCCAGTTCTGAGCAAATAGTTTGTAATCTTGAGTTTTTATGTACCTTATTGCAGTTAAATTTTCAGAGTAACAAAAAATTTGTGTAATAAGCATAAATTACTCATTATAGAACAAAATTTGAGCAAAAAGAAAGTAATCTGATGGCCTATCTTAAAAATCCTCATAAATTCTAAAATAAGCACTTGTTATTAAAAAAGAAATATCTTTAACTTTAAAATATCATCCTTGAAATTGAACTAAAATTAAACTGCAGTTAGAGCTTTTGTGGTTCTATTGTCAGAAGTATGAAGAAAAAGAATCTTAATAATAATGTCCTTATTTCTAGATCCTAGCTCCTAATGAGACATAAAATGAGACATAATGAGACATAAAATAGACTTCATTAACACTTTATAATAAGATTACCTAACAAGCTTTAGTAACACGTTAACAAACATTATTACTGTTTTATTGGGTGTTAGTAACACATTTTATTAACCCAATAAGCTGAATAAGGTTTATCAAAATACTTAAGATTTATCAACATCTAAAGGGAGACCGTTGTCTACAAAGGTCATAATAAACTGCTTACAAACTTAACAAATGTCTTAACCATCTTCGTCAACATTATATTGACTGTTTTGCAGCATATCATCTGGCAAAAACTTGACTACAAAGTTTGAAAAGGTGTAGAGTTAAACAACTTAAACCTGGTTAAAATTTTAAAATGTCTAATAAAAGGCATTATATGTGTGCAAGTAAAAAATTGTTGGCAGTGTCTTTAAGTTATAGTTTTTTTTAGTGTTGTTAAAACTACAAACAAAAAGACGTTTGTTTCAGCATTGCAATAGAAATTCTATTTCTGGTTGTTTTGCAGTCCACTCTCAAAGTGGCTGGTCTCCATTTAGCCTTTTCTGGTATCCTTGTTTTTAGTTCACAAATTAAAATCCAAATTCTAAGAAACCAGTCTGCAGCTTGTTTTTTATCAGCTAAAATTGTTGACCACTGTGAGCATGTCAGTCTTGAGATACGGCAGCCAAAGAGCTGGACTCCAGGGAGGACGAGTTGGAGCCCAGTGGAGCTGCAGGTGCATTTTAGGAAAAAAAAAAAGAAAAAGATTTGCTGTGAAAAGCATCATGGTGAGAGGGGAAATGTGCACTCGTCCCTCTCCCATCTGATGTTCATGATTCCTCTTCCTGGCAGAAGTCAAAGGTCACTCCCTGAATCAACACTGGAAACAAAATAGTCAATTCAAAGCCACTGAAGTCCACCTAAAGAAAACCAACTTGCCAGCGGGAATCGTCAGAGCATGACGTTTTTATCAAATCTTCTTGTTTGCCTTTTTCCATGAGAAAGTTGGGAGCTCTTGGACAGGCTCCATGTGCTCCCAGCTCTGTACCTAAAGACAGTGCCTCCCACAAAAAGTGCTCCTTCGTCATTTGATTGGACTCAAGGACAGCTGCCCTTCCCATGGTGCTCATGTTCCTCCCCCATCCCTGGGGGTGGTGGTGGGAGGGGGGGTGCAGGTTTGACTGTACAAAAAAGCGGGACAGAGTCAGAGCGACGGCAAGAGGGTGAGACCGAATTAGAGAGACATCTGCTTCTCATCTTTATGGGAACTTTTCCTCCAATCCCGGAGATCGGGAGTCCCCCAGACGGAACACACCAACTCCTCCGAGGCTCGCAGTTCCTTAAGACTCCCCCAGGTCTTGTTTGTTTCAGTTCAGAATAAAACATTTCAGTGGCTGCGTCTCTATTAAGCCTCCAATAAAACAAAAATGGTCTTACACTTCTGTAGGAACGCTGGTATGAGATGACTGAAAGCCTCACCATCTTGCAGTCATTGTTGCCACCGTGCCTGGAGGGCATCTCTCTGTTTATTTTCACCTGATTAGTGCTGCTCATTTTCATAAGTTCACGGCTTGGGGGTGTGGGGAGACCCGGCAGCCACTTGTGTTGACCGTCACAGCATCTCCAGAACTCAACAGCTCTCTTAGAACTGCCGCAGCTCACCAAGTCCACACCCATGTCTTGAACTCCCCTCTGATTTTGGTCCAGTTTTCAATTTTCTGAACACAACTGTGAGAAAAAAAAACAACAAAGTTGCAGAACAATTTGTGAATTATCTGAAAGCAATCACGTCTGTAATCAATTTTTAATATTTCTAAAAGTCAGAGTTTTGGAGGATGTTCTGTTCTTTTTCAGAGTTATGCTCTGGACGGGACAGAATAGATTTGTAAACAAATTCTTAATATCAATGCTGATTAGCTAGATGTATTACAGGAATTAAAAACAGTGACTTTGTGGGAAATTGAACAGAAAGTAAAAACTCTACATTTTAGTGAGTTATTTCTCTCCTTAGCATCTTGTTATTAGGCATATCAAGCAAAGAATTTGCTTACTTCAAACTTGATTCTCATAACCCTATTGTATTTATTTACTTATTTTGTGATTTGTAATGGAAAATTGGACTGCGTTCACAAAAAAAAAAGAATAGAAAAAAAAGTTCTTCATGAATGGATAGTCGTTTCAGTTTGATTGTGGAAAGCGGGAACGTTTTCCAAGGTGTCAATTTTCCCTGAAATTGCTTCAAATTTCAGTTAATTTACATCGAATGGACACTTTTAAGACTCGGCTGTTTTATCCACCCTGGTGGTCCTCATTTATCTGTCCCCTCTGGGCAGAGCACCATCTGAGATTGGCTGTCTCCATCATCTCCCTGACGGACAGCAACACTTAGGCGTAAACAGACGCACACATTGTGCTGAGTAATTAAAACTTCGGTCCCCTTGAGATTATTAAGTAGCAGTGGCAATCTGAGGTGCATAAACATTTTCATGGAATCATATTGTGATGCAGAATTCATTTCACTGCCAAACTTTCATTGGATGTTTTATTTATTGTTTTAAGCTATTAACTTTCCTTAACTCTTTGACCTCCACCCACCCTCTCACTCTTCTGATCTCATTTCCTTGTTTCTTGTTCAACAAGCTATGTTGCTACTTGAGCGAATGTATTTCTCTGTGCACAAATAAATCTCAGGGCACAGTTTTGCTCTCCTAAAGTTTGTGTATGCACATGAGCACAGATGAACTTCACCTAAGGCTGGGACCTAGTCGTGCTATTTAGGTCCCACTTAGTTGTGTTTCTCTTACTGCCTTAGTAAAACATGGTCGTATAGGTTCTGTTTGTCAAACTAACAATAGGTGGTTCCAGATTGACTGTATTGTTCCTAATTGGTTAGTGCTTTCAAATATTTCTGTCTCAGCTAATTTTTTGGAGGGGACTAAATTTTGACATAGAAAAATTATTGAAGTAAAGATTTTTTTTTTATTTCAGGATATTTTATCCTTTTTTTTAATGATAAATAAGGACAATCTCTAAATGTCTACAGCCTGCTGTAATTTAATGTTTAAAGTCCCACTCCAACCATCTTTTGATCTATTGTAAAAGTTTTTTTTTTTATTAGGATTTTGTTGTTTTTAGCCTTAATAATAATAAAAAAAACAACTATGTTGTTTTGTAGAGTGGCAGTAGTTTCTTAGAAAGGTCACCTCTGAGTTGTAGCCAACAGCACAAGCAACACCACCCCCTCCTCCCATCACCTGTAACTGAGCTACATACTCTTTTGCTTGCTTACAACCCCTCACAACCTAACATTAGCTATCCTGCCACACAGTTTTAAGCCAGATTCCAGCTCGGACGAGGAAAACGATAATGGGTCTAGTCGTCTACAGGTGGAATGGAGCAGGAAGCGGAGCTTGCTGCAGTAGCTTCCTCATCACAAATACAATCTTTTGTAAATTACATTTTTTTTTTCAGCTTCTGATTTATTTCTTGAATAAGGAAATGAGAAATTAATTTCATAATGAGAAAAATGCTGCAAGAACATGCTGAAAAACCCCCAAAAACAATTTCCATCGGAATTGGTCTTTAATATAATGAAAAACAAATGTTAAAACTACAGATGTGCTGTTTCTTAGTCCTCTTTCACAGTATTTAAAAGAAATAGCTTTTGTAAGAACATTCACTGTGCTTTATAAAACATTTAAAGATGTTTTTTTCCCTTTATACTGCAATCGGGGTAAGTGATCACGACTATATGTTTATCATTATACTTACCGTACTTATCATGCAGCTGCATTGCATTAAAGCTCATTTAATGGCATTTTTGCAATAATTACATTATTATTCCACAAATACCATCACATTACCACGGTATACTTTGCAAATGTGCTTAAAAGTGTGCATGTAGAAGCTTTTTCTCTTACATGTAGAGGAGGATAGACTCATAATGGTCAACTGCAAGCTTAGGTGAAAGTATGCCAATCTGATTGTGTCAATGTTGACAAAATATTTCTGAATTTTTATAACTGATATAATCTTTTTTTGCAATCATTCTGAATCCCCAATATGTTTTTTTTTTATGAATTAGATTCACTGTCCCTAAATTGCTGAAATATATTCTCTAAATACAAAAGAACATGTCATTTTTTTATAACTTTTAAACCTGCAGCTATCCATTTGCCTTTCATCCACAGCAGTGACTGTTTTTTTTTAAGTCTGAGTAATTATATTTAAGAAGAGAGTTTTATGCATCACCTCATGAACTCATAATTTTGCTCCACGTGAAACAATTTAATGGGGTTATTGCACAGTTTGTGCCACTTTTCTCCTAAAAATACATCTCCTTTTACTTCTGTATTACAGTTTGTGTTAGAAAACAGTTTGCTCTGATAACAGTGCAGCTGCTAAGCTTTTTTTAAATGTAGAAATATGCAAATAACAGCAGGTACATGTCCTAACCAAATTATTTCCCATGATTCAGGATGAAAGTTTGACAGCAAGAGAGAAACATTACAAGACTATAGCTAATATTTTAAATTTGGAAACTGGAATTAACCATGTTACTATGGCGTGACATGGTGCCCTTTAACTTTAAATAGTATATAAACAAAAATAACATTTTTCTGGTTTTAACAGTGCAATGATTCAGACACAGCTGTGAAAAACAGATTCTGGCATTGACTGATTCATGACACATCCAGACGAAAATAGCTTCCATCTGTCTGTTAGCTAACAGGACGGCTTCCTCAGAAAATGTAACAATACTAACAGAAGAACAGAGGAGGAATAAAAACAGGATGACACCTGTCAGCCTTGGACATAAAAATAAAACTTCAGAATTGCCAGGAAGTGTAAACAGGATTTGACATGTTTAAAATAAAAGAGCGTGTTGTGATATGATGTTAATCACCGCTTAGGAGTTTGTGTTTTTGCTTATGGCCGAAAACACTTCCTATTTACCAGCTACTTTCAAAATAGCCTCAACAGTTGCACGAAACATTAATGAGTCATGTAAGCTAATTAATGATAGGAAGTCAGGGTTAGGTGTCAAATATTGCCGTATCCTGTTTGGGTTGGCTGACCAGGTGGTCTGTCATGAGCAAAAATCACATCACCGCTCAGAATTCTGCTGTTCAGACTGTCCTCTGCTTTTGCTCTGATAATTATAAAGAAAAATAGAATTTAAAGTGATGCTTGAGATCTCCTGTCGGCAACAGAAACCCTGAAGGCGTCTAGCTGTTAATGAGGTTTTTTTTCAAAGTAAGGCACTCCCTGGTTCTCCACCTTCCCCTCAAAGGCCCCACTTTGGAGGAAACCAAAGTCGCCACAGCAATGATGAATGGACATCATTAATGTTCATCTGTTTACCTTTACACCGCAATCTGGGAAAATGAGGGGTCATGTGCAATAGGGAAATGTTACTTACATTTGTCCCCCAGTTACTTGGAGCTACTTTTTCACAACATCAGGAGTCTCAGCTCCATTTAATTCTCCACTCTCGAATTGAAGAAAAGGATCACATTTCTCCTTTAGAGAAATTATTTGACCAACCTTTTTATCTCTAAATTCCAGAAACATTCCACTTTTTCATGATAGAAAACTCCACCAGACATATCTTTCTTTTTTATTTTTAAGAGTTCATATATTTCTTATATAAATGTTATAAAACCCTGCAGGAGCAACAAAAAAAAAAGAACCTCAAGGTTGTCTCAGAGCGATCTGTCTCTGTCGAAGCAACCCACATTATCACTCAACCACCAGGTTTGCTTGTCTTATCAGCATGTATTTATAGTGCAAACAGTTTGAGTGATCTTATTAAGCCCTATCAGCTTTTGCACCTTTAAAAACACAGATAGATCACGGAACAGATGGCGGGACAGCGGTGGGAATCTGTCTCTGTCCTGTGTGCAAACATATTCTGTGTGGCTGCTGCAACAAAGAGGCGAACAATGGTATCAACTCTAAAAATGATTTAAAAAAATATATAAATATTCTAAGCTGTTTAATCTTTTAAAGATGATGAGTAATCAAAAATATTTCCCAAAACTTGATGTCAATTAAAAAGTATCCAAACAAAACGGCTCTAACACTTAAATGTTCTAAACTCTGTTTTAATTTTTTTGCCTCTATTCAGTTCTGAAATTGCATCTCTGCCTTGTGAAAAGCCAATTTAAAAAGAAAAATCTGCACAGTGGCATGACTAAAATCTGGTGATGCTATGACAGACAAACGTGCTTGTTGAAGGTTCTTGTTTAGAAAACACTGCACTCCTGAGTGTGGGCTGTTTAATAGCAAAAGGCTGTGCAGCCATTCAGCTCTCTTGGAGGAATGTGTGGAAGCCCACATGGAATCCTTTGGTTCTGCAAACCAAAGGATTTCTGCAAACACAGAAGTCCCACACTGAAAAGAAAAGTAACTCAATGTGTCAACAGTAATGGAATCTCCTTTAATGTCTCAGCAAACTTGTGTAAGAGTGAAGATCTCTTTGCAAGCCGGATGGAGACACCAATGACTCTACCATCCTTGTCAGCGCGAAAAGGATCTCTAAATGTTTACCTTTCTAAAGTAGTTCTCCCAGAACTTTCAGCTCAGAGGCTACCTCTTCAAAATCTGTGTTGTAAATCACCTGCGCTGCTGGGAAGTCTGCAACCAAAGCATCATCTCACGCAGAATCACACATGGAGCGGCTTGCATTGAGTTCTAAGGGAAGAGAGGGAGGAGATTGAAATAACCAGCTTTAAAAAAAAGTGTGGAGGCAATTAGGCATTTTTGAAGTGTTGTCTTTCTACCGGCTTGAGCTCAGAGCAGGACAAGAAGCCCCCGGAGCAACTTTTACGCACGGTTTTTGAAAGGATTCTTTGCTTGAAATGTTAGACTTTTCCCATGTTTTTGACACATTTTGAGTTCTTTGTTTGCCCTTCGCAATGAATTGCTAATGTAATTTTTTTCTCATTTTGATTTTTGTGATATTCATTCTGCTTTAAGACCTCTTTGTCTCCGGGGCGCAATCATCAGCGCGCGCAATCTTCTTCAGGTTACACGCAGCAGAGAAGCTACGTGACGCCTGACGCAACTCAATCTGGGAGCGGATGACTTGGAAACTCCCGATCAGCATCTTTTTTCCTTCTGAATGAGCTGATTTGGGGACACTTTTGTTGGATTTTATTTTTTTCCATTTTGATTCTAAAGCGTTGGAAGAGATCAGCCGCTCTACGCGCCCAGACAACGCGACATGAACCCTGGTTTTCTAATCGAGACTGTGGTGGCACTTCATCTGCTCCTCTCACCTGCGCAGGTATGTGTGTGCCACGAAAGTGTGACTATATCAAAAAGTCTTACACTTTCTTTTGAATTGTAAGGAGATAGTTCACTTATATTGAAAGCTGTAAAAATGGTGCGCTCTTTGGTGCGTCAAAGTGGTTTTTTGTTCAAATACAAAAGCTGACTCATCACAGATCAGTCATGTCCGTCTTGGATAGCTCATCTCATTCATAAGGTGAAACGTGACAAACTGCATCACCCTGAAGCGACGTGAGTCAGTTATATTTTGGTGAAACTTAGTAAGCTTATAATTACAGCAGAGTCATGCTTTGGAGGCTTCCACTGTGGGAACAGTTAAAGACAGATTCACTGTCTGGAGAGAACTTGAAGGGGAAAAATTAAAATTTGATAGCTTTTTACAGTTTTTAAGGGCAGAAAATCCTTCTGAGTTTTCAAATTGAACATTTTCTGCACCTGCAACTTATTCCTTTCATTCTTTCTTTTTTGGTGCACAGTTTATTCAACTTGCAATGCCTCAATGAACTTATGGAAAGATGATCAGTGTGTGTATGAAGATGATTTACTGTAGGAAGAAGATATCAGTTTCACAAGACAGTACAATGGTGCCCTGTTCTCCACTGCTTGGCATTGCTTTGAAGCCTCTAATGAAAAATCTTACAGAACAAGGCAAGCTCAAAAAGCCTCGGAAAAGACTCTTTCATTGGCTTATGCGGCGTCAGCATTGCCTGAAACACGATGAGCCATTAGAAAGTGGGACTTTTGCCACTTGATGCTCAAGTTCTTTAAACAATTCAGTGTCTGATTTCCAAGTTGCTTCTGATCCTTCTCACGTTTAATGGAAAAATCAGCCCTTTTCCCTTCAGCACGAGCACCACTAACTGCTGCTGTCTCTTTGGTCACATTCACTTTTAACTGTTCCACATCACCGTTTCACAAACTGGACATTTTTGTTGCAGCTGGGAGTGTGTGGGAGAGGCATGGTTTACCACATTTCTTCTAATCCTCATAATCAGCTCATGGCCAGCTTAACCAAAACAGGAGTGACAAAACCCAGGGGCCTCAACATGAAGCAGGTTAAATGCCCCCGCTGTCAGAGGACTTGTGGTAAATATGGGTAGTGCTGTCCCAGAGGCTCAACACCCAATCTGTCAGATCACATGAGGTTTTTCTTGAGGATCTGAGGTCCAGATTCTTCTTTCAACCAAAGGAAGGTGATCCCTTTGAAAGATTATAATGGATTTTTCTTTTAAGTCACGAGAAATAATCTAAATAAAATACGTGAAATAATGTAAATTAATAAAATAAACATTTCATTGTGTTTTAATGAGGTGCTTTGTTAATGCATTGCATGTCTATATTGATATACTGGACTTCCTATATTTAAATCTTCGAAGACTTCACTCAAGACATGTTCCATGCATCATCAATTCTATTCAGATTTATTTCAAAACAACACATTAACCCTTTCAGGAAATTATTTTCATCTGCTTTAAAGTTTTGCACCTTCAGCTCATTTCCTGCATTGTGTGTTTGCCAGCAGTCACCTGCTGTCACATGGTTTTGACTCTTTCAAATGGGCGTTTCTCATCAGCAAATGTGCGGGACTCTGTTGTCACATAAATATCTTTGACATTGTGCATGAAACTCTTTGTACTCCAAATTTATAACTTCCAAAGAGCAGATTCATGAGGGATTTACGGATTAAGGGTCATTTTTTCCACCAGATGTGATGTAATGAGGGAGCTTTGGTTAATTATAACATCTGTATTGGTGTCCGATTTTGGATGTAATTGTTCTTTATATTAATTTGATTGAGTGTTATAACTATTATATCTTAATATTTTACAGATTTTGAGTGAAACTGATGTAAATTCCTGTTTAAAGCAAAGCCAAAACTGCTTTTATTTGTGTAACTCTTTAGTGGTTTGGTTCTAAATGAGCATAGTGAGTCTTGGCACAGCAGTGTAGTGTCCTTCACCTCCCTTTTCCCTTTTTACTGTCATTTTCACTGGGAGTTTTAACACAGGTGGTATTTTCCATCAAGGTTGCACTATCCAGCATTTCCAAGAAGGGAAATAGGAAGTTTGGAGGCAGGTCCACAACGCAGGAGTCAAATATTTCTGCTATGAAAAGAATTCCAGCCAAAGATAGTGATTAAGTCTTTTCTGGCAAATGCTCATGAAATGCTTAGCACCCAACCAGCCCTTATTTTTGTGATAAAGACAGTTCCTGACAGACTCATGACTTCTTTGCCAGAATATGTTTGTAAAAAAAAAAAGAAGGCAAAACTGCTGTTCACAGGTCCCTGCGGACATTGCGTTAAACAGGTGTTTCCTTTACGTCACCATCAGAAGCAAAACAATACATGAGGCTAGCCATCTGCATCACACATATGTGTTTGTGTTTACCCTCTTTTTTCATGGTTAGGGTCATGTTTGGTGTGGTATCGAATTTCCAGGTGCTTTTATGAGCGATTAATCTGATTTCTACAGAATTAAAAGCATCTGCTGTTGTCCTGGTGCAGCTCCGTTATCAATAAACAGACACCGAAAAGTCAAGCCCTGCTTCTCTTCATGTCTCTGGCTCTCGTGTGGCTGCACATCACTCCAGATTACTTATCTGGACATAAAGCCATGTAGTTGCAGTGCTGTCTGATAAGAGACCTATTTGTGCTGTTTTGGTATTTCTCTGCAGTTGTAAAGTTCTGGCCCAAGGGAGAGTTGCAATTGCTATCAGGAAATATGGATTTCTCCTTACTCTTGTGGAAAGAGGGGAGAAAGAGGGGGGTGGTGCTTGGGGCAGCCGTCTACTCAGCAAGCTTTAATCTCACATCTGGATGTAATTTACTCTGGTTTACAGAACAACGTTTACTGTAATGGAGGCCACAATTACCACCGGTCAACGTTATCTGAAGACCCGTGTCATGTGTGTGTATGTTTGTGGATGGGGCGCACCGTTTACACAGCAGTTGTGTGTTTACGTCTGTATCTTTGGGGAGACATTTGCACATGCATTAATGGAGTTATGCTGAGGAAATTGTGTTATTTTAAATCAAAACTCATATAGATGTTTATATCTGCCCACTTCGTTTGACCCTAAAAATGACAAACGAACGTGTGATTTTTTTCAATTGAACATTATAAAAACTAAAAGTTTTGTGTTAAATTACTGGTGTATATTTGGACTTGACTTGCTTGAAAAAACATTTTAGGTGCAAAAATTACACCTTCAACACATACTATTTTATCTTTTTCAGGAAAATTTGCTCCCTCTTGAAGTAGTATTCGTAAAAAAGAAAACCTCATTCACTTCAAAAAGTTCCTTTCACTTGGTTACCTGAGAAATGATGGTGACACGTGCACCACATGTTCTGCTGACATTTGTTGCTGTTCTGTAAGTGGCTTGTGGTCACATGTCCTGACCTGACCACCCTGGAGACCCAGCTGGATGCTTTCAGTGCTGTAATGACATTACTGACTTTGTGAGTTCACCTGCCATGTGTACACAAAGCAGAACCTGCCTTTGGTTTTTAAAAAGTCCACGTTCATGGGGGTGGTGATTTGAAATCTGGATTGGGAGAATGTCTCATCCACCAAAGTGTCCGTGTTTGTGCTAGCGGGCTTTCATCCTTGTAGTGAAACTTATAGGGAAGCTAAATTGCACACTCCTCCTTGCGCATCCTCGGAATCAGCAATTCATTTGACGGGGATAAGCAAGTAAACATGGCGGCATGTTATCCCCGGCGTGTTTACTCGGGCTGTCACCCACACAAGTGAACCAAAGCTTAGAAGAAAACGATGTCCAGTGTAGGCTGACCCACTATTAACCCCAGTCATGGGAACTGCGATGGGGATTTCCCGGGACGCAGCCAAATCACTCACGCTCTCCTGACGTGTACCAGAGTAGTTTACTGACTCTGATTTATTTTTAAAAAAAATCACAGTGGTTTAAGAGAGGATTAAGAAGTTTGGCTCTGGAGCAACAATGCACTAATGCGGCCAGTGAACTATCCTATATTTTTTTGTATTTGACATAATATTTTGGTATTTCTTTTCATTAAATCCAAAAGAACTGAAACAGCATAAGTCAATGCCACACACTATCCTATATTTTTTTGTATTTGACATAATATTTTGGTATTTCTTTTCATTAAATCCAAAAGAACTGAAACAGCATAAGTCAATGCCACGCGCACACTTGTTTAGCTCAGCCAGCGGTGCCATCGAGACAGCCCTGAGACTATCAGCCATGACTGTAGCTCTCACAGGATGCAGTGTGGAAAACAGCTTACCTAACAACAGGATGCTCTTTGCCTTCATCCACAAAAAAACTCATCCTTTCTGCTTAAAATAGCAAACGTGTATCACGGTTCTTCAAATGCTTGATGGAGCCTCCTCCGAAATAATGGTTTGTTAGCTTTTATTCATCAAATATAGTTCTTTAGCTTCACTTAAAAATGTGTTTATCATATTTAATAGGCTCTTTAAAATGCCTTTGTGGAAACTTTTAAGAGAGAAACCCATGCTGGTGTTTGGATTCAACAAAATTAGCCTGAAATGTCGCAGAAAACTCATTTATTTGAGTCATGTCTTTTTAAAGAAACGTACAATTAAAAACAGATTATTTTGGCACATTTCAGTGCAACCTACTGCAAATTGAGCATCAGCTCCCCAGCATGACCCTCAACAGAGATAGAAATCTTAAAAACAATTAATCACGTTAAAGTTTTTGCTCCCTACGCACGCTGCCCTTCCTCTGACAGATGGAATAAGAACGCAGGCTGAAGATGACGCAGGTCAGCTGTGTGGGACTGCAGAGTAATGAGGTTCGGGGCCTCTGAGGCCTGACAGCAGGAGCCCAGGGACCCAGCAGGAACTCAGATCTGCTTCAGACTACAGTGAAGACTTTTGGCAGGCAGGAGACCCAAATGACTTTACAATCGAGCGCACAGAGTGTAGCACGTCAGCTTAGCTCCCGTTGAGACGGCTGCAGGACTTTCAGTTAGCATCCAGTCACTTCACATAACTCCCCTTCACTCAACACTCTGCTAAAGAGAACAAGTAGATCTCAGACGAAAGAAATACAACGACAAGAAGTACCTTGTATCCTATTAATTTTGGCTTAACGTTTTCCAGTGTCAATATTACTATGAAAACAACTAAGAAAATTGAGATTTTTGTGATTTTAATAACATTAAAATGTAAAATAAAAATAAAAAACCTTTTATGGCCAAGTTTGTTGTCTCATATCACATTTTATTCTTTTAATTTTCACTTTTCTGCTCTAGTTAATGTTTTTTAATTAAAAAATAATACTAAAACATGATGAGGTTACTTCAATTCCCTGACAAGGTTTTAAAGGAAATGAAAGAAAATCCTTGGACAGCGGTTCTACTTATGTGCTTTGTGATTTAAATGGTAGTGTTTCTATGTGACCCGGACCACCTTCACTCATCATCAATCAGCTAGTCCTGTAAGTGTGATGAGGAGGACAGAGTAAATGTATGTGAGGATCCTCAGGCGGCATTATTATTTTCTAAGTTCTCAGAGAAAAGTTAATAAAATCCTCTCCACCTGAACTCATTTTAAACTGCCTGTGATACCAGAATCTCCCAACCAACCCCCGAAAAAAGAAGTAATTTTGATGTGTCAGAACCTCACAGTGCGAGTGACATTTAACAATAACTTAAAGTGAACTGTGACTTTCCCAAGCGGTGTGTTGGAATATTCTACAAATGGAGTTCATGTCCCGCTGAGTTTTTGTGCAGCCGACACAGTTCAGTGAACGCCTCTCTGCAGAGCAAAGCTGCTGTCAGAGGAACAGCTGTACATGTTGGCTAGATGACGAGCCACATTTCCTCTAAAGCAGGGAGGACTGAACGTGAATGAGTGCCTTAAATGTACGGCTGTACTTTGGGGATTTCTAAGGAGTCTGTCATGGAGTATTTTATGCAGCACAGAAGACGGATCGCTTCTAAACAAAAAAAAGAAAGGGCTTCCCAGCCACTCATCTGAGTTTTACACAAAACCCCTGAAACACACCACTTGAAAAAAGAACTGCTGAGTTTAGTAGTGTGCTGACATATTCTACTTTCATCCTCCAGCTCATTTTGGTTTATTACAGGAAAAGGATGCCCTTTTGAAACAAAACTGGAACAAAGCACAACAGTTTTTATTGCCAGTATTTGGAAAGTCCTTCTGTGTCTATTTCTAGCTAAAAGATGAATTATTGTCCACCCACTAGTATGAACATTGACAGCTTAGATTTAAATGTTATTAAAAGTGTGTCACAGAAAAATTGGAATGTGATGGGAAGAGACTGCGGAAGCAGGTTATCCGTCGCCCGTCCTGTGCTTCTGCTGCAGGGCATTTGATCAAATAAAGAATTCCCGTCCTGAGTTGGAGTCAAATAGAGGTTTTGTGTTTTCCCAGGCGAATGAGAAATTTACTTTGTTTACTGTGGGATGATGGGAAAAATCAGGACGAAGGGGGAAACCATCAATGAGAAAATAAATAGAGCTGAATCTTACACCACAGGAAACAGGTTTTGAACCTAAACACTTGGACACACAGTGGAGCGAGACATATGTATATGAGAGACTGGATCTGCTGCTCGTCAAAAAGGCTCGTCTCCTCATGTAGTTCCTGCAGTCACCAGTAGAGGACCCAAAACCTCCAGGTTACAGACAGTTCTCTGCAAAGTGGAGCTACTTTTCTAACAATTTATTCTTCTGTGTTTTGCAGAGTCTATCTTTACCGAACACAAACAGTACAACAGAAGGTAAGCTTTAAAGTTTTTAATTATGTTTGTAATATAGATTATAAAATGTGATAATCTTGTTTCTACTGTCACTCTTACGTATTGTTCTTTAAACACTGTTTACAAGTTTTAGAAATAAACAGCTATTTTCATTTGATGTGACATCTTAAAGGACAGGTTTTATGCCTCCCCCAAGAAAAAGTTCACGACTGAAGACTTGAACTCTCATTTAGGGGACATTATAACAGAATGAAGATAAGCGGTCAAAGCAACTGCCTATTTTACTATCTGTTTGCGTTGTACAACATTATAGTTCATGCCCTCAAATCCCTACCAATAGATGCTTCCCCAGCCATCTCCTCCCAGTCTGTCTGCTTTTATAAACAGCTGTTGTGGTGTCAGGCTCCATTTGCTGACCTCTGGAGGTCATTGCAATCCCAGAGGTGCCTGCGGGGCAACTCGGCTCCAGCTCCAGCAGGGTTCTGTTCATGGCCATGTTTCCAATGTTTGTTTTTTCTTCCTTCTGTGTTTGGCTACAGTCGTCCCTGTTCTTCCTTTGCAGCAAATGGGACACTTTCACACATGTACTCTCACAGGAAAGTGCTCCGTGTACTACACAAATGTTTTTATTTTAAAATGAAAAGGCATGCTAATGTAGAATGATGGGCTTTAGGTTTCTGTTCACATCCCCCTTTTTTTCCCCAATACTCTTATAATTACTGACAGCTTTTGTTTTTCTGCTCCACGCTGCTAGTTTATACAATAGTCTTAGTGGATAGTTTTAGTCTGTTGTCTTCCCTCTCTAGCATACTTAAAAAAACTAGTAGTTTTCTGATTTTCTTTCTTTATTCATTTTCCATTTTCTACCAATTCTCACCTGTATCTGAAAGCAACCTTTGACATGTTGTACACCGTCATCTAGAACACCTAAATATGAACAGACTTTGGCTGCTCTCCATTTATTAAACTGAAAACTTTCTCTTTGTATCCAGTTCCAATCTAATTTTAAATCTAATTTTAAGCCAGATAGAAACTCTGGATTTATACTTTAAACAAGGGGTGTCAAACTCAATCGCACAGGGGGCCGGAATCCAAAACACACCTTGGGTCGCGGACTGAACAGGATAAACATTTGTTGAACACTCGAAAACGAAATTTATAAAGCTTTAAAAATGTAACTTTAACATGACTATAAAAAAAACAGGCAGGAATAATATTAAATAATAATAACTACTTTTCTGTCTGTAAAAACATATATATTTTTGAAATTATACAAGTTAGTATACTAAGTGCAAGATAACACCGGGTCATTAATAACAATAATAAAAAAAAAGATCCAATGATCTCAGATTTAACTACCCAGAGGGCCGGATCCGGCTCCCGTGCCTTGACTTTGACACGTGCTTTAAACCGTTGATCTTGCTACAAAATTTTGCTCGTCTGTTTGATCTTTATTTTAACACATTTTTATTGCTCCTATCATAGACAATTTGTTCTTAAAAGTGAACATTTACCTTATTTACCCCGTATTCTTATGTGAACAAAACAATGTCTCAAATGACAACCACTGGATGCTTTAAAATCTTATAGTGGCTCATCCTTTTATTCTCATTTTTTAGTGGTGATGTTTCAAGAAGTGTGGGGTCGAAGTTTCTGCCGGACCATTGAAAAGCTGGTAGAGGTGGTGCAGGAATATCCAACTGAGGTGGAGCACATCTACAGCCCCTCTTGTGTGCCCCTGGTGAGGTGTGCTGGATGCTGTGGCGATGAGAATCTGGAGTGTCATCCCACTCGCACCACAAATGTCACCATGCAGGTAAGATCGGAACATTGTCTCACAAACCATTCAATCCATTGTACGATCTTCCGCCGGTGGTAATATTTTTACTAATGTAAGGTCATTGTTTTGCCCAGCTTTTGAAAATCAGGCCGTCAGAGTCCGGTCAAGAATATGTTGAGATGACATTTGTGGAGCATCAGACATGTGAATGTAGGTAAGAAAACAAGAAAACTATTTTTTTTTTCATATCATGAAATAAAATATTATCTATCGCTTGATTGAAACTGCTTGAAATTAATGTCACTGCCATTCCACATATTTACAACAATTTATTTCATACTTTATCTTGCAAGAAACACAAGTGTTTGCGAAAGAACCCTTAATATATGGGAAAACCTTGTAGTTTAGAAATAAAAACGACAAGGTTCAATTATATTTTTGCACTTTTTATGGATCTTCATAGCAAACCAGACCTTGCATCACTGGTGGAACAACAAACAAATCAATATTTTCTGAATCCTTATTGACAAAAAGTTTAGCATTATGTCATAACAATAAGCTATTCTTTAAATAGAAAATGTCTCAATAATTAATGCCACGTTGCTTACAGTCTCCTTTAAATCATTTAGACAGGGAGGATATAGCATACAGGTACAGTGAAAACAGGCAAAGTCCAGTAGAAATGTACCAAACTGCTAGAGGTGTTTAAATCCAGTGGATGCTTCGCTGTGTAGTTATTTTTATAATAATAAACATAATTTCCATGAAGTTTGGTTTACATATTTTTAACTACTTCTAAACATTCTCTGCCTGTTTTAATTTACTATTTTTTTTCTTAGAGTCAGAAAACCTGTCATTATGGTGGAAAGGTAAGATTTTATTTATTTTTCTGTTGTTGTTTTTATAAAACTGAAAATGGGGCCTTATGGATAATTTGATATTGTGTGAAGGAAAAGGCGTAAAGGAAGAGGAAGGAAAAGAAAGGAAAGACAGAAAACCAAAGAGTGTGACAGGTGAGGAAAACAAATAAGACTGAGATAATTTGCCCACTAGGAGTATTTAAAGGTTTTCTCTCTGTGCCGCAGATGCCAGATCCCTCGCAGGTAACTGCGGTGGTGACCCCACCCTCTGTTGCAGCATGGCTCGTTATATACTTCCAGCCCAGTGACAACATCAGAGTCTCGTTCAATCATCTGTCAAAACCGCATCTGCAGTCAGAGGCTCAAACAGCTGGGATGATCTGCTGACGTGCTCTCTTGCCGATGGGCAGGGTGTTTGTGATGACCAGGAAGTGTGTTTTGATTGGTCAAGACTCTACTGCTACTCACCTGATGCAAAAGGACATCCCTGGGAGCCAGTGCAATGTAGGACAGAACAGACTGATGTGTTTTCCATTCATACAAGTTATTTTTGTCAGTTATTATTATTTTTGTTTGGTATTTAAAGGTGGATACACTTGTTAAAAGACTATATATATATTTATTAACTCAACTGAATATAGTTTGACCAGCAGCCTTAAAGAAATAGTTATCATTTTTTAAAGATTTTATTTAACACCTAGACCTGTGCTTGTTGGACTGAATGTAAGTGTCAGTGAGACTACATTGTACTTGTAATAAAGAAATGTCTCCATCTGGTGTTCAAAATGGATTTATATGGAAGTATTATATTAACTGACACATTTATCAATGGATTTGGTCAAAAGACTGAGCAGTCTTTCATTTATGGTGTTGTCAATGTGTTAAAATCTTGTTTCTATGATTTCTAAAAACAACAAACTATAATTCAGGAATGTTGGGAAATAAGGAAAAACTGGGCTTGAAAAAAGTTCAATTTGTTAACATGTATTCTATAAACACAACCAATACTTCTTATCAATATGACAATTAAAGACTTGAGTTTTTAAATTGATTTTTTAATGTAGTAACATTGATTTTTTTAAAACCAATAATGTTAGAGGAGTGCTGCGTGCAGTGTTCATCCTGCTGACACAAGACTCTCATAACCCCACACCACAGGAGACTTCCTCTGTCTGCTTTTTGGGCTTCACTGTGGAAGGGATCAACTGTGATAGTTGTGTAAAATTATATCATTTGGTTTATTTCCTTGTTGTGTATCATACAAAAAAAGTTTTGAGGTTGTTCTTTTCCTTTTAAATATTTATTTTGTAATAAAAGTCTTATGTCTGACATACTTCTTTTTGAGTTGTTTTCATGAATAATTTAACAGGTAATAAAACATATTACTTCACCAACATTGCCAGATTCATTTTTACTGTAACGAAATGAAAAATAAAAATTTTCTCGACAAACTTTTTTCTCCGAAAATTAAAATAGGCATAAATAGTTGAAAATTTGAGGAAACTGATTTTATTCCTTTGACCCCAAAATGTTAACGATAATTAATTTGTGCATTGTATTTTTTGTACCGCTCTTTATAATAGGTTATTAAATTTGGATGCAAAATGTGTTTTTTATTCAAAAAAGGAAGATATTAACGTTTTATAGGTAATTGTTTCTCATAGTTTTTTTTTTATATAATGTAATTTTTTTGTTTTATGATGTGACCATAATGACTTAAATTATGTTTAGGCTATATTTATTTAAAGTACTGCAGCCAGCAACATAAAATATATGCTTAACAATCATATATAATTCGATCTCTGATAGAACAATGACATTTATGAATAAAATATGAAGTTAAAGGTGAGATGTGAGTGAATAAAGAGTCCTTTTTTTTCTTCTTCTCTTTTTTTCACGTTTTCTGACAGAAAAAAGACGAGACCCGGATCTCACCCCGTTTCCCTAGCAACCGCTTCAAGGAGTCACGTTTAACTGGTCAATTGTTCCCTTTGTAATGTCTTACAGGAGCCTGTAGGTTCTCGTTTTCTTAAAATAATTACAAACTATTTAAAAAAGTAATTACATTTTTAATATATATTTCTAAGAAATACCAATTTAGAGCCGAGATATGTTTAATTGAAGATTTTGTGTCAAAAGGAACAAATAATCATGTTTACCTGTAAGACCATGTAAGGGTAACAACACATATCTCACATTACAAATTTGTATCTGAGGGTCGCTAACGTTAGCTGCACCGGAGTCGAAGATCTGCGGTCGCACCTGAATCTCGGATGCCTTTCTAATCGGATATTTGTGTAAATCAAAAGCTAAATGGGTACGTATTGCAAAAGCAGTACTTTCATCCATCTAACTAATAAACAAAGAGCAGTTAAATGCTAAACGTACTATCATTAGCATTACAAGCACACTGTGCTAATGGCTAAAATAACGAGGGATCATTTAACAAGGAAACCGTCCGTTTGCGAGGACACTTGTAGCAGCTAATGTTACTGTCAATAACCATTTAGCTTATCTTTAAAAGCTAGTTTCTCACTGAAGTGGTACTAAACCAAATTGCGGCCCGTGTTAACAACAGAGGAAAGCAAAGTCCCGCTTGCAATCACAGCATGTTAGCTAGCCAAAATGAAGTCCAAACACAGGTGTTTTAAATTTGTATTTCTGAAATGATAGGTTAATGAAGGTCGCTCTCCCTTTTTTACGCTGTGGCAAATTTGTTTTTGCGAAAAGGGCGATCGTCTCTTTTGATTATAAATGCTTGATCAGAGATGCTTTAAGAAAAACAAGGCCCTTAAACATAAAGCGGAAGACAGTAGTGGGAGGCGGCATCACATTATATATAACAGTGTAATTACATTCATCTTACGTTGATTTTAGTTTCTACTTTAAACTGTTGAAAACAAAGTCCAATATATTTTTGTGAGTGTTAAGTAATGTTTAATTTATGTATTTGTCACAATTGAGCAATATGTTTTAAAATTTAACATTTTATAATTTCAGTATTCACTTTTGTTTCAGTTTTTTTCTATTTGTATGTAATTAAGGCTACCATATACGTTTTTAGTTTTATTGTCTAACTTTGTATTTTTATCGGATAATGGTTTAAAATCTTGTTATTTTTAAAAATGACTGGAAATGAGGCAAATATATCAGAAATGTATATTAATGTTATACTCCTCCATTGATTCAAACGATGTAATTTCCCTTTGGAATGTATCTGTTTATTATTCCAGAGAAAACCAACATGAGCAGCTTTAGTGGACCAGGTGTACACAGGACTGCATCTTTCAGCAGGACATCACATCTTGGAGGATCCAAATATGATCTGGAGAGAGATTCAGGATTCTCAGGTTTGACAAAGATACAGCTCCTTGGAGAGAGAGATTTTTTTCTCTTTTTTTTTAAACAGTTGTATTGCTATTTAGCTTACTCCTAATCGTTGACTGTACGAGAAAACTGGACTGAGTGACCCCTCCCCCCCAGCGTTCCAAATAGGTAGTACCTGCCGGCTCCAAGAAGGAAAAATCCCAAAGACTTATACTGAAAAATAAAAAGCTATTACTCAGTTATTATATTTTTAGAATATCCATTCTTGCTTTTGACATTTTATTGCTAATCTTTTTTTCCATGATTCTTTTATTTTTTATTTATTATTATATTGGTGACATAAGCTGTTCAAGGTATAAACTGACAAATCAGATGCCTCAACAGGCCCCCACGTCAAACATTCAAAACATTTGATCGAGAGATTTTCCAGAGCCTGCTTTCACTGGAAGAGATGTGATTGTCCAACATGCTCACTCCTGATTGGTAAAAGTGGTTGCCATAGGAACAATGACTTAGACCAACTCTGTCCAATCACTGCTTACAAAGAAACCTGAATTGGAAAAAATTGTGACTAAATTTAGTTAAATTGGTTGGAGCCGTATTTCTATTGGTGATGTCACACTCTGTCCAGTTCACTTACAGTCAATGCTCCTAATCTAATGTATACACAACTTCTGTGCAGTTTTGCTTAGTTTGAATAATTTTGCTTATTTTTCATATGATACTAAATAATCTGATCCAAATTTTCTAAGATCACGGATGATCTCTGACTAACTGATAAGGAAATGTTTGTCAAAGTGATTATATAGTTTTTTTTTTTTTTAATTTAGAACCTTTTTTTTAAATTATTATTACATTGGGACAAATTTAAGTTTTAATGCAAAAAAGTAGCTTGAGCATGAGAGACTTATGTTGACTATATGAGGATTCTAGGAATTGTGTGCCCTATCAGAACAATACATTTAAACTTAACTGAGTTTGCTTCTTTTTTTTTTTTAAACCACTGTGGTATTAATCTCTAAACTAGTAAGGGAAATTTGGAAACATAAAATCTAGATGTATGTAGAACATATGAAAAGAAAAATTAAACACGGAAAAGAGTAGTTTTTGAACTCCGGGTTTGGATGGAGAGCTTTTCAGGCCAGTAGGTCACTAGAAAAATGTCACATGTTGTCAGGGACTATTCTCCTTGACAACTGTAAGGCAAGATAGTGCCATCATGAATAAAACAAGTTGTCAAGGATTAGAAAGATTCAGCACAAGTGTGTGGAAGCCATGTGTCTCGCGACAAGGGAAGACGAGATCAGCACACCATATGTTTCTCTTAGCAGGTCGAAAACCTGAGTTGAGGGTTAGAAACTTTCAGTCTAATACCTGTTTGACTTTATGAGATATGGGATAGAAAAAAAAAGTAGATCCTCACTGTTGAAGAATTGATCTTGCTGTCTGAAGAGTAATAAACAATAATTCATTTTTAGTTCCATTGTTTGATTACTCAGACCATTGAATAAACCTAATATTAATTTAAAATTAAGTGAATTTTTTTGTTTAACAATAAAGGATAAAAAATAAATTCTTAAGTTGCTTAAATTTTTATTCCTTATATTACACTTATTTTTTTAATTAAATAAGCAAAAATCAGAGGATTCTATTTTGTATTGAGTAACACAGTTTTGTGGTAGTCTTTATATTTATTTCACCTAAAGATGTATGTGTTTTTAACTTTGTGTCTCATTTAATCATACCTGTGTTCAGATGATCAAAAACAGCAATCATCTACAGCTGACCGTAAACGTTGTCGACCAAAATCAAATGTGAAGATCTAGGTCACATTCTCTATGTGGGCTATTCTCCTCTGAGGATGACCTTTATTTTTTTGATTTTGAAGGCTGACCTGGATTTGGTGTAGCCTTCCTCATTAGGATGATTGTATCCTCTTCCTGACATTATACAGATACACATCTACATCTGTTAGTGTTTATAACTTCAGTGTCCTGCGCTTGTGCACACAATAAAAAGGTAATCTGTTTCTTTGAAAACATCAGGATTTCCGTATAACAACCTCTCGGTTTTTTTTTTTTTTTGTTTTTTTTTCTTTTAGATGCCAGCTCTGAGTATCTCAGTGCAATGGAGGTAACCGATTCTGAAGAGGCAGGAAGAAATGGGTCAATGTTCGGCCAGCAGTCAGCTGGTCAGCAGGTGGCTGTGGTGGGAGGCCCGTACCCCGGACTGTCTCCAATGATCTTGATGAACAACTTTGTCTTAAAGCAGGTAAATACGCTCAAATCCAAACTGTACCTAGCTGTTCTTAGTTTATATTTTGTGAAGTGATTTACTGTTAAACAACAGGGAATATAAGTGCAGTTACTTTGTTTTTTATTTATAGGTAAATATTGTTTTAGGTTGATGAACAGATCTTAAACTGCAGATATTTCTATTGTTGACAAGGCCAGGATTTAAAGTAGGAATAGTTTTGTGCCCAAAACCAATTTATTTCCACTCTTGAAAGATTTAGTTGAGTCTGGCCTATTTCTGGATAAGAGGTTAGCTGTAATGTAATATAAGCTGGCTATAGACAAACAACAGTCTAGGCAAAAGGAGGAAAGGCCAAACCTTCATTCAGAGGTTGCCAGATTTTTTTTAACCTATTATATTAGTACGGCTGTATGTAAATTTTTAAATTTAATTTTTTTCCTTATTTTTATGTAATTATTGAAATTTAGAAACGTTTTAATGACAGTTTTATTTATTTTAACTTTTTGAACCGTTTTTTGTTTTCAACCTATTTTTCCTCCCTTTTTTAATGCAAACTAACCAAGAGTTTGATGCTAATAGCTTATTTTTTGTGTTGGAACTCTTTTTAACCAAGTCATTTTTTGTTTACATTTTGTTTTCTGTTTGGATAAAATTACATTTTTTTTTTCCGTCTGAATGTTATTTCTCACATTTTCATGTAGTCTTTTATGCTTTATGCCTAGAAAAATCTGATAATTTCTGCAATATAAATCATACCATAATGATTTTTTTTTCTTTATAGCCCTCCGCTACAGCTCCAGCAGAAAAGCAGTGGGGTTTTCCTTCCCACCTTGAAGTTATGCCTCAATCACAAGTGGTTCTTCTTCAACCAATGATGCCCAACGGCAGCAGCAACTCTACAAATCCCAGCCCCGAAAATCTTAGACAATCCAAAAACAACAAGCCTTCTGCCACGCTACATACACAAATTGCCCCTCATCCCGTGGATGCAGCCACTGAGAGGGTGGGATCCTCAAAGTTGAGGGCTAGATCGGCATCCGAGTATGGCCAACGGCACCGGAGGCATCACAGACTCTACAGCTGCCCCAGCCCGCTGCCCGGCCTGCAGGCACTCGGCCAAGACATTGGGGACTTTGAAGCAGCCCCCAACCACGCGCTGGTGGATGAGCATCAGGAGGAGCTCCTCGATGAGCTTTCAACTCCACAAGATGGAAGCTGCTCCTTGTCCTCCTATTCCAAACGGAGAACTGTGACGCCACCAGACAAATACCATGATACCATCACCATGCACAGCAACAAACTGAAACGCTTCAGCAATACCTATAATATCCTCAGCAAGTCGGGCTTGCTGGGGATCACGATGCGCACAAAGCAGCTAATCAAAGAGAATAAGCGCACCCAGGGCCTGCTGTGCCAGCTGCAGGAGCACACTGACCTGCTGTTGGAGGCTCTGAGCAGCGGAGACCCGCATCTCTGGACTAAACTCCAGCTCTCTCTGCAGAACACTGAGAAAGAACACTGGGGGGCCAAAGCTCACAGAGTCCTATCATAAGAAAAGTTCCAGCACTTATAAACCTGACAGGAGGGAAAAAAAGGTCAAAAGATGCTTTAAGGAATGTTAAAAAATTTGATCTAGTAGTTCAGAAAAACCAAAAATGCTTAGAAAACATAACAAAAAAAGCACAGCTACTTCTCTAAAAAGAGACATTTTAAGCATAACCTTAACTTCTAAATTCATTTTCTTGCCTCTGTGTTTGAAAAACAGCAAATAACTCTCACATTAAGGAAATGCCTTATAATGTTTAACATGTAGACCTGGCATGCCTTACAGTACACTTCATCTTTCTAGAGCTGGGTTTAAAAAAATCAGCATCGATTCATCAAATCTATGAATTGATTTTCCTTGAAAGTAATTCTTCTCAGGCTAAAAAAGTGCTTTCAGTTATTGTTTAATGTCAGAAATGATCATTAAAGTTCTGCCTTTTTTCAGTTTATATCGTTAGTTATTAAATGAAAAAAAGCTGTGTTTATTACCAGTTAAAATAGTTTGACTGGAAATTTGACAATAAATTGATACTAAATGGGTTTAGCATTTTGTCTATGATAGCCAGCCCTTCTTATGAATGTTGCTGCTGCATGAAAATAATGACATTTAATCAAACATAGCGTCTGTTCACCATATATTCACAAAGTGGGATGATGACATTTTTTCCCCTTTTGAAGGGGTGTGGAAGGCAAATGTATGACACATTTTGTGTGCGCTCACAGCTGTTGCACACATTTTGTACCAAAGTTGTCATTTACTCACCATTTAACTTTAAAATTTTACTTACTTTAGAAATTATCTTTTTTTTTATTCCCAGCTCAAATACAAAAAATGCATATATTAAAAATCGACAGCTGCAGAAATTGTAGATTTTAAATCAATGTTGATGCTGGTTTATGAACTTCAGGAAATATGGGTTTTACGTCTTTTTCTCTGTCAGTATTATTTATTTCAGATGTTTGGGATCAGGACGAAAGAGGGGTAAGAAACAATAAAAAATATGCTTTTTTTAGTCTTTAGAAACGGGACATGTTGTCTGCAGTGATAGATGTAGCAGGAGAAGTAGACTTGTGACCCGCTTGCTCGCTCACTGTGGGATGTTTTCACAGCTTCATTCCTACTTCACGTTCATGCTTAAAACTGTATTTGTTGAGAAACTTTATAGACAAAGAGACGACTGCTGAAGAGTTCATGTTTATCTTAGAGAATACTGCACTGAGGTCACATGATAGTTCATTTTGTCACTAAGAAATAATGTGAATATAAATATCTGATTGCCTGTGCCTTTAAATTATGTTTATGTTTCTAGTTATGCCTGTCAGCATCTCTGGGTAAATTTTAACATCTTTTCTGGTTTTAAAGGAAGTAAATTTATTTTTGGAGATATAAAAAGAAAGAGTTATATTAAACAGTATATTAGTAAAAAAAAAACATTTCTTTTGCCTTTATTTTGGGAATGTGCTAAAGTTAAAACCAGCTAAAAAGAAGTGTGAAGATGGTCCTTTTTTAAAAATTCTTATTGTTGCTTATAATTGCCTGTTATTACAAAGTGTGCTTTTCTTCGTCTGTGTCAAAAGTGATTTATTGAAAACCTTTGGCTTGTCACTTTTTTAGCAAAGAATGTATCAATAAAGAGAAGAAAAAAGCCTCTGTCTGACTTTTAATGTCATAAATAAATACACATCTACAAAGTATTCCTGGAACTGCGTTTGAAGTAGTTCCTCAGATTTCGAGTATGTGTCAGTTCACTTCAAATCTGTGACCAGTTCAACCGATGACATGTAAACTAGATGCAATCATTTAAGAGCATCTTAGACGAGACTTTATGGCACAGTGTGAATGTTACCCTGGTAATTCAGACAAGCGATATTCCACAATCAAGCTTAATTCTCTTGTAAAGGAGGAGCCTGTGATAGCTGAAGCACAAACGCCTGGCAGTGTACGCTGCAAACCTCATCCTGTAGCCCTTCGTATGAAAGTCTAAACTCCACATCGCTTAAAAGCCACATAATAGTATTAATTATCGAGAGATATAAGGGGAAAAAGTACAAATATTGCCAGTATTATACAAAGCTGCAAAAACATGCAAATAAAGCGTACAATAGATTTGAAACTACTGGATGCTAAATATTAAATGTTGATTTTAAACAGAAAGGTTTTGGCTTTTATGGCTCCTTTCCTAAACTGAAAACTTGCCATCAGTTATTTCAGGGAGAACTTTAAGTGTAAAGCATCCCATCATCAAAAGAGTCCCAATCATGCCTTGAGTTTTCTTGACCTAACACGATCCTTCAGTCTTGTTTTTGTGCATCTGCGTCTTCAGAGCACACCTCCGTTTGCACGGGCAGTATGAGTCCAAGGATCCAGCGCGAGCCAAAAACGTGTCTCAAGTTGGCCTTCCAGTTGCTGCAGTTCCTCACCAGCTCGCCTCTCTGCATCTGACACCACGTCTGTCCCCGCGCCACCAGCAGCATCTGCTGGGAGCAGAAACCAGCGCACACCAGACCGATGCCCAGCCACACGTACAGCATCAGCACCAGGAACAGCTGCAAGCCTGAGATGCTTCCTGTAATGGAAAGAGGGTGGAGTTAAGGTCCAGCAGTGTGGCTCAAATCATCCAGAATGTCTTTTGTTTTTAAGACTCACCCATAAAGAAGGAGCAGACCGAGAGAGGAAGGAGAGTCAGGAAGGTCAGGGGGTTCTCAAAGGAGATGGAGTACTCCACTGTTAAAAACGCAACACCCAGAACCAGAGAGTACAGACACGTGCATGACGTGTAGATGCAGAACATCAGGAAGTAGCGCATGTTTTTGTTGCCGATGCAGTTTCCTGTGAAAAAACAGTGGTGGTCCCTTTTGAGGATGATCTTCTTGCACAGTTTGCAGAAGTGTCGGCCGTTCAGAAGGTAGTGAGCATCCACTTTGTCGGAGCAGTGCGGGGAGCACACGGGGATCACGGTCTCATTGGCACTTTCAGCGGGATATATGATGGTCATGATATAGTTCCCCAGCGCGTTGAACATCAAGAAGAGCACCAGGATTGTGTGGAGCGTTGATGACACCATCAGAGAGGTTTCTGGGTAAGGGAAGATTGTTGGGATGAAGAAGCAAAAGTGCAGGATGTTGGTGACCGCTGTAGCCATGAAGAAATACACAGGCGCCACGGCGTTGAGCAGTCTCAGTTTAACATGCGGGTGAACATCTCTGTGGGGAAAAGACAGAAAACAGCTTTGATCAGAAGTGGAGAGAAGTTAACAACAGTTTGTTAGAATAGAATCTTTATTAAACCAGAAGGAAATTTAAAAGCAGCAAGCTGCTCGCACTCGCCACCACACAAGCACATCTAGAAACGAGCAACCAATAGATAAATAAAGTTGTTCTTCTTACAGATGCTGCACCTGGTTTGTCTGTGGGTTCCATGGTAACCCCATCAGTGTTTGCCCACACTGGCTTAGGTGGGGACTAAGTGGTTTGGGTCCCTACGCTAACCAGCCGCCCGCTGGACAGCATAGCGAGCTAACGAGCTGCCTGGCGGACGGCATATCGAGTTAGCAAGTTCCGCTGCCCAGCGAGTCAGACGACTGAGTGTCTACTCGAGCTCGTGCGGGCAAACACAGATGGAGCCACCATGGAACCTGCGGACAAACCCACTTGGGGTCCACCAATTCAGACCAAAGGTAAACCAAACAGGCCCATATTGAGATGTTCGCTGGGTTCCTTCTCAACTGATGTTCTGTGATGTGATAGGGAGGTGAAGGAGAGAACATATATTTTGCAGGTAAAGGGTACACCTCACATGTAGAGGAGGGGAGGAGAAATATTGTGATTAATGAATTAGGAAGAAGCAGCCAGGGTGACTGGACAATCAGCTGAGGCAGACAATGAGGAGGAATATAAGGCAGACAGATATTTATGTTTATTGCACATTTTTAAAAAATGCAAAAATAATCTACCTTAAAAAGCATGTAATGCAAATATAAAAGAAATTTGAATTTACAAATATGATTTTTTAATAGTCATACATATTCAAATAAATGGAGAGCTGCACTTGAAGCTGCAAAGTTCCTGGTTCTAATCCCAGCTAGGTCATCTCTGAGTGAAGGTTGCCTATTTTGTAGGTTTTCCTACACTCCAGCTTCATCTCAGATTATTCTGTTTCTTCAAATAACCTCTTACAGGTGAATGTTTGTGGGTGTCAGTGGCCCTGACACTGATGATGCAGCTGATGAGCGGTTCTGGCCATGCCTCCATCTTCACCAGTGATTCTGCTAAGGATGAGGTGGGTATCGTGATGGATTGTCAAAAACAATCCAACAGACCTTTTGAAATTAAGATAAACTAATATACTACAAAAATGCATTTAAAAAAACTCAAACTATTTTTTTTCTCACTTGATTAAAACACTCATGTTGAGATAATTTCATGTAGTAATAATAAGACTGTAAGCAAAAACTGGTTATCTTATCTGGTTATGAAGAAGAACTACTTTCTGTGTAAATGTGGGTCTTTGGGGCCACTGAGAATTCCAAGAATACTCTATCAGTCTCCAGGTGATCTCCTAACCTGCAGCAGAAAGAAACAATCGAATCGTATGGAGATACATCAAGATCAAATCTGGTGTTTGCTTCCAAACAAAATCACTAGGAGTTCATACACAAGACAGAACGCCTTTAGTTTAAGAAATAATAGCTGGATATTTTTTCAACAAGAAACTCATCCAGTTAAAGATGATGGTGGTGACCCCTAACCTATACATCGGCCAGACTTTATCTCCAGAATGCCGCCTCCGCCTACCTGAAGATGTCCAGCTGTGGAGGAGCTGTTCTTTCAGCACCACGGAGCTTCCTGCTGCAGCCTCCTTCACGCAGACAAAAACGGGTTTCTCGGAGCCACGCTGACGGTGTTCATCCCTGAAGTGTCCGTTTACATCTTTACCGCCATCTGTCGGTTCGGGTGCGCATGCGCATGCTCAATCTGTTAAAAAAAGATTGATTTATTGACAGGAAAAAAAATTTCAGAGCTACTGTATATTATATTATATTATATTATATTATATTATATTATATTATATTATATTATATTATATTATATTATATTATATTATATTATATTATATTATATTATATTATATTATATTATAACAGTGTGCACCTTGTTGTTTTAAAGGAAGTATAAAAGTGGAAAATAGTAATCAATACTGTGTTTACATTTACATCGCTGTATGCAATAAAAAAGGTGAAAGGTCTGTTCAAATATTCTATTGAAATTACGTTTGTTTTTTTTTTTTTCTGGTTAAAAGGATAACTCGCCAGCAGGGGGCAACACATCCCTACTTATTCTTCAATGATCATCTTTTGGTTGAGAGGTTCAAAGGAGTTGAATCTCCATGGTTACAAGATTTCCCCCCACCGTCATAGTTTGCACAAGAAAAGAAATCAATTTAATGACCTTGACTAATTAAGATATATGGAAATACTTTTTGAAATCTGTCATCTTTTCACACACAAGTAACACAAAAGGGAGCAAAAAAGAAACAGCATTTTGTGATCATGAAACAGTAATAAATTGTTTTTAGTTTTTTAATAATAGCATAAATTATGAAATGTAGGTTCAGTAAATGTGACAAAGCAGTTTTTTATGTTAAATGACTTGCAAATTTAATTGCATTGTCTTGTTTGGATTGCAAAATTTTAAAAATTCCAGAAACTTAAAAATGGTCATTCTCAGTGCAATACAAAACAATTCAAAACCAGTTGCATTTATCCATATTTGGTATCAAATTACAGTGTTTCTAATCATTACCAGTTAATCTATTGCATTATCAGTTTTGCGTGAAAAATAAATTTGTTGCATATTTATTAAAGGTTAACCATTACAGTCACAAATTTTGTCATTTGCCCAAAAGTAATAAAAAAAAAAAACAACAACCAAAACTTCTGCTTTGCCTCTACAGTATCTGTGCAAAATATGTATCAAAGTCAGGTCTTTGTTATCGATAATGTATACACTTCTTTGAAGTATTTTTGGATGCTACAAAAGAAATGCTTCAGACTGAAATAAAGCCCTCAGTGTTGTAAAAGGTCCTGAATACCTTAAAACAGAGAGTTCAGTAGCTGGGGGGATAAAATTTTTGATAAAACATTTCTATTTCTGACTAGGCAAGAGTTACTCATTGTTACCCCTAATGCGAGCTTGTTTGGTTAAATTCTGAAAGTCATGTTGCTGATCCGTGCAGGGGCAAGTCATATTCTGTCCAGCAGTACTCCATCACATTTAAGAACTTCTTCAATTTATAATTGAATATATTTCCATAAAAAATTCAAAGGTAAATAAAAAATTTATAAAATAAGTAAAGACATTAAAGCTGCTGCACAGTAAACAGTTTTAAGCCACTTTTTGTACTTGTAGTGTGTGCTGACAGTCTGCTTTCCTGATGACTCAGCCTCTGGTCTTGCTGAGATCCTGCAGGTTTTCTTTTTCTTGTAAGACAAAATCTACAGAGGGTGACAAGTTGAAGAAAAAGCTGACTGAAAGTGGTCAGTGAGGTACTTTACGCCCATAAGGAGTTTTATTGCTCTGTGGTGCTGAATTTCTCTGAATGCAGCAGAAAGTTGGACAGCAGTTTGTTCTTCATTTGCTTTAGAGGAAGGAATAGTTAGACCTTTTCCTTTACATAAGACGTTTTTAAAATAACTGTTCCTGTCGAGCAGATGAACAGAGAGATGAGAGCTGAAAGTCTCTGGTGTTGGACAGATTTTACCGTTATAGTAAGGGATTATGAATCCCTTTCTTGCTTTCTTTCATTCATCCATCTTTCTAACCTGGTATATCACTGCAGCTGAAAAATTAAAATAATTGGCATCTTAAAAAACTTAAAAGATTAAAAGAGGTGATCATACTAAAATCTCAAATTTGTGAGTGGTATCTAAAAGTTCTGTTCCTTACTTTTATGGTGAGAGTTAAAATGAGTTTGTTACTTGAAGCGTTAAGATGATAAATATAACCATAGGTAAAATGTCTTAACAAAACTTGGAAACTCTCAGTGGATGTGAAAATCTACTTAATTTGTTTAAATTGGGTTTTAGAAATGTATTTGAAGAGGGCAACAGTCGCACAAACACCCTTCCAGTACAAAAAATAATAAATTATGATCACCACATCAGCATAATTATATACTCTTGATGAGGTGTACAATTAGCACACAGATTAAACTTGCTATAATATAATTTTAAATTTATTCCATGCTTTTTTGATGGTTTGATTACAAAAACAAATTCAAATTTTGCTTCTGCAAGTTTTTAGTTTCTAATATTTTAATATAAATGTCAAATTAGTAACTTTCTATCTTATTTAAGTTCTTTGGTTCAATTTATATTTGTGTTTTTAAGGAAATAGATTGGATAAAATTGGTATATTTAAATTGATGGTTGGTCCCTTAGCCGCCTTGAAGGAGGTCGGAATTGTCAGACGGTCCCTGAGTGGGTGGGAGTTTCTTCTGTTTCTTGGTGTTGAAGGGGGGGGAATTGCAGCATCCTCATCACCAGTCCCAGCCAGCGACCAGTAAAGCTAAAAAGGTGAGTAGTGAGAATGTTTTGAAAGTGTTCTTTTTAGTTATCTGGGCACAGATTCAATTAAATACTTCATAGGCGCTGTTAGATTCAGCAACTTGAAGCTGGGGCAGCGAGGAAGAGGAGGAGGGGGAGGAGGGTGTGCAGACCGACATGTGTGCTGCGAGGAGCGGGAGGGGAAAGGAAGGGTGGGGGTTAAAATCTTCTTAAATTGTTGACTTAAAGGCAAATAAACCCTTTTATTTTTCCTTGGGGAAAACAGATGATGCGTGAATGCTGCGTGAAAGGATAAGTTCCTCCCGCGGTGTGCTGTTGTGGATGCTGCGTGATGCTGGCAGCGTGTTCCACCCAAACCAGGTGCACCATTTCCTCTCGCCCATCACTCCCATTGTTCCTGTCGGAGTCCTCTGGGTGTTGCAGCGGTGGTGGTGGTGGTGGTGGTGGGGAATTCTTAATTCAGTTTTAAAAAGCAGCGATTTCATTCATGCTGGGGGTATCTCTGTTACCCCCTCCCCTCCCCTGCTTCCTGTTGTTTTTCAGTCTGGAGTCTGCAGACACAAAGCCTTTACTGTTTAACTGAGAGGACTCTGTAACCTGTTGAGTTATTTTTTGCATTTTTAATATAGGTTTAACTCAAAATAGTTTTATAACTCCAAGAAATAACTGAGATGAAGGTTTTTTTTCCTGATATTTAATTGGTTTAAAATCAGGCTGTGAGACTGTTCACCTTTCATTTCTTGAACTAATTGTGTACAAAAGTAAAAAAGGTTGCATTCTATCTGTATCTCAACACTTTTAACACAACTTTTTCCAGAAATTAGAATTATACATTAACATAATAGTCAGTTTTTGCAAATCAATGGACTTTATACGATAAAACTTTTTGGATTTTTGCACCTTACAAAGTGCTAACAAATATCCTGTAAATCCTTTTAGAAAAGCAGATAAAAAAGTCTGATCATCATGTTATTTAACCTGGTTTCATTTCCCAATTAAACATTTTTTAAGCACAGATGTTTAGCACAATTATAAGTGTGAAATAGGTGCTGAACAGGGAAACACTGAGAGGTTGATTTGAGCCTGTTTCAGCACTTTCAGTTGGACAGCTCCACCTCCATTGACTGATCAAAACAAAAACACTTTAAGGATGATTCCCTAACATTTTGACAACAGTGTTAAGATTTTCACTTATAATCAGCTCAATTTCAATTGGAAAAAAGTAAAGGAGGTTAATCATGTAGGAAGGTATCAGCCCACGCTGCTGACAGCTTGGGCACTCCTCTGCAAAGCAGCACAAGCTTTTTCCTGTGTACTTTCCCACGTGTTCCTCCTGTAGCGATGGTGATGATGTTGATGCATGCAGACATGTGGTGCAGACATATTTTTAGTTGTAACCTATTTTGTGCATACATCTGACTGTACGTGCCATAATTGTGTGATGATTGCATCACAAGTCGGGTGAATTTTCCGAGTCATTTCCCCAGCCCCTGGCTCCCGGGCAGAATTGAATTTCCAGGAAACACCTGAGTGAAAAAAGCTCCTAACCAAAAGCCAAATGTCAGCAAAGGCTGATAACGCCACGCCGAGCTGTGAAACCTGCATTTGGATTCCGTCTGGCAGTTGTTTACCTCGGGCTTTTCTTTGTTCTTTTAGGTGTTTAATGGATCTCTGTTATTTTGGATTTGAGATGTGAATTTGCCAGCTGTTGCTTGGGGGGGGGGGGGGGAGGGGGGGGGGGCTGAGTCATAGATGTGGCCCATAAAGGTTACTCAATCTAAAAATACTGCTTGAAAGTAGATAGTTGTACTAATAGTGATTTAAATACAGTCGAATATAGTTTCTGTAGAGTAGCAGGAGTTCATTAGAAATTCAACCCTAAGTTGTGGGTGTGGAGTAAGCCTGCCCCTATTTCCCATCATCCATCTGTTTACATTCTGTCCTGCTAGCTTACAACCCCTCACAACTCCAACCTATAATTACAGGTGGAACAAAAATGGTAACCAATATTCAAGTTATCCAGCTATACGGTTTTGAGACAGATGCCAGCTCAAAGACGGACACAGATCTATTTGTTTGCAAGTGGATGCATCAGAAAGGAGGGAAACAGAGGGCTTGTGGTTTATTGTTGAAGGCTCTATACCACAACTGCAAGCTTCGTTACATCTGCTTGATTCCCAGCGATTCAAAAAATTAAATACTCATAAATGCACTTTTAAGCTTAATTTTTTTTTTAAATGTCCTCCTTAATGAGATAAAATGACACAAGAACATGTTCAAAACACCAAAAACACTAATTTTATTAGAGTAAGTTTTTAATCAGCTGTAAAAGTAACCGATCTGACCGATTTGCAACAACAACATTAACAATAGCGGAATGGTGTGAACACTTATTTCTAAAAAAATATGTTATGTTTAACAGTCTAGTAATTGCTTGTTTAAAACCAGTTGACACTTGATTTAATCTCTTAAAAGGAATCACACAACATCATTAGATACCAATTATTCCACTAGATTTGTCTTACTATTATGCTTTTTGCGCTGAATAAGTCTTAAAGACTTAATCGAATGAAAATCTTCAAAATAGATCAAAATATGATCAAAGAGGAATTTTAAAAGGTAGATGCCATTTTTAAAAAATAGTTTATGTCTTCATATTTGAAGTTATGAACTGAAAAATTCCTACATGTTATTATGATTTGATTTTTGTCACTTCTTTAGAGTTTTTAAATAACCTTTTAGGATACAAAGAAGAAATCCAGACAGAAAATTCCAAAGAGCAGGCAGATTGTTGAACAGGTCAGTTTCTATTTAATCAAGATGTCAGATTCAAATATCACTGATGCCAGAAGGTTCCTAATGATGAACGCCGCGGCCCACGCAGCAGCAGCAGGCACACGTTTGTCCCCAGGGTATCATCTGAGCGTGTGCAGCCAGACAGGAGGCCCGACGTGTTAGCTTAGTTAAGCATGGCCCACGTGCATCTGCAGCCGTGGCTCTTGCTGAAACAAAAAGGATGACTTCAGTTTGAGCTCTGAACAGAATCCCATCCCTGTGTGTTTGCGCTGTGACAGAGAGAGAGCTGTGAGGTGAGAAAAAGCCTCGCCCTTCTCCGCTGAGCAGGTGGTGAGCAGATTGTGCTAAAACCTCCGCCTTTTCCCCCCTCAGACTGAGTCTAATGAGGGTTTGCCGGTCCATCCATTTGACACTACCACCAAGTAGAACCAGCACAGCTGAGGTCTGCAGCTATAACCTCCATGGCATCACTATGAAAACATCTACGAGAAGACTTTGATAGAGTATATGCAAGAGTTTACATACATATTGCATCAACCTTCTTAAGTTTTCATATAGTTTAAGTAGTACATATCTTCTAGACATGAGAATTATTTTTATTGCCTTTGTCGCAATATATTGCAGATCTAAAAGCGTTGACATAAATATTGAATTTTCCATAAAATATCTTTAAATATGTCATTTTCTGAACACACAATTAGTTTATAACATAAAATTAAGACTCATATCTCTTGGGAAAACATAACGATGCAACCCATTGCCAGTTCATCCTTTTTGTAAAATAAGAAAGAAAATTCTTTGACATACCAGTGAGAACAGCAAGACACAATAGTAGATTTACTGGTGGAAGGAAGCTGAACCATTTTTAGAAAATTAGGTACAGATGCTATTCTGACTCTGACTCTGATCAGTTATGCAGATCTCATCTCGTGCTTGCAGAATTTGTTGTCAAAAATGTTTACTAATTTACAAACGTAATCCCTCTTACTCCCACTACTACTGTCAAATAATGAAAACCAATAAAGAATGCAGGAGTTGTAGTAGTTACCTTTAATCATTGTGAGTTTTAGATATGAAATACTGTAGTTACCTATCATCCTTTTCTTTCATGTATTTGCTGGCTGTGCTCAGGTCTCCCCATGCCATCTCAGAATGAGCTCCGCTGTGTTTTTTAATGCTGTGCAAATGCTTTAAAAACCTAGTGCACAAACTTAACTATCCAGTTTTCCCTTTCATATCAAATAAAATCCATTCACATGTAGGATTTTGTTTTTATTTGTAAAGAGTTTTCTTATTTCCACCTTTAAACTGGAATTTTATTGAGATATTGCCAGGAAACATCCAATTCCTGTTCAAATAACGAGTTTTCCTCTTTTGCAGTCAATTCACATATTTATGGCATTACTGCATATTTAATATTAAATTTCACATTTTTTTCAGTTTTAACACACCAGAATTATCATTTAATTTTCACAAATTTATCTCACTAGTTTTTTTTTATTTAAAAATGGTAAATGGCATATACTTATATAGCACTTTCTACCCTCCTTTGAGGGCCCAAAGCACTGCACAGTCACAGACCCATTCACCCATTCACACACTGGTGGTGGCTCCGCTGCCGAACACTGGCGCCAACCTCCCACCAGAGGCAAATTAGGGTTCAGTGTCTTGCCCAAGGACACTTTGACACATGGGCGGGCAGGGAATCGAACCCACTATCTTCCAATCATTAGACAACTGCCCTACCACTGCACCACGGCCGCCCAGAGCTGAGATGAACATTTGTTGCTCTTTTTTCACATACGTTAGATTCTGTCGATCCTACTCAACTCCAGTGCTTAATTTTGTTGTAACATATGTTTAAAACCTATTTTAAGAAATTACTAAAGCTATACAGCAACTTTTATGAATCACTTCAAAGTGTAAGAGTAATTGCAGTCCATTTAAATGCATGTAATTCAAATGGGGTATGCACATTTGACAATTATTTTTGTACATACAAAAACAGATATTAGGACCTTTTTGTACCATGTGCTAAATGCAGCTGCTGTCTGCAATGACGAACCAAAGAAAAGGTTCATTTAAATCTCTGTGAAATCCTGTTAGCTCTTGCTTTTCTTTCATAGGCTATTATTAAACTGTTTTTAGTCTCACTCAGGTCTTTTGTTAATTAGATGCTTTTGACAGTGACCTTTTAGTAATGGAGGAGGTGAAAATGAGCTGAAATGGTATTTTCTCTGTTGAATAACTACATTTAAAAGAATTTAACAAGTTAAAACCTTTTTTTTTACTTGTAAAATACACAAGAGGAAAGAAGTCGATTTTTTCACTTTAAAATTGAACATAGGAAATGTGTTTAGTTTCCTTTTTGTTTACAAATTTGCAACAATTTTAAAAGACATCTGATGCACAATGTATGAACCATCATCAAAGTTTTTGTTGAGATATCTCAGCAAACTGAAAGCAGAAGCAGATCTTAAGTATTAGTTTACACGGTGTTGTGTTTTCGCAGCGTTCAATACTGATACAGAAGCTGCTCCAGATCCATCATTGGAGGTATTTTTAGACATGTTTTCTTCTTGCCATCTCTTCTTTGGTTGGATTTGGATTTAGTCATAAAAATATGGATTCTTCAAGCAGTCTTCCTAATTTTTAGAGAAATATCTTAAAGGATTTATTTTATTTCTTACATGACTAACTTATATTATTTATCTATATTGTCTTAAGAGAATAAGGACACACAATTAGAGGTGTGTGTTGGCAAGAGTCTGGCGATACGATACGTATCATGATACATGTCTCACTAAATGATACGTATCGCAAAATAATATCCCAAGACTGTAACACAGCAATTTTTCACTTTTTTTTTTCTTAAGACAAAGTTGTACATGTCTCATAACAACAAAAACCGTGTGGCTGACTGAACATTTAACACAAGCTGGCTCCTGCGAGCTCTTGTTATTGTTCTGGTGCGATGTAGAGCTGCTTAAAGGTTGCTTTGTTGCTAACTTGCAGTCAGAGGTTTAGATAGAAAACAAAAGTAAGACGCTGAAGGATGATCATAAATAATGAATTAAATATAATCTTGTCAGCATTTTAAATCGATACAAGTATCGCCAACTGAAATATCACGATATATCGCCAAATCGATTTTCCTTACATCTCCATACATTACTAGAGTTTAGCAAAACAATATTAGCTTTTGGTTTTATTTTACTATGCATGCTACAAAAAAAATGCCCTGCATTGTTTTTTATGACAGGTGCACTACCTTTATTCTGTTCCAGCCATTCCAACTGAGGATGAAGTCAAAATCATGGCAGCTTCAAATCTTTTCCATCCATTCAGGTATTGTTGTCTCACGCTGAGAGAACAGTATGTTCTAACACAAATAACAGCGGGAGCACAGAGCTGAATGTTTAACAAGGTTTCAGTTACAACGGCGGCGGCCGTTCTGAAGCCGTGATTCTCTTATTTATGAAGCTTTCGAGCCGCCCTTGAGGGTAAGTCTTTTATGCTGCCGAGACTGACGGCTGATTGGGCGCAGAGGTTCCTCAAGTCAACTGAAGTTAGCGCTTTATTTATGCCTCATTTCGCTGGTGAAACAGAGCCATCACTCTCTTGTTTTTTCAGGCAGTGCCCGTCTATCCGAACGTACGTTTGGCAAACAGGGAGGGGGGGAGGGTTTTACAGAGACTGTCTATCAAAAGCTTTATGATGCTTATTATGCTGTGGGTGCAGCTCCAAATGTGGATGTTTGGAAGGTACAGGAAGCTCCTGAGTTCACTCCAAATGTCTCTGTGTTAAAATAACAGTTCAGTTAATTGTATATGGCTTTTGCACAATCATGAATACCTTCATCAACATTCATCACAGACATCACAAGCAAAAGCTAATTTCCTGTGATTCAAATCTTGACCTGTCTTTGTCTCATTTACACGTCTGTAACCTCCAGATGGAGAAGCTACCATGAAAGCTGGAGCTATTTTATTTACACCCATTACATGGATCATCAATTTTCCTAAAATGGAATTGCAAACTGTCTTGTAAATATATTGAGAAGCTTTTTGTTTCATATTTTTTAAAGTATCAAACTTTTGAAAGTTAATTTGAACTACATTTAATGGACATCTGTTCCAACTGGTGATGAATGCATTAATAAATCATTTATACACTAAATGCATTTTAAATGTTCTTTTCTATATGTTATCACCAGGTGTTTTACTAACTAATGAAAACCAGCAGTGGTTTGTTAACCAATGGGACAAAACGAGCTGAACCTATTGAACGCAGAGCTGAGGGGAAAGTTAAAAACGTTACAATCACTGTTCCGTATTTGGAAAATGTGAAATTATTTTTAAAATAACTAATAATCGTCACAATTTCAACATTTTCCCCTTCGGGTGATGAGTTCATATTGATCTGGAAATAGCAGGATTACGGTTTTTCTAAATTTGTATGCATAAAAGTATAAAAGGTGAGAACATCAATTTTAATTTTTTCTTTGGAAATAGTAAATCAATTATTCTGTCAAGTTTTATTTTTGGATTGAGGCAGCTATCTTAATAAGTTCCAGATTTCATTCTGTTGCGAACTTTTTTTGAGCTTGTTCTCTGCTCTTTATTTTCTATCTTGTTCTATTTAAAGGATGATGTGTCATTAGTGGTAATTCCAAAGCAATGTTGCTAAGAAACAACCCATCCATTGAAACTCAGCAGGAAAGTGATCTCTTTGTTTCATTTATTGTGTGTTATTGATCTTCTGACTTGGATTGGATCATCATTGCCTTCACTGCATTAACACCTTTAACAAAAACAAAATAAAAAACATTTATTTTTTTTTAATGTACTTATTGTATTACATGGTAAGCATAAGTGAATGGTTGCGCACACGTCTTCAGTTGCTTCTGTAGATAAGCTGACCTGACTCAGTTTTTTTTTTCTCCAATCTTTTGCATCTACTTCAGCCTCTGGGATCCTGATTTTACAAACTGAGCACCAATAGACCGTTTCACTCACTCTGCAGGCGGGAGGCGTTACGCTGCTTCACAAGCTGAGCATCCGTTTCAGTTTTTTCTTTTCTTTAACCTGCTGCGTTTGCTCGACACCTCCAGTCCCGGAAAGGAGAGGCAGGAGAAAAGGGAGAGAATTAAACAAGCGCTAAACATGCAGAGCTGAAGCAGGCTGGAGCAGAAGTGGTGACTCTTGGATCAGTTTTGAGCCTGTTTGTCTGTTTTTAGACATGAGGGATGGCACAGGAAGGATCTCGGCGTTGAACTGCTGAGTCACGCTCTTGTTTGCCCAAATGTTGTGTGAAGGCACATCACAGCCAGCCCGCATCCCTCGGTATCCTGCATGAGAGTTTCTCTGATCACGTCAGCATCATACAGAGTAAGTGTGCCAATATAGTTCATACGCTTCTGAATACTACACTGTACTACAACTCAGTACTTTATGAGGCATACTGTCTAAGTTTCTCTGTCTTTATTGTTGACTTCTCGCTGTAATTGAACAATTTCAAAAACAACAGAAAAAATATAATTGCAAGTTTAAATGTGATTTTTTCCAACTCTCTGATTTTAACCTAACTCTAGTATTTTCTGGAACATATTGAAGGTGAATTGATAAATTAATGTGTGAGAACAGCTACAGACTAATCCAGAACACTATGGATTTGTTCCGGGATCCGTCCTCTGAGGATCTTGTCTCTGTCATCTCCTTAGGGAGGTTCAGAGGCTGCGCCTGGCTCTGTTTGGATACTGACTCATAGCTGAACGGTTTCCAGGCGTGAGCTAAGAGGAAGACCACAGAAAGATTACCGGGGAGTGTTGTACAGTGAGACGCTTGTACAGTTCAGATGGCTAAAGCAGACATTTGGTTCGGAGACTTGTTTTCCCTTGTAAATCAAAAAGAAGATTAAGATTCAGCTCATCCGTCACATACCCCAACGGGGGAAAGGGATCCATTCTCTACAAGTCATGGCTTTTTGTGTCTGCGGCATCTGTTTCACTGTTGCATCTATTTTTGTCTCTTAAAACGTAATCTTATCCAGTCAGAGAACGGGTTGGGGTTGAGGTATTGATGCAGAGCTTTGTCAGAACTGCTTTGCTGCTCCATTTCCTTTGTTTGTTCACTGATGAGTGTACACCGGCTGAGCAGCAGGACATCAGGGCCGTATTGACTGAAACAAAGATACATTCATGTGACTTTCTGGTCAGCTATCAACAAACGTGTCATCTGCATGATCCTCCCAGTCTTGGTTGAATGTTTTCTTTAGGAAAGAAAGTCACGTTTATTTACGCAGTGCATATTATATTTTGCAATAGGAAAAATAATGAAAAAATATTGTTCATATTTCTACCTTTGTAGCATTTGTGTTTTAGAATTTAAAACTAAGTCCTAAACTTTACTCTGAGAACAAAATTTTAATTTTGGTGAGTCCTTCAGAATATGTGATGAACATTTGATCCTTTGTTTCTGTGCCAATACTGGCGTACACACCGAGAGGTGGGAAAGTTTCTTTCAGAGTTGCTTAGCAACAAGTGATAACCTAGATTGATTTGTTGACTTAGAGAGCCAACAAAGCTTTTACAAAGTATATATATATATATAAAAAAAAGATGCGTCCACTGTGGGTCACTTAGAGCCATTCAATCTACAGTTTTTCCACATAATTGTGTTTATTTAGTGCAGTGGAGTTCATCAGAGGGCTTGAATGGTAAACCACACCACGGTGTTTCCCAGTGTACCCATTTTCACTTTTATAATAGACTTCAGGGACACAGCTGCCTTTTCAGGATGTGCTTACATTTCAGGTTTCACTTATAAAAAAAAAAAAAACTCTAGAGGCCAACAATGACATAACGTACATGAATCGATGATTTTTAAAAAATGTAATCAACAGATAACATTTGTACATGTTCTCAATTTAACTGCAAATGTTCTGCAGTTTATAAATGTAGATGTGAATTGAGTTTTCCCGTAAACAGTAGAACTATTTACAATTGAATAAAGTATTTTTTTTTGTATTAACACTACAAGGAAAGTTAATTTAACCTTTTCATGCATATAGGTCACTACAGTGTACAGAATGCTTTGATAGCAAATAAACAATATGTATCATAAGATACTAAGGAAATGCTCAGTTCATAAATAGCAGTTCAGATTCGATGAGAAGTTAGATCATATGATTATTGATGTTGAGTTCATGGACGGTTAATCTTGTTTAACTAATCTCTATTCACATGCATTGTTTTAGATAAATCAACCAATAGAACCATAATTATAACACAATATCATATTTCAAATTATTTACAGTTATACCTACAAATTAAATTTATGTTTTTTACTGTTCAAAATTCATGAAGTACACTGGAGTGGTCAGCTAGATGTATCTTTGTAGAATGTAAAGATATAACTTTTTCTTCCATAAAACTTTACTGTGTATCCTTAAATATATTCCAATAAAAACTTAAATAAAAATCCCACCTGATTTCAATCATAATTCATGCCTTAGAGAGATAATCAATGGTAACTAGTTAACACTAAAATTTTAGTGATAATTTTTTGATTTTTTTTATAGTAAAAACAATAAACACACAGCAATTTGGAGGGAACAAAATACACCTGAATTGATCATCCAATAAGGGATAATAATGTATATCCTTTAACACCAGAGCTGTTGCCAGCAACAGCAAAATAATACATGCTTCTTGAATTACTATTAATCTTCATCTGTTTGCACAGTTAGCATAATTCCAAGGGATAACATGGAGAACAGCAGCTTTCAACAGATTTGCAACAATTACTAGTAAGGCCACTCTAAATTTTCTGCACAGTTTTTATGTCAATAATAGCTCAAAATAGTAAATAAATGTAATATTCCTCTGATGCAGTGATCATAACAAAGTATTATTATACAAAGGAGCGTGTGTAGGTGATCTTATATTCCACAGATTTATACCAGAGCTTGAAAAGAATGGGGCCCCTAGTGGCTTCTTCATGAATTGCACATGAACTTAAATCCGGAAGCCAACGGATGCTGTTTGCTGAACCAGATTTAAAGGAATTTTGCCATTTACTGGTATTGTAAGTAAGATTTCAATAAATAGAAGTCCAGATAAATAATTCATGTAGTGTGTGAACGTCTCATTCGGCATTTAAGAGGTCAGAAAAAGGAGAAACATGAAGATGACAAAAGAGCCTTAAGTGTTTATCTCTGTGTCTGTTCCTTCCATAAATCTTTCAGAGTAGAGAGCTGATGGCACTGACAGAGCTGTTTGAGACCAGGACCCCCCCTCTGGAGACGTGGCCTTTGGAGCTTGATGTTCTGGGATTCCCAGTAGCTCGGGGAGCGGAAAACAGCACGGCGGAGAGATGCTTCCACTCACATTCCCGCAGCAGCGTCCTCCAGGGTCTGCCGTTCGGCGGGGTTCCTACAGTCCTCGCCATCAACGTGGTGCTTTGGATGGTAAGCATTCTCAAGCATAACTAGAGAAAGAACTGCCCTTGAAATTGGTTTGGAAATTTAAATGACAGTTTACAATGAAAAGGAGGCTTGAATGGTTCAATGTCAGATGTGAATTTAACCCACTTTGCTCAGATGAGGCGTGCTTCACCTTGAACCAAGGCTGTTAGTAAAGCAGCTGCTGTGGGATTCTTGTCAGTGAGCCACATGGAAATACCCCTCTGTGTATTCACCATCCACAAACAGTGCCTTACATGCACCATAAATCTAGAAAGGAGAATAAAAAACTATTTCCAGCTGCTGACACTGGCTTCTATTAAATGACATGTTACTTTAATGGCAATTTCTACTGGAGAGGGGATAAGCTTCACTTTGAAGTTGCCTTTGGGTGAGAGATTGCATGTGGAAGGCCTTATTGCCACTTGTTTCTGCACTTGGAGTTTGCCACAGTGATTAGGAGGCCGGCCTCTCTGCACTTTCATTCTATGCAAAGTGCTTTTAGCTATGCAAATTCTCCCACTGATACTTTTGAAGGAGATGGCCTTTTTAGATGATCTAAACATGGCAAAAAGAGGTTTTCTGAATTTCTCTGGGTTAGTCAAATGTCCAATCACTAAGTTTGATGGATGCATTTTTGCTTTTTGAACATATAATGCAAATTTCTTGGTGTTTAACTGACCAAAAACCTTCATCGGGTGCAAAAGAGATTTTTTTTAGCACCAGGATATATTACAATTTTCTTAAGAATTACAATTCAAAAGTAAAGTTAGATTTCCTTCCCAAAAAATATTTTTGTTTTAAACTAGTGATGTGTTTTTCCCTCTCATATGATTTGTTATACTTCTCCATACATGATTCATGAATTGGTACATAAAAAAATCAATTAAATTTGTGGCAATAAGATAAAGTCCAATTATTTTACCTAAATGGATGCAAGCTAGAACGAAAATACTTTTTTTTTCAGTGACAGAATTTTGTTGTGAATATTTTTTTCTACCTTTAAAACTGTGTTTTTCACACATGATATCAAGAAATTCCAACAATATTTTGATCCATTGTAAACTGTTTCCAGTGTTCTTTGAATTATAATTATGCAGTTTTTATTGCCAAAATAATTTAAAAAAACAATTGTTTTTAAATAATGTTTTCTGCAGCTCAGCAGTTTCTTTGTTTAGACTCTCTCCAGCTAGCTAACAGACCCTCACAAGCCCAAGCTTACATTATCATAGCAAAACAAGATGGCAAGAAATATCTGAGCTGTCCAGCTGTATAGCTTTGAGCCAAATGGTAGCTCAGAAAAACGAAGTCGTTAACGTTTTATTTTATTTATTTTTTTGTCTTCAAGTGTAGGAATTGAAGCAGAGCAAGGAAACTTTGGCCCACCCGTGGCAGTTGCTGCATCACAGACCTGAGCTTTTTCAAAACAGTTCATTTCAAATAAAGAAATACTCAGAAATGCAGAATTTAATCTTAAATTATTTTATACATGTCCTCCATTATGAGATAAATGCTATAAAAACATGTAAAAAAAAAAAAACACCCAAAACATAATTTTTATTGTTGTGGGTCTTTTATAACTTACATTTATTTCCATTATACTTATGATTGTTCTGTTTTGGGGCTAAAAATCTGACTGTAATTTTACACATTACACATCTACCAAAACTGTGGAATAATTTGAGGTTTTTTTTCATTTTTTTTTTTAGTTTAATTTATTTATTTAATTTTGATAGCACACAACAAAAACTTTCATGCTACTTTTGTCCTTGGTGAAAATGAAAGCGGACAGAAAAAGGAAGACTGATTGTTTCTTCCCCTTTAAACTAAATCAATCAAGCTTTTCAACCAAATCCATTTATTTGTGTTTTAACAATAATATGTCAACTGGCTGGCAAAAAGAAACAGAAGCAGACAATAAACCAAATAACCCAACTACCTCAGAATATTTTTTTTTCTTTTTTTTAATTTAACGTGCTCCCAATGACCTTATAATTCCTACAGTGTGAGCATTTGTTTTTTTCACAGTTTTTTTAAATGTGACAATTAAACTAGACTCTTTAACTGATTTTTCAAGATGATTCCATAGTCTGATACCCTGCACCGAAACACTTTCTTCCTTCAGTTTTATTCTGAATTTACTTGGTTTTGAAAATGTCATGTTCTTTTAGATTGTAATTCTTCTTTCTTTTTTCAAACTTTTTTTGTCTGCTATGTGGAAGGCTTTTGTAATGTGCTCTATACATAAGTTTTAGGATGGGATGATCTGCTAAGTCTTTAAATTTTAATGTTTTCTGCTTTATAAACAGTGGCGTAGATGGGTCCAAATTATTACTCCTGGTGACTATTCTTGTTGCTCGTTTCTTTAATACAAAAAACATTTTTACATTTTTTTTTAATTTAGAAAACTTTATTGTAACTGACAGCAACAGTTAAATTGTGGAAATTTCAAATTAAAAAGTGAATTAAACTGGCCAGAATTTGGCAAGAGAAAACTAGGATTGGGTGTGTACAGTACTAAAAATAAAAAAAGGTAACCAATCTTGCAGAGTTCCCTAAAGGGAATGCCTCATGCAGACTTAGTCTACAATCTTTTTGACAAATGTTTCACCACCGTTCATCATTTTTGTGCAACAAAATGACTCCAATAACTGTCTATGGAAAAGCTATCCAGTCAAACAGTGTTTAAAAGTAAATAAAAAAGAAACATGCTTTAAAAATAGTATAGAAATATAATTAGACAATGAAACAGCAAGAAATAAATAAAAGTTTGGTGGAAAATTCTGTAAATGAGACTTAATTTTGCCTCCCAGTCATGTCTGGTTACGCACAGACAAACGCAAACAGTGTTTGTCATATATGTCAAGAAAAATGTGCTTTCAGGAAAGCAGCCTGTGCACTATTTACAAACAGAGCTGTGCTGTGTTTCCCAGTGTGCCTCCAGATAATAATAGACCTCAATTTTCCGCTGTCACTCGCTCAGTTCCACTGTCAGGCTGTGTCAGTCTTGATCTCCCCCTGACTTCCCATTAGATCAGCCATAGCTATGTTTTAATTGGCTCATTTTAGTCACAGCCAGGTTGTCAAGCCAACAGAGGATTTGAACAGCATCTCCTAATGACAGGCGTGAGTCAAAGCGTGTTTCCCCCTCAGGTGATGGGACCACGCCCCCACTGTGGGTCTATCATCACAGAGAATAAATCATGGCTAAGCACCTATATAAATAAAAAAAGAAATAATTGAATGAAACAACAGGAGAGAACAGTGAAAGCAAAAATGTTTACTATTATTCATCTTCAGAGTTAAGTCAAGAGGTGTTTAATGGTTTAAGTACTAAATGGTAATGACGCTGCCATCTCCGCCCACTAAACCAACAGATAATTAAACGCTGTCATTACAACCAAGTGTTTATCCCCCTTTCTACCTGCTTCTCATTCATCAGGATTCATCCTGAAGGGATTTTCATCTCTAATTTTTGTCCTGCAATAACACATTTTCATTTGTTTTGTGTTCTGATTCATTTTGCTCTTGACCGTACCAGTTTGACATTTCTGCACAGCGTGAGTTCTTGCGTGCATGGTGACCTGCCTCCCATCGTTTCCAAGACAACCACATATTGGACTCACTGAAGCTGGAAAAGAAAAACAATAGTGGGGCTTTATTTTTAAAGACTTTTAAGGAAAACATCTATGTAGATCATTATAACAGGCAATGTATTTGTGTGAAATGCAGTTTCAGAAACATTTGTATCTTATTCTTTCTTACAGTTGCTGCTGCTTATCTTTTCCTGCCTGAGGAAGGCGGCATGGGACTATGGACGCTTGGCATTGCTGATGGAAAATGACAGGTAAATCTCCTTCTTTGCTTTCCATGTTAGATAAAACCTGCGTACTTTGTCAGAAATAGCTGGCCTTATGAAGTGATAGTTGTCAGTAAAGATCTCCTTTGATGCAGCAGCTCTCCCTGGTGAGTGCAAATGGAACTGCCATTTTGTTTTACCTACTTTAATTGATTAAAAAAAACTTGCAGGAAGATCACTGATAGGCAAAATTCACCATTCAAATTATTTGACTTTTTTTTTTTTTACTTCATTTACTATAGATGTTGTTTTTTTTCTTTTTTTTTTAAAGGGAAAATATTTTAAAACTATATTAGCTTGTTAAAAGCAGGAGTGCGGATTCTATTTAGATTTTGAAAATATAAAAATGGCTCCTATAAATGTCCTTTATTTATTTTTTACCTTTCTGTTTTTATGGTAATCCTATTTTTTTAAGAAATTAAGCAAAACACTAATTTAAAAAATAAAGGAAAGAGAAAAATATACATAGACAGGTTAGAGTTCTCAAAGCCTAAAATAATGCAATCATATTCTTGTTTATCCATCACATGGCGGCGCTCAGCAGGTTTGCTTCTGCTCGACCTGCATCTCCTCCCCGGTGGAGTGTGAACTCGATTAGTTCTGCCTGACCGATGGCGGCCTAAAGCCCTAGAGGGCAAGCAGCATCTGCGTGTTTTGTCAAGCAGTCATCTCTCATAGTAATTGAATTATGCTGCCTAATTTGACATGCTGCTGAACTGTCAGTGGGAAAGCCTGCAGAGCAATATCCACAAACTCAATTGCTGAACTGCCTCCATGAGACAAATTGCCTTTGTTTGTTATTCTCAGTCGAGTTTGGTCATGCTTATTTGCATATCGATACAGAAAAGTAACGTTTTGGTTTTTTTAATTTCAGTCTTACATCTTTGTTCTATGGAGAACCAAGCGAAAAAGAGAAGTCCCCCTCAGAAACCAGCCCCTCAGACTCTGAGACCAAGGACACAGTGAGTGTGGATTTTTTAAATTTATTTTTCTCTCAACAACATTTTTTGACTACGCAGCCAGAATCAATTATTTTCACACCTTATCCTTTTTACAGATCAAGACGCTGTAACTCAGAATACATGTTGTTATATACACAGTCACAAACTGTACAAACTTTCATTGAAAAAGCTAAATATAATCTCTAAAAATGGCATCTTCTCAATATGACAGTGTTTCTGCATGTTTATTTGTGTAATGATGAAAAATTGTGTCCTGATGGTTATGGCAACAATGCTCTCCCATAAATACTGATGACTGATATCTTAAAATAGCATTTTTTATTATTTGATTAATACATTTATTGTTTCATGGGAAGCAGTTATAAGATTTAGTCATTCACAATAATTTTATCTTTTTCCTATTTATTTATTTATTTTTCTTGATTTATTAAAAAATTCAACAAATTTAATGATTTGAGATACAAAAAAATAATGCTAGATTTAAAAACATTTTAAAGATTAATAAATATTTCCTAAATAAATCATAAAAGGTGACGTTTTCTGCCACAATTTATGTTTTTAGTCATATTAATTTAATTTAGTCTTGAGAGCCATGTAAAAATATAATCCCTGTAAAAAAAAAAAAAGAATTATTGACAAATCAACACAAACATTTTTACATCTAAATTTTCCATGTATTGTTAATGACTGACCTTTTCATCCATTTTCTTAAAATGCCGTAAAAGTCAATTTATCTCCATCAAACCATATATTTGAGTCTTATTTTTAAAACCACCGATGACAGATTTGTTCCTCAAACTCCTGCTTAAGTGTAACACTAACTAGATGTTCACCCAGACGCTGCTCTGCAGTGCTATTAAAGGTACCTTAGGAAATAACACTATAATTAGTGTTAGGAAGTATAGTGTTTGAGGAGGAGACTGGATGATTTTAGCCAAAAATATTTTGTTGAAATACTATCATTACCAATACCGACGATGCTACACAGACTCTCTTTATTTACAGTGATTAAACCAAGGTGTTAATGTTAATTTGAAAATTATACATTATGGTAAAAAAAGAAAAAATGCTGATTTTTATTTTAAAAAAAGCTTGGTGTCAGCATAGCAGAGGGAAGAGCTCGGATATAGAGTGAGACAGGCTGTCTGTGCCTCCCTGACACCTGTATGATAGGCCCAGGTCACTCCCTGTGTGTTTATAATAGTTTAAGTCAAAGAGTCAGACAGGAGTCATCGCTCTGTGCCCACACAGAGCTAAGGCTGCTATAAACAGATTACAGCTCCAGGCTAGACCTATTAAATCTCCATCTCGGTGTCACTCTGCAGACCTTATTACCACGCGCACACACACCAGCCAGATGTAGCGTGTAGAAACTTGCACATATGTGCTGTAATCGCCGACTTTTTTTTTATTACTTGTCTCATTTCAGGGTTTCTGCTCGTGGCTTTTGTCTCTTTATTATATGAAGTAAGTAAAAAAGTTCCCCATATAATCATTTTTTCCTTGTCATGGTATGCTCTCATCTGATGCAGAGGCTCGTGTTATATCTCATTTAGCTGCAAAAGCAAACCAGTCTGGGTTGTGTGGCCGCCTGTGCTGTGGTTCCTTCTCCTGTTGTTTGCACTTGCTTGGGTCTCACTGTTTCCTGCAGGTTTCTGACCTCTAAAACAACATATTTATGGTTTCTATACTGTTATCCTGTAGTTTTGGTGGTTCTTTTTCTCTGTGTCAGTGGCTCACCCATGGTTCCCACGGAAACTCACCCTGCAAATTCTCAATGTGTGGGCCACCATGCACTTCCATTTTTTTCTTCTCCTTTTTAATTGCTTTCCATGACACCATATTTCCTGTAACTCATCCATGTCCAGGCATTTTTTGTATTAACGGAAGCCTGAAAGCCTTTTTTTTTATTTTACTTTCGAAAGACTGCGTATCCTGAAAGTGTTTCCACTCTTGTCTGTTGTTCAGGGATGGGGAAATCCGTAGCAAATGCGGCATTGATGCCGTCACGTACCTGTCCTTCCAGCGCCACATCATCCTGCTCATGACGGTGGTTTCCCTGTTCTCCTTGGCCGTGATTTTGCCGGTCAACTTTTCCGGAGACCTCCTCGGTATTTCGGCCATTTTTTTTGTTTCTGTAGCTATTCAAAAAGATTTCCTTGAGCCCTTAGGAGAGAATATTGAAGGAAGAGACCACACGGACACACGCAAATGCATCTATTGGTTGAGTGCAAAGAAAAGATCAAACCAGCTTTTAAAATAGTACCTTGCAAAGATGGATTGACCTAAGACTGCAACCATAGACTGTAGAGAAGTGCAGCAGCTGCAAAGCATCAAGGATCTCCCAAAACCAGAAGTGGGTAGTGACACAGAAGCAGCAGCTAAATTACTCTAGAAATGCCGTTTAGCAGATATGTTCGTGGTTTAGGAAGAACCAAGAAAACCTATTCAGGACATGATGAAATCAGACTCTACGACAATCTGTGGCGTCCACTAAAACTTTTTTTTAACTAGTTCTCTTTATATAGGCTGAGTAATTGCTGGATGCCATGGCAACAGCAAACAGTTATGCACCATTCTGAGTTATACAAACATCTTTGAGATATATCATTAAAACGGATGGACAGCTTTTCTCTGAATGGAGATGTCGTTTCACTGAATTCTCCAGCAAATGTCGAGTCTTTCCTTTTCCGACTGTAAATATTTCACACTCTGTCGTGTGTCATTGCCGCCGCAGGAGACAGTCCTCAAAACTTTGGAAGGACAACTCTGGCCAATGTTAGTGCAAAGTAAGTGAAACACCACAGATATGACACACGAGACGAGCCTGAATCATGGAAAAGAGGAAAGTTGGCCCATCTGTCATCGTCATATTCGTTTGTGTGCCTCCAAGGGATAATTTTCTGTGGCTGCACAGCATCTTCGCCCTGGTTTACTTCATCATCACACTGCTGTGCATGGCTCACCACTCGATACGCCTGGAGTACAGAGAAGATGAGAAGGTCTGTCAACATGACATGATCCTTTTTTTCCATCACCTGTAATTTTTCTTTTCGTCTTGTTTTATTCAAAGTGTTATAAAACATGTTGAGATTTTGCTGTTTTAGCGTGCTCTTTTGCTTTTTGCGGTGCAGGTAGCCAGGACTTTGATGATCACCTCCATACCCAGAGAGATCTGTGACCCGGGACTCATCACCAAACACTTCCAGTACACATCTTTGCTTCTCTAGTTTATTGTTAAGTCAAGATTAATCCTCTCCTTGGGTTTTATTACCAGCCAACGCAGATATCCTTGTGGTACAAACTCCACCATAGCTGAATCCCAATTATAACTTCTCCTTCTCCACCCACCAGTGAGGCCTACCCCAGCTGCACTGTGACCGACATCCGCTTTTGCTTTGATGTTCACAAGCTGATAAAGCTGGATTTAGAGAGGTACAGTCAAGGGTGGAAGACAAGAGCAATAAACTCCAAGCTCTCTTTTCATGTTTGTGTGTCTTTCAGACGAAAGGCAATGAAAGGGAGGCTGTATTTTACCACTAAGGCCCAAAAGAAGGGAAAGATCATGATCAAAACCCATCCGTGTGCTCAGATATTCGGCTGTGACATATGTGGCTTTGAAAGGGTGAGTTCTTTACTTTCAGCTCTGCAGAATGTTGTAGTTGAAGTGCACAGAAAGGAAATTGCCACTGGAGGGCATTGCAATGCTAAAATGAGTGAATGCATGAAGTTAAAAACTGCCAGGCTTTCTCCATCCTCTTTTCCTGCAGGTGGATGCAGAGCAATACTACAGCGAGTTGGAGGAGAAGCGGACCGATGAGTTCAATGCAGAGAAGAGCCGCATCTCCTTGAAGAGGCTGGGCATCGCCTTCGTGACTTTTCGAGATGAGAGGATGACGGCTGTGTGAGTGAACGGCAGCAGTCTGTCGCAGCAGAGAGCCTCGGTGTCACTTCCTGCTTCAGTTCCTGCAGCACGTCTGTCCTTTTCCAGCATCGTGAAGGACTACAGTCGCGTGCGCTGTCGCCAGAGACCCCAGCAGTCCAGCATCACCACTGTGGTGCAGTCGCACAAATGGGGTGTGAGCTATGCTCCTGCCCCCAGTGACATCATCTGGTGAGTGTTAGTAACTCAGCTTTCTGTGGTGCCCAGAGCTCAGTAGCTGACCACATTTCAGCTTCCTTTTGACCCTCTACAGCAGAAATCACTGACATGCAGGCCTCAACAGACTCCAACAATATCTCAAGCACAATGTAACACATAAGAAAACAAACTGGGGGTTTGGACTACAACAGTCTTTAGATACAATGACATATTCCTTAGTCAATGAAAATAGAGCTTCATGGCTGTAAAAGTTTGACAAACAGGAGGAGTTGGACGCAACTAACACTTAAAAAAATGACAAGAAATTGCAATAAATCTACAAAAGTAGAGGGCCAGAAAATTTTCCACCTTCTGTAAAAAGTTTAGGAACAGACGAATAAAATAGAGAACAGAGGTTAGGAAACCAGCACCAGGAGAGGAAGAAGTGTGAAGGAAGCAAAGCAGACAACTAAACAGGTGAAAGCTTAAAAAAGACAAGTGAAACAAAGAAAAGAATGAAAAATAAGACTCAAAATCCAAAAGAGGACATCAAAAATAAAGTATTTTATTCAGAATGCACTAGAATGGAATGTCTCACGTATAACAGCTGTCAAAATAAATGATAAACAACATAATGGGACAAAACATAAAAATTTTAACTGAAAAGCTCTTTAGGAGATGGGCCTTTCCTTCAATACCCAACAACAACCTCCCCAGCAGTTCCCTCAGAGCTGCTGATATTTGGGCTAACACAAAGATATTTTCCCATAGAGGGGTTAAAAATACAGTAACAGAAACAAAAAGAAATGTGCAAAAAGAAAAGGAAGAGCTCTGTGATATGATAAAGCAAATAATGATTCCTCCACCTTCTGGCTTCAATTGTTCCTTTAGACATTTTTTTCTAGATCTTAGGAATAAAAACTGTGCATTTTAATAATGTTTGGCTCAATATTTAACATTCATCAAGGCAACTTTCTCTACAAAGAATATCATTTAAACCAAGTATTGTTCCAAGCTTGTTAGAGAACACCTCCACATGTGACTCCATTCCAACCTTAGATTTAAAACAATCTTTTACTGGATTAGAAAGAATAGAAGGCTTCAATGGGAAAGAAGTAGAAAATGAGCCTACACTCTAAAAGTATTCAAAGTTTAGTATGTGTAGTACAAAGCTCTACATCCATACCACTCTCAACAAAACAGGTTCAAGCGGTCTCTTCCATTGAAAAGTCTTTAAAAAATCTTGTAAATATGCATTATGGGCTCCGCGTTCTAAACTCTTGAGTTCCTGCAAAGCTACACAAGTTTCTTTAGCCGTTTTCAAGCTCTACACTGTAAAAAGTAAGAACCCCCTCTACTCAAAAAAATGGTGGCAACAAAGTGATAATTAATAATATTAGGTAAATTCAACAAGTCCAAAAAATAAACTAGTTTTTCTAAATGAATTGTTAATAATAATGATAATAAGCATAAGTAATATATACTAAGAATAAGAAAATGTATAGTTTGAAGGACCACCATTTATCATCCGAGACCAAAGGAACAAAAAATGGCTGATGTTGGTCTGGACTCTCAATTGGAGAGGAATACGAACAGCAATCCTCAAAAAAGCAATATTAACTAACATGTTGTTGTTATTTAAGTTGGTTTAGCTAAAAATTTTCTTATAATAAGTATGTTTATTATTTCAATCTTAAACAATTATTTTAGTAAAAGCAATTATTTTTTGGACATGTTGAATTTACTTAATATTAGTAATTGTCACTTTGTTGCCACATTTTATTGAGTAGAGGGGGTTCTTACTTTTTACGGTGTATGTACAAAACGCATGAACATTTAATGTTCAGTAAAAGTTAAACCAGATTGAACTTTGGAGCGTGATGTGTTGATGCTTCCCCTTTTAATTCAAGTGCCAACCATTTTAAAATTGACCACAGAGGAGAAATTAATAATTACAGTTTGTGCACAGGTGGATTTCTATGACATGATGGTGGTGGACTTGGTGCTAAAAGAACAGTAGCAAAAGAAAAAAAAAGAAGCCCCTCCCTGCTTGACCAATGTGAACCTCATTGGCATTCATGAGTGTGTTCTTAAACTTGCCAGGTGTTTCCATAGCTTCATACTAGGCTCAAGATAATAAACAAAAACAAGACTTTTCTTCATTTTATCTCTAGGTACATGTGCAATTTTCACATTTTTATTTGTTCTGACAGGCTGCACTTTTTATTCGTATTAATTAAGTCCAAACATGTCACACAAAGGCAACAAGTAAAGATAATACCAAAAAACGGATTAAACTCCACACTTCTATGCATTGAGATCTTTCTGACTTTTGCATATATATATATATATATATTTATATATATATATATATTTTTTTTTTATGAGATTTGTAAGTGTCATTTATGTAACACGTTTATAGTTTATTGCCAGCTATGTTATAATTTACATTTAAAGAACAAGTTGTGCTTTTATTTTGAATGAACTTTTTTTAATGACAAGAAATGGTTTATTTTTGATGCAATGTTCTGCTGGAGAATTCAACTTACAAGAGAGGATGGCAAAGCTATACGGTTGTTTTACCGTTTGGTAAGGATGCCATCGTTGGCAACTCTACCACGCCATTCAAAAGAGTAAAACAGTCTCTTTTAAGACAATCATTAAGTTTATTTGAGTTCCGGATTAAAATAAAAAAACAAAAAACTTAATGAAGAAGAACATTTTAAAAGAAACTTTACAGGACTTTTAAGTTTTAGTGGAACGCCCAGACCCCCAAAGGAAATCCACTCAGACCCAGATTTGTCGATTATCTAATTTAGTTTAGCATTCAGACAGTTTAGCCTGTAATCAAGCCTGAAATGTTTTGTCTTTGTAAACCTCGGGACGTGATGGAACTTAAACCAAAGCCATTTGAGCTTTTGTAATGTTCTTGTCTGCGTAATTCTCTTGTAGTAATGAAAGATTGTTTACTTTGGATAGTGGGTCTTAGCTCAACGTTTTTTCTTTTCTTTGTTTCCTATCCCGTTTCAGAACAATACTGCCTACGGATAATCCTGATATATTTACATTTTTTTTTTACAAAAACACAACTGTCAAAGTACTTTCTTGATTAAAACAGATATACACACTATTTCTGACCTGTACTTACTTATGCATTCTAGTTTTATCAGGACAATAGTAGCAGAAAAGAACAACAGGTTAAACGTCCCGTTCATCTCAAAATGAAGCTTCTTGGTTTTCCCATCACCAGGGAAAACCTGTCAGTGTGCGGGTCTCGCTGGTGGCTGCGCTGCGTCCTCCTCAACATCCTCCTCTTCCTGCTGCTCTTCTTCCTCACCACCCCCGCCATCATTGTCAACACCATGGACAAGTTCAATGTCACAAGGCCTGTGGAGAGTTTGAGGGTGAGCGTTTGCTTTAAATCGTTTCTGAGCTGTGTTTTATTTTACCCTCTTTGCTTTAATAAATCAACAAACTCGTCTGCTGCAGAGCCCAGTTATCACCCAGTTCCTCCCAACTCTCCTGCTGTGGGCCTTTTCAGTGCTCCTACCCTTCATCGTCTACTACTCCGCCTTCTTTGAGTCTCACTGGACCAGGTACACAACAGCTGTCTGTCCCAAACGGAAAATCTCTGCCGTGTCTTTCTCTTTCATCCTCCACTTTCAGCCTCTCCCTACTTCTCTCTGCCAGTGTCCTTGCTCTGATATTCTGGGCAGGTTGTCATAGAGATCTCTATGTGAAGATAATGATATGCACAGTAGTCGCCATGTGCTGCTCCTCTGCACATGGTGTCTACCGGTAGGAGGAGCAGCAGCACCTATAGGCACCATTGCTTTACATAACCACCACAAACATGCCAAGCATGATAAACAAATGCAAATGAGCTCCTCACTGGACTGAGACAAGCACTGCCATACACATCATGCATACACATCACAGTTTTAAATAAGTGAGAATCAAAAGAAAATACTTTATATAGATTAAATGGACCTATTGTCTAATCGTTTTCTGTTATTGTAGATCTGGTCAGAATCAAGTAACGATGCACAAGTGTTTTCTGCTGCTGGTCTTCATGGTCATCATCCTCCTTCTCTGGGTTTGTCCAGGTATTTTCAGCACATGATGAATTCATTTATTCATTGACTGTATATGAAAACTGGACCTAGTGAGTGTGACATCACCCATGGAAAATTAAGTCAATTCTGTTGCCATCTTTTTTGCGTTTTTGTGTTAGAACCATAAATAGTCAGTGAGCAGTGATTTCGCGCATTTATATCCAGAATAACTTGTAGTACAGCAAGAATATCATGGAAAAAAAATTAATATTATCAAGAACGTGTTAAATAAATGATAAAATTGTATTTGTATAGCACTTTTCTACCTTCCTCAAAGGCCCAAAACGCTTTACAATTACAGTCCCATTCACCAAATTTAATTTTATTTATAAAGCCCAATATCACAAAAAAATGGCCTCATCAGGTTTTATGCCGGTAATTATACAGTTACATTCACACATTGATCCCGCCTCAGCTGTTAAGCACTGGCGCCAACCTTCCACCAGAGGCAACACCCGTGTGTCCTTGGGCACAAGGTCACATGGGTGGGCAAGGTGTGAATCGAACCTGTAATCTTCCAATCAGAGGTCGACCTCCCTACCACTGCACCATCAAATACGGTAGAAGCACAAGAATCTGACAAATATGAATAATAGCTGTTTATTTCTCAATAGAAGTCTATGGGATTTCAGCTTTTAGGACCAGCGAGTGCTTCCTGTTTGGAACGCCATGTGGAAGGGGCTGCTGAGTCTAGTTCCCTTATGCAGACGATGATTCCATCATGCTTTCAGATCTACTTTTGTCTGATCTTCATTGCAGTCTGGACCTCTTCTTCACTTGGCTCTTCGATGTTAACTTCTTGGAGGAGAAGGAAGTCAAATTTCAGTAAGATGTCTTTAATTAAACAAAAGCTACTCAAAAGAGATGGAGCAAAAGTGGAGAAATCCAACACCTCCAAATTTTGCAGGTGTGTCTTCCTTCCGGACAACGGCGCATTCTTTGTGAACTACGTGATCACATCCAGTCTCATCGGGACTTCTATGGAGCTGCTGCGCATACCGGCGCTGACAGTGTACGCCTTCCGGCTCTGCTTGGCAAAGTCTCAGGCCGAGCGGATCCACGTGAAGAAGGTAAACAGAACTTAATACATCTTGTTTCAATATTGAGAATTGTAATAAATGTTGGTTGTTTCTGCAGAGTCAAGCCTATGAGTTCCAGTTTGGCCTGGAGTATGCCTGGACTATGTGTATCTTTGCAGTCAGCATGACCTACAGCATCACATGTCCCATCATTACACCCTTTGGTGAGTGATATCTCTTTCGTGTATCAGAATTTTTGGAGTTTTGTGTGTATTGGTGTGTGTGTGTGTGCATGGGGCCGTCTTTCCTCACAGTGTAACCTCACTCTTCTCTGCTGGCTGCCAGTCCAAAGCAGACAGTGTGAATTTGCTGCTGCAGTCCCAGACACTCACAGACACTGTGAGCTGCAAGCCAGACGCCCACTCTGCTCCTGTCTCTGCTCAGACCTCACCAAGACTCCATGTACTTCTTTGGTCGTAGACCCCTTTTCCTTTTAATTTATTTGTATTCATTGGATTTCTCTTACATTTATGGATTATTGTACAATTTTTACCAACACAATGGGCTTTGTCTGGCTGAAAGCTATAAATGTCTACCACTCATGACAAAACCTGATGTGCAAGTAGTGGTCAAGACAGTTTATTGTGTAAAAGGATAGTGTAGGACGACAGGCGTAACTAGGGGCTGAAATAATGTCCAGGAACAGTAGTATTAAAAAAAGTCCAAATCAAATTTGAAGATTTTTTATCTGAACTAAAAGCTACAACCAATTTAGCTCAAATTACACTTTTATCTAACATTTTTATTCAAAGAAAGCAAAATAATAGGTTTTAAATCAACAACTTTTGCTGCCATTAAATTAAAAATACATTTTGTTTGTCAGTAATATTGGGTAACATCTTTCTGATGCAAAAAGACATTAGAATAATTTGAGAATCCGTATGTGTGGTATTGTGTTTAAATGTTTTATGCACTTTTTAAGGCAACTCTGAAAGACTACTGACAGGCTGCAACATTATTGGGCTGTTAATATGTAATAATCCTATTAAAAAAATCATGGATGCATCAGATATAAAACCAAATCAAACATACAAATCACAAACAGAACTTCCTCTCTGGATTGGTCTTGGCTCATATTACATAGATGGAGGAAGATGACCTGCAGTATCTGAGAAAATACTGTATGAAGTGATTGTGCTGGGTGTTTTTTACAGGTCTACTTTATGTGATCCTGAAACACATGGTTGACCGATACAACATCTACTATGCATACGTTCCCACAAAACTCAACCAGCGCATCCACAGAGCCGCCACCAGCCAAGTCATCGTGGCCCCCATCCTCTGCATATTTTGGCTGCTCTTCTTCTCTGTTCTCAGATTAGGTATCTTATTCTTTTTTGATACTGAGATTTGCATTTATCAATGTTGTTTTACCAGATGGTGATGTTAAAACTTAACTATGTACTGTCACAGGTCCAGTGCATCCTATCACCCTCTTCACTTTAGCTTCTCTCATCTCCTGTATTGCCTGTTGCCTTTTCCGACTGTGCCTTAGGAAGACACCAGACAAGTCAATGAGCTACCAGGTCTGACCTCATCCCTCCAAAATGATTATTATTGAACTAAATATGCAACTAATCGTTCTCTGTTAATATTGTGTGTGTTTCAGATGTCTGATCAACCAGCAGAGGCGACTTTTACAGATGCAGACAGGAGCACCGTGACATCCACCACTGCCTCCAGTGTACGGAATCTCAGTTTTTCTCTTTAAAGTCATACTATGAAGAATTAAATTGTTCTATTTTAAACAGAAGGAAATTTTTAGGATGAAAATACTTTTTTTTGTAATGTAGAGAACAATTCCTGTTCAAATGGTAATCTATTTCATATAACTGAAGAACTTGTGAAGACGCACAAATGAGTCAAACAATGATACTTCCACCACCCACAATCTTTTTTGTAAAGCAAACAATTAAACTATAGAAAAATGTATATTTAATTCTCAGTTAAGGAGACAGCTTTTACTCCAATACGCAAAAAAAAAGTGCTATTATGCCGAAAATCCTGCTTTTAGTATTTTAAAGATGGACTTGTGAACGTAAACATGGCTCAGTGGAGGAGGAAAGTTTACATTTTTGTAGCTGACTGACTGATCTTCCTCCCTCAGCTGTTTGTGGCGTCTGTCCTGCTGGAGCCAGAGTTGGCATTAACACCGATGCCCTCCCCAGCTCACCACAGCTACGGCGCCATGTCCAGCTCTCAGAGTTCAAATCACAGCCCCGTGGCAGAGGCAGAGGGCGAGGAGGGCCGTGCCCAAACCCGTGAAACTGAGCTTCAGGATCCTGCAGACACCCACTGCTCCAGCCCTCTCATGGACAGCCCCGTGGGCTACCAGTAACACCCCAAAACTGATGTCAACCCATCCTTTTAGCTGGTAAACACAGACTATTAAAGGCTGCAATGCTGAGTTCTGACCCAACACTCAGCCTGCAGCTTGAAGGGCTTGATTGGGCGGCTGAATAACCTGACAGGAGGAGGAACTGAGAGCACAGAGGAGAGGATTCCAAAAATGGCAGTTGGTCAAAACATTGCTTAGACTCATAAATACATCAACAGCCAACAGTATCCAGCTTGTACAGATTCTTCCAGTTTAAATACCAGATGTTATATGATTGTGTCCCTTAATTTGCCTAAGAAAGGCGTACAGGAGGCATGCTGTGCCATTTGAATTTAAGCGGAGGTGAAGGCTCCCGTCAGAGTAGATGGAGTGAGGCAGGCTCGCCCGGCAGACTGACAGAGCGGTCTGGGCACGGGTGATATACGGTTCCTCTGTGAGGCTGAGGGTGAGGGCAGATAGTTGTGAAGCCATCTGCAGTGAGAGAGCAGACAGACGGAGGACTGGATGTAATATATGTACAATCTCTCTCCACAGAAGCATAAGCAGCTTGACTGAGCCCGAAGCTCATTTTAATCGATTTTTAATTTAGCAGTTCTATTTTGCTTCAGCGTTTTTTGTGTTGTTGATGTTGTGCTTTGGGTATAAGGTGGGAACACAGCATTTCCTTTAAAGAATTGTTACTAGTTATTTGTTACATTTTGTGTATATGATCTAATCAAGTTTATAACTTATTTACATACAGTTTTTTTTAAATTTAAAGTATTATTTAACTATATTCAGAGTTTACACACTAATTTTATATTAAAATTGAGGAATTTTCCTTTTTTTAAATGTCAGTTTAATTAGAAAACAACTAAGTTAAAAGAAGGCACAATTTTTGAATCTACATAGAAAGAAAAAAGTATTTAATTTTCTGTATTTGCTAACTGACAAAAAATGATTGGTGTACATTTTTTTGGTTCAGGAAAAAAATGGCTAACAAAAGAAACCATCAACAAAAAAACGCACAATAAAATTTAATTTGAATATGAGTAAATAAAGTATTGATCCTCTATGTCTTCCTTCCAGTTGACTAAAATAAATCAGTATATAACATCTCAAATATGACAACATCCAAAGTGATGTTCAAGGATGTCAGAATAGTTCCTTGGCATTGATTCAACTCTGTAACGTCATTCATCAGACATGGAAGTGTCAGGGGATTAAGTTGGAATTCAAGCATGATGGTGACCTGACTAAAGGTGAGGTGCATCAAGGCTCTGGACTGGAGTCCCCAAATTTTGATTTGATAAAAAATCCAAGAAGAGAGCATTTGTTTGGAGTCTTCAAAAATAACTTAATATCAATTGAAGGAAGTTAATTTCAGTTCTCTTTGAATTAGCATTACAATTATAGACTGGTCTTTTTTTTTTTAATCAGTGGGCAAGAGCACAAAAAGTGGATCTAATTTTAGCTTTTCTTTTTTCCATTACACTCATGAAATGTTTAAACATTTTTTTCAGTTGTTAAAAAAAGTTGGCACAAAATTCCATTAAGGTTGTTGAAGAATTGAATTGTTCTTCTAATTAAGTGAAACTTCAAGATTTATCCTCTGTTCAAAAAAAGTTATAGAAACTATGTCTTGCTGTTAGCCACATCGTTTACTGTATATCCAATAATTCATTGCCATCTGTTTGACATGCTGCTAAAACAATAAACTTCAAACATCCTCATGGTTCATTGCACTATCAATTGCATTGGCCTCATCAGCCTCCTTTTGTTTAGCTGTTAGCTAAACTGAAGTGCAAATGCACATGTGAGTCCATCTGTATGTCAACAGGTTCTGTTTGTTCTGTCTCTTAGGGATGGGAGAGTTTCTTGTTAATGTCTTTTGGTGTGCCTTGAAGGAGCTCCTTGTTATCACATGACAATCCAGCATGGCCTGAAAATGCTGCATGGACTCATAACCTTAAAAAAACGGCATAGACAGGAAACAACTTCTGCAAATTACTAACTCTTTCAGAATAAACGTAGCAGCCAACTGGGGTCATGTAACAAGGTACAAATCCTAATTATTGGACATTTTGAATGTTTCAAAATATTTAATTCATTTAATGTACTTTTTTTTAATATATTGGTTTGTAAAAGTACTAAACACATAAAACCCCAAATCCAACAGAAAAAGGAATTTTAAAATCCCAGAAACCAATAATGAGTTTTGTTTTATTACTTTCTGCTTGTTTTTTGGTTTTTTTTCTTTCACGAGAATATACAAATAAAATGATTGTTGTTTTTTGCTTTATTGTCTGTTTTGTTGGTGTTGTCCTGCAGAACCAGAATGGTGGTTGACCTGCTCACCTTAGAATTCTCTCAAATTAGCTAAAAAGCCACTTATCTTACATCCATTTTCTGGACCCAACTCCTTCTTGATGTTGTGAGTTCAAAACAAAATACAACTTTAAACTGTTTTCTGACAACATTTGATATAATTAAGATTGCAATTCATTTGGTGAAGAATTGCATCTTAGTTCTTCATGATGTGGTCTAGGCAAGTGTTCATGCAGTGAATTCTGTATTTAAATGATCTGTTTTAGTGAAGAGAAAAATAATACATGGGTAGGAATAAGGAAAATCTGTTGAATTGTCTCTGCTAGTCCACATTTGTTTCTCCCAAAGATTGTTTCACAGATCATCAAGTGTGCTTTCTTTTGGATAATACAAGATTAAACTGTCCTGGAGCAACATCTTCAATAGCCTATAGTCCTTTCTTTATGCAGGACTGGTTTTATTGTATTTTTAAACATCAGTTTAATACAAAATCCTAACCAGCATCCAGATTTCCCCCCTCTTTCTCATTGGCATGCATCAGCCATAACCTAAATGTAAATCTGCACCGATTTTGGATTGAAATGTCTTTAAGAAAGATAATCAACTGATCTATCTGAGACAGATCAGTCTGAAAAAGATAAACATTTTTCTAGAAAGAATTATACTCATGTTTCAATCTTGAGATTCTGTCATTACAGAAAGAGCAGTCAGTCAGATTTGATGTTGTAAATAGAACAGAGTGAAACTTTATGCAGGAATATACCACTGTCCAGCAACAATAACAGCTAAATAAATGTGTTGATAAAGAGTGTATATGGTGCAGATCAGTGTCGTCTCAGTAAGAAATGTATAGAAACTATTACATTGCAACCTTTTTGGTAATCTAATATCATATATTTTATTTGTTTTACTTTTAGGGGGAGTAAAAAAAAAAAAAGATAATGCGCTCAGCTGTTTTATATTTAGATCCAATCAGATCACTGATCTAAACTTTTAATTATGGGGAGCAGAAGAAAAATAGGAGTAACAACACAGTGTTTATTTAAAACTTAAAAACATGTAACTGCTGGTGCCCATCTCTGAAAAAATCCTATTGTTTCTATTTAACAAGGCCAGCAAGATAATGAATGCAGGCGCATGTCAGCTTTAGCGTCGGAGGTGAGACATGTGTCCGCATACAAACTAACCTTGATATAATCCTTTTATGCGTGTCAGCCTTTGGGTGGCAAAGTCAAAAGCATCTCCTCATACCAGCACAATACGAGATGGCAGGGCGTTGTGATTGAAGTACAATTCTTTAGAGAAGGATCCTTAACACCACTTGCCCTGCAGTGAGGAGGTGATGAAGTGGCAAAAACAACAGGGCTCTCCATCATTGCTTGCAGTTAAGAAAAAAGAAAGTTCGTGACATTTCCCATGTCACCAGTGGCAACTGCTGAGAGCGTGCTTGTCTGTGAAAGGTGAATTCCTCTGGGACTGCGACCTGCCGCCCGCCTTCTCCTGCCCAGATGCTTAGAATAGAAAATGACTCTACCCCCTGCTGCAAACATATTGTCACTTCCATATGAAAGTTTCAATATGCAAATGTGGCTTCAAAGGAGTATGTGTTTTATACTCTTTTATGTTCAGTTCAAAAAACTCTTCTTAAGCTGGGTTTTGATCAGCTCTGTAGGGTTGTTAATTATTACTGACATGTTTTTATTATTTTTTAAGCCATATTTTTCCACTTAGTTTCACAATGCATGGAGATCCTGATCATTCTGGAAGTGACTAACTTCTCAAAGCTGACAGACATCTGACAGACTACCGTTGTGGTTGTTGCCTGGCAGACATCTCCTGCATCCTTCAGCATGTGGAATTCAATCAGAGGCAATCGGACTGCATGCAATGTCTTCTTTCATTTCCTGCAGCTCACATGTTTTAGGAAAAAACATATATATTTTTAAAAAATGCTATACTTCACCCTTTCATCACTCACGCATGCATGCTTGACCATCACCTAACTGTTGCCATGACAACATTCAAACCCCCCAACATTGTAGAACACATTGCAGACTTGCTAAAAATAATTTTTTGTCTTCTCTCACAGACTCCAGACGGCAGACCTCAAAGCAAACTCTCAAAACATGATTAAGACAGAATATAAACACCAGTGCGGGGTATGTGGGAATCAGCATTACTGATCAATTGTAATGTTAGACAGCTTGAGGGTCGACTCTTGGCACACAGGCAAGAATAATAGAAACTGTTTTATTTTTGGTTTTTGTTTTATTTTTCAACACTGCACCCTTTGACTGGAGCAGAAGAAGGATATTGTGTGCAGTGCCTGGAGACAGATTAAGGTCAGCTGCCACTTCTGCAGCAGATCAGACCGCCAACTCACGGATGTGACTTTTTACAACCAAATTGCTCATGACAGAAATTTGAATTGAGACAAGTCATCACTCCTTCTTTACGTCTCTCTCTATTTGCAAAATGTAAGACATGTCTGTCAACCGCTCATTCCGCGGAAGGGGGGGACACCCTCTCAACACTTTGGAAAAATTCTCCAAATATTCTTGATGCGACATTGTGCAGCTGCATGAGTAAGTGGGTGGCTGTGCCTGAAGCCAGCCTCATCTTTGCAGTGGAGGGCGATCAGCCACTCATTATAAAGATCTTACATAACGCTGCAAGACGAGTTGTCAGCAGGAAGAAAATCAAGCATTTGGTGATTGATTGTTGACAGTAGGTGCAGGAGGAAAGCCCACTGACCTTATTTAGCATTGAAATACCCACAGATAACTTTATTTAGTAGCTGAAACACATAACAGTCTTTGAACACAAGGTGGAATCCATTTTTAGGCTTAGGTAACAGTAATTTCATTTTTTTTTTTTTTGGTTGAAGGAGAAATAGGTGAATATATCACTGTTTTAGCAGCTGATTTTGATGAGGTAGACAGTGACACACCCAATATGTACATATCTGGATGCTAAAATATAAAGAAATCGCTCATCTGTTAGCATGACTACAAAATGAAAGCTTTAAAAAAAACAGGAAGTAACAGAAAACTGCATAGGGCTGCAAACTGAGCCTCATTAAAGAAATAATGTAAATACAACATGGCCAGTAAACAAACCAGACACCTGTGGGCTGAACATGTACATTACACATTTTTGTGTAAGAAATGCACTTCTAAATGTTTTTTTCTGATCATAAAAAGCATCTTCTGTTATCTTAGTGCCAGTTTTTATGAAGATATGACATTTGGCAAAACATACTACACATAAAATAATATTAAAATAATTTGTATTCGCTAAAAGTCGTAATAACCAAATGTCAGCAGCTTGGAATTACAGTTCAATGGTGTCATGTAATACTTGGCAAACTGTTGTAAAGTTACTTAGCATTTTTCCCATTTTAAGTAAAAACTGTGGATAAAATCTACAAGGTTATATGAGCACTTACAAACACCCAAATGCTGTGTTTACCTCTCTGATAACGCTTAAGATGTATGGTTGAGTCACGAAAATACAGTTCATAAACATTTGTAAGATAAACAGCCACCGCACAACGAAACCACTTTACACAGACAATAAGTGTTGTTGGCCAAGAACAAAGACAGAACCCATCAATATGCTCTTTACGGCTAAAGGTCACATAACAGTCTATTCATTTGTGTTTATTTAACAGTCATTAAATGCCTACTGAAACACTCACAACCTTGAGTGAGAAGAGCTTTGAACACCACATGTATGAAGGTGTGTGTGGACACCTTAACAGTTACTGGAGAAAGCTATAAGAGAGTGTTTAACAGTTCATGTCAATAGTTATTATATAACACTGAATCAACTTGATTGTAGCAAAAAAGATTATAATCGCAAAGTAAGACAAAAAAAAAAAAAATGCAAAGTGCGGCATAAAAAAAAGGTACGAGCATGATAAAAGTGATAACAGTGGTTGGATTTTCTCCTTCACATTGCATTGCCCCCACACGGTTTTTAGTAACATTGTGTTCCAGTTAGATAAAGAGCTGCCTTTGTTGACCACAGTAACAGTCACAGTTAGAGTAGTGTGTGACTCCAAGATACATCACAAAGACCACTAAAGTCACTGCTATCATTTCAGTAGATCGCTGTTATTTACAAATTGATCCGAGAATAATTCCTACGTTTTGCTCAACCAAACTGGCTTACAGCTGTACAACAGCGTTCCCTGCTAGCTAAACATCCACAGCAAACAAGCTCTGCTATAGATCCGTCTCAATTAGAAGTGTACCTAGACCACACATTTGCTATGCTATACAACCCCTGGTCACAGAGCAGATGTACAGCAGTCAAGCTGATGCTGCACAGTTACACAACCTTATTCCATGGCAACCATGCTGATCATCTAACAGCACATTGCTCGGCGCCTCAGTCGGCCTTGTCCTCGCCGTTCTTGGCCCACCCTCGGCTCATTGCAGCCACCACGATGCTGTACATGTTGAGCCAGGCTTGACTCAGCGCTGCGGTGTAGGCCTGACCCAGACTGCACTGGAGCATGTACAGAAGAGACTCGCCCACCACCTGACGGAGTGAAGACAAGCACAAAATCATTTCGCCCCCGAGTTCAGTCACACGTGGAACTGCTCTGGTAGAGCCGAACTGTGAGATGTAGCGGGCCCCTACAGCGAACGACTGCGTGCTGACTCCCACTGCTTGATGCTTCCTCCCAAGGTTGAGCAGAAAGTCCTCCAAGGAGTGGAGATCGTCCAGGTGGTTGACAGCCGCATCGATCACAAGCATGACCTGTGACCCCAGAGAAGAGCCAATGATGTTAACCATACAAACACTTGTGGAGGTCACTGAGGTACAGTCCTCTCACCTTTGTGACATGATCAAGGAACTCCGGGCTGGAAAGGCAGTCTTGTGTGGAGTCACAGTTTGTGCTATAGTTGAAAAGAGTTAGGAGCGGGGTCCAGCTCAAACAGTCTAAAACAAATAAAAAAAAATCAATATTTATGAATCCTTCAGGCTGGATCAATCATAGATCTACATATTTCTCCTGCTAGAGTCTGATTGAGCAGCAGCTGTCACAAACTAAACTGTAGATTATTGCAGTCTGTCGCCAAGCAACAACACATGCCCTCGCATGTTAAAAGTGTGCGGCCAAGAATCTAACTCTACTCTACACACCTGCACGTTGCAGACTCTGAACCACAGACTGAAATTTCTTCCGGTTTTAAAGGTTAACAAAACATATTCTTGAAAACATCATGAACAGGTAGAACTGGATCACCTGGAGAACATGATCACCCCGTGTGGAACTTTGTTTTTGCCCAGGCTCTCCCAGCTGCCTCGTATCAGCTCCTTGTCTTTTCCTGACAGCTTCTCCATCTTTGCTCACAAGAAAACTTCTTCTGAAAGGGAAGCACACAACTCCTCTACAGGACAACAAGGCTAGGTCTGAAGACAGCCATAATATTGGGGTGAATCCACAGATAAAACTTCTGCTAACCCACCTACAAAAAAACAAACAAAAAAGCTGGGGAGCATCACGTCAGATATGACTGCAGGATAAACGGTGGTACTGTACCTGCTGGAGGTCAGTCCTCTCTCTCAACTTCCTCTGTGCAGTGAAGCTCGGGGTCTGTCTGTTTCAGTGTGTGACTGTTTTTGTGCTGCTGGCAGCTGCCTGCCACTCTGGTGCACTTGTTCCTTTTTCCCCTCAGCCCACGGTGCAGGAAGACAAGTTCTGTCACGCTCTCAACTGTCACACTGGCTGCTATCTTTCTCCCTTTCCTCTTCCTGCTTGCCTTCTGATATGCTCTCTCTCTCTGAGGATATTATTTATGCCACTGAAGGAGAAAAAAGCGGGATCTCTCTCTACATGCCACCAAGGAGATTAAGTGAGCCACAGCTCCTCCTGCAGGTGAATCAAGAACTAAGACTCTACATGGAACTTTTATGTTATGGTCTGCTAAATAACAAACTAAAAAAATGGGGCAGTATAATTGCTGGTTTCAAAATGGTGGATGGAATCCAAAATGCACCATCAGCTGCCTACATTTTCACCCATGATTTTAAAACTTCGATGTGTGGGAATTGTAATGGTTAGAAAAAGAAACCTTAACATACCACCTTGGGAAAATTACATTGTTCATCTCGTAAACAGAGCCACTCCTCAAAGAGCCTGATCCTAACAGTTAGTGGCAAAGCGTGCAGCCTCTCATTAATCTAAATGAGATGTGTGTGTGAGTGTGTGTTTTTTCCTTTCTCCTGCCTCCACAAGCATTTATGTTACAGTTTGTTTAAATAAGTTGCATTCCCTCTGGTTGCTCGGGCATTTTTCGGACGCAGGTTTCCTCTGAGATAAAGTATAACATTTTTTTTTTTTATTCAGCTATGCATCGGGGAATCAGAGGTGCACCGCTTTCTCCAGAGGGACTACATGGTAGAATGGGGATGGATAGAGGGTTCCCATGACAACCTGACTGGATTGAGCCCTTGAGGCTATATCATGTGGTATTTCAGGTTTCAAAATAAGGGGGTTCCATGATTACCTGTGATGGAGTTCACAAAGCTTAACAATTAAAACATTGCTAAAATATTCATCTAAATAGTCAATTTAAAGCACCTTTTTTTTAGGCAAAGATGGATTCCACATCACTCTGCAGCATGTGGATTTAAATATATATATAAATCTGTCAGCTGCCTTTTTGTAAGCAGAAAAAGCAGCTATCAAAGCACCAGAGTACAGCAGAGGCCAGGGTGCAGGAACATTTGATGTGGAACTGTAGGTTCAGAGCGGACCACTGAGCGGCCTGAGCAAATGCAGACGCACACAGAGGACTGTTTATTTAGCTGGTGGTGCGGCTCGACAAATAACAGGGAACTTTAACCCAACCATCCAAGAAATGCTCGCTGTTCCTCAGGGACGTTTTTAATGAAAGCACACGCAACGTTACAGTTATGTTTTAAAAATTCTAAGCATTTTTGGATGCAATATTTTGACATGGTATTTTGAAAATTATTGCCTTTTTATAATGGCTATAAAGTGGTTTTTCAATCAAGAACAATTAAACAACAACAGTTTGAAGCTTTTATTTTGGTAACCCTGATTTCAACATCTAAATTACAGCCTGGATTACAGTCTTGGATTTCTTGGAAGGAACATCATTATATGATTAAAACTGTACATATGGAATATAAGTCTAGGTTTTGTATTTAGATGCATGCTTATTTACTTTATACACTGTTTTCTTCTCCCATGTTCCCAAAAATATGTGATTCTACAGATCATATGTAATTTCATAATTTATAAGCGGACTTCTTTTTTTTTTTCTTACTATCAAGCCGTCTCTGAAACATGAATTATTTCTGAGGGCAAAGTTGTTTTCTTGTAAAGAAGCCACAAAATAGAAAAAAAACTGTCCCGCCTGGACCTTTGTGATCATGGCGTTTCTTCCCTTTTGGACTTCACGCTCTCCTTCTCCACATCTTCAATTTTCTCCCAGTCATCTGCATTCTCTTCCCTAAATCAGACATGTTGGGTTAGAAATTGGCTACATTGTAATTACGTCAAACTTTGACTTGGCAGTGGCACTTATCTTTCCTTTACTAAAGAGTTAAGGTCAAAAAATTATGTAACGACCAAACCACACAAAGTCCTTGGCTTTCCAGAAGCGCTGCTATTCATATTTTACTGGACATGGTAGCTTTGCACAGAGGAGGAACAGGCTTAGGATACTTTCATACCTGATGTGGCTGCTGTCACTGTGGATGCTTGTGTTGATGTCATCATCAGATCTGAAAGTGTCACCTATTTCTTCAACAAATTCCTCCTTCAAGCCCATTTTCTTCAGTTTGTTCCTATAGATCTGCTCTGCATACTCCTTTGCATTTCTCTGCACATTAAAAGTTGTGACTCCAAATGCCGTTATTGTCAAGCAAGACATTCCGCTTCCTGCGACTTACCTGTTTGACCTGCTCAAATAAATAGGGACGTTCCTGAACTCGGGCCTTCATGTCCTGTAATTCTCTCCTGTAGTCTTTTGTTCTTTGCTTATCCGCTTGTCTATATTAGAAAAAGAAAACAATAGGTTCATGAAGCAAGCCTGACTGATTTTTATGATATAAGTTGTGAATAAAGAAATGCTGAATGAGCAACACTAACCGATGGCGCTGCAGATTTTCAGCATGCACCTCTTTCAGGCTGCTGTGTGGTCCAGTAACTTTGAATGCAGGGTGATGGTCTTTTTCAGAGCTTTGGATCTCTTCTGGTAGTTCCTCAACCAGTCCATGCTTTCTGATTCTTACTTTCCCTCAGCTCCATTGACCTTCTGTTCAAGCATCAGATGATCAAATTATGAAAACATGTAAAAGAAATCCTTGGGTTATGGTACAAGCAAGGCAAAAAAAAAAAAACCTCACTTGATAGCCATACAACGCTTCCTCACAGCATCTGAGATGTATATGGGGAGTGTGTTGGCAGACAACAGCGTCAAAGGCCCTCAAGTGACTTGCTTCTGTTGAGATTACTCATCGTGGTACCTGGAGATGAAAGCAATCATTTTCTGTGACAAGACTTTTTAACACTTTCACATAAAAGAAAAACTCTCAACATTTGGTTGTCATGGTTACAGCTCAAGACATTTCATAAGAGGTCTCAGACTCCAGGCCTGCGGATTTTAAAGAATCCCGCCTCATCTGTTAGTGATAAACTGGATTGGGGGTTTGAAGCCAATTAGAAGTTTCCAGGTTGTTGGAAAATGTGTAGGCCTGGAGTTTGAGACCTGTTAGAAGGTTTTTGCGAATTGTTTTATTGAAAATGAAATTATTGCAATGCATCATACATGCTTACTTAGAGGGAGGGTCTAAAGGCAGGGATATCCAGTTTATTTAGTCTGTTTAGCCTTTAGGTATTTTTCATGTTTCATGACTATTTTCTGCATCTGTAAAACTACCTGCATGAAGCCCAATGAGGCTAAATTTCTTTGTGATTTTGGGCTATATACATAAAATTGAATTTAATTGAATTGAAATGAAAATGAATTAAACCAGATTCAGACAATCAACATCAATTAAAAGAAAAGGTAAAAAAAAAAAAAAAGTGATGAACACCTGATTATCTATAATCATTTAATTACAATCTAAATCCAAATTTGGTAATGACTTGTAATAATTTAAAGGCACAATTGTGAGTTTTGATTATTTCAAGTGGTGAGTCATTTATATGTTCCTATGTTGCTTAATGGGAAAAGAACTGTATAAATAAAGATTGATTTGATTTTACCTTAAGCGCACAGTTAAAAAAAAACAGATTACAAAGTTTATTTTGCTGTTTGTTAAGTCAAGAGCATACTTATCTTAAAAATTGTCAACGTTTCCACAGCAGTAACTAGTCCTAAAATGTTTAGGGTGGGTGGGTGACAGCTGTTTAGCAGAAAAAAGGTAAGGATTAATAAATTATTGATACATTTTCTGAGAAGAAGATTAAAGTTTAAAAGAACTTCAGTCAATAATTTCAATCAATGATGTAAAAATTATGATAAATATTGGCTTTAATTAGTCACATTTACATGTGTTTTGTGGGACAACTGCTGGTGTGTTGATGACAAACAGGAACAAGTACAACTATGGTGGATTCTTGTTATCTGCTTTTATAGTGGTAGGTGATTCTACCTAAAAAAAGGTCTTTGAATATGATGTTAAAAAAAACTTTACAACTTTGCATCAAGAAAAGAAGGTGTAAAAGCTTGACTGCAAATTTGAGCATTATTCCAGATGGTGTATTTGGAGACTTCCTGTGATGCAGTCAATCACTCAACAAAAACTCACTTAGACACGTACGATTGATCTATTTTATTTTAAAAACTACATTTTTGGGGGTTTAAAAAAATAATTACCATTATTTTCTCATTCATATAAGTGATTATAGTTTCATTGAAAAATATTTGCTAGTGTATAAATTAAAAAATGAACAGGAAGAGTGAATTTTATCTAAATTTCATTTTGTAAAGTAGCTAAAATAAAGTCTAATATGTTAGAAAGATTCAAGATAAATTAGTTTACCTGTTTTTTCCTGCACTGGTAACCAAGCTCTCACCTGTAAGGTTTCCAGACTCTTCCTACGTTTCCTAGTTGGTTGCGACGATGTTCTCAGGAAGAAGGGTTGACACCTTGTTGCATCGTTGCTTTTTATTTTCCTCAGCGACTCGTTCAGTAAAGCCTTGTGCAGTTTGCTGAAGTTCGGAACTTGATGGAGGATTTTTGGTTGGAAGCTCGGCTCCACATCCAGGACTTCCGTCTTTTTTCTACCGGCACGCTCAGCAGTGTAGAGTTTTGGGCCGCCCACCAGACATGGAGTATCCTGTTGGGATGCTGACAGGTAGACAAGCTGCATTCATACTTCTGTGTTGAGTCTCTTAGATGTTTTAGCAGACAGACACGTATAGGTGGATGAGGATGTTAAGTAAATACGGAATTTAGTTTGAAGCAAAACACAAAAAAGCTCACCTTTCAGCTCTGAGGAATTCTTTTTTAGAAGATTTTTTCTAAAGCAATCAGTTTTTGGATTCTGTGAAACCTGGTTTAAGGTGGTGACGAGCTTTTCTCTTTTCATCTTGTCTCTTTCATGGAAGCTGAATGGTTTCTGGATAGAGAGCAAGAATTGCTTTCTGTGCTCACAACTCTGTTTCCTCTCCTTCTCCTTGAGCTCTAGCATGTCCCGGTAGATTGGCTTCATGACATGTTTAGGGACAGGCACTGCATGGAATTTCTTCAGACACTCTGCCTCGTCCTCTTCTTTTCTCCTCAGCTGTGTTGATTTAGAAGTAGCAAACCGTTCACACACATGGGTCCCTACAGAACAATGTGTCCAGTTTGTTGACGGTCCCCACACTGAGGAGGAGGCAGTAGGCCCCTGTTTCAGACTAGAGGTCTCTTTTCTTGTGGTCAAATCAGACATGGAGATGGATCTCCTTGTGTGCATGAATCTGGAAAATCAGAAAATGTTTTTTAAATAAATAACCACATAAAACACTGTCATCCTTTTCAAAAATCATACTTTCGCCTATTTAGCTCCTCTTTGTCGCTGGACTTTTTATCTATTTCTGCCGAGAGAAGTGAATTTTGGTGTACACGTTTCTCCAACTCATCTGTTTGCCTCATTTTGGTCTCTTCCAGCTGCTGCTTGAGTGTTTTTCTCAGAGCTTTAAGGTGATATTGGAGCGTTAACTCAGACTGGAGTCCATCCTGCAGCAAGGTGTCCAGCTTTGACATGTGTCCTAAATAGGGAAAATAAGAAATGGTAAATAAACATGTATAATTGCATTTCATTGAACAAGTATAATTAAGCGGAAACCCTGACCTATAGTCTAAAACTAAAGCAATTACATTCCTTCAGATATGTTGAACTAAATTGGCCTATGAAAAAATAAATTATTAAAAGAATAATAGAAGACTTATTGTTATTCCTCTCATTCATTCAACTAAACAACTAGCACATTTTCATCCATAATTCATTTTTCTTTTTCCTCCAAGTAGTGACAATTTTATCCAAACCCCCTTCAATAAAAGAAAAGATAATTGTGATTAAAAAAAAAAAAAAAAGAAAAAAACAATCTAAACCTTATAAAAGCAGATGATGAACCTCTGTAAATGTTGCGCCAGAAGCTGCGCCTCTGGAAAATGAACTGTGTACTGAAGTTACTATGGTAATCACGCATCGACGCTCTCGACGTAAGCTGGCAACAACTAAAACACAGAGTATTTATGCGTTTTAGAAACATATTCTTATTATTTTTTGCTCGTATTCTATAATATATTACGAAACCATTAATATAATAATTAACAAAACAACTATAATAAACACATTTAAAATTATGAAATGTTATTATACGGCCATTCTGGCAACAAACATGTTTGAGTGTTTCAAAATGTCATCGACACACCAAATAAATGCTTTAAATCTCCTTTTTGTATCTAAATATTCACTGTGGTCGTCGTTTAACGAAGCGAAGGTAAAAACGCGCACACCTCTCACTTGCCGTAGACTTTGCTAGCAGTGGCACTGCTAGTAGACAGCGTCACGTGAGGGAAAGCTCGATCGCGATTGGTCAACAAAGCGGAAGCATTTCCTCTGCAAAGCATGTCAACACAACATGGCAGGAGTACAGAAAGGACTCAGCTGCTTTTATTAGGACACATTGAAGGAGAACGCGCTTACATGCTAGTCATACGATAGCATCCAGGCTCCAAAGCTTGACTATTTATATCCGTCGGTCACGTCGCTTGTCTTATGTAAGGCCCGAAGACAACAACAATGCACAAGATCACAAAGCGTCACTGCCCTTAAACGGACTTACACGGTGTTTCCTAACAGAAAAGCACTTACCTGTTGTCAATGTCGTCCGGAAAAGACTATTTTGTTCGGAAAATGGAGATGATCTGGGGAAGAATGAAGTTTACGATGTTATTATATCTGGAGGAGGAATGGTTGGATCTGCAATGGCATGTTCCTTAGGTGAGTGGGGCTCACCTGTGATCATCACCTCGTTTGTATAGTGGCATTTACACATTATATGAAGCCATTGCAACACCCAAATCAGTCAAAAAAAGACTCATCATACTCTATAACCTAATAATTAATCATTTTTCTTACGTATTTTGAGTTATTTCCATGTTGTGCTTGACAGGTATGGATCCCAACCTTGCAGACAAAAAGATTCTGCTCCTAGAAGCTGGAAACAAAAAAGTAATGGAAAATGTTCCAGATACCTACAGCACCAGAGTTAGCTCCATCAGCCCGGGCTCTGCCACCCTGCTCAGTGGTACAGTTTCATTTTCTACATTTGTTTCTAACACTTTTTTGTGTGTCTTTGTGTTGATATCAAGTCTAAATCTAAAGAGTCTCAACAAGTATGACTAAAAAAGATGTAATCTGAGATAATAGTTCACCTCAAAGCTTCTTGTCTAATCTATATCACCAATTCACCATGGTTATTTTGCATTTTCCTGATATAAAAATAATGAAAATAAATGTTACCAATGCACAATTATAGATTACTTAAAGACTTATTTTAATATTTGTCAATTTTTATATCCTCATTTATTTTTTATGTTTTTTTCTGAAATTGGAAATTCAAATTTTTACTGTATACTAACATTGAGATGCAAATTTAATGATAAAAGTCAAAAAAGTTAAGCCTTGTATCATTATGAAACATGCTGGAGAGTAACATCACTGCCTCTTACGCAAAAAGAAAAAGGGCAACTGAGAAGTGTTTACAAAACTAGGGTAGAGATTTTTAGCAAACAAATAATAATGAGGATAGTTTTGTAAGTTTCAGAACAAAGAATTAAAGTTATCATTTTTTCAGAGGTTAAGTACAAATTGCAGGCCTTTTAGTTAGTCTACCAAATTAGCATCTATTCAATATTCTTTTAACACTAAGTAAGTAAAGATTATTTATATAGCATCTTTTTCAGATATTGGTCACAAAGTGCCTTACAATAAAGAATACATGAATATGTAGTCACAGTTTAAAAAGTATTAAAAAAACAAGAATAATCAACCACATAAAAGAAGGAAAAAAATATAAAAACAATTTTAATGTTATATAAAAAACATGGCTAGTCAACCCGACAGCACAAAGTTCATTAGGAACAGAAAGCTTGTTTATGAAGAAGGGTTTTAAGACACTGTTTGCTTTGACTGCAATATCAATTTAAACAGAAAACTGGTCTCAATGTTATCCTATTCAGAATACAATGAAACAAAAAAAAACATTTGAAATGCATATGCATATATTTTTTATTTATTACTTTATTGCATTTATATTAGAGATACAAAATATTGGATTTTTGTGAATGTGCTTATATTTTCAATGTAACAACAAATTGCACAAATGTGAACACATTTTAGGACAATTTTTTTATCTTTTTTTTTAACTTGCAGGTATAGGAGCATGGGAACAATTACAAAGATGAGATGCAAACCATATAAAAGAATGCAGGTAAGCTTTTATTTTTGCTTAAAAAATGTAAACTGCTTTTGTTTGTGTGTGTGTGCGAACTGAAAACAATGTTGACCTTCATGCAACTTTCGGCAAAACTTGAGAAAAACAACAATTTAAGGCGAATATTATTGAAAGATTGTCTTTTTTTTTTAAATAAAAAAATCTCTAAAAATTGATTTAATATGATTTCTTATATATAGATTAGATTTAAGAAGAGTAACTTACTTACATGATCATTGCTGACTCAGATGAGTTTTTTTAAAACTAATTTTCATTAGCCTTTTAAAATTAAGCTTCTATTTATTTATTTTTTATTTTAACAGATCTGTTTCGTGTCTCTCAACCCATGATTTTTTTATCTGTATTTTAAAAACTGTTACAATGGAGGAAATAAGTATTTGATCCCTATCTGATTTTGTTGGTTTACCTACCTAAAAAGAATTGAACAGTTTGTCATCTTAATGGTGTGCTCATTTTAACTGTGACAGATAGAAAATCAAGTAACGGTAGTCAATGTTAAAGAATTTATAGACATTTATATGCAATTTATTGAGGGAAATAACTATTTGATCCACAAGTTACCATGACGCGTTCTGGTTCACACAGACCAGTAAGACTCCTTATCATCCTGTCACCTGAATTGAAGACACCTGTTTGAACTAATCACTTGTATAAAAGACACAGAATCGATCACAGACTCCAAACTCTCCAACATGGGAAAGACTAAAGAGCTTTCAGTGGATTTAAGGGAGAAGATTGTAGATATGCACCAGACCGGAATGGACTACACAACCATCAGCAGGAAGCTGAAAGTTAAGGTGGCAACTGTTGGTGCAGTTGTGCCAAAATACAAGAACATGACCATCAATCCACCTTTAGGTCTGGGGTTCCAAACAAGACCCTCACCTGAACTCACCTGGTGGGGTCAATGATCGTGAGAATAGTGATAAACTGTCATAAAACAACACAGCAGCAGCCCGTTTTAAGAAGCAGGTTAAACAAATTCTGAGTTCCAACCTAAACTCAGAGTTCACTGACTCAAAATTCGCAAACTCAGAGTTTTCGGTTTCAGAACAGCTTAAAAGAGTTGATTCAATCAAGTCTGAGTAGTTGGACTCAGAATCAGGTGCAAGCGTTGTGACCATAAAAAGCCCTGAACAATAGAGCAAAGACTTTACGATTCACCATGCAACGGGAAACACCATTAGGGCTTCATACATCACGGCGACACAAATTGATATGCTTCTGCAGGCATATGTCCACTATAAGCACGTTTTCCACAAGAAAAGCAACACAGCTGCAGCAGCAAAACAGAGAGAGTTGGCATTGGAGAAAATAGCTCCCAGAGTTAATGCGTAGGTCAACATTTGGATCATTTCAATTCAGGATACGTACTAAATAATGGCAGGAACGTCATTTTGTCACTTGTTAAGTAAGGAATAGTTTTTGAGCTGTCAATAATTTAATGAGTAATCTCCGTAATTGCATAAATAACCGTTTTTCGTCATTCATGCAATAAAAAGTGCACGCAAAAAAAGAAACACTGCAGCTGCCTGGAATATGTTAAAATAAATATTATTTCATTTTAATTCTCAAGGATTAAATAATAATTACTGAATGTTTTTGTCTAACAAGACATATCCATGACTGGGACGCTAATCCCCGACCTCAGCAATGGAAGGTGGCCACCCTGACAACCACACTAACAGTCCATATGGCTCTTGCAACACGGTAGATGGTTTGACAGGCATTTCAAGTGTTTAAGATTTCTATTGTTAAGGGTTTAAAAAGAGGAAAAACTCTATTATTAATAACGAGTCCCTGGAAAAACGGTATCGCTCAAATAAAAATGAATAGGGAAACCCCAGGCAATCGACCCGTGGCTTCAAACTTCTCTCCCGATGTAAATAACATTCCCTCTGGATTGATCCAGCCTCCTCGTCTACGGGATCCTCTATTAATGGACATGCAGTTTTGGTTTCTGCATGGCAGAAATGTACAGTCTCTAATGTGAATGTTCTCAACATTTTAATGAGAAAGTCGTATGTGAACACCCTTCATTTTAAGAAGGGGCGGAGACTACAGGGAACTCTGAAATTTCTTGAAGGAAGCCTGCTCCAGACCAAGTAACGTTCACAGAGTCAGTTGCCATAGTGATGAACTCTTGAGTTCTGCTTAGCCCGCTTTGTGAAACGGGTCGGGTTTAACCCACTTTCACGGGTTTAAGTTACCTCTGTTTCTGAATCCTGAACTTGGAGTTCACAAACTCAGAGTTTCAGCAAAACCTGCTTCTTGAAACGGGCCCCAGGAGTTAGTTGATGATCTCAAAGCAGCTGAAGCCACAGTCACAAAGATAAACCATTGCACATCTTGCAGAGCTCGTAAAGTGCCCCTGCTTAAGAAGGTACACGTGCCGGCCCTCCCCTTTGCGATTTAGAGAATGATTGGGAGAAGGTGTTGTGGTCAGATCAAAATGCAGCTCATTTGCATCAACTCAACCTGTCGTGTTTGGCGGCCTAAAACAGTTTGTAAATAGGTTTTTCAACAGGATAATGACCTAAAACATACAGCCAAAGCAACCAAGGAATGGTTGAAGGAAAAACATATCAAGGTCATGGAGTGGTCCAGCCAGTCTCCAGACCTCAATCCTGTAGAAAACACGGAGAGAGCTGAAGCTCAGAGTTGCCTTGCAACAGTAACCCGATCTTAATAATTTAGAAGTCATTCACAAAAAAGTCCTCCTGATTTGTGCAGAAACCGTATTAACTGCTCATTAGCTAGGAGAAATGTCTGACTGTGATTGCTTATAAGAGTTTAGCCCCAAAGTACTAAAATTTTCTAGCAAGAGGATTAAAATACTTATTTCCTTAATAAAATGCAAATAAATTCATATAAATTCTTTAAAAACAAGTTCTTAACTTTTATTTTTAGACTTTATTGGGCTGGCTGTTCAAATGAACCTACTATTATGATGGCAGATTGTGGAAAAATCTAAAATCAGCAATTGAGCTTAGAGATGTTTGAGAGCTCAAAACCTAAAATAAATGTCTGTTCTAAGTCTAAATGTAATAACACCTTAAATTTCCCTAAAATCTACATGAATTTGTTGCAGATGTTTTACTCATTGAGCTGAAAATCTTAGATGAATCCGACGTATTTGTGCGGCCAGGAACTTTTCTTCAAATTTTTCATTTTGCAGCCCACATGCCATCTTGACTTCTTTGGTGCGCTGCATGTATTTCTGTCAAGCAGCATCAGTCACAGAACTGTGCAATTTGTGGAGGAAACAACAAAAAAAAAATCTTTGACATTCAGCTTGGTCATCCAGATTAATCAGGAAGCAGCAGCCGGCCCTACCGTATAATGATATAGCTGACATATAATCGTTCACTTTAAAATAGTAGCAGGTGGTTTCGTAGGGAATGTTTTTTGTCTTTCCTTTTGCAGTGTATGCCTGATCAGTAGCTGTGCAGAGCCTGCGGCATCCTAAATGCCAAAATAACCGAGATATATTTTAAAAAAAAAGGCCATTGCACAGCGCTTTGTCAAGACGTCCCTCCGACTGTCCAAGTTTTATTTATTAAAACCATATAAAGAATAAATCACTTCGATCTCCTCCGATTCTCTAATTATAAGGATTCATGTGAACAATGGGTGGAAGATGAAAGTTCAGGAGAGTGGTTGTTTGCTGCAAAAGGGAACCCACTTTACAGCTATGGGCGCAGGCTCGGTCAGTCTTGTAAGATGTGGTCGGTGTGTACCAAACACTCCACCGCAGGGTTTCTCTCTGGGCCCAAGATGTCATCAAGCGCTGCCTTACAGTGATTATGGCAGTGTACCTCTCCCATTATACCTTCTCTCCTCAACCACTGTTTTGGCTTGTTTGCCCTCCAAATTTCAGTCATGTACATCTGAACCAAGGAAGAGGAAAGTATGTAGTGTAGGTCATCTCTAAATACCCAGCAATAAAGTTCTCCTCCTTGAATTTCCACCAAAACATTAGGATTCGACGGGAGCCTGTGCCATCAAGGCATTAATTTACGCGCATTCTTTTCTGTAAAGTTAGAAGGCGCTATATCTTTTAAACAAAAAAAAAAAAAAAACATGCTAACTCATTCTACCCCACAGCTGTACCACTTTAACAAAGCAAAACCCTTTCTGGGCTGGTCGCAATAAATCTTTCCTCCCAACCGCTTATCACAAGATGCTAACCAACTGCCATTAGTGGTTTTCTGTGGGGTCTATTCCCCTAGTTTATGGCAAGTTGGAAAAAAAAAGTACTTTTCAAGCATATTACTGCAGAATGATGGGTTCTGTTGCCATAGTGATACCTCAGGAAAGGATTAACCTTTGGACAAACACCCATTTTAACTCAATATGATAAAACAAATCACTTCTTTTTCTGAGACTTCCGAATAAATACCTCCTAAATGTTCAGAATCTTATCAAACCCTAACGCCACCTCACAGAACTCTCGAGCTTCCTCCAAAGGGAGACCCTCATCACTGTGGGTTTGAAGTTTGCACGTGGTGCCAGCTTCCAGCTGTGGTTTTAACATCTTTGATGTGTTCAGCCTAAAGAAGCACCACTTCTCGGACCAGCTATATATATATATGCATATAGGGATAAAGGATGCATTTAGGCATGGACTCGTAAACCTCAGGCATAATGGCTCTCTCATTTAGGTTTGGGATGCCTGTTCAGATGCCCTGATCACATTCGATAAGGAGGACCTGGAGAATGAAATGGCGTACATCGTGGAGAATGACATCGTGGTGGTTTCTATCACCAGACAGCTCGATACTCTTTCTGGTAAGCATAGCAATAAAGCTCCACAACAGCGGTGTCACCTCTCTCCCAGCTGTTTAATATTCTAAGTTTGGCAGCTTTTTATGTTTTTCCCACTTTGGTTGTTTTTTTTTAACGCTCTTTCATTGTGACTGTTTTTAAAGTAAACCTCTTAAAGCGCTGTGTTTTCCCTGCAGTTCCGATCAAACCCTGACATTTTGGGAATTGTTGCACCTCTGCGCCCTCTCTGTGGACACGTGAAGTGGTCCAGTGACCTATTTAAAGCCGCCATGTGCTCCCACGTTTTGCCACCTCCTGAGACTCAGAATCGCTGACATTGCTGAGGGCAGCCTTGCTGTTGACATCTGACCAACTTTTTTTTGTGAGGTTCACAAATAAAACGCCGCTACACGCTTGACAGTTAGACTGGCATATTTATAAACACTTTTCAACGTTTTGGACCAAACGGCGCACTTGTGGTTACGGCACGTTTTAGTCTCACGTGACTACCATGTGTCCGCTTCTCCCTCTGCTCCGCGTTTTTAGCCGTGGTGTTGTTGTGCTCACAGTTCAGCACATCAAAAAGTTTTCTGCCCTCAAGCCAGTTTCTGTTTGATCCTGCACTTCAATTACAGAAAATGCGCCGGCCATGTTGCCGGGGCCCGCAGTCTCTCTGCAGATGTTCCCCTCGCCGAGGCAGAGACCTGCGTAGCTCGGAGTCTTGCCATGTGTGACGTGCGCAGCTTTTGAAAGAGGGAGCAGGTAGAATTTGCAGTAGGGGGTGGCGTGTTTTAAATAAACACTATTAGTGTAATGTGGCAAGCAGAGACCGTTAAAAAGTCCGTCTACTGTTAAGCCTGGTAGCTGCCACACGTGCCAGCAGGGAAAACCAGTGGTGTTTTATGAGGTGGTTTATAGATCTCTCACCACTTTGGCTGTGGGCAAACCATATTTTCTTTTCTGCTTTTTAAAAGAAAAAGTAGCAAAGAGCTGATTTGGTGAGATAATTTGAAACTCCATCCCTGCAGTGTGAGAAAAGTCACAGAATCGTAAAAGCTGTTTCGTTCTTTGTGCCTTTATTGTTGTCAGATAACGTCCAAGTTAAATACAGATCTAAAGTGGTGAAGTACACGTGGCCCATGCCTCACCATGCAGCAGACTCTGTCCCGTGGGTGCGGGTCACGCTGGCTAACGGGGAGACTCTTCAGACGAAGCTTCTGGTCAGTTTGACGGCACCACGTGAACTGTCCTCCGTCTGTCACTTCTGCCTGACAGTGTTGTTCTCTTTGTTTTCATAGATCGGTGCTGATGGACCAAACTCAATGGTGAGGCAAGAGTTGGGGATACCCACGGTCAAGTGGAATTACGATCAGTCGGCTGTGGTTGCAGTGCTGCACCTGTCAGAAGTAAGAGTTAGAATTAGCTGCCACTTTGTTTGGATTTAAGTCTACGTTCAGGGTTCGGGGTCCGAACCAAAAAGGGTGAAGCTGCTTTCAGCTACTGTGGTGCATACAGGTGGAATCATTGACTGTTGTGGTGGAAAAATAGTTGGATCCGATGGAATAAAGAAATGTTGTCAAGCGGTTTTAAGAATGTTTATTAAAACAGAGCAGAGAAAAGTACACGTCTTGCAAGCATGGAGGAGAGGTCTGCAGAGCCCTCCTGTGATGAAGGACATTCGTATTTTATAGAGCCATACAAACAACTTTAATCAGAAACTTAGGATAGGAAGGTAAGCGCCATATCTAATATGGACAAGATGTTCTAATGAAGTCAAAATGTTTATACACTGTGATCAAGGCGTCCTGACAATAAGAAAATAAAGCTTGTGGCCTCACGGCTGTGCACAAAGGTTAGACACATTTAATTGTAAAGATGAAATGTATACGTAAACGTATAATTTCCATCACACTCCACCCCTTTGTTCCTAACAGGAACAACACAAAGGCAAAAATTACGATTAGAAAAACACAAAATCAAACTCTATGAAACACAAGCCGGTAAAAGCAATGCAAAACACTGGGACCTCATTTCACAGCAGAACCATGACTAAAAAAAATCAACCAAAAAAATCAATCAAGATCCAATCAAACCAATTAACTCTAAAAATTCAACCAAAGACCAACCAACTCAATAAAATTCAACAAGTCCGTCCCTAAACTAGTCAAATCAATGAGGCCTAATGAATCAATCGATCAATAAAACTAATGAAGCCCAATTAATTAATTAATATTAATTTAAAAAAAAAATAATAATAACAATAATCAACAACTGTATCACCATTATCATAATCACCAGATGAGGAGAAATAGTCCGGATCAGAATCCAGCTCAAAATCAGACATGAGGCGGGACGCATCACTGCAGTTAGGGGACTGTAAAGAGCTGGGGAACGCACCTGCTGAAAGCCTCGTTAAAAATATGTTAAAAATATAAATCAGAAGAGCACGACTATAGGGAATGTAGCAACACCCACAGAGGACGACAAGAGAAAAAAAACACAGCTAAGGACATGAGAACTGAAGCAACAAGGGCCTGATATTTCCCAAAAATTGACTCCTAAAAATCCCATACTGATGTATTAACACCTAAATGTGTGCGCAGGCCATCAACAGCTCTGATCAGCTGACCCGTCGGAGAATGAACGTAATTAACAACAGTTTAAATAATAGTGCACCACCAAAGGGCAGACTCAAACCCTGCAGCGACCTGATCGACAAGCTTGCACTCATCTGGAACACCTCTGGAACACCTCTGGAACACCTCTGGGAACGGCAATCGCATCAATAAAGTAGGATCTGAGGAAGAATCATCAACAGAGCGCCTAAGGCGAGCAGGACAAGCATCGGGACGATCCATGGGAGACACAAACACAACTGTGGCAGGCAGGAGGAGTTAAGGGGAACCAACCAGGATGTGACCTGCAGAACTATCTAGCAAAACAAGAAAACACACTATAGCAACATCAACGTCAGAGAGGGGAGGGGACCTCGTCCCAGAAGTTAACGGGAGACAACAAACAGGACATGCAGTAGAAACTCAGGGCGGGTGGCAGAGGAGCAATCCTCAAAAGCGGCCAGGGATCCAAGCAAACAACACAACCAGAGTGTACCGAACTTCCAACCGAACTGCCAACCTGTTCTGCAAGAGAAGCCAGTTATTAGTAGAACCTGAAATACCTGACATCACCTCGAAGCAATCATCAACTGTCGGCTCCCTGTATACGAACAATAACGGCATGCTGTGAAGCAAAATGTGGACCAATAGTCAAAAAACCAAACAAAGCAGCTACATCAAACACAGTGTAATATTGCTACAGATGGAGAAGGAAGTGAAGGGGTCTTTTGTGGCGCCGGGGCCTATAACACGAACAGAGTCTTGTGGAAACAAGAAAGTGTTATTCCAGGACGCAATTCAGGGGGGTTGCACAGGCAGGCGGAAGGTGGAGGTGTTGAACGAGATTGCAAACCTCTGCACCAATGCCTTTGTGGACGCAAGACGGGGGAGAAGAATCAGCGGCTGATGTGGGGGCTCGATTGGAGGCCTGGCGGAGGGGCAGTGGATCATTCGGAGAAGGGAAAGGGAGTTGAGTTGTGAGTCGATGAGGGCAGCAGGGACGGAGACGAAGGGTTCGAGTATCCAGAGAATGGGAACACGATGATGATGGACAGAAGAAGAGGAGGCTGGCCTCTCAGGGGCCAGCCAAACTCTCTGAATGGATGCCAGGGGCGGGGATTCTTCACGGTGAGGCTGAAGGGTTGGAGCTTGGCACGCTACTGTTGCACAGTGGGACGCTATTTCACTCCACACTGTTTCTCCCCGGGGCGATGCAGCCAGACAGGCCAGTCCGCTGTTCAGGAGCCCAGGTCTGGGGCTCGGTGTCGGTTTGGGGGTGGGACCTCTGGCAGCACGATCACAAACCAAGGAGCTCGGCCAGGAATCTCGACTGCGGTCTGCCCGGTGAGGAGGACCTGGAAGAGGCTCAGCCAGTGCTCGTTTCACCGCCTGTCAGAGTCTGGAGCCCGCCTCTCACCTGTGACGCAAAAGCTAACACAAACCTCCATTTCATTAAGATTTGCCTCATACTCACCTGATGGGGTCTACATCCATCCTCAGAGGTTGTGCAGGTCCTGGGAACTATTATTCTCGTAGAAGCTCGCTGGGAGTGAACTGAGTGTTAGCATCACAACACATTTGACAGTAATGAGAGAAGTAAAAGTGCTTAAACCATTTAAATTTGTTCTGTGCACAGATTTCTGCCAATTGATGCTCTAAAGTTAGATCAATTCAAAAACAACCGTACAAAAGACCTGTTGTCCGAGTTGACCCGGAAAACTGTAGTGAGGAAAAAAGGATTGATTAGACATTTGGGTCAGAAAGAGAACGTTAGGATTAGGTTAGGGTTAGCCGTTGCTGGTCAGGCTTCTGGAAATTCTGCAAAAGAGTCAACAGTAATCACTAAATACATATACACAAATAATAAAAAAAAAAAAAAATTCCTATGGTGTTTCTCAGTTTCTCAGTTGATCATGCTCTCCATCCAGGGAGGAAAGGCAGGTTACTTCCACATCCTTCACTGTATCAAACAGGCCACAGAGACATGGAGATGATGATGACATATCAGAAGCCCCCTAAACTGTGAAAAAACAACATGAGAACCTTGGGAAAAAACAGTTGTAATAATTCACATTAAAATGAAAACAATTTGATCACATCTCTGTTTGTGACCTCGATCTGTGCCTACAGCTGCTCTGCTTGCAGACTCTGTTCAGGCCTTTGTTTCCTAACAGAGAGATAAAGCTTAACAAAACATTTTCTCTGAGCTTCTGCAACTTTTCCTCTTTTTAAGTTCTGTTTTGGAGCACAAGTAATATGTTCAACTGCCAGAGATAGTTTCTAATTATTAGTTTATTTCTAATCGAAAATGCCGGTCGCTAATAATCCAAATTCAATGTGTAACTTTCAGCACGCTTGAATAAAAAAACAATGTAAAGTGCCCAAGCAGGCTCATAGGAGGACAGAGGCGCGGACTCTGCAGTCCCATGAGCCATGCAGATGGAATAACCGCACAGTAACATTCAGAGACAGGACCACAAAACAAAAACACAAGGTCTGGTTCTGGAGCGGTTGTCAGTCCTGTCAGTCAGAGCGTGCACAGTCAGAGTTCAGCAGCACAGTCATGAGGGAGACCCTCGTCAGGTGTGAGCAGCACAGTGGGCTGGGCTGGATTTAGGACCGAAAAACCTTTTAACAGTGAAATTCGGCAGCTCGAGCAAACAAGTTTATACCTGAGGAAACTGGGAAGGGAAAGTGCGATGACCTGCGTTCCGCCAGGATGAGGTGGACCTCATGGGGACCAGAAGTGTCAAAAGCAACCCACAAGATCTCTGGAAGCTGCTAGGGTCTTCTCCGCCCCAGCAATGGCACGCAGGCAGCGAGAAGTCCAGCAGCAACAGGATCAAGCTTACAGAGAAATAAGTGTCTGGTCTGAGAGTTCCACCATGATCCTGGAGGAGGTCAGAGGTCATGCAGCCCTCTCTCCCTCACAGTCTATGTGAATGGCCTGCATGGATCCACCAGGCCAAAGGGAGGAGATTGGAGAGCAAGTTTCAGTGATGTGAACAAACTCTC